>OU612096.1:103599719-106479577 GCA_914767995.1 Thecocarcelia acutangulata | reverse complement strand
TTTTCTTCAAAAAAAAAATTTGCCTACAATCCTTTTTTAAATTGGCTTTTTTTTAGCAGTTCGGTTTATTTTAATTTGCCCAAAACATTAAGAAATATGAAAAGGACACAATGATTGTTTCGTTTCTTTATTCCCCCGACACCACGCCACGCCAACGACTTGTTGTTGATTGAAGTTCAGGTCTTGTATTTTGAACAAAATTTGCAATATAATTTTTTCCAGCTTCTATTTTGTTTGCTTTTAACTTTTTATGCTTGAGCATTTATGCCTCGTTGCATCATTAATGAGTATTACTTCCACCACAAACAAACAGGCAATGAATAAATTCGTACATTTCAAAAATATAAACGTATATAAGTATATGTATATATAGCCAGATTTTTTCTTGTTGTTTTTCTTATTGTAGAAGCTGCCGGTATCCTTCTTTTTTTTGTGCTCTTTGTGTTGCCTGTTTACTTTTGTTTGATGATGTCCTTGCGGTTCTTCATTTACAAATGAAAACTGAAAAAAATATCAGTTAAGTTGCCATAAAAGCCAATAAGTACCTTTTGAGTTTTATATTTTGCTACTTATTTATTATTTCAACAAAAAAAAAAAAAAAAAGGAATAAAAACACAAATTCTGCTTCAACTACGCAATAATCATACTTATTTCAACCACTTGGATTTTAAAGCGAACTGAACAGTTTGTACGTTTCGTGTTTCTCTGTTAGCGTTTCATTTATTTTGATGTCTTCAAGGTAGAATTTGAATTTGTTGCTTCAAAATCAAAATGTAAAATAAGACAAACGCAAATATATATATAAAATCAAAGATATTTTTAGAAAATAAGTCAAGTGTAAAGAAGCACAAAGATTTAAGGGGTTTGTCAGGAATAATTTTATTTTTATTTTTTTTTTTATTCAAAGTCAAATGACCATTTTGAAGCTATTTCTTCAAGCAAATTAAAAAATAATGCATCAGAAATTGAAAGGTTCAATAAACTGGCAGGCAACCAAAATGGAGAATACCATAATGAAAAAAGAGATTTGAATAAGTTTAATGAAATGATAGATTGTGAAACTGATTTACATCAGCAACTGCTTAGACGACACAAGCTGATGATTGACCAACCAGTGCGGGCAGCTGAAGATACACTGAAACAATTTTGCTTCGTAAATTTAATGAAAAAATTGCTTAAAATTTGTTTCGTAAATAGAATTACATTTTTCACTCAAGTAGCGAATATGTCAGCAACAAATCGTGTCACACAGGAGATTAATGAACACCCCCTATTTATTTGGAAAGAAATAACATTATTTTATTTAATTTCCTTTTCTCCCAACCCTTTATAATCAATTTATTCTGAGGTAATTATAATTCCAATTCTGCTTTGACTAAAGCAGAATTGGTTAACTTAACATTTGCTTTTAGTGAATTATTCACGATTCACCAGAGCCCATGTGTGTCTTATACAGGCCATAAATTTGTAGCCGTATAGACAAACTCCTTGCCTAAAAGTTCGGGCCTCCAAATCTCTCTTATACGCAATTTCCCAACAATCAATAGAAGACAAAACTTAGTGAGTTGGTAGACCGAAGCCGACTAAGAACATCATCCCTTAAACCAACTTACTCTTAGACCTATCATCCCTTTTTCCTTACAGTACAGTTATCTGTTGCAAGACAAGAGCACTTTAAAGGCTAGCAGCCTCAGCCCTTAAACCAACTCACCCGTCTAAACATAACCACAGTAAAGGTATCTGATGCAAGACAACAGCACCTCGGGGGGTTGTTAGCCCCCGAAACAAGCCACGCACCAAACAATTATCAGGGTTACTAACTCCTCCTTTAGGTTTAAACCATAGCCAAAACGTTTCAGCCAAGGTAGGTACCTCAACCATGAACAGACTGTTGAACTGCAAGCTGATCCCCGTTCTGTCAATTTATGACCTTGGTAAATATTTCGGAAGCCAACAAAACATGAGTCATGCGGCTTCCTAGAGTTTTATTTGCTACAACAAACGAGGGACTCTTTTCCCTCTTTACCCTAAAAACAGAATGCTCTGGTTTGGAATACGGCAAGACAAACCATGTTGCCAGGGGGGAGTAATAAAATGACAGAAAGCAATTATATAACAGTATCGTAGAGAAGTTCAGGATCATCTTCCCGGCAATGTAAGAATAGGACAGGAACCCAAAGTTGTAGCGGTATGATTCACAAAACTGGTACACGGATACATCCAAAATGCTGCAAGGAGTGGGAACTAAAACAGTGGGGTCCATAGTGCGCAAGGAAATAACTCTTAGCGAGGACACAGTCTCTCAAGCGGAACTAAACGCAATAAGGAAAGCAATGTAAATGTTCTAGGGGACACAAGCGGGTAATAATAAAAATACTCTGTGACAGTCAATCCGTTTTCAAATTACTAAGCAAATGTGTTTGGACGTTCAAGATAATACGCTGATAGAAAAACAATTTATTATAAGAACGAAAAATTTTTGTTCACCAGTTTTACATTAATACCATGAAAATTATTTCGGTTATGAAAATTTCATTAATGGGATGAAAATTTTGCGTTTCATCATTATATTTTTTTTAAAACTTCATTAGATGCTACGAAAATTCGTGTTATCAGAACTTTTGCATGAAAATGTAAGAATTTTGTTATAGCTAACAATTATTGTAGTAAATGGAATGAAAACATTTCATTGTATTAATAAAAAACTTTCGTTAAAGCTATATTACAATGTGTTTACAATAATGGGAATATTTCATTGTATTATATAAAATGTGCTCAACCAACAGTTGCCAAAGCCTATTGATGATTATAGTAGCTTCTATTAAATATCGACATATAGACAGCTCGGAAACGTAGACAACAAGCGGTTTATAATTTTTTGGTGAGTACTCTTACTACGATACGAGTACAATAAACAAAGTATAGGGTGGCGTAGAATTACCTTAAAGTTAGAATGTTCAATAACTTTTTAGTTTATCTATAGCTTTTATTTTTATTTCAGAACTTTGTGAAGAAGACTTAGCAAATTTAACATAGAACACTACACAACAAAACAGCGATCAAAAATTGTTGAAAAATTCAATCGTTTTGACGCAATGTGCTTATCGCCGTTTATTTAATATGAGTACAAAACATGCAGCACCTACAATAAATCGCCTGGTAGCAAATTTTCGGCAACATGGTACAGGAAGACAACTTCCATCTACCAGAGTATCATGTATGGTCCACACGGAAGAAAATATCCAACGTGTTGCTGAAAGCGTACAGGATACCCCACAAACATTAACAGGAAGGCATTTGGTGCGACTGAGAGTATCGCAAGGGTGCGTTCAGGGGATTTTGGTCACATTGCACATGTTCCCTTATAAGGTTTCGCTTGTTCAGGAATTGCAGCCAGCAGACAACGAACAGCGTCTTAATTATGCCATTTCATTCCGATTACAAAGGTGATTCTTCGCCACCCTCTATATTCTTCGCCACAGCAATATATTAATAAGCAAAAAACAGGTAATGTCTTCCTGTACGAGGGCGGTTTGGAAACTTCTTAGTCTATCAATGAAAGAGAATAGTTAGTTTTTCAAAAATATTTTTATTTTTTAATATAATCTCCTGAAACTTCAATACACTTAGTCCAACGCTTTTCTAGCAATTCTATCCCTTGATGAAAATAGTTTTTCTCAAGGTCTTCAAAATAGTGGTTTACAGCTGTAATTGCATTTGAGGTGAAACGCTTGCCAGCAAGAAATTTTTTTAGATTTGGGAACAGGTAAAATTCACTGAATGCTAAATCAGGAGAATAAAGTATAAGCAACTTGTACTTTAATTTGTTGATTTTAGCCATTGTTAAAACACTCTTGTGCGCTGGTGCGTAGTCTTGATGAAAAATTATTTTTTTCTGTTGTAAGCCAGGACGTTTTCCTCGAATTTGTATATTTAATTGATTCAAAAGGTTGCAATAGTACTCTAAATTTATTGTTTTACCCTTTTGAAGATAGTCCCAAAACCGTTGCCATAACCTTACCAGCCGACTGAATTGTTTTTGCCTTCTTTGGGGCACTTCCTCCAGCTTCAGTCCATTGTTTGGATTGTTCTTTTGTCTCTGGTGGATCCATGTCTCATCAACAGTTATGAAACGACGCTTAAAATCCATTTTATTTCGCTTAAAACTATTCAAAGAAGCTGGAGAAATGTTCATTCTTATGCGACGACTGTTAACAAATGCGGCACCCATCTTGCAGAAAGCTTTTTCATCTGTAGTTCCTCATGCAAAATTACATGGACTCGATCATTTGAGATGCGCATGATATTAGCTATTTCACGCACTTTGGCTACAATTTCTGTTGTTGTTGCTGTCTTTGAACGCACACTTCGTAGTTCATCTTCAATGCTTGTACGGCCACGTTTAATTTCAGCAACCCAATTTTTTACTGCAGCATATGAAGGAGCACTTTCACCCAACACATTCACCACATCATTATGAAAAATGTCCCGATAAACCTTTTATATGTAAATATTTAATGACACCACGCATTTCTAATTTATCCATTGTAAAAAAAATCGCGGATGCGTCTTTTGTGAACACCTGTTTCTATATGAAGGAGTTACCAGATCGAAACAAAACATGTGTTCATAGCAGCGGTGGAAGTTTCCAAAACAGTTAACTTTTTTCTGTTTATACCGCGCTTTTTGTGCTAGGCTAAGAAGTTTTTAAACCGTCCTCGTAAGTGGTGGATTCAAATCCTAATCCATTAAACACATTCAAGACAGCAGGCTGCCGACTACAACCTGTCAAAAATATAATACACACATACATATGAGAACGATTATTTCCTGCTTTCGTTCGTATGCGCATACTTTGTAAACATTAATGTTTTTTTTAACTAAATGTATACAAATTTTAATTAGATTTAGAATTATTTCAAGTTAAATTTCAATTAAACTGTTAGTAAAAGTTAAGCGGGGTTTTTTTTCGCAGACACTAGAGTTATTAAAGGAAATTATATTTTTTAAAAATGGGATTTTAAAGAAAAATTCTGAGAGCAATTTGTTTTAAAGAGTTAAACTTGTTTTATTTTGAAGTTAAAATTTTGAATTGTCTCGAAGGACCACAAAAATAGGCACCCTTTTTAAGCAGCAACGAATTACTGAATGTTACTGAAACTATTCAAATATAAATTGTTTTTAAATTATAATGAGCGCATAATTTCAAAGTTTATTATATTTAAATATTCATATACAGACATATATTACAGATTTTAAAACAAATGCAATTTTGATTTCAATGTGTTTCTAATGGGGAGAAGTAAAAAAATGGGATCTACAACGGCGAGAAAGTACCCTAGCAGTTGCTTAAGAAAAAATCTAAAAATATTACTAACACTTAGCGAAAATGAATAAACATTAACTTTACATTCAATACAAGCTGAAAGCTCGAGGATGGCAATAAACGTCACGTATCGAAGTTAAGCTACTGGAAGCTGTTTTGTATACAAGAACTTCTTGATATCAAACAAATAGTTGATATTATTGTTTTTATTCACAAAAAAGTTTAAACATAACAACCTTTAAGTGAGAGAATAAAACATATAAAAAATGTTATTATATCAGTTTCATATTTAGCAAACGTTTATAATTAAGCTGTCAGATTATTTTGACATGCCCAACCGTCGTAACCCAACCAAAATATCAAACAACCAACCAAACCATATCAAATAACATTTATTACTTAACAGTTATGCTTACATTCAGCGCTTTCAAAACGAATGTGTTTTTCAACACAAAAATTAACCCATTCAGGTGCCACCAATCACATAAAAAAACAACTCTTTGAACAAATTACCTTTTCATATCTGCTTGGAAAAAGTATCTTGTAGGTCGTTTGGCTTCAATTCTTGCACCAGCTGTATCTTATAAGGCTTCACACCCAAATCCTTCCACAAAATTTTCCACGTAGTGGAGTAACAGAGGCCCAATTGCTGCGAACGGCACCGAATCGATAATTCACGGTCATCACCAACACTGGCCGATACGGCTGCGATATTTTCTTCAGTTCGCACTCTACGTAAGCGTGTTGGTGGTTTAATGTCCAACAATGTAAATATGGTGCGAAATTTTTTTACAATAGCCCGAAGTAGGTCAATTAAACTGACCATAAAATGGAAGAAGCGCGCGATGAACTTTCTTAACAGAGCACGCATTTTGGTAATAAAATTCAATAATTTGCAAGCGTTGTTCGTTTGTAAGACGATTCATGATTAAATTATAGACCAAACTGAAGATGTTTGACAGTGACACAAGATACAAAACGTGCGTGAGCAGTCAAAACTAGTGTTGCCAAAAAGATAATAGCAAAAAAAATCACTCTTTATAATAAGTACCTTTTCAGAGCCATATACATATTTCTCTTTTTAAAAGTTGCCCTTAAAAAATTCACTTTTTTTTTTAAACGAGTATCTACTTTATAGTTTTACTGATTTATCGCTGTTAAAGGTTTAATTTTGCAGGAAAACCAAAAGGATTGCTGGCACCATATAAAACATATTCATTTGTATTATAACCTGACCTTAAATTCTATTTGCAGTTTTGCAAAATATTATAATAGAATTAAGTAAAAGAATGACACGAGAAAAAAAAACAAATTCAACTAAAGCAATTTCAGATTTTAGTGCGAACAACAGTCATCAAATTAAAGGGGTGTTAAGAACTGGATGTTCTCGTTCGGCTACAGAACTATACTCATACATTGCTGCACAAGATACAAAGACATCAAGTTGGAAATCATTTGGGTTGAGGGGTTTTTTAATAAAAAGGAAGTTAAAAAAAAACACCCCAAATTGTGTGTGTGTGTTTGAGTTTGTTAATAATAGTAATTGTTGTGATTTTTGCCCGGCTTTGTTGTTGCCGTGTAAAATGTCGGTTTGTTAATAGTCCTCTTCATGGCGGTTTCAGTTATAATTTTTGTTTACTTCAATTTTGTTTTCTCCGTTGCTGCCTGTTTTTATTTTTGCAAGGGTTTATATGTTTTTGAGAACTGGTTAAAAAAAGGGTAATTGCAAAAAACTGTAGCACATTGGAGCGGTTTTTCTACCACTGAATTAGAAAATAAACCGAATATGTTTTGAAAGAGAATCTTAAGAAAAAGAAAAGCTTCTCATGAAGTATACAAAACTCCCGAAGAAATCAATTAAAGTATTTAAAAACAAAAAAAAAAAATTTTTTAATTGAAAACTAGTATTTTCAAAAATTGAAAATGTTTCAATTTTAAGAACAGAAAATAATTATAAGAAGCGTTACATGTTAGAAATGTTAGAGATGATAAACACACCAACAACACAGAGAATTAACTTCAAGGTAGACACAGAAAAATTAGCACAGAATTATAGATATTTAGTTAATAAGAAATTCTAGATTTGAATTGTTGTTAGGAGAATGAATGTTGGGATGAAAAAAAAAAAATTTAAATTATGTTAATAATATTTCCATGTTATTCTGTAAACAACATTTGTTTTACTAGTTGAGAAGCAAACATGTTGCAAAACATGTGTTGGTTGCAGAATTAGGTTATTTTGGTTTTTATGTTATTTTTTATGTTTGTCATTATTGTTATTAATATTATATTTTTTCTTTTTTGATTTTTTCTTTTTTTTTTTTTTTTTTTTTTTAATAACCCAAAAATGTTTCTGTCAGTATATTAAATAGATATTTTTTAAGTTTTCAATTTAAAATTTTTCAATTTTTTCTTTGTGTATGAATTAATAATTTTTCTTGGTGTATAGATTTTTGGTATATACTGTTAACATTTTTTATATAACATAAAACGATCTTTTGCTGCAAAAATAAGAAATAGTTACCAAAACAAGATCAAATAATTAAATATTAAAAAAAAAAAAAAAAAGTAACTTTTGTAAAAAGTGTCTAATAAAAACTAACTCTTCGAAAAACTAGTTATTACAAAAACATCTTTATATAAAATAGTTCTTATATAACTTTGTGTTGATCCTAATTTATTGACCTTTTTTAAATAATTTTTTTGTTATTAATAATTTGCAAAATTCGAGGTCGTTTTTTTATAAAAATGTTTAAATAAATTTATTCAATATTTCGTTTTCCGTTGGAAAACTTCTTTAGGAAAATAATTGTTATAATTTGTTTTTAAAAATTTGAAAAAAAAAAATTTAAACAATTTATAACAATTATTTTCCTGAAGAAATTTTTCAACTGAAAACGAAATATTGAATAAATTTATTCAAATATTTTTATAAAAAAACGACTTCGAATTTTGCAAATTATTAAAAACAAGAAAGTTCCTATACGAGTATAACAAAAAAAAAACATGTAGTCTGAAAAACTTTTAAAAATGGTACCTTTAACAGGAATGTTCTAAAAAACGCAAAACGCTTAAATTAAGCGTTTTCGATTTGAAAACGCCAAATAGGTGTTCTGAGAAACGTATAACGCAAGAAGTATGGTTTTGCGATTTCAAATCGCCAAATAGGTGTTATGGAAAACGCATATCGCTTAAAATTGGCGACTTCAACTCGCATGTGTATATTGAAGTGAACTGATTGAATTTGCTGAAACTGAACTTGCAAAAGGCAATAAAATTATCCACAATTAAAATTTAATATGTCTTTTCATTTATTTCAATAAAATGTTTCTCAGGACATGGCTGTAAAAATGTACATTCTGAAGTCAAATATATTTGAAGAAAAAACTTTTTAAAAAATTATTTTAATTAATTTAAAACATTATAAACTTTGAAAATTGAAAAAAGGTGTTTTTTTTTCAAATAGGTACCTTTAGAAAAAATCTTTCTGTTACAAACTAAGTTTGATATTTGATTTTTAATTTAACAGTCATTTTCGGGCAGAGTTGAATTCTGTTTCTTTCTCACTATTAATGTAAGTACGCTCTATTCTGTCGCAAAGTAGTCAGTAACGACTAATTGTGAATGTAACCGCTTACCAGCGTGATCACGGTCAGTTGAAGGAAAACCACGGGACAGAATAGAGTAAGTACATTTTATTTTATTATAGTACGATACATTTTACTTTATATTAATGTACTTGAAAATTTTTTACCAGATAATAAAACCGCTCTAAAATAGCCGAGCCGTTCTTGTTATTATTTTTTTGTGCGTTTTCCCAAACAGGACCATTGAACACTTTCTATTGGAGAAGTCTGGCTTTAAAACAAATAGATTCTGATAAATTACTTTTTGGAATAGCGTCTTCTGAAAAAACCCAATTTTTGAGTAAAATTTTCTACTAGCTTTGAAAAACGTACCTTTTGTAGAAACTGTATTTCAAAAAATGTACTTCGAAAAAAAATTTTTTTTTTTCAAAAAATTCGCTATTGAAAGTAACTTTTACAATAGCTTTGATGATAAAAAATACTTTAAGAAAGTATATTTATAAAAGTACTTTTTGAAACAAGTATAAACTAATTAAGTACCTGTGAAAAAACTATCTTCCGTAAAAATTATCTATTTGAAAAAGTGCTTCTTAAAAAAGTACTTTTTAAAAATGTACCTTTTGAAATAAGTATCTTATCGTATATAAAAGTTCATTCGGAAAAAAGCACCTTAAGAAAAAGTGTGTTTGGAAATAATACCTTTGGCAAAAAGCAACCATTATAAAAACAATTTTAAAATAATTGTTGCTATTAGTGTAATTTTTTTTTTTTTTTAGAAAAGCGAAAATGTGTCTTTATAAAGAAGTACCTTTGAGCAAGTACAATAAAAAACGTACTTGGGAAAATAGCACCTTTTGAAAAAGTACATTCTGAAGGAGTATCTTTCTAAAAATTAAGTTTTCAAAAAGTTTGTGAAAAAATTAACCTAAAAAAAGCACCTTTCGAAAAAATTCTCGTTTGAAAAAAGTACCTTTTAAAAAAAGTACCTTTTTAAAAAAGTACATTTTAAAAAAAGTACCTTTTGAAAAATAAGCTTTTCACTCGTTTGCTGCCTTTCAAAGCAATTACACGTGTTTACAAAGTCAGCTGCTCTTTTTCTATAATAAACTTAAATAATTTTCTACAAAAAACAAAACAAAAGCTCATTTTAAATGGCATCAAAACGTAGAAAGTTTTGGGGGAATAACCCTAAATTCAAAGTGCCAAAGACGACTACCACAAACAGATTTCAAGTTTTTTCTGACTTGGAAGATGTTTCAAGCATAGACAACAACGCTGTTAAAAATGATGTTCCTAAAATTCCACCAATTATAGTGGATAACAAACACAAATTCACGGAAGTATTCAAACTCCTTGGAGAAAAATGCAAGTATAAAAGAATGTCAATAGGGACAAAGGTCATTCCTATCTCAATGCCTGACTATGAAGAAACGATTGAAAAGTTAAAACTAAATGAATTGCATTATTTCACTCACCCCGTTAAAGACAACAAAAAGTTTAAGCTTGTGTTATTTGGCTTGCCAAAACTAAGCACTACAGCCATCAAGTAAGAATTCAAGAACTCTTTTAATATTGAACTAATAAATATTAAAGAAATAAATACTTCAAGATCAAATCCAGATGATGCACTGTATATGCTGGAATTTAATCGCGATCAAATTTCAAAGAAAGAGGTTATGAAAATCAAATGCGTACATGGCATCATTGTTCGATGGAAAAATCCCCTTCGACCATCAAAAGGCCCTACACAATGCACTAAATGTGTATGGTCATGGAGCACCTGTGTGTATAGGATGTGGTGATACGCACGATTACTCGACTTGCCAACTGAATAAAATGCCAACGAAGGGTCCTGTCATCAACAAATGTTTTAATTGCATCAATAGAAATTTAAAGAACGTTAATCATCGTGCAGATGATCCGCAGTGCCCTGCACGAAAGGATTATTTGGAAATACGACGAAAAGTAACTACCAGGAGGCAGTCAGTAAAACCAATATATCGAAATTTTCAAGATTCTTATTCATCCGATGAAGAATTATTTGATGCAAGACCCAAAGTACCCCGAGCTACTCAAAAAAAACCAGGTAAAAGTTCAAATAGATTTTCTTATGCCGAGATCACTGGTTCAAATCAAAAAGTTGTAGAAAATGATGACGACCTGTCAAATCAGCAATTATTAGATATTTATTTCGAAGCCATTGATGCTTTAGAAAAATGTAAAACAAAATATGACAAACTGAGAGTTCTTGGTAACATGCTCAGGCATGTTATATAAATCAAATTCTTAAAAATGGATAGTTTACATCTTATGCATTGGAATGCCCAGGGTTTAACAACCCCTACTGCTATTACTGAATTGGAACATGTTTTATCAAAAACAAATAGATATAGTTTTCATTAACGAAACATTTCTTAAGCCAATACACAAATTTGTTCTCAGAAACTTTAAAATCTATAGAGAAGATCGAAGTTCTCATGGCGGGGGTGTTTTAATTGGAATCCGAAATTCGATTCCACACGAACGTATTTCAAAATTCCCAACAGCTACAATTGAAAATATATCCATCACAGTTAAAATAAATAATAGACCAGTTAGATTCAGTTCTGTTTATTGTCCAAAATATTCAGATAAATTTGTTGATGATATCAATATTTTAACCAGATGTACCTCAGACTATTTTATTTTTGGCGACCTCAATGCCCACCACACTAGCTGGAATTGCTTGCAAAACAACGCAGCTGGTAACAGCCTCTACAACCACCAATTAAATTCTTCGTACTATATTTATGCTCCCAGTACATTTACACGATTTGGTCAAACTGCTACTCCAACACAACCATCTGTTGTAGATGTTTTACTTTCAAACTCTAATTTACACTTTTCGTCACTTGAAACCCATCCGGGACTTCTTAGTTCAGACCATACTCCAGTTTCTTGTATACTAACGGGCTCATATGCTGAAAACGTAATACAAATAACTCAATACAAATTGGCAAACTGGAAAGAAATAGGTAAATGGATTGACAACGAAATCAAAAATCACAATTTGCAAGGGGTTGTTTTAACAAGTTCAAACATAGAACAGGTTTTATCGAAAATCACTTACATTGTACATGAGGCCTCGAAACAAATTCCTACTCGTACAATAAATTGTTGGCAGAGAAAGCTTTCCCAACAAACTCTATTTCTAATCGGTCAAAGAAACAGATACAGACGCAAATTTCAAAGAACGGGCAACACACAAGAAAGACAATTTATCACATGTTTATTGAAGCAGCTGAATATCTTAATAAACAAAAACATCAACATTGACAGAAACAACAGCTGGAATAATTTTATAAAAAAGTTGCCAACAGGTAGTAAAAAGTTTTGGAAGCTGACAAAGGCGATAAAAGGTAAAAACAAGTCATTCAGCTACTTGTCGGTAGATGGCGCTGAGGTACATAATAGTAAAGAAAAAGCAAATATTATTGCTGAAAATTTTGAAAAGAATCATCAAATAACTTTTTTTATGTCAACCCCAAAGGACAGAGTAGTTCAAAAACATATAGAGTGGTTAAAAAACCAAGCTATATCTCCTAATATGCAGCAATTTTTAACAACAGAGGAAGAAGTCAGAATGTTTGTTAAAACGTTAAAAAACTCTAAAGCTCCTGGTTTAGATCAAATAAACGCCATAATGTTAAAAAATATGACAACAAATTTTTTCACCTTAATAACCAAAATCTTCAATTGGTGTCTGAAAAATGGTTATTTTCCAAAACAATTCAAAATAGCAAAGGTAATACCAATATTAAAACCCAAGAAAGATCCAAAATTAGCTAGCAGCTATCGTCCCATAAGCATGTTAAATTGTATCGACAAAGTGTTTGAGAAGATCTTACTCAGTAGACTGAACAAATTCACTGAAGATAATAATGTTATTCAAAACGAGCAGTTTGGCTTTCGTAAAGAACATTCAACAATACATCAAGTTGAACGAATTGTCAATTTTATATCAAATAACAAAAGCCAGCGGAAGAGTACCGGAATAATATTGTTAGATATAGAAAAGGCTTTTGATTCAGTATGGCATAATGGCCTAATATATAAACTTAATTTGTTTGGTTACCCAATTTATTTGCAAAAGATGGTACAAAGCTTTTTAAATGAACGATCATTCAAAGTAAACATTGACGGTGAATACTCATCCCAGCGCAGCATCCTAGCAGGAGTACCACAAGGATCGGTTTCATCACCTGCTTTGTATTCAATCTATATATCAGACTTCAAAATACTAAGAGATCAGTCAACAGCATTGTACGCAGACGATACTGCAATAATAACAACAGGTAAAATCTCAAACGCAATAGTTAAAAATATGAAAAAAGGTTTTTTACATGCTCAAAAATTCTTTTCCAATTGGAAAATTAAAATTAATGAAACCAAAACACAAGCTACAATTTTTCCATTTAATAAATCATACAAAAGAACTCCCTCGCTCTCCTTGTCATTAGGTGGATCAGAAATACCCCTTCAGAATAACATCAAATATCTGGGAATTGTTTTGGACAAAAAGCTAACGTTTAAACAGCATATACTTCAAACGTGTGACAAAGCTGTACAATGCGGTCGAGCTCTTTTTCCTTTACTAAACCGAAAATCTAATCTTAATTGCAAAAATAAGATATTACTTTATAAGATGTGCGTGCGACCAATTATGACCTATGGATGTCAAGTCTGGTCAAAAAGGTGTGCTAAAACTTATCTCAAAAAATTGCAGATTATACAAAATAAGAACCTCAAGATTATTTTTAACCTACCTAGAAGGTATTCAACAAACAGGCTGCATGAGAACTACAAACAGGAGATGTTAGCATCCATAATAAATAATATTACACAAAGATTTGAGAATCGTAACAGGTTTTCAAGTTATGCCTTAATAAGAAATCTGTAGCGTTTACATCTTTCCCAGCTTCACTCCGAAGTTGACGAAAGCGTACATCCTACAATCTTTCTTAAATTTTTAAAAAGGTTTTTGTCTATCTTTTTTCCTTTCATTGTAAATAAACCATAATGTGCCTATGTAAATATAAGCTAAGTCTAAATTTTAATTATTTGTTGCAATACTTTTAAGTAATAACTCAAATTTTGTAAATAATAAAATATTAATTTTTAAGTGCAATTGTGATAGATCAATAAAAAAAAAAAAAAAAAAAAAAAAAAAAAAAAAATAAGCTTTTAAAAACATTGGCTTTTAATAAAAGTACGTTTTCAGAAAAGAACCTTTAAAAAAATTATATTTTTGAAAAAGTACCTTTTAAAAAAAGTGCATTTTAAAAAAAGGTACATTTTGAAAAAATAGCTCTTGAAAAAAAGTACCTTTTGAAAAAGTTTCTGTTGAAAAAATTCCTGTTTAAAATATATTAAAATTAATAAAACTATTTGGAATAGTATATTTTTAAAAAAGTACAAACAATTAAGTTTTTATTCGCTATTAAGTTTTTATTCGCAAACAATTAAGTTTTTATTCGCTATTTTTTTGATACCAATAAAATATTATAAATAGCTTGTTTTCCATGTTTCCCAGCTATCTATATGTCGACATTTTATAGGAGCTATCGTAATCATCAGTAGACTTTGGAAATTTTTGCAAGATATTCTCAAACATTGTTGGGATATTACTAAATTTCAATAGCAAACACATGGCACGATGGAGTAATAGAATGGTGAAAGAAAAAAGTCTAATGGTTTTCTCAGAAACGGTGTTTCAACGACCGAAAGACGGACAGACGGACATCGCTTAATCGACTTTTTTATTAACTCTGATTAAGAATATATATACTCTATAGGGTCGCAATAAAAATTGTAGAAATTACAAACGGAATCACAAATTTATGTATATCCTTAACATTCTTGTGGAGGGTATAAAAGTACTGTTAAGCTTAGAACTTGTTTACAAAACTTCGTCTTAAAAATAGCTACTTTTTGAATAATGTAGCTTTGAAAATATGTTTTGAAAAGTTAATTTCTGTAATTTTTTTTTTTTTTTCAAAAATCCGAAATTTTTCAAGAATAAGTACCTATCTTGAGTGGCATTTCTTTGTTGATCAAAAGCGCTGTGGTGCTTTTTTATTTTTAATCTTCAGCTCTTTTAGCCATTAGTAAACTCTGTCTCCTGTCTCCAGTCTCTTTGTGTGCATTATATTAATAAAACATTTGGGCATTGTTGTTCTAATAAATAGAAATACATATTTATACTTCAATTTCTGTTCAATTCCCCACAGAGTCACACTCGAAAATTGTAAATTGAAAACAGGACGAAAAAAGTGTTTACTTGTATTATTGGTAATGTTTAGCAAAAATAAATTTATTGTTGCAGGAAGAAAAAGAAAACATTTTGCTCTGCAGCTTTAAAAAGTCCCTTTTGTTGTGCTCAGGGAAAATATATATATATTTTTTTTAATTTTACTAAATTTATAAAAAAAAAAGGAAATAAACAGAGAGACATCATGCTGTGAATTGTGTGTGTGTGTTTGTGTATGTATGATGGTTGGTTGCTATATGTTTAGATTTCCAAAATTTTTTTTTTCCTAAAGCGAAATAGGAAATAGGTTAATATTTTTATGGGTGAGAGTATTTTGGTCTGTTCCTGTTTTGCTATTTTAGAAAAATTAATTTTGGCAGAAATTTCTATTATAATTGTGGCTTAATTTACTCTGTTGTATTCTTGCTGCCAGGAAATTCTGTTTAAGCAACCCAGTGAGTTGTTTTAGCAGGACTTGTTTTGAGGTTTTTTTTGGCACACGGAGAGAAAATTCAGTTTGAAGTATGGTTACAACAACATTATGGCGTATATAGCCATGATATTGTGTATTATTGTTAAAAACAGCCCGTTATCGATATAATTATTGTTTATTTTTCCATAAATATGTGTTCGTTTGCGTTTCTGTGATTTAATTGTTACCGTCTCTCAATTTCAGAATATGGTTGCATACAATGTTAACATTGTATGTATTTTTTTTTTTAAATGACAATAGTTTTTATTTCACTCAATACTAAAACACCTACTGATACGCTTATTCACTTGTAACAAATATAAATTTATAGAATAAACATACTACACTGAAAAAATTTTGTTCAGAAATTCTCTGAATTTTGACATTACTTTTATGAATTTTTTCATTATTTTTCAACCATTGTAACTTTTCATAGAAATAATGAAACAAATTTCATTAGATCATTTTAATAAAAACCTTCATAAAAGTAATGAAACATTTTAATAAGAAACATGACTTATTTTCATTAAAAGTATGAAAGACAAATCATATGATTAGTGAAATAATTTCTCTAGATGAAAAATCAATTTCATAAAGCACATGAAAACTGCACATTAAATTAATGAAAAAGTAACATTTATTTAATGAAATAACTTCTTTGCACTAATGTAATATATTCATTAAAAATATGAAACTCCTTCATAAGGTCAATGAAGTTATTTCATTTATCTAATTTTATTATTCATTGAGCACCTGAAAAGTTTACATTAAATCAATAAAATAGTTACATTTGTTTAATAAAATAATATCATAACACACATTAATAAAATATGTTCACAAATTTACGTAATAAAATCACTGGAATTATTTCATTTATTCATTGATACTTTATTTTATTACACAAACAATACTATTCCTTGCTTTTGTGAAATTTTACCTAATTGTGATAAAAGAAAATGTTAAACAAGTATTCACCAAATAAAACAGATTTTACTAATTCAAATGACTTCAATACACTGGTATTTAAATTTTTTAAACTATTATTATGCTGATTTGAGTATATGCACATATGTACATACATACCCAAGGTAGCCAGAAATTTATTTGTCATTGATCTAATGAATTCTATTTCATTGGAATTATGAAACTCATAAAACTTACATTTTAATATAAAAAAAACTTGACATTTTTTAAACTGCAGCTTAAGATTAATAAATGCCCATTAATATATCTTACCAAAATTCAACGAATTAAAAAAAAAAATTTATTTTGTTGTAGTCATAAATCTAATGACTTTTTTTAATGAAACTATGAAACTTAATGAAACCATTCTGATGGAACTATTTCATAATATATATGAAGTTTCATGCATATTGTGAAAAGGTTTCATTGGATTAATGAAAAATATTTAATGAAACAGTTTCATTAAATATATGACGCATAATTCTTTCAGTGTATGGTAAGCTTTATCAATTGTTTTATTATAGCCGTTGACATATAATTTTCGTTTAGTTTTTTGTTATGGAAAGATATTTATTATAAATTAAAATAAAAAATTTGCTAATCAAAAAAAAAAAAAAAAAAAAATGGAAAAAACTTAAAATTAAAATTTCGCAATTGGAGGGAGTTTGCAGAAATTGGCAGGTATGTTAGTATATTAAGATTTTGATATTTGAACGGATGTTGCAATCAACAATTCTATAAAAAAGTCAACCATATTGTCGGCCAACCATATTATGGCTTTGTTACACCGTAATAGTTTTAATGACGAGCCATACTATTGTTGAGAACAACTATACTATGTTACATTATATCATATTAATATGCTCACGAGTATAGACAATTTTTAATTATGCCATTATTTTCATTTCAGCTAACAGAAGCTAGAATCCGTTGAAATCGTAATCATTTGCATTTTTGCAAATTATTTTTAATTATTTAAATTTATCATGAAATATTTTAATAAATGCTTTATATTAATCAATTAAGTTTTTTATTCGCATTTATACCAGTAAAAAATTATAAATAGCTTGTTTTCTATGTTTCCCAGTTATCTATATGCCGACATTTCATAGGAACTACCCTAAACATCAGTACACTTTGGAAATTTTTGAAAGACATTCTGAAACATTCAACTTTATATCCCAACAATCCAAATAAATTGCTGAGAATTTAAAAAGAAAAATGCTCTAATAATATCCATCAAAACACAAAAAACAAGCTTTTCTATTTATAAACGTCTCTAACATTTGTTTACACCTTTCAAACAAATGAACAACCGTTGGTTGCTACGATTTGCTTTTTGAAAGTATCGAAAAGCAGAGAACAAACAAATTCAATAGCGAATAAAAAACTTAATTGTTTGAATTTTTGTTGCAGGTAAAAGTCATTGTGCCAGTAAATATATTGTTGGATTTCTCTATTAGAATGTTGAAGTGTTTCAAAACTATTTTACTATATTACTTGCAAATGACGTAAATTTTGTAATGTTCTTCATTTTAAATTGTTTTAGTTTTTTTTTAGTATACAAATATTTACAATTTAATAGAATTTATAGTTTCAGGCAACACTTTTATGTTAATGTTGCTGTTGTCTTTCTTTGCGGTTTATTTCCATTAAATTACATTCTCTATGGCTGTACCAGCGCCAAGGTACGAGTAATATACAATTTCCATATTTATGATTTTTATGAAAGTGCTAAAGGACATGTGATAAAATCTTATGTGTTCATTTCTTTCTTTATGAGTTACAAATATGTAAAACCAAATTTGATAAGTTCTGTTTTCTCTGAAATTCTACACAAATTATTTTTAGATAATTTACATGCTGCTAGTTTCGTTAAGTTAAATATAACTTTCTTTTATTCTTTTTTAGACCAGCTAAAATTGACGAACGCGTTGTGGTCAGAAAGATTTTACAAGACAGCGAAAAATATTATTGTGATTTGAATTCCTAAAAGAGCGCACTCAGCATGCAAATGCATAAGCGCGATTACTCTTTAGGGCAATCAATGATCAAACCTCATTTTAGAGATTCACAACATCATATTACAGTTGTGAGTCATTTTCAAAATAAAGAACGTGACCTGAATTGGGAAAGAAGAGCATTTGGCAACAAATGTATAACCGCGATAACACTAGAGGGCGTTGCCTGGTAATCATTGATCAAAATTCATTATTATTTTTCGCAAAAATTATTGATCACTGCAAATTTCTATTGGAAAAAATCTAAAAACTCAATATATTAATATTTACATCTCAGGGTACGGAGAATTATTAAAATACAAAAATATGTATGGTAATAACTAAACAAGAAATACCGCTTGTTCAGAGACAGCAAATGCTGTGCAAACAATGTGGCCAATTAACAAAATGCATGTGTGATTCATATGTTAAGAATATTAAGAAAGGTGAAAACTTGAACTATAACCCGTTGTACAAATGTACAAACCAAAAAAAAAATTAACTTAAAAATTATAAAGTTCAACAAAAATTCAATAAGTTATACAATATTTTTTTTTGTATTTTTTAAGAAATTTATATACTTATAATTATAATTTACATACTTAAAAATATTATGTAATTATTAATAAAATAGTTTTTCTATCGTGAACGTGACACTGATCCACTATCACTGTTATCAATATCATTAATATTTTTCCCCTTTGGAGTCTAATTGGAAACAATTTTCTTTTTTCTGGACGCGGTTGTTTTTTTTTTTCTATATTGGATTTAACAAAATTCGTATGTAACTAACCAACACTTTATATAAAAACACTACTAGTAAATTACTACAATTCTACTGGTACTTAGCTGACAATTGTGGCCGTTCGCTCTTGCTGGCTGTTGGTTGCTCCTTGACCCGAAATGGCTGATGATCCTCCACACACTTTGGTTCCACAGCTTACTTTATGAGCTGATGACGGTTGTGCCGCTGGCAAAACCTGCTTTTGAGAACGATAGGTACATAGTAGCTTTAGCCTATCATGAACGCGACATTGTGGTTTTACTTATATGAAAAAGTATAATATTTTAGATATTTTTTTCTTTTGCTTTCTTATTTTAAAACAAGTGCGGTGGCAGTGCATTGTTGTTGTTGTTATTGTGCGTGAAGATTAACTACCCAGTGGGAAAAAACTAATACACTAAAGTTTTGTTTCCTTCCAAAACCGCAATAAGTGGAAGAGCGAATTTTTACAAAAAAAAAAAAAAAAAAAAAACTTTGTGACAATTATTTTTATATACTTTTAAATTAAAAAATATATAAATAAAAAAAACAAAAATTGCATGAGCGTACCTATTAGATGCAATTCTGTGAGGGAGCTTAGCTCCACTAGAAAAAACCTCTGGATCTCTGAGGAAGAATCACTTAAAAAATCATTGGATAATCTTCTGTCTCTAAGAGATAAAAAACGCACGCGATCGTGCTCGCCAAACATTGTTGTTACAACAGAAGACCAACCATCCACCAGTTCAGTAATCGCAGATAAGCCAAAAACACAAGTAGGCATGGACAGGTATGTAACCGTGGTTAAACGTCAGCGAAGCCCTAAATCCGCGCAAATATCATCGCAACCAAAAATGTCTAAGGGCGATATTACCTGTGCGACAACGGATAGTAATAGGTTTGCTATCCTTCAGACTGACGAGCCAAATACATCAAAAAAAACATTTAAACCGCCACCAATATACTTGAGAGAACCTACATCTAATGAGCTGGTAAAAGCACTTATTTCGGCAATTGGTAAAGACACCTTCAACGTAACATCAGTGAAGCACGGACAAATAAGTGAAACAAAAATCCAAGTCAACTGCGAAAATGATTACCGAAAACTTTCTGCCGCTCTGGAAAAAGAGAAAAGATCTTTCTATACTTATCAACTTAAAAGTGCTAAAGGCCTTCAAGTTGTTATTAAAGGTATTGACCCTTGCGTAGATATTGATGACGTCAAAACCGAATTGGAAGATAAAGGTTTTAAAATAAAAACCGTAGTAAATATCAGGAACCGTGAAAAGATCCCTCAACCCATGTTTAGGGTTGAACTAGAACCCAGGGATGTTATCCTGAAAAAAGGTGAAACTCATCCAATTTATAACCTTAAATTTCTTTTGCATCGTAAGGTTACCGTTGAGGAGCCACATAAGCGTTCAGGACCCGTTCAGTGCCTAAACTGCCAAGAATTTGGCCACACAAAGGCTTACTGTAAGTTGCCCGCTGTTTGTGTCGTATGTGGCGAACTTCACGGCACAACTCAGTGCAATAAGCCAAAGGCCGACGCAAGTGTTAAAAAATGCAGTAACTGTGGAGGTAACCACACTGCAAATTATAGAGGGTGCCCTGTCTATACTCATTTTAAGCGGTCAATGACAAATAAGCCATTGATTTCAAATATGCCACCCCAGCAGTCAAACACCATTTCTACAACCAATTTTCCCCAGGTACGCCAGCCAACCAGCCATATACACGTGCAAAACCCCCAACAAATTTCTTATGCGAATGTTGTAAAATCCGATAAACCAAAGTTAAATCAGGAGCCCAAGCCTCAAAACTCCGACCAACATTTTAGCAATCTTGAGGCAACTCTGCAGACTCTTGTTCAATCTATAAATACATTTACGGTTTCCATGACGAACATGATGCAGGAAATGCTGAAAATGCAATCCACCATTTTGCAGGCAATTTTAACAAAATGAATTGGTTAAAAATATGTTTCTGGAACGCAAACGGCATTCGCCAACATAAAAATGAACTTGAGCACTTCCTTATGGAAAAGCAGATCGATATAATGATGATTGCTGAAACCCATTTGACAACCAACAGTTATTTTAAAATTAATGGCTACACATTATATGACACAAAAGATCCCCGTGGAAGATCTTGCGGCGGTTCGGCAATTTTGATAAAGACCAGAATTAAGCATTATCTAATGAACGGGACACGTGAGGAATATCTCCAAGCTACAAATATATGCCTTGATTATTTTCATGAAAAAATCGTTATATCCTCGATTTACTCACCACCACGATTTTCAATAACAGAAAACCAATATTCAAATTTTTTCAAATCACTTGGTCCTCGATTTTTAGCGGCCGGCGACTATAACGCTAAACACACTTTTTGGGGATCACGTTTAATTACCTCGAAAGGCCGTGTGCTTTTTGACACCGTTTCCAAAATGAGCTTAGATGTGATTTCAAGCGGACATCCCACTTATTGGCCGTCAGACCGCCGAAAGATTCCAGACGTTATAGATTTTGGAGTTGCGAAAAATTTTCCTTTAGAGTGGATGCAAGTGGAGCCTTCATTAGATTTGTCATCAGATCACTCACCCACTATAATCTCTGTTTCGTTCCCCCAAGAGATTGGCTCCCCGTTGACCGTCAATAGAGTTAATTGGCTAAAATACAAAAAATTTTTGAGTACACATTGTAGTGAAAATATCGCCTTGAGAACACCTGAGGATATTGATGCGTCAATTAACGATTTTTCTGAAAACCTCAAACTGGCCGTACAGCATGCTACCACTAGTCATATAAGATCCAGAAATGAGAACAATAGAACTTATTCGGCTGAAATTGAGCAACTCCTGTCAGAAAAAAGAAGAGTTAGAAGAGAGTGGCAAACTCGCAGGTCTCCCCAGCTTAAAACTAGACTACGGGAATGTGTAACTCGACTAAGAAATCTGCTTGAAATACAGAGAATATCTTCCCTCAAAACATATTTGGAAAGCTTGGATGGTACTCCGCAATCTGACTATTCTCTGTGGAAAGCGACAAAAGGTCTGAAAAGACCCGTAATAGGTAAGCCACCTTTGCGAACTTCAACTGGCGACTGGGCACGAAGCGATTCCGAAAAGGGGATGGTGTACGTTGATCATTTGAGAAATGTTTTTACGACAAATGATTCAGTGGATACTGCAGCAGAATTTCCGCCGTATGCTGTTAGACAGCCTGTGTCTTTGAGACTTAACTTTCAAGATGTCGAAAACGTTATCAATAACATAAACCCCAGGAAAGCTCCAGGTATAGATCAAATTACTGGTAAAATGCTTGAACAGTTACCTCGTGTAGCTAGAAGAGTTCTACTTTTTATTTTTAACGCTATTTTACGCCTTGAGTATTATCCTGCAGAGTGGAAGGTCTCTATGATTACTATGATACCCAAGCCAGGGAAGGATCCGACTAAAGTAGAGTCATATAGACCAATAAGTCTACTACCAACAATTTCAAAACTGTTCGAAAAATTGTTAATGGCGAAGTTGTCTCCAATACTTAATGATGTGGGATGTATCCCTGATCATCAATTTGGCTTTCGGGCTAAACATAGCACCATAGAACAAACACATAGACTAGTCAATGTCATAAGACAGACTTTTGAAGACAAAAAGTACTGTTCAGCTCTATTCATCGACATTTCCCAAGCTTTTGATAAAGTGTGGCACGACGGACTGATGCACAAAATAAAGTTAAACTTGCCTGCAAATACTCACAAGCTTCTGGAAAGCTACTTATATGACCGGAAATTTGTTATCAAAGAAGGTGATTTTACAAGTCTCTCACAGTCAATTGGAGCAGGAGTTCCCCAAGGTAGCATTCTAGGACCCACTCTATATTTAATTTACGCATCTGACATGCCAACGAGATCCGGAATCCATACTTCAACTTTTGCAGATGACACAGCTTTTTTTAGCGTTCATGAAAACCATCAAGAAGCTTCACGAAATTTGCAGCAGTATATTTCAATATTAGAGAAATGGTTGAAACTTTGGAAAATAAAAGTTAATGAACAAAAATGTACTCACGTTACATTCACACTGCGTAAGCAAACATGTTCGGCTCTCCAAATTAACAATACACCTATTCCGCAGCATAATGAAGTTAAATACCTTGGTATTTACCTCGACCGTAGGCTAACGTGGAAGCCTCACATTGATGCGAAAGTCACTCAGTTGAAATTAAAAGCAGCGCAACTAAATTGGCTTATGGGCAGAAATTCGACATTGAAGTTGGACTGCAAACTTTTGTTATATAACGCAATTTTAAAGCCTATATGGTGCTACGGAGTTCAATTATGGGGAACCGCCTCAACATCTAACATTGAAAAAATTCAAAGACGACAAAACCAAATTCTTCGTACGATTACTGCAGCTCCATGGTACGTAAGAAACTCACGAATTCACAAGGATCTGTGTGTTCCGCTGGTAACTGACGTGTTCTCTAAGTATGCCACAAGGTATATCAGTAAACTGGAACTTCACCCAAATCCTCTTGCACGCAACATACTTAATTTTGGCGGCCACTCTCGGTTGAGAAGAAGGGATACACTGGCCACCATCAGAACGTTAAATAGGTGATTCTACCGATATTATTCGCGCGAAATGAAACTCTTTTGTCTAGCAGTGGCTGGACTTAAATAACTTTTATATTTAGTATTAAGATTTGAATACTTATTGTTAGTTCATATTTTGAAGATTCAATAAATAAATGAATGACAAAAAAAAAAAAAAAATTTTAAAGCTTTTAAAAATTTAAAACATAAACTTATTAAGAACGTGCCTTACTAAACAAAAGCATAAGCAAAAAAGATAAATTTTTAACGTTTTCTATTGAAATAATGACCTTGGGAAAGGCCAATTTATATTTTTTTTAGGTTTTTTGTTAGTGCAGCTGATCGTTACATTCTTTTCCCAGGAGCTGTTTTCCTGACAAATATATACTTTTATATCATCCCAAAAAATTTTCGTGCTTTTAGAGTTTTGAGAACGATATGTACATAGTAGCTTTAGCCTATCATGAACGCGACATTTTGGATTTACTTATATAAAGAAGTATAATATTTTAGATCTTTTTTTCTTTTGCTTTCTTATTTTAAAGATTTTAAAAATTTAAAACTTAAACTTATTAAGAACGTGCCTAACTAAACAAAAGCATAAACAAAAAAGATAAATTTTTTAAGTTTTTTATTGAAATAATGGCCTTGGGAAAGGCCATTTTTTTATATTTTTTGTTAGTGCAGCTGATCGTTACATTATTTTCCCAGGAGCTGTTTTCCTGACAAATGTAAACTTTTATATCATCCCAAAAAATTTGAGTGCTTGTAGAGTTTTGAGAACGATTTGTACATAGTAGCTTTAGCCTATCATGAACGCGACATTTTGGATTTACTTATATAAAGAAGTATAATATTTAAGATCTTTTTTTCTTTTGCTTTCATATTTTAAAGCTTTTAAAAATTTAAAACATAAACTTATTAAGAACGTGACTAACTAAACAAAAAAGATAAATTTTTAACGTTTTTTATCGAAATAATGGCCTTGGGAAAGGCCAATTTATTTTTTTATGTTTTTTGTTAGTGCAGCTGATCGTTACATTCTTTTCCCAGGAGCTCTTTTCCTGTCAAATATATACTTTTATATCATCCCAACAATTTTGTTTACTTTTTTAGAAAACTATTTTGTTTCATAATATTACTAATTAAAATTTCTTGTTAAATAGGTATTTTTTCCAGGTTTTTTTTTTTCTTTTTTTTTTACCAAACGGTTAACAATTCTATAAAACTTTGAGATAAAAAACCTCAAACAACGCCCTTTCAAAAGCAACACAATTAAATTAATACAACTACAAAATAAATATCATTTTTTTCCCGCAAGTCTCCAGCCAGAGTCCGTCCACATGCATCACTCACAATTTGAACTTTTTAATGCTTTTTATTAAGCCATGGACAAAATATTTGAAGAAAGAAAGAAGGAAAAAAAAGAGAACTGACACGGCAACTGGCCAACTGAAAAAATACAAAACAAAAAAAAAAAGCATTTTGTTATGAACTGGCGAAAAGCAAACAAATGGAGAAAAATATTGTATAGACAATTCAACTTTAACATTTTTCTCTACGTATAATTATAAAATGGTATTTAAAGTGCTTTTTCATTAGTGTAAAAATTCTTTATTTTTCCACAAAAAAAAAAAAAAATTTTTTTTTCTTTTTCTCTTTTCACTGTTCCTGCCACAAAAATATGAGCAGAACGAAGTAAAGCAAAGAAAAAAAAAACAAAAATTACACTAACAATATATTTTTCTCACACAATTTACACTACATTTTTTGCAATTAGTTTTACTGAATTTTTTTTTGTTTATTTTCTATTTGGAATTCACGTTCGCTTTAGTTGTGTGCAGAGTCTTATTATCGCATCAGCTTAAATGCTGCTACAACGTTTGTGGATGTTGGATGTTGCAACTTGTGTAGTACTACAAGTTGAGAATTTCTTTTTTCTTTTGATTTGCTTTGTGGCTTCGTTTCTGGAGCGAAAGAGTTCGGAGGTGTTGCAAATAGTGCCAGTAGTTAGTTTCAGCTTAACTTTGTTGTAAATTAAGTTTGTGCAACAATTAAGGAGCCCTTATAGAGATTTTTGTTTAGGGCCTCCTTCGCCAGAGAAGAATGGTTACGTTTTAATAACAAAATACCCCGACCGCAACAGCCAACACCCGCAAAATCAACCATTTGCTTTATGTATTGTGCTATCGTTAGGCAGTTAGGCATAGAAGTGCTGCCGCTTGGTAATTGTACCAACAAGGTTTCAGCTTTTATTACAAGTAACTCATTTATATTTAGCAGTTCTTTAACACTACAACAGCCGCTGAATGGCAAATAGGTAATGTTGCAACATAAACTTAAGAAAAGCATCTTTTTGGTCCTTTAAAAGTAAACAGGATATCTCAGAACTCAACTTCAAGCTAAAACGAGGTGACTTTAACCATCGTGAGAAAAATTATAAAAAAATCTATCTAATGCACTTTGGAAATTATGGGCATTTAAGAAAACCTTAGAAATATGGTCAAACCATTTTTTGGTTACTTTGGAGCCGTAACCTTAAATAACATTTCTATAACCAACCTCAAATATAATGATAAAATTGCTTCAAGTTTTCTAGAATTGAGATTATCTGTTAAACTATAAATTTGTATAAATGAGACAATATTTTTAGTTTCGTACTAAAAAAACGAATAAAAGAAAAAATACCTCAAGTAACCCAATTTTTTACTTAGTTCAAATGTTTTTTATTCAAACTTCAATTATTTTTACCTGCCTTCTTTGATCAAGAGTTATTGATTGCAGCAATTATTGTTATAATTGGAAAATAAAAATACATACACGCAGAAAAGGCAATTTGATATATGGTTGCAACAACCTTAGTATATATTCTATAACATTATGCGTTCTTGTTAAAACCGTTTTGTAATCAACTAAATTATAGTTTGTTTCTGTATAAATATTTTACTGTGTGCATTTCTGATATTCTATTGTTAACATCTATATATTTGAAGATATGGTTACATACAATAATATCAATTGTGAAAATTTTTTAAAAACAACGCCCAGTACTAAAAGAATTGACTTTATTATATGTATGATAAGCTGATTCACATGCAACAAAAGTGAGTTTGCAACATAAACTTACTACTGCCGACTTGAACGATATTTTCATTCATTGGCATACCATGTTGTTCCAGTTTGGTTTTATCTTTGGAAACAAAAACATATTTTATATGTTTTCAATTAAAAAAAAAAAAAAAATATATAACAAATTTCTGGCAAAATTTGCGAGCGTTACAAGCCACATGGTACTGTTGATGAATTGTGAAAAATTCACGCCTTGGAGTTGATTCATCAGCAGATAAGGTCATCAGGGTAGATGCTGATGAAAACCAATGGCACATTATGTCTTTGCTACTGTTGTTTAAGCCACTGAGCAAGCTCTTGAAGTTACTTTATGTCACAAAAAACATCAAACCAGGGTACTTTGCTTTCTGAGGCATAGAGGAGAAGAAGTCCCTCATTTGTAGTAGCAAGTAAACCTCTAAGCCAGCTGTATAACTTTTATTGTGCTGGTCTTCCGAAACCCTTATCAAGCTTTAAAATTAGCAGAACGAGGATATCTGATATTTTTGCTGCCTGCCGGTTTTCGGGAGCTAATAACTCCCAAGGTGCTGTAGACCTGCAACAGATACCTGTACTGTAAGAAACCTGGGGTAATGGTTAGACAGGTGATTTGATTAAGGGCTGATGTTCTTAATGGATTTCTGATTACCAGCCTTGTCATCCAATAACTGCCTGAGCAATTGCATACAGGAGCGATTAGAGGGGCCTGAACTCTTAAGCAAGTCATAACTAAATTAATTCCAACACTTTAAATGCTGTGATAACGTTTGTTGTGGTCGTCCCGTGTGTTAAGTTAGCAAACATTACTCCGCCTTTCCTCCTTCTTTTCTACAATGTATATATATATATATATATATATATATATATATATATATATATATATATATATATATATATATATATATATATATATATATATATATATATATATATATATATATATATATATATATATATTTTAAAAATCCAAAACACGCGCTTCGATATCAAAATAATTATATATATGACCAGCTGATTATTTGTATAATGCACTCCGAGTTTTTTTTGGAATTCCCAAAATTGGCTTCAGGAATCGCCAAAGTTCCGTGCTTCCCCGGAAACAATATGGCAACCTAAATTTTCGCAATAAATGGAATGGCCGTAAATAGTTTAGTTACACATTCCATGGCGTAATCGCGCACCGAATATGAAATGCCGGTTTCGTTAGCGAAGCAGCGGTTTTGTATTTTATTTTTTTTTTTTGCAAATTCCAAAAGTCGGCTTGAGGAAATGTCAAAAATCTCACACTTCTTCAGAAGCAATAGGCAACTTAATTTATTGCACTAAACCGAATGACCGTTTATACTTAAAATGCATGTCCCACGGCAAAAGTTAAACCTCCACGAACACTACTCCCTCTTTCCTACCTCATTATAATATATTTTCCTAGTTCCAGTACAATTCACTGCATATGTAGGGGTCATCCTCTGAGTACTGGTCCAAGATAAAACAAAAACGCGCACCGAATACGAAAAACCGGTGGCAAACTGGTTAGCGATGTGATTCTGAACTTTTCTGGGAATTCCTAAAAACGGCTTCGTGAATCCCAAAAATCCCCGCACTTCCCCGGAAACAATACGGCGACTTCAGTTTTCGCTCTAATGCGGCAACACAGTTTTATATACCTATATATGTAGTAAAGACTTATATGGCATGGATTTCATGTGTTGCAAGCATACAAACAACGAAACATACGAGTACAAGTCAAAACCTGCTAAATTTTAAACACAATATTAAATTTTAACCATAATTAGCAACAATTAAACTTACGGGTACAAGTTAAAGCATGTTAAAAATTAACCACAATGAGCAAAAAATGGTTAAAGTTTGACCAAATGTTTCGGTTTTTGAAACTTCATTTTTAGCTTTTTGATTTTTTCATCATGGTTGCAATCAACCCTGTTTCGGCTTGACGTTGAGTTCTGGGATACCTTGTACATTTGAAATAACGTTTCTTAAAGATGTTTGTCTCCCATAAAATTGTTTTTTTGCTGTGTAGGAGTATTTGTCAAAAGCTAGTTTTAAATATTTCTTTAGGCATCAAGCAAATCTTAGCCCCGGTTTGAATAGTGTTAACTTTATTAATTGCATTTTTAGAGCTTTTATTTTCCAACAATACAATTAAGTTAGAATTCTGGTTTTGCATTCGTGTGAACAAAATCAAGTCAACATTCCAAACAAGCTGCTCCGTCTGCGTTTTCAGTTCTCTTTCCCAGATTGCCAAAAATTCGCGGCAGACATTTTTAACAACAAATTACGGCTGAACATATAATTAGATTTTTAAATTAAATAGTTAAGTTTATAACAAAAGAAATTCTTAGACCAGAGTATTTACAAAGCACAAAGTCTGCACATTATAGAGTGCGTAAAGAAGGGTTTAATTTGATTAATGTGAAGTGAAAACTCAAGATAGCAGCAATAAATGAGAGCATCGACGTAATTCTATTTAAATGGGATTTTTTTTTTTGCTTTTTTGTTTCAAAAAGTTTATAGTAAATTACACATATTTACATATAGTACATAAAAAGCTCAAAGTATTTGTATTTATTTCAGTATATTTTTCCTTAAACATTCTCTTTTAGAAGCATAATATCATTAAGTCTGCATTTTATATTTGTTTTTAATTCTTGTCGAAGACTATTTTTTCACTCTTCAATAGAACTCAGACATTTGTAAATGCTTTCTCAGAATTTTTTCTTTGTTCCAATATTTCCTTTTTTCTAGATGGCTTTATGATCCCTTTCAGACTTTTGTCCTTCAGTTTTCTTATGGTAATTATCGAATAAGTTTTAAGTATTGATACGATTTAACGACTTTTCGTCACGCTTTTTTTGATGTCTGTGTCCTTTTGAAAATATTTTTAAATACGCCAAACTTTTGTTCAAACTCACAAAGTTAAAAGAATACTACAACTAAATAAAAAGTAATACTCTAAAAAAGCCAAAATGGAATTCCAAAACAAGAACAAAATATGCATTTAATACTTTTTTGCACCACTGTCCAACTTGCATTCGTTATATCGGAAATTCTTTTTGATAAACCTGATACATTTAACAGTTTCTTTGCAATCAAAATTGGTTATTTAATTTTTTTTTCTTCCAATAATTTTAAGCTATGAAAAGGCTTTAAACCACACAAACAACCGCACGACATGCAGCCAACCCAGCAATTGTCTAAGTGGAAGAAAAATGAACTGAGTGAAATTTAAAAAACTTGGCTTTAAAATAATATAGGGAAACTCAAAAGTTTTCTATGAAGTAATTTTTAATATTTTCGTAAAAAAATTAAACAAAGATCGTAAAATTTTCCTTAAACCGTTTTTTGAGAAATTTGAAAATTTTTGTTAAAGGAAATTAAAAAAAGTTTAACGAATATCATAGAAATAAAAATTCAAAAAACATTTTTTTATAAAAATCCTGCGCTATTTGAAAAATTTTCCCGAAAAAACTGACTTGAAAACTTAGACAACTGAAAAAAAAAATGTATTGCAACTAAAAAATTTCAAAAAGAAATTCCAACGCAAAAATTGCGAAAACGAAAGCTTCGAAAACGAATTTTTCTAGAAACTTTTCCGGAGCTCAAAAATCTGAATTGAAAAATATTAAAAAATTTATCTTAAGGGAAATTTGGCAACTGTCATAAATTTAAAATATGATTGAATCTCATAAATATTTCTTTTGAAAAAAAACAGACTTCGAGAACTAGAAAATAATGAAACTCCTTAAAACTAATTCCTAAGAAATTATCCGAAATATCAAATCTTAAAATATTTCTTTAAAAAAAACCAGAAAAATGTTGAAGTTCGAAAGCAGAAAAAGTAAAAAACCACCATTCTAAGGAAAATTTTCCGCAACTCGAATCCAAAAAAATTAAATTTGGAAAAAGCAATATTCGAAGGTGCAAAGTTTTAAAAACTGAAATTTTTTAAATTATTTCTAAAGCAAATCTTCCGAAATTTAAAATTCTTTTGAATAAATAAGACATATTTGAAAACACAAAATTTCAAAAATAAAAAGTATCTATAAAGTTCTAAAGAAAATTTTTCGAAATTCGAAAAATTGTCTTTAAAAAAGCTTCAACTTAATGAAAATTTTTGCCAAATTGAATAATTTTTTAGAAGAAAATTCTACACAACCACAAAAATTAAAAAAAAAAGAAAAAAAAGAATTGAATTGAATTGTAGTGTAGTGTAGTAAACTGAACTGGAAAAATTAAAAAAAAAATATTTTAAGGGAAATTCGACAGCCGAAATAAAAATATAATATATATGAATGTATTTCCGCAAGAATATTTCTTAACGAAAAGAAGCGATACTCGAAACTTCGAAATTAAAAAAGAAATAAAGAAACTCAAGAAAACAAATTCTTAAGATATATTCCGAAATGACATATTGCAAAAATTTCTTTAAAAAAACAAGCAAAGTTTTAAACTTCGAAAATAAAGAATGTAAAAAAAATAACCTAAAAGATATTTTCCGAAACTGGCATTCTTAGTTATATAAGTAGTTTGAAATAACAAGCAAAACAAATTCTAAGGAAAATTTTCAGAAATTCTATAATTTTTTAAAGAAAATTATGCACTATTTGAAAAAAAAAACTAAACTGACATATATAAAAAATTTTATCTTAAATGCAAATTTGTTAACTAAATTAAAAATATAATGAATATAAACAAATTTTCGAATTGAAATTCTTCTTGAAAAGAAGAATATCAAATAAACTCCTTAAAAACAAGCGAAATTTTAAGCTTCGAAAACACAGAAATGCAATCTAAAAAAAATTTCTGGAATTTGAATTTTATTTTTTACAAGCGATATTTGAAATAAATTTTAAAGAATATTTTCTGAAATATAAAATTCTTTTGAAACCCCTAGCAATATACGAAACTTCAAAATTCAGCAGTATTAATTTAGAGGAAGTGAAAATTAAATGGAAAAATTTGAGAATGCAGTACATGCAAGATTAAGAAAGTGTAAGCAATAGAAAAAGAAAATTGCTCAAGTAAAATTGCCGTATCTGAACATAAAAGCCAGTTTAAAAGAAAATTTGATAAGAATTGCGCAACTAAAATTGCCTTGTGAAAATTGGGACTAACGAAAGTTTTCGAAATTTGAAAAATTGTCTTACAAAAAAATAACTTTATTCAACGAAGAAAAAAACAAAAAGTCTGTAAACGTTTTTTTGGCTACACTAAATACCATTGGCCTTATCCATAATCAAAATCCTTACGCTAACTAACTAGCTGCTAAGTTTTTTGTGTGTAAATTCCCATAACGGAAGGATAGCAGCAAGTTAGCTAGCACAAGGTTTTTTATTATACATAAGGCCGCATAATTTTTTAAAGAAACTTAAGCAAATTCGAAAGCTTAAAAAAATTTCAATATTTCGGAATATGTTCGTTTGATATGTTAGTTTTTGGTTGCTGGGTTAATAACATTTAAGGAGTATCTCTGGACACACTTAACAATCCTTTTATATTTTCTTTTAACGTTCATGATGGTCGGCGTGTTTGACAGGCGAATGCGGACAAAGATTGATGGATTCACTTTGAAGAGCTGCAACGAGTAACATTTTATGCCATTATCTGTATGTAAAAGTTCTTTGCTGGGCTCTTAACTGTTGATTATTATATCGTTGTTTTTTGTTTGCTGCTGCTTGAAATTCATTTGTTCCACAAACAATGATCCGCTGAAATATTATGCACACAACAAGATATGTTTTTTTCTTTGGTTGTGTTTTTTTTTTCTTTAGCCCAGATTTCAAACAGAGATTTTGTACTTTTGGTACGCTACAACGGAAATTCGTTATTAGAAAAGTTTGTAGGTAAGGCCAGTGCAGTGGGTTGATTCAGGTTTCATAGGAGATGAATATTATATAAGAGGTTTTATATACAAGATAATTGATAACAAACAAAAAATTTTATACATCTTGTTTTCTACGTTTCCTAGCTGTCTATATGTCGACATTTCATAGGAGCTACCATAACTATTAACTCTATTAAAACCTTTGAACTGTATTCTTAAACATTCAACTTTATATCTCAAGTTTCTAAATAAATTATTGAGAATTTAAAAACAATAAAAAAAAGAAGCTTTTTTTGCACAAGTCTCTATGGTAGCTCCTATGAAATGTCGATAGAAAGCTGCAAACCATAGAAAACAAGGTTTTTATTATATTTTAGTTGGTGTAAGTATTAGAAGCCAATAAAGTGAAAAAACTCAATTGGTTGGTAGTATGTTTTTCAATTTCAAACTAACTGGCTTACTTAAAGGTACCTTAAGAAATACCTTTGAAACGTATTCTTAAACATTCAACTTTATATCTCAATTGTTAAAATAAATTATTGAGAATTTAAAAAGAAATATGTTTCAATAACAAAAAGAAAAGCTTTTTCGCTTGCACAAGTCTCTACTTTTCTTTCGAAGTCTACTGATGACTATCGTAGCTCCTATGAAATGTTGATATATAGACAGCTGGAAATTATAGAAAACAAGCTGTGTATAATATTTTAATTGGTATCAATATTAGAAGCCAATAAAGTGAATACTCTCAATTGGTTGGTAGTATCTTTTTCAATTTAAAAGCATTTAAACTTACGAGCATTAATTGTCTTTAGCTATATATGATTTCCAATAATTATATAATATTTTTTAGCAATAATTTAGGGTGGTACAGTGTCTGCTTATTTAAACTTTTAAACGAAATTCCTGCTTGAGTTGTTTGATTTAAACGAGACAGACTCTTCATTTTGTTTGTTGATTACTCTGTTATCTGTTACCTTTTTCTCCAGCGATGTCCTCTCCTTTCGAATTTCTACGAATTCTTTGTTGTCTTTCGAATTGTACATTGTCTTTTTGGAGAACTGATTGGTGATGAAATAAAAAATAAGAAAAAAAAATCAAATAAATAAAAAAAGATGCTTAAAAATCTTTTGGATACACTTAATTTTTTGCGCGTATTGTCTGACACATCTTCCGCTATTGATTAAAAACATTTATAAATGGTTGCTTACATTTCATGCCAAAATGTATTAATAAAAATCACTTGTGATGGCTGAAAAAGAACTGTGAGCAAAGAACAAAAAAAAATAAAAAATTGGGTATAAAAGGAAAATGAAACTGTCACCAGAAAAATAATATTAAACCACGTCATTAACAAGGAATTTATTCTGCGTAACAGCAAATATTAATCAAACGAAAACTTTTTTTTTTTTGTTTTTGCTATAAGATAACATATATATATATATAAGCAATTTTTAAAAAAATAAGATATGAGATTTTGTCTTTATAATTTTTCCAACGTATTATAACAAAACAGTTAAGGTAAGTTAAAGGTAAATAAACAAAAAAAATAAAGCTGATTGTTGTGCGTCTTCTAGCTGTCTACATGCTCACTGACGAGTAGGGAGACCGCTACGATCTTGGCGGCCAATTGATATCGCCAACACATGAGGCAACCCGGCCATTGAATTTGTCGTGCAAAAGAACCATTGTTTCGTTAGCTGCGTGGCAACTGGCACCGTCCTATTGAAACCACATACCATCTACATCTATATCTTCCGACTCGGGCCATAAAAGGTTCGTTATCTTCTCACGATAGCGAACACCATTCACAGCAACTGCCTGACCGGCCTGCCTTTTTTGAAAAAATCCGGCCCGATAATGCCGCCAGCCCATAAACCGCATTAAACAGTCACACTTTGTGGGTGCATTAGTTTTTCAACAATTACTCATACTCTTGGATTATCAATCGCCCAAATGTGGCAATTCTGCTTATTGACGAATCCGCTGAGGTGAAAATGTGTGGCATCACTGAAGATGATTTGTTTCGAAACTTGATCATCCACTGTCGCCATTTCTTGGCAATGCTTGGAATGGTCACGCGGTTTTAGTTCTTGAGTCTATTGCACCTTGTAAGCGTGTAAATGCAAGTCTTTGTGCATAACGTTCATCAACGGCAAGCGTGAAAGTTGCAATTTTAAAGGTACGACGACTAGTTGAAGTGGACGGCTCTTCAGCCACACTATCACGAACAGCAGCAATATTTTCTGCTGAACGAGTTCTACTAGCATGCACTGGTGTTGTCACATCTGCTGCAGACAAAGCTTACATTTCTGAAAGATTTTTCCGATTGTACGCACATTTGGACAATTAAATTGAGCGAAAAAATCACGAAGTTCTCGATACACATTTTGATTTGAACGTTCATTTTCATAATAATAACTTTAACACGTTGTTGGATTGTGTATCTCTCCATGGTTCAAATTGAGTAAGTCTGAAATAGAGAAATGTCAAATAAAATTGAGAAAAAACTTAAAGTTTTAGATGTGGTTCACATCAGAGAACAGCTGTAGGCGACTGCAAAAAATCATACTTAATCAAAAACTTGAAAATGAAACAAAATGAAATGAAAAAAATGTATGTATATACAAAATGGCGCAAAAGTAATCCTCCTATCAGAAAATGCTATAAATTTTGCGATTGGTCCCTAATATCAGTTTTGTTTTGATATTTGTGTAGTAAAAACATGCAAAATACACGTTAATAAACAATGTCACCACGCTACACTGCTCCAGAACGCGGAATATTGGTGACTATTTATTTGACCAATAATTTTCATCAAATATAATCATGAGTGATGAGGCCCATATCCATCTTAGCTGGTTCGTAAATAAGCAAAATTTACGCTTGCTTGGTGTGCTGTTTTCGCTGGAGAAGTCATCGGACCTTTTTACCTCGAAGAAAAGAAGGGCCAAAGTTACTGTGAATAGTGAGCGCTACAGAGCAACGATCAACGAGTTCTTTTTGCTGCAACTTGATGAATTGGGATTGGAAAACATGTGGTTCCAATAGAACGGTGCTACGGCACACACTGCACGTGCCACAACCGATATGCTGAAGGATGCATTTCCCAGGCGCATAATCTTCCGTTTTGGCGATTTGCACTGGCCAGCAAGATCGCCTGATTTGACCGCTGCAGACTTCTTTTTGTGGGGCTTTTTGAAGTCGCGGGTTTATGTCAACAAGCCTCAAACTCTTGCAGCTCTTAAAGACAATATCCGTCAGGAATGTGAGGACCTATCGCCGGAAGTTTTGGCCAATGTGATGGAAATACTATAAAAAGGGCTCAACTTACAATCAACTATGGCGGCGGCCATTTACATGACATCATATTCTCGACTTGATATAAAAAAATTAAGAGACCAAATAAAAATTATCCACAAGAAGAACCAAAGTTTTTAATTTTTTTTTTTAAATACAACCAAAAAACATCGGAAGGTTATTTTTGCTCCACCCTGTATGTTTGAAATACATGCAACTCACTGTCGAAGCAATGAAGCTGATGTTGCTTGATTTTTGTTGATTACAAATTTTAGCATATGAGTTAATCAAGCAAAACATGATTTTTGGTGATCACTGGTTCGCATTCAGTATGGGTCCTTCCTATTTAACCATCCGAGATATACTTTTATTTATATACTGGTTTATTTTTTAAATTAAAAACTTTTTTTTTTGGAATTAATTTCCTTTTCTGATCCAATTTATTCAATATATATATATTTTGAATAACTTCAAAATTTTGCTTTAATATTCCAAATGCTTTCAGCTTCCAATTTGGTTACCTGCTGAAGTTTGATACTTGATTACAAACCAAATCTAATAAAAAATTTAATTTATAATAATCACATAAATTTAAATAATTAATTACAACAAAACTAATTGATACCAGCTTATAAATGCGAATAATAATTTGTAATTATTGAAAATAGTTTTTTTATGAAAAATCATCACAAAAAATATAATTTGTTTGCCTTTGATGTCGTTGGGTAAGAGAGATTAATGTCTAATTAATGCTGACATATTTGCCATTAAAAAATAAATACATACATTTTTTATATTTAAATCCGTACATATATATTAGATATATACCACACACACACACACACACGCTGGTTTTTGATAATTTCCCCAACAATAAACTTCATTTAGATTGCAATCACTGATTGGTTAACAGTAAAAGAAATTATATATAAATAATAAAAAATTAAATATGTTTTTGTTGTATAAAGTTCAATTATTGTTTGGCGTTTTTTATCATTCGCATCAATTAAATTGCTTGAATGAAAAATGCAGAATAATAGTGCGGCACGAATTTTATATATATGTATATCGCTCCTTTATTGCAACATAGTAATATCTCAAAAAATGAGCTTTCCAGTTAACAATGCAGAATTGTTAACAATACTATCTTTTATATTGTGGCAAAATTTTTATTTAAATAGCCTTTAAACTGTTTTCTTTAGGAGATATTTTTTAAAAATTTTGTCTAAGACTTGTATGGAAACTAAAAAATTGAAATGTGTTTTTCTCGAAACAAGCTTTTTTACGTTATGACTATGTTGCAATAAAGGAGCGATATGTGTAAAATTGTTTAGGTTAAAAATGCCATCCAGTTTGAAATTAATTTTCATTTTCCAACGTTCATTGTCAAAATGATATTCATTATGAATATTCATTACCTGTATGTTATAGCAGATGTCTAAGTGATGTTCATTATAACGAGCGTTGCCTGTATTCTGAACTCATATTACTGATTGCATCTCACCCAATTGATAAAGACTAAAAGATATACATACTACATATATGTGTAAAAATATTTTCATATTCATTTACAATTACATGTGTTAAATTTTCTGTTAATGGACTCATAACACTCGCTCATTCTTTATTGAAACAGTGCAGCAGACCTTGAAAAGAGTTAATTATTAGCTGGCAAAAAACATATTTCTACTTTTGCTTTAGAAAATTTGCTTCATTATAACCAACAAACGAATTATGTAAAACTTACAGTTTTTTTGTTTAAATTGAGAAAATTTCAAACGAAATTGAGAAATTTCATATGAAATTGAGAAAATTCCATGTGAAATTGAGAAACTCCATATGAAATTAAAATATTCCAAATGAAGTGAAAATATTCAATTTGATTTTAAACAAATTTTAAGCGAAGCTGATAAAATCCAAAATAAAACTGAGAAAACTCCAAATTATATTAAAAAAAATCGAATGAAATTGAGAAAATTTCAAATGAAATTGAGAAAATTTTAAAATAAATTGAACAAATCAATCCGCGTTGCTGGCCCTAAGCAAACATTAGTGTTGTATTACTACACGATTTAAATTGAGTTTTTAACGAAATTTACGGCCTTTAAATAAAAATCCTGTACAATAGTGTAATCTGAAAATGGGATTTTGCCACGGCCCTCCGCCCGCAAACAGAAAATAAAAATCAGACTACACAGTGTCACCCATCTGAATATTATGAAGATTTCCTGAAAATTTCACCCAAAACGGCCCAGCCAATTTAAAAACTCAATTAGAAACTAAAAAAATTTTAAATGAAGTTGGAAAATTCAATTTGATTTTGAAAAAAAAATCTTAACGACATTGAAAAACTTTACTTGGTTTTGAATAAGTTTCAAAACCAAGAAATTCTTTTTGAAAGCTAGAAAATTAGTTTTAAAATCCATAAATTCACTTAGAAATTCAGAAAATTTCAAATAAAATTCATTAACTCAGTTTGAAACTGAGAAAATAAAGTAGAAAAATGTAATCCTAAATTGAGAAAATTATAAATGAACTTGAAAAAATTAACAATTTGAATGTCTTAAACTCCAAATAAAATTTGAAAAAATTTCAGAAAACTTGAGAAATTCAATTAAATTTTGAGAATCTTTCAAAAGAAATTGGAAATTTCAGTTTGAGTTTGAAAAAAATTCTAAGCAAAATTGAGAAACTCAATTTGAAATCAAGAAAATTCCAAATGATATTGAAAAATCAACTTGATCTTGTACAAAAATCAAATTAATGAAGAAATTCATTTTAAATTGAGAAAGTTAAAAAGTAATATAACAAACTCAATCAGAAAACTCTAACTGAAGTTGGAAAAAATCTGAATGAGAATGAGAAATGCAATTTGATTTTAAAAGAACTTCAAACCAAGTTGAAAAATTCAGTTTTAAATTGAGACAATTTCAAACCAAATTGAGATATTTAACTTAAAATGAGAAAAGAAATCGAAAATTTTAACATAATTTTTAATGAATTCTAAGCAACTCCAGAATTTATTAAGAAATTTAACTTTTGAAAAAATTTCAAATGAAATTGAGAAATTCATTTTGAAACAGAGAAAATTCGATACTAAAAAATTGAAACGAAAATTGAGAAACTAAATATTAAATTGAGAAAATTTCACATGAAATTAAGAAATTGAGAAATTCATTTTGAAAGAGAGAAAATTCGATACTAAGATATTAAAACGAAATATGAGGAACTAAATATGAACTTGAGAAAATTTCACATGAAATTAAGAAATTCAGTTTGAAAGAGACAAAATTAGATATTAAAAAATTAAAACGAAAATTGAGAAACTAAATATGATCTCGAGAAAATTTCAGCTGAAATTGAAAAATACGGTTAGATTTTAAAAAAAAAAAAATCAAACATAATTCAGAAATGCAATTTTAAAAGGAGAAAATTAAAAATTAAATTCCGAAAACCAAAATTAGTTTTAAAAAATTTTAAAAATTTGAAGTTGACAAAAATGTAAATGAAAGTGAGAAGATCAAATATTACAATCAAGGCAGCTTTATATAGGTAGTGGCAGAATTACAATAAATACAACACCAACAAACATCAACATGTATTTTGTTCGTAGAATTTACGAACAGTTGTCAAAATTTTGTTTGAAAAAGTAAGAAAGTCTATGTGTTTTTGACAAATTTACGCAAAGGCAACGAAAAATAGCTGCGCTTGTAGCACTGCCATATTAAAGCTGCCTTGATTATAATATTAAGAAAATTTTAATTGGATTCAAGAATTTTAATTTTAGATTAAGAAAATTTTAACTAAATTTCGCATTTCGGTTTGATATCCAGAAAACATCTTTCTATTTATTATATTATTCTATTGAAAATTTCAAAACAAATATTGAGAAAGTTGCAATCAAAATTCAGAAAACTTAAAAAACATTAACAAATATTTATTGGAAATTAGCAAACCTTTTAATTGTATTTCTGTAAAAGCCAGACTATAAGGTTTTACCAAATTGCTCTGGAGAATAAGAAAAGAAGATATGATTTTTGTACAATGTATTATTGAAGATTTGTGTTTATTTTCGTTTTTTTTTCTTTGGTCCCATTGTTGTGCTATATATGTTTGTAGTATATTTATTAAATATTTAATATTTTCTCATTTTAATTTAAAACTTTATCAATTTTGTAATAAAACTTGTTATATAATTTGAACACTCAATATCACCCTCAATTTCATTTAGAATTTTCTTAACTACAAATTAAAATTCCCGATTTGCCTACAAATTTTCCCATTTTCAATGAACATGAGTGTAATTATTTAGAGCATTTTGTATGATTAATTATTGAATCATATAATAATAATTTAGGTCCTCTATATCACGCCTTAACATTCAACTCCTTTAAATGACTTGTGTTATTAAATATATCCTTAATATTTCAGTCAAGTGCGTTGTTTTTTCTTTTTTGCTCTCTTTTTGTCTACATTAATGTGTCCTCAGTTGATTGGCGGTTTAAAATTGTTAAAACAATCTGGCCATAAAGGCCAATAAGTATCAAGCAGGTGCAATTTTTATTCATATACAAAGACTGGCATTCTTTCTACCCGTAGCAAGCGGGCAGACAGACAGACACATGCAAATATCATGGATCATTTAATGCTTTATGGCTGTTTTGGGGCATTATTAACAAAATGTAATAAAAGTTTTGCTCAACAAAGAAGCTGTATAAAAAAAAACGGAAAACGAAAATATTATAAACGATTTCATAATTAAATTCAACCTTGTACTCGCATATTTAAATATTAATATAAAAATTGCTACAAAGGGAATTATTGAGTATAGTTATTTTAACACAAATGTCAGCAAGAAGTTAAAATACGAATTTTAAATCATATTGATTTTAATACTAAAGATATAATCAATCCTTCGATATAAAAAATATCGAACAAATTTCTGCTATCATGCCAGACACTTAAATGTGCCAACATGATGTTAGACATCATATTGGCACATAGATAGCATATTAGACAGAAGTTCAACTGACAGCTTTCAGTACAAAAAAAAATAAAATTTTTTTTTTATGAATAATTTTTTTCCAGAGGAATAATTGATCGTCAGTTTTGTGAGTAGAAGCATTTACGGAAAAGGTTTTCTTAATTTATCTTTTAGAAATATGTATTAAGGATTTTTTTAATTCATCTTTTAAAAATATGTATGTATTTCCAACTACAACTTTTTACGATGTCAAGCTGTGTTAGATATCTATCTGACAGACATTTTTCTATATAAAGAGTCAGACTGACATTTTTTGTATAGGAAATAGTGTGCCTAACATATTTTGTATAGAAAAGCTTCTAAATCGCTTTTTTCTACATAGAAAAAAGTGTTTGACTGATATTATTCTATGTAGAAAACAGCCTGACTGACAATTTGGTTTAGAGAATAGTTTCTAGCTGGCATTATTCTATGTAGAAAATTTTCTGACTGATATTTTCCCGTATAGAAAAGTGTCTGACAGACATTTTTCTATATAGCAAAGTATCTGATAAAAAAAAGTATCTGATAAAATTTTCCTACCTAAAAAAGTGTCTGATAGACATTTTTCTATGCAGAAAAGTGTCTGACAAATATTATCTTTTTAGAAAAGTGTAATTTTTCTATATAGCAAAGTATCTGTTAAAATTTTTCTATCTAAAACAGTGTCTGATAGAAATTTTCCAATCCAGAAAAATGTCTGACAAATATTTTCTTGTTAGAAAAATGTCTGACAGAAAATTTTCTACATAAAAAAGTGTCTGATAGGTATTGTTCTATGTTGTAAAATGTCTGTCAGTCATATGACTGACATAAAATATAGAAAAGTATCTGACAGACATTGTTCTATGGCAAAAAATGTCTGTCAGTCTTATGACTGGCTTTTTCTACCTAGAAACTTGTCTGACTAACATTATTCTGTATAGAAAAGAGCCTGACTGACAATTTTCTTTAGAGAATAGTTAGTGGCTGACGTTATTCTATGTAGAAAATTTTCTGATTGACATTTTTCGATATAGAAAAGTGTCTGACTGACATTTTGCCAAATAGGAAAGTGTCTCACTTACATTTTTCTATATAGCAAAATGTTTGATAAAAAATTTTCTATCTAAAAAAGTGTCTGATAGAAATTTTTCTACATAAAAAAATGTGTCTGATACACATTTTTCTACATAGAAAAGTGTCGGATAGACATTTTTCTGTATAGAAAAGTGTCTGTTAGACATTTTTCTATAAAGAAAAGTGTCTGATAGACATTTTTTATATAAAAAAGTATCTGTTGGACATTTTCTATATAGAAAAGTATTTACCAGATATTGTTCTATGTAGAAAAATGTCTGACAGACATGTGTATAACATAAATTTTTCTATATATATAAAAGGCCCTGAATGTATTTTTTCTGTATAAAATATTGTCTAACAGGCATTTTGCTATATAGAAAAACGCCCGATTAAATTATTTTATATAGAAAATTGTGTAACTGATTTTTCTATATGACTGATATTTTTTAATCGAGGAAACAATCTGACTGACAGTTTTCTATATCGAAAACATTTAAATAAGACTTGTCAGTGCCAGTCAAACATTTTTTTATATAAAAAAGTGTTTGACTGACTTTCTTTAATAAAGAAAACTATCTGACTCTATAAGGAAAATATCGGAATGATAGTTGTCAGTGTCAGTCAGACACTTTTTTATTTGCAAAAGTGCCTGACTGACATTTTTCTATCCAGAATATCATCCAACTAATATTTTTCAATACACTAAGTATCTGACTGACACTTCTCTACATAGAAACGTATCATTTTTTTATACAGAATTCCTATTTTTTAATATAGCAAAGTATCTGTTTGACATTTTTCTATATAGAAATTTGTCTGGCTAAAATTTTTGCTATATGAACTGTATTAATTATAGATTTTTTTTACTTTTTTGGTTATAAAAAACTTAATCCATGAAAAACACTCTGCTAATGTTTGGTCAAGCGCTCACAGCTAACACTTGCTTTTCTAGGAAAAAAAAATATTTATAGTGTCATTTCCACGAAAATTCTTTTACAAATTACAATTCCTCCCTCCACTTAGACAAATGTTAGAACGCAAAAATGTGTCAAAAAAACCAAACAAATATTATTTATTGTGTGTATTTCTTAACCCGTTTATTTTATTTATGATCACAATTTGTTAAAGCACAAAAAAATAAGGCATGAACAAATATAAAAGGTCAACCTGCCAGTCAGCCTCGAAAAAAGAGAAGTAAGAATTAAAAAAATATTTTCGGTGGTGGCTTGAAACAACACAAAACAAATACCGATTCATGAGACAAGGTGTTCTCTGCATCGTGCATAATAAAGATATTTAACTAATTATTCAAATTAGCTGTGGGTTTTTGTGTATTTAGGTATAAAACAAGGTGGACTTATTAGAATAGGGAGATTGAGTGAGATAAGAGGAAAAAATTTAATTAATAGAATGAATGTATAAATGACAAAATTATTTGAACAAAAACATGTTCCAGAGCTGTTAAAAAAGAAATCTTGTCGCTTATGCTTTAAGTATTCAGATATACGAGTATATTTGTTAAAATGTTTTTTTTTGTATTGTTTTTTATTCCTATTAATATTTATGATTAATTTGTGTACCTTCCTTCAATAAAGAATTAAGTGGTTAAAACGAGAGTTAAATCAAATTATTATTCAAATATTAATTATTATGCTTTTAAAATAAAGCTAAAAAAGAACTTTTTAAGATATTGTATTATATGATGTAACAAAATAATATCCAGGGTAGATACATATACAACTAAGCAATAATCAAGTCTTTAGCTTTATTAAATCAGTAATTTGTAGCTTTAAAAACTTTTAAATGCCTCGTGAATGCAGAAAAACTTAGCAACATATTACGCCGGGGAAGTATACATATTTTTTTAACGGCAATAATTTGCTTTATTTAGAAAAAGAAATAAGTGGTTAAAGAAATAAGTGGAAAAAAAGAGTTAAACCAAATTATTAATTAAATATTAATTATTATGCTTTTAAAATAAAGCTAAAAAAGAACTGCTTAAGATATTGTATTATATGAGGTAACAAAATCATAGCCAGGGTAAATACATTTCCAACAACTAAGCAATAATCAAGCCTTTAGCTTCATTAAATCAGTCATTTCTAGCTCTAAAATTTCTTAAATGTCTCGAAAATGCAGAAAAACTTAGCAGCATATTAGGCCAGGGATGTATACATATTTTTTTAACGGCAATAATTTGCTTTATTTAGAAAAAAGAAATAAGTGGTTAAAAAAAGAGTTATATCAAATTATTATTCAAATATTAATTATTATGCTTTTAAAATAAAGCTAAAAAAGGACTGCTTAAGATATTGTATTATGTGAGGTAGCAAAACAATAGCCAGGGTAAATACATTTCCAACAACTAAGCAATAGTCAAGCCTTTAGCTTTATTAAATCAGTCATTTGTAGCTTTCACATTTCTTAAATACCTCGCGAATGCAGAAAATCATAGCCACAGAAGGCCAGGGAAGTTTACATATTTTTTTTAATAATAATAATTTGCTTTATTTATAAAAAATAGTTATACATCTCTATTCAGCCATAAATTACAAAACTTTTCAAGAACACAGCCCAGGGGAATATACAAATAAGGAACATTTTCCGAAGGAAGGCAAAATATTGAATTTAATAAATAATTTTAAAAAATTTTTATAAAAAGTACTCAAGCTTGGAGATTATTACATCTTAATTTATAATATAATAATAATATTTGAATACTTTGGATTTTAAAAAGTTGTTTATGCTTTTCGAATGCTAAGTGTTTACCATCAAGAAGGAGGCCAGGGAAGCATACTCTTATTTTTGCTCTTGAGCAAGTACTTTGCGCTAACCTTTATTTTAATTCAAAAAAATCCATAAAACTGCAATTTTATATTGTATATCTTTTATAACAATAGAAACGCTTAAAAGCTTTGAAGTTCATATAACGCTGGGTAGCGAACCTCTATCATCTTAAAGGTAACGCCATGGGATTTTTTTTTTTGCTTATGAATGTAAAATACTTGTAACTTGATATTATCAACATGTTTAATTAAAAATTAAAAAACACAGCCCAGGGGAGTATACAATAAGAAACATTTTCAATTATTGTGCCCAAATTTTCAACAAAGAGAAACAAGCGAAAGCTTCCTATAAATAAATAATACGCATCGTTATTTACGAGTATCTTTACTTGTACAAACAACGTTGACCTTAAGAAGAGGTATAAAAATATGAATTAATTAATTCAAAAGAAAATATTAAAGCATTCTCAGGTGTATTTTATTATTAGTTTTTGTATTTTATTATTTAAGAATTTCTGAACGAGGGCGTATGAAAAAAGTTTATATAACTCTTGTATGTACTCGTACATGTGCCTGATGGGCTTTTAATATCCACTGGCATTAATAAGTCACGCACAAATTCATTTTCTTCTTCCTTTCCTTTTCAACATTCAGATGGCCAAAAACTTTTTAAATTTTTTGTAAAATGCTTGGATTGACTTTTTGTTCAGTTTGGGTTTTTTGGTTTCGCTGGCTGATTTAAATCTAGTTTAACTAAAGTATTTGTTAATGGTAGTCAAATTTCTATTGTTTTTCATTTCTTTTTTTGTTTTTGTTTTTTTTTTCTTTTTTGCTTTTGGTCATTAACGAATGGCCTTCCGTTTTCGGTTTAATATCAATCATGTTTACATTCGGCTCGTTTATGAAAAAAGATTTATAGTTAAGGCCTTTTTTATGAATACAATAATTTATTAATCATTGTTAAGCTGGATTTTCCTCGGCAGAAGTTTAGCTGAATGAAGAGGGTCTAGTTTTTAAAAGTAACTTCATAGCACCTTTGCTTTGAAGCCTCAGAAAAGACATACAATAACCAAGCTTACAAGTCCAGTTTTTCGTTTAATGTTGCATTTGAAGAGTCAGTTAAAATCACAATCTCTCGAAACAAAAATCTCCCAAAACTCTGGACATCATCTTCACGTGAAACGATTACACCTACAAATCGTTTCCGTAGGAAGTCCAATGTGGCATGGGCTGTGAGCTCTATCATCAGAAACCATTTCAACCTAATTAGTACTATGATTTTTAACATTTACTACGATAATCGTAACATTAAAATAGTTGTAACGATCAGAATGTTAAATAGGTGATTTTACCTATTCACGTGAAAAGATTATACTTTCAGTTGTGGGCTGAGCTGTGAGCTCTGCTGTCAGAGACCATATTAACCTACCTAGTATTACGATTTTTAACTTTTATTACGATAATCGTATCGTCATATCGTTAAAATAGTTATAACAAAATTTTATCGAATTTGCTAATCAGAAACATATTTTTTAAACAATATTCGCTGTCGATTTTCGAAATTCAGCCTTAATCACATCGCATATATATATACGACAATCGTTACTAGATGTAATAAAAGTTTACGATTAACGGAACGTTAAAAGTTTTAGAATCATACTACAGGACTAATAAATTGGCGCTTGTCACGGAGATGTGATGACCCTAAGATCGACGTTAAATAGTGATACATTCGATTAGTTACCATGTGGCAATTTGGCTGCTCGTCAAGCTAGATAGAGAGTTAGAAAAAAGGAGAATGAGAGAGGGCTTACATTATTGTTTTGTGGTGACAAACTTGGACTGACATGCTAACACCCCAAACACAGATCAATCGAATTGCCCATTATACAAGGTGACAGTAAATTAATCATACAATTTTGCTGTTTTTACTAAATAAGAAAACATTGTTTTAGTGTTGGTAATCTTTATTGGAACCTGCACAATCTTTTCTGTTAATTGGAATGTATATTATCAGCCAAGTGACTGCCGCCTGTGTTGATACACATTTGTATCCTTTCCATCAAATTTTCCAAAACTTTCTGTAATATTTCTGGTGATAACTATCTGCCTTCCTGTCGAATGTTCTCCTTGAAGGCTGCAATTCTTTTTTTTTTTTTTTTTGTTGGCATTAATTAGCCCACAACTTCCAATAGCCCCACAGAAAGAAGTTAAAGATGATTAAGTCAGACGATCTTGCTCACTATTACGAATTGTAAAAATGGAAGGTGAACTCATCCATCCTACTCTTTAAACACGTGTTTTCAACAGGATAGGATGACTGCACTCAGACACAGCCAGCGCTTCGATAAATTTTCTTTGAGATAATTTACCCCAAAAACCAATCAGTCGCTTTGAGGACATTCCATGGTCAACGAGGTCTCGCGATCTAACTCCCATGTGTTTTTTATGGGGCTACTTCAAAGAGAGAAATTATAATGACAATCCTCAATCACTTGTGGCTTTAAAGGAATATATTCGTCGAGAAATCAGCTCAATTGAACCAAGTTTACTCCAGCGTGTGGCACAGAACACAGGATTTTATTTTGAATAGTGTGTTCAACCAAACTACAAACACTCATAAACTTCTGGAAAGCTACTTATGTGGCCGAAAATTTGTTATCAGAGAAGGCGATTTTATGAGCCCAACTCAGCAAATCAAGGCAGGAGTTCCGCAAGGTAGCATACTGGGACCTACTTTATATTTGATTTAGTTATTTATGTGGCCGAAAATTTGTTATCAGAGAAAACGATTTTATGAGTCCAACTCAGCAAATCAAGGCAAGAGTTCCGCAAGGTAGTATACTGACACCTACGATGAAAAAAATGACCTCTATAAGGATGCTAAGGGTGGTTTTGATTCAAATGACAGCGATGTTCAAGTTAATGACAGTACTCAAGTTTTGTTAGATGACCTGCCACCACAGAAGATAGTTAAAGAATTGGACAGATTCATAATCGGACAGGATGATGCAAAGCGTGATTTAATTTATTTGGATTTATGCTTCTGACATGCCAATGACATCCGGAATCCATACTTTAACTTTAGCAGATGACATAGCATTCTCCAGCGTCCATGAAAGCCGTCAATTAGCTTCACGAAATTCACAATATTAGAGAAATGGCTAAAACTTTGGAAAATCAAAGTTAATGAACAAAACAGCACTAACGTTACATTAACACTACGTAAACGAATATGTTCGGCTATCCAAATTAACAATTCACCTATTCCACAGCACAATAAATTTAAGTACCTTGGTACCTTTACCTTGGTATTTACCTTGACCGTAGGCTAACGTGGAGACCTCACATTTAAGAGAAAGTCACCCAATTGAAACTGAAGGCAGCGCAATTAAATTGGCTTATGGGCAGAAATTCTACCTTGAAGTTGGATTTCTAACTTTTGTTATACAACGCAATCCTAAAGCCTATATAGTGCTATGGAATTCAATTATGGGGCACCGCCTCAACATCTAATATTGAAAAAATTCCAGGACGACAAAATCAAATTTTTCGAACGATTACTGGTATATGGTACGTAAAAAACTCACGAAATCATAAGGATCTGTGTTTTTCGCTGGTAAAAGAAAATTTTTTAAAGTACGCGACAAGGTGTATCAGCAAACTGGAACTCCGCCCAAACCCTCTGCCACGAAACACACTCGCTTGAGAAGAAGGGATACCCTTGCCACCATCTTTAGGTGATTTTACGGATATAATTGGCGCAAAATAAAACTTTTTCTCTAGCATTGGCTGGACTTAGTTAGTTTTTGGTATTTAGTTCACATTGTAAAAATTCAAATAAAAGCTAAAAAAAAAACTTGGTGGTAGATCTCTAGTGAAGATCTTTAAGAACTCCGCATTTCCCTTTTATCAGTCAATGCTCTTAATAAAACTTTTTTTCAATTATTACGTTTTTTGTTTAAGTTTGAAAATATTAATCTACGAGACATCCTATACTTCTATATTTTATCAAAGCCAGTACGACGCAGTCGAAAGGATAGGTCCATTCGCATTCTAGGCGAAAGAAAATTGATTTGGGGTTTTTCTAAATTTATTCTATGCGAACGATGTGTCAAAATTCAATTAAAATACATAAGTGCATGCGAACGAATAATAGTGACATAGACTACCCCAAATTGATTCGAATGTGAGTGACTAGCTTTCTTTCGCAAACACTTTCATTCGATATCGGCGAACAGCTGTTAGTTTAAGCATACTTTCTCCAGTCCAAGACAGCCCGACTAATCAATCTACCCCAAACTTGTGTTTAACAACTTTCTCTGTAAATTTTTCATTTAACTGAACTAGTGGCATTAATATTTTCTCCTCTCAAAGAAAAATGTTGGCCAATCATTTTAACTTAAAACAGCTGCTAAATATTTAACTTCTAATCGAAAAGCTTTGGAAGAATATCTTTAAACTATATTTCCTTGCAACGAGATTTTTAACAAAATTGACAACTTTTATTTATGAATATTTTTTATATGTAGATAAAAAAAAAGTGGATTGGATTTGTCTTGGCCACAACGGACAGGTATAATTTTAAATGATCGATTAAAGCAGATTAAATTTAATTATTTATGTAAATTAATATGGGCTTTTTATTAAAAAAGATTACAAAAAAAAAGAAGAAACTATTTTATTAATTTTTATTTAACATGTAAAGCGGAAACTTAAATGTAAATGAGAGCTAGAGATTTGTGGTGTTTGCTGTTGTCGAAAGAACTGAAAAGGTCTACCAGCTTTATTAATTTATTTGTTACACAAGCCAGAAAAATTTTAATAACTTCCTTACTTAATCAAATATATAATAAAACTTGCTGTTAAAAAAAAAAAAACAAATCATAAAAAACCAACAACCTTTATTTATAATGAGTTACGAAAACGCACAGGCTTAAAACACATGACTGTTGGCTGTGATCAAAGATAACTAGAAGTCATTAATCATGGGAGGCCTTAAAACACGAAAAACAGCCACAAACCATAAAATCTAACAGGGGCTTAAGAGAGCTTACAAAAAATTAACATTTTTGTTTTTGTGGTTTGTGTACCTGCACTTCATCAAATGTAAAAATGTTTTGCATATAATTTTTTTTCCTTTTAGTTTTGACAGATAAATGGTCGTGTTGATAAAGTTGAACAGCGTACTGAGGCTTGGCTTAAGCGCGGAATTTTAGTCACTTCAGATGACAGATATTTGTATTTAATACAAATAATCAGTTTGATAAAATCAAACATTATGTGTATTAACATTTTATGGCCACCACCATCATCAGGTTGACCATAATATATTTCCTGACTAACTTACAGTTTAGCATGTGAAAATGTAATGGGAGAGGCGGGCTGATGGTTTGCCAAACACTTACATCAAATATGCATTAGACATGATAGATTTTTGTCAAAAAGAATTTATGAAATACATATGTAAAAATATAATCTGAAAAATTTCAACATACACAGAAACTATAGAGTGGTTAAATTTTAAGCCGATGTGGATTTGAATAAAACAAAAATTATGTGGGAATTATTGTCATTTCTCTTTATTATGATAATATTGGTGTAGTTCATTTATTTGTGGAATAAAAGATCTGCGAAATAGCCGCTGAAACCTCGGCGGCACATCTGCGTCCGATGGTCCAAATTTTCGATAACACAGAGACATAATTGAGGTTCTATATGCCAAATTATCTCATCTTAAATTGTTACTGTCATATCAACGTACACTTTTTCTTCCAAATAACGGCCAAAGAAAGAAGTCCAATGGTGCCATTCACATGATCTTGCCGGCCAATTGACATCGACACCACATGAGATAACACACGTAGAAGAAAAAATATGGTTGATATGACAATATTTTAAAAGAGTAAAATACTATGATTGAGTTATATGTTTGAACTAGTTTTGCCTGTGGCTTCGCTCGCCAACAAAGTTTCATACAAACTTTCATCCCCTTTTTTATCCCCTTCGGTGTAGAATTAATTAAAATCTTCTCTTAGTGGATACATACGTCATAACATGCGAATTTTCAGCTCGACCCGTTCAGTGGTTTGGACTCTACGTTGTTAGATCACTATGTCAGCCAGTCAGTCACCTTTGAGTTATATATATCTAAAACCAATCATATAATATGGTTTAAATCTCAAATTTATTAACCCAAAAAGGGCGAGGCAAATAACCCTGAAAATTACCGCCCAATTGCAATTTGCTCTACACTATCCAAAGTAATGGAAAGCATGCTCTACCATCACCTTATGAGGTATCTAGAGTCGCATAAACTACTTTGTGATCGTCAATATGGATTTCGTAAGGGTCGTTCTACTGGCGATCTAATGGCATATCTTTCAGAGAAATGGTGCCACTCAATCCATCATTTCGGTGAAAGTAGGGTGGTGGCTCTGGATATTTCAAAAGCGTTTGACAGAGTATGGCATGGTGCACTACTGGCAAAACTTACTGTTTTTGGTGTCGGTGATGACTTCTCTCGGTTTATATCGAGTTTTCTCAGAGACCGCGCTATACGAGTTGTTATAGATGGGGTCTCATCAAACGAGTTCAAGATTAATTCAGGGGTTCCGCAAGGCTCCGTTCTTTCTCCTACCCTATTCCTTGTTTTTCTAAATGATCTTCTCTACCAAACTTCCAACCCTATCCACTCTTTCGCAGATGACAAGAGGCTAAATATGAATGATTCACTGAATAGTGACCTTCTATTAATCTCCGAATGGGGTCGTAAAAACAGAGTCGCTTTCAACGCTCGTAAGACCCAATGTTGTTTATTAACACACAAGTAAACGACCGCAAATGCTACTTCATATGTACTCATCGATGGTACAAATATTGAGGAATAAAATGCTCTTGATGTTCTTGGAATGAAGATACAGTGTGATGTTCGCTGGACAGAACACATTTTTCATATCTCTAAAGAAGCATTCAAGTGCCGCGGTTTTTTGAAACGGTGTAAGATGTACTTCACTCCATTCGACCTCCTTACTATTTATACCACCTACATCCGACCGAAAATGGAATACAACTCTCATGTTTGGGCCGGTGCCTCAAAGTCTATTTTGGGGTTACTCGACCGTGTGCAGAAGAGGGCGAAGAAGCTTATCGGTGACAGTAGGGTATCCAACTCTATTGACTCACTGGAGCATCGACGCAGTGTGGGGTGCGTTACTCTGTTCTATCGTTACTACAATGGATTTTGCTCTGACGAGATTAGGGATCTTGTTCCCGAAACTCGCACATTTTTACGTAGCACGCGCTCATCGTCTAGAGCTCATCCATTTGTGGTCGATTGCCTGGGAGAATTACAGAGAGAATTCGTTTTTCAGCCGTACGCTTCGTCTATGGAATAAGTTGCCTAAAGACGTGTTTCCTCTCTGTTATAACGTTGGAAAGTTCAAATCAAATGTTCAAAAACACTACTCCCTCTTTCCCCCTCCTCGTAACCTATTTTCCTAGTTCTGGTACAATGCACTGCATATGTAGGGGTCATCTCCTGGGTCCAAGCTAAAAAAAAAAAAAAAAAAAAAACCTAAGTACAGCCAAGAACCAAAACTGTACTCTGTAAACATATATATGATCAAGGTTATAACAATTGTATGTAAAAATATGTACTCTACCCCGGATTTTATTAATTTTTTTTTCATTTAAGTTTTATAAGCATTTGTTATTTTCTTATGAATAAGTTTGATTTTAATTTTTTTACCCTGGTTCGTTTCATTTGTGTTTTATTTTATTCTGCTATTTTGTTCCATTAGAATGATCCAAAAATCTAAGTTTTTTAATAAATTTTTTAATTCATTACTTTTGCTGAGCGGGAGTATTAAGGATAAGTCTATTTACCGTCTGGGAAGCTTCATATAGTTAAGATTTTAATATGTGTATACTACCCTGGATGGCAATTTTTTCGTATAAGTTTTATTTCTATGTGTTATTTTGTTGTGAATAAGCGTGATCTTAATTTTATACTGATTTTATGCTTTGAGTTATAAAAGAGTTAAAATATTTTTACCCTGGATTGGTCCATTTGCATTTAAAATCGTATATTTTATTCATTTATTTGGTTCTATTATAATGACTTGAAAGTCTTGGTTTTTCATTTTTTTATATTACTTGTGCTAGGCAGGAGTATTAAAAATAAGACTATATACCAGTTTGAAGCTTTGATATACTTAAGATTTTAATTTGTGTATACTACCCTGGATGGTTAAATGTTTTTTTTTTTTTTCATTTAAGTTTTATATGTAATTGTAATTGTTACTTTTTTTTTTTCTTGAATAAGTTTGATATGAATTTTACAATGATTTTAAGCCATGAGTTGCTTAATATTATTTTTTTTACCCTGGGTCATTCAATATGTGTTTATGTATTATATTCTGCTGTTTTGTTGCATCAGAATGATCCATAAATCTAATTTTTTTAATATTTTTTCTTTAGTTCATTAGTTTTTCTAGGCATCAGTATTATACTAATATATACTTACTTGAGAGTTCTTACAAAGGGAACGACTACAGGACCCAAGTGAGCTGGACAACCTAGATTATTCCGGGGTATCCAGCGGCCTGCCTACCTACTTGAGAGTTTATTTATTTTATTTATTTATTTCGGCATTACAATACAACAAGAATAATTCTTATATTATAGTATTGTTGAGAATTTTGGCAAAAAAAAAAAAGATAGAAATTTATACGAGTATTATATATATATGAGTATTATACGTATGAAGAATTATACAATTAGTAATCTTCTAATTACGAAAAATGTTTAAATATGGCGAATTTCATGTAGTTAAGCTTTTAATATGTGTATTCTACCCTGGATGGTATTTTGTTCATATAAGTTTTATTTGTAACTATTTGTTATATTATTATGAATAAGTCTGATTTTAATTTTACACAGATTTTAAGCTTTGTCTGGTTAAGATTTTACCAATTTTTTACCCCGGGTCGTTCCATTTGCATCTATTATATATTATATTATCTTATGTTGTTCTATTATAATGATTTGAAAATCGTTCTTTTTTTCTTAATTTATTTCTTTTGCTAGGAAAGAATATTAGGAATCAGCTTGTACATCGAATGGAAAGGTCAAAATGCTTAATATTTTAATATTTGTATACTGCCCTGGCTGGTTAAATTTTTTTTGTAGATGAATTTTTTATTTATTTATTTTTTTTAATTCTAATGCTTCTTAAACCCAGTTATTCTTTTTTCTTTTTTTTTTTTTTTTTTTTTTTTTTTTGTGAAGTTTTTATATTTATTCCAAACTTCTTCCGGAAAAATATGTGCACTGCAAAACTTCTTGAAATGTGTCTATAGAGTTATGAAAAGACTAACAGAAACTTTTTTGGTTTTAGTTGAAGTTTTTGCTTTCTAGAGTTTTCTTAATAAGAAACAGAATCGTTACAAATTATCATATTGAGATCATATATGAGCGTAATTTTCTTTCACTTTAAGTTTGCTCGACATTTATTCCACTCAGATCTGTTGCATCGCAAACTCTGCCTGCATTTGGCAGCAGGAAAAATATATTTCAAAATGTCATGCTTGCTCTCCACTCTCATTCATTATTCATATAAATTTTAATGGACCAATAAAACAAATTGTTATCATAAGCAAATTAAAACAAATTTCTCCGCATACTTTCTACTTCTACGCTTCAACAGCTCTAATCAAATGGCATTTAATAAGCAAATTACTGGTATATATTTTTTAATATCCATATCACACCCATAAATTTCTTTATGTCATCGTAATCAATAATATATTTCTTTTACTCTTAAATAAAAGACTTTAAAAAAGACCACGAGATACAATTTGATCACATTTTCCTTAAGTGAATATAACCGCAATAAATTAAGTTTCTATCATAACATGTCATTTTATGGAGTCCATAAGAAGAAAACAAACGTTTGATTCAAAAAGTTTAAACAATTTATTTTAAACCAAATAAAATGTTAAAATATGAAAACATGAATAAAAGCACAAATTAAATGCAATCAATAATAAATCCAACAGATAACGATGGACATCCCATGGTGGCAGAAGTGAAATAAAATAAAACTTAAAGCTGGAAAAAAAGTTAACGAGAAAAAACGCACTACAAATATAACATGTTAAAATTAATGTTTAACGATAAAACTTAAGTATTCAAAATGAAACGAATACTTCAAATAACGAAAAAAATTTAAAACTGAACTGAAGTTATGCAAATAAAATAAGGCAACAAGAAGCTTTGAGAGCTGCTACCCACTACGAATTATGGTTGCTGCAAACAAACTTGCTTAACACTTTCGTTGCTTTGGATCATATTAAGACTCACTCGCAACTATTATTTTTCCCGTGGGATGACCACTACATATGCGGTGCATTGTAATGGAACTGGGAAAATAGGCAATGAGGAGGAAAAAAGAGGTAGTAGTGTTTATGGATATTTAACTTTAACCTTTCAATGTTATATGTAGCAGAAAATGAAATGTTTTACGTGGGTTGCTGACTAGACGGTCCAACTCAACGGTGAAAAGATAACGCTCACCTAAAAAGGTTTGCTATTGATTGTAAACCCAATACGGTTCGAGGAATTACTAGCCCCCATCGGTTTAAGTGGCAGATTATGGAGATTTATTTACATCAGCATCTGCCTTGTCGGCCGAATCTGATGATCCACGAACTCCTCGGCGAGAATTGTTCACGATCCACCAGCTAGCCTCACACAGGTCGCAAATTTTCACTATAAGTTTGTAGACCTACCCCTTGCTTAAAAATTCGGGCTTTCTGATCCCTCCCGGGCCTATGCAATTTCCCGGAAGTCAATGAAGTACAAAGTTTAATGAGTTGAAAAGCCGGAGCTCATTAAGAGCTTCAGAGTCTTACGGGCGTTGAAGTCGGTTCACATTACTCGTCTAATCATCAGTTGTGTTTCCTATAGGTACCTATAGGTACTGTTGTTGCTGGCAACAACAGTACCAAGAGGGTCATTAGATCCCGAAAACAGGCATTTCACCAAAGCTATGAGGGAAACTAATTCGCCTTCCTGCGATTTTAGGTTTAAACTACAGCAAGATCGTTGCAGCCAAGGAAAGCACCTCAACCATAATCTGTACCAAGATATCTGCAAAGCTGAAACTCCCAGAGAATTTGCTGATCCCCGCTCTGCCAATTAACCCTTGGTGGTAAGTCAAACACAATATAAGCCATGCGTCTTCTTAGAGTTCTGTTTGGTACAACAAACGAGAAACTCTTATCCCCACAAAACAGTGTGACCTGGTTAGGTGTACACTTAGGCAAAATCTGCTCCCCGGGGTAACGTTATATTTGATAGTAAACACATCTGCAAGCAACTTTTCCACAAACGATTAGTATGGCCGAAAAAAAATTCTTTCTACAATGCGTTGTGTGATTCAGTCAACGAACTACAAATGGATAAGCATTGTACGATGAGCGCATGTTGTACAAAAATATATGAGCTTCGGGAACAAGATCCCTAATCTCTTCAGAGCAACCTAACTTGTAGTAACGATAAAACAGCGTTATACACCCCACACTGGTTCGATGCTTCAGTGAGTCAATGGAGCTGGATACCCTACTGTCGCCAATAAGCTTCTTCGCACTCTGTTGCATATGGTCGATGCTCTGAGGCATCGGCCGATATATAAGAGTGTATTCCATTTTCGAGGTATAACAAGTGAGGAGATAGGATGGAGTATAGTACATCTTACCATTTCGAGAAACGCAGACACTTGAGTGTTTTTCTTTGGAGACATGTAATAGCTGTTCACATCACGCTATATTTTCATTCCAAGATTATCGAAGACATTCGAATCCTCAGTATTTATACCTTCCATGAGAACAGCTGATGCGGCATTTACGGTTATGGATTTGTGTATTAATAAATAACGCTGAGTCTTACCGGCGTTGAAGTCGACCCTATTTTTATGACCACATACGAAGATTAAAAAAAGATCATTGATCAGTACGTCATTTATACTTTAACTTCTAGCACCGATCTCGAATAGCTGGGCCTATAACTAAATGAGTAGGAATGACAAATGTTGCTGCCATTTGAAAAATAGGGACAGATTACAGCAGCAAAATAGCCTTGCGGTAAGCCCTGGATTAATATTGACTTGTGTGATGAGACCTCATCTAAAACAACTTGTGTAGTGCGGTATCTGATAAAGTGTGATATAAACGAAGAAAAATCATCACTAGCACCAGTAATAGTAAGTTTTGATATCAATGTACCAAAAGACTTGGAAATATCTAGAATCACCATTTTACTTTCAACTCAATGTGGCACCATTTTACTGGGAGATATGTCAAAAGATCAGCAGTAGAGTGGAGCTTTACCTCCACAGAAATGATGCGCAAGTGCTACCATTGCTGTGAGAGATATGTCAAAAAATCGGTAGTAGGGCGACCTCTACGCAATACATAGACCATCAGCCACAACATAAGTTATGCAATTCTAGGTACCGCACAAAATGGAAGTTAGTCAAGCTTTCTAGCTCTTTGTAAAGCAATGAAAAAATTTCAATTGGCTGATAATTTTTAGAGGTATTTGCTGCGGCAATTTTGGGAACTAAAGTTGAATTAGCAACCTTCCAACACAATGGGAGTTCCCCAACATAGTGTAATATTCTAAAAATGAGTGACAATAGACGTGCAAGCGTAGAAGAATTTTGCTTTAACATCAGTGCTGGCACGCCATCGTGTTCAGGAAACTTACTGTTCAGCCAAAACTCTTTCAATTGCTCGAGTTTTAATATATTAAAATGTTCGGTTTTGTTAAATTTGTGCAAACTTCTACTTCTACTTAACAAATTAAAAACCTTCACCGTTTTCCAACTGTGTCAAGTGTAGGGCACTAGAAAAAGAAGCGCACATTTGTAATATTAAATAAAATCCCCCAAATGAGTTAAACAAAATAAAACGACCACTGATATCATGATAACAACATCCGTTGTCAGATACAATTTTTTTTTTTTGCGTTCCAACATTTTTTGGAATATTTAAAACAGAGGGAACACAACAGCACCAGCATCAGCATCAGCAACATCAACATCAGCGACTACAAATGACAACAAGAGTCTTTATGGATTTGCGTATGTATGTAGCACATACACACATACACACACACACACGCATATAACACAAGGCCAGTTTAATATCAACTATAACAATAACAACAAAATAAAAAAATGCACTTTATACTACAACAAAACTATTTCATTAAAAATGCGAGCAACAAAAACAACAAGAGAGAGAAACAAAAACTATTTGATATGTTTCCTTTTTCTGATAGAACATATTTTTACAACTGAAATCAACAAAATAGCAAACAATTATCTCACAAAAAATATTACATACTTAGATATGTATATTCACACATATGTGTATAAATCTTTGAAAAAGTTTTGAAAAGTTAAAAAAAATTTAACTGTGTAAAGATTTTTCTGCTAGATGTTCCTTGAGACCAAATCCTTCTGCAGAAAATTGTTTTCTTAAAAACTATGCAAAAAGAAAGATATGAAATTAAAGAAATTTCCAGTGTAAAAGTATTTCTCTTTAAAAAATTTTCAAACAAAAAGTTTTTCTATAGAAAATTTGTTGAACCACTAACATTTTTTATAGACAAATTTCTGAGCCACAAAAAATCTAAAAAAATATGCCACAATAAAATTTTTATATAGGAAAGTTTTCCGGCCACCAAAATTTATCACAGAAAATTTTTTAAAACAAAAAAATATTCTCATAGACCATTTTTGCTTAGAAACAAAATAAACAATATTTTTGTGGAAACTATTTCTCGAGACAAATAATTTTATTTTAAAGTTTTGGCTATAGAAATTAAAAAAAAAAAAATGGTTGCATCTTTAAAATATTATCATGCAGAAAAATTTTTTAGAGCAAAAATTCTTCAAGAGAAAAAATCAACACAAATATTCTACTGTAGATCAATTTTTGCCCAAAAACGAGAAAAAAAATTTAAAATAGAACACAAAACTCTGTTTTTATAGAAGAATGTTTTTAAATAAAATTTCTATAGGCAAACAAATATTTCTGCTGAAAAATTGTTTTCTTCTTTTTTTGCCTTCTTCAAGAAAAGACAATTTTTTGTAGGATATTTCTCATAATAAAATTTTCCAGAAAAAATGTTCTTCCTATAGAACACAAAACCCTGTTTTTATAGAAGAATATTCGCGAAAAATAATATTTGTTTTTTGAAGATTTTTCGAAACAAAATTGGTTTTACTCCAAATTTCTGGAGAACCAAAACTTTTGAATAAAATTTTTTTTGAAAATTATTCCAAACCAAAAATGTTTTTAAATAAAATTTCTACAGGCAAACAAATGTTTCTGCAAAAAATTAAAAAAAAACGGTAAACTTTGTTTTTCTTTTTTTTTCTTTCTTTGTCTTTCTCAAGAAATAAAACATTTTCTATAGGATATTTCTTTTAACAAAATTTTCGAGAAAAATATTTACATTTTCGAGACCAAAATAATTGTCTTTAAATATTTCATATTTTTGCAGCTAAAGATCGTCTTTTATTTTTTATAAAAATTCAACAGTATTTATTTTCAATATTTCGATAACAAATTGTTATCATCGTCAGGAAAATTAATATGTTGAATAACAAAAATAAACGTTTTTTGTATAGAAAATTTTTTGAGACACAAAAATCGTTCGTAGTAAAAAATTTTTCTGTAAAATTCTTATTTGCGGAAATTTTGTGCTGGGAAAATATTTTATAGAAAATTTTTCGAGACGAAAATTTTTTAATTCTAAGAAGAATATCTATAAAGTATAAAGTGGGGAACAGAATTGTCGCTGTAGTGCAACGTAACGAGTAGCACTGCAAGTTGTCAAACGTTAAAACTGGACTTTTTAAATGAGAGTGCACAGAATGTGTAGTTGTAGCAGTCGCTGCAGTAGTAGTTGAAGCGCAACCAAGGCAGCTTTATACAGGTAGTGGCAGAATTACAATAATTACCAACAAACATCAACATTTATTTTGTTGGTAGAACTTACGAATAGTTGTCAAAATTTTGACAATTATTCGTAAATTCTACCAACAAAATACATGTTCATGGTTGTTGGTGTTGTATTTATTGTAATTCTGCCACTACCTATATAAAGCTGCCTTGAGCGCAACTTTTAAAATTTTAAACTTTGCAGCACGACAGAGCATTGTTTGTCAAACAGGCACAAATTTTTATTGAATTTGATTATTATTAAAAAAAAATTCTACATTGTGTTCGCATTTTTTCTTTGCAGCGCTTCTTGTTACGTCATGAGCTTATGCTACTACTACAAATTCTTTATTCTGTTCCATCATTAAGACCTTACGACAAAAATTTTATATTTTTCTATACAAAGTTAAAGACAAAATATTTTTTATAGGAAATTTTACGATACGAAATATTGAAATATCTTCTCTTACGCCAAATTTTCTGTAAAAAATTCTGTAGCAAGTTTTGTGTCTAAAAATTTTCTTAGGAAAATCTTATGAGACAAAATTCTTTTCTTCAGAAATTTTTTCGAGATGAAAATTTTTAAATTCTCAAAATAATGTCTATATAAAATAAAAAATTTTAGGAGACAAACAATTTTTCATTGAATTTTTTTTAGACCAAAATATTTTTAAAGAAATTTATTGAGTCTAAAAATTTTCTTTAGACAATTTTTTTTATTTATTTATTTATTACGAGACGAAATATTGAAATATTTTTTTACAGACATTTTTCGAGGCATTACTTTTTCTATAGCACGTTTTGTATCCAAAAATTTTCTCTGCAAAACCCTATAAGACAAAACTATTTTCTTCAGAAACTTTTTCGAAATAAAATTTTTTCTATAGCGAGTACAACAAAATATGTCCCTGGAAATTTTTTTATAGAAATTTAAAGAAAAATTGTCCTTTTCTATATTTCTAAACTTTACGAAACAAAATAGTTTTCTATGAAACGTAGAAATTAGAAATACAGTTATTTTTTAAGCAGAATTTTTTCTATGCAAAGATTTTGAGTCAAATAATTTTTCTTTTGAAAAATTTTAGGAGCAAAAATTCTTTTCTACAGGAGAATATTAAATAAATAAATTTTGATCATGGACAATTTTTCTATAGTAACCTTTTGAGGTAAAAAAATTGTACCATTAAAATATTTTTCTATGAAAACTTTTGAGAGAAACCATTGTTTGTGGGGCAAATTATTGGAGACAATAAAATTTGTTTTTGGAATTTTTTTATACAAGAAAAGCTTCTAAAGTAGATAATGTTTTTAATATAATCTTTTATATATTATTATTTCAAAACAAGGAAAAAATATTTATTTTATTTAAATGAGGCAAAAAAAAATTTATATAGAAAACTTTCCATGTCAAAAAATTTTTTTTTTAATTTCTGGACAAAATAGTATTTACAAATAAATAATATTTCGAGTCAACAAGATTTGTCTTTGGAATATTTTTCTACAGGAAAGACCTTTACAAAAAAGCAAATTTTTTATAGAAAATTTTCCAATACAGAAAAAAATAAAAGATTAAAGGAGACAATAAATTTTTCTAGAAAAAATAAGTTTATTTTTTAAATTTCATGAGAAAAATATATTTATTATTCAAAAATATTTGTATTCAACAAGATTTGCCTCTAGAATATTTTCTGATATTTCTTCTATAGAAAAATGTTTGCCCAGCACTGTTTTAATCACTTGTCTGTATGGATTTCATTTATAACACCAAAAATGTAACACACACTTGTTATATGGCACTTAAAGTTTTTTTTTTTTATCTTTCCTGCAGAATGTAATTTCCAAATTTGTGAAGGAATGTGTGCTAGTGTGTGTGTGTGTGTAGTGTGTGTGTGCTTGCGGACTATCAGATGTAAATCAATAGAGCGTAGTTGTGTTTTTAACTGATGACGACTGTCATAAAAGACATTTGTTTTGTTTTTGTGTTGGTGTTATTTTGGTATTTGTTAAAAATGTTTCTGTAACCAGTGTCGTTGTTGTGAGTCAAGTAACAAATTTGTTTCTGTTTTTAGTTGGATTTTTGGCTTAAACACACACATTTATTGCTGTTATTGTAGTTATGGTTGTTGTTATTTTTTTGGTTGCCGCTGTTTGGGTGTTGTTATAAAAATGATGCTCCAATATCGTTAATCATAGTTTTATCTGATTTTGGACATATGCAAATAACAATTTGTTTGCTACAAAACACTTACAGTTATACTTAATGAGTGACAGAATGGGTTTTATGCGTGTTGTTGCGTGTTGGCGTATTTGAGCTGCCGGCCGGGTCAGTCAGCTCCACTTCACTTTAAATTGAGTGCTTTTTTTTTTTTTTTTGCTTTTTTGGGTTGTGAAATTTAACATGTATTGTTTATTTTTTCTATTTATTTTTCAAAGAGCATAAATTTTTATAATTTTTGTATGATTCTTTTAAGTTATTTGTTGTTGCTAGAAACAGTGGGACAATTTCAGCTAAGAGGTTATGGGGGCTTAGTTTAAATTTCCTCTTAACAAAACTTCTACAATAATTCACATACGATGGCGAATTGATATTGAAGCTATCCAGCGCTAGATGACAGCACAAATACAATTTTATTTTTTATTTTTTTATTTCTTTTTTTTTTTTCCTTTAAATTGTGATCTGTCAAACGTCAGCTGTTAATATTTCACCCAAATCCATCGCTTAGTTTATTTGTTGTAGTCGTTTTAGGCAGACAACTTTTGTGTTTCTTGGAAAATGAAAAAAAGTGAATTTCGTGCTCACTATTATTTGAAAGGGAAAATGGCGAAAGGGATAAAAGAAAAACTCGATAAACATTACGGTAAGTATACTTCTTCAGATTACTTGCAAAATATTGGATTGCTGAAGTTAAATTAAGCAAAAAATTATTATGTATTTAAATGTCATACCACGAGTTTTAAATTAGTATAAGCTCTTTGTAATAATAGCCTGTAAAGATTATATCCATTGGCTAATAGATTAAATTGAATTAAAGGACGCAGCCGAACAAGCACTGCAAGAATACCATCAAGAGGAAGGCCAAAAGAGAGGGTTGCTGAAGAAAAAAATCAAGAAAATCCTCGATATTGTTATGAATGATCGACTAGTCAAGTAACGTGAGACAACTGTGAAAATGATTTACATCAGTACCTGCCTTGACGGCCTAACCTGATGGTGGACCAATTCCACGAAGTGAATTTTTCACGATTCACCAGCGCCCCGTGTGGATTGCTAGGCTCACACAGGTAGCAATTCTTGTCATATGATTGCGGTCATATGAACAACTTCTTGTTGAGGAGTTCGGGCTTTCTAATCCCTCATGTATGCAATTTCCCAGCAATCAATGGAGTACAAGGCTTAATGAGTTGGTAGGCCGCAGCCCACTAAGAGCATCAACCCTTAAACCAACTCACCCGTCAACCATCACCACTGGTTCCTTACAGTACACGTATCTGTTGAATAGGCAACAGATCCTCGGGAGATTGTTAGTCCCCGAACAAAGCCACACACCAAGCAATTATCATGGATACTAATACTCCCTTTCTGCGTTTTAGGTTTCAACCACAGACAGAGAGTTACAGCCAAGGTAGGCACCTCAACCATGATCAGCCCGGGTCGAACCGCAAGCAGAACTTCCCGGGGGCCATGCTAATCCCCGTTCTGCCAATTTATACCCTTGGTAAGGGTTTCGGAAGCCAACACTACATAAGTCATGCGGCTTCCTAGAGTTTTGTTTGCCGCACCAAACGAAGGACCCCTTCCCCTCTTTTCCCCGAAAAACAGAGTGCCTAAGTTAGGAATACGCCAAGGCAAAACCTGTTCCCCGGGGGAGTAACGTGAGACAGTAGAAATGGCAAACATATCATACGAACGTGTGTTCAATATTTTGCATGAACATTCGAATATGAAAAAGCTATCGGCAAGATGAGTGCCGCGATTGCTCAGAGTCGAACAAAAACGGGTTCGACAGACCACTTTACAGCGGTAATTGAACATGATAAAGTGCAAGCCCGTTGATTTTTGGCGTCGATTAATAACTGTTGATAAAACGTGGGAAAACCACAGCACACCTGAAACCAATAATCAATCCAAAATATGGGTGGAAGTGCTCCGAAAAAGACGAAGTGAAATCGGATGGCAAGGTTATGGCCACTATATTTTGAAATGTACACGGAATATTGCTCATCGATCATCTTGAAAAAGGATCCATAATCACAGAAAAGTATTATCGTGCTTTATTGGTTGAATTAAAGGATGCAATCAAGCAAAACGACCACATATAATGAACAAAAAAGTGCTCTTTCTTCAAGGCAACACATCGGTTTACACAGCATTATATAGGACGCTAAAACTACATAACATACCCATCGAATTGGTTAATCGTTCACCTTGTAGTCTAGATTTAGCTCCTAGTGACTTTTTGCTGTTTCCAAAATAGAAAAAATGGCTCGCGGGAAAAAGATTCATCTCAATCGAAGTGATTACTGAAACTAACGCGTATTTTGAGGGGTTCCCAAAATCGTATTATTCATGTGGTAGAATAAAGTTGGAATATGGTCTTACTAAGTGTGTTGAGCTGAAAGAGAAAAAATGCTTTTTGAAAAAACAAAATCTTTTTTTTCGTACTTAGGTAGCTTCAATAACAATCCACCCTGGTATATTTAGATATATATTTTTTATTAAATTTATATTTTTCTTCTTAAATTTTATATATGTATATGTAAGTATTTGCATCAGTTTGCAACTTTTTTCTTCTTTCCTTTCCAACTTTCGCTAAAGTACATATGTTTGCTCACAGATAAACATCACTTTTGTGTAATTTCCCTATTTCAACAAACGTATTGAGCTCATTTCTATGTTTATTGAAAATATGTTAAATCAATACGTGTATAAATGTCTGCAATAATATAAATATTTACACAAAAGAAAAAAAATCATTTATGCACAAACAAATATTTCTAATTAAATTGTTTTTGTTTTATCTTGACAAATATTAATAACTTGTGTTTGGTAAAAATGTTTCTTTATATAAATAAAACAAAAAAATTCTAGAAATTTTTTCAGCTAATAATTTGCTCGAAAACAATCAAAAATATCCGTATGTATGTTAAGCTAAAGCAAATAAGTTAGTCGAAAGAGTTCATCTGAACAATTTGAGTATAAAGTTACAAAATTACAACAATGCTACTTATTAGACCTTTTGTTAATTAATGTTTTCAATTATTTAGACAATGAGTGAAAAAGATTTACATCAGCACCTGGTTTTACGGCCTTACACGGAGAGAATTATGCAAGAAACACCAGCGCCCTCGTGTGTCTTACCAGGCATACACAGGTCGCCATTTTTGGCACATGTTTATAGCCTTATATGCAACCCCTTGTTTAGGCATTCGGGCCTTCTAATCCCATTTGTATGGAATTTCCCAGCAATCATTGAAATAACAGGCTTAATGAGTTGGTAGGTCGAAGCCCAATAGCAGCATTAGCTCTTAAACCAACTTACCCATCAACCATCACCACTGGTTCCTTACAGTACAGGTATATGTTGCCTTGCAACAGATACCTGTACCTCGGGGGGTGGTAAACCACGGAAAAAAGTCATGCCTCAGCAATTATCAGGGATACTAACTCCCCCTTCATGTGTCTTTAGGTTTAAACCACAGCTAGAAGGTTTCAGCCAAGGCAAGCACCTCAACCAAAATCATGCCGGGATGAACTGCAAGCAGAACGACTCGGGGGCCTGCTGATCCCCGTTCTGCTTGGTAAGGGTTTCATGCGGCTTCCTAAAGTTTTATTTGCTACAACAAACGAGGGAAAATGGAAAACCCTAAAAATTTGCATTTATTATCTATTAAAACTTACAGTCTGATGTGCAATTTGGCCAGTAGAAATCATCAGAGCTCGTCTAGAGGTCAACCTTTCATGGTGAGTTGGGCACTGAATCGCACAATGTATAACAGATATATTTTGTTTTATAGCCGTATGGTCTGTCTGTCTGTGGAATAAACTGACTGCTGATGTATAACTTGCAATGTAGCAAATTTCAAATCAAACAAAATTCCGCCTCTTCTCCTGATCCTATTTTCCTAGTTCCAGTACAATGTATCGCATATGTATCAATCGTCTCCTAAGAAGAGATATTGATATAGAAATAATGTATGATAGTATATTAGTTTTACCAAATAGCTTATAACTATAAGAAAATATCGCTCCTTTATTGCAACATAGTCATATCTCAAAAAATTAGCCTTTCGAGTTAACAATGCAGAAATGTTAACAGTAGCACCTTTTATACTGTGCCAAAAATTTATTCAAAATACTTTTAGGAAGTATGAAGCTAAAAGGTATGGAAGCTAAAAATTTTAGTTGTGTGTTTCTCGAAACAAGCTTTTTTTGAGTTATGACTATGTTACAATAAAGGAGCGATATGACCTTTAGTTTATAAGGCCTAAGTATCTATACGAGTAGCAGCTAATAGTTATTAAAAACTAAATTACTATAGCAAAATATAACTCCATGGACAACCGTTAATATGAAATATTTATCATATAACTCTAACTGCTGTTACTCTATACCAGATGTGCCCAGGCCTATGTGCTTGATGCTCAATTGTTTTTGTAAAAGCGCTTAGCTATAGGGCTGTGCTCTTTAATATACACATACTGCACTCGGCACGCACATAAACAACTTCTTCTTATATATATTTTTCTAGTTCTTCACTACACACACACAAGAGCAAAGCAACAACACTTTCGCATGCTCTGCTGGTAAACATTGAGGACAGCGATTATCAGTGTAAATTTTGTTTTTGTAAACTGTTTTGCTTTTTACAGCAAAAAATATTAAATAAAAGTAGTTTTTCCTTAAATGTATTGGTGTTTGCTCTTCCATTTACAACTTTTGGGCACCCCTGCTCTATACCTTCGATCACTAAAAGAAAAAATACTAAACAGCGCCATGCCTGCTTTTCTTCTCCTTTGCTTTGGTCCACCCTAATACAACACATATTCCCCACAACCAACTCTCCATGGAGCTTTTTGATTTAACGAATTTATATGCGTATCTCTTGTTTCTTATGCATGTTTACACATGCTTGTACAAACGCTATCATGTATTGGGTATAAATTAATTTGCGCCCCACATTTTATCAATAATATTTGTAAATTTATGCACATAAGTATTTCAATCATTTTTCATAAAATATATGAGACTAAAAGCAAAGCAAAAAAAAGGAATCTTTAAATCTGCAGCTAAACAAACATTACGATTGAATTATTTACTTGAATTACTCTTATTTCATTTTCTGGATTTATTTGAGAGCTAAAGATACAAATGAAAAATTGTGTTAAATTGTGTGTTATGTCACAAGTTTTGCTTGGAATGTAATAAAATAAATAGGAGTGTAGCTGTAGTAAGACTATGATTTTTATAGAACAGTGAATTTTTTATAAATATGACTTTAAATACTCGTATAAATAACACAAATAGCATGTTTTACAACCACAAAGCAGCAGGTTTTTTTTTGAATTCAAATCGAAAGAAAACTGATTTCTGGCTTTTTATTTAAATTTTTTGCAACAGCGCGAAAGAAGATGTAAACGTTTGCAGGCTACAATATCGGAGATGATATCACCACTGGGAAGGTAAATGTCATAATCAAGCACTTGCTATTATGATTTTTTCAGCTGGCAATACCGATACATATTATTACATGACAAATACAGGGTGTCCGATGGCAAACTTATGTATTTAAATACAATTATTTCCAAAAGTCATAATTGCGGCGGACGGAGGGTGGCACTGTTCGAACTATTGATTGTGCAGCCTTGTCAGTTGCGATGACTCAGTGGTCAAGTGACGGACGGAGGGTGGCACTGTTCGAACTATTGATTGTGCGGCTTTGACAGTTGCGATGACTCAGTGGTCGAATGAGCATCGCGTGCTCGCTGTGGAAACATTTTTTTCGTCAGCGTTTTTTCCAATTCTCAAAATACTTCCGAAACGCGCTTTTTGGTATCGGCAACATCGATTTTTCTTTTATCTCCTCAATCGTATAAAAGCGTTTTCCTTTCATCGGTGTCTTCAGTTTTGGAAAGAGAAAAAAGCCAGCGGTGAATACGGTGGTTGAGGCACGCTAACGGTTTTGTTTTTGGCCAATAACTCACGCACAAGCATCGCTGTGTGAGCTCGTGCGCTACCATGGTGCAAAGTTCATGATTGTTTTTTCCACAATGCTATGCATTTCTGACCAATTGCTTCGCGCAAATGGCGCATAACTTCAAGGTAGTATTTCTTATTGACCGAATAATCAAGAATGGCAAGAATTCATGATGCAGAACGCCATTGCAGTCGAGGAAAGAAGTGAGCAAAACCTTCACATTCGACCAAACCTAAAGTGCTGGAAGAAAACAGTGAACGAAACCTTCACATTTGACCAAATCTAAACTAATTTTTTTGGTTTTGGCTCTTCTGGACGCTTCTATTGTGATGATTGAGCTTTGGTTTCAATGTCATAGCCATACACCCATGATTCGTCACCAGTTTTGACTTTTTTGGGGAAATCTGGATCGTCGTCGATGTGTAACAATCAAAATTTAGCAATTTTGACACAATCTTCGTTTCAAACCTAAAACATCCGTAAAAATTGCTTGGCATTAGCCGAACGATATGAAAACATCATCAGCAACCTTTCTGATAGTGATGCGGCGATTATCCAAAATCATTTTCTTCACTGCTTCAATATTTTCATTGGTTGTTGACGCGCTCAGGTGACCAGGACGAGCATGGTCATTGACATCTTTTCGGCCTTCCTTAAACCGTTTATACCACAATTGAACTTGTGTACTGCTCATAGTAGACTCGCCAAACGCCACAGTCAACATTTGCAATATCCTTGCACATTTAGTTTAATTTTTTACACAAAACTTAATACAGCTTGCTCAGCTCGGTGGCTGAGTGGATACGTCATGACCCGAGTTCAAATCCCAGTGGGTGCTAATGAGTAGTGTAGCGACTACGACACAGCTATATGTCCCCCAGCTAAAGATTTGATTATTATTTTTCTTGCCTTCTACAATCAAAACTTATTAATTACCGCGGATTTGTATTGTAAAAAATCCTTCTCAAGAAAAAACTTAAGAAAGGAAAAAACTTGAACTATAACCCGTTGTACAAATATTCAAACCAAAAATTTAATTTAATACAGTTTCTTTGATCCATTCTATTCGCACAGTAAAAAATCGAAGAACAAATCAAAACACGACTAACCTCTTTATCTGTCAAAAACAAATCGCCAAACCAAAATGACTGTTATGGCCAACATAAATAACAGACATGTGTATCAACGTGACTGAAAAAAAAATGCGGAAATCGAATATACGTAACTCACGAAATTTTAAAATAACGGTTATTTTATTATCAGACCTCGTTCATCATATTAATATATGACTTTAAGATTTTATGTATTGGGCTGTATAAAAACTTCAAGTGAACAACCTCTTGAAATTCAAATTTACTGGATTTCTAGCTACTTGAGTGACATATCTCCCAGTGAATGTAGTCAACATAAATAATAGGTCGGTACCAAATTATCCCAAGAACATCAGCTTACTATGGATTTTGTTCTGGTGGCATCATCCTTGAAGAACAACGTTGACCAGGCCCATGCCACTGGCAGGTGGCTTCAACTAAACAACTTTATAAAAAAAGAAAAATTTTATAAGGTACAAATATTTGACTCTATGTCAGGCTAAGCATATATGCCTGTTAGTGGCACTTCCCCGGGAAATATAGTCCCAAATTGTAACACTATTATATCAAAGCCTTATATTGAAACATATGTATGTATCTGTATTTTTATATCCCCTTCCACCCCCTAAAACTAAAATAAATAAAAAAACAAAGCAATTATTTGTACTTTTTGACATGTCACACTTCCCTTTCAAGGCGAATTAATTGAAAATTATTCAATAATTCATCACAAGCTCAATGGATATTTCTAATCCTCAAGCCATATTAAATTAAATGCAATTTCAAACTTTTGTTTTTTTTTTAACATCAAGTCTTATTCACCCTCTTAACCATAAGTGGCCCACAAATCAAAAAAAAAAAAAATCTACAAAAAGTAACAATAAAAAGCATTCCGAACGCACAAAAAACTGAAAAATCATCGCAGATGTGATAGATCTGATCCCATGGGTGTATGAAAGCAACAACAACAAAAACCAACAACTTAAAACAAACAAAACCTGTGTGAATATTTGTGATTAAAAAAAATAATAAAATGCTACAAAAAGTATCTTTTCGTCTTTTGCAAACATTTGTACAACAAACTCTAATGAAGTTGTTCACAAAAAAGAACAAAAGATTTTTTTCTGTATACGAGCAAACAAGGGTCTGTGTTTTTTGAGGTTTTTTAAAGACTAGATGCGTTGTGTAACAGTAAAACCACCCCCTTGGTGGGTACTTTTCAAAATTAAGACAACAATCTAAAAATTAAAGCCATTTTAACAAAACTATTATATTTCAGAATGATTTTTTAAGAGGTTGGTGCTGGCCTATGCAGAAAGAATTTTTCATATATAATAACACAATTCCCTGAAACTAATTGTTTCAATAAGTATCTATAAAGGAAGTAGTGGATACGAAATGCAAAATGGTTTTTGAATGAAAGTACCTACTTTTTTTTGTACAAAAACAAATGGATGGAACAAATGTATGGAACATTTGTAAGCGAAAAATATTCCAGCGAAAACTTCTATCGAAAAGTGATGACTTTTTGATAAACACAATCTTCGCTATTTCTACACGCAGAGAAAAAGCAATTTCGAATATTGTTGCGGCAACGCTAACAGTAACAGTGTATTATCGTTTTCAATATAGTTTAGTCCACTGTAAACATAGTAAAGTTGAAAATTCTACATTTCTACTGTTATATTTCTATCATTCGTTATATTTCTATCATTGTTTGCAATAATAATGTTTTAAAAACCAGTTTGTATACAACAATAGCTCTTGTAGTGCACAAAAAAAGACTTATTTTTAAACCTACTTATGGTTATTGCTTGTATAAGCAACACATGTAAGTTTACAAAATATACTAACTATTCTTATTTAAGGAAAATTTTTGACAAATGCATGTTTTGACAAATTTGCAATAATTTTCGTGATTTTAATAATATTAAAAGAAATATCAATGTGCAAATAAATATAAATAAACATATATGTACATAAAAATAAACATTTGAAGTCGAAGGCGTTTGTATAACAATTGATATAAAAAAAAAATACACACACAGAAAAAATTATAGTAAAAATAAAATCAACAAAATTTTTCTCTGAAAAAATAATTTGTATTCATATACATAAATATTAATAAAACTAGCTTGGGTATCGTATTTTGTTGTTGTTTAAAAAATTTTGTTGTTGTTTTCAATCAATAATTATTTTTACTAAACTTTTGTCTGAATCCACGAATTCCTTTACAGGTCCGCATTCAAACAATTTATTAATTGATTCAACGAATTTCGTTATTGAACATGAAAAACATTTTTTTCTGTGCATGTATTTTAATAATTTTAGATGTATCTATAGTTTCGCAGATTTATAGGTCAGCAATGTTTCCAAAACATCAAGACTTTGCAAGTTTTTTTTATTTTTTTTTTATTCTAATTTAAACATATACATAGTTTAAAAAAATAATTTGAATTTCAAAATATTGTTTAAAAAAATACATTGAATAAATTACAAAAATGTGGTTTTAATTATGGAAGTAACTTATGTGTGCATGTACGTGTATTTATGTTATCATGCCATTTTGTGAACTTCAACATTACTACGATTGACCGTGATAATATAATTCACAATTCTTCAATAACATGGTTAGGAATGATAATATTATGTCGTTGGGCATGCCAGTAAAATCTCAATTTTTACAATAAGAGCATTTGTCATGATATAATTTTTGGAACTTTTACCAAATATATGATTATATGGTATAATTTTGGTTCGTGGCTGTACTATTTTGTAAATAAATTTCAGATTGAAACCATATTATGTGGTTCAAACATACAATTCAAAAATATTATTTTGCCCTTAGAATATTGTTACATCAATCATATTTTTCCATATCGCTGGTATTACTTATCGCACACGAATAACTATTTAAAGGTATCACTACAAAGCGACCATTAGAACATTTAATTTCTTCCAAGACTTTAATCAACAATAACTTTTTTTAAAGGTACTATTTAAAAGGTACTTTCCTAAAAGGTACTTTTTTAAAAGGTACTTTTTTTAAAAGACACTTTTTTAAAAGGTACTTTTTAAAAAGGTAATTTTTTAAAAGGTACTTTTTTAAGAGGTACTTTTTTAAAAGGTATTTTTTAAAAAGGTAATTTTTTAAAAGGTACTTTCCTAAAAGGTACTTTTTTAAAAGACACTTTTTTAATAGGTACTTTTTGAAAAGGTAATTTTTCAAAAGGTACTTTTTTAATAGGTACTTTTTAAAGGGTACTTTTTTAAAAGGCACTTTTTTAAGAGGTACTTTTATAAAAAGTACTTTTTGAAAAGGTTCCTTTTTTAAATGTACTTTTTTAAAAAGTACTTTTCCAAAAGGTACTTTTTTAAAAGGTACTTTTTAAAAAGTTACCTTTTTAAAAGTACTTTTTTAAAAAGTACTTTTCCAAAAGTAACTTTTTTGAAAAAGTACTTCTTAAAAGTTACTTTTTTTCAATCTACTTTTCTTAAAAGGCAGCTTTTTACAAAATTACTTTTTTTTAAGTTACTTTTTTTTAACAATTACTTTATTGAAAAGAAAATTTTTTCGAATGCACTGTTTATATATTTTAAAGCGTACTTTTTTAGGCCTTTTCTTAAAAAGTGTTTCTTTTAAAAATTACCTATTTTTCTTATTTTAAAGGCTATATTACTTTTTTACTGTTTTAATTAGTATTTTTCTTTGGTCTTTAATTTGAATATCATTTTTGAACATCTTTGCTTTTAAAAATTTATTTTTTTATTTGCTTTTAAGCCTTTCAATAAAATTTTTGTTGTAAAAATTTGTTCAAGGAAGCAACATATTATTGCTCTAACTTGACTACGTTTAAATATGTTTTCACGTATTGAAACCAACTTTTTGTTGTCTCTTTTTAATACTCGTAACTGACAGACTGTCGTTACCAATTCTTTTTGATATTGAGATAAATAAATGAAAATTGCGCCTGCAGTTATTAACTGAAAGTATCTGATTACAAAACGAATGTTTTTGAAATTGGGGAAACAAATCTATAAAATTATAACAGTTGGCAACCAGTTAACGCAGTCGTGGCACCTGTTTAAGACAGCAACCGGAGACAGCGTCACAGATTGAATTTTATTTTATTGTTTGTTGCTGGAATAGAGACAGCCAAACCACATAATTTTATTATGCTGGATAAGAAGTGATACTCAGCAGAACGAACACCAGAAAAACATATTTCTGTTTACGCTGACAAGAACATATAAGTTTTAAGTGCTTGCATACAGACATGATATTTAAACTTATGACAATTATTATTTGAATTTTCTGTATGTGATATTAAAAATGCAAAACAACAGTATCGTATTACTCTGATTGTAATGGTGTTATAAAAGTTTAAGTTCTAAAGTCATATTGTTGTTAGTGTATGGCGAGATATCGATTTCAGTTCCACATATCATTTATTACTTTTAAAGTAAAACAAATCGGTTTGGGGATTTCTTATAAAAAAAACCGACCAATTTATTAAATTTATTTAATTTTTCTTTATTTTTCTTCTTAAAGTAATATGTTAAAAAAGAAAATTACAACATGTGCGTAATTTGTTTTCACGCTCATTACAAGTAATTTGTAATGTAACAAGGGTTCATGCCAGCCAGCATCTGTATAACATTTAATCTCTTTGGCAAAGTTCCAATAGGAATGATGATAATCTCACCCCATCTGATACTTGGCTATATAATTCCAAATCAAGTACACTTTCCTACTGAAAAAAGAAAACGTAAATTCAAAGAAACAAACCCGCATGTTTACATCATTTTCAATGTAATCAAAGTCAAACAAAAAACTTAGAAATAAATAAAAATTTTTGAATGTTCTTTTGTAACCAAACTAACGAAAAAAGTTGAGCATTTTTTAAGCTTTAAAGAGACTGCCTAAGGGTGAGTTTTGTCCAAAACCTTAAAACAAATAAGAAAAAAAAACATGTGTGCTAGCACCATAATACCTTGAGCACTTAATAATTAATGCTTGCTCATTTCGCGCTGATAAGCCCTTATGAATATTATCCAACAAATCTTTATTAACATCTTTAAATAAATTGTTAGTGTCTGGTACTTTTTAAAATCATGGAAGCAAAGCTATCTATAAAAAAAAATTATTACAATGAAACTTCGATATAATTAAATTTGCTGTAACGAAAGACTCAACACAGCGAATGTTTTATTCAGTTCCTTGATATAACCACTTTATTGTGAAGGGTTTCTTACACATCTACATCTATAGTTATAAAGGAGAAATTCTGAGGAACAAGGCCTTACTGCAGCGAAGTGCATAGCTTCAGACAAAAATGGCCTAGTCCCCTTTTCAAAACAACGAAGCCGACATCTGATTGCAAATATATATGTATGTGCAGGCTCTTTCAGCGATCTGTACATACAACAGACTTTATATAATAAAATCAGAAAACGAATTTTAACCAAAATATATTAAATGTTGCATGTCCAATATAGGAGTTCGCTAATTCAGTTAAACATATGTGAATTTTGTAAAATATATATGATTGAACAATTGAAAATACTTAACATAGCTTTAGAGATGGTTGGTTTTATAAATACCTATTAAATAAGTACCTTTTAAAAATTACCTCATAGTTAAGTACCACCAAAAAAGTACTTTTCAAAAAATTTTCTTACAAACGCGTTATTCCTAAAAAAGTTTTTTTTTTTATAAAAATGGCTTATAAAAAAGGGTCACTCGCAGAAAAAGTATATTTTAAAAAAAGGAACAAATTTTATATAAAAAGAACTGCCTTAAACAAAGGCCCCTTAAAAAGTTTTCGTTCAAAAAGTACGTAATAAAAAAGTTCCTTTTTCATCAAACTGTCTTAAGAAACGCCCCTTAAAAATTTTTCGTTCAAAAAGTGCATAACAAAAAGCTCATTTTTACTAACAATTAGCATTTTAAAAGGTACTTTTAAAAAACTACCTTTCAAAAAAGTAAGTTTTTAAAACGTACCTTTTAAAAAAGTACCTTTTAAAAAATTACCTATTAAAAAGTATCTTTCAAAAAAGTACCTTTTAAAAAAATACCTTTTATAAAAGTATCTTTTGAAAAAGTACCTTTTAAAAAAGTACCTTCCAATAAAGTACCTTTTAGAAAGACCTTTGGTAAAAGTACCTTTTAAAATAAATACCTTTTAAAAAGCACCTGTTAAAAAAGTACCTTTTAAAAAACCTTTTAGAAGTTCCTGTTAAAAAGTACCTTTTAAAAAAGTACCTTTTAAAAAAGTGCCTTTTAAAAAAGTACTTTTTAAAAAAGTACCTTTTAAAACAGTACCTTTTAATAGAGTACCTTTTGAAAAAGTACTTTTTAAAAAAGCACCTTTTAAAAAAGTACCCATTATAAAAGTTCCTTTTAAAAAATTACCTTTAAAAAAATGCCTTATAAAAAAGTACATTTTAAAAAACTATGTTTCAAAAAAATACCTTTTATTAAAGTACCTTATAAAAAAGTACCTGTTATTAATGTACATTTTAAAAAAATCCCTATTAAAAAGGTACCTTTAAAAAAAGTACCTTTAAAACAAGTACCTTTTAAAAAAGTACCTTTTAAAAAATACCTTTTATAAAAGTACCTTTTAAAAAAATTCTTTAAAAAAAGCACTTTTTAGAAAGGTACCTTTAAAAAAGTATATTTAAAACAATACCTTTTTAAAAAATAGGTTTATAAAAGCACCTTTTCAAAAAGTAGGCTTTAAAAAAGTACCTATAAAAAAAGTACCTTTTAAAAGAGTACCTTTTAGAAAAGTACCTTTTAAAGAAAAATCTTTTAAAAAAGTACCTTTTAAAAAGTACTTCCAAAAATTATCTTTTGATAAAGTATATTAAAAAAAAATACCTTTTAAAAACGTATCTTCTAAAAAAGTATCTTTTCGAAAAGTACCTTTTAAAAGAGTACTTTCAATAATATAAACTTTTACTATTTAATTATTTCTTATGTTTGCAGCTAAAGATCGTTTTGATTTTATATAAAAAATTTGAGAGTAATTATTTTCGATATTTCGATAACAATTTGTTATCATCGTCAGGAAAATTTAAATGATATTGTTATTTTATTATTTATATTTTTAGAAGGGAATACATACATATATTCTTATCATAGCGTAGCTTTACTGCACTCATTGGACTTTTTATATAAATATACATTTTTATAAATGTAATGATTTATTCAACGATTTTCAAATACAGAAAAAACGTGCAGCTTTTATATGAATATATATATTTTTTTTAATTCGTTTAATATCCAATTCATTCCAAATTGCATTGTTGATTTTAACAAGTTTATTTAAGAGCTTGTGTCTACCTTGTTAAAATTTTTTGTTTATAAAATTTTAGCAATTCAGTTTGTTATCCTCGTGTATTGATTTTCAATCATTGCCAAATGCTTGTACCGCAAACAAACAAAAGTAAAGAGATATTCGAGCACAAAAATATAACCAGTTTATAATATCAATATTTTTTTTACGAAATTTATTGTTACCTAAATTTATTGTACAATTTTTTGTTGCATTTGTTCGACTATTTTTTTTCTCTTTTATTCTCCGCAGGTGCAATTTTTCTATTTGAATATGTCCACAAACGAAGCAAATAGAAAAACATTTCAATAGTATAAACTAAATATTTTCGAACAAAAGGCAAACAGTTTTATAGACAAAATTCCATTTCAATAAGCACCGGCACCGGCACTGGCACCAGCAGCAGCAGCAGCATCAACTCTACCTCCGGCCAATAATCCAACATAATATCAGCACAATAAATATGTACATACGTATAGATATTTATATATAAAATATGCGAGAAATACTTGCAACACACACAATAAAGAATTATCAGCGCTGCTTTCAGCGGTTAAATAAGAAACTGTGACACAGATTTTAAGAGGAAGTCCAATCACCTGAATGCACTGAAATGAAGTCCGGTGAGACTTTAATTTAGTCAAACTCTTAAAGCTGATGAAAAAGCCTGCACAGAAATATTTCGAAATATATCCAGACCTACATACATACATAATCAGTTAAACTTTTGTTTAAATGCGGAGCAATAAAACTCTTTTGCAGAATTAAAAAATTGCTTTCATTGAAGAACTGTTTAGGTTTAGCTTAATGATATGAAGCAATACAAACTTGTTCACTGAACCAGGAAAAAAATACAAAGAGAATATTTTTTCTCTGTTCACTCAGAGAAATAAGGCATCTTCTTACTGATCACGGCGTGTAGTCAGAACTGTGTCATCAATATTATGTAAATTGTTATCAGTTCTATGAAAAACTACATCAATCTCAATGACAAAAGTCATGAGATATTTTTGTCATAAATCATGACAATAACTGGGATGATATCTATTCAGAGATATATTTTATTAATAATTATAATTAGTTAATTAATTTATTGAATTTTTGTTGAACTTTATAATTTATCGATTCTTGAGTCCATTTTTGATCTTTCGGCCACTAGTGCAAGATTTTCCTTTCTTTACATTTTTACAATACAAATTTGCTGTGATTAATAATGTTTCTTCTGAAGAAGACAAGAATAATAATAATCAAATCTTTAAGCTGAGGTTGTTCCCCAGCTGTTTCGTAGTCGCTACACTACTCATCAGCACCCATTCAGTTTTGCACTCGGTCATGACGTATCATAATTAATTCAATTTGTAAAAAATAATATAAAAGAGACTACATAGTGTTATATTATGATCTCCTAGAATTCATAAACTCGAAGCCTGTGGAGCAGACGTGCCCAAGCCCTATGCGCTTGATGCTCAATTGTTTTTGTAAAAGAGCTTAGCTATAAGGCTGTGCTCTTTAATACACACATAGCATACCTCACTCAGCACTACCAATGAAAAATACACAAATAACTTTGTCTTATATATTTTTTTGTATTTCTTCACTTCACATACGCAAGAGCAAAGCAAAAAAATTGCATATGCTTTGCTGGTAAACGTTGACGACAATGATTATCAGTGTAAATTTAGTTTTTGTATACATGTTTTGCTTTTTACAACAAAAAATATTAAATAAAAGTAGTTTTTCCTTTTATGTATAGGTATTTGCTCTTCCATAAAGAACTTTTGGGCACCCCTGTTCTGGACAATATGGTTAGGTAGTAAAGTTGGTGATGTTTGCCAAACCTTTTTTTTTTGAAAAACTGCTCTGTTTGAGGGTACTTCTTCAAGTGGTACTTTTTGTAAAAGATAGTATATTTTTAAAAGTGTTTTTAAACAGATATTGTTTTCAAAAATTTAGTTTGTGGAAACTTTTCTAAAGGACACTTCTTTTAAAAGGAGTTTTTGCCAAGTAGGGATTTTGGAATCCTTTTTGTAATTCAATTACTATCTTAAAAAATGATTTTTGATAATATGTTTATAAAACGAATTTTACTTTATTTACAATAATTTTTTTAAGTACCTTTATTTAAAATCTAATTCGGTTTTTTTTGCGTTACTAAGAGTTATATTTTTTTAACAAAACGTTTTTAAAAGTTACATTTTTATACAGCTAATTTTTGAAATACTTTTTTTCCACCTTGAAATTTCATTTCAGATAGGTCTATCAGCGATTTAAAAACGTCAAATAGTAAAACGCAAGAAATATGGTTTTGCGATTTGAAATCGCCAACTAGATATTCTGGTAAACGCAAATCGCTTAAAATTGGTGACTTCATTTCGCATGGGTACAATGAAGTGAACTAATTGAATTGGGTTAAACTAAATTGCCGAATAAAATTCAAATTATGCATAATTAAATTATATAATGTTTTCTTTTTATTGTAATAAAAAAGCTTAACAAATTTTACACATTTTTAATTGTATTATTAGGAAAATTTGTTTTCATTTTATATATACCACATACATATTACTTATATCTTTTCGGACCAACTCCTAAGCGCCGGTACAATGCAAGCTTTTTATAATAACTAAAAATAAATTTAGCATTTTATAGAACGTGTTACGGTTTCAATACACGCGTTTCTCAGAACATGTCTTAATATATTTTTATATCTTTTCGGACCAACTCCTAAGCGCCAGTACAACGCAAGCTCTTTGGAATAACTAAAAATGAATTTAGCTTGTTATAGAACGTTTTAAGGTTTCAAAACACGAGTTTCTCAGAACATGGCTTAATATATTTTTATATCTTTTCGGACCAACACTTAGGCGCCAGTACAACGCAAGCTCTTTGGAAGAACTAAAAATGGATTTAGCGTTTTATAGAACGTTTTGCGGTTTCAAAACACGCGTTTTTTAGAACATGGCTTAATATATTTTTATATCTTTTCGGACCAACTCCTAAGCGCCAGTACAACACAAGCTCTTTGGAATAACTAAAAATGGATTTAGCGTTTTATAGAACGTTTTAAGGTTTCAAAACACGAGTTTCTCAGAACATGGCTTAATATATTTTTATATCTTTTCGGACCAACTCCTAAGCGCCAGTAAAACACAAGCTCTTTGGAATAACTAAAAATGGATTTAACGTTTTATATAACGTTTTAATGTTTCAAAACACGAGTTTCTCAGAACATGGCTTAATATATTTTTATATCTTTTCGGACCAACTCCTAAGCGCCAGTACAATGCAAGCTCTTTATAATAATTAAAAATAAATTTAGCGTTTTATAGAACGTGTTGCGGTTTCAATACACGCGTTTCTCAGAACATGGCTGAATATACTTTAACAGTTTTCCAAATTTATTTATTAATTAAAACTGAATTTTGACCATTTCAATGCAATGCAATCTCAAATTATTTCTGGTCTTCAAAACGTCAATAAATAACCTTCACTATAATCCGCCAGCTGCACATGCGTAGTTGCAACATCATGAGTAAAGTTGTGTTGCAAACATGTTGGCTTTTGTTTCTTGTTTGTAACACAGCCATTAGAAATAATTGAAAGTAATTGAAGGTATTTGTCTTCAGAGAGTGAGTGCTGTACGATAAATTATCTCAAGCAACACGTGTTTTTGGTATTGAGTAATTTCTAAACTTGTTTTTATCGTTTTCCAATGACTTTCAAAGCATTTTGCGTTGGTGTGGTAACAACATTTTTACAACAAGTCACTTAGTAGCAAGAATGTTTTGCTTTTTTCATTAGCGGCCAAAAAAATTAAAAGTTTTAAAGCTAACAACAGGTTTATACTCATGAAAATAATATTGTTTACCATTATCTGTAATAAAGAACATGTGCATGCCTTCTCAAGGGTTCTTTGATAAACAGATTTCCTTTAAGAAGTCTCATTAGCACTTCTCTATTATTGAATAGTCAAACAGTTTCAGATTTTCTTGTTTTGTAAGTCTATTGTTGTGGAAACCAAGTAATCATTTAATAGAACTGCTACTAAATTCATTTGACTATCCTGACTGTTTTATTAAATCCTTTCAATTGTCCTTTGAAGTTAAGCACACACACACACACACATCTCCCAGTTTGAATAGAATGTGATTGAAATTTGATTGATATGGTTTGCCATATACGAGTATTTATCAGTTTCTTGGAAAATGTTACAATTTTAAACAGATGAAAGGATTGGTTGCTTATGTTTTAAGATCTTGAAAAGACGTAATATGTATAATGATGATTATTTGATATTTCTTTTTTAAGTTCTGATTGCAATAGAGTTCTTAAAGACATTAGCTCTACTCACAATCTTGTGCAGTTGTGAGTGCAAATTTATGCAATTGCAAATATGTGCTATCAATTGTTAACAACCTCTGTTGGTTTAGTTTGCACTACTTTTTGCAAAGCACGAAATTCACAGCTGATTGATAATTAGAGTCGAAAATAATTTACTAAAATTTTAGTCTAAAAAAATATGCCCAAAAAAAAGGTTTAAGGAGCGATTTTAAGTTAGATAAAGACATCGATTGGTGTTATTTGAATGCGGAATGAGCGACGGCAACTAAGCGGCGATTACGAACTAATTGGCTTGGATCGCTGATTGTCAGCTGTCGATTTGCAATTAACTTGTGCATAAGCAGAGCAAATAAAAACTATTACCCTATTCACAATCTTGTGCAAATAGCCTTGCATCATTGCATTTGCAAAATAATGGAGTATATTCTTGCTTTACACTAACAAAATACACCAAAAAATTTCGCTTTTGCAATTGCAGAAGTATGCAACCTCAAATGCACTAGATTGTGAATCGGGCCTATAGCTTTAAAGTATTGCATATACACATAAGACTAGTAAGTGCATTGCTGTGTATTTGGTTAGTGTAGAGTAAAAATATGCTAAACATTTTTGCAAATACAATGATGCAATATCTTTTGCACGATACTGTGAATAGAGCTATTGGGCTTAAGCAAATATTGCAAATTCCTAGCAAATGAAAAACAGCTCTTAAATCTTTAACATTCGAATTAGTGTTTTCGTTTTGAAAACGCCATATAGATGGAAATATGTTTTGCTTTTTACAACAAAAAATATTAAATAAAAGTATTTTTTCCTTAAATGTATTTGGTGTTTGCTCTTCCATAAAGAACTTTTGGTCACCCCTGCTCTGGAGAATATCGTTAGGTAGTGCTGTTAGCCAGGCCGTTTTTTGAAAAATTGTTTTGTTTAAGGGTACTTCTTTAAGTGATACTTTTTGTAAAAGTGTAAGTGCTCTTAAAAAGATTTTGTTTAAAAAAGTAAATTTGTTTGATCCGTTTTAAAGGAGACTTCTTTTTAAAGGAGTTTTTCTACAAAGTCTTGAAAACTGTTTTTTGATAATATATGGTTGAGACAATTTGTACTTTATAGATAAGACTTATGATAAGAATATATCGCAAATTTCCGGCAAATGTAAAAGAGTTCTTAAATCTTTAATATTCAGGATAAACGCAAATCGCTTAAAAGTAGTGTTTTCGTTTTGAAAACGGCAAATAGATGTTCTAACAAACATATAACGCAAGAATTGTGGTTTTGCGATTTGAAATCGCCAGATAAGTACTCTTGTAAATGCATATGGCTTAAAATTGGCAACTTCAGCTTGCATATGTATAGTGAAGTAAACTGAATGTATTTGATTATACTAATCTTTCAATATTAACTATGTAAAGATTTTTAATAGTTAATTTTTTATAAAACAAAAAACAAAGATCTGAAGCTGCAAAAATTAAATTTATTTATGTAAATATTCTTTATTTTTATTTCAATGAACTTTTTGACAACGAAAACCTCAATACAACATATCGCTGCTTTACTGCAACATAGTCTTAACTCAAAATAGCTTATTTCGAGAAAAACACATATCAAACTTTCAGTTTCCATACAAGTCTTAAAAAATTTTTTTAGCAAATATCTCCTAAAGTAAACAGTTTAAAAGTAATTTGAATAAATTTTAGGCATAATATAAAAGGTAGTGCGGTTAACAATTTTGCATTTTGAGATATGACTATGTTGCAATAAAGGAGCAATATATTTTACTAGCAAAAAAATGAATCATACGACAGCATGAACAGTTTTTATGCTTTAGATTCTAGAATTAAATTAATTAAAATAATCGAACGACTGGTAAGACAAACTTATGTTTTTCCAAGCAACAAGCCCTACTCATAGCCAAAAGAATTTATCAAAACGTTTTTAAGAAAACCCTGTGTCTACTTTGAATATTTTCTTGCCATTAAAAAAGAAAATATCGTGCAAAAACTCTAAATGACAAATCGTGAGAAACACACCTGTATGCCCAAGAAAAATCTTCAAAGGAAAAAAAAGAACTTTTTCAAACACAAAAACTGTTTTAGCCTCGCAAGACTTCAGCCAAGCTTCACTTCCATACTAAGAATTTTATCTAAGTCCAAACCAAACAATGCCTGTTGCTGTTTGGTGGTGCTTGTTTGTCTAGAAAACAAAAAAAAACAAAAAAGTACAAAAAATATCACGTTGCCTTTAAACCGCCACCAAACAAAGACAGCAGGTTGCTCTCAAAACCAGACTACAGCTTAAATTATGTCTAATAAACATATTAAGAAACTGAGAGAAGGAGACTTTTTGGATTTATGCCAATCGTACAGATGTATTGTAGTGTAGTTGTAGCTTACAGCAGAAAATTTTAAGTTTTTCCAAATAAATACTTGAGTTTTAAGTTTATCACGTTTAAGCAAACAGCTTAAGAAGAGTTCCTTTAAGACAATATTTGTTTTTACACATTTTTTTTTTATAGAAAACAAAATTCGTGTCTTGATATATTGTAAATTTTTTCTTAAAAAATATCTTTATAGAACCATCGTGAAGTAAAACATTTAATTTTTAATTATTGTTATAAACATTTCTTTGTTAATATTTTAAAGGTTTCATGCCTAGTGTTCAGTAAGCAACAACTTGTACTTAATTTTTTTTTCAAAATTCCCCATTTTTTAGGACTAATATAAAGCATATTTTCTATTTTCTGCTTAACTTTTCTTACTTGTTTGTTCATTTAAGGCTTGTTCATATAATTTCTTTAACAAAATAAAAATTTCCCTTTTAGGGAAATTTTAGTTTGTCTTAAAAGCTGAAGCTTTACCATGAAGTGTGCTTATAAAAGATTGATCTGTACAAATTTATTGCAAATTTCCTATCCTTTTCTTACTGGCTTGGCCATTTAAAGCCCTGTCCGTATAATACTCCAAACAAAAAAATAATAATAATAAAATTTCCCTTAGAGGGAAATTTTATATTGCCTTTTTTAAAAGTGAACCTTTACAATCAAGTGTGTGTGCTATGTCTTGATCAAAACGACTTTTCGGCAAATTTCCCTTCCTGGTAAATTACCCTTAATGGAAAATTTTATATTGCCTTTTTAACAAGTAAAGCTTTACAATCAAGTTTACTTAGAATGGACTTGATCTAAACGAATTTTCTACAAATTTTCCCTTCTGAGAAATTTTATATGAAGGTTTAAAATGTTTAAAACTATTTTCTTTGCATATTTGGACTGTTTGTAATTTATTTAGCCAAGTACTGCTTAAGTTTAGAATATCCCTTACAATAAAAAGTTTGATTCATAAACATATAATACCAATCAAAAAACTATTCAACACTTTTATTACTTTTGTACTTTAGTGTTGGCAATACCTTGGTATTTTCATTGTCATTTGGCAGTTTTTGACTGCGTATTTATATACAAAATTCGTTAAATTTCATTAAAATTTAAGTTGTATTCAAATGCAAGTTCCGTTTATCAGTCTGAAATAATTATTCTTATTTAAATGCGATGAAAATGTGGCAGCTTTACTTAGATTCCAAATATTATGGAAAGTGTTCCATAGAACAGCTGTTTGTTAGTGGAAGAATGGAAAAATTCTTAAAGAAAAATATTAAATTTATTAACTGCATTGAAAAACTTAATAGTTTGATTTTATGCAATATTATTTTTAATTAATTATCATATTGTGCTGTTGTTTAGTGCAAAATTAGCAACTAATTTCCAAATATCTTCTACACGCTTTAGCTCGTATGTGTGTTTTGTTTACCTTTTTTGCACTAATACAAATGCAAGCACACAAAATCCATATAGCATATCCTGATACAAAAAACAAGGTAGCCGCTTCGCTACAACAATACAACAATAAAAAAAAAAACAACAGATATTTTGTTTGTGTAAAAAGGCGAATTCACACTTTAGCTGTCAAAAGTAGTTGATAAAGAACATGCACAAAAATACTAAAAAAGCAACTGTGCAACAGAGTTTTTGTCAAATCGTGCGATTTGAAAAATTTTATGAAACATTTCAAAACATTATGGTTTCTGAGCGATCAGTGTGGTATATATTGTGAAAAATATAAGAATATTGTTTGTTCCTCAAGAAAAAAATTGAAGTAATGTAAAATTATTAGGTTAATAAAAGTTTTTGGTTGTTTTATTGTGTAAATAAATTATTTCAATCATACTTGTATAATAGTGTGGCCTACAACGCCATTTTGAAGCGATTTTTTCAAGTCGCCCAGACTTTTGAAACAGTTTCCTGTAAATGAATCGTACGATCGTGTAGGATAGTGAATCAGGGCCTTTAAATGAAGAAGTTTGGACATTTACATTTTGTCGTATTTAAATGGAACTTAAAGCTAAATAACATTTTAATACGATTATTAATATTTACACCAAAGCGAAATCTGCTCATTCGAGATTTCAACCCAAATCTAGCAGATTTTGAGAAGATTTCCCATACAAAATGAAATCTACTTTATGAGTAGACTTCGGCGAAATCTCCTGAAATCTACTCAGTACCAAGTGATGCAACCGTGATTTTGTTCAAAAAGTACTTAAAAATACTACGCTGCAACAAAAATTACACTTTAATGTGGTGTATGCACTCTCTGGGAAACATAAATATACACTTTAATGTTGGTGTACTCAGTCTCTAATAAAATTGTTTTGTCAAATCCGCGTGCAAAAATTATTTTTGTGAAAATTAAATCTTGCTAGACGTCAAAAAATGGTGGTGTAAACGATATAGATTTCGTTGTAGATTTTAATTCAAATCTACTAGATTTGGAGTTGGTGCAAATGCGCTATTAGTAATGCATATAACAAAAACTGATTATTAAGGTAACTTCGTGCAAAAGCACGAGCCACTCTGGCTGTTGGGTAGAGGCCACAATAAAAATCTTGAATGTCAAAGCAGTATAATTAGCTTTTTTCGATTTTTCCTTATAAGTTGGATATTACCGTGTTATAATGTATTTATGAATTAGACCGTTGTTGGTATTTACGTTAGATTGCAATTTCCCTTTCTATGATATTTAGGAAATTTAAAGCTTTAATCAGCAAAATTTCCTGCTCGCAAATTTTTGTCAAACTTTTTTAGTTTATTGAATAAATCTGGCATTAGGAAAATTTTTTTCTGTTTGAATTCTATTTTATGTCCAAGTGAAACTTAAAAATTTGCCTTAACCATCAAGGGATTTTTTTTTTATTTCTTTGTGTGTATCTAATAGTAATTTGCATTTTTTCTATATTCCTTCATTTTAGTTGGTTCCATTCTCTTTGCTGCAGTGGCAAAACCACGTTTGACTAACTGTCTAAAAGTTTGTGATGTTGTGGCATACAATTTGTTTGTTCGCGTTGCTTCCTCATACAACATCCTCGTATATTGTAATTAAATGTGAACAATCATTAAACTCTAAAGATGGAATATATAAAACTAAACCAAAACTTTCAGACACGTAATGTGGCCATTGTGTTAGAGTTGGTGTTGGCGAACAAGTTTTTCTAAACTTACTCGTACACCACATGCTGTCGTCGTTCGTCATGCAGCCGCAGCAGCAGCAGCAGCGGCAGAAACGATGCCATCCATGGATGCCATGAAATCAACTGGGAGAAGTTACTTTTATGGAAAATTGTTATATGCTGCTATAAAAACTACACTTTAGTTCTTAATACAATTATTGTTATTTTCCTGGGTTTTCGTTATTTTCCTGCTTTTGTTGTGCAGTTGTGGAAAAGGGTGCCAGCCAACATACACACACACACATATACACTCATGTACAACTTTTACTTCAGCAATATTTGCAACATATTTTTTAACGTGATAATTAAGTTAATGGTCAATTTATAATGCTGGCTAATTAAAGTGAAGTTCTCCAAGAACAATGAAAATGATCTACATAAATATTTAATAAAAAAAAAGAGGTTAACTAATGACCAGTTGGAGAAGTATTTTAAATGTCTGCTGGGTAAAAATTAAAGGAAACCAATTTCAAAAAACAAATGAGTTTTATGGCCACGCTTCTGGGGCACTGAAAATCTGCGTGTAACCCACGAAGAGCCATTACACTCGCTCATAGTTATTGTATGGTGTGCTGTTTTCTCTGGAGTAGTCATCGGACCTTTTTTCTTCGAAGACGGTTACTGTGAATGGTGAGCGCTACAGAGGAGTGATCAACGAGTTCTTTTTGCCGCAACTTGTTGAATTGGGATTGGAAAACATGTGGTTCCAACAGCCACTACATATACATGTAGTCTTATGAGCTTCGCCACATTCCGTACTTCTCCCTCAACGCAAAGTATTTAAGTTGAGCAGCTTTTAACGTAAGTTGAGAGCTTTGACAACTATCAGTTTACACATATTTTTTGTATATTCTGATTTATTTTTTCATTTAAAAATAAACTAAATTAAAAAAACAACATGTGATCGATTTTCTGTGATGTGTCTGAAAAAAAATCAAAAGATTTTTATCAAAATAAAATAAAATACAGTTGATTTTATATCCGTTAACAACGTACTGATTGAGCCAACTTTATACTTCGTATAAGTTGATGTGAGATGAAAAAGGAGGCGGATAAAATACCAGGGATTCTATGTGCCCCAGCCTTTAGTCACTATATTAGCATCTAATTTTGATACCAATAAAAAAATTATAAACAGCTTGCTTTTTAATTTTCCCAGCTTTTCTATATGTAAACATTTCATGGGAGCCACCCTAATCATCAGTAAAAAAAGTAAATTCTGGTTTTTCTGTATTTTGAAACATTTTTCTTTTTAAATTCTCAATAATTTATTTAGATTATTGGATATAAAATTGAATGTTTGAGAATATCTTTAATATCTTTTCTAAAGCCTACGGATGCTTAAAGTAGTTCCTATGAAATGTCGACATATAGACAGCTGGGAAACATAGAAAATAAGCTATTTATAAATTTTTCGATTGGTATCAATATTAGAAGCTAATATACTCAATAAAACTGAATTGTTTGAGTTTTGATCTTTCCTTTTCGATACTTCAAAAAACAAATCATAGCAACCAACGATTGTTCACTTGTTTGAAAGGTGTAAAGAAAAGTAAGAGACGTGTGCAAAATAAAATTCTTGCTTTTTGTATTTTGACATATTTTTCTTTTTAAATTCTCAATAGTTTATTTAGATTGTTGGTTATAAAGTCGAATGTTTGAGAATATTTTTAAAAAATCTCTAAAATCTATTGATGCTTAAAGTAGTTCCTATGAAATGTCAACATATAGACAGCTAGGAAACATAAGAAACAAGCTTTTAATAAAATTTTTAATTGGTATCAATATTAGAAGGTAATATAGTGAATAAAACTCAATTGTTTGATTTTTTGTTATCTGCTTTTTGATACTTTCAAAAAACAAATCATAGCAACCAACGATTGTTCACTTGTTTGAAAGGTATAAAGAAAAGTAAGAGACGTGTGCAAAATAAAATTCTTGCTTTTTGTATTTTGACATATTCTTCTTTTTAAATTCTCAATAGTTTATTTAGATTGTTGGTTATAAAGTCGAATGTTTGAGAATATCTTTAAAAAATTTCTAAAATCTATTGATGCTTAAGATAGTTCCTATGTCAACATATAGACAGCTGGGAAGCATAAAAACAAGCTGTTCATAAATTTTTCGATTGGTATCAATATTAGAAGCTTATATAGTGAATAAAACTCAATTGTTTGATTTTTTGTTATCAGCTTTTTGATACTTTCAAAACACAAATCGTAGAAACCACCGATTGTTCATAGGTTGGGTAGCTCCTATGAAATGTCGACATATGTGTATACAGCTGGGAAACATAAAAAACAAGCTGTTTATAATTTTTTTTTTATATATATATTTTATGGAATTGAAACCAATTTCTTCAAGGCAAGAAAATTTATATAATTTGCTGGTGTATGCCCTGATATTGAATTTTGTAAGAGCTGTGAATTTAGTGCTGAAGAAAAATTCTGTTTTTTGTTTTCAGATCCCTTTTTCACGTTTCCAGGCAATCTCCTAGAACACAAATTTGTTCCCATACATACTACAACACAGTTTTAAATGCCATTAAAGCATTTTCCACCAAGTTTACTTAAGCGTATCTGTCACTTACATGGACAGGACTCAATTAATTACTGCCAATCTCTTTAACATTAGTTTGTCATTCATTTGGCATTTTTTTTTTTTGTGTTATCAAACAACCGGTAAAATGATTTTCAAATGACATCACTAATACCATCATTATCGTCCTCATCAAAAGCAGCATTGTTGAAAACATCTTTGAACATGGATGGACATTCTAAGGCTATCAATGATTTTTGTTCCCTTCCTGCTTCATTATGGTTTCATTAAACATATTTGTTACAAGAAAACCAGCCATGTATAGAAAAAAAGAAGAAAAAAATTTTTCTTTTTTTAATTAAAAGCAGAGAAACTGATACCAGTTTGTAGGGCACTACAGCAAGTGAAAGATCGCCAACATCATGAACCAAGATTTGTACATCATAATGATGTTAATGGCATTGCTTGTAGGAAAGACAAATAGTAAAAATGTGTGGCATTTTCATCAATCTTTTCTACAGCTTCTTCTTTCCAGGGAATACAAAGTCCATGAAGTAGAAAAATTAAGAAAAAAAAGAAACTTATTACATAATAAATCAGATATCGTTTTTTCAAGCATCAATACGATGTTAGACGTTGAATATTTAATAAAATTGTTAATTAAAACAATTAAAAACATTTTTCATAACATCCTTTTGAAAAGTATATATGTATTTATATCTGGTGTTAGAATTAAATCAATTGCTTAGGAAAAGCAGAATTCTTATATTGAGTTAAATTTTAAAATTTCCTTAGCTACGAGGGTGGATTGATGTTGAAGCTACCTAAGTAGGAAAAAAACATTTTTTTCAAAAACAATATATTTCTCAACGCAGTGGGTAAAGGCATTTAGTAAGACGATATTCCAAATTTTTATACCTGCTTTTGGCTAAAGGCATTTAGTAAGACTATCGTCTTACTAAACTTTTTATACCATCTGAATAATACGATTTTGGGAACCTCTCAAAATATACGTTGACAAATCGCTATTTCAAAAAAAAAAAAAAAAAAAAAATTGAGTTTGTGCTGCCATCTACCGCTAAATGGCTTCAATATCAATCCGCCATCGTAAGCAGATGGAAACAAAAATATTGACAAGAAAAAACAATCAACAATTACATAATTACTGTATGCGATTTCAACTGTTTTAGAATCTTCTTCCTTTCTCCTTTCAAAAAATAAAACCTAAAATCGTGCAGGTGCATGGAAAGGGCCCGTCGTCCTATCCTGGAAGACTTCATATTAAGTGGAATAAAAATACATTATAATATCTACGCTATTCAGAAAGTCAAAAGTCCTATAGAAGGTTGGTTTTCCTTTTTCCTAAATAATATCGCATGGTTAGATTTTAAGGGTCGATGTTGTATGTGAACCACACCTGCATTTTATTTCATATTTCTCAATTTCACTTAACTCAATTTGAATCATGGCAACATATACAATCGAGCAACGCGTTAAAATTATTCAGGCTTATTATGAAAATTGGCGTTAAAATCAAAGAGCATAGCGAGCACTTCGTGATTTTTTTCGTCAACTTATCGTCGAAATGTGAGCACAATCGGAAAACGCGTTCCAAAATTTGAGCAAACCGAGTCTGTAAGAGATGTGAAAATCATCTTCAGATGAGTTTTATTTTCAACTCAGTTTATTCTTCAATAAGCAGAGTTGCAGCATGTGGACGAATGATGACACTGTGCTCGAATTGGACACTTAATATAATAAGCTTTATATAATAAGCTAGTCACCTAACTGGTATGGCTAACTCGGTTATGCCGAATTCAATGGCATTAGCCGTTTTTCGAAGTTTGCGTTAGTACTTGCGATTTCAAATTTGTACGATAAAGTACAAAAAAATGGTAGTTTTAAACTTTTTTGACCATTTTTAATTGTAAATTTAGAAATTTTTTTAAATAAATGATCAACAATATATTAACAATTTTATGAAAAATCTTTTTTCGCGATTTTTTTACACTAAATTTTTCGCGATTTTTTTTGCGTTTTTTTTACTCTAATTTTTTTCAAGATTTTTTTTTTGCAAATTTCCTCCACTGTTGCCATTGTCTTAATAACTTTAGCGCGTTGCTCGGTTGTGAGTCTTTCTACGGTTTAACAAAAATTGAATTAGTTTGAAATTGAGAAATATCAAACGAAATGCAGAAAAAAGCAAAAAAGCTGGAGGTTTAGGTGTGATTCACATTCAATATCGGCCCTTAAAATTTAACCACCTGAAAATGAAATGCCCATGAAAATGTGTAATATTGTTAAAATCCTCTGAGCGGACATCCTCAATAGCCCCTTTTGTGCCGAAAGTCATCTTGTTGATGTTTCTGGACAATCGAACCGTCTAAGGTATGTTTTAACAGTATATCTTAACAGCTTTTCATGTCTAATGTAGACGAGCAGTTAGAAATGCCATTTTATTCCATTCAAATTTAAATTTTGTTTGATAAAAAAAGTCTGTGAAAGCAAAAAATTTCCTTTTAAAGGGAATTCTGATTTTCCCAAAATTTTTTACAAAGTGAGAATTGGGCAAAAGAAGTATTAAAAATATATTATTTGTTTAATAAAATTTACTTTAATTTAAAAGGTTTTTATATCCTCTTAGCGTACATGGGATCTGCAAGGCTTACTTATTCCAAAGACGTTTTAGACTTGGCTGCTAAAGCATAAGATGTCAGTTGTTCTTTCCAAGCAGTTTCCAAGCAGTTGTGGTTACATATATTTATTGATTCGATTTCGATTAAAAACATGTTTGCTGGCAATGAAATTGCATTATCAATTACCTTTTCAAAAGCCAGAGAATTAATAACGATGAGGCATGAGAAAAGAAAATGGAATTGTTCAGCAAGAGGAGCGAAAAACAAACGGGTGCTTCACATACTCGTACAAAAAAAACATCATCAATTCAATCATCTTTAATGTCATTTCTAAAACTAAGTTGAGTTTTTTTCTCAATTTCAAAGTTTGCTTTGTCGATTTTCTCCAAGACTGTCGTCTGTGGTCGTTCATCAAACATCAGTTCTTAACTTTTTAATTTTATTTAACTCTTGACTCAATTCATGCCTGCACGTTTGCTGGCTGGCAGACCATTTGAGAAGTAGTTTGGCAATTAATGTCAAACATTTCAATTAATAGACTACCGTGGGTCTTTTAATTTTGATTTTCGTTTAATATACTCGTTGTGGTGTATTGAAAATTGACTAGCGGCTATAAATGCTTCAATTGATTCATAGTAAACTTGAATTTACTATTAATTGGTAGGTTGTGCACACAACCCAGCAAATAATTTGGCCACAAGTTGCTTTAACATTCTTTGGCTGTATTTCTGTTCATTTTGAAAGCCTTTTTGCTGGGTCACCGCCCCAAAGCTTGAATATAAAATGTGTTTGATTCTTGGCTTTGCTGCCTTCTGAAAGCATTTAAAGCCAATTCCAGCAACAACGAATATAAATAAAATAAAAAAAAGGAGAGAAAAATGCAGGGAAAAAGAAAAATCGTTTGTTTATTTGAAAATAAATCAATCGTTTATTTTTTTGTGCTTCATGTACAAGTTATTGCATTTATTTATGTAGTTTTTCTTTTTGTTTTTCGCAACCCGGCATTAAATCATTATTTGCCTTTTACTGCAATCTCTATATTTTATTTCTGCTGGAAAGTGTTATTGGTCATTACCTTTAATTAAACTGCTGCCTGGCTATTGCTGAAGTTGTTTTGACCATTTATTATCTTTTCGTTTCATATTTATGAAGGGTCAGAAAATAAAGTTCAATGTATTTGACTTGAAACCGGAGAATGCGATTTTTATAAAAATACAAAAAAATAAGCAAAGCCAACATATATTGGGCCACTTAGAAATGAAAGTTTCTAAAGTTGTGAGCCTGATTAGAAATGTGGCAACTGGTATTGGATTAAACGCTACAATTGCTTCGTATGTACTCGTACTTCTATTTATTTACTCTTGTTTAACTTCATAAACTTAAATATAAATTCGAAAATTCGAAAGTTTTTGTTTGATTTGCTTAGTAAGAAAAAAAAAAACAAGTTTTAAATAATCTCATTGAACGACTATTGAAAATCATTATTTAACTACTTCTGTTTATGGAAAAGTATTTTTGAAAAATAAAAATTCCCTAAAATATATAAAAATAAAATATTTTTAGAGGTAAGTCATTTAAAAAGAAATTTTCTAATAAAATACTTTTTAAAAAAGCTCCCTTTCCGCAAATAGTTTTCACTACAAAATAATACCATTTTAAAATATATTTTTTTGGTAAACAGCCACTAGAAAAACATACTTTCTTCAAAACAAAAAAAAAAAAACAAAGAGAAAAAATTAAACAAAAAAATTCCTTTCCAGAAAAACAATTTTATTTCCAGCTGCTGGATAAAAAAACACTTGAATTATATGTTTTAGTATATGCTCAATTTTCAATAAAAAGGCTTTTTTTTATAAGTGCTTTAAAACCCGGTTTTTTGGAAAACATAGCTTTCAAAAAGCATCTTTCAAAAAAAACAATTTTTTTTAATTATCATTTTTGAAAAAAGTACCACTTTTAAAAAAAAGTATCATTTTATAAAAGAAACCTTTCTTAAAAAATAACCCTTTTAAAAAAAAAATGTTTATCAGAAAAAAGCGTTATTAACAAAATACTCGTAGCTTTTGTAAAAAAGTACTTTTTCGAACAAGAACGCCATAAAAAATATCCTTGAAGAAAAAGCCTTACTAGGTAAGCATCTTTTCAGAGAAAGGACTTAAAAAAAATTGACTTAAAAAACAACCTTGTTAAAACAAAAATCTTTCTTAAGAAAAATCACCTTTAAAAATTAAAAAGTTGTTTAAAAAGTACCGTTCAAAAATGCATTTAAAAGCATTATTTGTTTAAAAAACTACCTTTTTTACCAAAAGTACATTTTTAATAAAAGTACCTTTTAATAAAACTACTATTTTAATAAAAGTACCCTTTAATAATAGTACTTTTTTATTGAAAGTACCTTTTTAATAAAAGTACCTCTTTAAAAAAGTGCCTTTTTTAATAAAAGTACCTTTTTTAATAAAAGTACCTTTTTAATGAAAGTACTTTTTTAATAAAAGGTCCTTTTTAATAAAAGTACGTTTTAACAAAAGTACCTTTCTAATAAAAGTACCTTTTTAATAAAGGTACGTTTTTAATAAAAATAACTTTTTTAATAAAAGTACCGTGTAAAGAAAATTACATTTTTAATAAAAGTACATTTTTAAGAAAAGTACTTTTTTAATAAAAGTATACTTTTAATAAAAGCAACTTTTAAATAAAAGTACCATTTTAATAAAAGTACCCTTTTAATAAAAGTACTTTTTTAATAAAAGTAGCTTTTTAATAAAAGTAAATTTTAAATAAAAGTACCTTGTTAATGAAAGTATCTTTAGAAAAAGTACCATTTTAATAACAGCAGATTTTAAATCAAGATACCTTTTTGAAAAAAGTATTACCTGTTTAAAAAACCACTTTTTTGTAATAGTACTTTTTAAAAAAGTACAATTTTAATGAATGAACTTTTTAATAAAAGTACCTTTTTAATATAAGCACTTTTTTAATCAAGTGACCATTTTTAATAAAAGTATCTTTTAATAAAGGAACTTTTTAATAAAAGTATATTTTCAATAAAAGAGCATTTTTAATAAAAGTACCTTTTTAATAAAACCACCTTATTAATTAAAGTACCTTTTTAATATAAGCACGTTTTTAATAAAAAAAATTTTTTGATAAACGTGTACTTTTATTACAAGTACTTTTATTAAAAGTCTTATAAACAAAAGTACTTTTTAAATGAAAGTACCTTTTAAATAAAAGTACTTTTTAAATAAAAGTACCTTCTAAATAAGAGTCCTTTTTAAATAATAGTACCATTTAAATAAATGTACGTTTTGAATAAAAGTACCTTTTAAATAAAAGTACCTTTTAAATAACAGTATCTTTTAAATAAAAATATCTTTTTAATGAAAGTACCTTTTAAATAAAAGTACCTTTTAAATAAAAGTACCTTTTATATAAAAGTACCTTTTAAATAAAAGTACCTGCTCAATAGAAAGAGCCTTTTTAATAAAAGTACATTTTTAATAAAAGTACATTTTAAATAAAAGTCTTCTAACTTCCATTATCATAGAAAGATGTTGGAGGAGTTATTTGCTCAGATTTGCACCGAGGACATATCCGTTTTATAAACATTTGGTTAGATACTGTATGTGTGTAGTTACATAGCCTGGCCGGTTTTGGAGAAGCTCCAACGGAAACTCCCAACTACATTTTCCACAGGCTCTCAAGGTCAGCTAATTTGACTGCACCAGCCTTTTGTGTAGGATTATGTGGAACAATACTTGTAGAAAATGTTACCAAGGAATTTTTCTATAAACGGAATAATTGAGGAGGACGTTTTTTGTCTATCGTCTTAAAAATCAATAAAATTAAGTTGAATTTATACCTCAAAAGTTAAAATACTTATTGTAGCACAATTTATCAGCCACACATTATATGAAAAAAATTACTTTTTAAAAAGCAACGTTTTTAAAAAACCACCTTTTGTTTTCTCGCCAGTAAGCAGTAAAGTTTTAACTTATTGTTTAACGTCTGGTCATCTAAGCAATATCCAGGAAAGTGCTCGTTTTGGCTTAACTGCAAATTATAATATATTTTTATAAAGCCAATAAAATAAGGATTTGTCTGGTCACCCATTAGGAATTTTACTACCCTTGTAAAACATTTATTTTAAGAAAACAAACTTTTTACCATAATCCAAAGTCTAGATAAGTTTAGTTTTGCTGAAAAAGTTAATAATTGCATTTGTTACAAATGTTTTGCACATTTTCCTAATGGGACTTGTCCTCTTTCTATTTGCCATTTCTTTATGGCTGCCATTGCAATTCCATTGCGCTTTCAAATGGTCTCTATAGCAAATTTACAATCCACAAACAAGAGGATGAAGAAAATAACATTGATGTTGTTTTTGTTTTTGTTGTTCTTGTTTTTTTTTTTTTTTGCTCTCATTTCTGTTACGTTTTTTTAACACTTTTATTTACTATGCAGTTTTTAATAGTTGTGCACATACATAAATGTTGTACGTGAACTTTTCTTTTTATAGTCTCATAAAGTGGAGTTTTTTGTTGTTTCTGTATTGCTGCTTGCAATATTGTTTTTGTTTCAAGAGCATCAAAAAACACACAAACATGCATTGAAAGAGAAGCCCAGCAAATAATGAAATAAAGCAGAGAAGTATGAAAATTGTATTTAGATTAGCAAGCGTGACTACAAACGTGCAAGTGGTGGTCCTCCATAGAAATTCTTTAAAATTGCCAATTTCCACTGATTTAATCAATAATATTTTTTGCAAAGAAATTTTGTTTGTGTTTAAATCCTTCTCAAGTGATTTGTACGAATATCTTGCGCAGATTTTTAAGATTTTCTGAAAGTGTAGTACACCTTTCATAAACAAACCTAAAAGCATTTCCTCAATTTTATGCCAACTTCAATAAGAATGTTTTAATGTTTAAATGAACAAATTTAACAACTACAAATTCTACTTAAAAAAATGCCACAAAAATATTAAAAAAATTATTTATGGCAGAACATGTAGCAAATCAGGTTAATGTTCTGTTCTTTCCTCTTTTTTTTCTTTTTTAACAAATTTTAATGTCTTGCTTGAAGATTTATGGGGTTGAAACATTAAAAGCATTTTCGAGCAATAGAAAATTTGCCAAAGCGATAATTGCTATTAGTTATTGCTTCGCAGTTAATATCCTTGACTAACTTATTTAAATTTAAAACATTGATTTATATTTTCTGTTTGAAATTTGCTCATAATTAAGTAAAATATATTTTTGTTGGCATTTATTCGTTTATTGTGAAGTCATTTTTTTATTTTTTTATTTTATTTTATTTATTTATTAAAAGTGGATATCACATACAACAAGAAATAAATCTTTTAAATTACTGTATGTGACCTTAAAACAAAATAAACAGTTTATAATATCAGTATTACAACATAAAAGATACAAAAAAAGTGCAAAAATGTAAAAGTAAAATAAGAAAAAAGGAAAATTAACATTTATTTCAAATAAATTGTATTAAAAAAATTAATTTCAAATAGACTTCAATTTCTATAGCAAACAAGTAAAAAAAACAAAAAAAAAAAAAAAAATATAATAAAAATAGTAATAAAAAAATGGTAATACGGGAAGTTTAAAGTATACTTAAAAACTTGAGAACAATTTCTTTTTAAAGCGTACAACGTTGCCTGTGATTTGCAAAGAATTAGGAAGTGAGTTCCACAGTCGTATTGTATTTGTAAAAAATTGCCATTCAGAGATTAATGTTTGATATCTAAAATTAATAATGTTTTTACCTCTATTAGACCGTGCAAATTGAAGACGTTCAAATAAATAAATTGGTTCTTTCGTGTAAATAATTTTGTGTAGCAATATTAAAGACTTAATCTTAAGCAGATCCAAGAGCTCAACTCCATATAAAGATTTTGAATACTGTGAAGTACCTTCATATCTCTTGATACAGTATACGTATCGCAAAATTGCGTTATAGGCTACAACTAATCTGCTCTTGCTATATGAATCACAATACGCAAAAATTTCACAGCCATATAACAACATAGGCATTAAATACGATTTCGCAAGAAGCACGCGTATGTAAGTCGGTGTAAACTGTTGTGAAGAGTATAACACTCGAAGCATTGAAAATATTTTTCCAGAGATAGAGTTTATGTGTGTATCCCATTGAAGTGTTTTGTTAAAAATAATTCCAAGATTCTTAGCGGAGTCGACTATAGCAATGTCTTGATTCCCTATAGATATCGGAGTATCTATGGTTATGCTCTGATTTCTTTGGGCTATAATGAGACATCTAGATTTTTTAGGATTTAAGTATAGCCCATTAGATGATGCCCATAAAAATATGTTATTTAGGTCAACGTTAAGCTTGGCAATACACTCTTCTATCAAATTTTTCTTACAACTTATATATATTTGTACATCATCTGCATACATATGGATTCTGCTGTGTGATAGTTGCTTAGGTAAATCATTAATGTACAGAGTGAACAAAAGTGGCCCCAAAATAGAACCCTGCGGTACTCCTTTAGAAACATGTAAGGCAGAAGATATTGAATCACCAGCACATACAGATTGGTAACGATCGGCAAGATAACTTGCAATGAGTGAAGTGGAAGTTGGAGAAAATTTTAATGTATTGTATATCTTACTACAAAGAATTTCATGATCAACAGAATCAAATGCTTTGGAGTGATCCAAGAGCACAAGAAACGTGACACAACCGTCATCAAGACTGCCCCTTATGTCTTCTGTTACATTGATAAGCGATGTAACACAGCTATGTTTACCTCTAAATCCGGATTGATTCCTTACTAGAAGCTGATAATTAGTCAAATATTTGCATATTTGCACATGCAACAACCGCTCAAAGACTTTGGACAAATATGGTAGTATTGAAATGGGACGATATTCATTACCAGTTTTGGGCACAGGGATAACCTTTGCATATTTCCAACAGCTTGGAAATATACTTTTTTATTTTAGTGGCAATCTCTTTTTTTCCAGATAAGTTGTATAAGCAAACAATAGTTACCTTTTTGGTGAGTCGTAAAGCAGCTCTGGGCTGAAGAACAGCTCTCGCGTCATCGTAATAATTTCTAAAGTGCAGTTAGGCTTGTTGTTTTTGTTGTTCGGTTTTTGAGAGTTTTGTGTCTCACTCGCACTGGTTAACGGTTTGCCTCAACTAACTGCATTGATTTAAGATTTTTTTTTTTTTTTTTTGAGGTATTTTAGTGTTATCCACGCCGCAACTTCCTATATGCAGGCATAGGTTGTTATAGTTAAGGTCTAACCATAATGTTCATAGACTGGATCAAGCCCCACTGTAAGCAACTGTACGAATGCATGTAATCAAATGTGTATAACTATAATGTACTTAATGAAACTTTTCGTTAAGTTTCGTCTAATGTGAGTTGTTTAAGCAAAGTATGAAACTGAACGCATATTCTGTACGGAATCATTTATATTTATATATATTTATTTATTTATGTTTATAAAATTTATTAAAATAACGAAAAATTGAAGCAAACACATTTGTATTTAATTTAATAGAAATGTGTTTTAGCTTTCTTTCAATTTTTAATGGGAAATTATTGCATACAAATACTTTGTTGTTATTTTTAGTACTTTTTTATATAATTTACTCAGAAAAGACACAAGTATTACGAAGTTGTGCAACAATGGGTTTAAAATCATTAAGTTCATATAAGTACATTATGGCCAACTAAAGTCGTTTTTCATTCACATTGCATTTGACAGGCTTTTCGTTTAATTTTGGCAAAAGCTTAAGCCGATCTATGCACATTATGGTTAGGCCTTCAGTCACAGCGATGATACAAACGTACTATTAATACCATCTTGGACACATGGTCTCCGTCACCCAGCCCATGCTGTGCATCCATAAATAAATAAACATTTTTTTGGTAACTGTTACAACTCCTGTAGTATACAGTGTGTACTATTCTACAGTGAGGGATTTTGGCGATTCCTGAAACACATTTTTAGAATTTCCAAGGATCTGGAAACCGGTTCCCCAACCGGTTAATAACCGGGCTTTCATATTACGTGTGATTTTTTGCAGTGAAACGTGCATCTGAACTTTGAACGATCATTTTGAACCCGGTTATACGATTAATTATTCGGTTTTTTGCCGGTTTATACTGAGGTTTTGTTGATTTTAACCGGTTTTGTGTAGATTTTTAGCGGTGTTTTGCCGGTTTGTTTTGTGTTATTTATTCTTATGCAACGCAGAAGCATTTTTCAACGTTTCTTGCAAATTTTTAGTGGCTGAATAGCTGGTGTCGACTCGTAGACCACATAAACAGTTATTGACAAGCTTATACTTGGCAAATTTGTATATTTATATACAGTACGAGTGATTATTTATAAAGAGAGAGTTAAGAGTATTCCCAGCAGTCCACAATTTATTACAATTTGCAAAGCATCCGATTGTAAGCGGTTGTGTCAATAGAAAAAATCAAAATAGTCATGTTAAGCATAACAAACAACTCGCATCCGATTCAGATTAGTCTTTTTCTACTCATTTCGTTAAATTAAATGTACATAAGAAGCAAAGAAGAAAACAAATGCTAATAATATAGTTTTGAACTTACCCAATCTTCGCTTACAATGTATACAGTGTTGGATGCATCTTACGGCCTAGGCCATCGCTGTGTAAATGTAACTAGGAATTGTATACAGACTTCGGATGGGTCACGCTTACATTGTCAATGGTCTTAGATCGAAGATGTATGTGACAAAAATTTCACTGGGTTGCTTCTAATACGCACACTTAATAAATCGTGGGCGCTTTAAGCCACAGCTTTCGTATTTCGATCATTTGACGCTTTCTTCACATTAATGATAGTTTTTTTTCTGCAGCATTATTTTTAAAATTATTTCTTATTATTAGACAATTTCGTATATCAATCGTTTGTCGCTTTCTTCACAATAATTTTTTCTGCACTTGTTTTAAGTTTATTTTTAAAATTATTTCTTACTTTCTAGTTCGATATTCTAGCTCTTTAACTATATACTATATTTATATCTCCCTTTTATCAATTTTGGTCTTCCATAATATTGCCTTTGCAGATGGCAATTTTATTATGAATAAAATGTTGGTTAAAGCATTTTATTAATATTCGATCAAGCAAAAAATATATTATAACTCCCTTTTTGGTACTGGTTTGTGTTAACAAATAAGTCTGCATAAAAGAGAAATTCTGCTGGAACAAAACTTATTCAAACTCAAACTTTAACAACGATCAACAAATAAATAGTTGTTGACTTTTTTTTTTTGTTCTGGAGCACAATTAAGAATAGAGACCCCATATTAAAAGTTGATAACAAAAGCTTACATATATTATTGATAACAAGGTCCTGACGGAATTTGCTGGGAAATCAGCTTCCAGAAAAGTGTCACATATTCCCCCATTAGCAAGTTCGGCGAATTCATAAATTGCTTAAAAAAGTTTTGTAAGAGATTAATGAATAAGTGATTTTTTTCTTTTTAATCTACTACAAAACTGTCGTAGATGCTTTTAAAATATTACTTGATTTTTTTATGAATAAGTGGATTATCATTAATATATTATTACAAAACTGTTGTAGACGTTTTCAAAATAATTCTTGATGTTGATGGTTTTGCTCTAGAGCAGCATTTAAAATAGAAACCCCATATTAAAAGTTGAGAACAAATTGTGAATATATTATTGATAACGAGGTCCAGGCAGAATTTTAGTTCTCCACAGCAAAGCAACTCATAAAAAAGTACTACATATATCATCTTAAGGTTGGCGACTTTAAAAGCTATTTTAATTTTTTTTTTTGTAAAAGATTAATGAACAAGTGAATTTGCTCATTTTAATCTATGACAAAACTGTTGTTGGCGTTCTATAAAAATTCTTGATTTTGATTGTTTTGCTCTACAATAGCACTCAAAATAGAAAAACCATATTAAAAGTTGATAGTAAAGATAGGAAAGATAGAATATCCCGGCATTTTTTCGGAAAACAGCTTCAAAAAAATAATTTATCAAGGTTGCCAACTTAAAAAAATGCTTTAAACAGTTTTGTGAAAGATTAATGAATAAGTAAACTTGTTGTCTTAAATCTACTACATAACTCTCGTAGGCGTTTTTAAAATAATTCTTGATTATGGATTTTTTGCTCTAATGTAGCATTAATAATAGAAAATCCATTTTAAAAGTTGATAAGTGAATATAATATCCATAAATATGCATTTACAGCTTATGTTATTGATAACGAGGTCCAGGCAGAATATTCCTTCTCTATAGCAAAGCTTTACATATATCATATCAAAATTGGCGGCTTTAAAAATTACTTTAACATTTTTGTAACAGATTAATGAATAAGTGAACTTGTGCTTTTTAATCTATTACAAAACTGTCATACGAATTTACATAATAATTCTTGATTTTTATTGTTTTGCTCCAGAGAAGCACTAAAATATTAAATTCACAGCAAATTGTGAATAGAGTATGGATAATACAGATGTGTCCAAAGTTTATATTATGGATAACGAAGTCATGACAGGGTTACCTTGTCCAGAGCAAAAACACATTAACAAGGTTGCCGACTTAACAAAATTCCTTAAAAGAGTTTTTTAATAGATTAATGAATACGTTAATTTGTTCTTTTTACTCTAATACAAAACTGTCGCAGGCGTTTTTAAAATAATTCTTGACTTTGATTTTTTTTTTTGTTCTAATGTAGCATTAAGAATAGAAAACACATATTAAAAGTTGATAACAAAATGTTAATATAATATCCACACAAGTGTTTACAGCTTAACGAGGTCCAGGCAGAATTTTCCTTCTCTATTGCAAAGGAGCTTCAAAGTTGGCGGCTTTAAAAATTAATCAATTATATACTTTTTGTAATAGATTAATGAATATATGAACATGTTCTTTTTAATCTATTACAAAAATGTCGTAGAAATTTACAAAATAATTCTTGATTTTGATCGTTTTGCTTTAGAGCAGCATTAATAATAAAAAAAACCATATTAAAAGTATTTTTTTTTTAATACAATACATAACTTTATACAATACATAGCTTTTTTTAATACAATACATAACTTTTTTCTTTTTTATACAAACACAAAAACTGCGAAGCTTTTCTGCTTGTCTGCAGTAACAATCAGGGTCTGAGGTAGGAATCGAACCTGCGACCTCGAGACTGTTCGTCGAGTGCTCTACCAAATCAGCCATCGCGGCACCAGTTGAAAGGAAAGTTGAAGGGAATATCCATACAGATGTGTACAAAGCTTCTACTACTGAAAACGAAGTCTTGGCAGAATTTTCTTTGTCCAGAGCAAAAAAACGCGAACAAGGTTGCCGACTTCAGAAATTAGTTAAAAGAGTTTTGTAATAGATTAATGAATAAGAAAACTTGTTCTCTTTAACCAACTACAAGACTGTCGCAGGCGCTTTTGAAGTACGCCTCTTCACTATAAGCAACAATATTCATATAATTTGAAGACGCTAAATTTCCATAACAGCCCTCGCTTCTCCATTTATTTTTGGTTTTGGTACCAAGGTAGAAAAATCTGCATACGGTGTTGTTGCTGCAAGTGAGTGACCAGAGCAAAAAAACGCGAACAAGGTTGGTGACTTCCGAAATTACTTAAAAGAGTTTTGTAATAGATTAATGAATAAGTAAACTTGTTCTCTTTAATCTTATACAAAACTGTCGCAGGCGCTTTTTGCAGTACGCCTCTTCACAATAAGCAACAATATTCATATAATTTGAAGACGATAAATTTCCATAACAGCCCTCGCTTCTCCATTTATTTTTGGTTTTGGTACCAAGGTAGAAAAATCTGCATACGGTGTTGTTGTTGCAAGTGAGTGAGTGGTGTGGCATGCATTCAATATGCCACATGTAAGATACTTGTACATAGTTGTAAGAAGAATGGCAGCAAAAGTAGTATTAAAACTTTTAGATCCAAAAACAGAAAGAAAGAAAGAAAAAATGGAAAATGGAATTTTCAACACACTTGGGTATTTGCAAACAGATTGTACCAAATATGGTACAATAGAGAGTGTGCATGTATAAATATATTATGTAGAGTTTTATTATACATGCATTCAGGCAAACGCTCACACAGACGACTGGTTAGACATTCATACTTAAGAGTTTTACGTTTCATTTACAATGCAACTTTGATTTTGTTAGATATTTTATTTTTATTTTTTTTTTTTCTCCTTCCTTTGTTCCTTCTACTTGTTCTTGTCGTACTGTGGCTAAAAGTTTGCCTGTTTTCCCTCTTTAACTCTGTGTTTAGATTGCATTACAGTTTTATATGGTTTGGTTTCCTACTCTTTTGGTTAACATTTCTGTGCAGCAAGTGGACCAGATTCTTTTTTTTTTTTTCTTTTTTTTTTTTGCAATTTTTATTTTTTTGGCATTTGTTTAAGATTGTGTGGAAATAGTTACAAGAAGCATACGAAATTGTTGGAGAATTTTATGGCATATTTGGGTCAAACTCTGTAATAGTTTTAGTTTATGCTTTTGTTCGTCTTGTTAATATAATTCTACGTCAAATGTTCGTATAACTGGTGAAGGAATTTTGACTTGGCTGTTTTATAGGCCAAACTCTGCAACATGTTTGGAAATGAGTATTTGCTAAAATAAATATATTTTCAATTTTTTTTTTTATTTCTGCTTAAAGTCTCGTCTATAAAAGGTATTTCTACCGTTACCATTATGCAGATTTTGTAAGTCTTGCAGCGTTACTTGTTCATGCAGATTAATGTTTTTTGGGTAATTTAATGGAAAAGATTTGTTGTTTAAAACAATATGATATTGAGAGAGAAAAAAAATATATAAGCTAGTATGAATATGTTTAAGCAAATGTCTTAGATTATGAGTAACAGAAGACCAGCGAACAAATTATATGAAAAACAAAATATAAACAAGTACGAGTGTAGTATATTCGGCTGGGCCGAATCTAAAATACCCTTCACGATAGTCACGTATATGTATAGTATATTTAAAAATGTGAACAAAATATGCTCAGTTATATATATACCGAAAAATTTTCAGCAAAAAAAATATATTAATGGAAAAATCGGTTCAGGCTTTATCTCGGGTATATATGGACCGACATCGGAAATTTTTATTTTCCATATATATATATATATATATATATATATATATATATATATATATATATATATATATATATATATATATATATATATATATATATATATATATATATATATATATATATATATATATATATATATATATATATATATATATATATATATATATATATATATATATATATATATATATATATATATATATATATATATATATATATATATATATATATAACCTTACTTTATTACCAGAACTGCTTTTGAGCAAAAAAAAGTTGTTTCAGTTCGCTTACGCGACATTTTAATGAAAACGCCGGTCTAGGCTATATCTCGGGCATTTATGGACCGATATAGGAAATTTTTATTTTCCATATTTATTGATTTTATTACCAGAATTGGTTTTTAGCAAAATAAAGTTGCTTAAGTTCGTTTACGCAATATTTTCATGAAAAACCCGGTTTAGCCTATATCTTGGGTATATATGGACCGATACCGGAAATTTTTATTTTCCATATTTATATAACCTAAGTTTATTAGCAGAACTACTTTTAAGCAAAAAAAGTTGTTTAGCTTCGCCTATGCGACATTTTCATTAAAAAGCCGATTTGGGCTATATCTCGGGTATATATGGACCGATATCTGAAAAAACATTTTTTTGCCTTTTAGTCACCATGCTTTGAAGCAAAACAAACAACTTTTGTTTCCAAAAATTTTCATACAAAATTACAAAAAAAAAAAAAATGTTTGTTTTCGGAATTTTGAATATATCTCAGCTATACGTGGACCGATATTACTGAATTTCAATAGCAAACCCATGAATCGATGGGGTAAAAGAATGGTGAAAGAAAAAAGTTTCTAAGTCTAATGGTTTTCTCAGAAACGGTATTTCAATAGCGGACAGGCGGACATCGCTTAATCGACTTTTCCATTAATTCTGATTCAAAATATATGTATATACTTTACAGGGTCGCAAATTAAAACTGTGGAAATTACAAACGGAATCACAAACTTATATATACCCTTTACATTTTTGTGAAGGGTATAAAAAATGATACACCAAAGTCTTAAAGTCATATACGAGTATTAATACGATATATGTAAAAGCTCCTGTAATCGTCTAGAGCTTTTTATATTAAAATTTCAGGATGGAGGTTTCAATTAAAGTAAAAAAAGTTAACGTCTTTATTGTTTAATGGTCGTTGAAAAACGAAACTAATTTGTATATAATACTAGAACGATAATTATATGATATCAAACTCACAGTAAAGAAACAATATTATTAATTTTCCAAAGATAGCTAGATTATTCGTTAATATAGTAGAACAGGGGTGCCCAACACATGTTACCACCAAATTCTTGCAGTTTTTGTTCAAACTTTTATTAATAACCCATTATAATAATTTTTTTTTATCTTGGACCAGTACTCGAGGGTTGATCCCTACATATGCAGTGCATTGTACCGGAACTAGCAAAATAGGTTACGAGGAGGAGAAAAGAGGGAGTAGTGTTTGTGGATGTTTGATTTTAATTTTCCAACGTTATATAGGATAGCAAACACGGGCTTTTTGGAGGCCAGTAACGGCAGTTTTGTTTGTTGACCGTTTAAGTGGAAATGAGCCTGGTTACATCAACAAATAGGATTTACAGTGCAAAAACGCTCCAACATTGTTTCACAAAAATTTTTGCGTTTATGAAAGTCACTTTCTCTCAGTTCATATATCTCATTTTCGTATTATTTGATGTTGTTTATATATTTTACTTCTAAAATTTTCAGCTAATATAATTAAAAATAAAATGTATGAATGAATTGATGTCACCACAGTTGTAACAGTGATCACACTTAATATATGATATAGATCTCTGATGACTTTTGTCATTCAAATTGATGTCAGTTTTTATATAACTGATGATTATTTATATAATATTGGTGTCACAATTCTGATGACACGCTGTCATCAATATGAGGGAGCTTTTTTTTATGAGTGTATCTTTTAACAATTACGCTATTCAAAGGTTGATCGTAAAATCATAAGTCCTAAAACAACAGCATGGAAAAATATGACTGCTGTCATGCTAAGAACACAACTGCAACGAACGACGAACTTCGCCCATCACGACGAGTTCGCCGGCAAATATTCGTTTATAAATTCGTCGTGTGAAGCACAATATCAACGAACCAAGGCGAATTTATTACTAGGTAAACTTAACAGCACAGGTGATTATTTTTTGCTTCTCTCTTTTTTTCCAATGAGACTGTCAAATTTTTTTTCTTTTGTTTACAAACTTTTTCGCGCCATTTTAGTCTGAAGATTTTTTTGTATGATTTAGTGCAATTTCAAGAAATTTGTGCGAATTTAAAAATGAAAAACTAATATAATCTGTGATTTTAATTACAAACAATTATAAAAGTTTATATTTAACGTTTATATAAAATTTTTCCCAGCCGAACAATCTTAGGCGAATTTAGATTTTGACATTCACGATATGTTTTACAATAACAAAATACATAGTACTGAATTCGCCTTTCCGCTTGCATTCACCTATATAAATTCGCCTTGCAACGAACACTGTTTACATTCCTTGCAAAGAAAAAAAATTGATATAAATACTAAGGTTGCCATATTGAAAGTAAACCTATATAAATCCCATCCGAAAGAGGGATTTTTGAACAAATTTTCTCAGGTACTTTATATTTCGAGAACATCTTCATACATACATGGATTAATATAAATTATTAAAAGTATCATGTCATGAAAAATCAAGGCGAATTCATTATTAGTTGGATGCATCGGCGAATTCAGGCGAATTCGGTTAATATGGCGGCACTTCCACTGTCAAGTTTTGTTTACCTTTTTCGGCGCCAAATAAATTTTGTACATGTTCTTTATCAACTACTTTTGACAGCTTAAGTGTGAATTCGCCTTTTTACACACACAAAATACCTGTTGTCTTTTTTATTTTTGTAGCGAAGCGGCTACCTTGTTTTTTGTATCATGTGAAAAATACTTTTTTTATGTAAGAAACCTGGTCACCTGATACTGCTTTGTTCGTCGTTCGCTGACAAAACAATTAGAAATGAATCCATTTCAACTTTCGCTGAGTATGACGTATTTCGACCAACACCATGATTGTGTGCATTTTCATATACACTAATGTCTTTTATTTTTGGCGACGAATATTCGCGACCAAATGTTCGTCATTCATCGCAGTTGTGTTCCTAGCATCAGCATGCTGTCATAGTTTAGTGTGATAGTTTAGATTTGAGTCTGCAGAAACGATTACGATTTAGTTATGACAAATCAAAAAACAGTGTTTAAAAAGTAATATTACTTTATGACTTTTTTTGTAACTCGATTTTCATGCTGTCATAAAATATTATTACATTATGCATAATATGACACGGATTGCGTCCCCCAAATGTATCTCAAAATGGAAGCAGCTCACTATAATATACCGTTTACGGTTTAAAAAGTTCTCTTCTTTTACGACTTTTTTTGTAACTTGATTTCCATGCTGTCATAAAATATTAAGACATTATACATAACATGCCACCGATTGAGGCCCCATATATATCTCCAACTGTAAGCAGCTCAATATAACATACCGTTTCCTTTCTCTGTTTAAAATTTTGGTTTTGCTTTTATTTTACACATTTTAGTCTGTTGTATAATTGTATTAAGTTATGAAAACAAAAATATGGTTTATGCATACAAATTTGTTGTTGTTGTTGTTGCTGCTGTTGTTGTTTTAAGTTAAAATGTTGTATGCAAAATACTTTTACCAAACCATGCAACAGATGCTTTTAACCATGTTTCATTGCTTTTTGCTTCCATTTTCTAGGTACACACTTTTATTGTAAATGCTATGAAAGGAAATTCCGCAAAGTTTTGGTTTTTCTTTTAATGCTGTTAAAGATTAATGTTTAGAGTACAGCTCTCTATGGCTCTGTGTCCGTTTGTACTCGTAAAGCAAAGGATTCCTGCCATCCATATATTTGGGTTAAGATTTTCAAAATAAATAAGAAAATTCTTGGTTTATATAAATGCATATTTAAAATTCAATTTTGTGGCAAAATGTTCTTAAAGAATATTTTCAAAACAAGATATTTGGTTGGAAAAGGCAAAAAGCTGCATTTAAGGGATTTTGTTAAATTGTAGAGAAGTTTCGATATTTTGAAAATCTTCAAAGCTAAAATCCAGCTCAATTTTCTGTTTTTCAATTTTTGTTAAACAAATGGCAAAAAATCCAAGCTGCAATAGTTTACCAGCTAGAAATAAACAAAGGAAGTAAATTCTCTATAATAATGTATTGACGTCTGCAGCTTAAGCTGCTGCATCACTATGAGAACTCAACGTTCACTTAAACTTGACAGACAATCGCATAAAGTTCTAGAAGAAAAAAAATATATATATTCTCAACATACGTTTAAATGGCATTCGCCTAAGTCACGTACAATTCGCACGCGATAAACAGTCAAGCCATACTTGATACCTTTTACTCACGCACACACACACACACACTTATACACTTACACTAAGTGAGTTTTATTCTAAGCTGCATCAAATCTTTAGATTTAAAACATAAAAACGATACAAGAACACAAAAGCAAATAATTGTAGAAAAACAGTAACAGCTTTTTAGTTTGATTGCCTTTTATGGCACAAACAGATAAAGTGAAGACTTATTGCTGCTGCTGGGGAATGACATATATGTTGGCAACAACACCAGAACATGTGGATGGCTGGTTGACTGGCTGGCTGTTTGGAAGAATGAATGTAAGCGCACCAGCTTCTTGTGTTTGCTGTTTTCCGTTTTTATGGCCACCCAAATGTGGTGCCACATACCACTCTATAGTTTATACCAAATGTGGCAGTAAAGCAATACTGGTTTATAGGTAGACATGGCCATTTACAAAAGTGGCAACATTTAAAGCGCCAGCAGAAAGCCAATGTCATCTATAAATATACTTAAAACGAAGGCTGGAGACAGTTAGAGCATCAAACAAAAATAAGCTCTATATAGTCATATAAAGCATCAGTTTATTATGAGTGCTACAGTGGCTGATTTGGTAGAGTACTCGACCAACAGTCTCGAGGTTGCAGGTTCGATTCCTGCCAATGATTTTGTGTTTGTAAAAAAATGGACATGGGATACATAGACTCGATTAGGAAAAAAGACAAAATTGTGGAAAAATATTTCACCAGTATTTTTATTATTTAAACGGGATGCGGAACTCATCAGTCACTTGCACTGCGACAATTGTTGATCTATTGTGCTTCTCCTTGCCCCATCACGGGTTAAGTACGTCTAGAAGCCGGACTAGCTTCTTCATTGGGAAGGAGCTAAAAAACCTCACCGGAAGGAATGTGCACCTCATTGGCTACTTGCACCGCGACCATTGTTGATCTATTGTGCTTCCCCTTGCCTCATCATGGGTTAAGTACGTGAAGAAACCGGACTAGCTCTTTTATCGGGGGTGATAGTAAGTCCCATTCACTCAAGATATGCGCTTGTAGCAGCTTACATCTACTGTGTTTCAATGCCCAACAGTGTCCGATCCAGTCCTCCATTGACTCCTCTTCCTTACCGGATGGAATGTGGGCCTCATTGGCTACTTGCACCGCGACCATTGTTGATCTATTGTGCTTCCCCTTGCCTCATCATGGGTTAAGTACGTGAAGAAACCGGACTAGCTCTTTTATCGGGGGTGATAGTAAGTCCCATTCACTCAAGATATGCGCTTGTAGCAGCTTACATCTACTGTGTTTCAATGCCCAACAGTGTCCGATCCAGTCCTCCATTGACTCCTCTTCCTTACCGGATGGAATGTGGACCTCATTGGCTACTTGCGCCACGACCATTGTTGATCTATTGTGCGTCCCCTTGCCCCATTGCCGGTTAAGTACGTCTAGAAACCGGACTAGATTCTTCATTGGGAAGGAGCTAAAAAATCTCATTCACTCAACATATGCGCTTAGCAGCCTGCATCTCCTGTGTGTCAATGCCTCACAGTGGGCTCCGCAGAATGCCTGTGTTAGAAATTTCCATCCTGTGCAGATGCTTAAGGCAGATATAATGAATGCCCTTTAAGTGTTCTGGTTCTTTTCTTATCCAGTTTTAGAGCACATTCGGCCATCTTTGTATCAAAGGTTAGAAATTTCTTGAAATCTTCAAGAGCAGCTGTCTCGTTCCAATGCTGCTCCACGGTGAAGCCAAATGTTGGATTGAGGCCACTTAAAGTCCTCTCTGCTCCTTTTTTGGCATAGATGTTTGGCATATCATTGCCATGGTGCCCCTCATGTTCTGGCCCCCAGATTAGAGTAACCTGGTTCTGGCTTGCCAGTTCATTTAGCCTGTTGTGATATTACATTACTAAAATGGACGTAAAGACATAACTGCTCAGGGCCATTTGTACTGATTGGCAATCAGACAGTATTTTGTTGAGCACTCTCTGGTGTTATTAATGGCTCTTATCTTCTCTGCTAAGCGACATAGAACTCTCGCTCTCATAGAGAAAGTCCAAGTATACTGTCGAGGGAAGTTTTAGGTCTGTATAGAAAGGGGAAGCATGCGAAGAAGAATTGAAATTTGAAGTCTTGATAAGGTTAGTAAGGTAGGTTATTAAAGAGGGTCCCAAAATTAGCGCGAAATCAAAATTTTTCGCCATTTCTGCAGTCAACATAAAGAATAGTTTTATGCAAAATAACTTGAAACACTTTTTCTGCATTGAAGAAGTATTTTTTTTTTAAAGAAACTAATTTCGGACAAACATTTTTGATTGATTTTTTTTTTTTTGCCTTGGACCAGTTCTCAAGTAATTAGCGCTATATATGCAGTCCATTGAACTGGAACTAGAAAATTAGGTTATAAGAAGGGGGAATAAGGGTGAAGTGTTTATGGTCATTTGCTTTAAACTTTCAAACACTTGTGCAGGAAACTTATTTTACAGACGAATCATACGGCTGATAAACGAATTCTCTCTGTAATGTGTTATGTGGTTCACTGAGATCACAACACTGGACGATAATCGCGTGTTACGTAAAAATATTCCAGGAAAAAAATGCTTAACATGGTCAGAGAAAAGTCCACTCTAGTAATGACAAAACAGAGTAACGTACACTGCGACGATGTCCCAGTGTGTCATTAGAAGTACTAACAGCCTGTTCGACGATATGAATGAAAATGTATGCGAAAGAAAGCTAGTCACTCACATTCGAATCAATTTGGGTTTGTCTATGTCACTATTTTTCGTCCGCATGAACTTATGTATTTTAATTGAATTTTCACACTTCGTCCGCATAGAATAAAATTAGAAAAATCCCAAAACAATTTTCTTTCGCCTAGGTCGCGAAGGAACTTAACCTTTCGATAACGGCGAACTGGCTCTAAATCAACTTAAACACAAAATTGGACGAAATTTTTGCTTCAGTATAGTTCTATATAAGTATGTATACCACTATATATACATACTTCTATATATGTACACCACAAGCCGACTTGTTTAAAGTGAATTTCCCACAAATGCCGCCTATTTTCTGTTCTTTCATGTGTAGATTTGACACAAGAAAAAACTAGATTTTATATTTTCCAATTTCCCTTCTACAACACGTGAACACTGACATCCTCTGTTGATTCTTGGCAGTAAAACAATTCCAGCCATATTCGATTTTCAGTTGTCATCAACGTAACGACAACATTTTTTTCACTGCCACACTGCGATATTATTAGAAATAGTTTGAAAACAACTTTAAGATTTTTCACAAAAAAGCGATGTGTATGCGTTTTACTTATATTTTATGATACAAAGTATTTCTAAAATCGACTTTACCGTACTGACTGTTTTTCTATCTGTCTGCATGTGTTGCTTAAGCTTTCCATATCTTGTTGTCATTGGCCTTGTCATTTGTGCTTTAAGATTGTTATTGTTTTTTATATTTAGCCTGTCAATGTTCAATGTGTTCGAACGTAGGAAATGTTATTATATGGAATTGAAAATAATAACATGTTTGAAATTTACAGAAACAGAAATGTGAGTGATTCATTAAGAAAAGCAGAATTTAGGATTAAAACATTTGAAAAGAGATAAACATTGTCTTTATTCATATTATGGAGATTTCAATAAATTTCTAATAAGTAAATTATAATAAATCCACTTTAAATAATGCAAAATGTTTATGAACTTATATATATATTAAATTGCGCTTGTATAAGTTTAATTTTTGATAAGAAAATTAAATTTCTTCTTATTGAAAAAAAAAAATTTTTTTAAAGGATATTTATCAAAAATTTCATCAAGCATGACACAAATTTTACGTTTAAGAATGTAAAAAGAAGTAATGTTTTTGCTCAACAACTTTGAAGAAATAACTAGTTTTAGTTTTGAGCGCATATCAAAATGTCCGCGGATATAATGCTCGTGAACACTATGTCACTTTAGCAAGTGTCATCAGTTACATGGACACTATATCACTTTGGAAAGTTTCATCTGCTCCTTGGGCTCTATATCGCTTTCGAAAGGGACATCTGGTCCGTTGACATTACATCAATTTTGAAAGCTTCATCAGGTCCTTGGGCAATATATCACTTTTGAAAGTATCATCAATCTGTGGACATTATGTCACTTTTGAAAGTTTCATCAGGTATAGGGACACTGTGTCACTTTTAAAAGTTTCATCAGGTCAATGGGTACTACGTCAGTTTTAAAAGTGTCATCGATCTTTGAACCATGTATCACTTTTGAAAATAACATCAGGCCCATAAACACCATGACACTTGCGAAAGTGTCATCAGCTCCTTGGCCTCTATGTGGCTTTCGAAAGTGGCATATGGTTCGTGGACACTACGCCAGTTTTGAAAGCTTCATCAGGTCCTTGGGTAATATGTCACTTTTGAAAGTTTCGTCAGGTATAGGGACACTGTGTCACTTTTAAAAACATCACATCAGGTCGATGTGATGTTAGTTTTGAAATGTCATCAGGTCCTTCAACACTATGTCCATTTTGAAAGTGTCATAAAATCCATGGGGACTATATAACTTATGAAAGTTCCATCAGGTTTTTGGGCTTCATGTAACTTTTGGAAGTGCCATAAGTTCCGTGGACACTTTGTCACTTTTGAAAGTTTCATTAGACTGTTCGATACTATGTCATTTTTGAAAGTTTCATCAGGTTGTGGACAGTATGTCACTTTTGAAAGTGACCATGGTCACCATATCCCCTTTGGAAGGAACATTAGGTCCTAGTCGATAGTATAGTGCCAATATGTTTTTTATTTTACGACACTTTCTTGTTTGGTTTCAACTTTTTATTGATAAGTAAAAATCTATCTGTAAATTTGTAAATACCTCTCAAAACTCAAGTCATGATGTAATATTAAAAATTTGGACAACAAATTGCTCTTGACTTACCAATTTAATAAAAAACTTGCGTATCGGCCCGTTAGCTTTTAATAGGTATTATAAAGCCATTTAAAGACAATCTGTAAGGGATTTTCTCATTAAAAAATTGGTGGTTCCATTACTATGATACGCAAGGGAAAAAACAGGCTGATTTGTAAAGTGAGCATAGACAATAAGTCACTTATGGCGTGATAGCGTTTTAACGAACATTAAATCGCTTTATGGTATAATATAATGTCCATCGACATTATGTCACTTTTGACGTAACATAGTGTGTTTTTGAACATTATATGTTTGAAGACGCACAATAGATCAACATTGGTCGCAGTGCAAGTGGCTGATAATAATAATGTGTTTAAAACTTACCTTACCTATTTTTTCTTGCACTGGTACTCAGGAGATGACCCTTACATTTGCAGTGCATTGTAATAGAATTAGCAAAATAGAAGAAGAAGAGGAAAGAAAGAGTAGTGTACGTGGACGTTTGACTTGCACCTATAAAGAACAATACGGAAAGACCAAGACAAGTGTGATGACAACATTTAATGCGTTGGAATTAAATTCGTTAAAAATTTTCAGTCTCAGATGGATATTAAGTTTCTGTTTCGCATGACATTAAGTCACGTTGTGGCAGGAAACAATGTCTATAGATATTAGTTCGCTTTTTGGCGAGACATGATGTCCATGGATATTCAGTCACTTGTGATGCAATTTAATGCTCATACAAATTAATTCACTTTATGACGTGTCATAATCCATAGACATTGAAACAAATTTTAATGTGATATAATGTTTATGGATATTAAGTCACTATTTGGCATGACTTAATATGCATGGACAACAAGTCACTCTTTAGCGTGATAGTGTTCATGGTCATTTAGTCACCCTTTGGCTGAAAATATTTTCATAGACAGTAAGTCACTGTGTGGCGTAATATAGTAAGTTATCGTGTTTTTTATATTTGTCCAGCTAATGCTTAATAAGAAGCGAATACGATTTTAAAAACTGAATCTAAAGGGTTTGATATATCTATAATTATTTGAATATATTTCTATACAAATGTACAAATGTGCACTTGGTTTTATTTAGAATTATAATATTGACAAATAACTGGCAGAATTGTAAATCAAGAATTTTTAGAAAAAAAAAACAAAAATAAACAAGCACTGAAATTGTCATGCAAACATCCTGACACAAGCAGTTTTTCTTCTTTCTCTTTATGCTAAACCAATATCTAAAAAGTACATAAAAATCGTATATGTCAGCAACGCAACCGTTTTCTTTCCTATCGATATCAAAAGAAATGCCAAAACACGTGTGTCATATAGAATAACATTGCTGGCATCTTGGATAATGATACAGATGGCTCAAATAAAAATACTTACATATAAAAAAAGAAGACAAAACAAATAATATACATAAATATATAAAAATTTGATAAGGAAATGTTGAAGAAAATAGAAGGCAAATATCTATAAAGACAAGACAGGAATAGAAGGAGGATATAATAGGTAAACGTCAGAAATTTGTAAAATTGAGAAAAGTGAGAAAAGTTTGATTACGGACGATATATTGTATAACACTTCGCATAAAAATTATAAAGTATAAACTCTTTTACTATATAAAAAAATCTGGATATATAATTTTTAACAAATTTTTAGAGTAAATATTAAAAAAAAAAAGTTGTTATTTCTGAAAAATTTTTCTCCTTAAAAAAGAGTTTGCGAATGTTAATTTACTTTATCAACTAAGTTTGCTTAAATTTTTTATTAAACAGTATTTTTTTTTGGGACAGATATTTTTATAAAAAAATATATGAGCAAAATTTTTCAATGGTTACTACTTTAAGTAACTTTTTCTAACAAGTTTTTAAAGGAAATCAAAAAAAAAAAAAATTCTTTTTGAAAATTTTTCCCATGAAGAGCAATTTATAAAAAATGGGTTTTCTTTGTAAAATTATTCCAGCAAATTAGTTCACTAATTTTGGTTAATGTTTTTACCGAGAAGCAAATTATTTTTGTGACAAATTTTTTCTGTCATAAAACATATAAAAGCAAAAGTGTTCTATGGACTCTGGTTTGGGATTTTTTTGTGTAATGAGAAAGAAAATGTTAAAAATATTATGTCCATTTTTTCCACTGGAAACAATTTTTAAAAAAGTGTTCTTTACAGAAAATAATTTAAAAAATTGGCTTGCTACAGAATTTAATTTTTAATACATTGTCTGTTCTCAAGCTCAAGGTTTTTTGGGACAAGTTTCTTTAGATCAATAATAGTTGGAAGCAAGAGTTTTCTATCTAATTGCAGGTAGTACACAATTTGCCCCATAACTGTCCACATTTGCTCCTGCGAAAATAAATTGGGACAAACTTCTTTTATGAAAAATATTTAGAAAAAAATGTATTCTATGGAAACTGCTTCTTCAGTAAAGAATATTTTGAACCAAATGTTTTTATAGAAAATATTATTAAACACTTCTTACTGAAAATCATTTGGGACAAACGTTTTTGTAAAGCAAATAAATATGAAATTTTTTTTCAGGATTAATATCAAATCTGTTCAAATTTGTTCATAAAGAAAACATATTAGAATAAATATGCAATTAGTTTGTGAAAAATAATTTGAAACAATCATTATTTACAGACATTTTTACAGAACTTATTCTTAATGAATATAATTTTGTAAACAATTTTTAAAAGCAAACATTTTGGGACAATTTTAATAGCTGATAATTTTCTAAAGCAAATAAAAAGGCAAGAAGTCTTTTTCTGCCTAGAACAGTTTTTGAGAAAGTTTTTGCTAGAGAATATAATTCCTAAAAAGTTATTGTTCTATAGAAAATATTTTTATTAAATTAAATTGTCCAACTTAATGCAAATTTGTCTCTGAATTAATTGAGATAAAGCGTTTTTGTAATAAAAATAGTTTTACTAAATTTTTTTAAAATATTTTTTTTTATATTTTGAGACAAAAGATATATGTATATGTTTTATGTATAAAAATATTTTGGGACAAAACAAAATTTATTTTGTATAAAATACAAATATTTTGGAACAAAATAAAAAAACCAGAACATTTTTGGAGAAAACTAAAGCTACTTTGGGACAGAATAAAAATACTCTCGGGCAAAGTAAAAACTGGTTTTTAGAAGATTTTTTATATTTTGAGGTAAAATAAATATGTGTTGAAATAAAAGAATTTTTTTTTTGGGACAAAATAAAATTTATTTTGGAAAAAAATCAAATATTTGTGGGCAAAATAAAATTACTGTGGGACAGAATAAACAGATTTTTGGAAAAAACAAAAAATATTTTGGGACAGAAAAAATATTTTTCCACAAAACAAAAACTGTTTGTTAGAAGATATTTTTATATATTGAGACAAAATAAATATATGTTAGAATAAAATAAAAATATTTAGAGACAAAACAAAAATTATCTTGGAAAAATTGAAATATTTGGGGGCAAAATAAAATTATTGTTGTACAGAATAAACATATTTTTGGAAAAAACAAAAAATATTTTCGGACAGAATAAAAATAATTTCGAACAATGTAGAAACTGTTTTTTTAGAAGATATTTTTTTATAATTTGAGACAAAATAAATATTTGAATGAAATAAATATGTTTGGGGATAAAATAAAAATTATCTTGGAAAAAATTCAAATATTTGGGGGCAAAATAAAATTATTATTGTACAGAATAAACATATTTGTGGAAAAAACCAAAAATATTTTGGGACAGAATAAAAATACTCTCGGACTATTTTTTAGAAGTTTTTTTTTATATTTTAAGATAAAATAAATATATATTTGAATAAAATAAAAATATTTTGGGACGAAATTAAATTATTTTGAACAAAATTCAAATATTTGGGGACAAGATAAAATTAATGTGGTAGAGAATAAACATGTTTTTGCAGGAAACAAAAAATATTTTGGGACAGATTAAAAATACTTTTGTACAAAACAAAAACTGTTTTTTTAGAAAATTTTTTTGATATTTTGAGACAAAATAAATATGTGTTGGAATAAAGTAAAAATGTTTATTTTGCACAAAATGCCAATATTTGGGAACAAAATAATATTATTGTGGTACAAAATAAACATATTTTTGGAGAAAAAAAAATATTTTTTGAAAAATAAATATACTTTCGGACATTTGGGGAGAACAAAAATATATGTGGACAAATTATTGTTTTTAATAAAACCTTATTTGAGACAACTTTGGACTAAACCTTGCTTTGGGACAATTGAACCTTAAAGATAATGTAAAAACAAGACGTTTTTTTAACAGAATTTATTTGATGGAATTATGGACTCAAAATATTTTTGGTTATTTTTGCAAAATTGTTTTGGGACAAATTATATTTCTAAAGCTATCGATGAGATATATAAATAGAATTATGTAAAACGCTTTTTCTTTTAGGAAATATGTTGGAAAAAGCGGGGTTTTTTGCTATTAGTTTAGATTAAATGATTTTATGCGTGAAATTGTTTTTGGCACAAAAGATTGTATACAAACTATAACTTAGGAAGCATAATTTTTCGTATACCAAATAAAATGATAAAAACGGCTCTCTTTAAAAAATGTTCGAAAACGAATTATTTGCCATAGAAATTTTGTAGTATATAAGATAACCAAGTTTTGGTTTATAAACCATTTAAGATTCTGAAACAGGTATATCTGATATAAAATATAAATTAATGGAAAAGTTATTCTTGTTTAAAATATTATGAAAAACGATTTTTGAAAAGAAAATAGATTTTTAATGATTTCTTCCCACGAAAATATAATTCGTTTTGTAATAAACAATTATTTGTGTTAAAACTATTATATTGTTAAAAAAACTTACATAATATTTTTTCTTTTAAAACATTATTAGTTGTTTAGTTTATTTTTTATCTATAAAAACTATTTGTTGCAATATTATAGTGTCCATTAAAATATCATTACTTTTCTAGGATACAAATGTAACGAATATCAAAGTCATGTTACCACAAATATTTAGAACACATTAGAAAGTAAGTCCCCGCCTTTCATTTCCACCTGGCAACCACAAAAAAAAAAACATACACAACGAAGCACAACCAACTGCATGCGGCAAGTTTTGCAAACTGTCACAGTAATAATAAGCCTGGTCTTTTGTTTGAATTCCGTTTTAAAGGCAGGTTAATAAAAGTGATTGTCCGGTATCTGAACTGTTAAAAAATTAAACAGAGCAAAGCGTGATCATCTTAAGAAATGTTTGAGAAAATGAAAGAAAAAACGTAAAAATATATAAATCAGAGCAAGTAATAACCAACACAATTTAACTTTCAACAAATGCCAAACAAAAAAGCTATAAAAAAGCTACAAGCACAACTTAACAACAATTTTGCAGTCGTAGATCGCGTTTCAAAGACAGTGGTAGCAAACGAAAAAAAACTGTTTACAAATTTAAAGAGTACAAGGTGATTTTAGTTTTCTATTTGTATACAGTTAAACTTCGTTTTAACGAATCGCAAGGGAGACCAAAAATATTTCACAGGAATTGACTCGTCTATGGGTCAGTGAAGCCAGAGATATAACGATATATGAAGATATATTAAAAAAAATCCTTAAAAGTCAGCGAAAGAAAAGTAGTCACTCACATTTGAATCAAGTTGGGTTTGTATATTTTTCTATTATTCATTCATATGCACTTATCTGTTTCGGTTGAATTTTGACACAACGTTCGCATTAAATAAAGTGAGACAAACTCAAATCAATCAACGAAATTTGAAGATATATTAAAATAATCTTTAATAGCCAGCGAAAGGTAGCTGGTCACTCACATTTGAATCAAGTTGGGTTTATCTTACTATTATTCATTCATGAGTACTTATCTGTTTCAACTGAATTTTGACACAACGTTTGCATAAACAAACCCAAATCAATCCTTTTTTTCACTTACGAGTACATTGCAAACACAACGTAAAACGATTCGCTGGTCGTCCCAGTTGTGTTTATAACACAACTGGGACGACCAGCAAACTTCACCCTACACGGCGAATCAGCTGCTACAAATTTGTTACGTAAATTTGTTGTAAGAAACGGTGGAAAGAAGAACTGACCAGTTTTTTTTACTTTTTGGGTGAAAACAGGCACAAGAATAAATATTTCTCTAAGAGAGAGAAAAATTACGAAAAGTATGAGAGCGCAGAAAGCGGAAATTCAAGCCCAAAAGTCAAACGTTTGCAATATTATGAAACTGCAATTAAAATTGGCAGTTAAGTTTACGGGGAAAAAAATTTTGTGTTTTGAACCTTTTTGTCTTTTCTTATATATTTTTTATTATTAAAAAAAAAATCATTGAAATTATTTGTGAATTAATACAAATCAATTTTTTTTTTTTTGTTGGTATTGTGTACGAGCTGTTTGTTTACTTAACTACTTATACTTGCTCAAACTAGAAAGAGACAGAACTAGTTCGTGACAGAAGAGGAAGCATATGCAAAATCACTCCCCCCGGGGAGCAGGTTTTACATTGGTGTACACCAAACCTGGGTAATCTGCTTTCTGGGCATAGAGGAGTAGCTTTTCCTCGTTTGTTAAAGCAAATAAAACTCTAGGAAGCCACATGACTTATGTTGTATTGGACTTGCGAAATCCTCATCAAGTGTTAACTGGCAAAATGTGGATCAGCAAAGCTCCTGGGAGGTCCTGCTTGCAGACCATCCCGTAGCTAAAGTATTCTGGCTGTGGTTTAAGCCTGAATCGGCGGGAGAGGAACTAGTTTCCCTGATAACAGTGATGAAATGCCGGTTTTTGAGGTTAATAACCCCCGATGTGCTGTTGTCTTTTAGGAGAGATGTGTAACGTAGGTAACCAGGGCTGGTGCTATTAATAACTTAATAGGCTTCGGAGTACCAACACACAAGCCTTGCTTTCCATTGACTGTTTGCATGCCAATAGCCCCCTACGTGCTGTTATCTTTTAGCAGAGATCTGTAATGTAGATAACTAGGGCTGATGCTATTAATGGCTTAATGGGCTTCGGACTACTAACTTACAAGCTTTGTTTTCCATTGACTGTTTGAGGAATTGCATACAGGATGGATTAGAAGGCGTGAACTCTTCAGCAAGAGGTTTCTCGATATGGTTACAAACTTATGCCAAAAGTTGTGACCTGTGTGAGCCTGGCAAGCCATATAGGGGAGCTGATGAATGTGAACAATTTAGCTCGAGCTCATCAGCTAAGAGCGCCGAGGCAGGAGCTGATGTAAATCACTGACACTTCTGTCCCAAAATCGTGTATTTTTGTTTGAATAAATTTGCATTAAAAGGTTTCTTTTAAGGGACTCAGTAACACATTTAGTATTATGAGTTTTTCTTCAAAGTTCGTTATATCAAAATTAAACTGTATATCAAAAAAAGTAGTTTTAAGCTCCAGCATGAAACCACTGTCTTGGCTCGGCAACGATCTAAAGTAAAAGCACGTTTTTTTCTGCAAACTTATGCAGCTTATAGATGTCGTGCAGCAGTTACAAATGTTGCAACTAGAGATTTTGTTAGCCAATATAATAAGAATGTATAAACTTGTGTTTAAGCTGGTAATAATTTACTTTTCTTTTTTTTATATTTTTTCTTAACTGAATTTACTTTTGATCAAAGGAGGAAAGAAAAAACGAGGCAAAAGGTCAAGTTTTTGAAAGCACTTTCAAAAACTTACAGCTTATGAGCAAAAACCGTTTAAACGTTTTCAAATATTGGGGCGGAGATGGCAAAACTGAAGCAATCAAATTTTATGATTTTTTAAAGAGCACAAGAAAACTATTAACTGCCATAACAAGGAAAAATTATTAGCAACAGCAGCTGTAAACTGAGACCTAAAAACAATTTTATAAAATATAAATCATGGAATGGAATTAAAAGGCTATAAATTCAAATAACTGATAAGGCTACAAGCAAAAAAATTCTTTAAAAAAAGTTATTTTTTAGAAGAGCTATTTTACAGGACGGCGCAATATTGATCACTCAATCGTGAGATATAATCATAATAGCTTTGGCAAATGTCGTTTTACGTTACGCACATATGAAATATGTGTAGTAGACAGCTGCAAAAAATAAGCAGATTAACAGAGGAGCGCTATACTCCACAAGCGCACGCAATAATTATGTCCATTTTTTAATCCACGATTTTGAGGCCAAAACACATTAAATTATGAAAATTTTAATTTCAACGCTTACATCAATAAACAGTTTCTGGGGCACATTGCAAAAATTAAGTTACACCAGCTTCGGCAATATCTGATGAGGTACCCAACTCCACCAAGTGAATTATTCACAATTCACCAGATCTCCAGGCTCACATAGGTCACAACTTTTTAACCTAAGTTTGTAGCCCTTGCTTAAGAGTATGGGCCTTTTAAACATTTCTGTAGGCAATTTCCCAGGAGTCAATTGAGTTGGTAGACCAAAGCCCATTAAGAGAATCAGCTCTTAGTCAACTCACCTGTCTAACCGTAATCACCTGCTTTTGCTCGTAATATCATAACTGGTTTTGGTAGAATTGGAGTAAATACTGTTGGTATTGTTGGAAATCAATCTATGCACCTTGCAGGATGTTTGGATATTGATTCTTCAAGAAAAGCTGCGAGGTTTGTAAGGTTTTGTGACGCATTTAACATTCCGATCATCACACTTATTGATGTTCCAGGATTTTTGCCTGGTTCCTTACATTACAGATATCTATTGAAAGACAACAGCACCTTTGTGGCTCGCTAGTTACCGACAACCGGCAATGCACCATAGTTATCAGGGAAACTATATTAGTTTCAACCACAAACAGGACATTACAGCCAACACAGGCACCACAACCATGATCAGCATCGAGATGGCCTGCAAGCATTACCTTCCAGAGGCTTTGCTAATCCTCGCTCTATCAATCAACTCTTGGCGAAGGCTTCAGCAGTCCAACACGACAAAAGTCATGCGGCTTCCTAGAATTTTATTTGCTACAACAAACGAGGAACTCCTACCTTTCTATACCCCAGAAAGCAGAGTGCCCTGAATTGGTGTACACCAAGGCAAAATCTGCTCCGTGGGTGGGAGGTGGAAGAGCGTTTCTGGGGCAGTTGTGAAATCAATTTACATCTAGACCTACCTTTACTAACTAACCTAACGATGGACCAACTCCAGGTGGTGACTTATACAAGATTCACCAGAGTCCCCATGTGGCTTGTTAGGCTCATACATGTCATAACTTTTTGCCATAGGTGTGTAGCCACATCGACGAACTTCTTGGTTAAGACTGCAGGCCTTCTAATCCCTCCAGTAAGCTTCCCAGAGAGTCAATGGAATAGAAGGCTTAATAAGTTGGTAGGCCGAAGCTCATTAAATGCAGCAGCCCTTGAACTAACTCATCCGTCCAACTATCACTTCTGGTTTCTTACAGTATAGGTGTTTGTTACAGTACAGGGATCTGTTGTAAAACTTGCACGCACCATAGTTATCAGGGAGAGTTATTTGAAATACAGTCACAACGTTTCAGCCAAGGCAGGCAAGTCAACCATAATCAGCACCGACAAATCTGCAAGACAGAATCTCCCAGGATCGTTGCTTATCCCTGTTCTGCAACTTTATTTATTTATTTCACAATTTTCTAAAGCCGTGAGGGCCAATAAACTATGACAATATTCAATATGGCACTTAGCGTATATATACATAATTCATGGCTTAATTTTAATTAACTAAATTAATAATTCAGAACAGAAAAAAGAAAAACTTTTTCCTATTACTTATCCCCCCATTGCAAAAACTTTGAAAATACGGAAACCCTATTGCCAAACATTTATAGATATGTGTAAAAATGACTAATAGCAGTTGAAACATATTTTTACTACATTACATTCTGTCAAAAACAATTTTCTTAAACTTTTTATTAGAGTGGCAGAATTTTCTACTATTCGCATAGAGAATTACTGAATTCCACAGCCCAATAGATCTTACAATGAATGATATTTTCATTATTAACGTAGAGTGCCCTTGTTTGTTCTACGCCCCGGCAAACCCCTGTTTTCCGGTGAGACGTTTCTGGGGCACTGAAAATCCGGTTTTGATGCATGTGAAGCGATTACATCTACTAAAGGCTACTGTATGGTACCTTGTTCTCGCAGTAGAGGTAACGCCTTCTACAATACAATGAAAGTTATTGGTGAACGCTATATGGCCATGATAAGTAAGAACTGCCGAAATTCAATGTGCGGGGCTTGGTGAATATGTGGTTTGAATCCCCATTCTGCAGGAACTAAAATTGATATTGTGATATAAGAATTTCCTGGTCTTTTACTCCCGTTGTAGCTATTTGGGCATGACCAGCCAGATCGCCCGATTTAACCAACCTAGACTACTTTCTATAGAGCTGCTTGAAGTTACGGGTTTAGGTCAACAAGCCTCAGACAATCGCAGATCTTTTGTTTTGTTGGATTTGTTATTTTTTGAAGGCAATGAGAATGCTTATCCAATATTGTATTATTTAATTGTGTGTTTGAATGATTCGCAGCACTTAAAGAGAAGATTATATAACGAGTGATTTTTTTGCTATTATCTTTTTGGCAACACTAGTTTTGACAGCTCACGCACGTTTTGTATCTTGTGTCACTGTCAAACATCTTCAGTTTGGTCTATAATTTAATCATGAATCGTCTTACAAACGAACAACGCTTGCAAATTATTGAATTTTATTACCAAAATGCGTGCTCTGTTAAGAAAGTTCATCGCGCGCTTCTTCCATTTTATGGTCAGTTTAATCGACCTACTGAGGCTTCTATTCGGGCTATTGTAAAAAAATTTCGCACCAAATTTACATTGTTGGACATTAAACCACCAACACGCTTACGTAGAGTGCGAACTGAAGAAAATATCGCAGCCGTATCGGCCAGTGTTGGTGATGACCGTGAATTATCGATTCGGCGCCATTCGCAGCAATCTGTTACTCCACTACGTGGAAAATTTTGTGGAAGGATTTGCGTGTGAAGGCTTATAAGATACAGCTGGTGCAAGAATTGAAGCCAAACGCCCTGCCACAACGCCAAATTTTTGGTGAATGGGCTCTTGAAAAGTTAGATGAAGATCCACTTTTTTTTTATCGAAGAATTGTGTTCAGCGACGAGGCTCATTTCTGGTTGAATGGATACGTGAACAAGCAAAACTGCCGTATTTGGAGTGAAGAGCAGCCAGAAGCATTGCAAGAGCTACCAATGCATCCACAAAAAACAACCGTTTGATGCGGATTATGGGCTGGCGGCATCATTGGGCCGTATTTCTTCAAAGATGATGCGAATCACAACGTTACTGTGAATGGTGAGCGCTACCGTGCGATGATAACAAACTTTTTTTTGCCCAAAATGGAAGAGCTTGACTTGCATGACATGTGGTTTCAACAAGACGGTGCCACAAGCCACACAGCACGCGAAACAATGGACCAATTGAGAGGCGAGTTCGGTGAACAGTTTATTTCACGCTTGGGACCAGTCAATTGGCCGCCCAGATCGCGCGATTTAACGCCTCTAGACTATTTTTTGTGTGGCTATGTTAAGGCTAATGTCTATAGCGACAAGCCCGCTTCGATTGACGCACTGGAAGCCAACATTGCCAACATTATTCGTGAGATACCGGCCGAAATGTTGGAAAGAGTGTGCCAAAATTGGACTAAATTGGAGTGGATGGGCCATTTGAGGCGCAGCCGCGGCCAACATTTGCATGAAATAAACTTCAAACATTAAATTATATCGACCCAACTATCGATCCAAATAAATATTTCATGCAGTTTTCTGAATTTTATGTGTTTTTTTTTTTTTTAAATTTCCGATAGTTCTTATAAAATCACCCATTAGTAATGCGAACAGTTCTCACCAGAAATACTGCGGAAAGTTGTGGATAACTATTGGCAGCTACTTGACTGATATCATATTTTTCAATAACAGAAAAAAAAATTATAAAAAAATTTAAATAAAGATTTATTTGAATCAATATTTTTTTTTTTTTATTTAGTAAAAAAGTTATTCGAAAATGAAACTGTATAATTAATTTTGTGCCACCTTGTACAAAGAAATTTTTGTTTAAAAACTCTATCTTGCAATTTTTTGGGAAGGGACGCCAAGTCTTTGTCAATGAGTTCTTTTAGCCAATATGAAGCGCATTTTCCTTTCAGCTTCTGGTGAAAATATTGTAACAAAAGACCTTGAATAAAATTTGTTTTTTGTTTAAAATAATTTTTAAATTTTTTTTCCACCACTGCAACGTTTTTCAACTCCACTAGGAAAAATTAAGCGCGAACAAAATTATGTAACTTTTATTGTTATGACACTGATTTCAGCAAATTGCCTGTGCGCCACAAAGTTAAGAAATACGGTTTCTTGTTCGAAAAGAACAATTGTAAAAAAATAATGAAAAAAAAAAAAATTATACATCTTGCATATTAGCAATACTGCTGCTGTTATTCGTTTACTTTTATCGAGTATTACTTTTAGAAAAGGAAAATTATGTGGCAGCCACAACATTAAGTACAACAAATATTATGTAACTCCGAACGTGCAGCGAGTGTAAGTGTGTTTTTGACATATTTACTGTTCAACTTATGCACGTACAACACATACATATACACATACTTACATGCATTTGCAGCAACTTGTTTAAATAAGTTGCGAAAAAGCCAGATGGCATTTACACAGGGCAAACTTTTTTCCAATTAATTTAATTTACAAGACGTACATATATGTGTGTTTTTAAAGATATTTTCATTTAAATACAAGGTGGTGCAATTATTTATTTAATCAACAAATTTGTATTCTGCAGCTGTCTAGTTCACAAATTTCAAATATGATTAACTTAAAAAAAGGCATTTGTAAAGACATCTTACGTTATAGTGATTAATTTTGCGCCACCTTGTATTTATGTTTATGGAAAATAATTTTTGTTTTGATATTTGCTCTAAAGTAACATTGCTTGCCCAAAGTAAACGCCATCTACATATGTTCGTAAAAATTATTGCGTGCTGTAACTAAATGTTGGTGTATGAACAACTTCGTTTGTATTTCATGGGTCATAGCACGCTTAAAATGTTTAAACATTAACGACATGACTTGCACAAAATAACAAATGTAGTTAAAAATATCATGCACACAAGGAATTACATTTTTTAACATAAACAATATCAAATTATAGAAATTGTTGAACCACAACTTAGATTTAGTTTTTTTTTATGGTTTGCTTTTAATTTTCAGTAGAAAATGATTGAACGAATCGTTGGAATATACATACATACAATATATTTATTATAGTTTTAGACAATTAAAATGTTTTTGCAAAAAATTTTAGTAGTTTAGAAAAAAAGACAAGTCTATAAAAAGTATTTAACACAAAAAAATTCGTTAAAAGATTTCCGTACTAAATAAATATAGTTTATTAAACTAAAAAACATGCCTCGATATCAAACTAATATAATTATCTATATAAACAGATAATTATCTGTATAATGCGTTTCATGTTTTTTTGTTGGACTTCCCAAAATCTGCTTCAGGAATCGCTAAAAATCCCTTACTGCACTGACAACTTCGAATGACCGCTAATAGTTCAAATACACATTTCAAGGCAAAAATGCGCACCGAATAGGAAAAGCCAGGTCTGAGTCCGTTAGTGAAGCGATTCCGAGGTTTTTTACGGCGCTTCAAGTTTTTTTTTTTTTGGATTTCCCAAAATCTGCTCCAGGAATCGCCAAAATCCCCCACTGCACCCGAAACAATATGTCAACTTCGAATGACCGCTAAGTCTGAATTTAGACGAGCGAACATTTGGAAGAAAAACATTTGGAATTCTCTTTTGATTTTTCTTTCGTATTCACACAGTCGAACATGTTGCCGGCAACATCCCATTATTATTTGTTTTTTACATTTTTCGTTATATTGTCTGTTTCCGCAAATATTTCGATGTGTAGAAATTACGTCAATTTTATCTTCACTAAGACTAATTTTTCCACAACTTTTCTTTCCCATTTATAATCCATATTTATTAAAATATCTTTTTCTTTAACTCCAGAAAATGTAAATTAAATTAAAATGTCAATAAAATAAATGTCAACAAAGCGTGTTGCCGAACACCGAACACAAAATCGATTCTCCCTTCCCCACCGGGAATTTGCTTCCAAACTAAATGTTTCCCTTCCAAATGTTTTCCTGTCTAAATGCAGAGTAATAGTTCAAAAACACATTCCACGGCCAAACCGCCTACCAAATAGGAAAAACTGGTTTCGACGTGGTTAGCCAAGCGGTTTAGAGTTTTTCTTTCGGCTTCAGGAAGCGTCAAAAAATGGCGTTGTAGTGCCGAATCTATTATACAAGAATGATTCTTATAGTTTATATACATAGTAAAATATTTAAAACTATTATTACTAAAAACAATGTCACATTTATGTCTCGCGGCGCCAAACATATTCTCATTTTTCATAATATATACCACTCTTACTGATCGCATAGAAACCATCATTTTATGAAAATGAAAAAAAATTTTTCAAATCGCACGATTTGTCAAAAATCTATCACACCATTGCATTTTTAACACTTTTTAGCACCGATCAAAATATCAGTCACACTTTTTTTTAGCACTTTTAAGCACAAATGTTATATATGGCAGATTGCACAATTGTATAAGATACACTCACCGCAAACTCTGAAAATGTCCGTGTAATATTTGAAAAAAAAAAATTACTAACGCTTTGTAGTAAGCAATCAAATAATCCATTGACTACTGTTTCGCAAGACAAAATCTGAAAACATTAGTGTAGTTGGTAAGTAATCAAGGTATTCCTCTTCCTCACGTCAAGTTCTGGAAATTAAAGTCTAATTTTGAAAAAAAAAGTCTTTAACGCCCCATGGCAAGTGATCTATTTACTCCTCTTTCTTATTGCAAACTCTGAAAATATAAGTGTAATTTTGGGAAAAAGTCACTTACTCAGTAAGTGATCAGGTGATCCATTGATTTCTCTTACTCACCACAAACTCTGCAAATGGCAGTGTAATATTTGAAAAAATCACTAACGCCATACAGTAAGTGATCAGGTAGTCCACTGACTCCACTTTCTCACTACAAAATCTGAAAATAGCAGTGTAATTGCTTAAAAAAATACACTAACGCCCCACCGCAAGTGATCAAGTGACCCCTATTCTTCACTTCAAATTCTAAAAATGTAAGTCTAACTCTGTAAAAGTAAGTGACCAATTGATCTATTGACTCTTCTTCCTTATGGTGAACTCTGGAAATGTGAGTGTAATTCTGGAAAAAAAAAGTCTCTAACGCTCTACAGTAAGGGATCAAGTGATCCATTGACTGCTCTGCCTCACGGCAAACGCTGAAAATGTCGATGTAATTGTGAAAAAAAGCTAGAGAGAACGGCCTATGGCAAATGATCTATTTACTCCTCTCTCTTATTGCAAACTCTGAAAATATAAGTGTAATTTTGGGAAAAAGTCTCTTACTCAGTAAGTGATCAGGTGATCCATTGACTCCCTTTACTCCCTGCAAATGTGCAGTGCGATGTTTGAAAAAATCACTAAGGCCATACAGTAAGTGATCAAGTAATCTACTGATTCCTCTTTCTCACTACAAAATCTGAAAATAACAACGTAATTGTTAAAAATTTCACTAACGCTCCACGGCATGTGATCAAATGCCTCCTCTTCCTCACGTCAAACTATGAAAATGTAAGTCTAATATCAGAAAAAAGTCACTAGCGCCCCACGGCAAGTGATCAAGTGATTTATTTATTCCTCTTCTTTAAAGCAAACTCTGAAAATGTGCGTGTAATTTTGGAAAAAAAATCACTAACGCTCTACAGTATCAAGCGATCCATTGACTACTCTGTCTCACAGCGATCCATTGACTACTCTGTCTCACAGAAAGCTCTGAAAATGTCAGTGTAATTGTGGAAAAAGGTCTCTAACGCCTTTAATTTAGGACAAAAGTCACTAGTGTCCCATGGCAAGTGAACAAGCGATCCATTGGCTCCTCTTCCTGATCGCAAACTTTGGAAATGTCGGGGAAAAAATGTCTTTAACGCCCCTCGGTAGGTGATCAAGTGATTCCTCTTCCTTACGCCAAAATACGAAAATTTAATTGTTTTAAAAAGTCTAACGCCGCACGATAAGTGATCAAGTGACTTCTCTCCTCTGGAAAAAAGTCACTAATGCTCTAATGTCTGTGTGGCCATGCACTTCTTTTCCTTAACGAAAAAGTATACCTTCAGAAAAAAAGTCACTAAAAATTTTGCGGAAATTTTGTTCTTTTTGCAAAATCTTAGTACAAAAACTTTGCTACTAGAATTTTTTTTTTTTTTTTTTTTTTTTTTTTTTTTTTTTTTTTTTGTATTAAAATGTATTAAGGAGTACTAAGATTACGTTAGTAACGATCTTGAAGTATAAAAAGGAATTTGAATCTAAAATTAAGTGGCCTGATTAATTAATTGTAGAACATAAGCGAAGTAAAGTGGGGAAGCAAGTTTTATCGCAACCTAGGAGCCTCTAGTCCGCGCTATTTTGGTTTGTAAAATGTCAGTAGTTATAAAGGACATGTACTACTCTTATAAGGTCGTGCTCTTCAACAGTGATTTAACACCCAAAACTTAATGCAATTAACTAGAAATTATCTGTTTTAAATGAAAATCGAACATGATTTTATTTTTTTTCATTTAGCGTACTAGTTGAATAATTGTTAAACAAATATATTCCTCCACGTTCAGCTAGAATATTTTTAAATTTTCGAATTATTATTAACTTTGCGGCTCCAGCTCTGTTGGCATAATACTCTGCTGTGCAGTTGTTATTGTAGTATGTATGGGCCAATAATAAAAACACCCAAAAACATTTGCATAATTTCGCCAATTAAAGCCCAAAACCAAAGATATGAGAATATTTACAGCCTCAAGGAATAAAAATTCAATAAAAATTTGAATAATAAAATTAAAACACAAGTTAATTTATGTATTTAGAATTGTGGAAAAAGAACAATAAAATACATACAACTTTTATGAAGCAATTACATACAGGCAAACAAAAGTCATGGCAACTGTCCCCAAATTGTTTAGAACAAAAAAAAATTAAAAACCATTTTAAAAATGATTTTGAATTCATTTTTAATTGCAGTATTTTTGTACATAGTTGGTAGGAAATTAAAAGAGTGGGGACATATTTTAAAATCGCTTCAATTTAATTACTGAAAAAAGAAAAACAAAAGTAAAATAAAACTGTTATGAATGTATTTCCCCTGGCATTTGTAATTATTACATATACTATAATTTATAATGGAATTATTGCTTAAGAACAGAAAAACTTTACTTTGTATACTAAGAAAAGACCATAAGGCAATATTTTCTTTATGTTTTTCAAAATGAGATGATTAAACTTTACCTTAAAGACAGAAAATGGTGATAAGTAAAAGCTCATTCTCCTGGCTGTTTGAATTTTCATATTTGATCATAACTAGGAATATTATCTCGCTGTTAAAGGTAACTACATAGCTTAATCTAGTCAAGTAAAATATATTAGCTCAAGGCAAATGTATACTCTTAAAAAAAATTTATATTATTGTTTTGTTTAGTTCACAAGTAAAACTTTTACACGAAAAATGTATTATTGTGACAGTTTTTCACCCAAAATTAATATTGTTAAAAAAAAAATTATTAATATTTAAACAAAACATTTTCTTTGAAAAATTTTACAACACAACTTTTTATTATAAATTTCAAATAAAATATTCTGTGGAAATATTTCAATATAAAAAATTATTTCTGTAGATAATTTTTTTGTGTTGGAAAAAAATACAAATTTTCCAGCACAACAACTTTTCGCACAAGAAATTTGGTTCAAAAAATTTTACCAGAAACAAATTTTCTTTTAATTAATTTTCATTTGGAAATAGTTTAGTACAAAAAATTATAAACAAGAAATCTTTTAAATTTTTTTTTTATTTTCTTTTTTATCTTTTGTTTGAAATATTTTAGGAAATATTTTAGTATAAAAAATATTTTTTTTAGTACAAAAAAATTTATAATTGTTTTCTTTTGCTTACTACTAAATGCCAAATATATTCTTATGACAGTTTTTAACACAAAAAAATTTTTGTTAAAAAAAAATCTTAATATTAAAACAAAAAATTATCTTTCAGTACAATCTTTTTTAATTTTTAAATCAAATATTTTGTGAAAATGTTTTTGTATAAAAATTATTTCTGAAGAAAATCTTTTGTTTTTGAAAAAAAAAATCTTATTTTTTAGTACAACAATTTTTAGCACATTTGTTTCGAGAAATTTTACAAGACAAACTTGTTTTTTTTAAATTTGTAAATTAAATTTCCCTAGGAAATATTTTAGCACAAAAAAAAAATCTAGTATACATTATAATAAAACACGCTTGTAGGTATGAATATATGTAACTGGCCATCGCTGCTTTTTAAGCTGTTTTACGCTATTTTTGTACAAAAATTTTAAAAGAATATTTTTTGTTTTGAATTTTTTTTTTATTTTTAGAGGAAAAATCTTCTGCAAAAAATTTTGCAGCACAAATTTGTTTTTAGAATTTTTTAAACTAGTTATATTTTGTTTAAATTTATAACAAAATTTTTTAAAATAATTTTTTTTTTTACAAAAAAAAAATATTATATAAAAAACTTTGTTTTTAAACTCTTTTTATATCCAAAAAAAATTTTTTTTTCGCTGAAAAAATAAATTATAACATTTTTCTAATCTCATCACTTTTTACAGATAAGTTAAGTTTAATGTTTGAAAGGCTGATGAGTAGGTTAGCACCTATGAAATGCCGCAATACCCTCTCGACAGCCAGAAAACACATAAAAATCAGGCAAAGTTTTTCAGTTCTAGAAAATTGATAGCTTCCAAAGCAGTGATGGTCATACATACACCCATTCATATTTGTACGCTTATATTCTTAACAGCAAAATATGAGACCTTGCCTCAGTCAAATCTAAACTCACTTGATGATTCAGTTATATAACTTTTCTCTAACTTTTAATAAAATTTTATAGAACTATATAGCAGGAAGATATAAAATATGTATTTAGAACATTTTTCAATTTTAATCTAATTACCTTTTCAAACATAAGTCAATAAAAAGTTTAATGTTTCAAAGGCTGATGAGTAGGTTAGCATCTATAACATGTCGCATTACTTTCTAGACAGCTAAAAAAAAGCATAAAAATCAAACAAAGGTTTTTTAATTTTACAAAATTGATAGCCTCAAAAGCAGTGGTGGCCATACATGCATGCATACATACATACATTCATAATTGTGCGCTTATATTAGCAAGAACGAAATACGAGATCTTGCCCCAGTCAAATATAAACTCACTTGATGATTCTGTTATATACCTTTTTTTTGAACTTTAATAAAAATTTTTGGAATTGTATAGAAAAAAGGTACAAAATATGTATTTAGAATATTTTTCAGTTTTAATATCATTAGTTTATCAAAGATAAGTCAAGTTTAATGTTTGAAAGGCTGATGAATAGGTTAGCACCTATGAAATGTCGCTAAAAACACATAAAAAGCTAAAAAACACATAAAAATCTGGTAATTTTGTTTTTAGTTGTAGAAAATTTCTACCTTTAAGAGCAGTGGGGGCCGTATATACATACATTCATACTTATACGCTTATATTAGTAACAGCAAAATACAAGACCTTGCCCCAGCCAATTCTTGACTCACTAGATCATTCGGTTATATATTTTAATCAAATTTTTCAAAAAAAAATTAATAGAATTATATAGAAGAAAATATGTATTTAGCATATTTTTCAGTTTTAATCTCATTAGCTTTTCAAAGATAACTCAAGTTTAATGTTTCAAAGGTTGATGAGTAGGTTAGCACCTATGAAATGTCGTAGTACTTTCACGACAGCTAGAAAACACACAAAAATCAGGCAAATAGTTTTTAGTTTTAGAAAATGGTTAGTTTGAAAAGCAGTGGTGGCTATACATACAAGTATATATCGCTCCTTTATTGCAACATAGTCATATCTCAAAAAATGAGATGCAGAATTGTTAACAGTAATACCTATTATTTTTTGCCAAAAATTTATTCAAATTGCCTTTAAACTGTTTCCTTAAGGAGATATTTCATTAAGAAATTTTCTAAGACTTGTAACGAAACTAAAAATTTGAAATGCATTTTTCTCGAAACAAGCTTTTTTTAGTTACGACTATGTTGCAATAAAGAAGCGATATATATTCATACTTGTACGCTTATATTAGTAACAGCAAAATACGAGACCTTGCCTCAGTCAATTCTAAACTAACTTGATGATTCGATTATTTAACTTTTTTTAATTATTAATAAAATTTAATGGAATTACAAAGAAGAAATATGTAATAAAAATCAGTAAAATTTTTTGAGTTCTAGAATTTTTGATAGCTTCAAAAGCAGTGGTGGCCTTGCCTCAGTCAAGTCTAAACTCACTTGATGATTCCATAGTCAAGTTTAAACTCATTTGATGATCTTTATTGGTTTGTGGTTATCTAGATGATTTTTCTAGAGCACATGTGAGCTTGTTGCAGCAGCTGTATTTTGTGTTTTTAGTTTCACAAATGTAAAGTTCTAAAGTATGAATATAAAAGCCTGCTTTAAAAACTTTGGCTTCAAGTTTTCACAAATATATTCTCCAAATGAACTTTAATTAAACTTGGCAATCTAAGAACATTTTTTACACAAACAAAACCTCTTCCAATGAGGTTTCCTCAGTAACAGGCAAGGTCATTTCGAATTGAGGTTTGTTTTTGTGAATAGCAAACCACAAACCGAAAGTAAACACATTTATATATATTTTAAAGAAACACCGAAATATATAAAGTTTTTATTTGATTTTATTATATTATTTTTTTCTTTCTGTTGCAAAATTTATATAAAAGAAAATCCCTTTCATTTCGCAAATGCAAAATCATGTACGAAATTTGTAATTTTGCTTAAAAAATCAGCATAATGGAGTTGATTACAAAAGAGATAATTCAAAAAACATGCTTGTGTTCTTCATCTCTTTTGGAATCAGCTTTTTGTGTGTTAAAATGTTTATTATGTGTGCTTAAAAAATATATATAAAATGTAAAAAAAAAATTAATACAGAATATTTTACAATGTTACCTAATCCATGACTAAAGGTTATACAAAACAAAAGCTTTAAACTTTATGACGCTGTGTTGGCTGTGCGGCTTTATTAGATACATTTATGCAGCAAAAGTATCATAAAAGAATGCCAGCAAAAAAAAGAAATAAAAAAAAAAATACTTTTAAAAACGATTACATCATTTTATTTTCAAATATTTTATACATTTTGCTAAAGAGTTTTTTGTGTGCATTTACGAAATTAATAAACTACACGAAATGCATGGTTAATTATGTAGAAAATATAAAATATAATTCAAAGCGTAGCGGTTGGAGGGTGAGGTGAGGGGGAGGACCTGCATGCACTGAGTGCACGAATAAGCGCAAACAATACAAAAAAGCAGCCTGTGGCCTAAATGCTTAGCAAAAAGTATAGCTGCTTCAAGAATCAGGTATGCTGTTTTAAAAATTTACAACTTGTTATAAAGAAAATTATGTTAATTATTAAAAATAAAGAGAAGACAATACGAGTACAATATCAGCTACAAATTATATCGGGTGGTTACATTTCAAGGGCCGATGTTGAATGTGAACCACATCTAAACGCCAAGTTTTTTTCTGAATTTTATTTGACATTTCTCTATTTCAGACTTATTCAATTTGAACCATGGAGAGATACACAATCCAACAACGTGTTAAAGTTATCGAGACTTATTATGAATATGGGCGTTCAAATCAAAATGCATATCGTGCACTTCGTGATTATTTTGGTCAATTTGATCGTCCAAATGTGCGTACAATCGCAAAAATCGTGGAAAAATTCCAGCAAACCGGGTCTGTAGAAGATGTGAGAACACCAGTGCATGCTCGTACAGCTCGTACTGCAGAAAATATTGCTGCTGTTAGCGATAGTCTGGCTGAAGAGCCGTCCACCTCAACTCGTCGTCGTGCCCAACAATTGCATCTCTCACGCTCGTCGTTGATGAACATTATGCATAAAGACTTGCATTTACACGCTTACAAGGTGCAATTGGCTCAAGAGCTAAAGCCTCTTGACCATTCCAAACGTCGTGAATGGGCAGAATGGTGGCAAGAAATGGCAACAGTGGATGATCAATTTTCGAAGCAAATCATCTTCGGTGATGAATCACATTTTCACCTCAGTGGATTCGTCAATAAACAGAATTGCCGCATTTGGGCGAATGAGAATCCAAGAGTGACTGTCGAAATACCAATGCACCCACAAAGAGTGACTGTTTGGTGCGGTTTATGTGCTGGCGGCATCATCGGGCCGTATTTTTTCCAAAATGAGGCCAATCAGGCAGTTACTGTGAATGGTGTTCGCTATCGTGAGATGATAACGAACTTTTTATGGCCCGAATTGGAAGATATGGATGTAGACGATATGTAGTTTCAGCAGGACGGTGCCACTTGCCACACAGCTAACGAAACAATTGCTCTTTTGCGCAACAAATTCAATGGCCGTGTTATCTCACGTAATGGCGATGTCAATTGGCCGCCAAGATCATGTGATTTGACACCGTTGGACTTTTTACTTTGGGGTTATTTGAAAGAAAAGGTGTACGTCGATAAGCCAGCAACAATTCAACAGCTAAAGGATGAGATAATTCGGCACATTAACGGCATAGAACCTCCATTATGCCTCAAGGTCATCGAAAATTTGGACCATCGGATTGAGGTGTGCCGCCGTGGTCGCGGCGCCCATTTGGCCGATATTTTGTACCATGCATAATTGAGTAATACCAATATATCATAATAAAATAAAATTACAATAATTTCCTAAATAGTTTGTGTTTTATTCAAAATCAACAGCGGCCCTTGAAATTTAACCACCCTTTATGAATGGATATTTGATGAAAAGTAGTTCTTTGTTAAAATTTTCACCTTCATTTTCGGATGCCAAAAGTTTTCACTTGAAAATTATTCCAACATTGTATCAAGTGTAGATAACAAACAAATATGGCTGCTAATGAGTGTACAAGCATTCGCTTTCTTTTTGGCGCATGCGCAATTGCGTATGCGCTGTTTTCAGCTGTGCACCCGCATGCGTAAGCGAACAAATTTGGGCACATGAAATGTTCATGAGTTATGAGCAAATATGATCATTGTTATCTGATCTCGAAATAGCTTGGTAAAAAGAGAGTTTTTATCTCAGTCGCTTACAAAACTGCTTCAATGAACAATTGGCTGGTATTTTGAGCAGATTTTACAATTCGTCACAGCGTGAATCCAGGTTTTTATTTCAGTGAATTCATTTACTATAAAAAGCCAGTAATTTAACACAATAGTCTAAATAAACTAGAGACATCTATAATAGCACCAAAAAGGTGACCATACTCATGTGCCAGAGTTAGGAAGTTCCTTTTTAAAGCCCCTTAGAATATAAAAACGTTTGAAAGGAAACTTGGCAAATTTTCTATATCTACATACATAAAGTTATATTTTAGGTTTTTCTTCCTTAAATTCAATTTCATTATTGTACTTTTTAAGAAAACCAAATTATCGTTCGCAAACAATTTTTATAACGAAAAAGCTTTTAAAAAATAAAATCATACTTTTTGCCTATTACTGTCATAAAAATTATTGACGATTTTGTAATAAATAATATTTTTAGTATTTGCTTTCTTCTGTCTTGCAAATTTAAACATTTTCTTATTATTTTTTTTCTCTGCTATTTTCCAAACTAGATAAAGACTTTTTGAACACACAAAACAGGCAGACAGACGCAATAGTTCCCTTAAGCAGCAGAGATTTTTTGCGGATGGCAAATCGTGTTGGCATGACAAAGTGTCCGAAATGTTCATGCCACCAAACGGCCAGATATTGTGCAATATTCCAAAAAAAAAAAAATTGTCTTAATTTTAGAAAGAAAAAAAAAACAAGAAAAATGGTTAAGAGGAATATGAACTAATAAAAATAGAAAGAGAGGAGGAATTAAACTGTAACTAAAATATAAAACATTAATAAAAATAAACTGTAGTTTAGTTTTTATTTTTATTTGTCTTCCTAAACGAACACAAAAAGTCACGACATGAACTCTACGCGAAATGATCGCGGGAATGTAAAAAGATCATGCGATGACAATGACGACGCTGATGATGACGACGATGTGATTTAATGTTTCTCTTTCTCTCTTTTAGTTTAACAACAAGATATAGAAAAAATAAAGTGGATTTTACAGTTTTACAAATAAAAACAAACGAACAAGCAAAAAATCACTATGAGAAAACTTATAGTTAAGAAATTGTCTGGAAAAGATGTTTTCCAGATGAATTTTTTTTTTGCTTTTATATTTTTTGTTAAACTAACAAATTATATTGCAATTGCTTAAAAGCTTTTATAGGAATGCATTTACTTTTTTTCAAGTCAAGTTTTAACTTATAGCAGAATAAGAAAAGTCGTTAAAGATTATTTACTGATCACTCATGTTATTTTATGTAATTCTCCTTCCCTAACGGTCGGCGAAAATTCGCAGATTTTTGGGCATTTAAGCGATAGAGAGGCAGTTAAACGGGAGTTTGTTATTTCGAGATGAGTTTTCTGCTTATCCATAAAGTAACGGCTAGGAGGAGTTGGCTTACGTGGTAGTCCATACGCGCAAACAATGAAGTAGGATCGAGAGGAATCCAGTGACTGCTATGGACAAGCAGGCCTGACTTTCATGGTAGCCCTTATGAGCAAACAATGAAGTAGGATCGAGAGGAACCCGTTTTGAAGAAACCACACCACTTGTTGAGTGTGTTGTGCTTCAAACATAATGCAGTCATCAAAGTATAAAATCCAATGCGTACATTCCCATTGATATGAGCGCCCCCAAATTGGTTGCAGCAGTTGATCCTTTTGAAATAGATCTGGAACCCTTTTTCTCCAAGTTTGTGCGGACGAACCAGGTTTTAGTCATCATACGAAAAATTGCGCTTGGGGACCTTTGAAAGAAATACTCAAACATTCAACTTTATATCCCAATATTCCAAAGTTAATGCTGATTAGGGTGGCTCCTATGAAATTTCGACATATAGACAGCTAGACAATATAGAAAACAAGCTGTTTATAAGATTTTGATTGGCTGCAATATTAAAAGCTAATAAAGCGAATAAACTCAATTGCTTAAAAAATAATATATAACTATATAAAATAATATATAAACTAGTCGTACCCGCGGCTTTATGTTTGTGACCACAGATTTATAGAGTCTGATTTCAGTTCACTTTTAATTTTTTTTTTTTTTGTTCTAAACCATAAAATGATGACTCTTTTCTGCATCGTTATATAACAAATTGTCCAATCTTAATGACAATTTTGTAGATAAGACTTGCTTTAATTTGCCAGTCTTATTTTTCTTTGCTTAACTGCTTAAAAGCTTTATTTGAAGTTATAAAGTTTTGCTTTAGATTATTTGAATTTGTAGAGTTAAAAACTTTTTACAAAATTATTCAACTCTTATCAAATGACAGCAACAAAGTCTTCTCAACTTTTGCAAAGAAATTGACCAACTTTTATCTCTTGCTATTGACTTTTTTCTAATGATTTATACTTAACTCCTTTTCCTTGATTTAATTGAAATCTTAAAAATTATTTTTCTCTGTCAATAAAAAGCTAATGACAAAAAGTTTTTTGTTTGCTGACATTTTACCTTTTTATTTTTCTGTTTGTTGTTGCAGATGAAGACTGCTGCTATCATGTGACCTAAATTTTATTGCTGTCTGTCTGTCTGTCTGCTGCCTGCCTTCCTGCCTGCCATTCATTCTGTTGTAGTAAAAGGACACCAATTTTAGCTTTGTTTCAATTTTGTTCTCTTCTACCTAGAAAAAATAAGTTTGAGAGCAAACATTTTAACGTTTTACGAGTAGCTGGGGTTTTATTATATTTTCCTAGAATTTTTTGCTTCTAACATTTTATTTACTTTTTGAATTGGTTTTCGAGAGCAGCAAACTTTGATTGAAGTCATCTTTTTATTTTGCACTTTACTTCAAGTTTAATGTTTAATAAAAAAAAAATATCCCATTAATCATGATTCAAAACTTTTAAGTTTAAAAAATTAAAACGAAAACAAAAACGTTCAAAAATTGTGTATATCTCTTAAACACATCATTATGGCAAAATTGTTCCACTGATGTGATGTGACGACGACTTGAGATATTGAAATGAAGCAAAAGAAAAGTTTTTAAATTTAACTTCTTTTTGTCAAACTTTTTGGCAAACAGCATGGCCAAAGTTTGAAGTGTTTAAAATAAAAATCATTTAGAAAAGGTAACAGATAATTTTATTACATTCCGTTTTTTTTTTTTGCTCATTTTTGAGAAATTTTGTTTGATGATAAATTTTTGTTACAGGTTACTTTTTTAGCTGTAAGTTTTCGTTCGTCTAACATTTTTTTTTTTGTTATTTTGCTTGATATGTTCAAATAAAATTTGTCATAAATTATCTTTTTATTCACTTTACTTAACTTTTGTAATATTTCATTTCATGATGAATTTTGTGCAGCAATTTAATCAGGACAAAGTTTTGCAGACTGTTTTAAGAATACATATAGTTCAGGAAAAGAGAAAAAAATATATACACGATTCGATATCTAAACTAAAAGAACCAAAGTAAAAAATAATATAAAAAATAATATAAAAAATAATCATAAAACAATACTGAGCAAAAAATATAAAAACAGCCGCGGGCGCTTGAGATAAGAAAAATATGGCATAAAGTGAAGCTAATATAAGCATGTTAAGAACCGCTCCTATTCAGCCACTAAAATCCGGCAGGAAATGTTGAAATTGTCTACTGCGTTGCACAAAAGGCTCACAAAAATCCGTAAAATTTGCCAAAAACCAGAAAAAAGCTACATAAACTCATTGAAAACTAACAAAAACTCATAAAAAACGACAAAAGAACCGGATAAAAACCCGTATAACCGGGTCCAATATGATCACTAAAAGTTCAGACATATGTTTCACGACAAAAACGCGCAGCGAATATAAAAAACCGGTTCTGAACCGGTTCCGAGTGTTTCGGGAATATTTAAAATCGACTTCAGTAGTCGTCAAAATCCCTTTACTTATGCGGCACAATTCCGTAAGCAACACGTCAGCTTCAATTTTTACACTATAATAACTATATTCTGAAGTTGCACAAAAAGCGCACAAACTCGGCGATGTACTAAAGAAACTGGCAAAAGCTACCGAAACCTGTCAAAAATTGGTAAAAATGTACAAAAACCCGTTAAAAAGAAACGAAAAAGCGATAAACACGACAAAAAATCTGATAATTACTCGTATAAACGAGTTGAAAATGATCGCTAAAAGTTCACACACAAAGTATGCTGCAAAAATGCGCACCGAATATGAAGAACCAGCTCTGAACTAGTTCCCTGTTTTTTTTCGAATTCCCAAAATCGACTTCAGCAATGATTAAACTCCCCTTACCATTCCTGCACAATCCCGAAAGCATTACGTCAGCTTCAATTTTTGCACTATAGCAGCTATATTCTATACTTACACAAAAAGCGCATAAACTCGGTAAAATGTCAAGAAAACCCCCGCAAAAGATGCCAAAAACCGGTAAAAATCTACTACAAATCGTTGAAAATCAACAAAAAACAGATTTAAAAAACGACATAATAAACGGATATTTACCCGTATAACCGGGTCCAATATAATCACTAAAAGTTAAAATATATGATTCACGGCAAAAACACGCACCGAATATGAAAAATTAGTTCCTTGTTTCTTTCGAATTCCCAAAGCTGGCTTCCGCATCAAAATCCTCTTACTTCTCCAGCACAATCTCAAAAACTACACGTCAGGTTCAATTTGCGCAGTATAGCAGCTATATTCTATATTTGCTCAAAAAGAGCTTAAACACGACAAAATGTTAAAAAACTGGTAAAAGGAGCAAAAAACCGTTAAAATCTACAAAAATCCGTTGAAAATCAATTAAAACCGAAAAAATAACAGGATAATTACTCCTATAAATCGGCTGAATGTGACCCCTAAAAGTTCACATACAAAATCGACTGCAAAAATGTGTACTGAATATGAATAACCGGCTCCTAAACGGTTTCGAGTGTTTCAGAAATTCCCAAAAATTACTTCAGTAATTGTCAAAATCCCCTTAGTTACCCGTCACAATCCCGATAACAACACGACAGCTGCAATTTTTGCACTATAGTAGCTATATACCATAGTTACACAAAATGCACAAAATCAGCAAAATGTCCAAAAAATTGCAAAAGGTACCAAAAACCGGTAAAAATTTACAAAAACCCATTAAAAATCAGCAAAAAACCGACAAAACAACTAGATAATTATCCGTACAACCGGATACAAAATGATCGTTTAAAGTTCAAACATATTTTCTACGACAAAAATACGCATCGAATATGAAAAACCGGTTCTAAACTGGTTAGGAAACCTAATTCTTTAAAAGTTCAGATACAAAATCCACTGCAAAAATGAGCACTGAATACGAAAAAACGATTCTGAACCGGTTCCGAGTTTTTTGGAAATTCCCAAATTCAGTTTCAGAAATCGCCAAAATCCCCTCACATTTCCAGAAAAATCCCGGAAGCAATTTTTCAAGCAAAGAAATTGACATTATGAATTTATATACCCAATGATAGTAAAACAAGCTGGTTACCAAGTTCTGCAACTGCTGAGAAACTTTTATTTATAATATCGAAAGTTGGGGGTAATTTTTTTTTATTTTACAAAAACGGTAGAATAACTAATTTCACAACTTGTTTACATGTGTTCTTTGCGCTAAATTTACAGAACATGGCCATTGATATCTAAATTAACTGCTTTAACAGCTTAATATTTTAAATGCTGTTTTCACAAAAGAGCAGATTTGTAAGCAACGGATAAAACTATCATGTCATGTAGATTCAAGCAAAATTGAGCAATATAATATCTAAAAACCGTTTTACAAAAAACGCATTTCTAACATATTAAAATGCTGTTTTATGAAACTGAAAGTCAGATAATGTTTTACAACCTTTGCTTTTATAATCTGATTGATAACCAGGCTTAAAAAGGCAGCACAATTTCACCAAATCCTAAAATTTTGTTTGTGAATAAAATAGTAGCCTTAATTCTTTGCATTACCCTTTTTCAAAGTTTTAAATGTAAATGTGCGAATGAACGAACAAACAACTTCGTTATCTGGGAGTTAGATCTTAAGGACCTTTTAAAAGAAGCTTTCAAAATGTATCACCTGCGTTGCTTAACTTTTGCGTTTGATTGTACTCGTAATTGCTGCTATTTCATCGTTAATAAAAATTATGACCATCTATCTCTAAAATTGTCTGTTGTCTGGTTGTCCATTTTCTCTGCTATAATACCTTTTACAATATTAAGCCACTTTATTAACTTTTTCATTTCGTTCACACTTCAAAGCGTTCAAATAGAAAATTTTCAAACAAGGATACGATTGTTGCTTACCATTCTCATACATTTTTTGTAGTTGCAGGAGTAAATATAGCAACAAAAAATAGAAGAAAAAAATACGATTTTATTTAGGAATTAAATTGCTGACATCTATACACTGTACGAGTATAAGACAAGATTATCCATAACAAAAATGTTACATACTTTTTGTCACCTTTTCGAGTGAGGTTATGATGAAAATTTTAAGGCGAAAGGCAAAACATTTGTTTTGCTATATTAAAAAGGATAAAAAGTGGTCGACTTTAATTTGCTCTACATCAGCGATGGACATTTAGTCAAACAATTGTTTGTAAGCAACGCCTTCTTTTTCTTATGCTTTTTAGCTTAGACGTTCAACAGACGTTGGCGGATGCACATGTCAGCTAGAAGTTTAGAGCTATTTTTCGACTTATAGTAGCTTTTTTTCCACTTACAGCAGATAACATAAATGGCAATGCATAATTTTTTTATGCTAAAAAATGCGTTTGTATATGTCTTTTATGCCATCAAACGTTTAAAAGGTGTACACAGAATGTTATTGTACGATATTATAATTTCTTCTTTTCTAATATGCATAAATATAATAACATTCTTATGTGAAAAAAGATTTTCGGACTTAAAATTCATATGTAGCAAACAACGTAATAAAGTGGTTTTACGTCTTTGAAACATTTATAGCTACTACAAAACTGTCATAACAGCAATAACGTACGCGATTTAAGTGTTCAAACGATAATGTTTATGTTAGTTTTGTTTGTCACTATACTATAAATTACTCTCAAATTATCTCACTAACACAAGTGCAAAACAAATTTGTCCACCACTACTCTACATTAAACATACATACATTAAAAGTAGACTGCAAATATGAGCAAACAAATTTATAAAGCTAATGATCTTATTTTTAACAAAACGTACTATTATTTTAAATGTACGAAAAAAAAAATAACTGGTGAGGTTTTAATATCACTGCAACGTTACAAATATTGGTAAATAGTTGGAAAACTGTTACTACATTAACACTTAAGCTGTTTTTTTATTAGATGTCACTCCTTTATTGTAACATAGTAATATCTCAAAAAATGAGCTTTTCGAGTTAACAATGCAGAGTTGTAACAGTACTACCTTTTAAATTTTTTAAATTATTTTTAAACTATTTCCTTTAGGAGATATTTTCAAAGAATTTTTGCTAAGACTTATATGGAAACTAAAAATTTTAAATGTGTTTTTCTAGAAACAAGCTTTTATTTAGTTATGACTATGTGGCAATAAAGGAGCGATGTATCACCACCCATTATAAAGAAACTACTATATTATCTGTTATTTAATAAAATATGCAAAGACAATTACATCATATGCAGTGCATTGTACTGGAACTAGGAAAATAGATTATGAGAAAGAAGAAAGGGGGAGTAATATTTGTAAACTTAACACACGGAACGACCAAAACAAACGTTATCACAGCATTTAAAGTGTTGAAATTAAATTAGTTAAAAACTGATCAGTGCCCAGTGTATATACCTTTGACACTGCACAGAATAACAGAAATTAGGTCAATACCGCGCACACCGTAAGGTAATAAATACATAGCAGGAACATAAAAAAGAAATTAATAATAACAAATAGAGAAAAAACAAACATAAAATAATAAAAAGAAACACTTGCTCGCATGATGCAAAATAAAGCTCTACCTATTCCGGTATAATTTCGCTTTTTCAGAAATTAATAATAAACATAAGTATAGAAAACACGGACAACAATGAAAGACACGTGTGTACAGAACGAAAGACAAAATACTACTCATATAGAACTTTTGGGCACCCCTGCTATAGGGTATCAGAAAATTCTGCTATAGAATTACATATAATAAAACTTAAGCTCACTACACTTCACTTCCACTATACTGTTTCATAGTGTCACACAAACTCTCTCATTTGCCAGTTTACGAACATATTCATACTTACATACATTCACACACACCTAATCGTGTTGTAAACTTTATATTTTCAATACATGTTTGTCATTCGTTGTCTTCCAAACGCTCTCACCTCTTAAAAATTTCATTTTATTTTTTTGTTTTTTTGTTGTGTCTGAAAGTCTGCCGAAATGTTTTTGTTCATAAGTCTCTGTACTTTATGATTCTACTTTTCTCCTGTTCTAATACACAGCGACAGGTATTTGGATATATATGTACATATATTTTGTTTTTGGGTGCTGTTGTTTTAAAAATGGTGGCGATGACAACCGTCTGCTACTCTTTTTTTTTCGTGTATTTTTTAGATTTGCATTTGTGAATCAAGTATGTGGATGATAATATGATTAAATTTTGTCTATGCCAATGTCTGAGCTGCATAAATTTAAAACAAAATGTCAATCGTTTATTGTAAATTTTCAAATTTATTTAAGAGGAAAAATTCAGGTTTCATGATGATATTGTTAAGAAGGTCTCAAAATTTTTGGAAGAAATTTTCTCCTTAATAGTTTCTGGCAGCTGTAATAACAGAGAATTATTAATACACAAAATTATGTATGTTAACAACTAAAAAATAAATACCGCTTGTTCAGAGACAGCAAACGCTGTACAAACAATGCGGGCAATTAACAAAATGCATATGTGATTCAATATAAGATGAATATAGACAGAGAATAATTAAGTGCTCGGAAGGTGAGTGGTTAAGGCAGCAGTTCATGATGCGTTATGACCCGAGATCAAATGCCAAAATGGGTGCTGATGAGTAGTTTCGCGACTACGGAACAACTAGTTGTTCCCCAGCTAAAGGTTTGAAGAAAATGTCAGCTCTCTATAGTAAAACATGTTCTTTATAAAATTATATCACACTGTTCTGCTAAAAAAAAAAATATTTGTTGTATCAGAGCACCAATTTCTATTCACTACTCGTATTAATAACTTTTAATGTTGTATTCATCAGGGTATAAAATGTTCTGAGAAGAAAATTTAAATTTCATATAGATGAGCTTGTTGTCTATAAAAATATCATAGTGTACTGTTAAAAAAAGTTGGTTGTTGTACGGAGACATCTATGTCCATCCAATATTTATATGATTTTGAGTTGATGGCCCTTGAAGAACTAATATATTCTGAGAAACTATTAGTTCTCTACAGAAGAACTTGTGTATGAAGGTATAACACCGTACTGTAATATCATATAGAGTTATTGTCATAATTCTTAATAGTCATAAAGTTTTATTGTCAATTACTCAATTGATATATGGTTATATTGCAATTTTTACTTTAAATACAGACAGTCATATTATATTATACTTTTTAAACCAATTGGTTATACATTCATTAAGCAATATTTATTGTACATACATAAATCATATGTTTCCATAACTCTCGTCATGTATTGTACAAAATATCACCTTTAACCTGTCAGCACAATAGATTTTCTGCTCTGTGGAGAATAATAAAATATATTTGCGATATTATTTTGCAAAAAAATTTATCTTTTTTTGGTATTAATTTTTCAGGTCATTGAAATTATTTAATATTCGTTTTGATAAGTCTTTGCTTTGCATAAATACTTGTATTAAAATTTATAAATTGTTTTGAATTGAAATTGATTGACTGGAGCGATGAATAATGCTTGATTTTACTAAAGCTCGTCAAATAAGTGTGTAATAAAAGGTTATTAAGTTTTATTTGGTTCAATGCTCAAATACCCACAAAAAAAGAGAATAAAAAGAAAAAACGTAACATTGAACGCAGTCAAATGAATTTTAATACCACAAAATAACAAATACAATGATTAAGGTGAAAAATAACATAAATGCTACAATAAGAGAATTGATATTGAGCAAGGATTCTAAAGGTACGTTAGCGTGGTAATATAAAGTGTTTGGATTTTGAAGCAGACAAATATTTCTGCGTATTTAAAGGAAAGAAAAAATAATAAAATGTAAGTATTTTTCATATATGTAATATAATTCATATATTTTATATATAATTCAAGTATTTTACTTTTGGGGGTACGGGGACGTTGTGAAGTGCTCGGAAAATTTGCAGCGGACGAACTGGAAAAGCCGAGTCCATTTACAGCGAGGGAATATAATATGGATGGTATTCCGCTTAAGAGCTGCAAGAACTACGAACAGTGTCAACTTTTAGGAACTGCACAGGACAGATATTATATTGAGATTACCTGTCGAACATAAAGGCTGATATGATCTACGTACTATAAGAGGAAAACTTTTATCCTTAGAAGTCTATCACGCTGGAGTTTGCGTTCTATTGTTGCGGGACACTGCCATAAAGGGATGCATGTGAAGACATTAAGGTTTGCACTTGAAGACTTCTGCAGAAGTTGTAAGTACAAGAAGGAGGTAGAGATTATTGAAGATTTCCGCTGTCGGTAGCCAGTCCTTTCTTATATACGGGCTTTGTATCTAGGCAGACCGGTACAGAATGCTTTAGAAAAAATATCAGAATGTAAGTAGCTTGGACACTTTCATCCGATACTCGGGCTGGGTTTGAACTGGAACAGCGATATGTAGATCTGCTGAGACGCAATTCCGCTGGCTTTTTTATAGTTAAAACAATAGTAATTGAAAAATACTAAAACAGGGTATCCGCCGGGAAGGTACACTACTTTTTTTGCCGTCATTTTGATAAACATTAGTCTTGACCGTTCATATTTGGCAAAATATTTGATAAAACAAAGTGTTTTAATCGTTAAAAGATTTTACGAGTATTAAAATCAATCTACGATTTTCATTAAAAAATCATAATAGGTGACGAGGCACATTTTCATTTGAATATGTTTATAAACAGGTTCTGGGCAATGGAAAGTCCCTAAATTATTCACCAGTCAACTTTGCAAATTGGCAGTCAGGTGTCCAATTTGGTCAGGAGGAATCATTGCGTTATTTCTTTGAAAATGAAAACGGCGTAACTGTAATTGTAAATGTGAAGTGATATCGTGATTGACAACTTTTTAACGCCCCAAATGCATGCTTTGCGCTTGATTAACATGTGGTATCAACAAGTCGGTGCCACATTGCATACAGTGAAATTACCTACCTACCTGCGGAAACAGCGTGGGACGCTCGATAAAACAAAAATATGGCACAAAGCGCTTCACGCTTTTTTCATGATAATACAAGTATTTTTCGTTCAATATTGTTTTAAGTTTATTTTTCACAACAAACCCGGATGATTACCCGTATAACCGGGTTTAAAATTACTATTAAAAGTTCATATACATATATCATGGCTAAAAGGCACATTGAATATGAAAAACCAGCTACGAACCGGCTATCGAACCAGTTCCGAGTTTTTGGGAATTCCTAAATTTAGCTTCAGGAATTTCCAAAATCACTCACCTTCCCCGGAGGCAATACGACAACTTCAATTTTCGCTAGCGAAGTGATTCCGACGCTTTTGAAGATTCCCAAAATTGGCTTCAGAAATTGCCAAAATTCCCTTACTTCACCGGAACAATCCCAAAAGAAATACAGCAGCATCAATTTTCGCACTTTAGTGGAATGCGGAATTCTTGAATACACACTGTATATAACAGTGGTTGCGAGTATTACAAATTAACAAAGATACACAAAATCTGAAAAAGATTAATAAAAATATAAACGAAAAATACTTATCTTAACACAAATTTTTCGAAATTTTTAAAGTATAATTTTTGTAGAATACAAATAATTATTTATTCTTCAATATTTCGACACCACCTTTGTATGTCTTCTTCATCAAAAAAAAATGCTCCTGAAGAAAACACAGAAAGGCGCATCGAAATATTGGAGCACAAATAATTATTTTTACCTTAAGCTAAATCACGCGAGAATTATAAACGAAAAATTGTAAACTCCTTCGCGACTTTTGGCCAGCCTGTATATAGAATTTTTTAAGAAATATGTTTAGAAAAGTTTCACTACCATATATTACAGCTTTGAGATCTTAAGCAGTTCTCTTTAGCTTTAATTCCAAATCAACTATCTAGCATATTTTATGTACATATATTAAAATTATAACAAGTATGTTTATTGTATTGTTCAAAATATGCCATTAATAATTATCTGTTAAATAAATCATCTTTATTATTTTAACATTAATGCAGTAATTGAACTTAAAAAGCTCTTATATACTCTTTAAAACACAACGCAAGCAGACACACAGCCATATATTTTACATATACACATTAACACATATATCAAGTCTCATATAATACTCATGTTATACTTTGACATTTTCGGATTAAAATTGTTTTTTACAACTAATTATATTTGCTTATGTTTAAAATGTATTTGTGTCTATTCTTATGTATGTGTATATATATATATGTAAGTAATTATGTACGTTAGCTCTTGTTCATTTATATTGTGCATAACGTAATCATTTGTGTAATCTTAAGATATCTCACGTTTTGGCCTTGCAACATCATCATTATCATTTTTATCAACAACGTCATTATAAACATGATTGTTGATGTTATTGTTGATGTTATTATTATTATTATTATTTGCAAAAATGTATATTTATTCTTTGATACACAAATTCATATACAAACATACACACGTAATGTATATTTTTCAAGTAGATAAATATGAAAACAGTAGATTATAAACTTTTGTAGCGAAGCGCATACAAAGAGAAAGAGAAAGAGAGAGAGGAGACACTAACATGTGCATATTCAAGCATAAAAATGCATATCAGTGTATATTCTTTCTATGATGTAGAGTTAATATATAAGCAGGCAAGTATGCATGTTTGTATGTATGTATATTAAATGCAGTTCTGCATATTTAACATACTGCAAACTACTTGTCTCGTTAAAGTTATAGATTGTTATACACGCTCTATATGTCCTTAAGTATTGTATACTTTGGGGTTATGTAGACAGCATTATTAGGGTTGACATTAACTATTTTTTAGCAAAAACCAACGCGGAAGCCGCATTTTTGTCGATAGACGGCATTAATGTTGGTAAAAGTAATCGGAAATTGAATCTCCAGATATGATTACGTCCGAGCCAGCCATGGCGACCAGATTATTGTTCGAATAAAGTGAATGTCCCTTTAAAAGATCCATCTTTGTTTTATGGAATAAAGTTAAAGTCACATACCTCTATTCAAGCATCTTTACAGATGTTTAAATAACGTATGAACTTACAAACTCTTCCTGTTCATTACGACTCGTCGTGGCGGTGGTTCTATACTTCGATCAAATACATTCGTTTGATCCATTCTTTATTGTTACATCTAAATTTCTATTTTTTAACTCTTCTCAAATATGTAAAGATTGAAGTTTGTGGATAAGTTTGGAGTTCCATTTGTAATTCCTAAAATTTTCATTCCCAACCCTGTATACTTGATACATATTCAAAATCAGCATTGATAGAAAATTCGATTGACGATGACCTGCCGTCTGTCTGCCGTAGAAATACCGCTTCTATGAAAACCATTAGACTTAGAAACTGTTTTCTTTCACCATTCTTTTACCTCATCGATTCATGGGTTTGCTATTAAAGTTCAGTAAAATCGGTTCACATATAGCTGAGATATATCCAAAATTCTGAAAAAAAAACAATTTGTATGAACATTTTTGAAAAAAAATGTTTATTTTGCTTTAATCTTCGCACAATTATTAAACTAGGCAAAAAAAAAAAAAAAAAATTCCGATATCGGTATCTGAGATATAGCCCAAACCGATTTTTTAGTGAAACTGTCGCGTAAGTGACCTTAAATAATTTTTTTTTGCTTAAAGGCAGTTCTTATAATAAAAGAAGGCTACAAAAATATAGAAAATGTACATTTGCAATATCGGTTCATATATACCCGATATATGTATAGCCTAAACCGATTTTCCATGCAAAGGTCGCGTAAGCGAACTTAAACAACTTTTTTTGTTTTAATCAGTTCTGGTAATATAAGGAGTTTACTTATATACAGAAAATTTCTGATACCGGTCCATAAGTATATGCGATATATAGCCTAAACCGATGTTTCTATGAAAATTTCCATGAAAGATTACCTTTTTGGCATGGTGATTGCAAGGCAAAAAAATTTTTTTATCTATGTCGGTCCATATATATATCCGAGCATATTTAGTTTAAATATGTAATATATTCTATATATTTATGTGACTATCGTAAAGGGTATTTTAGTGTAGTATATACGGTCCAACCGTATATACTACACTCCTATGTGTGTGTTTTGTTTTTTTTTTTTTTGTTGTAAGATCGGTACCTTGGGCTCGACCACTACTTTTCCAAAGCATTATGCTAGAACTAGAAAAATAGGTAATAAGTGGTAAGGTTAAGAAATATTTGCGGTTATTTAATATGATCCATTCTTTATTTAGGTTAGGTTTAATAGGCTGCCAGCCATTGACCCACTTGAGTCCAATTTGGTCCCGTTGTGTTGCATTCTTTATTTAAGGTGATAGGAAAATCATCTCTGGGGAGTCTAGGCTGGTTCCACTAAAGCAAATTTTTAATCACTGGCCAAACATCGTTTTATAGATAAGTTCTTGTTCAAGATCGTTTGGCACATTATAAATTGCGTGTTTTGGAAATGCGTTTTCTTATGTCCTCAGAGCAATATCGATGTTTGTAATAATAGAATAATGAGGTTAACTGCGTTGTTTAAGCTCTTTTATTCCCTTTTTTTATCTTTTGTCCTATATTGTTCGCCCTAATAAATACAAATTCTCATCCAGATTTTCAAAACTACATGTGCATGTGACACATACAAGCACTTGTTTTGCTTTGTATATGTATGCATGTATGTGGCAAAACATCTGTACACTTGGCTGCTTGCTAGTACATATGTACGTCTTTGAGCATATCCTTATTTCTTTCCTTTGTTATTGTTTATTATTTTTCTCAATTCTTTTTATCTTGCCATTTTCCAACTTGCCTGACTTGAGTGTGTGTGTGCGTATGTGTGCGTGTGCCTGGAAGTTTGTTTGGCATCTAATCCTTTTTATTTCATCTTTAAGTAATTTTCTTTTATCTTTTTGCAACATCTTCGTAAATTATGTTTTTATGCTACATATGGACAACTTTACATTTATGTAGGCACGTTTATATATGTGTGTGTTTATTACCATACACTTTTGCATTAAAAGCAGCCACCTTACCCTCGCCATGGGGTTTCATGACCAAAAATTAATTCTTCAATTTTTGCTGCGAGTATCCTGCCACACTTAAAAGTGTGTGTTTAAGTAGCAATTGCCTGTAGCCAAAAAAGAAAGAAACAAGAAGAAGAAAAATATCAAGTGGCAGAGTATCTCAAGGAAAACCTGCTTGATTTAAGTGGCTGCCATAAAGATGGTAACAAAGTGTATGTTCGCCTGTCTTTATATGACAAGATACAAAATGTGTTGTTTGTCACTGTAGTGGCGGCGTGGCTGAAGATGCGCTGACAATTGATGTTGCTGTGATAAGACAAAATGTGCCAAAATAAAATTATTTTTATTTAAGGAAATTATTACTGGTTTCAATAACTTCGCTGGGAAATTGACGGCCTTATTCATAAAAAGTATTATATGTTTATTGGATTCTTATATGACATGACATGACAATATTTGTCAACAAACAGTGTAACAAACATACAATATTTTGTGTACGAATTAGTGAATTAGTATAATTTATATTATTAATAATTCGAACTGATTTGAATATTTCTGCTAACTGAAATTTTAAAAACATTTTTCAGTAATTATATATTTAGTGTAGCCAAACAAGGTACGTTTTACAGCTCAGGAAGCAGGGCAAGGATTTTATATGCACTACAAAGCCCAAAATATGCATTTGATATACAAAATAAAAGCATTAAAAATATGCTGTAAAAAAACTTGAAATATGCACTAAAACATGCATCAAAAACTTGAAGTGAACTTTTAATTATTATATGCATATCGCTCCTTTATTGCAACATAGTCATAACTACAAAAAGCTTGCTTGGAGAAAAGCATATTTCAAATTTTTAGTTGCCATACAAGGCTTAAAATTTTTTTTTAGAAAATATCTTCCGAATGAAACAGTTAAAAGAAATTTGAATAAATTTTTGACACAATATAATTTTTTTTTATTATTTTTTAGCTTTTATTTATTGATTGAATTTTCACCATAAGAACTAAGAATAAGTATTCAAATCTTAACAGTAAATACAAAAAATTAATTTAGTCCAGCCAATGCTAGACAAAAAGTTTCATTTTGTGCGAATAATATCGGTAGAACCACCTATTTAACGCTCTGATGGTGGCAGGGGTATCCCTTCTTCTCAACCGAGTGTGACCTCTAAAATTAAGTATATTGCGTGCAAGAGGTTTTGGGTGAAATTCCACTTCGCTAATATACCTTGTCGCATACTTTGAAAATTCATCTTTTACTAGTGGAACACACAATATAAAATGTAGCGCTGTTAACAATTCTTCATTCTTAACTCGAAAAGCTAATTTTTTCAGATATGGCTATGTTGTGATAAAGGAGCGATATGTATGATATTAACTAACTAATTGTGAGTTCGAGTCTAACTTCAGTCGAGAAGAAGGATTATTTTTAATTATAACAATAATCGCTGTAAAACAATGAGACCACAAAAGAACAGAACAAATAATTGAATACCATAAAGCTGGGGGACAACTAGCTGTTTCGTAGGCGCTACACTACTCTTCAGCAACCACTGGGATGTGAACTCGAGATCATGTGAACATGATGTATTTCTAATACGGCCGCTTAAACAGCTCAGCCACCGAGCTCTTTAATTATTCTTACGTTAATGTTTGCCACATATTGATCGCATATATGCAATTGTTACAACCTTAGTTATCATTTCGAAATCACTTATTAGCGTTTCATCTGCGATTGCAATTTAAAATGTTATATATTACCATATAAATATCGTTGAATGTTACATAGTATTGACTAAACCTAAGAATTTTCAATAGCTGTTACAATAGTATGGTGAGGTACAATCATAATATGGTCGAATTTATTGTAAGGTTGGCTACCATGCGTTCATCTGTTTTTTACATCATAGTATAATAACTTTCCTGTTTAATTCCGCGATCGCTCCCTATGTATTTATATATTAATTTTTATTAAATTTTAAGTTTTTTTCTTTGGCTTAAATTAACGGACATACAAAATACAAATATCAATAAAAAAATATAAATAGCCTGTTTTCTATGTTTCCCAGGTATCTATATGTCGAGATTTCATAGGAGCTACCCAAATCATCAGTAGACTTTCGAAATTTTTGAAAGATATTCTTAAAAATTCAACTTTATATCCCAACAATGTCTGAAAATATCTTTCAAATATGTCCAAAGTCTACTGATGATTAGGGTAGCTCCTATGAAATGTCGATATATAGATAGCTGGGAAACATAGAAAACAGGCTATTTATAATTTTTTATTGATATCAATGTTAGAAGCTAATATAGCGAATAAAAAACTCAATTGTTAGACATACAAATATTGTTTTTTATTAAAAACCAAAGAACACATATTTTTATTCCTAAAATTATAATAGATGGATTATTACATGACAACGACTACTCCGCATATCTTGTTACTAATGGCCATAGTAAATTTATTCTGTAAATTCACATTTGTAGCATCATCGACATATGCCACTGTCCTAAACAGCATGGAATCAATAAATAATTCCATCAATAACGAATCCAGGGCTAAATTCTATAGAAGAGGAGGCCGAACCCCTCTATGTGGATTGCCCCTTTTCGCTACTCTGCAGGTTTTGACTCGCCCTATATTGGAAGTAATGACCCTATTGGTCAGTAAATTCTTTATGAAGCTAACAATTGACTGATGAACGTTCAGTTTTCCCAGAGCCATTATTATGGCCCTTGGAAACACATTATTAAATGCCCTCTTTATATCCAGGAAGGTAACTTATGCATACTCTCCATGCTCCAGAGCTCTTCCCACATACCCCACGAGCGAATGCAAAGCAGTCTCAACAGATTTGCCCTTGGCATAGGCATGTTGAGATGCTGATAAATGGCTCGGAATAATTGTTAGCCTAAGATGTAATTCATTATCCGTTCTAAGGTTTGAAGCAAGAGGAATGACAAGCTTATAGGCCTAAAATATTTCGAAGTAGTGCGTGAAGCCTTTCACCCTTTCGGATAAACACTACAACACCTCTTCACCATGAATGTAGGGTAATCTAATGTAGGACAACCTAAGGTAGAAATTGATAGCTAGTAACAATAGAATTACGGAAATCCAAACAAGAATATATTTAGAGGGGAATAAAACCAAAACAAACTAAAAATTGGATTTAATTATAGATCCAATTTTCGGTATGTACATTTGTACAACAGGTTTTAGTTGAAGTTTTTTCCTTTCTTAAGTTTTTTCTTAAGAAGGATTTTTTTTTAAATACAAATTTCCTGTGATCAATAGTTTTTGATTGAAGAAGACAAGAAAAGTAATAATCAAATCTTTAGCTGGGGTAGCTGTTCCGTAGTCGCTACACTACTCATCAGCACCCACTCGGATTTGTATAAGATCATTAGCTAAGCAAAGTTACAGAAATGCGCGTAAAAAGAAGACCTCATATAAAAAGGATTTCTAATATTGGGGAAAACAAGGATCCGAAACTGTTAGTAAAATAATTCTTAGCAAACGTGAGTTAAAATTCAGTAAATAAACACTGGAATGGCGTTCTGCGCACAGAAATTTTAGTAATCTCGTCACTAGCTCATATTTTCTATATTTTGTTCCATGAATCCAATAAAAACAGATTGAGCAATTTATATAACGTGATTGTTAAGGCGGTGTCAGATAAAACTTTGTCGCTTTGCGTGACGTTTAAAACTTTAACAGAAAACCGCAAAGCAAATAGTGTATGTCACAGTACAAACTTTGGCAACGCTCACGATTTGTATATTTATCTAAAAAAATGGTTGTTGATTTTTATATTTAATTATTTCTTATGATAATTGAAGTTAGAAATATTATTGGACGAACTACTGAAATTGGATCTAATTGTTTTTTTAATGCATAGAGCTTTGGAGCTATTAGTAAAAACTTCAACGCGTAGAAAGGTGAGAGTTGCCGAACTTTTCGCTTCACGTTGCGCTAAAGTACTTCATGTGACATGTTTCATGTATATTTTATCTCTGATGTCAAAGCGAATTTGCAACGCAAAGCGAAGCAAAAGTTTTAGCTGACACGGCCTTTACTTATTTATGCAAAAATACTTTTGTTTGGCAATTGTCGTGATTTAGTTTCAGACGTCTTTTGTTACTGCTGTCCGTATTTTCTATATATTGCACCGGAATAGGTAGCAAACCGTGTACACGTATTTTTATTTATTTATTTTTTATCTCTTTTTTTACTGTTGTCCGTATTTTCTATATGTGTTCACTATTAACTTCGTATGAAACCAAATTGCACCGGAATAGGTAGCAAGTATTTTCTTGTTTTTTTTTCTCAGTTTTCAACGTGTTCCGTGTTTTCTTTATGTGTTCATTCATAATATATTTTAAATGTACTTGATTACCTTGTGGTGTGGAAGATGTTGGACTAAATTTTGCTAATCTGAGCAGTGTCGAAGGTATATACACTGGACACTGATCAGTTTTAACTAATTTAATTCCAACATTTTAAGTGCTGCAATCAGAGTTTGTTTTAGTCTTCCGTGTTGTTATTGTTAACGAACACTACTCCCTCTTTCCTTCTCATTATAACCTAAGTTCCTAGTTCCAGTACAATGCACCGCATATATAGGGGTTATCTCCTGAGTACTGGTCCAAGATTAAAAAAAAAAAAACAAAAAAACATTTCTCCGTACCCAGAGATGTAAATATTAATTTTTTGAATTTTTGTTGAACTTTATAAGTTTTAAATTAGATTTTTGGTTTGTACATTTGTACAACGGGTTATAAATCCATAATAAACTGTTTCTAGCAATAATACATAACGTATATACTATTGTTGCTGTAACCATATTTTAAACTGATATTTCTTTGCGTGCATGGAAGAGATTTTTTTTCAGATTTTTCTCATGATGCTTACTTACGATCCTGTAACCCCGGCTTGATGTTGAGTTCTGGGACAAGCTGAATGCATTTGTGGAAAATTGTACACTTACATATTGATACCATTTTATTGTGAATTTTCCATTGCAAAAACCGATTTTTTTCAGCAGAATCTTTAACGGCCATGAACATGCATGTCCATGTTAACATTTTCTCTGATCTTAAGATAATTGACTTAAAATTATATTTGTGCTTAACAATTTTACTTTCACATTGTATTTAATTTGTTTTAAGAGAATTTCTTCCATTAATCGTTTTTAAAATTAAAAATAAACATTGATTTCATATAAAGTTTTTGTCTTGTTCATTTTATTTATTTTCACTTGAAATATTTGTAATATTCGATAGCTGTAACTTAAATCAAAATACTCGTAAATGAAATGTTCGCATTTAAAGTTAATTTTATCTTTTAATTTACATCATTATTAAAACATAAATTTCTCATTTGAAAGAGAAAAAAAAACCTTAAAAAAAGAAAGAAAAACTTTCAAAACCCTTTTTTCTTGCTTGCATGCAAAATGCATGACATTAAAGAATGGTTGGAAAATTAAAATGCAAGCAAGTTAAAACGAAACACATTTCATTATAAATAAAGTTCAACTTTTAACTTGGTAATAAAATGTCAATTAGTTCCACATGCTGAAATTGCTCGCATGTTTTTTACACTTTTGTAGCTGCAACACTGAAAGTTTCTCTGTGTTCTTTAATTTTTTATTTTATTTTTTATAGTTTTTGCATATAATTTTTATTTTAATGCATTCGTTCTTATCATTTTTTTGTATCTCTGTAGCAAAAAGGTCATGCACATGTTAAGCATTCTGTGTATTTTAAATCTATAATAGAGATTTTAATTTGCACTTTTATTAAATTTAATATGAGTTTAAAAAGCTTTACGCGAGTTCTACATTAAAAGTGTTTGATGAAAAAAAAAATGAAATTTACTTGGTACATATGTTTATTTTCTCTACTTTTGGTAAACTTTCTTAATTATAAAATTGTTAGTATGAAAAAGGATTTCTCTTTTTTGGGTTTGTTGAGAAAAATGTTAAGCTTATAACTCAACAACGTAAACAGGTGTTTTGAAATCAAAAGTATAATTTATACAATAATCGGGAAATATCTAAAGCACAAGGAGCTTTTTTATAACAATAAAGAAAGGCAGAGAAGATCACGAGGGATGACAGGTAAACCGCAAGCAGTGATGTTAACTGTAGTTTTTCTTTATTGGGCTTTATTTTTAATACTTCTAAAATCATAGTTGCTTTATTAAAAATACAAAAATCGCCCAACTTCGTAAGAATCGCCAAATTTATTGAACTATAGCACTCCAGCCATAAATATATTCAAATTACATCTTCTAAGATCAATTTCGATTTTAATCGAACTCATCTGTGGAAACAAATAACGTAAATAATTATTAAATTTGGGTTACTTATAGAGCTCTTTTATTTATATCGGGTGGTTAAATTTCAAGGGCCGATGTTGAATGTGAACCACACCTAAACGCCAAGTTTTTTCCGAATTTTATTTGACATTTCTCTATTTCAGACTTATTCAATTTGAACCATGGAGAGATACACAATCCAACAAAATGATGATCAATTTTCGAAGAAAATCATCTTCAGTGATGGGGCACATTTTCACCTCAGTGGATTCGTCAATAAACAGAATTGCCGCATTTGGGCGAATGAGAATCCAAGAGTGACTGTCGAAAAACCAATGCACCCACAAAGAGTGACTGTTTGGTGCGGTTTATGTGCTGGCGGCATCATCGGGCCGTATTTTTTCCAAAATGAGGCCGATCAGGCAGTTACTGTGAATGGTGTTCGCTATCGTGAGATGATAACGAACTTTTTATGGCCCGAATTGGAAGATATGGATGTAGACGACACTTGCCACACAGCTAACGAAACAATTGCTCTTTTGCGCAACAAATTCAATGGCCGTGTTATCTCAGGTAATGGCGATGTCAATTGGCCGCCAAGATCATGTGATTTGACACCGTTGGACTTTCTTCTTTGGGGTTATTTGAAAGAAAAGGTGTACGTCGATAAGCCAGCAAAAATTCAACAGCTAAAGGATGAGATAATTCGGCACATTAACAGCATAGAAACTACATTATGCCTCAGGGTCATCAAAAATTTGGACCATCGGATGGAGGTGTGCCGCCGTGATCGCGGCGCCCATTTGGCCGATATTTTATTCCATACATAATTGAATAACACCAATATATTATAATAAAATAAAATTACAATAATTTCCTAAATAGTTTGTGTTTTATTCAAAACCAACATCGGCCCTTGAAATTTAACCACCCTTTATAAAAGAATTTTTGCATTTGTTTTACTTAACATAAACAAAAGGAAAATTATTCGATGGTGTGCTGTAACTGAAGAGCTTTCTGAAATGCTTCTTAAAATTAAGATTCTCCGACCAGTTGCCAAATTTTGAATTCGGATTTCATACCCACTGAATACATTTTACATTTGCATAGTAAAATTTGTACATAGTGCAAAAAATATTTTTAGTTTCTATTTACTTGATAAATTATTGCAAATTGGATTTATTATTGAGAAAAACAGACTAGATTATGTATGTATACTCGTATATATAATTCAATCATTACTATTGTAAGATTGATTCACTTAGTTTAATACATGTTTAAAATACCCACTTTGTTGTTAGTTTGTACGGTAATTTTGCTCAAAAAACTGTAATTTGTTTAAGGTCGTACAGTACTTTGAAAATAAAGAGTGCAAGTATGCACTCTTGAACACACTCATTGGAACATGGTGAGAATTCAAATACCACACACTAATAGAAAAACTGTCGTAGATATAACGAACATTTCGCTCCTTTATTGCAACATAGTCATATTGTAAAAAAGCTCGTTTCGAGAAAAACGTATTTAAAATTTTTAGTTTCCATACAAGTCTTAGCAAATTTTTTGAGAAAATATCTTTAAAGGAAACAGTTTAAAAGCAATTGGAATAAATTTTTGGCACAATATAAATGATAGTACTGTTAACAATTCTGCATTGTTAACTCGAAAAGCACATTTTTTGAGATATGACTATGTTGCAATAAAGGAGCGATTTGTTTGAAAGTTACGATTTTGCTGTTGTTTTTGGGGCAACGTAAAGCTTCGTTTGGTTTATGATAATTGTTTAATTAAAGAAATAACAATCAAGAATAGAATGGGATTTGTTCGTTTATGAAAAAAGTCTGTGGTAAAAATGGGAGCTGGTGATCGGGCATTGTACCAAATCAGTCACCGAGTATACTCGTATAATGACTACATTGAAAATATGAATGCAAATTGCCCGTTAGGTTATTCATATTTTTTTGTAGCTGTTATGATATACGATTACGATTATATTAATACAATGAAATATTTTCCTTATATTTACTACACTGTTTAATAATAAAATTCTTATATATTCATGTAAAAGTATTTTGTAAAATGCATGAAATAATTTTCGTAACATTAACGAAGTAGTAAAAAATAATAAAGTTATGTTATACGCAAAATTAGCCTCCCATTATTTAAGCTTTCATAACCGAAATGAAACTTTTCATGGCATTAACGAAAGAATAGTAAACGAAACGGTTTTAATACTAAAACGAAACGTTTATTTTTCAATGCTTAACCTTAGACAGATTATAATAAGGAGGGCAACTTTCCACTTATAAAACCGAACTAGTGTTCTTGACCGGGCGTCATATATATTTAGCGGTGAACATGTCTAAACACTCCTCTAGTATCCTCACTAAGATAGTCCATATAGAGTATGCAACAGCTAAGATTACGTCGAAGCTCACCCAAATGTAAACTTTTTATTAATTTGTTAAATTTTTGTTCAACTTTTATAATTTTTAAATTAAATTTTTTTTTGGTTTATACATATGTACATCAGGTTTTAGTTCAAGTTTTGCCTTTCTTAAGTTTTTTTCCTAAGAAGGATTTTTTACAATACAAATTCCTGTGATCAATAATTATTGATTGAAGAAGACAAGAAAAATAATAATCAAATCTTTAGCTGGGGGACAACTAGCTGTTTCGTAGTCGCTACACTATTCAAACTTTTTATGAAGGCAACTAATCTCATTCTTTGTTATGGGTGGAATATCTGGGCAGATAGAGTGAGAATAAAAGAGATGATGTCAATTGATCTGAGCAAAATATCGGTAGCGAAACAGTAGAATGGGACTGACTATATAGAAATTGAAATTCTTAGGGTCAGGTCTCTGCACATGTGAAAGAAAAGATAGAATGCAGGCAGAAGTGAAAAATGGGTGTCAAAGCTTATCCAGAACACTCGTATAAGAGATGTACACTGAGTGAGCCGATCAATTCTGTGAGCTCTTTTAACTCCATAATTCATGTTTCTTTTTTTTGTCTTTCTTTTAGTTTAGTTTACAGAAATAATAAAAAAATAGTGATACAAAATAACGTACAGAAAATTTGACTGCTCAAAAAGGTATCTGAGCCTTATAATTTCAAATTGCAAGTATTGCAGTGAATTTGGTTTTTGATTAAACAGTAGTATATAAAAATTTATCTTTTTCATTGTGTTTAGTTGTTGCTTTTATTTGTTTATAGTCATTTTGTTTTGTTTTACCATTTTTAATAGCTATTTGCTATGTCATTTAAACAGAAAAAGAGTCGGTCACTGATACTTTTTTATATTATACTTGTATATTGAGCACCATTTTATGTTACGGCCGCAGAGACCAGGCAGGTTTCCAACTAGCTACTTTTCTCTGAGCACAGACCACTCAGTGGGTTCCAACCCTCTCCCTGGGTACGCCGACATAAAAAATATTTATTTATACTGAAAAACCAAACATTTGCTCAAGCCGCTTTGCTTGCCACTTCCCCGATCTCTTATAGGGGAGAAACTGGTGTTTTTGTTTCCCCATTGCCCACCCAACTTAAAAGAGCTTATAAAGGCAACTCTATATCGATATAATCAACTTAATTGTATTGCTACATATATTGTTGAGTACTTACGTCATTTTTTTATGTATTCCTAAAACGCAAAAATCCCAAAGACATTCAGTCTTACGTCCAAAGCCATACAGCAAGTTCATTACCAATTACAAGCATCTTTTTTTTGGAAATCGTTTTTAAAGCTGCTTTTAATAATCGCCAAATGACCATAAATTTCAATTCATTAAATTGTACGTTTAAATCATTACGAGCTTACGGACTTTACATTTACGTTTATTTGCTCGTCTAGTTTGTAGTGGAAACAGACATTAATAATATTTAGTATTAGTTTTTGTGCTTTATCACTTGTGAAACATCATTCATCAAGGATTTAGTTAAGTGGCAAACTCAAGATGTTTTTTTTTTTTTTTGCAACTTTTTATTCCCCTTGCAAAATAAATGCCATTAAATGAACGAAAAATAAGAAATTTCACACAGCAGAGTTAGGAGAGAAAAAAAAGTACGCAAGTACATGCCACTACTAATGCCACACTACTGTTACAACTTTAATGATCATTTATCATTTTTAGCAAAAATAAATGTTGACCTCCCCCTTCAACGCAGCTTGAAGTACTCATATTGTTATTATATTTTTGAACATACGATTGTTGTCAGACCATGTCAGTTGGCATAACTGAGTGTCAGTCCGATGATTTGATACAAGCAATGTGTACAGTGGGCAACAAAATTTAACATCAAGTTGTAAAGTTCTTCTTTTAGTTTTATATATTTGACAAATTTTGTTTCATATTAGTTATGCTTAAAATATATTCGGTTTTCCAACCTTTCAAGTAGGGATGAGACGATACCAGTACAGTATTGATACATATACTGAATACGATATCGATCGTAAGGTATCGATATCTACTTGGTATCGATACATACTTGTATCGGTCGATTTCTTCTTACGATTAGCGACAGGAAAGAACATATGGCATCAAAAATCAAAATCTTCGTTATGGGCTTGATCTTCTGATCCACTGGCTGAAATTGAGGTGTCCTAATTAGGATCCCGGAACCGAAGATTTCTAGAACGCAAGAATTCTATCATAATAATTCTGTTGTAACTGTCTGACACATTCTCCCCCGGGAAACAGGTTATACCTTGGCGTATGCCTAACCGACGCAGTCTGTATTTCGGGTAAACAGGGGAAGGGGTTCCTCGTTTGTTGTAGCAAATACAACTCTAGGAAACCGCATGACTTATGTTGTGTTGTCTTCCGAACCCCTTACCAAGGGTATAAATCGGCAGAACTGGGATCAACATAGCCCCCGGGTGGTTTTGCTTGCCGTTCAACCCGGGCTGATCAATGTTGAGGTGAGCCTACCTTGGCCGAAACGTTCTGGCAGTGGTTGGAGCCTTAAACGCAGAAAGGGGGTGTTAGTATAATTGTTCAGTGTGTGTCTTTTTCGGGTACTAACAACCTCTCGAGGGTGTGTGGTCTTTACAACAGATACCTGTACTGTAAGAAACTAGTGGATGATGGTTGACGGGTGAGTTGGCTTAAAGGCTGATACTGCAACTAGTGGGCAACTCAATAAGCCTTGTCTTCCATTGATTGCTGGAAGGGATAGAGGGCCCGAATTCCTAAACAAGGGGTTGGCTACAAACATATGGCAAAAATTCCTACCTGTGTGAGCCTAGCAAGCCACATGGGGGCGCTGGTGAATCGTGAACAATTCTCTAGTGAAACTGGTCCACCATCAGATTAGACCGTAAAGGCAGGTGCTGATGTAAATCTTTTTCACATTCTGTTTTTCTGACACATTCAATGCAGGAAGAAAAACTTTGTAGCTTGGTTGTAAGACAATTTATCATTAGTATAATCTTGGACAAAGTCACATATCAAGGTTGACATGGCCCAGATATGATAACAGGACGACTATCATGCTTAGGAGCTTGCTTCGAGGCAGCTTGCGTTCTGCTGTCGCGGTCCTGATGGAACATTGGCACATAGGGACCCGGATGAGGAGGTTAAATTTTCCATTTAATGATTTCTGTAGAAGTTGCAGTGATGAGGGGGAAGTGATAGCATTGAGCACTTTCACTATTGGTGTCCAACTCCTTCTTATATAAAGGCATTGTATCTAGGTAGACCGCTGCTGCATGATTTGGCGGAGGTATTGGAATGTAAGGTAGGTAGTTTGTTTTTAGTATATACATACTTTTTTTATGTCAATAAAAATGCAAAATCTTTATTACATATTTTCCCAACGTTTCGTGAATTTTATGTTCACTTCTTCAGGGGATTTGTATTTTTGTGGTTTTACAATATTAAACACAAATATATTGAGTTATATTCATAATCAAGCAATACAACATTTATACACTAATTTCCTTAAGGTAGGTAGATTGGGCTCCTTTAGCCGATGTAGATTTATTGAGATACATATGGCACTTAGGCAACACGACAGGGAAAGACTGGACCCAAGTGGGCTGCCTTTACAATAGCGGACAACCTATTATACCTAGCTTAGCCTAACATAATTTTGGCCTGAAGTTTTTTTAGTCACAAATTCGAATTTTTTTATGAAATGCAACCGTACACCCAATTTTTGTAGTCCCATTTCTATGCACGGATTGCATGGACTTGTTTTATGAAAACTTTGAAAACAAAAAATAAAATTATGGTGAAAATGGTGACCTGCTAAGTTTTCTGCTTGCCAATAAGAAACGAGTATTTCTGAGCGATACTAGTAGGATTGGCCGATACCTACTTCGTAGTCGGTAGTAAAGCATCGATAACGTAAGTACTTAGTATCGAAAGAAAAGTATCGAGTATTTGCTCTTACGAGTATTTACTCGTATCGTTTCATCCCTACTTTCAAGTGTTACATAGTTGCGGTGTTACTGTCACTGCCATCACTGTTCTTTAAGCAAGAGCTGCAACAAATGTATAACTACGAGTATGAAATAAAAAAGAAAAACGTTATCACACTGTTAAACTTTTCTCTCTTACCGCTCAAATTGTTACTACTACTGCTGCTGCCACTGTCTGGTTTTTGTAAATAACTGTTTGTGTATGTGTGTGTATGCATTTTACCACCCGTTAAGCTGTTTGTTTAAAGGGTCACAGTTGTGCCGACATAAAAAATATAGAGAATGAAAAAAGAAAGCGGCGATATAATACACAATATAACCGAACTAAAATCACAATACTAACGATTTTTTCCCCATTTTTTTTTTTTTGTTATTACTGCAAAAGCTGGTACCACTTTCGTTTAACAGTATGTGGTCAATATGTAACAATATTTGAACTGAAAGCATTTGCTGCGCATCATTAGATTTTATGTGCTCAAAATATTCTTCTGAAAAGTTAAAGCAACAAAAAAATAATAATAATAATAATAATGATATAAAAAATTTACTACTTTGTTTATAGAGATATGTGTTTTAATTAAAATATGGAGAAAATCGAAGGCTATAAAACCTTTATAAAACTTTTAAGAAAATAAAATAAGAAAAAGCAATGCAACATCAAACAGTAAAAGCGTCATAAAAAATATATTTTATTCTAACTCATTTTTCGGCAGATATACAGTAGGGCTCAAAATAAGTCAAGGCATTTGAATTAAAATAAAATAAGATCCGACTAAGCAAAAAATGTATACAGCTGATGTTTGTGTTTGAAAGCTGTCTCTAAGTCGACATTTCATAGGTGCTAATCTAATCAGTAGTAGACTTGGTTTTTTCGTAAAGAAAAGTAGAAACGTGCACACAAAAAAATACTTGTTTTTGTGTTCTGAATGGTATAACTAGATAATTTTTTATTTTCCGCGGCTGTCCTTAAAGCCTTTCAACGATTGTCCAATATCGCACACCAGGTATAAGAATGCCAATACCATGATATTACAGAATTCTGACATATTGTAAAAGGTTGGCCAAATGTAACCATGGATTTTCTGCCAAATTCTGCAACTTTGCATATTAACAAACCTATTATATGCAAAATGAAAGCTTCATCGCACATAATGAAATAATGTTCAATGATTTGGACAAGGTGTCTAAATCAATTTAATTCCTCAAATCCTTTTTACATGAAAATTAAAAACCTATAATGAAAAAATTGTAAGATATCAAACTTTTTCGATAGTTTTGGGTCACTCGGTATTGAACATTGTGTAGTATTTTGTAAAGAAAGCACACTAAAAAAGCTTTATAGCTTAATTTCATATAAGTTTCTATAGCTTTTTAAGCAATTAACAAACTTAAATTCTTTATAGTTTTTTTTATCCCAAATCGAAAGTTTTACAATCCACTTTAATTTACTTATTTTCATACAAAAAATCTTCTACATAAAGCTGTTTTATGTTCTAATTTGTTTTTTCACTTTCTTTTCAAGAAATTACCAAGAAAAGTGATTTTTAAAATAGATATTGTTGTTGTGTTTGTTAAACATAAAAAAGAAATACCTCCAATTAAAACTTTGTACCCCAATCAGTTTCTCTCCCTCCAAAATTTGCTTTCAAATATATTAAGAGAAAAGTTTTTCTATCTACTTTTAAAGGTGCATAATTAGCTAAACTTGTTAATTATGCAAAGCTTTTATACTTTCTCCCCTTTTACTTAATTCTACTCTAAAATCAACAATAAGTTTGATAATTTTAAAAAGGAATTAAAACAAACATTAAATTAAAACATCTTAAGAAAAAGAAAATGAAAAAAATACACAACAAATTTGAAGGATATCGAGTGACAGAAATGTCTTCATTGACTACAATAAATATTTGACAACATCAAAAAGTTTTTGACAATTTCCGAAACCCAATTAAAATAAATAAATAGTAAAGTTTTTTATTGAATTTGATAAAAATACGGGCATGTAAATTAAGTTACAAGGCTGTTTATTTTTAAGATTTTGAATTCTGAAGGAAATATAAAGTACGCAATAGCTTGCAAAGCTTTAATAAATAAGCAAATAAAAATTAGCTTTGATAAATTTTGCTGTTTATCAAGACTTTAAAGCTATAAAAATATTTATTTGTTTATCAAAACTTTAAAACTTTGCTAAAGAACTTACTACACTTGTCAGAATTTGAAAGGTTTATTAAATTTTATATTTTTTCCGGACCTTTAATATTTACGATTAATTTCATAAAAAAATATTTTATGTTTTTTGCCGTTTTATTTTTTATATAGAAGATACAAAGTTTGTCAAAAAAAAAAAACGATTCATAAATATAAAATATTTTTTATGAATATGAACATTAATAAGTTTTATTTGTTTTTGCTTAAAAAAATATTTTCTGTTTGTTACTGGTTCTTGAATAGAAATTTGTCAAATAAACTATTGATATACAGCCATGTCACAGAGCTTAATTCCGTTCGGAAGCGGAATTGAACTCTTTTTTACTTCTAAAAAACTAAAAAACTTTTCGGAATGGAATTATTTCTAATTGCAAGAATGAAACTAGTATTATCTTATAGAATTGATTTCATTCCCAAAATGTTCTAAATTTTCGTTTTATGAAGAATTAAAAACCCGATTCCATTCCATTTCCGAACGGAAGTGAATTCTGTGACATGGCCGATAGTGATATAAATTATTTTTTATGAACATGGCTTTATAAAGTCTTTTAATATTTATTAAGTTTAGTTTTATTGTAAGAGCTTTAAAGCTTAGGTAAGCTTTAGCTATTTATCCAAGCTTTATAGCTTTAAAAAGTTTCTTATCAAGTCCTTACTTTAGTAGTTTGGTTACCAAGTCTTTAAAGTTCTACTAAATTTTATAACTTTTAAAATTTGCTAAGATATATTTGTTAATTGGAGTTGGTTTAAGTTTTATTTTCTTATGTTAGTATTACTGGACGGAGTCATAAAAAATATTTTTTGTTTATTACTGTTTTTTTTTTTTTTTTTTTTTTGACAACTTTCCATATAAAGTTTGTCAAATAAATAAAACATAAATGTCAAGGTAGTTATAACAGGTGATGGAAGAATTACAACCAATACAACATCAAAAAACATAACATGTATTTTGTCGGTTGAAACTACGAAAAAAATTTGAAAAAATTTTGTCTGGAAAAGCCTGGAAGTCTAGTATTTTCTCAGAATTCTGTATCTTGTAAACATAATACCCTGGTTAAGCTTCTTTGATATATATAAAATATTTTTTTAAGAATGGTAATAAGTCTTATTTGCTTATACAAACTTTAAAGCTTAGATAAGCGTTATATGTTTCTCTAGATATTGTAACTAAAAAAAGTCTTATTGGTTTAGCATGTTTCCAAAGCTGTAATAGTTTGTATTTGCTTATTAAAGCTTTAAAACTTTTGTATTATATGTTTGCTTATTAAAGCTTTTAAGCTTTAATTAATTTTATCTCTTAAACAAGGCTGTAAATATTTAATAAGTTTTATTCGTTGCTCAAGGCTTTATATAAATCATATCATATCTGCTTAACATAACTTTAAAAATTTTAAAAATCTTTAAAGCTTTAACAAATCTTTAAACCTTAAATAATTTTAATTCTTTATCAAAACTTTAAATTTTGACAAGTTATATTTGCTTGTCGGATTTTCAAAGCTTCAAAACTTTGATAAGTTTTATTACAACCCTTTTCTTTCTCCTTTGGCCTGTAGTTAATAAACCTTTTTATATCTACTGAAACAATTTGTTTATTTATATGTTCAAATTCTTGCCATTTATTCCGAAAACTTAACAACTTATTGGCCATAATCGCATCATTAAATAAATTTTTTTCTCTTCATAAAACCTAAAAATCTGACAGACATAAAGTTCAAATATAAAAAAAAGAAAGCAGAAAACGTATCGGCAAATAAATTTAATAATAAATTATCTAATTTTAAGTAACGTTTCAACACAGCTGCTGCTTTTCACTCAACACATTTTCTCGTATTTTATTATATTTTTTCAAATAGAAAATAAAACAACATAATCATCAATTTTGCCCATCTTCTCAAATAACTGTAGCAAAATGTATAAATTGGCATTATAGATTTCGGCAACGGCTAAATAAATGGGAAAAACTGGTGGCAGCAGATAAAATAAGTAGAAATCATCGTTATCCTCCCGTCATCATCGTAAAATGAGAAATTTTTAAAATTTACAAAATGGTCATGCAGCTGCTGAAAGCTGAAGATTGAATGACATAAATTCTTCTAAGTACTCTTTTTCCACCATTGTTCATATTTGAAGTGCGAAAAACATGATTTGAAAACAAATTTATAAAAAGTATTTGGCTACGCTTACAAACTTACATATATATGTATGTAGATATATAAAATATTTTGAATTTACTTAAGTCAATGATAGAATACATCAAAATGTTTGATTGATTTATGGAACATCAATGAATTGGCTGAAATCAATACGCGGAAACATGTTTGACATCAAATAAAGTTATTGTAAAGGGTGGTCCTACCAAAACGCACGATGTTAATATTAAATGAAACAAAATTTTGTTAGAGAATTATCTTAATATTAATATTATGATAGAAGTATGAGTCAAAGAAAATATCAGCTAACTGATTGCCACGGCTTTGGTGGCATAACTCTATGGGACAGTCAATATATTGAATGACTCTGAGACATGTTTGCAGTTCAATGCGGTAATGTGCTGAATTATGTCATCCCTTAGCTCTTGAATTGGTCTTGTCTTATTGATGTACAATATTTCTTTTAAACACCCCCAAAGAAGGATGTTCAACGCTGACAAATCACATTATAGTGTAGAAGGCCACGATTTGAGATAACGATTATGCTTGCATGATGCAATGTGATCCAACTCCATTAGCTCGACACTTATCCAGAAGCCTATCTGTTACAAAACTTCGTTGAACTGAGCTCAACCAATAACAATTAGTTACCTTTAATGTTTTTATCTTGGATCAGTACTCAGGGGATAACCTTTACATATGCAGAGTATTGTATCAGAAGTAGGAAAATCGGTTATAAGGAAGGGGAAAGAGATAGTAGTGTTTGTGAAGATTCGACTTGAACTTTCCAACGGTATAACAGATACATCTGTTGGCAACTTAATCCACAGCCGAAGCGCACGGCTGAAAAACGAATTCTCTCTGTAATGCGTTGTACGTTTCCCTGAGTAATCGATCACAAATGGATGAGCCCTAGACGATGAACGCCTGTTACGTATAAATGTATGAGTTTCGCGAACAAGATCCCTAATATCGTCAGAGCAAAATCCATTGTAGTAACGATAGAACAGAGTAACGCACCCTACACTGCGTCGATGCTCCAGTGATCAATTGAGTTGGATACCCATAAGCTTTTTCGTCCCGATAAGCTTCTTCGTCCTCTTTGAGGGCCGGCCCAAACATGAGAGTTGTATTCTATTTTCGGTCCAATATAGGTGGTATAAATACTCGTAGAAAGGAGATCGGATGGAGTGAAGTACATCTTACACTATTTCAAAAACCCGAGACACTTGAATGCTTTTTTAGAGACATGAAAAATATCACACTGTTCATTCCCAGAACATCAAGAGCTTCCGATTCCTGAATATTTTTACCATTTATAAGTACAGGTGAAGCAGCACTTACGGTCCTTTGTTTGTGTGTTAGTAAACAACATTGGGTCTTACGAGCGTTGGAGGCGACCCTGTTTTTACAACCATATTCGGAGATTAATACAAGATCACTGTTCAGTGAATCATTCATACTTAGCTTCTTGGCAGCGATATCTGATAGGCTGGGCCTATAGCTAAAAAATTACGAGTGTCAAATACTGCTGTCTTACGCGAAACAGTGGATAAGTTTGGAAGTTTGATAGAGCAGGTCGTTGAGAAAAATAATAAATAGGATAGGAGAAAGAATGGAGCCTTGCGGTACCCCTGAATTAATCTTAAAGTCGTTTGATGGGACCCCAGTATAGTGCGATCTCTGAGAAAGCTCGATACAAACAGAGAAAATAAGTTTGCCAGTAGTGCACCATGCCACATTCTGTCAAATTAGTTTCTCCAGTTCTTTATTTTGTTACTCGTCGACCTAACTTAACTTCACACTGCATTTGAATGCGAGAACAATTAAAATTTAAAAATTTTTCATATTATTTCTCATTCCCAATAAAATTTTAAGATTCTCTCACATATTCGCTCACTCACTCATGAGAAGCATAAGCACCCTCTCATATTAATGATGCAAGTTTTACAAACAAATTATTAATACTAATTGAATTAAATATTTAAAACAGAATAACAACATTTGTATTTGTCATAGAAAGGGATTTGTTTAGTTTTTTGTTTTTTTGCTTATGCACTTTGAAATCTACAAAATTCTTGTGATAAACAAAATGCAATTATGCGTTTTGCATATAAATTGTATTTCATTGCTAATTTATTATGCAAATTTCGTGTAATTGGCTTGTGTTTACAGCAGCATCAGAATTTCGTCAAATGGTGGAGTAGGTAGTTTTAAGTATAAAAATAACATAAGGAATTTGTTTGTGTTAGAAAATAAACAGTTTTAAAAATGGCAATTGTGATGAAGAGAAATTAGTTTAACAGCTTTGTGCATTATTGAAGAAGTGTCTTAAGTCTTTTGAACTATAAAAATAATTAACTTCGTTTATTTAATATTATTTGTCAAAAAGTTCAATCATTATGACCACATAAAGTTAAACCCTGTTTGCTTAGTGAACAAGTTCATTTTTAAGTCAAATGAAGTAGTTCAATTTGTATTTTTTTCTCTTTTTATATATTACAATTTACCAAACAAATGTGCTATTTAAAAATAGGAATATCTTTATATGCACACTATTCTAATTCAATTTAGTACATCAATTAAGGAACTAGTTGGTCTTATTGCAATATTTTTCACTTCACAACATTAAAAAAATCAAATATATTATGTATCTATCTTTTATTTTATATTACATCAACAAGTTCAAATACTCAATCATTATAAAAATAAATAATTTTCATAAGAAACTAAATCATTTGTGCTTAGTGAACAAGTTCATTTTTGTGTTAAATGGGATAGTTCAATCTGTATATTTTTTATATTGTCTTTTTACAGTTTACCAAACCAATTTTCCATTTAAAAATAGGAATATTCATTAACTTCTTTTCATATGCATGTTTTTCTAACTTAGTTCAGCACATCAATTAAAGAACTACTTGGTGTTGTTACAATATCTCTCACTTCGCACTATAAAGAAATGCAAATAGATATACAGATTTCTAATTTGTATTAAATAAACAAATCCAAATACACAATCGTTATGAATAAACTACTTGCCATATGAAATTAAACCTGTTTTTACGTTAAATGAAATAATTCAATTTATATATCTTTCTTATATTTTTTTATGCTATTTAAAATAGATATGTTAAAGAACTAGTTGGTGTTATTGCAACATTTTTCCTAACACAATATTAACAAAAACAAATTGATATATAAATATTTATTATATATTAAATAAACAAGTACAAATGCTAAATCATTATGAATGAACTGGTTGTCATATAAAATAATATATTTTTGTGCTTAGTGAACAAGCTCATTTTTAAGTTGAATGAAATAGTTCAATTTATATATTTTTCTTATTTCCTACTTTTTACCAAACAACTTTCTCCATTTAGAAAAAGCAATATTCACTGACTTATATTAATATGTATACTGTTCTATTTCAGTTCAATACATCAGTTAAAGAACTAGTTGTTGTTATTGCTTAACTTCACAATGTTATCAGAAACAAATTGATATATAAATTCTTATTACACTCGGCGGACCATAAGTCTCTTTTTAACATTTGAACAGATCGTACCATCAGCGCGGTCAGGGCGATCGGAGTAGGAGGGCTGTGAAACTGGAGGCCGACCTTTAGATATTTAGTGTCATATCGTGTTTAAGCAGAGCACAATGTACATTTTGCATACGCCATCACAACAATGATACTGTTACTGAAGCTAAACGCACATTTTTTATCATTTTAATTTTAGCGATTGGTCTCATTCTTGAAAGATTCAAACCCTTAAGCAATGGATCCTGAAGTTTGAGATGACTAGATAAACATTTTCAAAACACTGATCCGGGTGCCCTAAAACATCAAGGGTACCAAAAACATACAGCGAGTACGAGCATCTGTTCGAAAACAACCCAACCTTTCTACTAGTAAGAGGTTTGCGTTTTTATATATGCCTCGATCATATCCAAATCGCATTTTACTATAAGATGGATCAAAATGCCATACGTCAAATGACTAATTAGCTGCAGTTCCTTGTTTGCAACTGACTTTTTCCTTTGACGATGCCTAAAAAGCATTACTAACCCAATGACCATTGCGGAACTGAAGAAAAATATACGCGAGGAAATGCAAAACACTTCAACCGATACTTATGGAGATACGAGCGGCCATTTAAAATTTCCGGTCTAGGTTTTGCATTTAAGTGATGTAATTTTCAGAAAATAAATCCCCACTTCATTTGATTTCTATAAAAAAACCAGCTTTGTAAACATGTGGCTATTTTTTTCTTATTTCCTTCAAATGTTAAGAAATTTATGCTGCACCGTGTATACTAAATTTAAAAAAACCAATGCCTACTATTAATCAAACTCCTTTTCAATAATATATTTTTTTTTGTTAGACTATACTAACTAATTAATATTACTTCCAATACTAAAAGCACTAGTTCATTATTCTCTTTTTTAATAAACTGATTGCATTTAATTCATAATAAAGTTTATTTTTAAAGCTTTGTTTTCGTCCGTCTAGAATTTACAATGTAGTTCAGCTTTCGCCAACACACTAAATGAACTAGTTCATATATCATGATATTTTAATACACTGATTCTTTTTCGATTTTTCTTTTTGTGTATAAAAATTTGCTAAATTATTTGTAATAAACTAATTAATTAATACAATTTGGAGTTATTCACTAGACGGCTCTTTTAGTGTTTCTGCAAATGGGGTTTATTTCTTATGACATTCTTTAAAACACTCTTTGTTTCTAACCTTTTTTCAAATGAATCTTCTTATTTCGTATATAATTCCAAATTTACCTTCTTATTATTGCCGCTAGCTTAAATAAGCCAGTTTTTTTTCATGCTACTATAAGTGAAGTGGTTCATTCTTTGCACCTTTGTATATGATATACTGCCTTTTTCTAAACTGTTCAATAGGAACCAGTTGATTTTCAAGCTATTGAAAATGAGCGGTCTCGATTTTATTTTAATTCAACTGATTTATTTTTGATGCTATCTAAAATAAAGTAATATTTTATGCTATTCTAAGTGAGCTAGTTCATTCTTCTTAGTTTTCTGTTTTATAATTGTTTAGGCCATTCAATTAAAGTAGCAATTGCAACCTATTTAAAATGAATGAGTTAGTTTTTAGTACTATCTTAAGTGGAGCAGGTATTATTTCAATGCTATTTTAAATCTAGATGTTAGTTTTCAATAAACTGATTTATTTTTGATGCTAACTAAAATAAATTTGGTAACTTTTTACAATACTCTATGTGAGCTAGTTCATTCTTCTAAGTTTTATGTTTGATACTTATTTACATCGTTAAATTTCAATAGCTTATTACAATTTTAACCCAGACAACATGAACAAGCTCATTTTTCATACTATTCTAAATGGACTGCTTAAGTATTAATGCCATTTGAACTAAGCGCTTGCCGGCATATCTCTGATAATTGTTTACATCGTTAAATTTCAATAGATTATTGCAATTTTAGCCTAAACAAAATGAACGAGCTCATTTTTAATACTATTCTAACCGGACCGCTTTTACTGTATTAATGCCATTTGAATTAAGCCGTTTTATATTCCATGCCTATTCTAAATGAACTAGGTCCTTTTTCATTCTGATTGCCCCACTCCAATCACTTCCGTATGCTACTCTATATGACGCAGTTTATTTTTCATGCGATTCTGAAAGAACCAGTGCATTTTTAAGTTTTCAATCTTTTTTAAGTTTTCGCTCTCGTCCTGATAAGCCGATCAATAAGGACTTATCTAAATAGCACGCCTGTGTGTGGCAAAATTCAACTTATTAAATTCCTTAATCATGTTTAATTAAAACCACTTGATTTTAGCAATTTTAAGTTAAAAGGTTTATAGTTTTAATATCCATTTTTCATATATATGTTTTAAATTCTTGATTTGCCAGAGTGTGTTTCAATATTTCAACTATCACAATCTATTTTCGTTCTATTGCAACTATTTGTTTGCTTGTATGCGTTTTCGCGAATTATGCAATTAAATATTTATAAATATGTGATCGCACAATAAAACTTACATACATATATACTTATGTACATTGTTTTAAATTTAATGAAATTCATAATTTTCCATGTGAATATTTGTATGAGAATGAGTGTGTTTTCGTGCAAAGCATTTCGCGACTGCTGCTGATTCAGGCGAAAAAAGTGTAGATTTTTATTTTGATTGTTATTTTTATTTGCTAGTTTGTGATTTTGGCTTTTGTCAGAAGGTGTAGACTGGATAGCGCTTAATTATGATAATATAGAAATGCAATTAGTGGTTGTCGCCCAAATTTATGGAGTTTTCAACACAATAGTGTTAAAATATATTTAAATTATATTACAGTACCAGGCTTTTGGGTGGGATAGCAAGAGAGATATGAGCTAAAATTTTGCAAAAATTTTAAATAATTTTTGTCTTGTTATTAACATCCTTTTACTCTCCTCCAACTCTTTTTGAAAGCTTGAGTAAATTAAAATATTTGTTTTCTTCTTCATAATTTTTTTTCTTAGTGACTTCACATACTCATTTTATTTAAATTAAAATTTTTGTTCTCTCAAAAGAAGTTATTAGCTACTCCTGTCATTTTGTGCACATCTTTAATGTCAAACCGAGTGAATAAAAAGTCATACAAAACAATAAAATTTTAATTTTATAGTTTTGCATTATTTGCTCATTTTTAGTTTTTCATTTGGCAAAAATATTTCAAGTCATTTATTCATACTTCATATTTGTTTTATCAAAATAGTTTTCTGTATTTATTTAACACTTAAAAAAGAAATTCATAAAACAATATCTGTGTGTACGAGTGCGAGCGAGCATAGAACGAATTCCAGAACTTTTTATTGTTGTTTGAGTATGATGTTGATGTTGCTACAATACAATGGCTGAGTGATATGCAAAGCTCATTATAATTAAAATACCCTACAATGGGTCGTGGTAGGAAAACGCGGTCATTAAAATTAATGGAAAAATCTATTTTATACATTAATGACAAAAAAAAAACAAGAAAAAGCATTAAAAAAAATATATCATCGCACATATACAAATATATCATGACAAAAGCATTAAACCGGTTCATTTGAATAAAGCTTAAAAATTAACCGATTCATTAAGACTAGCATATAAAATTAACTAATACAGCTATTAAATAGCAATAGGAATATATTATATGTATACTACCGAGAGTATTCAAAGGAAAGAAAAATATCACTGCACTTATAAGAATATAAGATTTGAACCGATTCGTTTAAATTGAGATTAAAATAATGAACAGGAACAGACTAGCATAAAAAATTAAGAAGTATAGTTATTAGAAAGAGCTATTAACCGCTTTACTTAGTTTAGCGTGCAAAATTAACCGATACAATTAGATTAACATAACAACCGGGTTTATCCCAAGAGCATAAAAAATTAGTCGCTTTATTTAAAAAGGCATCAAAATTAATCGGTTCAATGAAAAATTAAAATTGCGGTAAAACCGTTTAATTTGAAAAATGAACTAGTTCACATAGTATAGCACAAAACTTCGCCCATATAGTTAGATTCGCACAAAACGTGAACCTTTTATTAAAAGTTACTGGAATATATAAAACTGTTTAGTGCCAAAAAAAAAATTATTCAAAGGAAATATATCATTGAAAAATGAACAAGTTCATTTAATATAGAAAAAAGCTTCGCCGATATAATTAAATTAGCACAAAAATTAAAACAATTGTAAAACATAGCTAAAGTATATAACTGTTTAATAATGAAAAGCTAAAATATATAACTGATTAATAATAAAAAACTCCTTAAAGAAAGTATATTGCAGTTAAAATAACCGGTTCACTTAAAGTAAGCTGAAAAATAAACCGGTTTATTGAGAGTAGTATAAAAAATTAACGGGGTTATTAAGAATAGCAACAGAAAACAACTGCTTCATTTGTGGAATAAAAACTGAAACTATTTAGTCCGAAAAGCACCAAAATTTAACCGATTTAGTTAAAAAAGTATGAAAAATGATATGTTTATCTAGGAACAAAATTGATTATTGAGCTAGTTCATTTGAAAAATTAAGTTATTTACCTATTATTATTTTATTTTATTTCAAAATTATGGAATCAACTGATCCAAAAGCAAAAAAAAAAAAAATTTTAAAGCTGTAGTTTTTTAATATTTCATATATATCTTAAAATATTTATTTTAAGACATTACATTAATAATGAACAGCTTCATTGGGATTACCAAAAAACTGCACTTGAAAGTCGCCTTTGCTACATGTGTTTATAATTCAGCTTTTATTCAATTTTCCATGCAGTTGGTTTTAAGTATTTATTACGTTGTATACAATAAGTTTTTGTTTAAATATTTGCTTCGTTTCTTCTCTTTCAAATTTAAATCTCCAAGTTTCGCCAGTCTTTTTTCGTTAGCGCTTTTTTTTATTTCCGTTGCTTACTGTTAACTGATTAAAATATATTTTTGTTTTTGCTATTTTTTTTTTTTTTTTTTTGTTATGAGAAAAGTTTTTATGACCTCATTAAAAGGCGTATACTTTGCCTTTTTTATGGCCAAGTATGGTTGCTGTTTTATTGCCGTTTGATTTTTATCTCTAGATGAAAATTACACAAAATAGTTAAATTAGCCAAAGAAATAAAATTTAAATATTCTTGGCAAATTAAACAAATATTTAAAACTAAAACTTGAGCAAATAATAGTTAATAGTGTTATACTAGAGATCTAAACTTACTACTAAACTATGCTTTAAATTAAGAGTAGCTTTATAATTGAAGCGAAAAAAGTTTAATATTTGAAAACAATATAATTTTTCCTAATTTATAAAATATTTGAAAATAATATGGTAAATAATATCACTAGTCAGCTCTTATATGCAAATGAAAAGTAGAAAATTTTTTTATATTAGATAAAATGAACTAGTTCATTATAGATATGTAAATTCAATAAACTGAAAACGTAGGCCCCTATTACTTGTTGCAAATCTTAATATCAAAAATTATTTAAGTTGCTATAAAGCTAACACCATAATTGAGCTCTTAGCTTTTTTGTTTTTCTTCTTTTTTGAGAACAGTTTCAATAATATTTTTATTGAAACTGTTTTCCTTACAGAAAAAAATATGCCACTCAATCAGGTTATACCGTACGCTCATTTTATTCCGTAAGCCTACCATGTCATTACAATAAGCAAATGTAAAAAAAAATGATATATTCTGGCTCGTTCTAAAATTAGACATTATCACTCCAGGCTCGACCACATGCAAGTCGGTTGTTAAAATGTAATATTTTTGTACATATATTAAAAATAAATAGTCGAACTTATTGAATATGCCTAAATTATATGATGATTTTTGTCTGGCTTAAGTTCAAACTTCCCAGCTAGCAAATGTTGTTTGTTAGACGATTGTGTTCAATTTGCAATCCCCAAAACAATCTTCTGTTGATTATCTAACGAGTTTTTTTTTTCATTTCTTCTTTAAACATTTTCTGACACGCTCGTCAGAGAATCTTGGAATGTTTGTTAGACGATGAAAAATTTTATAGTATTTTATATTATACATAAACAGAAAAATATTTTTATTGTTCAATAATCTTTTGAGTATAAAAAGTGCGGGTGGAGATTATGGTGGTGAGTTTGTGCGAATCATATTAGTATGAATATATCGAATGAGCTTTGTGTTGTTTCCTTTATGAATCATACAGAACATTTGTAACAGAACATACAGAGCATTTGTAACAGCGATTAAAAAATGAGTGCAGTAGAAATGTCAACCGTCTCTTAACATAGTTTGAGCATCTGGACCTAGAGCCTAAAAAAGTAATAAATACTTGGACATTTCTAAGGTCGAATAAAATTAGTAACATATAAATTATATCATTTAAAAAAGTTTGAAAGACGAACAACTGCATTTCGATTGGTATGCAAAATGAACTAGGATAATAATTATATATATATATATATATATATATATATATATATATATATATATATATATATATATATATATATATATATATATATATATATATATATATATATATATATATATATATATATATATATATATATATATATATATATATATATATATATATATATATATATATATATATATATCAGTCAGTCAGTTAAACTCTAAAATTGAACTACATAACCTAGATTAGTATAAACGAGAAACTGATCTGTCTCAAACACGATGAATAGATTTCAATATGAATATGAACTAGTTTACTTGAAGTAACATAAAACCCAGTTGCTGTTATGTAACATAAAAAAACAAACCATATTGCTTAGAACGGCATGAAATCTATCAGTTTGGTTATAATAGTTTTTAAAATGAACTAGTTCATTTAATAGAATATGCAAATCAACTAGTTCTTTTAAGATAATATGAACAAAATTAACAAAACAAAACTGGGTTTGTTCGAAAAAACGACTAGTTGATTTGGATTAGCAAAAAAATTAATGGGTTAATTAAAAATATCACAATAGCCTAACTGCAACCCTTTTTTAAGTTTAAAGAAACACAAAAACTGCGAAGTTTTTTTGCTTGTCTGCAGTAAAACCCAGGGTCTGGGGCAGAAGTCAAACCTGCGACCTCGAAATTGTTGGTCGAGTACTTTACCAAATCGGTCATCGAGGCACCCTAAGTGCTGTGATAAGGTTTGTTTTCATTGTTCTATGTTTTTATTGATAGGATTAACTCCAACATCCACAAACACTACTCACTCCTCCCTCCTCCTCATTATTTATTTTCGTAATTCTACTACAATTCGCTCGTTCTCTAAAGGCTAGTTCAAGATACAAAAATATCACAATACATGATTTAGTAACACAATAAGTGATTCAGGTTCATTTGAAGAATAATGAAAAAAAATTATATTTTCTTAAGACCAAAATATTGAAGATAAACCGAAAGGCCTGAAAACGTTACTAGCTCATTTAAAATGGTATGCAAAATTATTCGGTGCCTAAAGAGTGGAATATGTAATTAAACGGTTTGAATAAAATGGTGATCTATTTAGAGTAGCGTGAACCAGTGCAAAAACAAAAACATGGAAAATTAAGCATTTCATTTAAAAAACCAAACAAAGTCAACCGGCTGATTTCAATTGATCTGCAAAATGAACCATTTCTTTCAGAACATCAACCGAACTTGCTTACTAACAACAGCAGGAAAAAGAAACCGTTTATTAACATGAAAAACTAGCAGTTTCATTTCGTAGTTTTATTTTTGTGTATTTTATTGTTCGACATACCTGTGACGTATACGCAATAAATATATTTATATTACGCATACTCTTCACGTCTCATGCAATTGAAAGCTTAAAGTATTTTTGTATAAACTATAAATGTTTGCTTACATTTCGATATGCTTCTCTCATGTATTCTTTTATAATGTGTAGTTAATTTAAACTGTATGTACCAGCTAATTATCTTTACGGCTGAATTTAACAAAAGAAGATGCTTTTGAAACGACATTAATGCTTTTATATGCCTAATAAAAATGTCTAGAAGAAAACAATACATTGGATGGTATAAAAGATGATTTAATGTTTACAATGAATTTTTACACCCTGTAGTTCGTGGAAGAGTTAAAGTATTTCCAGCGGTTGATGTGTAGCGATAAAGCGAAATAATAACAAAAGTATATAAAAATTAATGTGATAGGAAAAGTTAATATATATCTATGAGTCACAAAGAATATGCTTCACAATCTAAGAGTTGCTGGGTAAACACAAAGCAAATACGTGACATATGAACAAAAACAAGTAAATTACACTGCTAATTTCAATAAAAAAATTATATGTGCAACATTGTTTTTAGATTTGTAACATATTTAACAGCATCTACAAAGATGTAGAATGAATAAAAGAAGGCTGTAAAAAACAAAACTAAAACTGAGTATTAGCGACTTTTTGAAAGAATACAAGAGAGGCACACATACACACACCAACACATGCAAGCCAGAGAACTTCAAAATCATAGTTTTCCTTGATTTTATTCAGCACATGTTAAAGAATAACAGAAAGTTCAATGATGATTAAAAATCATATTCATTCTGGTGAATACATCAAATTCCGATTATGAGCAGAATTAATAAAAGCACTTTATTAGCACTTTATATTAGCACACGTTAGCAGGCAAGACAAGGGCTTGTAATAAATTCATCGTGGCCAGATGCTGTTATTCTTGTTAATTCATACAACATGTTTGAACCGAACGTCTGCGTGGCTTAAGCAATGTGATATACCAACCATGCAAAGAACATGGACAAGTTTGATCATTTGTAAAAAATGCTTATTTTCTATTGCTAAACATGCGTCCGATTAAAGGATCAAAGTTTGTTGAATTGCATACGCGGAAGTACAGATGCAAATATGACAGAACCCAGTTGACAAAATCGTCCTAGATGACATTGCCTTCGAAGATATATGCACGATTTGTCCTCTTTTGTTTACATTTTGTAATGAAAAGAGGACAATATGGATGACAATGTCTTTAATCTGGCTACCCATCTATAGGGGACAAATGAGCGATAATGTCTAAAAATTGTTCATGTAAGCATTTCAAAAAAGCTACGGTACAAAAAAAAAATGCTAAACAAGAGATTATATTTGTATTTCAACAAGCGACACGATAGACAATAATTTCTTCAATCTAGTCTTTATTCTTCTAGTCTCCTTGAAGCATAAGATTTCTTAAAAAAAAATTAATGGAACTCCAAAAGAACAACAAAAATTTATAAAATTTGAGTGTACATTTTTGCTTAGTTCAATATTAACAGCAGTACGAGACATCTCAGTTGGCAAAATCATCCTAGAGGACGTTATCTTCAAAATTATATGCACGATTTGTCCTCTTTTGTTTATGTGTTTTGTCTAGATTGTACGAATAGACATCAAAAATCAATGAAAATTAATATACAAAAAGCTTGCCTTTCTTGATAGGAATGAATGAATTCATGCACAATAATTTATTGCTTTTTGTACATCAATGTCTATTAAAATTTTAAGTGTTGACTGGAAAAGACCAGCACACGAGTTGACAAGTTTGATTAAACCTATGATCAAAATAAGCAGGTGTTCAATCTGCATGTGGTCCGATGGCCTTAAAACGAACAACGTATAAAAAAAGTTCGAGTAAGTTTGATTATTTCATTCATTCTCACTTTAAAGAGTCAGCCGATGTGTAAACCATCAGAACCAACAATGACGCACATGTTCGATGGCTTTAAAATGAACAACAAAAGAGAATATGTGAGCAAGTTTGATCATTTCGGAAATAAAAGACAAGTTTTTTTGTGTCATTGTTATTGTGGAACGATTTGTTAATCGACAAGTGAAGTTCTCTGATACACACGACATTATCTGGAATATAACGATTTTGTTGCAACATAAACATTTAAATTTCATACTTCGTTGTAAAACAACTGATGACAATGAATTGTAAGAAAAGTTGAACAGTATGTAATAGTATATGCAATAACAACAACAACAACAGCAACAAAATATGCAACAAAAAATATGATAAAAGACAGCAACTAAAATTAGAGAAAAGAAATATAAACTCGTATAACAAACAATAGTATTGGTTGTAATTCTTTGCCAACATTTGAGTCAACAAAAGCAAGTATTGCACAGTGGGGTAAAAATGGTATGCAAATTAAAAAAAAAATTTTATTTAATTTAAATTGATAAAATGTGCTGACGTTATATATGAATATGGGTTCATAATTAAGTTATCTTCATGCAGCTATATAATTTTATTTTAATTTACGAGTTTTTTGCCATTTCTGGTTTGGCTAGTAAGGCCTTTTATATTGTATAAATAAAAACATGTTTTAAAAATCAATGACTTATATTACATTTTGACAATAGTAAGTTTATTCGGTGAACTTATATTTGTTTTATGTGAGTAAGCGTATCATACATATGATAGCAAAATATTTTAGGATATAATAAAAGCTACTGTCATTTTTAAACAAGTTCGCATAATACTGACATTGCGTGCAATCATATTTTGCAGTTGGTGGATGGTAAAAATATATTTATAGACATCCAAAAGAAAACATATTTATGGGGAAACATACTATAATTGAATCCATAATAGGCTTTTCAACAATAATACTCAATGTGATGGCATCTAAACTAATGTTGCTTTAACCATATTTCAAACTACCTTTTCTTGGCGTGTGGTATATTATCTGCTATTACCACAAAATATTTGAGTCCCACATTTGACAAATGCTAGGTGCCAACAAATATTTGTAATTCATCATACTAAAACAGGAACTGGCAAAAAAATTTAATGTTTATTATTTTTAGTTTAACTTGAGTCTTTTTTTTTTTTTTAAATAAAAGCATATATTTTACCAAGTTCTAAAAATCTACAAAAATCATATATTTTTTGAAGTCAAGTGAAAATCAAAAGAGCGAGAAAAAAATATATTACTACGATTTTCCAATACACTTCAAAGTCAAGTCGTACAACAGCTTGTGCTGCTTGTGTTGCCATTGAGGTCTTTTAGTTTTCGTTTCTTTTAGTTCCCTGATGAATTCAGTTTATTTATTTTGTTTTAGGTTATATGGATATTGCTGTGTGTGTGTGTATCTATGTGAATAGCTTTTTGTGTGTGCGCGTCTGTAAGCTTAAAATTTTATTCGTTTTTAAAAGCATTGAACTCTTGTTGACTTATCAAGTAGAAAATTAAACAACGTTATACGATTTGCTAACGGGTTGGAAACGAATTAAGGGCTGAGCTTTAGCTGCAGTGTTTTACAAGCTTAAAATTTTTATTTATTATTTTGTTATGAATTTCATTTATAAGTTATAAAAATTTTATTTTATGTTTATTTAGTAAAAAAAAATTCGAGTAGTTTTGTCGCTTCTTGTTTGATGCAGCTCCCCATATACAGGGTGTCTGGTAGCAAATTTATATTTTCAAACCTAAATAAAACGCAATAATTGGCTTAAAGTTTTATTAAGAGCATGGAGAATGGAAAAGCGGATTTTGTGTTTTAAAAATTATTTCATCCAGATGTCAAAACAGATCGTCATTACTAACCATTATTTTGAGGTAGACTCAAAAACAAAAACCTTAGGCTCCGGAGAACTCGGTGGAATATCCCATATTCCCAAAGCAATTGATCAACATTTGGGAGAAATTTTCCCGAAGCAAAATCATCAAAGCTCTGTCTGTTGTGGCCCCGCCTCATCACGTTGAAACCACGTATGTGAAGAGAAGAATAGATGAACTCACAGGTTTTGTAAAAAGAATTCCGTTGTCATGCGTCGATTTCACCCTTAACATTTTTCGCCTGGCTTCGAGAATTTGCGTAAACAGATGGTCCAGTTATCTCGTGATTATCTGGTGGCTATTTGAACAACAGTAATGACAGTTTTGCTTGTTGACGTAGCCGTTTCAGTGAAAATGAGCCCAGTCGATGCGATCCCCCGTTCGCACCATTTATTACTTTTTGAAATAATCGTGCTAATCTTTTGATAAAAAATTTTAAAGTTGCTGTTGTAAAGATAGAGCTAAAGTTTACTGTTTTCAAGCTTCTAGGAAAAGATTATTGTGCTGTTTATAGAACACAGACAAGCGACTCGTCAAGAAATTTTGTATAAAAGTTACTTCATTTTTTGAGTCATTTCCATACAAATTTTTTAGACAAGTCGCTCGTCACACATATAACTTGGTATATACTAATAGATTCACTAACGTAAAATAAATAACAAGTCAAGCTTTTTCCCCCTAAAGGTTTACAAAACGCCAAATTTTACTCATTCAATATTTAAAACAATAGCAACAATAATTTTATAAAAGGAGTTTCGGCTCACGGTGATAGCCGTCTGGCTTTTTTTAGTATCCAGCTTCACACGGTACGTTTGTACTAAAGTTTAAAATTCCAAGTGAGCTGAAGATGCTAGGCTATTTCAGGGTATCAAGCGGCCTGCGTACTTAACCCAAAGCTTAAAATTTATATATTATCGGTGTTATTTATAATATATAGTTTAAAAAACTAAAAATCTCCGATGTTAAATTTAAAATAATTCATTATATAACCCGATAATTATCAATATGACGTGTTTTGAGTGTTTTTGGAATTCCCAAAATCAGCTTCAGTAATCGCCAAAATCCCCACTTTTTCGGAAACAATACGGCAACTTCAATCTTCGCACTAAAGGGAATGACCATTTATAGTTTATATGCATGTTACATGGCAAAAACGCACACCGAATATAAAAAACCAGTTGAAAACCGGTTAGTGAATGCGAATTCATTTTGGGAACTTCCAAAATCGGCTTCATGAATCCCCGAAATCCTTTATTTTCTCAGAACCAATACGTTCAGATACATGTTTTACAGCAAAAACGTGCACCGAAGCGAAGTTATTCTGAATTTTTTTTGGGGTGTTCCCAAAATCGGTTTCGTGAATCCCCCCTTATTTTCCAGGAATTCCAACTATCGCAATAAAGCAGCAACACTTTTATATACCTGCACATGAAATAATCGCTTATTTGGCATGAGTTACGAGAATTGCCAGCATACAAAAAACAAACAAGCAAACAAATATAAAAACTATATCAGGTTTATTAAGCTATTATTTGGTCAGTTTTGTATAGAAAATTGCATAATAAAAGCTTAATGAGCTTAAAATATTTTTTATAACTAATGCTTTTATTTTCAGAAGCAAAAAATTTACCCTCAATTGTAACACAGTTTCAATAATTGTAAATTTTCTTAATAAACCTTTAATATGTTTTTTGATAAAGTAGCTTTTTGATCCCTTAAAAACACTTTAATATCATTTGCTTACAAGTTGCTGGCATAGTCTTAAATATCAGCCATAGCGCAAATTTCTTTTTAAAAACATCCAAATAAAACTGAAAACTTCCGTAAGTAAAAACTAAACAAAGATGTTTCTTCCTTTTTTATTTGAAGTGTTTAAGTAACTTGTGGTATTTGATGGCATTAAAAGATTGCAAATTTGTATAAAGTATTAAGAGAAAGAAAATCCGTTAAAGCAACTGAAAAATATTGACATCTTTGTCTATAGAATTAAGCAGAACAAATCTACATTTAAAATGCAGCATTAAAATTGCATCAAGATTTGCGTTATACAAGTACAATAAATTTAATTGACTATTTAAAGAAAAGAATATTGAAAAAGAGAATAAGAAAACAGGCATTTAAATGACAAAATATGGATTTTTGCAATAACTGATTAAAAAAAAATAATTAAGAATACTCAAACAAAAATTTAACTGCCTGTTCCATGATTTCGAACGTTAACATTCGCCAGTATTTTGTTAATCAAAAAACTGAAATGTAGAGCTTTCATTAACTTTCTGTAGATAAAGTCGCGTTCGCGTTAATATATTTCGACATATTGTAATTAGATCATTTAGTTTGCTGTTAATCAATTTTTGGCTGTTCAAAATGTTAACGAGCGATAACGTTCGATATCGTGAGACAGGCCCTAAATTACAAAGCTTTCAAAACGACTTGGGCTTAAATCAGACCAAGATGTAATTTTTAACATGTATTTACACAGAGAAATATATAAATTATTTAAAGAACGCAAAATTTCAAGTAAATCAACTACAAATGATTTTATTGCTGTTCTTGCGTTCTTGGTATTTCGTTTCTTATTGTTTATTCTTATTGTCCGCAAGCTGGTGTGAGCATGTGTATGTGCGTAGTAGCAAATATAATTGTACACTTGAGTATGGAACTATCAATAACTAGAAGGCTCACGAAAAATGCAGATGGTAATAAAGAAGTATAAATAGCAGGCGGATCTGCGGCAGAGAGCCAGTTTAATTTTAAACTTTATTATTAAGTGTTTTAATACACAGTGGCATTTAGTGTAAATAAAATTGTGAAGTATTTTAGTACTGTTTAACAAACATGCGTGAGTGTCATTAGTATTTCATTTGCAGCTAAAGAAACTGCAAAGTTAGTCACTTGACTGGCACTCACTCTCTCTTCCGAAAGTTACCTGGCTCTTTTATACTACTCCGCTACAGTTTCAGGGCATATAGCTGATCTTCTGCCACTCCATTTTTAACCCTATAATACTAACATTATTTAATACTAATGCCACGTAAATTTTACGTACTGTAGAACTGTCGTTGAACGCTTCTGTTAATTAATTTAATTAATGTAGTTAATTTAGCAAAATTTTTCTTTGATTACTTGCTTAATTAAATAAGTAGCAGGCACAATAGAAACGTGTATGAGCAGTTATTGCGCAGGTTGCTAAAACTGCAAATGCCACTACGTGCGCATAGATAAGACTGCGCTTCAAGTTAGTCGACTTTATTCTAGCCAATTTCAGTCACCGAAGAAAATGTTTCTTCAAACTCTTTGCTTTACTGTTAAGCAAACACACGGTTGTCAGATGTTACAATATCGTAAGATCTTCCAACATGCTGACAACGTAGTGACAATGAAAAATTGTCTCGCAGAAGAAAATTGTATGTTCAAACGATCGTAAGAAAGTCATACAATTTCATTGTCAGACTATGGTCTGACAAATAATTCATCTGACAACAAAAATTGTCAGTTCACATGGTTGTCAGATTGTTGGATGGAAAAAAAATTGTCAGACATGTTGTAAGGCATTGCCACTTATGTATATCAACAACCATCTGTTTGGCAGTGTTGCCCATCAAGCCTTTTTCAGAAAATGATGCCATTGTCTGGTGCAATAGTTTTATACATCTGACAATTAAAACTGAGCTTACAATACCAGCCAATCATCTGGCAATGACGACGAAGAATGTTCTCACGATTGTCAGAAGCCTGACAACATTGTCGTCTTACAATTGATTGGCAATGGTTTTTCTGACAACTTTGTAAGTCAAAGTTTGGCAGTTCACACGATTGTAATACATTTTCAGATAATTTTACTGGACATATTGTAAGATCTGACAACCGTGTGTACGTAGCTTTAGTATTCCAGGGTTAAACCGATTTTTTCGTTGCGTGTTTAAATGTTTTTTTCAAACCCTTTATTTGTTAAATTCGTTTGCCAGTATATCAATTTCATTTTATAACAACTATTAATATTTTACAAGCTGTTAATTAATTAAATAAATTTTTACTTTTCAAAAGAAAAGCAATAAAATATATATTTATTAAATATATATCACGTAAAACTCATTAACAATTGCAGCAAAAAGAAACAAAAAAACATGAATAAAATAAATAAAATAAAGTAAAAAAAAACCTACATAAAAAGAATTGTAAAAATCAATTAAATTAAATGTGGTTTTTGTTTAATTAATTTATATTTAAATGGAAGCTTGGGCAAAAACTAAAAACAGCCTTGTGAATTTTTAATTATTGGTTAAGAAGCACTTTCTATGTATTACAACAAAAAACCATTAACAATGAGAGGTTGCTTTAACAGCAAATATAATAATTAATTTAATAAATTTGCAATTAAGTAATGTAAAGGTAACACTAACAGGTAATAAAAGTTGCTTTGAAAAATTTGTTTTACAATTAAAAGCAATTTTGAAATAATAATTTTAGCAAAATTATACTTTTTTTTATTAGTAAATGAAGAAAGAAAAGAGTGAAGTTTTTTAAAAGTGGAGAGTTAGAGATCAGAAGAGATTCAAATTGTGAAAAAAGTGATTTAGCTGCAAAAGCCCAGCTTATAAATATTCACAGCTTGACTAAAAGAAAATTGTTTATATATGAAATGAAAGTGCTGATGAGACAAATGATCCTGCTTCCAAATAATAACTAGTTAGAAATTATGAAAAAATATTACATATTTCTAATATTATACCCATCAGGTTGTTATCATTCGTCTAGCTCATGTTCAATCCTGGTTAAAGCCAAGAAATATTTTTATTATTTTTAATTATAACAATAATTACCGCGATCAATAACTCTTGATCAAAGAAGACAGAAAAAATAATTGAATACACTAAAGCTGGGGGATAACTAGCTGTTTCACAGTTGCTACACTGCTCATCAGCACCCACTAGGATTCGAACTTAGTACCATGTAAACATGATGCATTTTTAATACGGCTGCTTAACCATCAAAGAAGTATTACTTTAAGCTTAGATTAAGCATTTTATTTCATTCTTATGGACATATTAGTTGTTAAAGCGAAACTATATAATAAATTGAATATATTTCGTTTGATTCTTGTTATAAGTATATCGCTTTAATAAACCTATTATATCTCTTAAAGTATAATTAATAAATTGCTGTGAATTTACTTTAAATTGTGTATATCGGCAGGCAAATTACCCGCTTCACGTTATTTCCTTATAAAGCTATGTACACACGGTTGTTAGATGTTACAATATTGTAAGATCTGGCAACATGCTGACAATGTAGTGACAATGAAAAATTGTCCCGCAGAAGTAAATTGTGTGTTCAGACGATCGTAAGAAAATATTACAATTTCATTGTCAGACTATGGCCTGACAAATAATTCATCTGACAACAAAAATTGTCAGTTCACACGGTTGTCAGATTGTTAGATGAAAGAAATGGCCAGACATTTTGTAAGGCATTGCCACTTATGTATATCAACAACTATCTGCTTGGCAGTGTTGCCCATCAAACTTTTTTCTGACAATGATGCCATTGTCAGGTGCATTAATTTTATACATCTGACAATTACAACTGAGCTTACAATAACAGCCAATTATCCGACGAAGAGTGTTCTCACGATTGTCAGATGCCTGACAACATGATCGTCTTACAATTGATTGACAATGGTTTTTCTGACAACGTTGTAAGTTAAAAATTGGCAGTTCACACGATTGTAATACATTTTCAGACAATTTTACTGGCAATATTGTAAGATCTGACAACCGTGTGTACGTAGCTTAACACAATTTAGCTCTTGATGTATGATTTTACAGTGTCATAATTCATCGATAACGTATGATCAATCGTAGTATTTATGATCTCTCAATATCTTTTACATAAACACAGACGTATTAGTAATGTTTAGTTAAGATATAAATGTTATAACTCATATCCCCTTTCCTAGTTATATTGTGGTACATAAATATATATTCCAGTCAGCGTTGCAAAAGAAGATTTGAAGATATACAACTATAAAAACTTATAATTCGTTTTTAACAAGGTGAGTACTAAATAAAATTTTCCATTTGCAAGAAAAAGTGTGAAACAAGATCCATGTTATCACCTAGGAGAACGATGTTGTACAAGTTACCATACTAGCAAAGCTCAAAAAGGGTTCACAGCTGGTCTTCCAGAATGCCCTCCGTCAACAACCTTCCGTTGCATGCTTGTCCCGAAATCACATAATATGTAACTAAAGAGGTGCAATAGTGTACAAGAAAGTATGGCGAAAACTGTCTAACCATGATGATACGAACTTTGCAAAAATGATATAATTATTTTATACGAGTATGCTGCGGTGTAATTTAAAGCTGACTGACACAGCAAACAAATTATATTGCGGTTTAACATGCACTAAGAGTTTTATTTGTTTAATTTGCAAACAAACAATTTTCTGTGAATACTGTTCCTATGCATAAATTCATGCATACAAAAATGCACACATAGTTTTCCATTATACCATGGATTTTTTTTTTTTGTTAGAGATATTAGTAGTACTAAATTGCGTTGTTTAAAACAAACATGTTACTCTCAATATCTCATTTATTTAATGACATTCAATATGAAAAAAAATAGCAATAACAAAGTATTGAGAAAGAAGACAACGTCAATGTAGTAATGAAAAATTAGTGCGATAGTTAGGTAATCAAGATAATCACAAAGAGAATGACTCTAGGACCCAAGACAACCTAGACTATTCCGGGGTATCCAGCGGCCTGACTACCTAACCTAACCCAACCTAACCTAGGCAATCAAGATTGAATTTGTTTTTTGTAATATACATCATATATTTTCAGACTGCAAGGTGTAAAAGATACATATGTGCACTCTACACAAATAGATCTGTAATGACATTCAATGTGAATAAAAAAAATTGCAAGAAAGATCTGTACAAAACGCATTGAAAAAGAAAACAACGTCAATGAAGTCTTGGAAAATGAATGCGATACTTACACAATCAAGATTGTACGTCATATATTTTCGAATTTAAAAATGTAAAACGTATATGGACTCAACACAAACAGATAAATAACTATTAAATAATGATTTAAGGATGTAAAATATATATGGCCTCGAAATAAATAATTAGCAGTACGTAACACTCGAAACAACCAAATTCTTTTTCCGTTTTGGACTATCAATGAACATCATGATAGCCGACCTGAAGATCTGGGCATAATTTGACAACTAGCAGAAAATGATAGGCTATTAATGACATGCTGTTAATAATAATAAAAACAATGATAATATTAATAATAATAAAAAGTTAGAAGGATACAACATATTTTGCCGTAACGAGATCAGGAATATATTTTTAAAATAAGCGGTTGCTGAAAATAAATAGCGATATCGTTTGTACAATGTTTTAAGTTAACTACATAATAAATAATACTATTCAATTAAAACAAAATAATTTTTTTTAATTAATTTTTTATGGGGACCACCCTAATGATTAAAGACAGAAGCTAGATATGTTCTACAAAACAGCTGGTTTCACAAAAATATTGGAAGCCGGTCATACATGTGACATCCTTATATGTGCTAATTAGGGTGGTTGCCCCTAACAAATTACAAACTAATGTTTTGTATGGGCGCCCCTTTAAAAAAGCAGTTAGGGAGCAGATACTTATGTTCAAAAGAAATATAGATTAAGAAATATTACAAGGGGTATACTCCACATTTTACCCCCCCCCCCCCCCCCCCCCCTAAGAGTGACTCCTAGGTTTTTGGCTCATGCATTTTATAACCCACCCTACAAAATTAGAGGTTCTATCGTATTCAAAGCTCATTTCTAAGAATTTCTAATTACTATTTGATTTTATACTAGCTTTTAAATATGAATTTGTTTATTATAATAACTCGTATGTACTCGTAATTGCCACAATATTTTTGTAAGCACACTTCATATAAGTTCTTATACTTATTTCGCTTAAACGGAATTAACACTTTAAACTTCCGTTTCTAAAGCATTTCTGCCATTCACCTGATGCACACTTCAGCTCAAGTTACTTTTTTTTTCATCTAGACAACATTAAACGAAATATTAAAATAACAGATATAAACAGCAATTGATTATTTATGACAGACAACACAGCAACACTTTAATCACCATCATCATCATCATCATCATAATTTACAGTCATGCACATAAATATCTTATTGATGAGAACACTTTAAGCCAACAGAGCTGTGCAGAAATTGTATTGCAAATAGAAGGATATAAGGAAATAAATATATTTAAATATTTATAAAACATCTCTTTTAAAAAGTAATGCTACTTTCAGCTTCATTTAATACAAATAGAGACAAGTTTTTTTTTCAAACACCACAACTTTGTAACCTGTTAGACGAATTCTCTCTGTTCGTATATGATTTTATTTTATTTGCATGAATGCAGCTTTTGAGAATTGTGTTGTAATTATTATGTACAATTGAAATTGATGTAAAATTATGCGAAAAATTATTATTTATGAAAAGAACTCTTAACACGAGTGTTCACTTGTTATGAGTAGTCTTTTTCTAAGGATATTTAATATTGTAAAGCGAAAATATATTATTTGAAAAGAAGTAGAAGTTCCTTATTTCTAGTGGCAAATAAACGTTTAGGAAGCTGCAGAAGCTGTATGACTTAGGTTAGGTAGACAGGCCGCTGGACTCTCCAAAATTTATCTAGATTCTCCAGCTCACTTGAGTCCTGAAGATCGTTCCCTTTGGGATTAGCTGTATAACTTAAGTTGTGCTGTCATCCCCTGAGTACTGGTCCGAGATAAAAAAAAAAGAGTTAATTGGCAGAAAAGGGATTGAATCGGGAGGTTCGCCTTGCAGATTCAATGGCTTTGACCATGCTTGAAATGTCTACATATTGCCTGGAACGTTCCGGCTGTGGTTTAAAACTAAATATGCAGGAAGGAGTATTAGTTTTGTTGATAACTTTGCTGCATGCTGGTGTCTTGCAACAAAAACCTATAATGTAAGGAACCGAAAGTGATTCTTAGGCGGGTGAGTTGGTATAAGGGATGATGCTCTTAGTGGGATTCGGCCTATAAAGCCTTGTCTTCACTGCGAGCGAAATAGCATACACGAATATTAAAAGATCCAGCAAGAGTTTTTCCCATATGGCTAAAAACATGTGGCAGAAGTTGCAAAGTACTCGTATGTAAGATTTGAAAGCTACACGATGGCGCTAGTGAATCGTAAATAATTCAATCCGTAACTGGTACCAATCAATTTCCATATTGCGTGTCTCGTTTATCAAGCCATGGAAATAGCTTAACACAATCACAAAGAAAATAGTTCAATGAAGGTAAATCACAAGATCTTGGTGGCCAACTAATTGAGCCATTCAGTAAAAGGTGCTTTGAGTAAAACAATTATAGTTTGCTCTCTGTAGCATGTGGTAGTTTCGCCCGCTTGGAATCACATACCAGCAAAATTAATGATTGCTGAAATAATCCTTCTGCTTGACAAAATAACTGAAGTTGGACTCGAACTCACAACTGATTAGTTAATATCGTACATATGCATATAACTAAAAAAGTTCACTGATTAATAATTTAAGTACAAAATTAATGATTGCTAATTGAAAAAAATTGTTTCATGTTCCTGTGCCTTTCAGCTTTGTACAACAGCAAGCAAGCAACACTCTAGCTGCCATCATTTTTGCACACCTATGGACCAAAGATAGCGACAGCACATAAAGCGTGCTGAATAGCAAAAGTATATCTCTGAGGATGTTGTAGTATTTCCACAAAAGATTGTGGATTACGAGTACACTCCACGTGGTGAATTATTCACTAGCGCCCCCGTGTGGCTTGTAAGGCTCACGCAGGTCGTAACTTTTGTCAATAGTTTATAACCATATAAACAAACCCTTTGCTGAAAAGTCCGCGTCTTTCAATCCCTCCTGTATGCAATTTCCCAGAAAGTCAATGGGAGACAAGGCTTCATGAGTTGGTGGGCCCAAGTCCATTAAGAGTATCAGCCCTTACTCAACTCATCCGTTTTATCATCGCAACGGGTTCCTTACATTATCTGGCGAAAGACAACATAACCTAAGGGGGCTATTAGCGCTCACAAAGCGGCATTGCACCATACTTCTCAGGGATATTTTAGCTCACCTGCCTTGTAGCCTAGACCTTTTAACTAGCATTTGTTTTGATCGATGCTGGACGCACTTATTTTAATACTTTTCACTTTAAAGCAGGGTATTAGAAATTGGTTTAATTCATTCTTTATCTCATAACCGGAGCAGTTCTATCGGCACGAAGTCCCTATGGTACCCATTTTGATGGTGAAATATTGTGGCAATATTTTGTACAATAAAGCAACTCATTTTTTACTGCTCGTCTTCACGTGCTATCGACTTGAACATGACATGAACATGAATGTCGGCAGAGCGAAGTTAAAAAAGTTCATGTTCTTGTATGTGACAAATAAAGGGTGTTTTTTTAAGCTAGATAGAACTTTAAATTGTAAAAAGTAACACAAAAAATTAAATTTTGATGAAACATTTTTTTTATTTGTTTCAGTATACTCTGACAAATCATCATGAATAGACTCACGCTTGAACAACGCTACGAAATTATCCAAATTTACTTTGAAAATCAGTCGTCGATTCGCGCAACTTATAGACGCAAAATTGTATTCAGCGATGAGGCGCATTTTTGGCTTAACGGGTTTGTTAATAAGCAAAATTGCCGCATATGGAGTGAGACCAATCCACAAGAGACCCTACAGACTCCATTACATCCAGAAAAATGCACTGTTTGGTGCGGTTTTCATGCTGGTGGCATCATCGGACCTTATTTCTTCAAAAATGAGGCCGGAGCTCGCGTTACGGTCAATGGAGATCGTTACCGCACCATGATCAATGATTTTTTGTTTGAAAATATGGATGACGTTGATCCGGAGGAGATGTGGTTTCAACAGGATGGCGCTACGTGCCATACGGTGAACGCAACCATCGACTTACTGAAATCAAAATTTGGCGATAAGTTGATTTCGAGAAATGGACCTGTCAATTGGCCTCCAAGGTCGTGCGATTTGACACCTCTCGATTATTTCCTGTGGGGCTACGTGAAGTCACTGGTTTATGCTGATAAACCAGCAACAATTGACGCCTTGGAGGCCAGCATTGTTCGTGTTGTTCGTGACATACGGCCAGCAGTGCTCGAAAAAGTGGCCCAAAATTGGACGTCCAGAATGCGCTTCGTCAAGAACAGCCGCGGTGCCCATATGCCCGAAATCATTTTCAAATGTTAATGTCACGTATTGATCTTTCGAATAAAAAAAATTTTGATTACAATTTAATTTTTTGTGTTATTTTTTACAATTTCAAGTTCTATCGGGCTTAAAAAACACCCTATACGTATCACGACTTTCACACACGGAAAGTTTACTTTGCAAAGTCTTTAGTATGGTGGTAGCAGGGGAAAATAAAGAGTTCCGATTTACTTATCAAACTGTTCAGTTCGGCGCCATTTTGCGAACATCGATGCTCAGCCATGTGCTGGCAGAGCATGAATGAAACCTGGACATGAGCGGTCCACATTAGCCATTAGCGATGTTCGACATGATGCTCATACCATGCTCATGGCTAATGGAGACCCCCCAGTTATTATAATAAAAGCATTTCTCAAGCAAAAAAATTGACATATCTTAATGCAAAATAATCTATATTGAAAAAACATATTATACGTTTATTAATATTTTTATTTTTCAATAAAAAAATTTTTTTTATTTATAGTACTCGTAGTCTATTTTAACAAGTTCATTAGTTATACTATTTGTTTATTAAAAAGACTTAAAAAAGCGCAAAGCAACAACATTATATACAACTTTGCCTTGCTTCAATTTGACCTAACACGAGTGCAATTGTGTCACTTGTCAACTGCATTCATTTGCAAATACAAATTCGATTGATTTCTAACCCCACGACCGGTAACATTGTAAGTATGTTGGTAGTCAGTTTAAGCATCAATGTAGTTATGGTTGTATGTTAAACTAAAACAACTGATGGTGTTTGACTTAACAAACATGTTATTGTGAAGTATGTTACTTAAGGGAGTTCCAAATCACGTAGGGAAATTGCTAGGCTAACAAATTTCTGATGAAAGGTAGATAGTTTTCAAAGTGATTTGCGGAAACCTAAACTTGCTTTTTGCGTTTTTAACAAAAACGATTTTAAAAACTTCTTCATTTTTGGCTTCTTTCTCAAAAAATTAAAATTTAGCTATTTTTCTATTTTAAGGAGTGCAATTCTTTAAAAGCTCACCTATCCTTTTTCATTTCACAAAACATTTCATAGAAAACTCCTTAAAGTTATGCTTTATTATATTGAATACATAGCCGCCCTAATGTATGCAACATTTATTTGCAGCGAGTTGATTCAATTACACTGACCATATTATATGCACAGATAAACCTGTGGGGGGTTCTCAATACTGGTGGCATTTTTGTAATTGTTATCACAATAGTCGTTATGGATTATTGTACTACAGAACACAAGTCAAAACGTAAATGGCTTGTAAAATAACTATTGTTTTCAAGGTGATGCAAGGATTTTTTTTTTTTTTGCTGAGTTTTCAAAGTTATAACAGCACCAATTTGCATGTGACTAAATCCATAAGCTGTGCAATTGTTCCACGGTTTATTATAAATCCAGTTGAAAATCGAATTAAGATTTGTTTGCGCCACTCTGCACTTTACTGTACATATTACTTAATCTTAAACATTGAAGCTCTCAACTAAAAGATATTTTCACATTCTCTCTACTAAAAGCCTCAAAAGAGGTGCATACTTTAAGGAGTCAAAAGATAAAAATGTAGGCGAAAACTAATTTCCGTAATGTTTAAACTAAACATACTTTACTACAAAATTCTTAAAAGTTCTCAATATATTTACCTCAAAATTTTAATATCAATCGCCTGGTTAACCATTAACCTTAATAATATGAGCTATTCCTCACCATAGACCAATGTTCAATGCACTCCATTAATTTACTAGCGAAAATTATTCAATTTTCCGACACAAAATAATTAAAAACTTGAGGCCAATGTTATTTGATAAGCAGTTGAACAGCCATGAACTAAAAATGATAACTTGCAACCATCATCAAATGAACATTTTTCACTACTAGACAAAATAAACAACACAAAACAATGAAAAAAAACTTTCCAGACAGTTTCCTCCCGAAAAAAAGGATCCCAAAAATTCATCCTTTTTAACGAAATAAGCTCAAAATGAACAAAACGCAGAGGAGTTAACTTTTGAGGGTGATACGAGTATTTTAATAAAAGGATTTTTAATCAACACTCTCAAAATGATGAGGATTTTAATGAGCTTTTGAAAATGAGTTTTCTTTTTTAATAAAAAAAACAAACAATTTTCAATTCAAAAATGAAGTTAAACTTATTTTGTAGCTTTGAGCTTAAGAAAGTTTGAAAAACAATTGAGAATGCTTTTAAAAACTTTACAAATTAGTTTGCGGCATAAAAATAATTCTAAGAATATAAATGATTTAATGATCTTAAAGTATAAAAAATATTTATTTTACTAATAGGTTATAAAATTAACCCTCATCCTGTACTGGAAAAAAAATCGCATACGACGTTAGTGGGTCAATTTTGCCCAATGCAGGTTTCAAATATCGGGTGGTTAAATTTTATAAGCCGTTGATGATTTTGAATATTTTTTTAGAAATTATTGTCATTTCTTTTAATTAATTATGATAATATTTATGGAAAAAAAACAACGGCCAAATGGCCGTCGCGACTTCAGCGATACACCTGCATCTGATGGTGCAAATTTTCGATGACGCTGAGGCATAAGTGTGGTTGTGCGGGGCCCATAGGGGTTAGGGGATAAAAAGAACCAAAATGGTCTTACCGAAAGATCTGCTGCTAGAGGGAGAAGGGATACTTGTCTAGCTACTGTATGCTTCCTTCTGATACTGGTTCCGGCAAGTTGCAGGGCAGTCAACGGGGTGGAGTTGGCGATGGTGACGGCAAACTGTGATTCGTGATGTCTCTGTTCGTAGGTGGATCCTCTTGACCGTCGTAGCTATACGTGGAACAATAAGCAGTATGTTAGCGTCCCAACATAGAATGAATAGAAGCGAAAGAAGTGAAAAAGCACAAGGCTTGCTTTTTCTCGTATGTTTGACAACAATTGTTGCCGCGTCTGAACAGAGGTTCTATGCCGTTAATGTGCCTTTTATTTATTTATTCTGATTATATTTTAGTTTAACTTGTCACTTGGTATATCAGCAAACTGGAACTTCCCCCAAATCCTCTTGCATGCAATATACTTAATTTTAGCGGTCACACTCGGTTGAGAAGAAGGAATACCCTTGCCACCATCAGAGCGTTAAATAGGTGATTTCACCGATATAATTAGTGCAAAATAAAACTTTTTGTCTAGCATTGGCTGGACTCAGTTATTTTTTGTATTTAGTATTAAGATTTGAGTACTTATTGTTAGTTCACATTGTGAAGATTCAATAAATAAATAAAAGCTAATTAAAAAAAAATCTTGTTTCTTTGTATGTTTGCAAATCTCGAAATCTAAGCCATATGAGTGTTTATTACACATGTATGTGCATGTATAAAACTGTATATAATCATAGGTTAGGTAGGCAGGCCGCTGGGTTCTCCAAAGAGTGCCCGGATACTCCAGCTCGTATATAATCATATAATATATGTATTTTAATATTTATGCGTTTGAAAATGGAATATTTGATTTTGAAAAAGTTTGTGTTGTAAAACTGATTTCAATACGAAAAGAGGTTATTTTTAATACTCTTTTTACGCGTGGAACTCGGCACATCCTCCCAACGTGTCTATATACAGTGCTGCTGGCTTGGTACAAAAATTAGAGTTTGCTTCTGAGAAAGTAGGGCATTTTGGGGATTCATATAGCCTACTTAGGGAATTCCTTAAAATAATCGGAATCATTTCGCTAAGCGGTCTGGGAGCGGTGTGTGCGTTTTTACCGTGGAACATGCATCTGAACTATAAATAGTCATTCGCTTTAGTGCGAAAATTAAATGCTGTATTGCTTCCAAAGAAGTGGGTAATTTTGGTGATTCCTGAAGCCGATTTTAGGAATTCTAGAAAAACCTCTGAAGGCGTTAAACGGATAATTATTTGGTTATATGTTTTTTAGTTTTTTACACTATATTAATTTACACACTCATGATACTTGTATTGATGGTCCATAATAACAAAATGAATTTAAATGTATTAAGTTGTTGGGAAGACTATTGAATCGTTTTTAACTTTAGATTTTTTTAATCAATAAAAATATATAATTAAAAATTATATAAAATTTATTCTTCAATAAAATAACAGAGCTGCAGCACTCAAGAAAAAATTATAAGATACATGGTCTGATCAAAAAATTACCGTTATTTAAAAATGTCGTGATTTACATATGTTCGATTTTCGCATATCTTTTTTTTTTTTTTTTTTTGCTATGTTGATAATGATGTCTGTTATATATGTTGGCAATATCAGCCATTTCGGATTGTCAGTTTGCTTTTGACAGATATAAAGGTTAGCAGTGTTTTGGTGTGCTCTTCGACTTTTTACTAAATTTTGAGCGGAAAAAATGTCACTTGGACATTTCTTAGGAGCTGTTGAACATCGCCAACGACGATGCAGATTTCCTTAAAAGTGTCGTAACTGATGACGAATCAAAGGTATATGGCTATGACATTGAAACCAAGGCCCAATCATTCTAATGGAAGCGTCTAGAAGAGTGAAGACCGAAAAAGGTACGTCAAATTCGGTCAAATGTGAAGGTTTAGTTCACTGTTTTCTTCGACTTCAATTGCGTGGTGCATCATGAATTCTTGCCAGAAGGTTGTGCGGTCATTAAGGAGTACCAGCTTGAACCTATACGCCGTTTGCGCGAAGCAATTCGTCAGAAATGCACGGAATTATGAAAAAACAATGATGGATTTTGCATCATGATAACAAGGTATTCACCTGGACCGTAGGCTAACGTGGAAGCCTCACAAACAAGGAAGCCTCAAAACAAATGATGCAGTTTGAAAAACTAGTAAGTTATGAAACTTCTTTTCAATTTTCTCTAATAGTTGAGCGCCAAAAAATTTTCTTTTGGGACTCCTTAATTTACACTTAAGTTTCTCTATAAAATTCATCAAATTCAAAACAAGTCTAGTCACTTAAACAAAATAAGATACTTATTCGTAGTTGAATAAAAATTCCTGCTTTAACTCTTTTCGAACTCTGAAGCCTAAAAGGAAATGCCAAGGCAACCCAGCAAACATGTTCACTTAATAATTTATTTATTTGCGTATAATCCTCCGTTCATGGGCACACACACTCTCAACGGAAACACTTTCATTTTTATGATTATTTGAGTCAATAACTGGCATAAAATGAAACATAAATTAATTCCTTATTCACAAAAGCTGCAGCAGAAACTGAATCAACCAATTGTTTCGCCTAGAAAATCTTTCAAAATAAATTCGTTTTAGCTGAAAGTAAAAATGAAGCGAAACAAGGATTCTTCCTTCTTCTTCTCCTGCTCGGTAATTTAGTGGCTGTATATATATATTTCCTGGCAGACAGTATTTATTTGCAAATAAATGATGGCCAACATCATTAAATCGCTTGAAATGTTGAAAATTACCAACACAAACACTTAGACACACACACACACACACATACTAACTTAAACATTTACTTTCACATTTGTGGCTGCAAAAACATAAACTAAAGCTTATTTTTATATTTTCAAATATAAAGACGGTTGGTCCAACACATGTGTCTTGTTTTGGCAGCAAACAAAAAGGAAAAAAAGAGCCAGTCATGCCCATTGCTCGTCCTTCTGGCCATTTGCAGTACAACACAAATATTTGGGTGTTATTTATTTATTTCAGATGTGTTCAACTGTTTATTTATTGTAATAGAAATTTCGTTGTTAAGAAAAAACCCAAACGGATATTGCATATCCTTTCAATGAACTAAAACACTGAAAATAGATTGTTTGTTATGGCTGTTTTATTTTTACGGCACTTCGAAGGCTACAGGAAGGGTAGAGAGAGAGTACAGCCAAATAAAAGCAGTCATCCTTTTGATTTAATGCTACTGTTTCCGTTTTCGCCATAAACTTAAGCCTTATACTAGATTTTTTCCAATTTTTTTTTATTTTTCCGATTTTCCTGCCACTACTAACTCACAATATTTTATTTTTCCTTTTGCTGGTTGGCGAGGCAATTGTAATGTTTTTAATGTGGTACTAAACAAAATTAGTATTTTCGGGTTTAAAAAAAAATGTGGCGTTTTACTGTTTAAGTTCAAAACAGAAAAAGCTGCAGTCGAAGTCAACGTGAGGTTTCCAGTTTAAAGAAACTTGAAATGCTGCAGGCGCAGCTTATTACTTTTTTTTATATTTTAAAAGGGGCCTACAGTTTGATGAGGGTCAAACACGTCAATACATTTCATTGAACCATTTGCTACTAATATTTGATAAAATAAAAGTTTAAAAATTTGTTACAATTACTAACTGACCCATCCGCAGATACAAAACTGTCCACAAGTGTTAAAAAAAGTTTAATTGAAAAGAGAAAAGAAAATAATAAAGAAAAAAATTAAACAAAAAAATAAATAAAAAAAGAAAAGAAGCAGGACAGAACTGAACAGAACGGAACAGAACAGAGCAGAACAAAACAGAATAGAACAGAACAGTTGCGAAAAATATTTACATCAGCACCTGCCTTGGTGCCTTATCTGATGATGGACCAATTCTACGTAGTGAATTATTCACGATTCACTAGCGCCCCCGTGTGGCTTACCAGGCTCACACAAGTAGCAATTCTCGCCATATAATTGCGGTCATATGAGCAACTTCTTGTTGAGGAGTTCGGGCCTTCTAATCGCTCCTGTATGCAATTTCCCAGCAATCAATGGTGGACAAGGCTTAATGAGTGGGTAGGCCGAAGCCCACTAAGAGCATCAGCCATTAAACCAACTCACCCGTCAACCATCACCACTGGTTGCTTACAGTACAGGTGTCTGTTTTATAGGCAACAGATCCTCGAGGGATTGTTAGTCCCCAAAAAAAGCCACACACCAAAGAATTATCAGGGATACTAACACTCTCTTCCTGCGTTTTAGGTTTCAACCACAGCCAGAACGTTTCAGCCAAGTTAGGCACCTCAACCATGATCAGCCCGGGTCGAACCGCAAGCAGAACTACCCCGTTCTGCCAATTTATACTCTTGGTAAGGGTTTCGGAAGCCAACACAACATAAGTCATGCGGCTTCCTAGAGGGACCCCATCCCTTCTTTTCTTAGGGATTCGGCTACTGTCAGATTATATTATTTATATCACTTGCTTCTTTATCTACTCCAATTTTATTAAAAATCTTGAAATTTTTTGGGTTCGAATTTTTTGATACCAAATAGTTAATTATTGCAAAGAGACAATAATTAAAAAAATATATTTTAAAAACTAAAAAAACCAAGCTTCGTTATCAAATTAATAAACAGATGTAAGGCATCCCGCGTTTTTTTTTTTTTTTCTTTTAATTCCCAAAATCAGCCTCAGGAACGTCAAAATCCCCCTTCCATCTCACAAGCAATACGGCAACTTCATTTTTGCACTAAAGCGAATGACTGTTTATAGTTCAGATGTATATTTCACGGCAAAAACATGCACCGAACATGCAAAGTGGGTTAGCGAAGTGGTTCTGAACTGTTTTAAGAATTCTCAAAATCGGCTTTGTGAATCCCCGAAATCCCCTCACTTCCTCAGAAGCAATAAGAAAAACCTGATTTACGCACTAAAGTAACAACACAGTATATAAAATTTTATATACCTACATTTGTAATAGTGACTCATCTGGCTTGGGTTTCGAGGATTGTTAACATAACAAAAACAAACATACAAATGAATGTAATATAAAAGTGTCAGAAAACATTTAAAGCAAAGAATTCAATTTAACAACACTTCTATCCATAATTAGTAGTAACTGTATGTAACTTTATATGTAATATTCAGACATAAGAATGGTTTGTTCTTAAGATGTGATAATGATTTCAAGTTTTATGTTATAAAAGAAGCAAAAATGCAATAGAAGTTTAAAAATAATTCGTAGATTATATAATATTGTAAAATCGCAAAAATCTTAAAAAAAATCTTCAAATACTATTTTCGTTTTAAAATCTTCAAAATTAAGGTAACATCTTCATTCTGAGATCACTGGGAATTTTTCAGTCATTTCGCTTTTTCCAGGCAGAACCTATTAAATGTTCTCAAGCGAAGTACTCTGATGGCATTAGCCGATTAGTGGGCTATAATTTTTTTATTATTGTGCTGTTCTTCGAACACAGACGAGCAACTCGGCTAAAAAACATGACTGAAAGTTATTAAATTTTTCGTATACAAATTTTCCAGATGAATCGTTTGTCTATGTTCTATGAAAAGGATGTTTTGTATCAAAAACGATCGGTATCGTTTTCAAATAGTATTTGCAATAAATTTCTTCAGCTCAAGGTCCTTTTTGTTAAAAAAAAAAAATGTTTAATATATTTTTCAATATTTCAACTTCTTCAGGAAAATTTGTTTGTTTGTAATATAAATTTAATAAAATATTTGAATAGAACAGAGAATTTTTTAATTTATAACACAAACAAAAAAATGTTCCTGAAAAAGTCTTCCGATGGAAGACGGAATATTGGAAAATACATTTAAAAACAAAAACAAAAAGGACCTTCAGCTGTAGAAAATTATTGCAAATATTGAATTAAATAAAGATCAAAGCTAATAGGTTTAAGAATTAAAGGTTTTCAAACACTAATACCAAATTATTTGTGAGAGAACTTAAGACAAACTATGTTTTTAGACTTGACTTTGGCTAATTTCTATAATTAATAAGAGTTTAACTTTATTTCAGCAAAGTTTTTTAATTAAGAGAAAAATAAAAGCAAAACCATTATTATAAAAAACTGAGCTTGTCCACTATTTTTCTTAGGCAAAACCAACTGTTTTCACCTAAAATCCTTAAGATAACTTATTCCAATGTCATAAAAAGTGTATCTCTTCAAATCAATGATAAAACCAGACGTGAATAGCAAACTTTCGCTTTCTACTTTATTGTCCATAACGAGACCTGCGTCTGCGAATACAAAAACATTCCACCACTTAAAACTAAAATTAAAGAAAAGGAATGTTCTTACATATAAATTTACTTTCCTAATTTTCTTGCAGCCATTTAGTCATGGCTCATCCTACAACTTACAACGATAGCTGCCACTTCCATTTACGATAAATGGTTGTATAAGAGTTGTGTGCTGCTTGTGAGTCATATTAGCTAATGTGTTACTATTGCTGTGGTGCCTTGAAATATGACGCTATTAAGGACTACTTATTGAAACATAGAATTCCGACAACCACTTAACACAAGCTGTTTTGACAATATTTTACAAAAAATACCAGCATTTTTTTTTACTGCTTAGCGATTATATTTTCTTAGGATATTTTCCCATACATTTCATTTTTTTGTTTGCTATTTTATTTTTTGAGTAACCAGGATGTTTATTTAAGTAAATGTTGTAGTTTTTTATTAAGCAGTTGCGAAACTAACATAAACAGACATATATGTTTATGTTATGTAAAGTCGAGTAAATAAATTTAAGTTTAAGAACTTAAGCAAGCATTTACATAATTTAAATATTAAAGTCATTTAAACAAAAAGTCTCTTTGTCTTGCTTGCATTCAGTGATTTCTATTGTATAAAACATATAATCTTGTAATTGTTTATAAAGTCACACAATTTTATTATAAGTTTAATATGAAGGCATTTGATTTACTAGTGGTACAGTAACATAAAGTAAAGCTTATGTGGCTCAAGAATATTGCCCTATAGGGTGATAGGATAGAGAGATAGGCATTCAGCAAGATTGTACGAGTAGCTTAAACTCCTATTCAGGAGTTTCGTTTGAGATATAAAGCTATACACGTCTCTAACATTACTCTACACCTTTCTTTATAATTTTTTGATTGGTACCAATGTTAGAAGCTAATATAGTGAATAAAACTCAATTGTAAAATTTATATTTATGCCATAGATATACAGGGTGGCTGATGAAAGTAGCTACAAAAAAAAACGTAGTAACTTATTTTCTGTGTAACTAACCTGCGGCTGTGTTCTGTAACTTTGGCGAGAAGTTCTCGCGTCGAAAACTTGTGAAACAAATTATTCCATCGTTTTTCGAAAAGTGAGAAAAAGCTGCGTCTGTAACACATGTCGAAAACTATTCAAAGAGATTACGTCGTTACGTAAAATATAAAACGATGCCGACATGCAATTTTAAAAATGAAAGCGCCAGCCACAATTAGTACCGCCGCCGACCAAAAATTAAGAAATTTTGTTCGACGGCGTTATATTATAACCGCCGGCTATTCTAGAACATGTATGGTATGTCTCTAACGTTTATATTTTACTTATTATACTTATGCACAAAATCTTGTAAAATTAAAAAACAATTGCAATTTTTGAATTCTGAAAAAAACTAAAAGTATTACAATATACTTTGTTGGATCGCAAATTAAAATAGTAGAAATTACAAACTTATACAGGTATTTCCTTAAAACTTATTATGTGAAGGGTATACAAATTAATTAAAAAGTTAAAAAAAGATCATTCTAAACTGTGTAAATATATATATTAAACTTAGTTTAACAGCAAAGTACTTATTTTTTCAGTATTATTATTCATTTAGTGATGATTATTGGTATATGAAATACTATCTCACAGCCTTTTTATTTGCGAGAAATAATGACAGTTGAAAGCGGGAAATTTTTTCGCAAAAGTTTTACAGCCAGAGTTTTTCTGTAAAATGGCGAGTAATTTCCTTACATGACAGTTATTACTCACCAAAAAAAGTTATAGTTACAGTTTAGTGAGAAAAGCAGCTGTTTGTTTCAACTTTGTTTCATTTCACACGTTTCAGTCGAAAAGTTTCTCGTGGAGAGAGTTATAGAACACAGCAACTGTTCCATTTTTATTGTGTTTTATAGACTGAACTTTAAATTTAACTAAAATAAAGAATTGAGACAATGAAACCAGAATTTGGATAATGCAACGCTTTCACGCTTTATAGTGAAAGGCCAACGCAAGCGGCATGCGGCAGCGGGCGGCAAAAAAATTAAATTTTTTATAAAAATATTCGTACATAAATTTCAACAAATTAAATTTAATTTAATTTGGCAATGCCGTTAAAGGCGTCTGAGCGGAGTGTTGAATTCAGTTTAACTTTTCGTTTGCCGCTTCAATTTGTCAAACCAAAAAGTAGAGGAAAAAATAGAAGACAGAAATTAATTGAATTTTTTTTATTTATTTTGGCTTTAAAAAAATCAAAATGTTTTTTTGTTTAATTTTTGAAGCACAAATTTTTCTTCAATTAGCCACGTTCATTTGCCTATAACAAACAAACTCAAGCGGCAAATAGAACAGGTGGTTGCCGCTCGTTGCCGCAAGTCGCTTACATTAGCCTTTCACTATTAGAGTCCGTTGCTTCCGTCCAAAGAGAATATAGGCGCACGTTTGGCGGCACTCCTCCTAGCAGATAGAGTATAAAGAGGCTCGTAAAGACTTTTTCTGAGCTCGGCACAATCGCAAGAAGGCCTTATCATCGAGATCCCTTAATTCGGATGCAGAAAACTATCACTGCTGTAGCTGTTGCTATAGAATCCAATTCTTGAGTTTCGACAAGGTGCTTATCTGCTCAAATGGATGTTAGCAGACTGTCACTGCAGTCAATTTTTTTTTCTAAATGTATTTATTTCTATATTATTGTAATTTCACAGTAATAATTTTATGCCTCAGCGCCAAATGGCTTTATAGAGGCTTAAAGGCAACCAGGTACAATTTCGTAAATAAGATAAAAAAAATTCAATACATATTTACAATGTGTTATAAAAAAATTGCACAAAAATTACTCGGAAACTTAACACAAATAAACAAGAATTTTCAAGCAAATAATCTTTTAATTTATTTTTAAAGGTTGATAACACCGAAATATTTTTTAAGCCTTCTGGTAGCATGTTATATTCACTTGAACCGCCGAATTTAATGCGCTGCTTAGTAAGCTCAAGGCGACACCACATAATGTTCAGGTCTCTTGACTGTCTAGTATTCATCCTAGATGTTGATATGTTCTGTTGAAATAAAACAGAACGCGAACCAATTCTATTTATACAATTTTGCACCAAGATTTAATCTTATTTCTATAGAAGATTCAACTAACAAACAAACTGAACCCTAGAGGCTTCCCGCTTCGCTTGAAATTTTGTAAGAAGATCATTCAAATGGTGTCAGAGGATGAAAACGTCTTGAACTGCATTTTTATGTCTGACGAGACACATTTTGCTTTAAACGGCAATGTTAGCAAACAAAATTGTCGAATATGAAGTAATTCTAACCCACAGATACTCCATCAGATTCAATTACCTCCACTTCACAGTGTGGTCTGCAGTTTCATCAAGGTTCTTTGTCGGGCCTTATTTTTTCGAAGAAAACGGTTTTACTGTTGCGGTCATTGGAGACCGTTACTTAAAGATGTTGAAAGGGTCTTTATTTCCAGAAGAACACCGAACGATAATCCCTTTCAACACTGTTTGGTTTCAACAAGATGGGGCAACTTGTCACATAGCCACGTCTGCTTTGGCAAAAATTTCCCAAAAAACTGATTTCGAGAAACTCCTTATTCCGTTGGTCTCCCAGGTCTCCTGACCTCACTGATTTTTTTATGAGGTTACTATAAACAGGAAGTTTACAAAAAAATCCCAACAAATTTGGATGATTTAAAGCAATCCATACGAACAGTAATTAGGACAATTCTCGCTGCGACACTACTGGCAGTAATGATTAGCTTTTTGGTAAGATATCGTGCATGTCGCTTCTTTATTGCAACATAGTCATATCTCAAAAAATTAGCTTTTCGAGTTAAGAATGCAGAATTGCTAACAGTACTACCTTTTATATTGTGCCAAAAATTTATTCAAATTACTTTTAAACTGTTTCCTTTAGAAGACATTTTCTAAAAAATTTTCTTAGACTTGTATGGAAGCTAAAAATTTGAAATGCATTTTTCTCGAAACAAGCTTTTTTAGATTATGACTATGTTGCAATAAAGGAGCGATGTGTCAATGAGGGTGGAGGCCATTTGAATTCAATTATTTGCAAAACTTAATGAGTTACTTTAACAAAAACGTGTTATTTTTTAAATGAGTTGGAAAGTTCAAGCCAAATGTTCACAAACACTACTCCCTATTGCCTCCTCCTGACAACCTATTTTCCTAGGTCTGGTACAATACATTGCAGATGTAGGGATCATCCCCTGAGTACTGGTTCAAGATAAAAAAATAAATAAATAGATTACATAAACTTTACAACAAATTATTTGAGTTTCTTAATGTAGCAAAATTGATCAGCCACCCTGTACATACATTTTTTTAATATTTCTTTTTTCTCTGAAAAACATCTTTCACAAAATAATCTTTTAAACAAACATAAAACTAAACTGTTGTCGCAAAATCTTCGTCGCAAGGACAACCAGTCATTCAACCCATGTTCTTAAAATAAAAACCTTACAATTTCCAAACCTTCCGAAGCCTTTGAAAATCAACACACTCTCCATTTCTCTTTGACAAAACTTTTGTGTGTGTGTATGTAAGTTTCCTTTTGAATGTAAATACCAATTAAATATTTCATTTGTAGCATATTTTATTTCGTATGAAATCAAATATTTTCAAACAATTTGCATTTTTAAGGTAAATATTTGATCTATTTTTTTCTTAGATTCTTTTCTCTAATTAAATATTTATTTGATTTTGATAAATTTCTAGCAAATTTAATTAATGCAATTTATTGTTTATATCGAAAGCTTAACATAAAAAGGGCTTAACTGATTTTTTCCTAACTTTTTAGAAGTAGAAGAAAAAATAAGAAATAAAATGAAACAAATATTTCTCCTTCTAATTGGAGTTCTCTTTCATATTGGGATCCTCGTAGAAATAAGTAAAACCTAATTTTGCACGAAACCAGATAAGCCCTTTTTATACTAAGCCATTACTATGTATGTAAATGGTTAAAAGCGACAAACAAGCAAAAAACTTGATATAATTAGAGAATTTACAAAATTTATTTTAAGTATTTTTTTATTAATAAATAAATAAATATTTGGTAATTATAATGTTTTAAGTGGGCAAATAACAATTAGTATATTAATATATGGAATATTTTCTATATTTTGAAGGGATATTAGTTTAGTCCTCTTCTTTACCCAGACTTAGCAATTTAACATCTACATGTAATTGATGTTATGCCAACATTTGAGTAAAATAATATGACCATAAAAAATGCACTGCAATCATAGATGCCAGAAAAATCTAGTTTAAAATCGTCAAATGCGACGAAAAAAATCGTTCCCCGGGGGGAGCGAAATATAGAGTGAGTGGAGGAGATGGAGGGACGGGAATGGTAAGAAAATGAAAGGTGGCAACCTCTTAGTGTAGAGTTACATGCTCCTGTACTAGCCATCCATAGTGTACGAGGCACACGGGGTTTAAGGGAAAAAATTAAGTAAGCTGAAAAAGACTTACCAGTTAGACAGGTTATCGTGGCTGAAGGAGTGAAACGGTGATGGGACGCTTCTCAGATAATTTTCGGTGATGGTGTGATGAATAGTACCACCTCAGTATACGGCCGCTAGTGGTGATGGCATTATCTTATCTCAAATGCTCACTTTCTTTTATTGGGAGTCACATCACCAATACGTCCGGTGGCCAAAGGGTGCGATTGATTCTATGCAATTTCAATCTGATCACTTGATGCCAATGGGCAGAACTCCGGAAAAGAAAACACCTTGTTTAATTTTGCTTAATATGTTGCCTTTAGATAGCAGCACACTTTTAATTAAATTGCAAAAGAACTGCATCCACTTGAGAGGTATGAAAATATTGATACACTTATTGAAATATACACTTTAAATTAAGTAGCACGAAAAATATGGGAAGTCTTTAAATACACTTGATTAATGGTTTAAATACACTTTAAATTATGTTAGGTTGGACAGGCTGTCAGCTATTGTATAGCCAGCCCACTTGGGTCCAGTCTGGTCCCGTTGTTAAATTATGTTGCTTTGTCCGCTGTTCGCCAAAGAATGAGCCAACAAACAAGAGCCAAAATTGAAAGAAGCCCTGTTGCCAGAACCAACGAGTCGTTCTCGTTGGTTTTAACAACAAGGGTTGCCAGACTTATGAAAAAAGCTAGCGCGGTCGGTTTGACCGAGGCCAGACATGATAGGCTGTTGAAGCCACGCTCGCGTAGGTATCTTATACGGTAATGCTCCAATGCCGGGCATGTACCGAGGAGATGAAGGATCGTCTCCTCCTCTTCCTCGGCTTGGCAACTCCTGAAGAAGTCGTTATAGGCTAGACCTAGTCTCCTGGCATGATTAACAAACGGGCAATATTCAGTGATGACTGCTACAGTGACCATCAAGTGAGATCTGGGCAGTTGTAATAGCTCCCACGTTTTCTTTTCTTAAAGTTAATATGCGGCCACAGGTTCCTTAATATTAGACATGCAGGCTTTATGAGCCATTGTTCTTGGGCACATTCCAGCGTGTGGAGTTTTATTCTTTTCCAACACGCTGATAAGTGTTATCTGCAAAAGGGATCTATATCCTTATTCTCTAGGGCTGTGCCTCTTTTGGCTAAGTGGTCAGCGAAGTTGCTGCCGTTGTTGGACCCATGTCCAAGTACTCATTGTAGGATGCGCACTTTTGCTTGTTTTTTTTTTTACCATAGACCAGTTGAAGGTAAAGTACTTTGCTTACATATATATGGGCCTAGCTCAAAAAACGCGGTATAAACAGAAAAAAGTTAAGTGTTTTGGAAACTTCCATCTCTGCTATGAACACATGTTAAATTTTGTTTCGATCTGGTAACTCCTTCATGTAGAAACAGGTGTTTACGAAAGACGCATCCGCGATTTTTTTACAATGGAAAAATTAAAAATGCGTTGTGTCATTAAATATTTACTTAAAAAAGGTTTATCGGGACAAGAAATTCATAATGATCTGGTGAATGTGTTGGGTGAAAGTGCTCCTTCATATGCAATAGTAAAAAATTGGGTTGCTGAATTTAAACGTGGTCGTACAAGAATTGAAGATGAACCACGTAGTGGACGTCCAAAAACAGCAACAACAAAAGAAATTGTAGCCACAGAGAATGATATGATGTTAAATAATAAATAAAAGTGCGTGAAATAGCTAATATCATGGGCATCTCAAATAATCGAGTCCATTTAATTTTGCATGAAGATGTACAAAAGAAAAAGCGTTCTGCAAGATGGGTGGCGCATTTGTTAACAGTTGACCAAAAACGAATAAGAATGGTCATTTCTCAAGCTTTTTTGGGTCGTTTTAAGCGAAATAAAATGGATTTTAAGCATCGTTTCATAACTGTGGATAAGACGTGGACCCACCACTATACTCCAGAAACAAAAGAACAATCCAAACAATGACTGAAGTTGGAGGAAGTGCCCCAAAGAAGGTAAAAACAATTCAGTGGGCTGGTAAGGTTATGGCAACGGTTTTGGGACTATCTTCAAAAGGGTAAAACAATAAATTCAGAGTACTATTGCAACCGTTTGGAGCAATTAAATGTACAAATTCGAGAAAAACGTTCTGGCTTACAACACAAAACAATAATTTTTCATCAAGACAACGCACCAGCGCACAAGAGTGTTTTAACAATAGCTAAAATCAAAGAATTAAAGTTATTCTGCTGATTTAGCTCCCAGTGAATTTTACCTGTTCCCAAATCTAAAAAAAAATCCTTGCTGGCAAGCGTTTCACATCAAATGCAATTACAGCTGTAAACCACTATTTTGAAGACCTTGAGGAAAACTATTTTAATCAAGGGATAGAATTGCTAGAAAAGCATTGGACTAAGTGTATTGAAGTTTCAGGAGATTACATTGAAAAATAAAAATATTTTTGAAAAATTAACTACTCTCTTTCATTGATAGGCTAAGAAGTTTCCGAACCGCGTACGTACGATTTATATTCATTTATTTCTTGAAAGATTTATCAATCTACTAAGTTGCTTCTGAAACAAAAAATCAACAACAAAGTCAAGAATAAATTTGTTTAGTAGTTTCACTAATGCAGCAACAATTTGATCGAGTGTTATTGAACGCGACAATTATTGTTATAATTAAAAATAATTCTTGGCGAAAGCCAGGTTTGAACTTGAGCCAGGCAGATGCCATTATCATATAATATTAAACCAATTTTCTTTAAACAAGGCCCTTCAAAATCTATTTTAATGAACTTTGCACAGAAATTTAAAAAAAAATTTTTTTGATTAAATTTACCTTAAACAAGTTCCTGCAAAATTTATTGCCACGAACTTTGCACAGAAATTTTTGAAAACAAACTAACATTTTTATAAAAATACTTCTTTAATAGCTTTAAATATTGGATATATCGGGTGGTCAAGGGCCGATGTTGAATGTGAACCACACCTAAACGCCAAGTTTTTTTTCCGAATTTTATTTGACATTTCTCTATTTCAGACTTACTCAATTTGAACCATGGAGAGATACACAATCCAACAACATGTTAAAGTTATCCAGACTTATTATGAAAATGATGATCAATTTTCGAAGAAAATCATCTTCAGTGATGAGGCACATTTTCACTTCAGTGGATTCGTCAATAAACAGAATTGCCGCATTTGGGCGAATGAGAATAAAAGAGTGACTGTCGAAAAACCAATGCACCCACAAAGAGTGACTGTTTGGTGCGGTTTATGTGCTGGCGGCATCATCGGGCCGTATTTTTTCCAAAATGAGGCCGGTCAGGCAGTTACTGTGAATGGTGTTCGCTATCGTGAGATGATAACGAACTTTTTATGGCCCGAATTGGAAGATATGGATGTAGACGATATGTGGTTTCAGCAGGACGGTGCCACTTGCCACACAGCTAACGAAACAATTGCTCTTTTGCGCAACAAATTCAATGGCCGCGTTATCTCACGAAATGGCGATGTCAATTGGCCGCCAAGATCATGTGATTTGACACCGTTGGACTTTTTTCTTTGGGGTTATTGGAAAGAAAAGGTGTACGTCGATAAGCTAGCAACAATTCAACAGCTAAAGGATGAGATAATTCGGCACATTAACGGCATAGAACCTCCATTATGCCTCAGGGTCATCGAAAATTTGGACCATCGGATGGAGGTGTGCCGCCGTGGTCGCGGCGCCCATTTGGCCGATATTTTGTTCCATACATAATTGAATAATACCAATATATCATAATAAAATAAAATTACAATAATTTCCTAAATAGTTTGTGTTTTATTCTACATCGGCCCTTTACAATAAGTATAACATATTTGCAATAAATTATTTCTTTAAAAAAAAAAGTACAAGTTTCTGAGAATTTCACATTTAAAATTAACTACGAAACATATTATGGTCATCATTTATGAAAACCAATATGTCCTTGACGTGGTCGTGTAATGTTTTCTACAACGAAAAACAAAACAATTTATTTATACATATGTATGTGTAATTGTTAATACTCGTACACAAAGAGAGAAATGAAAACAATTTATTAAACAATGACCACTGAAATGAATCATTAAGACTTCAGTGTTTAACAGCGACAATTGTTTAGATGCGAGCAATTATTTGCAGCCATTCGGTTTTAATTGGAATTAGAGCAAGCCGGGAAAAATTACAAAATGTAAATAAATATTTATTATTTGAATGTTATATACAAATTACATGTATATAAATTAATGTTTTAAACATTTAAAATAATATTAATCATTTAAATAAAAATTTTTCATAAATCTTGTGATTTTCTCACAACTTTTGTGTCGCTTATCAATTATATAAAAGAAGTTTTTCTTAGTTTTATATGTATAACAAAACGCTCCTTTACTGAAACAACGTCATAACTAAAAAAAGATATTACTATGTTGCAATAAAGGAGCGATATAATTTACATGTATATAAAATAATTTGTTTTTTTTATTTAAAACATTATTAATGATTTTAATTAAAATTTTTCATAAATCTTGTGATTTTCCCACAACTTTTGTGCCGCTTATCAATTCCATAAAATAAGTTTTTCTTACTTGTTTACTTACTTACTTACTTTATAGGCACACTCTATTTCAAGGCAATCATCACCCTTCTTGTCATTCACATGGCAAATGGAACATTTGCCAATCACAATCTTTAATATTGGAAATACAATTTGAAAAATTTGTTGTGTTGGTGACATATTGAAAATGGCACAAAATTAATTAAGATTAATGTAGTAAAACAGCTCTGTGACAACTCTCGCAATTGTACACAAGAACAACAACAAAAACAATAACTATTAATGACACCAACAATATCCTGTTCCAATAATCAATAATTTTAATTGGATTTTGTTTTTCGTTTTTGTTTTAACTACGTGTGAGATTTTCAGTTCTGTTTCCTGATTAAAACAAATTTAATATCGCATACTCACTTCAAAGGTGACACAACTCAAAATTTTGACGTTACGGGTTTGTGATACAATAATATGTAGTAGTAAGGCCGAAGGGTCAGCTGGCTATTTTGATAGTAGAAACTATGTAAAAATTTTTATATTTTCCTACCATACGAGTTCACACACCGTTTTGCAGTGATGCCAGAATTTTTGGCAAAAAGTCTTGATTTCGATTCAATTTCAATTCAATTTCAATTCAATTTCAATTCAATTTCAATTCAATTTCAATTCAATTTCAATTCAATTTCAATTCAATTTCAATTCAATTTCAATTCAATTTCAATTCAATTTCAATTCAATTTCAATTCAATTTCAATTCAATTTCAATTCAATTTCAATTCAATTTCAATTCAATTTCAATTCAATTTCAATTCAATTTCAATTCAATTTCAATTCAATTTCAATTCAATTTCAATTCAATTTCAATTCAATTTCAATTCAATTTCAATTCAATTTCAATTCAATTTCAATTCAATTTCAATTCAATTTCAATTCAATTTCAATTCAATTTCAATTCAATTTCAATTCAATTTCAATTCAATTTCAATTCAATTTCAATTCAATTTCAATTCAATTTCAATTCAATTTCAATTCAATTTCAATTCAATTTCAATTCAATTTCAATTCAATTTCAATTCAATTTCAATTCAATTTCAATTCAATTTCAATTCAATTTCAATTCAATTTCAATTCAATTTCAATTCAATTTCAATTCAATTTCAATTCAATTTCAATTCAATTTCAATTCAATTTCAATTCAATTTCAATTCAATTTCAATTCAATTTCAATTCAATTTCAATTCAATTTCAATTCAATTTCAATTCAATTTCAATTCAATTTCAATTCAATTTCAATTCAATTTCAATTCAATTTCAATTCAATTTCAATTCAATTTCAATTCAATTTCAATTCAATTTCAATTCAATTTCAATTCAATTTCAATTCAATTTCAATTCAATTTCAATTCAATTTCAATTCAATTTCAATTCAATTTCAATTCAATTTCAATTCAATTTCAATTCAATTTCAATTCAATTTCAATTCAATTTCAATTCAATTTCAATTCAATTTCAATTCAATTTCAATTCAATTTCAATTCAATTTCAATTCAATTTCAATTCAATTTCAATTCAATTTCAATTCAATTTCAATTCAATTTCAATTCAATTTCAATTCAATTTCAATTCAATTTCAATTCAATTTCAATTCAATTTCAATTCAATTTCAATTCAATTTCAATTCAATTTCAATTCAATTTCAATTCAATTTCAATTCAATTTCAATTCAATTTCAATTCAATTTCAATTCAATTTCAATTCAATTTCAATTCAATTTCAATTCAATTTCAATTCAATTTCAATTCAATTTCAATTCAATTTCAATTCAATTTCAATTCAATTTCAATTCAATTTCAATTCAATTTCAATTCAATTTCAATTCAATTTCAATTCAATTTCAATTCAATTTCAATTCAATTTCAATTCAATTTCAATTCAATTTCAATTCAATTTCAATTCAATTTCAATTCAATTTCAATTCAATTTCAATTCAATTTCAATTCAATTTCAATTCAATTTCAATTCAATTTCAATTCAATTTCAATTCAATTTCAATTCAATTTCAATTCAATTTCAATTCAATTTCAATTCAATTTCAATTCAATTTCAATTCAATTTCAATTCAATTTCAATTCAATTTCAATTCAATTTCAATTCAATTTCAATTCAATTTCAATTCAATTTCAATTCAATTTCAATTCAATTTCAATTCAATTTCAATTCAATTTCAATTCAATTTCAATTCAATTTCAATTCAATTTCAATTCAATTTCAATTCAATTTCAATTCAATTTCAATTCAATTTCAATTCAATTTCAATTCAATTTCAATTCAATTTCAATTCAATTTCAATTCAATTTCAATTCAATTTCAATTCAATTTCAATTCAATTTCAATTCAATTTCAATTCAATTTCAATTCAATTTCAATTCAATTTCAATTCAATTTCAATTCAATTTCAATTCAATTTCAATTCAATTTCAATTCAATTTCAATTCAATTTCAATTCAATTTCAATTCAATTTCAATTCAATTTCAATTCAATTTCAATTCAATTTCAATTCAATTTCAATTCAATTTCAATTCAATTTCAATTCAATTTCAATTCAATTTCAATTCAATTTCAATTCAATTTCAATTCAATTTCAATTCAATTTCAATTCAATTTCAATTCAATTTCAATTCAATTTCAATTCAATTTCAATTCAATTTCAATTCAATTTCAATTCAATTTCAATTCAATTTCAATTCAATTTCAATTCAATTTCAATTCAATTTCAATTCAATTTCAATTCAATTTCAATTCAATTTCAATTCAATTTCAATTCAATTTCAATTCAATTTCAATTCAATTTCAATTCAATTTCAATTCAATTTCAATTCAATTTCAATTCAATTTCAATTCAATTTCAATTCAATTTCAATTCAATTTCAATTCAATTTCAATTCAATTTCAATTCAATTTCAATTCAATTTCAATTCAATTTCAATTCAATTTCAATTCAATTTCAATTCAATTTCAATTCAATTTCAATTCAATTTCAATTCAATTTCAATTCAATTTCAATTCAATTTCAATTCAATTTCAATTCAATTTCAATTCAATTTCAATTCAATTTCAATTCAATTTCAATTCAATTTCAATTCAATTTCAATTCAATTTCAATTCAATTTCAATTCAATTTCAATTCAATTTCAATTCAATTTCAATTCAATTTCCTTTCAATTTCAATTCAATTTCAATTCAATTTCAATTCAATGTCAATTCAATTTCAATTCAATTTCAATTCAATTTCAATTCAATTTCCTTTCAATTTCAATTCAATTTCAATTCAATTTCAATTCAATTTCAATTCAATTTCAATTCAATTTCAATTCAATTTCCTTTCAATTTCAATTCAATTTCAATTCAATTTCAATTCAATTTCAATTCAATTTCAATTCAATTTCAATTCAATTTCAATTCAATTTCAATTCAATTTCAATTCAATTTCAATTCAATTTCAATTCAATTTCAATTCAATTTCAATTCAATTTCAATTCAATTTCAATTCAATTTCAATTCAATTTCAATTCAATTTCAATTCAATTTCAATTCAATTTCAATTTAATTTCAATTCAATACAATAACCTGATCAAAAAATAACCGTTATTTTCAAATTCCATGAGTTACGTACGTTCAATTTTTGTACTTTTTTTATTTCATATCATTTTCTTTTTTTTTTTTTTTTGTTATGTTGGTACACATATCTGTTATGTATGTTGGCAATATCAGCCGTTTCGGATGGTCAGTTTGTTTTTGACAGACAAAAAAAGTTAGTCGTGTTTGGCGTACTCTTCGTTTTTTTTTTTACTAAATTTATTAATTTTGACATCGCTTACAAGCTGTTAAACATCGTCAACGATGATCCAGATTTCCTCAAAAACGTCATGGGTGTATAGCTATGACACTGAAACCAAAGCCCAATCATCTCAATGGAATCGTCCAGAAGAGCCAAGACCGAAGGAAATTTTAAATCAGCAAAAAATTTGCTTAAAAGAAAGTTTTTTAGCTCTATTTTGCTAAATAAGCATCCAAGGGCAAAAATAAGTAACATTTGGTATCAACAAAATTTTTTTCAATAAAAGGTTTTTAACTCTATTTTGCTAAATTAGCTCCTAGAGCACGAAAAATTAGCAAAATTTGTTTGTTTTTGGCAATATATCGCTAAATAAGCGTCCTAGAGCGAAAACAAGTAAAATTTGGAATCAACAAAAATTTTTTTCAAAAAAAGTTTTTGGATTCGATTTCGATAAATAAGCGTTCTACAGCAAAAATAAGCAAAATTTGGAATCAACAAAAAATGTTTTCAAAAAAAGGCTTTTAGCGCTATTTCCCTAAATAAACGTCCTAAGGCAACAAAGGAAAATTTGTTTTTTTTCGGGCCTATTTCGCCATATAAGAGTTCGAGAGCAAAAATACGCAAAATTTGCCATCAACAAAAAGTTTAAAAAAAAAAAAAAAAATGTTTGACTCTATTTTGCTAAATAAGCGTTCTAGAGCAAATATAAGCTAAATTTGGTATTAGCAAAAAATATAAATTAAAAAAATTTTCTGACTCTATTTCGCTAAATAAGCATCCTAAGGCAAAAATAAGCAAAGTTTGGAAACAAAAAATCTTAAATCAAAAACTTTCTGGCTCTATTTCTATATTCTCAAACAGTCAACTTTATATCCCAACAATCTAAATAAATTATTGAGAATATCTTTCAAAAATTTCCAAAGTCTACTGATGATTAGGGTAGCTCCTATGAAATGTCCACATAGCTGGGAAACATAAGAAACAAGCTATTTATAATTTTTTATTGGTATCAATGTTAGAAGCTAATATAGCGATTAAAAAACTCAATTGCTGAAGTTGTATCGAAAATTTTTAAATTATATTATGACGCCTTTGATCAACAAAGCTTGTTTTTATTAACTTTGCTCCAGTTACAGTTTATTATTGAAAAATGTTAAATTTTGACTTATGCCACCTTTGAAATGCATGTGTGATATTTTATATCACAAGTGATTTTCTTCTTTTTTTTCTAGAAAAAAAAGTAGATAAGCTGCCTGCAGTTATCATATTTGAAATATTATCAATTGTGAATGCTTTTTTTGTAATTGTTGCATGCAATTTTTTTTCGTAAATGTACATACATACATATGTATGTAGTTGTAAAGAGTTATTGCTGTTTGTGTATTTCACAATATCACAATATCATTGGTTGTAATCTATACAATTAATTTAATTAATCTGTGGATTTTACATTTTATTTTATTGTCCGTTAGTATTCATGTTTTAACTCTGCTTTAAATGAATTGCACAAATTTACAACTTAATAAATCAGGCAGGGTTTCACTGAAAAACTCCTGTGGTGGTTGTAAACACATTTAATGCAGTAAACAAAAAGTAGAAGGGTAACAGAATGAGGAATATAAAATCACAGTACAAAAGTATTATGGATATATTCATAAAAATGTTAATGCATTTGAAATGAATTTTAGTTCCAAAACTCCAAACAAAATTTTATTAAAATTCACCTCAAATACATTTTATTGTTTTCAGAAACCTGCCCCCTCAGACTATAACAGCTGATTACAGTTTGTATGAGAGAACAATATTAAAAGAATATGAAATTATCAAAGTAAGTAACAGCAGAGGATATACGAACTCTAGCCAGTGCTTTCTTGACTTAATTCTAATATGACTAAATCTCTACTTTTCAGCTAGTGCAAGTATGAGTTGTCAGGGCTGCGCCGTCTATCTGATATTACTTTAGCTAACGCATAGGGACTTCTACGGTAATCTTTAGCTGGGGGACAACTAGCTGTTTCGTAGTCGCTACACTACTCATCAGCACCCACTGGGATTTGAACTCGGGTCATGACGTATCATGATCTACTGCTTTAACCACTAAGCCACCGAGCATTTAATTATTTTCTATCTATATTCATCTCATATTGAATCACATATGCATTTTGTTAATTGCCCACATTATAGTGGGTGCTGATGAGTAGTGTAGCGACTACGAAACAGCTAGTTGTCCCCCAGCTAAAGATTTTATTATTGTTTTTTTTTTTTTTGCTACAACAAACGAGGGACTCCTTCCCCTCTTTACCCGAAAAACAGAGTGTCCTGGTTTGACATACGCCAAGGCAAAACCTGTTCCCCGGGGGAGTGATAGAGAGGAGACACAAATGGCTTTCTACCTCCTCTGTGAATATCCAGAGGAATGTTATTTTGGTTTGCTGCTGCATAACAGCCAACCCTAGGGAGTCATCAGCGACCAGACTTAATGATAAATAAAAAAGATATCTCAGTAGATTATCTTATGGCTCCATACTCGAAGAAAAACAATTATTTTTTTGCTTTATTTTAATGTTTTATTTTAGTGTTAATGCTGCTTCTCAACAGAAAATTCTGCAAAATTTTTAGATTTTTTTTTGGTTTATGGTTTCAGAGTTATCGAGTTTAAGACAAATCCCTTTAGAAAACTCTACTCGCATAAATATTCATAGCTTTTTCAATATTTGTCCAAACAGAATATTTTCTTTTTTGTATTTTTTATTTATATATTTTTTAGTGGACCTCGATTAACTACTATTTAAAAAAAATTTTGATTTTTTAAAAATAGTTTAAGCTACTGTGCAAAAATTATCTAGTTCTTCACAGGATATATTTTAAATACCAATCCATACATTTTGTTATTTGCATGTAATATATACATACAGGGTGCTTCAGAACACAACGTCAAGCCGAAACAGGGTAACAGCATTGATTGTTAACATCATGAGAAAAATCAGAAAAAAAATCTAAAAAAAAACAGTTTACACCAGATATAGGGATGTGCTTTTTAATATACACATACTGCACTCAGCACTAGCAATGAAAAATACACAAACAAATTCGTCTTATATATTTTTTTTTGTCGTTCTTCACTGCACACATACAAGAGGAAAGCAACAACACTTGCGCTTTGCTTTGCTGGTAAACATTGACGATAGCGATTATCAGTGTAAATTTTGTTTTTGCAAATTGTTTTGCCTTTTGCAACAAAAAATATTAAATGAAAGTAGTTTTTCCTTATATGTATTTATGTTTGCTCTGCCATATCGAACTTTTGGGCACCCCTGGCTTATATAGTGCAAATGTTTGTATGCACACAAGCCTTTGCTTTTTAGACTTTTTTCAGATTTTTCTCATGATGGTTACAATCAATCTTATCACCCTGTTTCGGATTGATCTTGACTTCTACGAGACCCTGTGTGTTAAAATATAAAAAAGTTTTATTAAAAAATTTCCATTGACTATCGGTCTTATATATAAAAAATATTACTTTTTTATTAATTTTGTGTAGAAATCAGTGCAATAAGAGCTTAATAAACCTGAAATTTTTTTTGATTACTTAGGCAGTTTGTCTAAAAAATAATTAAAAAAAAGTTAGAATTTGCAGTAAAAGATAAAGCGAATCCAAAAAAAAAAAATGACTCCAAACTGCCCGCTTTGACTTGGAATGCCCCATATGTACTCATATATGTAATGTTTACGATAAGTGTAGCTAGCAAGCTAGTAAACTAGTGCTGAGAGGAACGTGTGAAAAAAATATTTTATTTTTCAAGTATTGCTAATACTTAGTACGCAATGAGTAAAAGTTTCGTTTCGGAAAAGCCCAGTCTTTACTGTAAGTTTCTTTTAATTTATTTCATACAAACTTCTCTTTTTTTATACCCCGCTTTAAATTCCTTAAACAAATTATTTAATTAAAATGATTTCCAGCCACCCCTTTTGTGTTCACACTTGCTAAATATGAACTCAATTTAGAGAAGAACTTGTGCCTGCTTTGAAAATGTTGTTTTCTTTCGAACTACAAGCGCATTTATGTAATGAATTACTTGAAGATTATTCATTATTTTAACATATTTCTGTATAATTCTATCATTATTTTAATTGAGTGTAAAATTAAAACAACAATAACTACTGCCACAATAACAGCAATAGCAAAAAGTGAACAAACGCAACTTCAATTTGAACGGCTTAATTAATATTCTTAATTAGTTGTTTCCTTTTTGCCAGCTAAACAAAAAACTTACACAGTGTCAGTTCTTATTATTTGAAAATCTCATTAAAAAAAAACGAATCAGCAATTAATATTTAAACTTTTAATAAGTAAAATAATAAAAACAATCAAGTGTTATAATACTGTCATAAATACCTAGAATCGTAATAAAAAGTTGAAATATATATTTTTTTATATTTTCAAGTCTGACACAAACACTTGAAAGTTCTCAGCATTTAAATGAAACAGACAGACAGACAGTCAGACTTTTTGAGCGTGCTGTAAGTTTATTAATTAGCAGCATAAATCCATTTGCCTGGAAAAAAGAGATTATTTAATTTGTCATGCCATTTGTTTATTTAGTTTGAAATGTATTTGAGAAAGAAACTGACTTAATGGGATTTATTTGGCATTTTATTTATGAGTCCTGAGAATGCCATCAATATTGTTAAAAAAAAATTTTTTCTTAATAATATTATTAAGCTTGATATTAGATTATTTTTTTTTTAATTTCATAAATTTAGTCGCTAAAATTACTAATACAAGTTTAAATATACGAGGACTGCTTAATAATTCTATGAACTTTTATCCAGAGTGGCAATTTTAACTTCAATGCTGGTTCTGCCATTTGTTATCTAATTAACTTTATATCCCAATAAGCTAAATAAATTATTGAGTATTTAAAAAAAATAAAGTTGAGTGTTTGACAATATCTTTCAAAAGTTTCCTGGTCTACTGATGATTAGGGTAGCTCCTATGATTGCAAATCATTCACTAAAAAGTGAAATATTTTAAAAAAGTGCTAAATATTGTAATATTTAGCACAAACCGAGTTTTAGCGCCATATTGTAACAGTGGGCTTTTCACCCAACCAGGAGGTTGGTTCCCCGTTTTGTGTCTTAGCGTTGATCTCACTCAAGTTAATTGGTCAAAATATAAAAAAAATATTTGAGTACACATTGCACGGAAAATACTGCCTTGAGAACGCCTGAGGATATTGATGTGTCAATTAACAAATTTTCTAAACACCTTAAATTAGCCGTACAACAACATTAGCCATATAAGATCCAGAAATGTGAGCAATAGGACATATTCGTCTGAAATTGAACAACTTCTGACAGAAAAAAGAAGAGATAGAAGAGAGTGGCAACTTTGCAGGTCTCCCCAGCTTAAAATTAGGCTACGGGAATGCGTAACTCAGTTAAGAAATCTGCTCGAAATCCACCCTTAATAACCTTTAAAACACACTTGGCAAGCCTGGATGGTACTCCTTAATCTGATTGTTCCCTGTGGAAAGCGACAAAAGGTCTGAGAAGACCCGTAATAGGTAAGCCAACTTTGCAAACTTCAACTGGCGCCTGGGCAAGAAGAGATTCTGAAAAGAGATTGGTGTATGTTAACCATTTGGGAAATGTTTTTACCACAAGTGATTCAGCGGCTGCTGCAGCAGAATTTCCGCCATATGCTGTTAGACGACCTGTTCCTTTGAAACTTAACTTTCAAGATGTCGAAAACGTTATCGGTAACACCGATAACGGACTTCTTTTGTATTTAAACTCTAGTGATTATATTTATAATTGTTTGTAGTTTTCTAATGAAATTTTTTTTATATTAATTCTATTTCCTTGTTCTCAGCTGTTATTAACCATTTAGCTGAAATAAATAAATAAAACACAAACGTCAGGACAGCCCCAGGCATTGATCAAATTGCTGGTAAAATACTTCAACAGTTACCTCCTGTAACTAAAATAGTTCTACTTTTTATTTTGAACGCTATTTTACGGTTTCAGTGCTATTCTGCACAGTGGGAGGTGTCTATAATTACAATGATACCCAAGCCAGGGAAGGATCACACTAAAGTAGAATCATATAGACCAATAAGTCTACTGCCAACACTGGTTCTGTAATTTTTTATCTATTTTAAGTTATCTGTTATTGGCAGTTTGCACGAAAATAGAAAAAGTTTGAAATTTTTAACATAAAAAATCACCCCACTGAGTTTTTTATTCACTATACTAGCATCTCAAAAAATTATAAATAGCGTGCTTTTTGTTTCCTAGCTATTTATATGTCGACATTTCATAGGAACTACCCTAATTATCAGTAGACTTCGAAAGATATTGGCAAACATTCAACTTTATATCCCAGTAATCTAAATAAATTATTTGGGAATATAAAAAGGTAAAGTTGAATGTTTAACAATATCTATCAAAAGTTGCCAAGTCTACTGATGATTAAGGTAGTTCCTATGAAATGTCGACATATAGACAGCTAAGAAACAAAAAACAAGCTATTTATAATTTTTTTTATTTAAAAAATCACCCCTCAAAACAGAAAAAGTCAAGTCAATGAGCTTCTTTTTATCTTGTACCAGTACTCAGGGGATGAACCCTACATATGCAGTACACTGCACCAAAACTAGGAAAATAGGTTGTGAGGAGGGGGAAAGAAGGAGTAGGGTTTGTGAACATTTGACATGAACTTTCCAACGTTAGAACAGACAGGAAACACGTTTGCAGTCAACTTGTTCCACAGTCGGCTGCAAAATGAATTCTCTCTTTAATTCGTAGTACGATTCACTGGGCAATCGACCACAAATAGCTGAGCTCTGGACGATAAACGCATGTTACATAAAAATGTGCGAGTTTCGGGAACAAGATCCCTATTCTCGTCTGAGCAAAATCCATTGTAGTAGCGATAGAACAGAGTAATGCACCCCATACTGCGTCGATGCTCCAGTGAGTCAATAGAGTTGGATACCCTACTGTCACCGATAAGCTTTTTAGCCCTCTTCTGCCCATCGTCGAGTAACCACAAATTAGACGGCCCAAACATGAGAGTTGTATTCCATTTTCGGTCGGATATAGGTGGTATAATTTGTAAGGAGATCGGATGGAGTAAAGTACATCTTACACCGTTTCAAAAACCCGAGGCACTTGAATGCTTCTTTAGAGACATGAAAAAGGCGATCTGTCCAGCGAACATCACACTGTATTTTCATTCCAAGAACATCAAGAGCATTTATTCCTCTATATTTATGCCATCCATGAGTACAGATGAAGCAGCATTTGCGGTCGTTTGTTTGTGTGTTAATAGGCAGCATTGGGTCTTACGAGCGTTAAAGGCGACCTTGTTTTTACGACCCCATTCGGAGATTAATAGAAGATCACTATTCAGTGAATTTTAGCAGCGACCTCTGATTGGCTGGGTTGTTGTTGTAAAGAGTTATCGATATATCGTTAAGGCTACATATATGAAGCTGTACTCGTATTAATAATCACTAAAAATTTGAACTAGTGCCGTTTTGCATGAGACCAAAGCTAAGGTTTCAATGATACTTTTATTGCATTATAATGCTTGTGATTTGTCATTATATAGAAAATATAATATTAATTAAATGACCACTTCTAGTCTGGATTGGTTGCAGCAGTTGATTTTTTTTTAAGTAGTTTTCAAACACTAATGAAACGTTCTAATTATGCTACAACCCTAAAATCATAGGTAGGGGAAATAGTGTCCCTAATAACCACGGTGCAATGCCGGTTGTTGGTGTGGCTAATAAGCATTCGAATTGCTTTGTCTTGCAACAAATACCTGTAATGTAAGGAACTAGAAGTGATGGTTACACGCAATGCTCAAGGGCTGGTGGCTACCAACTCATTAAGCCTGGTCTTCCATTTTCTTTTTGGGGAATTTCATACAGCAGGCTGTCTAAAATTTATTTTAAACAAAATTTTAATGTATGTATTAATGTTAAAATAGTCGAACTTTATTTTAATATTTCTAATATTATATGATGATGGGTTGGTATTGAATGATTGAGCTCGAGCTAGACGAATGATACCAATCCATCATCATATAATATTAGCAACATTTTAATATTAAGAACTATGTGGTGTTTATGCGAGACTAATGAGTGATACGTCTAGAAAATTCTACACTCAAATTATAAATATATATAAATATTTTGTAGACGTATCACTCATTCGTGTCTTATAAAAGCCAAATTATTCTTTAATAATTTTCATTTTTAACTGTGCATTTTGCTATCAAACTATTTTAAGCCAGGTTTGTGAAGACCCTGTCAGGATTTGCTTTCATTCGAAAAAGCATCCAGGATAATCCCCTACTATTTGATAATAATTTCTTCAATACTTTTTCTGCATTCTCGTCTAATCATCTCTATGCAGGGCCTCACATTCCACCTAAATAATAATTTATTGTAATAAAATGATTCTGCTGTTCCTTTGGCTGCTGTTTAATGGAGATTTAGTAGGAATAACAAAACCCACCCATCTGATGTATTTTTGAAAAGTTGTATAATTCTTTAATAATTTGCATATTGTAGCAAAGTATGTTTTCGGTTTCCTTTTTTTTTTTAATAATGGGTAAAAAGTATTTGCAAACCAGGCTGTATTTAATTTTTCTTTTTTCTCCTAGTTCATTTTTATGTTGCCACAATATTTACATGCATACGTTTACATTTTGCTACATCTTTCTAAGCTTCTTGTACTTGTACATTTTTGCTATAGACTTTGTTTTAGCTTTTGCTTTTAGAGCAACTTTTTTGCTTTTTTCATTTTTTTGTTCGTAATCATAATGTAGTGTTTAGTATGGAAAACCCATTTAAATCGGGCAGCTCATGCGTTACAAACAGAATCTTTCTTATTTTTTTTTTTTGTATCTAAATAGCGCTATGTTATGGTTTGCTGGATATTTAAACAATATCCCTAAACTGTGTACAAGGAGGGGAAAAAAGTAAAAAAGTCTCCCGAGGTTTAGAAATGTATGTTTAAGTACAGAAGAGTAGAAAAAACTGGAAAAAATCAACAGCAGCAAAAACATCATAATACTTTTCCCCAAGATGGCTTAATGCAAATGCAATAATTTAGCATTTTTTAAATCAATACGAGGGTTGTTTTGAAGAAGTCGTGTGCACGAAATTACACTTTTGAAAATGTCTTCTATAAAGAAAGAAAAATTTGAACATATAAAATAATATATATATAGGTTCTTTTTCTCTTTCCTGGTCATATTTATAACGCTGTTTCATAGGAACTAACCTAATCATTAGCAGACTTATAAACCCTTTTTTTTTTTGAATCTTCAAAATGAACTAACAATAAGTATTCAAATCTTAATACTAAATTTAAAGTTAAAAAAAAAGAAAAAGTGTGATTTAAAATTAAAAAAAATTGATTTTTACTTAAGTCCGGCCAATGCTAGACGAAAAGTTTTATTATGCCGGAGCTATTTCGGTAAAATCACCTAGTGAGCAATCTGATGGTGGCAACGGTATCCCTTCTTCTCAACCGAATGTGGCCGCCAAAATTAAGTATATTACGCGCAAGAGGGTTTGAATGAAGTTCCAGTTTACTGATATACCTTGTCGCGTGCTTATAAACCCTTGAACAGCGTTATCAAACATTTAACTCTATATTTACTAGTTTTCAAGCAAATAATGAGAATTACAAAAATATATTTTAATGTACATTTCAAACACAATAAACAACATTTTGTTTTTACTAATTTACTAATCCGGAGCCTCAAAATCTATTTGGGGGTTACTCGACCGTGTGCAGGAGAGGGCGTAGAAGCTTATCGGTGACAGTAGGGTATCCAACTCTATTGACTCACTGTAGCATCGACGCAGTGTGGAGTGCGTTACTCTGTTCTATCGCTACTACAATGGATTTTGCTCAGACGAGATTAGGGATCTTGTTCCCGAAACTCGCACATTTTTACCTGGCACGCGTTCATCGTCGAGAGCTCATCCATTTGTGGTAGAGTGCCCGGGGAATCGTACAATGCATTACAGAGAGAATTCGTTTTTCAGTCGTACACTTCGCCAGTGGAATAACTTGCCTGCAGACGTGTTTCCTGTCTGTTATAACGTCGCAAGGTTCAAGTCAAATGTTCACAAACACTACTCCCTCTTTCCTCCTCCTCACAACCTATTTTCATAGTTCTAGTACAATGCACTGCATATGTAGGGGTCATCCCCTGAGTACTGGTCGAATATAAAAAAAAAATTTAAATTTTTGTTGAACTTTATAGTTTTTAAATTAGATTTTTGGTTTTTGTACATTTGTACATCCGATTTTAATTCAAGATTTTCCTTTCTTAATTTTTTCTTAAGAATGATTTTTGATTAAAGAAGACAACAGTCGTCAAGCAGTTCTGGGCTGGAGAACAGCTCTCGCATCGTCGTAATTATTTCTTAAGTGCGGTCTGGCTTGTTGTTGTTGTTTGGCCTTCGGGAGTTGTGCGTCTCAATCCCCAACTAATTGTGTTAGTTTACAGTTTTTTCGAAGTATTTCTTTGTTAACCACGAGGCAACTTCTTATGTGAAGGCATAAATCGTCATTGTCAGTCACAGCGCCGCCACAAAATACTATTAATAACATAGTGGGCATAAGGTATTCGTTACTCCACCCATGCTGTGCATTCTATACTTTGCAAATTTATTTGCAACTATATAGCTAATAAATACAAATACAGTGTAAATAAAGAAGCCAAAAAAAAATAATAATCAAACCTTTAGCTGGGGAATAACTAGCTGTTTCGTAGTCGCTACACTACTCTTGACGGGGTCTTGACGTTTCATGAACTGCTGCCTTGCCCACTCAGCCACCGAGCCATTGAATTATTCTGTGCAATAGTTCATGATACGTCATGACCCGTGTTCAAGTCCGAAAATATTTTCTATAAGCAAGAAGAAAAAGAAGGAAAAAGTGCTGCTTTTGTATTTGAAAAGTAATATTAAAACTTTGTATCTTGATCCTAGTTTTTCGACCTTTTTTTATAAATATAATTATTGATTACATGAGCTTGAGGTCACTTGTTTTAAAAAATTATCAGTTTATTAATATTTCATCTTGATAAAAAACATTTTTTTAATTTTAATTTTTTATTGAAAAAAGTGGAATATAAAAATAAAATATAAGAAAATTATATGTATGAACATATTTTGCAAAGTTTACCAATTCCACTGATGATCAGATTCGAACCTATGAAATGTCGATATATAGACAATTAGGAAATATAAAGAGCAACAGTATATATATTTTTTTATTTTTATAATAAATAATAGCTAACAAAATGAATAATGTATGTTAAAAAATTTTCATTATGGATACTAAGCAAAGCCGGCTGTTGGGGTCTTCATTAAAGGGGGACTGCTAGTTTTGTTGATGCTGATGTGGTTGAGGTGCCTGTATTCCTCAACATTGAATTTTTTACCAGTGAAAACTCAAAGTAAAATTCATCAATAGGCGTAGTGTTTCACTTTTCAAAAAAAATCGATTCCGTAAGAATCAATAAACTTTACTGCGCTGTATGTGTTCGTAAACGCAGAATGATGAGTTGAATGCTCAAATCTGCAGATCCCCCCAGATTTTAGAGTGAAAAAATTATTCCTCAGTGTTCACTGCAAATGTCAAACTTATTGAACAACAAAATTGGTGAACATTTAAAAATTCATCATTACGGAATTTAGCTTCAGTTGAAGGGTTCTATGTGTCAAAGGAGGAAGTTGAAGGTGATTTGAAGTGCTGCCAGCAAGAGCTGCCTTCAAAGCTAACCAAGCTCATGCCAGCGACCGAAGCCGATCCGAGGTTGTAATAGATATTTGCGCGATGTGAACTTGCCTTCATAAATCTGTTAATTTTGAGTCTATATTCCACTTACTTTGTTTTATTCTATATCATATGGGTGAACCGTTTAATTAAAATCGTGTTTTCTTCGAATTTTTATTTCGAAAAACTATTTTAACCAAAAAAATTTTTTTTTTATTTGCTTTAATAAATTTTTTCAAAATGTCTTTGTGAGCTATTATGCTACTGATTACAAAAGAAAAATTCTTACGACCCTCGTACAAGCACAACAACTTCTATTTAAAAGCAAAAACAAAACAAAAAAAAAAAAGGAAAAAAACTAAGCAAACATAATATTTGTTATGCTTTTCCCATCCGTTTGTTGTTCGAAATTTAACGCCCTAACAACACTAACAGCAACAGCAACAGTCACCGTAACTGCAGCAACGACAATAACATTCCCATTCATACAATTTTAACAAGATGCATGCAAATGTGGCCACAATAACAACAGCCTGCCACATTTGCAGCAAAGTAGTGAAAAAAAAAATTACGAAGAAAAATAACATTTACCACACTTAAATCTTTGTTTTAGAAATATAGATTTTTTTACTGCTCTAAAACTCTTTTTTCTTTTACTTTTTTTTTTTTTTTGTCATAAAACCATAAAATTTATGACAAATTTTGTTGGTAGTTTTTTTTTTTTAAAGAAGTAAATATATATGAATATTTAAATGCAAGGGAAATTTTTAAGCAGTTTATTATATGAGTGCTAAACATTTCAATTCGGTCAGTGGGCTGAAACATAACTTATTTTAGAAAAAAAAACTTTTTTTACAATTGTTTTTCTAGCACTACGAAATTGAGATATACATATGAGTATATACCTAAGTATATGAAAATTACCCGAAGATTCCTCCTTGGTCGGCATTCAGTATACAAGCAATACACATACATATGAAACAGTTGCTAATACCAAAGTACATAAATATTTTGGCATTGACAAGCACTGTTTTTGCAGCTTGTTAATAAACCTCTGCATTAATGTTCTTTTGCAAGCAATGCCTTTCAAAGTGTATACAGGTTAAGTAAAAGTGATGGTGACATCTGCTGCTTAAATTAACTTAAAGGAAGAACACCTGAACTGTTGTCAGTGCCTATCATGCTTCTATTCCATAATTTATGTGACAGACAGTGTTGCCAGCTTTGATAAAAAATATATCGTTATATGCCTTCAATACATAAATCGTATCTAAGTATTAGTTTGGCTATTTAGGTATAGAAAATTGAAGGGAAACTTTATTTTGGGAGTTACATTTTCTTAAGCAATCGCCATTAGTAAACTTAAATATTAAAAGTAGAGCTTAGCAGGAAATACTAGTATAAATATCGAGTGTTTTAGATTAGAGGTAAATAAACGTAAACTATATTTAAGCCGAAGAAATTTACCCCTGATATGTCCAGTGCCAATAGTCTTCTTGAGAACGAGCTACTGGCAGATGTAAGCGGCTTGTGCCGGCCTCTATGCTATGTTATTTATAGTAGCCCAGGTGTTCCTTTTATTAAATGAATTATTCAGGTTCCACGGAAAAAACGCGTACGGAATATGTAAAACTGGTTCTAAACGGGTTAGCGAAACAATTCCGTATTTTTCAGGAATGCCAAAAATCGGTTTCGGGAATCTCTCAAATCTGTCCTTCTCCCCGGAAGTAATACGGCATTTTCAATTTCTGCACTAAAGGAAATCGCCGTTAATAGTTCAGATACACGCTCGATGCGAAAAATACGCACCGAATATGAAAAACCAATACCGAACCGGAAAGCGAAATAGTTTCCAGTTTTTAAGAAATACCTAAAATCAACTTCAGGAATACATTTCCCTGGAAGCATAACGACATTTTCAATTTCCGCACTAAAGCAAATCGCCTTTAATAGTTCAGATACACGCTCGATGAAAAAAATGCGCACCGAATGTAAAAAACCAGTTCCGAGACGGATAGCGAAACAGTTTGCAGTTTTTTGGGAATACCTAAAATTGACTTCGGGAATACCCAAAACCCCCTACATTTCCCTGAGAGCATAACGACATTTTCAATTTATGCACTAAAGCCAATCGCTGTAATAGTTCAGTTACAAGCTCGATGGAAAAATGCGCAACAATTATGAAAAACAGGTTCCGAACCCGATAGCGCAGCAGTTCGCAGTTTGTTGCGAATGCCTAAAATCGAATCCGCTACATTTCACTGGAAGCATAACAATATTTTTCAATTTTCGCATTAAAGCAAACGACCGTTAATGGTTCAGATACAAGTTCCACGGCCAAAACATACACCGCGTATAAAAAAACCGGGTCTGAGCCGGTTAGCGAAAATCTTCCAAGTTTTTTTGAGAATTCCGGCTGCGGGAGCCACTATAATACATCTTACTTCCCCAGAAGCAATAAAACAGCTGAAATTTTGCACTAAAACGAATGACCATTAAAGAAACAATATGAAACATTGGTTCTGGCCCCAAAATCGGCTTCGGGAGCCATGAGCATAGATCTTACTTCCCCAGAAGCAATAATACTAATAGCTCAGAAACAATATGAAAAACTGGTTCTGAACCGATTAGCGAAGAAGTTCCAATTTTTTTGGGATTTTCCAAAATTGACTTCAAGAATCACCCATATTAGGCATTCCCAAAGTTGTTTTCAAGAATACCCAAAATCCCCCAACTTGCCCGTAAGCAATACGGCTATTTTAACTTTTGCATTTAAGCGAATGATGGTTATTTTTTTTTTTATCTTGAACCACTACCCAGGGGATAACCCCTACCATATGCAGTGCATTGTACCAGAACTTGGAAAATAGTGAGAAGGGGGAAAGAGGGAGTATTGTTTGTGAACATTTGACTTGAACTTTCCATACTACTTCATAATACCTTCCATAATACTTCATATACACGTTACACCACGAAAACACGCACCGAATTTGAAAACCTGACACCAAACCGGTTAGCGAAGCGTTGCCGTATTTTTTTCTGAATTCCCAAAATCTCCTTCGAGAATTGCCATAATTCTAAATGAACATTGCAATTGGGGCGGGCATAAATCAAAAGGATTTTCTTTATTTTGATCAACTAAATACCATGTGAGTTTATTTTCTAGTTTTTCTAGCTTCTTTTTTAATATTATTTATGTCATTTTTACTACAATGCTCTTAAAGAAGATTTAATACTACTTTAAAATAGTTTACTAAGAAACTTTGTCTTTACGGCGCTTAACTTAGTATTATTAAACATCTTATGAGTTACAAATAGTTTTACAAATTTTTATGGAAATGCTTAAACAAAATGATATTTTTTTAAAATAAATTTTATCGCTAATACTACGTATGACTTTCGCAAATGTTTGCCTGTGTGCTGACACTCTTGACTATAAAACACAGACATTCAAGGTGATGACAGCGTGGGTCCTTCGCTGTTAACCAGCCATGAATGTATTGCTGTCATAGATCGGTGTTTGTTGGTGTTTTTTTTTTTTTTCATTTTTGATATAAAAAAATTCAAGTGCCCGTGTTGATGTGTATGGCAAGTGCACTCGTAATGAAAAAACACAAACATACTTCAAGTCTTAAGGAATTTCTAAGAACTTATTTTCTTACATATAATTTTTTCCTTTTTCTATTCAAATGAGTGGCACTTTAAACTAAAATTATTAGAAAAAAAAACACGCGAGCAAATGCTGCTTTGAGCTGATAAAGAATATGTGAAATTACAAGTACGAGAGCTGATGCTGATGGAGGGGGTAAATATTTCTTTGCATTTTAATATTCATTTTTTCTAATGCCTACTAAAGTTAATTAAACCAATTAAAAAATTACAACAAGTGATGTAAATTTTCAGACACACATCCTCCTTCGGTTTGCATATCTTTTTTAGATTGTGGGTTTGTGACTCTGTTTTTTTAGAAATATTAAAGAAAATATGCAGACGCCTGGAATAGTTCAAGTGGGTGTAAACAAATGTGTTGGCTTGAATGGAATGTATAACTCGGTAATTTATGTTGACAAGTTCATAGTTTGATAGATTTAGATAATTAATTTCAAAGAAAATTTATGGCAATTTTATTTATATAGAAATTTCATAAGAAAAGAATTTTTCAAAGCACATTAATATGTTTTTTCAAGGTCTAAGAAATAATTTCTGGTGGCACAAAACAAGAAATAAGGGGTGATTTCTTTTTGGAAGCACAGATCCTTTTTTGAATAAAAAACCAAAAATTTTGCTTTATTAGCTTTTAACTTTCAAAGCGTTTAACATTAAAAAACTATTTTTCCTATAGCCGGTAATTGGGTGAAAAATTTCATAATTATTAACAAACAAGTTAAGACATATAAGCAGGTGTAAGCAATGAAAAGGATTAAATTATAAAGATTACTTAGGTAATACTAAACAGCATTGTTTTTTGAGGTTCCCAATAAACTCCTTCATTAATGTTCTTGTACAAGCAATGTTTTTCTTAGTGGATAGCTGGCTGGGGAAAAGTGGTATATCCTGCTTAAAATAATATCAACGAAGAATAGCACAGTTATTTTGCTGCCAAGTCATGCTTCTATTCCACAAGTAATGTTAATGACTGTGTTGCCAGCTTTGTTTTTTCATTATACCATAAATTTTTATCCCTAACAAAAATTAATCTTTTCATTATATTTGTAAATTTAACATGCGTTTTCAGTATACGTAAATCTGTCAAAGCATGAACTTATGATCAGAAATTGCCGAGTTATATATACTAGCAAACACCTTTACTTACACCCTTTTGATCTATTTCGAACAGTCGGGAAATTTTGAATAGACCAGATTAAAGAAAATTCAAAATTTTTGTATTGGCAAAACTTTGTTTTATTGATCGAGAAATAACAAAATATCGTGCATGTCACAGAATTTACTTCCATTCGGAAATGGAATTGAATCGGTTTTTTAATTCTTCAAAAAACGAAAATTTTTAACTTTTTCGGAACAAAATCAATTCTAGAAGATAATATCATTCTTGCAGTTAGAAATAATTTCATTCCGAAAAGTTTTTTAGCTTTTTGTTTTTAGAAGAAGTAAAAAAAGAATTCAATTCCGTTTCCGAACGGAATTAAACTCTGTCTGTTTGTAACATATACTTTAAGAAGGAGGATATAAAACATACCCAAACCAGGTATGGTTTTCGAGATGGAAATCGATACGATTGATGCTTTTGTATATTAACGAAATGTAATTTCGAAATGTAAGTTCTCAGGTCTGTTTTTGCAATAGGCGCAACAAAGCGGACATTTCGCTTTGTGACATCCCGTTAAAAACTAATAGGTCGAAGCGAACTTTGAAGGGAGAATTGTAGCTGTTCTGCTTCCAAAAGCTCTTCAAGATAACATGATTTTTGTTCGCAATGTCCCACTTAGCAGCCTTTTTTTAGCACTAGGTTAGGTTAGATTTAACAGGCTGCCAGCTATTTTAAAGTCAGCCCACTTGGGTCCAGTTTGGTCTCAATGTGTTGCCTAGATGTGATATGTATCTCAATAGAGCTTCATATCACTTTTTTAAAACCAACCTGAGGATCGTATAAAGGAGTTCAGTCCATTTACATCGCACTGGTCTGCCTACATACAAAGTCCTTATATTAGAAAGATCTGGACACTGACACAGGATGTGATCAACACACTCTACTTCCTTTCCTCGTCTCTGCAACATCTACAAAAGTCATTAAAGAGAAGATTTAACCACCTTGACTACATACCTATGGTTCAATGTTCTGTTAGGACCGCCACAGCAGAAGGCAAACTCCGTCGGAGCAAGCCCCTAAGAATGGTAGTCCTCCTGTTATCATATCTGGGCTTTGTCGGCCTTGACATTCGGCAGATATCCTCACTAGACGATCTACTTTGAGCGGTCTGAAAGAGTTGACGCTGTACTTGTTTCTGACAGCTCGCAAGCGGGACCCCAACGATTCCATCTATATCTCTTTGTTGTAGCTGGACACCGGCCTTTGCCAGTTCATGCGCTACTAGATTTCCGGGCACTTCACTGTGTCTTCGCACTTAAACGCCCTTGTGTCAGTGCATTAAAAATGCGTAGAGAAAAAATGAATGAAATGCACAATAGCTAACTCTTTTCCGCAATATTTCACCTCCAATCACTTTGTGGCCGTAAACTTAACACAAAATTCTTTAAGTTTGGCGAATCTTGAAAATAATTTTTGACGATTTTTAAACTTGGGTAAGGTGTCTTCGCGCAGTCTTTTGTCAAATTACGAGTATACCGCAGAAAAGTTTACCGCGCTTTCTTAATATGATAGCTAGTTTGACAATCACAGAAAACACATCACAACTATGAAGATGTATCGAAAAAAACACCCTTTAGTTTTAAAGTACATATTTTATGGTTGTACATTGACCTTTAAGGTATGCTTTCTTATCTCTCAAGGAAGGGAGGCTGAAAGCAAAAATTGAAAGCTGAAAATCAAGGCAAAGTTGTAGTTAAAATTTTAAGAGAGCAATGGAATGTGTTGGCATATTGAACACATTAATCATTTTCTAATTTCAAAAATAAACTCTAAATACCAGCAGGTGGAAGCCAAGCCTTTTACGTAAAAACTCTTTTGTATAAAGGGTGGTCCAACCATACTGCATGATGTTGATTGTGAGTCACAACTTAATGTAAAGTTTTTTGCCCAACTTAATTTGTCATTTCTTTGTTTCAGCGTTTGACAAAGTCAACCATTTAGAAGTATACAATTGAGCAGAGCGTTAAGATGGTTGAAATGTTGTACGAAAATTGCCGTTCAGATCAAAATTTATTTCATAGGCTTTGTCATCTTATTTATTTGTTTATTTGTTGATTTATTTTTTATTATTATTTTATTATTATTTTTCTTTTTGTCAGAATAATTAAGTGTCCACAATCGGGAGAATTATATGAAAATTTCTGCCAACCGGTTCTGTGGTAGATGTGAAAATACTGACTGTTACTATTTGGTGTGATTTATGTGATGGCGGCGCCACCGGGCCGTGCTTCATTTGAAAATGAACTAAGCAATGAAAATGAACCGTGAATGATGTCGCCTATCGCGAGGTGATAAACGATTTCTTATGGCCAGAAAATAAGTACTTGGATGATATGTGGTTCTAACAGAATTGTGCCACACAGCCAAAAAAATAATCGCTCTTTTGCTTGAGAAATTAAACGACCGTGATTTCTGACGTCGTGGCGATGGTAATTGGCCGCCACGTATTTGTGTTTTGGCACCGTTCAACTTCTTTCTTTAGGGATATTTAAAAACACAAGTGTACGTCAATAAGTCAAACATAATTCGAGAATTAAATAATGAGATAATTCGGCACATTAACGACATTAAACTAGAATTATATCTGAGAGTCATTGGACATATAGACCATAACCTCAATTATGTCTCAGAGTTATTGGGCATATCCATCAGATGCAGATATGCCATCAAAGGCTTGACAAGCATTTGACCGACATATACTCGTAATTGCTATAACAGTTGGTGCCGAATTAATCATCCAATTTCGTTTTTGAATCACTTTTTTACTAAATAAAGAAAAGTTCTTTTGGGTGCTGGAAATCTTTAGTTGGACCTGTATAATTTTGTTTACTAATTGAAAAAATGATATGAGCCAAATGGCTGCCGCCAGTATTGATATAAATTTAAGCCTGTTTTATCGAGCCTTGCATCACACTATGCAATATCCCTGTTAATCACCATTCACATTTTGTTCAAAATTCTCCTTAAGGGCTGGAATTGTCCTGCTGAGTGTAAGGTTGTTCCACTTTGATGAAACCACATATTCTTTAAGTCCCAACTTTTTATTTTCTCGCTTATCAAGGCTCTGTAGCATTTACCAGTAACAATAGCTGTATTGCCGATGGCGTCCTCAAGACAATACGGTTTAATCACTCCTCCCGCATGCACATTGCACCACTCAGTAGCCTTGAGTAGATGTAACGGCTTTCCATGCATTACACCCGGATTTTTAGTGCTTCCGAAACTAAGATTTTGTTTATTGAAGCACCCATTTAAATGAAAATGCGCCGCATTGCACATGATGAATTTTGACTCAAAATCGTCCTCTTCGTTGTTGAGATAGCAGATGGCTCTACAGTAAGTCACACGTGATTGAGAGTGACTAGGCATTAAGAGCTGCACTTTGTATGAGAATATGTAGAAGTCTTTCATTAAAATTCGTAGTAGGAACCGCCTGATAGTAGCCAATTGCGTGGCATGTCATCTGATATATGTTTCTTTGTTTTCAGCAACATCGGCTAACCTAGCCACGATGATCTCGCTAGAACGACCAGTTTAGTAGCGGTCACGCCTTTAAAGATCTCTTGTGGTTCTAGTTTGTTTCAGTAGAGCAGCTAAGTGGCGTAATGTTTGTCCAGTTGACTTGAAAAAATCTACAGTGAAATTCACTGCGAACTAACACCGCCTACTGATTATTGGTTCAAAATATTGGCTTTAATATTCCACGCTCTTTCTGAGTATAACTTTCCATTGTTTGTCTGTTTGTAGTCTGCAGCTGTGTAGTTCACAAACGTCAAATATGATTCTTTTTTATTTTTATCTTGAACCAGTACTCAGGGGAGGTCATCCCCTGCAGTGCATGGTACCAGAACTAGGAAAATAGGTTGTGAGGGGGGGGAAAGAGGGAGTAGTGTTTGTGAACATTTGACTTGTAATTTTCAACGTTATAACAGACAGGAAACACGTGTGCAGGCAACTTATTCCGTACGGACGAAGCGTATGGCTGAAAAACGAATTCTCTCTGTAATGCGTAGTACGATTCCGCGTGCTGCGTAAAAATGTGCGAGTTTCGGGTATAAGATCCCTAATCTCGTCAGAGCAAAATCCATTGTAGAAGCGATAGAACAGAGTAATGCACCCCACACTGCGTCGATGCTCCTGTGGGTCAATAGAGTTGGATACCCTACTGTCACCGATGAAACTTCTTCGCCCTTTTCTGCACACGGTTGAGTAACCCCAAAGTAGATTTTGAGGCACCGGCCCAAACATAAGAGTTGTATTCCATTTTCGGTCGAATAAATAGTGAGGAGGTCGGATGGAGTGAAGTACATCTTAGATTAGGTAGGCGGGTCGCTGGATACCCCGGAATAATCTAGGTTGTCCAGCTCACTTGGGTCCTGTAGTCGTTCCCTCTGTGATTGAAGTACATCTTACACCGTTTCAAAAAACCAAGGCACTTGAATGCTTCTTTAGACGTTAGTGTCATTTGCTATTATATCTTACAGCAGGATCACCCTATTGATTGTTCTATATTTATTAATAATATTAAGATAATTTGCTAAACACTTTCTGTTTTATTTACTATTAACATTGTGCGTTCTGGTTGAACCAGACTTTTTTTTATAATTTTTTTTTTTTGCCCCCTCTAGAAAATTGTTCCAACAAGCTGTCAAGCCTGCTTCTACTCGTATTTCTTGGAAAAAAGAATTCTTCAGCTCTCTTTTCATCATCTCAATAGCAAACAAATTTACCAAAAGCAAAAATGTTTCAAGTATGTGATTATCGGCAATAATTGAATATGTACTTCATAAAAACCTAGGTACGTTATAACACTCATCACAAAATACTCAAGAACATTAACATGAATATTTAATCTGCTTTAAATGAAATGCATTGCAAAAGCAAAAGCAAAAAAAAATGGAAAGCAGAAATAAAAAAGGTTGCTATTAAGAGACAGACATTATTGCATATGCAAACAAGCACATACTTAAAACAAAAAAATTCAAGAGCCACCAGAAGTCTCCTTTATGAGGACTAAACAGGGCTGTTGCTAAAAGTTGCTGGAGACGATTCAAATATGATGCGAAAAAAAGGGCAACAAACACTTTTGTGCATAATTTTTTTTTTTTTTTGAATGACAAAACAAGTGCATTCAGCCAGCTATTGAAGACTCGCTCAAAAAGAAAGAAAAAAAATTACATAAAATTATACAAGCACTCGACAAACTTGTACTTAAAACTCATACTTGTTATTACGCTTAAAAAGAAATCATTAACAAAATACAAATAAGATGGCCCCCAGGCTAAGGGATGAGTTCTAAAGGAAAACAATCATTACAAAAACGCATAAAAATAAAAGCAGCAGAGCTTGTTGCTTAAACCAGGATGTATTGAATAAAAGAAACTCATTAAATATGGTTAAAGGCAAACAAATCACCAACAACTGTAAGTGTTCATCATTGAAAGGAATTAAAACGAATTTACAACATATGACAGACAGACACTCCAAAGCATAACAAGAAGAAGTCTGTTTAAATTTTCAATTTGACATTTTTAAAAACAAAAGATTTGTAATAAAAGCGTTTTTCTTTTTGTTGGTCGCTACTAAAAAACGAATGCAGCACATCCATCAAATGCAGCAAAGCATAATTTATAAGTACATACATATATTTAAATTAAAAATCAAAATTATACAAGTGGAAGTAATGAATAGACTAAACATGAACGCCATTTTTATTTGAAGTGTTTAACAAGAAACTCCTTTTTTGGATACGCGACAAAAAAAAACATAAAAAATTGATAAAAGATTTTGCAACCCCTCCAGGCAGGAGGCATATCAGCTTGTTTGTTGCCCCATATCATATTTTTCTTTTTGTTTTATCTCATGCCAATATTTCGTATAGATGTGGCTGTTTCTTTCTGTTTATATTAACATGCACTTACACATTTTCTATAACCGCTAAAGACCGTAACGCAATATTATTTGCATTACTTTATGCCCACAAAACGGTACCTTGCTTTGCAAGTATTGCTGATCTATTGCGCTTCTCCCTACACCCTTATAGGCTTAATATGTTAAGAAACTGGACTGGCATATCTCTCAGAGAAATGGTGGCAATCAATCCATACTTTCGATGAAACTAAAGTGGTGGCTCTGAATATATCCAAAGCGTTTGGCAGTAAAACTTACAGCTTTTGGTGTCCGTGATGACTTTTCTCGGTTTATATCGAGCCATCTCAAAGACCGCACTATACGAGTTGTTATAGATGGGTTCTCATCAAACGAGTTCAAAATTAATTCAGGGGCACCGGAAGGTTCCGTTCTTTCTCCTACCCAATTTCTGATTTTCCTCAAAGACCTTCTCTATCAAACTTACAACCCTATCCTTCTTTCGCGGATGACAGCAGCATTTGCCACTCGTACTATTTTAGTTATAGGCCCAGTCTATCAGAGATCGCTGCCAAGAGGTTGAATATGAACGATTCACTGAATAGTGATCTACTATTAATCTCGGAATGGAGTCGCCTTCAACTCTCGTAAGACCTAATGTTCCTTATTAACACACAAACAAACCGCAAATTCTGCTTCATCTGCACTCATGGATGTATAAACATTGAGGAATCGAATACTCTGGATGTTCTTGGAATAAATATACAGTGTGACAGAACACATTTTTTGGATTGGATTTTTGAAACGGTTACTCCATCCGATCTCTTTCTATTTATACCACCTACATCCAACCGAAAATGGAATACAACTCTCATGTTTGGGCCGATGCCTCAAAGTCTATTTTCGGGTTACTCGGCCGTGTGCAGGCAAGGGCGAAGCAGCTTATCGGTGACAGTAGAGTATCCAACTCTATTGACTCACTGGAGCATCGGCGTAGTGTGGGTTGCGTTACTATGTTCTATCATTACTGCAATGAATTTTGTTCTGACGAAATTAGGGATATTGTTCCCGAACTCGCATATTTGTACGTAGCACGCGTTCATCGTCCACAGCTCATCCATTTGTGGTCGATTGCCCGGGAAATTGTACTACGCATTACAGAGAGAGTTCGGTTTTCAGCCGTACGCATCGCCTGTGGAATGAGTTGCCTGCAGACGTGTTTCTTGTCTGGTGTAACCTATTTTCCTAGTTCCGGTACAATGCACTGCATATGAAACTTTAAGTCTTTTGGTCTTTAAGCCAAGTAAGTACTGTTCAGCCAATGTATGGGATTGTAGCAGCAATCTTCAATGGAAGTGTTAGCACGTCTTGTGTATCCTGTATCTCTTGTACACCCACGACCCACAGTAAGACGTTCATTGATTTCTTTTTCTTAACGCAAGATCTGCAAATGACTGTAGTCAGTTATAATGTCCTATCAGCTATCAGCGTTCTTAGGCTTTTCCTGTTCGGGCTTAGACTAAGTTTGGCCCGCTTAGCATCAAAGCTTAAAAATTCCTTAGTTTTAGACCGGTTATTTGCTTTCAATATGTTTCCACATAAACGCAGTCTCTTTTCTTAAGGAGACTCCTGTTGAAGCCACAGTTTATATATCCAACCAAAGTTGTTTTTGACTGCCATTTTTGCATAGTTGTCCTGCTACCCGGAGTAGAGAATCTGATTCTGGTTGGCTAGTTCATTTTGTCTGTTTTGACATTCCTGTACCAGCTTGAACGTAAAACCACAAATTCTTATGGCCTTGAGGACCGATTGACTGCCACAGAGTATTTTGCTCATCCCCTAATGTATTAGATTTTCACCTCTTTTCTTATTGCACATAGTTCCGCTTGGAAGATTGTTGTATCATTACTGAATAATATTTGTTTGCGAGCTTTAAGCACCACTACTCCCGCTCCCATTCCTTCAAACGTTTTGTTTCTGATAAAGTGTTTCAAGATGACCAATAAGGTTGCTCCATATGAGTTTGTCCTTCTTGTAGTTGAGACCGCCTGAACGGCTGCTAGCTACCGTACCCATCGTCCTGTGATCTTGACGTGCAAGAGTCTATACCTTATGAGTATCGTAGGTCCTAATAATGTCAAATACATTACTGAAAATTTTGTGCATCTAATTAATTGCTGTTTTTCATGAACATTTAGAAATATTGAAATGTAGACTCCGACGCTCGTTGGCATGCCAAATATCAAGTAGAAAACAATATAATACTTTGGGGAATCCCTGATTCGACTTTTAAAATCATATTCTCTGATGTAAAGATTGTAGCCATATAAGTAGCTTTCTGGTTCTTACAGCTCTTGAGCGGGATTCTAACCATCCCATCTATATTCTCTTGTTACCTTTAGCAGTTCATTTCCTAGAACATTACCGGTCACTTCAGTATGCCCCTGCAATTAGCTTAACTTTTTTATAAGATTTTTTGATATTTTAAAAATAGTTTAAAAATTGTTAGTTTTTAGTTTTGTTTGGCTTTAGTTTCCTGAACAAATAATAATACACATACATGGTCTGATCAAAAAATAACCGTTATCTTCAAATATCGTGAGTTGCGTATGTTTGATTTTCGCATTTATATTTTCTGTTATGTTGGTACACATGGTTGTTATATATGTTGGCAATATAAGCTGTTTCGGATTGTCAGCTTGTTTTTGACAGTTAAAAAGGTTGGCCGTATTTTGCTCTTCGATTTTTTACTGAATTTTGAGCAAAAACAGCGTCGCATGGACATCGCTCAGGAGCTGTTGCACATCGTCAACTACGATCCAGATTTCCTTAAAAAGTTCATGACTGGTTATGAATTATGGGTTTATGGCTATGGCATTGAAACCAAAGCACAATCATCCCCATGCAAGCGTCCAGAAGAGCCAAGACTGAAAAAAGCACTTCAAGTTCGGTCAAATGTGTAGATTGTACCTTCTGGTTTCTTCGACTGCAATGGTGCGGTGCATCATGAATTCTTGCCACAAGGTTGTACGGTCAATAAGGATTACTACCTTAAAGTTTTGCGCCGTTTGCGAGAAGCAGTTCGTCATAAACGCACAGAATTGTGGAAAAACAATAATGGATTTTGCACGATGACAACGCACCAGCTCACACATCTCTGTTTGCACGTGAGTTTTTGGCTAAACACAAAACCGTTATTATGCTTCCACCTCCACATTCACCGGAATAGGCCCCCGCTGACTTTTTCCTTCTCCCAAAACTGAAGACACCGATGAAAAAAAAGTGTTTTGCTACATGCAATTGATATTTTTTATTTCTTCAGGAAACTAAAGCTAACACCTTGAAATTTCGGTGAGCAAAAAATAACATTTTTCTGAACTTTAGTTTAGGAGATAAACTTAATTAAAGTAAAAAAAGTGATTCCTTGTTCAATTGGGAGGAGGCAGTGTACGAATATGTGTGGCAAAAGCGGGATATTACACCGCTTTTGTACTAGTCACTTAAATTTATTGAACTTCACGGAAATGGCATAATTACAACACCTCAAAAAAACATACGACTATTGTTTAATATCTACACGTATTTACATTTTCCTATTAATTTTGTAACAACGATTTCCTTTGAACAATTGTGTATTCCCAAAAGAAAACTTAAATTTTCATAGAACGCTATACGCGCAAAGAGCACACAAGTCATTATATAAAATCAATTGACAGAAAATTTGACAGCTGTCATAAAAGCACAGGCACTTGCCAAAAATGACATTGATTTATTATTATTATTGTGTTGGCGAAACTTGTTTCACAGCATCTCTGCTAAAGAGGTCAATAATCTGATAATATAACAAAAGAAAACTACGTTTTTTCGTTTACAAAAGTTCTTTTTGTTTAATTCAAATTTTTTCAAGTTTTCCGGTAATCCGTATAAGTTTTCATATTAAAATAAAAAAATCAAGTGGGTGTTAAATATAATTAGAAACAAAACATTAAATAAAAAATTGTAAACACTTTTTTTTTGTTTATTAATAAGGGTTGTTCGTTCGCCAGCAGCAGTTGAAGCCACAAACTTAACAACAATTTAAAAGCAACATATGCGAAATTGTCTGCTACTCTTGTCCAATATGAAAAATAGACAGACGAAACACATGTGCACAACTGTTTCTACTCAGCCACACACATACAACCACATACACACACTCATACGTATACTTAACAAAAACATGCGAAAAACAAAAGAAAAAATTCGCAAACAATGATGACAACTAAGCAAAAGCCAACAAGAAGAAAAGAAAAAAAAATTAAATGTTTTTAAAGATAACTAGATAGAAAAACAAAAGTTTAATTTAAAAGATACAGATACGATAATGTTACACTCAAATGTTACATCTGATTAAGCGGCATTACAACAAACAAAACCAAAACACATACACAAACACACACACACACGTACACAATTGAGAAAACGCACACGTAAAGATAAGAAAAACAACAAAAACCAGGGGAAATAAACACACACGCACACACAAGTCACTATTGAAAGAAGGACAGACAAACAAACAAACAGACAGACAGACAGACAGACAGTCAGTCACATAAAAACAGACACTTTTTGATTGAGAAAAAACCAGCAACAAAACTCGCACAATAAGCACTAGAAAGTAAGTGCAAAAAATTCCGAATGTAAACAAAAACCAGAGTTTTAGAGAGCAATTGTGTGCTACTTGCTCTGATTGAATGAGAATTACATAAAGCGCACTTTATTCTTATTCCGTAAGATACTCAGAGATTATTACTTAATTCAGTAGAAGCAGCGACATCTGCTGTTAAATTGAAGCACTTTTTGTTGGTTAAAAGAGAATTTTTCAGTTAATGTGGCTGCTGAAAATAAAAGAGTATCAGTAAACTATAAGAGATATAAAGATACAAGAAGTATCTTTAAGACGCAGATGCTATTGCACATTAATAATAATATTTTATTATTTTTGTGCAAGAAAACTGTTGTATAAATTATGATACGACTATATGAACAATTAATGGGCAATCAAAAGTATTATTTTTTAAGACTTTTTAATATGGTTACATACGAGGTCTGATAAAAAAATAACCGTTATTTTTAATTTTTTTAAAAAGTATTTATTTCTTCATCAATAACTATCTTGTCTCCTACAAAGTGTCCCCGTCAGACTTATGCCAGCGTTTTTTCTTCAATCCTCGAAGCGCTTCTAAAACACGCTTTGTGGTATCGGCAACAGCTCTTGTTACGATTTTTCTGTTATCTCCTCAATCGCAGCAAAACGCTTTCCTTTCATCGGTGTCTTCAATTTTGGGAAGCGGAGAAAGTCAGCGGGGGCCAATTCCGGTGAATACGCTGGTTTAGGCATGATAAAGGTTTTAATTTCGGCCAAAAAGTCACGCTCAAGTGTTAGCATTTTCTACAAACTCGGTTTGCGGTAATTTTCGTACAATTCTCCTGATCGTAGACACAAACCACAATCTTTTGATTGTGGACAAAAAACAACTCGAAGTTCAGGCGTACTCTGTATAAATTATAAGAATTATTCGTTTGACGAATAAAAAGAAGAATTCAAAAAATATCTCCAAAATTCCTCATGTAAGATGTAAGCTCTATTCATAATATTGTGCATTTTTGATTGCAAATTTATGCAATTACTAATATATGCTATCAATTGTGAACCACTTCTGTTGGTTTAGTTTGCACTACTCTTTTCAACGCTCAAAATTCACAGCTGATTGATAATTAGAGTAGAAAATAATATGCTGAAATTTTAATCAAAAATAAATATGTCGAAAAAAAGCTTTATGGAGCAGTTAATGGGATTTTTAATAGAAAAAGCGATTTTAAGTTAAATAAAGACATTGATTGGTGTTATTTGAATGCGGAATGAACGACAGCAACTAAGCGGCTTTTACGAACTAATTGGCTTGGATCGCTGGTTATCAGCTGTTGATTTGCAATTAATTTGTGCATAAGTAGAGCAAATAAAAACTATAGGTTTTTAGTATTGCATATACATATAAGACTAGCAAGTGCATTGCTGTGTATTTTGTTAGTGTAGAGTAAAAATATGCTAAACGTTTTTGCAAATGCAATGATGCAATACCAATTGCACGAGACTGTGAATAGAGCTATAGTGTTTTATGTTTAAATTAATATCTAATTATATATTCCTGATTATGCACAGAGCAATTTTTTTCATGGTAAATAATGGAACTCGAATTGTTTGAATGCGGACCTGTAAAGAAATTTGTGGAAGTTCTGCAAAAATAATTATTGATCGAAAACAATTATTTATATAAACATCAAAAATATACAATATCCAAGGCGGGGTTTTTGATATACAGAGTGCACTATAGGTCTCTTAACATTTGAAATTATTAATTAAAAAACAAATAGCTACATGTTTATAAACTGTTTTTCGGGTCGAAAATTCAACGAACTGCAGCCAACGAATCATTTCAGATAAGACATATTGACCCATCTGGTTGTAAAATGCGATTTAGAGGGAGGGTCGAGGCATATTTACAACCACAGACTGCTTACGAGTAGGGAGGTTGAATTGTACTCGAACAAATGATTGCACTCGAACTACATTTTTCGTTTCCCCTGATGTTCTAGGACGCCTGGATCATTGTTTTGGTAATAATGATCCAGTTTATGGTACAATTAGCAAGTGGCAGCTTTAGGAGTTGTTTTGCTACAATACATAAATCACATAATGTTTTGTTTGCGTAAAATTCTACTTCTTGAGGGCTATATATGAAGCATATTTTGTCTTCAACTTCAAGTATAGGGTGAGATTTTGCCCTCTTTTACTAATCTGCATGCTGACTTATACTGACTTAAATTTATACTTTATGTAAAAATAATAATTCTCGTCTTCATAATATTTCAAAAACAAACATAAACGAGAAGAAAAGGCTGCAAAACTATTAATATATGCATACATATGTGTTTGAAATTAGTAATACCAACATTTTTTTTTTCTACACAGCAAGTTTAGGTATAAAAGCACTTCAAAACAGATATGCTAATTGTACTTTATTGTTTTATACAATTGGGGGATTCAAACGGTGTCATAACACGCATAATGTCATTATATTTTATATTACGCTTCGAACAAAAAAGTCATAAAGTACTCGTGATAAGACTTTTTAAACGGAATTTGCCGTAACTAAACCGTAAACATCTCAGCTGACTCAAATTTAAAATAATTTATGTCAGAATGCTCACAGAAATCATATGTTTTCATACTAATATTTTTTGAATACCGTAAATACCCTTTGAATACCGTAAATAATTTGTGTTCTTTTGTATATGTAAAGTATGCAACACTTCTTAAAAATCAGGTTGGCATATAAAAATGTTGCCTACTCACATGTAACATTTTATTTTTAAGAAAAGAAAACGCCATAAAAATTGTTACAAAAAATTGTTTGTTTAAAAAAAGCAAATCTCTGGATCTTGAGCTGCAAAATTTAAGATATTTGATTAATAAATAGATCAAGCAATATATATTAGTTAATTTGTATTGTCGTATGAAAAACTTGCCAATAGATGGATCGTTATTAGAGGCTTATCCCTTTATTTTACAAATATTTATGGTTTACTTGACAGACTTTGGATAAAAATTTTTCAAATAAGCCTATAATAAACACAAAAATATTTTTATGAATATGGCCTGAAGTAGTGAGTTTTTCTCTATAACAAAGTTTGCCTTATCCAAGATTCACTGTAAACATAATATAAAAAATAAATAAATGAAAAAAGTTGTTTTGCTTTTTATATTTCCTAGCAAATTATTTTTTTGTAATTTTGTTTATAAAATACTAATCTAGCTACTGACACCTATATAGCTGGGACAACAACCTGCTAAATATTTTCTTATTTGAAAATATATAAAATTATCTGTAAGATACAGATACAACCAGCAAACACTTGAGCAAGAAAAGAGCTACAAAAACAGCAAACAGAGAGCAAAATAAACAGTTCTATTTATTTACAATTTAATTCGTATTTAGTACAGAAATCGACCAGCTGTTTTCTTCATATTTACCTCTCTTTCTGTTACATACTCCACTCATTAAAAGCCAACCGTTAGGGTATTTTTTCAACAAAAACTGAGTGTGACAGTTGAGACGAGAACGTTAGCCTGTTTGGACGTGTTTAACGTATTATTTAATGCCGTGAGGTTTAAACAAAAATTTCTTTCTTTCCACACAAGAACCCTCGCAGAATTAAAGAAAAAAAAAATCGTAAAAAAGAAGCAGAGCAGCAAAATATCTGTTGAAAAAAACGTGTTTTATTCTGGCGACTGGAGCTTATTTCAGCTCAATGAAGATTAATGCCATTTAAACTGAAAACAATTTGCGAAATATATTTTAGCTAAAAGAGAATTAAAAAAAAAATCAAAAATATCTGCATGCAAATCGTGCATTAAAAATTTGTTAATGAAAAAGTGTTGTTGTTTAAAGTGTCAATAAAATTGTGTTCTTTTTTTTTTTTTTTGTAAAGTGCTGCTGGAAAAATAAAATGCACACGAAAATTATCTGGCGAATCGCAACCAAACGACCAAACCCTTGAAAAGAAAAAATTATAGAGAAAATAAGAAAAGTTTCGTGACGTTGCGTTTCCGATAACAAAATTTAAAAGCGAGCAAAAAAAAAATTACACAACTTTGGGTGTAAAAATTGGCAAAAGAAAAATAAAATAATATTCTTGTTTTTTTAATTATTGTATAATAAATAAAAAAAATTTGCTGGAACAAAATCCTTTTGATGAAGTTAAAGAAAGTTATGAAAAAATAAGTGGAAAAGGATTAATTTGAAAATATTTATTAAAGGTAAGTTTCTCCCCTAAAACGTCAGCACACCACCCCATAGTGTTAAAAGTCTTACAAAAGTCATTTGAATTTGAATAATAATTCATTGTGCACAATTCAATTTAACAAGTCACCCCTTTTTTGGCAGCTAAGGCGATTTCTATTTCATTTTTGATATTAGAATTTGCTTTGAAAAATTCTTTCTTCATAAATGTATGTACTCGTATGTGTTTGTGTATGTTTGTAGATAAGTTTACAATAACTGAACATTAAATAAGGTGTCATTTTACTTTTATTGAGACAGTTGAGCACCTTGTTGAAAGAATTCTAATTAGATTTTTATAACGCGTAGTTTGCAAACTTTATTATTGTTCCAGTTATGGTGACATGAATGCCGCATACATACTTTTGCAGGCGAGTGTAATTTATTCAGCGGTTTTCATATGGCCTATAATAAAATGCGTTTTGCTTCGTTTTTTTACTTTAACAATTAATTATAGTAATAAATCTTTTACAAAACATTTGTTTTAAAAAATTGCTCTCGTTGTTAATCTTTAGAAGGCAAACACAAACAACCCTTAAGCTTTTGTTAAGGAAATGAAGTTCTTAGAGAAGTTTTGTTTAGCAAAAGGCGTAGATTTATTTAGAAGAACTTCCTGGATAAGTGAAAAAAGTTGCTTAGAATGCAATCAGGTACAGTTGGTATTAGAATAAAGGAATATATGGGTAAATCACTAGTGCTGAACGTGGGTACTAAAAGTACTTTCAGGTTCGACTTAATCTTGAACTGTAGCTAATAGCGATAACTGTAATTTATATTAAACTTAATAGCAAATGGAATCTCGAATAAAGCAAAAAAATTTAACAATAAGTAGTAGGTTGAACGTGACAAAAGTAGAAGCAGTTTTCGCGCCGCTCTTAGAAAGTAGTATTTCAGCGAAACCTTACGCAATTTCGTCCTGCAAAGTTCGCCTTTTGGTATACCGCCAGATCATAAGGCCTGTCATCTGCTATGCTTTTCCAATCTGGTTTTTTTTTTATCTTGGACCAGTACTCAGTGGAGAGCCGCTACATATGCAGTGCATTGTACTGGAACTAGGAAAATAGATTACGAGAAGGTGGAAAGGGGAAGTAATGTTTGTGAACTTAACACACTGAACGACCAAAACAAACATTATCACAGCATTTAAAATGTTTGGGATTTATTCAAGTCAGATGGAGCGGCTTAGGATGTGGGAAAGAAAGATCTTGGTATCTTGTCTTGGGCCTAGACCATACATTGGACCAAATGGTCAATACCATCGACCATCCTGCAGATCCATTTATAATGGAATTGATTTTGGACGAATAGATGGATTTATGATAGAGACTTTTATTAGACTCTTGGAAGGCGCGCAAACTTCTGACAACGCTCTGGTTTGTCAGTACTTTTTAGAGGCAGGTGATCTTGATACCGTTCGGAGTAAAAATTATTTTTCTCCTGTGGACCTGCTAACCCTTAGGGACGGCGGTCTGATTTACGTCTGTACGGACCTTTTATTCTATCATAGGCGTATCCGAACTCTCGACACTTATAATGTCGTGTACAATACGGCTCAGTAACTTATTTTAGTGAATTTAACTTTTTGTTTTTTATTATTTTGTTGTGTAAATTTTGAGTTATGGTATATTTTTTATTATTATTTATTTTGTTATTTAGTTTTAAGTCTATTCCTAAATGCATCTCTCTTTTGTTCCTTTTTTTGGGGATTTTGCCATCACTTTAAATGAAAAAATCTTTGACAATTAATGTAAATTTAATGCATGTTCAGAGTTATATTGAGCAATCCTTGAAAAGTATTTTATACGCAAGGAAATTAATGTAAGTGTATATAACTACTCTGTTATAATATTAATGAATTTTTGGAAATAAATTTGAATTGAATTTCGTCATGCAATTAATTTCAGAACTTTGCCTAACAATGTTAGTTTAAAATCTAATGGTTGGACTAAAAAGGCTCGTGTGAGTATACTTTGCTTATATATGTTTGGTCGATACGTGACATGTCGAACGTGACATTTTTTCCACAATAATTCGAACATTAAAATATTACTATATTTCCACCAAATTTATACTTAAACAAATAGTTATTAGTCACATACTTAAGTTATAATATTTTCTTTTCTGTATATGCAGTTCTCACCGTCATGTGAAAACGAGTACAGTTATTGGATACCCAAAATTTTTATAATACAAAAAAAACTTGCGAAAAATTATTGTCAGATATTAAAAATTGCATTTTTGTAGCACAGCCGTCTGATTATTCACCTCATTTGTAAAAATTATGGCTAAATTGATTTAATGAATAAAATTTCAGTATTTCTCTAGTACAGTATCGAAAAAAAAAATTATTTTAATAACTTTTAATTTTTTGGCCACGGTAGACGCTTTTTTGGATTTGCATTGTTATAAAAAACATTAAGCCTGAATTAAAAAAAAATTTTTTTAAATTAAATTTACACAAGAGAGTTGGCAGTATTCTTAACATCTTTAACTATTTATGCTACAATACTGTAAAAAATTTACCCAAAATCAGGTTTAAAAATTTAATTCTTCTTTATAACAAAACATAAATGTTGCTATGACGAAGACAAAGAAAGCATTTTTTAACTCATACACAGAGTTACTGAAGACCTACTTGTAGGTACGCTAAGTCATATAACAACTGTAGATCAAACCATTGATCATTTTAGTCCATCTACTCCTTGCTCTGAACATATCGCGATTTGTCACGTGAAAATCATTATTTGTAGCTCAAATCAATGAAAATCTTAGAGCCTAAATGAAATAAGTACGTGGAAGGATTGATATTGCAGCTACTTAGTGCTAGATGATAGCACAAACACAATTTTTCTTTCTCTTTGAAACTGCGATCTGTCGAAAGTCAGCTGTTAAAATTTCACTCAAATTCATCGATTAGCTTATTTGTTGTAATCGTTTGAAGTAGTAGTCTTGAAAAGTGGAAAAAAGTGAATTTCGTGCAGAGATTAAACACTATTATTTCAAAGGGAACTGGTGAAAGGGACAAAAGAAAAGCTCAATAAACATTACGGTGGGTCTACTCTGTCAGTTTACATGGTAAAATATCAAATTGCTGAGTTTAAACGTGGCCGAACAAGCACTGCAACAACACCATCAACCGGAAGACCAAAACTGGCGGTGACTAAAGAAAAGATTCAGAAAATCCTCGATATTGTTATGAATGATCGCCGAATCAGGTTACGTGAGATTGTTGAAATAGTTAACATATCATATTTTGCTTCAACATTTGCATGTGAAAAGCTATCGGCAAGATGAGTGCCGCGTTGCCCAGTGTCGAACAAAAACGAGTTCGACAGACCACTTCCTAATCCATAATCCTGTAGGTTTTTAGCTTCGATTAATAACTGTTGAGCAAACGTGGGTCCACCACTAACTAAAAATCAATCGAAGCCGTTTGTGGAAGCTGGTGCAAATGCTCCGAATAAGGCGAGGAGAGTGAAATCGGCTGGCAACGTTATGGTGGCTGTATTTTGGGATGCACACGAAATATTGCTCACCGATTATCTTGAAAAATAGTTCCACGATCACAGGAAAGTATATCACGCCTTATTGGATCAATTGATTGATGCAATCAAGCAAAAACGACCACATTCAAAGAAGAAAAAAGAGCTATTTCTTCCAGACAACGCACATCATTAGATACGATACTAAAATTACGTTAAATGCACTTCATATTGCTTGAACATCCCCCTTATAGTCCAGATTTAGTTCCTAGTGACTTTTCGTTCCTTACAGTACAGGTAGCTGTTGCAAGACAACAGCACCTCACTCCAAAAAACTGGCACCATAGTTATCAGGGAACAACCCTTTCTGCGATATTAGATTTAAATCACAACCAAGGCAGGCACCGCAACCATGATCACCACCGAGAAAACTGCAAAGCAGAACCCGCCAGGGGCTTTTGTTGATCCCCGTTCTGTAAATTTCAACCCTTAGTACGGGCTTCGGAAGCCCAACACTACATAAGTCGTACAGCTTCCTAGAGTTTTGGTTCCTAATACAAACGAGGGACTCCTTCTCCTCTCTGCTCCAGAAACTAGTGTGCTTCGATTTGCTTTACGCCATGGTGAAACCACTTCCCTGGGGAGAGTATAGATACACAGCTGGAAAACACACAAAAAGTAGTAAAGTTTTTGATTTTGTTTTAGTAGAATTTTGTTTATGCTTTCATTTGTTAAGTTGGAATGCTGGAGTTTGGAATTTTGCCAATGTCGGATTAATAATTTTGCCAATAAATTTATTTATTGTATTAATTTTATTGTATGTTAATAAAACTCTGCCTTTAAAATTCGCTTTTTAATCATTTTTAATTTATTACTTGCTGAAAAGTTTTCGACTTAACTACTTTATATAACTTTCGTTTTCAATAAACTAAAATTAATCAATACGCATTAATTTCTAACACTGACAGTTTTCACTCAATTAAGTTTTTTCCACTTTTTTATACCATATTTTTAGCAAGCTGTTAAATACTCGTATAAAATATTTGTGTTCGTATATGTTTACAATTACTCACTCTTATTTGTATTTATCTTTATTGATTTAATGATAATTTTATAAACATAAACGTATTATTTCCAATTGATAAGATAAATTTCAAAATTTATTAAATATGAAGAATAAACAACGGAGTGTAATGCGTAGCAAATGGTTGACAAGTCAACTGAAGGTGTGAACTCAATGTAAAATAGAAAACATATTTATTTGAACTGTTCTAATTATAGTTTTATTGCACAATTAAAAAATTTCAATCAATCATAAAATACAAACTAACATGTTATTGATTTTATTTTGTAAAGCTTTAGAAATAAAACTTGCTCTGAATAAATACCTGTTAGTAATTGAAATACGAGTTAACAAATTTGTCTCAAAGCTTTAGAGCTGGTTTCACTATGACGAACGTTAGCGCTGGCTAACATATGAAATGGAAATATTGTAGCTGAATAACAAAACTTACTATAATGAATTGGAATTAAGTGTTCTCAGGTGCTTGCGAACATGAACGTTCGAGATCTTGAAATAGATCCCGCGGAGAAAGAAAAAGCTCGTACTAGATTCAAGTATTTTCTACTTGCTTTTACCACGAGCCGTACTCATAAATTTAAGTACGAATAAAACACAAGTGTACTTAAAACAAGCTGACAATGGAATTGTTCAATACAATCAATCTTGTGACGGCTAAAAATGAGTACAAAATTATTGAATCAAGTGCAGAATTCTTAGCCGTCTAAAAATATACAAAGCAAAGATACAAACACATATGAATGACATAAGAATAAAAGGTTCTCTGAGTAAAATGCCGTTATTTGTGTTTTAGAAATATTATTAGAGCATTTTTCTTGTTGACTTCTCATTGATTTACTTAAAATAATGAAATATTTAGTTAAATGTTTGAACATATTGTTTAAAGTTGTCAAACTCAAAGTTCTTTCAGGCTGATAAAAAGGCTCATTGGTCAATAGTTTTCTAACAAACAATAGACTTTAGGAGATCGCACTCAACCGTTCTTTAAGTAAATATAATTTTTAATGACGTGAAAAAATTAAGAAATATTATTAGAACATTTTTCTTGTTGAATTTTCATTAATTTACTTAAAATAATGAAACGTGTGGTTAAATATTTGAATATATTTTTTAAAGTTTTCCAACTCGAAGAACAATGGAGGTCTTTGAGGCTGATAAAAATGCTCATTGGTCAATAATTTTCTAACAAACAATCGGCTTTAGGAGATCATACTCAACCGTTCTTCAAGTAAATATAATTTTTAATGACTTTATAAATTTGAGAAATATTATTAGAAGATTTTTGTTCTTGAATTCTCATTAATTTACTTAGAATAATGAAATATGTAGTTAAATGCTTGAAAATATTTTTTAAAGTTCTCCAAGTCTACTGACTATTGCGGTAGCTGCTATGAAATGAAACACAAAAAAAGCTATATATATTTTTTGATTGGTACACATATTTTTGTATAATAAAGTAAAAAACCAAAGACTCCAGTGTTCTTTGAGAATTGCGGCTAAGACCCAAATTACGGAGAGAATTCAACTGCACTTTTGCAGTTTTGCGTGGAGTTGCAGTGCAACTCCACGCAGGAGTTTTAGAAAGGATCCGCATCTAACCAAGGAGGAGATCATGCCCAAAAAACATGATATCGAATTGGTACTTATGCATGGCTGTTTTCTATATATGGGGGCGCTGGGAGGTGCATTAAATTCACCCGGTTATAAGATCACCGTGTAGGAAGGCCACATTGGCAGGTACACACGGAAATCGTTTTCACAGTTGTTCTTTGAGAATTATATGTGAGTGTTATTAAATATCTTGTTTAGATTATTTAAAGTATGGAATCGGTATTCATTCAACTTGAAAAACCTTGAATTAAACGCATTTTAATACAAATTCATTTCATTTTCGGCTTATTTCAAGTATGGTTTTGGGATTAAGTATATCCAAAATTAAATATTTAGTGCTTGAGTAATCCTTACTTGAATCAAACGCACTGTACTTGATTTTAAAAACATTCTAATTACGTTTCTTTGACACCGCTTAGAATAGATTTAAATACAGAAGGACTGAGTTTTCTTTTCAGTATCAAATATTTAAGAGTTATGTTTCAATTGTCGATGGCAATTAAGTTGTTAATCAGCTAACCACAAATTACTGGTTACCAGGTAGTCAGTAAAATAGTAGCTACTGTTTAATTCTGCATTATCATTTTGTAAACTGCATTACCCATACTTTCAGTGTGATATTCTTAGGCATACTATTACATACCTTTAGAGCTGCTGTGCAGCGCCCGTTCTAGAAAAACGGGTGGTCATCTTGAATCGTTTGCAGAATTAAACAATAGACCATGGAAGTTTTACTCAATGCAAATTATTTGTCCATGTCAAATACTTCTTCTAATTCTTCATCAGAATTTTCATATTCATTTGGTTCAAATTTATACATTAGATCTATGGTGTCGTGTTCATCAGAAAAGTCAAGGCAATCAATTCCATTTGAAGATTAAAAGAAGACCACTACTCAGTGAGTCGTTCAGTTTTTGTTTCTTAATGTACCGATCAACGAAAGGCTGGGCCTATAGCTAAATGAATACGAATGGTCAATGCTGCTATCGTCTCCAAAATAATGGATAAGGTTGGAAGTTTGGCAGAGAAGGTCATTAAGGAAAATAAAATATAGAGTAAGAGCAAAAATCTTGCGGTACCCACGGACTAATACTGAACTTGTCTCTGAGAAAGCTCGATATAAATCAAGAAAAATCTTCAGCGGCACCAAAAGCACCCCCGGGAAGCAAGTTTTACTTTGACGTACATGAAGAATAATAGCCCCTCATTTGTTGTAGCAAATAAAACTCTAGGAAGCCACATGGCTTATGGTGTGCTGGACTAGAATTTGGATTGCTTTAACCCTTATTTGGAGTTAACCAATTACGGTAAAATTAAGGCAACCCTTATCAAGGGTTAAAAAGGGCCTAAACCTAAAATCGCAGGAAGGGGAACTAGTTTCCCCGATAACTTTGGTGTATGCCGGTTTTCGGATTGAGTTAAATGAGGTGAATTAAATAAGGGCTGATGTTCTTAATGGACTTTGGCGTACGAACTTGTTACGCCTTATATTCCATTGACTATTGGGAAATCGCGTACAGGAGGGATTAGAAGAACACAAAGCAATGGGTTTGTTTATATGGCTACAAACTTATGGCAAAAATTTTCAACCAGTGAGAGACTAAAAAGCCACACGGTGGTGTTTCTTTCTCTTTCCCCCTCATCATAACCTCCTAGTTCTGGTACAATGCACTGTATATATAGGGGTCATCCCCTAAAAAAAATAGCCCTGCGGAGTTGATACATCATCAGATTAAGCCAACAAGGCATATGCTGATGTAAATTAGTTTCACAATCAGTCACCCAAATTCCGCATATATATGTATATACTCTTGATTGGTATGTTGCAGATATACAACATGGCGTCACAAAGGGTTAACAAGACAGCGTTAGCATTTCCAGTACCTTGCAACGTAACTGCAGTTCCGCTGCCACCTAAAACCAAGCTATTATTTTATATAATTTAAACCAATCCAAATTCTAAGAACTTAAGCTGTACAAAATTTGTTTATTCTAATAAATACTTCAAACACCTGTTTACTGAAAGCTCTTTTGCAAATTTGTTGAATATTTTTATCTCTAACAAATTTCTTAATTCCCATTTAAAACCGTAAAAAAGAATTTTTTCCCCTAAAAAAGTTTTCTCTTAAGTCTGCCATTTCCAAACAACAATTAGCAAAGAAATTTAACTCCATCGTTAGACAAAACAAATATTTGTTAAATTCACCTTAACCTCAAACCCAAAAAATTCAAGGCAGCAACTGAGTGTTGTACAAAAAAAAAAAAACACAAAATAAATTTATGACAATATTTATAATTTGCTGTTTAAAACAAAGAAAGAAAAATATTTAAATTTCCCTTATGTACTCTTCTGCCGTCTGTTCTATGCAGCAAATTGTAAAATAAACAACAACATTTTTGTTGTAAATTACTTTACATTATTATTATTATTTAAAGAAAAGTTGAGGAAAGGTTTTTCAAGGTAAATATTACCAGAAAAGACGGCAAAATCTTTTCTTTTAACACACTCATAGAGAAGATTTACTTTATTTAAGGAGAAATTATATCAGGGGTAATCACTAAGCACAAGAACACAAGATACTTTTTAACTCTTAATAGAATATATAATTTTAGGGTTACTTATCTTCGTTTATACTTCAGTGTTTTATTAAGGGTAATCACTAAGCATAGGAACACAATATAATATAAAACATAATTTTAAGGTTTAGTCACTTGAGCTTCGAATATGTGAAAGAAATTCTTTTGAAATTTTTTATTGGTAACACAAGTTGATAATGTCAAGAAGGACATCATACAACTATCACATATGAAGCATCGACGCAGTGTTCTATCATTACTACAATGGAATTTGCTCTGACGAGATTAGGGATCTTGTTAGGTAGTACGCGTTAATCGGCCAGAGCTTATCCAATTGTGGTCGATTGAATCGTACTACGCTTCGTCTGTGGAATAAGCTGCAGACGTGTTTCCTGTCTGTTATAACGTTGGAAAGTTCAAGTCAAATGTTCATAAACACTACTCCCTATTTTTATAGTTCTGGTACAATGCACTGCGTATGAAGGGGTCATCCCCTGAGTACTGATTCAAGATACAAAATGGTTTCTGTCAATAATAACAAATATATTTTTTAGAAGTTTAACATCTGTTATTATAATTCACTATTCGACAGACATAAAACTATTCGATAGATGTAAAAACGAATGTGTAGTTCAGTCGCTATAATACTGTCGAATTTTGTGCCTAAAAAAGATATTTTGTTTGATAATCTGATAACCCTCTATCATTAAGAAAAAAAACGTCTGCCTAAAGTTGTCGATTACTTTTAGAAGCTTACGGTCAACATGCATCAACGCAAAAAATTTTTGACGATGGTTTGCGCGATTAAAAAGTGATGCTTTCAACACAGAAAACGAAGAGAGGCCTTGTCAACTAAACAATTTTAAGATGATAAATTGGAAGTATGGCTCGCCAAAGATTGCTGTTAAACACAAGAATAACCTACATTATTATTGGTAGTCACATGATCAAGCTATTTCTTATTGCTTCAAAGCATTGGGACTCAGCAGGGAAATTGGGTCCCATATGAATCGAAGCCGAGAAACATTGCAAGGCCGTAAATAATGCTTCAATGCTATAAAAATAAGTCATTTTTATATCATGTTGTTACTACTGATGGAAGGTGGATACATTATGATAACCCGAAGGGTAAAATGAAAAACCCGGCCAACTAGCCAAATCAATGCCGAAGTGCAATATCCGTAAAAGCAATCTAGTGCTCTCCATTTGGTAGAATCAGAAACGTGTTTTGTGTTATGAGCGGTTGACATCGGGTCAGACGATCACAGAGAACATGTACCAAAAACAATTGATTTGTTTTAACAGAGCAATCAACGAAAAATTACCTGAATAATCGACTAGACACGAGGCCACAATCTTCCATCATTACAACGCTCGGTCATATTTTGCAAGACCGGTCGAAAACTATTTGGAAAAGAGTGGATAGAAATTTGTAGCTCACCTGCCTTATAACCCAGACCTTGTCTCTTCTCACTAATATTTTTTTTCATTCATTCCTTACAGGAATACGTTCCAGTTCAGAACAGTGTATCAGGTATTACATTAGCACAGTATATTTGATTGGTGTTTGGAAAAGTTATGTGGCTGTGACTTATTTGTCATTGTGTGCTTGAGGAGGTTATAGACAAGGCAGACCCTGTAGTTAACTGGTTACCTCTACTGTTATTGCATTATTGAACATTGCCCAATAACAAAATTGCCCCATTTTTACAAAGTTGACTCCAAATTGCGAAAATACCACAAACCAGTCGTTGCCCTAGCTCTTAATTTGATGCATAGTAGCCGAAAATGTGTTCTTCAAAAAAGGAAATTAGCGTCCGCCAAGCAAAAAACAAACCCAAATACACTGCAACAAGAAGTACTTTTTTAGAAATAAAAAAAAGTGGAGACAAAATGTTTAGATTTTTTTTATGCAAAGATTTTTGTTTATTTAATTTTTAAAACATTTTATTTTACCAAAAACTGCTACTGAATATGAATTATACGCAAGTATATTTATATATAATTATGATATGAAATAAATACATACTTATATAAGTAAAAACTATTCTTATCACAAATTTTACAAAAATAGGAAAATCACACAAAAAAGTAAACTAATAGAATATATAAAAAAATATTGACGTATATTGCCCACTTTGTGCGACAATTCACACTAAAACACAATAAATATTGGCACACTTTTGTCAATTTTATTGCGTGTCAAGAAGTCATACGATTGCCGCATCAGGGTTGTATTTGGTTGGTCAAAATAAGAACAATATCTCTTACGATTGCCATGATTAGGGGATAAAAATATGAGCTTTTCAGTTATTTTTCAATCTATAATAGTGTTTAAAAAGTAATATAACTTATGATGAAGTGTAGCATATATGTATGATATATGTCAGATATGAATTCTTTCGCCTTTTAATGAATACCCTTAATAGAAATCCATTTTCTCTTATTCTTTAATAAACATAAAACATCTCCCAAACGCCAGCTAATGTAAACAAAACATTATCAGGGCTGAAACAAAGCTCTTCCACTCTCACCTCTTTAAAAGAACATAAAGTATTTGTTTATGTGTGTGTTAAGTTTTATGAAGAATAAGAGGCTGCTGCTGCTGGTGGTGTTGTTGTTGTTGTTCGCTGTGACTAATTTTCAGCCATTAGAGTTGGGAATTTGTTTATGCCATAAATATATAAAACATAAACAAAAAAAACAAATACAAAAAAAATTTAAACGTTAAAGTTCAAAAACAAAAGTTGTGAAAATTTTTTTAAAATCTACTTACAGCAAAAATAAATGTTGCTGACAATACACATATGTATGTATGTGTGTATGTTAGCAGTAAGTAAAGAACAAATAAACAAGAATTTTATATATTTTTCTAAAATTTTCAAGTACAATTTTAGGTAAACACTTTGAAGAATTTGCGTGTGATATACGAATTTAAATACTTCCAGTTTTTAAGCTTTTTACAGCTCTTCTTGTTTTATATTCAGATAAAAAAAAAAAATTCTTTGCTATGCTTTACATCTACATACAGAACAGAGATATTAATGGGTACATATAAGATGATAACAGCTGCCAGATGAAAAAGAATATAACATCAATTACATTAGTTAAGTTTTTGCATTAACTAACATTACTTGATGTTGTAAGAAAAATATTTGATAATAATCTGGAGCCTAATTGTTGAGGAAAAAAATAATAATAATAATTAATCAGCATCAGCTGATTTTATGCTTTAAACCAGGGGTACCCAAAAGTTCTATATGGAAGAGCAAAGACCAATACATTTAAGGAAAACCTACTTTTATTTAATATTTTTTGTTGTAAGCGCTTTTAAAAACACAATTGAGCATCAAGGGTATAGGGCTTGGGCGCTTCTGCCTTAAAGCTTATTCAACATTATGTCACGTAGGTTTTGTCCTAAGGCCCACCCCATTCATGCCTGATATTAAAAAGTAATAAATATATCAACCTAATACTTAAATATTTTTTGAAAATCTAATTCTACTATAATATAAGTTTATTTATTTAGTTGTATATGTCAGTATCATTGCTGAACGACTTAACCTCCTACGCCTAAAAATCATTAACATATTGTCACTTATATGGAAACAGTAATAGGAGTTAAATCTTTTTTGTATCATAAGTGGACCTGAAAGCTTTCCTTCACCTCATTTTTTATCTTCCAATTTGTTTCAGATATCAATATTGATTTATGTTAGCACCCAGCTTTTGGCCTAATCTAACGGTGGAGCAATAGGCTGAACACATCTCCGTATCGGCTCACCACCTCCGCCATATGTGGCTTATAAGGCACACGAATATGGCAATTACTTAAGAATATGTTAGTCAGTCGCATTGACAAACTTCTCGCTGAAGTAACAACGTGTATGCAATATATCAGACAGATTTCATTGATTTACATCAGCACCTGCCGTAATGGATATATCCAACATTGGACCAACTCCACGGAGTGAACTATCTCACCACTCACCAGCGCTCTCATGTAGGCTATCAGAAGAAAAGTATGTATCGCAAAATGTTTGATCGAAATTCATAAATAACATTAGTCCTTAACTACGTCACGTGTCCCTCCACTACTTCTGGTTCTGCAATCCCTTAAACCTCGACAGCCAAAGCCGACATGGGACCAATCTTACGGAGAGAACTATCTCACGACTCACCAACGCCCTCATGTGGCTCTCAAGGCTCAGACAGGTGGTAGGTTTTTGTGACATATTTGTAACCATACGAATAAAAACCTAGTCGCTACTTCGGAGGAAGGTCAGGCTTTGCAATATGGTGGTCCCAAGTTCCTAAACGACATTAGCTGTTAACCAACTCACTTGCCTTTCTGTTACTTCTGGTTCCGTATATTACAGGTATCTATATCGCAAGATAAGGGCACCTCAGGGACCGTAACTATCTTACCGATAACCGGTATGTACTACAATTATCAGGGGAGACCTACGATTTTAAGTCTAAACAACAGCTAGAACGTTTCAGACAAGATGAAAGCACCTCAACCATAACTAAGGCAGAAAACAGAACTTCCTAGAGGCAAAGTAGTCCCCTAAGTGCAAATTATCTTTTGAGATGGTTTCCGGAAGTCTCAAGTCATGCTGGAACTTTCTGGGTTTTTTTTTTGCTACAAGAAATTGGAGGTCTTTAGCCTTCTATACTGCAGAAGGCAGAGTATCCTAGCTAGGACTACGCCAAGGCAAAACCTGCTCTCTCTGGGGTACTCCCTAGGCAGTCGTAGGAAATCATTCCCTAGGCAGTCCTAGAAATGTTCGCCTTGACGGTCGCCTCAATAATATAGTTTATTATATCATAGGTAACTATTACAAGACAAGAGCCCCTCAGTGGCATTTCCATCATTGAAAATAGTTCTGCCATATTCGCAAATCGGAAATATTCAAAATATTTACGATTTGCGTATATGTCTACAGAGATGTATAGTTATATGTTTTGTGGAGTAATTGCAGTTGTGCCAAATCTGTTTATGTGATAATATATGTATGTATATGACATTTGTACACATCAGTGTTGCCAGGAATTTTTTTGTGAAATCCCTAGCATAGAGCGTAAAAATCGTTATTTTCCCCTACAATCAAACAAATATTTCCCTACGCAATTTTTTGCTTAAATTTTGAGCAATTAAATTATTTTAATACGATTTTTATATTTATTGTACATTCAAACATGTATAACTTAAAGAATTCGTATCGCTTCTTTATTGCGAAATAGTCATAACTTAATAAAGGTTGTTTCGAGCCTAATCATTCAAAATCTGTCCTTTTTTCCCCTACATCTGGAAATAAACAAATATATCTGTACAAAAAGGGAAAAACCCCTACGCTTGGCAACACTGGTACATATCGTTCCTCTATTGCACCATAGTCATTTCTCACATAATTAGCTTTTAGTTAATAATGAAAATTGTTTCTTTCATACTGTGCTAAAAATTTATTCAAACTACTTTTAAATTGTTTGCTTTAGGAGATTTTTTCTTGTCTAAGACTTGTATGAAAAATAAAAATTTTAGATGCGTTGTTCTCGAAACAAGCTTTTTTCTTAGTTATGACTTTGTTGCAATAAAGGGGCGTTATGTGTATAATTTTTTCTAACAAAATAAATATTTACATCTAACCATATTTGTAAACAAATTTCCAATGTATTGACATTTAAATTTGTTTTTATTTATCTTTTTTTACAAGGTTAAATTCATAAAAGCCATAACAATATAATATAAATATTTTAACAGCTTTTTTGTCTCACACAAAATTGACATAAAATTTGACTAAGCTATTTTTTTCTATACATACATACATACATACATATAACGTTATATATGTTTTTCCTCCACTTTTTTGGTTTGTTTTTTTTTTTTCTTTCTTTCTTTAACATGCATATTTTAATTCAATCCGGTTTTTTATGAACAATCTTTTTGAGAAAAACTGAGTTGTTAAAACAACACCTGCAATGCCATTAAATTAGAAGTTTTGTGATGAAAACGATTCAAAGAATGTTTAGAAACAGTTTTGTCAACAAGTTTTTTACAGCTATTGACACCGGTTTTTATGTCTTTTTATTTCTGAATTTGTAATTTTATTTTTCGTTCAAAATGTAAAAAAGAAAAACAAACAGAACGACAGGTATTTACTTGATATGCTAATTTCAAATTATATCGTTGACTCAGTAGACTTGAAAAGGAAAAGTATGAAAAGCAAACTAAATACTAAAGATGAGTTGATAGTCATAATGGAAAAAAAACTTTAATGCACGTGGTTAACTTTGATTTCATGAAATATATTTATTTACTTTGCTTATGCTTGAAATAAGTTTTGTTTACAAAAAAGGTATTTTTGCCTTTTTCATACAAATATTTGCTCTTTAAAGAGCAGCTTTTAACTTTAAAACTATTTATTTTTCACATTTTTTTAAGAAACCTTTTAAATTTCGTTTTCATAAGACAATTAACTTAAATACTGGTATGTTTTCTGTGTCTTGAGTTTTTTCTTTCCTCTTCGTTTGCCTTTAGTCAGCCAACCGCAGATGGAGGAAAAAACAGTGATGATTCTTTCATTTCATTATATCTTTAATATTTCTGTAAACTTTTTCTTTAACTGACATACATAAATATTCTTTCATATGGCGTTCACATAATTTTAATATGTTTAAATGCTCACAACAAAGTATAAAAGTATAAATATAAATTTGCTGCATGTCACTGTTTCACACATAATCATGTAGAAGGCATACACGCAAAGAAAAAACTGCTGGAAATATGGTTGCAGCAACATTAGTATACATATATTCTATAACAGAAATGTCCAAGCCCTATGCGCTTCAGGCCCAATTGTTTTTATAAAAGCACTTAGCTTACACTCAACACTAGCAATGCAAAATACACAAACATTTTTTTCATCTTATATATTTTAATATTATATATTTTCATATTTTATATAAAACTTTTGCATGCTTTGCTGGCAAACATTGACGACAGCGATTATCAGTGTAAACTTTGTTTTTGTACATTGTTTTGCTTTTTACAACAACAAATATTAAATTAAAAAAATTTCCCTCAAATGTATTAGTGTTTGCTCTTCCATAAAGAAATTTTGGGCACCCCTGCTCTATAGCATTTTGTACACACAAAGAAAAAGGCCGTACTAAATTGAAGTATTTTCTACTTGCTTTGAATTTAATTACGAATAACACAAAAACAAACTGAAAACAAAATTTTTTATGAAAACCAATCCTGTGATCAGCGTTAACTTTGATCATTCAAAGCACAGCAAAATGGGAGAAAAAACGCTTTATATCAACAAAAACACAAAAAATGTTTTTTTTTTCATTTTTATAGTAATTTAATATGATCTTAAACAATTTTTTAAAAAGTATAAAAACAATATTTGTAAGAAGAGCTTAAAATTAATAAAGACTTATAATTTTCTCTTTTCCTTAATGGGCTGTTTACAGAACACAGACGAGCAAAGCGTCTAGATAATGGTATATAAATCATTCTAAAAACAGTGTAGTTTTCATATAAATTTTTTAAGTGAGTCGCTCGCTTGAGCTCTCCACGCACATAATTCCAAAAAAATTGTATCGCGTTATACGGATAATTATCTGGATAATTAATTTGATATCGAAGCCTGATTTTTAATTTTTTAAACTATATTTACTTTACAAAGAATTTAAATCTGACAGTTAAATGAAACTTTTTCAATTCAGTCTATAAACTGTATGGCCAAAAATCAATTCAATTGAAAAACTCAATTGACTATTGCTTTGAAATGCGCTTTATACATCATTATTCTTTATTCTTATTATGTTTAGTATAATTAAATTAACAAACTTTGTACAGTCGTATGTAATGGTGTTGAATATATTATTGATATGTATTGTAAAAAAAGCAAATATATACATATTGTTACGTTTATGTCTCTAAAACCGTTTTTACGCTTTCTTCAATTGCAAATGCAATAATGACTCACACACTTGATCGTTCTACAGTACCTAAATAACTCATAACATAATTTACACTTAACACCACTGTGTATTTACATACTAGACTTGCTTACTTTTATCACTTATGACTGTTTTGCACAACGTTTGAAAATAATTTGAACATTGCCGCAGACCAGCCTGCTATTTATACTTCTTTATCACCTTCTACAATCATCATTCTAGCCATTAGTAATTCTAGACTCAAATGCACATATATAATTTTTACGCATATACACACTTACACACATGCTTGCGAATCATAAGCAAGTAACAACAACAAACAATAAGAAACGAACTACCAAGAATGCAAGAACAACTACAGCATCATTTGTAGTTGATTTACTTGGAATTTTGCGTACTTTAAATCAAGTGTGGTTGTTTGTGTATTATATGTTTAATTTTTATATTGTTTGTGTGAATGTACTGTACATTTATAACAAGCAGATCAATGGCTGCTTACTGGGTTAGATATGACACAAATTCGTAACAATATAAATAAACTGCCGAGAGATAAAAAAAAATTGGGAAACATTATTAGACTATTTTTTATTTTAAATTCTGATTAATTTATTTGAAATAGTGGTATATAGTTGAAAGTTTGAAAATATTTTCACACTTAAATTAAAAAGTTTTCCCAAATTAAAATGTCAGTGTTGCCAATATGAAAATGTTAATTTTGAGCTACTGTTGTAATAAGTGGTCATGTTTTTACTTTCGTAAAGCTAAATCTTTTCTTCCTTATTATTTTTTTTTTAATATGACTAAAATATTATTCGCATTTAAACCCTTTTTTTCTCCCAATGGCACTTAGCAGCATTTACTCATTTAGCTTTTCTTTAACGACATAACTTTTCGTTGTTAAAGCAAAAAAAAAGCTACTAAAATATAATATTCACACAACATTCATAACAACCGCATCATTGTGACTTTTTTTTAAGACGGGTTTTTTTAATTAAATATTTACACAGCTTATTTGCAACAAGATGTAGTAAATGTAAAATAAAGAAACTTTTTTAATGTATTATACAAACACAAATATAAGAAAATTTGTATTTAAATCTAGAAAAACGCAAACAGTTTGCTGTTAAAATTTACTTACAGTGGAGGCAAAAAAAAAAAAAAAAACAGCAAAATATTACTGAGATGAAGAAGTTTAAAAGAATTGCATCAAGTTATTTAATATAAAGAAAATTGCTTTTTGACAAAATTTTGTTTAGAAGTTTATTGATATTCTATTTCTATTTTATTATATAATTTTTTCATAAATTATATATCTGATATTATCTAATCATCATTCGTCTGGCTCAAGTTTAATCCTGGTATAGCCAAGAAATAGTTTTATTTTTAATTATAACAATAATTGCCGCCATAAATAACTCTTGATCAAAGAAGACTGGAACAAATAATTGAATACACTAAAGCTGGGGGACAACTAGCTATTTCGCAGTCGCTACACTGCTCATCAGCACCCGCTTGGATTCGAACTCAGTACCATATAAACATGATGTATTTTCAATACGGCCGCTTTAGTGTATTCAATTATTTTGCATGATATGACAATTTACTTAACATTTTCTACTTATGGCAACTTATTAAAAATTCTCTATAAAATCAAATTTTTCTGCAGTTTACGTGAGACAATATTTTTACTATATTTTACACTTGTAAAAATACAACCTTGTTTTTACACTTGTAATACAACATACACCTAGTCTTTGTGTCTCTTCAAGCCGCCTTTAAGTCAACTTATCTTCGCTGCCACCACACTTGTCAGTTAATGAAATGTTGATAGCAGAGTTGCCAACTTTGAAATTACAAAATGCACCAAAATGGTGGAAAATCGCGTTATCTCAACAAAAACGCACTAAGTTCAGAACTTTTCCTTTGATTTTTTAAAACCTATTTTGCATTATTATAATATTTTTATATTAAAAACACGATGATGAAACAACCTTTTAAGCGGCTATCAGACGATTAAATTGGACCTGATGGCACCCACCGAATGATCGCACGTTCTCAAACTCTTTCAATGGCACAAATTCTTGGTTGTCAAATTTGGTCTGTAGTGCGATTATACTACTTATATTAAGACAATTGCTACTTTACAATAATTACTATCGACCGAAATCAGCTGTTTACATTCATCGAGGTTATATTGCAGAAACACATTCGTTACTGCAAGCGATGAATAGCGTTAAAATTTACAGGGTCAGAGTCAGACTGCAGGCCTTCAAACTTGTTAAAAAAACAATGTAAATTTCAATTGTGCTTTTGTAGGCGAACAGTGAAAACTAATTGGCTAAAGTGGGTGTATTAAACAAAAAAAATGTTTAATTAAAATAGACGAAAACTTGCCAAAATGACGTTTACCATAATAAAATTTAGAGCAAGAAAAATATGGAAATGGAAAATACTAAAATATACTAAATACCAAAGCAATAACTTATTCACGCGCCATCTTACTTTTAATTATTCACGACGGCACACGGTTGGTAGGGGGGGAGGTAATAAAAAGATTGAACCAAGGTGCATTAACGTATACACGGTTGCAGCACTAGAACAAAATTACGACAAAAACTGGCATCTGGTAAGCTATGTTTATCAAAAATGTTTGTAACTATTTTCACAATTATAAACTATGAATGTACCTTTTCATAATTATTAATTATATTAATTTGAATTATTTTTATGTTCACAAAATAATTTGTATATGTTTAATTCAGAATAAAACACTAAACTCACTTTCAAAAATGTAAACAATACATTTGACGTAAATAGCTTACTATATTGCCAGTAGCAAAAAATTATCACATGCCGCAGCGCTGCCACCTTGTAGATGTTAATGCACCTTGGATTGAACTTACCGCGGAGTATGTTTATTTTGGCTGAAGTGGTGAAACGGTGACGGGACGATTCCCAAATAATTGTCGGTACTGGATTAACATCATGGGCTGATTGGTTTAAGATCCCCTGCAACACGTTTCTGTATGACACTCACTAAAAGCTTTCAAGGTCCTTAGGAATTCGCTACTCATAGTATACAACGTTATGATATAGTAAAAATGGTATTTATCGAGTGCCTCGATGGCTGATTTGGCAGAGTACTCGACCAACAATCTCGAGTTGGCAGGTTTGATTCCCGCCTCAGACACTGAGTGTTACTGCAGGCGAGCCAAAAAGCTTCGCAGTTTATGTGTTTGTAAAAAAAATCTTCTATTCCATAAATATACTTGATATAATTGCTATTTATTATGTGTAGTAAATTTTTTCGAAATTATATAGTATATATAGTAAATATATCTAGTAAATAGTTAAAAGAAAAAATTACTTTGTGTAGTTAATTATTTATAAATGTTCTAGTAGTAAGATTTTTTTATTCTACCATTTTCTATGTGTAGTATATTTTTTAAAAATTTACTATATGTAGTAAATTGTTCTAAAATTTCTTATATTTTGTTAATAATTAAAAAATACAAATCTTAAGAATTTTGTAAAATTATAATAGCGAACTCTTGTTGTTTTCAATTATTTTTGTGTTTTGCCATTTCTGTTCCCATTTTCATTTTGCTCCCTTATCCATTTATGCTTGACTGTTCGTTTTATTAGTCATGTTGGATACGTGTTGATGCTCATACAGTGCTAAAATGCTGTCATTTGTGGTAAAGATGTTAATTTAGTTTACGAGGTAGAAAAATCATTAAAACGTTAAGATTTTAAAGATAAAAAATTCATAAGCAGCAAAACACATACATGACTGCTCACATATTTATAAAGCAGTTTAACATTACAGCTAAAGAAAAAACCAAAAAGAAATTTAAGACTTTAATGAAAACGAACAAAACTGACTACGTTTTAAAATCGCAACAAAAAGAAAACCTGATTGTCTGTCAATAAGAAGAGTAATAATTTAATTAAAATCAGAAAATCAAGATTTTTTACAAGATGTGTTACTTGTTTTTTTTTTTTTTTTTTGTTTCTGCTGTTACACAAATTGGAGACCTATAAAATATTATGAAAAACAAGAATGCAATAAATTTTTATTACTGAAAGTCTTTTAATTAAAACAGAGTTTAAAACTAAAACAAAAATACCTGGCAGAAAATTAATGAACTAAGTAATGTCTTATCAGAAAAATATATTTACGGATTTATTGTAGTGTATTGGCAAAATTTTTCTTAATAGACAGTTTCTAATGTCAGGCACTTTTAAAAATCCATTTTTTGTATTTAATATTACCTGTAGTTAATATTACTTCTAAGAAACTTTTTCTGCATAATAATTTATTCCACCAATACATATCTACAATACATACATATACATTGTTTTTTGATTTTACTTTAAGTTTCTAGATTTCATTTCTGCCTTGTACCTGAATCAAAGGTTCAAAGCTAATGCCATTAAAATGATAATAAAATTTTTATTTTTGAAATATGATTCCACTAGACACAGCACACCGAAATGTATGGAACTTGTATTGCCAATATACTACATAAATACATACATATGTATAAGTAGTCTTGAGAATAATATTAACACTGATAATAATTTGCATAACACTCACACGATCGCAAGACCTTTACGGGTAATTTGACACATACAGGTACAACTACACCCAACAACGAGACAAGTAAATTAGAGCTAAGCTTAATCATTTGAATAATTATTTAATATTTTCATTTAAATAAGCTTATAGCAAAAACAAGTTTGCTATTTTAAGGCATTCTCAAACTGTGGGTAATGCCTAAATTTAGCACAATTAAAAAAAATGTTTTTATTGCAAACTTTTTTATAGCAAAATTTTAAAAACTTATTTTTTTTTTTTGAATAATATTTTTGAAAACTGAGCTTGTATTATATTTTTTTGAAAAAGTTGGTTTTTATAATAAATTATTCAGAAATTTTATTTTTATAGTAAATTTTTCAGCAATATTCTTTTTACAGTAAATTTAAAAAAAAAAACTTGATTTATTAAAAAATTTTGTTTTATAACAAAATTTTAAAAAATTTTTGTTTTTATAGCAAATATTTCAGAAATTAGTTTTTGTAGTAAATTTTTCAAAAATTTAATTTTTATAGTCACGTTTTAAAAAAATTTGGTTTTTTATAAAAAATTTTTCAGAAATTTATTTCATAGTAAATATATCAGAAATTTCGTTTTTATAGTAAAATTTTCATATTATGTTTTTATACAAAATTTTTCAAAAATTTGCTTTTTATGCTCAGTTTTTAAAAAATGGTTATTGTACTAAATTTTTTTTTTTTTTTTTTTTTTGTATACGTAGATCAAAAATTTTATTTTTATAGTAAATTTTTAAAAAAAATATGGTTGTTATAATACATTTTTCAAAAATTTGGTTTTTATAGCAAATATTTCAGAAATTTTCTTTTTATAGCAAACAGGTTTTGGTATCAAATTTTTCAGATTTTTTTTTTGGTATATACATATATCAAAAATTTTATTTTTATATTCATCTTTTAAAATAAAATATGGTTGTTATTATAAATAACTGGGTTTTAATAGTAAAATTAGTTTTTATACTAAATTTTTTAAAAATTTGGTTTTTATAGTAAATTTTTGAAAAACTTGGTTTTCATAGTAAATTTTTCAAAAATTTGGTTTTAATAGTAAATTTTTCACAAAATTTGGTTTTAATAGTAAATTTTCAAAAATATGGTTATACAGTAAATTCTTCAAAAATTTGGTTTTTAGTAAATTTATCGAAAATTTGGTTCTTATAGTAAATTTTTTGAAAAATGTAATTTTTATAGGAAATTTTTAAATAATTTAGTTTTTATAGTAAATTTTAAAAAAATTTGGTTTTATAGCAAATTTTTAAAAAAAAATTAAGAAATAAATTTTTAAAAAATATAATTTCATTAAATTTTTCAAAAAGTTTTGTTTTCTATAGCAAACTTTTCAAAAATTTGGTTTTCATAGTAATTTTTAAAAAATTTGGTTTTCATGGAAAGTTTTTCAAAAATTTGGTTTTTATAATACATTTTTCAACAATTTTGTTTTTTATAGTAAATTTTTCAAAAATTTGTTTTTTATAGAAAATTTTCGAAAATTCGTGTCTTATAGAGAAATATTCAAAAATTTCGTTTTCATAGTAAATTTTGCAAAAATTTGGTTTCCATAGAAAATTTTTCAAAATTGTGTTTTTATAATAAATTCTTCAACAATTTTGTTTTTATAGTAAATTTTTCAAAATTTGGTTTTAATAAGTAAATTTTTCAAAAATTTGGTTTTTATAGTAAATTTTTAAAAAAATTGGTTTTTATAGCATATTTTTCAAAAATTTGCTTTTTATAGTAAATTTTTCAAAAATTTAATTTATATAGATAATTTTTTAAAAATTTGCTTTTTATAGAAAATTTTTAAAAAATTTGGTTTTCATGGTAAATTTTTCAAAAATTGGTTTTTATAATAAATTTTTCAACAATTTTGCTTTTTATAGTAATTTTTCACAAATTTGGTTTTTATAGTAATTTTTCACAAATTTGGTTTTTATAGTAAATTTTTCAGAAAATTTCTTTTTATAGTAAATTTTTGAAAAATTTTGTTTTAATAGTAAATTTTTCCTAAAATTTTTTATATTAATTTTTTCAAAAATATGGTTTTTGCAGTAGTTAAAAAAATGGTTTTTATTGAAAAACTTTCAGAAATTTCTTTTTAAAGTATATTTTTTTAACAATTTGTTTCTATAGCAAAATTTTAACAAAATTCGTTTTTATAGTAAAAATTTCAAAAATTTGGCTTTTATATTCACTTTTTAAAAAATTTGGCTTTTATATTCACTTTTTAAAAAATTTGGTTTTTTAGTAAATTTTTAAAATATTTGATTTTATAAAATATTTTTCAAAAAGTTGAATTTTGTAGTATTTTTTTCTAATACCAGTATGGAAACTAAAAATTTGAAATGTGTTTTTCTCGCATCAAGCTTTTTTGCGTTATGACTATGTTGCCATAAAGGAGCGATGTGTACATGCATACGAATATCTGAATGTATGATGTCTTTGCTCATACCTGTGTGATTCCTCAAGTAGTAAGACCAAGTCTCGAGTTTTTCACACCGATAAAAAGTTACAAAACAAAAAACCCCCAAAAAACAAAATACAACCATTACTTAAGAATTTTTAAGGGAAAACAAAAAAAAATCTAATACTCACTCACAACAGCTATGAGTGCGACGTCATTCATTGTTGGCTGTTTATATTCAAAACAAAAACAAAAAACACAAACAACAACAACAATGAAAACTAAACACATGTTAACGAAGAAGTGACGCCACCTTTTTGTGTTCATCATTTCGTTGGCAGTTCTAAAATAGTTTTATGTCTGTAAAATGAATCGTGCTATTCATGTCAAGTTAACAAATTTTCCGGTTAAGCCTCGTATTTAGTGTTTTTTGTTTTTTACTAAAGAGCAAAAATTAGAATCAACATGAATGTGTAAATAAAAGTGTATGTGGGTGCCAAAAGAAAGTGACATCTGGCATTTAAATCCGACAAAAAAAACGTTTTCAGACAATGAGGCGTCTGTTTTATTTCTGAAGGCGCTTCTTGTGTGTGTGTCAACATTCCTACCTTAATTACCAACAATTTGGTGTGAGTGTGTGCTTGTTTTTTTCTATATGTACATTAGAGCGACTCACCAAAAAAAAGTGGTCGATGTGCCCTCTTAAAAATGAAGCTTGGTGTTTTTGTAAGACGACATCTAAAATATTTCGGCTTTAGCTTTGACCTCCCGTGAGCTGGAGCATTTTCCCATGTTTTGTCAACTTAACAAGATACTCTATATGGGTATCATCATAATGGTTGTTTTTAAGGCGCTTTTAATTATATATACAATTTGTCCAAGGACGATCATCTATGTCCTTTTTTGAAGGATATTCTGTAAAAAATAACAATTTTTGTACCTTTTGCTCGGGGTTGCTTGTAATAAAAATGCCAAATTAACTTATTTCAATCTTTGGTCGGGTATCAGCGTTTTTTTTCGTGCTAGTTCGCGTTTTGACAAAAATGCACCGAGGTGGTAACCCTTCGTTTTAAATAGGGCAATATGGATCTTAGATATTTTCTTTTGCCAAATACATCAATTTTGTATGTAAATAATTTAGATTTTTGCAAATTAGATGTATTTTACATGGTGATCTGGAATATGTGTATATAAATACAATTTTATGGTAACTCTAATATGATAGCGGGATTAGTTTCTAGATCATATATCACTGAAAATAGGACTAAGGAAAGAAAAAAAGAAATGATCCATGATTTTTGGCGGCATATTTTTTCGCAAATTAATGCTTAGCGTTATCATAAAATTGCATTTATATATCGCTCCTTTATTGCAACATAGTCATATTTCAAAAAATTAGATTTTCTAGTTAGCAATACAGAATTGTTAACAGTAGTACCTTTTACCCAAAATTTATTCAAAATACTTTTAAACTATTTCCTTTAGGAGATATTTTCTAAAAAAATTTTCTAAGACTTGTATGGAAACTAAAACTTTGAAATGCGTTTTTCTCGAAACGATATTTTTTTTTAGTTAAGACTATGTTGCAATAAAGGAGCGATATATTCCAGATCACCGTGTAAAATATATCTAACTTGCAAAAATCTAAACTATTTACATATAAAGATGATATACTTGATACCCATATTGCTTTGATACCCATATTGCCCTATTTAAAACGAAGGGTTACCACGCCAGAGCATTTTTGTCAAAAACCGTAAGTAGCACGAAATTGTATATAGATAAGAAGAGCCTTAAAAACCTCTTTTTATGATATTTATATCGTATTTGTTGGTAAAAAAAAGAAGTTCTTAAATTAACGACAGAGGCAAACATATACCCTTTTTCAAAATGGTCCAGCTCACGGGAGCTTAAAGCTAGAGCCGAAATATTTAAGATGTCATCATAAAAAATACGAATGTTCATTTTGACGGGAGTACACTTTGCACGAATTTCGCTTTCATACAACTTGAGTCGCTCTAATGTATATACATATGTTGTTCTTAATTAAGATTTAGTTTTCATTTTGAATTTGGATTTTAAAACATTTTCATTTCATCGATGGAAATGCATTTTTGTGTTTTAATTAGTAACGATAATATATTTTAAATTTTGTTTTCTATTTAAAAAATTCGTTTTAGATCATTTATTATAAATGTCTTGTGTAGATGTATAGTATAGGTGGCATGTTAAACTTATAATATATTCCTGATATGTAGGTTGGCTTATAGCTAAAAAAAATATGTGTTTCTTTAATTTTAACATAAATTTGATAAACTCTGATAGTGAGACTGATTTATGGATAATCACAAAATTCAGTTTTAATGTGAAAGAAATTTCTAAAAATGTTTTAAATTAAGTCATGTTAAGTTTTAAAAAACAAATGTATTTAATTAAAAATGTACATTCATAAATGAAAATGTGTGTTTTTTATTAGAAACATAACTCGTGGATACAACAAACTATTAAATGCGCATAAATAAGCTTCCGCCCGTTTTTCATTTCGTTCTCTTAAATGGCTTTAACTTAAATAGGTCATGCATACATTTCATTCAATTAACTTTTATGTGAAAAAAGAAGAAAAAAAAACTGTTCTCAATGAAAGAAAGAAACCAATGCACTTTATTAAGCCATTCAAGATTTAAAATATGTAATAAAAATAAAATAAAAAAGACTAGGAAGAAAGCTCAATGCCAAAAGAGGCATGTGAATACCAAACTTGTGACGCAGAATGACGTCAAGTCACCTATAATATGCAAACATATAAAAAAAGACAACACTTTTCCATTGAACAACAAGTTCGAACTCCCACAGTTCACAATGATTTTAATGTCTTGTAATGTTCAAGTGCTGTACTCTCGTAATGTTGAATAAAATGCATTTCAAATAGGAACGTATATAAAAAAAAATACATACAAGGTGGCGCAAAATTATTCATCCAGTTTCGTTTTTGGAATAACTTTTTTTTTACCAAATAAAACAAATTACTGCATAATTTGTTTTGTTAATTGGAAAATATAATATCAGTCAAGCGGCTGTGGCTAGCGTTGCCACACAGTTAAGCCCATTTCATCACACTTTCCATAACTTTCCACAATATTGCTGATGATAAGGGCTACCTTAAGGGCTACGATTGTTTAGGGCTTGTTGGCATAAGCCCGAGATTCCAAACAGCTGTAATGATAGAAGTCTGGAATGGTTAAACCGGGCAATCTTGCTGGTCATACCAAATCTCTAAAATGGGACCTTACATGACCAACAAAGTTTCCTTCACAATATTCATTGTGGCTCCTGCTCCACTAGTTCATTAAACTCCACTCATTCAACTCAATACTTATTGTTAGTTCACTTTGTGAAGATTCAATAAATAATTGAATGAGAAAAAAAAAACAAATTCAATTCCGACAGTAGTGAAGTTGATTTACATCAACACCTGTCTTGTCGGCCTTATATGATGATGGACCATCTGCACGGGGTTAATTATTCCCGATTCACCAGAGTCTCCGTGTGGCATGCAAGGCTTACACAGATCGCAACTTCTTGCTAAGAGTTCGGACCTTCTAATCCCTTCCGTATACAATGTCTTAGCAATCAATGCAAGACAAGGCTGAATGAGCAGAGGCTTCCTCCCACTAACAGCATCAGCCCTTAAACGAACTCACCCGTCTAACCATCACGACGAGTTTCGTATAGTAAAGCTATACGTATCAAGACAACAGCACCTCGGGGGGTTGTTAGCCCCCGAAAAAGTCATACACAATAATTATAAGGTATACTAGCACTCCCTTTCTGCGACTTTAGGTTTAAACCACAGCCAGAATGCAGCTACCATGAACTGCAATCAGAACCACCCGGGAGCATGCAGATCACCGTTCTACAAATTTATAGCTTTGATAAGGGTTTTGGAAATCCTTAACATACATAAGTCATGCGATTTCCTAGAATTTTGTTTGCTGCAACAAACGAGGGACTCCTTCGTCTCTATACCCTAGAAAACGGAATGTCCTGGACTAGTCTCTGCCAAGGCAAAACCTCTTCCCCGAGCGGACTCAATCCTGAAAGTCAGAAATCAGTTATCTTAGCCCTGTAGCGTTCCCTAGAAACTTTGTTGCCAATGGTATCTTCAGAAACATACGGTCCAATCACTCCTCCCCTGTAAACACCGCATTACATAGTAGCCTTGATGTGATGCTTTCGAATTTGGTTTTCCCAGCGAAAAGTAGATATTTTTCAACATATAACAGGATGAGAGCTAAGTAAATATATTTTCTAGAAAACAAATTTATAAAATTATTAATTATTTTTTTGATCTTATTTCGCATTTATTTTTACTTCAAACCTTCGAACATGTACAATTTTTACGAAGAAATTTATTTTTATGCGACTTTTCAACAAGCAAGCAACTGCAAATTTCAAATTCTTGTATTTTCCATAATATTCGAATTTTCGAAATTAACTTCGAATTTTCGAACGTATACATATTGCACGAAATAATGAAAAAACATCATGTTTGAAGCAAAAAACCTATCTTTTCTAACTATTTTAAGATCTTCAAGCGTTTTTAAAGCTATTTTCAAGTTTAAATTAAAAAAAAAAAACTGATTTATTTTCAGCAGATTTTGTTCAGAAATATAATTAAACATAATTCAAATTTTGGTCGATCGTTACAGCTTTTATATACTTGCAAAATTAAGTTTTCACAAAACTTTGAAAATAGTTTCGATCTTCGAAAACCAAAATAATAATGAAATTTTCGCATTTGATTAATAAAAATTAAATTAATTTAATAAAAATTCACTTTTCAATCTTGATGTAAAAATCAATATATTTTACTTTTTTGAATTTTTTGTTTTAAATATATGTTTTATTATAATTTATTTCTTTTATATATTTTCAGTGGTCTTGTTGGACAGATTTAAGGTAAGTTTCTATATTATTAATTTATTTTTAACAATATGTGTTTAATTTTAGCAAAAATTTTAATTTTACTCGCAATAAAAACTGGCCTTATGCCAAAAAATTTGTGCAAGTAATTCCTATTAATTGCACAATATTTTTATGTGATTGTTATTAATTAAATTCAGTTGGCCCGTTATTCAAAGTCATGCAAATATAATTAAAAAATAATTTACTTTCAATGAACCGTTTTTTCTGTTTACGTCTTAAAAATATTCAATGACTGTCATGTAGTAAATTTAAGGGACTAGAAAAGCATTTAATTAATATTTTATTATATTTGTAGAAACTCATGATTTTCACTGGCATACAATTGAAATAAAGTAACAAATGAAAATTTTTCATGAAATAAATCAACAAATACATTTTTAACATGTCCGGCAGCCAAAATTCATAAATATTTTAATAAAGAACTATTTAATTCAATACTCAAAATTCAAACCTTTTGATGAAATATTTCTAAAAAGCGCCTGACAGCATTTTCCCCCCAGTTCTCAAAACTGATAAAAACAATATGCAATATGCACCTTTATTTGGCAAATAATTGTTTACTCTGTATGCAAATAGTTGTTTGAGCTCACTGTGCAGCATATACGATTATATACATACATACATATATATTATATTTTGCTGCATCATATTCTGAAAAGTTGGCATGTGTTTGTTCTACGTGCTGTTTGCATTGAATGTAAAACATTTTTGTATTCCCGCAGTATCAAAGAAACTACCGCATGCAAAAGCTATCAAAAAAGTTTTGTTTTAGCGAGAACTACAACAAAATGTGTCAAACAGATACGTCAAAAGCTGCATGTAAACGCCGTTTTCAAATGATATTTTTCAATACAAACTGATTTTCTAAACTATACAAATTCCAATCAATATCGTTAACTGCAAATAAAAAAGCTGCAATTGAGAAAAAATAAAAATCCAAAATTTCTTAAAGCAAAATTTTTAAAAGTTTGATGCAGGTAAAATAGTTTGAAAAATATCTAAAATATTTTCAAATCTCGTGAATTACGTATGTTCGATTATCGCTTTTTTTTGTTTTTTTTTTTTTTTTTTTGTTATGTTGGTACACATGTCTGTCATATATGTTGGCAATATCAGCCATTTCGGATTGTCAATTTGTTTATGACAGATAAAAAGATTAGTCGTGTTTTGGTGTGCTCGAAGATTTTTTACTAAATTTACTAAATTTTGAAAAACAAAACAAAACAACATCGCATGGATGTCGCTCAGGAGCTGCTGAACATCGTCAACAAGGACACTGTAGTGTATCTATAACTATTATAAGTACTGTAGCAATGTAAGATTTTGATTTATGCTAAGTATGACATTGAATTTGAAACTGATATATTTGTTTACACTAAATTTCATTTCTTCAAGTCAGTAAAACTTTGATTGAATTTTTTATATTGTTTATGTTGGACAGCAGTAATGAGCATTAAGTTTTTTTTTTTGTTTTGTTTTTTTTTTTTTTTTTGATTATATTCTAAATTGAATTTTTCCTATGTTAGTTTGTTGCTGGAGTTTAGTGAACTTTGTAACAATAATTATATACACGCACTTACAAATTATGGTAAACTGAAAGAAGAAATTGTCAATACTGCAAAGTCTCGTGGGAATAGCAAATCTACTATTGATTTGTTGTAGGGCCACATTAATGCTGACCTGTTGAATAAGTTAGTATATAAGCTGGTAAATTTTGTGAATAAAGACAGAAATAATTGATCAAGAAAAGACTGGGATCATACCTTGCTTTATTTCTCAAAAAACTAAAATCGGCACTACTGGTGCAGAGCTTAGAAATATTGCAAACTACACAAAGGCATTTACAGATACAAAGACATTTGCGCAGGAGATTTCCTCAAAAGGTCATAAATAATTTTTCTTTTTTTCTTTTTTTTTTTTTTTTTTAAGCATTTTTTTATTTATTGAATCTTCAAAATGAACTAACAATAAGTATTCAAATCTTAATACTAAATTTAAAATTAAAAAAATGTGATTCTAAAGTCCGGCCAATGCTAGACAAAAAGTTTTATTATGCGGGAGCTATTTCGGTAAAATCACCTATTGAGCAATCTGATGGTGGCAGCGGTATCCCTTCTTTTAAGCCGAGTGTGGCCGCCAAAATTAAGTATATTGCGAGCAAGAGGGTTTGGATGAAGTTCCAGTTTACTCATATACCTTGTCGCGTACTTAGAAAATTCCTCTTTCACCAGCGGAACACTCAGATCGTTATGAATTCGTGAATTTTTGACGTACCATGGAGCTGCAGTAATCGTTCGTAGAATTTTGTTTTGTCGCCTTTGGATTTTTTCAATGTTTGACGCTGAGGCGGTGCCCCATAACTGAATTCCGTAGCACCATATAGGCTTTAGTATTGAGTTGTATAACAAAAGTTTGCAATCTAATTTCAGTGTCGAATTTCTGCCCATAAGGCAATTTAGCTGCGCTGCTTTTAGTTTTAACTGAGTGACCTTTGCTTCAATGTGAGACTTTCATATTAGCCTACGGTCCAGGTGAATACTTGACTTCGTTGTGCTGCGGAGTAGGTGAGTTGTTAATTTGGATAGGCGGACATGTTTGCCTACACAGTGTGAATGTAACATGAGTACATTTCTGTTCATTAACTTTGATTTTCCAAAGTTTTAGCCATTTCTCTAATATTGAAGTATATTCCTGTAAATTTCGTGATGCTAAATGGTGGTTTTCATGAACACTCAAAAACGCTGTGTCATCTGCAAAAGTTGAAGTGTGTATTCCAGATGTCGTTGGCATGTCAGTGGCGTAAATCAAATATAAAGTAGGCCCCAGTATGCTGCCTTGGGGAACTCCTGCCTTGATTGGCTGAGTTGGGCTAATAAAGTCGCCTTCTCTGATAACAAACTTCCGCCCGAATAAATAGCTTTCCAGAAGCTTGTGTGTATTTGCAGGCAAATTTAGCTTTATATTGTGCATCAAGCCGTCGTGCCACACTTTATCAAACGCTTGAGAAATATCAATGAAAAGAGCTGAGCATTCGTCATAACTAATGACGAATCATGTGTCACGTATGGCAACTCTGACACAACAGCAGTTCTACTAATTTACCGTAGAGAAACATTTTTTCAGTCTGTATTAAACCATCGAGGAATAAAGTTGTCTGATTAATAAACCTTCGGGTCTGTTTAAAACTATTTGTTTTTTTATATTGAATTTAATTTCTCAGCTGTCCCTTGATACATGGGTGACATTGAAACCTTAACTCAACAATCCCAATGGAAGCGTCCGGAAGAGCCAAGACCGAAAAAAGCACGTCAAGTATTTCTCACTGTTTTCTTCGACCACAATGTCATGGTGCATCACGAATTCTTGCCACAAGGTTGTACGATCAATAAGGTATACTACCTTGAAGTTATGCGGCGTTTGCGCGAAGCAATTCGTCAGAAACACACAGAATTGTGGAAAAAACAATCATGGATTTTGCACCATGATAACACACCAGCTTACACATCGATGGTATTGTTGCTGTGCTTGTTCAGCCCCCCCCCCCCTCGGGGAACAGGTTTTGCCTTGGCGTATTCCTAACTTGGGCGCTCTGTTTTTCGGGGAAAAGAGGGAAAGTGGTCCCTCATTTGGTGCGGCAAAACAAAGCTCTAGAAAGCCGCATGACTTATGTTTTGTTGGCTTCCGAAACCCTTACCAAGGGCATAAATTGGCATAGCGGGGAGCAGCATGGCCACCGGGTAGTTCTGCTTGCGGTTCGACCCGGGCTGATCATGGTTGAGGTGCCTACCTTGGCTGAAACGTTCTGGCTTTGGTTGAAACCTAAAACGTAGGTAGGAAGTGTTAGTATCCTTGGTAATTGTTTGATGTGTGGTTTTTTTCGGGGACTAACAATCTCCCGGGGATCTGTTGCCTATACAACAGATACCTGTACTGTAAGGAACCAGTGGTGATGGTTGACGGATGAGTTGGTTAAAGGACTGATGCTCTTAGTGGGCTTCGGCCTACCAACTCATTAAGGCTTGTCCTCCATTGATTGCTGGGAAATTGCATACAGGAGGGATTAGAAGGCCCGAAGTCCTCAACAAGAAGTTGTGACCGCAATCATATGGCAAGAATTGCTACCTGTGTGAGCCTGGTAAGCCACATGGGGGCGCTGGTAAATCGTGAATAATTCACTCCGTGGATTTGGTCGATCATCAGATAAGGCCGCAAGGCAGGTGCTGATGTAAATCTTTTTCACAACATCGATGTTTGTGTATGAATATTTGACCAAAAACCAAACCGTTATCATACCTAAACCACCATATTTACCGGACTTGGCCTCCGCTGACTTTTTCCTCTTCTCAAAACAAAAGACACCGATGTAAGGAAAGCAATTAGCTACGATTGAATAGATTAAAGAAAAATCGAAACAGCAGTTGGCGATACCAAAAAGCGCGTTTCAGAAGTGTTGCGAGGAGTGAAAAGAGGATTTTAATATTTGTGTATGTACTATCTTATCAAACAATTTCCATACTCAATAAATTTTTTAATAATGTATAGCACATTAATAATATGCTATATAATTATGTAGAAAATTTTCAAAAAATTTTCTTTGCTTGGCAAAAAACTGTTTTTTTCCATAGTAAGTTTGATACAATGCCCCTATTGGTAGTAAATTTGCTAAAAGTTTGTTATTTTTCAATAAATTTATCAAACTTTTTGCATATAATAAATTTAAAAAAATATATTTTATTACAAGTTTTATATATTGCAATGCATTATTAATTTATAATACTAACATTTTATATATAAAATTATAGGAAGAAAAACTTGCTCCTAAATCATATTTTCATTTTTATTTCCATTTTTCATTGTTAGTTTGCTTTTCAATTGTTTATAGGTCTTGTTTAATGTTTTTATATGGCTCAAAAAATTTTGGGTTAAATCAACATTCAGTTTTTTTTCGAATTGTAATCAATGCATATCATATTTTTGTCAGCACACATTATTGCACAAACATATGTACATACATTTACTAGACTACAAACACATGCTTTTCATACGTTGCTATAGATCAAGTGTGCCCAGGCCTATGCGCTTGATGCTCAATTGATTTAGTAAAAGCGATGTGCTATAGGGCTGTGCTCTTTAATATGCACATACTGCGCTCAGCACTAGCAAAGAAAAATACACAAACAACTTCGTTTTATATATTTTTTTGTCGTTCCTCACTGCACACACACAAGAGCTAAGCAACAACACTTTCGCATGTTGTGCTGGTAAACATTGACGACACCGATTATCAGTGTGAATTTTTTTTTTTTTTTTGTAAATTGTTTTGCTTTTTACAACAAAAAATATTAAATAAAAATAGGTTTTCCTTCAATGTATTGGTGCTTACTCTTCCATACAGAACTTGTGGGCACCACTGCTATAGATATTTTCCCATTTACACTGTTTGAGTGTGTGTGTGTGTGCGTGTGATGTTGTGTATTCTGGTTAATCAACATATAAATTTGTGATTTATGGAAACACATTTATGTACATACATATGTATGTATATAATATTGTGGTTTGCTGTATAAACAAATGAAAATTTCTTCTCCAATATTTATTAACCCAAGTGGTATAATTCTTCATTGACTTGTTATACTCGTATCTAGCATTACTTTAAAGTATAAAGAACACCATTAATTATGAAGCTTTTTAGTATTAGGATTGCATTCGAAAGAACTATTTTGATTTTTGTAGATGCCTAGGCTTGCTTATGTTACTGGTTCTTGAATTTGAGTTGTATCGGGTAACAAACAACATTTAATATGAAAATTAAAACTTTAATTTGATTATGTACGAGTACTTGTAAGAATTTTGTATTCAACATTCATGATGTTTGTCTGTATTTTGAGTTGAAAGTGTTTTTTGTGCTGGAAATAGTTTAATACGAATAACGTAGATTTGACTAGGCAAAATGAGATTTAAGTTTTTAATTGATTAACGTACGAGTATATATCGCTCCTTTATTGAAACATAGTCATATCTCAAAAATTATTAATAATTTATATTTTGCCAAAAATTAATTCAAATTACTTTTAAAAGTTCCCTTTAGGAGATATTTTCTAAAAAAAATTTCTAAGACTTGTATGGAAACTAAAAACTTGAAATGTACTTTTCTCGAAACATGGCTATGTTGCAATATAGGAACGATATGTACATAAGGGAAGCCTGCCTGTATAATATACATTATATAATAGGGTGGGTTGATTTAGCAATCGATAGTATGCCATCGATTTGTCGATAGATTTTTTCATGAGTAAAAAAGTTCCACTACGACATACGAGTAAATATCAAAAAAAAAAAAATTTTTTTTGAGGCGCCTAAATTTCGTTGATATATAATACAAATTCAATTTTATCCAAAATAATTCAGTAGTAATTCATAATAATAACACTTCAAAAGTAAATTTCATCTTGAAAAGGAAAAACTTGAAAACATTAAGGGCCAAATAAAACACACATATTGCTTGCCAAGCATGTCAAAATTTTAGGTTGGTGCAAACATTTTTGTTCGTTTGTGGGGGTACAAAATTGATGAAGGTGTTCTCAAAATATAAAGTACTTTAGATAATTTTATCAAAAAATCCTTCTTTCGAATGGGATTTATATAGGTTAGTAGTATTTATATAAATTTTTTTTTTCTTTGCAAGGAACGTAAACAATGTTCATTGATATTGTGCTTCACCCGACAACTTTATACAACGAATATTTGCCGGCCAGTTCCTCGGTGATTGGCGAAGTCCGGCGTTCCTGACAGTTGTGTTCTTAGCATTACGCTCATTAGTTTAGTCGTCAATGATACAACGACGAACGAACATGCGCACGGGTGTATAAATTCATTCCTTGTTTTTTCTCTGTGTTTTTCGTATTTTTTTTTTTTTTTTTATAAAATTTATTATGAATACTAAAATCATAAATTAATACATTTATTTTTTGCTTTTAGTTAAATTTATTTGCGCTCAGATTGTAACTATGAATTTCTCTTTGGGCAGCACTAATCTATAGCGAGACCAGTACTAAAAAAAATTAAATTTTTCGATAATACTTGAATTTTTCAAAATGTAGACTTTGAAACTTTTACGATAATAATAGAATTTTGCAAAATGTTGACCAACAATAATTCGACACAAGAAACAGAAATTTATATCCGTCCCTCTTAAAACTTTTCGTTAATTAAATAAACCTTATACTTATTTATTTATTTTACAAAATTAAGATTTCTTGCTTTGAGTATAAGTAAGTATGCACATATTTAACCACTGAACAAATAAATTTATGAATTCATTTAAAACACCACTTAAATCCTTTTGTTTTTTTATGTTATATTAGAAAATAAAATATTTCGAAGAGTTAGATTGTTTTCTATATTTTTTTACACCCTTTTTGCATTTTTTAGTCAAAAATAATAGACATTAGTTTAATTCAACAACGGCAAAAAATACAGCATAGACAACAACCTGTGCAGTCATGTCGTCTTGCTGCTGGCAAAATAAAAGTTTGCATATAAATATATGTATTTTATACATGACATATTGAAGTCAATTTGCTTAAATATAAAAGTAAAGAAAGAGTAAAATAAGGTTAAATTTTGCCGCCTCGAAAATTATATTTTTGAAATATTGATTCTATTGTTACTCATACGAAAAGATCGGTTGCACAATATCGACAAATTTTGGCCCTTCCAAATCTACCCACCCTCTTTTAAATACATTGTATATAAATAGTTTCCCAATCGCACACGGAAAGTTTACTTTGCAGATTTGAGTGTGGCAAGTGAAAAGCAAGGGTGAAGAGAGCCACTGCCGTGTTCGTTGCCATCACAAAACTCAAGACTTTGTAAACTAAAACTTCGTATGTAAAAGCGGTGAATGTTGTTCTAAGATTAAAGTGTTTGGTAAACAAAATGTCTTCTAACAACTTGTAGCAAGTTGTTAGAATACTTAAATTAAATTTAATACAGCCCAGCTATAAACTTTTAAAAGTTTTCGTCAAAGAAGTTATTTTGGAGCCCCTACTCATTCTTGCCTGATGAAGGCCTTTCAGAAATTCTTCAAACTTTTTGCTATAAGAAGGGCTGCAAACGAAAATGAATATATAGAAAAAATTTAAAAATTCTCTTCAATATCAAATTAAAAAGTAAGAAATTAATTTAAGAACAAACTCAAACAATAGTGAATAAAAAATACTAGTATAGTAGTACTATTGTCAATTAAGCTTCGGACGCTCAATATACGAAAAATATGTCGCCAAACCAATCCACGCTTAATTTATAATCAAACTAATTCAATATCAAACTAAAAATTAACAAATAATTTTAAGATTAAGCTTAAAAAATAGTGATTGAAATATATTAGTATTATTGTGAATTAAGCGTTGGGCGCTCAATATACGCAAAATATGTCACAAAGCGCCCCACTGTTAATTCAAAGTAATACTTACATATATTTTTCCTTCACTATTGTTTAAGCTTTTTCTTAAAATTATTTCTTACTTTTTAGTCTGATATTGAATTCTGCTTTTTAGTTTTTTAAACTTTGTATATTTTTAATTTTTTAGTAAACGTCTCCATGACTTATTCAGAAAATAAAGCTTCGCACAACATACTATTATATAAAGAAGTGCTCCTGATCAAACGAGCACCGAAAATTAAAAACTGGTTCTTAACCGGTTAGCGAACGTCTTCCGAGTTTTTTGTGAATTACCAAAATTAACTTCAGAAATTGCCAAAATCCTCCCGCTTTACCGGAAGCAATACGGCAACTATAATTTTCGCACTAAAGCGAAAGACCGTTAATAGTTTAGATACACATCCACGGCAAAAACGCCCACCTATTATGAAAACCCGAGCCGAGTTTTTTTGGGATTCATAAAATCGGTTTTAGAAATTCTGAAAATCTCTCTACTTCATCGGAACCAATACGGCAACTTCAATTTCTGCACTAAAGCGAATGACCGTTAATAGCTCAGATACACGTTAAACGGCAAAAATGCGCACCAATTATGAACAACCGATTCCGAAATTTTTGGGCATTCCCACAATCAGTTTCAGGAATCCCCAAAATCTTTCTACTTCCTCGGAACCAATACGCATCTTCAATTTTTGTACTAAAGCGAACGATATGAAAACTCGATTCCGAACTGGTTAGCGAAACAGTTCCTAGTTTTTTGGGAATTACCACAATCGGCTTCGAGAATAACCAAAAATTGTACATAAATACATATGTAATTTAAGCGTGTTAAAACACAGAATTAGATTTAAGTAGTGATTTAACTTTTATTATATTAAGACTTGACGTTAAGCTGTTACTCACTACTAACATTGTACATTATGCTTGGACCACCCTTTATAAAAGAAACAACAACAGAAGATCTCAAACAACAGAAGATCTCTTAGATAATTGCCGCCAACAAGTCATTCCTATTCTTTATTTTCTTTGAATTTATAAAAAATACATTAAATGAAGTCACAAGTTATTGGTTTGTTTGTTTTACACGATCCTCTCAATGAAAAAACTTAAGTGCTAGTTAAAATCTAAATTCGTTTACCTGAGTATTCCTTAAGCCGGGATACTTCTCTGCTTATTTTGTAAAAAATTTAGAAAAACAAATTTTCAACTTATATTGTAATAAATTACTATCACCAGCCAAGTTTTAAAAATTTGCTATTATGTTTAGTAAAAAACAAAAAATCTTCCCCCGTTTCTTAATTCATTGTGTAGACATGGACTGTTATCAGGTAACTGTAGTATCTGTGTAAATAAACTAAAGCTTAAAAAGAATATCAAGAGCTTTTTACTTCCTTTTGGCTTCTCTTTATTTGACTAATTAAAACATTTGCATTATGAGAGCAAGTTTTTGTATTTTGCGACAACGTTGCAAAGTTGTTGCTTCATTGAAATTAAGTTGGCCACTTAACTTTTAATGGAAACTTTATGTTTATACATGTACGAGTGTAATATACCTCCACAAGTATTTTGTGGTGCTGCTTTTTAAACACTTGTCGACGACAGCCATCTATCTGCAAGTCTATTTCATATTATTATCTACGTATTTACTCAGGCCTACAATAAACCTCTAATTAAAAAACTGTCAAACATAAAAACAAAGCGGTGACTTTAGACATAAATAAATAAAAACAACTAGAAGTAGCAACATCTAACTGCTCGTAAGTACAAAAACGACTGAAAATTTTCTGAAAAATGAGGAACACAATTTGCTGCATAAACAAAAACTTAACTGTGAAAAAAAAACTTTCAATATCATGAAGAAAACAAACAAGTTGTTGTTGTTTTTGTTTTCCTTTTTTTTCTTATTAAAGTGCCCAAGAAAAGAACAAGAAACTTAAAACAGAAGAGCAAAAATTAAAAAAGGAAAACAAAATGACAAAGTAGTGTTGAAAAATTTTGAAGTAAATGACTGCAACGTCGTCGTATTTGTACTATAGTATAGAGTTGCCGGACCTCTTCATGAAAATCACTACAGTGGATTTTGTAGCCGTCATATTAATATCGGACGGCACATAAGTAAAAGGCCAAATAAACTACGCAAGCCGTTTGGCAAACACACAATTGCCGTATGCACATAAGTGCTACAAATATGCTTTATACAAACACCAACTAATTGACAAGAAGACTTTTTCTTCATATGTTTTGTGTGCTCGTTCTTCAAAAACGAAAAATTTTCTTTGAAATTACAAAATTTAGCACTAAACAACACAAACATTTAACACGCTTCAAATATTTGTGCAAACAAGCCAGCATCCCCATAAACAACATGACATATTTGTATCGGATAACTAAACTTTAATTTGACATTTCTCAATATCAAAGTGTTGGAATATATGGCTAACTACCACCTGGTTAGGTACTTAGACTCGCATAAATTACTTTTTGATCGCCAATACGGATTTCGGAACGGTCACTCTACCGGCAAACTTTTGGCATATCTCTCTGAGAGATGGTGCCAAGCAATCCATACTTTCGATGAAAGTAAAGTGGTGGCTCTGGATATATCCAAGGCGTTTGACAGAGTGTGGCATTTTGCACTGCAGGTAAAACTTACTGCTTTTGGTGTCCGCGATGACGTTTTTTCTTCGTATACATCGAGCTATCTCAGAGATCGCACTATACGAATTGTTATAGAGTAGGTTGCGAAATAATTGTAGAAATTTACAGTTTAATCGCCAACTTCACTAAGTCTCCGAAACTAAAATTAAGTCGCAAAAACAGCTTTGAAATCTTCCAGTATGGCAGCTCTGCCTTGTTTATATACGTCTGTATATTATTAAATAAATTATGTATAAGTTTTCCTGCTTATGTTGTTGCCACTTCAGTTTTTATGACATGCAAAGACCACAATGACTTCGTAATTAAATTGTTGTAATAAAAGTTTTTTTCTCTCTTTTTATTCGCATTTCCTTCTTTTACACCTCAACTGTTTGTTGCTAATAAAATAACTAGAAGCTCCTTGAAGTCTTGCCAAACAGCTTCATGCCCACTTGTGTCCACCATGATTAAAACTAATTTTTAAAAGAAAACTTTACAGAAATGTTTTTCTTTAAAGTTAAACAAAATTTTAATACATCATAAAAATTTTAGAATTTTCCTAGAATTTTATATAAAAAATTATTTGTACCAGGAACTTCACACTCAATGAATTCAAACAATTTTTCAGTTTAAGTTTTTCATTTATTTCATGCTTTTCATCGAACATTTTATTGAGTTATTTTTAGACTTGTATTCTATTGAGTTCAAACATTGTTTTTCTTATTGATTTTGTTGGCTCAGAATGTTGTTTTTGTTGCTTAGAGGTTAATCAAATGTAGTTGATATTGTGATAACCTATATACATATGTATGTATGTGTGTATAGGCTGGAAATTCTTATTTCTTCTGATGAACAATATAATACCCAGATAAATCGAAAGAATCGATAACACCATTTCCAAAACAACGCACAAGTAATTACATAAAAATAAATTTAAAAAAACAAAAAGAATTTGTCTCTTTCGACAAAAAGCCAAAGGCGCTTTTTATTGCGTGTTACACATACAGTGCGCTCACCACGCCAGCATTAACGTTATCAGTTTCTTGACGTTCATGAATGTGCAAGAGAGCAATATATTATTGATAAAAAATAAATAAAACATTTTTACTCGTATTGTTCATCAATTGCCCTTCTGGCAAGCAAGTATTATGGCCTTGACATATTCCTAACTTGGGGACTCTGCCTTCTGGGGTATAGAGAAGATGTGTCATTGATTCACAACAGCAACTGTCGTGTGTGAAAATGGATCAACTCCACACGATGATTTGTTCACCAGCGCCCTAATATGGCTTGCACGGCTTATACAACTCGCAGCTTCTGTCATATGTTTGTTACCATATTAAACAACCCTTTGCTGATGTGCTTGGGCCTGCCAATTTCTCCTGTATGCAATTCCCTAGATAGTCAGTGGAACACAAATCCCAATGAGCTGGTAGGCCGAAGCACATTACGACCATCAACCCTTACCTTAACCAACTCACCGGTCTAACCATCACTTCTGGTTCCTTATATAACAGGTATATGCCAACAATCACTTTGGGGGGTTATTAACACCTGAAAACCGGCATTGCACAACAGTTATCAAAAAAACTAATTCCTCTTCCTTCAATTTTAGGTTTAAACAAAGGACATAATGCTTCAATCAAGATGTAGGCACCTGAACCGTGATTGAAGCCAAGACGATCTGCAAGCAAAACCTCCCTCTATGTCCCATAAAGCAGAGTGCCCTGTTTAGGTGTACACCAAGGCAAATCCTGCACCCGGCGAGTAAAGGGTAAGGAGAGGTAGGACTCCCTCATAAGCTGAGCTACGAGGATCAACACTCCCCCACGCACGCATCTCAACTACACCAGGATGGTTGTGGTTGAGATGCGTGCATCTTAGCTGACATTTTTTGGTTTTGGTTTAGACCTAGTATTGCAGGCAGAGTTTATTGGTAATCCTCGATAATTCTAGTGTATGACAAATTTTTGGGAAACTAATTATAGTAATCCAAGTGCTGTTGTCTTGCAATATAAATTTGTAATGTAAGGAACTAGAAATAGTAAAGCGACATGTGAGTGGCTTAAGAGCGAATGTTCTATAGGAACCTCAGGCCATCAGCTCGCGAAGCATTGAATAAATGTATTTTAATTGTTACTAATGATGAAATTTTACTATATGGAACCTTGTTCTGATAAAAAGCTTTTATATATTGTTTTACATTATTTCTTAGAAAAAAAAAAATGATCACGACCATTAATTTTCGACAAATTTGTCAAATTTTTTTTAAAAGAAATTTTCCGATTAAATATTTTATATTGAAATAAATTCCAATCTTTAATTTTTTATAAAAATCAGAGGAAACCTCAAGCTGGGACAGGATTCAAATTGTATTTCAAAAGAATATTCATGAAATGTATTCGAACAAAAATTAATTGAATAAAATTTATTCGAATAAAAATTAAGCGTATAAATATTATTCGAATGAAAATTATTTTATTAAAAATTATTCGAACAAAAGTTAATTCAATAAAAACTATTCGAATAACAATTAATCGAATAAAATTTTTTCGAAAAAAATTATTTGAGTAAAAATTAATGCAACAAATAAAAATGTTTCGAATAAAATTATTATTCGATTAAAGCTTACTCGACTGAAATATATATTAACACATTTATTTTTTCCGTAAATTACTATTTGTAGGTTTAAAAAGATTTACAGCGGCCCAAAAGTTTATTTTAATTGTCTTTTCTTGTTTTAGTTTGTCTATAATTAACAGGTATGTCAGTTTATGCATTTTTTTTATGAAAATCTAAACATAATTCGGGGGAATTTTATATAAATTTTCGAGACACGTCACACTTTCATATTCTATAAACTGCGCATACATAAATATTCCTATGATAATAATTTGTCATTAGTTTTTTTTTTCCTTCTAATAAACAATATAAATTTTTTTGATTATTTTTATGCTTAACTTTATAAAAAGCACACGACGCCACAAGCTGGGACAGCATTCTAAATGTATTTCAAAAGAATTTTCATAAAAAGTATTTGAATAAAAACTATTCGAATAAAATTTATCGAACAAAAATTAATCATATAAAATTTATTCGAATGAAAATTATTTGAACTAAAGTTATTCGTACAAAAGTTAATCGAATAAAAATTATTCGAATAAAATTTAATCGAACAAAAATTTGTCGAATAAAATTTATTTGAGTAAAAATTATCGCAACAAAATTGGGCAAATAAAATTTTTTCTAGTAAAACTTATTCGGTAAAAATTATTCGAATAAATTATTTTTCCAAAACTAATTTTTTAATGTAAGTTAAATTTTTTATGTGTAAAAAAAATAATAGTTGCTCAAAAATCACTTAAAATTTATTTTTTTATTTTTCTGCAATTCACGGATTGGAGTGATTTATATTCAGTTTATGCAGTTTATATAACACGAATGAGTGACACATCCATAAAAATGTTTCGAGTGAATTTCCTAAACATTTTCTAGACTTATTGTACATAAATATTTTTTTTTTAATACTATTTTGTCATTAGTTATTTCTTCTAATAAACAATATAAATTTTATTGATTACTTTTAAAATAAATTGTGCAAAACAAATCAAAAAATTTGCCACAACATTAGCGGCTGGAGAGAACATAAAACGCCCATTATTTTAGTTGGCAAATAACAAGAAATAAATGTACAGAAACGAATTAAATTAATGAAAAAAATATATTTACAAAATTGGAAAAAAATAAATAAATTTTACAAATCGCAGAGCAGACTCTTGAGAAAAAACAAACAAACATAATCGTATAAAACTTTTTTCAAGTTCAAAAACTCATGCAAACAATTACGACCCACAGAAAACAAAATACTCGTAGTAACGCAGTTAGGGAATAGCAAATAGCAGCAAAGAAAATTATGGCCTTTGAATAAAATGCGCACGACACACGCTAAAAATATAAATTATTTTAGGAATTTTTTTTTTATTATTTTTTTGTTGAAAAGCAATAAAATCACAAATGAAAAATTTTTAGCAATAAATATGAAAAGTCATTTCCAAGAAGCCTGCAATGAGTTTTAAGTTTAAATAAAATTTATTATCCACTTTCCATACTCAGTAAAATAAGATACATGTGTCGTTACATATGTACATTAATGATATGAAATGAAGAGAAGTGAAAATTTGTCCGTTTTAAGGGAAAAACTTCTAAATATCGATTTTTCTTTTCTTTACTCTCTCCAAATTTAAGTATTGTTTATTATATTGGTGACGTCTCTAACAAGAATACATTCTTTAAGCAGGATCTTTAAATTAGGGCGTCTGGGCTTTATTCGTAATAAAGGAGGTTTGATTGTAGTGCTTTCGTCAATTAAATTTATTCAGTAATTTTCACCAGATCATCTTGTTCAAAGCGATAAAATTGGTTGATCATAAAGCGTGTTCTGTTTGGGCAACGCCTTTCGCGCTACACCTATTGTACAGTGGCTGTGTCCCGAGACGACTGTTCCTTGTGAGATGGATAAACTTCAACTTCAACAAATATTCAAAGGGGGATGATACATGCAACACACAGCGTTGAATTGCGCAGATTTGAAGCGCTTCCGTGAGTGCGCTAATAAAAGGGACAGATTTTATATCTGCCTCATAACCACAAATTACTTGCAAACAACTGTATTTCGTCGTGTTCTTATTTGCATCCCGGGGAGCAGCTTTCGCCTAGCCACTGCACTCAGCTTTCTGCTTTGTCATTTGCTATAACAAATAAAACTGTAGTAAACTATATTACTTCTTGTGTCGGACTTCTTTACCAAGGACAGAACGGGGATCGGCAAAGCCTACGGGAGCTTCTGTTTTTCCCACATCTTAACTGGAACTTTCTGGTTATTGTTTCAATCTAAAATCATTCCTAATAACTACGGTATGTATCGGTTTTCGGGCTCTAATAACTGACGGAACGGGGATCGGCAAAGCTACGGGAGCTTCTGTTCCTCCTACAACTTAACTGAAACTTTCTGGTTTCAACCTAAAGTCTTCCCTGATAACTACGGTATATATGGGTTTTCGGGATCTAATAACTCCCAAGATGCTGTTCTATTGCAACTCCCAAGATGCTGTAATTGAAGGTGTTAGGGCTGATGCTACTATTTTAAAAAAACTAGAGTATAGTTCTCTTGGTTCTAATTTTTTGGCCTTTTTTAACAAGCTAGTGTAATATTTGTAAGTTTGTGTGTTTGCATGTTTGTGACTTTGGCAACCCCTGTAATGTACAGTGCAAGCCGAATTCATTATTAGATAGATGCATCGGCGAATTCAGGCGAATTCGGTTAATATGGCGGCACCTTCGCTGTCAAGTTTTCTTCGCTTTTTCGGCTCCATTTAAATTTTTGTACATGTCTTTATCAACTACTTTTGACAGCGTAAATTTTACACAAACAAAATACCTGTTATTTTTTTTATTGTTGTATTGTTGTAGCGAAGCGGCTACCTTGTTTTTTGTATCATGGTACAGTGTGTACTTTTGAGGAAGTTGAGGTACCTGCCTAGGCTGAAACGTTTTGGCTGTGGTTTAAACCTAAAACCGCAGGAAGGGAAATTAGTTTCCCTGATTACTTTGGTTCGTGCCGGTTTTGGGGGCTAAACTCGAGGTACTGTTGTCTTGCAGCAGATACCTGTAAGTACAATAAGGAGCCAAGAGTGATGGTTAGACGGTTGACTTGGTCAAGGGCTGATGTTCCTGTTGGACTTCGACCGGCCAACTCATTATGCCTTGTCTTCCCCTGGCTGTTGGGAATTTATAGGAGGGATAAGAGGGGACTAACGCTTAGACAAAGAGTTTATCTATATGGCTACAAACTTATGACAAAAAGGTGTCACCTACGTGAGCCTAGAAAACCACATAGGGCAACTGGTGAATCATAAATAGTTCATGCCGTGGAATTGGTCCATCATCAGATTAAGCCGACAAGGCAGAAGCTGATCTAAATGAATTTCACTATCTTTCGTGTATCGAGCGCTCGATTTTTTGCAATAATACTATTTTTTTCGTTCACTATTATTTTGAGCTTATTTTTAAAATTATTTCTTAAATTTTACTGTGATATCGAAGCGTGTTTTTCAAAATTTTTTTAACAATACGAGTATTTATTAAAAACGCGAATGGAATGCTATTCATGCTTCATGTCTCTTTTTGTTTTTATATAAAAAATTTTTAAATTATTTATGGCTATAAATAAAAGAAATTCTTTAAGATTTTTTTCCCGAAAGAGGACGAAATTTTGTTAACAATAAACAATTTAAAGCATTTTGAATGCAAAAACAAACGTCAGGTTTCCACAACATTCCTTTCTTTTTTTTTCTATAAAAGTTAAAAACAATCCTTATTTAAATTCATATGCTCGTTTGGTGTGCATTAGTATTAATAAACAAATAATTTGCTAAACTAAAAGCAATATCAAAGAAAACCCCTGCTACACACACTATCATAAACAATTTAACCTTTAGCTAACAAATACATATATGCATGTATGCACATATTTATGTATCCACATACGTATAAAAATTAAAATACTATTAATGTATAACTGTGCGCCAGGGCAAATATAAAAAGTAGTGCTTATAAGAGGACAGAAGAGAGGTGTGGTGACGTCAACTTAAATAACTAAATGCGACTACTACAGCAAGCAGTTTACTCGTATGTATGTATGTGCGAGTTAACTCTGCATAAGTACAAAAACAAATAAACATTTACATGAATGAGTATTTGATTAACCTCACTTTTCATTTACACAAGTATTTGTATGTGTATATATGTGTGTGTGGGTGTGTGTGAGTAAGTGGATGCATGCTTAACGGTTTGTCAGAGTACTTGCTATAACAGGTGATGCATTTAGACTTAATCCCAATTTCACGATAACGAATCTGTTCGTTCGTTCGTACAATTACATTTAAAACAATAACAAAATATACTGCCTTTACGAGTATTTTCTTCAGGAGTAGTGTTTGCAGATCGCTTTTTATTCGCACGGCTTTATTGCAAAAACAAGCCTACACAGCTTTCACACACAGAAAGTTAGCTTTGTAAAGAGTTGAGTTTACTGGTGGCAACGGCAAATAAATAGTGTAAGAGAGCCTTTCGCTTTTCCCTTGCCACGAACTAACCTAAGACTTTGCAAAGTAAACCTTCCGTGTATGAAAGCGCTGATACATGTGATATGGTTTTTGAACACTGCGGGTCACAACTGTGTGATGTCTTTCATTCAGTCCCAGTACTATTAACATATTAGAGTCTAGGTATTTGATATTGGATGATACGTGCCTAGATACAAAGCCTTTATATAAGAAAGAGCTGGACGCCGACAGAGGAAGTGCTCAACACTATCTACTTCCTTCTCGTCTCTGCAATGTCTGCGAGAGTAGTGAAGGCTGAAAGAGTAGTAGAAAGAAAGTAGTGAATGCATATGTGAATGAAAAACGACTTGTAGTTGGCCATAATGTACTTATATGAACTTAATGATTTTTAACCCATTGTTGCACAACTGCGTAATAATTGTGTATTTTCTAAGTAGATTATATAAAAAAGTACTATTACCAACAACAAAAAATAAAAATAAAGACGAATTTTGTGGTAATTGTTTGATAAAAAATGGAAAGAAAGCTTAAACACATTTTTATTAAATTAAATACAAATTTGTTTGTTTCTGTGCCTTCAATTTTTATTTCTTATTTAAATACATTTTATAAACATACACAAAAACTACTGAAAGCAAATGATTCCGTACAGAAAATGAGTTCACTTTCGTACTTTGCTTAAGCAACTGGCATTAGACGAAACTTAACGAAAAGTTTCATTAAGTACATAATAGTTGTACACATTTGATTATAGGTATTCGCACAGTTGCTTAACCCGGCTTAAATTAGTTTATGCATATTATAGTTAGGCCTTTAGATCTTATTCAGCATGTTGTGAGTATATTATAACAAATGAAATCTAACTTATATGAAATTTATTTGCGAACTTGCCCCTGCACGTGATTTTAATGCCAGAAATTGAAGACTAAAATCTCTCTCTCTCTCTCTTCTCCCTTTTTAACTCAGAGCAAGCACAATCGTACATGATCCTCTGCGAATTTCTTTTAGTAAGTGCCCATTTCCACTATACAAGAAAATAAGATTGCAATTTTTCATTTTCTTCTTTGAACTTTCTTTGCCGTTTACACTGTACAAGTCTTATTGCTTAAACTGAACTGATTTTAGTGTGAATAGTATACATACGAACATGAAAGCAAAACGAATTGCAAGTACATGCAAGTATACTGGATGAGGTAAAATATCTTACCCCCTTCGCTAAAAGTTAAGTTCAGCAATAAGACTTGCATAGTGGAAACTGGGAATAACAAAAACTATCTGTATCTTCATCTCGCTCTCTCTCCCTCTCCACCCTTTTTAACTCAGAACAAATACAATCATGCGTGATCCACTGCGAATTTCTTTTAGTAACAAAAACTATCTGTATCTGCTGACATGCTCACTAAAAAAAATGCACTTGTGGTATCATCTGATGCAAGAGTTAAGCGGAAGGCAATTTGCTGTTCACAGAACACAGATGATTAACTCGTCTAGGAAATTTGCAAGTTACTCAATATTTTGAGTGATTTCCATACAAATTTTTTAGACAAGTTGCTCGTCTGTGTTCTATGAACAGCGCATAAGTAAATATTTAGGAAACAAATAGTGTCTGGAGGTCATCGAGCAGAAATTATTATACAAAATTACAAATCAACTGTTTATCGTGGTGGTGACGTTTTCAACTTTAATTGTAGTCATGTAGTCGGTAGCCTACTGTCGGCAATGTATTTAGTACACTAAGGAGCAAAATCCCATTCAATCTTAAATGCATTATTTTAGTAAAAACCCCAGTTCAAAATGAATCACCCGTTTTAAACAAATGCTACAAAAACTTATTTAAATATCTAATGCACACTTAAGTGGTGCTAATTGTGGGGTTTATGTTTTGTATTATTTTGTTAGTTTTTCACATTTCTTGTTAGAAAAAACTTCAACAATATTATATAAAATCTATTTCTTTTCTTTCATTGGAAATATTAAAAAAAAAAATGACAGACAGTTATTAGAAACGCATACACACAGTGGAGTGCATACACATAAGTAAACAGTTTAGACAACTTTGCTTGGAATTATATATTGTGAATGCACAATTTTCTATAAGAAGCTCTTAAGCACAAGTGCATGTGTGTGTGTGTGTGTATAAGTGTATGTATGTATTGCAAATATGGCACAAGTCAATAGAGATTTAGTTTGAAAATCATACAGTACATAAATAAATAATAGAAACTAATGACACATCATTATGATTTCTACTATTTTATTGTTGTTGGCATTGCATATTGCTGTTGTTGTTGTTCTTGTCATTCAGAGTATTTTTCCTATTTATGTTATTTATGTGATGTAGCCCACATTCAATCAATTCAAACATATTAAATATGTACACATGTATGTTTAGAAAATGTTATTGTTATTCCAACTATTGATTACAGATCATAAGGGATTTGAGCTGTTTTAATACTTAACACGTGTATTAAATTTTATAAAGTTGCTTTTTAATACAAAAATTCCAATCAAAATTTTCTTTAAATTCGCAACTTTATAGGAGCAGGAAAAACATAACACAAAGTGCATTTGTTAACCAAAAGTAAATTTTTAAACTCTTTTAAAAGGTTTCTTTAAAACTACCTGTTTTTAAAAAATATTTTTTGAAGTTACTTTGTTGGGACTTTCCACTATGAAAATCTCCTTGGCTTAGCTGATTACCTGAATGCTGGGAGGTACAGGGTGGCGCGAAAATAACCTTCCCATATTTTTTGGCTGTAATTAAAAAAAAAAAAATGAAAAACTTTGATTCTTCTGGTGGACTATTTTTATTTGGTCCTTTAATTTTTTTACATCAAGTCGAGAATATGATGTCATGTAAATGGCCGCCACCACAGTTGATCCCTTTTTATAGGATTTTCCATCACATTGGCCAAAACTTACGGCGATTGGCCCTCACACTCTTCACGGATATTGTCTTTAAGAGCTGCAAGAGTCTGAGGCTTTTTGACATAAACCCACGACTTCATAAAGCCCCACAAAGAGAAGTCTGCAGCGGTAAAATCAGGCGAACTTGCTGCCAAAAGGGGAGATTAGTCGCTCGGGAATTGCATCCTTCAGCTTATCGGTTGTGGCACGTGCAGTGTGTGCCGTAGCACCGACCTGTTGGAACCACATGTTTTCCAATCCCAATTCATCAAGTTGCGGCAAAAAGAACTCGTTGATCACTGCTCTGTGGCAATCACCATTCACTGTAACCGTTTGGCCCGCGACGTCTTCGATGAAAAAAGGTCCGATGACTCCTCTAGCGAAAACAGCATATCATACAGTGACTTTGAGCGGGTGTAATGGCTCTCCGTGGGTTATACGCATATTTTCAGTGCCCCAGAAGCGTAAATTTTGCTTATTTACGTACCCGCTAAGATGGAAATGGGCGTCATCACTCATGATTATTTTTGATGAAAAATCATCTTCATCAATATTCCGCGTTCTGGAGCAGTGTAGCGTAACATTGTTTATTAATGTGTATTTCGCATGTGTTTACTACACAAATGTCAAAACAGAACTGACATTAGGGGGCAATCGCAAAATTTATAGCATTTTCTGATAGGAGGATTACTTTTGCGCCACCTTGTAGTTTACCTCACGAGGTAAACTTTCTCACCGCATTCAGCTTAGCCAATAAGACTTGCATAGTGGAAAATTCGTGTTTCGCAAGGAGGCTCCTTATTTTTAAAGTAATTCTTTTAAAAGGTTCTTACTTTGAATAGTATTCATCCTACAATGCACTTTCTTTTATACAGGGGTTTAAATAAGTTTGCCTGCTTTGGAAAGCTATATTTTTTAAAAGCTCTTTTAAAAATTGGTTTCTTTAAAGTACTTTCTGTAGAACGTTTTCTGTAAGCAATAAATTTCTATATAAACTAATTATAACTTTTAAGAAAAGACATTTCTTTTCTTTAATAATTTTTGGTTTATATACTTAAATTTTTATGTCATATACAATTATCAAAACGTTTTATGAGTTTAGCCGAAATAATATTAAATTTGGTAAGATGATATTGTTTAGCAAAATTTTTAAAAGGTTCCTTTATTAAAACTGCCTGTTTAGAAATTTTCTGTTTCCAAAAGGATCCCTTCTTACAAAAATATTTTTTAAGCAATTTTGTTTTTAGTTTTTATAAAAAGTATCCTATAATATTGCGAGGGGAAACATGTTTTAATGGCCATTATCCCATATGCCAATTTTCTCTAAATTATTGTTAACTTTTGCTTACATAATTTAGCAATTCTTATCAAGTCTATTTACTTTTCTTTCTACATTTATTTTCGTTTAACTAAACAAAATGTACTAACAAAGCAATATACTCGTAAAATAGAGTCCTGGGCTATAGAAATTGTTTCTTTCATAAAGACAGTGAGTCATACATGCAAAAATTAAGCGTAAGAATAACTATTCCAGCTTGTTATTTCTATTGTAATATAAAAAATAACAAAAGTAACTTATACTTAAGTCTGCCATGAGTAAATATTAATTTTCTCTTGCTTTCATTATGTAGCTTTGGGCAAATTGTGTAAAAAAAAAACCAAAAAGAAATTCTTTGCCCACTGAAATGTGTCTTTATTTCCAAAACATTTCCTTCTTCATTGCTGTTCTTCATACTTAAAAGATTCCCCTGTTCCTAAAATATATAAATTGTCAAACATTAAATTCATTATTTTTGTTTTTATTTATCTCCTGCGAAAAAAAGAACCAACCAAATGTAGCAATATTTTTGCTTTGTATTTTATTACCTTTTTACTGAATGTTAGTTAACATTAGGAAGCTCATTAGATATGCGTGTTTTTCGGGTAAACATTACATTTATCAAAATTAAATTTGCATAATGCTTTAATCTGTTAACAATACATATAGCGTTTAAAATTGAATTGCCTATATTTCTTCGGTATTGGAGCAAAAACAAGCGATATTGTTCTAATATGGAGATCTATTGAAAGAGAGAGAGAGAAAAAGAGAGAAAGATCCTTGCAAACGAAATGATCTATATTTAGAGCAGTAGTCACCACATAGCGAACACTCAGTATGCACGATTATCCTTGAGTGTGGTGAGGTGGTGATGTATGATTTAGGCCAGTGGTTCCCACAAAGCCTACATTCAGATACTAATGTATATATAACTGCGTTTACCCTTGGGGGCATGGTATAAGTTTTACAAGCTGCCAGCCATTGAAAAGCCAGTCCACTCGGGTGCCATTTGGTCCCGTTGTGTGGGTATGGTGATCAATGATTTAGACTAATGTTAGAGTGGTTGCAAGAAGATATAATATAGTATGACACAACATACATGGCGCTAAAGACCTCTGCTTATACTTTTCTTATATATTTGCTCAAAAGACGTAAAAAAGACGAAGTAAAAGCAAAACTTAAGGCTTGTTGGTGCTATAAAAAAGGTTGTGTAATAGTTTGTTGCCCTTCTGCTAAAAAAAAATATCTTCAAATTTATTTTTTTGTGTATCTTAAGGAGAATTCCTTACCCATTATACCACCAATATCCGAGCGCAAATGAAATATAACTCTCACGTTTCGGCCGGTGCTTTAAAGTTTATTTTGCGTTCGCCAAAGGAGTCCTGTACTAGAGCCCTTGGGTCCCTTGCAATGAGGTTTGTGGTTCCATCTTCTTGAACCCATAACTATGGATGGTCTATGGCCTGAAAAAATTCTTCAGCATAGTTCGATATTCAGCATGACTAACGATAACTAAGTTGCCATGTGCATTTTACACCGCACCAAACAGTACATTTAACTGGCTGTAATTTGTTCTGATGAACTATCCTTGGATGCTCCATTCAATTGGGAATGGGCTTCATTGCTTATTGCCAAATTGTGAATGAAATTGCGATCTTCTGCCGCTTTTTGTCGGAACGAAATGTCATAATTAAGACGCTGTTCGTAGTATATCAGCTTCAATTCTTGAACAAGCAAAACCTTATACGGAAACCTGTGCATTGTAGCCAGAGTTTTCGAAATATAGCTCCGGGACAGCCCCAGTTGTGCCGAGTGTCGACTTGTTTCTGGACTATCCAGTACACTAGAGTGATTTGCCTCCCAATTTTCCACTACCACGTCAAATTCTAGTCAAAACTTTTAAAAAATCTGTTCAAAACCATGTTGTCTTGGGCAACTTTAAACACAGAAATGTAACCCTTATGGCTACATCTAAAATCTTATGATCGGACTAAAAATGGCGACATAGTGAACAAAATACTAAAAGAGCGGTAATTGTAGGCGTCGCCAAGAAATAAAAAACCCAATTTTCGAATTGTTTTTATATTATCTTTAATGCTAGGGAGTGACTGATATAATTTGTTTTCGAACCACTCTACTGTACACTATCTGTAAAACGATGGATATTTTCTTACGTGTGGATCGTTTGTGGTCTTCCGGTACATGGAAGGTATCATACTCTACTATGTTGGCGAACGAAAGTTTTCAGCCAGGAGGTTTATTGTAGGTGCTTAAGGTCCAGTACTCATATTAAAAAAAACGACTATAAATACTTGATACAAATAATTGATCTTTGATTTCCAAAAAAAAAAAATCAACAATTCAAATGGCCTTGCGAACTCTGCACCACAACAATTGAGGTTCTATGCCGTTATATGCCGAATAATCTTATCCTGTAGCTCTTGAAGTATTGCTGGCTTATCGACCAATCGCGTAAATCACATGATGTTGGCGGCCAATTAACATCGCCACCACATGAGGTATCACAGCCCCTGAATTTGTCGCACAAAACTGCTATTATTTCGTTAGCTGTGTGACCAGTGGCAACGTCCTATTGAAACCACATATCGTCCACATCCATATCTTCCATTTACGGTCATATAAAGTTCGTTATCATCTCATGATAGCGAACACCATTCGCAATAACTGCCTGATCAGTCTCATTTTGGAAAAAAAATCGCCCCGATGTTGCCGCCAGCCTATAAACTGCGGGTTCATTGGTTTTTCGAAAATGGCTCTTGGATTAACATTCGCCCAAGTAGCAATATTTTCTGCAGAACGCGCTTTACGAACACGCATTCGTATTTTTATATATCCGACAGACTTATTATAATAAAACTGTTCAATAAAACTTTGGGCTCTATCCGGAAGTACCCGGAATTAAAAAAAAAAGAAAAAAATTCCAATTATGCATAATTACTGTTATTCCCAAACCTCATATATTCCAGTGTGAAAACTTTTAGATTTAAAATTTTTCAATTTTCCATATAACGCTAGGGCCAGTCTAGTATTCATGTTATGTTTTTATTACCAAATATTTGCTGAATGTGACTGTACCAGTATTGATTTAAAATTTTCCCTTTTTTTATATTCCAGCATTTTATTTTTCAAGGAGCTTGCAAGTTATAACAGGTAAATCATTTCGTGAAATTTTTGCCCATTTAAGAAAAACCTCAAGAATTTTTTTTTTGTCATTTGTTCAAAGTTATTTTTTATTTTTTATTTTTTTTTGTTGAACTTAACAACAATTTCATTAACACAAACACTTGTTAACTGTTAGAAAACGAAAAACAAGAAATATTGTCAACAGGTCTTTTAAAAGTTTTGGCAATTTTCAAACGAGTTAAGTCGTTCAAAATTTATCTTAATCTCAGCGTTCAGAAAAATAAAATGAACAGAAATTCCAAAAGCTGGGGAGAAAAAAATCCTTAATCAAATAACAGCCAACTGTCATGACAAGACACTGCAAGTAACACAGCCCAAACAAAATAATATTTGTTGCCCAGAATTGAGCATTAGAAAATGTCAAATAGTAAATGGGCAAAAACCAAAACCTAAAATGCTGCAAAGTAAAATGGCAAATGGAAAATGGAGGCCTTAAGGGAGAATAGACATAAAAATCGAAAAGATACAGACGGTCAGAAAAATGCCAAAAAAAAAAAACAGGGCAAATATTGTCTAAGATACAATGACTGCAACATAACAAATATCTAAGGCCAAATATTTTTTCAAAATACACTTAATATGAGGAAAAAAAAATAATAATCAAGTGTTGCTATTGAAAATCCAGAAAGTTGGAAAAAGTTTTTTTTATAGATATTTGCTACCTAAAACAAACAACCAAACGAGACAAGCCAAGCAAACCCAACCATTAGAGCCAACATTGTTATTGTAGACAGAAACAAACGTTTTTCTTTACTACCAAAATGACAGCAACAAATAACATGCACAGATATTGACAACATACATGACCAATAACGCCAATGTTGGCTAGAATTTAAGTGAAGTACATGCCTACATATGTATGAATGCATGTGTGTACGAGTATGTATCAAACATTGGTATGAAGAAAACAAAAAAATATTCAAGTAAATGAAAAAGTAGCACTGAATTGAAAAATCCATTGGGTTCTTTCAACTGATACGTGTACGAGTAATGCACAAATGCAGAGTTATTTTTCCATTCCTATTTTTTGGTTTTGCTATTTTCGGGCTTAAATTTTGCAGTTTAAACAATGATGCTGAAATCTAATACCCTCAAGATTGAAAATTTCTAAATAAAACACACAAATTCATACTCACACATGCTCGACATATGAATGGAGCTGTTCATAAATATGCGAAGGCTTTTAAAATTCAAGTACACACTTGTGTTGGGATTTCTATATTTTTTTGTTTTTTTTAATTTTGCCAATAGAGTAACCCAGAGATATTTGACATAAATGTTGAAAATTGTTTAAAAATTCTGTTAGAGTTTCCTGCGCTGAAAGTCACTTTTCTGAATTATTTTGCAAAATTTAATAGTTGAAATAGACTTTGAACAGCACGCGAGAATAAAAAACCATATTTTAGCATATTTTGCTTAAGTGATATAAAAAACGGTGCCTCAAAGTCTAGTTTGAGGTTACTCGAGCATGTGCAAGCAAGAGCGAAGAAATTTTGAATCGGGAAACTGGGAATGAACTCCAATTTTTGCGCTGTTATCCTAAAATCGAATTTGATGCTACTCAGCTGCAAGAGAGAGCTTGAGTAGACCGGCGTCTTATAGTCTATTTTAGGGTTACTCGATCGAGTGTAACAGAAGGTAAAGAAGCTTATCGGTGAAAGTAAAGTATCCAGCTCTACTGCTTCACTCCCCCTGCGGAACAGGGTTTGCCTTGGCATATTCAAAACCAGGGTACTCTGTGTTTGTATGTTGTAGCAAATAAAACTATAGGAAACTGCATGTCTTATGTTTTGTTGGCTTCTGAAATATTTGCCAAGCGTATAAATTGGCAGACCGGCGTTCAGCATGGCGTCGAGTAGGTCTGCTTGCAGTTCAACCTGGACTGATCATGGTTGAGGTGCCTACCTTGGATGGAACGTTCCGACGTTAGTTGAAACCTAAAACTCAGGAAGGCGGTGTCAGAAAGTATCCTTGATAACTGTTTGGAGTGTTGTTCTTCTCGGGGACTAACAACCTCCCCATGGTCTGTTGCCTTTATAACAGATACCTGTACTTTAAGGAACCAGTGGTGATGGTTGACGGGTGAGTTGGTTTAAGATTAAATTGGTTAGTGGACTTAAAGTTTAATGAGTTGGTAGGCTGGGAAATTGCATATAGTCGGGATTAGAAGGCCCAAACTCCTCAACAAGAAGTTGCTCATATGGCTACAAACATATGGCAAGAATCGTGAATAACGCACTCCGTGGAACTGGTCCATCATCAGATAAGGCCATTAAGGCAGGTGCTGATGTAAATCTTTTTCACAAGTGCTGATAAGTTGTCATTCCGGGAAACAGTTTTTCTAGAACTGCTGTTGTTTTGGCTTCCGAAAACTTTACCAAGGATATAAATTGGCAGAACGGGGATCAGCATGCTCCCGGGTGGCTCTGCTACGGGCTGATCATGGTTGAAGTACCTACTTTGGCTGGAACGTTCTGGCTGTGTTTGAAATCTAAAACGCAGGAAGGGGTTATTAGTATTCTTGACAATAGTTTGGCGTGCGGCTTTTTTTTTTTTTTTCTTTTTGGAACTAACAACCTACAGAGAGTCTGTTGCCTTTAAAACAGCTACCTGTACTGTAAGGAACCAGTGGTGATGGTTGAGGAAACAACGAAGTGGTTGGTTTACGGGCTGGTGCTCTTAGCAGGCTTCAGTCTACCAACTCATTAACCCTTGTCATCTATTGATCACTGGGAAATTGCATACAGAAGGGATTAAACGGCTTGAACTCCTAAACAAGGGGATGTCTATATAACTACAAACATATAAAGAATTGCGATCTATCTGTATCTAGTAAGCCACACGCGGGCACTGGTGAATCCATCTTCACTCCGTGGAGTCCATCTTTAAATAAGATCGTAAAGGCAGCTGCTGATGTAAATCTTTTTCATCCTCTCTATTGCATCAGTCCAGTTTGGGGTGCGTTACTCTGTTTTATCGTTACTACATTTTTCAAATAAGGTCGTAAAGGCGGCAGCTGATGTAAATCTTTCTCTCTCTCTCTCTCTCTATCTATATCTCTATTGCATCACTGGAACATCGCTCCTGTTTGGGGTGCGTTGCTCTGTTTTATCGTTACTTCAATGGCTCTTCTTCCCTAAATTCACATTTATTTACGTAATACATGGTTATCGTTTAAAGCTCAAGCAAAACGGCAGCTTCAATAGTCACACTACTGTGAATGAACGTTAATAGTTCAGATACGCGTTCCGTAGCAAAAAAGCGCACCAAATATGAAAAAGCGGATCTAAAGCCTTTAGCGAAGGTGTTCCAAGTTTTTTGGGAATTCCTAAATTCGTCTTCGAGAATCGCCAAAATCCCCCATTTCTCCGGAAGAATGTGACAACTTAAATATTCGCACTAAAGACGCCACACTAGGTATACAATTTTATATACCTTCATATGAAAAACTGGATCTAAAGCGGTTAGCGAAGTGGTTCCAATATTTTTTTTTTTTTTTGGAATTCCCAAAATACCCCAGTTTTCCGGAAGAATATGGAAACTTAAATGTTCGCACTAAAGCGGCAATACTATATATACAATTTTATATAATTTAGCGAAGTGCTTCCAAGTTTTTTGGGAGTTCCCAAATTCATCTTCGAGAATCGCCAAATAACCCCATTTTCCCGGAAAAATGTGGCAACTTAAATATTCACACTAAAGTGGCAATACTATATATACAATTTTATACACCTTCAATGTAATAATAATAATAAAAAGTTAAGTTAATGTTAGCGTGTTAGCAAAATCAGTGTAGCAGTGTATATTCATGAGCATTAATAATTGGCAGAGTATCCAGAGTAGTTGGGTAATGTTTTTTCTGTTTTATTACCGTTTTTATTTTATCATAATTATTACATAATGTTTTTGCTTAATATAACACAACAAAAAACTCCGATACTTGAAAACAAACTTCTTTTGAATATTGCTAAAAGAAAAAATCGGCTGGTCACCTTTCTGGAAAAAATCGTCATCACCAAACTGCTTTGCCAACAATGTGAAAAGTATCTATGACTATTGTGTTTGCCGTGTTCTTTTGTGAAAAACTTTTTCCATTCAGTATTTTTGGTAAATTTTAGAGCATTGGCCGCTTGACTGGTCGGTCGCTCGCTGCTTCTCTGTATGCATTGTCGCCATGCACGTACTGTTATACGTTACGCTTCTTTTTATGACGTCGATATTGTGGTGCATGAATTCAAAATATTTGCAAATTTATTTATACGATTATTTTTTTCTTCTTCTGTGTCTCTCTTTTGTTTTTGAGGCTGAAGCCTCTGAGAATTGTTCCATTTTTTACTTTAGGTTTTTTTCCCCAATTTTTATTAAAACCAAAAATATTTTGTTTGTTGTTAAAATCTCAAAAGAATGGGAGGCAAGTTTTAAGTGCAAAAGTGTGACAAGTGCTTTTACTGCTGCGTCATATTTAAATAAATATTTTAACTAACATGTTGAAAGTTTAAAGTAATTCCAGTCAAAATGCGTGGCTTGTTTTGTCGTTCTATTAATGAAATACAATTATTTGATTTACTAGTTTGTGTATACATATACTTACATATGTGTGTTTATGCATATTGTGATTTATTTCAAATGTAATTTATACCATTTTACGAGTACAAACACAAAAACTTTACGTTATTGTGTTACGAGTATTTATTTTGATTTAAGCGAACCCACCTTTTTTTCAATACGAGTACAAGAAAACAAAAAACATTTATGCGTATTTATAGCGTTGTTTTCATTAAATTTTCCCATAAATCTTTTAACAATTTAACTTTTTATTTTCTGAAATCAGTCTATAAAACGTAAAAGTATAAAAAAATAATACAATGGAACGCAAAAAATGTTGTAAGCTCTATTTTTCTTTTTTGAAAAAAAAAAGTACAAAAGCAATTGAAAATTTATACAAATCTAAAGAAAAAAAAAACTTCATTGAATAAAATGAGCAACCAGGTTAAGTGAAAGGAATAAGTAGCCGTGATTGTTAAGCACTGTAAAACATATGTACACATATCGATTGTAATAAGCCAGTATAGACTTTATACTTTGTTTGTTTATAATTTTTTTTTATTAAATGATAGAGAATGGATCTTATATTGATAAAGATTTTATTTAATGTCGGCAATTGAGTATGGAATACAAATCAGATAAATGTCCGCCTCTGTTAGCCTCACAAATGCGAGTCCTTTTGAGCACACTTTCCATTACGTTCTCACACATTTTACGCGGTATTTATTTAATTTCATCACGAATTTATTTGAGTTGCTTAAGCGTTTCTGTTTGTTTCCATAAAATTTGCTGTATAAGTATAATTATTTATACCAAAAATTATAGAAATAATTTTCGTCTTCTCTTTTTTTGTTTTTACTTTATAAATTTGTAAATTAAATTAAAGCTTAAAGCCCATTTAGCCGACTGTAAATGTAGAGATGTAAATGCAGTTGAGACAGCTGATCATTTCTGTTAAACGAGAAACCATAAAAATGCTCACCTGACTGTAATGAAATGTAACCGTAACGTCTCAACCTGTAGAAAATAGAATTTTATTACCGGGTTAAGGCCCATTTAGCCAACCGTAGACATTATAACTGTAGCGTAAATGTAAATGTAGTAGCACTTAAAAACGTATCATGTATTTTTGACATAAGCGAAAACCAAAAGTGCATGTGAAAAAAAAGTGTTCTGTTTTTCATTTTTATATTATTGTGTGTTAAAGAAAATAATTAATTTTTCATCGTCCATATCCTTATATCAAATACCCTGCAGAAATTATTGGAGTACATGATCCGTTTTAAATAAAAAGGAGTAGTTAGAACATAGTCCGATGTAATGCAAACATGGCCCATGGTGCCAAAACAAAGAGATATTTGACAATACTCGCAACACATTGTTACAAAAAATACAAGTATGGCAGCACTGTTACGCCAAGTTTTGTTTAGTGTGTTTTCTGACAAGCCGAATGATTTTTTTTATTATTATTAATATCTATCACAGGATTTGTTAAATTCATCTTTAACCATGGGTATGTTAAGGTCACGATGAATATTTTTATTATTCACAAACCGTGGAGCGCTAGTTGAAAAATTTCAAGGTTTTTGTTACTAGTAGTTCCCCAAAGTTGAATTCCGTAAGTCTAGGTATATTCTATGAACACAATTGTTATGTTTGCAATTATTTATTTATTTATAATAAAACAATCATATGCGTTCAATTTGTTTTTGTTTATAATAGTTTTTTAATAAATAAAGAAAAAAATTTATACGAAAATTTTGTGATTATATCTTGTGGTGTTGCATGGAGTATTCAAATTTCAAATTAAGTTTCTTTATTTTAATATCTGGCAATACTTCGCTCTCCTTTGGATAGGTTCTTCTTCTTCTTCTGTTCAAAAATAAGAAGAAGCTATCCGATGGAGTGCGAAATATTGCCAGATAATAGAATAAAGAAACTTAGAAAAGAAACAAAACACCAACAAATTATATAATATTAAAAATTAAAATTTTTATTTATTGTCTCATTTATAGAAAAAAAAATCATGTTTATTATTGCACTGATTTCTATAGAAAATTTGTGTAATAAGAGCTTAAGGCTCTGATTCACTATCCTACACGATCGTACGATTCATTCACAGGAAACTGTTTCAAAAGTCTGGCCGACTTGAAAAAATCGTTTCAAAATGGCGTTGTAGGCCACACTATTATACAAGTATGATTGAAATAATTTATATACACAATAAAACAATTAAAAACTTTTATTAACATAATAATTTTACATTACTTAAATTTTTTCCTCGAGGCACCGACAATATTTTCATATTTTTCACAATATATACAACAATGATCGCACAGAAACCATAATGTTTTGAAAAGTTTCATAAAATTTTTCAAATTGCACGATTTGTTAAAAACTCTGTCGCACGGTTGAATTTTTAATACTTTTTCAGCACACATGCTTTATTTATTCATAAACATAATAAATATTTTATATATAAGGCTGTAAATATTTGAGACTAAAATTCAGAAAAAAATTTTTTAAGCTGCTTCAATTAAAATATAATTCTTTTAACGAAATGTTTAAATTGGATTAAAGCAAAATGAGCAAAAATATGCTCTTCAATTTTAATACTTTCACCTTATACGAGTACTTTTACACTTGTTGCCTTTTATTACAGTTTTCAACTTAAAACTTCGAATTTTACGACTTTGATTTTGTAAAATATTAATATTTATTTGGCCAATGCAAAAAAATTTTTCCTGGTTTTTTTTTATTATTTTTGTTATTACTCTATATAACAATTATCTCTATATTGGTTTCAACTTGCAAATAAAAATTAAAAAAAAAATTTTTTTTTCGTTTTGCAAACCGTTTGTTTTATTCGATTTCCTTACAATTGAATTAAGCACGTTATAGCTACTTTATTTGCCTGTTACAGAACTTCCTTTATCACTTACAAAACGTGTTCAAAAAAGGTTGTAATACTAAAGTGATATTTTGTTTCAATTTTGTAGCAAAAAAATAAAAAAAGATGCAATTTAAATTTTACACAATTCAGTGTGTAGAGCAAACAAAGCTAAAAGTCAGCCAATACACCCCAAATATTTTTCTAGAATGCAACTCACGTTAAACAAAATTTGTTAAAAACAATTGAGGCAAAAGTCAATTGATAAGTTTTACTACTCGTATACCTGGTCGTGCACATACATATATATTTTTTTCTTTAAAGTTTTATCTGTTTTTTTTGTGAGTTTTTTTATACTCGTATGTAGATTTCGTTAAGTTTGGGGTTTTTTATTTAAGCATGCTGCATGCTCATGCATGCACTCTGTGTGTGTAAGAGTGCATGCATGTAGAAGTTTATAGGCGGTATGGATTAATTGAAAGTGACCTAAATTTGCTGCCAACGAAAAGAGCGAAAATACCAAAAATAGTAAATTTAGCAATGCAAACACATACATATTTTTATCTTTTGTTATTTCCAAAAATGTATTGTACAATTTAAAAGCTTAAACTTTTTAAGCCCAAAAATAAAGTTGATATGCAAATGATCTTTCACAAGCAGATTTTCGTTTATATGAGTAAATTTTAAGAAATTTTTTTTAAACTTGAAGGTCGAAAATTAGTATATACGAGTATAATTCGACATATCACAATATTTACGGCCAGTTCGTCGATGTCGAAAGGATAAGTTCATTCGCACCCTAGGCAAAAGAAAATCGATTTGGGTTTTTTCTAACTTTATTCTATGCGAACGATGTGTCAAAATTCTATTAAAATACATAAGTTCATGCGAACGAACCATAGTGACATAGACAAACCCAAATTGATTCGAATGTGAGTGACTAGCTTTCTTTCGCATACATTTTCCTTCAATATCGTCGAACAGACTGTTAATTCCGCTTGAAAACATAATTTAATTCGTTTTGGTTTATTAGAAAATGAAAATCCAAATAGTTTTTTAGAATGCAATCATTTTTAGTGGATCTGAACCGTCGGGGAAAGTGTAAGTCTCACAGGCTGCACTCCTCACTCAGATAACACAACGGCACCAAGCAAGGACCCAAGTGGGCTGGTTTTATTAAACTGGCGGCTTGCATAACCTAACCTAATCATATTAATGATATATAATATAATGATAATTGAACTTATTGAATATTTCTAATATCAAAGTTCAAATCTGGCTTTTGCCAAGAATTATTTTTAATTGTAACTTTTGATAGAAAATTTTTGTTGTTGAAAAACTAAAGATAAGTTTTCGCAGTTTTCTATAAAAACTTCTTGATTACAAATTTTTAAACAGTAAAAAATTCTAAAAAAAAATTATCTAGAGTAATCCTTTTCTTTTATTTTTGAAAGCAAAAAAAAAAATTTACCAATATTATAACAAAATTTCGTTTATGGAAAGCAAATATTTTTTTGTAAAAAATTTTTCAAAAAATAAGTCTAAGTAACAAATGGACAAAAAAAATTTAAACTTTTGTTAAAAAAAAACTTTCCAAAAAGAAAATTTTCTTTAGGAAAAATTTTTTATCTATAAATTTTCGAAAAAAAAATCTGATAGAAACTTAAGTTATCGTTAAATTTATTGAATATTTTTTTTTATATAAACATTTTCTAAGACAGATCTAATATTAATAAATTTTCTCGAGCACATTTTTCTTTGACGCAGATTTTATAAGAAATATTTTTTATATCGATTAATTACATAATTTAATTTTGTGCGATAAAAATTTTTGTAGGCAAAAATTTTTCTTAAAAGAAACTTTTTTTTTAGATAATTGTTTTGTTATCAAACTTATTGGAAAAATTTTTTTTCATAAAAACTTTTTTTTTTCATAGAAAGAACAATTATTATATTGATAAACAATTTGAACGTAATACACGTAGTTCTTAACGATAATTCCATTATACGAAATATTTGTTATGAATGTGTCTATCCTATATAATTTTAACGTATTTTCCAAGAAAGTCTTGTGCTAACAAAGAGTTAGCTAATGAAAGTTTTTGTTATCGATAAATTAATAAAATTAATAATAAGGAAATTTTTTTTAACGTTTTATGTTACGTTTAAGGTAATAGCGTATGTTTTATGTTACGTTTTTACCTTAAAAGACATTTTATGTATTCTTTAATTGCAAATGAAATAATGACACAGACAATTGTTCCTAATACATTAATTAAAAACTACACAACTTTATTTATAGTTAATACCACTGTGTTTTAACACACTAGACTTGCTTAGTTTTCTGACTTAAGATAGTCTTTCACAACGTTTAAAATTGTGCTCTGTCTCTGCTGAACATCTGCCTACTATTTATACTTTTTTTTATTACCTTCTACAATCATCATGATAACTCTAGACTCATATGTAGAAATATTATTCTTATGCACATATCGACTCACACACGTGCTTGCAAAATAATAAGAGCGCAATAACAACTAACAATAAGAACGTAATAACAACAATAAACCATTGGTGGTTGATTTACTTGTAAAGTTACGTTCTATAAACTATGAATGTTTTTTTGTTTGTATGTTTTGTTTTTAGTTTTATGTTGTCTATGTGTATGTACGTATACAACAAGCAGATCAACGGCTCGTACATTGGGTAGATGTCATAAAAGTTCGTAACTATATTTTTTGATAATTAGACATATATGTAAAAAAAATGTTTTCTTTTTAGCGCAAACTTTCTTTCTTTTTTGTGTGAATCTTCGTATACAACAATTAAATCAACGACTCGCACATTAGGTTAGATGTTATAAAACTTCTTAATAATATTTTGGTTTTTATTCGACCTCTATTTCTTAATTAAGTAGTATTTCGTTGAGTTTAAGGTCCTTTTTGCTTATTTATTTTAATATTTCTGCCAATATTTCGCTTTCCTTCGGATAGCTTGCCCTGAAGAAGCTATCCGAAGGAAAGCGTAATATTGGCAGAAATATTAAAATAAATAAGCAAAAAGGACCTTAAACTCAACGAAATTCTTCTTAATAATATTTTTAATAATTATATATGTATTATAAATTATTATTTTTTATTATTCATAACATATTTAAATGAAAGCTTGGCAACTTACAGCAAATTTTTACCTCTAATCTATAGAAATTTTTGTCTTTCATCCAACAAAACATGTGTTGGATTTACTCAAAACAATTTAAGTAAATCATAATATTTCTGACAGTGTTGCTTGAGCGAAAATTTGATTAATGAGTCAGCAAATGCAGCATTTCCCCTTAGCCGGGCTGAAAAGTGGTAACTAATGACAAATGATATTTGAGTTTCTCATTATTAATCATGTTTTCACAAGTCATATATTCACTTAGTCAAAAAGATTCGCAGTTTATGGAAATAAATACAAGTGATTTAACTTGTTTCTGCCAAAAGAAAAAAAAAAAAAACAAACCGACATTTGCATTCGTTCATACCTGTAGAAATAGTTGACATCACCACCTTCTTAATATTTTTGTGTTTTGTTTTGTTCGTCATTGTCTGTTTGTGCTAAAAACCGGTGTATTTTAAATAAATGACACTTAATTTGTTATCTTTTTAACTTTTATATAAAAACTAATCATTTTTCGTTTATTTTTACAGTTGCTGGTAACTGAGAAAAATCAACAATATTTTATTACTCATTAAGGCAAAAAATATATAATTTTTTTTTCTTTTGGCTTAAAGTTGTTTATAAATTAATATCTACTGTGAATTTTAGTGCATAAAAACATTTTTATTTATTTAATTATTTTTTCTTAAAAATAAATTGCATTTATAGAAAATAAATTGCAATTAATTTGTTTACAATTTCTGTTGCTGTTTAAAATGACGCTAATGAATTCAAGGCAATTGCATATTATTTACACAAACACACACATACATACAGACATGCAAAATTCAATTTCTTTTTTAGGTGCATAAATTTACTATAAAAAAATTTTAAACAGAGAAAAAAAATTAATTAAAAAATTTGTATGTTTTTGAGAAATATTCATTAACATTTTAATGAGTGTTTTTAATTTATTATTTGCAAAACAAAAAAAACCTAATTTAATTTGTTATACGAATTAATGGAAAAAGTAAAGAAAAATAAAGGCTTGTTTTATTAAGTTAAATTGCAAAGATGGAATATTTGCGGGCAACTCATTGAATAATAGTTATAAGTGTTACCAAATGGTCCTTCGAACCGTACTATTAAGTGCAGAACTTTTTCTAATATTGTTTTTAGTAAATAAAATTTTGCCGTATTGACGGAGATGACACGGCACAAAGCCTATGATATCCGGCTTGGAAGTTATAGGCTGAGTGAGAGAACATAGTGAAAATTTAACAACGTGTATTTTGACGTAGAAAAAAAAGATCGCAGTTTACAAGGATGCAGAGTTAAAGGACACGAAAGTGTCCTGTGTCGTATTATTTCTTTTCCATTAAGCCAGCGTGTATAGTCCTTTGAACCGTACTATTAAGTGCAGTACTTTTTCTAAAAGTTATTAGGAGTTCAGATAATTTTTTCAGTATTGAGAGAGATGGCTCGGCATAAGGCCTACAATAAAATACGCTGACTATAACCGGTTTGAAATTTATTATAGGTAGAGTAAGATAATGTATCGTGAGTGGTTTCAAAAGTTTAAAAACGGTGATTTGGGCGCAGAAGACAAAAATCGCAATTTATTAGAATGCAGAAATGAAGCAATTATGAGAGGCAAATTCGTTTCGAACACAAAAGCAACTTGCGCTGCATTATTTCTTTTTCTTTAAATTAGTGTGGCTGGTCCTACGAACCCTGCTAATTAGTGTAGAACCTTTTATATTTAGAAGAACTGTCTCTTATTATGCTATTAGGATTGCAAATCAAATTTTGCCATATTGAGAGAGATGGCTCGGTATAAAGGCTACAAAAAATGTACTAATGATAACCGGTTTGAAAGTTATTATAAGTTGAGTAAGCGGTTTCCATAGTTTAAAAACAATGATGTTGTCGTTGAAGCCAAAGATCGCAATTTACGAGGGTGCAAAATGGCAGGAATAATGGGAGGAAAATTCGTTTCGCACATATAATGAACTTGTGCCGTATTATTTCTTTTCTTTAAATTAGTGCGGATGGTCCTTCGAAGCGTACTATTAATTTTAGAACTTTTTCTATTATTTTTTCTATTAGGAGTGCAAGTAAATTTTTGCCGTATTGAGAGAGATGGTTCGACACGAAGTGCTAATTAAAATTCGCGTATGATAACCGGCTTCAGAGTTATTATAGCTTCGGTAAGATAATATATCGTGAGTGGTGGCAAAAGTTTAAAAATGGTGATTTTGAAGTAGATGACAAATATCGCATTTTACAAAGGTGCAGAATATTTTCTTTTCTTTAAATTAGTATGGGTGGTCCTTCGAACCGTACTATTAAGCCCACAACTTTTTCTATTAGGACTCCAAATAAATTTTGGCCGTATTCAGAGAGATGGCTCGGCACGAGGTGCTAATTAAAATTCGCGGTTGATAAACGGCTTTAGAGTTATTATAAGTTAGGTAAGATAATATATCGTGGGTAGTTCCAAATGTTTAAAAACAGTGATTTTGAAGTAGACGATAAATATTGCATTTTACAAGGATGAAGAATTAAAGGAATTGTGGAATTTGCTTTCGAACATATAGGTGAGATTGATTTTTAATGCAGACTTGATACTTAATAAAGCTCATCACCAAGTAACGGTTCCGGTGAAGAACTGTTTGAAAACGCTTGACTATTATGTACTACCACCACCCGTCGTATTCACCAGATATTGATTTGTCCGATTATAATTTTTTCTATAATTTTCTTAGTTCGACTATAATGCACTACATATGATAGAATCATCCCCTTAGTACTGATCCAAGATAAAAATAAGATCTGTAACTGTCCACAGCAGCTGCTCTGTCCGAGCTGTTGGCATGAAGATACCAAAAACTAGTTTGAGTCGTAGATAGCCTTAAAAGATAAGAAGTTCTTCAATGGAAATCGTGGTTGGAAGACAGAAAAAAGTAGTTGTTAGTGAACGACAATACTCCGATTAAATAAATTAAGATTAAGATTCTGTTATTTTGCAATAAATATTATTAAAAAAAAATGGCGGAAACTTATTTGTATTCCAATATTTCCCAGAAAACTAACTTAAATTCATGTTAATTTCTTTTTTTATCTTGGACCAGTACTCAGAGGATGACCCCCTACATATGCAGCGCACTGTGCTAGAACTAAGGAAATAGGTTATGATGGGGAGGAAAGACGTAGTAGTGTTCCTTGAGTTTTAACTTTAATTTTATATAATATTAGCAATTAAGAAAAGTTGTTTAATTTTACTTTATAGTCATGGTTTGCTTACGGCCCTGAAAAGGTTAATGAATTTTTATTTTTCTATTGTTATATGTATTTTTTTTTTTCTAGTTTAAATATTTCAAAAACATTCTCACCATTAGAAAATCAAATAAAACATGTTTTTTTGAAATATATTTATCATTTAAATGAAACCATAATTTAGAGGTCAATTTTATGCAAATCGTCAAATAAATGTCAATGATTTTGTGAAACAGCATGAACATTAAATGCCAGCTTAAAGCTAAAATTTCCATAAACGTGCATTTAAATATTTAATTTAAAAAAAAATAATAATTTTAATTTTGTATTTTTAGAAAAGTGGTTTTGAGATTAAATATATTTTATTGTTTATTACTTTTTTCTATTTGCAAAACCAGTTTGACTTAAAATTATTGCTTAGCGAATTCTGAATAAGTATATATGTATGTATTCAATTCAATAAATTTAGATCAATATTTTAGAATTGGCGGACAAAATGAATAAGTATTTAATCGTTGAAACATTTTATCAAAATCAATAATCGCTTACTGTGACGATCAAAAAGTTACGTGAAATTTTTGGGAGAAAAAACGTGCCAACAAAACGCACTATTTATCATGTAGTGAATGATTTCGAGGAAAGAGGCTCTGTAGGTCCAAGCGTGGACCACGACGTACTGCAAGAATGGCTCAAAACAATACTGTGGCTCAAGAAAGTGTTCAAAACAATCCATCACCTCAAGTCGAAAACCCCGATTTTCATGAAAAATTCATAATGAGTGACGAGGCACATTTTGATTTGCATGGATATGTGAATAAACACAATAGTCGGTTCTAAGCAATGGAAAACCCTCGAATTATTCATTAGTCATCTTTTACATCCATTACAAGTGACAGTCTGGTGTACAGTTCGGTCAGAAGGAATCTTTGCATCTTACTTTTTTGAAAATGAAAACGACGTAACTGTGAATGGGGAACGATGTCGTGATATAATTGAAAACTTTTTAACGACACAGCTGCATGATTTGACTTGATTAGCATGTGATAATAACAAGACAGTGTCACATCGCATCCAGCCAGGATTACAATATAAACAAACAAAGTAATATACCTTGCTGGCTTTCTGTATGTTTCTTTGTATATTAGCAACTCTTGAAACCCATGCCGAATGAGTGATTAGTAGATATACAGGTATATAAAATCGTATATACAGTGTTACCGCTTGAGTAAGAAAATTGAAGTTGCCGTATTGCTTCCGGGGAAGAGAAGGGATTTTGGCGATTCCTGTAGCCAATTTTGGGAATTTAAAAAAATTCGGATATCACGCTAACCAGTTCAGAATCTGTTTTTTATATTCGGTATAATGAAAAATATTAGGATTATTGTGAATTAACCGGGTGGCGCTTTGTAACATAATTTTCGTATATCGAGCGTTCGATAGACGTTATACTCTTCTATATGCAAAATAAAAAACACAAAGCGCACTACGCTTAATTCACAGTAATACTAGTACTTTTCATTCACTATAACTTGTTTCTCAAATTATTTATTGCTTCTTAGTTCGATATCGAGGCGTATTGTTTAATCTATGTTTATTATAGCAATTAGCAAAAATGTGTGTTTATGCTTTGACTTCTACCGCATACCGAAGTATGTATAACGAAAGATATTTGCGCTGTAAAAAAAGTATTTGTTATTGTTGACACAAACTATATTATATGATAGTTTTCTCATATGTTGTCCAAAACGGCATCATTAATTTTTATACCCAATACGCTTCCAGCGAATCAAACTAACTGGCATTGATAAGTCAACTGACAAATATATTCTCGAACTTAATGCAAAAGTTTTCTAAACAGACAGATAATAACTTAACTCTAAAGCTTAGCTTTAAAAACTTTTTGCAGTTTGATATTTTTAAACCTTCTTACTTTTTCGATATAAATAAATTTTAAATTTACATCTGTTACTTAATATAAACGGCTCCACATTTCAATACTTAAATAATCTTTTCAAAGTCATTGTCTTCATCTCTAGACTAAATTTCTATAATTTACAGGAAAACAGTGAATTAAATTTAATTTATTGCCATCAATCTTGATATTCAGTGATTCAGTGAAGCAAATGTGCTCACAAAAGTACGATGCAATGTAACGTTCTGTACAAATAACTTCTTAAATCATGCAGCATACTTTTGTTTTTTTATTTAATTTTTTATATCGTTTTTTATTTGAGCTATTCATTAGACATTGGGAATTTATAAAGTGACAATATAAATTAACATTAATAGAATACAAGCTTGAAGTGATTTAACAACAAAATGACAAATCAATTAACACTTGTTGAACAATTTTTTGAAAATCACAAGAAAACAGTGCGTGACATAAATGAAACTACATAAAAGGTTACAACACATGGTTTGGTGAAAAGCAAATGAAAGATTTTTTCTTTGTCATACAACTCATACAAACTCTTTTAAAACGAAATCTCTAAAAACCAAAAACAACATTTGAAAATTTGTTTTTGTTCAAACGTATTAATGCAAGCGAGCGATATCGAGTGACAAAAAAAAATATGATTAAATTTCTACTCTCTCGCTGCTCTCTTGGCTCTAAACGAAATTGAATTGATTGCTTTTTTGTTTTTCACAAACGTCAAAAAATATTGAAGGCTTTAATAAAAACAGGCCAGGGGTGGATAGTCCAATACCTTGCTCATTCAAGTGAACACACGTTTTACCATCTCGTTCCTTACTGCAATACAACAGCATCTCGGAAAGCCGGCATTGCACCATACTTATCAGAGAAAGTAATTTGCCTTCTTGTGTTTTTAGATTTAAACCACAGCCAGCATGTTTCAGCCAAGGAAGGCACCTCCACCTTGATCATCAGCATGAATGGGGATCAGCACGTCCAACACAACATAAGTCTTGCAGTTTGCTAGAGTTTTGTTTGCTATAATAAACGGGGCACTCCTTCCCCTCTGTGCCCCAGAAAACACAGTTCGCTGGTTTGGTGTACGCCTAGACAAAACCAGTTCCCCGTAGGGCGACAAAATTTTGCAGTAGGTAGTCTCTTGTGATATCTTGTGGCTACAGGCTGGATTTTATATTACAATAATGGCATTAAGAATTATATCCTAGTGCCCACAGAAGGTTGCGTATTACTGTGGTGGTTCTGATGGATCATTGCTATATACAGACGCATGCCAGGAGATCAAGTCTTCCATTTAACAGTTTCTGCCGAAATTGTAGAGAGAGATAAAAAGGAGGAAAAGAGTGCTGAGCACTTGTTCTATCGAAGTACAGCTATTTTTTACACAAGAGCTTTTTATCTAGGCAGACGGGTGTTACATGATTTGGCAGAAATAAGGGTTGGCTCTGAACTGGAACGGTGGGTGATGTGGAGATCTCTTGAGATACATTTCGTCATTAGGTTCAAAAAATGCCATCAAATTAGGTTTAAGTGGCCTGGCTTTTTTAAAAGCTGGTAGCCCGTTCAACCTAATAAAAGCTAATCTAAGATATAAGTAACAATATATCTACCAATTGGTTTGGTGGTATCGCAACACTGCTTGATTGCATAGTGAACTGCCATGAATAATGAATACCAGCCAAGCTAATTTTTAAAACATATATTTTTGCTCATATTATAATAAAAATGTTGACACCCAATTCCATTTAAAATCTTTTATTTGAAATTAAAAAGCCTAAATGGATCAGCCGTTGCACACACTTACACACCCAATTCTTTAGAATAAATTTAGCGAAAACCTTGAAAAACTATTGTTGATATTCAAACAAATAGATTTAGAAATTAAAAAAAAACTTCTCTAGCATAAAAAATTTTCATGAAAAATATTTATGTTGGAAAAAAATCCCTAAAACAATTGGGTTTGTCAAATGACAGAAAAAAAAAGAAAATGTAGAGCAACTAAAAGCTTTTAGTGACAATTGTAATTTAGTGGAAACTGAAAAAATTATGCAAATATTTTTTGTATTTTTTTTTTATTTTTTTGTAATAAAACTAAAAGTGAAATGCGAGGTAAAAATGTATAAAAGAAGTGAATAAACAAAAATAAAAAGCTAAATATAAATTTTATATTAATTGTTTCTTAGTTTATAAATTGACCTTCAAAACTGACGGTGTAACAATCAGAACCTTTCTTTTGATTTGCCATCTTATTGTTTTTTACTTAATAACAGAACTTGAAATCTCTTACAACGGTTTACTTTGGGAAAACTTTTGTTTCAGCTTTTCTTTTTTTTTTTTTTTCTTTGTTTTAATTGTCAATGACACACTTAATTTCTTAAGTTCAAACATGACAAGCGTATAAATCTCTTAAACTAAATCTCTTGTAATATTTTTGTATTTTTTTCATCTTCAAGAGACAAATTTCTAAAGCAGAACGCAAGAAAGTGTTACAAGAAAAAAGAAAGAAAAAATCAAAAACATATCAAAAATGACATTAAAACCAGACCGTCATACAGACTCTTCTGACAAACACACATACATATATGTGTACACGTAGAAAAAAAATACATGGTTGATAGGACAAAATTCTAAGGACAACATGTAATTGCATATAATAACAATATATTCTTATATTTAAAACGTCATAACCAGTGTTGCCAGGAGATTTTGTCTGATATCCCTACGCATAAAAATCGTTATTTTCCCCTAGAATCAAAAAAATATTTTCTTACATTTTTCCCTATGCAATTTTTCATTTAAATTTTGCGCAGATAAATTATTTTAATACAATTTTTATGTTTATTGTAAATTCAAACAGGTAGAAGTTTTTACTAAAAAGTAAATAAGTGTAAAATATATAAATTAAATGATTTATATGATTAAAAATATATGTATTTGTTTGGCTATATAAATAAATTATTTTAAGTAAACTTGCTCTACATCTTATTCAAACTGGTATTTGCATTTTAAGATGGAATATGTAAGATTATTGCTTATATTACTCCTGCAGCTTTGCAGGAGTTAGAAAAAACATAGCAGAAACTAGTTTCATCAATATGCGATTTTTATTGTAAAATTACGGGCAAAATCCCATTGTTTATTCCATCCAAAGTTTATTACTTATGTGAAATTTGTTAAAATCAGTAACAAACTTAAGTTCGGACCTTTCTACTGAGAACAACGTTATAAAGATATCCAATCATTTAATATGCTTAGTTAGGAGTAATTAAAGTTTTTAAAGAGGTTAACGGGTGTACATCTAAAATGTACACAATTAATTAAAAAGCTTTCAAATCAGATCTTAGAATGCATATGGAATTTGAAACTTCACGATTTAGTTTTATGCTCATATTGTACGCCCGTTAGCAGTTATAGAAAAAACACTCACATCAGCTTTAAAACGATTTTGATAATTTTGCTTATTGTTAAAATATTTAACTTTGTATATAAATTGAATGTTAGGCATTCGTAATAATTTAAAAATTCCTCACAATAAGCCTAATTATACAAAATCTGTCCTTTCTTCCCTACATGTAGAAATACAGAAATAAATCTGTACAAAAAGGGAAAAATTTCTACTGGTCATAACACACCATAGTATTGTAAAAAAATAATAATGTTAACCATTATTCAAAATCTGTCCTTTTTGTCCTACATTTGGAAATACAGAAATAAATCTGTACAAAATCCCTACGCTTGGCAACACTGGTCATAACGCACCATAGTATGGTAAAAAATGCAAACAGTAAAATATTTATAGAGAAACAAACTATAATTATATTGATAATACAACTTTTTTAACAATAATACATAGTGTAATAGAATATACTCGTACACTAATGATGTTGCAACCATATTACAAGCTGCCTTTTCTCTGCGTGTAGTCATCTAATGTCATATACGTAAGTAAATACTTGAAAAGTTGTTAAAAATTTGTTGCGAAAACTGTTGCCACTACTAAGAGCTACTTTTAAAACCACAAAATAAATATGACACTCTTAAGTACTTCAAATACGTAAAAAGAAAATAACCAAGAGCAAAAAAAAAAGCAAGAAATATAAAAAAAAATATTTATTTGAAATAAAAACTAAATGAAATTGTCTATATGTTGCCAAAAAAAAAAACTTTCTATTGCTGTTTTCAATGTTTTCCACTGTGAGTGTGTGTGTGCTTCTTTCGGCTAAGGAAGCAAAAAAAAATCGATAAGCAACATTGTTTGTCAAGTACCTCAATGCTGCTGTTGACAGCTAGAAGATCCACTCAAGTTTAACACTTGATTTTTCGTTTGGCTTAAAGTTATTACCATGGAAAATAAAAATTTTATTCGAAATAAATATTTGCAAAAGAATTTTGTACTTAATTTTATAAATTTACTTATAGCATTGAGTGTTAAGAACAAAATCTTGTCCTTTACAACACTGTTACGGAATTCATAAAAAATATTTTTTATGTTTATTAAAGGTTTATACAGAAATTTTTCGAATAAACCTGTACTAAATAAAAACTATTTCTAAATATATGTAAGTCATCAATAAGTAGTTATTACATATGTACGATATTAACTAGCTAGTTGTGAGTCCAACTTCAGTCAAAAGGAAGGTTATTTTTTTGTTATAACAATAATTGATGTGAAGAATTAAGAACAACACAAAAAATAATTGAATACCAATTAGCTGGGGGACCCAATTTTTTTAAGTCGGCCAGACTTTTGAAACTTGTGTTCTATAAAGAAAGAAAAGTGCATTCCTCAAGCAAAATAGTTTTTTATGCATATTTTCAAAGATAAGTATTTTTCTTTTATATAGCTTAAAAAGCTCAACAATGAAGGTCACTGGCAATTCGTAATAAAAACAATACTTAATATACTTATACAAAAATTTTTTTATGTTTTTCTATACAAACTCTAACACATTAGCATATGTCTACGAGTATTTCAGTAAGCATTTACTTTCCTTTTTACTAACCTTAAACTCTCAGTTGCGTATGCTGGTGTATTCAAATCTTAATTTAATAGATATTCGGTTCAAGTTCAGCATTTCCAAAGGTAGTTTATATATACATACAACTACTTTCCAAATAGTTGTGTGCCTTGTTTATACAAACGTACATATGTGCACATACATAATTACCTTCGTCCCTAGTTAGATTTCCGGATATACGACTGAATAAGTAGTACTCTGACTCTCATTTCCTAAGAGAAGTAGTGTTCTCTAAAGATAGATTAGTATTTCTAAAGCAAAAGAGTTTTTTAACCTATATTGCCACAAATTAGCATTTTCCTTTTAAAATTTTTGGAAAGCCCACCAATGAAGGTCACTGGCACTTCGTCTTTGCCAATAGAAGGAATACTTAATAAACTTATTTAAAAATTATTTTATAGCTTTCTATACCAACTCTAAACACTTTAATAAGTATGTATTTAAGTAAGTGGCATTTACTCTCCTGCACTCATGTGTACATACATACATATATAGAATTCTTAATACTTTAACCTTGTTATTTTATTTTCTAATTTCATTAAAACACTTTAATCTCTTTACTTGCTGCTTATTTCTCTCTCTCCCTCTCTCTTCTCTATTTTACTTGCAGCATATTTTTCTGTTTATTTGTAAATGCTTTTTAGTTTTGGTAACGTAAATAATAACAAATACAAAAAAAAAGTCTTGTTTGAATGACCTTTTCCGCCAGCGTTAAAGAGGAAAGCAGAATCCTTTTTTTTAGATATTTTCATTTACTTCTGGCTTTTAGAAATGTTAAATAAAATGTGAAATAAACTGTTGGGTTTTTGGAGTTGAGCAAAATAGTATTTAGCTTCTTTCCTTTCGTTACTCTGGGGAAAATTAGGTCATGTTTAAATTTTTTTTTATTTTCTTTTGCTCTAGTATAGAATTACTATGATATTTTTTGTATTTTTAATTTTAGTTTGCAGCCATTTAACGTGAACATTTGGTCATTTCACGGTTTTAGGTTCCGTTCTATGGCATTTTATTTTTGTAATGGGTTGTTGGTTGGGTGTAAGCAAGTGTAAATGTTGCTGCCAAGTTTAAAGTAGTGTGGTGGGGGAAGGGGTAGGGAAGAGGGGAGAAAGAGATATGAACGTAAGTTGGCTCTTGGACAAAGCTATTAAACGGTTGTCGCATTTCACGGTTATTGCATTTGATTTTGTTCTTGTTGCTTCTAGTATTCTGCTACAATTGCTTGTTTATTGCATTTCCGTTTTATTTATCTCGTTTTTTTCTTGTCTGATTTAATTTTACTTTTTTTTCTTAATTTTTGCTACATGTATTTATTTTGGCATCTGTTTAGAGTTTTCAATGTCTTTCTTGATTGGAGCCAACAAAAAAATAAAATAAAATGAAATGAAATTTAAAACATATATCTTGGAGGCAAATCCGCAAGAAATGTATTAAACAAAAACTCTCATATGTACAAATAGCAATAAACAGAAACTAACTTGAATGTATTTTGTTTTTTTTTAATTAGGACAATGGGTTATATTATATAAGTTTATATGTTATATATTATATGTTATACATTATATATTAGATACTATATATTATACATTATATATTATATATTATGTATTATATATTATATAATATATAGGAAATAGATTGTGCACATTTAATTTGAATCTTCATCCGTTGTAAGTGATTGGAAATACTTTTGCTGAAAATTTTTTCTACAAACGAGCCTTACAACTGAAGAACAAATTCTCTCTGCTGTGTGATTCACTAGTCAGTCCAATACGCAGGAATGAGCTCTGGATCGTGAATGTGTATTGTGTAAAAAAGGTCACGTTTCGGGAGGTATATCCCCCATTGTAGTAGCGATTATACAGTGTAACGTATCCCACACTGCGACGATTCTGCATTGAGTTAGTAGAGTTAGATACTGTGAACTAACAATAAGTATTCAAATCTTAATACTAAAAATTAAAATCAAATAACAAACATGTGCTTTTTGCTAGACAAAAAGTCTTATTGTGGGAGAACTATTTCGTCAAAATTACCTATTTGCCGCTCTGATGGTGGCAAGGGTATGCCTTCTTCTCAACCGAGTGTGGTCGCCAAATTAATTATGTTGCGTTCCAGAGGAGTTGAGTAAAGTTCCAGCTTATTGATATACCTCGTACTTGGTCAATGTTTAATGTTCAGGTGGTGTCCCATAATTGAATTCCATAGCACCATATAGGCTTAAGAATTGCGTTGTATAACAAAACTTTGCAGTCTAGTTTCAATGTAGACATTCTGGCCTAAACATGAGAGTTTTATTTCATATTCGGTCGGATGGAGATGAAATAATTAGCAAGGAACTCGAATATGGTGAAGTATGCTCCGCTTTGAAAAGTTCTTATTTTGACCCAAAAAAAAAAAAAATGTGACCACTTTCCCAGCAAACATTACACTGAATTCTACTTCGCAGAATATCAAGAGATCCTGGTTCCTCAATAGCTATACCCATGAATTAGCATCTATCGCTGTGCGTCCATGTGCAAGCAGATAACACTAGGTCTTGTGTGCATTGCATTTGATCCTGTTCAAACCCCATTCAGATATTCTCTGGTGACCGTCATTGATAGAATCATTCATAGTATGACTCATGGAATTAATCTCAAATAGGTTAAGCCTATATATGAGTACGAATGATATCATCAGCAAAAGAGATATATAACCTAATGAAGCTATTATTACCTCGCTACTGTTTGTCATATTCCGAATAATTTAGTGCAGTCGGGGGAATAATTTCATAAGAAAACCAAAAACTTCAAACTTTTTAATATAACTTAAATCCTACCAAATGAAACTTTTAATTGTATATTTATTTCTTTTTTTTTGCAGGTAAATAAAAATCACCAATGTTGTGTTTGACTTCTATTATACTAGATAAATAAAAGTAAGTTCAAGTTGAATCTAAATATTTCACTAATAATTATTTTATCAAATCTGGTAAAGGCGTAGGTTTTGATCTAAATCTAAACTTCGGGTCGAACGTGCTCTAAAACTGAATAGAAAAAGTCTCAAAACATTGACAGGTGCACTTACAGGTCATTATAACTGCTACAAGCACCTGCACAGGATGGGAATATCCAACACAGACGTTTGCAGATTCTGCGGTGAGGAAGAGGAGTCAATGGAGCACTTAATCACCCACTGTGGAGCACTGGGACACAGAAGATATAGGCTACTACAAGCTTATATGTTAAGTGAATGTGACTTAATATCACTCCCTATGAAGGATCTTGTCCGTTTTCTTGACATACTCAACCCATAATGGGGCAAGGGGACGTACAATAGATCAATATTGGTCGCAGTGCAAATGGCCGATGAGGGCCATATCCCATCCACTAATAATAATAATGCATTAAACTTCAAAAGCTTTAGAAATAGAGGTACAGTCCCATTTCGCGAGTCTGCAAAGCTATTTTTATTTTGTTTCCACATATTCTCGAGCAAAACTTGAAAACTTGGTTTTGGTGCAAGATCAGTTTTAATATATTGTGGGAATAAGACGGCACTGCAAAAACTATTCGATGAGACACTTAAACAAAATAAAATAAAATTAAGGTGTTAATCAGAGAACTGCAACTAGTATGACCAAGCGGTCTGATTTTTTTTTAGAAAAACAAACACAAAAACTTCGAAGCTTTTTTGCTTGTCTGCCGTAACGTGCAGGGTCTGAAGCAGGAATCGAACCTGCGGCATCGAGTACTCTGCCAAATCAGCCATCGAGGCATCTTAAGTGCTACAATTTTAATTTGAGCTAATCAAGTTCATTTAGAGTTTGCGTCGCATATAAGAAGTATAAATATTTTTTACAAATACTTATCAATCGCTAGCTTTATACTTGATTTTAGTTGTTTCTAAACTAAGCATTTGAGTTACGAATGACTGATATCTGTGATAGATTTGAAAAGAAATACGAATACTCACTCACTCGTTTACTTTTGTATTTTTTCGTAATTGAATCAATTCCGTCAAAACATATTATTAAATATCTTCTAAAGTGATATACTGTTGCCGATCTCTGGTTTTAATTCTTAAAATATGCCTGACCTGGAAATATTTTTATATATTTTTATATATAAAAAACACATACTTTACATATAAAAATTATTTAATTATTCTTATGTACACAAGTTTTCAATTTTGCTTTTCTATTTTATTACACAAATATTTGCATTCAAATCCTTGAGAAATTTTACAAAAAAAATTAAATAAATTAAATTTTAAAAGCTACAAAATAAGAACTCTCTTAACTTTTGTTTAATACAATTAAGTTTTATTGAATTTTCTATAACAAAAATATATGATTTTTTTTTTATTGGTCACGACATTGTTCGAAAAGTAAACACAGATGAAAATTTATGCAAAATATATTCGTTTGTTTTTTGTTTTTCTTTAATAAAATTATTTTTATTTTTATTATATTTGCTCTCTTTTCTGTACTTTGCAAACAAACAATCAAGATGGAAAACAAGATAAACAATTTTTTCTCATTTAAACAATTTGAAAAAGCGTTAAACCATGAAAATGTTATAGAATACAAATATTTTTAATGGTTGCCTGGTAGAGATGCATAAAAAGATTGTCCAATGTGATGCCAACAAACAGCACAATATCATTTCCAGACACCAATTTGGGTGGCAGGAAAACAGTTTGATATGCTCAAAAGGGTGGCCGCCATATAATTGTTGCTACAACTACACCAGGCCACCACCACACAGTGATAAACATCGCAGAAGAAGTTCAACAATAAAATATTTCCTTTTTTTCATGTCTCCCTACTTTTTTTATGCTTATGAATTTATTAATGCTGAACTGAAGTAGAAAAACAGAACCAAACAGACTAGAATCTTTTGTCTTGTTATACTTTACTCTGTTTTTTTTTTCTTTTTTTGTAATTTGTTATGATTGTTTTCATTTATGATGAGTGAGTTGCTTTTTATTATTATCTCTAGCATATTGCAAGTAAAAGGTATAAAAATGAAAAAAAAGAAAATACAAAGAAATAAAACTAGATATAGAACTGCCAAAGAGATAATGATCATAATGGGTTTGTTGAAGTAGTAAGTAAGAAATCAAAACAATAGTAATTTCTATCTTTTTACTAAAGTTTTTATGTTGCATTAGTAATTGTACTAGAGAAGATGTTTTCCAATTGGAAAAACTACATAGGAAACATGATTGTTTCAATATGTCAAACAAGCTATAATGATAAGTTTCTGTTACAAGTAATTGTCTATCAAAAAGGTCGATAGGAAAGTGTGGAATTTTTAAAAACTTTAACATATTTGCTTAACATTGTGATAAACACGAACTGGAGCCTTTATTAAGTACTAACAAGCAAAATAATATAAAATTAGAGACAATATGACCATACCCAGTCTTAATCCCAATGTACGAGTACAACATTGTTGAAAAGTTTCTTAGCGTATGTTAGCTTTTGTTATAGGGCCCGAAACGTACTCATTACTAATCCAATAACTTGAACAAGCGATCATAACAGGCCAACTTAAGTGTTACCAAGTGCGTACAGTTTTATATAAATCTGTATTGACAAACCGTTGCGAAAATCTGTTATATGCTGTTCATACATACACTTTTAAATTAATGCAATTATCAGTTAATTAAATTTTTTTTTTTGAGTGTTCATACATACTTAATATTTCTAATGCAATTAACGTTTGACAACAGCTGACAGAAAAGTTGTTTACATTTTGATTGTGAATATTTCTTCTTGTTGACTCGCCATCTTTTCTTTGTATATCAAATTTGAACAAAGTGTGTTCATTGGGTATTATTGTGCTAACTAAACACGGTTGGCACAGGGTTGTATATTTAACTTTACTAAATATTAGCACAATTAACTGTTAATTGGCAATTAAGTTAATTGAAATTATGTATGAATAATTAGAATCAATTAAAGCGGTAATTGCAAAATTTTAATTAATCCACGGGGTGAATTATTCCTGATTCAGCAGCGCTCATATGTGCGCTGAGGACCTCACATGCTCTGTAGCCATTTGAGCAAACCCCTTCCTGAGGAGCTCGGGTCTGCAAAGGCAAATTACAAAGCTCAATGGTAAGCCGAAGCCCAATTAAGAGTATTAGCCTTTAACCAACTCACCCGCACAATCACTACTGGTTCTTAACATTATAGATATCTGTTGCAAGATGACAACACCCCCAGGGGCTATTAGCCCCAGAAACCCGACATTGCAGCATAGTTATCATTGAATCCTTTTCCTGCAATTTAAGTTTAACAACGCTTCATGCAAGTTAAGCACCTTAACCATGGGGGCTTCAGAAGTAAAACACATATCGTCTTGTTATGTCGGAACTTTTTAGAGTTTTATTAGCTACAACAAGCGAGGAGCTCTTACCATTCTATGCCTGGTTAGGTAAACATGAAGGCAAAACTTGCTCCCCGCACTACCTTAACTTTTTTATAACAATGTCGGAGCAGCAAAGATATCAAGGAAAGGAAAGCGGTATAACAATGCTTTGGACGTCAGAATTTTTGTTTTTTGTCATATGCAGTGAATTGTTATGATCGGTTATGAAGAGGAAAAAGAGGGAGTAGTGTCTGTGGACGTTTGACTTGAACCTTCCAAAGTTATATATGATAGGGAATATGTCCACAGGAAACTTGTTGTACAGACGAACCACACGGCTGAAAATTGAATTCACTCTGTAATGTATTGTATACTTCACTGGGCAATCAAACATAAATAGATGAGCCCTACCCGATATACGTGTATTAAATAAAATATGTGGGTTTCGGAAACAAGATTCTTAATCTCATTAGAGCAAAATCTGTTGCAATATCGATAAAGCAAGAAAGCTTTAGTGTGACAATGGCATTAGATAATCTACTGTCACCAACAAGCTTCTTCTGCCTCCCTTGCAGTCGGTTGAATAACGCCGAAATCGATTTTACGACACCGGCCTAAACATGAGAGTTGTGTTCCATTTTCGGTCGGATGTATGTGATGTATGTATATGTGATGTATTTCTTGCTTCTCCTTACTATTTAGTAAGATCAGTATGTCTTACACTGTTTAGTTTTTCAATGGCGCCAAAGTGTTGCTTAAGCCGAAGGTGTATACCACGCGTTATATGCGTTCTAAGCGTCTGTCATAAAAGTAGAATTAGTGCAATTGTATGAGACAAGTTACACATCACACAGCATTGAACGCATAGACAAAAAAAACTTATCGCACGAAACGTGTTGTAAGTAACTTTAGTTTATAAAAGTGTACAACGCGTAAAAAATTTGAAAGGCGTAAGCGCATGTAACGCATGGTATTTACGCTGCCATGCAATGTTTGGCGTGTGCTTGTTGAGAGCCAGAGTATTTGAAGAATTAAAGACTCTTTCTGACTCTCTTTCTCTGTCTTACTCCCTATTTGATTCTTTTCTCGCCGGAAAATTTGAAACTCTCTACCACCAGCCAACAAACTCTTTCTCTCTTGGATGTAGTTGCAGGTTTAGTTGGAGTTTTTTTAGAACGAAAAACTGTAAGCAGCTAGTTTACATGAAGACAAAAATCCTTTTCAACCCAATCGGATAGTGATTCTCCTTTAGTCGTGGACTGCCTAATGATAGAAAGTGGAGCTCAATTGAGAATTAAAAATTTCAATTCAAATGCTTGCCTTGCCTGTACCACTTACCAATTCAGATGAAGTATATGATATATACTCGTATACTTTTCTTTCTCCCAGTCTACGAGTATTATACAAATAGCACAAAAACTCATTTAATCAGTTCATACACTTGAATTTCATGAATTGCAATTTTACGAGTAGTGACCTCCAAAGCAGTCATGTCCTTATTTTTTAGTCCTTATACCTTTAAACTGGCCAATATATAAGTACGAGTAAAATCAACTTCTTGATTGCTCGTAAAGAATATTTTCTACGAAATTGTGGCTCACTTCAAATCTAATATTGTGTAATAGTAGAAATATGAAAATCTGCTTACATAATTCAATTTAAAATATTTGCAAAATTTTCTATTTTCTAGAGGACTTTTTTCTTATACAGACGTACATATACATATGTATATAATTTGTTATTTTTTTATCAGTTTGTTGTTATTTCAGATGATGGGACTTTTTTTTTTTATAAGGCAACAAGCAACATTGTTGTTAAATGTATTCAGACAAGAAATGTTATAGTTTTACTGAAGGAAAAAAAAGAGATGTGATGTAATGTGAACTGATTGACAAGCGGTTGTTGGTCGCACAGCAAAAGCAAATAGAAAAAGAAATGATAAAACCGAAAACTTGAAAAAAGTTAAAATAAGGATTAAGAAAAGTTCTACAATTGAACAAATTTCATTTAAAATATATTTTGTTTACGGAAAAATTTGTTTACTTTTTTACAAATGTGCGCACTTTCTTCCTGTTTTTAAGGAACAGAACAAAAAGTTGCTACCATATTTTTTGGTTAAATTCTATAATTTTTTAAGGAATTACAGAAGCATATGCTGCAAGTTGCCAAGTAAACTTCCGTTTATATTTTATTTCCTTTTGAATAAAATTCTGTCGTCTTTTCCCCTTTTGTTTTCTTTTTGCGCATAAAAAAAAGAAATGCTATAATATATTTTTCATGGTCAAGTTATTATAAAAATATATTTTGTTTTTGCTGAATACGAATAGAAAGAATTATATGAATTGTATAATAAAAGTTTTCTACCTTCAATTAAATATGTTTTGCATAATGACAGAAAATAATATTTAAGGTCAGTTACTAATTAAAGGGAAATACATTATTTCTATAAAAATTTTATTATTCAAATAAAAATCACATAAAAGGAAAGAATAATTTGATAATATGCTTTATAATATAACAAAAATTAATTAATTATTTATCATATGGAAATAATTTTTTTTCTAGTTATTTTTTTTTAGGATGGTATAATAAGAAAAAGTTTGTGATATATTATAAGAAAAATTAAATATTATCGAAATTTGATTAGCAAAATGAAACAGCTCTGTTTTCAGGATCCGCCTCAGGGAAGCTGAGCATTTCTGTAAATAAATTTCATTTTATTATGATAACACTGTTAACACCTCTTTCTTTATATTATTGTGTAACGATATGAGTTTTTCACAGGAACACATTTTTCACTGTGTGTGATGGCGGCCATGCATACAGCTTAAAATCACGCGATTTCAATATTTTCTGGGTGCAGAACACCTTTTGCGTGATTTTAAACCACTTTGACAAAACATGATTTTCAGAACAGGTCTGACCTTTTTTAAAACTTTTAAAATTTTTATGATAAAACGCTACACATATGATAATGACTTTAATTACAACAAGCTCATATAGTAGTAACATAATAATGTCTATATAATTTGATGTCTAAGCGATCGTTGATAGCGGAAATAAATGATGTTGAATGTATATATTTCTGTGCAAAGTATTTTGAGTGTATAAGATTATGACTTTAAAACATTATGACCCTATGGAACACTATTACTAACTAACTATCAACGAGTATAACTAAACCAAATAGTTGTAACGTGATAATGACTATATGATTTGATATGGCCGTCTGATAGACCGACTCGATATGGTTATGAATAAATAGCTCTAGGACTTTATGATATTGCAGTAGAGAGCTCCATTCCTTCTTACTCGTAAACATGTATGTATCTATGTATGTACATGTGTACTTGTATGCACAAATTTTTTCTTGCCCAAAAACTATTTTCCACACTAAAAGCTTTCTCTTTGCTGTTATTCTTATTATTATTTTTCTTACTGCTGCTGCCAGAGTAGTTGTAGATGTAAAGTGATAACAAAAACAAAATATATAATATATCTCATGTTGCCACATTTTATAGCGAATAGTTTGCCGCAGTAATTCCAGCACATGCCACAAACAATAGCAAATACTTTCAGCTGGCTGAAGGAAGAAAGCAACAAATAATTTCATCACAAAATTCCATATTGTTTTTGTTATTTTATGCAAAATTTTAAAGTAAAACAGACTGAAGTGATACTTTGTTAAAACCAAAAAAAAAAAAAAAAAAAAAGCAATAACAATAATAAAACAAACATAAACATATTTTTAATACTTACACTTGTAAATAGTTTTTAAAAATACAATATTTTTTATGTGCGCAAACGAGGGTAGTTGCAACAAAAACAGAATACAATAAGAGAATATATGTACATTCAAATTAAGATTTTACTTAAAGTGAGATTTTAGAGTTTATTCAAAAAATATATTTGATAAGAGGCTGTTTCATGATCTCAAACGTAAGATCTCTTATTGGGTTTTTTCTGACAAACGCAAATCGCTTATAATTAGGGGGTTCGAAATGATAACATCAAATATGTGTTCTTTTGAAAGCATATCGCATGAAGCTATGCTTAGTGATTTGAAGTCGCTAAACCAGTATTGCATACAGAAGGGATTAGAAGCCCCGAACTCCTCAACAATAACTTGCTCATATCGCTGCAAACATATGGCAAATATTGCTAACTGTGTGAGCCTAGTAAACCGAGGGCGCTGGTGAATCGTGAATAATTCACTCCTTGGAACTGGTCCATCATCAGATCAGGCCGCAAGGCAGGTACTGATGTAAATCTTTTTCACAACTGTATGCAATTTTCCAACAGTCTATGGAAGACAAGGCTTAATGAGTTGGTAGGGCAAAGTCCATTAAGAGATTCAGCCCTTAACCAACTCACCCGTCTAGTCATCACTCCTAGTTTCTTACAGCACAGGTATATGTTGCAAGACAGCAGCCCCTTGGGGGGTTGTTAGTCCACGAAAACCGGCATGCTCCATAGTTATCAGGCAAATTAATTCCCTTTCCTGCGATTTTAGGTCTAACTACAGCCAGAACATTTCAGCCATGATCAACACTGGGATGGTATACAAAGCAGAACCTCTCGGGGGCTTTACTGATCCCCGTTTTGCCAATTTTAATCCTTGGTACGGGTGTCGGAAGTTCAAAACAACATAAGTCATGTGGTCTCCTAGGGTGTTATATGCTACAACAAATTAGAGACTGCCTTGGAAAGCAGAGTGCCCTAGTTTGTTATACACCAAAACCTGCTCCGCGGGGGAACTAACTGAGTCAGTAAACACTAAGCCAATGTCCACTTAATATGAAAAGATTTGTTGTCTTTAGAAATAACTAATAAGTCCCGAGAACTCTGCAATTTGCTGGCTTTACTTAACGCATTTTCCCTAATGACGGTGCTTTCAGCTTACCCTCGTATATATTCCTGCATTCAAGTGCGTGAATGTATAATGGCTTTGCAACAAACCTTCCTTTATGTTTACAAAAGAGATGCAAATACGTTCATTGTAGCTGCAACAAGCAATAACAAAAACTTATAGAAAGCGTATTTATGTAGTGTGTATGCGTGTTTTTGCATGTGTGTGCGTGCGTATGTGTTGCCTGGAAAAGTGGTTTATTTTTGCTGGCAATGAATACATGAATGAAAGAATGAATGTATGAACGAATGGATAAATGACTGAATGTCTGTAATAGAATGGTATAGTGGTTGCATAAAATATATGAAGATACAGCATGTAAAAAACTGTTACACACGCACACACAGAGACACACAATAACAAAAACAACAATTACCGTTAATGGTTGCAATGTTGTAAAGTACACTTTTGTTTGCGTATGTTTTTAATGCTATTGTTGCTGCCGTTTTATGTTATTGTTGTTGTTGTTGTTCTTCGTCTTTGTTCTTTTCTTTTCAACAGGCATGTTTAGGTTTAATATACACATTCCTTAAAAATATTGTTATATGGTGGTATGATTGCTTTTGGTGCATGCCACACACTACTCTTTCATATGTGAAAACCAAATCGCTCATTCAGCCAACCAAAGAAATAAACAACTAAACGGGCAAATGGAACAGCAGCAGCAGCAGCAGCCAGACAAACAGACAGTCAGACGGACAGTCAGACGCAAAACAAGCACCTTGATGCTGAAATAAAATGAATTTAAATGCTGCGTTGTTTCTTATTGTACCAGCAACAGTCATTTGATTGATATGGTCTTTTTTTAGGGTTTATGGATATTTTTAAACAAAAATGTTTTTACTATATACTTACATATAAAACGTGAGAATTTCACAAGTGTGTAGAATTTTTTGTTTGCAAACAAAGAGTTATTGTTTGAAGGAAAAGCAAAAATATTTTCATTGTTGCAAATGCTTGTAAAATGGATTTGTTATTGCTTTTTTTTACAATACATAAATGTAGTCATAAAGAAAGTAAATAAAATTTGAATTTATAATTTGCTTTTGATAAGCCAAATGCTTTAGAGCAGTGGTGCCCAAAAGTTCTATATGGAAGAGTAAACACCAATACATTCAAAAAAAAAAAAACTACTTTAATTTAATATTTTTTATTGTAATAAGCAAAACAATATACAAAAACAGCAAATCATGAGAAAGTGTTCTCGATTTGTTCTTGTGTGTGTGGAATAAAGAAAGACAAAAAATATTTAAGACGAAGTTGTTTGTATATTTTTCATTGCTAGTGTTGAGCGCATTATGCGTGTATTAAAGAGCACAGCCTTATAACTAAGCGCTTTTCCAAAAACAATTGAGCATCAAGCGCATAGGCCTGGGCACATCTGCTTTAGAGAGTAGCAGGTAAAAAGAAAACAATAATTTTAATATTTAAAAAAAGCTGGTTGTTTTGTGGCAGTCAATGATTATCCAGACAACAGCAAAAATTATTGCATTAACTCACAAACTTATACAAAAAAAAAGGAAAAGCTTAAGTAAAATTATAGTTTAGTTACAAATAGTTATCATTAGGGCATTTAAATCGACACACCAATTAAGGACTGATGAGTATCGCTGGAAGGGGCACTCCTCTTCTATGGAATTTAGCCCTGAATTCGTTATTGATGGAATTAGTTTCCATGCTGCTTAGGACAGACAGTGGCATATGCCGATGATGTTGCGGTTACTATGTCGGGTAAGTACCTGGATATACTATCACAGCAACTAGGCTCTGCACTAAGCCTTATAGCAGGATGATGTACAAACAGCGGTCTAAGTGTGAATCCGCAGAAAACGGAGTTCGTACTCTTCACTCGAAGATACAAGACTCATTCGTTTGCTCTACCAACCATAAGGCGGGTTGAACTAGTGTTGTCAGACAGTGTACAATATCTGGTCATCTACCTGAATTCCAAACTACTCTGGCAGCGGAGTGTGCAGTCAAGGGCAGAAATAGCGGCTATCGCCTTATTCGTATGCAAAAGAGCCATTGGCCTGGGGAATAAATTCTAGGAATTTTTGCTGCCTATTTAGCACGGTTGTTGAGCCCATTCTAGCGTATGGGGCGCTCGTGTAGAGGAAGTTGTTGAAGAAATCCACCTACTGCTTACTGCTGCTTTGACGGTGCTTTGTCATCGATAGCAGTTTTTACTATGCTGATCTTATGGTGAAGGAAATAGCCATGAATTTGGCTATCAGGCTGTGGTCAAGCGGGACGTAGAAGGAGGTGACACATGGTCATCAGTAATAGGAAGAATAGTGAACCTTCTGGAGAATATTCATTACTGCTCACCGGCTCTACTGCCCGACAGGAGATTTGATGTAATTTTATCAGACACGATCTCGGAGAGGACTGGCAGAGATCGTCAAGAGGACGTGCTTGAAATTTTTCCAGATGGCTGCAGGTCAGACTCGGGAGGAGGATGAGTTTCAGGCTGCAAAATGAGTGTAGCGCAGCGCAGGCCAAAATCGTGGACATTATGAGGGTAGCTAACTGGTTAAGGTACTACAGGATATGCGGGGATGATATCCGTATTTCTACTGATAGTAAGGCTGCACTGTATATACTATCTGGGGCCTATACGACATCCAGGTTGGTTCGTGAATGCTGGATATCTCTAAACGGGATAGTGAGACATTCGAACCTGGAGCTTTTCTTGGTACTAGGGCGCAGTGAAGTGCCCGGTAATGTTGTAGCGGATGAACTGGTAAAGGCCGGTGTCCAGCTACAACAAAGAGATTTGGATGGGATCTTTAGAATCCCGCTTAGGAGCTGTAAGAAACAAGTGCTGTGCCAACTTTTCGAAACCGCTCAAGATAAGTGGTGTAGTGCGGTCACCTGTCGAATATCCAGAGTTACATGGCTGCTGAACAGGTATTTGTCACATGGGGTCACAGGCGAGGATGTCAAATCTTCCATTTAATGACTTCTGTAGAAGTTGAAGAGACAAGCTTTAAACACATAGACAACAGCAGACAGCAAGCAGCAATCTGTCAAAAATAAAATACATGTGTTTAAATGCACACGATTATTTTAACGACATCACAGCAGCACGACTTCACAACAGCATTTGCTGCTGCTGCCAACTTAGATTAATTTCTATTTTCGTAAGCAGCAAAAAGTAAATGCAGTGCTGCCACTATAAATATAAATTGGCAGCAATAAAAACTAAAATTTGTTTGAAATATTTAATAGAAATAAACATCACATAAATAAAATAAACAAATAAATTGATTAGTTTTTACAGTTTTACGTGATATTTTTACGTTTTCAGTCGGTAATTTTAATTTTATTCATGTAAAATATATATGTGGCACCTCTGAAATTAGCATTGTTTAAATACACATAGTGCTGCTGCTGTCTTTAAAATAATTATGCTGCCGACCAGACGGCAGCATTTGAAGCTAACTTCATTTGTGCTTGTGAAGTTGTGAAGTCTGCTGTCGTCTAAGTGTTTAGACCTACAAAGAGGAAGTAGAAAGTGTTGAGCTCTTCCTATTATAATTTTTTATATTCGATTTTTAGATTTTGTACATCGAGTTTGAGTGCAAGTTTTTGCTTTCTTAAGAAGGATTTTTTATAATACAAATTTGATGTGATCAATAATTTTTTATTGAAAAAGACCAGAAAAGGAATCAAATTTTTAGCTGGGCGACAACTAGTGGTTTTGTACCCGCTACACTACTCATCAGCACCCATTTTCGGATTTTGTATGTTTTAGTGTTACGTATACTTATATTTGACTTGCAGTAAAGTATAAATATCGTATTTTTCTTTTATTTACTTTGAGCTGAATATGTAAAAATTTGCAAGATTTTATTTCAAATATGTTATTTTTCATCTACTTTAGCTTAATTTAAACTTTCGTGTCATACAGAAAAAATGTTTTGTCGTGGTCAATAACGAAATTCGCAGAATCAATTAATAAATTGTTTGAATGCGGACCTATTAATGAATTCGTGGACACAAAGAAAATTTAAGTAAAAATAATAATTGATCAAAAACAACTATTTTTTAAACAACAACAAAATACGATATCCCAGTTTAGTGCTTTGATATGCATTTATAATTATAAATACAAATTATTTTTTGAGAAATTGTTGATTTTACTTTTACCATAACATTTTCTGTGTTATTGTAAAGAAAGGTTTATTATGCATTTCATGTTTCTAAACTACTAAGAATTTTTGGGTTAATCAAAAATTAAACCAGGTGTAAATAATTTAAAATTTCAAAAATCATTTGTCTGTTTTATTGTTTTCCTTAATATTAAATATATATATATATGAAATAAATTACAAATTTACATTGATGTTAAATGCCAGTTAAGAGTAAATTATTGGCAGAGTTTTTCTTATGAGAAAGTTTAAATTAAAATATTATCATTTTGATATTTATCTTAAATTGAAACTTTTAAACACTTTTAAGATTCTGTTAATACATGTTTCAATGTGATTCACTTACCTTATTCGCTGTTTAGTTATTTCCCCCTACCAGCTCTTAACTTATTGTATTTTATTAAAACTTCAGTTTAAACTCAATTTAAAACAAATCTTTCTAAATATCAAAGAATGTTTGCCATCTATTTTGTTTTTTTGGCACTTGTTTTTAGTGCTGCCCTCCTTTAGACCGCTTCCCCTGTTTTAATGCCCCTGCCAACTAGACATTAAGATTAATAGTCTCAACGGGTTTTTAATGGCAACAACTTTAGTTTGCTTCTTTTGTCTTAGAAATAAATATTTTTTTATCTCAGGAAAAAAAAGAACAGTTTGGATTTATATTTATTTAGTTATTTAAAATTTTCGTTTATTCTAATACAAATTTTGTTGTTAAGCAAAATTTTGTTTTGTCTCTGCAGCAACTTTTTGGCGGGTCATGATTTCATTTCTCACACTCAAACGAGCTTTCAAGCAAATGATCAACCGCTTTTAGTAATATTAGAAAATAAGCAAAAAACAAAATTAACTAAAACCTGTTTCAGATAATTATAATAAATTATTCACTTTAAGGAAAAAACATTTATTAAAAAAAATTATTTTATTTTTAAGCCAAAAACAAACAAAAAAATCGTGACAATTATCAGCAATTTATTGCCAACTTCTGAGATAATTTAAGCCAAATAATGTGCATGTCTGTCTTAAAGATATAAACATATAATTTGGTACAAAGATTAAACAAACAAAAAATTGCTGAGTAAATTTTATAAATATTTTGCTAATGACATAATTTTCATAAAATTATCTAAGCAAATTTGCGTAAAGCTAAAAATTTTAGTTTAATTATCAAAATAATAAAAATTTACTCTCTAATACTGGGAGAAAAATTTGTTTTCAATCTTTTGTTATACAAAAGTTTAAAGTTCTTTTTATAATGTAGAATTATATTATTTTAAAGATCTCATGATAAAAAACTGCCTCTAGGGAAACCCTTTTTTAACACTCTTATAAATATTAGCTTCACTTGTATATTTGTTTGTTTGTATGTTGGCAACTCTCGAAACCCGCACTGTAATCACTCATACAGCGTGGGTACAAATACAGATATGCAAAAGGCAAGTTGTCGTGTTGCTTCCGGAGAATTAAGTAGGGGGATTTTGGCGATTCCGGAAGCCGACTTTATGAACCCTCCACAAACTAATATCGCTTCGCTTTGTCATATTCGTGTATCGTGTATCCAAACTGTTGACGTTTATGTGTTTTAGTGCGAAAATTGAAGTTGCCGCACTGCTTCCGAGGAAGTGGGGGATTTTGTCAAATAGCTAAGCCGATTGTGGGATTTTCAAAAAACTCGAAATACGTTCGCCAACCACTTCGGAACCGGGTTTTCATATTTGTGGAACATGTATCTCAACTTGTTATTCCCTTCCCGTCCATACCATATGAAATATTTATTGCAAAATATGTCTAACAAGTCTTTGAAACTGCGTTCATGCCCACACTAAAGCTTTTGTTTGCAGTTTCTTTTGTTTGAAGTACCTTCCGTTCTTATTCCTCTGTTTATTTTTTGACAGTTTTAGGCAATAAGAAAATATTAATTACATTTTTTCATACTAATATTGTATTATTAAACAAATAATTTATTTTATTTATTTTTTTTTAGCTATTTCATATCTAATATTAAGAAAGTTAAAAAAACGTTTGTACGTGTAATTGGAGCAAGTAAAGGAATTAAATAACAATAAGTGTTAACGAAAAACTCAACAAGAACTGCATGTACATAAAACCAGTTACATGTTTCAATTCCTTTTTCCTGTAATATCACTAAACTCGAAAGTTTTGCAGCAAATGCTTCATAGTGTGGACGGGGACTTAAGAGTCATTCACTTTAATAACAAACTTAAAGTTGTCGTATTCCGAAGAAGTGGGGGATGTAGACGATTCCTGGAGCTAATTTTGGAAATTCCCATAGCACTCACAACCGCTTCGCTAACCAATTTAAAACCGGTTTTTCAAAATCAGTGTGCGTTCTCGACGTGGAACGAGTGTCTGAACTATTAACGGTCATTCTCTTAGATGCAAAATTGAAGTTGCCGTATTGCTACCGGGTATTTTCGGGATTCCCGAATCTAATTTTGGGAATTACCAAAAAACTTGGAACTGCTTCGATAATCGGTCATTTTGGACCCGGTTATACGGATAATTATTCAAATACGTTTCGAGCGTAGTCATGCAGACGTTTACTAAGAAAGTAAATATAAACGTAGTTTAGGTTTTTAAAAAAAAAACACGCTTTCACATCGAGCTGAAACATGATCCCGGTAGGTCAAAGTGGAAGTAGTGAAGGGTATGTTTCTAAACATTTTAACACATTACTTTTCAATAGAAATTTTCGCTGGGCTGCTTCAGCAAAGCAATATTTTTTGCTGGGCATGAACACATTTTTTTTATTTTACTTTTGAATTTTTCTCACAATTGTTTTCTTTCATAACTGAAAGCATTTATTGATTCTTTGCTGTCCAACTTCGAATAAAACTTATTAAAAATGGAAAAAATATAAGAACTTGAGTTGTATGTCATAAACTATTAATTATATATGATTTTTACTCCGAACTCTATCTGCCCTCCTGCCTTAAATGTTTGAAATAAATTTTTTTAAATAATATCCATCATAAAGACTACTTGATGAGCGCTATAAAGTTCAGCACCATAATGATGTCGTACATAAATTCAAACATATTTCAAGATCAGTGGCATGCATTAAAAATGATCACTTACAACTCTTGTACATACATATGTATCCCATTTAACATTTGAATGTGTGTTTGTGTTGTGGCTACTGCCACAACAGCATTTTTGGGTTGAATTTGTGTGCGGTTTTACATTTCCATAAATTATTACACATGTTCAAATAGCAGGCCTGCTGGCATTTGTTACATTTACGAGTATTTCCCTCCAGAAACTCCATTAAGTTTCTTTGCTTCATGTTGACTCGTGTGTTTGAAGAGGAATCTCCAGCACCTAAACAATATAATCACTTTTATTTGATTTTTTGCTTTTTTTACTTTTGCTTGTTTTTGGTTTGTTGTAATTCGTTTAGAGCTTTTAGTATACTTTTGTTTTTTGTTTTTGCTGTCTATTTGCCTACTGACAGCTTAGAAATTGTAAAAGTTTTTTAAGTGGAAAAAAGTTCAAGTGAAAATAACACTAAAAACGCCAAAAGACAAAAGTTTTTTATGTTCAATATGATCGTGACACATGTCCGGCGTGTGTGTCGTTATGTTATAGATTTTTTTTATTTTTTATTTTTTTTCTTAAATGAAAAATCAACTGAACTTTCACTTATACATATTAACTTAAAAAAAGTGTTAAAAAGACTTGTAGCTATTTTCTGCCGAAGATTAAAGGATATTTTTAGATTTGTTTTAATAATCCCTTGAAAAATATTGTCACGCCGGCAGAGACTTACTTTTTCATTGGCGGGTATCCGGGTGCGCTACCCTGCCAAAGAAAACATTGTACATTTTGTTAAAACCGATGAAAAGTATTTCACATACGAAAAATTTATATAAATTCACACATGTTTTATATACGAAAACCACACGTTTACAAATATGTGCATATGCTCAAGTACGTAGATCAGCGATGGCCAAATTCTAAATTTTTTATACTTGCGAGTATAAAACATAAAGTTATGTTGCTGAGACTCCCCGTATGCTTAACAAATCTGCGTACGAAGTCGTATATTGTTTACATATTCACAAAACAAAGTAGTTGCCCAAATGCACTACATTGTGATTAGAGCTGAAATATATTTGTGGCGTTTTATCATAACAGCTTAAGTCGAGATGAGATCAACAAAAGTTTTGAAGGGAAATTTGAATGAAGAACTAAATTTAAGAAGAAAAGAAGATAAACCATAATTATAGCTAAATTTTGTGAATAATACGAAAAATTATTTCCGCAAACAAGAATACCATAATTATTCAAATAATCAAATTAGCAGCAATTTTTACAATTTTTAGAAATCAACTTAAGCTGTTATTATAAAACGCCACAGATATTTATATAATTTAAGAAAAAAATATTCTTTTAAAGCATTAAACCCCTTGAAAGCAGCAGAAAACTACTTCAATATGTCAAATATAAAATACATGCATTTACAGTAGGTTAGGTTGTACAGGCCGCCAGTTTCATGAAACCAGCCCACTTGGGTTCTTTTGGTCCCGTTGTGTTGCTGCATTTACAGCAGTAAGAACAGCAGTAAGACGATACGAGTGCAGGTTGTTGTCCACGCTACTATTTTGCTGCAGTTAAATTAAATTCCAAATATTTACTCGTATATTAAAGTGACGAGCCGAATATAGTGTGTGAGCAATGAAAATGTTGTCGTTCTGCAAAATCCTTAATAAAAACTTTATTTTTCATCTGTTTTTTTTTTCAAATTACGCTTAAAATGTTGGTGATTAAATAAACTATTTGTTAAAAAATTCCAGATCTTTACTATAACGTAGAATAAAGCAAAAAATAAAAATTTTCAATTTTGGTGTGCCATAACTCAGAAATTTCTTGTCGAATAGATGGCAATAGAAATTGCACCACACCGACAGAAAAGGCATTCAATTACCTTTCCAATGATATCCCATTTATCTCGATCAGACTTTTTGGTTAAGCTCCACAAGGATTTCAGTGGGATCATACACCGAAAAGCACAAAATTGCCGTAATCTAAAAAATGGTGCTTAGAAAAAAAAAGAGCAAAGCGTGTTTCGTGTGCAGGCGGTCCCAATTAACTTAACTAGGTATGTGGCGTTCTTGGTATTTTCCCAAAAATTGGCAAGCTGTGTTATTATTTACTTTACTGCCTACAAATTTTTATTCTCATCAAAAAATATAAACGGTCCTTCTTAAGAAAAAAACTTAAGAAAGAAAAAACCTGAACTATAACCCGTTGTACAAATGTACAAACCAAAAAAATATAAACGGTTGTTTATTAAATATTCTAGCTGTCATATTTTAGGTGCCAAGGCAATCATCAGTAAATGGACCACAAATGGATGGGCCCTTGACAATGAAGGCATATGTTCGCTGCGGACACTAGGTCTTTTGGACCTCGTCAGAAGAAAAAGAAAATCCATTGTCCAGCGATAAAACAGAGTAACGCATTACATACTACGGTAATGTAGCTAAAAGTCAATAAAACCGTACAGCAGTGGTGCCCAAAAGTTTTATATGTAAGAGTAAACACCAATACATTTACGGCAAAACTATTTTTATTAAATATTTTTTGTTGTAAAAAGCATAACATCTATAAAAACCAAATTCACACTAATAACCGCTCTCGTCAATGTTTACCAGCAAAACATGCGAAAGTGTTGTTGCTTTGCTCTAGTGTGTGTGCAGTGAAGAACGACAAAAAAATATAAAAGACGAAGTTATTTGTGTATTTTTCATTGCTAGTGCTGAGTGCAGTATTTATGTATTAAAGAGCACAGCCCTATAGCTAAGCGCTTTTACAAAAGCAATTGAGCATCAAGCGCATAGGTCTGGGCACACTTGCCATACAGCCTATTGTCACCGATAAGCTTTTTCGCGTGTACACGAGTACCTCTTGGGTGTCTTGTCCGCTGGTAGTCCAGCTACTACACTGTTTCTTAACAACATTTCGTATGGTCTGTGTATACTAGATAGAGTTTTTCTAAGTCTACTGGTCTCAGAGCATTCCTAAACCCACTGTATTCCCTATCAAATTACAAAATTTACTCTAATATAGAGTAAATTTTGTAATTTGTACTAGATAGAGTTTTCCTAAGTCTACTTACTGGTCTCAGAGCCTTCCTAAACCCACTGTATTCCCTATAAAATTACAAAATTTACTCTAATATAGGTAGTAAGCTAATTCTTTTTTTCCTCTCTCTTTTTCATCGTTTTCCGTGTTTTCTTTATATGTTTATTATTAATTTCTTTTGAATGTACTTCATTACCTTATAGTGTGGTAGGTGTTGGACTAAATTTTGTTAGTGTGAGCAGCGTTGAAAGTATATACACTGGGCACTGATCAGTTTTAGCTAAATGCTTTTAAATGCTGTATTAGAGTTTGTTTTAGTCTTTCGTGTTGTTATTGTTAACACTCCGCGAACACAACTCCCTCTTTCCTCCTCATTATAACCTATTTTCCTAGTTCCACTATAATGCACTGCATATGTAGGGGTCATCCCCTGAGTACTGGTCCAAGGTAAAAAGGATATGGCTTTCATTTTGAGAATTGCGTTTATTATTATTTCCTTTACTGGCTACCAACATTTTATTCCCAGAAAAAAATATATACTGTTGTTTCGCCTGCTTCCTAGCAGTCTATATGTCAAAATTTCATAGGTGCTAAACCCAGCATGAGCAGACTTGGAATGTTTTGAAAAATATGTATTTAAAATTGTTCTCCTTGCAAACATTTCTATCAATATTATTGCCATTATTTATTAGCTTTGCTTTAAAATTCTATTCTACTCGTACTTGGGCTTATATTTCGTTTTTGTTTAAAACAATTGTAACCCTAACTGTTAAGAGGTTAAGTAGGCCTTCTCGAATAACAAATAAAATGCATTTGCTGCAGGCAGCATTTTAATGGCCCTTCATATTAAAAACACACACAAAAAATAAGCATAATTATTACGATTGTTTTAAAAAGGTACCCATTTGCATTAAAATATTTTTATCGACAATAATAATCATTAAAAACAGTAAAATTTTCTCTTTCATTTGTTTCTAACAAATGTGACAGAGCAGATTCATTAATGCATGAATGAATGAATGAATGCCAGCCCGAATTCGCCAGGCAAGCGAGCGAGTGAGCGAGCGTGTGTTGGACTAACTGACTGCTGCTGCTGGTGCTTTTGACCATTGTGTAAACAACACCCCTTGAAAAAATGCCAACATTCACAAAATGTTGCAAATTTGTTACAGCAATACGAGTACAACAAAGAAAACACAAACAATTGAAACTGTAGCAGAACACAAAAACAGCAAAATGTTTATCTTGAATACGTTTTTGTGCATTTTCATTGAAAAATTAACACAAATAGCAGAAATAAAAATGGGTATAAAAATAAATATTGGCATTTAAATATATTGATGAGGGTGTGTGTGGAATTTAAATGCATTAATGGTACTCATACTTCATGTACATGGACAATTTATGAGCCTGTACTCTTGTCTTTGCTCAACAGCTGTCCATTTGGATCAAAAGAAAAGCGAAATTGTAGGCCGCTTTTGTAATTTTATGGCTGCAAATTATTAATGGAAAATATATATGTGTAATTGTAAAGCACAAATAAAATTTTATTAGCTACTTTTGTGTAACAAGAGAGCATATTAAATTATATAAAGATATTATATTACAAATAAATTAGAAGATAATTAAATTAAGACTTTGCTTGTTCAAGTACAAGTTTTCAGTATTTTCTTTCCATTTAGATTATTTATTGTATCTTCTAAAAGAACTAACAATGAGTAGGCAAATTTTAAAACTAAAAACTACTTGACTGAAGTTGGACTCGAACTCACAACTAATTAGTTAATATCGTACATATGTATATAACTAAAAAAAAGTTCAATTATTAAAATATTTACATAAAAAAACTGAATTAATATAGAAAAAAAAAATTAATTAATATTGAATAGCTGTTTTCGCGTATACTTTACTGCTAAAGCACCTTTCCAACGCTCTTTCAGTCTTTAAGACATTTTTTCCAATATTAAACTCTTTCAACAAAAACTTTTCATTATTAAAAATTTTTTATATATGTAGGTGTAAATCCAGTAGAAATTTTCTGTAAAAAATTTTTCGCCGTTAAAAATACTTAATACAGAGTGGCTGATCGATTTTGCTACATTAACAAACTCAAATAACTGTTTGTACAGTTTATGTAATTTATATTTTAGAAATTCATTTGAAAAATAATGTATTTTTATTAGAGTAATTGATTAAGTTTTGAAAATAATTGAATTCAAATGGCCTCCACCCTCCTTGACACATGTGCGACATCTTATCTAAAAGTTATTTATTACTGCCTGTAGTGTTGCAGCGGAAATTGTCACAATTGCCGTTCGAATGGATTGCTTTAAATCATCAAAATTTGTTGGGGTTCTTTTGTAAACTTCTTGTTTGCAATAAACCCAAAAAAAAACAAAATCAGGTACAGCGAGGTCAGGTGACCTGGGAAGCCAAGGGAACGAGGAGTATCTTAACATCAGTTTATTTGTAAATTTTTGCCTCAATTCCGTCATAACAGGCGTGGCTATGTGGCAAGTTGCCCCATCTTGTTGAAACCAAACAGTGTTGAAAGGGATTATCTTTCGCCGTAATTCTGGAAAGAAAAACTCTTTGACCATTGACCTTAACACTAAAACTGTTTTCTTCGAAAAAGTAAGGTCCGACAATGAGCCTTGAAGAAACTGCAGTGTGATGCAAAGTGAATGTAATTCCATCTAATTGAGTAACTGTGGGTTAGAATTACTCCATATTCGACAATTTTGATTGTTAACACTGCCGTTTAAAGCAAAATGTGCCTCGTCAGACATAAAAATGAAGTTCAAGACGTTTTCATCCTCTGACACCATTTGAATGATTTTCCCACAAAATTCCCAGCGAATCGAGAAGTCTCTAAGGTTCAGTTTGTTTGTTAATTGAATCTTATGTGGAAATAAATTTAAATTTGGTGCAAAATTGCCTGCAGGAACTGTCTGCTGACACCCATTTGAGCAGATAAGCACCTTGTCGAAACTCTAGGATTGGATTGTATGGCAGCAGCTACAGCAGGGATAGTTTCCTGCGTCTGAATTTAGGGATCTCGATGATAAGCCCTTCTTGCGATTGTGCCGTGCTCGGCAAAATTCTCATTATACTCCAGCTGCTAGGAAGAGTGCGACCAAACGTGCGCCTATATTCTCTTTGGACAGAAACAACTGACTCTAAAGCGTGAAAGCGTTGCACTATACAAATTTTGGTTTCATTGTCCCAATTCTCCATTTTAGTTAAACTTAAAGATCAATCTATAAAATACGACAAAAATGGAACAGATGAGTTACACAGAAAATAAGTTATTACGTTTGGTTTTTGGTAGCAGCTTTCGTCAGCCACCCTGTAGAACAACATTAACTACAAGAAATCTTTTTTAATCTCTTTACGGCCGCCGTACCAATTTGGGAAAACTTAGCTTTCTAGAAAAAATTTTACCATTAAAAATTTTCAGTAATATATTTAAAAAAAAAAAATTATGCAGCATTAAAAAAAGTTTAAAAATTCCTTCATATCGCTCCTTTATTGCAACATAGTCATATCTGAAAAAAGCTCGTTTCGAGAAAAACGCATTTAAAATTTTTAGTTTCCATACAAGTCTTAGCAATAAAGGAAATAGTTTAAAAGCAATTTGAATAAATTTTTGGCACAATTTAAATGGTAGTACTGTTAACAACTCTGCATTGTTAACTCGAAAACCTAATTTTTTGAGATATGACTATGTTGCAATAAAAGAGCGATATAATATTTTACAATCTGCTTTATATTTTTGTAATATGACACCTGTTTTTTATAGTTAAAACCTTTTTAAAATAAATATTATCCCAGTCTCAATATTACTTAATGAAACTGCTCATTATAATGTTTTGGCTTAATAAATATGTTTCCCAATATATTAAATACAACGACTTAAATTTTTATGGTATAAAATGTCGGTTGGCAATTAAAAAAAATCTTCATTAAATATAGTTTTTTTAATTTAAATCATTTAACACACAACACTGATTTTAATACCTTGTTATTAATACATTTTTTTTTTTAATAAATTATTATACAAAAAGAGAAAAAGATTATAAATTATTATTTCATACATTCATAAACAACAAGAGCGATGCACTCTGAGGTATTTTGCCTCAAATTTGTGGGTTTGTGGATATTTTTCAAAAATATTTCTTGTTGCGTAGATACCATCTTGTTTTATATATATACATACATACATATGTGTATGTATATTTTTTTTATTGTATATTGGAAAACATTGAATGAAAATAATCAAATGCTGTAATAAATATTAAATATATTTAAATGTATAAACTCTAGTTTTTTGTTTTCTCATAGCTGTCTATGGTCTTGTCATACACATACATATATTTAACTAGAAAAAAATTCCGTTTAAAATATTTATTGCTTTTATTTTAAATTTGTGCAGTTGTTGATGTGTTTTTATTTTTCGATACAACAAAAGAGGTTTTTTTTTAATATAAAATCTAGATCAGTTCAATAAACAAAAGTGAATGCCGCAACTTTAACCCAATTTCGTTTCGGACGTCATAAACACATGAACTTAAACGCTTACGGGGAATGCAGTTACTTTAAAGAATTCAATGTATAAAACTGATTTGAATGATTTACAAGTTTGGTTGGTTATCATAATAATATGGTTAGGTATGACATTTATTTATTTGTACAAAGAGAAATCCTCAGTTACGCTCCGAGTGTAAATAAATTTGCACTGGAAGAAAAAATACGCAAATCAAAAAAACTGTCTGTTTTATACTATAATTCATGTTTTTTAAATAGTTACATGAAAATTTCTATATTTCATTTCTCTTTTTTTTTTTTTGGCCGATCTGCTTCAATAACAGTTCTCTACCGCATTGTAAATTAAAATTCGTTAAACTTTTATTTAATTAATTTTCTGACACTTTCTCTCTTCAATAGAAAATCGAAGCCTCTCCAATTTATTTCTAAAAAATTGTATTTCCAGTTACTTCCCATGGCTTTTTAAATTTGTTTTTTTTTTTTTCTTTTTTGCCATAATCTTGTTGTAGAAAATAATGTTGGTATTGATATTTTGTTATGCCTTCAGCAAATAATATAAAAAACAAAATTATTTTTTAATTTGATTTGCTCTGGCTGATAACAGATTTACCTCAACACCAGCACAACAACTTGAGGCAGCCAGCGCTGCAGCAACGGCATCACTCAAATCTAAAAAATCATATGAAAAATGTAGAAAAACATCTAAATTGAACGAACACAAGCTGAACTACTTTATTTTTTTTTTTACAATCATCCATAAAATACTTGTAAAAAGAGAATAAAAATAATAAAAATTTGTTTTGAGTGAAATATAAAAAAAAAAAAAAAATAAAGGCGTGAACCCATTGAAATTCAGCCACTCAACAAGTTTTCATCTTAAACGAATCTTTACAGTTTCCCGTCTAAAAAAAAAAAAACAAGAATTTTAGTTCATACAACAGGTATTTCAGTTCAGTTCACTCCTTTTTTCCACGTTTTTGTGCAGACTTTTTTGTTTGTAAATGTGTCTGATTTTGTGGTTTAATGCTAATGTTGTGGTTTTTTTTCCAAAACTCTACAAATTCGCTTTTTATTTTTATTTTCTGTTGAAGTGCTCTCAACCAGAAACTGTTATTACTCGTTATCGCTTTAAATAAGCAAAATGTTAAAATATTATTAAGCAGTTTTACAAAAACGCAAAAATTAAATTATAATGAAAAGAGTTCAACTGCAGGAAATTGGGCTTCAAAAAGAAAATATTACGGATTTTTCACACCTTTCAGATGGGCTCACCTTTCAAATAGATTATAATGGCCAAATTGTGTTCAATTTAATTCTCTATAAAAAAAATTTGTAAGCGACACAGTGTCTTATAAAACATTTCTTTGAAAAAATTGTGTTCACAATAATTTTCTGCAGAAAACTTTGTGTCTATTGTAATATTCCGCAGAAAAATGTTTATGGTCGGATTTGTAACCGAATTTGAAATAGTTCTATAAAAAGATTTGTATGCGTTAAATTTTTCTATATACAATTTTTATGAAAAAATTTTTATTCGGCATAAATTGCAAAACAAAAATTTTTATCCGACAAAAAAAATTTTTTTTTTAATTTTTATGGAAAAATATTAATGCGATAAAATTTTAGAAACATTTTTATTATATTAGAAACATTTTTATGAAAAAAATTCTATTCGACATTTTTTACAAAAAAATTTTTTTAATATTTTTTAATATTTTGTATTATAATTTTGTGTATAAAATTTTTTGTGGACAAAAAAATTTTTTTTTTCAAAAATGTTATGCGTTAAAATTTTCTGTAAGAAAAGTTTGATAAAAAAAATTTTTATTCCACAAAATTTTGACAAAATTGTTTTTAGAAAATTTCAGTAAAGCTTTCTAAATTTTACGAAAAAACTTTTAAGGAGAAATTTTTATGCGTTAGAGTTTTCTATTAAAAGGATTTATTAGAAAAAAAGATTTGTATGTGTCAAATTTGTGTATATAAAATTTTTGTGAAAAAATTTTAATGGAAAAATTTTTATGTGTCAAATTAATGTATATAAAATTTTATGTGTCAAATTTGTGTATATAAAATTTTTGTGAAAAAATTTTGATGGAAAAATTTGTATTCGGCAAAATTTGTTAAGCAAAAATTTCAATCCTACAAAAAAAAAATTTTTTTTTTTTTAAGTTTTATGGAAAAATTTTTATGCGATAAAATTTTCTGTGTTATAAAAATATGTCAGAAACATGTTTAAGAAAAAAAAAATTTTTTCGACAAAATTAAAAAAAAAAATTTTAGATAATTTTTTTGAAATTTTGTATTAAAATTTTGTGTATAAAGTTTTTTGTGGAAAAAATTATTTGTTTTTTTTTCAAAAATTTTATGCCGCAAAATTTTTTGTAAAAAAAATTTAATAGAAAAATTTTTATGCGGCAAAATTTTATAGAAAATTGTTTTTAAAAAATTCCGGTATAGCTTTCTGTTTAAACAAAATTTTGTGAGAAAACTTTTGTGAAGAAATTGTTAATCGTTAGAATTTCCTAAAAAAAAGATTTGTTAGAAAGTCTTTTTTGCAAAATTTTTACCCGACAAATTTTTAGTCCACAAAATTTTCTGAAAATATGAATTAAATTTTTATGGAAAACATTTCATTCCACAAATTCTTCTAGAAAATTTTTATTCGCCGGAGTTTTTCTAATAAAAACTTTAATGACAAACTGTTTTATTTTACTATTTCTGAAGAAAAATATTAATGAACAATTTTATGCGTAACAAAATTTTTTATTTAAAAAAAAAAAAATTTCGAAATATGTACCCTGATAAAAAAATATCTGTGTAACAAAATGTTCTTTAAAAAATTGTAAAGAACATTTCTAAAGAAAATTTCTGTCCGACAAAATTTTTTAATTAACATTGATAAACATCTATCCCACCAAATTTTTAGTAGAAAAATTTGTATCCGAAAAATTTAAATTTGTATCCGACAAAATTTTGTATAGATAAATTTGTGTGCAACGAAATTGTTTTACAAAATATATTCATCCGACAAAGCTTTTGGTAGAAATGTGTATCCGACAAAATTTGTAATTGAAAGATTTATGTTCAACAAAACTAAAATTTGTATCCGAAAAAAATTTTTTTTAGAAAAATTTGTGTTCAACAAAATTGGTTTACAAAAAAATAGCAATTTACCAACATTTTTGTCAAAAAAAATTTGTATGTGACAAAATTTGTAATTGAAAAATTTGTATTCTCAAAATTGTTTTACAAAAAAAAAAAAAAAAAAAAAAAAAAAAAAAAAAAAAAAAAAAAAAAAAAAAAAAAAAAAAACATTTATCTGACAAAATTCTTAGTAAAAAAATTTTTATCAGACAAACTTTTTTATAGAAATAACTATTAATTTACTACATGTCATAATATATTTTTAAATATTTTAAAGTAATTTTCTCTTTCCTTTGCAGATACTGAAACTGTTCACCGTTTTTGCATTTAAAAAGTAAGTTTGATGAAAAAGCTGGAGTATTAAAAATATGTTGCTTGGTTTTAAGTTGCTCTCATTAAATGAATAAATAATTCCAAGAAATAGTGATTATAACATAAAATTTTGTAGCCTTACCTTGAGAAAAATGAAGAACTTAAAATAAAAACTTATTTGGTCTATAAAAAATAAAGTTCAAATTTTAAAAATTATATTATTAATAACAATAAACTTCATGTGCTGCAGTACATATTATACAACATACATACTGAATAACAAGGAATCTGCACACACATACACACACACACACAAAATAAAACTACATGATTGTTTGCTAAGTCGGTAAATGGTTACACAAGAGAGACATGATTCTAGCTGTAAGAACTGCAAATGACCAGTCAGTCCGTGCTTGTTAAATGGCATAGAGCTTTACTGGACAGAAATGACTGCTACAGAACGGAAACCATTAATGACTTTAAGCACTTTTAATCCAACAATCATGAACGCAGATGATTCTTCGTTTTACTCTGTTTTACTGAGTAACTCTTTTTTGACTTCCACAACTGTAAACACTAAAGTTGTACTCTCTTCTTGCCGTAACAAGTCTGAAAGCCAATGACGAGAAAATCTATACTAAAACTATAATTGCTATTTGTATAAAAAGGATTGTTATTGCAAAAGTTACTACCACCACACCGCTGCAACAAGGAACTCTACAACTTGCGTAAGTGCAGCTATACACTGAGAGAAAAATTATTTTGCTACTATTACTTGAAGGAGACAACTTTTCTATTAGTACAGGCTAAGCTGTGGCTAAAAATAGTTTCCTATTTTTAAGTTGAAAGAATTATCACTAAAAAAGCTTTCTTAATTTTGCTAAAAAATTAAATTTTAATTTACTTGTTATATTTCTCTCAGTGTTCCGTTTTTACTAAACACTTTAGATATTTGTGCAAAAGAGCTCTATTATGTAGCACAGGAACCAACTAATCCACATTTGTTGATTGCAATAAATGCCGTTTATTATTGTTCTTCTCTGTCGTGCTTTTTGCCATTCAAGCTGAAGTTTCTTTTCAAAGTCTTGTAAACGTAGAAAAAATGCGAACAAGCCAACAAAAACTCAAAATAAAACCAAGTGATGGATATAATATCATACGTAAATACTTTGGAAAAGCAAATGTTGCATGTGGCATAGTCTTATAAAGAAGATAATAATATTTTCTGACTTTTTTTTTTTCTTTCTTTAAAGTGATATTAAATGATCATGACTTTGAATTGGTCTGCAAAAACAAGATTTCAGAAATAAGCAAAAGAATTTGAAGAACAAACGGAAGACGGTATTTATTAAAAGGAATGATTATTTAACTCTTTAAGGGGTTTAAATATAAAAGCGGAAATTTTTAAGCAAATCAGTTAAAAGTTTTTGACAATAAAAATATGTTCGAAATTTTAGGGGAACAGGGTTTCTTATAGAGAAACTCATACCAAAAGAATTTTTAAATAAAAATTTTTATCAGCCGAAATTTTTAATAGACATAGAAAAAAATCTAATAGAAAAATCACAATAAAAATGTTGTAAAAACAATATATTCGGAAATAATTTGATATAAGAAAAAATGTTCATCAGACATTTTACACGGACAGATTTGCATTAGACAATTTTTTAAAGATTTGCATTAGACAATTTTTTAAAGAAAATTTAGTCTCAGAAAAGATTTTCTGAAGTAAAATTAGCTTTAGATAAAGTGTTCAGAGGTAACATTTGTATCAGACAAATAACTTATCCGACAAAATTTTTTGAGAAAAATTATATCAGACTAAATGTTATGGAGATTTTCATCATACAAAATTTGTGTCAAAAATCATAAAAAAATTTGTGAGGGTCACCGTTTTTGGGAAGAGTTTGATATAAGAAAAAATTTTCATCAGACAAAATGCTATACAGACAGAGTTTCAAGGCACAATTTTATGCAGACAAATTTGCTTCGGACAATATCTTAAAGGAAATATTTTAAAGAAAACAAGACAAGACGTTCTAGAGTACAATTAGCATCAAACAAGATTTTTTACGTAAAATTTTATCACAACAATATATTATCGGATAAAATTATTTAAGACAAATAATATCAGACAAAATTTTATACAGATTTTCATCCTGAGGAAAACCTTGTCTTAAACAAGATTTTCTGAGGTAAACTTAGCATCAGACAAATTTTTTAACACACAAAATATTCTGAGAAAAAATTGTATCAGACAAAATTTTATACAAATTTGCATCATCCAAATTTTCTATAGAATAATTTGAGTCTGATTTGATATCTGACGTAAAATATATATTCGAATTTTGACAAAATTTTCAATTTTTTTTTTCAAAAAATTTTTAGTGAAGAAAACTTTTTATCAAATAAAATTTTAAAATAGAACTTGTATTAGCAAATAAATTACACAAACTGATTACGTCAGACTAAATTTTCTTAAGAAAAATTTATATAAAATAAAATATTCTGATTGAAAAACTCTGAACAGATTATATAAAAAAAATTGGATTTCTATAGAAAAATGTCTGTAAAATAAAATATTTGATTGATATATTCAGAGTATATTATTTAAAAATATTTTAAAAAGAAGATTTTGCATTGGACAAAACGTTCGAAAGTTTTTTGTTGGCCAATATTTTCTAAAGATAAATTTATTTGGGACAAAATTTTATACAAAAAAAATTGTGTTCAACGAAATTTTTATGGAGAAATATATAACAAACAAAAATTTCTTCTGAGTAATTTGTATGAGTCAATTTTGTGTCCGGCAAAATGTTGTAGAAAAACTCCTTTGTTAAAAAAAAAAATGTTTCCAAATGAAATGTTCTATGGGAAAATGTTACACAAGAACTTTATGCAGAAAAATTTTCTATAACCAATTAAGTATTACGCAAGATTTGTATCAGACAAAATTTATGTCGGACAAAATTTTCTATAAAAATGTTTATGCGCAACGAAATTTTATTGACAAATTTTAATTAGAAAAAAATTTTTTTATAGAAAGATTTGTGTTCCATAAAAAAAATTCAGTGATGGGAAAAACTTTTTTAAGAGAAATTTATATCAGACAAAATTTGAGAAGAACAAACTATCTGTAAAAAAGCTTAAGCGTGACAAAATTCTTATCGAAAATATTTAATTAAATAGGATTTTTTATAGAAGTACCAATAAAATTTCTGTAGATAAATGTGTGTACTACCTAAATTTCTGTTTATAAAAATTAAGTATTAGAAAATAGTTTTTAAAGAAAAATTTGTTTCAGACAAAATTTGCGAGAGACCAATTCTTTAAAACACGTTAATAGTTAACGAGCATATTCGTAAAAACTATTGAATATTATAATTATTAAAGGTTTATTTGACAAACTTTGCACAGATATATGTCAAATAAGCATAAAACTAATTCGTTTTCTTTATGAAATAAAATTGTTGCCTGTGTAAAGTGTTAAATATCGAAATCTTATAATCATATCTATTATTTGTAGCGACTTCTCCTCAAAACGTAATCGTGTATAACAAAATTTCTTAGAGTTCGTTTAATTCTTCTTGGAATTTTTCTTTAAAACAAAAACAACTGTCTTCCGTGTTGCTCATATAATTACCGCAGGGTATATTTCGTTGCTTTTACATTCAAAAAGTTGTTGAAGAATGAATTTTTTAATTCGGTGCAACAGTCGGTCTTTTATTTTAGTTCATTTTTGTTTTGTTGTTGTTGTTTTTTTTTTATTATCAAGTTTCTTTCCAGCTTGAAATTGTTTTAAACCACTGTAATTGAAAGAAATCGTGTTTGCGCGCAGACGAAATAAAAAGTGATCCGCTCCACATGAATTGTGTTGTTTATTTAAACAAGTACTGCTTCTTTTGCTGCTGCTCTACTCCCAGCTTGATGGTGCAGTAATATCATAATTTTAAGCTGCTGCAGCAATAATTCTTAAATTATTATTTTACTTTTTAATGGATGTGCTTTTAAAGTTGCTCCAATTTGAGAGGCAACGGTGCAGGGTCTGATATTGTGTTTCTAAAAGTCTGTCCCACTTGTGTTAAGTGTGTATGTTTTACAATTTCACAAGTGCCCCTTGCGATGATCGGGGATCAAAAGATGATCGTGTAAATCTTTAGAGAAGAAAAAAAAAACAAAAACAAATTAAGAAAAGGGGTTATAACAAGTTTTCCGGCTGCTTCTTGCACGTGTTGTTGTAGCTGTTGTCCACAGCATGTTGTTGCTTGCACATACATACATACCTACTATACATATGCACATGTATTAAATAACAATAATGTGGAATAATTGTTGAACATAATGTGGATTGTGCTATAGCAGCAGCAACACAAACAGCAGTGTTATTCAGTTTGACAAAAGCAGCTGCTGTCATTTTGATTATTTTTTTCCTCAGATTTTTTCTTTTAATTCCTGTTGGCTTTAAATCACTTGTAAAATTTTGCAAGAAAAGCAAAATTTTTTCTTAAACAATCATTTATTATTGGTTACGACAGTTGGGTTTAAAAATAAGTTGCATTTTAGAACAAAAAAAAAATGGTTAAAAAATGCTTTGAAAAAATTATTAAGCAGGAAACAAGGCTCTGTAAAATTTGAGTTTTTGATGCCAAGTTTAAGTTTAGAAATGCTTAAGAAGAATAAACCAAATCTTCCGATACTAAAAAAACAAATACATCACCTTTATTTAGTAGCACAAAATTAATTACCACCGCAAAATTAATCATCCAATTACTTTGTTAAATAATTGTTTTATTAAGTAAACAATTTTTTTTTAACTATTGTTAATGTTTATTTGGACTTGTACAATTTTGTCTGTTGATCGAAAAATATAATATCAGCCAACGAAATAAAGCAGCTCAGGGATGAAGAACTGATCTCGCGTCATCGTAATTATCTCTTAAGTGCGGTCAGGCTTGTTGTTTTTGTTATTCGGCCTTCGAAAGTTTTGCGTCTCAATCGCACTGGTTAATGGTTTGTCGCAACTAAATCTATGTACACACGGTTGTCAGATGTTACAATATTGTAAGATCTGGCAACATGCTGACAATATAGTGACAATGAAAAATTGTCCCGCAGAAGTAAATTGTGTGTTCGGACGATCGTAAGAAAATCTTACAATTTCATTGTCAGACTATGATCTGAAAAATAATTCATCTGACAACAAAAATTGCCAGTTCACACGGTTGTCAGATTGTTAGATGAAAAAAATTGCCAGACATGTTGTAAGGCATTGCCAATTATGTATATCAACAACCATCTGTTTGGCAGTGTTGCCCATCAAACTTTTTTCTGACAATGATGCCATTGTCAGATGCATTAATTTTATACATATGACAGTTAAAACTGAGCTTACAATACCAGCCAATTATCTGGCAATGCCGACGAAGAGTGTTCTCACGGTTGTCAGATGCCTGACAACATTGTCTTCTTACAATTGATTGACAATTGTTTTTCTGACAACGTTGTAAGTTAAAAGTTGGCAGCTCACAGGATTGTAATACATTTTCACACAATTTTACTGGCAATATTGTAAGATCTGAGAACCGTGTGTACGTAGCTTAACTGTATTAGTTTACAGCTTTTTAGAGGCTGCAACTTCCAATGTCAAGACATATGTCGTTATAGCTAGTCACTCCAACGCTACAAACGTACTGTTAATACCATTTTGGGCATATGGTATCCGTCACACCGCCCATGCTGTGTATCCTATACTTTACAAAGTTACTTTGCAATTAAATTAAATAATAATATCGGCCAAGTGGCTGCCACCAGTTTTGATACACATTTACGTTTGTTTTATCGCATTTTCCGTAACTTTCCGCAATAGTTTTGTGATTACCTGGGACTTATTAGCATAAGCCAGCGACTTCAAGTAGTGCCAAAAAAATAACTCTGGGATGGTTAAATTGCTGGTCACATTAAATCGCCAAAACGGGAAATTAAGCGATTAGGAAATGCTTTCTTCACAATAACCATTGTGGCTCCTGCTTGTGTATGTGATTATACCGTCTTGCTGAAACCAAACCCCACTCATTCAATTGTGGCAGTAAAAAGGCGCTTATCATAGCTCTGTACTGTGTTGCTAACGGCGTCCTCAAAAAAATACTATCCAATCACTCCTCCCGCATGAACACAGGACCACACAATAGCCTTAACAGGATGTAACGACCTTTCGTGAATGACATGCGAATTTTCAGTGCACCAGAAACGATAACAGAACCAGCCGGCTTGGACATATAATAAAATAATGTAGTTCGACTTATATACGAATCGAGAATATATTTTCAAATAAAATTGCTGCATTCGTGGAGTGTACATCTTCCAATTGTATGCAATTTTTTGCAATTGAGTGCCTCGATGGCTGATTTGGTAGAGTACTCGACCAACTGTCTGGAGGTCGCAGGTTCGATTCCTGCTACAGACCCTGGGTGTTACCGCAGACAAGCAAAAAAGCTTCGCAGTTTTTGAGTGTTTGTTACAAAAAAAAGTTTGCTGATATTTAAAAAAGTCAGATACTCATCCAAGAAACATAAAGTCGCAATAATGCCAAACATATATTGTAGATAAGTGGAATGCAATCGTGCTTACTCTCTGAGCAGGTAGAAGCTACTCTTAAAAACTTCTTCGCACACTTTGTAAGTATTATATGTATTAGTATTTATTGAACACATATGGCCTGCTTGACGATCTCGAAAGTTAACTTTCGCTTCAATTCTGATCGACAAAAACTTGAGTTTTGATCTATTATCAGCATATTTTTTGGCGTAACTTATAAACAAAAGTTCGATATATATAAAAGAAGTGAAAAACTTGCATAAAAATAATATAAAACAGGTCACCCGCAAGTTCAGATTGCTTACAACAAAAGCAAAATTGTGCCATTTTTCTTGAAGCGAGAATTGTATATATTAATGATTGATTCTAAAACTTAATTAATTAATAAAGCAGTTGCTATCAAATAGCAAGATTTAGAAGGCAATGAGCCATAGAGAGATTATTCAAAATCATTTTCCAATTACTTCAAAAAATAATTTAAATCACTTACATAAATATTTGATTTGATTACTTTTCTGCGCTGAGAAGGAAATCCTTTTCATGTATTCATAAAATTATTTCTTTATGTTTTAATTCATTTTGAAATTAAATGTCTTCTTTTTTTCTTCTTTTCAACTTTCGAAATAGTCAAAGAATTTAAGTCGGCAATTTGAAATCATAATTACACATACAATTTATGTGACCGGAAATTAAGAGCAATTTCGTATAGACCATGATCAAGTTTAATAATTTTAACAAGAAATATTTACACAGTTACAACAAATAAAATAAGCTAAAAGAAATTCCAGCCAAAAGATAGTTGCAACGACACACAAACGCAACTCAAAGAGATATAAGCTGTAAATGGAAAAAGAAAACACCTTGAATAGCTGGATAAATGGTGAAAAATAAACCAGTGAGTAATTTAAAAGGAATTTCAAGGCGGCTTATGTATGATATTAAATAAAAAATAAATAAAAAACTACATCCAAATAATTCAAATTACACGTTTTATGATTTGAAAGCTGAGAAACAAAGATAATAAAAAAATCGTCTACAATGTCCTCGTGTTCTTATTTGCAAACTACTGTCAATACGACCAGTTTAAGCAATTTGTGTTTGATGTTTTGAAAATAGGGGTTGCCAGATATATAAAATTATACCCATATGCTGTATTAGTGACAAAGAAGCGACAGAAGGGCATGTTTCGATAATGGGAAGGATAATGGACCCACCCCATAACACTCATTTCTGTTCACCAACGCTACTGGCCGATGAGAGATATCACAGAACAGTTGAGCACAGTATAAGTCGCTCACGATCTTTACAGATCTATCCAAGTCGTAGCTGGGAGTTGGTGGTGGCAGCTCAGTATCAGAGGAGTATCAGTTTTAACTATTTAATGAGTGTAGCGTGACGCATGCTGAAATTACACCCATTACGAAAGCAGTTAACTGGCTGAGGTACTATAGAATATAAGAGATGGATATCTGAATCCGTATTGATAGTAAGGCTGCGTTAAATGCGCCTGCGGGTATCTATACGACTTGCAATTTGGTCCATGAAAGCTGGATAATCTGATACCCGTTCTGCCAATTAACCCTTGATGAGAGGTTTCGATGTCTACCACAACAAAAGTCATACGACTTCTTACAGGTTTATTTGCCACAAAAAATGAGAAACTGCTACCCCTCTATGCCCCGAAAAGCAGAAGACCCAAGTTAGACATACACCAGGGAAAAACCTGCAGCCCATGGGAACATTCTAGATGAAATAGAGAGATATTCCAACCTGGAACTTTTTTGGCTACCGGGCCACAGTGGATTGCTCGAAAATGTTGTAGTGGACGAAGTGGCAAAAGCCAGAGTCCGTTTACAGCCAGGGAACGTTAACAGGATGGTTGAAGTCCCACTTAAAAACTGTCAGCCGTGTAGAGTCAACTTTTAGTAGCTGCACACGACGGATGGTCTGGTTAGATTGCCTGCCGAGTAGCTAGTTTAACATGATAACATAATTATATAGGAGAACTATATTTGTGAGATGTTTTCCCAGGCAAAGACTGAGTACTTTGGGGATGGTTTTGGTGGAGGTTAGAACCTCAATTTAATGATTTCTGTAGAAGTTGTAGATTATTGTTCTCTGAGAGCGCTTTATTTGGTCGGACCGGTACTGCTCCAGTTAGCATATCAGAATATAGGGTGAACGGACTGGATTATTTAATCCAGCTTATGGGTTAATTTGGATCTGAGCTGAGGGATATGTAGGCATCGTAGGCTGCATATCTTCCTCAGGCAATATAACAGGACCAAGCAATTTTGGTTTCATGAAACTGGTGGTCTGTATAGCCTAACCTAGCTTAAATTGGGAAGAAAGAAAATTAGAGCTTAATAATTTTTCTTTCAGTACAGTCAATTTTAATTACAACAATAAGCCGATACCTTATTGAGGTAGCATTATTGTAAGGTATCACTTGATTGTTTTAATTAAAATTTACTGTATTGAGAGAAAAATTAATGTGCTCTAATTTCATTTCTTCCCAATTTAAGTTAGGTTATGTATTACATGCCGCCAGATTCATGAAACCAGCCTACATGGGTCTTTGCTTGGTTTTACCTGAGGGAGATATGCAGCTTATGAGACCTACATATCCCCCGACGTTCTGAACACACTGATAATGAGATAACCAATTGTTTGTCGTTTAGAAGCTAAAAAGTTTCATGACTATACAGGTTAGTGGAGAGCATAAGGAAATAAAGAGAAAGATATAAAGAGTATATTCAGGGGTACCCAACTAAATCCAATTGATAAAATAAAAAGAGTGGAGCGGGCTTCTCAACCCTACTTAAACGTAAGGTTAAGACTTAATAAGAAATCAAACAATTTTACACACAATAAAATCGATCAGCTGATTCATTCCATTGTGATCAAATTACAGGCAGATAACTGAACCTTAAGCAAGAGTTTGTGACTGTGTCTTTACAGTATAGTTTTCTCAAATATGTTCTTCTAAACCAAAAAAAAAATTTTTAAATATATTTTATATGGCACCAATAACAATTTTCCTTCTCTTAATTCCGCAAATCTTAAATGATATCCTTAAAAAAATTAGATTGTGCCATAAAAAGTGTATTTTATTAAGTTTTAGTTAATCCAGTCAAAGAAGACTGTATTTAATATTACTGTGAAAAGTGATAAAGAAAAAAGATTTGAAAAAATTCCTTATGCAAAAATGTTTATACAAGAGTTTAACGAGCAACAATAACTTTTTTATATTATTGTTTTTATTACGAGCACTTTATCTACTTGGTAGACATATTTATATATTGTTATTAAAAAAGAAAATCATACGGTAGACAGAACACCATAGATCAACCAGCTATAATTTTTTTTCGTTCTTAACAAAACATTGCCGATCGTCTTAAGTTTATTTAATTATTGTTCACTGGGTTGCATATCCTCCATTGTATAAACTCAGCTGTAATTAAACTTTAACAGACACACGTTACAGCATTTAATTAAAGTCTGGATATGAGAGTACGTTTCTTTTGTACGTTTTGTTTCTTTTTTATTTTTCGAAATATATAAAGTCATAATGCACACACATTCAGAATAAGTGTTTGCTTTTTGAAATGAACAAGCAACAACTTAAACCTGACATGACCTTAAACAAGCAAATTGGATAAACGCTCTTACAAATAAAGATGCTAAAGAGTAGATTATGTAAAAAAATATTATTTCTAAAGAAAGTGGCGCTTCAAGTGATGAGCATGTTTAGCTTCAGACGTGCTTTAAGTCAACATGGCTATTGGTATGATGATTTAAAATTAAAAAAAAAGTGATTTAAATAGTGTTAAAACTAATTCAGTGGCTTTTTCTAAGCAAGTGGTCATAACGTGTTAAAAGACTGGGACTTTCGACGCCTGGGAAACATGTTCTTAACATCGGTGCTTATGCGGAGGGATTGATTGCACTGAATTGTTTTGAGCACACCATAGGCTATACAGTTACTACTGCTGGCGAATGCTACAGCGCCATGATAAGCGATTTCTTATTCCCCTCGGGGAGCAGCTTTTGTCTTGAAACTAGTGCACTCTGGGACAGATAGGGCTGGTAATTTCTCGTTTGTTTTAGCAAATAAAACTCTAGGAAGACACACGACTTATATTGCATTGGACTTTTGAAACCTTCACCAAGGTTTAATTGGCATAATAAGGATCCATAAAGACCGCGAGAGGTTCTGCTTGCAGACCGTCTATAAGCTGATTACGGTTAAGATACACCTACCTTGGCTGAAAAGTTCTGGCTGTGGTTTAAATTTAAACCGCAGGAGGAGTATTAGTCTGATAATGTCACTTTTCGGGGGCTAAAAATTCTCCGAGGTGCTGTTGTCTGGCAACAGCTACCTGGAACGCAAGGAATCAGAAGTGATGGCTAGACAGGTGCGGGTGGATGCTCTTAATCGGCTTAATGGTCATCTAGGATATTGCATAAATAGCTGAGCTCTTCAGCAAGGGATTTGTCCATAAGCCTACAAATTTATAGCTAATAAGCCCCAGACAATCGACAGGAATGCAAACAGTTTTTCACCTAAAATATTGCGAAAAATTATGGGAAGTGCGATAACTCGAGCAGAAATGTATAGCAACACTCCAATTAAATTTTATAAATAGGGAAAAATAAAAATTAATTCGCCTTGAATTCCTCAAATTTGTTGTTCTATGAACTTCGTTGAAGTAAAATCTCGCTGCATAGTTTTACAAAAATACACTGTCATATTTTACTGCTACTACTACAAGCATATAAATATGAATATATGTTCTAGGCCACCAGTGCTTTAGAGGCACTGTATGGAAATCATATCATTTCCTCCCTTTCTGCTCAAAAGTTTTTAGTATCCATTATTAAAACTAAACATGAGCGCTCAGTATGCGGCTGATGGCCGGTCTCCTACTCCCATAAAAACACATTTTATTTTAATGATAAATAGTTTTAATTCTTACTGTCAAGACTTTAATAGTTGCAAATATATTTCTTTACTTTTCTGTTTAGCTTACACGTTTTTTTTTTTTCTTCGTTCAACAAAGAAATTATGCAGATTATTAAGCGCAACAATTCTCTACTAACAAAAGTTGAAGGAAAATATAAAACAAAGAAAAAACTTATTTCATAATTATCGTTATTTGTTTAAGTTTCATTTTATTCAACTTGAGCTTGAACTCTGGGGAGTCTCCTTGTCTCAATTTACCAGTAAACTAAACAATAGCAAATGATTTGTTATAATTGGAAGGCATTAATTTGCACAAATTTGCTAAATATTTATAATAAATGTTGTTGTTATTTTAAGTGTATTCAACTGTTTAAAATAAAACTTAATTTCACAGATACATTTCTTTTATTTACAATACAAATCGTTTGACTCAAGCGAACGAGAGATTTGTTTATGAATGAGAAGCTTGTAACGGTAGAAAAAGAGACGAATACACAGTAGCCCGATTCACAACCTTGTGCAAATGACCTTGCGTCATTGCATTTGCAAAATACACGCAAAAATGTCTCTTTTGCAATTGCAGAAATATGCAATCTCAAATGCACAAGATTGTGAACCGGGCTAGTGTGTATGTTGCTTGCAGGCTTATGCCATGACGCATAGATATTGAAGAGTTTTAGAAGGACTCCGCTGCTAACCAAGGGGTAGATCATGTTCATATTGCTAATAGGTGTGATGTTATTGTAAAATGTCATGTATAGGGTCGTTGGCGGACGTCCTCAAATCTCTGCTAGGGGCAGGTTTTTACATGTCATATTCCTAAGAGCGACACACTGCTTTCTGGCTAGTAGAAGGGAATACGCTGTTTATTTGTTATATCAAAGAAAGCTCTAGAATAGGAAGGCATAACTTAGCTTGAATGAATCTTCCGAAATCCTCACAAACGATTACCTGGCAGAATGAAGATGACACGTTGTTCTAACTGACACAACATTTCGGCGTTGACCGCGGTTGAAGTGTCTGCCTTTATGACAATCACGTTCTGGCTGTAGTTGAGATCTAAGTTTGGAGAGGGAGAGTATTTGGAATGTTCTGTGATAACTGAGATGCATATCCTATTTTCGAAGTTAGAGTCCCAAAAGGGCGGCTTTTTTGCAACATATACCTGTAATGTTTGCCTGATAGACTATTTTATCGCTGATCGTGATTCGTGTGGCTGTACCGTGACTGAAACAGTTTGTCTGTGGTTTAGATCTAAGATTGCAGGGCGAGAAAATTCGTATTCCCTGATAATTGAGAAGTATATCCGAATTTCGAAGACTTAATTAGAGTCACTGAGATGATGCTTTCTGGCAGCAGCTAGTAAACACCACCAAGATAACTGCAATATAAGTTACTACAAGTGGTGCAAAGTGGTGTGAGTAGTTTAAGAGCTGAGCGTCTTTGCCGTCTTTAGATCGTCAACTCATTAAATTCTGACTAGTTCAGAGTATCTGGGAAACTGCACACAGGAAGGATTAGAGGACTCAAGTTATTCAGCATTTGACAAATGCTATATGAACCTTGCAAGACATTTTCAGTACTGGTTAGCCGTGAACTAGTTCTCTCCTTAGAAAAGGTCCACTCATTAAATTTTGACTATTTCAGAGTATCTGGGAAACTGCATACAGAAAGGATTAGAGTACTTAAATTTTTCAGCATTTGACCAAAACTTGCCACCTATATGAACCTTGCAAGCCATTTTCAGTACTGGTTAGCCGCGAACTAGTTCTCTCCTTAGAACAGGTCGACTCATTAAATTTTGCCTATTTCAGCGTATCTAGGAAACTGCATACAGGAAGGATTAGAGGACTTAAATTTTTCAGCATTTGACAAAAACTTGCCACCTATATGAACCTTGCAAGACACTTTCAGTACTGGTTAGCCGTGAACTAGGTCTCTCCATAGAACAGGTCCACCGTCAGAGTGGTAGGAAGTAACGCAAATCGATTGTATGTTTGTGTGATCATTAATTGAAGTCATAGAACCTGTTTTATGATCTCCAACGAGAACGTTTGTCAGCCTTGCAAGCTATGAGAAGCGCTGTTGAGCTATGAACTAGTTATCTCTTTAGAACTGGTCCACTGTCGGAAAAGGCCGAAATCACACATCTTTGTGCTTAAATAATGCAGTCATATGAACTGTTTTATGATCTCGAATGTGAAATTTTGTCAGCATTTTAGCATTTTGAGACAGGCAATCCTTATTTATGTTTTACTTTTAAGTTACAGTGGAGATTAAAAAAAATGCGATAAAATTTTTTTTTTTTTTATCTTAGACAAGTACTCAGGGGATATATAGGGGCTATATATCTAAGGGGATATATAGGGGCTATATATCTAAGGGGATATATAGGGGCTATATATCTAAGCAGTGCATTGTACTGAAACTAGGAAAATAGATTATGAGAAGGAATAAAGAGGGAGTAATGTTTGTGAACTTAACACACGGAATGACCAAAACAAACGTTATCACAGCATTTAAAGGGTTGAAACTAAATTAGTTAAAACTGATCAGTGCCTAGTGTATATACCTTATAGCAATGCAGTGAAAAACATTATATTTTTGGGTTGTTCATATGCTTCTTTATCATTTTGAATCTTGACGAATGTTTTATGGTCGAAATTGCGAAAAAGTCTGATAGTATTATATATAATTGGGGTATTCAAACGGTGTCATATCACGCGTAATTTCATAATATTTTATATAATGCTTTGAACAAAAAAGGCAGAAAGTACTCGTAATAAGACTGTAAAAATCTCAGCAGACTCAAATTTAAAATAACTTATATCAGAATGCTTATAGTATGTAAATTTTTTCATACTAATATATTAAGACTTATGACTTTATGACAACCCATGACAGAAATTTAAACTTTTTTGCTATGCACACTTTTTCCACATGTTTTCTTCTGTTCGTTTGCAAATTTGCCCTTGATTTAAACTTTTAACTAAATATTTAAAAATTCTAGTTCTTTGTCTAATCTCTAGTTAAATGTGAAAAGTGCTTTGACTAGAAATTGCGTTTAGAAGTTAGAAAAAAAAACTTTTAAGCTTCAGAACATAAGCTGCTTTCTTATCTTAATAAATATTTTATGTTCATTTGTTTCTTTTGAACCATTAAATATTAACTGGAAGGAACTTCCACAGACACAGCATAAGAAAATTTCCTAATAAATAAATAATTTAAATCTACAAACAAGCAGCTAGTAAACACCACCAAGTTGTTTAGATTTCATTCAATACTCTGCTACTCACAGCCATAGTCATACGAACGAACGCACACTTTCTATAAGAATTTAGCTCGTATGTCATTTTGCATTTAAAGCATTTTGTGTTTCAGTTACAATTCTTCCAAAGCTACTTAAAATGTGAAATATTTATTTTTTCCCCTGTTTACTGCTGCTGAAAGCATTAAATTACATTCTTTAGACGACAAAAGCTAAAATAAACAATAAAATATTTTTGCTGTGGTTACAAAAAATCGTTGTAAAGAAAAGCAAAATGTTTATATAAAAATTTATTTCGCTTAAAATGCCAATTGATTTTGAGTCAATACGAGGCAGCTGGCAAAAAGTCTTCCAGAAATAAATTTCGAAATAACGTCATGATTAAATGTACTCCAAATTTATGGCCGTATTCATGAAAAAAGTTTTATATTTATTAAAGATTTATTTGACAAACTTTGTATAGAAATGTGTCCTTGATGCAAATTAAAATTTGTTCATGCTTGATGGGTCGCACTAGACACAACCAAGCATGCCAGGAAATCAAAATCTTTGATTTTTCACCCAGCATTGTCGATGTCGCACATATTAAGGAATTTCCACACATATTAATACCATGTTTGACAAGCAGTTGGACCGTGTGTACTTAAACATAAACTACTACTTTTAGTCTTGCTCATGGGCAAAGATATAGCAAAAGCAGCTCTGTATTGTTGGTTAGTGTCAAGCAAAATTATTTTCGTTCATTTTGCAAATGCTTACATGATCATTTGTCTTTGCTTGTGAACAGAACTATTTATTTTTGTTTAGCTTAAACAGAAACTATATTAACAAACTATTTGAACTGTAAAGAATAATTGAAAATTATATTAAATTTCATAATTAAAATAAATTTGTTGACTTGACAGAAAACAAAGAATAAAGAAACAATGGAATCAGTTGAAAAGTCAACTATAAGCAGAAATTTATTTACAAATCATGATTGCTAAAAGAGTAATGAGTTTGTGAAGAAATGAATAATTTTTGCTGTGTTTGTCATTTATGTTGAAATATTGTTAACGATTAAAATGAAATGAATGAACGGGATATCAATTTCATTAAAGTTTATTTGGTTATGTTCACATAAACAAAGTTGTACATTGTTTTCATTTGTTTTCTAAAGAAATATAGACAAAAAGCTTAACATTTTTTATAAAAACCTTAAAAGATTTTCATTTTAGTGTAATTTCAAACAATCATGTAAAAAAGATATAACTTGACTTCTTGTATTCCGAAAGGATGAAAAAGTATAAACAGAGTAGTTGCCAGTATTTTTCTTCCAGTTAAGATGCCATATAAATATCCACTTGTACCAGCCCTGTTACCGAATTATTTTTAAGGCTGTGTATTCAAATATGGCTTTAGTTTTGAGATACCTTTTATATTCTCACATGATACGACGTTGCTTTAGTGCCTCCAAATCTGCTCAATATTTTTGCCTGGGATGTTATACAGTCCAGTAAACAACAACTCTTGCTTTAATCTAAGCCAGGGGTGCCCAAAACTTCTACACGGAAGAGCAAACACCAATATATTTAAGGAAAAACTAATTTAATATTCGTATTATTTGATCTTGTTTATATTAATTTCTTTTAAATTCTTCCAGCTAAAAATCATTGTGTTTGTTGTTTTTATATAAAAAGGGTTTAAAAAGTTTTTTTATAAAAAACTACAAAAACAAAGATCTTTAGCTGGAAGAATTTAGAAGAAAGGAAAAACTAATTTTATTCAATAAGCAAAGCATGCGAAAGTATTGATGCTTTGCATTTATTTGTGTACACGCACATGTTTATATTATGGCGCACAGCCTATAGCTAAGTGCTTTTACAAAAACAAATGAACACCAAGCGCATAGGGCTTGGCCGTTTCTGATCTAAACAGTTAATCAAATATGTGGTAGAAACCCATCGTTGTGATGGGTTTCTACCACATATCGTTTTCAGAAGGTGTGGTAGAAAACGATCGTTTTTGAAAATGTTTTAGGGATCAGTTTTTTATGATTGCTTTTTTAAAACCGCACTATTATATAAAGAACATTTGCAATTAAACTAGTAATTAAATATATTTTTCAAATGCATGATGAAATATATTCATCCCGCCTTATTTCTTTTTGAAGACTAAACGTTTTCAAATTTGATTTCTATCACACGCAGAGAAAACACATTTCGTCGTATTGTTATGCCAACATTAGTATATACTCTATAACAATTTGTATTGTTGCCGCAAAATGCGTATTATCGTTTTTAACATAGTTTAAATCTTTACAAATATATTATTGAAAAAATGTTACAGTATCTATTATTACAGTTCTATTGATTTCAAATATGGTTGGATGGAATAATAGTATTTAAAATAAATGGTTTGAATACGATAATAGCTATTGTTATATGTATACAAAACATACATGTGGCAACACATCTACGTTTACAGACTAAACTTGCTATTGTTATATTTGGTCAAGACGTTGACATGTCAAGCAGTAAATTCTTATTCTGTGCCTAGTTATTAAGAAATATAAAAAAGGAAGAAGTTTTTGTAATGTAAATTTTTGGTAAAATAAATAAATAATCCGATCAAGGAGAATTGTTAAAAACTTCTCCATAAATCAACAATAATACACCAATGAAGACAAATAGGTTTGTATCAGCATTTTATTTTTAGAAATGTATAGATCTGCAGCCCAATAATTTATCCAAGATACCAGGAAAATGCCCAAATCGTATTGCATTTTTGGTTATTAATTAAAATCAATAATTTTTAAAATAAATTATGTTTTTTAGCAGAAATTGTATGCTTGTATTTAATTCTGTGGCCATCATCCGGATGTGGCAATGGTAGTTTATATTTTCATTCACAATAATAGAGATGAGAATGATAATATGATATGGTTGCCATGCTAATATTATTAAAACCTTTACCAAATGTATGGTTGCATGACATGTAATGGTTCTTGGATGCACTTAGTTTAGCAAATAACTTCTCAGACTAAAACCATGTTATTTGGTTGTCTTTAACCATAGACTTCAACAATAGTATGTTGCCCTTAGAATATTGTTATCTCAACCATATAATTTTTTCTACGTGCACACACCTGAATGAATGTAATATATAAATAACTGGAAATGGAGTAAATGGCTCACCCTTTTGGCATGATTTCCAATCCTTGAACTTCGGACACCGCTATTTTCATTACAAAGTGTTTATATTATCGCAGCACACTGTAATTGTTTTTATCACTAAAATTTGTTTTTAGTCACTCTTGCAGACCTTGTAGTTTTTGTTTGCCTTCTGTTTTGTTTTAGCCATTTAATTAAGTTATTAATTACTATTAAATAATAATTTATTATTAAAATTACTTTAGTTTGGTATGTATTTAAAAGCCAATTTATCATGGTAAACTAATATTTATTTAATTAAATTTAAAAGTTCATTTTAATAATGATTTATTTTTAAGCAAAATATTTATGCTGAAGTATGTGCTTCAGTTTACAATAAATAATTACCAATAAATAAATAAAGTTTTAATGTATTTTTCCGTTTATAAAAATAATTGCCAGGAAAAACTAATATATGTGTGTTTATTAACTAATTTATATTTTAAAATAAACAACTGTATAAAAAATTGAATATTGAAGATGAAATGGGTAAACTTGCTTTGAAAGATTTTTGAACAGAGTAGGCCAAAATCGAAATTTTGTTTACTATCGAGTACAAGAATTCGTAACAAAATTCAGCTGCTGCGTTACAGCTCACACTGCAAAAGTCTGCGTGTATACTATAAAGCGGCAGTGCCATATAACAAAATGCTTTTTCAAACTAGACTTTTTTGATTGTATAGGGTGGCGTAGAACTACCTTTATGGTCGGAATGAAATGGCATAATTAAGACGCTGTTGGTAGCCTATTGTCTTCAATTCTTGAACAAGCTTAACCTTACACGGGACCATGGGTAATGTGATCAAAATCCTCTGTGATAACCCCAGTAGTGCCAAACGTCTTTCTGTTGATGTTTCTGGACTATGCTGTACACTAGCACGTTGGATCGTCTAGTATATGTAAGGTGTTCTACTCTACCATGTTGTGGAAAATTTGCAACCGGGCGTTTTATTCTAGATGCTAAAGGTCCAGTACTCATATAAAAACAACGACGAGCTGTTTCAACAATTTTTGATCGGTATTCTGTTGCGTACTGTTCTATGTTAAATTCCCTAAGTCTGCTTCATAAAGTTCTGAAATAAAAATAAAAATTATGGATAAACTAACATGCATGTTCTGAGAAACAGAACTCGCTTAAATTTTACGTTTTCGATTTGAAACGCCAAATAGGTGTTCTGAGAAACGTATAACGCAAGAACTATGGTTCTGCGATTTGAAATCGCCAAATAGGTGCTCTGGAAAACGCATATCGCTTAGAATTGGCGACTTCAATTCGCATGTGTATATTGAAGTGAACTAATTGAATTCGTTAAAACTGAACTTGCAAAAGGCAATAAAATTATTTACAATTAAAATTTAATATGTTTTCTTTTTATTTCAATAAAAAGTTTAACGAATTTTACACATTTTCATTAAGAAAACTAAATTGAAAAATTGTCTATTTGTTTTTAATTTTTTTTTTTTTCGTTTTATATTACTACCACATATATACAAATAGATTTTGACTACGTCACAGCAGATGTTTGAAGTTAGTTTGATCAGCGTGTATGCGTAATTACTTCAAATTTAATTTTTGTGTGGTCTTGGCAGAAACAGCATCAATGTTTTTGGTAATAAATATAAAATAAAAAAATTTTTTATGAAACTTGCTCATGTTTATAAACAATTTTAATTAAAAAAATTGTTTTTAAGGCACTAAAGAAATAGATCACAGCGACTATAAGCCTTCGTGCAGCAACATAAATTCATTTGCATAAAAGTACACTTCAGTGTGGCCATCTTAGAGTTTTTAGCTATACAAAAAACTGTTGTTTTTATACGGCGGCGCTGTGACTAATTAAAACGATTTATGCCTTCACGTAAGAAGTTGCCGCTTGGTTAACAAAGAAATAGCTCAAAAAACTGTAAGCTAATACAGTTAGTTAAGGCAAAGAGTTAGCCTTGAAAGCGAGACGCAAAACTCTCGAAGGCCACACAACAAACACATGCCTGACCGCACTTAAGAAATAATTACGCTGACGCGAGAGCTGTTCCCCAGCCCAGAGTTGCTTTAAGACTGAAAACAGGGGTCTAATCACCGCATACGATATCGAAATAACTATTGTATCGAACAACATTACGATATATCTAGATTATGGCAAAAGATGCATATCGGATCGCAATTTAAACAAAATGTAATAGATTGAAGTCCATATGTTTCGTAAAAGTACGAATACAAAAAATAAATCCTTCAACTTATTTGTGTTATTGCAATACAATTTATTCGATATCGTAGGCCATGATACCAAAATGAAAAATTTCGATAACTTTGCTCGATATCGTATGCGGTGATTTGGCCCCAGTTTTATTTTATCTTTAGCTACTGCCATTATCTACGTCTTACAACAACTTCATTTGTTTAACTCTTTCTCTCTCTCTGCCTCTGTCATTTCTACTTTTCCATAATACTTTAACTTAAAACCTCTGTCGCCTCTTAATCGTTCTCTTGTTCGTAGCAGCTACAAAAAATTTAATTTTCCAAATTGAAAATGTTTGTAAAATAAATTCCTTGTTGACACGGCACTTACAACATTTTAATTAAATTGTAGTATGCCGCTGTCTGTCCAACGTTTTTATACTTTATTTAATAATTATTCTTATTGCACCAACAGGTCAGAAATTGTCACTCAAATGAGATCAAGCTAAAAGCTGTAGCAGGATTCCTTTTTAAGTAATCGTTTTCTTTTTCCCTTTTTTATTTATTTTTATTTTCATTCTTTGACATCAGATTTTTTTGTGCATTCAATTTATTAAAAAAATTACAAAAAAAAAGAAAAAAAAAATCAACTACCCAAAGTATCTTTAAACCACAAACGCATTACAAAGTGAGAAATAAAGTTTTTATCACAATTAAACATTTTGTAAAAAGTTATTCATTCGTTTGAAGCAATATTTATAAAGAATAATATTAATGAAAAATCAGAGGCAGCCGAAATGGAGTGAATTTGTTAAGTGCTATGTTCGCTGGACTGAGCACATTTTTCACGTCTCTAAAGAAGCTTTCAACTGACTTGGGTTTTGGAAATGGTGTAAGATGTACTTCACTTCATCCGATCTCCTTACTATTTATACCACCTACATCCGACCGAAAATGCAATACAACTCTCATGTTTGGGCAAGTGCTCCAAAGTCTATTTTGGAGACGGCCAAGAAGCTTAACGGTGACAGTTGGCTATCCAGCTCTATTGGCTCACTGGAGCATTGACACAATGTAGGGTGCATTACTCTGTTCTATCGTTACTACAATAGATTTTGCTCTCATGAGATTTGGGATATTGTTCCCAAAACTCGCACATTTATACGTAGCACGCATTTATCGTCCAGAGCTCATCCATTTGTGGTCGATTGTCCGGGAGTCGTACTACGCATTACAAAGCCGTACGCTCCTATGGAACAAGTTGCCTGCAGCAAGATAAACGCAAAAAACTTTTTTTTTAATTTTTTTGGTACCAAAATTTGATTATTTTTGTTCTAAGATTATTTAGCAAGATAAACCCAAAAAGCTTTTTCGTTATTTTTGCTCTAGGAGGCTTATTTAGGGTGATTTTTTGAAAAAAATTATTTTGGTACCTAAATTTGGTTCTTTTTGCTCTAGAACGCTTATTTAGCAAGATAAACGCAAAAAAAAATTTTTTGAAAATAAAAATTTTTTGGTACCAAAGTTTGGCTATTTTTGCTGTAGGAGGGTTATTTAGCAAGCTAAACCCAAAAAAAGTTTTCGTTATTTTTGCTCTAGGAGGCTTATTTAGGATGATAAAGGCAAAAAACTATTTTTAAAAAAAAATTTTTTTTGGTACCTACATTTGGTTCTTTTTGCTCTAAGACGCTTATTTAGCAAGATAAACGCAAAAAAAATTTTTTTGAAAATAAAAATTTTTTAGTACCAAAATTTGGTTATTTTTGCTGTAGGAGGGTTATTTAGCAAGATAAACCCAAAAAACTTTTTCGTTATTTTTGCTCTAGGAGGCTTATTTAGGATGATAAACGCAAAAAACTATTTTTTTTTTAATTTTTATTTTGTACCTAAATTTGGATATTTTTGCTCTAAGACACTTATTTAGCAAAATAAACCCAAAAAAAATTTTTTTGAAAAAAAATTTTTTTGAAAAAAAATTTTTTTGTTACCAAATTTGGTTATTTTTGCTCTAGGAGGCTTATTTAGCAAGATAAACGCAAAAAAAATTTTTTGGAAAACAAAAATTTTTTTGGTACTAAAATTTTTTTTATTTTTGCTCTTTTTTTTAATTCTTTTTTTCTCTGTTATAACGTTGGAAAGTTCAAGTCAAGTGGCCACAAACACTACTTCCTCTTTCCCCCTTCTCACAACCTATTTACCTAGTTCTGGTACAATGCACTGCATATGTAGTGGTCAGTCATCCCTTGAGTACTGGTCCAATTAAAAAAAAAAAGGAGCACAATATACAAACATGTACGCATTTTTGCACCTCACTGTATATGTAATTATAAGCCCACTTTAAAATACCCAACTATAGAAATTATGGCTGCTGTGCTCTGATGAAATGAATTATATATACATATATATGTGTGCGTGTGTCCTTATGAGCCTTTTATAAAAAAAAAAATCTTAAAAATTATTACTTTTTCAAAAGTGATTGAAAATTAAATTGATTAATTTTGTTACTTTTTCATACTTATATTTGCTTTATATTTATTTGAAAGCGTTGTATTTAATAATGTTTTTAACCGCGCACTAACAAAAAAATCTGCTCTCTGCTGTTTCTTTCATTGTAGATAATTATTGCAATTTGCCACAAGCAGCACTACAACAATAGAGGCAACTTCATATAATAGACATATGTATGTATGTGTATGGCCATAAGGCTAAATTGAAACAAGGGAAAACAACAATTTCACCATTATTTTATTTAAATAATAAAGGAAAGCGTACAACAGCAACAACAATAAGAATAAAAAAAAGAAATAAAATAAAACATGCAAATAAAATAATAAAAACAGTAGTGTGTATTTTAATTAAATAAATTTGTAAAGTGGATCAAAATACACAAGCCATACACACACACACACACATACACACATAAATACATACAAACACACACATGCAAGTGCTTACACTAGCACACTCATTCGCACACTGTGTCAGTACAATCGTTCTGTCAAACGTTTAGTTTATCATTCGTCCATCCCAGAACAGAACAGCAGCAGCAACAACAACACCAACAGTACTAGCAACGCAACTGGGTGCCGGCTTGACTATTGAAGGCTTATAACAGAAATTCCATTCATCAATTCCAGTTTGAAAAAAAAACATCAAGGTAAAAAAAATTTTTCGTTATTAAAATATTTTAAGAAATTAAATACACGCACTTTATGGTATTAAATGTGTTAAACAAAAACTTTTAACGATAAAAATAATATTTAAATTTGTGGGTATTAAAATTTTGTAGAAGATTTATTTTAATTAATAAAATAATTAAATGGGTTTATTGGATAAGAGAATTTTTTAAAAATAATATGCAGCTAACGAGATAATACAGCAAATGTTTATATTAAAATGAAATAAATAATTTTTTTAAGGATTAAATATCTTAAAACATTTATAAAAAAGAAGATTAAAAAATTCTTCAAGCAAACTATTTATTTTACAAGAGAAACATTTCTTACTAGCTTTTGAAATTAAATGCAATTTTAAGGCTTTGCTCATTATACTCCGGAATTACATACTGATTTCCTTACAATAATTTTATTGAAATTTAGGTTGTTGCTTTATTTTTCTCGGTACTCAGTGACCACCTCATTTCTACGAAAGCCATTCCTGCCCTACGCAGGGTATCCTAGAACTCAACGTTAAGCCGAAACAGGGAGGATTGATTGTTACCATCATGAGAAAAATCAGCAAAAAAATCTAAAAATAAATATAGTTTGAAAAACACGCTTTGATAACAAACTAATTACCAATATAACTAGATAATTATCCGTATGACACGTTCACCTTCAGAAATCGCCAAAATCATCCACTTCCCCGGAAAAACTAGGGCAACTTAAATTTTCGCACTAAATCGAATGACTGTTAATAGATACACAGATACAAGTTCCACTGCCAAAACGCGTAGCGAATATGGTTACGGTTCAGTAAACGAAGTGGTTCCAAATTTTTTGGAGTTCCCAAAGTCGGCGTTAGGAAACGTCCCACCTCAGAAGCAACTTTAATTTTACCACTAAAGCGAATTACCATTTATAACTCAGATGCATGTTCCACGGCAAAAACTTGCATGATATATAAAAAACCGATTCCAAACCGTTTAACGAACTTATTTTGAGATTCCCAAAATCGGCTTCGCAAATCCCCAAAATCCCCTCACTTCCCCGGAAGCCATACGGTAACTCCAATTGTTGCACTTTAACAGCAACATTGTATATACAGTTTTATATACCTACATATGTAACAATCACTCATGGCATGGGTTTCGAGTGTTGCAAACATACAAACAAACAAATAGGCGAACCTACAAGTGAAACTAAAAAAAAATTTTTTTTGACGCATTTCAAATGTTTTACATTCGCACAAGTCCTTGTGCTATTTTTTAGATTTTTTCTTATTTTTCTCATTATAATTGCATTCAACCTTGTCACCCTGTTTCGGCTTGCCATTGAGTTCTTGGATATCCTGTATATTTTTTTAACATTCAAACAATCGGCTTTTCACAGATATTTATTTTATTAGTTTCTAATTAGCTTTTATTAGCTTATAATATTGATGAACAAGTTATTTCTATTTTTTTATTGATTGGCCTATCAAAAAATATTTTTTTTTTTTTCTCATTCAATTATTTATTGAATCTTCACAAAGTGAACTAACAATAAGTATTCAAATCTTAATACTAAATACATAAAATTAATTAAGTCCAGCCAATGCTAGACAAAAATGTTTTATTTTGCACGGTCAATATCGGTAAAATCACCTATTTAACGTTCTGATGGTGGCAAGGGTGTCCCTCTTTCTCAACCGAGAGTGGCCGCCAAAATTAAGTATATTGCGTGCAAGACGATTTGGATGAAGTTCCAATTTACTGATATACCTTGTTGCGTACTTTCAAAATTCGTCTTTTACAAGAGGAACACAGAGATCCTTATGAATTCGTGAGTTTTTTACATACCATGGAGCTGCGGTAATTGTTCGAAGAATTTTGCTTTGCCGCCTTTGAATTTTTTCGATGTTTGAAGTGGAGGCGGTGCCCCATAGTTGAATTTCATAGCACCATATAGGCTTTAGAATTGCATTGTATAATAAAAGTTTGCAATCCAGCTTCAATGTCGAATTTCTGCCCATAAGCCAATTCAGTTGCAAATAAAAAAATATAAAAAGATTGTTTTTCATGTTTCATAGCTGTCTATATGTCGACATTTCATAGGAGCTACTCTAATCGTCAGTAGATTTGGAAACCTTTTGAAAGATATTTTCAAAACATTTAACTATATATTCCAAAATTTTAAATAAATCAAATTTAATTTTAAAAAAGAAAAACGTATTTATAATATCTTTTAAAAAGCCAAAAATAAGCGTTTTATATTGCACACGTGTGCGCCTATGAAATATGGATATGTATCAAGTAAGCAAAAAAAACCAGCTAATATTTTATTAAACATTTAATTTAAAATTTAGTTATAACGTCGAAACCTTAAATATACTTTCTTTTCTGGGCTAGAAATCTGTTTTCTTGACTTTCCTTAGTAGCTTGCCCTAAATTTGTATATAGAGTAAAGAAAGAGTCGTATCTATTGTCCAAGCCTTCTAATACCTCCTGTATGCAATTTCACAGACAGTCAATGGAAGACCGTTAAGGTCCATTAAGAGCATCAGCTCTTAACCAACTTACTCGTCTAACCTTCTCTACTGGTTGCTTACACTACAGGCATCTGTTGCAAGACAACAGTACCTTGGCGGTAATTACCCTTCGTAAACCGGCAATGCACCTCCAAACCCTGCAATTTTAAATTTAAACCACAGCACTGCTTTTTAATATTACATATTTACATATAAGTGGTTCTAACTGCAAAATTACAGCAACGCCCCATATACTCGTTATATACAGTAATTACACCTAACTGCGACGGGCAAATATCTTCTTATGAAACAAAGTATGTCGCGGCAGCTGGACATTGTAAAATATTTTAATTTTCTGGCCAGAAATCATAACTGTGTGTGAAATCCATATATTTTATTTTATCTGTTAAAGCAGGATTTTTTTTTTTTGTTTTTTTTTTTTGAAGAATTTTTTAAGAAGTGAAGTAATATAGTATTTTTTCTTAACACAGAGTTTTATAATTAATTAGGTATATTTGCAGTTTAAAAAAACTCATAACTGTTTTTCAGGTTTTAAAAGTTACATAAGTAATCACATGATTTGAAACCATATGATTTGAAACCACATGAAATCACATGATATGAAATCACTTGTAAGTGATTTGAAACACACATCTGATAAAATATATTGCTGTCAAAGCAATGCTCCAAACAGCATAAGCTGTTCCAGCTTGTATTGAGTGAGACAAAGCTCTAAGGAAAGAAGATGTTCCATAAAAACAATTTATAGGTCATAGATGTATATATACACCAAGATAGCGCCCCTCTTCACACTTTCTTTTAATATTACATGGTACCTAATCTATTTGTATTATGGACTTACGATTTTTTGTTATATAAATTCTTCTTGAAATAAAACAATAGTGGCTAGTACAACGTTAAATCTAGTATTTTATTTTTCATTTTTAGAAATATATATGTATATACTCTTTTTGCCCTTTTTGAATAACAATTTATCCAGCCCTGCCTACAATCAATGCCTTACTAACGAGCGTAAAATTTTGTGGGAGTTCCTTGGTTTTTCTTTTAAAAATTCAAAGAAGAAAGTCTTGCTTTTATGGTTTACGGAATATTTCAACGAAAATATTTTTAAGTTGCGGCTTAAACTTACATTTAAGGACTTTTGTAGGATAATTTCAAACAGTAAAAGCTTTTCCTTCAATTTAACTTAAACTTACGTTTCCTTTCAATATTACAACTTATTTGCGGAAAAAAAACAAACGAAAAAAAATGTTGACATCATATTCCATACGGGCAATGACATGCAACATTGAGCTCACGTTTATAGCCAGAAAGACATCTACTACAAAACGTGGCCAACAAAAAGCTGGCAGCAAATATAAACATTATTGTTAAACTTCAATGTCTGTATTCTTTTGTTAAAGTGGTGAAAGGAAAAAAGGAAATATAGGAAAAAAAAACAGTAAAATCTGAGAAAAACTTGCGCCGTTTTTACAAACAATGTGATTTTTGAAGTTTTGGTATCAAAAAATAGACAGCAAAAAAATCTTTTCAACGTTTTTTTTTTTCTTTTTTTGGCTTCACCAAATCGACCATAAAACGAAATATTGTGTCAGTGTCATAGACGGAAACAATAAGAAGATGGCATAATGGAAATATGTAATTTTAATTTGTAGAATGAAAAGGGATTCTTTGGAAATTAAAAAAAGGACATTTTATAAGAAAGCTCTGCTGCTCTTTTAGCCAAAGAAACATAATAACATTTTTCCAATATTGCTAGTTGGCAAACATAAAGAAATTTTTAAGAAATTTAAAATATTTTTAACTAAATATATTTTTTTATTATTATCAAGCTTAATTTGTTTTATTCATTAAACTATAATAAACTATTTAACTTCAAAGTAGTTTAGCATCACCTTAAAGTTCAAATCCTTAATTCATGATGACCTATTGTTTAACTTTTTAATAACTTGTAATTTAATATTTTAATATTCTTTCCTGGTTTTATGCTTCCCGCCTGCCTGTCTGCCTGCCTGCCTACCGCCCCTTTTAGCTTAATTATAATTTAAAATAAAAATATATGTATAACACAGTCTCCTTTGAAATATTCTCAGTCAATTAGTTTATGTTCTTTGCTGTTTAGTCATAGAAAATATTTGTGCTTGTACTTTTCAATGCAATAGTTTATATTTCCAACAACGGACGACAGTGTAGCATGTATAATAATTAAGTTAGTTTTGTTTTTTTAATAATAAATTTACACAAATAAAGTTTGTATGCACACACAAATATGTAAGTGTGTGTGTGTGTGTTCGTACTGTGCAACAATTAAATAAAAAGAATAAGTATATTTCAAAAAAAAAGAAATAAACTTAAATAAAACCATGGTACTTTAACTAATAGAACATGACTCTGTAGAATGTGTAATGTTGTGCGTGTGAACGTATACAAGCAGAATGATGCCTTAGGGTAGCACTAATTTCTGCAGGCAGCAAGATGAGAATCACAACTTGTAGAAAATTTTGCCTCTGAAATTTTCTATCAAGTGCAGCAAGTTTTATTAAAAAAGTCTGCAATGCAATTGCAGCAAATTTTGTAAAGCAAATTTGCACTAAACACATAGCATTTCTTTTAATGCAATTATGCAACGCAGTCACAAAAATCTTCCAAACAAAAAACTTTGCTAAAAAAAGATGTGAACACATTTTGTAACAAATTCCCAACAGATTTTATAATAAAATATCAACTCAAATTCGCAGATCACTATCTAAAAAAATTTTTAGATTTTCCATAAACTTCTTGCAAATTTTCTAATGGAATTTTGCAATACAATTACAAACATTTTCTAGAGATATTCTCTAAAATATTTTCTGCAAATTTTTAATAAAATTTCAGAATATCATAGCAATAAATTTTACAACTAAATTTTGGAATTTTTTTTGAAGATATTTGTTAATATATTTGCGGCAAAATTTCCACAAAAAAGTTTTGCAACACAAGTGCAAAAAACTTAACACAAAAATTTTGCAATACATATCCAGACAATTTTGTAAAAAAGTTTTTCAATACATATGCAGAAAATTTTGTAAAAATGTTTGCAATACAATTGCAACAAATTTTTTAATATATCTGCAGCAAGTTTTCTAATGACATTACACAATATAATTGCAGAAAATTTTATTAAAAAATTTTGCAAGACAATTGCAGAAATTTTTCTAAATATACTTATTAGCTTGATTCACAATCTTGTGCATTTGAGATTGCAAATTTCTACAATTGAAAAAGTTACATTTTTAGGTATATTTTGTTAGTTTAAAGTTAAAATATACTCCACTATTTTGCAAATGCAGTGATGCAAGACCATTTGCACAAGATTGTGAATATGGCTATTGTATTTTTTCAGCAAATTTTATAGTAAAATTTGCAATACGAGTAAAATTACAACAAATTTTTTAAAAGAATTTCGCAATCTATTGCAGCAAATTCGATAATACAATTTTGGAATATGAATACAATTGCAAGAAATTTTTTAAACGAATTTCGCAATTTATTTGCAAAAATTTCCCAAAAAATTACTGCTATGCAATAGCAACCAATTTTTTAAAGAAATTTTCAAATATATTTGCAGCATAGCTTTTACTGATATATAATACAACTGAAAAAAATCTTCATAAGGTATATTCCAAAATACTTGCAGCAAATTTTCTAAACAAATTTGTAAAACAATTTTGTAGCCAACGAAATTTTGCAATGCAGTTGCAACAACTCTCTGGTAGAGATATATTCTCAAAAACATTTTTAGCGGCCAGTTTGCAATGAATTTTCTAAATATACTTAATATAATTGAAACTAATATTCTACAAAATTTTTGCAATACAATTGCAATAAATTTTCCGTTATTCTTTATTATTGTTATTCTTTGAATATCTTCGGAAATTTGCAATACAATTGCAACAATTCTCTAGTAGAGATATTCTCAAAAACATTTTTAGCAAATGATATACAGATATTTTGCAACGCAAGTGCGGCCAGTTTGCTAAAGAATTTTGCAATACTAATTTTCTACTAAATTTTTGCAATACAATTGCAATACATTTTCCGCAGATATTCTTTGAAATATATGCAGTAAAATGTTTACAGATATTTTGCAATACTAGCGAGGCAAGTGTTTTAATAGAATTTTGCAATATCACCGCAATAAATCTTCTAAAGATATTTTTCGATGTAATTACAGAAAATTTTTCAACATAATTGCAACAGATTTTCAAATGATATTCCTTAAAATATATGCAAGTAATTTTTCAACACGTTTTGCAATTAAAGTGCAGCAACTTTTCTAATAAATTTTGCACTAACATTGCAAAAGACTTTCTAAAGTTAATTCACAAAATATTTGTAACATTTTTCTAAAAAAAAAACATTTGCAACATATTTGCAATACATTTGCAACACATTTTTTAAAGAAATCTTGCAACATAATTGCAGAAAGAAATTTGGTGAAAAATTTGTAGCTCATTTTGAAGAGCTTTTCAATAAAGAACAAATTTTTTTTTTTAAATTTTGCAACAAGTTTGAAGCAAATTTTCCAAAAGATTTTCGCAAAAAATTTTCGTTTATTTATTATTTATTTCACAATTGTAACTAAATTTTCAAAAAAAAAAAAATATTCAGGAAGTTTATAATGAAATGTTTCTACATTTGCTAAAACAATTTTGTGAAACATTTTCTGTGTAGTTTCGAAAGCTTTTAAACATCGTTGTAACAAAATTTTTTAGGAAATTTTTCACTACTGTGATTCACAATCTTGTACATTTGCGGTTGTACAAGATATGTATATGCAATTAGAAATTTATTATATTTTTGAGTATTTTGTTAGTGTAAAGAAAAGATACACTTCCTTGCAAATGTAATGATGCAAGATCATTTGCACAAGATTGTGAATCGGGTTACTTTATTTATTAAAAAGTTTGCAACTTAATTAAGGAATTTGTTCAAAATTGTTGAAATCAAATTGCGATAATTCTTCTTTGAAGAAGTATAGCGAACTGCATTATCTATTCATCGCCGCGATTTTAACCATTTTCCAGATTTTTAAAGAACATCTATTTTGAATAAGGAAAATCATTATAAACGTAGATACATGCTAAAAATGCTGTCCGTAGATAAAAGGATATATTTAAAAAAAATGTGGATGGATTAGCCCAAAATTATTGGCATTTAATACATAAAAAATAGGAATAGAATGGTTTTCGTCTAAAATGATTTAAAAATAGAATTAGAATGGTTTTTGTCTAAAATGATTTAAAAACTTTATCATTTCATTTTAAAATAATTGTAATACATTTAAGGTTATAAAAATTTTAAATATGTTTCTTCATTGTAAATGTTAATGTAGCTGAATATTTTTGTTATTTCAATTTGTGTTTTCAAATTTATAATATTTTGTATATACAATTTTGAAAAAAAAATTTCCTAAAGAAGACACACAACGGAGTTTCGAAATATTGAATCAAATAAACAACGATAATTTATATAAGTGACCTCTAGCTCAACAAACAAGCAATAATTTATTGTCAATTTTATAAAGAAATTTGAAAAAATAAGTGTAGCAAATTTGCAATGCACCTGCAGCAAATTTGTTAATGCAACTTTGCACTATCAGAGCAGCAAATTTTTTAAACAAATTTTGCAAAACGCAAAGATATACAGCAGACTTTCTTTCTGAAGAAATTTTACAATAAGTTAAAAGCATATTAGTAAAGGAACTTCTCAATGCAATTACGGAAAATTCTCTATAGAAATTTTGCAATACACATGCAGCAGTATAAAGGAAACTTTTGTACAGAAATTTTACAACAAATGCGAAACATATTTTGTGTGGCAATTACACACAAGTTTTATAATACTAAAGGCCCGATCAGACTATTATACAAGTATAAATACTTTCATTAGATTTTGTGAGACAAAAGTCTAAACACATTTCTTGCGACTGTCAAAAAGTCTAACGTAAATTAGATTTTGCATTCACACCATCACACTTGATATAAACCAACATAGATGTGCCATCATAAAACTTTTCACGGCGGCAGGTGTACTATTCGTCGTAGGCGATAGACGTGCCGGCGCGTGAAATTCTTCAACAGTTAAAATAATAATTATGTATTACACATCCAAATTCAATAGCACAAACATATTTTATGTGCTAAATATAGCATGAGCAAAATACATTTATAAATGACAGCTAAATTCCAAATTTCGAGCTTTTTTATAACGACAAAAATACTATCAGTGACGGCACCCCATCGGCTACGAAATAGCCGACTACTCAATTTTTAATTAGCTGGTTTGCTAAAAAATACAACCCTGATCCAATGTAAAGTGTTATCGTTTTGAAAAGTTTCAAAAAACAACAAAGTCGTATGGGATGGCAAATTTTGATCGTATTATTTTTCGTATGTATGACGGATTACATTCAGACTATTAGACTTGCAGGTATTATTTGAATTTTTGTCAAGTATTAATACAAAGTATAATAGTCTGAACTGGGCTTAAATACCAAATATTTTATAGAATTTTTTAACGATTTTGCAGTAAACTTTTCAAGGAATTTTTTTCAAAAATATTTGAGCAATACCGCCTGTGCCCTAATATTACTGCTGTAATCATTGTATTTAATAACTAACGGTATGCTAAAGAAATACAACAACTGCAGCAACCATTGACAAAACTTCCAACAACGCAGCCAACATGCATGTTGCAGTACTACATGCAACTTAAATAAATGCATATGAAAATATAACGCAAAAAAAAAGAAATCCAAACGCAGCAGAAGAGAAAATGGAAAAACTGCAAATAAATTAAAAAAAAAAAAGAATCAAATTAAAACTTGTTGCAAAACGTTGTGTTAATTGCATGACAAGTTAGTTATAACTTGCTGAGTTGCGTGCTTCATCACTGGCTGCAGCGAAAGGAAATTAAACAAAATGATATAAATAAGCGCGCAGTAGATCTTTCTCTACTTTTCGTATGACAGTAATCATTACAGCAACATAAAAATAAGGCCGCTTTTTTGTTTGTGCATTTTTTATATTCCAGGCTAAAAATCTTACATCTGTTGCTTTTATTATTTACTTTTTGCTATAGCTGCTATTTGCCAGTATTTAGAACCATATGGTCTCATACATACGTCTACATACAAAGTTGTCTTTCCTTTCATTTAATATCTTGTAGATATTTTTGTTTTCTATATGCCTATGTTCATACTGAATACATATGTATCATGCAATATATGTTTTTAAATTGTGCCGTAGTTATCATATTTAAATATTTTATTACTGTGCCTTCCCCACCGCAGCTGACAATCAGACAGGATGTCTGTTGGCTCTGACATGTTGTCTATGCACGATTTTCTATGTATTTGGATGTTATTTAAAATATCAATTTGACAATTGCGTGACAATTATAATTGCAAACAGAAATAATGTTTGCACATTTGTTTTTATGTGAATTTTTATGACATTTATCACATTTATCATCTGAACATATTAATTTTTCTTGTATGTGCTTAACTACATAAATAAGTAATTTAGATTTTATTTAACAATTTAACAGTTAAAAGTAATTTGTATGTCAAGTCATACGACCGAAAAACGAAAAATAAAGTTTTTACAATTAAGTTTCTGCACTTTTCAAATCAAAAAATAATATTTATTGTAAATTGTCTGTAGTTTACATTTTAGCTACTACCTTTCCCCATCTTTCAGCCAGTATTTAGATTCCACGCCTGAAGAACTCTTTATCTTCTGTGCACAATTCTTCTAAATTTTCTAAATTTTTTAACATAAATTTTGTTTGAAGTAGTTTTAATTTTTTTTAGGATTTAGCCCACAGCAACTGCGAAACAAAAATTATTAAAATTAATATAGTAGGTAATTTTCTTACTCAAACTTCCTTTCAATTTGATGCTTATGGCATTTTGGTTGGTTTTTTTAATATACGAGGGCGGTTCGGAAACTTCTTAGCCTATCAATGAAAGAGAATAGTTAGTTTTTCGAAAATATTTTTATTTTTCAATATAATTTCCTGAAACTTCAATACACTTAGTCCAACGCCAAGTTCCTCAAGTCCAAGTTTTCCTCAAGCTCTTCACAATAGTGGTTTACAACTGTAATTGCTTGCCATCAAGGATTTTTTTTAGATTTGGGAACAGATAAAAGTCACTGGGTGCCAAATCAGGAGAATAAGGTGGTCAAGCAGCTCGTACTTTAATTCGTTGATTTTGCGTTGTCTAGATGAAAAACGCCATTGTTTCAAAAATAGTTTTTTATAGACATTCTTTTACAAATTTTCTAGGGAAAATTTGCTGGAAATTTAAATGAAAATTCTAAAGAAATTATGCTTTAAAGTGTAGCAAACCTCTATTTGCAATACTTATTTTGCATTAGTTCGATTCACAATCTTGTGCATTTGAGTTTGCATATTTCTGCAATTGCAAAAGTGACATTTATGGGTGTATTATGTTAGTGTAAGGTAAAAATATACTCCACTATTTTGCAAATGCAATGATGCAAGGCTATTTGCACAAGATAGTGAATAGGGCTATTGTGATTTCGGCGCAAATTGCAGCAAATTGTTTCAAGCTATAGCTAAACTTTTACAAAATGTTTAAAGTTTAGCTTAGAAATACCACGAACTTTCCCCAGATATTTTCTACTGAGTTTGCTATAGAAACTTTGTGGTAAATTAGCTCTAGATAGTTTGCTTTAAATAGAAGGGATCTGCTACAGAAATTTTTCTTTAAATGTCAGCAAATCAACCATAAAAACTCTTCTTTAAACTCATTTATTTTCTTACAAAAAACTTTGTTCAAATGAAGGAAGTTTTTTGTTTTTATATTTCTATCTGCATTATGAAATCACTGCAGAATTAAGAAAATAAGTATTTAATGCTGAATATTTCCCCAACTGAAGCAAATTTCATAAATATTTTTCTTAAAAACTCTGCTCTGTAAACAAGCCTGCCTTGTGAACCATGTGCTTCTGTTTACATCTCTGTTAACAATTAATAAAAAATATTTATGTCACCGCAATTATCGTTTTTACTCTGCAAGTTTGTGTTGTGGAAAAAAAAAGAAAAATGAAACGTTATTATAGCATTTGTCTCTTAAATATTTCGAAATTAAATTCCTTCATTATTTTTCATTAAATTCAGCATAATAATGGAAATAAATAATAACAAAAAATGTCATTAATTAAATTGTCGCTTATTTATACAATATTGTAAGTATGTATATCTGTGCAACTTGCTTGTGTCTGTGCGAAGTTGGTGCATGAGGCTTGATGACATTATAATGTTCGCTGCTACATATTTACAAAGAATCTTGCGGCTACTGGCGGGCTGGAGCATTAGTTTCACTGCAACTGCAGTGCAGTTGTTGTGTTTACTAATCACGAGAGATTGACTTCACTGAAGTACAGCAGGCAGTGTTTCAATGCATGAAGTATGTATGTATGTATTTGTTGGAGTATGTCAGTAAACTTTAAGAAGTATTTAGAATTCTCCACAGGGAGTTATTAACACTTATTGCTATGCTGATATATGAGCAGTGATGATGGTGGCTTTGATGCTTAATAGTTCAACTCAGCGGAGATTGATCAGATCGTGTTTTAAGCTTAAGTGCTACTCAGCTGCAGCCACGCTCTAGTTACTTTCATAGAATTCAATTTTATTATACAATAAAATATTAAAACTGCAAAATTTATGTAAGTTGTTAAAAAATTTTCGGCAAAATTTGTTTAAAAGAAAATTTGCAAAAAAAAAAATAATTTGTTCTGAAATTAATATTTAAAAATTCAGAAAAAATATTTTTTTGCACCAGTTTGCATAAGTTTTTGAAGAAATTTCTGTATGTATTGCTTTACAAACAAAAAAACTATTTTGTACCACAATACATTCTCAAAAATTAAGATATAATTTTTTTGCGCCAATTTGCACACATTTTTTAGGAAATTTGTGTGTGAATTATTTTGCAAACAACAAATCTGGACTACAAAAAAGTTTTCAAAATTTTTATTTGTGTACAAATTTTGCATAAAACTTTTAGGGATAATTTTTTGAAAACGCCGCACAAAATTTTTTAGAAAAATTTTTTTTATTATTTTTGCTCCAAATTTTTTAAAAATTTTCAATTGCACAAAAGTTTTGGAAAACATTTTTAACAAATATTTCTTTTACAAACTCTTAGAAAATGTTATAAAAGTACTAAAATTTTTGCAAGAAATATGCAAAAAAAAAACAAAATATTTAAAAATTGTTTGCGCAAAATTTGCACTGAATGGTTGTGAAAATTTGTAAAAATTTTTAAAAAAATATGTTAAAGTAATTGTTGTTATAAAACATTGGCAGCAAGTTTTCGGGTAAAATTTTGTTAAAAATTATAAAAAAAAACGTCAAGAATATTTTGCATAAAATCTGCATAGTATTTTTGTACAAAGTTGTGGTACAAAACTTGCACATAACTTTAGCAGAAAATTTTTTGAGCAAATTTGTAAGTAAAATTTGCGTAAATCTGAAAGAAAATCCTTAAAGAATATTTTGCATAAACTTTGCGCAATTTTTTTTTTTTTGTATTTTTTAAATAACCTTTCTGAAGAAACATTTTGCTTCATATTTTTAAAGAAATTTTAAAATTTTTTTGCAATATTTTCTAAAGAAATTTTTGAATTTTAAATTTTTTGCCCAAAATTTGTCTAATAACTGTTTAATAAACATACAATACATACATACATACAAAAAGAAACTAAAATTTTTTGAAGAAATAATTGTAAAAAATTTACACAAAGTTCTCGGTATAATTCTTCTTTCCACAGATTTATTTCTCTAAATATTGCAGAATGATTTTTAAAGCAAGTATTGTAAATATATTGAGCAATAAACATGCAAATATTGAACAATATTTTTACAAAACTAATTTAAAAAAATATTATTGTACAAAATTTACACTTATGTATGTTAAAGAAATAATTGAACATAGTTTACACAAACTACATATCGTAAATTACTTTTTGTACAAAATTTGTAAAAACATTTGGCACGAAAATTTTCTAAGCACAGTTTTGCACAAACCTTTCGCCACATTTTTGTACAAACTTTCCCAAAAAAAATTTCCAGGAAATATTTTGCTTCATTTAGCACACTATTTTTTAACAAATGTTTGTACAAATTTCACACAAAAAACTTGACGAAGTTTTGTAAAAATTTTACATAAAATTAAAAAAAAAATAACAAAAATTTTTTAAATTTTCTTTAGAGAAGTTTGTGCAAAATTTGTACAAAAATTGCTTTAGAAATTTCTTTAGGAAAAATTTTGTTAAATTTGTAAAAAGTATTCTTTCATTTTATACAATAGTTTAGAAAAAAAATTGTAAATGTTTTTCATAAAATTTGTTCAACATTTGAATGAATTTGTGCGATATTTTTACAAAAGCTTGTGGAACATTTAAATGAATATGTCTGGTGAGTTTTTGGCCTAAAACAAAATCATGCTTTAACCACCGTATTCAACGGACTTGGCGCCCGCTGACTTTTTCCTCTTCCCAAAACTGCAGACACCGATGAAAGGAAAGCGTTTTGCTACGATTGGGGAGATAAAAGAAAAGTCGAATGACGAGCTGTTGGCGATAGCAAAAAGCGCGTTTGGAGGATTGGAATAAAATGCTTGCACAAGTGTATTATATCTGAGGGGGAAGGGAACAAGATAGTCATTGATAAATAAATAAATACTATTTCTTGATCCTATTTACTTTGACCTTTATTTAATTCAATATTTGCAATATATTTCTTCAACTCAAGGTTCTTTTTGTTTTTTAAACAATTTTTAATGTATTTTTCAAAGACGAACTTTGTGTGTTTTCCTAAATAAGTCTTTCGAAAGAAGGCGAAATATTGAAAAATACATTAAAAATTTTTTAATAAAACAAAAAGGACCTTGAGCTGAAGAAATTTATTGCAAATAGAAATAAATCCTTTTTGAAAAAAAAAATGTTAAATAACGGTTAGTTTGTGATCACCCCTCGCACATGTTATTATTAGTACAATTTTTCTTTAAGTTTTGCTTAAACTTGTTCTTCCTGTTTTGTGCTTTCCAAAAAGTAAATTTAAGTTTACCTTTAAATTTTATCTTTTGTTTTTTAAGTTTCTTTTCTTTATAGTTTATGTTTTCTGTTTCCAACTTGTGTGCCATCATACATTATTTTACTTAATATTTACTTTATAGACTGCAGTCAGTGCAATAATATTTTCACTTTTTCTTTGTCGAGTTGCCGCAGAAATTGGAAAGAAAAAATGGGAAAAACTTTTCGCTTGGTCTTTGTTTTTTCATGAGATTTATTCCATTTGGCACAAGCATTTATAAGGCCATCACCACAACAGTCGTGCACATAGACGTATTCTGTATTCCGCAGACAGGAGGTAAAACAAAGAATCAAATATATGTTACAACTTTAAAAACATAACGGTGACAAAATCCTGGTTAAATTATAAAGCTGGCACCGATTCGAAAAAATTTGCCAAGCTTTGCTTGACAAAATAATATTTCCACCCCCCTTCCACCACACAAAAATAAGCTTGAAAAACGAGAGCTAAATTTATACTGGAAACAGCAAAATTGTTCAGAAAAACTTGTTAATAAACTGCATACAGTCTCTTAGTTTTTCTTTGCCTCAATTTTTTTTTTATTTTCTTTTTGGTACAACGAAAGGAAAGAACACAGAAGCTTTCAAGTAAAAAGCATTTGGGGAATTGTCAACAATCATTGGTTAACATTATTTCTTTTCGTTTTTTTAGATTGGTTTGATACTTTTCTGCATTCCTTCCGCAAAAAAAGGCAACATATTATACCGGAAATAAATACTGTCTGCGGAATTTCAACCAGACTGATGTAAAGGTGAAAATGATACAAAAAGAGTCTTCAATCGCAGACAGTTGGCTGCAGAAAAAAATAGAAAATAGGCATTTCGATCGATATTGAAAGATATAAAGCAAATTTTAAAGAAAAGAAAAATGTGTTTGCAAAAGGATATAAGTTCCTAAATGTTCCAAATGAAAAAAAGGTTATACATGTCGTATGTGTCGTATTTTATGGCTTCCAACATTGCTAAGCAAAGTTAAGAAAATAAATAAATTTTATTGAAATATTTTGTGCACAAATCGCACAATTTTTTTTCGAAAATTTTAAAAAATATTTGAGCAAAAATTTTATAAAAAAAATGTTTATACTAATATTTGAGTGCACTTTTTAACAGATACTTTGATTATAAATTTCTAAAAAAAAATCTTTACACAGCTTTGAAAATTTTGCCATCAGGTTTTGTTCAATTTAACATTCTACACAGTTCGCCATTAAACTTTTCTAGAAATATTTTATAATCAGTGTCCTCATATTTTTTTTAATCTTATATTTTCGCGACAAAAAATTTTTTTGGACCAAACAAATATTTTTCATTCCATTTTAGTTTAAAAATATAAAACAGGAAGCTGCATAAATTTCTAAAAAAAAAAAATCAAAGTAGTCTTTTTAGCATCTCGAAAAAACAGCAAAAAAGATAAAACTTACTATCCGGCAACACTGGTTATAATATACCATATACATGGTGGTGCAAAATTAATCAGCCTAAAACAATGAAGCGCTCTAGCGTGCCAGAGCGTGTAATAAATAAATCGATATTTTAATCACGATTTTGAGTCAAAAGTCATGATGAGCCATGAGGCGAATTTGCATTTAAACCGTTGTGTCAATAAACAAAATCTTCATTTGTAGAGTACTGAGAATCCACGTGTGAACTATAAAAAGTCATTACATTCAATGACAACTACTGTATGATCCCGTGTTGATGCAGAAGGTGTGATTCGACTATATTTTTTGAGGACGCTATCGGTTATTCTTATTGGTGATTGCTTCATGGCCTTAATAAGTGACTTCTTACTGCTGGGATTGGGTTCCACAATGTAGTGCAGGTGCACACACAGCAAGAGCGACAGTTGATATTGTGAAGGAAGCATTTTTTGGTCCAGAAAGATCACCCGATTTAACCACACCAGACTCTTTCTCTGAGGCTACTTGAAGACGCGGTTTTCTGCCAACAAGACCCAGATAATCACTATATATATATAAGCTTAATTCCCCATTTTGGCGATTTGGCAAGGCCAGCAAGATCACCCGATTTAACCATAACAGACTTCTTTCATTGAGGCTACTTGAATTCATGGCTTTATGTCTACAAACGCTAGACAATGGCAGACTTTAAAGAAAATATTCGATAAGAAAGCGAACTGATGGGAAAACGAATATCATGGGTATCGACCATGATGGCCTTCCTCCAACATGATCTTAACACCGTAGGCAACAATGCATTCACCAATGCCCCCTTACATGATATACCATGAATTAATTTCAATTCAATCACATAATATTTAGCGCATGATCTTTCCCTTGATTAAGAGCGGAGCCTTGCTAATACTCGTTTCGATCTCTTGGTCATGACACCCGATTGCAATGCGACTCCACACTGATTTCAGAGAACTCTCTCTGCAATATGCGTGTAAACTACAACCCTCACCCCACTTACTACACTGAGGGCCGCATTCTAATCCAACAGGAACAAGTTTCGTGGTACCAGCTTTAACTTTTCGGTCAGACTTTGTAGACCAAGGACTACTACCAGTTTCGAGCGGCAAATACTCCAGGGAGTGGTACCCTTGCACCAAACCCAAGAACCAATACAATAAAGTGCTTATACAAACCCAGTCCACCGACAAGAGGAATTATTTAGACTTTTAGACTCTAACCCATCCTTTTGCTAAATACTACACGGGGAAACACCACCAGCAAGACCCGAGGAATGCGAACAGTTATCACCAGAAATACCGTGAAGAGTTATGCGAAAAAACAGTCACAAATATGTATCAATAATATTGGCGGCAGGCTTTTGACTGATATCATATTTTCCAATCAACAGAAAAAATTATACAGATCCTCCAAATCAAGATCTTCAACACTCAAAATATGTTTTTTACTTACTAAAAAAATTTATTATTTTTACCGTTGACATTCGTCGGATGGTCTTGAGAATTTTCAAAAACGAAAAATCCAGTTATCTCATAAATGTATAAGGCACACCCAACAGTTATCCTGGGACAATGCAATAGTTTTTTATGTTTCCACCGAGGTGTGCGGGTTCTCGGAGACCAGTAATGGCAGTTATGCTTTGCTGATGTGGCCATTGAAGTGAAAATGAGTCTCGCTGTCCAAAACATGGAAATTACAGTGCGAAAACACTCCAACATTGTTTCACAAAAATTTGAGTGGAAATCAAGATCACCCGATTTAACCATACCAGATTTCTTTCTTTGAGGCTACTTAAAATCGTTCTTGAACGGTTTGAATTTTAAAAGGATGGAATTTCATATCCTTTTCTAAAATTTCAAGAATAGTGGCTCTTGGAAGTCCCTGTGAGGCTGCTCTTTTCTGTTATGAAAGTTGCGGATTTTCACGTAAACTGCTCTCAACCAATTTAATATTTTCGCGAGTACTTGAGGATCGAATGGGCCGTGGGGTATTCATAGCCGAAGCAGTTGCTTGGAATCTCTGCGCCCACGAAAGAATTAAATTTACACTCGGTTCATCACGTATTCGCCGAACGTTGAACAAAAATGTCGACGAACAATTACGCAAAAAATATTACTCTTAAAAAATGTTCCTACAGCGAACGGGCGATGCTTACTCGACTACTACGACATCGTGTCACACATCACGACATCCGCACACTGGTAATTCCAACGGTGCCACCCTCCGCCCGTACCATTTAATACTTTTTGAAATAATCGTATTTATAAACACAAGTTTGCCAGCTGACACCCTGTATCTTTATGCTAGTAACATGTCAATCATGTGCTGACATGCAAGTATGCAATAAATATTTCGAAAGTTCAAATTTAGCTTCAGGTTGAAAAACATCAGCCTTACAGATTATTAAAAATACTTTATACATTTTAGTTTTTATTTACAAAACTTTTTTTCTTACATATATAAATATAAGAAGAAATTTTTCCTCATACATATTTACAGAATAGTTTTTTTACTTGAGCAAAATACAAAAGTTTTGCGATCAACAACAAGTTGTTTATAAAGAACACACGATAATGACGAGTTGTTTTATGTGGGGATGTTCATTGTAATAAAAACATTTTTATTCAATTCTTTTAAAATTTACAAATCCTTTTGTTGCTTTTGAGCCGGTTTTTTTAAGTCAAAAGGGGAAAAATCCGATAAAACACTTTAAGCTAAAAGGCGAAATATATTGTAGCATAATTTTAGGAGCTTCCGGCTGTTTTTATATATCTATTTACATAAATACAAAGAAAAACGTGGATAATTTAGCCAAATACAAATTTCCTTGGGCAGAAGTACTTGCGACGAAGAGATATTCACTTTATTTTTTTATATGTTTTTGTTTCTGTTAAAAACGTGCATTAAACACTTATTGTTGCAGACAGTTGAGGATTTAGAAGTGAAATATTTGTTATACTTTATTTCAATAAAAAATAGCATAATAAATACAAAAACCATATAGTTTTATACAAAAATAAACATTTAACCAAAAGTTGTATAAGGAACGTATTTTGCAAAGTATTTTGAAAGGAGCTTTAAAGAGCATATTTGCGTAAACAGCAGTTTTTATAAAGAAATTCATGAAAAATTTTTGCAAAAATATTTCAAAATAAAATTTCTTTAACAAGTTTTGCGGAAATTTTCATAAAAGACACTCGTGTAAAAAGTTTTGCTTAACATATGTGAAAAAAATTATGCACAAATATTTTAAAATCAGATTCATGTAACAAATTTTTTAGAACTCCTTTTTAAAAACAAATGTAAAGAATTTGCCTCAAATTTCTACAAAGTTTTCGAAAACAACTTTATATCACAAGTTTGGACAAATCTCAATATGCAAACTCTTGTAAATAGTTTTGTTAATAGCTTCATATTTTAGTTTTCTATTTGATATTAAATTTATTCGAAAATTTGTTATTTCTGACGATGATAACAAGTTTTTGTCGAATTTTTATAAAAAATAAAAAAACGATCTGCAAAAATAAGAAATATTTATTTTAGTTTTCTTTTTTTTTTTAATAGTTCATATAAATGTTTTTTCTCAAATTATTATAAAAAAGTTCCTTTACAAACAAAATTTTGCACAAATTCATAAAATTACACAAATTTGTAAAAATACTTAATATAAAATAAAAAAAATTGTTTGATTTTATGCAAATGCCAAAATATTTATAAAAATTGTGTACAAAATTTTTTTTATTTAAATACATTTGTTAGAAAAATTTTGTTAAAAAATATAAAGAAACGAAGTTGAAAATTATGCAAAATTTTTAAACAAAACTTGTTGTTAGTAATAATTTTGCCCAATTTATTAAAAAGGAATTCGAATAAACAGTTAAAAACAAATATTTATACAGAAAAAAAATATTTGTTTAAAATATATTGCATAAATTAATGAAATTGTGCAAAATTTTATGAAAGAAATTAATCTTCAAAAGTGAAAGTATTCCTACAACTGTATAAAACGAAATTTAAAAAAAATTTGCACAATATTTGTATGAAAATATTGCGCTATTTTTTTATACAAAAAGTTTAGGTAAAATATTGCGCATGAATCCTTTAAAAATATTTGTGTGAGTTGCACAAATGAATAAAAATTTGCTTATATTTTGAATAAAGAAGTTTTTGACAAATTCATAAAATTATACAAATTTATAAGACTGAATTATTGCACCATAAAAAATTTGTTCAATTTGTGTAAAAATAATTTTTTTATCAGCATTGGGACGAAAATATTATTGATATATGTATATTGATATTTTTTCTTGAAAATTTTATGAAACCTTGTTAAAAATATATATTTTTTTATCTTGGACCAGTACTTAGGGTATGACCCCTACATATGCAGTCCATTATACCAGAACTAGTCTACCTTCACAAGACTCCTTCAGGAAAACTTATTCACAGAAAAAAAATTTTTTTAGTGTCAATAAGGAAATTCATTGAATTAATTAATAAATTGTTTGAATGCGTACCTGTAATTGAGTTCGTGGATTCAAACAAAAGTTTAGTAAAAAAAATGAATGATCAAAAACCAAAAATTTTTAAAACAACAACAAAATACGATATCCAAGGATATTTTTGTATATGAAAATTATTTTTTAATACAAAAATTTTGTTGATTTTATTTTTACTATCAGCCCAATTATGACTAAAAATTCCGTGGGAATTTTATCACTTTTTCTTTTCTTTCAATTATGAACAAAAATTAAATATGAGGTTTTTTAATTTTTTCTTCTCTCCATCCGTTGAAAATACTAAATGAAGATCAACTCTTCAATTATTGCGGTCAATTTAACGAAAATTGTGCTTTTCTCTTTAATTTGAAGTGAAAAATGTACTTTATACGAGAAGTAAATTTCATGAGGATTAAATTCCGAGAGAAATAAATTCCTTGAGAATATTCATAATTGGGCTGAATACTGTTTTCTGTTTGTGTAATATAGTTCAAAATTTTCCTGAAGAAAACTTCTGAAGGCAGATGAAAGATCAAAAAATCAAAGAACATATTTTTTAAAAAAACCAAAAAGGACCTTGAGCTACAGAAATGTATTGCAAATATTAAATTAAATAAACGTCAAAGCAATTAGGATCAAGTTTAGAAATTTTTTATAAAAACTTGAGCAAAATATTCTGCTCAATATTCTTGAAAAAAAGCAGGAAGACGAAATATCGAAAAATTAAAGAAAAACTATAAAGAAAGACCAAAAAGGACCTTAAGCAAGAGAAATTTATTGCAAACATTTAAACCATTTTTGCAAACTTTGTTTTGAAAAAGTTTGCACAAATTTGGTTTTAAAAAAATTTTCAAAAATTTTTTATTTTTTTTAATTTTGGGCAAATTTTATAAAAAATATTGTTGAAAAGTTATTTGCTTAAGCTCAAAAAAACTGCAGGTGTATGTGTAAAATTTTCTTTGCGCTGACATAAATATTGAAAACATTTTTAAGCTCTTAATGCATCCTTTTGTTGTATTCAATCTTAAGTTCTTTTATAATGTCAAGTGACTTTTTTTAAGAAATAATTTATTTCCGTATTTCTTCATATAAGTTAAGAAAAAAGGAATAAAAAATCCCCATTTACATCTTGTTTGCTGTAAACATTTGTCATTGTATTGCATATTTGTGTTGCAATACAATATATTTCTCACCCCCAAAAAAAAAAAAAAGTAAAAAAGAAACTGATGAACGCACACTTTCACATTCGTCATTCACTAGTTCATGCGAATAGCAAAACAGTCTCTTCTGCTGCTGTTGTTTTATTGCTTAATATCCGAAATAGTTGGAGTTATAGAGAGTATGAATTGAATATATGTATAGTATATGCTCGTAAATATTTGTGCATCAATTTAACACATGTATGAAACGATATGAGGATATGTATATGAATCTGCTCGGTAATTTTGTAGTCGTAAAATTGTAACTACAAGCTAAGCGGATTTTTTCCTCTCTTTTTTTGGTTTTTTGTTTTAAAATATTAGCTCGTTTACATGCTGTTTGGAAATAGAGAATTTATATGCCAATTTAAGTTCATAGTTATTCGAACATGTTGCACAACACACAGCCAAACTTGTATCAGTTGGATTTTTTTTTATTGCAATAATGTTTACAACATCCGCGTTTCCTGGACTAAACGTTTGATACAACAAACTATTTTTTCGTTCTCCCTCTCCTTTTAGACTACTCGTACACATATAACACATGTATAAATGTGATATAAATTTACTGTGAAATAAAATTTTTTAGTTTTTATTTTCATTCGATGGCAATACATTTATTTTATTTTTTGCTTTAGTATATTCGTCAAGTATTTGCATTTTAGATTCACTTCAATATAAATTGTAATGCATCCGAAAAAATAGAGGGAAAGATAAACATTTGACTGGCTGGAAAATATTGTTGGTGAGGGGTGAAAGTATATAAGGAAGTCATATATTCCTGTTCACAAGTTTTCTTCTTTAAATGAAACTTTTAAAAATGTTGTGAATATTTAAAGTGTTGAAGAGGCGGCTTAAAATAACACAGTCTGATTCTCCTTCTTTTTAGTTATTGTTAAGTGCCGTGGACACACAATAAACTATTTGATAAAATTTTAGTATAGCATTAAACATATTGAAGCCAGCATATTGCATAACATATTGAAGTCAGTCTAATATGTCATATATAAAATAAAAGCAATAAAATGGCAAGTTTTGTTTTGATAACAGCAAGATGACACGACAGCAGGTTGTTATCCATGCTGGATGCAGTTATATTAAGTAAATTTCTATTTTTGTTGACTACAAAATAAAAAAACAGTGTGACCAGTTTCTAAGAAGTCCGTAGAGCAATTTAGCTCTTTTTTTTATAAAAAATAAAATTTAAATGCTATTAATAAATTTATTGCTTCTATGTTCATAGATATTTATACTTAAAACAAAGATATTTCAACTTTATAAAATTACTAGTATATGGGTAGATATATTCTTGATTTTACATTACGTACGAGTAATTTTCATTGCATATCTTTTATATTAAGACGATAATAAAATTTCCGTTTAGCTTCGGCCGCAGAACGGCTGTTACGATAGTATTGGCGTACGCAAAATGCGCTTTGTGCCCCTCTGAAGGACACAATGGCACTAAATTCCCAAAGTCCGGTCTCCAGTTTCGTAGCCCCCGGCCCGCACTGATGCTATGATCTGTTGAAATATTAAAAGATTTAAGGTCCAACCTGTATTATTTTCACTTAAGTCTTTATCTAAGTTAGAAATAATGAAACTGTTTTTTAGGTTTGATTGCATTTCGAGTTGATACTGTTTTGCTGGTTTTTTTTAACTTAATGATTTTAATGCAAAATGTGACATTTTTTATGATAAAAATGGTCAAAAAAATTTTTTTTGATTTGATAAAATAGAATAATATTAACTCAAAAAATGTTCTTGTTTTTGCAATGTGTGGTAAAATTTCTGTGAAAACGCAGCCACAAAGAGTTTTAGGCTTTACTGAATTTAAAAAATTTTGGTTAATATATTCTTGTTGATTAAGTAAAAATTGAGTTTCAATTGAAATTACTTTTTCCCCTCTATATCTTTTTATGCCACATGTGTATGTAGTTAGTTTAACATTTTTTAATATTCAAATAAAAAAAAAATATTTGTATATTTTGTTTTCCTAAAAATTCCTGTTTTCGAGTATAAAAGTTAAATATTTGCAAATACTTGCTAACAGCACTCAATCTTTTTTTTTAAGTTTTATATCCAATTTTAGAGTAATTTTTATTCCTGACATGCAAGTCGTTTTGAAGACTGATAGCTTTTTTGTGGAGTTCGATAGAATGAAAATCTAAAATTCTACATTCCCGTTTCTGTCTTTGTTGTTTAATAAAGTAAAACAAGAAAAGACAAAATATTGAATGTGTATCAAATGTTGGAAATAAATAGTTTTAGTTTTTAAATGTTAAAAGATAAATTTTAGTCGGAGAATTTAAATAGTTCAAAAGGGTGAATTTTTTGGGGGGTTAAGGGAAAAATACTTAGCAACTGTAAGAGTGTTGGCTCAACAAAAAAAAAAAAAGGATAAAAAACGCTAAATAATATAATCTGTTTTTGACGTTAATAATTTTGTGATAAATAAGTCTTAAAATTGCATTAATTGAAACAAAATTTATGACATATAAATTGATCTAAATGAAACAAGCCAATCCCACATACACACTTTCATCAATTGCTCTATAACTAAACTGTATACGCTGATAGAAAAAGTTTCGTAGATAAAACGACCGTTTACAATAATGTTACGATTTTGCCGTGAATTTTGGGCTAAAGTAAAGCTTCGTACCGAATTATAAATATTTTAGTGAAGAAAAAACATCGTAAATACAAAGAAATTTGTTCGTTAATGCTATGGAAGCATGTTCACTACAAACACAGAAAAATGTATCTCTTGAATGCAAAAGATAGTATATATAATGAAATTAACTCATCAAAGTAATGCAAGTTTTACATTACATATAATGAAACATATTCATTACTTTAACCACATTGTTACGTAGCTGTTATAAAAGTGTCACATTAATACAATGAAATATTTTCATTATATTTACCACACTGTTTGAGAGTTATTAATATACTGTTACATTTCCATATAAAAGTGTTTCGTAACTTGCACGAAACATTTTTCGTAACATTAATGTTGCTGTGAAATTTGTATTTCATATTATAGTTATGTACTTAATATATAATACTATTTAATTAATTTTTTTTTTTTTTTTTTTTTTTTTTTGAAAATTAAGTTTTTGTATGGGGACTAACTACCCTAATGATTAAAGAAAGAGGCTGGGTATGTTCTACAAAAAGGTGTATTTAATATAATATGTACTTAATATTTAATACTATTTAATTAAATTTTTTTTTTGTTTTTTTTTTGAAAATTAAGATTTTGTATGGGGACTAACTACCCTAATGATCGAAGTAGGAGGCTGAGTATGTTCCACAAAAATGTGTATTTAATATAATATGTACTTAATATATAATACTATTTAATTAAATTTTTTTTTTTTGAAAATTAGGATTTTTTATGGGGGCTAACTACCCTAATGATGGCAGAAAGAGGCTGGGTGTGTTCCACAAAAATGTGTATTTAATATAATATTTAATACTATTTAATTAAAAAGATTTTTTTTTTTTTTGAAAATTAAGTTTTTTGTATGGGGATGCCCCTAATGATCGAAGATAGCAGCTAGATATATTCCACAAAAGTGTTGGGCTTACTAAAAATATTGGAAGTCGGTCGTATATTCAGCACCTTTAGGAGCTCTCTTAGTAGTTAAGGCAGTTGCCCCTAAAATGCTAAAAACTAATAAATTATATGGGAGCCCCTTAACGAGGGCAGTTAGGGGGTAGAAATATTATACTCTTACGTTTTACCCCTTTAAGAGCATCTCAGAGATTGTTACGCAAATTTTTGTGGATTTTCTGCCATTTTACCCTGCCTTTGAGCCCGAGTCTATGGCCCATGCATTTTTTTTACAAACCCCCACAAAGTAATAGGCTCTGTCATATCCATGTCTCGTTCTTAATATTTTCCATATAACACTAATTCACCCCTAGTGTTCATGTGAATGCATTATAGCCTTTAGTTATGCTATTCTTGAAAAAAAGCCATTTAAAAATCCAATTTTTCTCCCCTATTCACTAGTTAATGAAACTTATTTTGCTCGCTCTCTTTCTTTCTCTTCTTATCAAACACATTCAGTCATGGAAAACATTTTATCCATTCAGTTGGCAAAGAAGCTTTATTTAATGTTTTATTTTTATATATTATTTTGCTGATTGTTTATACAAAATATACTCGTTTAAAAAATATGTATAAACTTTGTGTCTTGGCATCGTATAGATGTTTTTTTGTATTTAACAGCAATTTAACGTGTTTTTATTTTTCTTTTTTTTTTTTGAATTCACTTTAAATGAAAAGTAACAAAAACCGTATTTTTCATATCATGCTTGATGGAATATAAAGAAAAATAAATTACAAGCTGCAAAAAAAAAGATAATAATACTGTTTAAATAAAAGATGTGACATGTGTTAAGTGTATGTTGAAAATAAATATTCAAATTCCTCAACAATATCACGTGAAAGAAAATATATATTCATATGAGTATATCAAACAATGTGCAATTTAAAGTGTATGATTTATGTTTAGAGATAAAGTTAATTTATCTTTTTTCTTTTTGGAGAAAAAATAAATAAATTTCACTACTTAAAACTCTGGCTAGATAGGCTAGATATTGGTACTCATAAACACGTTTGAATGTTTAACTTAGTAGATAAAAACGCAAATTAAAATTCTTTAAAAAAATATAGTCTTAAAACAATTGAGTTTTATTGACTATATTAGCTTCTAACATTGATACCAATCAAAACATTATAAACAGGTTGTTTTCTATGTTTTCCAGCTGTCGACATTTCACAGGAGCTTTCAAACAAATGAACAACCGTTGGTTGCTACGATTTTTTTTTTAAGTATCGAAAAGCAGAGAACGAAAACTTAAGCAATTAAGTTTTATTCACTTATTAGCTTCTATAATAGACAAACCCTCAGCTGGAGAACAACTAGCTGTTTCGTAGCCGCTAGACTATTCATCAGCACCAATTTTTGGATTTCAACTCGGGTGATGACGCATCTGAGCGATAATTAACAAAAACGCATACGTGATTCAATATGAGATCGATATAAATAGAGAATAATTCATTGGCTCGGTGGCTGAGGGGTTAAGGCAGCCGTTCATGATGCGTCATGGCCCGAGTTCAAATCTGAAAATGCCTGCTGATGAGTAGTGTAGCGGCTACGAAACAGCTAATTGCCCACCAGCTAAAAATTTGACTATTTTTCTTGCCTTTTTCAATCATAACTTATTGATCACAGCAAATTTGTATTGAAAAAAATCCTTCTTATGACAAAGAAAGGAAAAACTCGGAAAAAAAACTTCTTTGTACAAATGTACAGAAACCAAAAACATAGAGTTCTACTATAGGTTTGAATGTTATTACCAATTCCTTGATTTTTGGATATAGAGAGCCTATTTACTGTGGCTGACGTTTTTACTAGCTTGCAGTTATTAACTACATACATTTGTCTTTTAAAACTTTTATGTAATTTAGCCTGTCCAGTTGAATATTTCATCCCCTCCCCCCCCCCCCCCCCTTTCGGAGAGCAGAGCCTCTGCTTTCTGGCGTATAGAGGGTTAGGATTTCTTCATTCGCTGTAGCAAATAAAACTCTAGGAAACCGCATGACTTATGACATGTTGGACTTCCAAACCCCTTACCAAGATTTAATTGGCAGAACGATCAGCAAAGCCCTCGAGAGGTTCTGTTTGCAGACTATCTCGGCGCTGATCATGTTTGAGGTAACTACCTTGGTTGGAACACCAAGCCAAGGGAATTAGTTTCCCCCATAAATATGGCGCAATGCTTTCAGGGGCTAATAACCACCCAGGGTGCTGTTTTCTTGCAATGGGTACCTGTAATGTAAGCCACCGGAAGTGCTGTTCAGACGAGTGAGCTGGTTACGGGCTAATGCTTCTAATGGACTTTTGCCTACCAACTCATTAAGCCATACAGGAACGATTAGAAGGCCCAAGCTTTTCTTTTCTTTTTTTAACGTTCATTTAATAAGTAATTTATAATAATTAAGACTATAAAGCAACAAACAGAACATAAACTTAATATAATGTGAACTGTCCCCTATTCGAGCACATTCGTACATACAAGAGGGGTTACGAGTAGAAGTCCCAATCTTTTCGGCAAGAGGTTAGTTCATATGTCTACAAGCTTATAGCAAAAGTTCCGAGCTGTGTGAGCCTTGCACGCCACTTAGGGGCGCTGATGAACCATGCATAATTCAGCCCGTGGAGTTGGTTTATCATCAGTGTCCAAAATTGATATTTTTAGTCAACCAAGGGGGGAGTTAAGAATAGTCCAAACTATTTCAATCAGATAAGTCGACAAAACAAGTTTTGATGTAGATCAATTTCCACATTCTGTCCCGTTTTCTGCATTCAAATCGTGCAAGTAAAATTTGATTACTTTCCTGGTTAACGCTGAAATTTTGCATACATGTACATATATAAAACGGATAGTACTGCAATAATATTATGCCATAGAGCTAATCTGATGATAGAGCTGGAAGGTGCCCCTAGGAACTCCGTAATTAAACGACGCAATCCAATATATATTGAGCTCATTTGATTCGTCTTAACGAGTGCTTTGATTCTATACGGTAAATGGGATGTGATGACGGAGCTCGAACGGAGCTAGAACTACATAATTAAACGACGCAATCCCATCGACTTTGAATACTTTTACACTATATGGTAAGCGGGGTTTGATGATGGAGCTGAGAGATGGACATTGAGTTCCACGACGGCTGATTTATTGTACTCGGTCAACAGTCTTGAGATCGCAGGTTCGACTCCTGCCACAGACCCTGGGTGTTACTGCAGACAAGCAAACAGCTTCATAGTTTTTGTGTTTGTTAAAAAAAAGGATGCATTTCCATCGACTTTGCACTCGTTTGAGTCGCCTTAGCGAATATCTTAGTTGGCGTGAACATGCAACTGCAAAAAATTTGGAAAAAAAAGTTCGTTCCGTTTGCTATGAATTATGTTATGTTAGTTATGGATTATGTCTTACTGATTAGCTGCGCGAACCTATACCAAGGCGAGCACGTGCCGAGGGTTGAAGATATATAAGGATGTATAACCATTTCATATCGTTAACGCTGCATTTTATTAACAATTATTAAAAGCTTGCTTTTAAAACAGGTTTTTTTTTAAACAATAGCTTGTTGTTTCTAAAGTTTTAAACAAAATTAAACAAAAAATTGCAATTTTTGTTTACTGAGTTTGTATGTTTTCTTGTTACTTTTTGTTTTCACTTGTAACCTAAATAATAAGTTGGCTAAAAGTAAAAGTTTTTCTTTTAACTCTGGTAAATAACTAAGACATGTTCTAATGCCAAAGTTTTTCTTTAAAACAATATTTTGTTGTGTTATTTATAACTTTTAAAGTTGTTTTATCTAAAAAACCAAACTTTATTACCATTCCAATTGATAACCCTATATTTTTTACTGTTAATGTAAACAACACATGTGTATACACTCAGAAAAAACAAAAGGGCAACCTGCTTTTTTCTCAGCATTCAGCAAAAAAATTATGTGAAAATTATCTAAATATAAAAAAATATATATAAAATGTTTTGGCCAGCAATAATATTTAAATTTAGTACCAGTAAACTCAAAAAATTAAATAGATTTTGGCTCAGTATTTTTTTAAGTGTAAACTTAAACAGCAATATGGAACTAAAGGCGTAAGTTTTAGCAAAACTTATTTGTTATGTGAACACGTGTCTGAAAATATATCTTTAATAGGAAAATAGGTCGTGAAGAATAGGAAAGAGGGAGTAGTAGTTGTGTAGGTTTGAATTCACCTTCTCAACAGTAAGGAAAGGCAGCTGCAGGCAACAGTTCGATAGACGAACCGTATGATTAACACACAAATTCCCTCTACGATAAACGGGGCAATCAACCCCAAATCAATGAGACATGGATAATGAAGGTGTGTAGCGTAAAAATATGTGAGTTTCAGGAACAGGAGCAAAATCCACCGTAATGGCGACAAAACATAGAAACGCGTCCCAGGGTGCAATGGTGATACTCCAGTGAGTCAATGGAGTTAAACGCTCTACCAGCAACAGCTTTTCCCTTCTCCCTGGCTGACGGACGAGTAACACCAAAATGAGAATGAGAATTATATTTCATTTTCGGTCGGATATAGATATACAGCCATGTTCCGAGAAACGCGCATTCTGAAACCGCAAAGCGTTTTGAAAAACGCTTATCTGATTTTTAGGTGTTAATTGTGAATAATTTTATTGCCTTTTGCAAGCTCAGTTTTAGCAAATTCAATCAGTTCGCTTCAATATATATATATGCGAGTTGAAGATGCCAGTTTTAAGCGATATGCGTTTTCCAGAACACCTATTTGGCGTTTTTAAATCGAAAACGCTAAATTTAAGCGATTTGCGTTTCTCAGAACATGCCTGATAGTAAGGAGATCGGTTGGAGTCAAGTACATCTTACACCGTTTCAAAAACCGCTGGCACTTGAAGGCTTCTTTTGAGACATGGAAATTGTGGGAAGTCCAGGGAACACCACACTTAATTTTCATTCCAACTTTATCTAGAGTATCCAACTCTTCATTATCTGTACTAATCTCTGTACTAATCGCTTTTACGACCCCTTTCGAATATTAAAAGAATATCATCATTTCCCATACTTTAAGAGGCGTCAGCGTCATGTCAAGACAGCATGTAAAAAACTATGGATTGTACACTCGTCTTCGATAGCAATTATCTCTTCTTTAATAGACCTTCGGTGTTTCATAGACCTAAGCTATAGATAGAGACTGGCGGCAACATTGTATCATTGTTGGTAACGAGAAAACAGATGTAAAATGTTTTACGTCGCCTTTAAGCCACTACGATGAAGCCTCTTGGAATAAGGGCGTATGATTATTGTGTCGAAAATATTCAGTCGTTGTTGGCAACTGAAGTAAATAAAACCACATTTTTTACTTCAGCTTCAAGTGACGTAAAAAGTTGTAGTAAAGATGAATTGTGACAACGCCTCTTGGAATAAGGGGGTATGATTATTGTGTGTGTCATTCATGTTTTATCTCTTTGTACTAATTTCCGATAGGCTGGATCTATAACTGAAGGAGCACGGATGACAAATGTTCCTGTGAGCAGCAAAAAAGTGGATAGGATCGGAAATTTTATTTGGAAGTATTGAAAGGTCATTGAGGATAATTAGATGCAGAGAGGAAGAAGGAACAGAACCTTGCGGTATGCCTCAATTTACCTCAAACTTATTTGATGGTACCCCTTTTATAACAACTTCTACAGTGAGGTTTCTTAGTTACCTCCATATAAACTAAAAGCCTGCATAGAATGTTCTGAAGAACAAATGTCTCTACTATGCAGTAGTTCCAAGCACTGTATTTTAGAACAAAACAAACAAGCAGTAGAACATTTGAAAACAGAACTAACACTTCATAGTTTTGAAGCACATACACGACAGTGCTTGACAGTACTCGAATTCTATTTCATAGCAAAAACCAAAGCAAAAATTCAGAATGAAGCAAATAAACGGAGACTCTTAGCGAGTGCAGTAAAACATTGGTACTAACCATATGTTCATAATTTATATACTACAGCACTTGTGCATTAATACAAAGACAAAAACTATGAACAACAACAATAAATTTTATAAACAAAACTGAAGTAGCTTGAAGTCCTGTTACAATTTTGTTCTCGTTCAGTTGGTTCTACTTGTGCTTGTTTCTGTTTGTTCTAAAGGATTATATAATAGTATTTGTTTATGTGTTTAGAACATTTCGGCACTGAAGTGTTTGTTTTGAAATTTGAAAGATGAGCATGGATAGTGCTTGAAAATATTACGATGTCCTGTAAGACATTTTCTTGTGCTTGGCCAGACGTACGAGTATAATATGAGCAGCAGATCTACTTGCCGTTGGTTCTGTTTGTTCTAAGCGGTTGTAAGACTGTACGAGCATTTGCTTATGTGTTTACAACATTTCGGCACTGTTTGTTTTGAAATTTTAAAGAAGAGCATCCATCGGTAGCACTTGAAAACATTACGATGTTTTGTAAGCCATTTTTCTTGTGCTTAAGCAGCCCTCTAATATAAGCCAAGAGAAATCATCACCAACATCTTCATGAATACTTTAATAACCAAAGTTTCCTTTAAGTAATATTATAACATATTTTTTGGCCAAATTTCATTATTAAACCTTTTTTGCTTATTATTCCCTCGACTGCTGATATAACAAAAAAATTTTAGTCTCAAGTCTGACAACGAATGTCTGCGCTGTTTATTAAAGTATTTCGTTTCGTGCTAAATTTGTGACACCGAAACAAACAGCAAACAAAATTAATACTTTATTTGTGAACTTAACTTATTTATCATGGTGGCTTTGGCGCCAAAGGTTACTATGCCAAACATTAGGAAAATACAGCAAAACATTGGGTTGCTTTTGCATTCAGCAAAAAAAAAAAAAAAAAATAAGCAAAGAAAAAGCAATTGGCCCGTTTATGTAAATGGCTTGTACCAACACAAAATCCTTATTAAACTGCTTAGTTGGGGTTTTGCGTTAAGGAAAACAAACAACGCAACATTAATTTAAGTCATAAACAATGAAATGGCTTCCTTTAGTGTAACACCAGCTAGCTTGAATGCTCCACATGTAGGAAAGCACTTAAAGAAATAATAACCATTAATTAAGGGCAGCAAAACATTGTTACGCATAAGTAAGTCTCGCCGTTTTCAACAAACTTTTCGCGAACATTTATTTACTTGAAAGTAATAAGTTTTTCTTTGTTCACTTACACTTCCTTTTTAATTATTAATTAATTGAAATAGGATCAAAGTTCGGATTTAATTAATTATTAAATAAGGAAAAGAAAATATTAAATGGAGTACACACCTAGAACCAAACAGTACTGCTTTACACGATGAGTGCTGGTATTACACACATTATACCGTAAACACTATCGTGTGACAACTTTAAAGGTGACCAAAGCTGGGTCGCAATCCGTATGATTTATGGTGCAATATACCAGAGATTGAAAACCATAGATTTTTTTATTAAGACTAGTACTATCTAGTTAAGCACAAGTAGGTTATGGGGGGAAGTAAGACGGAGTAGTGTTTGTCAATGATTTTTTTTAATGTTCCTACTGTGTAATTGAAAGAAAACACATTTGCATTCCTACATTGTAACATGGTAATTATGGGACACGATTGAGTGATATGCCTAGAAAATTTATATAAAATATACTCAGTATTTTGAGTGTATTTCATACAAATGTTCTAAGCGTATCACTCGTCCATGTCCCATAAACACCACACCAGTTACAAAAAAATATCTGAGGACAGACAATTCCATAAACGGAATGTATGACTGAACAACGATAAACAACGGCCAATCCACCACGAATAAATACGCTATGGATGAGAAACGCGAACTACTTAAAAAAAAAAACTCGGGATTTCGGAAACGAGATCCCTGATTTCGTCACCGCAAAATCTATTGTAAAAGCGTAAAATAACGTAACGCACGCCATGATGTGAGTTCACTCTCATGAGTCAAAAAAGTGGGATACTCTACCCAGTGTTGCCAAAAATTTTGATCAAAAAATTTCTTAAAAAAAAACAATATCTGAATTTCAAAAAAAAAGTCTTAAAATGGTTAAGTCTTCAAATGGATAAGTCTTCAAATGGATAAAATATAATAAGGAGATGAAACAAAAATTTAAAGCATATAGACAACTCAATCAATTCTCTTTGCAAAATTAATATTGTTAAGAACTTTTATTACATCTAACTCAGTGTGCAGCTGTTGATCTGCTTGTTAAAAATGTACAACACGTTCACATAAATAAAACTAAAAACATAATAACAAACAAACATACATGATTTAAAGTACGTAAAATTCCAAGTAAATCAACTACAAAGTATGTTGTTTCTTGTATTCTTGGTATTCGTTACATTATTGTTTGTTGCTGTGACTTGCTTATTGTTCGCAAGGATGTGTATGAGTGTGTATATGCGAAGGAAATACACTTTCTTGGTATTCGTTATATTATTGTTTATTGCTGTGACTTGCTTATTGTTCGCCAGGACGGATATGAATGTGTATATGCGAAGGAAATACATTTGTACATTTGATTCCAGAATTATGAGCGACATATAAATAGCAGGAAGGTCGACGGCAACAAGTGAGTTTATTTTAAAACTTTGTGCAAGATAGTCAAATGTGATAAGTCAAAGTCTAGTGGTATGAAGTATAAATAAAGTTGTGAATTATTCAAATACTGTGTAACAAACAATAGTGAGTGTCATTCATGCATGTTCTGAGAAACGCAGATCGCTTAAATTTAGCGTCTTCGATTTGAAAACGCCAAATAGGTGTTCTGAGAAACGTATAACGCAAAAATATGGTTTTGCGATTTGAAATCACCAAATAGGTATTCTGGAAAACGCATATCGCTTAAAATTGGCGACTTCAACTTGCATGTATATATTGAAGTGAACTGATTGAATTTGCTAAAACTAAACTTGCAAAAAGCAATAAAATTATTCACAATTAAAATTTAATATGTTTTCTTTTTATTCTTTCCAATTATGAACAAAAATTAAGTCTTAGGTTTTTTATTTTTTTCTTCTCTCCGTTCGTTGAAAACACTAAATGAAGATCTACTGCTCAATTCTTACGGTTAAGTTAACGAAAATGAAGATTTTCTCCTTAATTTGAAATGAAAAAAGTACTTTATGTGAGAAACAAATTCCCTGAGGAATAAATTCCGAGAGAAATAATTTCCGTGAGGATATCCATAATTGGGCTGATGTTGTATTTTTTCGGTAAAAAGTCCTAAACGCCGGTAAACCGCACGTTCTCCACAACACCTAAAAAACAATTAAGCGTTTTTCAAAACGCATTGCGGTTTCAGAACGCGTGTTCTCGGAACATGGCTGATTATTTCATTTACAATTGTATTTTATTAGTCAGAATTTGTTTTACAAAATATATAATTCTGAAAACACAAGAACACCCCAATTTGGCAACTTTTCGTTATTTCTACCAACAAAACACATGTGACGTTTTTCAGTGCTTTTTATTTATTGAAATGCTGCCACTACCTGTTTAAAGCTGCCTTGGATATTAGTCCTAAGTTTTGTTTTTATAAAACTTATACAAATTTAAACATTTTTGCAAGTGTTGTTTGTGCTAAATAAAAAATTCATAGTAGTGAAAGAAAACAGGTACATTGTTTTAAAGGTTCTTTAGCAACATTTCAAATCACTTCTGCTCACACTTTTCTGTTCTCTTTCTTTGTTTTTAGCACTCGAGCTTTTTTCTCATTTTAATTTGCTGCCAAAGTTTAACATTAAGATTTATAGACAACTTAAGATTTATACATTTAAAGTTGACTTCTTGCAATTTTCTTCTCGTTTTCTTCACCCCGGTTTTTATTTTCGTAGCCTTGAGATTAAACTTTTGAAATCCTTAAGTTTTTATGACCTTGAAGATAGTTGTTTGTTTTGTGTATTTTATTTTTTGCATTTTTACAAATGAAAACAAAAAATCTTTTAATTTTTATGTTGTTTTCCACAAAAAAGTCAGCAAAAACAAAGCGTGTTGGTTTTTTTTTTTTTTCTTAAAGTAAAAATGAAAATTGCGTCAGCAATTTTGTAAAATAAATCAAACAAATTTATAAAACAAATTGTAAGTAAACAAAACAACATGGTGCTATAGGTCATGCAAATGAGGCAAGAGACATTAACATCGGGCACCGTGATAAGAACGCACGGCCAATATTTATCACTAGAAACAGTTGTTCACAGCTTGTGTTGTATGTGGTGAACTTCATGACAGATAATTGTGCAATAAGTCGAAAACTGACCCAAAAATTAAAAAAAATATATAGAAGTTGTTTTGTATTGCTAGCTGCAGGAGTTCTCCTATCTATAAGTCAGCGCTATCCGAATAAGTCGTCAGTTTTACTTGAGTTAATAGAAAAAGGAACTTGAACAGTTCCAAAAGGAAAAGCAAAATGATGCTATGATGATTGCTGAAACTAACTTGATGTTGACAAGCTTCTAACATAAATGGTACTATATGTACTATACACGGTGACAATATCTTTCGAAAGATTCCAAGTCTGCTGATGATTGGGGTAGCTCCTATGAAATGTCGACATATAATTTTTTGATTTGTATCGTAGTGTAGTGAATAATAAACGCAGTTGTTTGAATTTTTGTTCCCTGCTATCGTTTAAAAAATACAAATCGTAGCAACCAACGGTTGTTCATTTATTCGAAAGGTGTAAAGAAAAGTACAGAGGTGAGAAAGGTGAAAAATAAAAAGCTTGTTGTTTGTATTTTGACTCGTATGGTTTAAGCCATTTTTTTAAATTCTCAATAATTTACTTAAATTATTTGGATATAAAGTTGAATGTTTAACAATATCAAATATTTCTTATTTCTGCAGCTAATGATCGTTTTATTTTGTATAAAAAATTCAACAGTATTTATTTTCAATATTTCGATAACAATTTGTTATCATCGTCAGGATAATTAATATGTTAGTAAACAAGATCAAATAATTAAATATCAAGTTTGACAATATCTTTCAAAAGTTTCCAAGGCTACTGAAGATTACAGTAGCTCCTATGAAATGTTGACATATGACAGCTATGTCGACAGATGACACCTATGAAACTAAAAGCAAGCTACTTATAATTCTTTTATTTGAAAACTAATGTAATAAATAAACCTACTTCCATGTATTTGCGATTAGATAGTTTTCAAAACTTTGCTTATAACAAAAGCATTTATATCGAAATATGTTGTTTTATAAAAAGCAAGTTAAGACAAAAACCACAGTAGTAAGACAGGATACGATGTTTTGTCAAATGGTGTTAAACAGATTTAAGGTGCTTTTTTTATTTTTGGGTATATTTAAGATACGATATTTTTTCCAAAGCAAACTTGTTCAATTTCATAATAAGTTTAATTTTTCTTATGTAATATCACCAAAACTAAATGTTATACGAAAATGCCCATAAGACCCAAAAATTTGAATGGAAAGATATACCCAAATATCAAAAAGTTTGGAAAATTTATATAAGTCTACTTAAGTTCTTATGTCAAAATTCCACAGATATGTAACAAAAATTTTATTGATTTTATTTTCAGCATAATTTTTTCCATTTTATTACATTATATGATGGGTGGGTATCATTCGCCTAGCTTAAGTTCAATCCTGGCTAAAGCTATGAAATATTTTTATTTTTAATTATAACAATAATTGCCGCGATCAATAACTCTTGATCAAAGAAGACAGGAAAAAATAATTGAATACACTAAAGCTGGGGGACAAACTAGCTGTTTCACAGCCGCTACACTGCTCATCAGCACCCACATGCAAATATATAGTCTGAAAGGCGGAATGGTTAAAAAAAAAATAAAAAATTTTGCTATGGGAAAAATAATGTAAGCACAAGAACACTAATGAAGAGGAAATTCAAATTGTTTCTTTTTTTATCTTGGACAAGTACTCAGGGGATGACCCTTACATATGCAGTGCATTGTACCGAAAATAGGTTGTGAGGAGGGGTAAAGAGGGAGTAGTGTTTGTTAGCATTTTACTTGAACTTTCCAACATTAAAACAGATAGGAAATACGTCTGAAATCAAAACACTTAAGACTCTAAATGAAATTTGATACTAACTGATGTTTAGAATTGAAGCCAGAAAAAATTGTTCTATTTAAAGCTCATGCTATTTTTATATGAGCTATGGGACAAACGTATACAATTCTCACTAGTTTTTATAAATTTTAATGAAAAAATAGAAAATAGAAAAAAAAATAGTTCATATTACTTTAAAAAGCCTAAGTCAAGCATATAAAATTAATACTAAAACCCATTTTTTTACCTTAGATTATATTGCCCCATATACGAATACACTTACATATTTGACAGCACACATTTTTTTTTTACTTTTTTCTTGGCAAAACTTATTTTGTTGCCCTTTTTCTTCGCCCTCCACTAATACCAACATTTTAGTTGGTAAATGAAACAAATTTTTTCTTGAAACATGAAAAAAATATTTAACAATTTTAAGCCATTTTTATGAGAAAACTGGCAACAAATGTTAAGTTTGTGGTTTTTAAAAAGCTCCCTGTAGATTTCCGCAAGACTAAGAAGAGAGGAAGTTATAATCACACACGCACTTATTTGCACCAACACATACACACATGCTTACAGCCTCTAAGCCAGGGATGGGAAATGGCAAATTTTGCTTGAACATCCTTGCTGAAAGCAAAAAATGTTGAAAATTTTTTATTGAGTAGGCATATGAAAAATAGCTTTCAATCTACAAATTGTAGAGAAAAAAGTATCATTGCGCTAAGTTTGTCATGCCTGATCCAAACAATGCTTGGCCTTAGGGGAAATTAAAAATTTTTGTGTTTGGAATAAGTATGCCTGTGTGCGATTTTGGTGACGCATTATTTTCTTTTAATAACAATAAAAATGTGGAAGTTACAGCCACATTCTTAGAAATGCGCGATCCAAAACCGCAAAGCGTTCTGAAAAACGCTTAATTCATTTTTAGCTATTCTAAGGAACGCGCGTTTTGCTGACATTTCGGAGTTGTTAGGAAAAAGTACACCATGTCTTTAACATATCGCTCCTTTATTGCAACATAGTCATATCTCATAAATATAAGCTTTTCGAGTTAACAATGCAGAGTTGTTAACACTACTACCTTTTACATTGTGTCAAAAATTTATCCAAATTACTTTTAAACTGTTTCCTTTAGGAGCCTTCTTCTAAAACAAATGGTCTAAGTCTTGAATAGAAACTAAAAATTTGATATGTTTGTTTCTCGAAACAAATTTTTTTTAGTTATGACTGTATTGCCATAAAGGTGCGATATGTACATATCTTACTTCCTTTTGCAAATTTCGTTTAAGCAAATTCAATCAGTTCACTTCAGTATACACATGCGAGTTGAAGTCGTTAATTTTAAGCGATATGCGGTTACCACCTATTTGGCGATTTCAAATCGCAAAAGTATGCTAGTTACGTTTTACGTTTGTGGGAACACCCGTTTGGCGTTTATAAATCGGAAACCCTAGTTTTAAGCGATTTGCGTTAATTTAGAATATAAAATTTTGTATTTTTTGCACTTACTTATCGTTAGTTGAAACGAAAAAAAACGTAACTAACAAAAAATTGAAAGTCGATTTTTTGATTGATTGATTGATTATAAAGGCCATTACATGTGTTGAAGAAATTTTAGACAGAAGTCAGTTTTGGGTTTTCCAATAAGGAGTTGGCACTCTTTTTTTTTAATAAAATGCAAACTATTTGGGATATTTCCAACATTTTATAATCCACTTGAAATACAATCAAAACATTTATAAATAGAACTCGGCTTGCTTTATATGACTGACGCAGGCATATCGGCAGCAGTTGATTAGTTGGACCCAATGTTCGATGACTTGGTTACACTTTTCAGCCGTAACGACCGGTATTTAGCTTTCAAATTTGGTTTTGAGTTCTTCGAACATCCTCGGCTTGTGGTCAGAGGCCAATAATTTGACGTTGCCCAAAAGAAAAAAAGTCTAGCGCCGTTAAATCGCATGAACCAGGTGGCTAATTGACTGGGCACGCTCTCCAATTAATTGATTGTAACGTGTACTGTGTGGCTTCTGGCATCGTCCTGTTGAAACTACAGATCGTCCAAGTCCATGTTATTGGTTTTTCGATAATCGCTCTTGGATTATCATTCACCCAAATCCGGCCAATAACAGTTTGATTTGCGGCCATTTTGCTTTAAGGTTTTCTTAGCAGGTAATAAAAAAAATCGGCAGATTAGCAATCATTCGTATTCTAGGCGAAAGAAAATTGATTTAGGTTTTTCTAACTTTGTTCTATGCGAACGATGTATCAAAATACAATTAAAATGCATACAGCCATGTTCCGAGAACGCGCGTTCTGAAACCGTAATGCGTTTTAAAAAACGCTTAATTGCTTTTTAGGTGTTCTGAGGAACGCGCGTTTTACTGTCCTTTAGGAGTTTTTTCCGAAATAATACAACATGTGTTTTACATACATATATATGTATGTGGTAGTAATATAAGACGAAAAAAAAAATTTGACAACAAATAGAAAAATTTTTCAATTTATTTTTCTTAATGAAAATGTGTAAAATTCTTTGAACTTTTTATTGAAATAAAAAGAAAACACATTAAATTTTAAAAGTGAATAATTTTATTGCCTTTGTAAGTTCAGTTTTAGCAAATTCAATCAGTTCACTTCAATATATACATGCGAGTTGAAGTCACCAATTTTAGGCGATATGCGTTTTCCAGAACACCAATTTAGCGATTTCAAATCGCAAAACCATATTTCTTGCGTTATACGTTTAACAGAACACCTATTTGGCGTTTTCAAATCGAAAACGCTAAATTTAAGCGATCTGCGTTTCTCAGAACATGCATGATATTTTCATACGAAAGAACAATAGTGACATAGACAAACCTAAATTGATTCGAATGGGAGTCAGACTCATATTCTTATCAATTTAGACTGGCGTTCTTTCGCTTACATTTTCATTAGATATCAGATTAACAGCCTCATTTTTTCCCAAGATAAAATTTTTATATGAATTTTTATTTAAAACAATTTTTGATGAATCTGAATTACTTATTAAAGACAATTTGAACTATTTATTAATAAATAATAACAGTCAATACTAGTTAAATGTTATTTTTTCATTCCATCATTTGTTTTTTCTTCCAGAAAATTAAATTCCAATGACGTGTGCCGCCTTATCATCGCACAAAGATGATGCACAAATGTTTCAATTGAAGAACAGCACAATTAGAAAACAAATTCAATACAGGAATCAAGAGAAATTTTGTACAGCCAGACATTACTTTTTGCTGTAAGAAACCTCAAAACTTTCAATACTTTTAGCAGCCAAACGAATTAAGTATTACAAAGAAACAAAAAAAAAAAAAAAACAAACTGAAAGTCGCCAAAAATCAAAAACAATGAGACTTACAACGAAACGAAAAGCGGAAATAAAAATGAAGCAGCTAAACAAGTCAGCGGAAGCCCGACAACAACAAATAGAACCAAAGCAGCTAAACTTAACAACTGCCATGACAAAGAATTTGGAACAACGCCTAATGCCAGAGCGTAAGGAATTAGGCCAACGAGGGTATACAAATTTTAAACAGAAAACCTGCAGCTCAAACTCAAAGACAAACTTAACTATAATAAAACCGTATTTGTTCACCAGCCCTTTTGCCAAATCATCGTGCTCTTTATGGGGGCTGCAAGTTTTAGTTTTTCTATTGCTCACTTTAAATAACAGCATCCCCTGTACAACTGCCTTGGCCAATTGTCCCAATGGCTGTCAATGTGATGATGATACTTTGGTGGTGAAATGTGGTGAAGGCACTTTGGATGTTCTGCCCATTGCCTTAAATCCCTCCATACAGCGTTTGATCATTAAGAATAATAAAATCAAAACCATTGATTCCAGCATACAATTCTATGCGGAGTTAACTTTTCTCGATTTGTCGTATAACGATCTGGTAACGATACCCCAAAAGACGTTTGCCTTTCAGCGTAAATTGCACGAATTGCATTTAAATCACAATAAAATAGGTCAAATAAATAACAAGACTTTGTTGGGTCTAACAGCGGTAACAGTATTGAATTTAAGAGGCAACTTGTTGGCCGAATTGGAAGACTTTAGTTTTGCGCCCTTGCAAAAAGTGGAGGAATTGAATTTGGGTCAAAATCGCATTAGCACTATAGGAGCGCATGCTTTTGATGGTTTGAAAAATTTAAGGGTCTTGTATTTAGACGACAACACCTTGACGGCCGTGCCAGCAGTGGAGAACTTTCGTGGCATGCCAGCTTTGGCGGAACTATACTTGGGCTCCAACTCTTTTATGTCTATACCAAATAAAGCCTTTGTCGACCTAAAGGGGCTGACACGTTTGGATTTGAAAGGTGCCGGCCTGCACAATATTTCCTTGGAGGCCATGAAGGGCTTAGAGGGTGTCAGGTATTTAGATTTATCCGATAATCGTCTACAGTTTATACCCCAAATGGCTTTGTCGCATTTGGAGAGACTGGAGGAGTTGTCTTTGGGGCAAAACGATTTTGAAGTTATAAGCACAAATGCCTTAATGGGCTTAAAGAACCTCAAGAAACTGCAAATAACCGGCGCTCAGCGTTTACAGAAGTTGGAGAACTCTGCCTTTAGCAGTAATGCCAATTTGGAGTTTATCAATTTATCGGCCAACAAATTGTTAAGTGATATACAAGAAAATGCCTTTATGGGTTTGCCTCACTTGAAGCATGTCATTTTGAAAGAAAATCAAATATTTACCTTGGCAGAGGGGCTATTTCCCTGGTCGGACTTACAGACCCTAGATCTCTCCGATAATCCTTTAATGTGTGACTGTCGTTTGCTGTGGCTCAGATCCTTGATAGTGACCCGCAACGGCACCAATGAGCAAATAAAAGGGGTAACCTGTGCCTCGCCAGCCAATCTAAAAGGAGAGACCCTACAATCTGTCACGCCCGCCATGTTGGGCTGTTCACACAATGATCCTAAGCAGCAAGCTCTCATAGGAGTGCTGTTGGTGGCCACAGCCGCCACTATAACCATCTTAGCTTTAAGCGTGTATGCTTGTCGGCGCAGAATACGTGAGTTGCTGAAGGGAGGCTGGGGCAACTCGGCCCTGGGTCGCAAAGAACGTGAATACCAAAAAACCTTCTCCGAAGAGGACTACATGAATCGTCAGCCACAAATACCTTGTGCCATGACTTCCTCGGCTCCCTATGCCACCGCCACAAGTGCTTATGGCCAGCATAATATGCCCTACCTGGGCACACGTCCCATACCTGTTACAGAACTATAGCTAGAAGCACCACCCCCACCTCCCCACAGAGGTCGGGGATCAGCCACAAATACTTTGCAACAACTGCATGTCAACAATGGTGCCGCTTCATTGTATAATGGCTGTGTTCCTCTACCTGATAATCCTGCTACCAATACCACCACGTTTGTCAATCAACTGCATCAAATCAAATACATGACCAACAATACGCGTACGCCCAATAATTATCATTCCCAGCAGGATATGCGAAAATTGGCCAACGGCAAAAATCCCAATATCACTTCGCTGCCTCGTCATGCCAGCAATTGCACCAAACAGCAGCAAGAAAGTTCTCTAACCAACAACCATATCTATAGCCAACCCATACAGCCCAACGGTGTGGGCTCTTTCATAAACACTACGCCCAAATTTAATACCGCTGATCGTCATATGGTGCGCCTGACACAAGATCATTTCAATCACAATAACTCTACAGCTCTGAAATATCCCAAAATCTATTCACAAACTTTGGATGGCGACTATTTACACAATAACTCACACTATTCGCTGCCTCTTGATCACAGCATCCCGCCATCCGATGATCATAATGCTAGTCCCTCAAGATCGCCTACACCACCCACACCACCACCGCCTGCATTGCCATTGCGCAACGGCAGCTGCAACACCACTGGCAGACGTTCCACATTAAGTTCTCTGAATGGCAACGGTGTCAGCAACAACAACAACACTCATAACGCAGCCACTCTACACAAAAATAATTCACTAAATATTAACAACAACAATCACACGGGCAGTCTGAGACATCAGTATCACTGATATTCGTTAAAAAAGTGCCGAGAGCATAACGGCTTAAACGGCACCACCAGCTCTCGTGGTGACTTGTTGTGGGAGGGAAAAATGGGCGCATTTGAGACCATTGAAATGACAGCTTTTTTGCATTAAAATCTCACTGAGAGTGAGTCTGCTAGCCAGGGTTGGAAATTTTAGTATATTCTTTTAGCTAAAAATAAATTTGTTTCTTTTTTTTATATCCTTTAGAACTTCCATTTTTTACATCAAGCCGTTTGAAAAATATATGTACGTTTTTCAAACAGAATTATTTTCAGCAAAAAACTCAAACGAATATATTTCCCCATACTCAAAAAGGCGTCGCAACAAGATGACCCCATTCGTCTTTGATAGCAATTCTTAATTATTGATAGGCCTTCGATATTTCTTAGACCTAAGCGATAGATAGAGGCTGTCGACAACGTGCAATATTTATTGGTAACGAGTAAATAAATGCCCAAAATTTTCATCTCTACTTCGTAAGACGACAATGACGCCACTTGGAAATGGGGGATTTTATTAAAAATGGCTATTAAAAATGTCTTTTGAAAAAACATTTTCTCTCAAAGTTCCTTCTTTAAACTAACACTTTTCTGAAAAGTTTTTTTTTTTTTTAAGAAAACACACTTTAGAGGTTCTTTAAACAACTTTTTTGTTGTTAAATCTTTTTAAAATTAGCCGGACGGCGATAGAGGAAGTGCTTAGCATTTTCTTTCCGCTCCTCATCTACAATCATACATGGGCGACAAGAATATAAACGTTATGAAAAGAACTAACCTGTTTCGAAAAATATATCTACTTGGAAAATTATTTTTAAGAAAAAGCGTCAATGCTGAGTTCTTAATTATGAAAATGTACATTTTCATTAAAGCCACTATTAGAAAAATGACCTTTAGAAAAATGGATCTTTTGAAAGAAGTACCTTTTTTGGCTCGATTAAGCATAGCAACCAAACTTTACAGGCATGTTCTGAGAGACGCAAAACGCTTAAACTTAGCGTTTTCGATTTCAAAACGCCAAATAGCAAAAGGCAAGGCATTAAAATTTAATATCAGCCATGTTCCCAGAAACGCGCGTCCTGAAACCGCAAGGCGTTCTGAAAAACGCTTAATTGATTTTTGGGTGTTCTGAGGAACGCACGTTTTACTGGCGTTTCGGAGTTTTTTCCGCAAAAAAAAAATTTTTATTTCAATACTTTTTATTTCAATAAAAAGTTTAAATCATTTTACACATTTTCATTAAGAAAACTAAATTGAAAAAATATTCTATTTGTTGTCAAATGTTTTTCCGTAAAAAACACATATTGTATTTTTGGGGAAAAAACTCCGAAACGCCAGTAAAACGCGATTTCCTCACAACACCTAAAAACCAATTAAGCGGAGCATGACTGATAACTTTCGTAAAACTACGTTTTGAAAATATTATCTGAGTGAAAAATGCAATCTTTGAGAAAAACTTTAACAAATAAACAATTTTTTTTTTTTAATACTCTTGACTTTTTGAAAAAAAATAAATAAATTTAAAAAGGCACTTTTGAAAAAGGTTTCTTATGACAATATTACTTGTTAAGATATTACCTTTTGAACAAAAAGTACTTTTGAAAAATATAAACTTAAAAGATTACCAGATCACCTGCAGAGAGTACGTTTTGAAAATGTTATTCTGGAAAAAGTATATTTTATCTTTTAACAAAAACACTTTCTAAAAAGATATCTTTTGACAACAGGACATTTTGAAAAACTAGCTATTGGAAAAAAGACCTTTTGAAGCAAGTACGTTACAATAATATGAACTTCCGAGAAATACCTTTTCAAAAATTACTTTTTTGAAAAAATATCTTTTAAAAATATACGTTTTCAATTAGAATGGCCGACTTCCTAAATGCAAGTTGCAATGCATAATTTAAAAAAATGTGTATGCAATGCTAAACATGTCTTAAGTACAACCTTGCGTTGCAGAGAAATTTTTTGCATTTTATCGGCATTTAGGAATAAACATAAAACAAATGTCAAACATATGTTATAAAATTGGGTAAACTTTTTTTGAAAAATGAAGGTAACACAAAATGATTTATTTATTTTGTTGGCAAGTGCTGGGGAATTATCTCAAGCTAAACATTCAAAGAATATTGATTTGATAAAGAAACTTATTAAAAAGAAATAAAAAAAGAGAACTTTTATTAAGGACAATAAAAACCCCGAAAAGAAAAGTTATCAAAAATAAAAATTTTGAGGAATCGTCAAAAAACTCCCAATTCGTGGCTGCTTCACCGGATGTATTATTTCTTCTTTTGATCCGTTTATACGTCCCCATAATATTTTGGAAGCATCTATTGATGTCTTCTCTCGAAAACGGGAAGGATCTATCCTCATCTTTTATTTCCCTTAAGATTGTTTCCCAAATGGTGTCTCGCTTCTTCTTTTTGCCCATAAAATCTGGTTCGTGTCGAAGTCTTGTTGCAATTAATCCACTTTTTGTCTCTGCAATACAAAGTGTTTAATTATTTAAATAAGATATATGAATTATAAATAATTTATTAAAAATAAACAAGAAAATACTGACTCAGCCATTGCAGCTATATGTTTTTATGCACGATTCTGACAGCTAATTCTCATTAAAATGAGTTGCCAAACGATTAGGAACATTGGACGTTGCCAGAAAGTTTACAGATGCGTTTACGAAGTGTATACATTGTAAAAATGCATTGCAACTTGCATTTAGGAAGTCGGCCATTCTTTAGAAAAAAGTGCCTTTTGGAATCAAGTACTTATTGCAAAAGGTTCGCTTATGAAAACAGACCTATTCCAAAAAAACGTTTAAAAGAAATTACCTATAAAAAAAGGTACCTTTAGAAAAAATTTGCATTTCTAAACAATTACTTATTGTAAAAGATACGTATTTAAAAACAGATTTATTCCAAAGAAATGTTAAGAAGGAAATACTTTTCGAAAATAGTACTTTTTGAAAGAAGTACATTTTTAAAAATTACCTTTTAACAAAGCGTACCTTTTGTAAAAGGATCTATAAAAAGAGCAATTTTGAAAACAAGTAACTATTGAAAAAAAGGCGTTTAAAAAAGGGTTTTTAAAAAATATTTTTGGAAAATTTACCTTTCGAAAAAAATAATATCTTCAAAGCGTTATTTATACAAGAACCTTCAAAAACTTCAAAACGGCGGCAAATTTTTTTTTTAATTACACTTTACAAAAATTGATTGCAATATAAAAAATTTTAACAGATTTTTTTTTTAGATATTTGTTTATATATAAAATAAAATTATATTTAATTCTGAAACATTTTCTTTTTTTTCTCAAGTTTATTAAAAATTTTATTTAATTCTTCCAACCTGAAACATTTTAATTAAAACATATTTTCTTTAAATTTTGGCAGTCATGCTTAAGGTCTCAAATAAAGTTTAAGTAAAAACTTTTTTTAAAAAGTTGCCATGGGAAATGTCAAGCAATTAATTGTAAATGAATTTTTTTTCTTTTAATAATAAGATATTCTAATTATTTTGTAAATATTTTACCGAAAGAATTAGTATTGAGTCTGGCAATGAAACTGAAGTAAAAAAAAAAATTATGATTTCTTTTTTATTTAAAATAAAAAGACACACAAATTCCAGTGATTTAAGTTTAAGTTAACCGATACAAAAAAGAAAAATTTATGTAAATATGTTAAACAAAACAGAAATATTAAAGGAAAAAAATCAAGAAAAAAACGTAAACAAAACAAGGTGTATACAATACATTATTAAACTAAAAAAAAAATCTTTATATTAGTTAAAAAATAAAATAAATAAAAGCAATTCAAGTACTACAAGGTCTAATATATTACAAACAATTAATTATAAAATATTGTATAAAAAAAAAAGAAAAAAAAAATCCCTTAAAGAAAAATTATTAAAATAAAATTTTTATTTTTGTAAATTTGCTTGATCTTGCCTGCTGGAAAATTTTCATTTGAAATTCGTTAGAACTGTAGTTATTTATTTATTAATAAACATTACTCTTTTTTTTAATATAAAATATATTTAAGTTTTTCTTTAAGGGATTTGCAGTCATTTTTATTAAACTAAACAAGTATTTAAGCAAATATTAGCAATTGAAAATTTTTTGTTTTTATATATTTTTCCCTAGATTTTATGTAGTTTTTTTTCTTACTTTTATTTATTCCAAGAAAAAAGTTAAACAGGTTGAAATTTGACATAATTTTCAATAAAGTTTAATATTATGTACGAAAAAAAAATGTAAACTCCTCAATATATGTATAAATAAAACTAAACGAATAAAAAAATGCTTAAAAATAGTTTTTAACTTTTATTTTTTTTAAAAACAAAAAAAAATAAAATAAAATAAAATTTTAGTTTAGTTTAGTTCCCCGCTTTAATAACCAGTATTGGCGAATATTGAGCGCGAATTTAAAAACAAAATTCACGAGTAAAATTTTATTTTGCGTTTCGCAAAAAAAAAACTGATTTAATTCCTTCACGAGCAGAATAAATAAATTCCCGAATTTAAAATAAAATTCTGCCCGCGAATTTAAAAACAAAGTTCGCGAATTTAAAAACAAAATTCGTGAGCAGAATTTTATTTTGTGATCTTGGTTTTTTTCATTCTTTTCGCGAACAAAAAAATAAAAAAAATTATTTAATTCGTTCACGAGCATTCTGCTGAAAAAATTTCCGAATTTAAAATAAAGTTCTGTTCGCGAGTTTAAAAATAAAATTCTGCTCGCAAATTTTAAAATAAAATTTGTGAGCAGAATTTTACAAACAAGAAGAGCAAAGAAAGAAACACTCTTTTAAACATTTAACTGAGCATGATGGATGAGAATTCTTTTTGTTTTTCAGCGTTGCCAGCATGATAATTTTAGCAAATTTTCGATGACTTTTGATTGTTTTTATAATTTTCATTATTTATTCGGGAATAATTCGCGTATTTAATTATTTAACTCTCTCACGAATTAAATTAATTCTCTCACGAATTTTATCTTTAAATTCGCGAGCAGAATTAAATTCTTGTTTGATTTTTTTTAAATCTCGAATTTTGTGACTGAAAATCGCGAACGAAAGAGAATAGTTCTTAGAAATGTAAAATGTAATTTTTTCGTATTAAATTCGTTTACAAACGCAAAAGTATTATTTCTACTCTATTTAACATACAAGCATGTTCTGAGAAACGTATATCGCTTAAATTTAGAGTTTTCGATTTGAAAACTCCGAATAGGTATTCTGACAAGCGTATAACCGAAGAAGTATGGTTTTGCGATTTAAAATCGCCAAATAAGAGTGCTGGTAAACGCATTCGCTTAAAAAAGACGACTTCAACTAACATGGGAAATACTAGTATTATTCAGGCATATTATGAGAAACGCAAATCGCTTAAAACTAGCATTTTCGATTTGAAAACGGTTAATAGGTGTTCTAAATTTTTGCCGGTTTTTAGACCTGATTATGCGGGAAATTATCCGACTTTTGTCGATTTTTTGACGGTTTTTGGCACTTGTTGCCAGTTTTTTTGGAATTGTTTGTACGGGTAATTATCCGGTTTTTGTAGATTTTTAACAGAGTTTTTACCACTTTACGACGGTTTTTTTATACCCCATTATATAGGAAATAATTCGATTTTTGGCACTTCTTCCGGTTTTTTGCAACTGGTTATACGGGTAATTTTCCGGTTTTTGTCGATTTTTACCAGTTTTTAAGACATTTTGCCGGTTTTTTAGACCCCATTACACGGGCAGCTATCCGATTTATGACGCTTATTCCCGGGTTTTGGCACTTTTAGACAAATTATGGAAACAGGTTGTAAGAATTAACCGGTTTTTGTAAATTTTTCCAGCTTTTAACACTTTTTCCCGATCCGGTATCCTGTTTTTGTAAATTTTTCCCGCTTTTAACACTTTTTCCCAAATTTTTTAGACCCGACGGGTTTATAGACTTTTGCCGGTTTTAACACTTTTGTTCCAGTTTTTTTAGAACCGGAAAATTATCCGGCTTTAGCACATTTTACCGGTTTTGGCCGGTTTTTAGACCTGTTTATACGGGTAGTTATCCGGTTTTTGTCGATTTTTGCCGGGATTTTGACACTTTTTGCCATTTTTTGGAACCGGTTGTAGGCGTACTTATCCGGTTTTTTTTGTAGATTTTTACCGGTTTTTAATATGTTTTGCTGGCTTTATGGTTTTTTATCCGGTTTTTTGTACTTTTTTTCCAAGTTTGCTGAAAGAGCACAGCAGTTAGTACGCATACAAGGTGTTCCAGAGCTCAAAGTCAAGCCGAAACAGAGTGACAAAATTGATTGTAACGACCATAAGAAATATCAAAAAAAATCTTGAAAAAAAAAGGGCAAGCGAATAAAAAATTTTGAACTGAATACAACGCTTTTTTTAATTTTTTTCTGATTTTTCTTATGATGGCTACACTCTGTATATTTCTCATATGTGTTTTTATTTATGGTGACGTATAAGAACACTGCTAAGCATATAAAAAAATTTTTAAAAATACTTCCTAGTAATAATTTTTTGTCCCGCAAATACCAAAAGAAAAATCTGTCAAATATCTAGGAATAACCTTAGACAAAAGAGTTACGTGGAAGCCACTCATTAAAAGCAAACAAACCAACTTACAACGTAAACAACGCACACTAGACTGCTTAGTAGGGCCAGGATCAGAGTTAAATTTGTATAATGAAATAATGGTATACAAAGCAGCATGAATATATACTCGTAGAATTATGCTGCAGAGAACAGCCAACAAGTCAAATATTCATATCTTGGAAAGATACCAGGCAAAAGCTCTGAGGTTGATGACGCGAGCCCCGTGGTTTGTCTCAGTCAAATCTATAAGAAGTGATTTACAGCCTATTTATAGAACACGACTAAGTTCACTCACGACGAGCTAATTCATAGACGAGTACGTAAAGAATTGAGTTTGTAAAACTCGACTTGGTCGTGTTGTTCAACTTACATATGTAAATTCGTGTATATGTCAAACATTTGTGATATATTTTTGTTATGCAAAAAAACTAGAATTTGTTTACATTTTTCATACAAAAAATGTTTTTTTTTTCAACAGCAATCTTAGACAACGTATGTATATATCAAGGCAGCTTTAATGCGGTAGTGGTAAAAGCACAGCTGTCTTTCGTTTCCTTTGCGTAAATTTGTCAAAAACACACAGACTTCCTTGTTTTTCAAACCAGATTTTGACAACTGTTCATAAATTCTATCAACAAAATACATGCTGATGTTTTTTGGTGTTGGTAATTATTATAATTCTGCCACAACCTATTAATGTAGAAAATTAAGGAAATAAAAAACATTTTGTGGAAACCCGTTTTTGTATGGATTTTTTTATCAATTATGTACCAGTATGTTCTATATAAATACATTTATATGCATAAAAGACGATTTGGGTCGATGTCACAGAAATTTTAGATCAGAGGTGCCCAAGCCTATGCGCTTAATGCTCAATTGTTTTTGTAAAAGCTCTTAGCTATAGGGCTATGCTGTATAATACATATATACTGCTCCCAGCACTAGAAATGAAAATTACACAAACAACTTTGTCTTATATATTTTTTTTATAGTTCTTCACTGCATTGACGACAGCGATTATCAGTGTAAATTTTGTTGTTGTAATTTGTTTTTCTTTTTACAACAAAAAATATTAAATAAAAGTAGTTTTTCCTTAAATGTATTGGTTTTTGCTCTACCATATAGTACTTTCCGGCACCCCTGTTTTAGATCATTCTATTGAAATTTGTATTTCTATTTTATTTATTATTATACATATATTATTAATTTATTTATTTTTATTTATAACATTATTACATTATCATTTCTTACTATTTATAGAACTTATTTTCGCATTTTCTTCGGACGAGTTAATTTTCTCATTCGCCGCATTTAACACTTATTGGGAGAAGAGTCGTGTTTTGCAGACCATTATAAATTGACAGCTGTTACGTCTTTTAACAAAAATTGTCAATAGACACGACGTATAAATCAAAAACAAAACAAAGTTGAAAAGTTAGAGCTTTTTAACGACGAGTCGTGCTTTATAAACAGGCTTGCCTTTGGTAAGAGAGGACATTAAACAAAAAAGTGAACGCTATCTTCAAAGATTGAACACTCGCAGAAAGCCATTAGCCAACGTACTATTAGATGACAGCGCTATGATGAGAAGCCTGAAACGCACGCAAGTGCTAGATTTACCTGCCAAGCTTTTATAAACATTATTTTATTGTTCCATTGCGAAATACAAATTTTTATGATATATCGCTCCTTTATTGCAACATAGTCATAACTCAAAAAAGCTTGTTTCGAGAAAAACACATTTAAAATTTTTTGTTTTCACACAAGTTTTAGAAAATTTTTTTAGAAAATATTTCCTAAAGGAAACAGTTTAAAAGTAATTTGAATAAATTTTTGGGACAATATAAAAGGTAGTGGCATTGTTAACTCAAGAAGCTCAGTTTTTGAGATATGACTATGTTGCAATAAAGCAGTGATATGTATAGATATACAGTTCACGGGACCTGCATGTCTACTGTGATTTACTGCCAGTTCGCCGATATCGAAAGGATAAGTTTCTTGCGCACTATAGGCGAAAGAAAATTGATTTGGGCTTTTTCCAACTTTTTTCTATGCGAACGATGTGTCAAAATTCAATTAAAATTCACAAGTTCATGCGAACGTACAATAGTGACATAGACAAACACAAATTGGTTCGAATGTGAGTTACTAGCTTTCTTTCGCATACATTTTCATTCGATATCGTCGAACAGGCTGTTAATGTTAACCTATTAACTTTACTTAATGCCTTGAAAATGCGCAGATTGCATATAAATAAAATTCAAAACAAAAAATTATAAATAGCTTGTTTTCTATGTTTCCCAGCTATCTATATGTCGACATTTCATAGGAACGACCCTAATCATCAGAAAAACAAGCTATTTATAATTTTTTACTGGTATAAATGTTAGAAGCTTAAATAGCGAATAGAAAACTTAATTGATTAAAAACAAAAAAATTTTGGACCGTTTTGAGAGTTAATACTTTTAACAATTCTGTAATTAATTAGTCCAAAAGCTTGTTTTTTGAGTTATAGCGTTGTGGCACTAGAACAACGATTTGTTGCTTATTGTCTGCAATGTGGCGGCTTTAGTTCATTCTTTTATGGCGTTTTCTTTTCTAGAAAATGTGTAACATTTTTGATATTGTTTTGCCAATAAAATACACAAGTATACAGTTTTCTCAAATTTTTTTTCAGATATTTATAGTTAAAGCGACATCTTCTTTTCATCTGGATAAAACTTAAATTTTTAAACTTGAATTTTAAGAAAAAAAAAAGTGCAGCATACAGGCCTGTTCTAAAATTCATATGATTTCAAAAGCACAAATGTGATTTGTGCCTGTTCTGCAAATCACAATTTTTTGTGACTTTCCATGTGATTTCTACTCTTCTCAAACACAAAAAACAGCTGTTTTTTGCTTCAATTTGTTGATATTCTTATTTTCAGGGTGAATTTTTTTATTCGCCGTATTAATTGCAAAAGAAAGTTAATTTCTTCTAACGAATATAGAACTTAAAATAAAATAAACCAATAAACCAAATCACAAAATAATACAACAAATCTTGCAACCAAATTATTATTTATTAATTATTTCGCATAAAATAAATGATTTTACTAGAAAACACATTAAGTTATTTATTCATGTAATAAATTATACAATTCATAATAAAGTATGTGCAAAAATTGGGATGTGATTTCAAATTGATTGCAAGTTAGCTAACCGATTTAAAATCACAAAAAACAAAAATATTTTCTGTGCAGAACCCCTTTTTTGTGATTTCAAATCACTTTCACAGGAAGTGATTTGCAGAACAGCCCTGATAAAGGCAAAACCTTTTCAGAAAAGAAAACGGCATTAGATTTTAGTTTTAGTATATTGAAGAGCAATAATAGTAAAAATGGCATATGTCATAAAAGTATAAATCTAAACATCTAGACTAGTTATTACAAAAACAAAAAATAATAATAATAAAATAAAACTACTAAAATAAACCATTTTGTTGGTTTTCTATCAAAACTACAAATTGTATTGAAAACTCAATTAACAAAATAATATTATATATGAAAAACTCTTTTTTTTTTAATATTTATAAAACATTTAAGCTTAAGGCAAACACATGATAAGGAACAAATTATTGAAAAACCAATACAAGGGATAAAATATACTAAAGAAAGCAAAACAAATATTAAAAAAAAAACACAAAAAAATTAAGGAAAAAATTTTATTGAAAGATAAAAAAGAAAAAATTATTTAAATTAAAATAAAACTACAAACTATTTAAGAATAAACTGAAACTTATTTAAATTTAAGCTGCATAAAAGTAAAATATGCAATTATTAAGGAAAGTGTAAAAAAATTAAAAATAATGTTAAACAAATATTATATTAAATAAATAAAAAAAAATACTGTCTTTAACTTAATACAAAAAAAAAAAAAAAAGAAAAATGTTAAAGAAACACTCTCACAAACATTTTAAAAGTATTTTTTAAACAAAAAGACAAATGATGGTTGAAACAATATTGCAAATTGCCATAAAGGGTGTCCTTTAAAGAGCAAACCTTTTTGTTAAACCCAGTCGTAGAGTGACTTGCAGTCGAGGTCTGCCCAAATTATTAATAATCAACGACTATCCGTCTCTCTAGAGCCAAAATTAATTTCTCTACCACTTTTTATCTCTTAAAATTTGTAGTTTTGTAGCATTATTTTATATTGTTTAAGTAATTAAAAGTGAGTTAAAAGGTCGTGGGCAAGAGCCGCAGAAGGCAAACAGCATAAAAGCGACAAAATAAACTCTGCCATTGAAGGCAATACCCTTTGATTTTTATTTTATTGCCTTCAATGGCAGAGTTTATTTTGTCGCTTTTATGCTGTTTGCCTTCTGCGGCTCTTGCACTCGACCTTTTAACTCACTTTTTTACTTAAACACTTTTTTTAAAATAATTTTTAAAATTGAAAAGAAATTTACTTTTTCTAATATTATCTGCCTGGCCCACTAAGTCACTCGACATCGCTCGCTCGCATAAATGCATTTGAAACAAAAACAAATTGTAAAATGTTGTTTTTGGTGTGATATAAAAAATAAAAGGTAGTTTTATTCTCTCAATTTTACTTAACAATCACCATCTGACAAGTATAAGGATTGTGACATTTTCCATAAAATTGTGCTACCGTATTAGTTTATATATTCCCTTGTTTTCAGTTTTGTTTGAAGTTGTGTCTAAAAATAATAATAAAATTGTGGCTTCTAACAAAAATAAATAAAAATTTTAAAATAAAATACGTACATAAATCTAAAATATATAAAAAATGGCCTGAAAAACATCCCCAGACTAAAATGCTACCGACACCATGTTTCAATGTGCCTTTAGTATAACCTGGATTAACACGTTGGCCTTTCGGTCATCTAATCAGTCTTAACCTATCGGAACCTTGTAAATAAATTTGGACTCATCGGAGAATAGTATGGAATTCCTGTGGTTGGTGGTCAAATTAATGTGTTCCCTTTCAAATTCCAACCTGGCCAGTATATTTTTCCGTGATATAAAGATCTTTTTTACACTTTTGTGTGGTAGGCTTTTAGTCCGCCTTCTGCAGCCTGCCTTTGAATACTTTTGAGGGTACCATTTAATAACAATTGTGTTGCGATGGTTCTTGACGACATGAATCGGTCTTTTTTTATCAAACGTATTATTGCCTGGCCATCTCGTTTACTGATTTTTGGGAATGTCCACCTTTATGTTACGTAACCAAAGTACGCGAACAACGAAAACGGCTTATAATTCTTGATATAACGCTGTGGTGAATGTCAACTTTTTTTGCAATTGTGGTCACTGCTTGGCCGTTATTAAAATCAGCTATTATTTTTTTTTAAATAGAAGTCACGTCCAAAACAAGTTTGAAGGCACGGAACCGACAGAAAACTATGCAAATTTTCGCAATACATGCTTATTTTGATATTTAAACAAATAACTACATCTTTTGGAAGTTGGTTTTTCTTATTGTAAGTAATGAAGAATATTCAAGGTTACGTGCACTAGTTTTGTCACTGCATCCTGGGTATTGTAGTAGAAATAATTATTTATATATTTTTAAACCACAAGCATTAAATTTGTCCCTTTTTTCAATATCTAAAGAGTATTTTCTTTTATATGTAATAACATTTTCTTTAAAATAGGCATTCCTTTGAATGCTATCGTAAAGTTTGCTGATAAGCAGAAGTCCGGGAAGGCTTTACAATAGCTGGCAGCCTATTAAACCTAACCTAACATGGGTTTCAAAACGATCACAAATACATATTTACTTACATCAGCTTATAATTTCTAGATTTTTCTAATATGAATAATGCACTACACATTTCAGAAAAAATCTATTCTAGAAGTAAATTTCTTTATTCAACTGTGTGGCAACGCCTTTTTATATTTCTCTCTAATAATAAACTTCAAAAATCCTTATTACAAATAATAAAAAGAGAATGAAACTACCTTGTATTTTTTATATCATGGTTTTTGGTATGCATGTATTTATGCGAGCGATCGATCGATATCGAGTGACATAGTGGGCCAGGTCGTATATGTCTGCATTAAGACACGAAATATTTGGAAGGGAAACATTTAGTCTGGTAGCAAATTACCGGTGGGGAAGGCAGAATCGATTAATACAAAATTTCATTAAAAAAATTTCAAAACTGAAAATTTTTCTTATGCCAAATTCCATTTCCGGGAACTATTCTCAATAAACACTATTTTGCAACAAATATTTTTATTAAAATTTTCAAAAATTTCATTCCAAAGCGAGTGATTTTTTTGCTATTATCTTTTTGGCAACACTAGTTTTGACAGCTCACGCACGTTTTGTATCTTGTGTCACTGTCAAACATCTTCAGTTTGGTCTATAATTTAATCATGAATCGTCGTACAAACGAACAACGCTTGCAAATTATTGAATTTTATTACCAAAATGCGTGCTCTGTTAAGAAAGTTCATCGCGCGCTTCTTCCATTTTATGGTCAGTTTAATCGACCTACTGAGGCTTCTATTCGGGCTATTGTAAAAAAATTTCGCACCAAATTTACATTGTTGGACATTAAACCACCAACACGCTTACGTAGAGTGCGAACTGAAGAAAATATCGCAGTATCGATTCGGCGCCGTTTGCAGCAATTGAGCCTCTGTTACTCCACTACGTGGAAAATTTTGCGGAAGGATTTGGGTTTGATACAGCTGGTGCAAGAATTGAAGCCAAACGACCTACCACAACGCCAAATTTTTGGTGAATGGGCTCTTGAAAAGTTGGATGAAGATCCACTTTTTTATCGAAGAATTGTGTTCAGCGACGAGGCTCATTTCTGGTTGAATGGATGCGTGAACATGCAAAACTGCCGTATTTGGAGTGAAGAGCAGCCAGAAGCATTGCAAGAGCTACCAATGCATCCACAAAAAACAACTGTTTGGTGCGGATTATGGGCTGGCGGCATCATTGGGCCGTATTTCTTCAAAGATGATGCGAATCACAACGTTACTGTGAATGGTGAGCGCTACCGTGCGATGATAACAAACTTTTTTTTGCCCAAAATAGAAGAGCTTGACTTGCATGACATGTGGTTTCAACAAGACGGTGCCACATGCCACACAGCACGCGAAACAATGGACCAATTGAGAGGCGAGTTCGATGAACAGTTTATTTCACGCTTGGGACCAGTCAATTGGCCGCCCAGATCGTGCGATTTAACGCCTCTAGACTATTTTTTGTGGGGCTATGTTAAGACTAATGTCTATAGCGACAAGCCCGCTTTATTGACGCACTGGAAGCCAACATTATTCGTGAGATACCGTCCGAAATGTTGGAAAGAGTATGCCAAAATTGGACTAAGCGGATGGACCATTTGAGGCGCAGCCGCGGCCAACATTTGCATGAAATAATCTTCAAACATTAAATTATATCGACCCAACTATCGATCCAAATAAATATTTCATGCATTTTTCTGAATTTTATGTGTGTTTTTTTTTTAAATTTCCGATAGTTCTTATAAAATCACCCATTAGAACATTTTCAAAAATATTACAGAAAAATTTCATTTTTTATTTTTTTTTTTATTTCTTATTTTCATTTTGCAACATTTCTTATTTTTATAGAAAATTTTCATCACTGAAGTTTTGTCACCTGTGATATTTTTCTGCAGATACTTAAAGACCCATGAAATGTTTGCTTCAATCCAGCAATAATTGCTTTACGAACTTAAAATTGTCCAACTTTATTTTTCATCTATCGTTTGTCTTTTTCAACTTGAATTGTTTAGTAAAGAGAGTAAAGAAAAATAAAATACAAACTGAAAAGATATCAAGAAACAAGGATAATTAACAAAAACATAAGAAAATACCACAAACATTCATTCTAACAATTCTATTAAAAAAAAAAAAATAAACTAAAGTTAAAAATTTAGAATAAATAAAGAAATAAATTAAAACAAATACCGAGTAACGAGATATGACAAAAGTTATTAAAATATTTAGTAATTTCTTAAAAATATTAAAAGACAAAAGAAAATAAATTATTTAATATAAACAAACAAAACTTGGAAAAATAAATATAATTATTGAAAAAATTTAAAAGAAAAATGTTATTATTTAATACTATTGTGTGTGTGGAAAATTAAGTTGCGGTTCTAAAGACCAATTCCAATTGATGGTCTGAAGGACCAGATCCAAGATTGATGAGGGTTTGCAAGATCACCGTTGATTAAAGATAGCTCCTGATGGGTAGTTTGTAAGTCCAGCTCCAAATGAATTGATGTTGCTTCACAATACCATCCCTGATTGAAGGTTCGAAAAACCACACTGGAAAGATGATGGTTCAAAAGACCACCCCTGATTGAAGCTTCGAAACAACACACTCGATTCATGAAGCTTCAAAAGATCACCCACCATTAATGATAGTTCAAAAGACCATTCCTGACTGATAGTTCGAAAGACCGTGATGATGATGGTTCAGAAAACCCCTTCGAGTGGTAATTCACAAGACCAAACTCCATTGATTGATGATGTTGGTTTAGAAAACTCCCTGCAAGTAACAATTCAAAAGGGCACCCTCGGTTGATTAATGATGTTTCGTAAACCATCCCCAAATGATTAATCGGAAGGCTATCCATGATTGATGATCGTTTGAAAGCCCCCCACCAATTGATTGAGGATGTTTTGAAAGACCATTCTATTGCTGATCGTTCAAAAGACCATTCCTGATTGATAGTTCGAAAGACCAACACCAATTGATGATGGTGAAAAATATTACGCCTGATAGATGATGGTTCAAAAAGGTCACCCCTGATTAATGCATCGAAACACCACACTGGCTTGAAGACGCTTTAAAAGATCACCCTCAATTAATGATGGTTCAAAAACCATTCCTGACTGATAGTTCGAAGGACCATGATGGTGATGGTTCAGAAAACCCCTTCGAGTTATAATTCGAAAGACCATTCTCCATTGATTGATGATGCTATGAAAAACCATCCCCGATTGATGAATCGAAAGGCTACCCATGATTGATGATCGTTCGAAAGGTCACCACCGATTGATTGATGATGATCACCCACGATTGATAATTCCAAAGGCAATCCACGATTGTTGATCATTCGAAAAACCACCTTCGATTGTGGTTCAAAATACCATTCTTTGTTGATGGTTCGACGATTGATAGTTTGAAAGATCTTTTACTATTAGTGACGGTTTAAAATACCATCCCTGATTGATGATTGGAGAGGTCATTCTTGATTGACCATCCATTCCCTAATTAATGGTTCAAAATCCCCCAGGTTTGCTTTATTTATTTGTATTGTTTAAAATACCATCACTGATTAATGGCTCGAAGCACCACCCACGCTTTATGACGGTTCAAAAGACCACTCCCGATTAATGGTTATAAAGATCACTTCCAATTAATTAATTAAACTAATTAAATAATTTTACCATTAATGATGGTTCAAAATACCATCCCTGATTATCTATTCCCTAATTAATGGTTTGAAAGACCCCCCACGTTTGCTCTATTTATTTGCATTGTTTAAAATACCATCCCTGATTAATGCCTCGAAGGACCACCCTCGTTTTATGACGGTTCAAAAGACCACTCCCGATTGATGATTTGAAATACCACCTCCAATTAATGATGCTTCAAAAAACCATCCTTGATTGATGATGGTTCCAAAGACCATCCCTTAATAAGGTTCAATGGTGATGTTTCAAAACCCATTACTGATTCGGCCACCTCCGATTGATGATGGTTCAAGAAAACCCCGAAAAACTTGATTGATTTATGGTGGCTCACAAGACCATTCCTGCATGATGGTTTGAAAGACAACACTCGATTGATGATGGTTCATAATATAACACCGGATTGATGATGGTTCAAAAGACAATCCCTAATTTGTGGATCGAAAGATGATGGCTCAAAGCGCCGCCACTGATTGATGCTTCGAAAGACAACTCTCGATTGATGATGGTTCAAAAGACAAACGCTAATTGATGATTCGAAAGATCAGTTCGGATGATAATGGTTCAAGAAACGATTGCCGATTGATGGTTCGAATGACCACCTTCGATTGATCGATGATGGTTCAAGAGACCATCCTTGGTTAATGGTTCGAAGGACCACCACTTATTTTTGGTCCGAAAAACAGCGCCGGTTTATGATATTCCAAAAGGATACTCAAAATTGACGATTCGAAAGACTGCTTTTGGGAATAATAGCTGTTTCTGTTTGGTACTTTTAAGAAGATATGCATACACATATCGCTCCTTTATTGCAACATAGTCATAACGCAAAAAAGCTTGTTTCGAGAAAAACACATTTCAAATTTTTACTTTCCATATAAGTTTTAGAAATTTTTTTTAGAAAATATTTCCTAAAGAAAACTTAAATAAAATTTTGCCACAATATAAAAGGTAGTACTGTTAACAATTTTTCATTGTTAACACGAAAAGCTAATTTTTTGATATCTGACTATGTTGCAATAAAGGAGCGATATGTGTGCAGGAAAACCTTTCAAGACTTTGTTTTAATTTGAGGGCATTCAGAAGAATAACAGCAAAATATATCATCAAAAGTTCTTTATTCAAATTAAAAAAAAAAAAATATTTTTCATTTCATATAATTAAAGTAATCTCAACCCTTTTTGAAAAAAATTTATAATTAATCAAAATATATGAATTATTTAACCAACCATTATCACAAACTGTATCAATGTCATCAATATTCTCCCCTTTTTCAATGATATTACATTTATTTAAAAAAATAATTATTTAATTTTATTGCTTTGGGTTGGTTAATGCAAAACAAAACAAAAAAAAACAGAAACGCTTTCAAAGGAATTAAAAAGCAAACGGTGATGAAAATCGTTCATTCAAATAATAAAGACATAATCAATTAATTTACAATAAATTATGGCTCAGTTCAGTGATTTCGTCAGTGAATCAAAAATATACCAGAAAACTATATATAACAAATTATTTCATTTAACAAATAATAACGTATAAAAAATTATTATGAACACTGAATTGTAAACAACTTTGTTAACAATTTCATAAAAGCTTTTAATTGGCTTTAAATATTTATGTTTTTGTGGAGAAATAAAATGCAATATAATTTTTATCACTTTAATTTTACAAATTGTCGTAAAATTTAATTTACCATTTCATTATTTATTAAGCAATTTTTTTTTTGTTTTTTTTGTTTTTATTAAATTTTTCCAACAATAAACTTTTTGTTTTTGAGATATTTTTTATAAAATATTTCTCTCGTTTGATGTTATTATATCTCCTTGAAATTTTATGCATATAAGTACTTATCGTTGCTCTTATGTAGAAATGCCCTAACTAAAATAATTGCAATTTTACAGGAGAAGGAAAAATCGTAATGGAAACTGTATAAATAGGTTTATCTAAAAGTAACTTTTTTTGCTCAATTGCTTGTAAGAGAGATATGTATGAAATTATATAATTAAATCTTTGTGACTATGTGTACTTGAGTGAAACGTAGTGGAATCCCTTAAAGAGCTCACTTCAAGGAAAATGCGAGTTAGGACCTTTCTACGTGAGACTAACGATGTATACGTTTGAAGTTAACTAAGATATTAAAGGACAGACCCTAAGAGGCAGATATTGTTTATGAAAAAATATACTTAAGCAAATCATAATACTTCAAAATCAGTTTTTGTTCACGTTTCTGTAAAAATATTTTTTTTTTTTAACTTCTTTATTTTATTTATTGAATCTACATAAAAAAAATGTAATGACAATAAGTATTCAAATCTTAATACTAAAAAAAAGAAAAAAATTGTGATTAAAGTCCTGCCAGTGCTGGACAAAAATTTATTTTTATGCGAATATTATTTCAGAATTCAGTCATCTGTTCAGATCTAATGGTAGCCAAAGTATCCCTCCTTCTCAGACGGCTATAACCACCAAAGTTAAAAATATTACCTGCAAAAGGATTTGAATGGAATTCAAGTTTGTTAATATATCTTGTGGCGTACTTCACAAATTCAGATTTCACAAAAGGTACGTTCAGATCTGCGTGGATTCGTGAGTTTTTAACGTACCATGGAGCATCTGTAATTCTACGGAGAATTTTATTTTGACTTCTTTGAATTTTTTCAATGTTAGAGGCTGTGCCCCATAATTGAATCCCATAGCACCATATTGGCCTTAGAATCGAGTTGTACAGCAAAAGTTTACAATCAAGCTTCAAGGTCGAATTTCTGTCTATTAGCCAGTTAGTTTGCACTGCTTTCAATTTCATCTGCATTACTTTTGCCTCGATATGCGACTTCCATGTTAGTCTACGGTCAAGATGAATACCGAGGTATTTGACTTCGCTGTGTTGAGGTATTACTTTATTATTAATAGTAATGGGTGAGCATGTTCCTAGACGCAGTGCGAATGTAACATGGGCACACTTTTGTTCATTAACCTTGATTTTCCAAAGCTGGAGCCATTTCTCTAGTTTGTCGATATGTTCCTGTAAGTTTATTGATGCTTGCTGCTGGTTACTATGTATGCTAAGGAATGCTGTATCATCTGCAAATGTTGAAGTGTGAACGTTGGTGCTTGTCGGCATGTCAGATGCGTAGATCAAATATAAGATAGGCCCTAATATGCTGCCTTGAGGAACTCCAGCTTCAATAGGCTGGGCGGGGCTTATGAAATCGCCTTCTTTTATAATAAATTGGCGACAATATAAATAGCTTTCCAAAAGGCTATGTACGTTTGTAGGTAAGTTAAACTTTATTTTATGCATTAAGCCATCGTGCCACACTTTATCAAAAGCTTGTGAGACGTCGATGAATAAGGCAGAGCAATATTTTTTATCTTCAAATGCCTTTCTTATGACGTTAACTAACCTGTGTGTTTGCTCGATGGTGCCATGTTTCGCTCTAAAACCAAATATGTAAAAATATGTGCACAAATAAATCTGCAGAAAATTTTTCTCCAATAAAAGATTTAATAAAATATTCACCAATAAAAATTTATTACGAATATTTTCACCAATTACGAGTAAATGATTTTTTGTAATATATTCATAAATAACAGTTTTCTGCTATTTATTTTCGGAAAAATGTTTAGCAAATAAATATTTTTGTAGAAAAATTTTCTTATGGAAAATTTCATCAACAAAAGTTTTTGCAAAATTACAAAATTTGTTAGAAAAATTTGCTTATAGAAAATTTTCCAGCAAAAAATTTTTTTCACAAAAAAAAATAAATTTCTAAAGAAAAGTTTTCTTATAGAAAATTTTACACCAACAAATTTTTTCAAAGCTAAATTATTTTTTTAGAAATATTTACTCATACGAGTAGAAAATTTTTCACCAAAAAATTTTTACAAAAATAAAATTTTCCATACAAAACGTTTTTTTTAGAAAATTTTTCACTAATAAAACACATCAATTTGGCTTTCGCGCTAAACACAGCACCATAGAACAAACGCACAGACTAGTCAATGTCATAAGACAGACCTTTGAGGAGAAGAAGTATTGCTCAGCTCTATTCATTGACATTTCTCAAGCTTTTGATAAAGTGTGGCACGAGGGCTTGATGCACAAAATAAAGTTGAACTTGCCTGCAAATATACACAAAAGCTTCTGGAAAGCTACTTATATGGGCGGAAATTTGTTATCAGAGAAGGTGATTTTATAACCCCAACTCAACCTATCGAGGCAGGAGTTCCCCAAGGTAGCATACTTGGGCCTACTTTATATTTGATTTACGCCTCTGACATGCCAACGACATCTGGAATCCACAATTCAACTTTTGCAGACGACATAGCGTTTTTGAGCACTCATGAAAACCATCAAGCAGCTTCGCGAAATTTGCAGGAGTATATTTCAATATTAGGGATGTGGTTAAAACTTTGGAAAATTAAAGTTAATGAACAAAAGTGTACTCACGTTACATTCACACGGCGTAAACAAACATTTTCAGCTATCCAAATTAACAATTCACCTATTCCGCAGCAAAATGAAGTCAAATACCTTGGTATTCACCTCGACCGTAGGCTCACGTGGAAGTCTCACATTGACGCTAAAGTCACCCAGATGAAATTAAAAGCGGTGCAACTAAATTGGCTCATCGGCAGAAATTCTATCTTGAAGTTAGATTGCAAACTTTTGTTGTATAACGCAATCCTAAAGCCAATATGGAGCTATGGAATTCAATTGTGGGGTACCGCCTCTGCATCTAACATTGAGAAAATTCAAAAGCGCCAGAATAAAATTCTCCGTATAATTACTGCAGCTCCATGGTATGTAAAAAACTCCCGAATTCACAAGGATCTGTGTGTTCCACTGGTAAAAGACGAATTTTCAAAATACGCCATAAGGTATATCAGTAAATTGGAACTTCATCCAAATCGTCTTGCACGCAATATACTTAATTCCGAAGGCCACTCTCGGTTGAGAAGGAGGGACACCCTTGCCACCATCAGAACGTTAAATAGGTGAAAAAACTAATAAAACAAAAATAGAATTACTCTTGAGAATAACGTAGTAATAGAAAATTTTTCACAAAATGTCTTTTTTTTTTGCAAAAATGTGACTTTTCTATAAAAATTTTTCTTTTAGATAATTTTCTTGTAGAAGAATTTCACCAGTAAAATTTTGGCGAAGAGTTCTCAAAAAACTTTTTTAAATTTTATACTAATATTATTTGATCTTCTTTTATGTTAAATTATTTAAATTTTTGCAGCGTAAGATCTTTTGTTGTTTTTTTATAAAAAATTAACGTATTTTTTATTTCTATTTCGATATTCCTGACGATGCTAACAACCAGTTAGCGATATAGCGAAATAGAAATGGAATACAACTCTCATGTTTGGGCCGGTGCCTCAAAGTCTATTTTGGGGTTACTCGACCGTGTGCAGGAGAGGGCGAAGAAGCTTATCGGTGACAGTAGGGTAACCAACTCTATTGACTCACTGGAGCAACGACGCAGTGTGGGGTGCGTTACTCTGTTCTATCGTTACTACAATGGATTTTGCTCTGACGAGATTAGGGATCTCGTTCCTGAAACTCGCACATTTCTACGTAACACGCGTTCATCGTCCAGAGCTCATCTATTTATGGTCGATTGTCCGGGGAATCGTACTACGCATTACAGAGAGAGTTCGTTTTTCAGTCGTACACTTCGTCTGTGGAATAAGTTGCCTGCAGACGTGTTTCCTATCTGTTATAACGTTGGAAAGTTCAAGTCAAATGTTCACAAACACTACTCCCTCTTTCCCCCTCCGCATAACCTATTTTCCTAGTTCTGGTACAATGCACTGCATATGTAGGGGTCATCCCCTGAGTACTGGTCCAAGATAAAAAAAACAACGAAATTTTAGCTTAAGATTTTTTCATACAAAAAAATTTTTTTAAACAAATTTCCATATTCAATCATATTACTGTTCAAGATAGATTTTTGCATTTTTGTACGGGCTTTAGTTCACGTTTTTTCCTGTCTTAGTCCAAGGTCAGACAGAGCGATTTTAATTACCGAACTTTTTAGCAATTTTCTTTTGGAATTGCTTTCTTGTCCACATACAAAAACTTTTTTTCGGCTCTCTCTACTTATTATTTCATACAATTTACATTGTACATGGAATTGCTGAGTATCGGCAATTCTTTTTTCCTCCTTATTCCCCTCACCGAAAGCTTCTCAACTAAAGTTGCTGTGTGTGACCTGGCACTTAAAAAGGGTTTTCTACAATACAAATTTGCTGTGATCGATAACTTTTGATTTAAGAAGACAAGAAAAATAATAATCAAACCTTTTTAGCTGGGGGACAACTAGCTGTTTCGTTGTTGCTACACTACTCATCAGCACCCATTTTCGTATTTGAACTCGGGTCATGACGTATCATGAACGGCTGCCTTGACCACTCAGCCACCGTTTTATGTTTTTCTAAATGAAATTCTAAATCAATTGGAATTTTTTAGTGTAATATTTTTGAATTAAATATTTCCTTGAAAAAAAAGAAGTGAAATAAAAACAAGATTTTTAAGCCAAAAGTTTGTATGTTTTTAATTTTGGTCCTGATTATTCAATAACAACCGAACTCTTTCTCGTGGCCAATACGCACTTTGTTACAAATTAAAAGTTTGCATATTTTTGTTGGCCAACCTTGAGCAGTAGTTGTTGTTGTTTTTTATGAATAAAAACATGAAAAGATATTGTAGAAAGATTTGCAATATGAAAATATTTTTTGTTCTTGAAATTTGCTAAAGTTTTTCTTTTTTGTTTTTTGTCTTATTTAATATTTGAATTTTTTTTTTTTTTTTTTGTTAAAAAATTATTCTCTTTTGAATTGTGTTATTGTTGGTGTTGTACAATTTACTAATTTATATGTAAATTTTCGGTTAAAGTGAGTTGAAGAAATTTTTAATACGTCTGTCCGCCCGGCTGTCTGTCTGTCTGTTTGTCCTTCTACTCGTATTTGCCTTTACAATTTTGCTGTGTTGATACTTTGGTTCCTTGAGTAAAATCCTCAAAATAAATTACACTTTTTTTTCTCTTTTCAAAATGAAAAATGTATGTTTTTTTAGAAACGAATGTACGAGTATGAATTTGCTTAAATGTAATAAAATAAAAAGAAAACAATGTTTTTGTATGCTGAAAAATATAAAGAATTTACTGCAGAATCTATTTCAAATAATTCGGCACTAGGAGCAAAAAAAAAAAGGAAATATTATTCTACTTGTTAAAATTCATCCAAAATTAACATGAAATAATACATTTTATTTGTGAGTTTGGAAGAAAGTGGAAAACTGCATGAAAAGAAATGAATGTTGCACGAGGGCGGCTGGATATTCAAGCTACCTAGCGCTAGATGGCAGCACATAGGTCGTATCCGGTTCGAAGGACCAAATGTAAATGCGGAAAAATGTCTTGCAGAACTGAAGGCGGCCATCAGTTATGGCAGTAATGTGGTCGAAGTTGGGAATTATATTAATAAAACACCAAATGAAGTAATGTAGTAGTGTTATATGGTTTTATTATCTACATATGTATAAAATTCACATTACTTGTGTTGGAAACTTCTGTTCTGCTATATTAACTATTAATCTAGCTATCTTTGGAATAATAATAATACTGTTTCTTTACTCTGAGTGTGATGTCGTATAATTTTCATTCTAGTATGATACAAATTAGTTTTTAGTTTTTCAACGACCATTTAACAATAAAGACGTTAACCTTTATTTAATTTAAACTCCATCCTGAAATTTTAATATAAAAAGATCTAAACTTTTACTGGAGCTTTTACTTGTTAAAAGTGCAATCAGGTATAGTTAAATCCACAAAACTTACACAATTCTAACTTCAACAGGGTGATAGGTTGTCTTCTTCAATTAATTGTGGCGTGCTCGGCAGAAAAATCTAGAATGGCTGCGGAAACCAAATGGCCACCAAATTAGGCAACGCTAAAACAGCGTTGATAACAAAACCCCAGAAACAACCAAACGAATTTAATTCGTTACATAGGGGAATAGAATTAATTGAATTCACATGAGCCAAGATGAGAAATTAAAGTATTTGAAAACCACTTTAATCACCCGGAACGAAACAACCCCCAAACAAGAAATGTAAAATTAGAAAGTACAAATGAATTAGTATCAAAGTACAAAGTTATTCCACAAAAAATCGTGACCCTGCCCAGTGACTATTTAAACCAGTGGTGCCCACAAGTGGAAGAGTACACACCAATACATGTAAGGAAAAACTACTTTTATTTAATATTTTTTATTGTAAAACGCAAAACAATTTACAAAAACAAAATTCACACTGATAATCGCTGTCGTCAATTACCAGCAAAACATGAGAAAGTGCTGTTGCTTAAGCTACGTACACACGGTTGTCAGATCTTACAATATTGCCAGTAAAATTGTCAGTCATGTGAACTGCCAATTTTTAACTTACCACGTTGTCAGAAAAGCCATAGTCAATCAATTGTAAGACGACATTATTGTCAGGCATCTGACAATCGTGAGAGCACTCTTCGTCGGCATTGCCAGATAATTGGCTGGTATTATAAGCTCAGTTTTAATTGTCATATGTATAAAATTAATGCACCTGACAACGGCATCATTGTCAGAAAAAAGTTTGAAGAGCAACACTGCCAAACAGATGGTTGTTGATAGATAAGTGGCAATAACTTACAACATGTCTGGCAATTTTTTTCATCCAACAATCTGACAACCGTGTGAACTGACAATTTTTGTCAGACCATAGTCTGACAATGAAATTGTAAGATTTTCTTACGATCGTCTGAACACACAATTTACTTCTGCGGGACAAGTTTTCATTGTCACTACATGGTCAGCATGTTGCCAGATCTTACAATATTATAACATCTGACAACCGTGTGTGCATATCTTTAGCTCTTGTGCATGTGCAGTAAAGAACTGTAAAAAAATGTATAAGACAAAGTTGTTTATGTATTTTTCATTGCTAGTGCTGAGCGGAGTATGTGTGCATTAAAGTGCACAGCCCTATAGCTAAGCGCTTTTACAAAAACAATTGAACATCAAGCGCATAGGCCTGGGCATGCCTGGTTTAAACAATAGTAATTATTATAAAATTTATAGAAAGCCCGGAAACCACGTTTTAGACATTTTTGTAGTTTGTGGTAGGAGTTTCGGGCTTTAAGCGTGAAAGAGAAAGGATTATTTTCACAATACTCAGCTATTGTATGTAATGTGCAGAAAATGCGACTCTTGCCCATTACTGTTGTTAATACCAAAGTACATACATATTTTGGTATTTACTTTAATAAATATTTAATAAGAAAATACGGGTCTTAACAATCTTGACATGGGTTGCAGCCAATTGCTGATGGAATCTTGTATTTGCTATAAAAATGGTTTCTTGACCTGCTTTTCTCATTTGAGTTCATTTCAATGTTTACTTCCTGCGGGCAAACATAACGCTCGATAGCCACAAGCACATAGTGCAACACTATTGATACAGAGCTTCTAACAAAATGTATACTAGAGTCCTTGCCAACAGACCTCTTCTATGGTACTAAGTACTTCTCGAAATGCCTCTTTGTTTGACGCTGAGGCGTCAAATATTGAAAATAGTATGAGTGGCACTTATTTCGCATTTCTAAAAATTGGATAGCTTGTGCTTGACTTTCTATCTAATGTTTACATCAATAATTCTGCACACCCAACTTATCAAGAGTGTAAGAGAAACTAAGTTTTACTGTCACCTATAACAGTCAGCCTTTTAGTCACACATTTAGTTGTATCACTGACAGAATGTGACAAAAAGTAATTGTCCCAGCCATTAAAATAAAAGTCAAATAGCCAAGGTAGATGTGCCCCAATGGCTGATATTTGGCAGACTACTCGATCAACAGTCTCAAGGTTGCAGGTTCGATTCCTGGGCGTTGCTGCTTGTAGGCAAAAACCTTCTCCCAATTGCCCGTATTTTATTAGTTTTTATGCCTTCAAGGTAACATCGTTATTTCCTTATTGCCATTTATTCTTTCTTTAACACTCAAATTATATTTATTACATACTTGATCTAATAATGATACTTTAATTTTACACTTACACACTGTCAATTTGATTTTCCAAAAATAAAAGAAAAGAGAGCAAAACAGTCATCAAGAATATGATTATTTTTTATGCTTTGACTGCTGCCGAGTAAGACATACAAGCTGCTTTAAATATACTAATGTATTGCAATTTTTCAATGTCAATGTTTCACTTTAGTAAAAGAGAAAAACAATTTATATCACATTAACAAACTCACGCCACAAGCAGCTAAACAATTTGGTAAAATATATTTGTTACAAAAAGAAGACGATGACAGAAATATTTTCTTCGAATCAAATTGTGTTTGTTGCTCTAATGAATCTAAAATTGCCTTAAACATTCACAGATTGGGAACTGAAAAGGGGATGAACGAACAGTCACGTAAGAGCAACTAAAACCGATCCATTCATTTATTTAAATTATTACAGAAAGTTTGGACGGTGCAAAAAGTCAGTAATTTACAATCTTAAATTTCATATATTTGGAGTATTAAATAGCAGAAAGCAGCATTTAGTTCTAGGAAACTATGAGCAGTTTAGAAAATTTAAAGAAGGAAATAATTAGACAAAAAAAAACTTTTATTTTGGCAAGAAATAGTTTCAACAAATATTATTTTTATATACAAGCATAAATAGCAAAATTTTGAAACTTCTCCAACAGAAATGTTTGTTGATTTAATGAAATTCCTCAACGAAAAAATAATTTGCTGATTTAACTGATCGTATAACTAAAAGTATTTAGAAAGGGTTTAAACGGCATGCTTGCATAGAGACTTTGAGCGACGGGATTAGTTAAGTTTTGTCTGAGATCTGCTTTTAATTACAGGTTATTCCGAAAAACTCTAACTGCCTTGGGTGCACCCCATTTTGATGGCATGCTTGCGCTGAGTGGCCCTTGTAGCCAGTGCTGTATGGCATATAGCATCACTCTATTGAAACTGCATCATTTTATTTTTTCGGACACTTCACATTTCTCTTTCAAATATGTTGCCATTGTGTCTTTTTTTGTTTCTCTCTTTCTTTCTTTATTTTATTTTTCTTTCTTTCATTTTTATATCGTAATTTTTCCCCTCCTTTTATCTCTCTATCTTCGTTTTTTTCTGTCTTGATTTTTTTCTATCTGTCTTTCCTTCTTTGTTTCTATCTTTCTTACTTTCCATCTTTGTTTCTTCCGTTCTTTTTTTCTCTTTTTATATCCGTATTTTTTTTTTTCTTTCTTTCCTTATATCGTTTTTTTCTTCTTTCTTTCTTTCTTTCCATTTTTCTTTTTTCCTTATTTTCTATCTTTCTTTCCTTCTTTCTTATTTTTGGGCAATCTTTCTTTATTTCATTCTTTTTTTTCTTTCTTAATTTCTTTATTTCTTCCTTTAATTCTTTCTTTCTTTCTATCTTTCATTCCTTTCTTTCTATCTTTTTTAATTTCCTTATTTCTTTCTATCTTTCTTTCTTTATATCGTTATTTTTTCCTTCGTTTTTTTCTGTCCATCTTTCCTTCTTTCTAATTTTCTGTCAATTTTTCTCTATTTCATTTTTTTATCGTTTTTTTTTCTTTCTTTCTTTGTTTTTCTATCATCTTTTCTTTCTATTTTTTACTATTTTTCTCTCTTTCCTTCTTTTCTTTTTTCTTTCTATCTTTCATTTTTTTCACCTCTCATTATTTCTTTTTTTCTCCCATTATTTGTTTCCTTCTTTTTTTCTTTCTTTCTCTCTTTCTTTTTTTTCCTTCTTATTGACTTACGTTCTTTCTTTCATTCTGTCTTTCTTTTCTTCGTTCTTTTTTTCTTTCTGTCTTTCTTTCTTTCTCTCTTTTTTTTTCCTTCTCGTTTACTTTCGTTCTTTCTTTCATTCTCTCTTTCTTTCTTACTTTTTTTCTTTCTGTCTTTCTTTCTTTTTTTCATTATTTCTTTCCTTCCGTTTTTCTTTCTTTCCTTCTTTATATCTTTCCTGTTTTACATAACTCTCACTTTGTACAATATTTTATTACCACGTCGGGAAGCCCCATTCGATATATTCATGCTGAAGTTGTTATGTTTTCTCATCACCTGCTTTATACCTATAATAACCCGCCAGCAACTGTCGAGAATGTCTTCTTTATTCCTCACCTTCCACACCCGCTTCCTTCCAAAGGTAGGCAGGCACTGATCAGTTTATTTATTTGATTTCAACGTTTAAAATTCTTTGCTAATGTTTGTGTTGCTTTTTCCATGTTTTTATTTATAGGTTTACTTCAAACGTCCACAAACACTATTCCCTCTTTACACTTCCTCAAAATATATTTTCTAAGCTTCAGTACAATGCACTGCATATGCTTATGCAAGATGAAAAGAAATACTCCAGCCGAGGAGAGCTGTTTTGCGCTACACATTCTCTGGCTCCTCGTGGTAAGAGGTGTCGACGTTTCTTTTCACTCCATTACTGGCAAAGTTAGCTGCCCTCTGCCTCCACTCTTTTTATAATTTTATTGATCTCTACCCAATGTGCAGTATTGCTAAAAATGAGGTCGTAGATCTCTGAATTAATGCATAAAATTAAAATGAAAATGTTGCAAACTCAATTAAATCTCGTCATTTCTACTCCTCTCTCTTTATCTATTTTTCTCTCTCTCTCTCTCTCTTTCTTTCTTTTAATCAAAAATAGGAACGTTGAACTACTTTTAAAAAATATCTGCATCCATGAAGCAAATAACTAAGATGCCATCGAAAAGTTGACATAATAATTTTCTACTGCGCATCACATCACTCAGGATTATAATTTGCTGTTTGTTCATGCTCTCTTACTTTAATTTGTTGTTTCTTCTTACTCTTTTGTTATTCCAATAGTATGCAAAAATCACTATCTACGTCACATTCGACAGTACACTAATCTAAACAACAACGCATCTGCGTAAAGCGCAATGCATGGTCTGCATCAAAATTTTGTGATAAACCAATGAGTAACTTCAGCTTTAGCGGCCGGCACAACGAAACTTTCGCTTAGTAGTTTTGCTATATTTTGCGACAAAAGAGACCAGTGATAATAAAGCTCTTAACTTAATTTTTGTTAAAAGCAACAAAACGCTGAAATAAGATCTATTGTAGTAGTAAAAATGTCACATGCTTTTGTGATGGTGGAGTGGTGGTTTTGCGGGCATGAAGTTAAGACAAAGCTTTACATGCTAGTGCTTATTAAAAGTTAAGTACTTTAAGGTTTATTAGCATGTTTTTAAACTTATTATTGTAACACAGCATCCCGCGACTACAAGCCCAACTTGTTATAATAGAACTTAATCACTTGGCTTAATAATGAAGCAAATATTAAACAAATTAAGACAAAATGAAAAGAAAGTAACAGCATCGTTGTTTGCAACAAACTCTAGAGACTGGCTGTGCGGCATATTACCTACCTACCTCCAGCCAGCCAGCCACCAAACAAAAGAAAATTTATCTTTTTCATGTTGCCAAAAGGGAAATGTACTTATTAAATTGCAAAAACGGAGCCATTACAATTGTTTTACATTTTGCTTTTCATCTACTAAAGTTATTTTTGTTCACTTTTTGCTATTTGTGTAACAAAAGATTTTTGAAGCGAACATTTTTGTTGGTCGAGAAAAAAGAAAAGTAAAAAAAAAATATGAAAAATATTAATATTAAAATTGCCTATGGAGTTGAAACAAGACAAATAACTATTGCTTTATTTTTAAATAATTTTTTGTTTTTTACCTTTAAGTACAACAGGTTTTGTTTATTAGATATTTTTATTTAAAAAAAAGAAGGGGAAACCCCATAGTTTCACTAAAAGCCTGCACTCATCATAAACTGTTGAGACGCAGCTGATGAAGACCATGAATAGTTGTATATAATATACCAAGAAAAACCTCTTTTCTTACTCAATAACAGAATTTGCTGAATCAACTAACAATTTGTTTGAATAAAGGCCTATAAACGAGTTTATGGATTTACACAAAAGTTTTACAAAAATAGCTACTGAACGAAAGTTGCTTCAATTTTTTTAACCACGATTTTGACTCAAAAATCATTATGAGCGACGCGGCATATTTTTATTTAAACAAAATCTTTGTTCCTGAGCCACTGAAAATCCGTGTGTGATGGTGAAAAGCCTCCACTCAAAGCTATTGTGTGCGATAAAACGGACAGAAATGTGCATCAGTCATTTAACTGGTCAGTCATTTAACAATTAACGAGAAATATTGCACAGTTTTAAATACGAGCAGAAATTTTCAATACTCGCGACATTTTTTTCTTTAGTAAAAACGATATTCTAAAATGGAATTGGATGATTAATTTTGTGCCACCTTATTTGTAGAAAGAAATTTATTACAGGCGTCAATAAGCTGAAGGTTTATTATGCTGCTGCCGCTTCTAATATAATTAGGTAGCTGATTTCATAGCGATAGTGGTATTTAGCAATATTTGTAGCCATGTCGATAATAGCTTACTGTCCTGAATGTGTTTAAACCAATATGCTGCGTTTATTCTGAATAATTTTGGTTATGGTGATGGTCTCAAAAAAAAAAAACAAAGAATAGACAATTACTTTTGCACAGCGGGAACTATATCAGTAAAATCACCTATTGAATACTCTGATGGTGGCAACGGTATCATTCCTTCCTCCTCTGTGTGTCACACCTTAACGCCAAGTTTTATGCCTAAAGCTATGTACACACGGTTGTCAAATGTTACAATATTGTAAGATCTGGCAACATGCTGACAATGTAGTGACAATGAAAAATTGTCTCGCAGAAGTAAATTGTGTGTTCAGATGATCTTAAGAGAATCTTACAATTTCATTGTCAGACTAAGGTCTGACAAATAATTCATCTGACAATAAAAATTGTCAGTTCACACGGTTGTCAGATTGTAAGATGAAAAAAATTGCCAGACATGTTGTAAGGCATTGCCACTTATGCATATCAACAGCCATCTGTTTGGCAGTGTTGCCCATCAAACTTTTTTCTAACAATGATGCCATTGTCAGGTGCATTAATTTTATACATCTGACAATTAAAACTGAGCTTACAATACCAGCCAATTATCTGGCAATGCCGGCGAAGAGTGTTCTCACGATTGTTAGATACCTGACAACATTGTCGTCTTACAATTGATTGACAATGGTTTTTCTGGCAACGTTGTAAGTTAAAAATTGGCAGTTCACATGATTGTAATACATTTTCAGACAATTTTACTGGCAATATTGTAAGATCTGACAACCGTGTGTACGTAGCTTTACAATTGATTGACAATGGTTTTTCTGACAACGTTGTAAGTTAAAAATTGTCAGTTCACACGATTGTAATACAGTTTTAGACAATTTTACTGGCAATATTGTAAGATCTGACAACCGTGTGTGCGTAGCTTTACTTAGTTTGACATTTCCTAATCTCAGTGGTTGGCAAGCACCAGCCCTAGAAAGGTGCACAATTGAGTAGAGCTTTAAAATTGTTAAAACTTGTTACGAAAATTGACGTTCAAATCAAAATATATTTGTTGACTTTATAAAAAAAAGTCAGCTTTAGCTATGAGCCAACTATCATCTCAGTGGCTTCCTTAACATGCAAAATTACCGCCTTTGAGTAAATGAGAATCCACAAGTGATTTTTGAAAAGCTGATGCATCTGCAGAGAATGATTGTTTGGTGCAGTTTATGGACTGGCGGCGCCGTCGGGTCGAGGAAATGAGGACGGCCAAGCAATCACCTTGACTGATGTTCGCTATCATGAGGTGGTAATAAACTTCTTGTGATCAGAAGTTAAGGATATGGATCAGGATGATATGTGGTTGCAACAGAATGATGTCACTTGCCATATAGCCAACGAAACAATGGGTCTTTTAGGAGAGAAATTAAACCAACATATTATTTCTCATGGCAATGTTAATTGGCCGCCACGATTACGTGATTTGACGCCGTTGGTTTATTTACTTTGGGGATATTTCAAAGCAAAAGTATACGTCATTAAGCCAAAAATAATTCAAAAGCTAAAGGATGAAATGACATTGCCTCAAGGCTGTTGAAACTATGGACCACCGTATAGCGACATGCCACCTAAGCCCTGACGAGCATTTCATCAATATTTTGCTTGACATATCGCTCCTTTATTGCAACATAGTCATAACTAAAAAAAAAAATCTCGTTTCGAGAAAAACGCATTTAAAATTTTTAGTTTCCATACAAGTCTTAGAAGATTTTTTTTAGAAAATATCCTTTAAAGGAAAGAGTTTAAAAGTAATTTGAATAAATTTTTGCCACAATATAAAAGGTAGTACTGCTTACAATTCTGCATTGTTAACTCGAAAAGCTCATCTTTTGAGATATGACTATGTTGCAATAAAGGAGCGATATATTTACTATATGTAGATCCTTCTACCAAATTGAAAAAATATTAAATAGATAATTCTTTGTATTGTATTTGCAATTAACATCGTGGGTTTGGTAGGACCACCCTTTATGGAAATTTTTTTTTACTCACAACTTTTAATAAATTATTGTCATGTTTCACAACTGTTCATAAAGAAAGCGCGTGCTGAACAATTCTTTCCCTGCTATTTTACTCCTCGAAAAAATGCAGGAAGCACAATTGACTACACATCTGTACTACTATTGACACGTGATCAAAAGGAAGAGTTGAGTTGCTGTTATGCGGCGTTAACCAGCTCATTCAATTCAAAAGATTTCATAATATTTTTTTGTTTGTTTTGCTTTTAGCTCACTTGCTGGCAAAGGGCGTGTTGGTACCATGAGGGTGGATGGCTGCATACAATACCAAACAAAGATTATGCGATAATGCAATTTTAAACTTATTTTACAAATTTTGCTGTGCTTATTGTTTTGGTACATGACTCTCTTTAAACTCGCACCAGCTCATCTTTATCATCATCCGCATCGTCATCGTCATCGCTATCATTATCATTGCTATTGTCATAATCATGTCTAAGGGATACCCGCCAGTGTAAGTAAGAGTCATGCCAAAATGCCATGAATATTCAGACGTTGTTGCAGACTTTTGTATGCGCGTATGTTTGAATAAGCAGCAACAAACAGCAGCAGCATAATTTGCCAATTATATGAGAGACTGGGTAAGCGTATGTTTGTAAGTATGTTAGATGTGAATGTGTGTGTGTAGGTGTGTATGTAGGTAAATAGTGGTTTGCACTTACAAAATCTGTATTCGCTTACATGTTGTAAAGAAAATCATTTAAGCAGCATAATCGTTTGAATGGCATGATACTTAAAATATGTATGTAAGTGCATGATGTGATTGCAAACAATTCTACATACATTTCTAGTTATAATTAGGCTGGATAACAGCCCCATTGGCGTCATTTGATTTTTAGACTTAAAAAATTTAGAACTAGGAATTATCTCGAATTGATGTTTCATTAAGAACACTCTGCGGCCAAGTTCAGTACTTTTTTTATTTATTTCTTTATATATTTATTTGTTTATTTATTCATTTATTTATTCATTCATTTATGGAGAAACTAAAAATTAATAACACTGTACAAAAAAATATATTTTGGCTGTTCTGTAAATAAAAGTATGTACGAGTACATGCGCCGTGTTCAAGTCTGTTTTCAGGTTTTCTCTATCGTGTAGGGATTTTTTCTACAAGCCTGGCTAATTTTACCCCTAAAGTTGAGTTGACTATATTGAAAGAAAAACTATTTGTTATGGGAATGAAATCGTATTGTTAATCATTCCTTCGTTAATGCTATGAAAAGTTTTATAGCGAATATGAAAGCTTTATTAATTGTATACAAGTTTTGAGTAGCACCTTTTAATTATCTAATACAACTTCATTCATGTTACGAAAATGGCTTCATTCATGCTATAAAAAACGTTTGAGGTTAGGTAGGCAGGCCTCTGGATACTCCGAAATGGCCTAGACTCTCCAGCTCTCTTGGGTGCTGAAGTTGTTGCCTTTGTGATTGCCTGAAAAGTTGGGTAATGAAGTGAAGAATAGAAGTTAGTGGGATATAGTGTGAGTGGAGGAGATGGATGGGAGGGAATGGAAAGGAAGTGTGGGAACCGCTTAGTGTGGCGTTACATGCTGCCATGCGCTGCTTCTTATGAAAGAGGCTAGTGCAGTCGGATTGAGCGAGGCCATACATGATATGTAGGCTTTTGAAGATCGTCTCCTCCTCTTCCTCGTCTTGGTAACTACTGCAGAAGTCGTTATAGTCTAAGCCTAGTCTCCTGGCATGTTACGCCAAACGGGTCATGCCCAGTAATGACTGTTACAGCGACTCTCAAGTGAGATGTGGACAGTTTTAATAGCTCCCACGTTCTCTTAGAGTTAATGTGCGGCTACAGGTTGCATATGCTCTGTAATCCATTTTTATTGGGCATGTTCCAGCGTGTGGAGTTTAATTATTTTCCGACACGCTGATAAGGGTTGTCTTTAAAAGCAATCTGTATCTCTATCCTCACGCTGATAAGGGTTGTCCTTAAAAGTAATATATATCTCTATCCTCTAATGTTGTCGTTTTGTTGTCTAATTCGTCAGCGGTGTTGTTGTCCACGTACCCATTTTAAGGTTAGGATACAATGTCTCGCCGTCTTATTTAAAGATGTCCGGCATTCCTGGACTAGACTGGAATAAGTGTATATAATCAGGGAGTTGATGGTGGTCTTACTGTCCGTTCCGAATATCTTGTGAAACGTCAGCCATCTGCCCGCTTTATTTAAAGCCGATATTTCAGCCTGAAGAACACTGCATCCGCGTGATGATCTAAAGGATATTTTAGTATTGAAGTTGAAGTGAAGAATAAAACCCATAAAAATTTAAGAATTTCGTTATATCTACTCAACAGTGTAGTAAATATAATGAAAATATTACTTTCACAGCAGCTGCAAAACAATGTGGTTAAAATAATGGACATGTATGTATATTGTATATGTAAGAATTTCATAATATACTCGATGGCTGGACCAACAATTTCGAGGTCGTAGATGCGATTTCTGTCTCACACTTTTTTTTTTTGTTATATACGAAAAAATTTCAGTCCATTTACGATTGTTATTTCTTAAATAAAACAATATTCATAGCACACAAATAACGGAAAAATCGCATCATTAATGGCAAAAATTATCATAACAATGAAAGTATTTTTCTCAGTGTATTCCAATGTATTTCGCCTTAACGCAATAACGGATTTAGCGATTTTAATGATTGAAACGTCAAGAGATGGAATTCTCCAGACAGTTAATGTAAAGCTTAATAAGTTAAAAAACCGATGCTGAAAAAGCTTCAGCCCTTAAAACAACTTACATTAGAGGTATCTGTTGCATGGTCCAGATACAATTCAAGAGCTACAGGATGAGATAATTCGTGCACTTTAACGACATTAAACCTCAATTAGGTGTCAGAATCAATATGAACCATCGGACAGAGCTATGCCAACAAAGCTCTGGCGAGCATTTCGTGGATACTATAATTCTTAAAAATCCTTCTTTTATTATAATAAATGTTCGAATAATTTTCTTTTTGTGGTGTTTACAATAAACATCATGTTTTTTTGCTTAGACTATCCTTTGTACAGTAGTTAGTATACTGTTTTTGCATAAACTTTGTTAACAAATGTTTGGTAGTGTCAACGTATACATTACTTAAGTTTCTAAGCATTTTCTTTTCTTGCATATGGCTCTTGTGGTAGCAAATATTTTGAAAAATGTCATTCTTATATTCGTTACTATACATATTTGAATACAAACCTTTATTAACAATAGCTCAATTATATATTGGATTTAAATTACACATAATTTTTTTCAGTGCCACCAAACACCGCCTGTGCTTAAACTTCAAGAGTTTGTAAGTGCGTCTCTTACAACAACCCCATGCAGCACAACATCATCACAGTCATCAGTCATGCTAAGTTTTTAACCTGTGACAACTCCATGAATCTTTTACTCTACACTACGTATTACAATAACACCTCGTTTTGTTGTATATCATTTCTTTTTTCTTCTCGCTATTAAAATTATTACTGTCCTTAACCATTATCCCTGCTCGAGAGTACTTTCGAGTTTAAGCTGAAACCTTAAGGATTTATATTACTTTTAAAACAATTGTGCGAATTTATTTGTACAAATAAAGCAAAAAGAGAAAAAAAAGGATAACAATATGAAGTTGCGACAAACCAAAACAGCATTTACAGAAAAATACTTTAACAACATGGCCTCATTGTTGTTTGGGTTTAGTTTTTCAAATAACCATAAAACTTCCAACTTATAACACTGACTGGCAAAAAAAAAATAAGAAGAAAAAAATTTGTGAAAATGAAAAGAGTTGAAGTGCAATGAATTTATCTTGTATACCTGGGTGTATTGTTGTTGGTTTCATTACTTTGCTTCGTTTCCTCTTTTCTTTTTTCTTTGGGGTTTTTTTTTTCTTCTTCTCTATGACGCCAAACATTAGAGGGAATGTAATAACGCTGGTTGAAAGAGTAAATAATAAAACTGATACGACTGATGGTAATGATGAGTCTTAAGTGGCAACAAACAAACAATCAAATCCTCGGCGCTGGGAAACCGGAATGTTGCATACAACATTCTTTTGCTCTTCTTTTGTTTTACTGAATGAAATGAATGAATTTAAAATTGTTTATATTTCTTGTGTTCCAAAGATTTGTATGACTGCTTAAGCAGCTGGTGTTGGTGGCTGGTGTTGAAATGGGGAATACGTATTATATGAGAGGCGCTGGGGAGCTATTTCAAAATTCAACAGTAATATTTAAAAAAAGGAATAGCAAAAAACACACACACACAAGAATTCTTAAACGGGGTATTCACAAGCAAAATATAAAAGTAAATATTAGGGATAAAGAGTTTTATCTGAGTAAAAATTTTGTTTTGATATTTCAAAAGCAATTGCGTTCTCACATATGCTAAACGGGCCTATCAAAAAATAAAACAAATAAAAAAAACAACTACTTCTAAAAATGTTATATAAAGCTTAACCAGACAATTAACATTATGTAATAAATAATGGAAATATTTTATAAGAAAAGTTGGACTATTTATCTTTAATATTTATACTTTTATAAGTCAGACAGCCATTGAAAAGCAAGCCCATTTGACTTCAATTTGCTTCCGTTGTGTTCTACTGTTTGACTCCATTGCGAGTTTGATATATCTCAGCAGTTCTATGTACATAACATTGGTTCAGTTAAGAACCAACCAGAAGATCATACGAAAGTGTCCAATCCACCAACATTACATTCCGACATTTCTGCCTGAATACAAAGCACTTATACAACATACAGTTTGGACAACGACAGAGGAAGTGCTAAACACCCCATGCTTCCTCCTCGTCGCTACAACTTCTACAGAAATCATTAAATGCGTCCTTTTGTGGCAATATCACGTCATAACCGCCACAGTAGAAAGCTGCCTGGCCTCTAAGAATAAAAGTCTTCGTTATCCTAGCTGCGGATATTCAACAGGTAGTCTTCAGTCACAGCGGATATTCTCACTAGGATAGTCTCACTAGATCATCTGCCCTGTACAGTCACCAAAAGTTATATTTTTAAAAATTATATTTTTTCAAAAATACTTTCAAAAATCACTTTAATTAAAGCGAATTTTTACGAATGTAAAGGATAAATAGAATTTTTCTAAAAAAATAGTATTTTCTTTTTAAATAGTACATTATTTTAAATGAATGCTGCTTATTAAAAATATATGTTTAAAACTCATCTTCCTAGAAAGTAAAGTAAAAGTAAAATGCTTTTTAAAAAGAATCTTTTCAAAAAGTACCTGTCAAATAGAGCACTTTTTACCAGCCTTATACATGAAGTATTTTTAAAAAATTGCTTTTAAAAAAATTCTTTTTTTAAAATGTGCCTTTTAAAAATGTAATTTTTAAAAAAAGCACCTTTTATATAAAGTACCTTTAAAAGGAACTACCTTTAAAAAGGTGCCTTTGAAAAAAAGTACCTTTAAAAAAACTATTTAAACAAAGCTACCTTTTAAAATAAGTACCTTTTAAAAAAGTACTTTTTAAAAAAAGTATCTTCTAAAAAAATTCCTTTTAAAAAGAGGATCTTGTAAAAACAGGTCCTTTTAAAAGAGTACCTTTTAGAAAAAGGATCTTTTAAAAAAGTACATTTAAAAAAATAACTTTTAAAATAAGTATCTTTTAAAAAGTACCTTTTACAAAAATTACCTTTTAAAAAAAGTACCTTACAAAAAGAGGACCTTTTAAAAAAAAGACTTTTAAAAGAAGTCCTTTAAAAAAACCTTTAAAAATACCTTTCTAAAAAAGAACCATTTAAATACATTATCTTATATAAAAAAGTACATTTACAAAAATACATTGTAAAAAGTACCTTTTGTACAAGGTGCCTTTTTAAAAAAACTATCTTTTGAAAAAGTACTTTTAAGTAAAGTACTACCCATTAAAAACGGATTTTTCAAAAAAGTACCTTTTAAAAAATAAAATTAAAAAATACCTTTTAAAAAAAATATATTTTTAAAAAAGTACCTTTTAAAAAAAGTAATTTTTAAAAAAGTACCTTATAAAAAAGTACCTTTTATAAAAGTACATTTTAAGAAAAGTGGCTGTTAAAAATGTACCTATTAAAAAAAGTACCTTTTGCAAAAGTATCTTTTATAAAAAGATATTTTTAAAAAGTATATTTTGTAAAGTACCCTCTAAAGGGCGTTTCAGACTATCATATAAGCCTTAAGATGTAGATTGGATTTTGTGGGACAAAAATCTAAAGATATTTGTTGCGACTGTCAAAAAATCTAACGTACCATTACAGTTTGTTTTCACACCATCACACGTAAAGTAAAAGAAGAAATATGATTTGAAAATGAACAGCCAATTTACCGTCTGGTTTTAATATGTTTATTATTTGCTTTTGCAAAAAATGCAACCCTGATCCAATGAAAAATCTTATTGTTTAAACAAATTTCTAAAAATGGTGAAGTGCTCTGGGATGTCAAATCTTTTACCGTATTATTTCTCATTTTCATAACGCTTTACATTCACACTATCACACTTGCACGTATTATTTGATTTTTTGACAAGTCTTAATAAAAAGTGTGATAGTCTGAAGTGCCTTAAGCAAGTATTTTTTAAAAAAGACTTAAAGAAATAAGTTATCTTCTTGAAATGCCCCATTTTTTACATTTGATTTTGGTCTTTAAAATCTATTTATAAAACTACGTTTCCAAGTAATAAATATCATTTTGCAATTTGGAAGCCTTTTAGAAACATAAAACCTGTTTGGTTCTCCCTAAACACATGGCAACCCTAAATATCCTTTTTCAAACAAACCACAAGAAAAAGGGTTTAACAAATTGCGCGGGCAACAGCACAAAATGATGATATGTAATGGAATTTTTATTTATTTTCAAAAACAATCACAAAATCACTGGAGAGCTTTTAATCACTTAAATTGAATTGAAACGAAAGCAAAAATACAAGTAAATATCTCTCAAGTTTTATTATTTTTAAACATTAACAATGACATGTGAATATGTGTGTGTGTGTGAGCACGTATGTGTATAAGTGTTTAGTACTTGCGGGAGGGTTTGTATGAAGATTTATTTAATATTTATTATATTTTATTGTACTATTTGAAGATATAAATAATAATCATGACAATTTTAAGAACAAAGGTCATTTATTTTTTGTGAATAGATGAAGGAAAATAATCCCAACAAAACTAAAAGCAGAATGCAGAAAGCAGAGAGTAAAACTAAATAAAAAGCGGGAAATGAACATTACTAGGAAGGAAGATTTCAAAGCCATATATCAGTGCCATTGAATAAAATAGAAGCTATAATTTTAAAACATTTCATCGTCATTATCATCTCTGTAATCACGTTCATGTTCATGCACATGCTCATCTTCATTGTAGTCACTGTCGTCGCCATCATTGTGTCTTAAGTTGCTTTAAAATTGTTATTGTTTTGCCATTTACTGTTTTTGTTGTTATTGTTGGTGTTCCAGTTGTTGTTCTTATTTGAAGTTTATTATACGAATCAACTTGACTTAAGGGCATTATTTGCTGTTTTAGTGACTTTTATTGTGCCATAAGTGCACGATCTGTTTTTATAGTACTTTTGTGATATGTAATATTGTACGAATGGTAGAGGATTTAATATAACAATCAAATGAAACTCATTATAGATTATGGAACCGATAACGTTGATAAGCATTGAGCACAATTGAGAGTAAAAAATTATTCTGAACAAAATTCTTTTTCGAAAAAAGTGGTTTTTAGAGAAAAAAATTTTATACAAAAAATTTTTTAAATTAAAGCTACTTTTAAACATCTACTATCTTATTCATAAATTAATTAATGTTTTTTATCATATTATATGACAAATTTCTATTCAAAATTTGTCAAATATCGTCTTAATTAAAATAAAGTATTTTCTATGAATAAGGACATTAGTAACTTTTAAAAATAAAGTACTTTTTAAAATATATATTTTGATAAAGGGTTGATTCTAAAGAATATAATTTTATAAAATTAAACAGTACTTTTTGAATATAACTGCCTGTTTAAACAACTATTTCTTCAAAAATCATATCAACTTTTACCTTTTTACAAACACCCTTTTGTGAAAAAGTACCTCCTTAATTAAAGTACCTTTATGGAAGGGTACCTATTTATCAAAGTAAAATACTTTAAAATGAACTTTATTTAAAAATGCTAAAACATTTTAAATAAAGTACTTTTTATAAAGTATCTTTCAAAAAGGAATTTAATAGAAAATGTATCCTGTTTAAAGAGTACAAGTATAAGTACTTTCTAATATTATATGATGGCATTCGTCTGGCTCAAGCTCAAAACCGGCTTTATAAGAATCTATTTAATACAGAAACTCTAATATAACAGCTTAAAAACACAAAGTGCGAATAAAAATATTATCAAAAGCATCTTTTTAAAAGTACATTATTAAGCTACTTTTGCAAAAAAAAAAAAAGAATCCCTAAACTAAGGAAAAAACAAAAAAATAGAGTTCAGAAAATAACTTTATTTACAAATTTTTATACCTTTTAAATAAAGTACTATATTTTAAAGTAGTTTTCAAACGGGTGCATTTAAGAAAATACCTTTTTGTAAGAATGTTGGTAAAAGTAATAGAACTTTTTAAAACTCTAATATAATTGCAGCTTTTCTAAAAAGACTACAAAAAATGTAAAATTGTAAGTATATTTTTAAAAGTATATTATTAAGATTTTTTTTAAAAGGTAAAAAGGTACTTTAAAAAAAAAAAAAGCTTTTAAAAAAATACCTTTAAAAAATACCTTTTAAAAAAGTACCTTTTAATAAGAGTACTTTATAAAAAAAAGTACCTTTTAAAAAAAGAACCCTTTAAAAAAAGTACAATTTAAAAAAGTACTTCTTTAAAAAAGTACCTTTTAACAAAGAACCTTTTAACAAAGTACCTTTCAAAAAAGTACTCTTAAAAAATTGCCTTTTAAAAAAGTACCTTTTAAAAAAGTACCTTTTAGAAAAGTAGTTTTTAAAAAGTACCTTTTAGAAAAGTAGTTTTTAAAAAGTACCTTTTAGAAAAGTACCTTTTAAAATAGTACCTCATGAAAAAGTACTTTTTAAAAAAGTACCTTTTAGAAATAAGTACCTTTTAATAAAAGTACTTTATAAAAAAAGCACCTTTTAAAAAAACCCCTTTAAAAAAAGTACCATTTAAAAAGTACTTCTTTAAAAAGTACCTTTTAACAAAGCACTTTTTAACAAAGTACCTTTTAACAAAGTACCTTTTAACAAAGTACCTTTTAACAAAGTACCTTTTAACAAAGTACCTTTTAACAAAGTACCTTTTAACAAAGTACCTTTTAAAAAAGTACCCTTTAGAAAAGTACTTTTAAAAAAGTGCCTTTTAAAAAAGTATCTTTTAAAAAAACCTTTTAAAAATTACCTTTTAAAAAAACTTTTTAAAAAAGTAGCTTTTAAAAAGTATCTTTTAAAAATAACCTTTTGAAAAAGTACCTTTTAAAAATCTACCCTTTACAAAAGTACCTTTTAAAGCAGTACCTTCTAAAAAAGTACCTTTTAAAGCAGTACCTTCTAAAAAAGTACCTTTTAAAAAAGCATAATTTGTCTTATTGAATTTTTATTGAACTTCATAATTTTTAAATTAGATTTTTGGTTTGGACATTGGTACATCGAGTTTTAGTTCAAGTTGTTCCTTTCTTTAAGAAGGATTTTTTAGAAAACAAATTTGCTGTGATAAATAATTTTGATTGAAGAAGACAAGAAAAATCAAATCTTTAGGTGGGTGACAAATAGCTGTTTCGTAGTCGCTACACTACTCATCAGCATCCACTGGGATTTGAACTCGGGTTATGATGAATCATGAACGGCTGCCTTAAGTACCACCTCAACTGCCAATGGCCTCCGAGCCTTTTAATTATTCTCTATATTCATCTCAAATTTACTTTTCAGAAAAACATTTTTAAAAGTATGTTTTAAAAAATTACCTTTTAATAAGATACCTTCTGGAAAAGTTTCGTTTAAAAAAGTGTTCTTTAAATAAGTTTCTTTAAAATAAGTATTCTTTAAATAAATATGATTGAAAAATGGAACTAAGTTTATTTAAAATAAGTATCCTTAAAATAAAATAAAAATGATTGAAAAATGGAGCTTTAGTTTTAGGAGCTTCGTTTGAGAAAACTACCTTTTGCATAGCAAAAGCACCTTTTGAAATTCTTCTCAATACCTTCCAACATTATTCAAAAAGCCAAAAACGATTTCTAAATTCCTTCCAGTAATTTCAGTGATATTGAAGCTGAAAGAGTTTTGGTTTCATCCGATTGTGTTGCAGTTGCAGCCAAATAAACAACAATGTCTTTAAGATGTTTGCGATTAAGCCTTCAATTTTTTATTTTTCCTTTTTATTGCAGCAAAATGCAAACAATTTTAAGCCAGTTTTCAAGTTTTATATTACTCACGTTTATTGCTGTGTTTTTATTTCACTTTTTTTTTTTTGGCGGCATTACTTGAAAGATCTTAAAAAAAGATTTCTGATATAAAAAAAAAAGAGATGCTTTTTGGCAAAGTAAATATCGAACTGAAATAATATACAATTACGACTTTTTTCTTATTTATATTTCGTGAATTTATTTTTTATATAATAAATGGTTTGAGTTTTCAAACATTTTTAATTTATTATTGTTAAAAGCATTGTAAATATTGAAATTATAGAATACACGCGATATCATATTATTCTAAATCCATTTTGCTTTTTTTTTATTGTGGCATTGTATTATTTTGTGAAAGAAAATTATTTTGCCTAAGGCGGCAAAAAGAAATTTTGCGCGCTCTTAAGCAAAAAAATATGAAGAAAAGCAAAACTATCTATTGATTGAATGGATTTCTTTCTGTCCTTAAGTGCCAATAAAAATGCCAGTTTTTAAAGCAAAACTTGTATCAATCAAATTCTTAGCGCAAAAAACAGAAGCAGAATTTCCTCTTTCCACTATTTCTATTTTAAAAGCAATCATTATAATTACTATTCAAGTTCAGTGATGTGTCTAATGAGCTGTGTGAGTTTTACTAAAGACTTTTGTAAATTAAGAGGAAAAACTCCATCGACCATTACAGCTACAGTATGCGCGGCAATTCATTAAAAGCTTAAATGCAAAATCCCTACAAACTTGGCCAACACATACACACCGACATAGTGAACTATACATAACAACATACAATATGTACTCATAGCTAAGTAAATGTTTGTGTGTAAGTGTAAATATTTTTTACTACTGTCTAGTATTAAGCAGCCTTTAATCACTTGACTATTAACACATTTACGCAATTTAACATTGGCAATACTTGGCAATCCGTAACCAAATACCGCGTTAGCAAAAGCGGCAACATTTATAGCAACAGCTGAACAGAAAAGCCATCAATATAAGTCGGCAACAACCAGCAGACAGTTCATTAAGGAAAGAGTTTAGATAAAATCAAAAAACTTGAACTTAAATAAAAGTTTAAATTTGTTTGTTTAACAGTATTAACCCGGGGTTGCGTTTAAAAAACAATTTAATTTAAATAAATAGAAAGATTTGCTATAAAGATGTGTTAATTAATGGGGAATTAAATAAATTAAGATATTAAATAAATACAATAAATGGAAATATTCGAAGACGAAACTGTGCTGTTGAAGACTGAAATAGCCAGGCGTGAAAGAAATATGTTTAAAATAAATATTAATCAAAAATTATTAACAGCTTGTTTTCTATATTTCCCAGCTAAATATATGTCGACATTTCATAGGAGCTATCCTAATCATTAGTAGAAATTTTTGAAAGATATTCTCAAACATTCAACTTTATATCCCAACAATCTAAATAAATTATTGAGAATTTAAAAACAAAAGTGTTTTAATAATGTAACGAAGTTTCTCATCTTTCTATGATGAATTATTTACTTTACATTTTGAATGAATTACTTGTTTGACTTTTTGAATGAATTATTTATTTTGTAATTCACTATGGAAATTTATATTATTTTTATATTCTCTTGATTTCTATTTTATACTCTATATATTAAGCAGCACACTCTTATGATATTCTATACTTTTTCCATCCTAATTATTGTAAGAGAAATGGGTTAAGAGAAACGAAGCAAGATAAGTTTAATGTGTTTAAATGATCTGTCCCATGATACAAAAAACAAGGTAGCCTACAACAATACAACAATAAAAAAACAACAGGTATTTTGTTTGTGTAAAACAGCGAATTCACACTTAAGCTGTCAAAAATAGTTGATAAGGAACACGACAAAAATTTAAATGGCACCGAAAAAGAAAAACAAAACTTGACTGCGAAGGTGCCGCCATATTAACCGAATTCGCCTGAATTCGCCGATGCATCCACCTAATAATGAATTCGCCTTGATCTGTCCCACGTACACTACGACACACTATTGATCAACTAGTATGTGTAGTGCATAATACAAAAAACAAGGTAGCCGCTTCGCTACAACAATACAACAATAACAAAAACAACAGGTATTTTGTTTCTGCAAAAGGCGAATTCACATTTGATCTTCTGTCAAAAGTAGTTGATAAAGAACATGCACAAAAATTTAAATGGCGCTGAAAAAGGTAAACAAAACTTGACAGAGGAAGTGCCGCCATATTAACCGAATTCGCCGATGCATCCACCTAATAATGAATTCGCCTTGGTGTAGTGCTATATGTTGGCGCAAGGCGACTTTATACAGGTGAATGCAAGCGGAAAGGCGAATTCAGTACAATGTATTGTGTTATTGTAAAAGATACCGTGAATGTCATAATCTAAATTTGCCTAAGATTGCTCAGCAGAGAAAAAATTTTATATAAACGTTAAATATAAGCTTTTAAAATTGTTTGTAATTAAAATCACAGATTATATTAGTTTTTCACTTTTAAATTCACACAAATTTCTTGAAATTGTACTAAATCATGCAAAAAAACCTTCATATTAAAATGGCGCGAAAAAGTTTGTAAACAAAAGAAACAAAATTTGACAGTCTCATTGAAAAAAAACGCGAGAAGCAAAAAATAATCACCTGTGCTGTTAAGTTCACCTGGTAATGAATTCGCCTTGTGTTGGCGTGACTAGCACCAACGTAAATTCATTACTAGGTGAACTTGAGAGCTCAGGTGATTATTTTTTGCTTCTCGCGTTTTTTCCATTGGGACTGTCAAATTTTTTTTTTTTTTTTTTATTATTTATAAACATTTTTGCGCCATTTTAATCTGAAGACTTTTTTGTATGATTTAGTGCAATTTCAAGAAATTCGTTTGTGAAAAAGTAATAAACTCTGTGATTTTAATTGCAAACAAATATAAATGTTTATATATAAATGTTTATATATGTATATAAAATTTTTTCCCTGCTGAACAACCTTAGGCGAATTTAGATTATGACATTAAATTTTACAATAACAAAATACATAGTACTGAATTCGCCTTCCCGCAACCTGTATTAATTCCCCTTGACTAGCACTACACCGACAGTTGACTTTGGTTCGTCTTGGTGGTCGGACACATGGCCGATTCAGTGTAGTGGTGGAGGGCATACATGCCAATTAAATATGGTTCAAAATCGTCAAATTCGATGGAAAAAATCGTCAATATGATTATTGCAAATCGTAGAAATATCAATATATAGATAGCTGGGAAACATAGCTTACAAGCTGTTTATAATTTTTTGATTGGCATCAATGTTAGAAGCGAATATAGTAAATAAAACTAAATTGGTGAAATAAATTTTAATAAAAATAACTCGATACGAGAATAAATAAATCAAATTTTTTGTGTTCCGTAATTTTCTTAAATTCGACTTTTTATAGCTACTAACCTCATCATTAATAGGCTTGGAGACCTTGGATTAGGTTAGCACCTATGAAATGTCTTCATTTAATAGACAACTGTGAAAATGATTTACATCAGTACCTGCCTTGACGGCCTAACCTGATGGTGGACCAATTCCACGGAGTGAATTATTCACGATTCACCAGCGCCCCCGTGTGGCTTACCAGGCTTACACAGGTAGCAATTCTTGCCATATGATTGCGGTCATATGAGCAACTTCTTGTTGAGGAGTTCGGGCCTTCTAATCCCTCCTGTATGCAATTTCCCAGCAATCAACGGAGGACAAGGCTTAATGAGTTGGTAGGCCGAAGCCCACTGAGAGTATCAGCCCTTAAACGAACTCACCCATCAACCATCACCACTGGTTCCTTACAATACAGGTATCTGTTGTATAGGCAACAGATCCTCGGGAGATTATTAGTCCCCGAAAAAAGCCACACACCAAACAATTATCAAGGATACTAACACTCCCTTCCTGCGTTTTAGGTTTCAACCACAGCCAGAACGTTTCAGCCAAGGTAGGCACCTCAACCCGGGTCGAACCGCAAGCAGAACTTCCCTGATCCCCGTTCTACCAATTTATACCCTTGGTAGGGGTTTCGGAAGCCAACACAACATAAGTCATGTGGCTTCCTAGAGTTTTGTTTGCCGCACCAAACGAGGGACCCCTTCCCCTCTTTTCTCCGAAAAACAGAGCGCCTAAGTTAAGAATACGCCAAGGCAAAACCTGTTCCCCGGGGGGTCATTTAATAGACAGCTGTACAAAATTAAGTACACTTTTTTTTATTGGTAAAAATACAGGGCGTCCCCGGGAAAGGTATACTATTTTGTTTAGCCGCCATTTTGGTAAACATCAGTCTTGGCAGCTCATATTTGCAGTCGTGAAGTAGACGCGTGGCAATTTTATTACGGAAAAATATTCAATAAACCAACATGTTTTAATCGTTAAAATATTCCATCAAAATCAAGCATCGATTTTGATGAAAATATCATTACGAGTATGAGTGACAAAGCACGTTTTCATTTGAATGGATACGTGAATAACCAGAATAGTCAGTTCCGGGCAATGAAAACCGCTCAAGTTATTGCTCAGTCATCTTTGCATCCATTAAAAGTGGAAACTTTTTTTTTTATAAAACGCCATCAAAGAGTAATATTTTCAATTTAGATTATATTCTGAAGAATAATCTTGCTGTGAAAAAATGCATAAAACTTGCAAAATAGTTTCTGATAATTAATATTTCCTGCTACAGACTGCTATTTTCTTGTGCAGTTTTTCAATGCTTTATGAAAAAATATTAAACACTAATTAAATTTGGCAATAGTTTGACAATAATAATTTTTAATATATAAAACAAGTTTTCTTCTTCTTTAAAAATGTCCACACAATTTAACCACATTTCCTCTGGACAGTCTGTTTAGCAGTCAATTTTATTTAATCGTTTCATTAATAAAATAAACGTATAAATATTTATTGAATCTGCAAAAAAAAAAGAAGCAAAATGCAACAAACCAAAAATACAATAATCAATCGTTTATTGCTCTCTTTTCAGTTGCAATCATCCTTTCGCATCCGCAAACACACAGAATTTTTTATTAAAAATAAATAAATATTTAATTGTGGAACAATTTATAAAATTACGATAATCCAACAATTGTCACGTAATTTTTGGTCGTGTTTATATAAGTATGTGTGAGTGAGTGTCTGAAAGGTTGTGCCGGGATCTGTGTCCGTATTTTTAAAACACTAAATTAATTCACTGTATATACAATAAAAAAAACCAACAACAACGACAATAAAAACTCAACGGTAATAACAATTATTGTAAAATACCTTTAAAAACATTTACACACACACATACATATAATCACAGTTATACATAGTTGTATGAAGCAGTTTATATGCGAATGTTGTGCTCATTTACCTGCATATAAGTGTAGCATGCTTTTAGGCGGCATTGAAATATAAACGTTTGTGAGTAAGTGAGTATGAGCACGTTTTTGTTGTGCATGTATTTCTGGTGTCTGTAAAAGGGCTTATGAAAGTTAATCAATTTTGACCGGCACCTAATTAAAGGGGCATTATCGCCTGATGAACTGTTGATGATTGAAAAAAATTACTTACACTGAAATGCACAAAAACAACGTTCAACATAATTGACTACCTGATTAAAAAAAAACTATTGAGAGGTGATATAACGTGAAAACTATGGCATGGATGTGAATTTGTAGACAGTAATAAAAGTGGACTTTAAAAAAATTATAAACAGTATCAATCATATCTTTAGAGTTAGAAACAAATTTGGTAACTTAAATTCTTTTAAATTGGGGTTATGGATTAAAAATATAAACAACTGAGTCTACTATTATATAGTTCACCCACTATTAATACTTATACCAAGCTTTCTAGCTATCTATATATGTCAACCTAATTATCAATAGACCTTTAATAAACATATTCAAACAATAAAGGATTAAATTATTGCACATATTTTCAAAAGTTTCCAATTCCACTCAGGAATAGATTAGCACTTTGGAAATGTCAACATATAAGCAGCTATTTTAGTACCTTGCAAATGCCATTAAAAAGCAGCTGTATATATGTTTGTAAAATGTATATATACTTGTATGTAAATGTAGTTAAACTACTATTAAAATCACTTCATTTTATTTTTAAAATTGAATCAATCCATTTATACTTTTTAACTTTTACAGTAGTAGCAGTAACTCCGACTCAAAGGTACCCAAAAAACAAATCCTTCTTTAAACCAGAAAATATGCTGAGAGAAAAACATCTTGAGAAATAAATTCCGAAATAATTTTTTTTTTTTCAAGTGCAAAACATATTCTATCAAAAATATTTTACAAATACCAACAGCTTGTATTCTACATTTCCTAGCTATTTCATAGGAGCTACCCTAATCATCAGTAGACCTGGAAGCCTTTGAAACATATTTTCAGACACTTAGCTATATAGTCCAATATTTTAAAAAAATTATTGAGAATTTATATGTTTGAAAACATCTTTCAAAGGTTTTCAAGTCTACAAATGATAAAGGTAGTTCCTATGAAATGTCGATATATAGACAGCTAGTAAACATGGAAAACCAGCTGTTTGTATTTTTTGATTGGTATCAATATTAGAAGCTAATGAAGGAACTCAAATCAATTGTCTGAAAATATTTAAACAAATATTTTTACAAAAGAATGACATTTTTTCTAGAGAAAACATTGCAGGAAGAAAACTATTTTTAAGAAAATGATTTTGTGACAGAAATGTGTACAAATCATTTTTGGAATACTAAGCATTTTTGGGGTAAACTGTTTAACAGAAATCATTTTCAGATATATTCAGAAAATAATGTCGAAATGTTGTCTCAAATAAATGTTTTGAAAGTGAAAACTTCTTCCATTGACTAAAAACTATTTTATAGAAAATATTTTTGAGGTAAAAACAGTTCACTCCGAAAACCTTTTTAAAGAAAACCAGCGTACGCCAAAATTATTTTATAAACTAAGAATTCTAGAGAAAAAATTTTAGCAGTTATAAAATTTTTGTCTGAAAAAAATCAAGTATAAAAATTTTTTCGGAGTAAAAATATTATACAGGAAATATCTTCGAAGCAAAAAGTAGTTATTCTAATGTTTTTTTTTTCTTTTTTTTTTTTTTTTTTTTTTTTTGAAAAAACACATTCGTAGTAAAAATTATTTTTAAAAAACTAAAAATTCATTCGATAATATTTTTACAGTAAATGAATTCACAAAACATGTATAAGTACATGTATATGTATGTACGTGACCTTTTTTATTATTTTGAACTTAAAGCTTTCAGCAAAAGGTAATTTTGAAAAGTTTTATTTTCAAAAGAAAAACTTTTTAGCGAAAGTATTTTCGGAATAAAAATTAATTTTCCAAATTTTGTACATATTTTCTCTAGAAAACTTTTCTTGGAGTAGAAATTTGCCTTAAGAAAAATTTTCGGAGAAAAAAGCTACTAACATTTTTTTTCGGAAACAATAGTTTGCTGTAGGAAATATTTTTAAGAGAATCAAAAATTCTGTCAAAAATATTATTTGAGGAAAATTTGCAAGCAAAATTTTTTCTGCAAAAGCTTTTCGGAAAAAATTTTTCTCCGAAAAACGAGTACAAGTTCTTTAGATTAAAAGTATTTTTGAAATAATGGTTTTAAAAAGAAAATTTTAACGGAGATATTGTATATTGTTTTAGATATATTATTCGGAGCAAAAACTCGCAAAAAAATTTTTAGGAAACAATAGTTTATTATAGAAAATATTTTTTTAAAAACAAAAATTGTGTCTCAAATATTATTTGAGTAAAAATGCAACTTACAAGCAATAATTTTTCTGCAAAAATTTTTCGGAGAAAATTTTTTTCCGAAAAAATAATTAAATACACTAAAAAGCTGGGGGGACAACTAGCTGTTTCGCAGTCGCCACCCTGCTCAGCAGCACCCACTAGTATTTGAACTAAGTACCATGTAAACATGATGTATTTAATATTTAAAATTAGGAAATATATTTCAAGCAACATTTTAATATAAAATATTTCCGTAATAAAATGCGTTGGATAAACACAAAATATTTCTGTATTAGGCGTTGTATGCTTTTAATAGAGAATTTAACTACAATTTAGCACACATTTTGTAATAAAATATGTTCTATAAAAGATATAAAAATAAATGCTTTACAAAAGAGAGTTTAAGAAATAAAAAGTTTTCCAAGCAAAAGATTTTCGGACTTATGCTATAAATAATTTCTATAGAAAAATGGGTTTTACATATAATATTAAATGTTTGTATAATAAAATATATTCTATAGAAGATATGTTTATAAAAAAAAATTATGAAATAAAGTGTTGTGGATAAAAATAAAAAAATTTTGGGAGTTACCTATTTTTGATTAAATATTGAACTAAAATTTTAATACGATATGTTTTCGTAAAAAATATATTCTATAAAATATGTATATAAAAATTGCAAAAGAAAGTTTGGGGAATAACAAATTATCCATAGAAAATATTTTCGGAGTTAATAATTTCTATAGTAGACTAAGCCACAGTTTTAATGCTAAATGTTTTAGTAAGTAATTATGTGTTATGAAAACCATGTAACAAATTTTGGACAATAACAAACATTCTATGGGCAAAATTTTCAAAGTTAAATACTTTTTATTGAAAACTGTATTCCATTTAAAAAAATTTTGTGAATCAGACTTTTCTACATTTTGTGTTTGATAAAATATTTAATAATGTGCTTAACTAGCCCTTCACTAAGCCAAATATATTTTCAAACATACTAGCGAATAAAGTTTTATCGGCTATTGGCCTGTGCAACAAGTGGCAACTGGTAAAAATTATAATTACGAAAAAAAAAACCATAAAGACACTAAACGCCGAAAGTATTACCGTTCTTTTTTGGCGAGTGTTCAAAATGTGACGTCAATCCACAACTTTTTTGTTGTGTTTGTACGCTTTTAAACCGACACGGCAATGGGGTGTATCCGTCTAGTAAACGGTTGTATGAGTCTACAAATAGGATATGAGTCGTTTAAAACACTTGTTACAACAGGATGTGCTTGTAAGTTGCATGTTACAGTATAAAAAGCAGCAAAAAATAAACACAATAATCGATCGAAATTTGCAAAAAACGGTAATGGAGCAAATGATTGGTGGAATTTTTAAAAGCGCTTAATGTTAATGTAATTGTAGTTTTCATATAACGAGAGTAAGTGTAATTCAAAGATTATTTTTGGCTTTTTATTGAAAGTTAGTTAATTAAAATGATTGCTTCCATACAAAGTCATTTATCTTCTTTTGCGATACTCGTCATCATAATCAGTTTCAACATCGTCATCGAAATTGCTCGTTTCAGATGGTACAGTGGCAACATAGTCGGGCAAATTGATAGTGAAACCATTATTAAGGGAACGACCGGTAGCAGATCCTGGAGGGCCTGGTGGACCAGGAGGGCCAATTGGCCGTACAGGTCCGGCCGGACCACGTTCACCTGGATGGCCACGGTGACCACGACGTCCTGTAGGTCCTATAGGACCCGGAACACCAGAACTGCCGGGAGAACCTCTAGGACCTCGATGACCGGGTGGACCCGGGCGACCTGGAGGGCCTTCAGGGCCCTTATCTCCTTTCTGACCTGCCACACCGGGCAGTCCAGCTGCGCCAGGTTGTCCCGGAGGTCCTGGTTGGCAAATACAGGGATTTTGCGGTAGAATCAGTGAAGACTGCTAGTGATGGTGACCCAACAAAGCTCGCTGCTCACTACGGTCTCTATGGCGTTTGCCATTTGCACTTAGCAAAAATACATTTAAAATTGCTAGCAAAAAAAAATAAAAAAATTTCTTTTTTCCAACGAAAGTTTTGTGAATGTTTGTAAAAACTTACCCAAAAGCAAAACTATAGATTTAAAGGTTGTCATTGCAAATCTTAACAATAAACTATAAATTTGTTTAATATTTGCAACAGTTTTTATACCTTTTGTTTTGCTTAGTTATTGAGTCGCATTAAAAATTAAGTGCTAGATGTTTATCTTTTAACAGGAATTATTTGAAATATTTTTATAGAACTTTCTTTGATGTCAAAAGTTATAAAATTTAATGAGCACAGATTGCGATCTGGAACATTATAGTAGAGAAATTCTTTCAAATTTAAATGAATATAAATTGCAATTTAATTAAAGAAATATTTAGTTTTATTCTGAAACATGAACTTGGTGTTAGTTTTTATATTTGGTTTGTGGTAAATTTAAAAGGATTTGAAAATAATTACTTAGAAATTTTCCGCTTTCTAGGTTTCTTTTGCCTGAGCTTAGCATATGCTCAGATTGTGCAATTCGGACCTCCTGGACCACCTGGTCCCCCAGGAGTAAATGGTCCTCCGGGGCCTAAAGGAGAAACAGGCGACCGTGGCAACCCAGGTAATCCTGGTGCTCCTGGTCGTAGAGGTCCTACAGGCAGAAAAGGAAAACCTGGTGAGCCTGGTCTTGTAGGTCCTCCTGGTGCACCGGGCCTGAAAGGTCCTCAAGGTGCTGATGGTGAACGTGGGCCTGAAGGTCCTGCTGGTCCTATAGGTCCTACTGGACCGCGCGGACCTGCAGCTCCCCCCACAACTACAACAACAACTACTACCACTACAACAACAACACCACCTCCAGCTGGCTGAATGCCTTTATATTAAAACACATGAAATAAATATGATTTTTAGATATTCGATCAGAAAAGAAATAAATATTTGAAATTTAAGAAATCATTTTTTTAGAACATTTCCTTAAAAGAACTTTAAACTCAAAATTAATTGGTGCATATTTTTTTGGGACATGCTTTTGTTTTGTGTAAGTATTTGTTATCTTGTAGCCACTGGGTGATAATATTATAAACAAAATTGCAAACTAAAAGCAACCAGAGCTTTTATTTGCTGAAAAAACAAACTTTTTTTTCTTCTGAAGTGACAGTGGCCAAATTGTGTGCTGTCGCCTGAACAAATAAAAATTTTATTAATTCATTTTGTTGTCCCTATTACTGTTTTTATATCCTTTTAACCAGTTTTACCTGCAGCAGTGCTTCCCACTTCTCTACGGCAAGCAATTTGGTCTTGGCCTACTCCTAACTTGGCAACTCCGCCAAGTTAGGTTTAATTGGTTGAACAGGGAACAGCAAAGCCGCCGGGAGGTTATGCTTGCTGACCTTCCCAGCGCCGATTATGGTTGAGGTGCCTGTATCTAGGCTGAAAGGTTCTGCCTGTGCCACCTGTGTCAATCTTGCAAGCCACATGGGGGCACTGGTGAGCTTGGAGGTAATGAAGTAATCGTATGTATCATGGAACTAAAAAAATTTTATGAAAGACATCGACTTCTGCGAAATCTGTATTTAAAATAGATCAATTCGAAAAAACGAGTTTATGCAGCTGCCTAGTCTTGTTATCAGCAAAATTATCATTCTTATATAAACTAACCGTATTTTGTTTTTACCATATTGAAGTTGGTGGCCTGCTGTCTTCTATGTGTTTCCTGCAGTACGCTTACAAAGCTTGTGTTTCGTATGTGTTCATGTGCGAGTTACAATTTATTCAGTTTTACTTCTCTTTTGCTATCGGATTCTGCATTTTTGTTTTTTTTTTTCATGTATTCATTTGTTTGTTTGCAGATTTTTGTTAATTAAGTATGAAAATTATTTTATGCAAATTAAATGTTTTAATTTTCTGTTGCTAATTGCTTTGCTCTTGTTTTTGCTGTTGTTGATTTCACTTTTGCTAGAAAATTGTGTATTCTGTTATCAACGTTTTTATATCACATGTTTCTTTTTGTTTTTGTGTTTTAGAAAGAAAAATTTAAAGCATATTTTTTAGCGCAGTCAAAATTACTGTTTCATGCTATTTTTTACATAAATCATTTTTTTTTGCCTTTTAATGGTGTTCCTGCTTTTGATTAGGAATTTAATATTTTTTATAATTCATTGGTTTTTTGCCTTTTAAACTTAGACTTTTATGGTTGTGACATGATTTCTTTGAATATGTTTTTAGGGCAAGTAAAATTTCTTTTGAAAAATCTACTCTTATACACAAACATGAAGGAAATGGAAACTCTTGCTTGGCGCCAGGAGTATTAGCAACGTTAATGAGTATGAATTTCTTTTACTAAAGTTTCACAGGAATACACCTGAAATAAAGAATTTATTTTGATTTCATTAAATAAATTCTCTGGGTTTTGTTGTTGAAACTGTAATCAAAGCAGTAGAGCCGTTGGGGCTGGACAGCTAAAGCTTGTTAAAGGCAAAAAATTCAAACGGTTTTACATTTTCTAGGAAATTTAATTAAAATAAAAAATGAACAAATCCCGCGGTCATATTATTACTTCAGTTTTAAACACAAACAAGGGAAATCAAGAAAAATATCCTGTAAAATAAAGCACCTTGAATAAGACAGTATTTAACGTTAGAGGAGCAATTATTTGCTTATTATGAAAACACTTAAAGAAGGACATCGTGGTAATGACAAGTCTTAATTAATTTTTGTTTGAATAAAAACAAATATTGGCGAAAGAGACCTAAAAAAAACTAAGACAAAAACCCCGTTGAATTTATTTCTATGTTTAAAAGTTTTATTTAAAAGAAATTATTTATAAAAATTTTACTAATGCGAATACTTGCCGAATATTTTCAGTCGAAAAACTTCAACTCAAAGTAACTCTGAACAAATTCCAGAAGCGTGAACGTTCACAATCATTGGAAATGGTAACAGAAAATATTTGTAGCCCACCAAAAACCTATTCAGATACAGCGATGAAAACTGTATTTAAAATTATTTATAAATCTCTTAATTTTGCCTTAAAATTTTCTTATAATGATTTATTATAGCATAACATTTTTCATGTAACATTTTTCGGAGTAAAATTGCGCAAACAGCGAAATACCGGTACAACTAAAAATAACAGAAAATCTAAAACATCGTCATTTGGATATTACGCTTTCGAAAAGGGGGAGAAGTGAGTTTCGACACACAACACACCTCCCTTCTTTCGCAAGCGAAATACTCGTATCTGAGTATGTATGTTTCAGATTTAATTTATTTTACTGCGAAAAAAATATATATAAAAAATTTAATCCTGTATATAACTCTTATAAGAATGTTTTAAAGTAAAATTAATAGATTTAAAAAATTGTTTTATATATAGTTTTTCAGTGCAAAAAAATTAGACCAAAAAATACTTTACTCCGAAAAAAACTTTGGAAAAAATTTTATCCATTTAAAAAATTTCTGCGAGAAGTTTTCATACAAAAAATTTCTACGCAAAATTTCTTCAATATTTATAATATAGTATTTAACAATTATTAGTATAATATTAACAGTTATTAGTAAAATATTTAAGTCCAAAAATCTTTTATATAAAAACTTTAACCCTATTCTAGATTTGTATTATATATTTCTAAGCGAAAATTTCTTACACAAATGGTTTTATAAATAGTTTTAAAGGAGAATGCAGTTTTTAGTTTCAAATTAGACCAAAAGTTTTTACTCCGAAAAAAAGTCTTCAGAAAATTTATTTAGCTTAAATTTTTTACTTCGAAAAAATTCATAGAAAAATGGTTTTATAAATAGTTTTAAAGGATATTGCAGTTTTCAGTTTCAAATTAGACCAAAAAATTTTACTCCGAAATTTTTTTTTTTTTTTTTTTTAATTTAATTACCTTAAAATTTTTTACTTCAAAAAAAATTTTAGAAAATTTATTATTTCTTATTTTTGCAGCTAAAGATCGTTTTATTTTATATAAAAAAATTCAACAGTATTTATTTTCAATATTTCAATAACAATTTGTTATCATCGTCAGGAAAATTAATATGTTATTTTAATTAAGTCCTGTAATAAATATTTATAAAAAAAATTCTAACCATTAATTTTATAAAAACTTGAAAGACTTTATAAATAATTTTAAAGATAGTGCTGATTTCCAAAACATCGCACCAAGAAATTATTTAACCCAAAAAAATTTTTGTAAAATATGTACTTTATTTAAAAAATTTCTAAGTGAAATTTTGTTTTAAAATTTTATTTTCTTAAATAATAAAAATGTCTATAAAAAAATTTATTACTCCGAAAAAAGTCTGTTCAGAAATATATTTGAAGTTAAAAATAGCATAATAAAGAAAATTTTCCACTTTGATAAAACAAATTCCTAAGATAATATTATACTCCGATTTTTTTTTTTTAGAAAAATGATCTAGTTGTTAAAAAATAAATAAATTTAAATAATTTGTATAGAAAATTTAAATAACTTAAAAACTTTGAACGTAAAATTTTTATATAAAATTTTATTTACTTAAAAAATAAGAGTTACTATATCAGAATTTAATTCTCCGGACAAGACTTAGAAACTATTTTCATAGCATTAAGTCTGTAATGTTGAAAAAAATTAAAAAAAAATAATATTCTATTTTGAGAAAACAAATTTTTTAAATACTATTTTACTTCGAAAAAAATTTATAAAAAATATTTAGTCGTGTAATAAATTTTTAATAAACAATTTCTTATAGAAAACTTTTTAAAAAAAATTAATGACTTTGTAAATAATTTTAAAGATAGTTTACATTCCACAAAAATCGCACTAAACATTTTTAGTCCGAAAAAAATTTATAGAACATTAAATTTTCATTAGAAATTTTTATGTAATATTATATATACTTAAAAAATAAAAGTTTATATTTTAACATTTACCTTTCCGAATAAAGGTTTTTAAACTATTCTCATAACAGAAATATATTTAAAATGGAATAAACATATAAAACAAATTTTCTTCTGTAATAACACAAATTCTTAAGATATTATATTACTCCGAAAAAAATTTACATAGAAAATCGATTCCTATAATGAAAAATTTTAATAAATTTCTGATAGAAAATTTTATAAAAAAATGATGGCTATACAAATAATTTAAAAAAAAACGTTTTCATTCCGAATAACATCGAAACAAAATTTTTTACTCCGAAAATATTTTTATAGAAAATCTAAGAGAAATTTCCTCATAAAATTTACATAGAAAATCGAGTACTATAATAAAATGTTTCCTCATAAAAATTACATAGAAAACCGAGTCCTATAATAAAAAGTTTTAATAAATTTCTGATAAAAAATTTTATACAAAAATGATGGCTTTATAAATAATTTAAAAAAAAGTTTTCAACCGAATAACATCGAACCAAACACTTTTACTCCGAAAATATTTTTATAAAAAATCTAAAAGAAATTTCCTCATAAAATTAATATAATTGAAAGCTAAATTGTCTATAACAACTCCGAAAAAAGTTAAACTATTTTCATTACCTTTAGGGTATATAGAAATGTATTTAAAGTTGAAATTATGTTTTAAAGAAAGTGTTGCACTTTAATATAAAGAAATTCTTAAGATAATTGACATCGAAAAAATACTTATAGAAAACTTTATTTACTTAAAAATTAAAAAAGAATTTATACAAAATTTCTTTAACAAGTATTTTAATCCGAAAAAAAATTAATATAGAAAAATTAGTCTCACAATTAATCGTTTTAAAGAGTTTAAAAAGATGGACAAAATATGGGTAACTCCGAAAAAAATTGTTTTTCGGAGTAAAATTTACTCAAAAATTACTGCTGAAAATTTATATACAAAATTTTATTAACTTAATAAAGTTCAACGGGAAAGTTCATTTACAAATATTTTAATCCGATAAACCCAAATCTAAAGGAAAGAAGTTGAAAGTCCTGATAAGTACGAAAAATTTATAATATTGAAAACATAAATTTGAAAGGAAAACTATCTGCTTTATTTATTGCATATGTTGTGCTTTCTTACCAAAAAGGAACAGCATAAATTATATCTTATTTAAATTTTATGTAAACGTCCTGGACTCTGTTTTTAATTTCATTGTGGAAACATAAGTTAAAATCATATATATATTAAATTATTTTAGGACTTGCAAATAAATGCTAATGTTTTCCATTTTGTTTTGCTATTCTTTCAAACATATTTCTTATAAACTAAAAACTAGCCTTCTGCTGAAGAATTTAATGAATTCCGTTTGTTGTTGGATAAAATTCAAATTGGCTGCCATTAGATTTTGCGCCATAAACGAATTATTTTGTTAAATGATTAGTTCTGGTTTTGAATTTGACATTGAAAGTGAAATTGAAATTAGTGGGAGGGAGAGAGGGAGGAGGCAATCAAGAAATCTTATGCTGACAGAACGGCTGATTCGTAATGATAAAACTGATGATAGCGCAATTACACAAAAGGAAACAGATTTCCATAGTTATCGTTTATTTGGAATGTCGAAGTTTCTTATATAATATAAAAATGACAATATGGTTTGAGGAAAAGTAGAGAAGGAGGATTAAAACAGAATATTATAATTTATATGACTGCCGAGTATTTAAGAATATTCAAGAAATTTGGTTGTTTGTTAGATAGTTCAAGGGAATGATTTTGTTGAGATTTTCTTTTTTTTTAAGGAATTTTTTATGACAGAAATAAAATTTTTTGAAGAATTATTTGTAATATACAGCTATCCACGGAAACATATTTTATCCCTGATCTAAAACTCCCTTTTTTACAAATCTCCACGATTACTCTAAATAAACCCACGTTTTAGTGCTTATGTACCTCGGGCAACTGCTCGAATATCTGATTCACCAAAATAACTATTTTTGCTTAATTATCCAAACAACTTTTTGATTACCACACCTTCAATAAGGCTAGTAAGCTTATATAAGAGCTAATCAATCAGTCGTAATATATATTAAGTGTGCCTTATTATATCATTGAGGTAATTAAATTACTTCATTTAAAAACTGTTTCCGCTTAATTCCACAGAACCATTCGGTTACTACACCTTCAACAAGCCAAATAAACTTATATAAGATCTTATCAGTCAGACGTAATATACACATATTAAGTTATATAAGTGTACCTAATTATATCATTGAAGTAATTAAACTGCTTCATTTAAATGCTATTTCCGCTTAATTATACAAAACTACTACACCTTATACAAAATTACTACACCTTCAAATAAGTTTATACAAGATTCTATCAAACAGGTATATAAATGGATATCTGTGTGTCTAATTACACAGTTAAGGCAATTAAGTGAATTCATTTAAATACAGTTTCCACTTATTTACCTAGCACTAATTTGTTATTATACCTTCAATAATAAACTTATATAAGATCTTATCAGTCAGACGTATAAATAGATATGTGTGTCTTACGATGTACATTGAGGTAATTAAACCAATTCATATAAATGCTACTCCCTCTTAATTACCTATGACTATTTGGATACTACATAGTCAATAAAGCAAATAAATAATATCCTATCAATTGTGAGTACAAACTTATATCAGATCATATCAATCATACGTATAAATAGATATGTATGTTTTATGATGTACGTTGAGGTAATTAAACGAATTCATAAAAATGCTGCTCACTCTTAATTACCTATGACTGATTTGACGGAGGTATCGGAATGCGATGTAAGTGGATTGGACTCCTTTATCCGATCCTCGGGTTGGTTCTAAGCCAGTGATATGTAGATCTACTGAGATACATATCAGATCCAGGCAACACAACGGGACCTGACTGGACCCAAGTGGGCTGACTTTATAATAGCTGGCAGCCTGTTAAACCTAACCTACCTATGACTATATGGATACTACATAGTCAATAAAGCAAATAAATAATTCCCTATCAATTGTGAGTACAAATGCACATATGTGTCTCTAATTATATCCTTGAGGACATTAAATGCCTTTATTTAAATGCTGTTCCCGCTTAATTACGCACAACTTTTTAGTTACTGCAACTTAAATAAGGCAAAAAGTTTATATATTATCCTGTGTCTAATTACATCTTTGAGGTAATTAAAGAAATTTTTTTTAATGATGTTGCCACCGCCAGCCCAGAAAACGCGCTAATCCGTCACTTTTTTCGGTTGTATTGATTTTTCAATAATTCTACTTGTTAACAAATCCACTTTAGTGTGGTAAAAATATGGCTTGTCGCTGTAAGTGATTTTCTTTCTAAAGTCACCATTCACTTTGTTCAATTACACCTCACGTAGCAGGTTTTGCCTTGGTATATGCCTAACGAAGGCGCTCCTTTTTATGTTGCTTAGAGGGGTTGCTACTTTGGCTTAGCAAATAAAGCTATAGGAAGCCTTAGAAGTAAGATTGTGTTGCACTTCTTAAGTTGAAATGCTGATGTTCTTAATAAAATTCGTGCCATCTTAGACAGTCTAGCTTTTTCTAACTGCCTGAAGAATAGCCCCCGGAGAGCAGGTTTTGCCTTGGTGTACATCTAACTAGGACACTGTGATTTCTAGGGCATAAAGCAGTAGGCGTTCTTTGTTTATTGTAGCAAATAAAACTCTAGGAATCCGTACAAACTAGGTTATTTCGTATTTCCAAAATCCTTACCAAGGACTGAAATCAGCCAGAGCTCAAATCAGCAAAGGTCCTGGAAGTTTGTGTGCTATAGACCATCCCGGCGCTGATGAGGTGTCTATATCTTGGCTGAAAAGTTTTGGCTGCGGTTTCAACCTAAATCGTAGGTAGGGGCATTAAGTTCCCTGATAACTATGGTGCAATCTAAATTTTTTCGCTTCTGTCTTGCAACAGAGCAAGTAAGTAATATAAGAAACTAGTAGTTATATTTATGCGCACATATTGGCTGATATTCTTAAATCGTCTTCGATCTATCAACTCATTGAGCATTGTCTTTCATATATGGTCTGCAAATTGGTACACAGGAGGGACTAGACGGGTCGATCTCTTTTAGCAAGGGGTTTAATTCCTATGGCTTTACACTAATGGCAGAAGTTACGACCTAAATGAGCCTGGCAGCCCATACGGGGGCACTGGTGAATCATGAACTATACCCCTCTTGGAGTGGGTCCATTATCAGAACCCATTACACAGCCTGCCTGTTCGAACAATTATTTAGCGTGTTGACAACACTTGAGTCAATTGAACCTTGTAATAGTGTAAATTCCAATCTTTATTCAAAATTCATATCTGTAATGTTCGGGACTTGTTCAATTGTTGGGCACTACGACGAGTCGAGGTTAACGGCTCTTTTGCCATACTATCGTGCGCAAAACTAGTGTGTTGTAGAGAATAATTTCGGTGAGCATGCGCAGGTGTTTTCACAATTCTCATAGACCTGATTGGCTGAAGTTGACACACCGTTCTACCGATCGTGGACACATTTGGGCGCTTACACTGAACGAAAAAACTCACAAAAAGCACGAAATATATTTTAAATTCAAAGCCCGTTTTCGTAAAAAGCGGTAATAATCTTAACGTCTGCATTACTGCATTTGTCAAATACTGCGAGACCTTTTGGTAGACATGTGAAATTAAGTTTGGTAAAATATATTACATTAAGGGGTGATTCACAGTTAACATTGTGTATTATGGCTGCACCAGCCTCTTTTCTACTGCAAAAATGTATGTCAATTCTAATTTTATTGAGTTTATTCTGAGATATTTTCTAATATGTCTTTCCCCTGTCTTACACCAACAATATGCTTTATGAAGCTGATTTTAAGTTTAACACTATCGAATTACATACTTTTAGGACAAGCTTCCTCCCTCGTTCAACATTTTTTTCTATGGTAATTTATTTTGCCTAGCCGAATGAGCTGACCCAGAACTAGTGATTTTTTTTATCATATACTTCATATACTATTAGCTTTATTTCACACTCATTGCTTAGAGACTATTTTTAAATCTCTATTTTAAAATTATTTCTGTTTTTATCTTGTTATTTGTAATAAAGTCCTGTTTATTAAAAAACATTTTCATTACAATAAAAATAAAAAAAAGTATTGCACAATATTCTTTATGCTGTTACTTCCACTAAATTGGTGTTGATTGTGGTCGTTGTGACGTCAAACTGTTTGAATTATAACAAAATTCTGTTGCGGAATAAAATTTATGGGCAAGAGGGTGTTGTAGAAGCCATATAATAAATAGTCAAGTAGGACGAACATTAACTGAGTGTTAGCCTGGAAATGTTGCTCTCAATTTTATGCAGCAAATTATAATTTGCCTTCCTGCCTGCTAACTTGGCATTTTTTGTTTGTTTGTTTATTTATTTGTTTATGCCTTCCGAATGTCCTTGTGCCTTTGTGCCTGTTTTGTTTTTTTCCAATTCTATTTCTGTTCTATGTTCACAAAACAAAATATTCATGACAGTTTAAATCTGGGTTGAAACCATGATGATTTACATTAGTATTAAATTGATTAAAGAATTCACTGTAAGAGATTGGGTTCAATAAATTATTTTACATCACAAAATGTTTCAAATATTCTGAGCAATTTGTAGGAATAAAAGGACGTTTAATAACATGTCATTATTTTAAAAAGGCTTTACAAAATTTTTGATTTCTCTGTAACAAATTAAAGTTATTTTCATTATTTTAGAACTTATCAAATACAAACGAAAATTTTTTGTATATCTTGGCAGATATACAAAAACCTGTCTCTACTCTGGCTTCAAAAGAAATAGTTCTATTATATATCTCTGCCAAAGTTATTGGCATTATTTAGAACTGATAAAACTGAAACGGAAATTTTTTTGCATAAAAATTTTGCTGCCAGTTCTTTGTAGATATATAAACGAACTTTTCTCTACCCTGCCATCTAAAGAAAAGTTTTACTCTATATCTCTAATTCGAATTCTCATTCTACCACGGCTGCCCAGATTTAGCCTTTCTTCACATCAAACACGTACTTAAATACTTAGTCACTCCCCTGGCAGCCCTTGAATATTATTATTATCTCATGTCTGCTAAATAGTTCAATTTGTTGACGTTTTTCATAGCTAGGATTTTAATAAAATTTACGTTCTTCTTCTGTTTCTTCTTATTACTAGTTTTTAGTTCACTATTATTTCCCTGTTTTTTTTTTTCTGGTTTTTGATGCCTTATTTTCTCTTGCCCATATTACCATTGTGCGGCCATTAACATGTCTAAGGCCAAAATACAATGTTCTATTGTAGATTTGGTCTGAACATGAATTCTAAATGAAATAAAAATGGAAAGAAATAAAAAGAAGCCATAATAAGGAAATGTTATAAAATAATAAAAAAAACTTAAATAGCATTAAAGGACACAGAAAACGAAATGGTTAAAAGCATAAAGTGGAGAATCAGCAATTAATGGGAAAACAGAAACGAATAATAATTCAGAGGAGAAAGAATAATAAAGTACAATTTTAATGTGGCATTAAAAGTTATATAGAATTAAACGTACTAAATTGTTGTTTTAGATGTTCTAAATTTAATGAGACACTTAGGAAAACAGAAAACTGGTTTGTCTTAACAAAGAATTTTGCCAAAAAGTTTAAGTATCGAAAGGGGCAGCATGAAGACATTTTGTGGTTGGATTTATACATATAGGTATTGTATATTAACTGAAAACATTAAAACCTTATATAAAATCTTTTCACAAAGTTAAAATTAAATTAATGCATGAACAATTTTTATTTGGTAAAATTAAATTTTAGCTCAAAACATCAAGCCAAGAAAAACGTATAAAAACGTAGAAAACAATAAAAAACATAAATTATTCTTGCAAAAACTTAAACTCATAAGTGGTTAATACACAGATAAAACTAAAAGGCATAGCCAGGGGAAATACACACTCATCTAAACATGTCACAAGCATATATAACATTAAAAAAAACAGTTGTGTGACAAACAGTGCTGAGGAAATATTCCTTTTTTAACATAAAAGAAAAATTTTAAAATGAACTAAATGACACAGCCAGGGGAAATACACATTCAACTATATTGACTCATGCATACATAACATTAAAAAACATTTGTGTAAAAAGCTCTACTAAGAAAATATTTCGTTTTAATATAAAAGTAAAGTGATAAAATAAACTAAATGACACCTCCAGGGGAAGTACACATTCAACTATATTCACTCATACACATATTATTAAAAAGGACATTGTGCTAAAAATTTAACATATAATATAGGGTGTTTTTTTAAGCCCGATAGAACTTGAAATTGTAAAAAATAACACAAAAAAAATTAAATTGTAATCAAAAATTTTTTTTATTCGAAAGATCAATACGTGACATTAACATTTGAAAATGATTTCGGGCATATGGGCACCGCGGCTGTTCTTGACGAAGCGCATTCTGGACGTCCAATTTTGGGCCACTTTTTCGAGCACTGCTGGCCGTATGTCACGAACAACACGAACAATGCTGGCCTCCAAGGCGTCAATTGTTGCTGGTTTATCAGCATAAACCAGTGACTTCACGTAGCCCCACAGGAAATAATCGAGAGGTGTCAAATCGCACGACCTTGGAGGCCAATTGACAGGTCCATTTCTCGAAATCAACTTATCGCCAAATTTTGATTTCAGTAAGTCGATGGTTGCGTTCGCCGTATGGCACGTAGCGCCATCCTGTTGAAACCACATCTCCTCCGGATCAATGTCATCCATATTTTCAGACAAAAAATCATTGATCATGGTGCGGTAACGATCTCCATTGACCGTAACGCGAGCTCCGGCCTCGTTTTTGAAGAAATAAGGTCCGATGATGCCACCAGCATGAAAACCGCACCAAACAGTGCATTTTTCTGGATGTAATGGAGTCTGTAGGGTCTCTTGTGGATTGGTCTCACTCCATATGCGGCAATTTTGCTTATTAACAAACCCGTTAAGCCAAAAATGCGCCTCATCGCTGAACACAATTTTGCGATAAAACAACGCGCGAATCGACAACTGATTTTCAAAGTAAATTTGGATAATTTCGTAGCGTTGTTCAAGCGTGAGTCTATTCATGATGATTTGTCAGAGTATACTGAAACAAATAAAAAAAATGTTTCATCAAAATTTAATTTTTTGTGTTACTTTTTACAATTTAAAGTTCTATCTAGCTTAAAAAAACACCCTATATATAAAAAAAATTTATATAAAAAATATTAATATAATATATTTTCGGACTAGCAGGGAAGAGATAAACAACGAAAATCAATGAATGTTCCAAAACAAAATTTTTTCAATTCTATAAATTGCTTTTTAAGTAAAAAAAGTTATACACTTGTTTAGCTTCTTTAATAGTAAATTATAACCAGGGGAAAGACAAATATGATAAAGTTAGTAAGTGCGCCAAAATGAAAATGAAAATTTTTTGGTTTTTCGTAAAGTAAAATGCTCACGCCCTTTTTATTTCTTAAAAGAACCAGGGGAAAGAAACCAAGGAAAAGAGAAATACAAGAAAATTAATTAATGTTGCAAAACAAAAGTTGTACAGACAAAAAAAAATTGTTTTTACGATAGTAAGAGTCCACCTCGTCCGATTTTTTGTAAGGAGCAAACACTATAAATACAGGGGAAGGACGAATGTACGAAAATTTATCAATGTAATAAACTGAATGCTTTACAGTTATAAAGTTTAGGTGTTTCCTTAGTAAAAATGTTATTTGCTTTAAAAAATTAAGTTTTTTCGATAGTAAAGTTGCCACTTCCTTTGAATTTTTTAACAGAACAAGTACCCTATAGCCAGGGGAAAGACAAATACTGGAAAGTTAATTATGTGCTAACATGAAAGTTTTACTGCTAAAAACTTTTGTTTTTTTCCGATAATAAAGTTGCCACTTGCTTTAATCTTCTCTACAGAAAAAATACCTTATACAGGGGAAAGACAAATACACGAAAATTAATTAATGTGCCAAAATGAAAGTTTCACAGTTAAAAAAACTTTGCTTTTACGATAGTAAAATGCCTTTTCTTCCAAATTTTTATAAAGTACAAACACTTTATAACCAGGAGAAGGACAAATATGAGAAAATTAATCAATGTACCAAACTGACAGTTTTAAAATAAAGATAATACTAGCTTTCAAAAACTTAGTTTTTTCGATAGTAAACTTGTCACTTCCTTTGAATTACTTTATAGAATTTTACAGCTTTTTTCGGTAGTGAAAGTGCTAATTGCTTAAAAAAAATTAGTTTTTTCAATAGTAAAGTTGGCACATCCTTAAAATTTTTTAACCAACCTCATAACCAGGGGAGAGACAAATACATAGAATTTTGTAATAACTTTGACGAAGCAGCTTTAAACCTGTGCAGATTTTATCTTTTAAATTACAAAAAATTAATTACTTTTTTCTCCTCCTTTTGTTTACAATAATCACCCATTTTCATTTGCGGCTTAACACTTTTAATTACAATCAATTTTATCTTTTAAATGTTCATGATTTCGTTGGCCTACAAAACCTGAAACCCAAACAAAAAATCGCTGCTTAAAAAGCTGTCTAGTCTATTTAACATACAAAATACCCTCAAGTTTATAGCAACAGTTTAAAATTTAATGACCCTTTTCAGATTAAAGGTTTAGTTGGGTGCTGCTGTTGCTGCCGCCTTCTGCTGCCATCAAATCTGCAAATAGTTGTCTTGATATCGTTATTTTTAATTTTTTGTGATTTGTATTTTGTAGGAGCAAAATAAAATCAGCAAATTTTATTATTGCCATAAAATGTTTTGCCATTTGCTTAACTTCTGAAAATAGCAAATAATTAAGAATTAAAAAGGTTAATGCTCTAAAAAGAGGTGACATGACTCATTAAGTTGATTAAAAAAGATTTTCAAGTAAAATAAATACGAGTATTTGAACTGTTGTTTAATATTTTTTCATGAGTTTTAGAAAGAAACCATATTAAATATGAAGTCAAATTAAATTGCAATTTTTTATACAATTTTTGTATTTAGAAACATAGTATTTTTTAGTTCAAAATTAGCTTTACTCGTCAAGGTAATCTCCATCAAGAGCAACGCAATCGTTTTAGTGCCGCTCTAACATTTCAATATCACTTTTGTAGAACGATTTATCTTTTGCCTCAAAATAAGCGGCAGTTTCAGTGATAACCTTTTCATGCGTGCGAAATTTCTTACTGGCGAGCATATTTTTCAGGTCTGCGAACAGCCAGTAGTCGCTGGAAACCCAATCTAGCGAATACGGTGGATTTGGGCAATTCGAAGTTCAATTTATGTAGTTTTGCCGAGGTTTTGATTAACTTTGAAGTGATGGAACCATGTTTCATTCATTGTCCCATATCAACACAAAAATTGCGGTTTGTTACGTTTAAACATGGCCAAACACTGCTCAGAATCATCAACTCGTTCTCGTCAACAGTGAGCAAACATGGCACCCACTTTGAAAAGAGCTTTCTCATAGCGTCAACTATGTGCCTAGGCCCAGGAGTTGTAGTAAATATCCGAAATTATTTTCGAATAACTTTTTTACTAAATAAAAAAAATTTTTTGTGTGTTGAAAATCTTTATTTTGACCTCTAATAATTTTTTTTGTTAGTTACACAATATGATATCAGTTACGAGTGAGTGGCTGCCGCCAGTGCTGATACATACTTGTGCCCATTTTATTGCATTTTTCATAAATTTCCGCAATATTTCCTGTGATAACTGCTTACATTCCTGTTGAATATTTTCCTTAAGGGCTGCAATTTTTGACATAAATCCGCGACTTCAAGTCTGGGATGATAAAAATGGGGGATCTTGCTGGTCTTGTCACATCGCTAAAACAGGAGATTACTCGACCACAATATCGATTGTGGCTCCTGCTGCAAATGCAGTTGCACCGACTTGTTGGAATCATATAACGCCCAAGCATCGCTTATTTAACTCCGGCAGTTAGAGGTCGTTTATCATGTTTCTGTAGCGTTGCCCAGTAACAGTAGCTGTATTGCCGATGGCGTCCTACAAAAAGTACGCCCTAACTAACTACTCCTCACACGTGAACACCTTAGCCTTGAGTGGATGTAATGGCGAAATCTTCGCTGTTGAAACTGAGAATGACTTTGCATGCGGGTTATAACGTTAAATTGTTTTTCCGTGTGTATTCTGCCTTAAGTGGATATAATGGCGAAATCTTCGCTGTTGAAACTTATAATGATATTGCATACGGGGTATAACGTTCAATTGTTTTTCCGTGTGTATTCTGCCTTGAATGGAGTTAATGGCGAAATCTTTGCTATTGAGACTGAGAATGACTTTACATGCGGAGTATGGCGCTCAAATGTTTTTCTCTGTGTATTCTGCACCTGTCTGGATTACAAATGTCTAATATGATAACGTAAAATGATACTTGCAATAGCTATTACATCTTAGGGCGATTAATTTTTCGTCACCCTGTATTTATCGTTAAATTTTTTATTACTCTAAACTAGATTTCTTTTTCAGAAATGTATAATATCATGTGTCAAATTTTTAACTCTTTAAAAACTTTTACTTTAGAATCTAAATTCTAAAGTAAAGACATCATCAAAACACTAAATTTGCAACTTAATGCACGCACACACACACACACACACACACACACACACACACACACACACACACAGATACAAAGTTACCAGCAATCATTGCCAGACACACATATACACAGCTATAAATTATAAAGTGTAAATGAACTACAGTGGTATTTTTCTAGACACGATTTGGACTTTTAACTAAAATATTTACAATACAAGTGTAAAAGTGTCAGTATGTGTGCATGTACAAGTATGTGTGATTGTGTTAATGTGTTGAGTATGAGTAAATGACCAGTGAGTTAAAAAAAATTTTGTTTTAGTATAAAATTATTTATCTAAATAGTATAGTCGTTGATGTCTGTGCAAATGTATGAGCCAGCTTACGTGCGTATATGTGTGTGAGTGTGTGTGTGTGTAGTCATGAACGGAACTTAGCAGCAAATGACCAACCATCAACATGTCACACTCTGTGATGTCAAAATAAACTACAACTTGTATAGACACAAATGTCCCAAACCGGAAGTGCATGCCGTACATTAAAAACACCACACACCAACAACTCCATCGAAACTATGAAACTAACAACAACAATAGCGAGAACGGTTATAAATAACAACAATACCAGTCACTTTTTTTCTCTTTTTGTATGATGAACATATATGTTTGGGGAAAAAAGAGAAAAATCCAAAAATGACCAAAAATTTCTGGTGCAGACAGATGGTAAAAGAAAAGGGTTCATGTAAATTAAGGAATTCGAAAAAAAATAACACAAAACATATTCTAAAGCCAGAAAAGCATAAAATTAAAATAAAACAAAAATTGCCACCCCCTTAAATGTTTGGACACCAATTTCAACAATTTAAAAAAACACCTGCCAGGGGAGAGAAGTAAATATCAATTTCAAGGAACTAATGTGTTGATCTACTAACATAAATGAACACTTTTTATACCCTTCACAAGAATGTAAAAGGTACATACTCGTATAAGTATATTATTTGTCAAAAAAAATTTATTTATTAATTATAAAAGCATTTTTCGGAATGTCTGTTTTCAATTGTTTACTAAAGGAATTGTATTTTTTTATGAACCGCTTTGTAACATTGTTTTTGTATTTATAGTATCTGTATGTACAACAACAACTACACAATATTCACAAATTTCCGTTAAAAATGTTCTGGTTTTAACATTTCATAGCTTGAATATTGTCTCCTTTGTAAAGGATTTTTGTGGTACTTCTGTTTTTAAAATACCCTACAAGAGAAATTTTCAGAATTGTTCACACTAATGTAAAGACTTTTAATACTAAGAAAAAAAAACTAATTTTTATAAAATATTAAAGCAAAAGGTTTTGCAATTTGAAGATAGTCAGCTATGGTCTTGAGAAACACGCGTTTTGAAATCGCAAAGCTTTTTGAAAAACACTAAATTAACTTTTTAATGCTCTAAGGAACCTCTTTTCATTTACTTATATGTGGTAGCTATACAGGGTGTTCCAAAACTCAACGTCAAGCCGAAACAGGGTGAGAGGAATGACTATAACTATCATGAAAAAATCTGGAAAAATCTAAAAAAAACTCAATTCAAATGTTTTTGATTCGCACAATTTTTGATGATGATTTTTTCTGATTTTTCTCATGGTGGTTACAATCATTCTTGTCACCCTGTTCTTCGGTTTCACGTTAAGTTCTGGGATACCCTGTAAAAAACAAAACCAGATTTACAATAAATAGAGAAATTTTTCAATTTATTATTTTTAATTGAAAATGTGTAAAATTCTTTTAACTTATTATTAAAATAAACAGAAATTATAATAAATTTTAATTGTGATTAATTTTAGTTTCTTTTGAAAGTTTAGTTTTAGAAAATTCAGTCAGTTCACTTCAGCATACACATGCGAAATGAAGTCGCCGATTTTAGGCGATATGCATTTACCAGGATAGCTTTTAGGCGCTTTCCAATCGAAAAAAAATAACCTTAAGCGATTTTCGTTTGTCAGAATATGTCTGAGTATTTGTGGCTTAAAAACTATATCACCAAGTATACCTATTATGCTAAAACTTTCTTTGATACGGTTAAAGGAGTAGTCTTATCGCCTTTTTTATTAATACCAATTTTTCATGAATTCACAAAAGAGAAGAAATTCAAATTGCACCAAATATAAATATATCGGCGAGTGAAATTGTTGAATGTAAACCACACCTAAACGTCAGGCTTTTTTCTCCATTTTATTTAATAATTTTCAAATTCAGACTAACTCAATTTGTCGGAAGATTTCTTTCACAAATTACATATATGTTGTAAACTTGAAATTAACAACATATCGGGGATATGTTGTTAATTTCATACATTTTGAATTGAAATTGCCACTTATATCGGGTGGTTAAATTATAAGGGCCGATGTTGAATGTAAACCACACCTAAAAGTCAGGATTTTTGCAGCATTTTATTAAATATTTTTCAATTTCAGACTAATTTAATTTAAATTATTGAAAGATACACGAACGAGCAACGCGTTTAAGTTGTACAGGCTTATTATGAAAATGGGCCCGCAAATCAATATCGTGCATATCGTACACTTCGTGATCTTTTCGGTCAATTTAATTGTCCAAATGTGCGTGTAATCGGAAAAATCGTGCAAAAATTTTAGAAACTGCGTCTGTAGAAGATGTAAAAACACCACTGCGTGCTTCTACAGCTAGTTCTGCAGAAAACATTGCTGCTGTTCGTGATAGTTTGGCTAAAAAACCGTCCACCTCAACTTCTTTCTCCTCGTCGTGCCCAACAATTGCACTCCTCACGCTCGTCTTTGATGCACATTATGCATAAAGACTTGCACTTACACGCTTACAAGGTGCAAATTACTTAAGAACTAAAGCCTTTTGCCCATTCCAAGCCTCGTCAATGGTTAGAATATTGGCAAGAAATAGCAACAGTGAATGATAAATTTTCGACAAAAAATCATCTCGAGTGGTGAGGCACATTTTCACCTCAGTGGATTCGTCAATGAGCACAATTGCCGCATTTGGGCGAATGATAATCCAAGAGTGATTGTCGAAAAACCAATGCAATCACAAAGAGTGATCGTTTGGTGGGGGTCATGGGCTGGCGGCATCATCCGGCCATATTTTTTCAAAATGTGGCCTGTCAGGCAGTTACCGTGAATGGTGTTTGCTATCGTGAGAAAATAACGAACTCTTTATGGCCCGAATTAGGAAATATGGATGTGGACAATATATGGTTTCAACAGAACGGTGCCATTCGCCTCGCAGCTAACGAAAAATGGCTCTTTTGTGCGAAAATTCAGAAGTTTTATTATTATTGCTTCATTCCGTTGGCTTAAAATTTATATCAGTATTTTTTATTTTTACTATTTTTATGTAGACTATTTTTATGTCGCTTATGCTTTAATAAACAGGTTATTGTGAATAACTTTTTCACTATATATAATTTCATTTTATTTTATTTTTTTTTTCTTAATTTGTCAACACATATTTTTTTATAATTATAACCATTACCGAATATCCGTTTAAATAGTTGTTGTGTGTTAACGATGACATTAAAATTTTTGTTCGCAACAAAAGCGCTATTCAATTAAAGTTAAGCTGCTTTGAAGGAGTAAAATTATCACGTTATCATTTTAGCAGTGCACACTGGAGCAGTTTAAAGCAAAAAATAGGTGATAATAATAACAAACAGCATGTGAAACAATGAACTTGTTGAGGTATTCAGTAATAAGCCTGCTAAAATTGATGTTTTGGAACCCCCCATTCTTATGCGAGAGATACCTGTCTTAATACTCGAACAAGTCGCTTAAAATAATTTTTTTCTTAATTTTTTTTTTTTTATTTTTATATTTTTATTAGACCGTCCGAATGCTCCAACTCAAATGTGGTCGTGGCCATTGTTCTTTTAAATGATGAGGAAAATTTTAAATTTTATTTTACATTATAAATCAAACCACATGATGAATCGCCCGTTCAATTTAGAAGCTACTTTTACTCTTACATAGGTCGAAAAATGTTTCCTATAATTTCAGTAACAATTAGAAATAATTGATTTGCTTTCATCCAAACTTAGCCTGGAATATGATTGAAAAAAAGGATATATGGCAGACATGTTTATCCTTGTGCCGATTTATGTCAAACTTTCTCTTGAGATAAAGAAACAAATTATAGAAAATGTATAACTGGTATCACAGAAAAAATTATAGTAAAAATAAAATCAACAAAATTTTTGTCTGAAAAAATTATTTGTATGCATATACATAAATATCATAAAATAACCTTGGATGTCGTATATTCTTGTTGTTTAAAAAAATAGTTTTTTTTATTATATTTTTACTAAACTTTTGTTTGAATCCACGAATTCCTTTACAGATCCGCGTTCAAACAATTTATTAATTGATTCAACGAATTCCATTATTGAACACGAAAAAAAATTTTTTCTGTGTAAGGATACACAGAAAAAATTTCAAATAAAAATAAACAAACCTTTTTGTTCAATTCTGATATAAAGGATATATGATAGGCCAGCTTGTTTTTTAAGGGTTAACGTGATATTTGGCACTAAACTGAAAACTATGATTCGAAAAATAATTAACAATTTTAATAGCGATTTGACTCTCAACTACCTAGGTATTGGTGAGACGGGTGACTTGATTAAGGGATGATGTTCTTAGTCGACTTCGGCCTACCAACTCATTAAGCCTTGTCTTCTATTGGCTGTTGAGAAATTGCTTACAGGAGAGATTAGAAGGCTCAAACCCTTAAGCAAGGGTTTGGCTCATGTTTTTGCCAAAAAGTTGTGACCTGTGAGAGCCTAGAAAATCACATGGGGGTGCTGGTGAAACGTGAACAATTCAACACGTTAAGTTTGTTCATTATCAGATTTTGCCCACAAGGCAGGTGCTGAGGTAAATCAGTTGCACAATCTGGTTTATTATTATTATTTGAGTAGGGTGTGGCCCAAAACTTCTCCTTGGACTGCGACCATTGTTGATCTATTGTACTTCCCATTACCCCCTCACAGGTTATGGTCATCACAAACCCGGACTAACTCTTTCAATGTGAGAGATAGCACGTCTTGTTCACTCAACATATAAGTTTGTAGTAGCCTGTATCTGCTATGTTCCAAAGCTCCACAGGAGTTGACCAAGTGGTCTATTGACTTCTCCTTGTCACCACAAAATCTGCGAATATTTGTATTGGAAATGCCTATCCTGTACAGATGCGTGAGGCAGGTATAATGACCCGAAAGTGCGCCTTATGCCTGTTCAGTCTTACAGCACGTTCGGAGGTTTTTGCATCAAAGCCTAGAAATATCTTGGAATGCTTTAGACCGTTTCAATATTTCTGCGCGCTGGACTCAGTCAATTTTTTACCTCCCTCTTAAGGAGGCTCTTGTTGAAGCCAAGTCTTAGAGTGGGTCCAATAAAAGTCCCCTTTTCTCCATTTTTGGCACCAAAACAGATGTCTGTCATTTCATTGCCATAATGCCCCTCATGTCCTGACAACCACCCCAGAGTAATCTGATTTTATCTTGCCACTTCATTTAGCCTGTTGCGACATTCCTGCACTAGCTTGGATGTAAAAACAAAACTGATTAGGGCTTCGTTTGACTATCAGACTGCCAAAATGTTCTTCTATCTTATGTTTAAACGTTCTACCGCTCCTGTTATACGAGAACTCTTTTCTGTTTTACGTCCTCGACAGCTAACAGGCCACTATTACTTTTCATCACTTCATAGATTTGTTTACTACGCCCTCGTGATGGAAACACTATTGGGACCTATACGAAACACTTCCGGACCTTACAAGGATAAAACAGGGAAGCTCTTGTGCTAGAAACACTGCTTGACTTGAAAAGGATACAACAGGGAATGTTGTGCAGGTTTACGCTCTTGTGTTAGAATATTTTTTGGGACTGTTGGCTATTTGAAACACTGCCGGTGCCTACAAGGATATAACAGGCAATGCTCTGCGTGCTGTATTTAAAGTGATGTTTGATACTTATTCAGAGAACTATCTAATAAACTTGCAACTGATAGTTCTATGTCAGATTTCTTCTTTACTATTTTTCTGTTCATAATTTTTTTAAGTGTATATATTAGACAATTGTAATAAAAAAAATTTTCCACAGAGAAATTACCGAAAAAATTGTAAATTACTTCTGCTTTTGATAGTCGGAGTGCTATTTTTTTATTTTATTTCTACTTTATTTTAATTTTTTATTATTTTTGCTTAAATTGTTTGATATGAATGTGACAACATCTAGAAACCCAACACATGACAAATATGCATATACGACTACGTAGAGAAAACAACCGCACCAAACATATGTATGTATATGATTTTACACATTTGTTCACAACAACGCAAAAAAAATAGTTTATAGTCCCCACCAAGCTCACAGTGGGACTGAAAATAAAAAGTATACTTAAACAAACTGAAATATAAAGATGCCACAGAGCATTTGTTTCACCACCCACTGTTTTCCTTTCAACTGCACGCATCAGAGCTTGAGTCAAGAGTTCCTAACTGGTCATCTTCTTACATATTTGTTGTCAGTTAAGCTGCAAATAATTTTAACACGCACTTGCATGCTTTCACAAACGAATTCACAAATTCCCTTACATTAACCAACATCTCTGTACATACGAGTACATGTGGTAAGAACAGGAGCATGAGTGTAAATTTATGACATTTGTGCTTTTGGCTGTTTGATGGTTCCATACTCTCTATTTGTCAGCTAATAACAGCACGAAGTTACAGTTATGTTACTGGCAAATATTAAGCTGCTGCTGCTACTGCTGCTGCTGGTGATGATGCTGCCGGTTACACTTCGCAAGAGTCGGAGTAAATTAATTTTGTAATAGAAGTTAGTTGGTTTTTATATATTTTCTTTTTGTTTACTATACATTTACTTAAGTGTTTTGAATTTGAAGTCCCCAACTAATTATTTTTTATGATTTTTTCCGTTACTTCTGCTTACATATGTACTCGTATGTATATATACATATGCAGCTTAGTTTTAATAATATATATTTTCAGTTTTGCCCCTCTTTCGTGCAGAAATAAGTTAAAAGGGAATTACGTAAATTATCATGATACTTTGAGCTTGACCTAGTTTTCTTAAGTTATTTAAACTTTAAGCAATATGTTCACTTGAATTTATAAAAGTAATTAAAAATATTGTGTATTAAAAAAATTTTAAATTGATCAAAATATTTAATGATTAACAAATTAATTAAAAATTTGTCGAATGGCAACCAAAAAAAGAAAGTAGAAACAGAACAAACATTAAAGATATTAGGGCTAACCCCATCATAGATATATCAAACATACCATTGACAGATATATCAAACATACCATTGACTGCTAGCAAAATTTCTCCTGAAGGCGGCTTCCCAATCAAGTGTTTTCGAATAGTTTTTCTCCAGAATCACTGCATGCAGGCGATCTTTGTCATGTTGCAGAATAATTTTGCTTTTCAGGAGTAGTACCTCCGAGGAGCAAGTTTTGGTGTACGCCACTCTGCTTTCTGGGTACAGAAAGGAGTAGTACTTTATCGTTTGTTGTAGCAGAATCAGGTGATGTTTAGCGTGGGTTTCTGCCTTGACGGCCCAACCCCACGGTGATTCTCTCACAAGGCAAAAAAAAAAACGTTCTACCGGACATGCATGACAAATTGTCACGCTTGACCATGAATGACAAACTGTCATGCATGGTTACCATTTTCGATTACATGCTGAATGGCGCATACTCTTCCCCATAGTGTAAGGCGGAGCCTTCTTCAGGGTCACGGCACCCGGTTGCTGTGCAACTCCACACCAAGTCCGAAAACTCTCCCCGCATTTGGGTATTAAACCACAACCACCACGTTGCCCCCGAAGGTCCTCAACCATAGCAGGGCTCCCAGCTCCCGTGGTACCAGCAAATAACAGCCTCTGATCAGACTATCGCAGCCCTAGCGTAGCTTTACTGAAAGTCATATGGTGCAAGCTAGGTTATTGTGAGCAGTGTGAAAAAAATACACAATAATTCAATTACTTATGTATATAGTAACTACGTTTCATTTCTGGGTCTATAGGCTATAAAACAAATCCAAATCTAATTGTAAAGCTACGTAAACATGTCAGATCTTAAAATATTGCCAGTGAAATTGTCTGAAAATGTATTACAATCGTGTGAACGGCCAATTTTTAACTTACAACGTTGTCAGAAAAACCATTGTCAATCAATTGTAAGACGACAATGTTGTCAGGCATCTGACAATCATGAGAACACTCTTCGTCGGCATTGTCAGATAATTGGCTGGTATTGTAAGCTAAGTTTTACTTGTCAGATGTATAAAATTAATGCACCTGACAATGGCATCATTGTCAGAAAAAAGTTTGATGGGCAACACTGCCAAACAGATGGTTGTTGATATACATAAGTGGCAATGCCTAACAACATGTCTGGCAATTTTTTTCATCTAACAATCTGACAACCGTATGAACTGACCATTTTTGTTTTCAGATGAATTATTTGTCAGACCATAGTCTGACAATTAAATTGTAAGATTCTCTTAAGATCGTCTGAACACACAATTTACTTCTGCGAGACAATTTTTCATTGTCACTACATTGTCAGCATGTTGCCAGATCTTACAGTATTGTAACAGCTGACAACCGTGTGTACATAGCTTAAGTTACTGAAAGTCATATGGTAGGCTATTGTAAGCAATGCGAAAATATACACAATAATGCAATTACTTATATCGTAATTAAGGTTCGTTTCTGGGCCTACAGAATATAAAACAAAACCAAATCGAATTGTAAGTATGAAATCAAAACCATTTACTATAAGTGCTGATCCACTTGAACGCGTTCCTCCTTCTCATAGTCTATTTTCCTAGTTCCAATACAATGCACTGCATATGTAGGCGCTATCCCCTGAGTACTGGTCCAAGATAAAAAAAAATAATATATATAATATTTCGTTTTCTTAGCTCGCTAGTTTTTCCCGGACAATTTCTTTTATACATGATTACACATATCGCAGACTGAAATGGCCAAAGACTTAACTAAGAATAATATAATTTTACAAGACAATCAAAAAACGTTGTAAACTGAAAACCATAAACATTTCTAACGAAAATTTCACAAATTTCACTTGAAATGCAGCACCAAATTCATTCAAGCAATTCCTGAAACAATTTTTAATGAAAACGTTTGGATACTCCATTGAAGATGTGTTATTATGTCATTATATACTTGTCAAACAAACACACTTATAATTACGTTTCCGTTTTTGTTTTTTTCATAATAAAAACGGAATTATTTTTGGATTTTATTTTGGGATTACCAAATGTGTAAAAGTTTAACAATCATAATAATCAATCAAAGACTCAATATTAAATTTTTCGCTACATATTTCCTTATATTCCTCAGCTGACGATATATTATTTTTAGTATGTCACTACAGTTTTTAAAGAATATATGTATGTACATATAAATGTATATAAAAAGCCTAAAAAATTCTTTTGAAAAATGTCCCTTTAAATGCCTACTTTATTTATTGATTTTGTTCTCATGGAATTGATCCTTTTAACATGGCTTTCAACAAAATGTGATAATTATTTATTGAAATCATAATTTTAACCCTTGAACAAATAACTATAAACCCTTTAATTTTATTTGTATTTATATGAAAGAAATATTTATTAAAAATTTCAATAAAATAATGAAAATAATTAAAAAATAATACACTTTTTTTTTTTTTTTGTTAATTTTAAATTATTTTTTTCAATAAACGCTTTTGTCATGCAACAAATTTGTTGTACAATAAACCAAGTAATTTGCATAAACAAATAAAATTGTATAAATAACACAAGCAACAGCAATATTATGGTTAAATGTTTATATTAATAAGTTTATGTTTATTTCCAGTGAATTTGAGTGTATGCGTAGGATGTGTGAGTGCATGACCGTACATGCTTGTGCAGGCATGCCTCTTGTTGTTGTTGTTATTGTTGTTGCCATTGCAATAACAATAATAATTATAATGATTTACCAGTTTTATTGTTTAGCTTCAATTAAATATAAACCATTGTTAATATTTATGAACAAATATCGGTAGATACATATATAAACAAACGTTGCAACATACGCAAATACCTTCCGATAGACTCTCTCTCTGCTAGATAAACACAATTATAAAAACGGTTTAATGCAAACATACTCATGCACAAGCTTGCGTCACTTTGCACACAAACAAACAAAAAAAAAGAAGAAAAACAAAACAAATAAACAGGAAAATAGTTAGACATTTTGAATTTACTCGTACTATATATTGTACATATATAATATATATATGAATGTATGTGTTCTTATTAGGGTCGTAACTTTTTAATCTATTTTGAAAATTTCAAAAATGTCATAGTGACATTATCTTTTTTGAAGACATATTGAATAAAGACTCTGCTAGCTTGAAAAACGCACCATATAATAATTTTTTCTAGATCTGATGATTTTTCAATATCCATTTGCAATTCTGCTTATTTTCGTACCCCTTTAACTATCAATGTCTGGAATTTTGAATGTAAATTCCATATCAATTGGCAAACAGAACCATTATGTTGGTAAAAAATTTCAAAATTTTCAAACGTCTTTGGAGTAAGAGTACACAGAACAAAATATCCAGCCAAACAAATAAATATAGTTTAAAAAAACTAAAAAACATGCTGCCATATGAAACCAAACTAATTATTTATATAAACAGATAATTATCGGTACAACGTATTCCGAGTTTATTTTTGATATTCCCAAAATCAGCTTCATGAATCGCCAAAATCCCATTTTTCTCTGGACACAATATGGCAACTTCAATTTTCATACTAAATCGAATGACCGTTAATAGTTTAGATACATGTTTCACAGCCAAAACGACCACCGAATATTCGGTTAGCGATGTGGTTGCGAGTTTTTTGTGAATTTCTAAAGAAACATCAAAACTTCCCCACTTCCTTAGAAACAATAGGCAGCTTCAATTTTGTCACTAAATCGAATAACCATTAATAGTTCAGAAACATGTTCCGACCCGGTTCCGACTCGGTTAGCGATGTGATTCCGAGTTTTTTTTTTGAGAATTTCCAAAATCAGCTTCAAGAAACGTCAAAACCTCCCCACTTCTTTAGAAACCATAGGCAACTTCAATTTTGGCACTAAAGCGAATGACCGTTTATAGTTCAGATGCATTTTGTACGGCAAAAACTAGCACCAAATATTAAAAACTGATTGCAAACCGTTTAATGAAGTGATTAATTTTTTTTTTTTAGAATTCCCAAAATCTACTTCGTGAATCCCCATAATCCCACTCTTCCTCGAAATCAATATGGCACTTACGCACTAAAGTAGCTACACTGTTTTAAATACCTACATATGTATTAGTCACTCATATAGCATGGATTTCGAGTGCAAGGATGCAAACAAGCATACAAGTGCAACTTATATAAGCTGTTATATAGGTCATCAAATAAGCATTGCCGTTAAAAATATTGCCAAACTAAAATGATAACAATTATTAGCTGGTAAATGGGTTGCCAAGTAAGCAGTATTGTCAACTTAAAGCTATGAACCAATGAGAAAACACTTATTTTATGAAATGAGTTACATATAATACAACACATAATTCCAAAACAAAAGTTTGTAAATTCATGCAAAAATTAAATAGTTGGCGCCTTTAAGTGAGAAATGCATTAAAGTAATTCCATGTATATGTACTACTTTTTCATTTAAATAAATCGTGGTTAAATAAATTTGCTGGTGCAATTAACAGAACACGAAATATTTGCCGGCAAAAAGTTACGCAAATTGACGATTTTTGCCAGATATTTGATATGATTTACATATATACTACAAAAGCTGCTTGGCAAACGTGGGAAAATTTTACGTTTGAACAAAAATTTAGCCTTGTTTATGGGGGTGTTTGTTTGTTTGCACAAATATTTGAAGCATATTTGCACGAAAATCAAACATTTTTGTTCTTGAATGTTTGTATTGTCTGGCGTCAAATTTTGCCATTTCAATGAAAATTTTGCACCGGGAATAGGTGGAAGAAGAAGGACACAAAATGAATCAAGGGAAAGCTATCTTGTTGTAATTTTTAGAATTGTATAAAAGTTTGCTTCTTTGTAGAAAATAAGAAAACAAAGTTTAGAGCAAAATAATCCCAAGAAGTAGAGGATATAACAATTTATATAGCAATGTATCATATGGCGAGCCGTAACACAATCGCTGTTTACCCTCATTGAAAGCGAAAACAAAACAAATGATAATATGAGTGATTAAGGCGGCCATTCATTATGCGTTATGACACTAGTTCAAAACCAAAAATGGGTGCTGATTAGTAGTGCAGTGGCTACGAAACAGCTAAAAAGTTTGGTTATTTTTTTCTGGTTTTCTTCAATCAATCAACATATTTGTATTGTAAAAAACTTAAGAAAAGAAAAACTTAAACTAAAACCCGTGTATAAATGTACAAAAATCAAAAATCTAATTCAAAAATTATTAAGTTCAAGAAAAATCAATATACTAATATATAAAAAAAAATAAATTTGTGTTTGTATGAACTACGTTTGTGACGTTAGTATGCAAACAGAAAGCTTGTGTTTGCCAAACGGTTTGTGTAGTTTATTTGGCACTTAGGAGTCTTTGCTTCAGCGATTGCAGCTCGACACTTTGGTAATTGTTGCCGAGCTTCGAGAAGCTTTTAATAAGACTTTGGTAGGCTTTAACAAACAGTTTAGTGCTCTTAACCGTGAAATTTTGTTTAATATTTTATTTACTCTTCATCAATTTTAACAAATATACTACACAATTATGAGTGTAAGGCGGGAAAGCCAAATGCATTTAAAAGATAATCATGCAAGTAAATGAATCAACTGAATCAAGTAAATGAATCAACTGTTATCAAAAAATTACGTAACTGTGACGTGCACCTCTCCATGAAACACTGTATTTAGAAAATGTATTGTGTTGAATTAGAAAATATGTTTGGCGAGTGAAATTGTTTTTTGGAAAATAACTTAAGCTAATGATTTTCTTCAACAAAGTGATTGTATCAACTTTTTGGTTATATGCATACAAATTTGGCCACCGCCCTAATGTATGTAATAATATGCAAATAGTAACTTTAGCAGAAATGTAAACTCTTTAAAGAATTTTAAATTGTCAGGAGGTTGCCACGTGTTTTTCTCATACTCTATGAAAACATCTATTTAATTTTCATTCAACAAATTCCTTTAATATGTATAAACAGTTTAAAAAAATTTACACTATCATACACATTTACATTCAGATACAACACACATAAATATAAACAACAATATTAAATTCTATAAAAGGATACATATATTAGGGTAGTATTACACTTACATATATATTATAGTTTTTATATATCAAGTAGTTTAAGTTTACTGAAATAATCCTTGTTACACGAATAACGGGTAGTAATCAAATCTTTATCAACAAAGTGAAATTGTTATAAAAAATATTCTTTAAATATAAAAGTAAAAAAACTGAAAAAGTTTTCATTATGGTAAAGTATATATAGCCATTTCTTCTTATTAGTTTAAGAAAAAAAAAACAGTAGTTACAAATAAAACAAAAATAATTTTCAGCTACAATGAAGAAATATTCAAGCTCTAATTTATTTTCAGATATGATGAAATAATGGCCAATTTTTGCTTTAACGTATTTATGCTGTAAAAACTCATTTTTGAAATAAAGGATATTTACATTAGGTATGCTTTCATCAATGATAATAAAAATTATTATGCCGCTAGTGAAAAACATTTTTGCAAATACACATTTTCTTAATATTTTAGAGTTTTACAAATTGTGATGCATTTTCCTTGCTTTTATTGATTAAAAGATTTATCTTTATATATGATATATGAGATCTACAGAGAGCGCTCCTCCTATGTATACAAAACTTATGGCAGCAGTAGGGAATGTAGTTTTATCCGTTGCACATATAATGAGTAAGTAAAATATTCATTTCATATAAAGGATATATGAGACCAATTCAAATCCCTGCTTCTATGTAGCCAGCATTAATATAAGAGTTAAGTATTGCAATATTACAAGTTTTAATGCATTTTTTTAGCATTCATGGTTTATATTTTTTATTTAAAAAAAAAAGGATATGTGGGACATATATAACATATTGCTCATATCTAAAGGAAACTTATAGTAGTAGTGGGTAATTTCATTTTACGTGTTGCTATTTATTTTTCCTGCATATATTATTAAGAAAAAATTTTTTTCAATATAAAGGATATATGAGGTCCATTCTAATCCCTTAACCTTTCGAAGCAGCAATATTATTAGCGATGGATATAGCATTTTTACAAATTGTGGTGTACTTTTCTTGTATTTTCTATAAAATTATATAAAGGATATATGGGATGTTCATAAGTCGGTGCTCCTATGTGCACGAAATTTATTCGATGTGATTTTATGGGTTTTTATATATTTTTCTGACATTTATTACTAAAAAAAATCTTTGTTTGCTACTAAGGACATATGAAACCCTTAAAAATCCTCGCTCCTAAGGAAACATTAGTAACATTAGAAATCAGCATTGTTATTTTACAAATTGTTATGCATATTTTCTGCATATATTGAAAAAAAAAATTTTTATATAAAGGATATATGGAGCGTATACAATCCGTTGCTCCTCTGTGCACGAATTTTATGACAGTAGTGAGCAATATTATTCTACGGGTTGCTATCTATTTGTTTCCGGATTTATTATTAAAAAGATACTCGTCCGATAAAAAGGATATAAGTATATGGTACCCCAGAAAATCCTTACTGCTATGAAAAATAGTAATATTTGAAGTAGGCATTATAGTTTTACGAATTGTTTTGCAGCTTTCCTGCATTAATTGGCAAAAAAAAATTAGTTTTCACATAAAGGATATATGGGATAGAAATTAAGCCAAGCTCCTGTGTGGACAAAGATTATGCCAATGATGGCATGTGTTATTTTACGAGTTTTAATCCAATGCTGGGATTATTTATATGCAAAAAAAAATATATGTTTCAAATAAAGGATATATGAAACTTATATAAATCTTTGCTCTTTTAAGGGCGAAAGTTATGCAACTGCTGGTTAACACTATTTTACGAGTTGTAATCTAGTGTTATGGTTACTATTTTGAAATACAGAACAAATGGTGGCCTGATTTGCTTCTTCAAAAATATTTTTCATATAAAGGATATATGAGATGTATATAAATCTTGGCTCTTATAAAAGCGAAACTTATGACACTGGTGGTTAATGCTATTTTACGAGTTGTAATCTAATGTTATGGTTACTATTTTGAAATATAGGACAAATGGTGGCCAGATTTGCTCCTTCAACTCAAAAAAAAAAAAATATATATATATAAAAATCCATTGAATTACAGGTATAGCAATATAATATTAAAAATATTAATTTTTCTCCTAAGCATTGAAGAAGTTCAGCTGCAAAAAAATGATTATCTGGTATTATTATTGGCAATACAAATATAAATCCAGTTAGCAAAACTAAAACCTGAACCCAACTAATTTCAACAACGAATCAGTTTAATCTTTTAACCCTCTTTTATTGACCATATGTGTGTCTATGTGGTTGTTTGGGTATTCGCTTATTGGACATTTAAAAACCTTATTTTTTCTATTTTTTTGCATAATTTATGGTTACAAAAAAAAAAAAAAAAATAATAACATAAAAACATTGTAAACAAAAGCCGCACAAACATGCACACAGAGTCAAACCTTATCAATGTGGTTCAAATAGTCACGTACACTTTTTTTTAAACAAAAGCAAAAACTAAAAAAAAAGAGCAGAATAGTCCTTATCTCTAATTTAACATGGATAATATGATATGCAAAACACGCAATTTGTATGTATATAATTTAATAAACAACCACAACAACAAATTTAAAAGAAAGTAAGTAATTTCCTAAGGCAAGTCAACAGAAAAAAATGGTTTTGATTGGTAAAGTCGATTAGAAATATGCTCTTCTTAAGGGAAAATATGCACAAACCAAGAAATTAGCCATAAAAAATATTATAAAGCAAATGTCCTTAAGCTTTAAGATATGGAACTGGCAAATTGCCTTTAATATTTTTATATGCAAAATGTTAATTATGGTTTTTATGCTTCATGAAAATTTAATTAAACATTTAAAATGCTGGCATATGGTCTTGTAAACACGCACATTAAACAAAAGCACACACACACACACACGCACACAGCTACTTATAAACACCATTAACCTTTGCTAAAAACAATTTGCAAGCCTAAAATTTGTCAGCCTAAAAATATGCAATAATTAATTGTAAATTAAAATAACTTTTGGCTCCACAATAATACAATTCCTATACACATGTGTATTTTCTATTGTATATTATTTTAATTACAAAGCAAATTATTAAACTGTAAAATCGAAAAACATAAAATAACAAATTAATTTGAAATTATTTTACATTATAAACTTGATAAAAGTTTTAAACCACAATTAATTGCCATCTTTCAATTAGTTTCTAGCAAATTAAATCAATTCAATTTGCAGGGCTCTTTCTTCATTGACCACAGCAACTTGTCTCAATCTTGAAGTTTATCACTTAACCTCAAAGTCCTTTTTGATTTTCACTTAATAATGCTTTGAAACAAAAGTCTAAGTTAAGGATTTGCTTTCAGTGTTAACCTTGTGTTGTAAATTTTTTTTGCAACTAGTTATTAAAATCCTTATTTTCTTAATGTCATTAATTTTTGTTTAAGACTAAATAATTTTGCGGTTTTCTTAAAAACATATTAAACAAGTTTAACTGAATTTTCTGCATATAAATTAAAGTAAAATTATGGCTAAATAAATTATAGTTTTAATAAATTTAAATAAAATTGAAAAGCTTTGTTGGCATTAACAGCAGAACATAATCAAAGAAATTCATGTTTTGCAAATTATGAGTTTATAAAACCGAAAAATTTTAATTATCATACTGGACAAACATTAATGCGTAGAGCATTAAGATATTGAGGAACAGTGCCGAAAGAAAAGGAAGAGCTATCATTTAACAAAATTTATAATTTAATATTATTTCTTAAAAAACGGTGAGGAGCTAAAAATGCATGGCATGACACACGTCCCAGAGATTGTCACCCCTAGGCTGTAACGGACTCCGTAAAGCGACTAAAAAGCTCCCTTATTTGTTTTGAGAGAGTTATCCATCCCAGAGATGGTATCCATTACTTTGGAAGAGTTCCCTATGGGGATTTATGTCTCCAACTCGCCTGCAAGCAGGGATAAGTAGCATTTTGTCTTCCATCCCAAATACACGTGTTTTTTTTTTTCTTTTACTGTCGTTGGTGTTTTCTCTCTATGCCCTTTATTAATTCCTTTTTATAATTATTGAACTACAACTCCTTAACTTGCAGTTTGTGAGGCGTTGGACTAATATTTCTCAGTCTGAGCAGCAAGGCACATTTTTACGTAGCAAACGTTCAGCGTCCACAGCTCATCCATTTGTGGTCGATTGCTCGGGGAATTGTAAAACTCTTTACAGAGAGAATTCGTACACTTCGTCACAAGTTGCCTGCAGACGTGTTTCCTGTCTGTTATAACGTCAGAGAGTACAAGTCAAGTGTTCACAAACACTATTCCCTCTTTCCCCCTCCCCTGAGTACTGGTCCAAGATAAAAAAAAAAAAAGTTAGGAAAAAATTCTGCTCGCGAATTAAATTTTATTTAATTCTCTCGTTTTAAAATTTGTATTTCTAAATTTAAAAATAAAATTTTCAAGCAGGATTTTATATTGCGTTGTTGGTTTTTTTCATTCTTTTGCCAAATTCTCAAATTTAAAATTAAATTCGCTCACGAATTTAAAAACAAATTTTACGAATTTAAAAATTAAATTCGTGAGCAGATTTTAGAAACAAGAAAAACAAAGAAAAAAAATATCTTTCAAACATTAAACTGGGCATGATGACAGAGAGAGAGAGAGAGAGAGAGAGAGAGAGAGTTCTTTTTGTTTTGCAGCATTGCCAGAATAATAATTTTAACACATTTTTGATGATTTTTGATCCAAAATATGATTTGATAATTTGCATCATTTGTTCGGGAATATTTTGCGTATTTAATTATTTAATTTTCTCACGAACTAAATTAATTCTCTCACAAATTTTATTTTAAAATTCTCTCACGAATTGTATGGATAAAATTCGCAAACGAAAAAGAATAATTCTTTGAATTATGAAAAATTAAATTCGTTTGTATTAAATTCGTTTGCTAATGAATTTAATTTGAGCATTACTCTACATACACTGGGGACAGTTTTGACGTATTTAATTCCAATACGTTAAGTGCCGTGATAACGTTGTTGTGGTTTGTCCGTGTGTTCCAGTTTAACGTATAATCACTACTCCTCCTTGCCTCCTTCTCATAATCTATTTTCCTAGTTCCAGTACAATGCACCGCATGAGTAGAGTCCTTCCACAGGGTACTTTTCCCAGAAAAAACAAAAAAACAAAGTTGTAAACCTAATATTTTTTCACCTGTAAAACGCTTTTACCTTTTTTCATTACTCACTGTTTAATGATATTAGTTCTACATATATACTCGTACATACATACATTATTCACTTGATTTGTCTCAATTTGTCGGAAGATTTCTTTCACTAACATAAATGTAAACGGACTTGAAATTAACAAGATATCCCCGCAAACATTTTTAATTGAAAATGTCAAGTGGTTAAATTCGGGTGGTTAAATTTGAATGGCCGATATTGCTTATAAACCACACCTAAATGTTAAGTGGTTTTCTGCATTTCATTTGACTTTTCTCATATTCAGACTAATTCAATTTGAACCATGGAAAGAAACATAATCGAACAACGCGTTAAAGCTATTCAGGCTTATGATGAAAAAGGGCATTCAAATCAAAATGCATATCGTGCAGGCAAACAATTTAATGATTTCAATTTGTTTACAGTAGTGAGAAAGATTGACATCATCGCCTGTCTGTGATAAGGTCGTAATTATCTGATGATGGACCAATTCCACGAAGTGAATTATTCACGATTCACCAGCGTCCCCGTGTGGCTTACTATTCTCACACTGGTTGCTGATTTTGCCATATGTTTGTCGCCATATGAACAACTTCTTGTTGACGAGTTCGGGCGTTGCAATTTCCCAGCAGTCAATGGACAACAAGGCTTAATGAGTTGGTAGGCCGAAGCCCATTAAGAGCATCGGCTCTTAAACCAACTCACCCGTCAACTATAACCACTGGCTTCTTACAGTACAGGTATCAGTTGTAAAGGCAACAGACTTTCGAGAGGTTGTTAGACGCTGAAAAAAGTCCCACACTATAAAAATATCAGTATTGCTAACTCCTGCTTCCTGCATTTTAGGTTTCAATCACAGTCAGAACGTTCCACCTAAGGTACCAAGGCACTTCAACCATGATTTGCCCAAATTGAACTGCAAGCTGAACCATCTGGGGGCAATGCTGATCCCCGTTCTGCCAATTTATACCCTTGGCAAGGGTTTCGAAAGCCAACACAACATAAATCATGCGCCTTTCTAGAGTTTTATTTGCTACAACAAACGAGGGACTCTTTCCCCTCTTTACCCGAAAAACAGAATGCCCTGGTTAGGAATACGCCAAGGCAAAACCTGTTCCCCGGGGGGAAATTTCTTTACAATCAGAAAAATCGTGCAATCGGGTCTATAGGAAACACTAGTGCATGCTCCTACAGCTGGTTGTGCAGAAAATATTGCTGCTGTTCGCGATAATGTGACTGAAGAGCCGTCCACCTCAAATTAACGTCGTGCCCAACAATTGCACCTCTCACGCTCATCTTTGATACACATTATGCATAAAGACTTGCATTTACACGCTTACAGGGTGCAACTGACTCAAAAACTAAAGCCTCCTGACCATTCCAAGCATCGTCAGTGGCCAGAATGGTGGCAATAAATGGCAACATTGGATGGCCAATTTTTGAAGAAACCCATCTTCAGTGATGAGTCTCATTTTCGTCAATAAGTAGAGTTTATTTATTTATTGCTAAATATTTCTTTATTTCTAGAGTTGCCACATATGAGCGAATGATAATCCAAGAGTGATTGTCGAAAGGCCAATGCACTCACAAAGAGTGACTATTTGGTGTGGGTTATGGGCTGAAAGCGTCACCCGATGACTGATTGGCCTCCAAAATGAGGCCAATCAGGCAGTTACTGTGAATGGTGTTCGCTATCGTGAGATTATAAAGAACTTTTCATGGTCCGAATTGAAAGAAATGGATGTGGACGATATGAGGTTTCAACAGGATGGTACCACTTGTCACACAGCCGTGCTATCTCACGTGGTGGTAATGTAATTTGATACCATTAGATTTCTTTCTTTGGAGTTATTGGAAGGAAAAGGTATACGTCGATAAGCCACCAACAAGTCAAGAGCTAAAGGATGCGATATTTCGGCAAGGATGAGATAAAACGGCATAAATCCTCAATTATGCCTCAGCGACAGTTTGTACAATCGGATGAAGTTGTGCCGCTGAGGTTGCGGTGGCACAATTGCAAATTGGCCATACCAATATTATCACAATAAAAAGAAATGACAGTAATATCTAAATAATATGTGCTTTATTCAAAATTAACATCGGCTCTTAAAATTTAAGCACCCTTTATAAAAAAGTAGAGTAATTAAAACTCTCGCATAGAATTTTGGTTTTTATAAAATTTTAGTTTCACAAAATTTTATAACTTCCAATTTTGTTAATCAAAACTTTAATATTTTTTCCCCATACTGCAAATCTATATGTTAGTGGGGATTTATTTTAAACAAATTAATGTTATGTTGTTTTTGTGGTAAAATAACTTAATTAGAACACACTAACACATGATCAAATAAGCAACTCAATTACCCGGCAGTTCTTAAAGCAAGATTGCTAAGACTAAAAAAATATAAAAATTCGACTCTCTGGCGAGTCGCTATTTGGATTTTTATCAAGTCCCGTGTTTCGTTTATTCACTGCAAACCCGTATTATTTTCTAGTGGTACTCAGAACTCAGGGAAATTATATCAATTCAATTTCTATTATATCCTTGCATGAAAGTGTGTGTGTAAGTGTGCAAGTTAAGGTGTGAAAGATAAGTCTGTATGTAAATAAATAGATTTATTGAAAATTTGCTGCAAGATTTTGCTTTTAAGCTAAAAATAATTTCATGCTTGTATGCATACGTTCGTTTGTTCGTTCGTACCTTTATTCATACACATGTGGTTTTCGAAAACACACAATTGTTCTACGGACAGGCTCAAATAGTCAAGGTGTATTATTTAGAGATTATCTTACCTGAAGTGGTAAGTTTAGATTGTTTCATTTGGGGGGATTTATTTAAATTATAATTCCTGCCTGCCCGAATGCAGGTGTTTTGCTCGGCTGCTGTTTTCTGTTTCTGTGCAGTTTTTCTTTCTCAAATTAAATTTTTACTCCTGCCTTACTTCATTCGAGTGTGTGTGTGTGTGTGTGTGTGTGTGTGTGTGTGTATGTGCATATGTGTTGAATTTGCCTGTAATAATAAAATTTTATACTTGTTAAAAGATTATGTTTTGCAATAGTTGTTATGTTTTGTAATAACAATAGATTTATGTGCAAAATTAATGTCATGTTTTAAGGGATAAAATGAGTTATTTTTAGCTGGAAAAATAATTTTGTATATTAAAGATAAAGTAAATTAATGTCTTTCAGAGTTCAGAGAACAGATTTCAGGTATAATAAAGCATGTTAACACAAAGTAGTTTATGAAATAATACATATAACAGGGTAAAATCTTGATTTATAATGAAATGAAAACTACTCGTCTAAAATCATGCCCTTAAAAATTATTTAGCATAATTTTAAAATTGAAAATTTTTATTTTTATTTTTTTTTTTACTAAAAGTTCTATTCAAAGTTATTTGAAAATATTTGTTTAATTTTTTATATTAGCATTTTTGAAGCAGCAAATAATAGCACTATTCACAATTTTGAACGTTCGAGATACGAGTATAAAAATTTAAATAATTGAAAACATTTGCTCTAGATTGTGATTACTTCTTTTGGTTGAACAGCTGCCTGATGAATAGAACGACGTTTCTCATAAAAATTATTTCTATGAAATTTACTGAAATAAAAGTTATTAATAAATTAATTGGCCTGAAGAAGTTATCCGCAGGAGAGCGAAATATTGCCAGATACTAAAAAATATAAAAAACCAAAAACTATAAAATCAGAAGACACCTTAAGCCAGAAAAATTATATTATATTAAAAAGAAAAAAGAGTCAAAATAAAGAAATAATTAGAGTTATTTATTATTGAGAATCATTTGGATTATATAATCAAATAAACTCTTACCTGACTCAAAAGCTATCAGATCACAAAATGGACAAGTGTAACACAATCTTTTGTTTACAAGAAGACGAAGAAGTCCTGGACGACGCTGAACACACTTTATTTAAGTGTATTCGATGGGCGGAAACTCGTAGACAACTGGAGATGGTAGCTGGCTCAATAACGGTAAAGAATGCTATGGACATCATGATAGCAAGCGAGACGAACTTTTTTTGCGGTATCGTGATTCTGCAAAAAATATCTGCAGACGAAATAGCCAGCTCTGGAACAAAATCATAATCAGGATCCCAGGCGAAGGATAGTATAAAGAGAAAGACTGATTACGCCATTGGGAATCCACCTCGAAGCAATGCAAACGCGGTCCCGGCGTGGAAATTTTTATCCTAGGAAGAAGAGGGGGTTTTTTAGTCGCTAAGTTCGCTGCTGTGATCAGTCCGACACAAAGTGGAGGGTGCTCACCATCTGGTCATTACGTAACGCATTTTTCCTCTACGCAGAAAAAAAAATTGTCAAATAATGAGAAAGCAAAAATTAAAATAGAGATTATTTGCTAAAAATTATTTTGAAGCAAAATTATTTGAATAAAAATTATTTAAATAAAAATCAATCGATTAAAAATATTCGAAAAAAATTATTCAAATAAAAATTATTCGAAGAAAAATTATTCAAATAAAAATTATTTGACTAAAAATTATGAGACCAAAAATTATTCGAAAAAAAATTATTTCAACAAAACTTACTCGAATAGAAAATTATCGAATAACACATATTTGAAAAAATATTATTCGACTAACAATTATTCGACTAAAACTTATTCTATAAATAATAAAATTAAAAATAAAAATTATTTAGGTATCAAATATTTGGACAAGAAACTAATTTGGACAAATATTATTTTTTAATCTTTAAGTATTCTTGAAAAAATTCGAATAAGTACAATGCAGAAAAAAAGTATTCGATTAAAAATAGTTTTCCTAAATTATTTGAACTGTAGACTTTCCAAATAAAAGTTATTTTACTAACATATAATTGTCTGAAAAACTAGTTTGAATGAAGATTATTCTTTTTTTCTTTAATAATTCTTAAAAATATTCGAATAACTACTCTGTAGATAAAAATTATCCAACTACATTATATTGAATTTAATTTTAGAGAGTAAGTTATTCGGGTAAAACTTCTTTTGATAACAAATAATTTGCTAAGCAACTAATTTATTGTTTTTTCTTTAACAATTATTATTCGAATAACCACGATGCAAATAAAAATTATACGAATAAAACTATTTTACCGAAATGATTAAGCGAGTAACTCATTGGAATAAAAGAATATGAAAAGTATGTTTTATATACTTAAAGTTGTTTGGATTGAAGTAGTTCTTATTCATATTCATATGAAAATTCAAAGTGTGTTTATTAGTGTGTTTTTTATAGAGCTCTCAAAAATAATTGCTTTTACATTTACTCGCATATATGTATGTGTTATATTGGGTTCCTTTCTGAATTACTTAATTATTAGGCTGCACCTAGCGACTAAAATACTTTAATCCGCTTTATCAAAAAGCGGCTGTTTAAGTTGTTTTATTCGGCCAGGTCATGGTTTTTATGATGTCTGGTTTCGTAATGACCACCATTTCTTTATGTAGTATAACGCCTACAGACTAACAGTCTCGCCTCCCAGCCACCACATTTGCTTCACCATAGTCGTTCACACCAATGGTGAGCTTTTTTGACCCAAACCTATGCAGGCATACACTTAAATAATTATGTACATGTTTGTTATTTCCCATTTCGTATAATTTGCTTTAACACACCATTCAAAGTTAGACTTTTAAGTAGAAAGTACTTATTTTGTTACTTCTTCACCATTACCAACATACACGCTTAAACACTCACCTAAGCAAACGAACACACATACATATCTACTACTTAATAGCTATTGTGGTCTATTTTAATTGATTTTCAGTTGGTTGGATTTAAATCATTTTCAATTTCAAACCCCAAACCGTTTATAAATACAATTGATGCACTTGTTATCAAGGGTTAACAACAACATCAATAATATTTTCATAAGCTGCAGTCGTTGCTGTTGTTGTTGTTGTTGTTGCTGCTGCTTATATTGATTCTGTTGCTGTTGTTGATTTAAAATGGATTGTAAATAAACATTTAAAATGTGGTTTAAATACCCTTATGAATAAACTATAGATTGCACTAAATTTGCTTATAAATTTCGAGAAAGTTATGATTTTAAAAAATTTATGTTTGTATTCGTATAGAATATGACACATTGGTAAGAAATTAATTTTAATACTTAAAAATATATAATAAATCGGTTTTATTATATACTATTTAACACGATGTCGATCATCATCAACGAAGTGTGTTAAAACAATTTATTTTATAAAAATATACAGGTTGTATCTGAACTCAACGTAATAAACTTTAAAAAAAATCAGGAAAGAAATTTCACAAAAAAAAAAAAATAAAAACATTTTACTTAGTTCAAAGGCACAAGCCCTATTATTTTTAGTTTTTTAGTTCTTTTTCTGATGATTCACTTTGAGTTCTGGGACACCCTGTATATTATATAAAAATTTTATCGTATAATTTTTTTCTGAATAATTTTTATTCAAATAATTTTTATATGAGTAATTGTTATTCGAATAACTTTAATTTGAAGAGCTATATCTCGAATAGTTTCTATTCGAATAATTTTTGTTCGAAGAACTTTTATTCGAATAATTTTTATTCGAAGAATTTTAATTCGAATAAGTTTTGCTTTAACAAATTTTATGCGAATAACTTATGCTCGAATAAATTTAGTTGCAAAAAAATATTATTTAAATAGGAATAGAAAAAAAATATTCGCTTATTATTTATTCGAATAAAAGTTATTCAAAAAAAAATTTATTCGAAAAAATGTATTAGCATACACACTATTCGAACGAAATTTTTTCGAATACAAGTATATTGACTAAATGTTATTCGAATGGAGGTAATTCCAAAACATGCAACTCAAAATTTATGAATAAAACTTATTCCAACAAAAACTATTGAAATATGTAGAGATACCCAAATAAACACTAATCAAGTAAAACTTGCTAGAAGATGAATATAATAATCGAAATAAATTATTAGTATAAAGTTATTCGAACCAAATTTATTGCAATAAAAATTATCCGATTAAAAGTAGTACGAATAAAAAATTTTCGAGTAAAAATAATTCGACAAAATTTAGCTTAGATTATTTGAATAACAATTATACAAATATTATTATGATAATTTTTTAAGCAAACACAAAAACTGCGAAGCTTTTTGCTTGCCTACAGTAATACCCGAAGTCTTTGGCAGGAATCGAACTTGCGACCACAAGAGGTCGAGGACTTTGCCAAATCAGCCATTGAAGAATATTTATACTTGGATAAAAAAACTTGATCGAATAAAAATTTTTGAAACAACTATTATTCGAATAAACTCAAGTAAATATTACTCCAAAATTTTTTATTCGAATAATTTTTATACAAATATTTTCCAGGCGATCAACTTTCGTTCGAATCATTTTTAGTCCAATAGTTCTCATTCGCATATTTTATTTATATATTTTTAGTCATATAGTATTTTTCGATAAATTTTCATCCGACTAATTTTTTATTTGAAAAACTGTTTTTCAAATAATATTTTTTAAATGCTTTCATCTCAATAATTGCTCTTTCAATAGTTGCTATTCGTATAAGATTTATTAAAATAAAATTTATAAAAGTAAATTTTATTTTTATCTCAATATTATTCGATCTTCGTTTGTTAAATAAATTTAATTTTTGCAGCTTCAGATCTTTGTTTTTGTTTTTATAAAAAATTTACAATTTAAAATCTTTTATTTCTCAATATTTCGATAACAATTTGTTATCATCGTCAGGAGATAACAAATTGTTATCGAAATATTGAGAAATAAAAGATTTTAAATTGTAAATTTTTTATAAAAACAAAAACAAAGATCTGAAGCTGCAAAAATTAAATTTATTTAAAGTAAATTTTATTTGAATGATTTCTTTCCGAATAAACTTTTTTTGAAACAAGTCTTATTCAAATTATTTTCATTCTAATAACTTTTATTCTGATAATTTATAATCGAATAGACTTTATTCTAATAATATTTCTTAAAATTATTATTAATTAGATGAATTTCTATTGCACAAGTTTTGGTTAAATATTATCTGATCGAAAAATATATACCTTAATAATTTTTATTAGATTATGTTTTCATTAAATGAACTGTTTTTGAAAGCTGCTTTTTGAAAAAACTATTTGCATTCTAATAACTTTTATTCCAATAATTTATAAGCGATTATACTTTAGTCGAGTAATTTTTATTCGAATAATCTTGAAACTAGTTTCCCGGTTCAGTAATTTTTTCTAAAAATATGTGTTTAAATAATTTTTTTTTCGTGTAATTTTTATTCGAATAATCGTTAAGCTAATTGTAGTTAAGTGTAATAGAAATAATATAGCAACTTACTGCTGATAAGTAATATTTTATTGATAAAAAAAGATTTTGAGTTTTTTTATCTTCCTAGCTCTGTTTGCATAAAAAATTTAAAAACTTTTTATAAATTTAATTCATACCATTGAAAGATTGCTATTATTTCGAAATTGTTTTATAAACAAAATACGCACAAGTTTTCAACCCCAATGAGAATAAAACTTTTAATTCGGCAACAATAAACGCAACAAAAGCAACCACCAATACCACCCCCTTTCCCGCTCTCATCACTTTTGGCTCTTCAGGTATTATGGCAGACATCGACCCACATAACGTTTGTATACTCTCTTTTTTCACAACAACAAACTAAAATTAAATCTAAAGGAAAAAGTTTTTGTTGGCTCGTTATTCATCGACAAGTGTAGATCTAAATGAATGAATGAGGGAATGAACAAATGATTGATATAAAGAAAAAGTAAAATGAATGAATGGCATGCTGCGAGTGAAAAGGATTTGTCCAGGTTTTTTTTAAGAGTATGTGGTGAAATTATATCTTACGTGCAATGCTCTTTAAATACAGCTTAAAGTGAATTGAATTAATGAAACGCAAATACTGAACAAGCAAAAATTATCTCTTTGCGAGGAATGAATGGATGATTTTTTAACTTGTTTTTAAAGCAGCCTTCGTTTGAAACATTATGTCCTGCAAAGTGACAGACGTTAATACGAGTATGTTTGTTAGCATAAGCAGTGAACTTTTCTTTTTAATTAAAGAGTTGTTTTGAGTCTCATGATGACATAAAACGAAAACATTAAACCGACTTTCTTTTTATGCGCATCACATAAAATGAACAGCATAAATCGACCGCAAGAAATTGTATTCAATTTGTGTGTGTGTGTTTTTTTTTTAGAACGGCCATACTATTTTCTTTAGAAAAAAATCTATTCAAATGTTTACAGAAAAATAATGAATGCGGAAATGCATTTGTAAACTTGTACATCCGCGTACTCAGACACTCCGTTTTACAAAAACACTGGATCTTATAGTGACTCACAAAGCCACCCCAAGTGGCGATAAAACAAAACTTTTCGAAAAACATAAATAATCTTTTCCTGCAAATACCACTCATTCAGTCAAAGATTATCATCAAAAGTCCCCCTGTTTGTGTGGCTGGATGAGGAGAAGTATGACAAGTTGTAGAAAATCCGCGTTTCTAAGCAAGCAAAATAAATACCAATAGTTTTAAATCAAACACTTTGCATCTGGAAGCTAAAATTTCAACTTATGGGATGTTTATAGAACACAGACGAGCAACTCGTCTAGAGAATTTGCAGGAAAGTTATTCAATTCCTTGAGTGATTTGCATACACATTTTCTAGATGATTCTGTCGTCTGTGTTCTATGAACAGCACATTAGAAACAGAAAAGTTTGAAAAAGAAAATAATTTTGGTTGATCTTGATACAAATTCTTAAACCCCGTCTTAACATACTTTAACAAAAATTCATCGAATAAAAATTTTTCGAATAAAAATTCTGTAGAATACAATTCCTTGGAACAAACTTTACTTGAAAAATATTTATTCGAATCAAAATTCCTCGAATATAAAACTTATTTGAATAAGAATTATTTGAATGAAAATAACTCAAAAAAAACTACTTAAAAAAATTAAAAAATTATTCGAATAAAAATTTTATTGAAACAAAGTTACTCGAAAAAACTAGTTTTAAATAAATATTGTCCTAATAAAAATATTTGAATAAGAATTGTTTAAATAAAACTATTCGAAAAAAATTATTCGATTAAAAATTATTCGAATAAAATTTATTCGAATAAAAATTATTCGAATAAACCAGTAAAAAGTTATAAATAGCTTGTTTTCTATGTTTCCCAGCTATCTATATGTCGACATTTCATAGGAACTACCCTAGTCGTCAGTAGACTTTGGAAATTTTTGAAAGATATTCTCAAACATTCAACTTTATATCCCAACAATCCAAATAAATTGCTGAGAATTTAAAAAGAAAAATGCTCTAATAATATTCGTCAAAACACAAAAAACAAGCTTTTCTATTTATAAACGTCTCTAACATTTCTTTACACCTTTCATAGAAAACAAGCTATTTATAACTTTTTACTGGTATAAATGTTAGAAGCTTAAATAGCGAATAAAAAACTTAATTATTTGAATTATTCGAATAAAAATTACTTGTATTACTAATCGAATAAAAATTGTTTAAATAAAATTTATTAGAAAAAAATCTTGAAAAAAGTCTGACAAAAATCAAATTTGCGATCTGTAGACTGTAGATTGAGACATACAGTTTCGAATAATAGTTGTGCGGATATTTCTATATTTTAAATATAGTACAACAATCAGGAATATATGATAAAAATAATCATGACAACACAGAGAACGAAGAAAATTTTATTCTATTATTTAGCTACGTGGATTATGTACAAGCAAGAAGCTGTTTGTGATCCACAGCGTGCAGAAAGACCTTGTGCAGTTCAAAATGTTGAGAATAGTGCTGGTATGCCAGCGAGCAGAGACGAAACCTACGCAAATGTCACAACGATCTGAGCAGTTAAACAAGTCTGACCGGTCTTTGCAGGTAAAGATCAATTTGGAATTGCAGCAATATGTTATTCATTAATGATATCACAACGTTACTTATACGAAACCCTATACAAAAACTGTGTTGGCAATATTAGATTCAAATTTTAAATTATTCTATATCAATCAGATTGAAAATATTTTTTTTCTACTACGGTCAACGTACCAAATAAAATAAAGAGTTGTCTGATCATTGTTCTTAAGCTAGTTTATGCTCCGCTAAAGAGCATAACTATGTTGTCGTATAAGAATCATTGAACCTTTTACGTTTGCATGGGTAATTGGTAAGTGTTTAATGCGTATTGTTAACAAAACATCCTGCACTTATTTGACGTTTGATGTATCTTGATTGAAATATTTTTCTGTGTTTGAAACCTAAATTGTAGAAATCAAGCATTGAAAAATGCTAAGATTCTAGGTAGTCTGTTTTCGGTAGAGCAAATATCTTTCAAGTTGTTGCTGCTTTGCAGTAGATAGGGACTTTAGTGAAGACATGGATGAGAAGTTGCTGGGATCCCACTTTAATTATCCTTGTTGAGGATTTTTCTAGAATTAGAAAGCCTGTGATATTGATTCAAGGTAACCTACTAAAGGCTCAGCAACTAGTGCAAATAGGTTTCTTAGATCTAACTTCTTTAAAATCACTAATCCTTATTTAGGTCGTGATTTAGTTTCTGCACCTTGTAATGTACTATTCTGGAGCAAAGGACTAATTAACCTGAGCTTTCCAGCAAAAGATTTGTTATTATCCAAAGAAATGCATGAATTTACTTCAACTAATTTTTAAGAAACAAGAGCACAAACATTTTGAATCCTGTAATCTTTGATTTAGGTTGGCATACCTTCCCCCATTTTTAGTAAAAAAAAACTATATGAATTTTAACAACCAACGGAATTTCTAAAGAAATGCTCTTACTACAGCCAAAGACCACAAACAATCGCTTTGAACATCCCTCTTTTGGCATGAATACCTTACAATCATTTTCATGTTTTTGCAGGCGTTATAACAAAGTATTACGGGTTTCAACATAGTTTTTTTTATTATTTTATGTTTAAATTTTACCATTTTGCATTTTTGAGAGAATTCCAAAGAAAATCTTTAAAGCAAATACTGGCAGTAATAAAGGTTTATTTCAAAAAAGAAACCAGAAGACTGCCCTTAAAAATAAAACTAACAAAAAAAGGACACTAGAAAAAAACAAACACAAGCTGAACGTGGAATATTAATGAAGACTGGCTGGCACTCGGAGACAAAAAAGTCGAGGTATTAATACAAAAAAAAGAGCAATGACTGGTAGAATAAAAGTTTTGCTTCACACCTTCTACTTCTACCAAATTTTCTCTCTCTCTCTCTCTCCCCCTTTCTTACTAATGGTTTTTCTTTAACTAAAGATTAACATAAAATTAATGCTGGTGCTGAATATGGCAGGAAAAATAGACACTATTTAATAATTAAAAATTTGTAAAAACCATTGTTGTTGTATTTTTGCTGCTAATTTTAAGAAAACAATTTTTGAGAATTCCGTTCATGCTCCGCAAACTATTTAAATTTTGTTGCCTGCTTTTCGTTTAGCGGGTAAGTAGTAAAATAAATAAATTCAAGCACAACTAAACCCAAATTAAGGCAAAAGAATGTGTTTTTTGTTTTCAGTTTTATAGTAGTGTTTTTGTGTTAATTGTTGAAGTACAACAACCAAAAATAAATATTTAATTTCGTTTGCATTTTCTGCATTCTGCATTCACATCTTAGCTCGACTAAGGCTGCAGCTGGAGCTTAAGCTGGAGCTGGTGGCTGTTTTATTCCGACAATATACCAGCAAATTATATTGTACAAGTAAGACGAACGAAAAATAAGAAAAATGTTTCTTGAAAGAATAATGAACATTAGAGAATACATTCCCAGGACATTCAATTCCTTAACAAATTCTCAACATTATTGTAGTGCTTAATTGTTTAAGTGCTGTTTTAGTTTCGAAGGCAGAGAGTCCCAACGCAGAATGGAGCGGAAAGTATATTGAAAGAAATTCACATAAAAAATATTTATATCTATAGAGACAATTTATATTGAGGGATTAGAAGAAAAGAATTTTTCTATTATTTGTTAGTGTAGAAATTATTAAAAGAAAATTTTTTAAAGAAAATATTTTTATTTCAAATTATTTGTTTTTGTTGTTTTAATTTAAAAAAATTGAAAATAAATAAATATTATTTGGCCTGAAGAAGCTATCCAAAGGAAAGCGAAATATTGCCAGATAATAAAGAACCAAAAAAAACCGAAAACTTCCAAAAAGACCTTAAGCTCTATCAATTATATAATATTAAGAAGAAAATTTTAACTTTATTTTATTTATTTTTTTTCAAACTTACACCTATAATAATAATAAGTTAATATTGATAAGATTGAATAAAATCAAAGGCTTTCCACCCAATACAGGGTTGTCATATATTTTTCAAAAACTCTGTTATTTCCTAAAAAAAAAAAATTATAGTTAATGTAAAATATATAAAAAAAAAGTAAGCTGCACAAATTACCAAACAAAAAACTTTTTTCATAGAAAAAAAATCTTTTTAGCATTTCCAAACACCAGCAAAGAAAAGATAAATTTTACGAACTGACAACACTGTTCCCATGCTGAATTACTTATAAATAAAATTCAATCGAATAATTATAACCAGCTTCAATGGTAGACTAGACAGTGCGAGCAACCTCAGCTTTGGACTTATCGATTATTATTTACTCTCAGGTGAATAATTAATAAACTACCATATATTTTATTCGAATATTAACCCGCTTTTTATTTTTTTCCGCAAAACCCCATTATAATTGGCTGATTTGAGTTACTTATAATCCCAATTCTTTTTTATATAAGACAGAATTGGTTATCACAAATTTGGTTTTTTTATTCCAAAAATCGCATTTTTGTTCATGGTATATATAAATAATCGAATAATTTTTATATAGTTTTCCTTCGGTTTTTAGTGTTTCCACATTTTCAGTTATATAGTGAAAATAGACGCATATTTTTTTCCGCATCAAGTTAAACAAATTTAAAAAATTTAAATGAATTAAGAAAAATAGCGCTCAGATATTGCGAATAAAATTTTTAGAGTATTCGATTAAATGATAGTCCATGCATTTAAAATTAAAGTTTACTAAAGCCAAATTATATAAAATTTTAAATAAATACAAAAATAAATAAATAAAACCCAGTTATTCGAAAAAAAATATTCGATTAATTTTTTCGCACAAAAAGTATGTTATACTTTCTTTTTGTGCGAAAAAATATGGTAGCCGCAGAAACAATAATTCGTATATTATTGGGTATATATATTATAAAATAAAAACAAATACAAGTATTCGAATTGCCGATTAAAATTATTCGAATCATTATAAAAAATGCTTATAGTACAAATTACTAAAATTTTCTATAAAAAAAAATTATTCGGAAAAAAATTATGCAATTAGTTTTATTCACCAAAATTCTTTACTGATCTTTAAAAGTTCGATAAAACTAATTATATGCATATTAATCGATAAAACAAATTATGTGTATATTAACCGATTAATAAATTAATAAATAAAATTATTCGCATTAATATAAACAAATATAAATCCTATATCATTTTATGAGCAACAAAAGTTCAAATATATATAATTTTTTTTAACAATTTAAATATTTATTGTATCTTCTAAAAGAACTAACAATAAGTATGCAAATTTTAAAACTGAAAATTAATAAATTAATATAAAAAAAATTTATTAATATTGAAAATTTTTTTTTACTTAGGTCCAACCAATGCTAGACGAAAAGTTGCTTCTTGTGTGTATTTTGTTGGTAAATCACAACATATAAAGCAATTGTTAATATATTATTCGATTACTTAATTAATCTATTAAAACTATTCGATCTAATACAAAAAAAAAATTAAATGAAAATTTTGTGGAATGTTATTCCAGCCAAAATTTGGAAGTAAACACAGAAAAGAAAAAATCATTTTATTCGAAAAAAAAATATTCGATTGTATACATATATTATATTCGATTATATACAAATATTATATATGATCTGGAATAAAAGATAAACATACAAAGCAATTTTAAATATATTATTCGATTACTTGATTAATCTATTAAAACTACTCGATCTAATACAAAAAAAAAATTAAATAAAAATTTTATGGAATGTTATTCCAGCCAAAACTGGAAGTAAGCACAGAAAAGAAACCACTTTATTCGGAAAAAAAATTATTCGATTATATACATATATTATATATGATCTGGAATAAAAGATAAACATACAAAGCAATTTTAAATATATTATTCGATTACTTCATTAATCTATTAAAACTATTCGATCTAATACAAAAAAAAAAATTAAATAAAAATATTATGGAATGTTATTGCAGTCAAAATTGGAAGTAAACACAGAAAAAAAATCATTTTATTCGGAAAAAAAATTAATCGAATATATACATGCAGTGACATCTGCAACAGATCATAATTTGGTGAAAGTTTCAGAACTTTAAGTCATTACACTTTAAGTCATTACACTTTAAGGTTTTCTGATGAGGTAATGTTTAGTAAAAACTCTTTCTTAACAAATATTTTCTTGCACTGGCATAAAACTTTCAGAACTTCTGATGCAAATTGCTAACAAATATTTACAACAACTTAATACTTGTACCATCTCAGTCTTTTACTTCATCCAGCTTGGAAAGTATTCGCACTTTGCAAACAATAAAGCCTTTAAATAAGACAATGTGTTGCAGCACAGCAGCAATATGCACGTATATATGTACACAATAATGCAGTTGAATGCTTTAACAACTACAGGCAAACATTAACAACGACAACAACAACAGCCGGAGTAAAGTTACCCAACAAACATCATAAATATTTTCTACAACATAAAAATTCATAACTCTACTACAAAATATTAAAAGCATACAAAATACCAAGAAAAGAAAAAACAACAAAAGAAAATAAACAGAAGAGAAATTAAAAGCAAAACAACTGCAAATAAAAACACGCAATAAGCGGTAGTTAAAAAATTCTTAGAATTATTAAAATTTTTGCTTTGTTTTAGAGGCCACAGTGAAGACAACATCAAAAATTAATAAACATCTTAAGAATTATGAAAATTTTAAACAAAAATTTGTAACACAAGAAATTTAAATAGAATTAAGGAGAAAAACTCTTAGCCGCCCATAAACTACGGGGCAAAATATATTTTCCATAAAAAGCTCTTCTAGAATAAAAGTTAAGAAATTTCTATTTTACACAAATAACAAACAAAACAACATTTGAAGAGAAAAAACTTTTACTGAATTAGAAAACAAATGGATCTAAATAAAAGCAAACAAATACTTCCGCATAATGAAAAGTATTTTTAAACAAAATTCATTTATATGCTTAAAAGGTATGCGGTATAGCAGTACTAGATAAAAGGACGATTTCATAAATGATCTTTGTTTAAAAAAATAATAATTTTTTAATAAATAAATTGTAATCGAAATCAGAGAAGGCAAATAAATATCTTCCACGCTCTACTTTCTTGCACATTTTGCCCGACAGCTCCTCAAATGATGTCTGTAAGAATAGGTGACGTATTAGTAATATTTTGTTTAAGATAATTCTTTCACTACAAATTATACTTCTACGCGGCGGTGCCAGAAATTTTTTTAAAACTATAACGAAAAGCTTACAAACTGGTTAATCATTCATTTTATCACAATGCGCATAATAAGTTCAATTCGTTACGCCGCGATTTGAATACTCGATTACTCCTACATTCGATTGCATAAATAATTTGCAAAATGATTTGATTACTCGAGTAGTCAATTAACGAGGTATTTTAATATTAAATTATATATTAAGGAAGGTTGAATTTTAAACGCCAATGTTGATTTTAAATAAAAAAATAAAATTATTATCATTTCAGTTAAATTATTTATGAAAAAAAAAATATCGGCCAAATGGCCGACATGACCTCAGCGGCACACCTACATCTGATGATGGATCCGATCCAAATTTTCGACGACGCCGAGGCATTATTGTGGTTCTATGCCGTTAATGTGCTGAATTATCTCATCCTTTAAAAGCATCATTGTTTCGTTACCTGTATAGCAAGTACACATCGTATCAGGCCATAAAAAATTCATTATCGTCTCACGATAGCTAGCTGACTGAATCGTCTTATTTTGAAAAAAAAAAAAAATTTTAAATATGGCGCGATGATGCTCATTAACCGCACCAAACAGTATTTCTTTGTGGGGGCATTGGTTATTCGAGAATGACTCTTGGATTATCTTTCGCTCAAATGCGGCAATTCTGCTTATTGACGAACCCAATGAGGTGAAAATGTGCCTCATCACGAAAAATGATTTGCTTCGAAAAATGGTCATTGGCATTTCCAGCCGCCATTCTAACCACTCTTCTTTATGCATAATGCTCAGCAACGATGAGTGTGAGAAATGGCACGCTATAGCGTGGCTCTTCCACTTCTGATGTAACCAATTAGATGTCAGGGAGTATATTACTCAAATACTTTGCTATTCGAATATTCAATTGCTTGCAAGTGAATATTTGCTAAAAATGATACATATATTCAATTACACTAGATATTCAATTACATTAGTATTCGGTTATATAACCCACTCGACTATGATTGCGATTTTAATTATGAGCACGATTTGAATTCTTAACTACTCCAACATTCGATGACTTAAATAAATAATTATTTGCAAAATAATTTAGTTGATTATTCTATCATTTGAAAATTTAATTACTTGATTATTATTTTATTACAATATAAGTCTATTAATATATTGCGTAAATACTTGCTTATAAAATTTGATGACTCATATAAATTATCTAAATCTATTGCTAAAATTTTCGATTACTACAACATTTGATAGTTTAAGAAACCAGTCATTTGCATAATGTTTTCATTAATCGAATATTGGACTACTTTTTTATGCAATCATTCAAAGACTTATTCACTCAAATGTTTAAATATTCAATTATTTACAGGTTATACGAGTATAACATGGCTATTCAAAAACATATTCGTGTATACTCGATTACATAAGAGTTAAATTTTTCTCACAACCTACTTGAGTAGGGTTTGAGTTCTCGACTGCTTAAATAATCAATTATTTGCAAAACGATTCGGCTATTTCGATAATCGATTATCTAATTATTCCAAAAATTAGATTATTGTCAAACTAATTTGTTTGCCTCTTGAGCATTCCATCGCCGGTACAGATATTTTATTAGAAAATATTTTATCAACCACATAATCCACTCAATTTGATGGACTAAAATATTGAAAACTCTAACATTCGGTTACTTGAATAACTGACAGTCATGGTTCGGCTAGTTGATTTTTTGTTATACAACTATTCAAATATTTATTTACTCAAATGCTTTATTTTTCTAATATTCAATTGCATTAATTTGAATATTCGGTTAAACAAGTATTCGATTACAGAAGTTTTCGGTTACTTATATATAACTTGCTAGAAGTCGGTTTGAATCTTTGATTGTTCAATTATTCGATTTCTTAAATAATCAAAGAAATTTTACTATTCCAATAGTTGGTTACCAGATCATTGAAAAAAAATTAATTACTTTATTATTAAGTAATTATTTGCTGCAACAAATATTCGAGTAGAAAAATATTATCTTGATCCTAAATATTTGACATTTTTTTATAAATTAAATTGAAATATTGTTTAAGCTTGAGGTCAGTTTTGTTTATTATATAAAAAATGTTTTAATTAAATTCGATATTTCGTCTTCCTTCGGAAGACTTCTTTAGGAAAAAAAAACTTTTTTTAGCTTAAACAACATTTTAATTTAATTTAGTAGAAAAATATTTGATAGCTGTTATAATCCACCCACTTCGGTTACTTGAGTACTCTATTACTGTAGCAATTGATATCTTAGACAATAAATTAAACGCCAAATGCATTGAATACCCGAGTAGTCAATTATTTGTTTATTCAATATAAGAATATTTATTTTCTGAAATATGTTAATGCTCAACCGCTTAGATATTGGAATATTCGATATTCTGAATATTGGAAAGTTTTAATATTTCATAACTTATTTGATTCGATTATTTAAAATGTCAGCTATGACAGCCTTCAGTTGCTCAAATAACTGATTGTTTGCTTGAGTATACCGTTAGTCGACTACCCGGTTAATGGATTATTCAGATATTAAATTAATCGAATACTCTAATAGTACACTATTTTTTCCCTCCCTATAACCTATTTTTCTAGTTCTAGTACAACATGCTGAAAAATATAATAGTTATCCATTATTCGATTATTTGCGTATTACATAACTTAAATATTCGGTTATTTATACAATCAATTATATAAATATTCAGATGTCAAAGATTTTCAACAATGACTTGATTACAATTTTTGCAGATATATCTTATCTTGCCACTCGATTAAATAATTATACGACTATTCGAATATTTGGTTATTAAAATATTCTTTTAACTGTTAATTGGAAAAAAGTCCACTGTGAGATTTATTGCTGTTATGTTTCATTTTTGCATAGTAGATAGCTCGATTACTTTTACTCGATTACGTTTATTCGATTACTGAAACACATGACTATTCATATATTTTTCAGCTTTGCTTACTTCAATCATTTATTCGACTTTCCCATATTTGTATTCGAATGAAATGAAAAGCAAACCAATATGCAAAATTTTTACCAAATAATATTCACTGAGCTTTCCTGTGTTGCTTTAACTTGCCACCATCACTGCCACCGTCAGTGTTGTGATTTTCTTATGAAGACATTAAATTCAACAATAGCTTTTCTTTGAAAAAGTGACCGTTTTTTGTTTTAAGAAAACAATAGTATAACAACAATAAATAATATTAAAAGAATAACAACAATTAAAGTAAAACAACAAAACTCAAAACGTTCCTGGAATCTTTAAAATTGTTGTTGCAAGTACTAGCGTTGCTTGGGGTAAAATGGCATTGTATATAATATCCATTGTGGGAAAAGTATCATATGTTGGATATTTCTTATGAAATGTTTTTATTTTTTTCCCCAACTTTTTGCTAATTTTTGTTTCCAGGAGTAAATATTAAGCCACAACTATTAAGAACTGTTTTGTTTATGAAGTAACGTTGAGTTTTTCTAATGAAAAGAAAACAGGAAATAATAACAAACAATTTAAGAGAAGGACAAGTTATTTAAATTCTTTAATTGAAAACATATATAAATAATGATATTTATTTGGTCTCGTATACTATCACAACTACTTCATAAAGAAAAGAAAAGAACGACTGAAATTCTATGGAAATAAATCGACACATTTGAGATTCGTTTTATGATTTAAAATTGAATTTCTTTTTCAACAGGATAAAATATTATTCACTTCAATGATTTTATTTTCATTAATTCAAATGAAAATTATTTTTAAAAAATTATTCGAAAAAAAACTTAATTATTTGAATAAAAATTATTCGAATGATTATTTATTCGAATATATTTCTTATGACTCTTGAGCGGGATTCCAAACATCCCAACAATCGCAACTATATCCCTTTGTTGTAGCCGTACGTAAGCTACAATATTTCCGGGTACTTCAGTGTGCCCCCGTACCTTGCAAGCAGCTCCAGGTTCTAATGCCTTACTATCTTATTTAGAGATACACGGCATTTTCAAACCAACCTGCGTGTCGTATTGACCCCCGTTAGTGCATTCAGCGCAGCTTTATTATCAGTACAAATTCGTATATCCACCCCATATACCTTGTAGTGCCTCAACTAGTTTTCTGCTCTCATTGCAACTGTGTGCCTCGATGGCTGATTTGGTAGAGTACTCGACCAACAGTCTCGAGGTCGCAGGTTCGATTCCTGCCACAGACCCTGGGTGTTACTGCAGACAAGCAAAAAAGCTTCGCAGTTCTTGTGTTTGTTTACTGATATAATTTTCTCTTGCGGTACGCTACACTCATTTTACAGTCTCTATTATACAGGGGCCTAAAGATAGCCCCACCAACTCATGTGCTCGCATGACTTACCAGGGGTTAAAATTGGCAAAACAGGGGTCATCAAAGCCGTCAGGAAATTGTTGAGGTATATATCTTAGCTAAAACGTTTTGGTTGTGGTTTAATGCCAAAATCGCAGGAAGGGGAATTAGTTTCCCTAATAACTATGGCGCATCCCGATTTTCGGGGGCTAACAACTCCTCAGGTGCTATTGTCTTGCAGTTACCTGGAGTGATGGTTAGACGTGTGGGTTATTTAAAGGGCTGATGCTCTTAATGGGCGTTGAACTACCAACTCATTAAGTCTGGTCTTTCATTGGCTGTTGGGAAATTGTATACAAGAGGGATTAGAAGGGTCGAACTCTTAAGCAAGAGGTTTGTTTATCTATAGGGCTATAAACATAAAGCGAAAAGTTCCGTCCTGTGTGTGCCTAGCAAACCACACGAGGCGCTTGTGAATCGTGAATATTTCATCTGGTGGAGTTGGCCCATCGTCACATAGCATAGCCCGTCAAAGCAGGTGCTGACGTAAATCAATTTCACAGTTGTAAAGCTCGCATCGCCTTTGGAACAGGGTTTGTCTTGGCGTAAACCAAACTAAGGCGTTCTGTTTTCTGAGGCATAGAGAGAAAGGAGTCTCTCGCAATCAAAACTCTATAAAGCTTGCTTTAATTCGGATTAAATTTTTCACGTTTAGAAATCAAACGATGAAATAATAAAATTCCAGAGGACAGAGAAGTCCACGCTTTTGGAATTTTTAATTTTCAGAAAAAAAACATTCTTCTTTTATAATACTGTAAGAAGTTATAAAGCTAAAAGTTATGAGCTTCAAATTTAAGACTTCTTAAAATATATAATAATTGATACAATTTTTATCTTAGAGTTCTTGAGGTACTATTAACATACTCGTAAATTCAGCTCTCCCAAATAAATATCACGTAACATTTCAATGTTACATACATATTTACTAACGCATTTATTTTACTAACGTTATTTTTTGCCATAAATATAATTTTAATTTCATTCATAAATGTACGTCAAAAAGAAAGTATGTATGTAGTTTAAATGTGATTTACAAAAATCGCCAAAAACAGACCTTAAATCGTCAAATCGTCAATTTGCTATACTCAGCATCCAAAATCGTCAAAATAACTATAAATCGTCAAATTCTTTTAAGCTTTTTTAAAATAAACGATATATTCAATGCTTTTTGGTCAAATTCTTTTAAGACATTTTTCTTGTGCTTGAGTAGCCCTCTAGTATTTACACTATACGCTTGCTCAACTGCAAACTAGCTGACAATCAAAGAGCAAGGCCGATCAACTAAATAGTCTTTCACAATCCAGACTAAATGTGATTGCAAAAATTTTTAATTCTCAAATGCTTAAGATTTTAAATGAAGAGATTTTTACTAAAGTGTCTTGCAATGTAACGAACAAAACAAATTTTTGTAAGCAATTGTTATATATTATTAAGCGACCGGACAGCGACAGGCAAATACTGTTTGACAGAAAAAAGTCTGGCAAAGCAGTTAGTTTTAAATAACTTTATATTTTATCTACAAATTTAATAAAATCTAAATCTTTAGAAATTCAAAGTAGCTTCGAATTATACGGGCTAAGCTCCTCGAAGGCATTTACCCAACACGGAACAAGATGCCAGTAACATTTTAACTTTTATCATATTTGGATTCATTATCAAGCTTGAAACAATGAATGGCTTCATTATTATCTTATTGTACAATTACTTCTGTCTCAATTTAATTCCAACATGTTTTCTTCGTATTTTTTATATTTTTTTTGCCAGATTTATTATGAAAAATGTCTTTGTTTATGGTTTCTTCAATTTACACCTCCAAGGACTTTAAACTTGGCCAAACAAACACGTACAATTCGCATCAGCCGAGAATAGAAGAAATAAAAAAAAAGGTATGAACGAACGTAAAACAGATATAAGAAGAAGAAGAAAAAAATTAACTTACTAGTGACTGCATTACTAGGACCAACAAAAAGTATTTTTTTAAGCCCACAAGCAGTTCCATTAAGAACAACAATGTGAAAGGTAGAAAATAAAACTTTTTCTTTAGGAACAAAAAAAAAATATGAAAATAAAAAGCAAAAAACTTAAACACAATATGATCCACGATTTTTTACATTCCTTTCAACAACAAAGGGCTGGTTGTTGCCTGACACTCTCTCTGTCTCTCTGTTTCTTCGCCGGAGCTGTGTAAGTGTGTGAATAAGTGCTGGCGTTTAAAGCCTTTACAGTTCGTTAGTAGTGGTGTTAGTAACAAGTAAAGTGTTTTGCAGTATTAAAAAATTGTCTAAAGAAAGCGAGAGAAAGCAGCAAAATAGAACTGAGTGACATTAACCACTGCTGCAAGTAGTAAATAGGACTCAAGCAAAAAACTGCCATTCAGAAAAAAAAAAAATGAAAAATATAAGAAAACATGAAGCTACAATAGTAACATTTCATCACGTTCTTCAAGAGTTTAAGTTTACAAATTGTCTTGGCCAAAACCAGCAATGTTTTGTTACCGCTTGTCTGCTGCTTTTTTATTGTTCTCATTTTTCTTTTTCAATCAAACAATTGCTCACTCACTCTCATGCCGAGGACAAGAGTTCCTTTAGGTGCTACGCGTTTGGATATATTTTTATTTTTTTTTTTAGATATTGATTTTCATATAAAATGAACATGTTGTTGGAGGACACAACAACAATGTCAGTGTGACATTGAAGAATTTTCTTATGGAATCACGCGTTGCAATCTTCAATGAATGTAAAATCGACAGTTTATGATTTCAAGAAAAGTTTTGGTTTGAAACTCAAATAGAAATGGCTCTCGAACGTGACCAATGAAAAGTCATAAAAATATTTTGAAAGGAAAATGTGCCAGCTGAATAGAAGAGATATGCATTTTAATTTGATTTAAAAAATAAAATAATTATTAGAGCAGCTTACGACTAAAAAAAAGTGTTTTAAAAAAAACATGTTTTTAATAAAACATTTCCAATATATATATATATATCTTAATAAAGCACCTTCTTGGAAAGTAGTTTTCCAAAAAAGTACAAAACTTTTACAGAAATTACTTTTGAATAAATATCATTAACAAAATAACTTTTACAAATTTAGCTTCAGAATTGCTTATAATTTTAATTAATTTACAAGTATCTTTTAAATAATAGACACAAAAAAAACCTTTAAAAAAATATCTTCCTTGAAAAAAAAATACCTTTTTAAAGCACCTTTTGAAAGTAGTAAACTGTAGAAACTAACTACTCAATAACGTTGGGATAAGGGGTTTAAAGACCCTTATGTTACGAAGCAGTTGTACACTTCCCTGGTCAGACCCGTCTTGGAATATGCATCTGGGATCCGTCTTATAAGACACATGTTGACTCCATCGAATCAGTACAGAAGCAATTTTTGCTTCTCTGTCTTTGTACTCTCCATTGATTGGAATCCGCTGGATCTCCCATCGTACACCAGCCGTCTTGCACTTATTAAGCTGCCAACTCTTAAAAGTCGTAGGACTATATTAAATATATAATTTATTTTGAATTTGATTAACGATGACATTTTTTTAGTGTTCCTACTCAATAATATTGCATTGACGGTTCCTAATCGTCCATCTAGACACTACGAGTTGTTAAATATTAAATACTTTAGATCTAATTATGCAAATGCTGATACATTTAGGAGGATTTGCAGTCAATTTAACAAATATTATAAATTTATAGACTTTTCTTTAGATAAAAATACTGTAAAATGTAAAATTATTGCCTTTCCAAATGCTTTTTAAAGACTCTTATATATAGTGTTTGCAATGTACTTTTTTGAATATAATAATTAATTGGTAGCAATATCTGTCTGTAAGGATATTACATCCATAGACATGAATAAATAAATAAATAAAAAATAAAAAACCTTTAGAAAAATTATCTTATAAAAACTAATTTTTTAAACTAAGACTTTAAAAAATTATAAACAGCTTGTTTTTCATATTTTCCAGCTGTCTATGAAATGTCGACATAACATTAAGCTATTTATAATTTTTTGATTGGTATCAATATTAGGGGCTAATATAGCAAATAAGACTCAATTTTTACTAAGAATTTAAATGAAATACTTTTGAAACAAGTTTATTTTAGAAAAATTACCTTTCAGATAATTACATTCAATAAAACACCATTTACTAAAATACCTTTTACAAACACACATTTTGAAAAAAAGCATTAAAAAATATTAACTTTTGAAAAAGAAACTTTTTAAAAAAGCATTTTTAAGCTAAATAACTATTACGAAAAAAACCCTTTTTAAAAAGTAGTTTAAAAAAGTACTGGTGAAAACAACAGCTTTTAAAAAATTAAACTTTTAAAACTTACTTATTTTAAAGTAAGCTTTTGAAAAGTACCATTTGGAAAAATGCTTGTTAAAAGAGTACTCTTTAAAATAGGAACCTGATAAAAAAATTTTGTTTTAAAAAAATGCCGTTTAAAAAATTAACCTTTTAATAGTACTTCTTAAACAAGAACCTTTAAACAAAGTCTTCTTTTAGAAAGTTTCTCTAGAGAAGTATGTTTTAAGAAAGTACCGTTTAAAATTATTTCTAAAAGTAATTTTTAAAAAAGTACTTTCGAAAAAAACTTTTTAAAAATTAGCTTTGAAAAGTACTTTTCAAAAAACTTCCTTTGAAAATTTGTTTTTTTTAGAAAGTACTTTTAAGAAAGTTATTTTACCTTGAAAATTAAACCGCTTAAAAAAGTACTTCTGGAAAAGTACTTGCTAAAATACTTTTAAAAACTTTTCAAAAACAATATCATATAAAAAATTGTCTTTTAAAACAATAACTTTTAACAAAGAAATTATTTTCTAAAGATTGCTTTAAATAAGTGCTTTTTAAAAAGAAGTGTTCAAAAATGAACTCTAAAAAAGTACCTTGAAAAAAAAAATTATTTCGTAAATTACCTTTTAAGAAAGTTCTTTTATCAAAAGTTATTTTAAAAAGATACCTTTTAAATAAGTACCTCTGAAAAAGTGCTTGTAAACATGCCGTTCAAAAATTTTCACAAACAATATCATATAAAAAATTGTCTTTTCAAATAGTAACGTTTTAGAAATTACTTTTTTTAATTTGCCTTTTTAAATAATTGCTTTTTAAAAAGAAGTATTAAATAATTAACTCTAAAAAAGTACCTTGTAAAAAAGTAAATTTGGAAAATTATTTTTGAAAAAAGTACTTTTTACAAAAAGTGGCTTTAAAAAGAAGCCTTTTAAATAAGTACCTCTGAAAAAGTACTTATCAAAATACTTCAAACAAAACCTTTCAAAAACAATATAATGCAACAACAATAGAACTTTTAACAAAGTGTCTTTTGAAAAACCAGCTTTTTCAAAGCTCTCTCTTTAAATAAATGCTTTTTAAAAAGAAGTGTTTAAAAATTTACGCTAAATAGTACCTTGTAAAAAAGTATATGTTAAAAATTATGTTTTAAAAAAGTAGTTTTCAAAAAGTGACTTTAAAACGAAACCTTTTTAAAATAAGTTCTTCTGAAAAAGTACTTATAGATGTTCTTAAAAAAAACTTTTGAAAAACAATATAATACAACAACAACACCACTTTTAACAAAGTGCTTTTTAAAAAACCAGTTTTAAAAGCCGAAAATGTTCCGTTTCGTTTTCTGTTTCCGCATGGAATGAAACTATGTGGCTTGTGAATATATATTGAAATTATTAGAGTGAAATAATTTCGCTTAAAATTAATTACAAATTTTTACTTACATTAATTGACTGCCTCAGATTATGCTACACTTTTTAAGCATTTTTTCTTGAGTGTAGTTTAAGTGAAAATCAAACCACATCAAATCAAATGTTAACTTGCCAATTAACTTGAATATTATCAAGAAAAATTTAGTTAACAAAATTATTTTTCAACATTTTCATTTAATAGAATTTCTGCAGAAACTTTCTGCTATAAAATAGTTAATATAATTTGCTTTCTGAAGTTTTAAAGCCACTTAAACTGTCTGGGATCTCATCACGGATATCGACAACAACATGCGAACATATGCAATCGAATTAATTGGCAACAACATGATAACAAAATTTGCCAAACATTGGACGAAATGGTTGGTCATCAATTTAGAGACGAGATAAAATCATAATCTTTTTACTACTTAAATTCTGTTTCAAATTTAACAAAGGGTGGGTGTTTCTCTTTTTTTTTTTCTTCTCAAATGAAGACAGTCAATCGTTTAATAATTCTTTTATGGCAAACGAGCGCAAGCTCCAGAGGGGATATAACTATTAAAGTACATCAATTGGAAATTCGATTTCATTTCCCTTTTTTTATATTTCCAAGTATTACTATACGAAATTGATTTTTGATTTGTGATTAAATTTTACTACCATCAAACTTGTTTTAAATAAGAGAAAAAACGTGCTATTCTTTTCAGCATTTCCTTTCTTTTGAACCCGGGTTTCCCTTATGAATCATACCGATACGGAGCTGAACAAAAAGGTTTGCATTGAACTTTAAAAGGTGTAAGTATTTTCCTCGTTGCCTCATGCCATTTTAGCAAAAGTTTTGTCAGTTTTGCTTTTTATTTCTTTTTACATTTCGTTGAACTTCACGATGTTCAATGGGAAAGGAAAATTGAATTCTTTAGAAATTAAAACATTTGATGAGGGGAAAAGTCGCAGACACGTTTAGAAATCAAAAGTTTTATTACAAAATAAATTCAAGTTATTTGAAAGAAGTTTTTAATAGTTATTCTTTATGCAGGCACGTTTTTAAGGTTATGTGATTTTTAAAGTAGATTTTTTTCAAAAACACTTTGTTTAAAATTAAGTTTTAGAGAAAAATTATTTTCAAAAAATATTTTTCTTTTAAGGTATTTTTTATATAAAAACTTTTTTGAAAAAAAATTATTTTTTTGGTAAAGTGCATTTATATTTTTAGTGAGCTGCTGCAGATTCGCGGCCTTATTTACAAAAAAAAATATTTCATGTTTATTAAGATTTCATTTAACAAATTTTGTGTTGAAATCTGTGCAATAAGAGTTTAATAAACATGAAATATTTTTTATAAATAAGGCAGTTAGATTTTAATTATTTTTTATACAAAATAATTAACGTACTTTATGCAACCCTCAACATTTTGCTAACAAGTTTTTAGTATCCCAAGGAAAAATAAAATTAATATAAAAAATTACTAAACTAACAATAATTTTATTTTTCCTGAAGATGCTTAAAACTTATTATCAAGATCTAAAATTATAACAATTTATAGAATAAATCAAAAGTAATTTAAAGATATGGAAATATGTATTAAAAAATATATTGTTGCGATTTTAACTATATAATTTTTTTGCGGGCTTTTCAATTTCAAATGAAACAATGTTACGGACACTTGTTCTCTGCACAGTTCTTAAATACTTCACAAGTTTATTTAATACCACTGTGTATTATTATTTATTTAATACCACTGTGCTTTAACATACTAGACTTGCTTACTATTCTGACTTAAGACTGTCTTTCACGACACTTAAAATTAAACCCTGCTTCTGCCGAACTTCTGCCTACTATTTATACTTTCTTATTACCTTATCCAATCATCATGAAGCTTCCAGTTATTTAACTAATGGTTTTTCCAGACTTTAATATTTGCAATAAATTTTTCCAGCTCAAGATCCTTTTTGTGTTTTTTTTTTTTACTTTGTTCTTTTATTTTTCAAAAAAAAAATTAAAAAAAGAACCAAAAAAGACCTTGAGCTGGAAAAATTTATTGCAAATATTAAATTAATTAAAGTTCAGAGCAATTAGGATCAAGATTAAAAGTTATTCTAGTCTTAAATGTACAAATATATATCGCTCCTTTATTGCAACATAGTCATATCTCAAAAAATGAGCTTTTCAAGTTAACAATGCAGAATTGTTAACAGTACTACCTTTTATATTGTGCCAAAATTTTATTTACATTACCTTTAAACTGTTTCCTTTAGGAGATATTTTCGAAAAAAATTTTCTAAGACTTGTATGGAAACTAAAAATTTGATATGTGTTTTTCTCGAAACAAGCTTTTTTGCGTTATGACTATGTTGCAATAAAGAAGCGATATCTATTACTTGCGAAGCAATAAGAACGCAATAACAGCAATAAATCATTAGTGGTTGATTTACTTGGGACTCCAGCTTCTTTAAATCATATATCTGTGTTTGTTTGTGTACTATACTTTTAGCTTTATGTTGTGTGCATGTGTGGATGTGTGCTCACAATTATAACAGACAGATTAACGGCCCACACAGTGGGTTAGAAAAGATTCAAATTCATAACATTATCTAAGAAGTACCTTTTTAATAGCTACTTTCTTTAAATCGTATTCTAAACTTAAGGCTGATTTTTTTCAAAGTATATTTTAAACAACCTTTTAAAGCGAAACTTTTTCCGAATATTTTTTTACAAAAAAATTTTTCTGCAAATATGTGCTAAACATTTTTTCTGTTCAAAAGCTACTTTTTTAAAAGATTATTTTAGAAAGTACTTAAAAGAAGTTTTTTTGATAAAAACACTGCTGTTCCTAAATTATGATTATCTTTTAATTCTTTTTCAAGTTTTTATTGAAAAGTTACTTCTTTTAAAATGCAAATTATTCAAAAAAGTATTTTTTGGGACCTTAAATTTAAAAATTTTATTTGTACTAAAAAGTTACATCCTACTTTAACACATCCTCAAGTAAACGATACAAAAAAAAAACTCATATCTTAAGTACAAATGCATGGCCTGAAAATTATTTTTACGTTTAACCAACACTTGAGTTATGCCATATGTGATTGCTTTTTAACGTACTTCAAATTTAACTTCACCCCACACTCTCCCTTTCACTCACTCTCTCTCACTCACTCAACTTTTGGCTGTTCAATTTATCCATGGATTTTAGTGGCGTACTCGTATGTGTATCTTATTCCAGTGCAACTTTTTCATTCTCTTACACATGGTTTATTTTCTGATAACTTTACTAACAAATGTTACTTTAACTGTTTCAGCATAACGTGCGCTCGATATTATCAAACGCCAAACAAAAAAATAAAACTGATAAAAAAAATTATTTTATTTTTATTTTTTTTTTATAAAAGAAATAGAAATCATTGCCAGAAAAGTCATCCAACCATCAAGTCATCATCATCGTCATCGAAATAGCTGCATGTTCTCTTGTGTTTGTACGTTTGTGTAGCTGTAGTTGCCTTTATGTATGAGTATGTGTGTGCTGCAGATTCTTTACTACACCCCCAGTAACTTTTTTCTGTTTTAAATAACATTTTGAAAAGTTTTGATGCGAGATGGGAAGCGAGACTTTTTGTTTCATATGCAAACCGGATGTTATATATTATGGAAGAGCTTCTACCAGCTTAGAGTTACTCTATTAGTGAGAACTTCAATGCTTCCTTAGAAAATCTTTTGCCATTTCAAGGGTTTGAAGAAGAATTGGAAAAACGTGAGTTGGGTGGCTTTTTATTTTCGCCAACATTTTCAAAATATGAAATTGTTTAATGTAAACGGAAATCTTAAGCGTAAAGTTTGCTTTTACTTAAAGTACTTAAGCTTGATGGTATTTACTTACCATAACCTTTGCTAAAAATTTTAAGCAAATAGCTTTTTTTGTTTGCGAACAGTGGTTAAGAGGAGCGTTTTATTAGTTTCGCTGCAGTTAGAACAAATAAAAGAAATAAGTTAAAGATTAAAGTAATAAAAAAAATTTTAAAAGTTTATTTGAAATTGCGTAGTAAGAACATTCAATAAAAAATAATAACATATAACGAAAACACCAACGAAAGTCCAGTTATGAAAACGGGTTTTATTGACTAAGATTTAAGTTTCCAAAACAAAGAAGAATCATAAAGATACGTGAAAATAACTTCTCCATAAAGATATAATAACATGTGCTAATGGCTAAAGACTATATGACTTCATGAATGATAAGATATGACTTTATAAGACTATATGACTTTATGAATGTGATATGTATCTCAGCAAATTAATCACCCTATCGTAAGATTAATAGCTTTTGAAAGCGGCTATTTACGACAATCTTATTTGACATTTGTGAGCTAGACAGCTGCAGAACACAAACAATAGAGCGCTATACTCCGCTAGAGTGTAGGCCCAATCTGTCAACTTTTGTATATCAAGATTTAACCACACTAGTATGGATGTAGGTAGATAAAATATTGAGAATTTAAACAGAAAAATACTTTAACCATACCCATCAAAATAGAAAAGACAGGCTCTTTATTTTTCACCTTTCTCACCTCTCTACATTTCTTGAAAAGGTGAAAAATAAAGAGCTTGTTTTTTTTATTTTGATGGGTATGGTTAATGGTAGGAACACAACTCCGGTGATCGACGAACTTCGCTCATCGTGACGAGCTCGCCGGCAAATATTCGTTGTATAAAGTTGTCGTGTGAAGCACAATATCAACGAACATTGTTTACATTCCGTGCAAAGAAAAAAAACTATTAATATAAATACTAAGGTGACAATATTAAAAGTAAACCTATATAAATCCCATCCGAAAGAGGTATTTTTGAACAAATTATCTGTGGTATTTTATATTTTGAGAACATCTTCATAAATTTTTTATTACATGGATTAAAACAAATTATAAAAAGTATTATGTCGTGAAAAATACATTTTTTGTGTAAGAAACTTGGTCACCTGATACTGCTTTGTTCGTCGTTCGCTGACGAATCAATTAAAAATAAATCTATTTCAACTTTCTCTGAGTATGACGAATTTCGACCAACGCTACGATTGTGTGCATATTCATATACACCAATGTGTTTTATTTTTGGCGACGAATATTCGCGACCAAAAATTCGTCGTTCGTCGCAGTTGTGTTCCTAGCATAAAGCATTTTTCTTTCTACATTCTCCACAATTTATTTAAATTATTTGGATATAAAGTTCAATGTTTGACAATATCTTTCAAAAGTTTCCAAGTCTATTGACGATTAGGGTAGCTCCTATGAAATGCCAACATATAGACAGCTAGGAAACAAAAAACAAGCTATTTATAAAATTTTAGATTTGTATAAATTTTAGATGCTAGTAGAGTGAATAATAAATTTAGTTGATAGCAGTTGAATAGTATTATATATTATGAATACGTTTTCATAATACGAGTGATATTGCCTGCTGTTTGCGGTGACAACTTGAAGTCAAAATACTTTGATTTCTTTGTTATGCCACTACATGTTGTAGCCTTATATTAATTTTACTCCTCTTTCAGCAGCTTCATTAACAGCGTATAATTTATGCAATATTCCTATCGCAGTCCCCAAAACTCTTCCCAGATTTCCTGATAGACAAACATAAAGTCCATTAATGCAGGACGAAATTGGTTGCTTCGAGTTTTATGTAGTAGCCCATTATTTAGCAGTTCTTTCTGTATTTGTGTAGAGTCCACATTGGTTTTACATCTTTCAATCCAAAAATATATCTTGAACCTCACTGTCGCCGGCCTGTTACATACGAATAATTTACCACTCAATAACATTTTAAAAATTCCGATTTTTCCCCCAATGTTTACCACTTCTTAGCCACTGTATTTGGATTTTAACTACTTTACTATTATGGAAGAAAAAAAAACAAATGTTAGTGCTTTTTTTTAGCATTCAATTCACATATGAATAGATTTGTCTATGAATTATATTCCCGCTGGGAGCACCAACAGAAAGACAAATACCATTTTGTTAACACAGCCACCACTGTCAGCTAATACAATCCTTCGATACACTCGCATAAATGTGAATTTGTTTGTATGAATACAAGTATTCCACTTTTTGGTATGACAAAACAGCAGCACACTAGAAACCATCAACCAACGAACCATCATTATGCTGAACGAATATTAATATATAAATGATTTCTATAGCATTGACAAAATTATGTTCCATTTAATATTAGTTACAGATTTCCTTTCAATTTCCTTGACAAAGATTTACTACAAGCAGACAAACAAACAAAAAAAAAAGTTAAACTGAAAATATTGAAAACCGAACATGTAAAATAAAACGAATATTCAAATACGGCTGTCGGGGGAATTGTGTGGTCGTGGTTATTTTACTTAAAAAGTTCTCGTTATTTTTTTTTTTTTTTCTTTCTTTTTTTTTCTTTTCATAGATAAAGTTATTATATGAAAGTTAGAATGTATTTGCGATTATCATATAAAATCAATGATGTGTAACAAATATATGAAAATAGTCAGTGATAAAGTTAAGCCACGTTTTTCCTTTTAATATAGGAAATTGATTTAGAGCAACAACGATTTTGTTATTGTTTGGTGCCAACGGAAATAATGATATTTTTCCGCTTTACCCAGAAAATAAAGCCGTTAAGTAGTCATGATTCCCAAAATCCACGGGCTTATCTTTCATGTTATTTAAAATACAAGATAACGATTAATTCAAAATGAATTTGAAGTTTAGTTTGAATTTAAGTTAAAATTTAAACAACAGCACATTAATCATTTTTTAAATTTCAAAAATTCTACTCAAATAAGTTCATGTTTCAAAGGCTATTTTTTATAGAGGTATACAACTTTGAGATGGGATGAAATAAAGATGAATTATATAAATTTACATGCAATTTACTTTATTCGAAAAGTAATCTTCTGGTATCATAATTAAAACATATGCTGTGTAATATGGCAACCACGGCTGGCTTGAACGTTGTCCAATCTGGACGAGCAATTTATACTAATTTCTTAAACATTTGTAGCCGTATATCGGCAATAAGGCAGCAAATGTTGGCCTCCAAGCATTCAATCATTTTGGGCTTATTGGCGTAGACTACCAGCGTCACATAACCCCACATGATCGCCATGAATTTGGCGATCAGGCTCAAGCGGGCATGACATATAGTCATGCCTCAATTATGGGGAGAATAGTGTACCTTCTGGAGAATACTCGTACTGTTTATTGTCACAAGAGATTTGATGTGATTTTGTCAGGCACGCGTCTCGAAGGTGGGCGGCACAGATTGTCAAGAGAATGTGCTTGAGAGCTTGACAAATGGATCCAAGTCGTACTTGATAGTTGATATTTTTACCCGCCTATGTAAGAGCAGCATTAGTTTTAGGCTGCAAAAGGAGTGTAGCGTAGAGCACGTAGAAATCGCGCATATAATTAGGGCATCTAACTAGTTGAGGTACAATAGAGTATACGGAGAGGGCATACGAATTTGTACGAACGGAAAGGCTACATTTACTGCACTAGCAGGTGTCTATATGATATCTTGGTTGACACGTGAATGCAGGTTGTATCTGAATGAAATAGTTAGACAGAATTTGGATATTGATTTACATCAGCTGCTGTTTCGTTGGCCTAATCTGATAATGGACCAACTTTATGGTGTGAATTATTTGCGATTCACCAGCGCCTACGTGTGGTTTGCAAGGTTCACACCCGCAACTTTTGTCATAATTTTGCAGCCATATGGATAAACACCTTGCTAAAGAGCACGGGCTTGCTAATCCCTAGTGTGTACAATTTTCCTGGCATTCAATGGAAAACAAGGTCTTAACCACCTCGGCCGTCTAACCATCACTTCTACTTGCTTCTATTATAGATATCTGTTGCAAGGCAACAACACCTCGAGGGGCTATTAAAGTAGTATTCGAAAACTGGCATTACACCATAGTTATCAGGAATACTAATTCCCCTTCTTCCGATTTCAGGTTTATGTCACAGCCAGAACGTTGCAGCAGAGAGGCATGCACCTCAACAGTTTTATTTCATACAACAAGAGTGGAACTCCTACGCTTCTATGCCCCAGAAAGCAGAGAGCCCTGGTTAAGTATACACTAAGGTAAAACCTGCTCCCCGGAGATGCCTGGAAATGTTGTAACGGATGAACTGGCAATGATTGGGGTGCTGGGCTAAAGCATGCGGATATAAATGGGATGGTGGGGAAATCAGGTACAACGTCAACTTTAAGGGACCATAAAGTACGGGTGGTCTACTGAAATTACCTGTCGAATATTATGGTTAACATGGTGCAGGTATGATGATCGGAGGACTATTATTTATAGGAGCCTATTCCGATGAAGGTTTCGTTCTACTATGGGGGTTCTGATCGAACATTGCCACAAAAGGGAGGCATACGAGTAGGCTAAATCTTCCATTTAATAGTTTCTCTAGAAATTATAGGGACAAGGTGGAAGTAGAGAGTGTTAAGCACCTTCTCTGTCGGTGTCCAGCTATTTTTCATATATATGGGCGTTGTACCTAGGCAGACCGATGCTACACGATTTGGCAAAAATATCGGAATGAGGTGAAAGTGAATTCGACCCATCCATCCGATTCTCGGAAAGTTTCTGAACTGGACCAGTGGTATGTACATCTGCTGAGATACATATCACCTAAAACAATGGGACCAAATTGGACACCAGTAGACTGGCTTTTCAATGACTGACAGCCTGTTAAACCAAACTTAACCTAATCTCACAGCAAATATTCTATTCGGCTTTAAATCGCACAATCTGGAAGGACAATTCATGGGTCCGAAACTTGAAACTATGCGGTCATCAAACGTTTTCTTCAAGAGATCAATTGTGGCGTGAGTTGGACGACATGTTGCGACATCTTTTCGAAATGACAGCTCCTGCAAATGATGTGTTTTCAATTGATGAGCGTAAAAGTCAGTAATCATGGTTCTATAGTAATGCCCATGGACTGTAATGTTCTGACCTGCATTGTCTATAAAGAAGTGCGGACCAATGATACCAGCTGCCTATAAAGTACACCAAACAATCAGTTTTTCTGGATGTTATGGCGTGTCAACATGCACTTGAGGATTATTGTCACCCCAAATATGATAGCTTTGCTTCTTGACGTATGCATTCAAACAAAAGTGAGCTTTATCGCTGCACAAAATTCGCTTACGAAAATCGGGCAATCTTGTTTTTTGTCTCATTCATTTTGGTCTATTCATGTTGAAATGTCAAACCAAACGAAACATAACCGCTTAACAGCTGACCATAAGGCCGCCAGCTAAAAAAGTCTTGCCAACTTAAAGTTGTATAGCTCTATAAGAAACACCCTTTCTAGGAAAAAGTTCATATGAAAGCATATACTATTAAATCATAAGTTAATTAAAATTTATTTTCATTTTTAACTTGTTCCTTGTCAACAATTTGCTTTGGATTTTTAAGCAAGGACATGTTGGTAGGTATTTGGTTTGAGGATAAGTTTGAAATGAGTACAAAATTTACTTTTTATTTTGTGCGTAGTCATCTTTATGTCAGTGAAATGAAAAGTTTGTGTTAGTATATATGTATGTAAGATTATTTTAACCTTAATTTCAAATCACAAAGTTTTGTTTTTCTGAGTCAAAAACATTGACAATAACAATTTCCCTCGATAGTTATAGAAGTGGCAGAAAAAGTCCTTCGACAAGTTTCATTTTGCCTTTTGCGTTTTATGTGTGATTTCATTTCTTTTTTGTAGTTTTCCCTTTTTTTAAGTTTACACTTGCAATTTCTAGTTAACTTTGCTTGACTTTAAGATAAAAACACAAACATCAAGAAAATATTTAATGGATAAGTATTAGGGAGGAAGAAAACTAATTGTGATAAATTTTTTATGATGTGAGCAAATGTTTGATTAGTTGAAGCTTAAAAATGATATGCTTGAGATATATGTATGTTCTATCATTAAAAAAAAGAATATACGAGTAATTCTACTAATTTTTGTGTTTCTTAGCTGTCTATTAGAATGGATCGGTTTAGCAACCGATATTGTACATATGCACAAGAAAAAGTTCCACTACAACCTATAAAAAATAAAATATTTTTATATATGTAAACATAATATGTATTTATATAAATATAATATGTATATTTTATGTTACAAAAATTTGTGAAAAGAAAGTATTCCATCGATTTCATCAAGTATAATTTTTGATTTCCACACTTAAACTTTCACATTTAAACTTTTCTTGTCTATTATATATTTTGCTTTAAATAGCATATTCTTGCATGTTTGCTTTCAAACAACATATTCCTGCACATCTTACTTTTAAACAGCCCGTTTGATCTTAAAAAATATTTATATAGCTTGGAGTAAGCAACACGTAATTACATAGAAGCCTCCCTATTAAAATATATGTAGGCCTTTAATAGAGTTATATGTCAGAAGATATGTGCTAATTTGGTCCTACAATTGTGTATGTGGGAATATGAAAATGTTTACACATCTTACAAAACAACAAACAAATCTCAAAGGACATTTCTATTATTTCACTTTATCAAACCATATGAAGCAACCAAAACCAACAGCAAACAACACCGATCGTCCCGTCAACCAACCACTCAGTCAGGCATATGATGACTTATGAATTTTTCTGTTTGGTTGTAGTTCTGTGTACAAATGGCAGAATGCGAAAATTTTTAGTTGGTTGCTTTTCTTTTTCATTTGTATATTTCTTCTTTTCTTTCTTTTTGATTTTAATGATTTAAAGGGCGTGCGAATAGTCGTTAAACGATGTATTGTGCATTTCGCCTTTTTATTTATGTTATATAAACACAAATTTTATGTTTTGGTATATATCCTTTAAAGCATATTTTTGCATATGCACGCATATTTGTTTAAAAAGGCACCTGATAACAAAACCTAACGTTATTTTTTGGTATATATCTTTAAAAGCATATTTTTGCATATGCGCAAATATTTGCTTAAAAAGCACTTGATAACAAACATATAGTTACGTTATTTTGTAGTATATATGTATCTTTAAAAGTATATTTTAGCATATGCGCGCATCTTTGTTTAAAAAAGCTCTTGATACATAAAGTTACGCTATTTTTTGGTATATACCTTTAGAAACATATTTTTGTATATGAGCGCATCTTTGCTTAAAAAAGCACTTGATAACATATACTAACGTTATCTTTTGGCATATATCTTTAAAACCATATTTTTGCATATACGCGTATCCTTTCTTTAAAAACCACTTGATAACATACATATAGCTACGTTATTTTTTAGTATATATCTTTAGAAACATATTTTTGCATATGCGCGTATCTCTGCGTAAAAACGCACTTGACAACACACAGATAGTTGCGTTATAATTTTAGTATATATCTTTAAAAGCATATTTTTGCATATACGCGCATCTTTGCTTAAAAAACTCTAGATAACATACATAAAATTACATTATTTTTTGGCATATACTCGTGTCTTTAGAAGCATAATTTTTCATATGCGCGCATCTTTTTAGACTAAACTCAAATTCGAATGCATATCTTCTATACGCTTATATTAGCTTCACTTGTATATTTGATGGTTTGTATGTTTGTAATTCTTGCAGTGCGTACTTTTTAATATTCTACTATAGAAAAAAGTGTTGCCGCTTTAGTGCGGAAAAAAAGTCGCCGTATTTTGGCGATTCCAAAAGAAGATTGTGGCAATTCCCAAAAAAAAGACTCGGAAACGGATCACTAACCAGTTTGGAACCGATTTTTACATACGGTGCACGTTTTTGCCGGAACACGTGTATTTGGACTTTTACCAGTTATACGGGTAAATTACCGATTATAAGGGTAAATATCAGACTTTTTGTTGATTTTTACCCGTTTTTCACATTTTTTGTCGGGCTTTTTTACATATTGCCAAGCGTTTCCTGCCGGGTTCAAGTGGCTTAATAGTAGTATATAGGCGATAGGATCGGTTTTACTTGTATGTTTGCTACTCCCGCAACTTCTAGCGTATGAGTGATAACTAATAGGGACATACAAGAACATTGTTCCTCACATGCATTTTCATGCATTAAAGATTTGATTTTAAAAAACTTTACACGTGGTTTACACTAACGCTTATGTGATTCGCTATCTTATTTTTAACACCTCTGCTTGTATGTAAAAAAAAAATTGAAATAATATGGCAACTTTGTTAAAAATAAGTAAACCCACAAAGAGGAACAGAAAAAAAAACAAACAAATTTCCAAATAATTCCATGTTTAGGGTAAGTAAAACTAATTTTAATTATAAATTTATTATCTAAAATATTTTTTGATAAATGAGATCACTTATCGTCACGGAGAACACGCCGACCGACTGTTGGAGCTCTAAAACTCGTATGCCAAATACTCTGAAGTTATTCTAATAGAAATTTTAACGACACTGTTGTTTGGACGTGAACTGTGGGGCGATGTATAGCTCTCATAGGCTGCATATCTCTCTTAGGCAACACAATAAAACCAAGAAACGACCCAAGTGTGCTGGTTTCATGACTCCTCCAGCCTGTAATATCTAACCGAACCTAAGTTCTGTACTTGATATATTTTATAGCAGCCTTTATTTCGAACATTTGGTTTTAAAGCATATAATTTAATTAGTGCATATGCTGGCATATATTACTTTTGAGGACATCAATCAATATCTTTATTAGAACGTATGATTATGGATTTTTTTGTTTCAATTTATTATAAATACAACTGGTTTTATTTGCAATATCATTGTAATAACATTTTAAAGCATCGTATTTGATAGAACACCCTTTGAAAGACCTAATTTATATATAAACTACTCGTATCTCACTAAGCTACTTAAACTGACTGTTGTGTTGAGTATATTTCTTAGTTTTTTCTTGTGTAATTCTCATTCTCTTTCTTACATACGAGTAAAGTCGTATTTGTTAGTTGTCATGTTGTTGTGCTCATATCCCTCGTGCTAATTATATTGAAAACTTTTATTGCAAACAGTGTTCATTTAGCAGGCAGCATTATTTTATATTGGAGCTACTCCCACAGCAATTTTGCCGCATATTGACACATACATTTGTATGTATGGGAAGACATGTAGAAACATTCATATAAACAAAGTGTTAAAGCACACAAACACCTTCCGAGCAAGTGATATTATGTGAATCTTGAAATGTGTTTATGTTGGCCATGTTGACTGCTGCAAGGAATAAAAGTTGTTGTTAAACAAATAGTAGAAGCCCAAGTAATGATTTTCCCCATTTCTTTATTATTATTATCATCTCCTTAACACTCATTTAGTGTTTTTTCTTTTCCTTTCTTTCAATTATAGAGCATAGCGCTGTAGCTTAAGAGCAAAAGCAAATTACAAACGATATGAAAGACAAGGAAAAATCTAATTTTAAGCAGCAGTGAAATTTGTTTTTAGCTTTGCTAAACATGTTTTTTTTAATACTTAACTAAACAAGTTTTCATATTTGAATTTAAAATTCTAAGATATAATTTCAGTGAAATTTTCATTTAAAAGCTCCAATTATGTTCTTTGGCGAAATTTAATAAAGTGTATTATAGTCCTTAGAAAACATTGCACACGCACGCACCGGCACTCAAAGAGGAAAAAAATTAAATTAATTCAATGCCAAAGGCATTCAAAGAAACTCATTCACTCGTTTATTCATTCACTGCTAAATTCTCTAATGAAATTCATTTTAGAACACTACACCTGAGATTAAAGTAAAAAAAAAAAAAATAAAACCCAAACAGTTTTGCTCTTAAACACATGCACGTTCTTTGTAGTGTTAAAAAAAAACAAATTAATAGGGCAGCCCCGACGCGGAAAAGAACATGGAAAATTAATTCAAAACTTAAAAAAACATGTGTTTTTAAGCAAAATTTTGCTTTTAAATTTATTTCAATAAACCAAAAAAAGATTTTTGTTTGTCATTTCGCAAATGTTATTGTGTATGTTTGTATTTACTTTTTGGGTTCACTTAACTTAAATTTCTTGAACAAAATTTCTGCAACTCTAAAACACACTAATGAAAAATATATATACAACACTAAAATTTACATATATTGAAAACTATTTTATGTGGGACGCCCTAACTAATATTTTTCACTTACGACTCTCAGCTAAACTATAGCCCAAGCCGAAACAAACCAGCACAAATATATGAGATATATTTTACATGCATATCCTTCGTGTATTATTGTTTAGATTCATAATACAATTGTTAAAAGTATTTAGTTTGGACCACCCTAAATAACATTTAAATTCAATACCCGTATGTAGCAAGAGCGAAACTATATCAGATGTTTTAAGACCATCCAAATATTAAATTAAATAGTGCAACCGATTTATTTTTGGGACACCCTAATTTACATGTTTTTGTATACTAAAAATTATTTAACTTTGTTTAGCTTTGTAATAATGTGTTGTGCGCTTCGCTGGGTAATAGACCAAAACTTTACAAGTATAAGCCACAATTGTATAAAGAAAAATGAACGCGTCTCTAATCTAATCTTGTCAGAGCTAAATCCAATATAATGGCGATAAAACGGAGAAAATCACTCAAAACGGCGGCGATGCTCCCATGATTCAATAGTGGTTATGGACCTGTTAATGCTCGCACAGGTCGCAACTTTTGCTATAAGTTTGTAGTCGTGTGGGCAAACCCCTAACTGGAGAGTTCGAGCCGTCTAATACCTCCTGCATGCAATTTATCACAACTCAATGGAAGACAAGACTCAATGATTTGGTACACCGAAGCCCACTGAGAGCATCAGCCCTTAAACCAACTCAGCCGTCAAGCATCAATTTTGGTTCCTTACAGTACAGGTATCTGCTGCAATACATCATCATTTCGGGAGCTTATTACCTGCATGCACTAATTCCCTTCCTGTGGTTTTACGTTTCAACCACAGCCTGAAGATTTCAGTCAAGACAGGCACCTCAACCAAGATCACAACCAAGAGATCTGCAAGGCGGAATTTCCTGGGGGCCAACTGATCGCTGTTCTACCAATATTAACCCTTAGTACGGGTTTCGAAAGTCGACCACAACATATGGCTTGCGACTTCCCAGAGTTTTGTTTGATACAACAAACGAGACACTCCTTCCCTTTTTTGCCCAAAAAAACAGAGACCCCTGGTTTGGTCTACGTAAAGGCAAACTCTGTTCCCAGGAGGGCATGAGTCAACACAGCTTAACTCTCTCTGGCACACGATCGAGTAAACCTCAAAATAGACTTTGAGATACCCGCCCAAACATGAGAATTGTATTCCATTTTCGGTCGGATAAAGTTTTTATAAAAAGTGAGGAGATCGGATATACACAGAAAAAAAAATTTCGCCTTCAATAACGAAATTCGTTGAAGCAATTAAAAAATTGTTTGAATGCGGACTTGTAAAGGAATTCGTGGAATTCAACAAAAGTTTAGTAAAAATAATTATTGAACGAAAACAAAAATTTTTTTAAACAACAACAAAATACGATATCCCAGGTCTTTTTTTTTTTTTTTTTTTTTTTGATATTTATGTATATGCATATGAATTATTTTTTCAGACAAAAATTTTGTTGATTTAATTTTTACTATAATTTTTTCTGTGTAGTGAAGTATATTTTACACCGTTTCAAAAAAAATCGAGATACTTTAATGTGTGTTTAAAAACATGAAACTTATATTCAGTCCAGCGGATACCGCACTGAATTTTCTTCTCAAGTCTACACAGAAAATTTTTTTCATTTTCAATATATTAATAAAAATAGTTTAAGTGCGGACCTGCAAAGAAATAATTTTTGAACAAACACAAATTTTTTCTCAACAGCAGCAAAATATGATAGACATAGTTATTTTTTGGGTATCATATACATTAGAGTGGGTCGATGTGGAAGGGCCAAAAATTTATCGATTTTTACCATGAGGAAAACATATCCACTGTTAGTTTCAAGGGGTTCAAATAATTAAAATTTTCTTTAATAAATAATTCAATTTCATTAAAAATAATGAAATAAGAATTCAAAAAATTAAATTTACCTTAGAAATTTAATATATAAAAAAAATTTAATAAGCCGATTTTTAATAATAAAATACCTTAAAAATAGAAGGTAAGAAAAAGTAAAAAGAAGTTAAGTTTGGGCACCTCCAAAGTAATGTTTTTTAAAAATTTTGTAGTGGAAATATTTGTTTATCATGCCAAAAGCTATATAAAAGTCGATAGCACAATATAAATTGCTAAATCAACCTGCCCTAATATACAATAAGTCATAGTGCAACTTATTTTTGCCAAAAGCTATCGAAAAATCGATGGCCCAATATCGATTCCTACATCGAGCCGCCCTTATATACAATACGCCGTAGTGGAACCTTTTTTTCTTTAAGCCAAAAGCTACAAAAAAAAAATCGATGGCACAATATCGACGAATTTTGTTCCTGCCTGTTATATATTTTTCAGTGAAATATTTCATTGATTTTATTTTTACCATAATTTTTCCTGCCTTCAAACACGTTCCATTTTCTTCATTCGAATATCTTGGAAAATATCTTACAAAGTAATTTTCTGTATAATTAAATTGTCTGCAATATTAAAAGTGAAAGTCATTTAAAAGACCATTTTTATTCAGCTATTAGTCTGCTAATATACATATAAGTAAGAATTTTCCTTGAAAGCTTATCAATTATTGTCAAGTTTCGTTTACCTGCCCGTTTTTTAATTCGTTCAAGTTACAAGTAAAACATGTTTTAAAAATTTATATTTTTTAAACTTAATTTATGTGTTCTATGTTTTAATATTCTGGTTCTTGTAATTATATTTGTAGCTTTCAGCATATTCAAATAACTGCATGTCTATGCAGGATAAAACCTGTTTCTTTTTTTTCCATACACATAGTTTTTAACGAGGTCTTATTATATTTAAGCAAATAAAGGGTATAGTAATAATGGCTGGTAAGAAAAATGTATCAAATTGATAACAATGCTAAAGGAAAATGAAAATATTTGCACTCTTAATACAGAGAAACTCTGTTATATTTCATATTCTTAAACAAGCCGCCAGGGAAAATTTCAAAGCTTTTGCATAAAAGCACGATTCACTTTAAATGCATTTCAATTAAAGGTTTCAACATTTTTCCATTAACTTCTTTTTGTACTGTTTTCTGTGAAACATTATAATTCTTGTGTAAGGATTTCGTCGTTTTATTTGTTTCCATTTTGTAAATGAGCATAAATATGCCAGCATGACGATAGAAATATTCGCCTAAAAGAATAACCTTATTAGACGTGCACTCGCATCGCTAAGAGTCTTTTCAGCAATGGCTTTAGTAATTAAATAATTGCGACACATTTTACAGTGAAATTCAAATTAAAACTGATTATACAATAATATAAAAAATATTTAGTAATATTATTTAACTTTGTTAGTTAACTTAATCAGTTTTATCCAGGAGGGATACGAATTTACCCAATCTCGCCCACTCCTTTTTCGAACTAGGAGGGGTGCTACATTTAACTGCATATCTGCTTTTAATATATAATTTTTATTTCGCATACAGAAGATTGAAGAAGATGCAGGGTGTCCTCCGGGAAGATATACCACTCACAGTAATTTTATTGTAATCCTGTAGGCGATGTTGCTACCACATGTCAATCAAACCCAAATCATGCAGCTGTGGCGTTAAAAATTTTTCAATCATATCACCTTATCGCTTCCCTTTCACAGTTACCTTTACACTATTTTCACTTTCAAAGCAGTAAGGTCCAATCATTCCTCCTGACTAAATTGCCCACCAGACCGACACTTTTAATGGATGCAAAGTTGACTGATGTATAATTTGAGGGTTTTCCTTTGCCCAGAACCGACTAATCTATTTATTCAAATGAACATGTATCTCGTCACTCATTGTGATTTTTTCATGAAAATCTGGGTTGTCATGGGCAAAATGTAGTATCCATGTATGGCGGCGTAAATGGTCTTGTGGAAGAAGTTCTTGTGTCAACTGAATCTTAAATGGAATCAAATGCAAGTCCTTAATAAATTTGCCATGTGTCTACTTCACGAACCCCCAGGGAACAGGTTTTGCCTTGGCGTATTCCTAACTTGGGCGCTCTGTTTTTCGGGGAAAAGAGGGGAAGGGGTCCCTCGTTTGGTGCGGCAAACAAAACTCTAGGAAGCCACATGACTTTTGTTGTGTTGGCTTCCGAAACACTTACCAAGGGTATAAATTGGTAGAACGGGTATCAGCATGGCCCCCGGGTAGTTCTGCTTGCGGTTCGAGCCAGGCTGATCATGGTTGAGGTGCCTACCTTGGCTGAAACGTTCTGGCTGTGGTTGAAACCTAAAACGCAGGAAGGGAGTGTTAGTATCCTTGATAATTGTTTGGTGTGTGGCTTTTTTCGGGGGCTAACAATCTCCCGAGGATCTGTTGCCTATACAACAGATGCATGTGCTGTAACGAACCAATGGTGTTGGTTGACGGGTGTGTTGGTTTAGTGGGCTGCGGCCTACCAACTCATTAAGCCTTGTCCTCCATTGATTGCTGGGAAATTGCATACATGAGGGAGTAGAAAGCCCGAACTCCTCAACAAGAAGTTGTTCATATGACCGCAATCATAGGACAAGAATTGCTACCTGTGTGAGCCTAGCAAGTCACACGGGGGCGGTGGTGAATCGTGAAAAATTCACTTCGTGGAATTGATCCACCATCAGGTTAGGCCGTCAAGGCAGGTACTGATGTAAATCATTTTCACAGTTGTCTACTTCACGAACCGTTTGGTAGTAGTAGCACTTTTTAAGGCTGCGATAGTCTGACCAGAGGCTATTATTTTCTGGTAATAAGAGAGCTGGGAGCCCCGGGAACATTGTTCTCGCCCGGCTATGGCTATAGTGATGGTTGTGGTTTAATACTCAAATGCGGGAAGAGTTTTCAGACTCGGTGTGGAGTTGCACTGCAAACGGGTGCCGTCACCCTGAGATCGGAAGGAGTTTTAGGACGGCTCCGCCCTATACCATGGGGGAGAGCATGCGGCATTAAGTATGGCATCAAAAATGGCGCACATGCAAGACAATTTGTCATGCGTGACAATTTCACAGAATGCGAAATATCTATATCAAATTGCAAATGCTGTTTCGAATGCTTGCCTTTCAACCCAATTACAAATTAATAAACCGGCTCCTGTATCATTTGCCAGATTACTCACGGAAGCCAATAGAATACTTCGTATCCATCGCTAAACTATCCCAAGATTCAACGTTGCTTACGAGCGTAGCTAAATATGCGTGATAAAAACCGCAAAGTCATCATGGCGACTAACTCACAAATGATTTTTTTGATATGTCGTAGTGGAACTTTTTCCCCTCATACCAAGCATACCGGAAGCACATAGCATACTTCGTATCCAATGCTAAACTATTCCAAGATTCAACGTTGCTAACCAGCGTAGCTAAGCGTGCGTGATAAAAACCCCAAAGTCATCATGACAACTAACTGAGCAATGATTTTTTTGATATGTCGTAGTGGAACTTTTTCCCTTCATACCAAAAGCTATTGAAAAATCGATGACCCAATATCGATTGCTATTCGACCCATCGTAATATGTAATGATTTATATGTATATTAAAAAAAAGTATGTAGTTCTTATGCGCTTAACTCAATCCTCTTTTTAGTTTTCTACGTAGCGATTTTTTTCAGTCCTGGTTAATTTTATCTCAAAAATTAGTCAACTAATCTAATATACTACAACGCAATAACAGAACGGCTTCGAATTCAATCAATTTTTAGATATTCGTATATATACTATATATATAATTTTTAGATATTCGTATATACTTCAATCAAACAGCTCCTTAAACTAGGCAATATGTTTGTACAAACGAAAAATTTTCAATTGTTTGTCAAACCAGTTTATTTGGCTATTTATTCTGTACAAAAAATGTTACGCCAAAAATTTAAGGCTATCATCATTATATTTTATGTATTGAACGTTACATTTGTCGCCGCATGATTTACCATAACATGATGTTGCTATAGTGCTGTGACATTTTCCCTTTTTTCCATCTTGTTTTTTAAAAATTGAACTGTTTTATATTTTACTTTATCAGATTAAAGTTTTTTTATTTGAAAAAAAATTCCACTGGAGAAAATTATATGAAATTTTAATTAACCACCAAAAAAGGTAAATTGCAAAACTTTTTTTTTGTTTTTTTTTTTCAAAATGAAATATTGTCAAACAAATATTTGTGCTCCAAGATCCGTATTTTGTGCTCCATTTTTTGCTGCCCTTTTTTTGCGGGAGTTTAAAACCATTAAAAAGTTGTTGGGCAGTTTCTGTTTGTTTTACATAATTTCCATTTTGTATTTCTGTGTACGTGTGAGTGCTTGTCAACCACAAAACTATTTAGAAAAAAGTTGTAAAAAACAATTTTTATTTTTTTTTTTTAGTTGCGAGACTTGTTTGTTAATTTCAAACATAAAATAAATTGGTTATTGATATTTGACAAATGAAACAAACTGAAAATTTTGTAAAAAGTTAAATAAAATATTTTAAATTAATAGGGAAAAGTAAAAAGTATTGGTATGATATTTGAAGCTTTGACAAAATGTTTTTGTGTTAATATTTAACACTAATTGGTAATAAAAAAGGATAATAAATTGTAAGTAAAAAGAGAAAATATTTTTAATTTGTTAGTACATTAGATTTGATGATTATTAATGGTATAAGTATGCTCTGGCATAATAACATGGTTGGTTATAACAATAATGTGGTAAATGTTATAAATACTGCCATTGCTTACAATTATAAGAATGTTGTACCAGTATATGAACTAGTTATTCATAATATTTTTTTTTTTACCAATCAAAAAATACAAACTGCTTGTTTTCTATGTTTTACAGTTGTTGGGCAATTACTACTGTCCGGGGCAGTAAGACCTTTTGGTCTTTCGCTAAGAGAGTACAATTCCAACTCTCTTAATGAATGACCCAACATTCACTGATGCGGTTGACAAAGCTAACCTGCGGGCTGAAATTTTTGAATGCAGCTCTGGCTTGCCGGAGAGCAGTCAACCACTTCCCATGCTCGAAAGAGTTTCTTTGACTAAGCCAAAGATATCTTTTCAAGCTCGAACATTTAAAAGGATTTTGGCAGACCTTGACATAAATAAGGCTCCCAGATCGGATGGCATTCCAGCACTGGTCTTGAAGCAGTGTACTTCTACGCTTGCGTGTCCATTGACACACCTCTTCAGCATACTATACTATGTTGGTGAGTTCCCTTCGTGCTGGCAGGTTGCTAATTTAACACCAATCCCCAAAAAGGGTGAGGCAAATAACCCTGAAAATTACCACCCAATTGCAATTTGCTCTGCACTTTCCAAAGTAATGGAAAGCGTGGTTAACCATCACCTTATGAGGTATCTAGAGTCGCATAAACTACTTTGTTATCGTCAATATGGATTTCGTAAGGGTCCTTCTACTGGCGATCTTATGGCATATCTCTCAGAGAAATGGTGCCACTCAATCCATCATTTCGGTGAAAGTAAAGTGGTGCCTCCAGATATTTCCAAAGCGTTTGATGGCGGTGATGACTTTTCTTGGTTTTTTCGAGCTTTCTCAGAGACCACACTATATGGGTTGTTATAGAAGGGGTCTCATCAAACGAGTTCAAGATTAATCCAGGAGTACCGCAAGGCTCCATTTGCTCTCTATTTGTTATTTTCCCCAACAAAGGACCCTATTCTTTGTTGTTCCAACCCTTTGGAAGCTATCGTGCTATTTTATTTATAGGCCCAGCCTGTCATATGAATGATTCACTCAATAGTGATCTTCTATTAATCTCCGAATGGGGTTGTAAAAAGATGGTCGTCTTTAACGCCCGCGAGACCCACTGTTGCTTATTAACACACACGCAAACTACTGCAAATGCTGCTTCATCTGTACATGTGGATGGTATAAATACGCTACTCCTCTTTCCCCCCTCCACACACCATATTTTCCTTGTTCTGGTACAATGCACTGCATTTGAGTGCCGGTCGAATATAAAAAAAGGATTAAAGTTACAGAAGAAAGAAATGGAATAAAACAAAGATGATTTCTTATTAAACTGACCTGAAGTTTGCTTTATTCGAAAGATAATTTTCTTGTCATAATTTAAAAATTTTATTATAATTTAAATATTTATTATTATTATTTACATATATATACTGAATATGACTTCTGGCATATGTCCACTATGGCTGGCTCACACGTAGTCTAATCTAAAGGTGCAATTTTCGATGCCTTTTTCAACTTCTATAAAAAAAAATTCCCCTAATAATTATTGAAAACTTTCCACAAAAAAAATTTTAATTTATCATTATTTAAATTTATCATATATTTCCTCTAGATTATTAAAATACAAGACAAAGCGGCATCTGTGTTTTATCACGATTTGAAGCAAGTATTTAATAACATTCAATCAAATTGATTTATTTATTTATTTGTTGATCTAACAAATTAAAATATCCAATTGTATTGTATCATATTTTTTACACATAATTGCACTTAAATATTGTTATTTATCTCTAATCTGTGTGATTAGGGGATGAAATAAAAACAAAACATCAATATTTTAAGCTTCAGCTACAAACAAACAGCCAGACAGCTTTAAACATATTGTTGTCATATTAATAACAAAAAACAAACAAAAAAAAAACAGAAAAAAGAACGAAATTCAATAAACATATTGGCACCTTTACAGACAGGAAGCAAACGAATACACTTTCAGCCAAACACTGAAAGATTTTGCAAACGGAGATGATTTGATATGAAAAACAATGCTTAATCCAATTGAACCCTTTTATGAACAGCAAAAAAAAAACACAAATGATATGGAAACAAGCATATAATGCGCAGTAAACAATGACAGCAATAAGAGTAATATTTTACAAGCAGACAATATGTGTAATAGGGGGGTTCACAATTTTTTGGGGGGTTTTATATAATTTTTTTTTTTTGCTTTAAAAATTCGTTTACTAATGTTTCGATATTTCGACACCCCCTTGTGTGTCTTCTTCAGGAAAATTTCTAAATTTAAAAATTAAACGAATAATTTTGAAACAAGTGACCTCGAGCTCAAGTAAACAACAATTATATTTTAAAAAAAGGTCGAACAACTAGGATCAAGATATAATTTTTTTTTTTTTTTTTGTTATTTTAACACTGGCCCACTTTGTTATGAGGTTTACAATAAAATCTATTTTCAAGGATGAATAAGTTATTGATTTAAATTAGCACCTGCCTTGACGTATTTATCCAAATCCACGCAGTGAACTATTGACGATTCAGTTGCAAGGCGCATACATGTAGCAAACATCACATGTTTGTAGCCATACGAAAAAACCTACATGAAGAGCTCAGACTTTCTAACCCCTTCTGTGTGATATTTCCCAAGCAATCAATGAAAACCAAAGCCCATCGAGTTGTTAGAATGAAGCCCATTTAAAAGCATTAGCTTTTAACCAGCTCACCCGCCTACACGTCACCACTGGTTCCTTACACTCCAGGTATTTATTGAAAAACAACAGCAACTCCCATCTCTGCGATTTGAAACCACAACCAGAACATTTCAGGCAATATGTAGGCACCACAACCATGATCAGCGCTGGGATTATCTGCCAGCAGAACCTCCCGGGGCTTTGTCAATCCACGGTCTGCTAATTAAAACCTGGTGAGCGCTTCGCAAATCCAACACAACCTAGGTCATAAGGCTTCCTAGAGTTTTATTTACAACAACAAATGAACGACTTCTACCCGTCTGTGGCCCAAAAAGCACAGTGCTCTAGTTAGGCGGACAGCATGGCAAAAGCTAGTGCGCAGGAGAAAAGGTTTTTCGGGTATATAAGATATAAGGCATATACCAGTGTTGCCAGGAAGTTTTTTGTGAAATCCCTACTATAGCGCATAAAAATCGTTATTTTTCCCCACAATCAAAAAAAATATTTCCCTACATTTTTCCCTACGCAATTTTTCATTTAAATTTTGCGCAAATAATTATTTTAATACGATTTTTATGTTTATTCTAAATTCAAACAAGTAGAACTTCTTACTAAAAAGTAAATTAGAGTAAAAAATATATAGCTTAAGCGATTCGTATTATTAAAAATGTATGTAGGTGTTTACCTATATAAATAAATTCTTTTAAGTGACTTGGCCTATATTCTAACTCGAGCTGGCTTATGCATTTTGTGATGGAGTAAGTAAGAATATTACAACGTTAATGCAACTTTGCAGCAGTTGGAAATTTGTTAAAATCATTAGCAATGTAAGTTCGGGAAAAAAGTTTCTACTGAAACCACCGATATATTTATATCCAATCATTTAATATGCTTAGTTAGGAGATCTTTGTGACTAAAGTTTTTCTAGGAGGTAATCAATTACATGTAAGAAAATGTAATTGATTAAAAAGCTTGCAAATGCGATCTCAGAATGCATATGGAATAAGAACCTTTAGCTTTTTCTCCTCGCATCAGTCTTAAAACGAGTATGATTTTAATAATTTTGGCGTAATTGGGAAATACTTATTCCTAAATCATTTAAATTGGTATATAATTGATGAAAATCAATCGATGTCTAATATGGGCAACGAGTTTTCCTCATATATTATATATAAAATTATAAAAGTATAATAATATTAACCATATTATAATAATAAATAATAATGTTAGTCATAGTTGGAAAAATTATAATAGTACAATAACAAATAACCATTCGTGATAATTTAAAAATTCCCTACAATAAACCTAATCATACAAAATCTGTCCTTTTTTCCCCTACAAATAAATCTGTACAAAAAGGGAAAAATCCCTACGCTTGGCAACACTGGATCATACTTCTATTAATGTTCGGCAACGAATGTCATTCTCCCTTGCTGCAATGACCAAAATTTGTCTATCTGTCAGCCATGTTACAAAATTCGATTCCAGTTAGAAACGGAATTGAATACGTTTAGGATTGATCAAAAAACGAAAATCTAAATATTTTTTCGGAATAGAAATACTTCTATGAGATAATAATAGTTTCAATGAAATGATTTCATTCCGAAGAGTTTTTAGTTTCTGGTTTTTTGAAGAACTATATATAAAAAGAATTATATTTCGTGGGGGATTTTGGTGATTCCTGTAGTCGATTTTGGGAATTCCAAAAAAACGCGTTATGTACATAATTATCTTGTTATTTGTTTGATATCGAAGCGTGTTTTTTAATATTTTTTAACTATATTTATTACATTAAAACTAAAAAAAAAAATTTAATATGCTAGACTCCAGGCTGGACCACCCTTATATGTATGCATTGAAAACACTTTACATTTACAAAACATTTAAAATATTACTATGTTTTAATAATACACTGGGGACAAATCACAATGGTGTTACTCGTAGACAAAGGAAGAGCTTTTGCAAAACATATAAAAGTAGTAAGAGCTTTGACGCTTATTGTTCCAGCTTTAGACAGGAATCAATGTTAGAGGGAAGGGATTTGTTTGAAATTGATGCTGAGACAAAAACAATAGACAGCAAAACATTTCAATAATGAAAATTTTACGGGATAAAAAAGGGATGTCAAAAACAAAAGGTTCTATAACAGGAGCGCAATGGAGTTGATAAACAAATCTGCTTTGACAGTAAATTTATTAAAAAATTTAACAACAATATTAATTCCGCTGCATTTAATTTATTTAAAATTTTAGTATAATATTTAGGGGGAATTTTTTATGAATTCAGTAAGTCTCAGTTTACACACATCAGGTTTTCTTGATCAATTCTGCTTCAATTTGCATTTGAACTTGCATTTATGTTCACACACAAAAGTTTTGTGTCATGAAGTTTAAGTATTTTTGCCTTCAAGTTTTCATATTTTCTTGCATTTCATTTTAAATTTGACGGTACCGGCAAGTCTTCACCCTTTTCCATTCTCTTTGCCCCGTTCTCTCACAAACTCAAGACTTGACGAGTCAAACTTGATGTGTGTAAACTGGTACCAATATCTGATAATATTTTGCCGCCTACTTCATTTTTAATAACAACAAGTCCTGTTTCACAATAAGCCAGAAAGTAGTGGTAGTAATACATAATTATATACAGTTGTAAGCATGTAATTAAAACATAAATGTGATCTTTCATTTTTTCGTGATTTCATGTGATCTGTTGTTATTTCAATGGAACTTTTCCGCTGCAAAGATAAGTTTGATCTCTTTTGCACTTCATCCTTTCCTTAGATTTATTACTTATGTTCAGTTTTCTTAAAGCAATAAGTCATTATTTAGCGAAGTGAGAATTTTTCAAGTGGACACGTAATTGAAACATTTTCATTGCTGCTATTTATATAAAGTTATTTTAATATATAATTTGGTTTTTTTTTTTTTTTTTTTTTTTGATAAATTGTATACCAATTTTAGCCACTAGATATGGGAAAAAGACCTAATTGCTCCGAAGAAGAATGGAAAGTAATTATTAATCTCAGAGGCTCCGAGAAAACGGTGAGCGAACTTTCTCAATTACTTGTGTGCTGTAGAGGAAAAATTTATAATGCAATGAAATATGTTGATAAATTTGGGAGCACAAACATTGTGCTCAGAGCCTCCGAACAGAAAAACCACAACTAGAGATAATGAAATAGTCGTCAAGACCTCTAAATCTGACCGATTTAAAAGCTACAAACAGCTAATATATATAATAATATATAAGCATATATAATCTAGAACTCTTCGACGGCAGCTTAATGAAAGTGGCTTATATGGATGCATCGCACAGAGAAAACTTTCATTTACAAAAAAAAAATTATTCAAATTGGATTTTGTCAAGAAAAACATTAAGAAACCACTGAGTTTTTTTTTAAATTATTTTATGGAGTAATGAATGAAAGTTTTTCCGGTGGGAATCAGATGGAAAACGCTATGAATGGTGTCTAGTTAACCAACAACATAATCTTAGATATGCCCTCAAAACACTAAATTAATTTACTCTCAACAAGGTTTTAATTATTTTGCCACCACTGTATGTTTCAGATTTCCTTAATCTTTGAGGCGTTAAAAACTAATTTTTATTTTTGGCATAGTCCCTAATTATTCTTTGCAAAATAATATTTAAACAATATAAACTATAAGAGAAACGCTAAACCTTAACTGCAAAAAAGGACTACCAAACTCATGCTCCAGCAAATACTGCACAACAACAGGAACATTATAACAGCCACCATTTTTATTTTATCGGTACAAAAAATTTCATGACCAAAAACATAGACAGTTATTTATGTGCATAATAACATTTTTATACTGCGCACGAATTCAATGTAAACAAAGTGTTATAAATGGCACTTTGTGACCAAAAAGGTGACAAAGGATGTCATAACTTTTGTTTGTCAAAGTCGAAATTAAAATGGCTCCAAACCGCCATATTATGTTATATATGTATGTACTTACATATACATACACACATATGTATACATATGAAGTTGAATACAACGAAAGTAGAATATGAAGCCATATGAAAAGAACAATGGCATCGAAACCTGATACAACCCCCCCTAAACCAAAAAAAAAAATATAACAAACGTTTTTGTATAAAATATTTGCATTGTAAAGAAAATTCGAATTCATGTAAAATTGTTTTTGCTTTAAGTTGTATATAACGAATTATAATGTGGTGGATTTCAATGCCAAATATGCCGGCAGAGAAAAAATATATATTTTTTTTTATTTTGGTTTTAAAGTTAGATATAAAATATAACTATATGACTGCATGAAGTGAACATTATTATACAAGTATGTAGCTTTAAAATTAAAGTTATGACCATATGCCAATCACCCTAATCACAGAGTTTAATTCCGTTCGAAAACGGAATTTTAATACTTCGAAAAACGAAAAAACCAAAAATGTACAGGCAGGTGGCCGATATCGAATGAAAATGTATAAGAAAGAAAACTAGTCACTCACGTTCGAATCACTTAAATTCGTTCGCATGTAGCTATGTATTTTAATTGAATTTTGACATATCGTATCGGTTTTTTCGTTAAAGAAAACCGCCAAATCAAATTTTTTCGCCTAGAATGCGAATGATCTTATCCTTTCGATATCAGGGAACTGACTGAGGGTATATAATTTACATATATGATATCCAAAATATAGTACGATATCCAAACTTTGTTGCTGTTGAGAAAAATATTTTTTTTTTTTCGTTCAATAAATATTGTTACTAAATATTTATATGAATCCCCGAACTACCTTACAATTGCGCATTCAAGCAATGTATTAATTGATTCAGAGAATTTCGTAATTAAGGATGAAAAAATAAACAATTTTTCATGGAAAAATCGGTTTAGGCTATATCTCGTATGTAAGGACCGATATCTGAAATTTGCATTTATTGTATATTAGTAGCCTCATTTTATAACCAGAACTGCTTTTATGCAAAAAAAAAAAATTTCAGGACAAAATCATTTTATGCTATACCTCGGGTATAGGGTATATGGACTGATATCGGAAATTTCTATTTTCTGTATTTTATTAACCTCAGGTTATAAAACCAGAACTGTTTTTAAGAAAAAAGAATTCATGAAAAAATCGGTTTATGCTATATCTTGGGTTAACATATGTGGGCTGATATCGGAAATTTGCAGTTTCTGTATTTAAATAACCTCATGTTATAATCAGAACCTCATGTTATAATCAGAATACAAAAAAATTTTTTTAAAAAAATTTTATACAAAAAAATTTTTTCCATGGAAAACTCGGCTTAGACTATATCTTCAGTATATATAAACCGATATCGGAAAATTTAAATTTCTGTATTTTAGTAACATCTTTTCAAAACCAGAACTGCTTTTAAGCAAAAAAAGAAATTAAAAATCGGTTTAGGCTATATCTCAGTTATACATGGACCGATATCGGAAATATTCATTTTCTATATAATCAGAATTGCTTTTAGACAAAACACTTTTTATCATGGAAAAATCGGTTTAGCCTATATCTCGGGTATAGGTATATGCACCGACATCGGAATTTTTTATATTAAACTGCTTTTAAGCAAAAAAAAACACTTTTTCATGGAAAAATTGGTTTAGGCTATATTTCAGGTATATATAGACCGATGTCGGAAATTTTAATTTTCTCTGTTTGGTAACCTACTTATATTACCAGAACTGGTGTTAAGCAAAAAAAAAATTTTATTTCGCTTACGCGACATTTTGATGAAATATCAGTTTTGGCTATATCTCGGGTATATATGGACCGATATCGGGAATTTTTTTTTTTTTTTGTCTTGCAAACGCCATACTTAATAATTATATGAAGTTTGAAGCAAAACAAAAATGTTTTTTTTCAAATATTAATGGTTTTTTCTCGGAATTTTGCATATATCTCAATTATATGTGATCCGATTTTACTGAATTTCAATAGCAAATCCATGAATCCATGAATGATGGATAGAATGGTGTAAAAAAAAGTTTCTAAGTCTAATGTCTTTCTCAGAAACGCTATTTAAACGACCGAGAGGCGGACATCGCTTAATCGACTCGTCTATGAATTCTGATTCAGAATATATATATATATATATATATATATATATATATATATATATATATATATATATATATATATATATATATATATATATATATATATATATATATATATATATATATATATATATATATATATATATATATATATATATATATATATATATATATATATATATATATATATACATGATACATATATATATCACAAACTTATCTATACCCTTTAAATTTCTGTGAAGCGTATGTTTTCCCCCATATTTTATAAGGCTTCATCGTCGTCACTTGAAATCGACACAAACATTTTTTCATTTATTTACTCGTAGCCAAAAACACTTGAATGTTGTCGACAGCTTCTATCTATCGCTTAGGTCTAGGAAATACGGAAGGCCTATCAATGAATACATAATTGCTGTCGAAGGCGAATGTGTACCCGAGTATTTTTTGATGTCGACGACGATGACGCCTCTTGGAATATGGGGTATTATTTTTTCTGAACATCCGGTTAAAAGCTTAAAATATTTTTATTAAATTTTATGTAAATAATTTTAGCTTCTTTTTCTTGTGTTTGTATTAAATTGGTTTTTGCTTTAACATTTTTTCCTGTTGTATAATATCTAAATGTTTCTGATAATTTTGTCTGCAGCATTAAATAGCATCATACAATAGACTATTGTTTGCAAATATAGCATTTCAGAGGGGGTAAAAGGTTTTTGCGGTATTAATAAAATGTTTTCATAAAAGTAATAAAATGCATATGAATATGTATTGTATTAGAGTATGATTTCACGCTTAATACGAGTAACAAAAAAACACTAACAGAGAAAGCACAATGCCAGACAACAACTACTCATACTTAAAAATTATTTCTGTGCTTGTTTATGAATGTCTCTTTAATTTTTGTTAATGCATTGTTTAGTTGTTTACTCGCTCACTCACTCACTCACTTGGTAGTGAAACTGGCTGGCAGTGGAACAAGCTATTGCTGTTTCATATGAAATGCTTATTAAAACGTTTGCTGGGTATTCGTAGAGATATATGTACATACATATGTACATACATATGTACATACATATGTACATGTATATGTACATAGAAGCTATTAAAATTTATGAATTATTGTTTAGGATATTCTCTGGCCTTAAGTGGCTGGGTCTGGTGTTAAGCAAAAATTATTGATTTTGACTTAAACTAACAACAACAATCTGACAGTTTATTTTGTATTATTATATATTTTCCAAACAATCTGCTTTTGCTGAGCTAAAAATGAGCAATTTAATGAGTTTTTTTTTTAATATAAATTATTTTTCATTTTATCGTAGAATGTTGAGGGCCTGAGTTAAAAGTCGTTAAATATATGACCAGGGCTGAAATTACAAAAGATAGTCGGAGATATTCGTCCTTTACATGAGAGGCCATAAATAATAATTTTTTCTCAATGAGTATTTACAGGAAATGTCACATAATCAATAAATATTATTTACTTCTGATACACAATTTAACGTTTAGGTTTAGATAAATGTTTTTAAAAGAACAGGATATTAAAATGCTGATTTATTCAATTGATAGTGTTTTATGGCGGAAAGATAATTTTAGTTTTAGATTAAGAGTTGAGAGAGGCATAAAAAATCATATTGTTTAAACACAATAAATAGTTATTCATAAAACAATAGCTGATGAATATGTCATTAGCAAATTTTAGCTAATTGTTTAGCCTGCACAGCATATAACTTGATATCATTATATACTTAATTCCAATTTTTTTCAATTACTTTAATTGCTATCAATCCCATAATGTGTTTATCAAATTAATTCAACACGTATCACAGTTATTGCTTCGTATATGAGTGATTCTCATTTTAAATGCAATTTTTTTTCAACTTTACCAATTTAATTGCTCAAAATACGAGAACCTCATACTACATTTTTTGCCTTCTTTAAAAAATCCTGAAATACAATTATATATTTGGAGATTGTAAAAATTTTTTGTATTGAGTGTTACTTTTGCTTCCACAACTGTTCTGGAAACAATTTTTGCGAAAGGAATAGTCATAAAAAAGTGAACACAAGCATTATATATTCTCCGCCTCATTCTATGTGTCCTGAAATAAAAGTATATATTTCGAGTTTTCAACAATTTTCTGTATTGAGTGTTATTTTTCTGTCTTGGTTGTTCTAGAAACAACTTTTGAGAAACGAATAGTCATAAAAATGTAAACAAAGGCATTATACACTTTTATGCTTTATACAAGGGATCACGAAATAAAATTATATATACAGAGTTCCTTACAGTTTTCTGTATTGAGTGTTACTTTTGTTTTCATGATTATTTTGGAAATGGTAGTTTCGAAAGGAATAGTCATCAAAAAGTGAGTATAGGCCTTATACATTTTTTTCTCCTCATTCAAACGATCCCGAAATAATATTATATACTTCCAGTTTTTAAAATTGTCTATATTAAGTGTTACTTTTGCTTAAATGTTCTTCTAAGCATGATTTTTGTGAAAGGAGTAGTCATAAAAAATTGAGTATAGACATCATTAAAAGAATCCTGAAATAAGATTATATATATCGAGTTTTTAATAATTTTGTGTATAGAGTGCTATTTATGCTTTCATGATTATTATGGCAATGGTTTTTTCAAAAGGAATAGCCATAAAATAGTGAGTATAGTTATTCTACATCTCGCGCCCCAGTCAAAGGATCCAGAAATAAGTTTACATATATCTAATTTTTAGCAATATTCTGTATTGAGTGTTACTTATGCCTCCATGATTGTTCTAGAAGTAACTTTTGCGAAAGGAAAAGCCACAAAACGGTGACCTTAGACATTTATATTTTCCGCTTCATTCAATAAATATTTTTCGAGTTATTAGCATTTTGTTGTTATTTTTGGTTTCATTGTTGTTCTGCAAATGATTTTTGCAAAGGAAATAGTAGTCAAACGTGATTGTAGGCGTTACACATTTTTTCTATTATTCGTAATATTCTGGAAAAATACGAATTATTTCGATTTTTAACAATTATCTGTATTGAGTGCTTTTGTTATCATGTTTGTTCTGGAAATCATTTTTTTGAAGGACAAGTCATAAAAACTTAATATAGACTAAAATTTGTCGATATTTGTCCATCTATTTTTCTATAGCTTTTGGCACAAGGAGAAAAAAGTTCCGCTACGACAATATATAAAAATCATTTTCGGAGAAATACGAAAATCTTTATTCAGAGTGTCATTCATATTTTGTCTCTTGGTACCGATCTCGGACAGAGTGGATCTTCAACTGAATGAGTACGAATGCCAAATGTAGCTGTCATCTACAAAAGTGTGGTTAGGGTTTGAAGTTTGTACATAAAAAGTAATTAAGGAAAGTAAAAATTAGAGTAGGAGAAACAAGCGAGTCACAACCCTAAATTAATCTCGAAATCGTTTATAACCTGCATAGTAATTCGAGATTGCTCTAGAGACTATTAAATAAAATCGTCAATCTTCGCATAGGTGTGAATGTCGTTTGCTTGCCGTTTTAAAGGAGCCGTACAAATAAAAACTTCAATCTTCATTTGGGCTTTGGCTCAAAATGCACGTCGTATTTTTCTTCTGACCACATTTTAATTGCAACAAACATCAAATTAAACTTTTTTCTATCACAACAAAAGGCGAACAGATAATTAGCTGTAAACTAAAAAATAAAAACTCTTTAGTGCTCTGGAGACGATCAAATAAAATCGTCAAACAGTGCATTTATGATCGTCGTAAGCTACTTGTTTTTAAGGATATGTTGAAATAAAAATGTCTATTACCATTTTTATTTTGACATAATATATTCATATATTTTTTATATTGTTTGTCCATACACATCGTCAAGGATAACAAACTTAAAACATATGACTTTTTGTTTGTCAATCACAACACAAGACAATCAAGTAGTAAGCTGTCAAACAAAAAAATCTAAAGTTATTGATTTTTATCAATTATTGTCGACAAAGCGTACATGCAGATGAAAAGTACGTCTACACGCACACAATTATGTGATTGATGGGTTGTAGTAGATTTGAATGAAAATCTCAAACAAGATCTTAAGCGTTTACACTTCTGTAAGACATATCTTGTAAAACTTCATTTTCATAAAATTTATATCTGCAAAGTGTTTGACAACAGAAAGTAAATCACAATTTATTTATCCCGTAAAAGCATAATTTATTATTGCAGGCGTTGTGACCCAGTTGTATACAGTTGTATAAAGGAGTACTTACAAAAATGTATTAAATTTCATCGCAATCCAGTGTCAAATGAGATATAATTTTGTATGGAAAATTCTGTATGGAAATGCCTCGAAATTCTGTATTTACAAGATTTCGCTTTGGTGTAAATCAAATACGAGTAAAACTGAAGCAAATTAGATTTTCAAAACTAAATGTGTATTTTGTAAAATATCTTGAGGACAGAAAAAAAACCATTTGTTATGAGAATCACCCACATACTTACATCTATTAGCATGCGTGCCTAGCACATGTGCTACTTGATCTGCTTTTGAAAACTAGTTACATTTAATTGTATTATTATTTAATTTTCTTCATACTCGCAAACTTAATAATATTTATGATTTTTCATGAAAACTTTATTTATCAAATATTTTATTTTGTGGCACTAAAAGCTATTTTTTGTCCATTTGATATTAAAATTTCATCTATATTTAATAAGGTTAAAAAATTATTGAAAAACAAATGGTTAAAAAAATTCATTTTCATAAAATTGTTAACGAAAATGCATATGAAATATATTTGTAAGTTTTCTTTATTTGTTTTTATAAAATCTGCCATAAAAAAGCTTGAATTTTATTTTATGTTTTTTTTTACTCTAAAAATTCAATTATTGCTCCATAAAATTTGATATTAAACAAAATTTATATATTTTATTATTGAACCATGAGGTTTGTTTTAAACGATTTTTTATTGTTAGTTCTTTGATAATTTGAAATTAAAAAATAAGTGAAAATGGGGTTTTTTGACAAATAGGTAGAAAAAAAATTTTCTAAAAAAAAATTTTTTTTATTCATCTCATCTTGATATTCATTTGCATCTTGATTTTAAACTATATTTAAGATTAATGTTTAGCAACTCTTTCTCTCTCTCTTTCTCTCTCTCTCTCTCTCTCTCTCTCTCTATTTCCCTCTTTCTTTTTTTGTCAAAAGTGAGTTTTTAGGGCAACTAAATTATGAAACAAAACTAGGCGTTAACGATGTTTTTCGTATAACTTGACCTAACAATATGCCAGAGACGGCGGGAGTAAAATAGACTATTTTATTATAATAGAGATGTTTATGTTCTCACTTTGAAACACGAATACTCTCAACAATATTACCATAATTTTATTAAATCTCATACATTCTGTAAACAAAAATGTTTTTTTGAAGTTTTCGCGAATTAAAAAAAATAAAATAAAACAACACATCAAAGAAAACTTTTTTTCTAAATTAAAGAAAAAAAACTGGTATTACAGAAAAATTGGTCGAAGCACAAAGTCTAACTTCTAATAGTAATTAGAAGAATATTTGTAGAAGTTTAATACTTAACAGATTTTTTGCGCAATCAATATAAAGGCATCAAATGATAGTCTCTGAAGTTACAATTTTTGTGGGAGCCGTGTTTATTTGAAGTTACGGTCGTATTCTGTTTCCTCAGAAAGTAGATAAATGTCGCTCACATGACAATTGAAGGACTTGTATTCAGTTTCAATGCAATATTTCACCGAACGATGTGTTAAGGACTGTAGAAGCTTCCCACAATAAAAAGTAAGTTTTGTTTACAATAAGTGTTAGTTACGGCCTTTTCGTGGTTATGGTTCAATGTGATTTAATGTTTTTTGTGTAGTGTGTCCCAATTTGATTTGTGTTCTGAAAGTTCTGGTTCTGTGTAAATATGAACAAATTTTAAACAAAACGTGTTTCCAAAATAAAAGGGCCAAAAATTATATATAAAATTAATGTGAAAATAGCAAAGTAGAAACTAACTATGTAGCCGTACGAGTATTAGCCAAAGTTGTTGCATTCAAATAATCTCACTCAAACAAATGTGTGCATTTTGTTCTTTTTTTTTCTTTAAATATATTTTTGCCATAAAATATGTTTTATTACGGAAAAAGCATATAATAAAATTGCAATTTTAAAACATGCAAAAAATGTTTCAAAAACTAAAAGCAACAACAAAAACATCCCATGAAGTTGAAAATATATGAATGGTTACTAATGTACTTCTAATGGTTCATAAATTGTTCAAGGTACGTACACATGTATGTAAATGTACTAGTTTGTGTGTTGACACAAAGCATGAAATGTGTATGTGTATGTGTATGTGTGTGTGTGTGTGTGAAATTGCGAAAGTAGGGGTATATAACTCATAATTTTTCCATTTTTTTTTCTATTTTGCAGCAATGGTACTTACGGAGTGATATTAGTTTTGAATGACGCAGTAAAAAATTAGGTCAGTAGACGACGTATTGGTTCAGTGACCGAGCCATCAAAGAAAATTAATATCCCTTAAGCACAATAGCTCGAGTGCAATAAAGAAAGCAACCAGCAATAACGGTTTGCATGCATAAAAAATATGAAAAGAAAAACATCATCATCATACGCTGATACGCTGAAATTGCATGAAATGAGCTCTTCAGCCGGCAAAATTTAAAAGCCAGAAAAAACTATAAGCATTTTTGTAATGAACAGAGGTGGGAAGGTCACTCAAATAGGGTGTGCAAATATTTTCTTTCCCCCATTCAATTATTTATTGAATCTTCACAAAGTGAACTAACAATAAATATTCAAATCTTAATACTAAATACACAAAATTAATTAAGTCTAGCCAATGATAGACAAAAATGTTTTATTTTACAGGTAAACTCACCTATTTAACGTTCTGATGGTGGCAAGGATATTTCTTCTTCTCAACCGAGAGTGGCCTTCAAAATTATGTATATTACGTGCCAGAGGATTTGGGTGAAGTTCTAGATTACTGATATACCTTATCGCGTACTTTGAAAATTAGTCCTTTACAAGAGGAACACAGAGTTCCTTATGAATTCGTGAGTTTTTTAAGTACCATGGAGCTGCAGTAATCGTTCGAGGAATTTGATTATGTCGCCTTTCAATTTTTTCAATGTTAGATGTGCAAATATAAATTTTCAAACTAAAGCACAGTCTTAGGCAGTGGAAAAAATATGAAAACTCTGGGACTTTAACGTTTTTGGGAGCTCTCAAAAAGTTTGTAACCGATTCGCCAAACGAATCGGAACCGGTTATTCATATTCGGTGTGCGTTTTGGCCATGGAACTTGTATTATTAACGGTCATTAGATTATTTGTGAAAATTGAAATTGCCATATTGTTTCCGGGGAAGTGGGGGATTTTGGCGATTTCTGAAGCCCATTTTGGGAATTCAAAAAAAAAAACCCCGGAAGGCGGTATACAAATAATTATTTGTTCAATATTGATATCGTATCTGTTTTAAAGGCAACAGACCCTCGGGAGGTTGTTAGTCCCCGAAAAAAGCCACGCTAAACAATTATCAAGGATACTAACACCCCCTTCCTGCGTTTTAGGTTTCAACCACAGCCAGTATGTTTTAGCCAAGGTAGGCAACTCAACCATGATCAGCCCGGGTTGAACTGCAAGAGAACCACCCGGGGGCCCTGCTGATCTCCGTTCTGCCAATTTATACCTTTGGTAAGGGTTTCGGAAGCCAACACAACATAAGTCAAACGAAAGACCCCTTCCCCTCTTTGCCGAAAAACAGAGGGTTCTGGTTAGGAATACGCCAAGGCAAAACGTGTTCACTAGGGGATTCCCTGGGAGGTCCACATAAAGATTTTCAGCAATCAAAATAATTTGTATTTTTTTGAAGTAATTCAAGAACGAAATTGGGTGATTAAATTTTCGCCAAATGCTTATTTTGTGTTCTTTTTTTTACATGTTGTAGTCAGTAGCCTGCTGTCTTGAATGTGTTTAATGCATAAGTAACTTAATGGCACAAAAAAATTTTACAAGCCCCTTCTCTGCATTAATAATTGTTTCTTACTTATTCCTTTTCATTTAATTTTATGTAAATGCATACGAAGTCTTGAGCATTATTGTGCATGAAATCATATTTATTGATGTACATGCATATGTATTTGTAAAACATCTACAAGAACTTTGAGTTTATAAGTGTATGTGGAAAATTGCAACTTTAAGATTGCGTGCTTTATCGCAAAATAAGATTTTGGTAACATCAGCGTCACTCAGACTCATTTTCCTAATATATTTTTTTACACCTTCTAGGGGCTTTTATGTAGTAGAATTGTATGCATGATTTTTTGCACTCTTAACACACTTAACGTACAATTAGATGAGGTCATAAGAAATCCTTACAAAGAAAATTTATTTTGTTGCCATTAAAAAGGCTTTAAATTTCTAAAAGAAAAATGTTTAAACATAGATTTTTATATAAAAAACTATTTTTCTACTACAAATCCTATAGCCATTTGTTATTAAAGAACATTTAATAAGGTTCCCTTAAACATTCTGTTTTTTCTGCTAAAACAAAAAAATCATAAAAACTAAAACACAATTCACTTTAATTTACTTAAAAGCCTAAAAATACATTCTCTAAAACTCACACTTTTAATATTTTAATTAAAACCTAAAACACTCACTGGCTGCCTTCTCAATACGCCTTTAATCTAAACATTCAACAAAAATTAATAAGAAATTCTCATCTTGAATTATTTATTCATCGCAACGAATTGAGTTCGGACAGGTTAAGTGTTTTTGGGATATAAAAAACACAAAACTTCTTTATTGGCAAGAAAATTCTCTAGAGCATACCTTTTGGCGGATGGATAAATATTGAAAAGATGGCAATCAAACAAAATGGAAATATTTCAAGTATTTTTTCTTAAGTTGACATAAGTGCTGGTAATTTATATAGCAGAAATCAAAGCCATGATAATATTAAGAAATGCTGAAGACTAGCTGGATTGGCAAATAAATGTCATAAATTAAAGCTGTCAAGTAAATATTTATCTTTGATGGATGTTTACACTTTTATTTCAAAAACAGGGTGTCCGCCCGAAAGGTATTTTACTATTCAGTTTTTTTTTAAGATCTAGAACAATTCTAGTTCAGCTCTATTTCAATTATTTTTTAGTTTAGATTGAGTTCTAGTTCCGTTCTTTTACTGTGGTTTTTCAGAGCAGATTTAGTTCTCTTTAGATATAATTGAGTTCTAGTTCAATTTTATATCAATTCTATATAGTTCTTGTTTAGATATTTTTCATAATTACGAGTAATAACTAATTGAGTTTCTGTTCTAGTGTGTTCTAGTTCAGTTTTAGTACATATACATATATTTGAAAGCATTTTCATTTCCAGTTCACTCAGTTTTATTACATATGCATATATTTGAAACCTTTTTCATCTCTAGTTCACTTCTTTTTATTTAGATCTCTTAAGTTCTTTTTGTTTAGTTCCATTTCCAATTTAGCCAAATTTAAGCTAGGTTTAAGTCGCTTTTTACTTACAGTTCAGTTTTTACCTAGTTCTGTTTCAGTTATTTTTGTTTAGTTCTAATCTGTTCTTTTTGTAGAGGTGCACTTCTAATAAAAATGCGAACCAGCTCTCATTAAGTTCTGTTTTAATTCTTTTCCACTTCTAGTTGACTTCTCATTTAATTCTGTTACAGTCTTTTATTAAAACTTGTTCACTTCTCTTTTAGATAGATAGTTTTGTTTTTTTAATCCTATTCAGTTCTTGTTTAGAAATTATTTATATCTAGTTGAGTTACCGTTCCAGTGTTTTAGTGTGTTCTTCTTTTAGTCTAGTTCTAGTCTATCTAGTTCAGATTTAGAAAAGAATTCAAGTTTTCTATATTCTATAGCCGGTCACTAGTGCGTGTGTGCAGTGTATCGTGAAACAAATTAAATCTTAAAAGTTAAAACTTATAAATTAAATAAGGAATTTAAAACTTATAAACTAAACTTAAGAACTATAACCTAAAACTGAACTAAAGAACTATAAATTAAAACTAAGCTTAAGAATTATAATATAAAAATATATGAACTGAATAAATTAATTAATTAAAACAATAAATAGAACTGTTTTTTTAAGAGGAAATGTCAAGCCAAATAAGGCCATCCTACAAATTCTATAGCTAGCTATACTTGACTATACTTGAAATCTTTTTTCACTTCTAGTTAATTTTTTTTACTCAGATGTCTTTAGTTATTTTTTTGAAGTTGCTATTCCAATTTAGCTAAATTTCGGCATTATTTTAGTTATTTTTTATCACTATTACTCAATAAAAGCTTTCAGTTATTTTTGTTCTGTTTAATTCTTTTTATAGAACTAGTTGTAGTTAAAAAGCAGTCCTGTTCTAGTTCAGTTCGATTTCAATTCATTTCTACTTCTAGTTGACCTTTAATTTAGTTCTCATGTAGTAAATTTTCTATGCTAATGCAGAAAGACTGTACAGTAGTTAGTTAGTTCAGTTTTGAGTTCTCTTTCGTTTATTTTTGTTCTGTTCAGTTTTTTTATATCGGGTGGTTAAATTTCAAGGGCCGATGTTGAATGTGAACCACACCTAAACGCCAAGTTTTTTTCCAAATTTTATTTAACATTTCTCTATTTCAGACTTATTTAATTTGAACCATGGAGAGATACACAAACCAACAACGTGTTAAAGTTATCCAGACTTATTATGAAAATGATGATCAATTTTCGAAGAAAATCATCTTCAGTGATGAGGCACATTTTCACCTCATTGGATTCGTCAATAAACAGAATTGCCGCATTTGGGCGAATGAGAATCCAAGAGTGACTGTCGAAAAACCAATGCACCCACAAAGAGTGACTGTTTGGTGCGGTTTATGTGCTGGCGGCATCATCGGGCCGTATTTTTTCCAAAATAAGGCCGGTCAGGCAGTTACTGTGAATGGTGTTCGCTATCGTGAAATGATAACGAACTTTTTATGGCCCGAATTGGAAGATATGGATGTAGACGATATGTGGTTTCAGCAGGACGGTGCCACTTGCCACACAGCTAACGAAACAATTGCTCTTTTGCGCAACAAATTCAATGGCCGTGTTATCTCACGTAATGGCGATGTCAATTGGCCGCCAAGATCATGTGGTTTGACACCGTTGGACTTTTTTCTTTGGGGTTATTTGAAAGAAAAGCTGTACGTCGATAAGCCAGCAACAATTCAACAGCTAAGGGATGAGATACTTCGGCACATTAACGACATAGAACCTCCATTATGCCTCAGGATCATGGAAAATTTGGACCATCGGATGGAGGTGTGCCGCCGTAGTCACGGCGCCCATTTGGTCGATATTTTGTTCCACGCATAATTGAGTAGTACCAATATATCATAATAAAATAAAATTACAATAATTTCCTAAATAGTTTGTGTTTTATTCAAAATCAACATCGGCCCTTGAAATTTAACCACTCTTTATTTTAATTCTATTCAGTTCTTGTTTAGACATAATTCATATCTAATTGAGTTACCGTTCCAGTGCTTTAGTGTGTTCTTTTTTTAGTCTTCTGAACTATATAGACTAGAAGTCTATCTAGTTCAGATTTAGAAAAGAATTCAAGTTTTCTATATTCTATAGCAGTTGAGGCAGTCGGTCACTAGTGCGTGTGTGCAGTGTATCGTGAAACAAATTAAATCTTAAAAGTTAGAACTTATAAATTAAATAAGGAATTTAAAACTTATAAACTAAACTTAAGAACTATAACCTAAAACTGAACTAAAGAACTATAAATTAAAACTAAGCTTAAGAATTATAATATAAAAATATATGAACTGAATAAATTAATTAATTAAAACAATAAATAGAACTGTTTTTTTAAGAGGAAATGTCAAGCCAAATAAGGCCATCCTACAAATTCTATAGCTAGCTATACTTGACTATACTTGAAATCTTTTTTCATTTCTAGTTAACGTTTTTTACTCAGATCTCTTTAGTTATTTTTTTGAAGTTGCTATTCCAATTTAGCTAAAGTTCGGCATTTTAGTTATTTTTTATCACTGTTACTCAATAAAAGCTTTCAGTTATTTTTGTTCTGTTCAATCCATTTTATAGAACTAGTTCTAATTAAAAAGCAGGCCTGTTCTAGTTCAGTTCTATTTCAATTCGTTTCTACTTCTAATTGACCTTTAATTTAGTTCTCATGAAAAGCACAGAAAAGTAGTAAATTTTCTGTGCTAATGGAGGAAGAATGTACTGTAACTAGTTAGTTCAGTTTTAATTGAGATCTCTTTCGTTTATTTTTGTTCTGTTTAGTTCTTTTTGTAGAACTGTAGTTCTAGTTCAGTTCTATTTAAATTCGTTTCTACTTCTACTAGACTTTTAATTTAGTTCCATTTCAGTTCTCTTTCAGTGTCTGTTTCTTTGTATTTTACAAACAATATAATTGCGTTTTAGTTCAGTTACATTTCTAGTTCAACTCCATTTAAGTGCAGTTTCAGCATAAAATTTTGCAGGAACTCATAATTTTATGAAATGTTTCCTCCCCATGTCAAAGTAATTTTAAGTTCTAACGATATATCTTCTTGCGTAATACAAATTGTTTGTGCTTTAAAAGCATTTAATTGCAATTTTATTTACAAACATTTATTTTCAACATTGAAGCAATATTGCGGTTAAACAAATTGCTTTCAATCCCTTAAATTAAAATTGCAGTTTTGTTGAATATCTTAAAATAATATCATTTTAAGAAGAGAACTTCATCTTGTTTTTCTGCCATGTACCAAATTTTATGACTTTGAAATGGTTTTTAATATTTATTTTACTAACAACGAATCAACACTCATACTGCCGACATTTATTGGCATAAACTCTTCTACAGGGTCGTAAATACCACTCAGACAACTTAAAATCAACACCGCAGCTGAGCAATTTTTCTCATTTGGAAAGTGGATTTTCTCGACAAACACAAACGAGCAGTCAGCTTTTCGCCTGCTCAAGAAGCAAAAAACAAACGAAAACTATAGATTTCTGCTTTTCAAACCGTAGAAATCGTCTTCGCAACTGTCGACAGAGACGTCATTGTTGTTGTTTTTGTAGAAACAATAATAAAATGCTTTTGGTGGTTTATTTGTCTTAAGTAGGTAAATAAATTTTTGTTGGAAAATTAGCATTTTCATTGGCGTCATTTCATTTTCAATGGCATAAAACGAAAAGCATGAAGAAGCAAAAAGGACTTGCAAATACCAACTTAAAAACTTGTTTAGGAATTCATTTGCAAAATTAATCGAATTTATGAATTGCTATATTTTCACTTTGAAGTGGCAGTTTAAGACGAAGTTAAGTTTGAAAGATGAAAAACGAAAAACTTGTTCTTCTAACAAGGATTCAAATTGTTGTGTCATGACTTTAATTTAAATATAATTGCTTTTTTCCATAACTCAAAGCAGTTTTCTTTTTTCTAAATTATGTTGTTGGAGCATTTTATTATATTTTTTTTTTTTTGAGAACCAAGAAGTTTGATAATATTCTTTGACATTTAAAAAGGATTTGTTGGCATTTAAGGATATTTCTTTTTTTTTCATAACATCAAGAGCAGAAAAAATTGTAGATTGGTTTTATTAAATATCAATAACAAAAAAAAAAATAAAATAAAAACGTGAGAAGAAGAGAGGATTTGACAATTTATATACAGAAATTAAATTAAAATAAAACAGAGCTGAGTATGAATTTATCAATAACTAGTCAATAAATGATCTGAAGTTAAATTGAACTGATCCTATGTAAATAGAACTACAAAAACTGCTTTAAAATTAAGCCAAACTGAATATGATTTAAAGTTGAACTTAAGTTTAACTGGAGCTGATATAGAAATTTATTAGAATCGTATTGAAAATTAATGGAGCTACAAGTAATATGGTGCTAAACTAGATCATTGCTTTAAATAAACTATATTTTTTTTTAAGAAATTAAAAACTTTCTATTAAATTTAAGTTTAATTCAATTTGAACCACAGTTTTACTCCAAATATACAACAAAATAATAATCAAAAATATATATTTAATTTTTTGTTATTTGCACTGGCCATACAAAAATTAGAAGATTCTTTTAGGATTTGTCTATTCAGCCAAATTAACTAACAATCACCATATGCTTGCTGGGATGTTTAAAAAATGCCTTTAATAGCACCAGATTAACTCCCTTTTTTATGTTTGTGTTTGTTAACTCTAAACGTTTTGTACTCGTATATACAACAACTTTTGTATTTAAAATCCCCTTTTAAAAGCTATTGACACTTAAACTTAACTCCCAATTGATGACATGATATGACAGGTTTGTATTTTTATGTTTGAAAAACAAACAATTTTTAATAAAATTAAATGGAATGAAGGGATCACAAGTTTGTTGCTAGGTGTGTTTGTTTTTTGTTATAAATATAAAAAATTTATTAAAAGAAAGCATATTTTCTGTCAAAAGTTAGCTGACAAACAATCAAAAATATTTTGACACAGGTGTTTATATTAAATCAGAGATTAAATCAAACAGGTTTACAAACGAAAAAAGCTTAAAAGGATCCAACGACCCTTGTTGACAAATTGAGAGCAGGATATTTGTTTAATAGTTAAAAGAAAATTACGGAAAACAAACTAACATGGTGAGGAAAACTTAAAAGTTTGATTTTTTTTATACATTTTTGGATAACAAGTGAACGGAGAGTTATAAAAAGTAAGACAATAATTTTTTTCCTGTTCTTTTCCAAAAGTTAAAATTGATCAAAATAAATGATGAAACAGAACTAGGGCATGACGTTTTTCTCCATACAATATGGCATAAAATAACGCCAGAGAATGCGGTCGTAAAATAGAATCTATTTTATTTTGGCAGCGATTTTTCTTATGCTCTCACTTTGAAGCAGAAAAGCTTTCAACAATATTACCACACTTTTAGTAAATTTCATACATTTTGTAAACAACACCAAAGCTTCAAAAGCTTTACTGTGAGGAAAAATTAAAATAAAAGAAAAAGCTTTTTTTACCTAACAAAAAAGAAGATTAAATGACAGTTTGTGAAGTTACAGCCGTCTTTTCAATTATGTGCCTGTTTTCTCTGAGAGTCGATTTTGCTTGAAGTTGCGGACGTATTCTGTTTCATCATTAAAGTTTTAGTTTGTTTTTAGTAAAATAAAGATCTAATTAATTTTATTTTCTAGTTAAATTATAGAAAAAATATAGTTCACTTAAAGTAAAGTTGTAGTTCAATTTTAATTCCAATTCAATTTTAATTCCAACCAAAGAAAGTCTACTTAAGCTTAAATTTATTTAAAAAAAATCTAGTTTTTTAACGAAAGATCTAGTTCATTTAATTTTCATTTTTAATTCAGTAGTTCTATATATTAAACTTCGGGTACTTCAAACTTCTAGTTCACTTCTATGTAATACATTCTAGTTAAGTTTTACTAAATTTCTGATAAAACTATAAATTAGTTGTAGAAAAATTAATTTAAAGCAATAGTTCAGTTTTAGTTTAAATACAATATGTTAAAGTTCAGGTACATTAAAGTTCTAGTTCACTTCTATATAGTTCATTATAGTTAATGTTTTCTTAAGTTTAAGTTAAGTTCTAGAAAAGATCTAGTTCATTTAAAGTAAATTTGTAGTTCAGATTTAATTCCAGTTCAATTTAATAAAATTCAGGAACATCATAGTTCTACTTCACTTCTATAAAGTTCATTATAGTTAAGTTAAACTTAAATTCTAAAAGGATCTGGTTGTATGGCCAGTGCAAATAACAAAAAATTAAATATATATTTTTGATTATTATTTTGTTGCATGTTTTCTGGCCTGCTCAGATTTTAATGTTTAAATGTTTAAAAGACGATGATTACAAATGTTATTGATTTTATTACACTCTAGTTTCTATATAGATGGTGTAATTTAATAAGAATTGAGTTTTATTCACTGTTTTAGCTTCTAATATTGATACCAATCAAAAAATTATAAACAGCTTGTTTTTTATGGTTCCTATGTTTCTGTCCATATGTCGATGTTTCATAGGAGCTACCCTAATCATCAGTAGAGTTTGAACATTTTTGAGAAATATTCTCAAACATTTGACATTATATTCCAACAATCTAAATAAATTATGGAGAATTTAAAAAGAAAAAAAATGTTTTAACACAAAAAACAAACATTCTCTTTTACACACGAGTGCATTTCTTTTTATGGTAATTTCTCTTAAAGTCTATGTGACGACACTTCTTGCTATACGCTGGAATAGTTCAGCACGGTCCAGGGTCGACTCATTAAAATAAAAATAGTAAAGAATTAGTCTTCCGTTCTGGATCTTTATTAAAATATATATATTTCTTTACACACGCTCACGTAGTGTGGTGACACCATCGACGGCTGACGTTTGATCGGGATTGCAGGCCGGTATGAAGAAATTAAAAACTCCTACAATGATCAAATGCGCCTGATGTCGTGCTAGAGTATAATTAAAAACTCCTGCATATGGTAAAGGTATTAATAACCCCTTCAGCCAACCTAGGCCAACTGCTCTTAGGAGAATTAAAAACTCTCGCTCGACGCGTCAAACTGTGTTAAAATAGACCACTCACGGAGTAAAAGGTAAGAAATTAAAAACTCCTCCCCAACTACTTGCTGGACACTTTACCACAGTTGTGATCACCCAAAGATAAGACATTTTAAAATAAAATTGAAAACTCCTATTCAAAGGCACGTCTTACCTTTAGGCCAGCCACCGACCAACTGCCCAGAATATGCTGATGCTCGTGCTTTTATACTCTACCCTGAGCACACATACACGTACCAACATCTAACCGCAACCATATGTGTGGCTGTGTTTAGCCGACATCTCATGGCCGTTAGGATGGCATGTTAGGAAATTTGTCTTAACAATTGTTTACCAAGCTTTGTTAAGTTTTTTTGCATACGGCCGTCAAAGTTTAATCCAATGATTAAAAATGCATTCAGCCCCTTTAAAAAAGTGCTTCTCATGACATTCCTAATAGACTCATCAGAACTGAAATTGCTAGCTGGCATGTTAGTGTTAGTGGTGGGGTAATATTGCACTACAAATATTATTTTTCCAATTAAATACAGAGCAAATTTAATAGTACAAACAATTAAGAGCTTCTTTATATAAATACTTAAGCCTTCATGCATAATAAAAAACCTAGAACAACTAACAAGCGGCTATCTTTCCTTTAAGGGAATTTATTCTCAAAAAGCTATCAGCTAGTTAGCTAGCGTAAGGATGTTTATGCATAATACCGTTAGTTTTTTAATGTCAAATTTCAGTTGGACCAATTGTTCACCATTTTGCCAAGTAGTAGTAGCTGTTTCAACATACACTTGCTGCTTAACTCAATCCTAAAAATAGACAAGAAAAAGTGTCAGCCAAGAAGACATGTTCACACGAACATTTTAAGCAACAACAGGCACAATATTTTACTCTCACATTATAACAACCCACATGTGTACATGCTCAAGCATGCTCCCAAAGTGCAAGAAGTGCCAATTACGTAGTGTAAGCAAAATCACTCGTGACATACTCGTGATATACTTAATTCTTTTTTTTATCCGTATTGTCGAATAAAATTGGCATTCGTGTACATAGTGTAGATATTACTGCAATGTAGTCTTCTTATAAGCTTAAGCAAAAATTTGTAATCTTAGATGTAGCTACACACATTTTGCTATTTTGCTTTTTTCCTATTGCAAATTTCATCTTAACAACATGAAAATCCCTATAGCTACAAAAATGTTTTATATTCAAACATAAAGGTAAACAAGTAATGAACAGATGCCAGCTCACTTTTACACGTCCTTGCACACATTTTTCCAAATTATATTAGTACGCTCTTAGTTATAAGGTTCATTAAAGCCAGATGTTGCTGATTGCATTGCAGCGTAGAAATTAGTTAAGTTATTTTTAGTAGTGTAGTGTAGCCTAAATGAGCAAAAAACTTTGTTGAAGTGTTTGCAACGGCAAACTAAATATTTAGTTCAGAACATTTATCCATAACAAGCTAACCACGATTATGAAAAACTTTCTGTAGTTATATGATCCTGATCATTAAAAGTTGTCTTTAGAAAAATAATGTTATGTAATAAATTGCCCTTACTCGTGAAAATCGTACCGTAGAAAACTAATTATGATTATGCAAAAAATTCCACAGAAAATAGATCATAAAAGTGGAAAAGTTTTTTATTAGAAAATTTCCCCTAATCATGAAAAACGTTTCTTTGCCAAATGTCCAAAATCTTGAAAAAAAAAATGTGCATGGAAAATTACCCCTGATCATGAAAAAAAATTCTTTGCAAAATTTTAAAGATCGTGCTAAATTCTTTTTTGGAAAATTGATCAAAATCATGGAAAATTTTATATAGAAAAGTTTTTCCATAACCATGAGCTATTTTCTATACAAAATTTTTGAATGATCATGAAAATTTTACAAAGGTTATATATACCAAATATTTAGTTCATGTGATTATGGAAAAAAGGTTTAACAGAAAAGTTATTCTGAATACAGAGCATATTTTTTTATAACAAGCTAACCACGATTATGAAAAAGTTTCAGTAGCAAGTTGGTATATGATGATCCATGATCACCATGGAAAATTTTCTGTAGAAAAGTAATCATGATAATGAGAAATCTTTATGTAGTAAATTCTGCGCTAATGGAGGAAGACTTTACTGTAGCAAATTGAAATTGAGCAATTTTTATGCAAAATTTTTGAATGATCATGAACATTTTACAAAAGTTATATTCACCAAATATTTAGTGCAGGTGATCATGGAAAAAATAATAATTTATAGAAAAGTGATCATGAATACAGCACATATTTTTCTATAACAATAATGAAAAATTTCAGCAACAAGTTGATCCATGATGATTCATGTTCATCATGGAAAATTTTATATAGAAAAGTAATCATGATCACGAACAATTTTTATGTAGTAAATTTTTTGTAGTAATGGAAGAATTTCATAAAAAAAAACCATTATGATGCTGGAAAACTTTTCAACAGATAATCGCTACTTGTTATGGAAATTTTTCCATGGAAAATTGTTCATAACTGTGGAAAAACTTGTTATAAAAAACATTCATGATCAAGGGCATATTTTCCATAGAACATGGAAATAAAAAAATTATTTTTAAGAAATAGAACTAAAAAAAATATTTATGAAAAAGTTTTCAACAAAAATTGGAACAAAATTAATTAATTAGAATATTGATATGATATTAATTTTTTATTGAAACGAGTAAAAGAAATCGTTCTATACAAAATTAATCATGATCATGGAAACAGTTTTTAATAGAAACTTGATCTTAATCATTAAAAATCATGCTATAGAAAATTACTCATGATCATTAAAAAAAAAATTCTTTAGAAAATTTAACACGATCATAAATTAATTTTCTATGGGAAACTGAACATGATCATGGAAATTTTCTTTATAAAAATTATAGAAATTTTTTCAATACCAAATTGAAGATGATCAGTAAGAAGATATACAGGATTTTAATTGTAATCATCTAAAATTTTTTTAAGAAGTTTCTTTTGTCAATTAACAACCTTTTATTTTATCTTCATTATTAATATATTATTAAAAGAAATTTCTGCAACAAATATTTCTTAATCTAACAGATTTTTCAATAAAATGTTTATCTTGCCTTTGGAACTTTCTGAACAGAAACTCTGACAGCCAGTTCGCCGATGCCGAAAGGATAAGTTCATTCGCACTCTAGGCGAAAGAAAATTGATTTGGGTTTTTCTAACTTTATTCAATGCGAACGAAGTGTCAAAATTCAATTAAAATACATAAGTACATGCGAACGAATAATAGTGATATAGACAAACCCAAATTGATTCGAATGTGAGTGACTAGCTTTCTTTCACATACATTTTCATTCGATATCCTCGAACAGGCTGTGAAAGCATTTTGATAACATTCACGAAACTGATACATTAAATTCAAATTAACAAAAGATATCATAAATTTATTGATCTTAAAGCTTTTCTAGCTGGAATTAAGTTCGTCTAAGTTGTGCAAAGCTCAATATTACCGTCTTAACTTTTAAAGTTCTGCTTGTTCTTTAAAGCACAAAATTTTGCCTTGAGCATGCATTATGCGCAGCTTTGTTAAGGCAGCAGCAATATTAGTAGTTTATGCTCTAAAACGCACACACTCTCATATAAACTAATCAATGTGCGATAATGTCATTCACTGTTCACAGTGTTTGCCTTGCAGCCGATTGTCGACTGGTAAGAGAGAACAGGTTAAATAAAGTAAATTCACAAATTTATTGAATAAAGCCACTTGCAATTCTCCAGCTAAATGCAATTGTTTCAAATATAACAATATTTCATTAACTATGTACAAACTGCTAATAAAGCAGGAAATTTATTGGCAGGTTTAATTTGAGAATTTTAGATTTTTGCTTGGCTTTGAATCGCACAAACTGTTTGGTTAAAATTATTTACTAGGAATTGTTATACAAACAATATACGAGTATAGAATTTTTTTGTTTCAAGGAAACTGCAATTACTGTAAATACTCACATTAACCAATTATGTTTGCTACTGCTCTCAACTCATTTAATATGCAAATTTGCCGCAAATTTAACGACAATTGGAAAAGGTTTTCGCTTGGCTAATTTTCAACTTTCTTTGATATTAGCTTGAGGGTAAATTATTTCACTCACTCATATATATGTCTTTAGTTGAACATTTGAATAACTGGCAAATTGAATTATATTTGAATAAATGGTTTAATTATTTTTTTAAATTGCCTGTAATTTTATTGTATATAACAACACAAAAAGGAAAATAATGCCTTCAAATGAATTTCTTTTATAAGCCATAAAAAATGCTAAATGTTTTTTTCCTTTTTTAATTTTTTAACATACAGCACGAGGAATAAAAATGCAAGCAAATAAAAAAGAGGGCAAATGTTTAAAACTCCATTACGAATGTAGAATATTTATTTAATTTTAAGCCTATTGCAATTTAACGAGAGTATGTCTGGCATGCTCCTTCTTGCCAGTATCTTTTTAAATTTTTTTTTATACTGTGCTTTTCACACCACCCTGCCTTTAATGTTTGGTGGTTTGACGTCTTTAAAATACCACGCATACGTAATTGTATGTGTTGTGAGTATTTGTATGTGGATTTTTTAAGGGCTTTGTGGTTAATTGTAGGAATATTTTTCGTACATAAAGAATTTATTGCTGCTCCAGATATGGTAATAAAATTAAATCATTTTAGAGCCCAATTATTTGGTACTGGAAGGAACAATTCAATTTTCTGCGCAGCAGAATTTTTTTTCTTTTGCGTAGCAGCTAATTTAACATTTGCAGAGTGTATAACAGTTTGTATAACAGTTGACTAAACTGTTATACTATGTTGAAACCCTAAAGATGTACACTAGCTATGTAAGAATATACTTCATTCTTCTTAAAAGCCTCTTGAATAACATAAAAAGACGACAATTGCTGTGCTAAGCTAACTGTATTACTGCTTCTATGTTCCGCTCGGTACTGGAAGTAGCAATTCAGTTTTGTGCTCGGCGGAAATTTATTTTTCTTTTATGTAGCAGCTAACGTAACAGTTATAAAGTGTATAACAGTTTGTATAACAGTTAACTTAACTGTTATACAACGTCAAAACGCCATGAATAATCACTAGCTATGCGCAAATGTATTTTATTATTCTTGAAAACCTCTTGAATAATTACAAAGAAGGCTATTGCTGTGCTAAACTAACTGTATTGCTGCTTCTATGCTCCGCTCTTTAGTAAATTTGTCCGAACGTGTATAGCTAACTATGAAAATCATAAAATGTTAATTACATTTTGAGTTCATATAACTGTTTCTAAATTTTTCTGCAATTTTAAAGGCATTAAGGTTTTATGTTTATAAATATATTTTCCTCTCAGTGCTTAAATTTTTATATGAAGTAAAAATTTATAAGCAGTTTTCATTTTTAGTACTTTGCCCAGCTTAACTAATAAAACAGTTCTCTTTTTACACATTAGCCATATGTCGTAAGACTATATGCAATGCAATAAGGGACACATGACAACTTCTTGTTAACCAGTTGTCTGTCACTTTTGGGTTAACTTAAGCTTGGGTTAACTTTTTTCTTAAGAAAATTTCAAACAACTTTTTATTTAAAAAATTTCAGTCAATATAATTACTCTTGCCACTTAAAATTTAATGAAAAGCAATATAAGCTAAATGAGTTGTCACTTTTGAATTTATTCTAGTTTGAAAGATAAATTCCATTTTTAAGAAAACAAGTTTTTGCTAAAACTAATTGCAAAATTACTTGTGATACTACAAGATTCATGCAATGCAATTGAGGACCTATGAAATATTCCAGTCCACTAGATGCTAAGAAGAAAAAAAGTGTACTGCTACTGAATTTGAAATATTATATTATTAAAACTTTCTAAATTCTCATTGTTTTGTTTAAAATAATGGAATATTTAGCGAAATATTTTGGTAATATTTTTAAAGGTTTCCAAGTCTACTGATGATTCGAGTATCTCCTATGAAATATCGTTATGCAGACTACTACGAATTTTTTTGAATGGGTACAAAACAATTATCTTGATATTTTTTATAATGATATCGGCCAATTGCCAGCCACGGCTCCGGTGGCATACCTCTATCCGATAGCCTATATTGTCAATGACTCCGTGATATCACTGAGATTGAATGTCGTTTATTTGCCTATTTAACTCATTTTTTAGCCCTTCACTAACTCTTGACTTATTGACGTAGAATTTTTCTTTTAAGAATCGCAAAAAAAGATATCCAATGGATTTAAATCACGTGATTGTAGCGCCTAATTGACATCACCGCAACATGGGATAACTCCTGAATTTCTAGCGCAAAAAAGCAATTGCTTCATTGGCTGTGTGGTAATTGGCACCATTTTGTTGGAACCTTACATCGTCCAAGTCCATATTATCAATTTCTGGACACAAGAAGTCCTTTAACATCTCACGATTGGGAACGCAATTCACGGTAACTGCTTGGCCTACCTCATTTTCTAAAAAGAACGGTCAGATGATGACACCAGCACAGAAACTGCACCAAATAATCACTCTATGTAGATGCATCGGCTTTTCAACCATCACTCATGAATTCTCATTTGCGCAAAAGCGGCAACTCTGCTTGTCAACGAAACCACTGAGGTGAAAGTGTATCTCGTCGCTGAAGATGAAGTGAATGAAAAGCATTTTGATTTATTGAATTCTTGTTGAAAATTTTATAATCTTTTATATTAGAGTTTTGTACATCGGGTTTTTTAGTTCAAGTTTTTCCTTTTTCTTAAATATTTCTTAAGAATTTTTTACCATACAAATTTGCTGTCATCAATAATTTTTGATTGAAGAATACAAGAAAAATAATAATCAAATCTTTAGCTGGGGAACAAGTACATATTTCATAGTCGCTATACTACTCATCAGCACCCTTTCGGATTTGAACTCGGGTCATGACGTATCATGAACTGCTACCTTGACCACTCAGCATTTTGTTTTAAACGCTTATTTTCATAAAAGTCTTCCATACTCTTAAGGCGCTGCTCAATTGAGTACCGGCCCATGGTCGAATTTGTCAAAGATATGTGAAATTAAGTTAGGTTAAAAATTTAACATTAAGGTATGAGGCATAATTAACATTGTGCATTATGGTTGGACTACCCTTTACAAAAATCTTAAAAGCTGGAAACCAGTAATTTGTTTTTCTCCCATTTTCAAGAGTGTAACCATATAACAGTTTAATTTTATTAAATTAGTTGTCTCGTCACTCAAGATAATGTGAAAGAAGTTATATATTCACGTTTCTTTTTTTTTCTTTTCTTTGATATACATATATCAGTGGTGGCCAAACACATTTATTCATAGTTATAAGTTTGTAGATCTTGCTTACTTTAGTACAGTGTAAAAAGCAGCTATTTTGTGGCTCTTTGTTGAAATGTAAATAAAGCATCTACCGAATTTATGCCTATGTTATGTTATCACAAAGATTTTTATAGTGTACACGATGAATTTTATGATATATATGTGAGAGAGTCGCAGCAGCTAGTTTTCGTTTACTATACTTATGAGTATAGCAAATTGGAATTTTGTTCACCGCTGCTGCATATTCATGTCACTTAACAAACGTCTTTCAAATATTTAATGACACTCTTTGTAACGAATTGCCAAACAATTAAAAAACAATATTACGATTTAAGTGAAAAACTCCTTCAGCCTTTTAACGATTTGTCTATAAATCTGGGAAAAATTCATTTATTACTAGTCTAACGACTGTTGAAATTTGAACGTTTACTTGGGTGGCATAAACGAAAATATTTTCTTCTTTTTGTCCTTCTCTCTGTCTGTCTACTTTGAGGTAGAAACCAATTCATTGCTTTGTAATAACAATAATTGATTGTTTTATGGCAATTTGAAGAACTTAACGTTATGCGCCTACATTATCAACTACAATATTTGTACAGTGAAGGAGTAAACACGAAAAGAATTTGCAAGAGCATAATTTGTGAATGCTTAGCCTTGTTTTGAAAAGATATAAAAGGTAATTCAAATTTTTATTAAACTAATGTATTCACTTTTCATCTGGAAATTGAAAATAAATGAAACATATGTAAGAATGTAGAGATAAAACTCGTTTCTTAAGAGATTGCAGCAAAACATAATTGAAACTTTGCAGAAAAGGATAATATAATGATATGAGTGTAACATTATGAAAGCATATGATATAATGACTAAATACATAATTATATGACAAAATGATGATATGACATTATGAGCACATGACTAATGACACTTAATCGATTAAACATATCGCTCGTTTATTGCAACATAGTCTTAACTAAAAAAAAAGCTCGTTTCGAGAAAAACGCAGTTACAATTTTTAGTTGCCATACAAATCTTAAAAAATTTTTTTATAAAATATCTCCTAAAGGAAACAGTTTAAAAGTAATTTGAATAAATTTTTGGTACAATATACAAATTAGTACTGTTAACAATTCTGCATGGTTATCTAGAAAAGCTAATTTTTTGAGATATGACTATGTTGCAATAAAGAAGCGATATTATATCGTTCTAGTCGCCCGAGCACGTCAAAACCCGCTGAAAACATTGAAGCAGTGAAGAAAATTATTTTGGATAATCGTCGAATCACTATCAGAGAGGCTGCTGATGATGTTGGCATATCGTTCGGCTCATGCCAAGCAATTTTTGCAGGCCTCGCTCAACATGTAAGAGATCACAAACATAAAATAAACTCTGAAGATGTTAAAATATTAAACAGAGAAAAAAGAGAGAACAAACGGTGCACAATAGAGAGCCTACGCATACAATAGAAAATAAATAAAACAATGAACAAGAAGGAAGACAAAGATAACACAAAACTACAATACTCCATTGCAATAATTTAGTAACTACTCTGTGAAAATTTGACAAGGTTGACGAAATATTTAATGTGATGTCCAGTTGTTTATTTATTTATTTATTTATTTATTTAATGTTTTTTATTTAATTTACAAAGGAAAACTATGAAATAATTGCAAGTTCAATATTGAGAAAATTCTATATTATTTATTTATAGTCAAATTAATGTTGTATTATTTGTATATGTTTCAAATGCTTAACAGATACTATTTATATCCCTGATGATGTTAGAATAAAGCTAACGAAACGTTGGGAAAAAAAATTATTTTAATTTCATCTGACCATATTGAAGCCCGAAGGTAACCCCTTTTTAAACAATAAAAATTTTTGCGGATGCTTTAGGCATGAAACATGTGGCAGCGCTGATTGTTCCAAAATTGCTACATTTTGAGCTAAAACAACATCGCTCATAAGCTGTTGAACATCGTCAACGACGATCCAGATCTCCTCAAAAAGGTCATAACTGGTGACGAATCATTCATGTATGGCTATGACATTGAAACCAATGGCCAATCATCTAAATGGAAGCGTCCAGAAGAGCCAAGACAGAAAAAAGCATGTCATGTTTGGTTAAATGTAAAGATTTTGCTCACTGTTTTCTACGACTACAATGGCGTGGTGCATCATGATTTCTTGCCAAAAGGTCGCACGATCAATCAGGAACACTACCTTGAAGTTATGGAACGTTTGCTCAAAGCAGTTCGTCAGAAACGCACACAATTGTGGAAAAAACAATCATGGATTTTGCACCATGATAACGCACCAGTTCACACATCGATGTTTGTGCGTGAGATTTTGTCCAAAACCAAAACCGTTATAGTGTGATCAACCACCGTATTCCCCGGACTTGGCCCCCGCTGACTTTTTTCTTCTTCCCAAAACTGAAGGTAGCGATATAAAAAAACGTTTTGCAACGATTGAGGAGATAAAAGAAAAATCGAAACACCAGTTGTATGCGACATCAAAAAGCTCATTTCAGAAGTGTTTCGAGAATGAAAAAAACGCTAGTATAAGTGTTTCTAAGGGGGATTACTTTGAAAGGGACGATAAATAAATAAATACTTGTTGAAAAAATTTAAAATAACGGTTACTTTTTGATCACACCTCGTATAATAATTTAAAATATTCAGGAAATTCTGTGAAAACTTTTTTTTTTAATTACAATTAATAACACGCATTATGGTTGATCTTATGATCGTGAGCTTAAAATAAATGTATATCTACATATGAATATTAGAGTGGGCAGTTTAGCAATCGATATATGAGTCCCTCGAAATTTTTTTTTATACCCTTCACAAAAATGTTAAGGGTATATATAAGGTTGTGGTGGAACTTTTCTTCTTCATGTTAAAAGCTATCGAAAAATTGAGGGCAAAATATTGACAAATTTTGATCCCTTCAAATCGACCTACCCTAGTTGTTAAGCAAACAACTTATGATCCATATGTTTAACTAGTTCTTTCCATATTTTCCTATATGGGCTTACTTCTGCATTCTGGATAATTTGGAATCACAAACATATAATACTGAAAGCGTTGAAAACCGGCTGAAAATATGTTTACGATAGTTTAGAGTCCGAGATACTTTGCAGTCACCATTACTTAATAATAGTCACCAATACTTTGCAGTCACTTTATTGAGCCACCATTAATTAGTTTATCTTACAAAGGCCGTCCCCAAGTTAACGCAAGATATGATTTAAGTAAGAAACGCAGTCTTCGTTGTGGTTTTGGACCACCCTTTATAAAATATTTATTGTAATAATACCTCTTTAACTTCACTTAAAAACTTTTATATTTTCTTTATAAAAAAAAAAAACTAAATTGCTCTCTAATAAGCGTTGAATTGTAGGTAAATATTTGAAAACTTATTTTTTATTAATGTGTTCTGAAGAAAATCGCTAAAGTAAAATCGAATGCTTAAAACGAACCAATATTTACTTGTATGTCAGAAACTATTTCTTGTAGTTTCCTGTTCAATATTGTTGTCGTCGTTAAATATGTTTTATGTTTCCTTTCCTTGCGTGTCTGTAAGTGCTTAGAAGTTTGTGTTAAAATTCTTGTAGCAAAACACTTGACTGTCTTCCAAGATTGAACTTTTTATTATTTTATTCTGCTGTCACTATTAACGTTTAAATAAAGCAGCGCACTATCGATTGACCATAAAGACCAGTATAAACACGCAAGACTGGTAGAAAAACAAAATAAAAGATTAATAAACTTGCAAAAACTTCTCAAATTAAATAATTAAGCAAGAAAAACGTTGAAGGAAAATTTGCAATTTAAAAGGCATTAGCATTAGTTTTACAACTTTTTTTAAATATAAAAATGCCTTTAAAAAGCTAATTTAACTAATTTTACACTGATGGAAAAACTTTCGTAGATATAACGATTTTTTACATTAAGGTCGCTGTTTTTGGGCCAACGTAAAGCGTTATTCGGATTAGGAATATTATTTCATGAAAGGAACAATCATAAATGGAATGAAATTTGTTTGTTTATGAACACAACTTTGCTTGATGTTATTCGTCAAGTTATGAGCTCGATTCCACTTTCAGCCAAGAGAGATTTTTATTTATTATTTTAATTTATTTTTATCACAACTTTTAATCAAAGAAGACAGAAAAACTAATTGAATACTAAAAGCTGTACTCCCTAAGATTCGAACTCGGTATCATATTAATATGAAGTATTTTTTAATACGGCCGCTTAACCAATTCAACCACTCAGCTCCTTAATTTACTATTTCGTCATTATACAGGGTGTCCACCAGGAAGGTACACTAATCGCAGTAATTTCATCGTAATCCAGGCTGTATACGATGTGGCACCGTCTTGATGATACCACATGTAAATCAAGCCCAACGCATGTAGTTGTGGCATTTAAAAATTATCAATCCCGCTTAACTAATTCAACCACACTGCTCTGTAATTAACTATTTCGTCATTGTACAGGGTGTCCACTGGAAAGATATATCAATCGCAGTAATTTTCTTGTAGTCCTGGCTGTATCCGATGTACACCGTCTTATTGATACCACATGTTAATCAAGCCCAATGCATGCAGTTGTGGCATTAAAAAGTTTTCCATTATATCATGATATCGCTCCCACTTAGCCAATACAACTACTCAGTTCCTTAATTTACTATTTCGTCATTATACAGGGTGTCCGCCGGGAAGGTATACTATTCGCAGTAATTCTATTGTAATCCTGGCTATATGCGATGTGGCGCCGTCTTGTTGCTACCACATGTTAATCAAACCCAAACCAAGCAGTTGTGGCATTAAAAAGTTTTCAATCATATCACGATATCGCTCCCTATTCACAGTTATCGATAGGCCGTTTTCATTTTCAAAGAAGTAAGGTTCAATGATTCCTCCTGACCAAATTGTACACCAGACTGTCACTTTTAATGAATGCAAAGGTAACTGATGACCAGTTTGAGGGTTTTCCATTGTTCAAACCCAACTATTCTGTTCATTCACATATCAATTCAAATGAAAACGTGCCTTGTCACCTATCATGATTTCTTCATGAAAATTGGGGTTGTCAGGGGCGAGCTGTAACATTCTATTGGCATATGTATGTCGGCGTAAATGGTCTTGTGGAAGAAGGTTTTGTGCCAATTTTCATGGAAACCAATGCAAATCCTTGGGGTGTCGATTTGAAGTTGATGTATTGTTTTGAACACTTTCTTGAGCAGCCGTAATGCTTTCAGTCGATCTGTAAGGGTCAGTAGGTGACACTTGGGCCTATTACCTATAGACCCTTTTCTGCTTTAAATTGAGAACTTAAGAAAAATCTTAGTCAAAATAAAATAGATTTTAGGACCGCATTCTCTTGCGTAATTTTAGGTCAAACTATATAAAAAACGTCATCAAGCCATAGACGGCTGCAACTTAAAAATTGTCATTTAAAGTTCTTTTTTGTTAGGTAAAAAAAAAAGCTTTTTCTATTATTTTTACTTTTCGTCGCGCTAAAGCTTTTGGAGCTTTGGTTTTGTTTACAAAATGTATGAAATTTACTAAAAGTGTGGTAATATTGTTGATAGCTTTTCTGCTTGAAAGTGAGAGTATAAAAAAAAATCGCTGGCAAAATAAAATAGATTCTATTTTACGACCGCAGTCTCTGGCATTATTTTATGCCAAATTGTATGAAAAAATCGTCACGCCCTAGTTCTGTTTCATCATTAAGTCTAAGGTCAGACAGAGCGATTTTAATTGTCGAACTTTTTAGCATTTTTCTTCTTGTCCACACAAAAAAACTTTTTTTGGGCAATTCTTGAGTTTACTCTACTTATTATTTCATACAATTAACATTGTATATGCACACACACATACACACATGAGAGAAAAGTAAGGTATTGCTTATTCCCCTGACCGAAAGCTTCCATTCCCCTCACCGAAAGCTTCTATAACTAGAGTTGCTGTGTGTGACCTGGAACTAAGAAAGAAAAGCTAGAGAAAGCTCAAGAAATGCCAAAAAAATTTTTTGTTTGTGGACAAGAAATTGAATTCCAAAAAAAAAAAAAAAAATTGCGAAAAAGTTCGACAATTAAACTCGCCTTGTCTGATCTTATTCTCAAGAATGGTGAACGGAGTGTTTTCATTCTTGTAACGTAATGACGCTATCATAACTGAAATGAAACTTTTCATGATATTAATGAAAGAGTGATGAACGAAGTGGTTTCATTCCCGTAATGAATCGTTTTTCTTTTAGTGCAGAGCAAGTAAAGTAAAGCGGGTGCTTCCTTTTTACCACAAAACATTTAAACCTAAACTCTTTGACCACACTGTCTTTCAATTTTTGTTCAGTCAAAGTCCTTTAACTATTAATAACACAGGATATGAAAATCCATAAAAATTCTCTAATGACAGGTAACATATTATTGCAATATTATCACTTATTTCTTTGGCACCAACTAAATATTTTATATCGAATTTAATGGCAGTGCAAAAAAAACTTCTTTTCTTAACAAAAGAAATATTTAGTAACATTACAGACATTATTGGCTGGCAAAACTAATAATATTTAAGACTGCATCATTGGTAAAAAAAAGCTGGAAAATAATATTGTATAATACTTTAAGAGCCAGAGAAATGTTTATGTATGTTTGTATCACAAATCATGTTAAATATTGAAATATAAATTTTATGCTCCTGCTGCTTGCTAGCAAACCAAGACAAAATGGCAATGGCAACATTTATACTTTCACAAATCGATTTTTAAACATAATTGAATTATTAGATGGTGTCTTTTACTTCTGTGTGTACGAGTGTAACACAGCCACACTGGTATTCCCATGCTCAAACCCTGCCTTTGTCAGTGCCCCTTGCATTAGATGCTGTTCTGCTTCTTTTGCAAAGATTTTAGAACGAGTATAAATGTACGAAAATTGGCAGTAACACAATGGGAATTGTGAACTGAAAGTACAATATTATTTACTCGTGGCAGTACATTGTAGCGAGTGCCATTACAGTTTTTATTTTCTTATACTTACATGTATTTTATGCAGTGGAAAGAGTAATAGTTGTAGCATATTTTAGTCGAACAAATAAGTATGTGACAGTAAATAATGGTTTTGGTTTTTGTAACACATTTTTATGTGCAAAAGGTTCTGGTTCTAAAGACACACAGACATTAGTACATATGTACATACAAGTACTTATGTACATTTTTAATAAAAATAAATGTTAACGCAAAAAAAATATTCTCAGCTGGCGATTTTTTGCACATATATACATATGTGATTTCTTGGAAATTAATACAAGTTTGTTTCCAAAATGTATATAAATACATACATATTTATATGTGTATACTTTGAGGACTTTACTATGATAAATACAAAATGTCATACGCAGGTTTGCGCGGAGTTAATCTCGCCATCGTAAAATGTATTAGCTTTTGCAAATGTCATTTTAGGTCAATCACGTTTGACATTTGTGAACTATACAGCTGCACAATACAAACAGAGAAACAATGGAGCGCTATACTTCATAAGAACGTGAAATAAAACGAAGAGTACGATGTTGAATTGGAAATTATCATAAAGCCACGTACACACGGTTGTCAGATCTTACAATATTGCCAGTAAAATTGTCTGAAAATGTAAAAAACTGCCAATTTTTAACTTACAACGTTGTCAGAAAACCCATTGCCAATCAATTGTAAGACGAAAATGTTGTCAGGCATCTGACAATCGTGAGAACACTCTTCGTCGGCATTGTCAGATAATTGGCTGGTATTGTAAGCTCAGTTTTAATTGCCAGATGTATAAAATTAATGCACCTGACAATGGCAACATTGTCAGAAAGAAGTTTGTTAGGCAACACTGCCAAACAGATGGTTGTTGATATACATAAGTGGAAATGCCACACAACATGTCTGGCAATTTTTTTCATCCAACAATTTGACAACCGTGTGAACTGACAATTTTTGTTGTCAGATGAATTATTTGTCAGACAATAGTCTGACAATGAAATTATAAGATTTTCTTACGATCGTCAGAACACACAATTTACTACTGCGGGACAATTTTTCGTTGTCACTACATTGTCAGCATGTTGCCAGATCTTACAATATTGTAACATCTGACAACCGTGTGTACATAGCTTAAGCGACGAGGCTTATTTTCTTTTAAACCGCGTAGTCAATAAACAAAATCTTCGTTTCTGGGGCACTGAAAATCCGCGTTTGATAAATGAAAAGTTGTTACATCCACTCAAGGCTACTACGTGATGTAGTACGATGTTCATGTGGGTGGACTGATTGTAGCGTATTTTTCTGAGGACGCCATCGGCAATACTGTTACTGGTGAATGTTTTGAAAAACAATGTTATGAAAAATAGTGTTATCTCACATCGTGGCGATGTTAATAGGCTGCCACAATCATGTGGTTTGAAAACCTTTGACTTCTTTCCTTGGGGATATTAAGAAGAAAAAAAGGGTACGCCAAGTACACTCAAAAAGTGTATTTCCGCAGTTTCATCATGGTAACGAACAGCGTATACAAATTATAAAAACATAGTACTCAATTTTGTAGTCGGTGACGGCAACTTTAAGAGCGTTAACTCCTATTTTCGGTCGTTATTCTCGCCCTAGTATACAAGCCAAGTTTAGTGTAAAAATTTGAGTTTACATATTCCTTGTTTGATACTGCTGTGCTAGTGGGAAAACGGATTGGTCGAAGTGACGAAAATATCGCTGCCATTCAAACGATCCAATTGAGTCGATTCCGCGGCGTTCTCCAAAACTGAAAATCGCCAAGACCATTTTATGGCGTATGTTGCGTAAAGATCTTGGTTTACACCCATATAAGATCAACTCGACTAATGAATTGAAACCGATGGTGCATTTCAAGCAACGTTAGTTCTCCAACTGCGCTCTGAAGAAAGTGAGCCAAGATGAAGAATTTGATCGCAAAGTTATCATCAGTGAAGAGGCTAATTTTTCACTTAATTGTATTGCCAATAAGCAAAATATGCGTTATTGGTCCGAGGAATTCTCAATGCATCTACAAAAACTTACTGTTTGATGCGGTTTGCAGGCCTGTGTCGTCATTAGACCATATTTTTTCATCGGCAATAACGATTGCTACATTACCGTAAATGGTGGTCATTATGATTCCCGATTCTTTTTGGAATAAACTGGAAAACATGGACTTGGACGTTAAGTGGTTTCAACAGGACGGTGCTTTGATACAAAAAACTTTGGGTCGTTCCCTATGAGCTTTCCGCTTTTTTTTTTTTTTTTTTTCTTACCAACCTTTTGCCACCTCTCAGTTGGTTTTGCCATTTTTTCTCTTTTCGAAGAAGATTGGGTCATCTCTTCTGTTCTCTGTGTAGCATTTTTCTTGCTCTTCTTCTGCATTTTGGATGGTATTACTCCTTCAGCCGGGCTGCTTGCCGTTCGTTTTTGGCTTGATGTGGCTGGGTTAGCTGTGGTATTTTCGATGACCTTGGAGCTTTTAACCCTGCCTCTACTCCTCTCATTTTCAGCCTTCTTGCAGCTTCATCTGTAGTTGCTTTTACCATTTACAGTCTCCTCCATTTCGGATACGCTGTTCTGTTCATCCATACTTATATTCCTTTGTCTGCTCATTGCAGATCTCATCTTTTTGAGTATCATCCGGAGTTTCTGAATTGACTTCTCCGCGGTTGCTCTTATCCACAGAATATATTACTGAGATGAGACTGGAGCGGGCAGTCTCCTGAAGATCCTGTTGTGATGCATCTCTATCATCATTTACGTTACTTGCTTTTCTGACCCTAGTTGTTAGAGGCGTCTGTACCTTTTCTCTGTGGTCTGCAACAGAGTTCGTCACTGGCGAGCGCATCGTTTTTCTGCTATATCCAAAGCGACTTGCAGCATTTTCTCCTATTTCGCCAACCTGCATCATTTTAGTTATTTTGTTTAGTTTCATTTTGTTCAATTGGGTCTCCACTTAAAGCCGTTATCTCTGTTTGTTCAAAAAGCAGTTACTCTTCTAATGACCTCGAAGGTCCCTTTGCAAGCACTATGGTCCTCGCAAGGGTTGATACAAGTCCTTATGAGATGCTGTATTCAGAGCCAGATGGAGAGCTTATTAGGAGTCGTCTCAACCAACCCTGCACAGTCAAAACCTATCGACTAAAAACTTTTACCGATACGTAGGTAGCTACCGCATTAATCCGTGAGCCATTTCAGCACGATGTCACACGTGCTTAATAAGGTCCCGGAATACGTTAGCTCCCAGCCCATAAGCGTCTATTCCGAGATCGTTCTGTTGTAAGCTGTTTCAATTCATATCCAGGTCGTCAACTACACCAATGGCACTGTCACACAGTTAGTTCACCCTAAACATTTGCGGAGAGTTATCCAGTGGCGCCACGAGGAGGCCGTGTGACAACTTGGTTTGAACAGTGACAAGGATCGCTAACTGGCTACACCTAGTTGGGTAGCAACCAGCACTTTACTTTGTATGCTCGCACCCACCCGCCACCGGGACTTTGATATAGTCAAAGGATATTTTCTATACATAAACGCTTAAATTACATGAAAAGCTTTGTCTTTGCGGTTTTGACTCAGCCAAGATTTAAAACCAAGGAAAAACCAAGCACAAAGTTCCTCTGAAATCATTGTATTCCGCTTATTCAAAGCTTTAATGTATCTATACATATATTGCCTATAGTCACCAACACATTTTCTTGTTTTCCTTTTTTTGGTTAATAACTTTTCTATTTTTTTTTTTTTAGTGCATGCTATAGTAGTCAAGTAAATAAAACTTTCATATAAAATATTTATACAATCAAAAACTCATCATCACTGTAATCATTGATGCCATTATAAACACTTGCTGCAGCAACTATTTTTCCTCTTTTTTTATTTCCTTTTCCTCAATTTTTTGGTTCTAAACACATAGACTTCTTCGCAAAAAAAAAAAAAAAACTACGACTACTACTACAACTTAAACATCCTTACTACAGCTGTTATTTACTTTATTTTATAAAGATTTTTTTAAGTTATAACTTTTTCTGTGTGTTAATGTTCATTTTATGATTATTTTTCTGAACTATATTTTCTATTTTTACACACAACAATTGAAAATTGATTGTTTGCTTTAAAATGCATATATTGTATATTTTTCTTAAATATATATTTAAGCTTGAAAATAGTGTATCCTTCGTATAGAACTAGAAAATTTATATTTAAAATGGTTCCATAAGTAACAAATAATAATAAGAAAATAAATATAACATTGAGTTAAGTTTATAGCAAATTTCTTTTGCGTGAAATAACAATTCTTAAGATTAAAAATTTATTATATGTTGTACATAAATTATTTTAAAAATATATAAAAGTTTTACCACCTTTTTTAAATATTTTAAGACTTCTTAAATTATTTCCTAACGAAATCGCAAGTCATTTAAAAGGTTGTTTTAAAATAATATTAAAAATATTCAAATACATAAAAATCGAGTTACTTCAGTAAAATTTATTGCACAGAAAGAAAATAAATATTCAATAAATCGTGAAAAAAAGGATCTTTTAAGGAGTCATTACTTTTGTAAATATTTGACTTGCTTGTATGTGTATGCGTGAATGTGTTTGTGTAAGAACTACTGAGCTCAATATTTTAAATATTTGACAAAATATATCAAATTGAAATAAACATTTTATATTTACAATATATTCAATGTTAAAGCTAAATTTTTAAAATGTGCAATAAAAAATTTACTGCAAGCAAGGATGTGTTTTTGGGCACAAGAAAGAATAATAAGGTTATTATAAGAAAAGGGGGCCTTTATAAAGAATGATTTCATGGTGAGCAGAACTGTAATGCTATGCTATTCGAATTCCAAGTTTACTTAATTAAGGGCCTGTTAACGTTGGCATAAATTTGAAACGGGCAAGCACATTTATAGCTCAAAAATAGCACTTTTTCTTATAAGTTAATACACGAATACTCTTGGCTACGTTTTCTTATACTATGTTGCTTTTCAGCTCAAAAGTGGATCCGAAATAGGAGTTTTCGCTACTCAAAATACATAAGGGAACGATCTTTAGGACCCAAGTGAGCTGGACAGTATAAGCTACTTTTTGGAGAATCCAGCCGCCTGCCTACCTAGTGTAGCCTATTCAGAAACCTTCTTCGCTGTTGGTACCTTCCATGGTTCAGTTTTCTGTGTAAGTATTAGAAATATTTGCTAAATATAACATATGTTCAATGTGAACCTATTCAATCATATTTTATATATAGACTTTTTATAATATCTGTGGTGTTTCATCGTAAGTCGAATTTTAAAAACATGTCTAATTTGATTAATTGAGCAAATAATGGGTGATTTTATAAGAACTATCGGAAATAAAAAAAAAAAACACATAAAATTCAGAAAAATGCATGAAATATTTATTTGGATCGATAGTTGGGTCGATATAATTTAATGTTTGAAAATTATTTCACGCAAATGTTGGCCGCGACTGCGCCTCAAATGGTCCATCCGCTTAGTCCAATTTTGGCATACTCTTTCCAACATTTCGGCCGGTATCTCACGAATAATGTTGGCAATGTTGGCTTCCAGTGCGTCAATCGAAGCGGGATTGTCGCTATAGACATTAGCCTTAACATAGCCCCACAAAAAATAGTCTAGAGGCGTTAAATCGCACTATCTGGGCGGCCAATTGACTGGTCCCAAGCGTGAAATAAACTGTTCACCGAACTCGCCTCACAATTGGTCCATTGTTTTGCGTGCTGTGTGACATGTGGCACCGTCTTGTTGAAACCACATGTCATGCAAGTCAAGCTCTTCTATTTTGGACAAAAAAAAGTTTGTTATCATCGCACGGTAGCGCTCCCCATTCACAGTAACGTTGTGATTCGCATCATCTTTGAAGAAATACGGCCCAATGATGCCGCCAGCCCATAATCCGCACCAAACAGTTGTTTTTTGTGGATGCATTGGTAGCTCTTGCAATGCTTCTGGCTGCTCTTCCCTCCAAATATGGCAGTTTTGCTTGTTCACGTATCCATTCAACCAGAAATGAGCCTCGTCGCTGAACACAATTCTTCGATAAAAAAGTGGATCTTCATCCAACTTTTCAAGAGCCCATTCACCAAAAATTTGGCGTTTTGGTAGGTCGTTTGGCTTCAATTCTTGCACCAGCTGTATCTTATAAGGCTTCACACCCAAATCCTTCCGCAAAATTTTCCACGTAGTGGAGTAACAGAGGCCCAATTGCTGCGAACGGCGCCGAATCGATACTGCGATATTTTCTACGTAAGCGTGTTGGTGGTGATGGCCAACAATGTAAATTTGGTGCGAAATTTTGTTACAATAGCCCGAATAGAAGCCTCAGTAGGTCGATTAAACTGACCATAAAATGGAAGAAACGCGCGATGAACTTTCTTAACAGAGCACGCATTTTGGTAATAAAATTCAATAATTTGCAAGCGTTGTTCGTTTGTAAGACGATTCATGATTAAATTATAGACCAAACTGAAGATGTTTGACAGTGACACAAGATACAAAACGTACGTGAGCTGTCAAAACTAGTGTTGCCGAAAAGATAATAGCAAAAAAATCACTCGTTATAACAATTTTGCTTTAGAAAAGTAAATTTTCGTATTATTTCAGAAATTTTGTTTCCTTTTCGTCTATTTTTAAATATAATTGTTCCATGAAATTTCCCTTAAAAACTTTTCGTAGCCTTATCTGGACTTAAGTTATTACGATACATTGCCACAGATATGTATAGTATAGTAATTCAAGAAAACAGACCGCTTTAAAATTGTTATCATTCACTCTGTGATTCTTCAACCGCACGGTCGTGTTTATAAAAAAGTGAACAAAAAAAAAACAAACCAAATAATCATTGTGCTTACATATTTTTAAACTTACATACAAAAACAATAATATATTGTATTAAATTGTATTTAAAAACAAGAACAAATTATTTTAAAATACAACGGGAAAATAAATTCATCACATTTCAGTAACTAAACAATAAAATCAATTTCAATAAAACAAGTGCGGTGGCAGTGCATTGTTATTGTTGTAATTGTGCGTTAAGATTACCTACCCAGTAGGAAAAAAATATACATTAAAGTTTTTGTTTTCTGTATGAGTAATCCCATCAGAAATAATTCTGAAAAAGAGCCTAGCGCCACCAGCAAAAATATATGGACTTCTGAAGAAGAATCTATAAGGCAATCATTGGACAATTTTCTTTCTACAAGAGATAAAATCCGCTCCTGTTCCGGCTCGCCTAACATAGATGTTACAACAGAAGATAAAAGATCTTCTACTCTAACTAATGCCAATAAACAAAAAACGCAAGTAGGCATGGATAGGTATATCACCATCACCAAACGTCAGCGAAGCCCTAAATCTGCTCAAATTGCATCCAAATCTAAAATCTCTAAAGATGCCGACACCGCTAGACCAACAGATCAAAACAGATTTTCCATTCTTCAAACGGATGAGCCAACAGCATCGTCAAAAAAATCGTTTAAACCACCACCAATTTATTTAAGAGAATCTGCCTCCAATGAACTGGTAAGAAAAATTGTTTCAGCAATCGGAGAAAATACATTTAACGTTACCTCCATCAAGCACGGCAATATTAACGAAACTAAAATTCAGGTTAACCATGAAAATGACTACCGAAAACTGTCTGACGAATTTGAAAAGGAAAAAAAAGCTTTTTATACTTATCAGCTTAAAAGCGCTAAAGGTCTTCAAGTCGTAATAAAAGGGATTGACCCTTGCGTAGACATTGATGAAGTTAAGACCGGTTTGACAGACAAGGGATTCAAAGTAAAAAATGTTTTAAACATCAGAAATCGTGAAAAGATCCCTCAACCCATGTTTAGGGTTGAATTAGAGCCAGGAGATGTGACTTTAAGGAAGAATGAAGTTCATCCTATATATAATATAAAATACCTTTTACATCGTAAAATAACCGTAGAGGAACCGCATAAGCGCTTAGGACCCGTACAGTGCCATAACTGCCAAGAATTTGGCCATACTAGGACCTATTGCAAGTTGCCTACAGTTTGTGTTGTGTGTGGAGAATTCCATGGTACAGCACAATGCAATAAGCCGAAATTCGACCCAAAAATTAAAAAATGCAGTAATTGCGGTGAAAACCATACAGCTAATTATAGAGGTTGCTCCGTCTACACCCACCTCAAGCGCTCAATGAACAACAAACCAATAATTGCTTCTAAGCCACCACAGCAGACTCAAACTTTTTCTAATAACTCTTTTCCTCCGACACGACAGTCAACCGCAGACATAACCGTTCAAAATCAAAAACAAATTTCTTATGCTAATGTAGTTAAGTCTACATTCGCAAACCCGAATCAGGAATCTAGATCTCAACCGCCCGATCAAAATTTTAGTAACCTTGAGGCAACAATACAGACCCTAATTCAAACTATAAACACTTTTACGTCGTCTATGATGACGATGATGCAGGAAATGGTGAAAATGCAATCAACCATTTTGCAGGTTATTTCGAAAAAATGATTTGGTTAAAAATATGTTTCTGGAACGCGAACGGCATCCGCCAACACAAAAATGAACTCGAATACTTCCTGATGGATAAGCAGATCGATATAATGATGATTGCAGAAACTCACTTGACGTCAACAAGCTTCTTCAAAATCAACGGCTACGTACTATACGATACTAAAGACCCCCGTGGAAGAGCTTGTGGGGGCTCTGCAATCTTGATAAAATCTAGGATAAAGCATTTTTTGTTGAACGACGCATGCGAGGACTATCTTCAAGCAACTAATATCTGTGTGGAAAATTTTCATTACAAATTGGTTATTTCATCGATTTATTCGCCGCCTCGATTTTCAGTGACGGAATCACAATATTCAAGTTTTTTCAACTCATTAGGACCTCGTTTTATAGCAGCTGGAGATTACAACGCAAAACACACTTTTTGGGGCTCACGTTTAATCACACCGAAGGGTCAAGTGCTTTTTGATACAATCTCTAAAATGGGCTTAGACGTAATATCAAGCGGACATCCCACTTACTGGCCGACTGACCGGCGAAAGATTCCTGATGTGATTGATTTTGGAGTGGTAAAGGGGATCCCAGTAGAATGGATGCAAGCTGAGCCTTCGTTAGACTTGTCATCGGATCATTCACCAACTATTATTTCAGTTCGTTTTCCCCAGGAGACTTGGTCCCCGATTAACAATTTGCATAGGACTGTCACCCGAGTGAATTGGCTGAAATATAAAAAATTTTTGAGTACCCATTGCACTGAGAATATTGTTTTAAGAACACCTGAAGATATTAATGCGTCACTAAGCAACTTTAGCGAAAACCTTAAACAAGCCGCTGCAATTGGTTCTAGCGTTTATTTAACACGCAGAAACCTTCAAAATAGAACATATTCTTCAGAAATCGAGCAACTTGTGTTAGAAAAAAGAAGAGTTCGACGAGAGTGGCAACTTCGCAGATCTCCGCAACTAAAAACAAGGCTACGTGAGTGCACAAGTCAGTTAAGAAATTGGCTTGCAACCCAAAAAACGGCTTCTCTACAAACGTATCTAGAAAGTCTGGATGGTACTCCTCAGTGCGACTATTCTTTATGGCGGGCGACTAAAGGTTTAAAAAGGCCAGTTAGAAGTAAGCCGCCCTTGCGAGAACCGTCTGGTAACTGGGCTAGAGATGACTCGGAAAAGGGTAATTTATTTGTTAACCATTTGAAAAACGTTTTTACCACAAATAGGTCTGACAATGCAAATGAGTTGCCACCTATCGTTAGTAGACCTCCTGTGCCTTTAAGATTCAATTTCCAAGAAATTGAAAATGCTATTGGCAATCTAAACCTTAAAAAAGCTCCAGGTATGGATAAAATCAGCAACAAAATGCTCGTAGAGCTGCCTCGTGTATCTAAAAGAATTGTTCTTTTTATTTTTAATGCTATTTTACGGCTTGAGTATTACCCTGCAGAGTGGAAGGTGTCCATGATAACAATGGTTCCTAAGCCAGGGAAGGATCACACGAAAGTAGAATCATACCGTCCAATAAGTCTATTGTCAACAATATCAAAACTTTTCGAAAAATTGCTAAAGGCGAAGTTGGATCCAATGCTTCATAAGGTTGAATGTATTCCTGATCACCAATTTGGTTTTAGAGCGAAACATGGCACCATTGAGCAAACACACAGGTTAGTTAACGTCATAAGAAAGGCATTTGAAGATAAAAAATATTGCTCTGCCTTATTCATCGACGTCTCACAGGCTTTTGATAAAGTGTGGCACGATGGACTAATGCATAAAATAAAGTTTAACTTACCTGCAAACATACATAACCTTTTGAAAAGCTATTTATATTGTCGCCAATTTATAATAAAAGAAGGCGATTTCATAAGCCTCGCCCAGCCTATTGAAGCTGGAGTTCCCCAAGGCAGCATATTAGGGCCTATCTTATATTTGATCTACGCATCTGACATGCCGACAAGCACCAACATTCACACTTCAACATTTGCAGATGATACAGCATTCCTTAGCATACATAGTAACCACCAGCAAGCATCAATAAACTTACAGGAACATATCGACAAACTAGAGAAATGGCTCAAGCTTTGGAAAATCAAGGTTAATGAACAAAAGTGTGCCCATGTTACATTCGCACTGCGTCTAGGAACATGCTCACCCATTACTATTAACAATAAAGTAATACCTCAACACAGTGAAGTCAAATACCTCGGTATTCATCTTGACCGTAGACTAACATGGAAGACGCACATCGAGGCAAAAGTAACGCAAATGAAATTGAAAGCAGTGCAAATTAACTGGCTAATAGACAGAAATTCGACTTTGAAGCTTGATTGTAAACTTTTGCTGTACAACGCGATTCTAAAGCCAATATGGTGCTATGGGATTCAATTATGGGGCACAGCCTCTGCATCTAACATTGAAAAAATTCAAAGAAGTCAAAATAGAATTCTCCGTAGAATTACAAATGCTCCCTGGTACGTTAAAAACTCACGAATCCACGCAGATCTGAACGTACCTTTTGTGAAATCTGAATTTGTGAAGTACGCGACAAGATATATTAACAAACTTGAAATCCATCCAAATCCACTTGCAGTTAATATCCTTAACTTTGGTGGTCATACCCGTCTGAGAAGGAGGGATACTTTGGCTACCATTAGAGCTCTAAACAGATGACTGAATTCTGAAATAATATTCGCATAAAAAAATTTATAATAGAAATCTTGACAATTGCCTTTAAAAAAAGAAGTTTTAAAAGATCATATCTTAAAAATATCTTTATAAATGCGATTTGTTCAGGCCTTTAATACTTTCTCTTTCAATATCCCAGCAGTATCCACACACAGAAATGAGCAACTTCTGCATTCGATTTTCGAAGAAAGTTAAAGACAACAAAAAAAAAGAAAACAGCATAATAAAAAATCTACATACGTACAATACAGCAAAGTGGTAAAATATATATGTACATTGATTCAGAAACTCTAGTAAAAAGTCCAAAAAAAAGTTATATATAAACATTTCTTAAATAAAAAAGTATATACACATCTTTGTTCGTTGAATGTGTGAAGAAGTCCTTCCTTTTAATGGCGTGCCAATGTTATTTACTTAACAAAAGAAAAAAAAAAGAAAAAATAGGAGCTGAACTGATACAAAAGTACTTGTATATTTATGCTCAATAAATAAATATACACACATACGTATGTATATAATGGCACATACGTGCAGGCGTATAAAAATATTTTATTGGAACTAAAACAAGTTTTACGAGAAAATGGATGCAAACGCTGCAAAAGTACAAGCTTTTTTTCCAAGAATGCTAAACACAAAAAAAAATAGCAAGTTAAGTAGCTCCTGTTAATTTCGCTTATAAGTAAATAATAATTGGTTATTTAAAAATATATATTATATTATAATGTTATAAAAGAACATAAATAATATATATCATACATATCAGAGATCGGCAACAAGTATCAAACTTCCGAGCATGGTCATTTATCTGCTTTGGTTTTCTATGATTAAACTATCTTCTTCAAAAGCAAAAAAAAAAAATATGTATGGCTAATGTAGGAATAGCCTGTGTTGAAGCTGCAGCAGTTGTGAATAATGGGGTACGACCGTATTCGATGCAGCTCTCTGATACTTCAAAAAGGGTATATAAAGGTATTCTATCAAACTTTCGAGCATGCTCATTTACCTACTTTGATTTTTTATGATTTAACTTTCTTATTGAAAAGCAAAAAAAAAAGATGTATGGCTAATGTTGGTATAGCTTGTATTGAAGCTGCAGCAGCTGTGAATAATGGGATATGACCGTACTGGATGCAGCTCTCTGATACTGCAAAAAGGGTATATAAAAGTATTCTATCATACTTTCCAGCATGCTCATTTATCTTGTTGGAAAGCAAAAAAAAGATATATGGCTAATGTTGGAATAGCCTGTGTTGAAGCTGCAGCAGTTGTGAATAATGGGGTACGACCGTACTCGATGCAGCTCTCTGATACTACAAAAAGGGTATATAAAGTTATGTGGCATGCATACACCACCATATTTGCTGGTTTTACTATTATATACTGTTAATATTTCTATTTATTACGTCTCATTAGATAGAATTATAAGGCAAAAAGTTTATTGTAGGGGGGGATTTAAGGGCTAATGTTGAATGTGGACCACACCTAAACGTAAAATTGTTATTCTGCAATTCATTTGACACATCTCAATTTGAACTGTGAAAGGATACACAATCGAGCAACACATTAAAGTTAACTGTTGGTCGAATTAGTAATCCGAAGCCCACCGCATCCCCCCTTAAACCAACTCACCCTTCTAACCATCACCACTGGTTCATTGCAGTACAGGCATCTGTTGTAAGGTAATAGCACCTCGGGGGTTGTTAGCCACCGAAAAAAGTCATGCACCACACAATTATCAGAGATATTAACTCCCCCTTCCTGAGCCATTAGGTTTAAACCACAGCCAGAACGTTCCAGACAAGATAGACATCTCAACCATGATGTGCCCTGATGTTGGACTGCACACAGAACCACCCGGGGGTATGCTAACCCCCGTTCTGATAATTTATCCCTTTGGTAAGGTTTTCGGGAGCCCAACAGAACATAAGTCATGAGGCTTCCTAAAGTTGTGTTTACTACAACAAACGAGGGATTCCTTCCCCTCGATTACGCCAAGGCAAGACCTATTCCCCGGGGGCAGACAAAAGGATGATATAATTCGGCACATTAACAGCACAGTACCTCAATTATGCCTTAGTCGCATCGAAAATATGGCTTGTAGGTGTGCCTCCGAGCTGGCTGCGGGCATTTGGTCGATATTTTATTCCATACATAATTTAACCATACCAACAGTATCATAGTAAAAATATTTGACTGTAAGTCCTAAATAACTCGTGTTTTATTCAAAATCTATATCAGCCCTCAAAATATAACTATCTTTAAGTATACTTATTGCTACGCATCTGTATACTTTCTAAACTCTTCTATCTCTTACGGATCACAAAAAACGTATTGTTGCATGGGGACACCGCTTAACTTCTAATAATGTTGTAGTTTTAGAATATGTTATTGGGGGTTCAGGGACTTACATACGAGTATTGTGTAAAAACTCCAGTTCTTTAGCTTTTATAACAGCAGATTTTTCAAAAATAGATTTTTTAGCTTTATTTCGCTTAATAAGCGTCCTAGAGCAAAAATAAGCTAAATTTGGTATCAACAAAAAATTTTTCATTAAAATTTTTTTTGCACTTTTTTCGCTATATAAGCATCCCAGAGCAAAAATAAACAAATTTCGGTACCAAAAAAAATGTTTTCCAAAAAAAAATTATTTTGGCTTTATTTTGCTAAATAAGGGTCCTAGAGCAAAAACAAACAAATTTTAATATCAAATGAACATATGGTCGCAGCAAAACACCTAACAAGTGGTGCATGCACTCTGCGCCAGACGCCAGTGCAAAAAAAATGGTTTATTATATGGAGACACCTTTAATTTCCCACATTTGAGTAAGTTTAGCAGACTAAGTTATTGCAACTATCATCGTCATACAGTTACTTTAGCTTTTAATACTACCATACCTGAACGTATGTCCACAGCCAAAGATCAACACGGATCTGTTGGCTGCGCTTTATAAAAGACCCCACAGTCAAAATAAAAACTAATCAACCAATTTTGTACTGATGCTTGTAGTCCCTGCGAGTTTAAACCCTAATAAAAATTATAATACATAGAATTTTTATGTATTTCATTCCGCTATATTCTTATATTCACGCTGCCCCCGTTCCCCCCATTATCTTCTACTATGCATTGAGTGGTACATATATATAAATTTATAACCTTTAAAGAAAAAACATGTATATTATAAAGTGCCTACAAATTACATGTATTCCGGTCTGCATTACAGATTTAACACAGTTTTACAGTTTTATTCTCACAACTACTAAGAACCACAACTATGGGTGAGTATGTGCGTATGTATTTGTGTGTGTCTACAAGTTTCTCTGCTGTGAGTGTAAGCATGTATTCATATGTTTATGTTAAGGTGATTCAAAGTAAAAGTTTTATTAAAGTCATGTTCCAGGCTACGCATCTACACACGCACACACACTAACTCAGGCAAATGTTTGCAGTGTAATGGTCTTGGTCCTGGCATTTTTAAGTGGAGCGATTTGAAAATAAAGTCATGATAACGATAAATGCTACGTGCAATTTATAATATGGTTAAATATTTTTATAATTGTAAGAGTACGAGATATTGAAAATATATTTAAGAAGTTTTTTGTTTGATATTTTATCCTCTAAAGGACATACAATTTTAAAGTACTTTATAAGCTTAAAGTTAAAATTATTGGCGTTAAACTTTGCTGTTATAGAATTTAAAAACTTAACTAAACTTAAAAAAGAAACTTTTTAAGAAGAATTTTATACTGTTCGATATGTTCTTAAGCAAAGTTGAGAGCACATAAAAGTTAATAAACAAAATAAAAATTTAAACTTAAGTAATAAAATTACAAGAAATGTTCTTTAATGCTGGTAGTAAACAGCGGCGAAAAATATATAATGGAGATATTCAATTACACATACTAAATGATTTATTTAAGAAATGAGTTATAAATCAAAAGCATTCTTCGGCAACATACGAGGGCGGATTGCTATTGAAGCTACCTAAGTGAGAAAAAACGATATTTTTTTCAAAAACCCTTAATTTCTCAACATGGCCTCCCTTTAGCTCAATGCGCTTAAAAAGACGATATTGCCACTTTTTTATACCATCTGAATAATACGATTTTGGGAACTCCGCAAAATACTTGTTAGTCTCGGTAATCACTGCTTCGTGTGAGATGATTCTTTTTCCTGCGAGCCATTTTTTTAAGTTTAAAAACGGGAAAAGTTCACTGGACTATAAGGAGAATGATCAACCGATACGAAGTGTGCGAGTATTTCATGTAATTTTAGCATCGCATCTAATGCTATGTGAACCGGTGCGCTGTCTTGAAGAAAGAGTATTTTTTTCTTTTTTAAACGTGGTCGTTTTTTCTTGATTTCATCAAGAATTTAATGAAACACAACTCTCATGTTTGGGCCAGTGCCTCAAAATCTATTTTGGGGTTACTCGACCGTGTGCAGGAGAGGGCCAAGCAGCTTATCAGTGACATTAGAGTATCCCACTCTATTGATTCATTGGAGCATCGACGCAGTGTGGGGTGCGTTACTGTGTTCTATCGCTACCAGAATGGATTTTGCTCTGATGAGATTAGGGATCTTGTTCGCGATGTTGTGATGTTCGCTGGACTGAACACATTTTTCATGTCTTCTCTAAAGAAGCATTCAAGTGTGCCGGGTTTTAGAAACGGTGTAAGATGTACTTCACTCCATTCGACCTACTTACTATTTATACCACCTACATCCGACCGAAAATGGAATACAATTCTCATGTTTGGGCCGGTACCTCAAAGTCGGATGTTTTTCAAATTCTCGGAATGCCGGTACAGTGTGATGTTCGTTAGACTGAACACATTTTTATGTCTTCTCTAAAGAAGCATTCAAGTGCCCCGGGTTTTTGAAACGGTGTAAGATGTACTTCGCTCCATTCGACCTACTTTCTATTTATACCACCTACATCCGAACAAAGATGGAATACAATTCTCATGTTTGGGCCGGTGCCTCAAAGTCTATTTTGGGGTTACTCGATCGTGTGCAGGAGAGGGGGAAGAAACTCATCAGTGACAGTAGGGTATCCAACTCTATTGACGTAATGGAGCATCGACGCAGTGTAGGGTGCGTTACTCTGTTCTATCGTTACAATAGTGGATTTTGCTCTGACGAGATAAGAGATCTTGTTTCCGAAACTCGCTTATTTTTATGTAGCATGCGCTCATCGTCCAGAGCTCAGCCATTTATGGTTGATTGCCTGAGGAATCGTACTACGCATTATAGAGAGAATTCGTTTTTCAGCTGCACGCTTCGCAGGCGCAATAAGTTGTCTGCAGATGTGTTTTCTGTCTGTTATAACGTTGGAAGGTTCAGGTAAAATGTTCACAAACACTACTCCCTCTTTCCTCCGCCTCACAACCTATTTTCCTAGTTCTAGTACAATGCGCTGCATATGTAGGGGTCTTCTCTTGAGTACTGGTCCAAGATAAAAAAAAATAAAAAATCAATTGTTTCAATAATGCACAATAATACTTTCCTGTGATTGTGGATACTTTTGAAAGATAATCGGTGAGCAATATTCCGTGTGCATCCCAAAATACAGTGGACATAAACAGCTGATTTCACTGTTTTCGCCTTCTTCGGAGCACTTCCACCAGCTTCAGTCCATTATTTCGATTGAGTTTAGGCTTCAGTTGTATACTGGTGGAACCACGTTTTAATAAAAGTTATTAATCGACGCCAAAAATCAACAAGATTAGGCATTATCATGTCCAAATACCGCTGTGAAGCGGTCTAGTCTGTCCAGCTCGTTTTTGTTCGACACTGAGCAAATGCGGCACCCATCTTGCCGATAACTTTTTCATATGAAAATGTTTATGCAAAACGTTAAACACACCTTCATTTGGTAAGTTTGCCATTTCAACAATCTCACATAAAAGGATCATTCATAACGATATCAAGCAAGTTCTTGTTATTTTCGTCAATAACAACCTGTTTCGGTTTTCCTGTTGATGGTATTGTTGCAGTGCTTTTTCAGCCGCTTTTAAATTCAGCAGTACAACAACTTACCATGTAATTTGACAGAGCAGACTCACCGTAATGTTTATTGAGCTTTTCTTTTGTCGCTTTCGCCGTTTTTCCTTTCAAGAAATAGTGTTTAATCACTGTACGAAATTCACCTTTTTACACACACAAAATTTGCTTATTTCAAACCTCTACATTAAATAAACTAATCGACGAATTTGGGTGAAATTTTAATAGTTGATGTTTGACAGATGGCAATTTCAAAAAAAAAATGTATGTTTGTGCTACCATCTAGCGCTAGGTAGTTTCAATATCACTCCACCCTCGTAGCACTTAAGTTTTGCTTTCAAAATAAAAGATATATGAGAGCAAGTCATGTCCTGGCAGCGTTTGAAAAGAAATTTGTTTAAAAACTTTTTTTATGATTTTTTACTTAAATCTAATGACTAGCATGACAAACATTTAACTTTGAAAAAGGACCTTGGAGACGTAGACATATAATAAGACCAAATGCTTGGAACTTATTAAAAAACAAAAGAGTTCGATTCTATAAGTTTTGCTGTGTTCTGCTCACTACCTTTGCCAATTGATGATTTTTTTGTTATTGTCACTTTGTTTTAACTTCTTTAACATTCCAAAGAATAAGAAAAACATCTAAACCAGAAATAGAAATATTTGTTCATCATTTTCTTTAGATTTACAACTTTAAAAGAATTATACTTTCTGATGTTCACGTATGACTTTGTTTTATTTTTTTTCTCTTCTTTTCTCTCTCTTCTTCAAACATTTTTATGTCTGTCTGCTGTTGTAGTCTGTATTTAAGGTTAAACCATCTGTATGTTTGTAAATACAAGTGTAAGTTAATACCAGCCTGTATGTGTGAGTGTGTGTGCATGTGTGCGTCTGGCTTGTCAAACAGAGGACACAATAAACGACATCCAGTGTCAAAAGAAATGATGTATGAAGCACATCACGTCTCAACTTGCCAATATTTTGAATACATCTATAAGAATGATAATGATGATCTCTTCCACCAACAAACAACGACAACAACAACAACATGCGCCTGGATACGACCGCGCTTAACAGCCAACAACCTGCCTGATGGTAGCAGCAATATGATGGCAAAGGTTAACAACATTGAAGAAATATTAAATTCATAAATAATACAAGCAACAGTGGCTGGCTAAAAGGTGGCAAACTAATAAATTAAGATAAATAACTTTTAATTTATTTTTAAAAGCTGTGACTTTTTAAAATATTTTTCAACCACAAAAAGCATTGTAAATAATTTTTCATTGTTTTTTTTCCCCCCGACCAATTTTGTTAGGCCCACCGTCTCTGGTTGGGCTGGTCTCTGAGTAATCGATGCCATCATCATCATAATCGTCCTCATTGTTATAAACATATACTTAAAATTTGTGGCTGCTGTAACTGTCACTACCACCACCAACAGTCGTTATTCCTGCGCCACACAAACACTCATGCTTACACACTTTGGGTGGGTGGGTGTTTGTGTGTGTGCTCATCAAACATCAACATTTACCTTTAGCTTACATTTAAAGTATAATGGGCGTTTTAATGTTTCCGGTTTCATTTTTCTTGGATTCTTTTAACTTATTGTAAGACAAAAAAAAACCTGTCTGCGAAAAAATGGGGTGGCAAAACGTGATACTACTGTTTGCCGAGTGTTAAGTCACTAAAAGTGCTCAAGACTTACAAACCCGTATTCGTTTGAAAAACAAGAAAGATTTTCATAAATATTTCTCTACAACTTGTTAATGTATTGTTATATGTTGTCATAAGTGTATGAGTGTGTGTGTGTGTGTTTAAAGATGAACATTAAGACCTCTGCTAAAATGCTAAAATGTTAACAAATGTGTGATTATTTATATGTGAATGGAGTGGTTTATTCCTTGAGAATTTATTGTCGTTTTATTTAACATGAAATAGTAACTCATGGCTGGAAATTGTTTGTTAATAATTTACAAAGTAAAATATAAAATGAACATGTTTACAAAAAACATTTTACTAAAGCATAATAAAATCCTTTCTAAGGAAAAAATTGAGACACACCAGTAATGTTTAATCCAAATATCATAGTAAATATTTATTTATCCAGAAATTTCTAGGACCTCACTATCTGCTGCACATCCTTTACACTCAAAATAATGTTTCGAAAATTATGAAATAATAAAAATGTTCTGAACATTGATAATTTTGAAACAATTGTTCTTGTTTAAATAACAAAGTTGCTCTGAAATGAATCCAGGACAGTTCTATGTGCTGGATATCCTTTAGATAAATCTCCCCTTACCATATATCCTTTTTAATTATGAATTGATTGGAATATCGTGAAAATTTATAATAACTAATAAAACTATTTTTACAGCTTATAAATAAAACTTCAGCAATAAAGACGATGCAAAAAAAATTGCTAACAACTTTTTAAATTATAGTGTGAAGACATTGAAAAAATTTGTTTTGCAATTTTTCCACAAATATGACATCCTGCCATATATCCTTTATTTTCAAATTAAAACCTTTAAGTAAAAAATTATCAGAGCGTAGTAAAAACGGTTATACTACTTGATTATATGATAAAAGCATTTTTTATAAAAATATAAAACCTTTCTTTTTAATAAAATTTCAGGAGTACAAGTGAAAATGGGTAACAACTTTTTTTATTTCAATATCAAGCTGTAGTAACAGTTAAATAGCAAGTATTCCGCAAATATGAAAGTCTGCTACATATCCTTTATTTATTTTATTTTTTGTTTGTTTATTGAATCTTTAAAATGAACTAACAATAAGTATTCATTTTAATTTTTAATATTTTATTTTTAAATAAAAATTTAAACATGCAATTATCGGGACGTAATAAAAAAATATCTTGGGAAATTGTACTACTGGATCATATAATAAAATATAATTTATACAAGGACTTTTCTTCCTTCCGTATATCCTTTAACTTAAAAATATAACTTCAGTAATAGAAATTATCATCGAAAAATTGGCTAACAATTTTTTACACTTTAGCATCAAGCTGTAAAAAAAATTTTATTGAAATTTTTCCACCCATATGACATCCTGCCATATATCCTTTAATTTAAAATCTAAACTTTTAGGCAAAAATTATCAGAACGTAGTAAGAATTGATAACTTGTGATTTTTTTTTTTACTTTACTGTAGTATAAATTATATTTCAAGCAAAGCTAAAACCTGTCTTCCTTCCATATGTCCTTTAGTTTCAAAATAAAATTTCAGCAGTAGAAATAATGCGAAAAAAATTGCTAACAACTTTTTAAATCTTAGTGTGAAAATATAGAAAAAAAATTTAATTGCAAATGCTCCAAAAACGCGACATCCTGCCACATGTCCTTTATTTTAAAAATTATATTTCTGCTCCCGGAATGTTTGTTCGTTAGTTACATTATTATATTAACAGGAATTCGTCTACTAATATGAACAAAAAGTTGTACAGTAGCAAAACAATGATATGGACCATACCCTTTAGCTTCCAACCATATCCTTTAGCATCAAATTTTATCAATAAAAATAATCAAGAAATAGTATAAAACAACTCTTTATATGTAAGTATAAATCAGTAGAAAAAAATTAATTACAATTGTTCAAAAAATATGACATCCTGCCATATATCCTTTATTTTAAGAGGTTAGATAGACAGACCGCTGGATTCTACAAAAAATACCTGGATACTCCAGCCCACTTGGGCCCTGAAGATCGTTCCCTTTGTGATCGTTACCTTTGTGAGATTGTATAGTAACATAGCAATAGAAAATATCTTTACTTACTCAATTCTTTTTCCGTAACCGCTAAGTCAGTTATTCTAATACCTTCTTCTTTTTTGTATTTAAAAAAAAACTCAGCTTTTTATTTTTGAGATCTATATATTTCAAAGCTTTTAGTTTGTTTTTCCGTAACCGCTAAGTCAGTTATTCTAATACCTTCTTCTTTTTTGTATTAAAAAAAAAACTCAGCTTTTTATTTTTTAGATCTATATATTTCAAAGTTTTTAGTTCATCCTCAAGATCTATATGCAAAATTTTTTTTATCATACAATTTATAGATGTGCTTTAGTTTCAAAATAAAACTTCAGTTACCAAAATAATCAAGAAATAGTATGTAACAACTTTTTAAATTTAAGCATCAACCTGCAGAAAAAATTTTAGTGCAATTTTTGCATAAACATGGTATCCTGGCATATATCCTTTATTTTAAGAATTACATTTCTTCACTGTGAATCTTTAATGATTGTTATCACATCGCTTTGAAATCGTCTGCTCAAAAATGTATAGTAACATAATAACAAGATAGCCTGGCAGCTATTGATCTATAGTGCTGTATTGGCATAACACCGCTTTACAGTCCTGTTATCCAAATAAGCATTTCATATTACATATCGTATAAAATATTTATAAAATCTGCATGCCTTTAAGCCATGGCTTAATAATATGATAAAACAACAACTAGATAAAAAAAAGTTCTGTTCGCCTACTGTATATTTTTTATGGTCATAAGAACAGAAAAAGTGTGACTTAGTACCTTTTTTTAGCTTAAATTTTATTTATTGCTTAACAAAATGTCATAAACATTATACTGACAGCCTAAAATTCATATCATAAAAACGAAATCGTTTCACAAAATGCATGCTCAAATCGTACCTCTTACGATTAAAATTGCCCTTTTGTACAATTTTATATATTTCAATAAAAAAAAAGGTCCTTAGAATTTCCACAAGTAAAAAAAAATAATATTGTGCTGTGCACTTTCATGTTGTTTAATATTTTTCCCTTCGGAAAAAATAGATAGACAATATTTACTTCCATCAATCTTGCAAATGATAAATATCCGTTGGTTTTTTATTTTGTCTATTTTGTCTATTTTGTAGGCTACCCTCTTCTGTAAACTGTATGTGATGAGTTGCTTTTAAATAAAATTTCAAAAAGCTTAAAGAAAACATAAAAATTGTGGGTGTGGTATATTTGTTTGACCTCTGGATTTTTTAATGTATTTTTTATGCAATTTTTCTTAAATAAAATATAGTGATTGAAGTGTGTATGGGTGTGTGTTCACTTTAGGACATGTCTCAGCTTAATATGGGAAAACGTTTTAGTTTTCTAATGCCTGGGTGTGCAAGTCTTATACCGAATTGTGATCCATAATATGATTTTGTTAAAGTGCAAGCAGACAGACAGCAGGTGTTTAAAAGAATAAAACCATGTTTATATACAAAAGTTTTCTTTCGAAGGACCTTATAATATATTAGTCTCATAGAGCTAATAATTTTCAATAGCAATATTTATTATGTCATTGGACTAATATAAAAAATGTATAAGAAAATACAGGATATAGGGCAGAATTTTAATAATTGTTAGCAATTTTTCTTAATTACTTTTTTATGATGAAGTTTTATTTTAGAACTAAAGGTTATATGAAACGAAGAAAGGTTTTAGATTTGGTTTATTCTAAGTTAAGTAAAAAAGTTATCAGTTTTAACTACGTTCTGATAATTTTTTGCCTAAAACTTTATCTTTTAAAATAAAGGATATATGGCAGGATATCGTATATGTGGAATAATTGCACTTAAATATTTTTTATAGCTTGATACTGAAATGTACAAAGTTGTTAGCCATATTTTCAGGATTATTTGTATTGCTAAAGTTATATTTTGAAATTGAAGGATATATGGAAGGAAGAAAGGTTTCAGTTTTAATTTATCCTACAGTTAAGTAAAAAAGTTATCAATTTTAACTACGTTCTGATAGTTTTTTTGCATAAAACTTTATATTTTTAAATAAAGGATATGTGGCAGGATGTTATATTTGTGGAACACTTTCAATTAAATTTATTTTACAGCTTGATACTGAAATGTAGAAAGTTGTTAGGTAATTTACCAGGACTATTTGTATAGCTAAAAATATATTGTGAAACTAAAGGATATGTGGAAGGAAGAAAGATTTTAGCTTTAATTTAGCTTAAATAAAGTTAAGTAAAGAAGTTATCAATTTTAACTACGTTCTAATAGTTTTTTGCTTAAAACTTTATATTTCGAAATAAAGGATATATGGAAGGATGTTATATTTGTGGAACAATTTTAATTAAATTTTTTTTATAGCTTGATACTGAAATGTAGAAAGTTGTTAGCCAATTTTTCAGGATTATTTGTATTGCTAAAGTTATATTTCGAAATTAAAGGATATATGGAAGGAAGCAAGGTTTCAGTTTTAATTTATCCTACAGTTAAGTAAAAAAGTTATCAATTTGAACTACGTTCTCATAGTTTTTAGCTTAAAACTTTACATTTTTAAATAAAGCATATATGACATAAAGGATATAAAAGCATGCTTGAAAAAGAAATGTATCAAAAACCAAATTTGGTTCGAGGGACCAAAAATTATTCCGTATTTGTTTTCTTATTTTTGAGCTATTTGGTTTTGTAGCATTCTGTTCCCAAGAATAATGTTTTAATATAGATTTTCCTATTAGTATAAAGCAGGCTTGAAAAATAGATGTCTCAGAATACAAACTAAGTTCGAAGGATCATTAATGCTTATAGGCTTTTTGTTTTTCTTATAAAAACAATTTGATTTTATAAAATTTGTTTCTCAATAATATTTTTTACTACAGTTTTCTCTATTATTTATATGTAAAGCATACGGGAAAAAGATATGTATCCAAAACCGCATTTAGTGCAAAAGGCCGATCCTTCGACCGGGTGGGTGCATTGCTTTCCTTTACACCTCTGCCTTTAAATACTATTTATACATCTTAACTTTCTACAGTTTTGTAGTTTTCTGTAAGATAAATTCTTATTTAGCTTTCTGCTTGGTCTTGTTTCAGTTCTTATTTTATATATTGTATCTGAAACTACATTGAAGCAGAGCATTTTGTTGTTTGCATTCGGGTACTTGTCTAAATGTGCAAAATATGTTCTTGTAAAATTTAAATTCAAAACCATTCGTAGTCAAAAGAGACTGATAAATGTTGAAAATGCAGGTCACGTCGGTCTAAAGAAAGTGGAGACGCTTTTATCAAACGTACAATAAAATAAACTTAAAATGAAAGTAAAACAAAATTAAGGAAAGAAAAATACAGGATATAAGACTACAAATTTTATATGTGTGTATGTCTGTTGCTAGTAGATTTTGAAACTTGCAGTTGCATTTGTATTGGGAAAAATTTATACACATATATGCACACAGTTAAGCATTTATATTCTGCTGTGATAAACCCTGCACTTAGCTTTGTTAGTTAGTCACACATACACACTCACACACTCGCTCACATACATATCCATACAAATTCGGTGAGAGTTAAATTTTGCCTGTTTACAATTGTATGGATAACTTTTAAGTTTAGTGTTTCGTAAATACTGTTATTTACAATTCAGTGTGCATGTGTGTGTGTGTGTGTGTGTGTGTGTTACTATTTGACTACTGTAGTCGTTATATGTATTTGTGTATTGATTTAGTATGTATTTCCGTTTCCTTTTGAAGTTGAGTTATTTGAAATGTAGTTGCTATAGCTGTAAGTGCATACAACTCGTAAGCCAGACTTATTATTTGTGGCTGTTACCACTTGTTTTTTTTTCTCTCTTCTTCTTCTTGTTCTTGCTGTTGTTGGATTTTTACTTTCACGAGTACGAGTAGATGTTGCTTTATGTTTTAAATAATATTTTGAGTATTAAGACTTTATTGCAGATGAACAAGTTTTATAAAATGCAGCTTATGCTTTTAAAAAGTATAAATAATGCATTTAAAAACAAATGTAAATAAGTTGTGGGAAAAAAAGGATATGAGCAAACAGTCTTTTATAAAGTCATATCCTTTGCTTTAGAGATTAAATATTTAAAAAATATCATAAAATATTTGTAGCATTTTAATGAAATAATCGGTAAGAAAACAACCTGAAAGCAATACACGAACAACTAGTACATGAAGAGTAGAGTTTTTACGCATAATAATGTGATGACTAATTGGCTGCTACCTTTCCTTTATAGGAATTTACATATAAAAAAACTTACATAAAGCCGTATGTGTTCAAAAAACTTAGTAAATTGTTTAAACTCGACAAATTTATTCTGGATCAATATTTTTGTTAATATTTAGTTGATCAGATAAGACGAGCATGTCCTTTCAGAGACGGAAATAAAATAAAAACACTAGTGCACAGCACAGCCATGAAACCTTTTCAAGAACTTAAGGTCAAAGTCTTTTTTATTTAATTCAACATTTCGCAAACGCTTTGCCACCTCTATGTAACAACCATTCCAAGTTGCATTTAATGTTTGAAGCACAGGCTGAACTTTGTAGCAGCAGTATGATGAAACATTTTTAAACATATAATTTAATAGGCAAAAGGCCTATCTTCTTTCCTGCTCTTGAAAAAGAGAACGAAGTTCATGGCCTTTTGACCAAATTATGTAAAATTTACTATACGAATTAACAGCAATATTGTACAAGTTCAGTTTATTTGAAAAAAAGGACATATGGGAGAAATCTTTGGCCTTTGCTTTCCAGAAGTTTGGTGAATTTTATCTGAAATTACAGCAAATATTTTTTGGTTTCTTTTTATTTAGCCCGTAATAGCCATATTTAACGCTGAGGCATAATTATTACTTTGTAATTGAATTTTTTTATTTTTCAGAAAAATAATAATAAAAAAAATAATACATATAGGAGCAATCTTTGCCGTTTAGTTAACCTAGGTAAAATTTCTTACTTGAATTAGTTGGCATATGTTAGGTTAGGTTAGGTTGTACAGGCCGCCAGTTTCACGAAACCAGCCCACTTGGGTCCTTTTGGTCCCGTTGTGTTGCCTGAGGGAGAAGTGCAGCCCACGAGACTTACACTTCCCCCGACGGTTCAGATGCAAACCAACCCGAAGGCCGGATAAAGGAATCCAGTCCGTTCACTCGGCATTCCGATATATCTGCCAACCCGTGCAGCATCGGTCCGCCTAGATACAGCGCTCTCATAGAACTGAAAGCCGGGCATCGACAGAGGAAATGCTCAACACTCTCCTCCTCGTCCTTGGCATATGTTACAAACTTTCAAAACTTTCAGGTATCTTAACTGAAGCTAAATCTTGAAAAAACTGGCAGCGAAGCTTTACAATTTTTACAGTAATATGTGATTCAATTTAAAGCAAAAAAAAAATTTTATATGGAAAAAAGGATATATAGCCAAGGTCCATACTCTTTTTCCGATCTTATTGAAATCTATATTACAAACTAACGGCAAACTTCTACAACCCTTTATAAAATTTCAGTAAGCTCTGTTTGATTTTACTGTCAAAAATACCTAATATGAGAAAAGGACATATGGGCAAAGTCCATATCCTGTGACCAATTTATTTAAAGTTTGTAATACAATATAATAATAGTATTTTAGAACATTTTATAAAGTTTTAGTAACCTCTGTGTGAAATTGCATTTTATTATATGAAAAGCTTTTATATAGGAGAAGTCTTTGGCCGATCAAAGTGTCATTTTTTACATGAATTAGCAGACATATCTCACCACTTTTTCAGGCGTTTGGTGAATTTCAAATAAAAGTGCAGTAAAAAAAGTTTTTTATATATTTATTTGAAAAAAAGGACATGAAGGAGATATCTTTAGTCTTTGTCAGATCTAAATGAAATTTCTTACTTGAATTAGTGCACACCTTTTACAACCTTTTCGAGAATATTGGTAAATTTTTAAAAAATTTACAGCAAAAACAATATTGTCTTATTTATATAAAAAAATGTATATGGAAGATATCTTTGGTCCTTTACCGGTTGAAGTGAAATTTCTTGTTTGTATTAGTGGGCATATGACACAACTTTATCGAGAAAATTAATGAATTTTTGCTAAAATTTCAGCAAAAATTTGTATCCACAAATATAAATAAAAGGAAATCCTAAATTAAGTTTTGCAAAATTAAATAAATTAAATAAACTCGAATTAAAATTTTAGCAAAAAAGGATATATGGCCGAAATTCAGATGCTGTGCTCAAATTACTATACTATACAGCAATATTGTTCAAACTATTACGAAGTATGGTTAATTTTTTTTTTTTTTTTTTTTGCTATCAAAAAATTTTGTTTGAAAAAAAGGACATATGAGAGAAATCTTTGGTCTTTGTCCGATCTAAGTGAAATTTTTTACCTGAATTAGTGAATATATGTTACAACCTTTTCGAGAAAATTTTTGAGTTTTTGCCAAAAAAAAATGACAAAAAAAAATTTTATTTATTTAAAAGAAGGACATATGACAGAATTTTATGGCCTTCGGCCAATCGAGATGAATTTTCTAACTTGAATTAGTGGACATATGTTAAAACCTTTTCGAGAAAATTGGTAAATTTGTCCTAAATTACAGCAAACACTTTTATACACATACTATATTAATAAAAAGAAAATTAATTTAAGTTTCACAAATTCAAATGAGCTAACCAAACGAATTATCATTGAACTTTTACAACCTTTTTTATAAATTCTGTTTATAATAGTAGCAAAAATTTTTCCCATATAAAAAAAGGATATATGGCCGAACTCCGTATCCTTTGCCCAAATTATGTAAAATTTACTATGCGAATTAACAGCAATATTATGCAAACTATTACGTAGTATCAGTACATTATGCTTAAAATTGGAGTTTATTTGAAAAAAGGACAAATGAGAGATATCTTTAGCCTTTGACCGATCGAAATGAAATTTTTTATTTGAATGATTAGACATGTCTCGCAAGCTTTCCAAAAGTTTGGGAAATTTTTTCTAAAATTACAGCAAATATTTTTAGTTTTTTATTAAAAAAAAGGATATATTACAGAAATCTTTGCCGCTTGGCCGACTTAAGTAAAATTTCTTACTTGAGTTAGTGGACATATGTTTTAACCTTTCCAAAAGTTTAAAGAGTTTTAACTATACCTAAAGCAAAAATTTTTTGTTCACAACAAAGAAAATTTCGATATTCTAACTCTAAATTACATACCATATCATCTTTGTTAACCTAAAATTGATATTTATCTTTGACTTGCCTAGTCTTTATTGCTTTCGGCTCGAAATTGTAAGACTAAAAAAAGGATATATAGGGCAAGACAAGTTCTTGCTCCCACATTAACTAAAATTACAGCATTAATTTTTAAGATATTTTCACAATCTTTCACCAAACTTCATGCTATACTAAAAAAGTTTTGCTAAAATTGAATTATTGTTTGCCGTACTGCCTTGTAAAACAAGAGAAGTTTATAATTTTTATTTTATAAAGTCGTCCATTTTTTTCCGATTCGCTTAAGCTTTGTTTCCGTGAAATTTCTTATACTTTTTTTAATATTATTATTATTTTTTTTTCTATTTGAAAACACTATAAAAACTGTTTTAATTAAGGTTTGTTGAGCCATCAAACCAAAAAGACACACACGCGTCCTTGTTATTTATGAATATTTATAAGAAATTGTTAATTTATTTGCCCAACAAAACTAGCAACAAAAAGAATAACTTTTGTGCTGCATATTTTTCGTTCTGCGAACAAAAGTTTTTTGTTGTTTGCTGCCACGGTACCAATGACAAAACATCTTTTGAAAGCAAAATCTGGCGAAATGAAAAAACACACTGTTGGGTTAAACAAAACTCATAAATTTTATATTTTTGGCATGTAAAAACTCTGCCACAGTTAAGTTAAAACAAAAACGGTTTTAGGTGTGTGTGTGTGTGTTTGTAAAGTGTTTAATAGCTGCATTGTAGCTGTGGTGTACTTTAACGCCACCATATGATTGACATTACACTTGCATGTCTGCTGTTGCATACTTTTAGCCGCTAGCCTAGTTTTATGCTGCAGTTTATTTTTGGGGTTATTTGCTTCATTTATTCAACGATTATATTCATAGCTTGTGCTGTGTTTTAAGCCTGACAATACACGAAAGCTTTAATAACTGAGAAATTGGTAGCTTTCGTGTTGAAGTTTTCAACTTGTACGTTATTTTTCCTACAATTTTTTTCTGCATATTTTAAAAATGAGAGCACTTTTAATTTTTTGTTTTCTGTGTTTTTTTTTTTCTTACTGCATGCATATCAATTAAGTTTGTATATTGCTGTAGTTGTCTGTCTTTTTATCTTTTCGTTTTCTCTCTGTGTTTCCTGCGTTCCTTTGTGAAGGGTGTTGTAAAAAAACTAATAGTTGTGTTTTACTTTGAATTATATGTGTTTTTGTTGCGTATTCATTTCAGGCTTGTTTTAAATTAAACATCTGTACTATTTAAAAACTTTTACTTTTCTCATCATCTCATCATTTCGAAGCTTTTTAACGTATGAGGAGCAACAAACAAGACGTTTGTTTTAATGTTTTGAGTTGATGGTTTAGTCCAGTGTCAGTACAATGATTAAATTCTATTTTCTCTGTGATTTGAGGAGCATTAGAACAAAATGTACTATTTTACATATTTTGATTTAATGATATATTTCAATTTCTAAGACCACTTTTGCTATTTTTAGTGTAAAATTCAATGTTAATTTCTCTTGATTTCAGGAGCAACAGAACAAAACGTACTATTTTACATATTTTAATTTAACGATCTATTCTTATTCCTATTTTTGTTTTGTGTAATGTTTTATGCAATAAAAATTATTTTAAATTTTTTAAATTTTAATTTCTCTATAATTTTATGAGCAGCCGAACAAAACGTACTAATTTGCATATTTTTATTTAATTATCTTTTCTTATTTCCATTGTTGTTGTTGCTATTTTAGGTGTGATGCGGTCGTTAAAAATATTTCTTAGTTTAACAACTAAATTCTTTCTAATTTCTCTATAGACTTGAAGAACAGCAGAACAAAATGTACTATTTTATATGTTTTGACTTTTTGTACCACCTCTTTTGCTATTTTATGTGCTGTTTTATTTAATAAAAGCGTTGGCAGTACAATGAATAAATTCTAATTTCCGAGAAGTATTGGAACAAAACGTACCATTTTACATATTTTGATATAACGATGTATTCTTATTTCTATCTCCACTTTTGCTATTTTGTAAGTTTTATCAAATAAAAATCATATAAGTACAATGACTAAATTCTAGTTTCTCTGTAATTTGAGGAGCCTTAGAACAAAACGTACTATTTTACATATTTGATATTCCCAGTTCTATGACTTTTCCTATTTTGGATGTTGTCTTGTTTTCTTAATAATAAAATTTTAATTTCTCTTGATTTGAGGAGCAGCAGAACAAAACGTACTATTTTACGTATTTTGAACTAATGATCTATTCCTATTCTATTGTTATTTTGTGTACTGTTTTATGTAATAAAAATTATTTTCAGTGCAATAATTAAATTCTAATTTGCGGAGCAGCGGAACAAAACGTACTATTTGACATATTTTGATTTAATAATCTATTCTTATTTCTATACTCACTGCTGCAATTTTGGGTCAATAAAAACGAGTTTCTGTGCAATAATTAAATTCTAATTTCTCTAAACTGGCGGAGCAGCAGAACAAAATATACCTCGAGTATTTTACATATTTTAATTTATGAGTACTGATTTATTCTTATTCTATTGTTATAGCTCGTATTTTTTATGCAATAAAAACATTTTCAGTGCAATTATTAAATTCTAATCTGTCTGTAAATTTTAGACGCAGCAAAACAAAACATACTCTTTTATATATCTTGATTTAATATTCAATTCCTATTTTTAATTTAGCACAATAATTATTAGAAATAAGAAGAGATCATTATACTAAAATAAGTAAAAGAGTACGTTTTGTTCCGCTGCTTCTCTAAGTATAGAGAAATTAGAATTTACTCATAATTAAATTCTAACTTTTTTTGTACTTTTGCTGGACAAAACGTACTATTTTTCATATGTTATTAAAATTATCTATTCTTAATTTTATTTATTTTTTTTTTTAATTTGTTTTTATAACCATTTTTGCAATTAAATTCTAACTTTTTTTTGTAATTTGTGAAGCAACTGAACAAAACGTACTATTTTTCATATGTTAATAAAATGATCTATTCTTATTTTTATTTTATTATTTTTTTTTTTTTAATTTTTTTACCAACACTTTTACAAATTTGTGGGTTATTTTATCTCATAAAATTCATTTGCAGTGTAATAATGACATTTCTAATTTCTTTATTATATAGATTTAGTTCCTTATTTTTTAAAGAAATTAAACATATTTCATGCAATACCAGTGGTGGTAACCAAATCCCAGCTAACTAATATTTATCATTCTTTATAATTTCAAAGTAAATTATATCAGTTGTACTCTTAACACACAAACTAGTAACTTTTCTAAACTCATATAAAAGTATTATAAATATTTATATTTGAAACTATGTAACAACTTAATTTGATACTTAAATTCTCTGAAATCTTTTATTTTGGTCAAACAAAATACTTTCATAAGCACCAGTCAGCTTAACGAAAGTTTTCCCGTTGCTTTATATTTCAAAACTACTTAAAATGAGTTTCTTTCTATTTTTTACCTTTTTCGCCATATTTAAAATTCCTCATTTTAATAATATTGTTTTGTAAAGAGCAGCAAAGCAGCAGGACAGCTTTTTCGGAGGAAACAAAAATTATGCAACAACTTTTCTAGATTTTCTTTGCTCAGTAAAACATCAGGTAAATAAAAGAAAACCGCTTTAATAAAAATTATGTCACCTTTTCAGCTAAAGGAGAAGTTAAGAAAATAAACTGTTTGGAGAAACTTCTGAAAAGCAGATTTCTAGATTTCATTAAAAGTGAGTTAAAAGTGAAAATACTTGAGGGAGATATATAAAAAATGTGACAAAATAGTTTCTAATTTTTCTAAAAAATTATTTTATTAAGGAGGTCCAAGTAAAACGCATGATGTTAATTGTAAATAAAATAAAAAGTTTATTGGTTTTATCCTGGATCAGTACTCAAGGGATGACCCCTACATGTGCAGTGCCGGAACTAAGAAAATAAATTATGAAGAGGGAGAAAGGGGGAGTAATGTTTGTGAACATTTTACTTGAACTTTCCAACATTAAAACAGATTGATGACGGTAGAAGGATATATGACAGTTATGTGTGTGAAAATGTCAGGCAAATAATCACCACGACTTCGATGGCATAAGCCGAGGGAATATTTTCAGTGACTTTGAGACATAATTGAGGTTCAATGTCATTAATGTGACAAATTATCGCAACCTTTAGCTCTAAAGTTTTCTCGGCTTATTGACGTACACTTTTTCTTTTAAGTATTTCCAAAGAAAAAAGTCCAACGATATTAAATTACATGATCATGGCATCCATTTAACATTGTCATGACATGAGATAATACAGCCATTGATATTCTTGCCTAAAACAACCACTCTTTCTTTAACTGTGTGCCTAATGACACCATGCTGTTGAAACTACATATCGTCCAGGACCACATGCTTAACTTCTGGCCACAAGAGCTCCATTGTCATCCTGTGATAATGAACACGATTCATAGCAACTACTTGGTGGATCCTATTTTCAAATGTAGAAAGCCCCAATGAATCCGCCTTCCCATAAATCGCTCCAAACAGTCACTTTTTGCATCGCCTTTTTACCAATCAATTGTGGATTCTCATCTGCTCAAAGGCTGCAATTCTGTTTGATAATAAATTCACTAAGGTGAAAGTGTGTTGACAAAATAAATAGTGAAGTGCGCGTAATGTATTTCGACTTACACACCAATTTTCGTAAAAGGCTTCAACAATCTTAACGCGATGCTCAATTGAGTACCTCTCCTTGGTTTAATTTGTCTGAGTTGAAACAAACAAGTGTCAGATGAAGTTGGGCAAACACCCTGGTGCTAAGGAGAGACTCACAATTAACACCATGCATTATGGTTGGATAACTTTTTATATAGTTACATAAAAAGAAATTTTTAATTTTTTAAGTTGACATGAAATTTACTTTATTCGGAAGATAATCTTCAGGCATTATAGTTAAAATATGACTTGTGACATATGACCGTATGGTAGGCTCGGATGTAGTCTAATCTAGAGATGCAATTTTCGACTATTTTTTCCAACATTTGGGTTTGTACATTTGGGTTTGTATAGGCATAGTCTAGCGGCTTCACATATCTCCATAGAATACTCTAGCGGAGTGTAATTGCAGGATCTTGCACGTAGAAAAAAATATATGGTTGATACGACAATATTCTAAGGGCAGCATACTATTGTTGGATTACATGGTTGTACTTGATAATACCACATTGTTACATTTAAAATACCATTGACAGTACACACCATAGTATTGTAAAAAAATATATTATAAATAACCATACTATATTTTGGTTTAACATTATTATAATAATAGGTAACCACAGTAGTGATTGAAGTTATCAAATAATTGTCATACTCAACAATATTGTTATACTAACCACTCATACTTTTCCCATATGTAACCATGTTCTTTCATGAAATAATCATACTATTATCACGAATAGCTTTATTGTAAATGAATCATATATTTGTTATGCTTACCACAAATACATACCTATTAATTATAATTAATTACAAGAAAAATACATATATTTTAATACTATGGTTAATATAAATTTAAAAATTTAATCCTTTTTGATGTTGAATTATCTATCTGCTGCAATAAAACAAAAATAGTTATTAAGAATTTCATCTGCGATTGTAATTTTAAAAGCAATATGTAACAATATTACTATGGTTGTACCTTTTCATATTGTTACATATATTTATAGCTTAATCTTACAGACTTACCTTTATATTTTCGCGCGTACTCAATATGTATTTTTCGCCAACTTTGTCTTCTTTTTTCTCATTTTTAGATAAAGCTGAACAATACAAATATATTTTTCAAATTAAAATTAAACAAAATATTTTTTTATTTCCAAAGAAAAAGTCGAATGGAAAAAAAATTATGTGTCAGCGACTAGAAGGAATATATTATTAATGACAACAATAGTAAATTTATTTTTTAAACTCTTTTGTTGGATATGAATTAGCATATCATACATATTATAAAAACAAACATTTTTATATTGGATGTGATAAAAGCTATTGTTGTTTTTAAAAAAAATTTCACAATTGCCATTATTGTATGTAACCATATTTTGAAATTTATAGATGGTGACAATAGAATTACATAAATACAAACAGCAACTTATTTATAGAGGAACAAACTATAATTAAACAGATAATACGCTGTGTTTAACAGTAATACACAATGTTATAGAATATATGTATATTAATGTTGTCGCAACCATATATCCAACTGCCTTTTCTTAGCGTGTGGAGTCTAATTCCTATGTCCGAAACGTGAATTTATATGGTTACCAAATGTTTTCTTCAATAAATCAATTATGGCACGAGCTGTGTGACATGTTGTGCCGCCTGGTTGATATCATAGCTCCTGCACATCATTGATGAACGGAGCAGTAATTTCAACAACATCATAAAGTACATCAAACAGTCAGCTTTGAAGTTTATTCTCACTTCAAGTTTATCATCACTCCAAATACAGCTGGTTTGTTTATTGCCATAACCATTGAAATAAATGTGATCTTCATCGCTAAACAAAGTTCGATCGTAAAAATCGGGATCAACAGCAAACTTGCATACTTTGGAAGCGTTGTTCAGGTCTCAGTCTATTCACGTGGAAATGCCAAACCAAGCTTAATATAAATCCCTATATAAAAAGGTTGCCAACTTATAATTTAATACTTCTATAAAAACACCATTTATGTCTAATTACTATGCCGCTCTAAATTTGCGTTTTTACTTAATCTTAAAATTTTTATTTAATATTTTTGGAGGGAAAAAATATGCCAAAGAAAGCTAAATCTGCATTTCTTGCAACGCTGATCACAAAGAAACTAAACTAAATAAAACATATACAAATTCAACTAAGGACATACCCATTTAGCTTATTCGACACAAGAGTGCCAACATAAAAGAAATCGGTAATCGAATGCACGTAGCACGAGAAAGTTCAAAATACACCTTTTCCACTGAACAGACCTCTTAGGTGTGTACTCGTATTAGAGGGCTGATCAATCACAAGAAAAATGTCTTACAAGACATCGTAATATTTTCAAGTACTATAAACGAATACTATTTACAATCTTTTAGAACTAATAGAACCCAACACAAGTAGAACCAACTGAAGTAGAATAAAATAGAAGTAGAACTTCAAGCACTGAAGAAATGTTCTACTTCAGTTCTGTTTATAAAATTTGTTATTGGTGTTCAAGGTTTTTATCTTTGTATTAGAGCACAAGTGCTGCATACACAGTATGCGCATGTGCCAATTTGTTAATGCTAAGATTATAGTGTACTCGCTATGTTTTGCTATGAGTTCTAATTTATTTGCTTCATTCTGATGTTTTGTTTTGGCTTTTGCTATGAAACAGAATTAAAGTACTACCAAGCACTGTCGTGTCACAACTATGAAGTGTTTGTTCTGTTTCTAAATGTTCTACAGCCAGTTTGTTTTGTTTTAAAGATTGTTCTAAAATACAGTGCTTGGAACTACTGCATAGTAGTGAGAAAGTTGTGTGCAGCTTTCTAACTCGTATATTAAAATATTTTTTATGAAAAACAAAAAAATCAAACATTAGTGAACCTAATCTTAGCACAGTAATATGCTCTTGAAATATATTTGAACAAAATTTGCTATGTATTTTTTAATTGAAAACTCATTTCAATTTGTTGTCAAAAACTGTTTGATGGAAGGATCAAAGCATTTAGTAACAAGCTATTAAATTAAAAATAAAGTGAATTATTTTTAAAGCAAACGTATTTATGTTTTGCTATTTTTAAACAAACACAACTTTTCTTAACATCTAAAAATATATACGAGTATTTTATATCAAGAAGAAAAAGCAAATGTTTGTAACAAAAGTTAGAAAACATTTGCTTAAAAAATCGTTTATCTTTATTTTCTCTCATTTGTCTTTACTGTTAATTATTTATCATGGCACTCGTTTGCAAACTTTTACCCCAAAATGGTGTCATATCCGTTTCCGCTTTGCATGTGAAATTATAATTTCTGTTTACTTTTTTTTCATATTTGTTTGTTTGCACAAAATTCTTATCATTAGTGGTTAAAATTTTAACCATAATTTACAAGAAAATTAAAACAAACTTCAGAGAAAAGTAAAAACAAAGTTTTGAATTTTCCTCCACTTTTTTTTCTCTTTTCTTTTTGTTTTCTTTTTATTTGTTTGTTGTTATCAAAAGTAACACCAAAGTGGAAAAACATTAAAAGTAAAAAACAAAACATATAAAAATGTAAGAGACAACGAGGGTAAATTGTCAATTATTTTAATGATATAAAAATTTGTGTTTTTCAAACAACATTAAGTTTCAGTTAAAATAGATTTTTTTTTTAAATCTCTTAAGTATGAAAATTGAGTTTTTTCATAATTTAAAAAAAAAATGTTTTGCACTCTTTTGAATATAAAAGGGCGACCCAACCATAATGCATGATGTTAATTGTGGCTCATGCGGAATCGTCAAATTTTTTGACGATTCCAACTTAATTTGATAATTCAAATATTTCATTAATTTCGTTAATCAGTTCCATTTCACCAATTATTCAGTTACAGTTAAGTTCAAGTTCAGAACATTCTAGTTTATTTCTATGTAGTTCGTTCCAGTTAAGTTTTGCTTAAGTTCCATAATTCAATTTTAAAAAACATCTAGCTCATTTAAAGCAAGTTTTTTGTTCATTTTCAATCAATTGAAAACAAAGTCTACTTCACTACAACCTTAAATTAATTCTATTTCACTACGGCTCTTGTTAAGTTCAAGATCAGATATATCTAGTTTATTACTGACCAGTTCATGCCAGTTAAGTTTTATCTTAGAAAAGATATAGTTCATTAAAAGTATTAAAAGTATTAAAAGTTTTTAGTTCAGTTTTTATTCAAGTTCAATTGAAAGTAAAGTCTATTTAGCTTTATTTCAATGTGAAAAAATCAAGTTTGTTTAAATCAAGGATCTATCTACTTAAGCACTAGGTTACTTCTAGTTCACTACTTCAACCTTAAATCAGTTGTACTTCATTAACTACTTCATTCCTCTTGGATTCTTGCTTAGTTCAAGTTCAGATATATAAACGTTGTAGTTTACTGCTACATAGGTCATTCCAGTTGAGTTTTACTTAAGTTCTAGTTAAGCTATAGTTCAGTTTTTAGCTCATTTAAAGCAAGTTTCTTGTTCAATTTTAATTCCAGTTCAATTGAAAATAAGTTTACTTAAGCTTTATTTTATTCCTAAAAAAATATAGTGTATTTAAAATGAGGATCTATGTAGTTCAGCATTATTTTACTTACAGTTCCATTACTTCAATTGGAATCTTCTATAAGTTATACTTCATTAATTATTTCATTCCTCTTGGGTTCTTGCTAAGTTCAAACTCAAATATATTAACGTTTTAGTCTATTTCCATATAGTTCAGTTAAGTTCCAGTTAAGTTTTATTTAAGTTCTAGTTGAGCTATAATTCAGTTTTATAAAAGATTTAGCTCATTGAAAGTATTATAAGTTTCTAGTTCAGTTTTTATTCAAGTTCAATTGAAAGTAAAGTCTATTTAAGCGTTATTTCAATCTGAAAAAAACAAAGTTTGTTTAAATCAAGAATCTATGTAGTTCAGCATTAATTTACTTCTAGCTCATAACTGCACATCTAAATCAGTTGTACTGCATTAACTATTTCAATCATTTCCAGGTCTGGGTAAGTTCAGGTATATAAACGTTCTAGCTTACTGCCACATGGTTCATTCCCGTTGAGTTTTACTTAAGTTCTAGTTAATCTAGCTATAATTCATTTTTAAAAAAGATTTAGCTGATTTAAAACAAGTTTCTAGTTCAGTTTTAATTCAAGTTCATTTGAAAACAAAGTCCACTTCAGCATTATTTCATCCGGAAAAGATCAAGTTTATTTAAATTAAGGATCTATGTAGTTAGTTTGTCATTAGTTTATTTTAGTTACATTACTTCAACCTTCACTTATTATTGTAATTCTTCTCTGGCTTTTGCTAAATTCAAGTATATTAAGTATATTAAGTTCTATATAGTTCATTTCAGTTAAGTTTTACTTCAGTTCTAGTTAAGCTATAATTAAGTTTTAGAAAAGGTTTAGATCATTTAAAGAAAGTTTGTAGCTCTGTATTATTTCTATTTCTTCAGCTTTAATTTATTCCGAAAAAATCAAGTTTATTTAAATTAATGATCTATATAGTTCAGCATCAGTTTACTTTTAGTTTCATGACTTCAACCTTAAATTAGTTCTACTTCACCAACTATTTTATTGCTTTCCGATAATAGTTAAATTCAAGTTCAGCTATAAAAACGTTCTAGTTTGCTTTTATAAAGTTCTTCAGTTAGATTGTACTTAAGTTCTAGTTATATAATTCAGTTTAAAAAAAAGATCAAGTTCATTAAAAGTAAATTTTTAGTTCAATTTTAATTCTTTTTAATTTTAAGTCTTTTTAAGTTTAATTGAAAAAAAAGTCTACTTCCACTTTATTTCAAGTTAGTTAAGTTTATTTTAAGTAAGATCTATATAGTTCAGCATCAGTTTACTTCTAGTTCATTATAACTAAATGTTTCTCTCAGTTCGAGATAACTTGTAACTAGCATGGTTCTCTAGAAGGAGCAAAACTAAAGTATTAAACTAAAAAGTATTTCGAAATGAAACCAATTTTAATAGAAAAACTATTTTATTCTGTAATATTTTTAGTGGTTTGTTTTCTTAAAAGCCAATAAATGGATTGATTTCCAAATAGAATTAGATCCTGCGACATGGCTGTATCTTCACCTTTGATTAAGTTTTAAGCCAGTGTTCAGTTTTAGTGAATAAGTTTTAAGGCAGTTTTTATAGTTCTAGTTAATTTAAATTTAGTTTAAATCATCACCATATCATATACTGAAGGAAACAAGCTTCCTTATTTGAATGAAACCGTTTCGTTCACCATTCTTTCATTAATACAATGAAAAGTTTAATTTTGGCTATGAAATCTTCATTAATGCAATAGAAATTTTGCTTAGATTCACTTTATTAGTTTTCGCAACGCCATTAATATTATGAAAAACTTTTGCGTGAAAACGTAAGAGTTGCGTTATTACTACCAAACAGTGTAGTATATATAATTAAAATATTTCATTGTATTAATGTGAGACTTTTGTAACAGCTACGCAACAATGTGTTTAAAATAATGGTCATAATTCACTATGTATTATAATTGCAAGGCTATTATTATTTATTCGATGATTGATTTGATAGAATGCTCGATCATCAGTCAGAAGATTTCAGATTCGATTCTTGTTACAAACTCTGGGTGGGACAACAAAAATAGCTTCACAGCTTTTTGTGTTGCCTTAAGAAAATATATTGCTCAACTCATTTCATTATGTATAATAACTCTTGCATTCAAGAACTTTTTTAAACGATTTTCTTTTCTTTAAAGAAGCAATATTCATAAACGGAATGAAGCTTTACGTTGGCCCAAAAACAACGACAAAATCGTAACATTTATGCAAAAATGCTTTATATCAACGAAATTTTTTCTGCCAGTGTATAATTCTTAATTAATTTATGTTTAGTTTTGTTTTAGATTTTTTATAAAGGGTGGGCGTTAAAGTCAAGTTTTTACCCAACTTAATTTGACATTTCTTTGTCTCAGTGTTTAAAGAATTCAACCCTGGAGAGGTACACCATCAATCTTGTCACTCTGTTTGGGCTCAACTTTCAGTTTTGGGACACCCTGTACTTTATTTCACACATAATGATCATATATCCTTCTATTAAGCGGCCCATACACGCTTCAATTCAATTGAGAATTGAGTCTTACAACTGAATTGATTATTGTTCACACACTTCATAAACTGAATTAAAAGATTTTCATTCAACTATTAAATTCAATGAAATTATAGACAATTTTAAAAATATATAACGTTCTCTTTGCAAAAACACTGCAAATATAAATTTTAAGACCTGATCAAGAGATTTGATCACACACTACACAATCGAATTGAAAGACTTGCTAGTCAATTTGAAAAAATCAAAACATTTTAATTTTGGTTCAACCAACTCGACAACTGCCAAACTAATCAACTGACAAAGCCATACACGCTTTGATTTCGACAACAACCGACTCAGTTGCCAACTGAGTTGAAACGTGTATGGGACGCTTTACAAAAAAAAAAAAAATCTTAAAATAGTGTTCCAAAAAAATTTTGTTTCATTTACAATTAACAGTGCGCATTTTGGTTGGACCACCCTGTACGACTTGCTTTACACACATTCAAGTGTTAATGTGGAATTCTGTGAAGCCCTTTTCTAACGAATGTGGCCTGATTGTAAGCGTGTGTTTAAATATATAAACTTCTTTTCAACGTTAAACAAGAAAAATAAATTAAAAAAATGCCTGAGGCTTTTTTTCTGTTTGTATTTTTATAAACACTTTTACTGGCATTCAGCGAACACTCAACTGCACTAAAACAAAAACATTTATTTCTTTGCATATACGAGTATGTAAGAAAAAGAATTGTTAGTGTTGGTGTCTGCGTAACCGGTATATTCCCCCCTTTTTGCTATTGTTGCTGCTGTTGTGATGATACCAGGATGTAATTTAGTGAGAGTTTGAGCCAAGCGACAAAAAAAGACACACACACACACGCAGACACTTACAAACACTAGCGTACATGTGGAAAAAGTTCAAAAGAAATTGGCAACGAATAAAAGTGAAAAAGAAAGTGTATGTGAACTTACATAAAGTATTACACATATTTTCAACCTGGACACCCATCATTTTAAATGATGGCGTCAGGGTTTCATTTCTAGATAAAAAGCATAATTTTTTTTTTTTAGCCGCAATTAGGTGGCTGTCAAAGAAAGACTGAGACAAATTTAAACACATTTATTTTTATCAGGTAACCAGAATCACCAGCTACTTAAAGAGCTTTGTTCTCTGCTAAAGTGTTGAGATGTGTTGGAAAGATGGGATTTAAAAATAAAAGATGTGTAACAAAATAATTTTCCATAACACTTTAGCATAAAATTTATTTAACTGGGACAAATATAAAGATCTACAAAATAAACATCAAAGCTCCTGCCTGACATTTGTGGCTTCAATAAATAACTGAGATTGTTGGGATATAAAGTGGAATGTTCGATAATATCTTTAAAAATTTTCCAAAGTCTAGTGATGATCAGGGTAGCTCCTATGAAATATCGACATATAGATAGCTGGGAAACATAGAAAACAAGCTATTTATAATTTTTTATTTGTATAAATGTTAGTAGCTAAAATAGCGAATTCAGAATATCTTTAACAAATTTCCAAAGTCTAGTGATGATTAGGGTAGCTCCTATGAAATGTCGACTTATAAATAGCTGAGGAACATTGAAGCTGTTTATAATATTTCGATTGGAACATAATTTAAGACAAATTTTTTTGGTATAGAAAATATATTACGACAAGTTATTTATTATATTCTATATATAATATAATATACATATTATATATTTTATAAAAAATATTAGTTATACAACTTTGCTTCCGCCATTTGATTCCCCCAAAATTGGAGCCTTTAAAAACTGACTATACATTTATAATTCAAATTATTGTTCATTGCTGGCCACTACTTGCTCCCATCTTTCGGGCAGCATACGAATGCCGCTTTGAAAAAACTGCTCATCTTTGGAAGCGATCCACGAATAGGACCAATTTTCACTTCTTCATAAGGCCGGAAATGCAGGTCAGCCAGGCGGTGTCGAAAGAATACAACGGGTGGGGTAGGACTTCCCATTTCAACGATTCCAAGTATATATTGAACACTCATGCAATATGGTATCCAGCATTGTCATGCTGTAAAATCACTCTATCATATCGCTCTTTTATTGCAACATAGTCATAACTAAAAAAAAGCTTGTTTCGAGAAAAAGTCCTAGAAAATTTTTAGAAAATATCTCCTGATAAAAACAGTTAAAAATAAATTTGAATAAACTTTTGGCACAATATAAAAGGTAATACTGTTAACAATTCTGCATTGTTAACTCGAAAAGCTAATTTTTTGAGCTATGACTATGTTGCAATAAAGGAGCGATATATCCCGAGCGGCCGTTTGTGTTTCAATGTTAAGCTCAAACGTATTACTTGCGTTCAATAATTATCGCCTAGGATTGTTTCAGTCGATTTTAACAACTCATAATACACTACATCGAGCTGATACCACCAAACACAGGGCATGACTTTGGAACCATGAATATTCGGTTTCACCGTCGACGTGGAAGTATGGCCGGAACATTCCCAAAATCTGCACTTGGGATTATCGTAACGATACCGTTTTTCGTCCCCAGTTACAATGTGATGCAGAAATCCCTTCTGTCTTTTCCTTACTTTTCCTAACAAGCACACAATCGTCGTCAACTCGTGCGGCACCAAATTTCCTTGTTTCTGTATCGTTCCCCTGACTTTCAGGCATTTTGAAATGGCTGGTTGCGCCAATGATCCCGCCATTTCTTGTTGCCTTTGACACGACTCCAGCTCTGCATCTTCGAAACCCTGCTCTTCCACCACCATGCTGACCTTCGACGTTAAAATCCCCAATGCAAACATACAACCATACAAGTCGAGTTAATTTAAGCGTGTTAAAAATAATAATAATAAATTCGCTTCTCTGCTACACTTAGATAATTTGATCATAAATTTCTATGTTAATGCATTTATTAACAAAAGTGTACAATCTTGCTTCCGCTGTAAAGAACTGGCTATACATTTATGAATCAAAGTATTATCCATCGCTGGACACTACTTTCTACCATCTTTCGAGCAGCGTACGAATACCGCATTGAAACAACAGGCGCGATCCACGCATCAATCCAGTTTTTTACTTCTTCATAAGACCGGAAGTGCTGGTCAGCCAGGCCGTGTGCCGTTGGTCGAAACATGTCTTAGTCAGAGGAAACAACGTCTGGAGAATCCCATTTTAACGTTTCAAAGTATGTCTTGACCACTTACGCAATATGGAGTCGAGCATTGGCAGGTTGTAAAATCACTTAATAATGCCTCTCGTTTTATTGTCTCGTTCTGTTAAAAACAGCAAACAATTGCTGTTCAACATCTCTCGGCTTCCACTCGTACGACCCCCGATTTCCTTGTTTCTGAATCATTTCGCTGACCTTTAACCCTTTTGAAATGGGTTGTTGCTTCACTCTCAATGATCCTGCCAACTTTCGTTGCATGTAACATGGGTGTTGAACACGTAGTGCCTTCAATTCTGCGTCTTCGAAACCTTTCTTCAAATCACTATTCTTTCTTTAAAATCACTATTCTAGAAGAGTTGAAGCCACTCTCGATATGGTCTTTCACGAATACCGGCCTCACCATACATATTTAAAAACATTCAATGGGCCTCAGCTTCAGATTTATTCATATTCAAGCGGAAAATTAAAACTTCCCGCAAATGACGAGAATTTGGCTCGTAAGCTGACATGTTCAGTCAAGAACAACTTTATGATACAGACTCAAATCGCCTAATATTTCGATGGCGTTATGTTTACAAATACCTAAAATTATTGTATGACACTTAACGCTACAGCCATCTCTTGCAAAACGACGGAAGCAATGTTGTACTCGTACCCTTAGTAATTAAGCTCTTTATAAAAAAAATTAAGATATTTACGAGTACTAAACTTAAGTATGATAGGAAAAAACTTGTTATTAAATCTGTTGATGTTCCGTTTGTCAACAGGATATAATTCAGCCTGATGACTCTGTTCATCTTTTCGTTGTTTTTTTTTTTTTATTGTAACTTTGCTTATCAACTCCGGTACAAAAAATTTCTTCTTGCACTAATGCATCATTTTAGGAGATTAACGCCATTTAGAGAAGAGGGGAAAAAAATAAACTTTTTAGTTGCAATTATAGTTCTCGGTAAAAGTGTAAGCGCACAAAGAAGAATAAAGAATGTTTTCTTATTTAATTGCCATGGCAAAGCGGAAACTGACCAGGATAAGCACAAGCGTAAAACTTTAACTTTCTTAATTTTTTTTTTGTTTTGTTTTAAAAACTTTGTTTTTTTTTTTCTTAATAATTTTTTTGTTTTTGTTGCATACTTCAAGGATTATATGAATAAAAAGTGTTAATAACAAATGTTGGCATTATATCTGGCAAGTTACGAGTATTTTCTGTTAAAACTAGTTTTGACTGCTGAAACTACTCAGCTGCTGGAACTTTTCTATTCATACTTTATTTCTTTTTATTATTTGAGAAGATTTCCTGGGCCAAGAATGCTTCATGCTGGTGCGTTAAACTTAAGAAAGATTGTAATTGTGATGAAATGGTGAAATGGCCGTTGGTTAGAGGGAGCCGGGCCGGTATCGGTGTCGGTGTTGGTGTAGAGCAGCAGGAAGTTGAAACTCAAGATGAAATGCTGGTTGGCTGCATACAGTGCATTTGTGCAGTACATGCAACTTTTCATTTCTCTTCTTTTTTTTTTTTTTGTGCATTTAGCTTGGAGATAAGAATTACATATTTTAGTAGGAAAACATAGTTATTTCTTTTCTTTTTTTATGATTTTTTTAAAGAATGTTTGTTAAAATTTTTATTATTTTCTTTAAGTTGAAGATTTTCATGTTGAGCTGCAAGAGTTGTTATCATACATTTTTATGGCTTTAAACTTGCAGCAAGTACGGAAATATTTTTAATATTTCATTTTATTTTTAGTAATGTCTTGTACTTTAATTTGCATTAATAAGATAAGTGCAAATGAATGTTAGTTCTTATCTGGTTATTGTGCAAAAAAAAAAAAGAAATTAAACGAAGAAAAAAATTTATGTGACAGTTTTTAATTATAAAATGTGATAACATAAATATATTAGGCAAGTGAAGACATACATATGTATATAGCAATAATTAAATTTACAAAGAAATTTTATATTATTAAAACGTTTTTAGAAAAATATTTAGAAACTTATTACTTTTTCTCTATAGCAAATGAGTTGGCAGGACAGGGAAGCTGGTTGACAACTAAACAGAAAACATTTTTGAGGCACCTACAACATATTTGTTTCTATTGGATTTAACTATTCCACAATGAAAATAACGATTCCGGGCGTTCGGTTTGAAGGTAGCATTATTACTTAAGACAAATTAACAAAAGAGATTACAACCTAAAATGAAATACGCAGTTGTGTTAACGAGGAGTAAATAATGCAATACATTGTGTTGCCACATTTCAAACAGTGTCACTAAGCTTATTAAATTTTATTTAAGAAACTAATGAAGGATTGTACAAGAACTAAGGAATAATATATGTTTTTTGTGTTTTGAACTTGGAAATACTCGTATTGCAGGAGGAAACTAGAAGTAATTTAGCCTTTAAGTAGGCAGTTAGAAAAATAGCTTTATGTTCGTTTAATAAATAAAGGGTATTTTTTCACATAGAAATACAAAAAATTGTCCTGTAAATAAATATGTTTTCAAATATTATGCAATATGGCTCTAAAGCTGTTCATATAGGGATAATTCAATGACAGGCCAGGGGAAATACATATGTGTATCTGAGTGGGAAGCACCTCCTAGAAAACTTAGCTCTTTGGAAACCTACATTGATATTAAGAAGAAAATTTGCTACTTATGAACTCTTTAATCTTCCCCAATTTCCAAAAAAGTTCGACGTATCCTTGGTGGCCTATTATAGTGTCCTTGGACGTAAGGTCCATGGACATTATTTTGCATTTAAAAGTGACACAATGTCCATGGACATTAGCAAAAAATGCACGGGCATACATGTACCCTCAGCAAAGAATAACGGGGATCAGCCGAGTCCTCGAGGTAGAGCTGCAAAATAATCGATAGCTATATTTTTACCCAACTATCGATAGTTTTTGTTCGATAGTGATACTATCGACAATTTTGGAAAGCAAATATATAGCCAGCTAAATGTAGCCAGCACAATATTTCTGGCAACGTATTCAGGCAGGTTCTTAGCTGCTTTTACATTTTAATAGATGTAGCGTGAAAATAAATTATATAAAGCATTTCATATAGCAAAATAAATTATATTATATAATTTATTATTCTGTCTCATATAAACTAATTTTAAATATATCTTATTTTTGCAGCTAAAGATCGTTTTTTATGTTTTATAAAAACTTCAACAATATTTTCAATATTTCGATAGCAATTTGTTATCTTCGTCAGGAAAATTAATATGTTGATAACAAAATGTTATCGAAATATTGAAAATAAATACTGTTGAATTTTTTATAAAAAATAAAAAACGATCTTTAGCTGCAAAAAAAAAGATATATTTACATAAACAAGATCAAATAATTAAATAGCAAATATAAACAAATTTTTTTATAAAAAATGTGTAGTAAAACATATCTGGCGGCGGCCGACTACAACTTAACAAATTTTATTCATTTAGCATACATTGGCGACGCAGTATTGCCAAGCGTAGGGATTTTACCTTTTTAAACAGATTTATTTTGTTATTTCAACATTTAAGGAAAAAAGGGCAGATTATAGGAATTTTAAAAACGATCAAGAATGGTTAACACAAGGGTCTAGATGGGATATACACAAATTTGTATCCAATATATGTATATATATATATATATATATATATATATATATATATATATATATATATATATATATATATATATATATATATATATATATATATATATAGCAAGAAATTTTAAAAATAACGTAGTATTCAACCATTCCAAAAAAATATATTAAAATCATATTAAAACTGCTGGGAATGGTGTCTCTACAAATACAAACCTAAATACAACAATTATAGTTAAAACAAACTAAAAACACACTTCGATATCAAACTAAAAATTAAGAAATATCCGTATAACACGTTCCGGGTTTTTTACGGAACTCCCAAAATCATATTTTGAAATCGCCAAAATCCCCTATACAACAATTATAGTTTAAAAAACTAAAAACACACTTCGATATCAAACTAAAAATTAAGAAATATCCGCATAACACGTTCCAAGTTTTTTCGGATCTCCCAAAATCATATTTTGAAATCGCCAAAATCCCCCCCTTTTCCCTAGAAGTAATACGACAACTCCAATTAATGCACTAAAGCAACAACACTGTACTCGTGTTTCTTAAAACTATCGAAAATATCGATGGGGAAGACTATGGATAGTTTTGCAGCTCTGCACCTTGGGAGGCTCTGTTTGCAGACTACTTTGGTGCTGATCATAGTTGAGGTGCCTACTGAACCATTCTGGTTGTGATTTAAGCCTAAAACGCGGGGAGGCGAATTAGTTTCCCTGATAACTACTGTGCAATGCCGGTTTTCGGGGGTTAATAACCCGCCAAGATGCTGTTGCCTTGCAGCTGATACGCGTAATATAAGAAACTAGATGTGATGGTTCGATGGGTGAGTTGTTTAAAGGCTGATGCTCTTAATGGACTTTCGACCACTAACTCATTAAGCCTTGTCTTTCATTGGCTACCTGGAATATATACTCGTAAATATAATTTTTTATTTATTTTTTATTTTTTGAATTGAATAACATTTGATTAGACATATAACAACTTTCTTACACAGGGTATCCACCGAGAAGGTATACTACTTTTTTGTTTCCATTGTAAGCCTGGCTGTATACGGTGTGGCACTGTTTTGTTGATACCACATGTTAATCAAGCCCAAAGCACGCAGTTATTTATTTACTTATTTCTTTAGATATTATTATAATTTAATTTATAATAAATCTGTAATAATAAAGCCCTAGCAACAAAGGCTATCGGCTTGAGAATATTACAATTAGTTTTTACATACAAAAAAAAATTAGACTGAATCTAGCCTGCAGATTTTAAATTTTGTGTTGGATATTCAAGCAAAGCACGCAGTTGTGGCGTTAAAAGGTTTTCAATCGTATTTCGATATCGCTCCCCATTCATTGTCGCCGTTTTCATTTTCAAAGTGCAAGTAAGGTCCGATCTTAATGACTGCAAAGGTGACTGACGAATAATTTGAGGGCTTTCCATTGCCCAGAATCGACTATTCTGTTTATTCACATATCGATTCAAATGAAAATATGCCTTTTGCTCATTATGATTTTTTTCAGGAAAATTAATGATTGATGTTGATTAAATGTTTTAACGATTAAAATACTCGTACGTTGATTTATCGAATATTTTTCCATAATAAATTTACCGTGTGTCTACTTCACAACTGCCATGAACTGCCAAGACTAATCTTTACCAAATTGCCGGCAAAACAAGGTAATATACCTTCCCAGTGGGCACCCTGTACTTTCTTTATTTCATGGGGTGAAAGAAGACTTTTTGGCATATCCTCATTTCGAGTTCTTTGTAATTTGCTGCTTGTTTTTGTGAAGGATACAGAAGTCTCAGGGGACACCCTGTACCTTCTTTACATCAAGGGAGGAAAGAAGACTTTTTGGAGTATCCTTATTTCGAATTATTTGTAATTTTCTTTTTCTTTTTTTTGAGAAGTATACAGAAGACGTAACATCCTTGTTTTTAATACACTATTGGTCAAAACTTTCACGAAACCCCTTTCTTTTGAGAGCTGCCTTATCGACGCACTCAGATTTTAATTGATTTGACATTTTAAACTAATTTATTAAAATTTCTGGAGCTTATGCTCCAGAAGTGTAGATTAAGTTAGAGGTCTAACTGTGATAATTAAAATAAGTTAAACGGCGGAAGTAATCCTTTATACTCGCATAGCCCATTAAGCTCTTCCAACCAGAAGTAAATAACAAGAACAGAAAATCCTGATTTCAAACGACATTAAAAATTTACTTTCTTCTCCAGTTTTTTTTTTGCACCTTAACCATGAAAACAATTAAAATCAGCATTAAAACCCAGCAACACCAAATCTGTTTGTAATGCTTGTAAATTATTTGATTACCTTGGCTTAACAATAGACTTAAATTTGTCATGTTACCGATGCTTTAGAGTCATTCAACTGCAGCCATTGGCAACAAATAGAAAATGCATTTTTCCATTTACTTAAAAACAAAAGGATTTAATGCTGCCAGCAGCAACAACATAATGTTAACATGCAAAAACAGCAGTAGAAATAAAAGATTATATGATTTTGTGATTTAAATATCACAACAACATCAGTGCAATGTTAATGCTGCAACATGACGAGAGGAGGGGAGGATGTGCCTGCAACTTCGAGTGGAATGAAACGTAATGGCAAACACATAGAAACCAAATATGGTCAAAACTCGCTGTAAAAGTTTGCTTGCAAATGTGTTAGTATTGTTGTTTTTTTTTTTAGCCAAGTTAACAAATTTTTGTTTGGTATATAGCAAACTACTGGAAATTTATCAACATTGTGATGCTGCTAATGTTGATGATGCCAACTCAATGATAGAAAAGTGGCGAGGCTGATGACAATGATTACAAATGGTGAATGTGTCATTGAATGATTGAATGGAAAAAGAAAGCTACCGGAAAATGAATGAAACCAACTGTGTTCAAACTGCAGCCATGCCACCATTCAGCAGTCACTTAGCCTTACAAATGACAGAATTTTATCTTGGTTAAATTAACAATATAAACACGCTGTTTCATCAGCGACCGACCGCATGTGCTCAAAACCTAAAATGTCAAATAAACCAAAAATTGCGTATTTGTTGGCCAGTGACAACATTTGGGGTTTGTTTATAGACGCATTAGACGTAATGCATTAGTGGGTAATGTGACAACAATTTCTCCAGGAAATGCATATATGTATATATAATACAGGATAACACAACCATAATGCATGATCTTAATGGTAGGAGAGCGCTTAAGATCAAATTTTTTGCTCAGCTTAATTTTTGCTTTTCTTCATTTCCGACCTTCACAGATTTCGGGGCGTTATGATTGTTGAAGTTTTTTATGAATATGGGCTTTCAATATTCAGTAATATAGCACACTTGTACCTCAGTGACTTCGCCAATAAGCAGAACTATGGTATTTGAGCACATGAGAGTCCACGCGTGATTGTTGAAAAGACGATGCGTTCTCAATGGGTGTGCATGTGTGTAAAAAATATATAATAATAATGTTCACTTTAGCCTTGTGAGTTAGCTTTCCTACCATCTTAATAAAGTCATTATTATGTTATCATGAAAAATGTATTTCCCCTGGGTGTTTTGTTCAACTATTATTCTACTTAGTACTTAATCTTAATTTTACAACTTTGCGTACTCGTAAGTCACAGAACGTGACAACATTTACATTGATGACTTTATCTCATAATGGAACAACTCTACAGAGTCACGATTCACTAGCTTCACCCCCCCCCCCCCCTCCACCATCCTTGGGGCTTGCAATGCATATACAGGTCGCAGCTGTTGCCATATAAGTTTGTACCCATATGCTGAAGAGCCTGCGACTTGTAATCCTTCCTGCATGCAATATCCCAGCTACTCAATGGAAGACAAGGCTCAATGGGTTAGTAGGATGAGGCCTATCAACTAACCAACTCACCCGCCTAACCACCACTACTGGTACAATACATAACAGGTATGTATTGCATGATAACAGCACCTTCGGGGGTTTTGTCGAAAGACTAATTTCCATACTTGCGATATGAGGTTTAACCCACAGCCAGAACATTTCAGTCAACGTTGATCAGTGACAAGATGGTCTGCAAACAGAACTTCCCAGAGACTTTGCTGATCTCCGTTCCACCAATAACCCTTGGTGAGAACTTCGGAAGTCCAACATAACCTAGTCATGCGGCTTACTAGAGTGCTACAACCAATGAGAGACTCCTACCCAGTAATTAGAGCCTACACCAAGGCAAAACCTGCTCCTCAGCGGGTTATCAAGTAAAACGAAAATTTGTTTATTAAAAACGTATTTCCCCTGGATTTTTTCTTCAGCTATTATTCTGCTTAACATTTTATTCTAAGTTCAATGCCCTGACAAAGTCCCTATAAGAATTTAATAATGAATAATGTATGTCCCCTGGATCTTTTCTTCAGCTATTATTCTGCCTAGCACTTAATTTTAACTTTACTGCTTTGATTAAGCCATAATAAAAATTTAATCCAGAAAGACGTATTTCCCCTGGATTTTTTTCTTGGCTATTATTTAGCTTGACACTTAAATCTAAAATTACTGCCTTGATAAAGTCACAACAAAATTTAAAAATGAAAAATTTATTTCCCCTGGATTTTTTCTCGGCTATTATTCTACTTATTTCTCCTGTATTGTTTCCTCAGCTACTATTCTACTTAGCACTTAATTTTCACTTTAAAGCATTTATAAAGTCGCAATAAAAATGTGCTCATGAAATATGTATATGCTCTAGATTTTTTCTCAGCTATTATTCTACTTATCACTTGACTCTAGCTTTACTGATTATGTAAAATCACAATAAAAAATAAATCATGAATAATGTATTTCCCCTGCATACTTCGTCTGCTTTTTTTGGTGTAATACTTTTATATCGTTTTTGATATTGATATAGACACAATTAAAATGTGTTTATGAAAAATGTATTTTCCCTGGATTTTTTTTTCTCAGCTATTATTCCAGTTAGCTCATAATTCCAACTTTACTGATTTCGTAAAACCTCAATAAAAATTAAATCATTAATAATGTATTTACCCTGCATATTTCACCAGCTTTTATTGTGTGCAAAAACTGCTTTTTCAATATAATATATGCTTAAAAATTTGCTTGATAAAACTACAATTTTAAGTTTATGGTAAGCAATTAATAAAAACAGAGCATTTTCCCTCAATTTGAGTAGGATTGTATTTTACTCATTTTAAAACTAACATAGCGCTTTAAACATATTCTATATGTTTTCAAACATAACAAAAAAACATGTGTCTTCCCTGAACTCTTCAAAAATTAGCTGTGTTATAAATAGTTCAACATTTTTCTTACCTCATAGATTTATTTATATAAAACTAAACACTTTTTTATATGCATTATAAATAAATTTATAGATATATTATAAATAAATTTGTAAAGTATCTCCCCTGGGTAAGAACTTAAATCCAGTCTAGTTAAAAAAAATATTAAGGTCATTACAGATCATTTAAATTTTAAATTGCACCTACAAACTTATTACCATACAGCCAGTAAGCAACCACAAGTTTATTCAACAAGCATATCTCCCCTGGCTGGGTTTTTTAGCTAGTATTTTTCTTACTGAATGCTCAAATTTTAATATTTTTTTCCTTACACCTGCAAAGTTATTGCCAAACATCCACTAAGCAAAACACAAGTTTATTCAACAAGCATATCTCCCCTGGCTAGGTAGTTTAGCTATTCTTTTTCTTACTGAATGCTCAAATTTTAATATTTCTTTTTTTTTTTAATTTTCTCGCACAGCATTTTAAATTCAAACAAAACTTTAAGAAATAAATAATATTTTTCTATGCGACAGCAAAAAGCAACAACCCCGCAATAAAGCAAAGTTATAAAAACAACATGTGACAACAGAGTTTCAATTTTCTTAACAAAAAGAAAAACATCTTTTCTCATCTTTGCAGTTTTTCCGTTTCCCACTAAAATAACAAGAAGAGGAAAAAGCCACATCATAAATACAAGGACACAAGACTTGAAGTTGTTGTGATGTTTGCAGAATAAAAACGCGCAGAATAAAAGAAAAGTAGCTGCCATTCATGCGTTAACTTGTAACAACTCATAACTCATTGAATATGTTAAGTGGAAAAACTCGTGATCGAAATTCATAAAATTTTTTATAACTTAAGATAAATAACAATATGGGAGGCAACATAAGACAAACAAGAAAAAAACTACTTTCGTACACCAGGCCACTTTCGAAGATGCAAACAAAAAAGTAAAAGAACAGTTTCAGCAAAACTGTAAAGAACACGGAATCAAAAGAAGAAAAATGCTATTTTTATCTACTTTTCGTTTGCAAACTACGGAGGCATATTGTTCAGAATTGAAGGAGTTGATAAACTATTAACAAAAAAGAAAAAAAAGAAACTATTCCACCCATACAATGAACAATACAAAGAACTTGTTATTTTCCATGTTAAGCACTGTGATGTAAAAATAAATTAAAGAAAAAAGAACTAAACTAAATTAAATACCAAAAATTTTAAATGCAAAATGACAGGCTTAACACTTTGTTTTTATTTAAAATATTGCCAAAAGAAAAAGTTGCAGAATATTAAAAGCTTTTTTCTTTTAATGCAGAAATAAGACTTTACAACTGCTTTGCATATTGTCAACATATTTTTTGTTTACGTGTAGTAAATGTTAGTGTGCTAACATGTAGAACACAACACAGAAATATCTCAAGCAGTAAATGAATTCTTTTACGGGTTGTAAGCCATACAAAGAAGTCGTAGTAAATCACATAATCCAGTGGAGCTAATTCCAAATGCAGCAATTAAATTCTTTCAAAGGTTGTATGTGATATAGCACCATCTCTTGCTTAAGGTTAGAGAAGTCCAACACAACATAAGTCATGCGGTGAAAGCTTTATTTGCTACAACAAGCGAGGCCCAGAAAGCAAAGTGTCCTGGTTAGGTGTATACCAAGGCAGATCATACACTGTACTGACGCTAGGAAAATACATTAAACATTAGTGAATCATATACTGGCCCCACCAGTATCATCCAATAACGACAGAAAGAACTGTGTTATCATGTCGCGATTAATGAGCATCAGTAACAGTCACTGTATGACCAGCCTCATTGTCAAAAAAAAAAGTATTGTCCAATTAAGCTTCTAGCAAAAAATTCACATTCACGCATTTGTTTTTCGACAACCACCACAAGTGAGTTCTCAAGACCCCAAAATTAAACGTTTTGAGAATCAACAAAGCCACCATGGTAATAAATATACGGCCATGTCATAGAATTCACTTACGTTCGGAAATGGAATTGAATCGGTTTTTTAATCTCCAAAAACGAAAATCTTAAATTTATTTTGGAGTAACATCTATGCTATAAGACAATACTAGTCTTATTCTTGTAATTAGAAATGATTTCATTCCGAAAATTTTTCAGTTCTTCGTTTTTTTGAAGAGGAAAAAAATAATTCAATTCCGTTTCCGAACGGATTAAACTCTGTGACATGGCTGATAGTTAAAAATTAAAAAAAACGCTTCGATATCGAACTAAAAAGTAAGTAAAAATGTCAAAAATAAAGTTAAAACAATAGTGAATGAAAATATTCAGCCAAGACACGGAGCTGAATTCCGCTCGGAAACGGAATTGAATTCTTCTTTTTTTTTACTTCTTCAAAAAACGAAAAACTAAAAAACTTTTCGGAATGAAATCATTTCTAATTGCAAGAATGAAACTAGTGTTATCTTGTAGAATTGATTTCATTCCAAAACGGTTTTAAATTTTTGTTTTTTGAAAAATTAAAAAACCGATTCAACACCATTTCCGAACGGAAGTGAATTCTGTGAAATGGCCGATTATTGTAAAAAGATATAGTTAAAAAAAAACTAAAACACACGCTTCGATACCAAGCTAATTATCCCTATAACTAGATAATTGTCCGTATAACGCGTTCCGATTTTTTTTTTTTTTTTTTTTTTTTTTTTTTTTTTTTTTTTGAATCCTGAAATTTGGCTTTAGAAATCCCCAAAATCCCTCACTTCTCCGAAAACAATATGGCACTTTCAACTAAATCGAATGATCGTTTATAGATCAGATGGTGTATCTGTATCCACGGCAAAAAACATGCAGTGAATATGAAAACCGGCCGGATTGAATTCCGTTTACGAACGGAACTAAAAAAAAATTATTCTCTTTCAAAGTTCTATCCCTCCATAAAAAATAGTCTGTATATAATTCATTTTGCAATATTTTTTTATTTAAATATATTATCTTTCAAAGTTCTATACCTCCATAAAATATAGCCTGTACATTTATATGCGAAAAAAAATTTCCTAACGGAAAAAAATTATTTCCCATTATTTTATCTTAATATTTTTGATCTTGGTTTATTTAATATACATAAAATTTTTGCCGGTTGAAATCTTGTTTTTTACAAAAAAAAATTTTAAATTTTTTAAACTTTTATTTTTTAATATTTCGCCAACAATTTGTTAGCATCTTCTGGAAAAATTAAAACTGTTATATTTCCTTTCGTAGTTCTATACCTCTATAAAAAGTGTTGTATATATTTGATTGTTATTATTTGGATGGAATAGAGGGTTACCTCTATGGCCAATTGCTCTGCGGCCGTTGTTGTTCTACTATGCTGCTCCTTGTCCCATTAAGGGTTGAGTACGACAAGAAGCCGGACTAGCTCCGTCATTGGGAGTGATGACAAGACATTCAACGTATGGGCTTGTAGCAGCCTGTATCGCTTGTCTCCCAATACCCCACAGTGGGTGATCTAGTACTTCCTTGACTCCTCTTCCTCACAGCAGAATATGCAAATGTCTGTATTAAAAATGTCCATCCTGTGTAGGTCCTTAAGGCACGTTTAATGACCTATAATATTCTGAGACTTTTCCTATCCAGTTTAAAAGCACGCTCGGTCTCTTTGCAGCAAAGCTTAGAAAGCTTTTAGAATGTTCAAGATTGTTTCACAATGGACTCCATCCATTTCTTCAGCATCTCATTAAGGACACTGCTGTTTTTTTTGCGTAGATGTCTACCATATCATTATCATAGCGCCTCTCATATCCAGGCACCCAGATCAGAGCAACCTGGTTTTGGCTTGCCAGTTCATTTAGCGTGCTGTGACGTTCCAGCAGTAACCTGCCACTACATTTAGCCTGTTGTAACATTCCAGTAGTAACCTGGATGTAAAGACACATCCGCTCAGGGCCTTTAGGGCTGATTGACTATCAGAGAGTATTTTAAGTACAGAGAGTATTTGAGTACTTTCTTGTGTCCCCTATCGGAAATTATATCCAACGCTTATATTAATACACAAAAACCATAATCCATTGTGCAATAATTTTTAATTCAACGACAAAGTTAAATTGCTGGTTATGCACTTTACGCACAAGTTTTACCAAGACAGCAAATATGTACAATTTTTAAATAATTTCTTATTTTTTGTTTCTTTAAAAAAAGTTGCATATTTATGTTTTTGAGGCGGAATTATTTTCAGGTCATCCTGAAGATAATCTAAAATCACATTTCAACCACATCGTCCTTTAAGTTCCGTAAACGCACACACACACACACACATACACATACGCACTTGCAAAGGTGTATATTCTCAATGCCGTTTGCATTCATTATACATTGTGATTTTAATGTTTCTTTAATTTTTATTTCATAAATGACATAAATGTCCTTGTTATTTACCACCATTTTATTTAAAATGTACGTGCTTGGTTTTCATTCCTGTTATTGCATGTTGCATGTGGCATATATGTATATATCTAAAGAATTTGTCTTTCTGTCCATCTTTTTATCTACTAGTGTACGTGTGCACGCGTGTTTGTGTGTGTGTGTGTGGGTGGGTGTGCTTGTGTGTCTTCTGTTTGCATAGGTATATATGTATGTGTGCATGTATGAATTCACTGGAAAAGTACTTTTTCCAACTATTTGTTTATTTAAATACAATTTAAGTGTGCGATAACACACACGCACACGTTCAGACACACACACATACACATGCACAAACACGCATTCAAAAACCAGCATTCATTCTTTTATAAACTTTTAATACATGTTTACAATTTGTGCAAATTAATGTTGTTTTTTGTCATTATGTGTTGATGCCTCTGTACACAGCTGCACGCTGCACTACACTGGCAGTAACACACTGGCACTCATACACTTGCGGACACTGTGGTGTGTAGGTGTATGTTGTCATTCGCTCGAAAATATACATACTCCTACATACATATGTATGTACATTTGTTATTGTTTTTGTTTGCTTTCGTGTTCTGCTCAAGCGGCCTATTTTTTTTGCTGTTCCATGTTGTTTTATACTTAAATGTTTATGCTATTGTAGCGCGCCCAAGTTGTGTGTGCTTCTGTGTGTGTGTGTATGCTTGTGTTTATTTATTATTTGTTTAAAAATTTGCAACATTAATTTTAATGTGACGCCATATAAATATATTCCGTTTTACTTTTTTTTAAGAGCATTTTAAGCGCAAAGCACTACAATACAAAGAGAAGAGAAAAATAATTTTTGACAAAAATTAAATAAACTGGGACAAAATTTTAAGTTTACTGTTTATTTTAATTGAAATATTAACGAATATAAAATAATTTTGTATAATGCTTTTAATATTATTGTTTAAATTTGAAACTCTACGAAGCAAGCAAATAAAAATTGTTGTTGGCATAAAAGTAAAGACCAAATATTTATACTCAACAAAAAATAATATTGTTAAAAGCAAATTGTCTTCAATTATTATAAATTACTTTATAGTAGATTTAAAAAAAAAAAATAGTTTCCAAAAAATTATAAACAGCGTGATTTCTATATTTCTCAGCTGTCTATATGTCGACATTTCATAGGAGCCACCTGATAGAAATTTTTTGAATGTTGTTCTCAAGCACTCAACTTTATAGCCCAACACTCTAAATAAATTGCTAAGAATTTAAAAAGAAAATTGTTTTAATAGGTCCTGTCAAAACACAAAAAACAAACTTGTTTATTTATACATGTCTCTACCTTTCTTTTGATTGGTATCAATGTTAGAAGCTAATAAAGTGAATAAAAGTCAATTGTTTGCAAAATAGTTTTCTATAATAAAACTTAAATTGTGTAAACACTACAGCTTATTTACTTTACGAGTATTATATTGATACATATCAAAATATACAAATAGTTTGTTTTTTAGTTTATCAGCAAGTTTTTCCCTATATGTCGACATTTCATAGGAGCTATCCTAATCATGAGTAGACTCGGATATTTTTGAAAGCTATATTCATATTTTGTTATTATAATACATTAATTTTCCTGACGGCTATAACAAATTGTTATCGAAATATTGAAAATAAATACTCTTGAATTTTTTATATAAAACCAAAACGATCTTTAGCTGCAAAAATAAGAAATAATTACTTAAACAAGGTCAATTAATAAAATTTTAAATAAAACACAAATTATTTAGAAACTATTGTCACTTCTTTTTATTATGACAATATTAGTAGGGTGCCGTGACTTTGCCAGCACACCTCCATCCGATGGTCCAAATTTTCGATGATGCTATGCATAATTGAGATTCTATGCCATTAATGTGCTGAATTATTTCATCCTTCGGCTCTTGAACTGTTGCTAACTTATCGACGTACGCATTTTCTTCCATATAACCCCAAAGAAAGAAATCTAACGGTATCAAAACACATGATCTTGGCGGCCAATTGACATCGTCACTACGTGAAATAACACGGCCATTGAATTTGTCGCGCAAAAGAGTCATTGTTTACTTAGCTATGTGACCAGTGGTACCGTCCTGTTGAAACCACACATCGTCCACATCCATATCTCTCAATTTGGGTCATTAAAAGTTCGTTATCACAATAACTGTCTGATCGGCCTCATTTTGGAAAAATGGCCCGATGATGCCGCCCAAACAGTCACTCTGTATGGATGCATTGATCTTTCGACAATCACTCTTGGATTATCATTCGCCCAAATCCGGCAATTCTGCTTATTGACGAAGCCTGATTGAGTGAGATGAAAATGTGTCACATCAATAAACATGATTTTCTACGAAAATTGATCATTCACTGTTGACATTTCTTGCCACCATTTTGACCACTGACGGCGCTTGAAATAGTCAAGAGGCTTTAGTTCTTGAGTCAATTGCACCTTGAAAGCGTGTAAGTGCAAGTCTTTATCACTAATAATCATCAACGACAAGCATGAGAGGTGCAATTGTTGAGCACGCGTTGCTCGATTGTGGGTCTTTCTATGGTTCAAATTGACTTGGCCTGAAATTGAGAAATGTCAAATTAAATACAGAAAAAACTTGACGTTTAGATGTGGTTCTTATTCAATATTGGCCCTTAATATATAACGACCTAGTATTCCCTGATAATTATGGTGCACCACGAAAAACTGTTTTCTAGCAAAAGATGCCTATAATGTAAAGAACTAAAAGGCACTGGTAAATTATTTAAGGGCTGACATTCATTATGAACATTCGTTCCACCAACTTGTGACTGCGAACATATGAGAAAAAGTTGCCACCTGTGCGAGTCTTGCAAGCCACATGAAGCCGCTGGTGAGCCTAGATATATTTCACCTAATGGAATTAGTCTTCCGTCAGATTATACCATAATGGCAGGTGCTAGCGCAAATCAATTACTCACCTGCAAGTTATATTGTTAAGAGTTTTTGTCACATCTAACCCAGTGTGCAGCTGTTGATCAGCTTGTTTAAAATGTACAACACCTTCATACAAACAAGATAAATCTAAACTAAAGTACTTAAAATTCCAAGTAAATCAATGATGATGTTGTTTATCTTGTATTCTTGATATTCATGTTATTATTGTTTGCTGTTGTGACTTGCTTATTATTCGCAAGCATGTGTATGAATGTGTATATGTGTAAGAAATATATTTGTACATTTGAGTCTGGAATTATGATGCACTAGAAAAATCGTGACGATTGTAGAAGGTGATAATGAAGTATAAATAGCAGGCAGGTCGACGGCAACGAGTCAGTTTATATTTAAGCTTTGTGCAAGACAGTCATAAGTCAAAGTAAGCAAGTGTAGTGCTTTGATGCACATTGGTATCAAGTGTAAATAAAGTTGTGAATTATTTAAGTACTGTATAACAAACAAGTGTAATGAGCGTCATTATTTCATTTACAATTGAAGAATCCACAAATGTGTTTTTAGAGACAAAAACGTAACACTAAATTAACTTTATAAATAACTTGAAATTTATAAAAATTGATATTAATGAAATATTAGGAGAGTAAAGAAAGTATTTTGTCTGTAATATTTGACATTTGTTGGAATGTTATTTTAATGAATAAAAAAAATTGTTTTTGAAAAATTTAAATGTGTCGGCTTCAGTCAACTTTTTGCCACCGACAGCGAATTGAAGCTTTGTTATTATAAATTTGCCAGGTTTTAAAAATTATAGAGAATACAAACTATAAAATGTACTCAGCTTTAAATTTAAATTTCTTTAAGCAAAGTTTTTCATTCTTCAAATAAACTTCCTTTAAATAAACTACTCTACCACAAACTTTATTTTACCATCAACATATTTGTTACTTCATATTTTATTAACATTAAATCCCTATTGAATTTGCTTTAATAATATATTGAACACTTTTAACAAATATGTGTACACACACACATGACTAATAACGCTCCGTTAGTTTCACGTTTAATGATTCTCCCATACGGTTTTAGTGCAAAAAAATTCTCTAATGTGTTTATGATTGTTTAAGGATATGGATGTGTGAGTGAGTGTATTTATTTTTATACGTTCACACACCATAAAGTCAAAGAACAAATAATGATGGAGAAACAGGAAAAAAAAAATAATAATAAAACACTATCACGTAATTGCTAATAAAACATGTACAATTTATCTCGAAGAATGTGTTTGATGAACAAAAATAATGATACAGGGAATAAGGAAAAGCACAACTTCCCATTATCAACTTCATATAAAATTGATCAGAAGAAAAACAATTAAGTTTAACAAAAGTTTCAATTAAAAGAAACAATATTTTATTGGCGAACGTTAGAAAAATAAAATAAAACAAATTTAACATGAAATATCATGTTTAAAATGAAATAATAAAGCCAAGACTCTCTTTTACAAAAGAAATGTTTTCTAAAGGTTATTTAAGGATAACAGCAAAAGTTTCCGAAAAAAGTAAATCTTAAGAAAAAATAAAATTGAATTGAATGGTAGAAAAAAAAAAAAATAAGTTGAAATTTTTACAACTAACCAAACTTGCTTATGATTTATTTGAAAATAAAGTTAAGCTGATAAAATACTAATACTTGGATTAAACAAACTTTATTTTGCTGAAAAATTGTTGTAATTATTTCCTTTCCCTCTATTCCAGCTGTGTAGCCCTTTCTAATACTAATAGGTTCTTAAATACTCTGCTGCCAACAGCCAACACTTTCGAAACTGCCAATACTTCTTGTTCACCCATACCTTCTGTTTCTTATGGCCTTTTAAATGTAAGTATGATGAAGCTATTAAGGCATTTACTTTCTTTTCTTCTTTTTTCTCTGAGCTCAAGACTACAGCAGATCATTCGCCAGCTTAAGGTTAAAAAAAGTAGTAGAAATACTTGAAACTTCTTGCTATTATTTTTTTTTCTTTTAAATTTCCAAACAAGACCATTTGTGTGAAAAGCAGGCAGCAGCTGCCAAAAAAAAACCCCAACGAAACGTAAAAACGTAGTTCATATGATGGAGATAAAAACTAAATTAACAACATTGTACTTCAAATATTTTGTAAGCGGAAGTTCAAATGCAACATACAGTTGAGATTCAACAGAAGGAAAATAGTGATTTTAAAATTTTCCCATACGAGTATGAAGATATTCCAGAAAATGTGAATATGTTTATGTTAAAGTTATTGCTAATGTCAATGTTAATGAGAGTTGTTTGGCTAATGGCAATGTTAGTGGGGAATAATGTAATAACATTTTACAAAGAAAAGTGAAGCGAATATATATGAAAATAGTTTTATGCTTGTATTCAAGCTATCTGTATCCTTGTATCCAAGGAAGTAGCTTATGCCTTGACGTAAGCATGGTGACTACAGCACGTGCTTTGTGGGGCATATACCCCAAAAAGCAGAGGAAGTTTCAGCATGATTTATATTGTGTGGGAATTTACGTAAAACTCTACCTAGGAGGTTCTACTTTGCAGACCTTCCTAGCACTAGGGATGACTCCTACATATACAGGAATTGTACCAGAACTAGGAAAATATGCTGTGAAGAGGGGGAAAGAGTGAGTAGTGTTTGTGAACATTTGACTTGAACTTTCCAACGTTATAATAGATAGGAAACATGTCTGCAGGCGATTTATTCCACATTTAAATCGTGTGGCTTAAAACGAATTCTCTCTGTAATGCGTAGTACGATTCTCCGGCAAAACCACAACAAATGGATGAGCTCTGGACGATGAACACGTGCTACGTAAACATGTGGGATTTTCGGGAACAAGATCCCTAATCTCGTCAGAGCAAAATCCATTGTAGTAACGATAGAACACAGTAACGTCAATTTTAAGACCGATGTTGCTGATAGAGACAAACTTATTGCTAAAGCTAGCTTTTAGGTTCATGTTATTGTTCTTCCTTTGAAAAATTCGATTTAAGATAATTTTACCGCTCGTTTGGTATTACTTGTAGAAATGAAAACTCAAGTCATTCAATAAATGTATTAATAATAAAGTTAAGCTGGATTCACCCATTGTTTCCGAACAAAATTTTTGTCCGGACAAAAATTTTTTTACTGAGAGCACGATTCACCCATTGCAAAAAAATGTTCCGGAAAATCAGAGCTGCCATATGTAAGCAAAATCTATTAGTTTTACAAGGTGGCAGTACTGCTTGATATTAGTTTGGTTTATTTTCTGGCTTATTTTAGATATTCTCATTTATTAGTAAATATTGTGTGATAATAATGGAAAAAAGAACACTGCTTTTGCTTATAAAGCCAAGTATATATATGTATATATAAAAACATAAAAAAAGAGTTCCAGCGAAAAGTCTTTTAAAACAAAGAAAAGCAGTGGGTTATTTGATCACATTATATAGTACATACACTCTCTTAATGGCTTTTTCATTTCTTCAATAAGTTTTTGGGCAATCAATTCATTTATTTTATTATTTTAAAATTATTACTTATTTTTTAATAACTCTTAAAACTATGTACATATATCAAATGGCAGCCACAATTGAAATTTCATCAGAATAAAATTACTATAAAGATCTTTAGCTGCAAAATTTAGAAAAAAAATAATAACTATATAAACAAGATCAAATAATACGAATATTTAATTACTATGTAAATTTTTTATTCGATGGGGCAACTCAATACAATTTTGTATGAAAAAATGTGTTCTACTGGCATCTCATTTCAATTTTGTCCGCCCAAAATATAAAATTAAACCAATTCAAGTTGGGAGTTGTTCGTAAAAAATATTTTCTCTCTCTCAAGAAGAGAGACGTCAAACTACATTCAAAAAATTTTTTTTCCGGACAAATATTTTGTTCGGAAACAATGGATGAATCCAGCTTTACTTATGAACCATTCCTTATCAATGACAATATTATTGTTCATATTTATGTCGAAGTTAAAGTCTATGTTAGCTGTCAATATTATTATTTTAGATTCATGCTATTGTTTTTTCTTTGAAAAATAGGATTTAAGATAATTTAACCGTTCGTTTGGTATTCAATAAATGTATTCAATAAATGTATTAATCATAAAGTTACCTTTGAATCATTCCTTATTAATGGCAATATTATTGTTCATATTTATGTTGAGGTTAAAGTCTATGTTAGCTGTCAATATTATTATTTAAGTTATTGACAATTTAAAATTTTATGGTAATATTAATTCTGAGGTTAATAATAATATATGTACTCATGTTAATGTTATTCTTGGTTGTAAACTACTAGTTTATGAGAATGTACGTGCGCATGTTAATGGTTTTCCTTCAAAAAATTTGGTATAAGATAAATTAACTGATCTTTTGATAAACATTAAAAAAAAGAAATTATTTATTAAGATTATTATGGGCTTATGAGCCACTTTTTATCAGTGCCCATGTTATTGTCAATGTTTATGCCAATGTTAATGTTAATATCAATGTTAATATCAATGTTAATTGTTAATATTATTGTCAAATTTGCTGGCAGAGATAATTTTATTGATAAAACTATTATTTGGATAATATTGATATATGTACTCACGTTAGTATCATTACTGATTGCAAGCTGCTACTTTGCATATGTAAACATGTTAAAATGTTTCCCAAGAAAAATTCAATTTGCAATAAATTGACAGCTCTTTTGGAAAACATTAATGTATTGCTTGTGGAGAAAAAAAACTAGTGAGCCATTAGTTACAAATGGATGAACATTGTCTATGTTTATATCAATGTTAATGCCGATGTCACTTGTCAATTAATCATTAAAAAACTAATGAGCCGTTAGTTAGCAATGAATGAACATTGTCTATCTTTATTTTACTGTTAATATCAATGTTAATTGTAATATTATCACCAACGTTGTTGACAGAGAAAATTTCATTGGTAGCGCTAGTATTTTGGGTAATATAAATATAAGTCAATATTATCTTTATATTAATGTTAATGAAATAACTCTACTATTATTTTCCTTGTGCTGGAACTGCGACTGCTTGACTGGCTGCTCAACCGCTTCTAGTACCAATATAAAAGGCTTCTGAGTTGTAATTCAATAGGGTTTATTTGCATTATATTCAAATAAATTATTAGCGAATACAAACAAGAGTTGACTTCAAGTTGAATAAAAATTTCAAGGTGTTAAGGCAAAAACAAACTAACAATTTTAGAATATTTTTAAATATTGGAAATTCAACATAGGTTTAATATGTACTAAATATAAGTGTTATAAATTCAACATAGGCTTACGATTACTAGTTACTAAAAACAGTGTTACCAGTTTGCATTTCTTGGCGATTATTTTTTATAAAAAATATGATGTGTCCAAACATATTTGAACAGTTAATATCACATTTTTTATTTTGCTGTTAATATCGATGTTAATTGTTAATATTATTGCCGATGTTGTTGACAGAGAAAATTTCATTGGTAGGGCTAGTATTTTAGATAAAATAAATATGAGTCAATATTATCTTTATATTAATGTTAATGAAATAACTCTACTATTAATTTCCTTATGCTGGGACTGTGAGCTGGACTGGCTGCTCACCCGTTTCTAGTACGAATATAAAATGCTTCTGAGTTGTAATTCAATAGGGTTTATTTGCATTATATTCAAATATATTATTAGCGAATACAAACAAGAGTTGACTTCAAGTTGAATAAAAATTTTAAGGTGTTAAGGCAAGTGCTCAATGGCTATTATTATTAATACTCATTATTGCTGATGAGCAGTGTAGTGTCTGTGAAACAGCTAGTTGTCCTCCAGCTTTAGTGTATTCAATTATTTTTTCCTGTCTTCCTTGATAAAAAAAAATATTTCTTGGCTTTAGCCAGAATTGAACTTGAGCCAGATGAATGATACCAACCCATCATCATATAATATTAGAAATATTATTATTAATATTTAGAACAAACTAACAATTTTAGAAGATTTTTAAACATTTGAAATTCAACATAGGTTTAGTGTGTAGTAAATATAAGTGTTGTAAATTCAACATAGGCTTACGAGTACTAGTTACTAGAAACAGTGTTACCAGTTTGCATAACTTGGCGATTATTTTTTATAAAAAATAAAATGTGTCCAAACATATTTGAACAGTTAATATCACTTTTTTTTTTCTTTTTTAGCTTTTATTTATTTATTGAATCTACACAATGTGACTTAACAATAAGTATTCTTAATATCACATGTTAATATAATTCCTTCAAAACTATAAGATTTTAAATATACGTACCGCTCTTTTTGTAAACATTGATGTAATTCTGGTAGAAATGAAAACTGAGTTGAAAAAGTAACTCAGCAACCTAAAAATATTATTTCTTGCAAACTTTTTTGAAATCTGCTGATCTTTTGCCGTATTTCTTTCTAATTTTGCCAATTTATTCCTTTAAATCTTACAATAAAAATGAACTACATAACTACCTCAACGTTTGTGGCTAAAAAGAAAAAATATATATATGTATTGTCGATGGCAAAAGAAATACAAAAAAAAAGAACAGAAAAGAAAATTGTAACGAGTGTCCAGGGTTAATTGAAATTCTTTAACTTTCTCAATTAAACTTTTACAAACGTTACTTTAAACTTTAAACAAGAAAGACTAACAAAACAGACAAAAAGGAAACAAAAGAAGAAGGAAAAGAAAAGCAAAAATTTCGTGTAACACAAAAAAAAAGAAACAGAAACAGAATACCACCAGGAAAGTAATGAAAAGAGAAACTTTAAATCCACAACAATGAAATGAATAGTGTTTAAGAAACGTGCCGCCATAAGAAAAATAAAAACCAATTTTATAAACTTTATTTCTTACAGAGAAAAATGTATAAAAGCAAATTAACAACTTTTTAGTTTGCAAGCAAAAACGACATTTTAAATTTTGTATTTTCCTTTATGCCAATATTTTTATTTTTTAAACACTATATACTCAAATTAATTAATTAAAACTAAGTTGATTTTTATAAAATTTCAGGAAAAAATTGATTTCTTTCAAAGAAACTAAATTCAGCAAATTTTTCGAGCATAAATTTGAAATTTTTATTAAACCAATTTAAACTTAATTCATCGATGACAAATTATGATTGATATGCAAATAAACTAGAACACTTTTTATTGCCAGCAATGGTTTTTAATTTTATTTCTATATAATTTATTGAAAATTCATTGAAACTAATTTTTTTTCATTGAAATCAATTATGAAAAAAAATATTAGGTATACAACTTTGCTTCTGCCGTTTTGCAATAGATGGCTATAGCGGTAAGAGGTAGTCGAAATAAATACATCAAAGATGTCACTTAATAAACCTAGATATTTGTAAACATAACGCCCTCGAACTATTAGTCGATTTGTGTCTGCGTCACAAAGTTATTCTCGATTACACAAGTCAGCTTACGAGCTACTTTCTCATCATTTGGGGATGTTTTAATTGTCTGCTGGAATATGAAGAAATCTGCGACTGAAATTATCGAATGCTTCCAAATACATCTGCAGTGGTTTCAAGAATGGTGATTTGAACGTCGAAACCTAGCTTGGCGGTGGAAGAGAGAAGATTTTCAAAGATGCAGAATTGAAGACACTACGTGTTCAACACCCATGTTAAATGCAACGAAAGTTGGCAGGATCATTGAGAGTGATGCAACAAGCAATTTGAAAAGGGCTGAAGGTTATGGAAATTATTCAGAAGCAAGGAAATCGGGTGTCGTACGAGTTGCAGCCGAGAGATATTGAACAGCGATTGTTTGCTGTTTTCAACACAACGAGACAATACAACGAAAGACATTATTAAGTGATTTTACAACCTGCCAATGCTCGACTCCATATTCCGTAAGTGATCAAGACATACTTTGAAACGTTAAAATGGGATTCTCGAGACGTTGTTCCCTCTGACTTGTTTCGATCAATGGCACATGGCCTGGCTGACCAGCACTTCCGGTCTTACGAAGCAGTAAAAAACTGGATCGATGCGTGGATCGCGTCTATTGTTTCAATGCGGTACTCGTACGCTGCTCGATAGGCGGCAGAAAGTAGTGTTCAGCGATGGGCAATACTTTGCTTCATAAACTTATAGCCAGTTTTTTACAGCGGAAGCAAAGTTGTACACCTTTGTAAATAAATGCATTAACATGGAAATTGATGATCAAATTATCTAAGTGTAGCAGAGAAGCGAATTTATTATTATTATTTTTAACACGCTTAAATTAACTCGACTTGTGTGATTGTATGTTTGCAACTGTAGAAATCTATGCCGTATGAGTGATTAGTATATTTGTAGGTACGAGTATATAAAATTGTATATACGGTGTCGCCGCTTTACTCGTATTGTGAAAATTAAATATATCGTATTGCTTTGGGAGAAGGTAAGGGTGGATTTAGGCGAATCCTGAAGCCGACTTCGGGATGTTTCCAAAAAAACCCGGAATCACTTCGCTAACCGGTTCGGAACCGCTTTTTTATGTACGGTGCTAGTTCTTGCCGTGGAACGTGTATCTGAACTATTAACGGTCATTCGCTTTGGTACGAAAACTAAAACTGCCGTTTTGCTACCAGGAAAGTGTGCGGATTTTGGCGATTCCTGAAGCCGACTTTGGGGTTTTCCCAAAATTACTCGGAACCGTTTCGCTATCCGGTTCGGAACCTGTTTTTCATATTCGCTGCCTGTTCTTGGCGTGAAATGTGTATCTGAACTATTAACGGTGACTGGATTTAGTGCGAAAATTGAAGTCGCCGTACTGTTTCCGGGGAAGTGGGGGATTTTGAATATTCCTGAAGCCAATTTTGGAAATTCTCTATTAAAGGTCATCAGCTTTAGTGCGAAATTTGAAGTCATCAGACTACTTCCGGGGATGTGGGGAATTTTGCACATTCCTGAATCCGATTTTGGGAATTCCCTATTAACGGTTATTCGATTTAGTGCGAAAATTGATTTTCCGTATTGCTTGTGTGGAAGTAGGTTATTTTGGAGATTCCTGGAGCCAATTTTGGGAATTCTCTATTAAAGGTCATTCGCTTTAGGGAAAAATTGAAGTCATCATACTGCTTCCGGAGAAGTGGGGGATTTTTCATATTCCTGAATCCGATTTTGGGAATTCCCATTCAATTTAGTGCGAAAATTGAAGTTGCCGTATTGCTTGCGTGGAAGTGGATGATTTTGGGGATTCTTGAAGCTGATTTTGGGAATGCTCAAAAACTTGGAACAGGTTAGCTAAGCGGTTTAGATTTAGTTTTTCATATATTTGGTGCGCGTTTTTACCGTGGAACGTGTATTTGAACTATTAACGGTCATTTTGGATCCGATTATCTGTTTTTTTTTTTTTTTTTTTTTTTGGAAACATCTCTTTTAAAAGCTTCATTAAGCACAAATTGATACAACTGTGACTGGAAAATTATTGATTGAAAAAAATTTTATTTATATTTGCAGCAAGGCATAGAATTATAACAACGTAGAAGTCTGTGAATAAATATAGGTTAAATAAATATGGTGTAAAAAAAAACAAAAAAACTAAGCTTTCAAAGGACACCGAACTAAAAAATAAATATGGTTTAAAAACTAAAAAACATGCTTCGATATCAAACGAAAAAGAAAGAAATGATTTTAGGAATAAGCTCAAACAATAGTGCATGAAAAATATCAGTATTGTTGGGAATTTTCGTATATCGAGCACCCGACGCTTAATTCGCAATAATATTAGTATCTTTCATTCACTATTTTTCAAGCTTATTCTTAAAATTATTTCTTATTATTTGATATCGAAGCGTGTTTTTTTAGTCTTAAAATCTATGTATATATATTTAATAACATAAAATTGTTTCCTGCGCTCATAGAAAACCCGTAAAAAGTGCTATGATGTAATTCAAGATCAATAAAATGTGATAAGTGTATGGCTCAGATACATATGTGATCATGTAGCCTTGTTGCCATTACTATACTCATCTCCATATAATCACATATATTCTACCTTTGACAAATTGTAGTTGGTAGTCTGCTGTCTTGTATGTGTTTAATGTCAAATTACAATGATGTGCATTGACTTTTGCGTTTTTTTTTCAATAATTGTTATCTAAAACATAAAACTTGTTTTCTTATCTTGTTTAGGAGTTAAAGCACCTTTATGCTAGTGATTTTACAATTTTATCGATATTATTATAAAACTGTTATCCTTTTAATTTGGTTTCGTTTAAATCGTTCATCTATGAGCATCATGAATTCCAATTTGCTAACTATTGTCGGAAATAAATTTACCCAAAACGCCAAAAGTAACATATTATCAATTCTATAAAATTACCGAAAAAAAATAACACATTTCACACAAAACTACATATGTATATTTCTTAACACGTCACAATAATTTTCCCAATTATTTGAATTCCCTGGTGATTTCTTGCCACATACAAGCCAAATATACCAGGCTTGACCCCAATAACTTTACGCAAAACAAACTGTAATCTGACACCCACCAAAGACAAGCAAAAGAGAAAAATATTTAAAGCACATAAGTACAAATGCCTTGTACTTTCACAAATGTAAACTGAAAGCGTTGTACTTCATACAAATTCGTGCTGTTATAAAGGGTCAGAAGTCCTGAATTTATAATACACACGTTCGTAACAGGAAAAGACTAAACATAAGTTCTAATAACTACGTGCTGCTATACATTTTTGTTAGATTGAAAAACGTTACGGCAAGTATTATGTTAAGAATGGCAAACAACATGTTAAAAGAGGGTTGTGCTTTGAGTGGGACTCATGTTTTAAAGGACAGCATAGTCAGTGCTTATGTATCGTTTAGTTTGTTTTATTAATTGAAAATTTTTTTAAAACTTTCACTTTTAAATCTGACGTAAAGGTGGATTTATCCATGTTGAGCGAACAAAAGTTTTATTCAGACAAAATTTTTTTATATGTAGTTTGATAGCTGTCTTCAAGGGAGAGAGAAAGAGAGACAGAAAAAATATTTCTTACGAACAGTGGGCCGAAAATTTTGGTCGAAAAATCAATTGTCAAAGATATCTTAATCTAAGAAAACAAATCTGGGAATTTTGTTTCTTAAATTTTTTCATGTTAAACGCAAAAATGTTTGTTAATTATTAAAATTTTTGCAGCTTAAGATCTTGTGTTGTTTTTTTATAAAAAAGTAACGTATTTTTTATTTGTTTCGATATTTCGCTAACAGTTTGTTAGCATCGTCAGGAAAATTAAAATGTTATAAAAATTTTTGTTTGAAAAAATGTTGTCAAAAAATTCTTATATACAAAAAATTCAAACACAAAGAGAAATTCTTAGCAATATTTTCAAATTAAAAAATAACATAAAACAAAATTAAACTTTTTCTGCAACCAACACAAGCCATGTTAACGATTATATATTGCTCCTCAACTTTAAACAAATTAACATGGAACATGTTGCTCACAGAATAACATGAACAAGTTTTACATAACTTAATAATATCTTAACAATAAAACCCTCTATATACATTCAACGTATTAATTTTTTTCTAACTAAATGTCTATAACTATGTGCTAAATTATCAGTATCTAATTTAAAATTAATTCTCTGTTCTACAGGTGTACTAATAATCTCTAACATTTCTAACATATACCGTTTCTTATAATTACATTCTGTGTTTATTATTGAAACATTTTCAAAATGAGGATAGTGATTTAATTCAAAACAATGAGATGATAATGCTGTCTTTTGGGCATTAATATGCCTATATTTTTGGTCTGATTTATGTCCCGCTATTCTTGTCCTTAATTTGTTTTTTGTTGTCCCTATGTATACTTTATTACAATTCTCCTGATCATTTCCCTTACATGGAATTTTATAAACAATATTAGCAACATCTAATTTATTATTTCTATCCTTAATCTTACAAAATAATGTATCTAACGTATTATAACTCCTATGAGCCATTCTATATTTTACCTTGTTATATATATTAGATCTTGATAATCTCTCTGTTAAACCTGGTATATATGTCAATGGTTTATAAACTTTCGGTTCTGTTAAGCTAACTACATTATGCGTATTACTATTTTTAAACTGACTCACAAATTTTGTAGTTAGTGCAGTTGGAAAATCGTTCTCTTCTAGCAAATTTCCGATTTTAATTATGTTCTTTCTATGGAACTCCTCATCACTTATTGTAAGTACTCTTTCAACAAAATTTCTAGCTGTGTTAATGATTATATTCCTACTATGCTTTGAAAAGTAATTTATTATTCTACCTGAAGCTGTTGGCTTTTGATACCAATCCATAACTAGCTTATTATTCCTCCTAATTATCATTGTTTCTAAATATGGAAGCCGTGAATTATTTTCCCTTTCCATAGTAAATTTAATATTAGAATTAAAGTCATTCAAAGTCAAAAACATGTCATCAATTGCTAAGTCAGGAAGAATGCAAAACAAATCATCTACATATTTAGTCATTAATCTCGGTTTGATGTTCAATTTATCTATAGAACTGTCCAATAACTTTTCCATTATAATGTCCGCAATAATTGGGGACGCTGGAGATCCCAATGGGATCTCCAGCGTCCCCAATTATTGCGGACATTATAATGGAAAAGTTATTGGACAGTTCTATAGATAAATTGAACATCAAACCGAGATTAATGACTAAATATGTAGATGATTTGTTTTGCATTCTTCCTGACTTAGCAATTGATGACATGTTTTTGACTTTGAATGACTTTAATTCTAATATTAAATTTACTATGGAAAGGGAAAATAATTCACGGCTTCCATATTTAGAAACAATGATAATTAGGAGAAATAATAAGCTAGTTATGGATTGGTATCAAAAGCCAACAGCTTCAGGTAGAATAATAAATTACTTTTCAAAGCATAGTAGGAATATAATCATTAACACAGCTAGAAATTTTGTTGAAAGAGTACTTACAATAAGTGATGAGGAGTTCCATAGAAAGAACATAATTAAAATCGGAAATTTGCTAGAAGAGAACGATTTTCCAACTGCACTAACTACAAAATTTGTGAGTCAGTTTAAAAATAGTAATACGCATAATGTAGTTAGCTTAACAGAACCGAAAGTTTATAAACCATTGACATATATACCAGGTTTAACAGAGAGATTATCAAGATCTAATATATATAACAAGGTAAAATATAGAATGGCTCATAGGAGTTATAATACGTTAGATACATTATTTTGTAAGATTAAGGATAGAAATAATAAATTAGATGTTGCTAATATTGTTTATAAAATTCCATGTAAGGGAAATGATCAGGAGAATTGTAATAAAGTATACATAGGGACAACAAAAAACAAATTAAGGACAAGAATAGCGGGACATAAATCAGACCAAAAATATAGGCATATTAATGCCCAAAAGACAGCATTATCATCTCATTGTTTTGAATTAAATCACTATCCTCATTTTGAAAATGTTTCAATAATAAACACAGAATGTAATTATAAGAAACGGTATATGTTAGAAATGTTAGAGATTATTAGTACACCTGTAGAACAGAGAATTAATTTTAAATTAGATACTGATAATTTAGCACATAGTTATAGACATTTAGTTAGAAAAAAATTAATACGTTGAATGTATATAGAGGGTTTTATTGTTAAGATATTATTAAGTTATGTAAAACTTGTTCATGTTATTCTGTGAGCAACATGTTCCATGTTAATTTGTTTAAAGTTGAGGAGCAATATATAATCGTTAACATGGCTTGTGTTGGTTGCAGAAAAAGTTTAATTTTGTTTTATGTTATTTTTTAATTTGAAAATATTGCTAAGAATTTCTCTTTGTGTTTGAATTTTTTGTATATAAGAATTTTTTGACAACATTTTTTCAAACAAAAATTTTTATAACATTTTAATTTTCCTGACGATGCTAACAAACTGTTAGCGAAATATCGAAACAAATAAAAAATACGTTACTTTTTTATAAAAAAACAACACAAGATCTTAAGCTGCAAAAATTTTAATAATTTACATAAAAGAAGATCAAATAATATTAGGATAAAATGTTTGTTAATTATTACAAACGCATGATTTTTCAGAAATTCAAAGTTCGTTCGATATTTGTAAATTGTTCATTTATTAGAATACTATTTTTCAAAAATCCTAATTTTAAGAAAAGATCTTCAAATCTTATTTTGCTTGTAAAATCTTCAAAGTTTAGATAAACCCGTCATTCTGATAACTCTGTTTATGAACAACTCTCAGTTTTATATTATAATTTTGTTCAAGCAAATTTGAACTGAGACACCAATAGGCAATTTTTTTTTAATGAATTGAGTTGCAAAATTACCATTTTATGTCATTAGCATGTCATTTTGTATGCGTAAAATTAAGTTATGAGCATTTCAATGTCGCGAGCAAAAGCAATGAAATACAAGCGGTGCAATTCTAATAGCTGAATCATGTTTCAGAAAATTCCCAGCAAAAAAAAGTTTTTGTCCGGACAAAAAATTTATTGTGACAACATGGGTGAATCGAGCTTAATATTGCAGTTCCTTGCTTTCATATTATCTTCTATTTCATTGCTTTCTTTTTTATGGCTTAGTTTGCCAGTGTTATCTGACATTTTCCCCCCATTTTTTTCATCCCTTTTATTTTAGTTTTTCTTTTCTTTCCGTTATTTTCCTTTTCTTTCTTTTCATTTAATTATTTTCTTTCCCTTTTCATTTTCTTACTTTACTTTTCTTTTTTATCTTTTCTTTCTTTTTTTTTCTCTCTCTCTCTCTTGTTTCTTTCCTTTATTCTTTTTTCTCAAATTCTTCTCCTTTCTTTTTATTTCTTTTGCTTCCCATTCGATCATTTTGCTTTTGTCCGTTTTATATTTTCCTTCCTTTTCTTTTCGTCATCCTTAATTTGGCACTCTCTTCTATATTTTTATACTCTCATTTTTTTCTGTTTGTTTTTCACAGTTTGCCACCTTTCCTCTTTTTACTTTCCCTACCCTTCCCTCCTTTACAATTCTCTTTTCGCTTCTTATCTTTAATTTTATTCCCTCTCGCTTAAAATACCTTTTCTTCGCTACTTGGCCTCTTTGTTGTTGGGATGACCCCAGCTGAGATCTGAGTATGTTAAAGAGAAACAAAATATGGGTATCGAGAGAATTGAATAGGACTGATCACGTTGAAGTGGAAGACCTTAGGCACCAAATTATACAATTGTGGCAGGAAAGATTGAACATTAACACAGGTGAAGGATGAACGGCAAGACTTATCCGGAATAGTGGAAAGTGGATAAACAGGAGAAGGAAGAATTACTACCTGATGTAATTATTATTTTGGCATAGAATCGGAAAGTGTAATGTTCCTTTTTGTTTATATGAGGAATAATTTTACAATTGTGGCAGGAAAGATTGAACACTAACACAAGTGAAGGATGAACGGCAAGACTTATCCGGAGTAGTGGAAAGTGGATAAACAGGAGAGGGAAGAAGGTGAATTACTACCTGACCTAATTATTATTTTGGCATAAAATCGGAAAGTGTAATATTCCGTTTTGTTTATATGAGTATATGTTTGTATATATGAGTATGATAGACACCTGACGAGCGTATTTTGGAGAGCTCCCGCTGGATGGCAGCAGCTCGAATAAGAAATGGGTATATTGATCGTAGCGAACTATGTTTTGTTGTGACCACCTCGGTTTGGGATGAGGAAAAATGGAATGCAGTAACGAAATTCTACAAAAGAAAATCAGAATCTGTGGGGTTGAATATAAGTGGACCTGGACGCAAGCATACATATATAGCTCAGAAGCATGTCAAGGGTCATACAAAACAAATACAATATACAATACAAATACAAGATACAATACAGATACAAATATTAACCTAATATAATACAAGAGTGACGACCCTCGTGATACAGTAATGCATTTTTCTTCATTCAGAAGAGATCCTTCTTTCACACTTTTTTCTTTTCTTACTTTCTTTTTAACTTTGTTTCTCATCCCTTCTTTATCCTTTGACTTCCGGAATCATTTGCCGTTCATCACTCATTCTTATTGGTGTACCTTTTTTTTTAATTGATTTTTCTTTCTCTTATCTTCTTTGCTAAAATGATTTCATTTGCCTTCTCTTATCTATGCTCCTTCTTTCTCCATTTCTGATCTCGTGGCTATAATCGAGCACAAATTTCTGAGATACAAGAAATTTATTTATCTATTATTATCACAATGGCAAAAGATCAAGGTTTAATAAATTTTAGTTTTCTTGTTTAACCTGGTGTTTTATTTATTAAACCGATATATATGTATATTTATTTCCTGGAAATATTATAACATTTGATGCCCCACGTACTTTGTTATTTCGGCGTATTATTATGCATCAATAACATTTGTATAAGAAATGTGTGTATAGAAAAAATTTAACGGATCCCAACAAAAACTAAAAAAAAGCTGCCTAATTTTCAATTAGCAAAATATATTGATGTGTTTGGAATATTGAGAGTTTATTTTCGTTCTGCGAACTACACACACACACACACACACACACATACACTTGTTGTTGCTTGTAACAAAGTAAGTACCCTGCCGGCAATTCAGTTAACTAGCAATGATTTTTAAGCTAACTTTTTTACAACTAATAGAGGTTGCCACTTAGTTAAACTTCTGATAAAGGTAATTACGATTTTAACATGGCAATGCTCTAAGACGTAAGCAATTATCCGACTCGGCTTTACTTTTCAATTAATTAATTAATTAAATTCCCAAAATTTGCCTTTGCAGACACCAAACCTGCGCACTTTGCTTTTTGGGGCATAAAGGGGTAAGAGCTCCTCGTTTGTTGTAGCGCAAATAAAACTCCAAAAAGCTGCAAAACTTATGTTGTGTTGGACTTCCGAAATCCCCTCACCAAGGGTTAATTGGCAGAACGTGGAACCATGCCGGTGCTGATTATTATTGAGGTGCCTTGCTTGGCTGAAAGGTTCTGGCTGTAGCTGAAATCTAAAATCGCAAGAAGTGCATAATGATAATTATGACGTAATGCCGGTTTTTCGAAGCTAATAATACCCCGAGGCGCTGTTATCGTGCAACTGATGCCTGTAATTGGGTGAGTTGGTTAAGGGCTGATGCTCTTAATGAACCTCGGTCTACCTACTCACGAAGCCTTGCTTTCCATTGACTGTTGGGAAATTGTAAACAGGAGGGATTAAAAGGCCCGAACTCTTAAGCAAGGAATTCTTCTATAGGACTACAAACTTATAGCGAGAATAAAGCCTTGCAAGCCACATGGGGCGCTAGTAAGTCATGAATAGTTCATTCCATAGAGTTGGTCCATCATTAGATTGGGCCGACAAAGTAGGTGCAAGCCTAACGTCCACAAACACTGCTCCCTCTTTCCTCCTCCCCCATAATCTATTTTCCTATTTCCAGTACTAAGCACTGCATATGTAGGGGTCATTGGTACCGTGAAGTAACTCCCAAATGAAATAACTCCCAATGCAATAACTCCCAATAATAATAAAATAATTCCCAATTATCAAAATAAATTAAATAACTTCTAACAGAATTCAGTGATGAGTTTGCTCATTTGGGAGTTATTTCATAATAAAATAGCTGCGAATGAAAAATTAGGAAATAACCTCCAAAAAATCGAGAGTTATTTTATTATGAAATAACTCCCAATCTGTATGAGATTTTTGAACGTTTGGTTGGAAATTATTTCATTTTTGTTTTTCTTTTTTTGCTTTAAGTTATTTCATTTGGGAGTTATTTCACGGTACCGGGATCATAATCTGAGTACTGGTACAAGATTTAAATATTTTTCTCAGTTAAAACTATCTTTCTTAAACCTGTGATTTTAGAAACAGTTAAACTTACAGGAGTGAGTTTTCGTTTTAGTTTTCATGTTGCGAAAATAATTATTGTACACAAAAAATACTAGCAAAAGAACTAAAAGGATTAAATGAAGCGTCTTACAGAGAAACAAAGGGAAAACTACGCATAAAAGTAAACCGAAAGAAGTACAGTAACTGCGCAGAATAAATACACCGTGATTTGGGAAAATCTTGCATGACATTGTAACTAATAAACATCGGCATGATTATGTTCAAAAAGCAATTGAATATATTCCCTTGCTTATAGAGCAAATAAAGTTTCGTACCACACACGATTTGAATAAGAAGTGACCCATATTCTAGTTTAATAAAAACAATTGAATGAATACACAAGCCGAATGAAAAATGATCAGAGAACTGCAACCGGTGCCTTTTTTAATGATATATGTAAATCAATATTTATCAATTTATTACAGAGTATGAACTTATGTATGTTGTTGTTGTTGATCGTATTTTTGTCCGTTAAAATTTTTTCAATTAATTCAAATTTTGTATTGAATTTACACACAAAAATATTTCGTCTTCCAAAGGAAGACGAAATATTGAAAAATACATCAAACATTTAAAAAAAAAACAAAAAGAACCTTGAGCTGAACGAATTATTTGCAAATATTGAATTAAATAAAGGTCAAAGTTAATAGGATCAAGAATTCAGATATATGTAAATACACACGCATATTGTTTGCGATCAAGTTTAAAATGCAATTCAATCTCTTTTCTGTTTTCAGTTCTTTCACTCTGTTAAAGCATTCAATATGTAAATGAATTTATTCATGCAGCCTATTAGTAGCCAGCTTTTATTAAGACCAAAAAATTGAATTATTAGTTGATTTTAGTTATAGCCGACTACCAATTTGGCGACAGGGTACCTTTGTATCAACTGTGTGTATGTGTATTTTACTTCCATTGTAATCGCATCTGAATTTCACTTGTTATACCAAATAATGAAGTTGTAGCCAGAAATTTTTATATGTACGTCGAGATTTCCTTCCTGTCCAAGTTTGTCATTTTCTAGCATTACATTTCGTTTTTTCCTTTTTCTTGCTTTCTCGTTTGCTAAGCAAAAAAAAAGAAGGAAATTTGTTAGTGTTGTTATATTTTATGAGGCTGAGTTTATTCTAGTCCAAGTGTGTGGTACAAGCGTGACTCTTTTATTGATTAGTTAAATGCAGAAAAAATTTTGTTTTTTATATATCTACATATGTGCGTATGTACGAGTAGAATGCTGCTGTTTATTATGGTAGAAACTCGAAAACAAATTAAAATCCCTAGAAAAAACTTATAAGGAAATTACAGAGGCTTTTATAACGGAAAGTTCATAAACAAAATTTGAAAGGATCTAGTTTTAATGTAAACAATTTTTTTCTTTCTGCCCGTCATATAAACAAGCAAATACAAGTTTTTATGCTGACTCAAAACTTGATTAATATGGAATTTTGAAAGTAGCAGAAAAAAACAGATTTGAACTGAATAATTTATTTTTTTCTTGAATGTCAATACTTTTTGTTAGGAACAAAATTGATACCAATTTACTTCTTTCATTTATCTTGATCATTAACAATAACATGTTTCACTTCTAATGTTTCTTGTGTATTTCATTAAGTTGTTACAGAATAATTAATCAATTTGCTTCAAAAGTATTGTAAATACTATTTTGTTTGGATGACTAAATATTACGTCAATTTGTTTAACCAAAAATGTGTAAACATTTTTACAGTGTTTTACTAAATCTCGTACTTAAGATGCAGAACAGTAAGAGAGAACTCAAAAAAGAGAGTAAAATGTCAATTGTTTGACTGAGTATTTTCAAATTTTTACTGTGAAAATTACAGAAAAGTTTAGGAAGATTAAAAACATATAGTAAACAAACAATAGGTGTGTTCCACGGAAGATTTCGGACTAATGAGAGTAAGAAGCAAATTATTCTCTAAACTTGCCAATTATACTGAAAATTATATACATACATATATACTAACGTTCCTTTTTCTGATTATTCTCATGATCAGTTTTATCACCCTGTTTCGGCTTGATGTTGAGTTCTGGGACGCCCTGTATATATATTTTAGTGATTTAGTAACTTAAAATGCACTACACCATAAAACCAAAGCAATGGTATAATTGGCAACAGCTGTACAGCGCGGCCTTATTTAGCGCGTTAAGCGTAATTTTTCTGTCAAAAATCCTCATGCACATACAAAATGTATGAGAACAAGACAAATAATGCAGCATCAATGCTTTGCAATGGGAAAATACAATTTTAACAGTGTGTAAGAGAGTAAACTTTACTCTCTCTCTCTCTCTCTCTCTCTCTCTCTCTCTCTATTTCTCTCCATCATCAAATAAGATCGACAGGGTTGAAAACTTTGAAATATCAAAACGCACCAAGCTGGAGAAAAAAGCGCGTTATATCAACAAAAACGCACCGAATTTAGAATTTTTCCTTTCATTTTTAGAAACTTAAAATATTTTTATATTAAATAATATTTTTATGCTAAAAACACGATAATGAAGCAGCTTTTTAAACGACTATTATAACGGGTGGTTAAATTTCAAGGGCCGATAAACAAAAAAATTGAGTTGAATTTGATTTTGTACCACCGAAGTTTAAAAAACGCCCTGAAAATGTAGAAAAAGCGCACTTTGCACCGACTTGAGAATTTTTCTCTCAAATAATTTTAAAAAGCACCAAAACCGGTGCGAAATGCACCGAGTTGACAACGCTGAAGTTGGACAAGACAGGTAAATCAAATCCACATTTTATATCATTTCGGGATATCTGGCGCTCACGAACCAATCTGGACATCGTGTATTCAGCGCAGCCTTGCTGTCGGTACAAATTCGGATATTCTCTTTATATATCCTATAACACCTCAACTAGTTAGCTGCTTTTCTCATTATAGCCGTGATTACATCCTGTGTTACATTATAATCATTTTGCAGCATAAAACTAATCCTCCTATTATACATCTGAATGAAGATCCCCCACTGACTCCCAAGTTCGACTCGGCTCCATCTATAAAGAACTCAAACACGGCTTATTGCGACCACCTCCAAAACCGTGCATGACAAAATTACATCAAGCAGTAATCAGTGAGCAAAATCTATATTCTTCCTACGTCGCTTCCCTTCACGTCCCACTTGCCCTTAGCCTAATGGTCGAATTCATGACTGTTGGCTTAACCATAAGATCAGCCGGCAGCCAGCTTAGCATAGTGAAAAGTGTCTTCGATGGCATAGTTTCCAGCACTATTTAGCTTCATTTTATTTTAGAATCTGGTAACACTGCCGTTGTGTTATTAGTAGGAAGCAATAAATCTTTCATATGTGTGCAGAAAAATCGTTTACTTTAACTACCTTATTGCTGCCATTATTTCACTCTGCCATTTTTACTAATAAGTAACGCAACCTATCGATGTGAATGAATTATGGCAAATAATCGGTAAAAAAAATAAGCAAAAATAACCCCCCAATAAAGAAATAGGAAAATTCATTATAGTTAATCTTAGATAATTTATCATTTACTAATACATGCCGTAAGAAACAACAACTAGGGAAAACGCAATTTTATTTACACTTTCTTTTTCTTTGTAAATGATTCTTTTTTTTTCAACATTTTATTTAAAGAATGTTTTTATGTTGTTGGTATTGGTTTCATTTCCTGTCTGACAAACACTTGGCATAATTCTCAGTTCAGCCATTTTTTGTTTCCTGTTTCTGTACAGGAATGCGTGCGTGTGTGTGTTAACATTATGCAAGACTATTGTTGTGCTTATTTTAATGAATCATTGTTTGTTAAAAAGAAAATGGTTGTGTGTGAGATTGAACTTGATTTTGTATTGGTTTTGACTGACTGTTATTATCAGGGTTGAAATTTTCTATAAATTTTTTTTTAACAATCTAGGGAAAAATTATTTTTGTAACAATGAATAATAAATGAACACAAACTTTTAAATTTTCTCTTACAAAAAGTTATTTGTTTTGACTATAAAAGTATCAAATTAAAAAGTTTTCTATTTTATTTATTATTATAAAAGACTTGGCTATTAGTAACCACTTCTGTAATAGTTAAAATTATCATATGACATCTGTTGTAAAATGAATGTAAAATTTAATTGAAAAAATATTTATTGAAAATGAATTGTAATGCACAATACGAGTATATAATAAGCAAGTTTCGCTGCATGGAAATTGCTGGTTTTAAGTGCTTTTTAAAAAGGATGTATGAGAAAAAAGTATATCCTCGCAAATAAATCGAAATATAAATCAAAAAATTTTATTTTCATTAAAATTTTGCAAATATTTACATATAGTTGTTAAATTAAATCCAAAATTTAATATTTTTATTATTAAATTAAATATTATATTATTTAATAAAATTAAAAAATAATTTTTAAAATAAAGGATATATGGCAGACAAATAAGTCTTTGCCCCATATGTAATGAAATTTGCTTGAGGCATTCATAGCACTCTTAAAAAAATTGTAAACTATTTTTGCAACTTTTCAAATAATCTAAGTTGCTGGTCTTAAGGGCCTTTTAAAAAGGATATACGAGAAAAAAAGTATATGCTCACAAATGTCGTACTGTAAAACTAAATATTGTCTTTTAATTAAAATTTTACAAATAAATAAGCATAATTGCTTAATTCTAGCCAAAACTTAATTTAAAAAATTTATTTTTATAATAAAGGATATATGGGAGTCAAATAAGTCCTTGCCTTATATGAAATGAAATTTGCTTGAGGCATTCACAGCACACTTAAAAAAGTTGTAAACATGTTAGGCAACTTTTCAAATAATTATTTTACAAAACTACTATAAAAAGGATATATTGGAAAGACACAAATTTTTAAACCAGCTAAGTTAAATATTTAATACTAGTTTTATACAAAATTTTTACAAATAGTTAACCGCAATTGCTTAGTTAAAATTAACAATAAATAAAATATATGGATTTGAAATAAAGGATATAAGGAAGGCAGATAAATCCTTGCACCAAATGAAATGAAATTTTTTTAAGAAAATCATAGCACACTTAAAAAAATTGTAAAATAGTTTTACAACTTTTCAAATTATTATTTTACGAAAAAAAAGGATATATAGGAAAGACAAAAGTGTTCAAACTAGCCAACTTAGGTATTCGGTAATAGATTTATTTAAAAATTTTACAAGTAGTTAACCATAATTACCTAATGCATATTAACTTTGAATAAAATTAAAAAATATTTGAAATAAAGGATATACGGGAGGCAGATAGATCCTTGCACCAAATGAAATGAAATTTGCTTAACATATTCGTAGCAAATTTTAAAAAATAGTAAATTGGTTTTCTAGCTTCTCAGTTAACTAAATCAACAATAGTTTTATAAAAAAATTTACAAATATTTCCGTGCCAGAATGAAAATTTAATAAAAACTTTATTTAAAAACAAGGATATATGGAAGACATATATCAGTGCACTAAATGAAGGCAATATCTTAAAATGTACACAGTACTATTAGTAAAATAGTAAACACTGTTAAATGGTCGCCAATTATTTGATTTAAGCCGCCGCTATATAAAGATATGGGACAGAGAGGAATATCCTTGGACCGGGTATAATAAAATATCATAGATTAACTTCTTGTACAAGATTTACAAATCGTTTCAACATAATTGCTAAATTCAAACCAAAATTTTACAAAAAAAATATATTTTTAAAATAAAGGATATATGGGAGGCAGATAAGTCCTTGCACCAAACGACAATCATAATACGGTTTAACAAATCGTAGACCAGTTTTGAGTTTTTTCAATTAATTATTTTAAAAAACTACATGATAGGAAAAGCAGAAACTTTTAAACTAGCTACTATTATTCTTTTAAAAAATCATGTATTTGCTTGTTATCAAAGCTTTGCAAATAGTCCAGCACAATTGTTATAATCGCACTAAAATGTAATAAAATAAAATGTGATAAAAAAAAATTATTTTTTTTAAATAAAGGATATATGGGAGTAAGAAAAGTCCTTGCACCAAATGAAACGAAATTTGCTTAAGACATTCATAATACGGTTTAACAAATCGTAGACTAGTTTTGCAGACTTTCAATTAATTATTTTACAAAAAAACTAAAAAGGAATATATAGGAAACAAGCAAATTTTTAAGCCAGCTAAGTTATATACGCATACTAGTTTCGCATAAAATTTTTGCAAATACTTACCCATGGCTGCTTAATACTAATCAACCTCGATTAAAAATATTAATTTTAAAAAAGCATATATGAGAGACAGATAAGTCATTGGACTGAATGAAAGAAAATTCGTTTCAAATGTCCTATGTATGATTAACAAAATAGTAAGCAGCATTAAATGATATGTAATTATATGATCTAAAACTCCAGCAAAAAAGGATATACAAGAGAGAAATATATCCTTGCACCTATCGAAATAAAAAATCTGGCGTTAACTTTCTATAACAGTTTTATAAATAGTTTAGCATAATTGTTTAATTAAAATTAAAATTGAGAAAAAAATTAGTTTAGAAAATTAAGGATATATGGGAAGCAGATAAATACTTGCCCTAAATGAAATAAAATTCATTTAGAATTGTTATCTATACGATTAAAAAAATAATAATATACGAAATAAAATAATAACGGCTCGATTTAAAACTCCCTTAAAAAGGATATAAGAGAAAATTATATCCTTGTATCTATTAAAGTAAAAAAATTGTATTAGCTTTTTCTAACAGTTTTATAAATAGTTCAGCATAGTTTCTTAATTAAAAACAAAATTTAAGAAAAAAACTAATTAAAAAATAAAGGATATATGAGAGGCAGATAAGTCCTTGCACGAAATAATATAATATTCGTTTAAAGTAGTTCTCTATACGATTAAAAACATAGTAAACAGTGTTAAGTGGTATATAATGGCTTGATCAAAAACTCTCCTAAAAAAGGATATATGAGAGAAAAGTATATCCTTGCATATACCAAAGTAAAAAGTCAAGTATTAGCTTCTTATAATAGCCTTACAAATAGTTTAGCATAGTTGCTTAATTAAAGCTAAAATTCCAAAAAAAATAAGTATTATTTAAAAAATAAAGGATATACTGAAATTAAATTTGCTACAGCTATACATAGTACGTTTATATAAATATTAAGCAAGTTTTACCGATATCTAATATGATTAATTGTATTAAAGCACACTTATTAAAGACATATTTGAGAGAGAAACAGAGAGAGAGAGGGAGGGAGAGAGAACATATCTTTGCCTCGGCCATATTAGAACTAAAATATAACAAAAAATTTATAACATAATTTTAAGCAGAATTTTAAATCATTAAAAAGGCCATTTGAAATGGAAACGTTTCTTTTATTATTCAAAATTATATTATGAAATCTCCAGTAAATAATGAGTTATTGTTGGTATGAGAAAATTTCTCAAGCATAAAAATATGTCAAAGTAAAATGCTGGGATTATTTGTTTTCCTTTTTTCCGACATTTTTTTTTTTTTTTTGCCTTCAAATTTATAAGAAAAAAACTAAGAAAAATTTGCAAAACTGGGAAACATTTGTCGCATACAATTTTTTATTTTTTCCTTTTTATTTTTTCCAACAATCGATGATTATAAAAATTTTCACCTTTTGTTAACGGTTCTTTAGTTAAATTGCTTCTATCGTTGTCTGTGTTGGTATGTGAGATGTTTGTGGCAGTGTTTGTGTGTGTTGGTGTCATTGTTGTTCGTTACTAAACTTCTTGTATCATCTATTAAAGTGGCAGCTGAGCGTTGAAATTTGAAAGTGATGTATTAAAACCGTAGGAAGCAATAATAGAGAAAACTGAAAAAATGTGAGGAAAAAATTATTGAAGACGAATTGGTAGTGAAACAAATTGGTTGTTTGCCACCGTCTTCAGTTGTTCTTTTTTGTTAAATGGCTTTTCAACAACTTTGATTGATAGAAGAGCGGTTCGGTTATTTATTTTGTTGAACTTTATTTTAAAATATTAATCAAAAAGAGTGAAAAGAAATTTCCAATGTGATTATATTAAGCCGTTAAAGATATTAAGGGTTCCAGCGGTGTAGATTTTGTTATTCATAAGATGCAATAAAATTATATTAGGGACAAAAAAGCAAATTGTAAAATTTTATTATAAATATTGTTTACATGATTATTATAATATTTCTTTTTTAAACAATGTAATAAGCAATATAATTTCTCTTTTAGGCAAACAAACAAACACTAAAACTGCCAAGCTTTCAACTTGTCTGCATTTACACCTAGAGTCTTTTACAGGAATCGACTCTGCGACTTCGAAGGTATTAGTCGAGCTTCCAATCCAAATCAGCTACCGAGGTACCAATAAAAATAAGCCAGAAATGTATTTTGTATACCAATTGAATCAAGTAATGTTGAATTATAACAGCAAGCTTTAAAATCAAAAAGAGCATTATTTGCATCACTTAGAAAAATATGCTAACAAGGACATCCTTTCCTATTGATGTTCTTAATTCAAAACATTTAGTTTAAGTTCGTGTAATGATCAAAAGGAAGCAATATCTTAAATAAAGTTAAAACTATTTTCGAAAATTTCATTGCAATAATCTGAAAGATGTATATCCTTTTCTTTATTATTACACATACTGGATTATTTGCACCACTTGGAAAAATATCCTAACAAGGAAACGTCTGTCTTATTGATGTTATTATTTCAAGAAATTAAATTTAAGTTCATATAATGATCAAAAGGAAGCAATGACTCAAATACAGCTAAAACTGCTTTCGAAAATTTCATTGTAATAATCTGAAGGATATATATCTTTCGTTTTATTATTTCCACAGTATTTTATTTACATAGAACAAAATATATCTAAAACTATGCTCAACAACTAGATATCTAATTTTATTTCATTTACTTGCAATTGCTGTAAGGATTTAAGTAAAATATTCCGCAGAAAAAAACATAAAATATTAAGAAATATGTAAAACTATGCTGAAGAACAGGATTATTAAATTCATTGCAGTTGCTGTAAGGATATGCTTTTCGCCCATATATCCTTTATTCACAAAAAACAGATTGGCCACAATATGTTGCTCAAAATAAAACATAAAATAGTCAGCAATATTTAAAACCATGCTCAGAAATAGGATGACTAGTTCCATTGCAATTGCTGCAAGGATATGCTTTTCTCCCATGTATCCTTTATTCATAAAAAAAACTTACTTGACGTAAAATATTGCACAAAATAAAACATAAAACAGCGAATAATATCTAAAACTCAAAATTAAAATGACTAATTCCATTGTAATTGCTGTAAGGATATGTCTTTTTCACATATATCCTTTATTAAAAGACACAAATTTTACGTAAAATATCGTTAAGAATAAAACTTCAAATAGTGAACAATAGATAAAACTGTGCTCGAAAATTGCATTTATCATTTCATTGCATTTGCAGTAAAAACATGCCTTTCTCCCATATATCCTTTATTTTCAAAATATAAATTTTAAGCAAAATATTGCTCAGACTACAACCATAAATAATAAACAATATTTTGAAATATGCTTAAAAGCTATGCGATCAATTTCTTTTCAATTAATGTAAGGATATGCCTCCTTCCACATGTATCCTTTATTTTAAGCATTTAAATTTTACGTAAAATGTTGCTCATAATACAACATAAAACAGCACACAATATCTAGAAATATGCTCAATAATTATGTAATAGATATTGGTGTACTTAGTGTAAGGATATGACTTCCTCTTATATATCCTTTATTAGCAAAAGAAAGTTTTTAGTTTAAACTTATATAGGCAAGATTATACTCTTTCAATTTGTGGTCAAATAAATATGCACTTAACTTAATTTGCAGTAAGTAAAAACCATTCTCCAATATATATCCTTAAAAAAGTATTTGAGTACAATTATAAAAAGACTCCAACTGTTAAATGTCTACTTCTCATATACTTAATCTGAAAAATAATATATGAGTCAGAACATTATTCAGAATATTACAAAAACTTCTTATTGGTTTCAACAGCATACATGTAAACTAAATTCAGAATAAATTTAAAGCTTTCTACGCACAAATCGATATAGCTTATATCCTTTAACTTTTAGTACAAAATACAAGTGCAGAAAAAAAGTAAACTTGCCACAATTTGATACCAAACACACGTCACATAATTGTCAATTTTTGGGTTTGCCTGAGTTGTAGTATGATTTTCTCTCCTTATATCCTTTAATATAAAAATTTTCTATGATATAAAATAATATAAAAAGTTCCATGATAATTATTACTTCTTACTTATTCTTCATTTTTAAGAGCAAAACAAAATAATCGCACTTAAAAATTATAATACATTTTTGAAAATGATTATTAAGCTCTATGTGTTTAATTTAAAAATGCCTGTAAATATGTAAAAAAAGCTATTACAACTTCTAGTATATCACGTTGCAGTCCTGTCTTGAATTTCAAAACCCTTAGTGTAAGAACAAGTTTAACTCCCACATGTCCTTTATCTAAAAAAAAAATTTAATTGACAGTTATAAGAGGAATGTTTTTAAAGTAGACGATTACAGCAAAATTTATGCTTTTGAACTTTGAGACAATAATACACGATTGTAAAGAGAAACTAGATGAAGCGTATATCACATTTTTATTTTATATTTTTTCTTTTAAGCTTCGTTAAAATAAACTTTATTTTTCTGCAATAAACTTTCTTGTAATTGGTTCTTAATCTATCCAATCTATGAAAATGAGGATCGATGAACTTGATAACAATTTCTATCAATACTTTATTTCGCTTTATCATACATTTCAGTTCAATAGATGCCACAGTATAATTGCCTTTCACATGTCCTTTATTTAAAGTAATAAAATAATAATTGAATTTCGCACTGGTATTATGTTTTAAAAATATATTTATATTCCAGCTTATTTATTTATGTGTATACTTTATTTCTATAAAATATTTGTAATAAATTTCATAATATTTTCTGCAGACACTTTACCAGACAATTATTTTTATATATTCTCTTTTATATTTTATAATGACAATTCTGTAACCACAATGTCAACACAAACCTGCAGACACACTCCCAGATAAATACTAATTGTCTTTTCAAATGTGTTCGAAGCTGACAAAAAAAAATGAAATAAAATGGTATAAAATTATTATAATAAAATGAATTATCCCTAAAATTATTGTTTGGTTTTTTGCAGACATGAACAAATAAATTCTAAAAATTTTTGATTTCAATGCAAAATTAAACACACACACTCTCACATCTAGACGCATGCACAATCAGTAAAGGGAAACGGAAATAAAAATAATCAATGGAAAACCAATTATTGTAATTCCTTGAAAAACGATGAGAAATAATTTATAAGCCACAAAAAGCTGCAAAGATATTCGTTTATTTGGAAAACTAAAGGGTGATCACTTTTTCGTAAAATGATGCGTCTTTTAAGAAACATTTTCTATACAAGAAACATAGAAAATTATTTGAATTATAAAAAAATTTTTGCGTTTGCTCTCTAATGGCTTGTTTTCTGTAGTTTTAAAAGTTTTAACTAAAAAACATTTTCAGTGTAGAAAAGTAGTCACTAATTTAATTTTTTTATATAGAAATATGTTTACTAATAAAATTTTTCAGAGTAACATATTCATTGAAGAATTTTTTATACAACAAACATAGAAAACTATTAGATAGGAATTAAAACTTATTGAAAACCCTTCTTTAAAAAAGGCTCTCTATGCAAAAATAATGACATATTTGCTGTTTCTCTTTAATGGCTTATTTTCTGTTGAGAAAAGTTTTAACAGTGTAGAAAAGTATTCACTCATCACTTTTTTTTATATAGCAATATGTTTACCAATAAAATTTTTAAGAGCATCATTTTCAATAATGATTTTTTTTTTCTGTAATAAATTTTTTCCAGTAATATTTCTAATATTATATGAAGATATCATTTCATTTCTAATATTATATGAAGGTATCATTCGTTTTTCCAGTAATAAAATTTTTTATATAAAACAACATTCACCACAAAAACTGTTAACTAACAAAAATTTTAAGTATCGAACAGTGCTCCCTAGTGAAATATCTCTTTATAAAAAATTTTCATTTGCAAAATGTTACCATATATAATTACATATATATAATATTTACCGATGGAATTTTTTTTTGTAAACAAAATGTTTCACTAATGAAATTTATTGTATAGAAAAATGTCCGCTGACGAAAAATGTTCACTATTTGGAAATCATTCACTATTGATATTTTTTATAGAGAAACATTTACTAATAAAATTTTTTTATATAACAAATTGCTCTCTAATGATATTTTTCTATATAGAAAAAGTTTACTAACAAAATTTTTGTTTATAGAAAAAAGCCACTCTATACATAATATTCACTAATGTAATATTTCAAGATAGAAAAATGTTCGATAATGATATTTTTCTATATAAGAGAATGTTCACTATATTGAAAAATATTCACTGATGATATTTTTTTTTATATAAAAAAAAAATTTTTAATAAAATTTTTTATATGGAAAAATAATCTCTAATGATATTTTTCTGCATACAAAAGGATTCACTACTGATATAGAAGAGTGTTTACCAAATAATATTTTTTATGTAAGGAAACACTCACTTATGTAATTTTGAAATTTTTTAATACAGAAAATGTTCACTGATGAAAATTTTCTTTATAGAAAAATTTTGAGTTATGAAGTTTTTCTATGTATAGAAAATTCATTAATAAAATTATTCTATATAGAAAAATTATTTCACTTTATAAAAAAATACTGACTAACAATATTTTTTTATAAAAACAAAATATTTACAAATATATTTTTATATAGAAAATTATTATCTAATATTGTTCTTCTACATACAAAGAGGTTTAATGCTGAAATATTTCTTTATAGAAAAATATTTGCAACTGAAAAATATTTATTAATGAATATTTTCCATATACAAATATAACTAATACTGAAATTTTTCTTGCAAAGTGATTGTGGAGTGAACGAGCCGTGTTTCTATTTAATCGAATGTAGCATCTTTTCCACCGTGCCCTAAACTATATTTAAATTATAAATTGTTTAATTTAAACTCGACACCGAATTATAAGTTGGTTAACTAGGACTTCCTAAAAACTAATAGGAAAAAACATTTTGCTAAAAAATGTTATCTAAGAAACATCTTTTATATAAGAAAATTATATATATAAAAAAGTATTTATTAATAATAAAAATTTTTATAAAGAAAAATACTCTCTTTTTCTACCTAAAAAGTGGCCCACTACTGAAATATTATTTAGAAAAAAATATTCGATAATGACATTTTTGTTTTTATAACCTTCTATATAGGAAAATGTTCAATAACAAAAATTTTCTATATAGAAAATTATTCACTTATGTAATTTTTCCATATAAAGAATTTTTAATTAATAAAATTTTTCTATATAGAAAACTATTTCAATATATGTAAAAAGATTCACTAACGATACTTCTTTATGGAACATTTTTTAGTAATAATAGTTTTTTATATAGAAAAATAGTTCACTAGTGAAATTTTTCAGCTTAGAAAAATTTTGACTAACGTATATTTTCTGCTTAGAGAAATTTTCATCTAGGAAATTTTTTCTATTTAGAAAAAGATTCGCTAATGAAATTTTTCTCTTTAGAAAAAAGGGTACGCTTGTAAAATATTTACCAAAAATATTTTTCTGTATAGAAAAGCTTTTACTAATGTTTTTTATATGAAGAAATATGTTCTAGACTTTCTGTAGTGAACGCATTTCTACATAGAAAATATTGAAATATATCTTTAGAGAAAAGTATTCACTAGTAAAATATTTGTGATAATTTTCTATATAAAAATTGCTTAGTAAAGAAAATTTTATATATAGCGAATATTTTACTAATCAAATATTTCTATTTATTGAAGAATAATGTTTACTAATATATAGAAAAGTTTACTTAAGAATCAATTTTTGTATCAAAAATATATTTTCTTTAATGAAATTTTTCAAAATTATTTAACTGTAAATATATTGTATGTTGCTTCAAAGAGCGTCACCCTTTTCATTCACAATAATACGAGTATAAGAACTGTCTAAGTATTTATTTATAATTTATGTATTTCTCTAATTTTTTATAGCAGTTTTAACCACACCAAAATGTTAAAATTTATAAACTATTAAGTTATAATGACAATTTAAATAAAAGTTGAGTAAAAACACAAAAGCACAAAGAAGCTATTCAGAGCTAAAAGAAATATATATATACATATATAAAATAAATGTGTGTGAATAAACTGAGCGTTTGAATGTGTGTGGTGTATATGAGTAAGTTACTGGGAGCGTATGAGTATAAGTGAGCATAAAACAACTCATTAAAAATCTAAAAATGGAAAAAAAGAACTGGAGGAGACAAACTGTAGTAAGTGTAGATTTTTTTTAGTGCCATTAAGGTAACAATAGAGCTTAATAAATTAGCATCATGATTTGAGAAATTTGTGAATGATTATAAAACGGTGCAAGAAACTTAAACAAATTTGAAATGGATGAGAAAAAGAGCTGTAAAAGATAATATTATTTATTTGAAAGCCTGACATACCACCGCTGTCGATGAGAATTTGCAATAAAGTCCGAAGCAGTTGCAGACTGTAATGTGGCGACTTTTGGGACGTAATTTGAAGCTGAAAATAGGCAGAGATTAATAACATCATGAAGGTGTTTTCTCTATGATAACTGGTGAAATAGAAAACTGATCCTAAATTTCAGCAAAAATTATCTTTAAGCTATGAGGTAGCCATTTCCGATTGAATGTACAAGTCAGCAAATAAAATTGACGGCTTCGGGACGATACTAATCTGTACCACGTTATCGATTTTTGACTAGCATACGACGAAGACAAAAAACGTTGGGGCTGTAGTTGAAACCCAAAACGCAGGAAGCGGGTGTTAGTATCCTTGATGATTGTTTAATGAGTGGTTTTTTCGGGTACGAACAACCTCCCGAGGGTCTGTTGCCTTTACAACAGATATCTGTACAGTAAGGAACCAGTGGTGATGGTTGACGGGTGAGTTGGTTGCTGCTAGTAGGCTTCGGCCTACCAACTCATTAAGCGTTGTCTTTCATTGATTGCTGGGAAATTGCATTAGAAGGCCTGAACTCCTCAACAAGAAGTTGCTTATATAGTTACAAACATATGGCAAAAATTGCTACCTGTGAAAGCCTAGACAGCGACACGGGCACGCTGGTGAATAATTCACTCCGTGGAATTGGCCCATCATCATATAAGGCCGTAAAGGCAGGTGCTGATGTAAATGTTTTTCACTACTGTGGCACGAGCTGACCATGACATTCTGTTTTCTGGGCAATAGAGAGAAAGGAGTCCCTCGTTTGTTGTAGCAAACAAAACTCTAGGAACTCTTATGATTTAAGTTGTGTTACGGATTTCTGAAACCCTTACCAAGGGCTAAAATTCGCAGAACGGAGATCAGCAAAATCCTCGAGTGCAACATAAATTAGGGCGTCAAGCGTAATCATTTTCACTATTGTGGCACGAGCTGACCAGGGCATTCTGTTTTCTGGGCAATAGAGAGAAAGGAGTCCCTCGTTTTTTGTAGCAAAAAAAAAACTCTAGGAACTCTTATGACTTAAATTTTGTTAAGGATTTTTTGAAACCCTTACCAAGGGCTAAAATTCGCAGAACGGGGATCAGCAAAATCTCGGAGTGCAACATAAATTAGGGCGTCAAGCGTAATTTATCTGTCAAAAATCCACATGTACATACAAAATATGTGAGACCAGCAATATTTATTCAGCGCGGCGTCAACGCTTTGCAATTGGAAAATCCAATTTCTACAAGTCGTAAGAGAGAAAGCTTTACTGCCTCTCAGTAAAGTTGGCTTCAAAACAAATGTTACTAATTTTTTGCGGCAATTAGTAATCACACTTTAGGTGCTTTCAGACTAATTTAGCGACTTTATCACTTTTTATTACTTCTATATAGTCATTTTTATTAAATATATCGCTCTTTTATTGCAACATAGTTATAATATAGTCATAACATAGTATCGTGTATCGATGTATTTGGAGAGACAATTTCAAACACAAACATTAAACTCACAAAAAATATATTTGAAAATTTGAAGTTTTGTGTTTGAAATTTTCTCTCCACATACATCGATACACGATACGACTGAGTTTGTTAATTCAACAATAGTTAGTGGGTAACATTAACGCTCTTCTTTAAATTACTTGCCACAGAGTAAAATCAAGGCGTTAAATTACGTTGCATTTTAGGCACTAATTTAGACTGCCTTGTTAGGTTGCGCTATAATGACGCAAGTTGGTGAAACTTATGTGGTGTTTAGAGTACACGAATGAGTGATAGGTCCAGTAAATTTGTACGAAGTATTTCATAATAATTTTCTTTACGTATCACTCATTCGTGTCCCATAAACATTACATTAGATAGAAGTCAACTGGCATTTAGGTGTCTACTGACAGGAGAAGTGTTGGCAATTGAATGAAAAGCGAGAAGATCAGAAAGCACATACTTTTTGATCCACCCTCGCATATCACACGCATTTTATTTTATTCAAAATTATATATAAAATGGTGAAACGCTTAATGCGAGACGCTTTAATGGATATAATTTTATATTATTTCATTCTGGTGGCTAATGTTGTCTGAATTTCATATTGAAAATGAAGGTTGTGAGGAGGGTCGACAAGGCCTAATGGGGCCAATTTAACTCAAATTCAACTGCTTAAAACTCCTGCATCCTTTTTTTTTAAATGTAAACCTGTGCTCTTTAGTTGGTGCTTTCTGCTTGGCCATGCTTAAAATTCTATCGTTATATATTTTTTCCTCCTATTTTCATTGATTCTATAGCATTCAGTTTACATTATTTTGCTTAATTTTTTTATTATTTTTTTGTTCTTCTCTTGTATTGTATTATTATTATTATTTCCATGAGTATTTATTCAGGCATAAATGGATGCTCCTTTCTTTACATTTTATTCTGCAATGAAATATAAAAAAAAAAGAAATATTTTGTTCTAAAGATTTTCAATACTTTTTGTTCGGTTGCCAGTTTGTCTGTAAAATGTCTGTCTATAACTTTGTATTCGATTGTCTTTTGTGGAATAAGTAAGTTTTTTAACGTTTTCAGTATTTATTCAGGGTGTTCAACTGCTGTAATGATTTGCCTTTTTATACACCAATAGCCGTGTGATTTTCTTCTTTTTGTTTGTAATATTTTTGCCATTTGCATTTTCTTTTTATTATTTTATCCCGTATTTTGTGAAAGAAATTTTATCTTCTAATTGTTGACCAACGATAAGTTTTAAACGAAAAAGAACTTAAATAAAATCAGGAAATATACATTTAAATGATTTTATAGCAGAGCTAATACTGGCTGGCAGTAGAGATAAATTTAGCATGTTACTTGCTTTAACTTATTCTAGGCTATTTAAACAAAACGTTTATTGAATTGCACAACCCAAACTAAACCAACCCAACCCACCTCAACCCCAACCCCAACCCAAAGTCCTGGTGTCACCAACTCTTCGATCACCACATCTTTAACTCGTTTGTACTCGTTTTTGTAAACTGATTCATTGATTGTACCACATTTAAGTTTGACATTTGTGCAACCACTTTTTAACAGATGTTTGGTGGTTTTAAGCAAAACAGTAAAAATTTTTTCCCATTGTGTGCGTATTCGTGTGCGTGTGCATCCTTGCGACTGTATGCAAACTTTTCTTTGCATAAATTGCAAACATTTCTCCTCGGTCTATTCAAGCAGTTGTTGGCTGTACCATTCCTTTTGTTTTACAATAAATTTTCATCGTTTGCCAACAAAACCAATACTTTCTCGATAGTTATTTGTATTGTGTAAAGGCTGAGATGTCTGTCGGCACTCTACACAATGCATTTTGTCAACTCAATCAAGCAATAAATGCATACACTGTCAACGCCAGAACATGAACCATGAACGATTGAATGAATGAATGAATGATTGCATGAAGGAAGAAATAATGATTTAATGAATGAATGAATAAATATTGCACCATCAATGCAAAAAATAAATGCGGGTATAAGATTGTGTGAAGAATGATGCAATGAAATAAAGAGAAATTTCTTCTTTGAATTTCTTTAACATTCGATTTTGCTTAAATGGTTTAAATTGTGCTAAAAAAAAGGGATATTAGACTGAGACAAATGGGTTATTAACTATGTCTAGTCACCTTTAGAAAAACTCAATTTTCCTCCATGTATTCTGGTTTTGAAAGGACTAAATAAAGGATATATGGAAAAAATTTAAGTTCTTGCAGGTCTTGAGTTGAAGTTTTAAGCAAAGACTAAGAACATAGTTCTGCAAGTTTTATTACTGGAAATTTTATCTCTAAAAGTATTTGAAAAAGTATTAATACTTAAAATTGGTTATTTTAAGTAAGTTGCAAGTACTTTCATTCTTATTTACCAATAACTACTTCAAAATGGCATTAAAGAATAAAAATGCATATAAGTCCTTGGTTTACAGGTCCTTGGTAAGGGATACCATCATATAATAAGAGGGGGTTCGGAAACTTCTTAGCCTATCAATGAAAGAGAATAGTTAGTTTTTCCGGAAATATTTTTATTTTTCAATATAATCTCCTGAAACTTCAATACACTTAGTCCAATGCTTTTCTAGCAATTCTGTCGCTTGATTAAAATAGTTTTCCTCAAGGTCTTCAAAATAGTGGTTTACAACTGTAATTGCATTCATTTCATTTCATTTGAGGTAAAACGCTTGCCAGCAACGAATTTTTTTTAGATTTGGGAACAGGTAAAAGTCACTGGGAGCTAAATCAGGAGAATAAGGTGGGTGGTCAAGCAACTCGTACTTTAATTCCTTGATTGTACCCATTGTTAAAACACTCTTGTGCACTGGTGCGTTGTCTTGATGAAAAATTATTTTTTTGTGTTGTAAGCCAGGACGTTTTTCTCGAATTTGTACATTTAATTGATCCAAAAGGTTGCAATAGTACTCTGAATTTATTGTTTTACCCTTTTGCAGATAGTCAATCAATAAAATACCTTCGAAGACCCAAACAACCGTTGCCATAACCTTACCAGCCGATTGAATTGTTTTTGTCTTCTTTGGGACACTTCCTCCAACTTCAGTCCATTGCTTGGATTGTTCTTTTGTTTCTGGAGTATAGTGGTGGATCCATGTCTCATCAACAGTTATGAAACGACGCTTAGAATCCATTTTATTTCGCTTAAAACGATTAAAACAAGCTTGAGAAATCTTCATTCTTATGCGTTTTTGGTCGACTGTTAACAAATACGGCACCCATCTTGCAGAAAGCTTTTTCATCTGTAGTTCTTTATGCAAAATTAAATGGACTCGATCTTTTGAGATGCCCATGATATTAGCTATTTCGCGCACTTTTATTTGTCGATCATTTAATACTATATCAGGCTCTGCGGCTACAATTTCTGTTGTTGTTGTCACTGTCCACTACGTGGTTCATCTTCAATGCTTGTACGACAACGTTTAAATTCAGCAACCTAATTTTTTACAATTGCATATGAAGGAGCACTTTCATCTAACACATTCACCATATCATTACGAATTTCTTGTCGCGATAAACCTTTTTTATGTAAATATTTAATGACACCACGCATTTCTAGTTTTTCCATTGTAAAAAAATCGCGAATGCGTCTTTTCTGAACACCTGTTTCTATATAAAGGAGCTACCAGATCGAAACAAAATTTAACATGTGTTCATAGCAGAGATGGAAGTTTAACTTAACTTTTTTCTGTTTATACCGCGCTTTTTGTTAGCTAGGCTAAGAAGTTTCCGAACCGCCCTCGTACAAAAGAAGTCATGACTTTAAAACATGACCTTTATAAATGCATTTCTCTTCAAAAAATAATTTTTCTTTGTGCCTTTTCAAAAAAAAAAAAACATTTTTTAAGAAAGGTGCCAGTTACTTTTAATATATTTTTTATCTTGGACCAGTACTCAGGGGATATAGTGTAACGCATTGTACTGGAATTAGGTAACAGATTATGGAGTGGAGGAAAAAGGGAGTAGTGTTGATAGACGTTTGGCTTGAACCTGAACCATAACAACTCAGAAAGACCAAAACAAATGTAATCGCAGCATTTAAAGTGATGGAATTAAATTAGTCGCCACACTGCTCAGCAGCACCCACTAGGACTGTGAAACAGCTAGTTGTCCCCCCGCTTTAGTGTATTCAATTATTTTTTTATATCTTCTTTGATCAATTGATCGCGGCAATTATTGTTATAATTATAAACAAAAATATTTCTTGGCTTTAGCCAAGATTGAACTCGAACTAGACGAATGATACCAAACCATCATCATATAATATTAGATATATTAAAATAAAGTTTGACTGTTTAACATTAATACATACAAAAATTTATCAAAGAAATATTAATTTATCATATTTTTCAGTTTGCCTTGTATTTAGGTTTTAGCAAGTCTAAGTATTAGTGAAATTTTCTTGTTAAACTGTCATTGTAAATGTATATTTGCCAAGAACAAGCACTTACATGTGTACATATGCAATAGGTATTAAACAAGTCATCACTTAACTACTTCTAAGTAATGCAGGTGGCAGATACTATGGTATAGAAAAGTATGCTCTTAGGTAAGTGCAACATATTACCAAGTTTTTGCTGGGTATATTCCCCATAACTTATCGCTCATTTTTATATATTAAAGAGATGTAATAATACAAGACAATTTATATGTCTACTAAAACCCTGCCTTTAACTAAAGCCATCTTATAGTAATGGCTTTTAAACTAAAATTTATACATTATTAATAATGCATTTATTTACTGGTATTGATATATTTTTGCTTAAATTTTTCTTTAAAAGATTTCCTGGAATATTATTTATTTTTTGCTTCCCTTTTTGTCGATTTGCATCACCAAGTTTTTATTTCTTTAATTCTGTTAGACCATTGAAAATGTGTTCCTGGTATTTGAATTGTATTACCACCATTAAATAAAATTATATAGGAATTTTATATCTACTTTTTAGCTTGATTTTGTTTTCCTTTATCTGCAAACACAAGCAGCTGGCTTTTTCTTTTTCTCTTTTTTCTTCTTTTTTTTTTTTTTTTTGGTATAGGTAAAAGTTAATAAAGACAAGGAAGTTAATGCGAACAAAATAAAAGTTTAAACAAGAAAATGAAATGAATTCCAAAGATATTGAATTTCAGCTCTAACTCTTTTCCATCGGTTTTCAGTGCAATCATTGATTCTGCATTTGCTGTTATGCTTTTAGCCTTTTCTTATAGTTTGGAAGTAAAAGAAAATATAATAATAATAAGGAAAGTAAAAAAGAAATTCAGACGTTTGAATTTCTTTATAGTCGATGAGATTATGAATTGATTTAACATAATGTTGTGGTGCACTCTCTGGTTGAAGGCAAGGCGTTGAAGCAGGCGGACTCAAACCGTCATAATAACATGGAGGTTTTTATGATTTTGTCTTTTGCTCGTGTTTTTCAATAATTGTGTGATTAAAAGAAATTACTTTTTTGATTTCATATGCATAAGAAAATAATGTGTTGGTAAAAGAAAGCAGAGAAAAATTGTAGGCAGCTCCTTTAGAAATGTCGTTATATGGGTTTTAATTTTTTTTATTGTAGTTTACGTTATAAATAAGTAAAGTTTATCAGCAATGAACATTTTCTAATCAAAATATAAGTAAGTTCATACCCATCCCATGTGTATCGGATGGTCCTATATTCGACCGAAAAGGAAATATAACTGTTTGGGCTTGTACCCAGGGGTGCCAGAAAATGTTGTCGAAAAATCTTAATTGTAAAAAAAATTTTTTTTTATATTTTTTTTATATCAAACACAAAAATAATTCATTTTAGTAACAATAGAATAGAGGAACGCATCCTACATTGCGGCGATGCTTCCGTAAGTCAATTGAGTTGGATACGAAAATGTTACCGCTAAGCTGCTTCGTTCCATCTCATATACGGTCAAGTAAAGCCCAAAATAGACTTTGAGGTACAGGCAGTGTTGTCAGAATGAAGATTTTATCTTAATTATGAAGATGTTATAAGCAAAATAAAATTTGAAAATATTTCTTTCAGAATTAAGATTTTGAAATTCATATGTTGTTTGCATATCATATTTTGCTGCATGAGAGTAATCATCCTTTTGTATTAATTAAACTATATTTACGTAATACGCGTTCATCGATCAGGTCTCATCGATTTGAGCTCGTTTGTCCAGAGAGCCGCACAACGCACTACAGAGATAATAGTTGACCGCAGATATGTTGCCTGTCACATATAACGTTGGAAAATTCAAATCATATGTCCGCAAACACTAGTCCCTCTTTTCTCCTTCTTCTAACCATTCTCCATGTTCTGGTGACATGCACTGAATTTGTAAGAGTCATCCGGTAATTACGGGTTAAGAAAAAAATGTATGTCTGTAAACGGATTTTCTTTCCCTTTTTTTCTCTTATATATTCCCTTTTTCCAAAAAAAAATAAATTCCATTTTTCCCAACCGATCTAACCGTTTTTCTTCCCGTCTCTAAAAATTTCTTACTATTTGTTTTTTGTTTGAAAATTTTTTCTACCGGTTTTTATCTGCCCGCTTTTTTACTGACGATTTAAAGACATGTTTGTTTTTATGAGTATAAAATTATTGAATCAAATGCAGACTTCTTGAAAAGAGTAGAAACCTAAAAGAAAGACACAAATTGCTGAGAAATAGGAATATAAGAATTTCTAAGAAAAATACTGTTTTTGTGTTTGCTCGAAATATTATTAGGTGCACAACTTTGCTAAGTGGTAGTCGAAATAAATAAATCGTAGTTGTCATACAATAAGCTTAAGTATTTGTAAAAATAACACCATCGAAATATTAGTCGATTTGTGTATCCATCATAAAGTTATTCTCGATTAAACATGTCAGCTTAAGAGCCAAATTCTCGTCGTTCGTGGGAGGTTTCAATTTTCTGCTTTAATATGAAGAAGTCTGCAGTTCTTAAATGCAAACAATACATTTGACGTCAAATATAAACAATACAAATGTAAACAATACATTTGACGTTGTTCGCTACCATATTACCAGCAGTAAAAAACAGCCACATGCCGTAGCGCTGCCACTTTGTAGACATAAAGGCCTGCATTATTACGCTGAAACGACATTTGAACATATTCATTTGCTTTTTGAATGAATAAAGCTTCGTATCACACACAACTGACTACGAAGTGACTCATATTTTATTTTAATAAAAACAAAGAAATGAATACACAAACCGAACGAATAATGATATTAACTCGACTCGTCGAGAAAGAAACACAACCACATTCAAATAAAACGAAAGCAAGAAGAAAAAGTTGCATATATATTATCATTCGAATGAATCGAAATAGCATTCGATTGTATTTATACATATGTACCTATTATGTGTGTATGTAACTGTGTACAATAACATACCATCAAAGTTCTTTTACCAACTCCAATTTAAAATTTTCTGACCTTATTGTGCACATTTCTTAAAAGCAAATTACGTCTTAACAAAATGTTTTTCTTTATAGTATAACGAATGTAATGTGCATTCGAATTATAATCGTTTTATTCATTCATTCATTCGATATTTCTTGCACTCTATCAAACAGTTATATTGTATTTGCGTGCTTTTGATCTTACAAATAAGAGAAAATATATATTTGAATTTGAAAGAGTATACGACAGAATCTATTTATTACGACCAACTATAAAACGCAATTCATTCTCTTTTCTGTTTTTTCTCGCTTTACTTTGTTAATCTCTCTTAAAGTATTCGATATTTGAATGAATATGGTATTTTCGTTGTGCACACAAACAAATGAATGTATTCTTGCAGCCTATTAGTAGACATAACGTCTGCTCTGTACGAATGCACGTAAAATGGGCAATATTTGCTTACTTAGCGCTTTAAGTGACTACCCAGAAAAAATAAGGTTCAATGATCGCTTCTCGATTAAGCAAAGTTTTATATAATCAAATAAATGAATCGCTTTATAGTTTTTAGCTTTGTTGAAGTTTGTAAAAATAACAATTATAAGGCGTGTATGTACATATGTATGTATAATTCAAATAAGAGCGCAGCGTTTTAAGTATATGTAAGTATTATTTTAATAGACAGCATATTGGGCGATTAGTCTGTTTGTTGTTGCTGTTACAGAATTTCTCCACAACCCATTAAACGAGAAAGATAATCAATGTGTTATAACGGTATCATGCGTAAAATATAAAAGATGCTGCTCCAGATAAAAAAAAATACATAAAATACACAATTAAATTAAAGCTGAAAAAATTGATTTAAAACTGGTATTTAAATTAAGAAAAGAAAATAACCATAATCCCACATTAACTTTTAAAATTAAACTTGCACAGTGCGCATCATAACGATAGGGTAAAATTATATTGAGTATTATCAAAGCTGAAGGATTTATTGAAGCTACTTTTACACATTTGGACTATTCAAATGTCCTAATATAATAATAATGTCCTAATATTTTATGACAGCATAAAAATATTGTAGTTGTGCTTTGAGCAAATAAGTCATATTATAATAGGACTTTTTAAACTGTGTTTCTGGATTTGTCACAACTAAACCCCAAATATATTAGCTAACTCAAATTTAAAATAGCACACTAAATTATGACAGCATGAATAAAGCAGTCAAATTTTTTTCATGCTATTATCTTAATACTTGTGACTATATATCCACCACTTGAATACCGTAATTATATATTTCACAGCGTGCTTGTCAAATTTCATACTGCAAAATGCATACCTGGTTTGTAAATGCAAAAAAAAAACACTTCTGTAAAATTTTATAAGTGGCTAAAACTTTATACGTTGTTTCTCACTTAGTGTCCACATCTGCGATAATATATAAGATCAGAACGTCAAATTCAATCGCAGAGAGAATTCTATGACGTGCACACTTAAAATCAGTGTTATCGTAGTTTTATAAAAAATTTTATGAGAGCGTTCTTATGAGAAATGTCATGGCAACGATCTTATAATAAGAGCTGCCAAAAAAGCAATTGTGTGTGTGTTTGTTTACAATGCAATTTTACCGATAAATTAGTTTTGCAACATATCTTTTAAAAAACCATTTTAAATGAAAAATAATTTGTATTTATGCATTAAATATATACCATAAATGATTAGTTTTGTACAAAATGTCCACATAGACAAAATTCATATAAGATTATATTGATCGCAAAGAAGTGTTTTCTTCTCGGCTTTCAATGATTTATGAATTCTTATAAGATTAACAAAAAGACGTGTACTCGTTGTTAGATATTAAGATGGACATAAAGAGCCGACGTTTTGTCAGATATTATGTCAGCGTTAATCGCAGTTGTAGACACTAGGTCAATTCTACTGAGCATCAAGTGTACTGTCCAAGGTGCATTAACGTGTACAAGGTGGCAGCACTGGAGCAAAATTACTACAATACAACAAAAACAGGCATGTGGTAAGCTATGCTTGTCAAAAATATATGTAATTTTGTTCACAATTATAAACTATGAAACCACCATTTCAGAATTATTTTTATCTGAATTAGTTTGATGTTCACAAAATAATTTTTAAATGTTTTATCTAGAATAAACCAATAAGTTCACTTTCAAAAATGTAAACAATACAATTGACGTACATGGCTTACTATATTGCCAGTAGTAAAAAACTGTCACATGCCGTAATACTGCCACCTTGTAGATGTTAATGCACCTTGGGAGCTAAGAGAAATTATAGGTGTGTTCCACGTGAATAACGAAAAAGTCCGAACTAGTCCAAAAGCGTTCCACGTAACAATTTTTGTGCAATTTTGAGAGAAAATGAGAGATTAATATTTTTCATTTCTTGTACAAATTAGCCCGAACTTTTTCTTTGGGTAACATCGGACTAGAATTTAATAATCAGTTTCATATATATGTTTACATATATATGAAACTAAAAATGTAATCAGAAAATTTGCAAATTGGAAAAAGTTTTTGTTAAAAAATTAGTTAAAAGCAAAATGGAAAGTTGCTCAAACTAAAAATAACCTTGAGAAGTTGTAAGGAGAACATGCAATAGTTATTTGGCTGTTCATTTAATAAATATGTGCAAGAAAAATCTACTGAAAATAAGCGTCTAAAATCACTAAAATATACTTTAATCTAAAAAGTAAGCAGCACTAGTATTGCAAGATGTACAATTGTGTTTTTTGCGTTCCAGCAGTTTTGGGTAAAATTTGCAAATTTAGAGAGTAATTTGTTTCTTACTCTCATTAGCCCGAGATCTCGTGGAACACACCTTATATTGAGAAGAACGTATTATACCCAGAAAGTCATGGAATTATTAATATGGACTTACAAAATAATCTGCAGTCTGGTGTTTATGGGACATGGGTGATACGTCTACAAAATTTATATGAAATGCACTTAAAATATTGAGTATATTTCATAGAAATTTTCTGTGGAAAAATTTTAATATCAAATTTTCTGTGGAAAAATTCTAATATCAAATTTTCAAAACAAAAAAAAATATAGAAATAAAAGATTGATTATATGATTAATAGCATGTGTATTAATTTTCTCATATTTTTATTTTTATATTTTCTATTAAGGAAGCCGATATCGCGGTGATCGTAAAACTAAAATAAAATTAGGAAAACTGTAGTCCAAACAACTTCAACATAAAAAAATACCACTCATATTATTCGTAATCAATTTTCTTTATCAATTATTGCTATTGTTTTTCAATTCCAACATACAAAACTATTGTGACTTATCACTTTTATGCACACCGGACTTTCTAGTTTCTTTACGTGAATATTAAAACAAACACAAACCCAATTGATAATTAGCATTTATTCAATCCCTATAAATACATTAATTTATTTAAACAAATAATAATTTGTTGTTGTTTGTATTGATAGGCTGGTTTCATTTTCAAAAACTTATGTAATAAACAAAATTTGTAAACTCTATTAAAGACTAGTTCAGTTACAAAGAAAATGAGCTAATTTTGAATAAATAAAAAATACTTAACAAAGAAAGCGAGTCAGCTCAACAAAAGTCAACAAATTATACTTTTGTTTTCATTTTAAATATGTATTTAAAATAAAAATTGACTTAGGAAAAAAGTGAAGATTGAATTTACAGCCAGTTTATCAATTTCGAAAGAAAATGAATGCGAAAGAAAGCCAGTCACTCACATTCGAATGAATTTGAGTTTGTCTATCTCACTACTATTCGTTCGTATATTCTTATGTATTTTGATTGAGTTTTGACACATCGTTCGCATAGAAAAAAGGTAGACAAACCCAAATCAATTTTCTTTCGCTTAGATTGCGAACGCAAGCAGGCTGTCGAGATTGGTAAACTGGCTATTCCTGTTAGTGTTTTCACGTCAAGTACAGACCGCAATCTACGATTCGATACAAGGCGAATTCATATGCAAGAGCATTAAACAAGCGAATTCATTACTAGGTGAGCTTGACAGCTCAGGTGATTATTTTTCGCTTCTCGCGTTTTTTCCAATGAGACTGTCAAATTTATTTTCTCTGAAGATTTTTTTGTATGATTTAGAGCAATTTCAATAAATTTGTGAAAAAAGTGAAAAACTAATATAATCTGTGATTTTAATTACAAACAATTATAAAAGTTTATATTTAACATTTATATAAAATATTTCCCTGCTGAACAATCTTAGGCGAATTTAGATTATGACATTCTCAGTAAGTTTTACAATAACAAAATACATAGTGTTGAATTCGCCTTCCCGCATGCATTCACCTGTATAAATTCGCCTTGACCAGAATATTCCATTAAAGCTTTGGGCTTACAAACCACTCAACTATCGATCAAAACTATCTTTCTCAATTAGTGAATGAACCAACGCATATTCAGTCCTGTGAATGGCACCATGTAAACACCCTTGACTTATTCCTGACTCACACCCTCAAAAGCATGAAGTCAGAGTTAGTGCACCTCTCGGCAATTCGAATCATTGCAGCTTTTCTGCATCATTTTCGTTTTCAGTACTGAACGTGATATTTCTACAGCAGCTACGAAACGTTTAAAATGTATGTATGTACGAAAAGGCTAACTGGGCTGAGCTTCTGGACCAAATGACATTCCAGCACTGTTTTTGAAGCAGTATGCTGCTACGCTTGCGCGTCCACTAGCACGCCTTTTTAGCATATTATATCATATTGGTGATTTGCCACTGTTTTGAGAGGTTGCTAATGTAAATCCAATTCCCAAAAAGGATTTAGTAAATAACCCTGAAATTGCAGTTGGCTCTGCGCTTTCAAGAGTAATGGAAATATAAGTGTAGAGTTGCACAATTTACTTTATGATCGCCAATATAGATTTGGTACGGGTTATTATACTGGCGATCTTTTGACATAACTCTCGAAAAAATGGTGCCCCTCGATCTAACATTTCAGTGAAAGTAAAGTAGCGGTTTGGATATTTCCAAGGCACTTGATAGATTGCGGCATGGTGCATTACTGACAAAACTTATTGCTTTTGGTGTCGATAATGATTTTTCTCGGTTTATATCGAGCTTTCTCAGGGATCGCACTATACAGTTAGTAATAGATGGGGTCTCATTAAATGAGTTCAAGATACAGCCGGGTATCTAAATGTGTTCTTATTAGTCGCTGGGGCATTAGGAGATCTACTACCGAGTCAAGCTTAAAAGCTACAAAACTTCCAAATTGCTGTCCTCTGAGGTTTCTGATATCATAAATTTGAATTATTTCTGCTCAGATAAAGATTACTATATAATCCTGAGAGAAAAAGGTCTAGATTGTTTGGTAACCCAAACTTACTGACTTATAATTAAATAGAAACCTCTAAACCCAGGTTTTAGTTTCTTAAGTACTTTGAATCGAATACTTTTTGTAAAAAGAAATCAACAATCGAACGTAGTATATTACAAGTAAAGGCCCATAAAGAAGATCTCAATTTAGTCAAGCTGTCTTTGTTTGACTAATTTAAATGTTTACTTAACCATTTTAAATCAGCTAGTGCTGAATTTCTTTCAATGAGAGTTTAATTTTAATACTTGTGTATACTTTTGCCTAAAGTTACAAAGAAAAAGAGAACACACAACACGATCAAAATAAAGCTAAACCTTCACAATAACTTTTTCACATCATAATGAAATGATCTTGCTGATGATCATAATGAAGAATGTGATGACTGTGGTGATAATAAAAAATAAACTGCCATAAAAACTTAAATATGAATATGGATTTTTGTTTGTTTTTTTTTTTTTTTTTGTATTTCATTATTTTGCTTTTTATTGTTTCTTTGCATTTCGCGGTAAAAGCGTTAAGATGTTAAACAAAATTGTTTTTACTTTCATTTTTACTTCTTCTCCATCATCATGATCGAGTTGAAGATTTTCAGTTTATTTTTTATTTATTTTCACTAACTCAACATGCATATTTTTACTCTTTTTTTCTGGCTTTTTTTAAAAGCCAGAAACAAAAACCTATAAAAGGCCAAAACATATAAATGTTTGAACTCAGTTAAATAATTTAAACTGTGGGAGTAAAACGAGGAATCACCACCACCACTACTGACCTTGTAAAATGAGTTGCAAACTTTGTCTTGCGTTAACTGCTGCGATCTGTGTTTTTGCTTCCTTGGAAGCAGCATCTTTAGGTGGAATATTACCTGAAAACAATGCGGTAGTAAAAAAATTGGATTGCGAAGGCGTGCAAGCTAATGTAAGAAGTGCGCGTCAATCTCATGTGGAAAATGATTCAAACGAAGATTCCAGCGAGGATAATGAGGAAGATGAAGCTGAGTTGCAATATCAGGCGGCTATAAGACGTCAGCAGGCCAACGATCAGTCAGTGGATAATTCGGGTAGTGATGAAGATAGCGAAGAAAATCCTGAGGAAGATGATGAAGATTATTTTGGCCGTAGACTAAAGCGTGAAGTGGACCAGGTTGAGAACAATAATGAAATCAAGGAAAACTCTCTGCCCTCTGAAGTGACAGAAAATCCCCTTAAACAGCCTGCTTTAGAAACAAGCTCTGCCAGTTCGACTACACCTTCTGCTAGTGGCTCTTCTAATACTTCGGTTTTAATTCTAATTCGTGATGTTATAAAAAAAGTCACCGAACTGCCCAATAGTGCCCAAGTAGCCACCAGTGCCCAACAATATTTTCAACTATTTGAACATTTACTGCAACAAACCATCGAACAAGTTATAGGTGACGATGATGAAGAGGATGAAAGTGAAGCAACCACCATTATAGCAGAAACCGAAAAGGAAACCGCTACAGAAATCAGTGACCAAAGTGAAAAGCAACCGCTTAATGAAACAAATGATAAGGAAACTTCCAACCAACTTGAATCAACTCAGCCCGAGGAAAAACCACAAATTATTGATGAAGTGAAGCCATAAAATTTTAGTCATTTTGTTAACTTTAATTTTAAGTAGTTAGTTAGTGCAATTAATTTATTTATTATTAAATTATTAAGAAAAACAATACATGACATTTCTAAGGATTTTACTTTTTAAGATGACATTAGAAACCTTGAAAAATTTTATGTACTTTTACTTTGTACACATATAAATACATACATAAGAGAAAAGTAAGGAAGTGCTGAGAGTTGCCGAGTACCAGCAATTCTATTTCCCTTCTTATTCCCCTCACCGAAAGCTTCTATAAAGTGAAGAAATGCCCAACTACAGTTGCTGTGTCTGACCTGACACTTAGTAATCAATTGTTAGTTGCTTTCAGACTAATTTAGCGACTTTATCACTTTTTTATTTCTATTCAGTGATTTTTATTAAACAAAGTAGTGAGCCATACTGTTTATGGCACAACGTTAAGGCTCTCATTTAAGTTACTTACATTGCGCTATCAGGCTGCATTTGCAGTGCTAAAATTTTAAATTACAGCGTGTTTTGAATTTTAAAATCACCTGACATCAGCTGTTTAGAAATCAATTTTTATATATGAAGTTTTTTTTTTTTTTTTTTTTTTTTTTTTTTTTTTCTCATTCATTTGTTTATTGAATCTTCACAAAGTGAACTAACAATAAGTATTCAAATCTTAAAACTAAATACATAAAATTAATTGAGTCCAGCCAATGCTAGACAAAAATGTTTTATTTTGCACGATCAATATCGGTGAAATCACCTATTTAACGTTCTGATGGTGGCAAGGGTGTCCCTCCTTCTCAACCGAGAGTGTCCTTCGAAATTAAGTATATTGCGTGCAAGACGATTTGGATGAAGTTCCAATTTATTGATATGCCTTGTTGCGTACTTTGAAAATTCGTCTTTTACAAGAGGAACACAGAGATCCTTATGAATTCGTGAGTTTTTTACGTACCATGGAGCTGCGGTAATTGTTCGAAGAATTTTGTTTTGTCGCCTTTGAATTTTTTCAACGTTTGAAGCGGAGGCGGTGCCCCATAGTTGAATTCCATAGCACCATATAGGCTTTAGAATTGCGTTGTATAATAAAAGTTTGCAATCCAGCTTCAATGTAGAATTTCTGCCCATAAGCCAATTCAGTTGAGCTGCTTTTAACTTTAACTGAGTAACTTTCGCATCTATGTGAGACTTCCACGTTAACCTACGGTCCAGGTAAATACCAAGGTACTTGACTTCATTTTGCTGCGGAATAGGTGAATTGTTGATTTGGATGGCTGAACATGTTTGTTTACGCAGTGTGAATGTAACATGAGTACACTTTTGTTCATTAACTTTAATTTTCCAAAGTTTTAACCACATCTCTAATATTGAAATATACTCCTGCAAATTTCGCGAAGCTACTTGATGGCTTTCATGTACGCTGCAGAATGCTGTATCGTCTGCAAAAGTTGAAGTGTGGATTCCGGGTGTCGTTGGCATGTCAGAGGCGTAAATCAAATATAAAGTAGGCCCCAGTATGCTGCCTTGGGGAACTCCTGCCTCGATTGGCTGAGTTGGGCTTATAAAGTCGCCTTCTCTGATAACAAACTTCCGCCCACATAAGTAGCTTTCCAGAAGCTTGTGTGTATTTGCAGGCAAGTTCAAGCAAGTTCAAGCACGAGGGCTTGATACACAAAATAAATATATATGAAGTGTAGGGATTTCCCCTCTTTGTACAGATTTATGTTGTTATTTTCACATGTAGGGAAAAAGGGCAGATTTTGTATGATTAGGCATATTGTAGGGATTTTAAAAATGATTAAGAATGGTTAACAAAAGAGTATAATTTTTCGGATTATAGAACAAAATCGTATAATATATGTATATATGCATATAAAGCAAAAAACAACAACGTGGTATTCGCCAATTTCAAAAAAAATATATTAAAATTATTAAGGGACGTAACACTTATCAGCTTGTTAGAGGGGGATAAAGCTTCACACGCTGGAACGAGCCCAAAAAAGATGATTCACAGAGGCCACATGGCTCTTAAAACTGCCCAGATCTCAACTGAGAGCTACTGTAACAGTAATTACTAGAAATTGCGTGTTTGGGGACTATTCCATGAGACTTGGTTTTCCCTACAGCGTTTTCTATAGAAGTTGCCAAATGAAGACAAGGAGGAAACGGTCCTTTATCTCCTCGAAATATGCCCGGCATTGGAACACCACCGCCAATGATATCTAGGCAGGCGAAATTTCAATAGCCTGTCATATCTAGTCTCAGTCAATCTGACCACAATGGCTTTTTTCATAACAAACAGCAGATGGCTAGTATAATGGCACGTAACGCCACAAGGATTCCCACCTTTAGTCATCCCACAATCACTATATCCCAGTTTCTACTCCAACGACCTATCTCCCTCTTCCTCTTCCAACTCGTTTTCAGGCAATCATAAAGGGAACTAACAACTAAAGAGTCCAGCGGTCTACCTACCTAACCTAACTTTCAATGATTTATGAGATTTTATAAGATTAACAAAAATACGATAGTGAGCTGAATATAGAAGAAATTTGTTTTGTTATTCTGCGGCAGTTCTATATGATATTATATCAGAGCCAATCGCAGTTGTAGACACTAGGTAAGGGGCAATATTATAGATACTGTTGCAAGTTCGAAATTATTTATGAGTTAATATCATTTGTCAACTATTATTATGTACATAAAACCTAAATAAATTTTATTTAATAAGTCTAAAGAATTTTTAAGGTTATGTAATGTGCATTAAAGCTTTTTCCCATTTATTTAACTCCTCTACTTACCTCGTATTTTTTATCAAATCCAAATTAAAACCACTTTTAGGATTTCGATTCCTTTGCGTCAATTTTGGTTTCTCTCATAAAAACACAAGGTCAGCTGATCTCAAAATCTCTAAAAAAAAAGCGCTAATGTGGGAATATTGCTTTTCCTTTCCCACTGAGACTTTAGGGTTATGTAAAACGGTAGTACAAGCCCTTTCTGTTACAAATACATATATTAAAGTTTATTACCTTTTTTGTACCAAAACCATCACTAACAGTAATTAATTATACAATAGATTTAAGGCGTTTTGTTCGATTTGTAATTATTTTAAACAACGAGATCAAAAAGATATCAAAGAAGCTCAATATTTACAGCGAAAGGTCATTAATTCAGTCGTTAATTCTGTTTTGGCAGAAGAGTGAATTTCTCTTTTTAATTAATTAGAGATGTTTGCTCTAGATTATAATTTAACACAAAAGTTAAAAGCAATAACTTGTCTTTAACTTCACAATACACTGCCTGGCACTTGAATAAGGAATCACATCTTTTTAACTTTAATTAAGTATATCTCCTAAGCTAGAGTTTAGAAAAAAAATAATTTTTTGCAGAAACAAATTTCAAAAAGTTGGCTTTAGTTTGCTTTTACTATATTTTGTTATACTAAAATTATGTATTTATTTAAAGACATATATTTCTGTGTGAGTTTTCGTGCGTCACGTGAATAAGGAAAATTTAAAAACTAAGCACACTGTAATTTGTTTTTAAATTTTAAGTTATAAAATTGAAAATTATTAACTTCTAGCATTCAATTAGTAATGAGTATTGCCACCATTTTTAGAAATAACCTCAAAAATGCGATTTGCCATCGACTTGTATCATGACTCTCAGTAATTTAGCGTAATTGAACTGTATGCTTCCGTTACTGCATCCTTTGAGGATGAAAATTATTTTCCTCCTTCACAAACTTTTCTTGCAAGCCAACCCCAGATATTTTCCAATGGATTTAGGTCTGGTGAGTATGGGAGCCAATCCAAAAGGTGAACACTTGGTTGATTAATCCATTGTTTTACTGCTCTGGCAATATGAATCCAAGCGTTGTCGTGTTGCTACATCCAAGTTTTGGGTCCAAAGAAATCATAAAATTTTTGGAAATGCTTCCTCCAGAATGTTTTGTAAGTCCTTGTAGTCATTTTGTGGGATACAAAAAACAATTCTAAGATACCATAATACGAAATTGCGCCCTATACCATTATTCAGCGCTCTCGGTTGAATTAAGATCAAGGGAGTAATAATTATACCCGTCGGGATTGAACTTTTTCTCATCGGAAAATACAACTTTAAACGATTTGTTGGACCATGTCATTGTATTTGTGACAAACTGTAGATGTTGTGATTTGCGTTTTTTATTTTTATGCATGGGCACCACTTTAAAATACGGGATACTATTGTTAGCCTGGCACTGACCCCACTTTTTCACATATTTCTGATACCGATCTAGCAGAGTTTGATGTTATTCTAAGAATTTTTCTTTTATCTCAATATTATTTGATCTTCGTTTGTTAAATAAATTTAATTTTTGCAGCTTCAGATCTTTGTTTTTTGTTTTTTATAAAAAATTAACAATTGAAAATCTTTTATTTCTCGATATTTCGATAACAATTTGTTATCTTCGTCAAGACAAATTAAATATAATTGTTAATTTTTTATAAAAAACAAAAAACAATGATCTGAAGCTGCAAAAATTTAATTTATCTAAGAATTTTTCTTTTGGATTCGTTTCCATTTTCTTCCGTCTTCTTATGTCTTTTCCATCTCTTTCCACGTTATTCAAATAATTGTACTTAATTGTTTTTCCTCTATTAATATTCTTGGCTATTTGAATAGGATTCTGATCCTGAGATTTCAGAATCATATTTTTTTCTATTTCAGAGTTATTAAAATCTATTTAAAAACTATCGAACTTAAAATTCTCTGGCTGTTTATACTTTTTTATATGAACTAGCAATAAGTATTCAAATCTTAATACTAAATATAAAAAGTTATTTAAGTCCAGCCAATGCTAGACAAAAAAGTTGTATTTTGCGCGAATAATATCGGTAGAATCACCTATTTAACGTTCTGATGGTGGCAAGGGTATCCCTTCCTCTTAACCGATAGTGGCCGCCAAAATTAAGTATGTTGCGTGCAAGAGGATTTGGGTGAAATTCTAGTTTCATCCTTTACCAGCGGAACACACAGAACCTTGTCAATTCGTGAGTTTCTTACGTAATCGTTCGAAAAACTTAGTTTTGTCGTCTTTGAATTTTCTCAATGTCGTTTATATTGAAAAAAATTCAAGTCATAGCGTTCCTGATTAAAATAAATGATTAAAATAATAAAAGAATACCTTATTCAAATGACTCACGAAAGAGTATCGCAGAAATACATGTCTAGCTATGTACACACGGTTGTCAGATGTCAAAATATTGTATGATCTGGCAACATGCTGGCAATGAAAAATTGTCCCGCAGAAGTAAATTGTGCGTTCAGAAGATCGTAAGAAAATCTTATAATTTCATTGTCAGACTATGGTCTGACAAATAATTCATCTGATAACAAAAATTATCAGTTCACACGGTTGTCAAATTGTTAGATGAAAAAAATTGCCAGACATGTTGTAAGGCATTGCCACTTATGTACATCAACAACCATCTGTTTGGCAGCGTTGCTCATCAAACTTTTTTCTGACAATGATGCCATTGTCAGGTGCATTAATTTTATACATCTGACAATTAAAACTGAGCTTACATTACCAGCCGACAAGAGTGTTCTCACAACTGTCAGATGCCCGACAACATTGTCGTCTTACAATTGATTGGCAATGGTTTTTCTGACAACGTTGTAAGTTCAAAATTGGCAGTTCACACGATTGTAATACATTTTCAGACAATTTTACTGGCAATATTGTAAGATCTGACAACCGTGTGTACGGAGCTTCTGTATATCAAAATATATATATTCCTTATTTCTTCAGGAAACTAAAGCCAAACCTTGAAATTGTGTGCGCAAAATTTATTTTTTTCTCAACTTTAGGAGATATACTTACTTAAATTTAAAAAATTTTGATTCCTTATTCAAGTGGCGGGCAGTATACTCGTATATACATGCATGCATACATTAAAACAAATTAGCGCATTTCTTTAAGGTTCAAATTTATTATTCATTATTGTTGTAGTTATAGGAGTTTCCTTGCAAAACTGGTATTATTGGCTTACCACCACTATACCAGACACCATGATTATGTTGCAGGGAAGCGTACGCATTATTTAGACCATTTGAAGTAGCTGAGTATCCAGGAGGGCCCCTGGGACCTGGCTTACCTTGTGGTCCCATTCGACCGGGCGGTCCGGGGGGACCAGGAGGTCCAGGTGGTCCTGGTCTCCCTGCTATGATTACGGGCAGTAACGTAGCCGGGGGCATTAAAATTGATTCCTCTTTTGAAGGTTTTTTGTCGCTATTCAAGTCCGCATTAGCATTTAAATTAAAGCCAAACTGTAAGTTAGGATTAGGCCAAGATAAACGTTGCATTGCACCAAAGTTAGGTGAAGTTTCAAACTCATTATCAGCTAAACGTTTTTCCATACCATAGAAAGGATAATTTTTTGGCGGAGGCAAAAGGATTTTAACATTCTCATTCATCAAAGGCAAGACAGATGAATACAAATAGTCCGGAACTTTATCATCATCTTTGCCCTGCTCTTCAGCATCATTTTCTACATCTACCTCTAGAATTTGAGGCTCTTCGGGCTTGTCCTTTTTTAGCTGATGATCGCTTTTTGAATAGTATACAATTTGCTGTGCTGCGCCTCTATTCTCGTTTGAACGAGCATTTTTTATTACCTTTAAGTCAGATGTCTGGCAATAGCTTTCGGTGGCAAAAGCCAAGTAGATAAGCACTGAAATGAGTAAATGCTTTATTAAAAACTTAAATTTCTCCTGTTCAAGTTAAACTTACTTAATACTTTAACGCTTGGAAACATTTTTTAAGTCTGTAATGTTTCCAAACGTGAAACACTGCTTTTATATATAATTTGGCTCCCTTTTTCCCCTGTTTTAGATTTTAAATTTATTGGCTAAATATCAAGAAAATAAATTTTGAATTTCTTGGAAATAATAATTCTTAATGCATACTATATTGTAGATCAAAGATATTATAAAAGCTGCGGCTAATATTTTATATAATAGTAAATAAAGCTGGTGGTAAAATTATTTTATGAGAAACAAAAAAAAAACGAATAAAATTTTTTGAAGTTGATGATGAAGAAGATAAACTTTGGCTCTAACATTTAACCGAAACAAGTGTAGGAAATCTAGATTGATTCTTTTACTGACTACTCGTATTGTATTAAAAAAAATGCGGAGCTCTAATCTTCTGTTTTTAAACCAAGTTAGTTATATAGAAAATGAAATGATATTAACATTGGACTCTGTAACTTTTCTTGTCAATCGTCATGGGTTATCTTATCCTCAGGTACCAACACAAATTCTCATAAAGTTCAAATGAGGTTCCTTAACTGAATCCAACCGTTGATTCTAAGGTTGTTTACAAATAAAAAGTTCATTAGGAATTATTACTGCCTGGGTAAAATATCATCAGCAGCTCCAACTTGTTTCTGCAGTTTATCACAGAAAGTGATACATAAAAAGCGTATAAACTGAAAAAAGTTAAGTGTTTTGGAAACTTCCACCTCTGCTATGAACACATGTTAAATTTTTTTTCTATCTGGTAACTCCTTCATATAGAGACAGGTGTTCACAAAAGACGCATTCGCGATTTTTTTTACAATGGAAAAATTAGAAATGCGTGGTGTCATCAAATATTTACTTAAAAAAAGTTTATAGGGACAAGAAATTCATAATGGTATGGTGAATGTGTTAGGTTAAAGTGCTCCTTCATATGCAACAGTAAAAAATTGGGTTGCTGAATTTAAACGTGGTCGTACAAACTTTGAAGATGAACCACGTAGTGGACGTCCAAAAACAGCAACAACAACAGAAATTGTAGCCACAGAGCCTGATATGGTATTAAATGATCGACGAATAAAAGTGCGTGAAATAGCTAATATCATGGGCATCTTAAAAGATCGAGTCCATTTAATTTTGCATAAAGAACTACAGATAAAAAAGCTTTCTGCAAGATGGGTGCCGCATTTGCTAACAGTCGACCAAAAACGCATAAGAATGAACATTTCTCAAGCTTGTTTGGATCGTTTTAAGCGAAATAAAATGGATTCTAAGCGTCGTTTCATAACTGTTGATGAGACATGGATCCACGACTATACTCCAGAGACAAAAGAACAATCCAAACAATGGACTGAAGCTGGAGAAAGTGCCCCCAAGAAAACAAAAACAATTCAATCGGCTGATAAGGTTATGGCAACGGGTCTGCAAAAGGGTAAAACAATAAATTCAGAGTACTATTGCAACCTTTTGGATCAATTAAATGTACAAATTCGAGAAAAACGTCCTGGCTTACAATACAATAAAATAATTTTTCATCAAGACAACGCACCAGCGCACAAGAGTGTTTTAACAATGGGTACAATCAAGGAATTAAAGTACGAGTTGCTTGACCACCCACCTTATTCTCCTGATTTAGCTCCCAGTGACTTTTACCTGTTCCCAAATCTAAAAAAATTCCTTGCTGACAAGCGTTTTACCTCAACTGAAGATGCAATTACAGTTGTAAACCACTATTTTGAAGACCTCGAGGAAAACTATTTTGATCAAGGGATAGAATTGCTAGAAAAGCGTTGGACTAAGTGTATTGAAGTTTCAGGAGACTATATTGAAAAATAAAAATATTTTTGAAAAACTAACTATTCTCTTTCATTGATAGGCTAAGAAGTTTCCCAACCGCCCTCGTATTCACCCTTATCATGAATAACAAGTGAAATTTTTGTTCACGTAAAATTTTAATTTCCCCTGAAGTGAAAAATGCTATCGTGAATCTCGCGTGAACAATTATTTGAAATAATATAGCAGTACACACTGTCTAAATTAAAATTAAAATAAGTTTTTAAAACTGTGAATAGTGTAATTGCAAGAGGAAGAATTAAGTAATATCGAGTTATTGGTAGAGGTTAGCGTGACACATGCAACCTCTTGGAGTTATCAAATACTAACAAGGTCATCTATGTAATTATAGTTTTACGTTTTTAGTATATTTGCTGTTCTTAGATTCATTCAATATTACAGGGTAAGCTGTCATTTTGCATATTTTAGACATAATTAAAAATTCTATGTCGTGTTCAAGAAAAGCTTTTGGATTTCTGCCAATTGTTAAATTACGTGCTTGTTTTTTTTTTACTGAGGGCGGATATCAGAAAACGGCAGCTAGAGTCGATGAAGTAGGAACGGCACAATCAATTTTCTGTTAGGTTCTTTTACAAGTATTGGACATATAAAAGCAATATCTTTGTGGTCAATGGATAACTTTCCCGTCAAAAGAAACTAATGAGTTCTACTACAAATTTCGAATGTCTGATGCAGTAAAGTGCATTGTTGGAACGCACTTCAACAGTGTAACCTCAAAGGAACAAAAATCCCTTGTACTACTAGTATATATCATTTGTAAATTAATATCTAAGTACACACATACGAGTATAGTATATAGCATATAGTTATGAATATAGTGGTCTTGGATTTTTGTAACAGTAGTACGACAATACGATTCGATTTCACGATTTATTTAAAATAAGATGTAGAAGTGCAATACAACTCATTTGTAAAACATTTCCAAAATTTCTCCATTACATCTTTTGATAATGTTAGTTTGTAATTTATTAAGCATACCGCTTTGATATATATTGACAAATCGTGTCTTAAAATAATGTATTATTGAATAGTATACACAATTCGCCAGTATAAATGTAGTGAACAAATAAAAGGGAAAAGTGAAAATTTCAAGGTAAAATATTATTCACTATAAGGTGAATTCTTTCTAAAAGAAAATTTTTTCAGGGTATTATTCACAAGTGAATTACCATAAAAATGTATTCCGTGGGAATTATTCATGGTTGATGTTGCGTGAAAAGTAACAAAATTTAGAGGGAAAAATTGTTCATGATAAGGTTGATTAAAAATGTTTAAAGCTTTATGCTAAAAAAAAAACATTAACAAATTAATTATTTATAATTGTTACATTTTATCAACTATAACAATCAAATTTTCCGTTAAACCAACTGCTAATAAATCTTGTTGGCTGGCTGACTTTTGGTAGCGGCATTTTCACACCCAACAATTTAAATGACCCGATTTTGAAAACTTGTTTAACGAGCAATCAATGTGATTCCGAATGTGTTTACCCAACATTTTAAGAAGTTGCTAAATGAACGAAGTGCCAGCCAGAAGGGAGTGCGAGAAAGGAGCAAGTTATGTGATTGTTAGTGGAAGAAAAAATAATAATAATAATACCAACAACTTGACTTTGGAAGTGACCAACTACTTTTGCTGTTATGAAAGTAACATAAACTTGATTTTCAAGTTGTAGTCTTAACTCTTAACACAAAACTTTCATTTCGTTCTTTAAAGAAAATCAAAGAATTTTTCAAGCAAATCAAACAGTTGTTTAAAAGACGTGGAAAGATCAGCATCAGCAGTCTTAAATAGGCAGTAAAGCAGTAAAAATTGTCATAAAACAAAATGAAGATTTATCAATTAACAACAGTGGTAATAGGTAAGAAAGCTTTTTGTTTGCTTTTTCTAATATAATAAATTATTTATGTGATTTTATTCTAGTTTCCCTTTTAGTTTTGTGCCACCAGTGTGAAGCCAAGAAAAGGAAACATTACAGAAATTCTGATTCTGCCGATGCTAACATTCTGATTCTGCCGATGCTAACAAAACTAAAACCAAAACAAAATGGTCCTCTTCCTCGAATTTGACACCCCAAACCAAGAATGCCATGGTTGCCAGCGAAGAGCACGGTTATTATGTCAAGCGTACTTTTCTGCCCTTGGATAATGAAAGCAAAAATGCTACTGTCTTAAAGTCGCCACCCTTTTTGGCCATACCTATTGCCTGGTTTCCTTGTAAAGACAACGACTGTTTAAAACTTAACTCTTTGGCTCTGAATTCAAATGAAAACTCTCTTAATGAGGGCTTTCTGTGTGACGACGATTGTTTGGATCCTTTTGAGCCAATTTGTGGTAAAACTTCATCTGAAGTAGCAGTATTCTATAACAAATGTAAATTAAATGTGGCCAAATGTAGAAGTCATGGTTATTGGTCTGATTTGGCATACGACGAGTGCAAAACACAATATTTCGAAGAGGTTAAATATGCTGAAATGAAATTCTCCAGAAGTCCGTATTTTAGAAGACCAGCAGAGTTTTCTAAAAAAGAAGAAGAAGAAGCGGATAAAATCGAAATAGTTCATACTGAGGATAACAGCGAGGAAGCTACGACTACGAATGAACAATTACTGATACAAGAGTTAAAGGATTCTAAGCCCTTGGAAAAAACAGAAGATTCTAAAGATTTATATAAGGATAGCAAGTCGACTAGCGGTATTTTTAAGGCAATAAAATTGTGAATATTTTTTATTTCAAATAAAATAATTCAGAAAATTTAAACACAGATATTGCGTGTTCTGAAACTAAAAATTGTGAAAAAAATCTTTACTTCTTTGAGTCCTTCCTTTGATACAATATACAAGTTGTGAACGTAAATATATTTCAAGATAAGTTGTTCCCAATTTCCACGACGACTTTTAAAGACATGCTTGTTTTTTTATTTTCTTTTGCTTTAATTTTTGTTGCAAAATAATATCGTCTGTCTCTTTTTATATTTATATATGGGCAGACCTTTTTTCATGCCTCTTGTGGTCGTGCCTGAACGTTTTATATATATATATATATATATATATATATATATATATATATATATATATATATATATATATATATATATATATATATATATATATATATATATATATATATATATATATATATATATATATATATATATATATATATATATATATATATATATATATATATATATATATATATATATATATATATATATATATATATATATATATATATATATATATATATATATATATATATATATATATATATATATATATATATATATATATATATATATATATATATATATATTTATATATATATATATATATTTATATATTAAATTAATAGACAGACAGAAACTTTTCGTTTCTCTTTTCTTTCTTTTTCGTTGTTGTTTTTTTCAAGCACAGCTAGTGCGCTTAGAGCGCTTTCACATTTGGCAACTTAGTAGCGCAAGAATAGCAAGTCGACTAGCGGTATTTTTAAGGCAATAAAATTGTGAATATTTTTTATTTCAAATAAAATAATTCAGAAAATTTAAACACAGATATTGCGTGTTCTGAAACTAAAAATTGTGAAAAAAATCTTTACTTCTTTGAGTCCTTCCTTTGATACAATATACAAGTTGTGAACGTAAATATATTTCAAGATAAGTTGTTCCCAATTTCCACGACGACTTTTAAAGACATGCTTGTTTTTTTATTTTCTTTTGCTTTAATTTTTGTTGCAAAATAATATCGTCTGTCTCTTTTTATATTTATATATGGGCAGACCTTTTTTCATGCCTCTTGTGGTCGTGCCTGAACGTTTTATATATATATATATATATATATATATATATATATATATATATATATATATATATATATATATATATATATATATATATATATATATATATATATATATATATATATATATATATATATATATATATATATATATATATATATATATATATATATATATATATATATATATATATATATATATATATATATATATATATATATATATATATATATATATATATATATATATATATATATATATATATATATATATATATATATATATATATATATATATATATATATATATATATATATATATATTTATATATATATATATATATTTATATATTAAATTAATAGACAGACAGAAACTTTTCGTTTCTCTTTTCTTTCTTTTTCGTTGTTGTTTTTTTCAGGCACAGCTAGTGCGCTTAGAGCGCTTTCACATTTGGCAACTTAGTAGCGCAAGTCCTTTTTTTGTTTTTATTTATTTTCTTTTAATTTTGCTTTTATGTTCACATACAGCAATTTAGTTGCGCAACTTTCATTTTCTTTTACTTAATATTTCTTAATATTTTGAACGGCCCGAAAACTAAACAAAAGAATATATCAAAAACAAGAATGTGCAAACAAAACGAATTGCTGAGTACAAGCAAGTCTGTACTCAAATATCAGCAAGCTTATTGTATGACATCTTATCTCCTAAGCTTATTGTATGACATCTACGATCTATTTATTTCGACTACCACTTACCGCTACAGCCATCTATTGCCAAAGCAGCAAACGATGCAATGCTATACTCTTAATATAAAATTTGAGTACACATTTTTATTCGATTATATTGAATTTAGCTGTCGGCGGTACGATGAGAGAAACTATTGCTTATTCATCTTGCACAGTTTTCTCGCCATTAGTTCCAAAATTTCATGAACGATTTTTTGTGAGGTGTCGTCAATACATCGCTCCTTTATTGCAACATAGTCATATCTCAAAAAATGAACTTTTCGAGTTAACAATGCAGAATTGTTAATAGTATCACCTTTTATATTGTGACAAAAATTTATTAAAATAACTTTTAAACTTTAGGAAATATTTTCTAAAAACTTTTTCTAAGATTTGTATGGAAGCTAAAATTTTGAAATGTGTTTTTTTCGAAACAATTTTTTTTTAGTTATGACTATGTTGCAATAAAGGAGCGATATATATCGACGATTTTCTACTGCCTTGTACCCGATGTTTAAGATGTCTTAAATACATGGCTACCTGGGTTAGCCTTCTGCAATCAAATATCTCCAACAAGGTGAATTCATGTCGGGTAAATGCAAAAACAATAAATACAACACTACAAAAAAAAAACCCTTTTTCAAATGTCAAGAAAAAAATATAAACACAAAAAGAAAGTAAAAAAAAATATAATATACAAGAAGAAAAAAGCTTTCAATTATATCGTGAAACTTTTAATTATTTCGTGAAAATTAAAGTCTCAGATCATAGAGCTTGGAAAGGTAAATATGGCCTGCCGGATTGTGGAGCATTCTGGATCATACCTGACGCTTAAGCTACAAATCAAACAAAAAATTATAAAAAAAATTTTTTTTTTTTTTTTTTTTTAATTTCTTTTAACTATTCCATTGACATCTGAAACTGATTGAAATTAAAAAAAATATATATATCAGCTGCGCTGTCAATTTGAATTCGCCTTGATCATAAACATATACCTACATTTACAAATACCTTTACTTGTCCCACACTTCTTATTAATTTATTTATTTCCAGCAAAGAAATATCAGATCATTTAAGAAATTTTCTTTAAATAACACCAATTGAATTACACCAGTTAAATTATACCTTTTATTTTTATTTTATTTTTTATTTTTTTTTTTTGTTTTATTTTATGTTATTTTATTTTATTTTATTTTATTTTATTTTATTTTATTTTATTTTATTTTATTTTATTTTATTTTATTTTATTTTATTTTATTTTATTTTATTTTATTTTATTTTATTTTATTTTATTTTATTTTATTTTATTTTATTTTATTTTATTTTATTTTATTTTATTTTATTTTATTTTATTTTATTTTATTTTATTTTATTTTATTTTATTTTATTTTATTTTATTTTATTTTATTTTATTTTATTTTATTTTATTTTATTTTATTTTATTTTATTTTATTTTATTTTATTTTATTTTATTTTATTTTATTTTATTTTATTTTATTTTATTTTATTTTATTTTATTTTATTTTATTTTATTTTATTTTATTTTATTTTATTTTATTTTATTTTATTTTATTTTATTTTATTTTATTTTATTTTATTTTATTTTATTTTATTTTATTTTATTTTATTTTATTTTATTTTATTTTATTTTATTTTATTTTATTTTATTTTATTTTATTTTATTTTATTTTATTTTCTTTTCTTTTATTTTATTTTATTTTATTTTATTTCATTTCATTTTATTTTATTTTATTTTTTTATTCTTAAATAAATACATTAATAGCTAGGTTTAATTTCCATAAAGCGGGTATTCAATAACTTTTTTATTTAATATAACTGTTGTTTAGATAAACCAAACGTTTCTCACGATGTTTTTCCTCAACAACAAGTTCTCTTTTATCACATTTATTTTTATCACACCCCAGCGGTCAAAGTTTCGCTTACAGAAGCGATGATCCGATGCACACTTGTAAGTCAGTAATGCACACCATCTCATATACGAACCTAGTATACTTTTTCATATACATTGCCGCATTTGTAGAGTGAACGCCTACCACCTGCACACAAAGTAAGCGAGCTAGTGTGGTGTTCATCCAACAAAAGCTCATTACTTCCTAATATACATTGTAAGCTATCAGTAGGCAGCTCGAATACAATCTCGCATACTTTGTAAGTCGGAAGTAGACAGATCGGATACAATCTCGCATACATTGTAAGCCGGCAATAGGCAGCTCGTACGTACTGCGCAATTCAGTTTTTTGAGAATATTCCATTAAATAAATTTGTTCCGTTTTTTGTCTACTGCATTCTTTTATTTTTTCACTAAATATTTTATCTTTTTTGTACCTTTTTTAAATTGTTTTCTAGGCACTTTTACCTAATTTTGTTACTTAAAATTTTTGCAACGTAGTCTGACAAAGACGGCGAACGTTTGATTTACAACTAAAAAATAAAATACATTTGTATATAAATGTGATACACAAGATGAATGTAATTCATTTTTGGGAAATCCATATACTACTTTCATACACTTTGTAAGTTATCATTCATTGATTACAAAGTGTTGCATACATCATCGAAGAGAAGTAATGTGGTAGGCAATGTTCACCGCTGGGACTCTTGAATTTCTTACTGTTATTTTCTCACAGCCGATGAAATTAATGCTCTGCTTTTGATTTACTTGTTTTTGCTAACAACAATAACTACACTACTACTCTTGTAACGGATTTTTCTCACTTTCTTTGCATTTTATTAAATTAATAGCATTTTATCCCAATTTTATTCCTTATTATCGAACACTTTTCAAAAATATTTTTGAAGAGAATATTCTAAGCTTTATTTAGATACAATTTTTAGTAATTTACACCGATTATATCTTCACATATTTATGATTAAACATGGACTCTTTTCACAAGAATTTTTAAAATGCATAACAACTAACAACAGATTTACGAATCTCGAAAGAGTACGAAGGATGTGTTTAGACTCGATTGAAATACTTAAATACATACGAACGAAAACTAACGAGATAGATAAGCCCAAGATTAATTCGAATTTGTGCAACTAGCTTTTTTACGCATGTATTCATTCTCTCTTGAGATGACAGAATGACAAAAAGAAAATAACAGGGATAATGAATAATAGTTTTCTCAATATTAAGCATTGTTTTGCAAGAGGATATGGCAGTTATATTAAATTTACTTTTTAACTTAGCCGAGAAATAGTTACTTGTGTCTATTCTAGTTGTTTTCAATTCCATATGTACATACTCGTATGCACTTAATTACGGAAAGGAAATTTCCGAAGTGTTTTGGACTTTCCTTGATTAAGATTTACTTTATATGGGAGATGATATTAAGCTTATAAAGAAGAAACACCAAAAGCTGTATACATATATGTACATAAATGTTGAAGAAATAGAACATGAACCTTCTTTCTTCTGGAGGGTTGTTGGTGCTCATTTTATAGAGCTAGACCGATTTGAGCAATCTATGTTGCACTTGTGGTCAACTGTTGCAGAATATTGAAATACTTTCGGCCTTTCACCGGAAAGTTTATCTCAAGCGAGCTTAAGAAAAGAAAACTAACACAAAAGTTACTTTGTGTTAGGCGCCTTTGAGTAGCTTAACCGAATGATGTTAATCTTAAAATTTGTTTCTTTGTTCTGCGTTAAATGAAAACTCTTAAGTCCACAATGGATTCCAGTTCTTTTCTAGCTATTACACCCTTTAATAAGTGAAAAACTCTTGTATATAAATTTTTTTGTAATTTTCTTTTATTTAGTTTTGTCATTTATATTATTTCTAAGCTCAGATACATTTTCATGATGATCGGAAACATTTTTTATTATTTTCGAGTTCGAATGCTTAGCCACGCCTATAGAGTATTTAAATACCAAATCGACCAAAGGTGTTGAAACATATTGTATTGATGAGGAAACAGTTTTGAATCTTTTATTACTACCAGATGTGGTGGAAAATGGCGAGGTGGTTTGCTTATTAGCGTTGCCATATGAGAAATTTGGCATAAAGGATGTATTCATATTGTTCAAGTTGCCAGGCAGGTTTAGGACCTCCGTTGCGTTGTTGGACAAATTCAGTCTACCGTATAAACTATACTGCGGTTTGTTATAACTTTCCGCTTTTTGTTGTATGTTTAGAGGGTTTTCGTAGCTTAAGGACAGCTGCGAAGTTTCTGCCGCATTATAGTTGGGGTCTTGAATGTATATAGGCTTAGATTTAACAAAAGAATATTTTTGTAGCTGAGCAGAATGTTGCAAATCTTTGTTATCCGTATATGTTTGATCGTACAAATGTTGCGCTAACGGTTTAGTAACCGGTTTTGAAGCATACAGTAATGCAGGACGTATGTTGGTGTTTTGTCCAAAATTGTTATTGCCATATGTATCATAAAGTTTATTTTCATAAGAGAGCGGTGCACCATTATGTACAACTTCTTGTTCTTGAGTAAACTGATTTTGTTCATCCTTATCATTGTTGTCAAGTAAGCTTTCTTGGGTATCTTCACAATTTTCTGGTGTAGACTCATTTTCAGAAGCATAATCACTTGTTTCCTCATCTTCATAGTCATCGAGTTGGTCTTTTCCGTAACTCAAAATGGGCTTTAAGGGTAGCTTTTGTGTCAAAGAAGAATCACTACTTAAAGGCTCTTTTATGTGTATTGTTTGTTGGTCATAGTTCATTTCATTGATATTGTAGGAGTGTTGTAGATGTTGATATGAAGTTGCTGCAGTGCTGGTTATAGGTTCTTCATCTTCAGCTACAAATTGATTGTTGATAAAAGCATGACGTGCATTTACCTCAAAGTCTGCAGGAAAAGCTGTTATATCCTGTTCAGGCTTGTTAGTGACAGCTGTCGTTGTCGTTGTTTTGTTTTCATCTGCCGCTCTGTTTACCTCGAGAGTGAGGTTAGTTGTATTTTTAGGTTTTGACCCTTTAATCATTCTTGCGGCCGTGCTTTGTTGGCAATAGTAAACTAAAGTTAAGTTTTGTAATGCAATTATTTAGTTAATTTATTTATTTTTTCCATCTTGTCTACACTTACCCAAAATTATTGACACTATTAACCGTTTATCAAATTGTTTGCTCTTCATTGTGCATTGGCAGCTGATGTTGTGCTTAGTGCCGCCTTAAGTGCAGCACCTTTTATAGTCCTCAAAAGAGATCAATTAGTTACAGCATCATACGCATTACTTTTTGTTATAATTTAAGTTTTAATTTAGTTCTATTTTTGTTCATGCTTTTTTAAGATTTTATTTTATTTTATTCATTTGTTCAGTAATATGAAGCCTTCACGGTCAAGATTTGTTGGATAATTAGGAATTTGCTTTGGTGATTAGAACAAAATTGCTCTAATGACTTGTATTTTCTCTCTCAAACAATGAATTTTACTTTAATTGATTTTTATTTTATTACTTTCATTAACCTATTTTCACATAAAAAACACAAAAACCCGTTGGACCAGTTAAATAAAGATTTGTTTTTATTTTGAGCCAAAAGTTTTTTGCTCTACAAGAATTTAAGCTGTTGAATTTAAATCTCAGGAATTGATTTTAAGCAGAAGTTTTAAGTCGGTAGCTGAATTAAAATGAAAGTATTTTCACACAACAGGCATCTGACAAAATTTTATATTTTTTTTTTTTTTTTTTGTTAGATTTTCCCTTTTGATTTCAATTTATCATCCACATTTAAAATTTCGTAATATTTTCTCAGACGTAATACTACTAGTACCTGTAACTGAAAAGAGATTAATTTAACGCTTTAGATTCTATTAATCTGAAATTTCAATTCATAAATATAGATGTTAGTCGTAAAGCAGCTCTGGGCTTAAGAACAGCTGTCGCGTCATCGTAATTATTTCTTAAGTGCGGTCAGGCTTGTTGTTTTTGTTGTTCGGTCTTCGAGAGTTTTACGTCTCACTCGCACTGGTTAATGGTTTGCCTCAACTAACTGTATAAGTGTACAGTTGTTTTAGAGGTACTTCCTATGTGAAGGTACTCGTATAGGTCGTTATAGCCAGTCACAGCGACGCTGCAAACGTACTGTTAATACCGTCTTGGGCATATGGTCTCCGTCACCCCCCCTATACTGTGCATCCTATACTTTGCGAATGTATAGTTCCATTGAAATAGAAAATAAATATAGATGAGAATTTCTGTACTGCTTTAAAAGCTGCTCGTTAGTGTTTACATGAATTTTTAGAGCCATCAACGAAATCATCGATTTGAAAACGCCAAAAAGATATGCTGATAAACACATATTGCAAGAAGTTTGATTTCACGATTTTAATTCACCGAACAGTACAGTTCGCAAACGAATTTAATTTTTCATATTTTAAAGAATTATTATTTTTCGTTCGCGAATTTTACTTTTATAAAAAGACTAATTGTTGACTTTATGTATATTCGTTTCATATAAATTCAAAAGAAGTTAATTTTATAATTATTATTTTAGTACAATACTGCAACTTTGCATAATTCTTTGTATATGGAAACAGTGCTTAAAATCGGCTAATTCACTATCCTACACGATCGTACAATTCATTCACAGGAAAATGTTTTAAGTCTGGCAGACTTCACAAAATCGCTTCCAAATGGCGTTGTATGCCACGCTATTACACCAGTATGATTGCAGTAATTTATATAAAAACTTTTATTACCGTAGTAATTTTACATTATTTTTCACAATATATACCACATTCATCGCACAGAAATCATAATATTTTAAAAATTTTCATTAAGTTTTTCAAATCGGCTTTAAATAATCCCCAAAATATCTCCACTTCCCCTGAAACAATATGACAACTTCTATTTTCGTACTAAATCGGTTCCAAACCGGTTAGCGAAGTGGTTCCAAATTTCCAAAATCAGATTCGTGAATCTCCAAAATCTCTGCACTTCCCCGGAAGCAACACGGCAACTCCGATTTTCGCACTAAAGCGGCAACATTGTATATATAGTTTTATATGTCTACATATGTAATAGTCACTCACATGACGTGGGTTTGGAGCGTTGCAAACATGCAATCGTAAAAGTGAAACTAATATAAGCGTGTTAAAAAAAAAAGACCAGATAAGTATTGTCTTGTTAATTTCACTTTTATTTACAATATGTTTACAAAACATAATACATGTAATTCATTACTTAAACTAGTGTTAAATATTAATTAAACTCATTCGCTACAAAAGCAAGTAAAATTCATTTATTTTTCACAATACAAAAGTTAAATGCACTCAAGAGGATTGTTGTTTCTTTTTGAATTAATTAAATTTCTGGCCAATATCGTATGGCAACTAAAGGCATACAAACACCAGTAACAATGCTAGATATTAAATTGACACTGTGATTGTCTATTATACGCACACCACTAATATGGCGAACACCTTTGCCGGGTGTACCCACAATTTTTCCCTCTTTATCTATGCCAGAATATTGTAGTGTGGCCCCCAGCAAAGAATCAATAACAGAACCCAGCAGCCCAGCCATACCACCACACAATATCAAAGGCCACTGAACAGGGCTTACCATCAGTATGCGTGTTACAGTTGTCAGTCTTATGGTAATATAGTATGCTAAGCCCACAACCAGGCCACCCATGAAACTGGCAATCAAGCCAATACATGATATACCGCCATTCGTGCCTCTGGGAACACGTTTTAAACTGGTTATTAGAAAAGGATCACTTGATGACAAAACACTACCCAACTCACTGGCCCAAGTATCACCACTACAGCAAGCGATAGCACCTGTTTTGATTTTTATTAAAATTTATTTTAATTTTTTATTACAATATATTTTATTAAGAAACTTACTCAGTATAGCAATGCCCAGCCAACTAGCTCTATAATCCTTTTCAAAATCAATTGATCTTTCACTGCTACCCACGTCTATTAAATACAAGATCGCCAATTGTGTAGCCATGCCACCATTGCAAAGCACTTGAATCCAATTACGTTGACCTTCGCCTATTTTTGTGAATGAAATTGATAACAGGTAAACAATTAGCATAACACATTGGCTACTTATCTAAAACATAATGTTAGATGATTTTAAAAAGACATGATCTCAGGATTTCTCTAATGAACTGTATCTTATCTCTATAAAGGAAGTAAGATTACGTTATAAATAAATGCACAGAGTAATTTTTATTGCAGACAATACAAAATTGAAGAATTTGATTTGAAATTTCTACAGAATGGTAGTACATCAAACTTAAACAAAAAATAATAATCCAGAAATATACATATGTTCATTTTCAAATAAAACGTTGGCTTAAAAATTTCGAATTTTAAAATAAAAAACAATTTTAATTGTAAGTATTGAAAGTTCATGTTGGGTTGCAAATTTCTAATAGAAACTTTGAACAAATATTTGCTAAAATATTTTAAAAATATGCCGTTAAACCTTTTTTATAAAAAACAAAAATCAAATAAGATCTTTAGCTGGAAAATTTAGAAGAACGCAATACAAACAACATCAAATAATACGAATATTTAAAAATATTAATATTTTTTCAATATATAAATTTCTCATAATATTTGTGCATAATTTGGATTTTTTATTTTTTATTCACACAATATTCGAATTAACTTTAAAATCAGGGTTTTATACGAAAATCGTCACATGTGAAATTAACTTCGAAAATTCGATTTAAAATAATACCTATATAAAATTTTTTATTTCGCTAACAAATAAAAATTAAAAATGTAAGGAATATTAGCATAGGAATTTAAGAATCTGGATTTAATGGAAAATATTTGATTTTGAGATATAATAAAAATTAAGTTTTATATTTTTATATAATCAGAGTAGGTGGTTGAAATGGGTTTAGTTCAAAAATATCATACAAAATTTTAATCAATTCAATTACATTTAAAATTTTTATGAACCGGTAATTTGTTAATAAGTTTACTTTCAATAAAACACGTTTATTCCAAATCCTTTCTAAATTTAACTGGTTACTAACCACTGTGCAGTAACTATGCTACAATGTTAAAAATCATTGTAGATATATTATAATTTGTCACTAAAGCAATTAAAAGGCAACATTGTTTTTGTTTTCAAAATGTTAATGATCAAGTCTTTTATTTGTCTATTTAAGAATGAACAACATTTAACTAATAAAGTAATCAAAACCATTTAAAAAACAAATTATCTTATTACTTTTGAATAAAACATTATGTATATACATACATATGCAGTATACATATGTAGAAGAATGTGTCTTATAATAAAGATTATTTGCTTATCTCTTTTACGTTCACCTTAGCATTAGATCCGTTTGATCTTTATATGATTATCTAAAATAAACATAATTTCTTACCTTCTTTAAAATCCTTTTCAATTTTCCTCTTAATATGTGCTCGGAATTTTGTAGCTCTTGATGAAGTAAAGAAAAATGCGGCCAAACTAAAGAAAAAAGCATGACTTGCTATGGACAAAAGTAAAGCCACAATAAGACCCAGTGCAGCACCCGATTTATTAACAGATTTGCGCTTTAAGGCGACTATCATAAAGGCCAAAGATACCAGAACGGAAAAAAGCCATCGTGTAGGTGATATAATATTTGGTTCTGTAAGCGTAAAGAGATTCATAATTAAATTAAAATTTGCGCTAAAAGATAAAAGAAAAATCAGCCTAGTTAAGTAGATATTACCTTCATATTCGTGTGTTATTAACCTGGAAATTGTTACATTTCCCAGCCACATAAATAAAGACAAGGGTATTGAGAGTCCACAAAATAAAATCGGCAACCATTTTCTCACATTTACAGTCATTTTTTATAATTTTTTTAAACTTAAAACCGACTGTATGAATTGCTTTAACAAATCATGAAAAAAATAAACAATGCAACAACTTTCTCTTGTGATGTTAAAACTACCATATTGCTTATGAAAATGGCATTACAATTCTTTATAGTGTGGCATCTTTTTTTGTTTTGATTGTAAGAATGTCAAAAAGCAAGAAGAAACACGCTTTTTCAATATTCACAATAGTAATTTTAAAGACAGCCGGTAAGGTTTTTTGGTTTCCCAGGCAACGTGAAATAAATAGAATAAATTTTGACAAATATTTTGTGCAACATAATAATAATTTTCAACAAAAATGGCTGACGGCGATAAAATTGAAGTGCGCGATATAACACGCATTGAGCGTATTGGTGCCCATTCACATATACGGGGTTTGGGATTAGATGATGTTTTGGAAGCGCGTGCGGTTTCACAGGGTATGGTGGGTCAGAAAGATGCTCGCCGTGCTGCTGGTATTGTAGTGCAAATTGTACGGGAAGGAAAAATAGCAGGCCGTTGTGTATTGTTGGCTGGTGAGCCAAGTACTGGAAAAACAGCTATAGCTGTTGGTATGGCTCAAGCATTGGGTACGGAAACGCCATTCACTACCATGTCGGGTTCGGAAATATATTCTTTGGAAATGAGTAAAACGGAGGCTTTGGCTCAAGCTTTGCGCAAAAGTATTGGTGTACGTATTAAAGAAGAGACAGAGATAATCGAAGGCGAAGTGGTGGAAATCCAAATTGATCGTCCGGCTACGGGAACCGGACAGAAAATTGGAAAAGTAATTTAATTTTAATAAATTAGAAACGTTTATTCTATATTACACAGCTCTTATTTTTTAGGTGACTTTAAAAACTACTGAAATGGAAACAAATTATGATTTAGGCAACAAAATCATTGAATGTTTCATAAAAGAGAAAATACAAGCTGGCGATGTAGTAACGATTGATAAGGCTTCTGGTAAAGTTAATAAGCTAGGACGTAGTTTTACACGTGCACGTGACTATGATGCTACCGGAGCTCAAACACGTTTCGTTCAATGTCCGGAAGGGGAGTTGCAAAAGCGCAAGGAAGTGGTCCACACAGTTACGTTGCATGAAATCGATGTTATCAATAGTCGCACGCATGGTTTCTTGGCTTTATTCTCTGGTGATACAGGAGAAATAAAACAAGAGGTGCGCGATCAAATTAACAATAAAGTGTTGGAGTGGCGTGAAGAAGGAAAAGCCGAAATCAATCCAGGTGTTTTGTTCATCGATGAAGCTCACATGTTAGATATAGAGTGCTTCTCGTACCTCAATTTAGCCTTAGAGTCGGACATGGCACCAATTGTGATAATGGCAACAAATCGTGGAATAACACGCATTAGGGGCACAAATTATCGCAGTCCCCATGGCATACCGATTGATTTATTAGACCGTATGATTATTATTCGTACAGTACCTTATACCGAAAAAGAAATCAAAGAAATTCTTAAGATACGCTGTGAGGAGGAAGACTGTCTCATGCATCCTGACGCCTTGACAATTTTAACAAAAATTGCCACCGACACTAGTTTGCGCTATGCTATACAATTGATAACAACATCAAATCTAGTGTGCCGACGCCGCAAGGCTACCGAAGTTACCACAGAGGATGTAAAAAAAGTATATTCTTTATTTTTGGATGAACAGCGCTCAAGCCAGATTTTAAAAGAATATCAAGAAGTATATATGTTTAATGAATGCGAAGAAGAAATTAAAGAGGTGACAAACCCAGTTACAAAACAAGAGGAAGATGGTGGCGATGGTACCGAGCCAATGGACGTTTAATTCATTTTAACGTATTTTTAATTCTACTCTCTACATTTCATTTTCTTATTGTAGCTTATATTGTTTTTGATTTGAGATCAATAAATTTGCAAGAACTCATATTGAAAAAGAATAATATTTTACTACACGACAAATAATAATGCTTTTTTTAGTACATAATTGGAAGGAAATTTAATTGCAATTTTCTACTGAAAAGTTGAAACCCAATCCAAATTTGACGATTACATATTAATGGCCATTGTGGTTTCAACAGTAAAACACGATGTTGTGAACGTAATAACTTGAGAAGCCTAAGCAGCGTGTTCTTGGTCAGTGTTTATTGAATACAAATGCGCTTGGTATAACAGTTTGCTCGAACATTCATTCTTTGATTAGGGCGAAGTAAATGACATTTTGGGAATATATGGAGGCTTAAGTCCTTGCAGTTTGAAAAACTCATTAACAATTGATTACGTAGGAAGGAAGTACGAATCACACTTTTTGGGAAGCTGAAAACTTTCGCTGTCCAAAAGGCATCTCATAGACTAAAACTTCAATATGTTTACCAAAAATCTGTTGCCGTTTGTTTTTTGGCTGTAAGCTAGTTCAGACATAAGCGTAATATAGTCGAAATATGAGAGTTTTAGCGATGAGCGTTCTCTTCGTTAAGAGAGAATTAGGAAGAAGTATATGTATGAGGAGCATAGATGCCAGATAAATCTGGTTTAAAATCGTCAAATTTGGCGATAAAAAACGTCGATATGATTATCGCAAATCGTCACCTAGTAAAATAGTGGTTTTTGCATAAAATATGTATTGCAATAGGTTAAAATATAGCAAAACAATCCGTGGTTGCCCTTAATAAAAAACTAAAAAAAAACCTACTGATTTTATATAAAAATATATACTTGAACAAATTGAAGTTAATATCGTTGAAACACATTCACTAATTTTTGTACGTAACGCATTTATTTAAATAGATTTCAATTAACAAAAGAAATTTTGAAATTTCCTTCTATATACTATATTTGATAAACACTTCTATTAAATAGGACATGGCTAAGTCAAAACAAAAATAGTTGCTAAGTCTTAAGTGTTCTTTAGTAGGAATATAACATTTCTTCTGAAAATTGTTTCTTCAACTAACTTCTTATTTTGGTTTTTTAAGCTTCATTTACCGAGATGCAAACTCTCACATTTGCTAACTAATATTTTTCCTATAAACTTACCCATAGAAAGAAAAATGACCGAAGAATCATTTTTGATAAGTGATTTAAAAAATTTAGTAGTGTCATATCTGTATCGCAAAACAAATTTTCCAAGATTAATTGGCTACGTTGCTTTAACTCGGATTGAAGTTGGTGTCTTTCGAAATCTATTATGAAATATGAACCATTTTTGATTATATCAGAAAAAACAGACACTTCTTCTTTTATAATACTTTAAGGATTTATAAAAGTTAAAGTTTTGTATTTATCTTCATATCTTTCCATATTTAAGTCTCATTAATATATAAGCACACTCTGTAAAACATGAAAATTTGTACACATTTTAGCTTATAATTTTTTCTATTCACATATGGTCCTTTAAATACATCTCTAACCTGTACATTAAATGTATACTCCAAAATAAATATCGCGTATCATTTAAATTTTACATACATATTTTTTCTAACTCTCAATATTATTTTCATTTCTTACATAAATTAACTAAAAATTAAGTATGTATGTAGTTGTAAATGTGCTCTATAAATATCATCAAAAACAGACCTTAAATCGTCAAATCGTGAAAGTACTATTTTGAGTCCCAAAATCGACAAAATGACGATAAATCGTCAAATATGGCAACTATGGTATGAGGAGTCGCAGAACAAAATGCGCTTTTTTGCATTTTTTTTTTTTTTTTTAGAAAAACCCTTTTGATGTATTTACACTAATTTGGTCAAGTTCTACTGGAAAAAAAACGTATTTGCATATGTCTTCCCTTCTCACAGAAAAACTTTGTCTTCAAAAAATTTATGCAGAACAAAACGTGTTTTTTTTTCTTCTGGTAACAAAACCTAGTTTTTATAATAATTTATTTTTAATCGGGTAAAAATATAATCTTTGATTTTGATTATTTGACTTTCAAATAATCAAAAGGCACGTTTTGTTCAGCGACTCCTCATACTCTGCTCCTTATCTGCTTAATACTAAAAACTTACCTTCAATATTTGATTTCTTATTGAGATGCTTAACGAAATATGTAGACAATTTAATTAATTTAACCAATTCACAATTTGTTTGTTTTTTACTTTAGTTAGTAATTAAAATTTTATTCATTCTTAAGCCATATTCATACAAAAATATAATTCTAAACACAATGTGCAGAGCTTTTCAAATGTTCTTTGTTTTTTATTAATAAATTTTTGAATCCTTCTTAAAACTTATTTTCAGTTTAATGCCTGTTCCACAAAACTTCTTTCTATACATATGCATACATACATACATACATACATACATAGATAAGTATGTGTATGAATACATTTGTTTTTCATATGTATATATTTTTTTAAGCTAAGTGTATCACTTATTTTATTCAAATATACATATGTATTCAGATAATATTCTAACTTAAGCAAGATCACAATTTTACATTGATAAGATATATTAAGCAACTTATAACTAAAATAAATTAAGTCATAAATTATCATACTGAATAAAACAAAAAAGGAGAAGATAAAGTGTTTCTTTTGAGAACTCTTTTACATTCGCAAATTATATTGCTGAGGATATACATATATCTGTTACTGTTGAGATTCTAGAGTAAGAGAATTCTGACTTACGGATATTCTATCTCTTGAAAGGATATAGAGTGTTATAAGCAAAACAAGGTAAAAAATAAAATGTATTGCCATTCATTCGTTTTTTTGTTAAGCACTACAAAATTTCCCAATTTTCTGACAATAATGAAAAAAAAATAAAAATCATACAAGTTATAGAAAAGAAATTGAAAGAAAATAGCATTGAGTTCAGAGTATACTATGTATGTATATAAACCTATAAGAATAAACAAGGCAGTTATATGGAATTCAATATATACATATAATTATTATATCATATTTTAATTATATGCAATTAAATTATATTACGGGTAAGTATTAAAAACTCAAAAATATTGAGCATACCTTTACAAAGTATCCCAGGTTTGACCATGAAAACTGTCACACCAATAGTTTCCTCTGACTTTGAACAAACATTTCGAAATTGTCGATTTACTTCTCTTTAAGGGGCGGTCTCCACCTGACATGAAAGCACTAAGTGTGGACCATGCTCATGTTCAAGTTTTGTTAAAGTTATACTGCCTGGCCCACGATGTCACTCGACATGGCTCGCTCGCATAAATACATACAAACCAAAAACAACATTTGAAAATTTGTTTTTGTTTCAAACGTATTTATGCGAGCGAGCAATGTCGAATGACATCTTGGGCCAGGCAGATAACTTGTTTGTTAAAACATTCCATTTGGAAACCATGTTATAACGTAAATTTACATTTGAGAATAATTTGCAATTGTTTTTCTACTATGAGAAATTATAGCTCTAACAACATCTCCACTTGTACGCAGTCTTTAACAGACTGATATTAAAACAGCAAGTTTTAACTGCGTTATTAATTAAATTAAAAATTTGCTCATCGTCATTTTTCGATTATGTGTTATTTCGAAATATCACTCAAAACTAAACCTTTAACATTTGTATGCTTTTTGATTAATCGATTGTTTGTTAATATACTTTTAAAGGCGCTTAAGATTATTAAAAATTTAATAAATCAAGAAAAAAAAAATCGGGACAAAATTCACTTTGGCCTCCCTTTGCCACAGGCAAGTAAATAATGGCCTTCATAATAAAAAATCATATCAGCAGCAAATAACAAAAGAATAAAATTGGGAAAAATGTGATAGCGCTGGTAGCAAAGTGTGAGTGTATTGTTTTTTGAATTTTCGCTTGAATGTGGCAACGGGAGGTTTTACATATTTCAATAACTTTAATTGTTTTATAACCTTAAATAGTTAAAATTTGTTTTGTTTATATTAAATATATTGTTAAAATACATATTGGTTTTTGCTATTAATTGTTTTTTTAAGAAGATAGTGAGTTTTCTAAAGTTGTTTTATTAAATTAATTGCATATGTGTTTTGTTTAAATATTAAGATTTTAAAATATTTATGTTTGACTAGATAAAGAAGTGTCGTTTTGTTAAATTTCAAGAAAATTTTACGTTAGAAAAAAAAAAATACTAAAAGGAACGGAAATACATTTCAGTAACGCAAAAAGAAAATACTAACAATAAGCTGCAAGTTTACTTCAAATACACTAAAAAACTTAATTAAAAAGTCTTGTATAATACAAATTATTTGCAGTAAAGCTTTAACTACATACTACTTATTGGTAGTTACAATTAAAAATTAATGTCCCTGCTTTAAAGTTTTTACTGCTAATTTACTTTCTGTTTTAACTTAAATTAATTGTTGAGCCTTTAGGGGACTTTTTTTAACAAGATCGTTGTCCCTGTTTGTTTAATTTTTCGTCTCTCGATTAATTGTCCTTTTTATTTTCTTCTAAAGTCGGTGATAGATCTGTGGCTTTGCTGTCAGTTGTACGCTGTTGACTAACTAAAGGCGATAAGTCAGTAGCATTACTGGCAACACGGATTTCCTTTGGCTTTGAATTAATTACTTTAATTATTCTATATATAACAAACCAAACGGCTACGTAAACTAAACCAAAGAAATTTACAGCCTTGCACACCTCAATCCAACGATCATAACTTAGGAATATAAAAGGCGTTAGACACCAACCCATATAAATTATATTATATGACTTTAAGGCTACAAATTTTATAATTTTAAAAGGCAACATGTTGACAAGCGAAGCATAATTCGTTACCACAGATTTATTGTAAACACTTTCAACCTGTTGTTAAATAAAAAATAATAATCATACATTAATAGACAAAATATGGGAAAAAGAAACCAGCATGTTTAAGCAAGAATCTACCTGTTTTTCAGTGGTTACAATCATATATTCAATTAAGAAAGACATATAATAGCCACTATGGAAACCGTGCCATACAGCTAAGAAAAACAAAGCTGCCGCATAACTTATGGTACGATTATTTAAAAACTTCAGACGTTTGTACACATACGTGGCTACCCATTGATTAGTGTTGACATTAAATGACTTAACATAATGTTCCATAGTGTTTCCAGTTTCGAGCAAATATAATTTGACGTTTGAACAACCATTCCATTCGTCACTACCATCTGCTGCTTTGCCGTTGTAAGTGAAACCTAAAACAAATGTCAATGTTTAAAATTACATGCAAACTTGGATCAAGTTTTGCCTTCAAGTTTTAATACGCTCACTTGAAAAAAAAATTGAAAGCGAACTTGCTTTCAATTTTTTCTCCAAGTTTTGTTTAAATTTACGTTCAATATTAGTTGATACTCATTGTTCAAGATCCTCCGTAATTGTTTTTTTTTTTTTTTTCTTTTATATAAAAGATTTAACAATTTTATTAATTTTTTAGCGAAATGTCGAAAACTAATCTTTTTTTATAACGGAGTGTCGTAATATTGAATTAAATAACGATAAATTTTACAAGTCACCTCTAGCTCTACAAACAAACAATAATTTAAAAATATATGATTTACAAAAGAACTAATTTTTAGGTTAGAGAAATCATTTTGGCCTTATGCATGTTTTCTATAAATAGTTTCTACAGCTTTTCCTACCTGCCTTTTTGTATCATAATTAAGTTTTTAACTTTTTTCCATACAACTTTTTTGGATGACTTATGTGCTGTTCACAGAACACAGACGAGCGACTTGTCGACACAATTTGTATGAAGATCACTCAAAAAATTGAGTAACTTTCATGCAAACTTTCTAGACGAGTTGCTCATCTGTGTTCTATGAACAACACATTTCGTCCGTGTCTATGTTTTCAAGTTGCATTCAATCCTAAGTCATGGATATCGTTTGAAACGATTTTGATTAGTGTGTGCAAAAAAACTTAAATTTAATACTTGAACGTGTGGCTGTGTAAAAATCTTTTATGGAAAAACCCATACATTTTATGTTTTTAATCTATTGTTTGTTTGCAGACCTAGAAGACACTTGTAAAATTTAGCGTTATTTAATTCAATATTACGACACTCCGTTGTGCGTCTTCTTCAGGAAAATGTTTTGCAATAATTTAAATATAATAAAGGGTCATATATTTTTACAGAAATATGGAATATGGTTACAAGACAAAGAAGAGTTTTATTTAAAAGTAGCACAAACAAACCATAAGAGAAAGTTCTATTAATATTAATTTGCTAAAAATAAAATGAACCATTTGACTATAATTTTAAACTTACCCAAACACATAAGACCTCCTTCGGTGAGCAACCAGCAGGAAATGTATTTATACAGAGAGAATTTCCCCCAAAAGCCCAAATAAAATAGACGCCAGATAAATGGTTGATTGCGATATGCATCCGTGAGGAAATAGTTATCGGGCAATACCATGATACCAATTTGACGTATCGCCAGATAAATCAAACCAACTGCCAATCGCGTTAGTCCAGCTTTAACAAAGCCTTTATATTGCGAAAATTCACCATTAATAAAACGTTGATAACGTTTGAATGGAAACTGGGGTCCAATTAAAAACGAGCCAGGGAAGTAAGCATAAGCTGAGAGCTCCAGTAGCGAAGGTATCTGATCTAAAGCACAATCCAATTGATCTTTAGATAGCTTTTCTCTTGGTTTACGACCATCAGCAATATCAAATACAAAACCAATCATGCGCAGTGTAAGCACACAATGTGGCGTAGTCCATAATATGTCATATTCGTTGCTTTCGGTAAAGTAATAGCCAGTCAATAGATATAGCATATGAAAAACAAAATTGATAGCCACCAAATAGTGGATTGAATTGTGCAACAGACGAACCAATAAATATGTTATCCAAATCGATATTAACGAATGATAAGTATCAAAACCATAGTTGAAGAAACATAAACCAAAACCGCATAGAGCAAAGAAAATATGATGAACAGGTTTTGAAGATTGGGGTTGTATTAAGAAGCGGTAAATAAATGCAATGGGATAACCTAAAAGATGTTAACTATAAAAATTTTGTATGTACAAAAATATTCCTGATAGCTCACCGGCAAACAATGTAATTAACAAACGTATAGCGGCATCTCCTACACCAAAATAGTCCGCCAAGATAGTAATCAAATTAAAATTACCTCCGCTAGCAGTATTTCCGCCACTTGCTACGACCGTCATTTTGCTATTGTGTATTTATGTGTTTCACAAAAATTTATCTATTCTGCAAATCAAGAAAAAAATATATAAGTACGTAATAAAACATGTTATTTTTTGCCAATGCACGTATGTATGTGGTTAGGTAGGTGTATTTGTATGAGATATGACAGAGTACAGAGTATTTCATAAATAACTGCAAAGCTATATACATATGTATGTATATTCATACTTCCAAAATATCTACATATATAGATATACCTACTATGATATTTACATATACATACATATATACATGTATGTACATATGTATATGACCATCAGTCATTTATGTATATATTTTTAATATCGTATTATTTATGATGTTTGCGATAGTAATGAATTAGGTATAGGTACCTAATTGAAATACTAATGTTATAGTTAACCACCTGGAAATAAATTGTATTGGATGATAACAATAAATAAAGGAAAAACTATAACACCTGATACATACATACATACATATTTATGTACGTGCCCGTTGCATTTTTAACACGTTCATATGTAGGTACCTACATATATACATATGTACATACATACGAAGATTCATTCATGTCTATTTAACTACCTTCAATGACAATGTATGCAGATCTTTATAGGTAGATCCTTGCTTGATATAATCACCAACGTATATACATAGCTTTGACCTAAGATGATTCACATACTGCTCTTTCTTCATATATACAAAGATTTAGCTTATTCTTTATATTTTTCTACATATTATGTAAAACGTTTGTTTTGTTGAAATTCCTTCCATTTTTATCGATGGGATAAATCAATTTCATACCCTATCAAACGGATCTACATATGTAGGTATATTGCTTAAAAAAATTTCAATAGCCATCAATGATGCGACATAACATCGTAACCTACTTTGTGTCTCAAAGTTAGTCAAACAAACAAAAATTATATATGTATATAAGAACTTGAAAAAAGTTAAGGTTGTGACCTCCTTAACATTGCAAAATTAGCTTCATTGTTTGTTTACACTTGCACAAACATTCAATATATCTACATATGCATGTAGGTAAGTATATATGTGTATGCATAAAATTTACATCTTTTTATGATAAACGCAAATATGAAGTAATAACAAGGCATCAATTCTATTTTGCACATTTAAATTAGAGCACTTTTCACACGAAACGAATATATAAATAAATGCACACATATTTACCGAATAAATGATAGTAAGGCTTTTCACTAATAAATTATTGATTTCTCCCACGTTTTTCCGGTACTTTTAGTAAATCTTTTCTTTTAATTTCGATAATTATTTTGTTGCAATAAAACAGATGCAGATTAATTTTATCAGTGTTGATAATACTGATAGAAAAGAAATTCTAAACTTATCTAAAACAAAAAGTTACATGCACTACTATAATAACACATGCAATGCTATTGTGAATGACTATTTTATTTTTACTCCTTATTGTGATTTAATTAATGGTCAGCTGTTTAACTTTGTTTTGACAGATGAAAAATAAAATCGAATCAAATTAAAATTTAAGTTTATTATCACAAAATACTTGTACATATTAGTATTAACTGAGATTTAATTATTGTCAATATTTTAAAGCACTTGGGACATTCCTTGATAATCTATACGGAAACAAACTATTTGAAAGAGCTTTAGATATAGACGCTGAAAACTAATAAAAATGTACGTGTCACTTTGTTGTTTGTCATTAAATTTTATGTTTCACCATAATGTTTTTAAACAAATACAGTTAAAGGCAACTTTACAATCTGGCGAATACAAATATGAGACGCAACAACTATCCTTATCAGCCCCTTAATCAAAACCCTGGTCCAAGTAGAGTATCACACGATGCATTAGAGGACGAAAATGAAAAGGCAGCGGAGGAATTGAAACAAAAAATAGGCGCACTCAAATCACTAACAATAGACATTGGCAACGAAGTACGTTATCAAGATAAACTGTTGCGTGGTATGGACGATGATATGGACCGTACTCATGGTTTTCTCGGAAATACGATGCAACGTGTTATAAGGCTAGGAAAAAATGGGGGCAGTCGTCATATGTGCTATATGTTTTTGTTTGTTTTATTTGTTTTTTTAATACTATACGTTGTATTAAAAATAAAATAATAATGGAGTAGAATTTGCTGGAATAATTTTGATTATATGCATGTATTTACACAAATTGTTTAACTTTTTATACCTATGTAATAACAATTATAAATAGCTTGTTTTCTATGTTTCCCAGCTATCTATATGTCGACATTTCATATGTAATAACATTAAAACATCTATGTTTAAGAGAAAAATTTTCAAAAGTGTTTAAAAAGAATTTTATTCAACAGTGATTTTCGATTGAATGATCAATCATATTTTATTCTGAGTAATCCAAGAAGAAAAATTGATTCAATTTCTGCTTTAAGAAATAAATTCTCGTTTATTTATAAAAAAATATACGTAAAGACGATTTTTTAGACCATAGTGAACCAAATTCTGCCAGGCATTAGTTATATCCATAGAACATTACTGTTACAGATTTTTAAGTGCATTTGCACTGTATTTATATAGTATAATTTTACATTTTGTCTGTTCGCGCTAAAAGACGATTTTAGCCGATTATAAAATAATCGTTTGTCATGACTCAAAATTATCTTTCCTCGGAAACAAGCCCGATTTACTTTTCTTTCTAAAGTTATTAGAAATGCATAAATTAAAAGTCAATTAATTTAGATATATATATTTTATTCCTCCCTCTTCGTCATATAAATGAGCGCTCTATTTATGTACATTTTTTAATATAAACTTTATTTTTCGTACATTTATAAGACACAAAAATATATCGCTAAAAAAGTGAAGAAACATCATTAGTTAAAATATTCTCATACGTACATCTAGATATTCAATTACATTGCTAATAATGCATCATAATAGAAAAATACCTGTCGATAGCTACATAATACATACAGATTTATATTTACTTATAGAAAATTTAGCTTTGTATATATTTTACATAGCAGTATCAATATAAGTTAACCATTGGATAAATGATTGCATCATCATGTTGATTAAAATATTGTACAGGTCCATATTTTTATTTCTGATTTTTTTGAGATTTAAACTAAACTGTCATATCATCAAATTTATCCATTAGTTACTATGCTTGATATGACGTTTTCATTTTTTTACTGCGACGACTAAAATCTTGTTCATCATTGTCGGAACTGTCGTGTTGCAACGTAGTTTCACTATTTGTGAGCTGCTGGTATTCAGTTGGGTCAATTACATACCCACTTTTTGCGCATTCAAGCATACGAACTGGAAGAAGAGAAACTAATATATTAATTATTAGATTTACGTTAAAAAATACATTGTGTAATATCATTTAAATGAATTTTCCCAAATATGTACGTGTAATATAAAAGACTGGTATCGCATATAAGCAATTTCCAAAATTTCAAATTTCATAACTGAAAATTATGACATTTTTTTTTTCTTCTTCATGTCGGTTCAAAAGAATTTTGGAATATAAGGTAGGAAGAGGTGAACTAATCTTAAAAAATATATTTATTTAAATTATACCATTATTGCAAAACCTATTTAATTTTTATATGAAGTTTACTTAATACCCGGTATATATTAAAAATTTACATACGAAAATTGGTTGTTAGACATAAATAATAGAAAATATTAAAATTTTCTTACTCTGTGCCTCTAATATAGCATTCTGTTTTTTTATATCTTCAACATCCTTTTGATTAGCTTGAATTTTTCTTCTCATAATTTGTATGCACTCGGTTGTTTTCTTCAAAATTTGTGCCCGGCTTGCCTAGAAAATATATTTAAAAAAACCAAAACATCCCAGGAATATTAAAAATAATTTATTCAGATACATAAACGTATTTGCCTACCTTTTCACCTTTTAAAGAGGGGACGGCTTCTCTTAAGCTGGTAAAGCTTTCTTTAATATGATCCCGCCTTTTGCGTTCTAGGGCATTGTGATGAGCTCGTTTTTCTTCTTGAGTAAAATTTTGAGTACTGGTATGGCGTTGTTGCTGGGAACCACCAGCATCCGAATCATTGTCATCCTAATACAAAAAGTACAATTATTTTTTATACAAATATGTATGTACGTATTTGCTAATTATTATTATACTTACATCACTTTCAATGTCAATATCTCTATCATCGTCACTCATTTTAATGAAGTTAAGGTTTTTAAAACCTGTGAACTTTTTTAAACAAATTGATTTTTCTGATAAGTTTGAACCTAAATTTAACACAAGCTTTTTATTTACTACTGTTTTTTTTTCTTTTACGTCGTATAAATAAATGCGATATACAAGTCGTGAACAATGTAAACAATAAGCTTACCAGACTTTTGTTTATTTACCAGACAAAACTATATTGTGCCAATTTACAACAAGTTTGACTCGTCAAATCTTGGGTTTTTGTGCGAATGAAAACGGGCTACAGACTTGACCGTATCGACAAGTTTAAAGTGAAATGTGAAAGAATATGAAAAGTTGAAGGTAAATAACATAAACTTGACAACAAAAAACCTTCGTGTATGAACGTAAAAGCAAGTTCAAAGGAAAATTGATCATTCAAAAAAATGGGTAATTTTAAAGAGTGATATAGCTCTTTTAGGTAAATTCAAATTGGCATGTATGTATGTCTATCATATATGTATGTAATAGTTGTTTTTATCAGCTAGTTTACCAATCTATGTGAAAGAAAATTGATTTGGGTTTGTCTAAAGTCCCAACTCAATTAAATACACACACACGAATAATAGTGGGATAAACAAACCCAAATTGATTCGAAGGTGAGTGACTAACTTTTTTCGCATTCATTTACTATCAAAATTGATAAACTGGTTGTAACAATTTTTCTTCGTTTTCAATATATGAATCCTATTACCGTTATCAAATAACCTATATTCATAACTTGGCAGCGAAGGAAATAGTTCAAACTCAAAGAAATTGTTGCAATATGTGGTGCACTCGTTCATATATTTGTTTTGTAAAATCGACCGACTTTCCATCACGTAATCTGGCATCTATGTGTATATGTAATGCAACCGTGCTCACGTATTAAAGAATGACGTAAAAGCATACTCGCTTAAGAAATAAATGAGAAAAAAGAATAAAGAAAAAACAAGTGAATCACACCAAAAACTCTACTCAAAAAAAAAAAAAAAAAATTGGAGGAATTTATTTCAAATAGAAAAATATAATTTGCAATCAAACCGTCTTATTAAACACATCCAGTTAATATTTTTCCGAGTTACTTCCAAAGACTGCAAACTGGGGAACGACATGTCTACTGCACAAATGGAAAGTAAGATTATATGCTCACTAAAACAAATAAAACTGCAAATTTTTCTTAATATTGCTTGTTTCCTTATTGCAGAACATTTATTTAATTTGAAATTTGCTGTAAAGGAGCTGGAGCGTAATAGTAAGAAATGTGAAAAGGAGGAGAAATTGGAGAAGGCAAAAGCCAAAAAGGCCATTCAGAAAGGTAATATGGATGTAGCTCGAATACATGCTGAAAATGCCATAAGACAGAAAAACCAGGCAGTTAATTATTTACGCATGAGTGCCAGAGTAGATGCTGTAGCTAGTCGCGTACAATCAGCTTTAACCACACGCAAGGTAACAGGTTCAATGGCAGGTGTAGTTAAAGCCATGGATGCTGCCATGAAGGGTATGAACTTAGAAAAAATATCATCACTGATGGAAAAATTCGAACAACAATTTGAAGACTTAGACGTTCAAAGTTCTGTTATGGAAAATACAATGTCTGATACCACTACTACATCAGTTCCCCAAGGAGATGTCGATAACCTACTGCAGCAAGTGGCAGATGAGGCTGGGTATGAAACATTTGACAACATTTAAGTTCGCAAAATTATTAGTTTCTTTTTAGGTTGGAACTTAATATGGAATTACCAAGTGGCGTTCAATCATCTACAATAGGTGCGTCTACACAGGTATCACAGGAACAAGACGAATTAACCCAACGTTTAGCTCGTTTGAGACAAGCTGAATGAGTTACTTGGTACATTGTGAAAAGTTCTCTTGCAATGCTAATTTGTTTATAGTTTTATTCTAAGCAATTGTTTTAAGTATATATACATACATTGTTTTTCATCTGCTATATTTTATTGATGTAAACTATAATTCGAGATGGCACATAGGATTTATTAAAGCTGCAAAGTCAAATGCTTAGATTCCAATTTATTTTCTTCTTAGAGAAAGGTTGGTTAAATGTAGCATACCCAAATCCTGTTTAAATTTCTTTTTGTAACAAATGTAGTTTAGCGCAGCCCTTCCAAATATAAATATTATATAGGTAATAAAAACTTTAAAACTAAATTGGAAGGAGACTCAGAAACGCGTGGTTCTTTGTTGGTAAACTAAGTTAAAGCCTTCTGCAACCAAGCAAGTTAATTTGAATTTTTCTGTAAAATATTCGATTTAATTAAAATTCAATTATACATTAAACAGCAATCAAAGTAATTGATCATTTTTCAAATTCATTTGTCTCTGTTGCATCATAAGCAGCTGCTGCGCTTGGCTTTCCTGATAGCGTGTTTGTTCAAGCATGTCCTGTACCTCTACCAAATTAGCGGTTTTGTCTTCAGTTTTCTTAGTGCGCTGCTTCCGTACTTTTTTCTCCTTTTGTTCAGAAGGATTGTCTTTGTTTTTAGGTTTGGGGCCACGTTTCTGTTCAATCTTCCGTTTAGGGTGCGGAGCTACCATCGGTAGAGAACGCCAATTGTCATTGTGTTGATCCAAGCGACGCTTCAACAATTCAACATCTCGCACACGGCGACGTACAAGTTTTTTAATGGTGTTAATTCTATTAATACATCGTTTTTAGTCATGTGCATTATATTTTTTAATATGAGACTTTTACCTTAGAACATGACGCTCATTTTCAGTTTGGATTTCTTGGCATCTGAATTGTAATTTATCCACAAATTGTTTATATTTTTGCTGTTTTTTGTCCAACAGCATCTCGACTTTTTGTTTACATTTGTTTATATCAGAGGTTCAAATAGTCGCATAACTGCCGGCGGCTGGGCATAAATAAGGGCGACGGCTAAAAGTGGATTGTAAAGGTCCAAATAAACTACGCAAACTGTTTGCCAAACACACGCTTTCCGCATACACCTCAACAAACTCATTTAAAATTACATAAATATATGCGATCTAACCTAGACATCATTGTATGATTTCATACTTGTGGTGTATGTTTTGGTTATCAACATGAAAAATTTTCGCTATTAGGCGAATATGATAGCATGACGTTCTCATATGCAACGCCTAACTATCTAATAGCCGCTTAAGATGTATTTTCACACATGTACGGAAATGGAAAATATCGGCGGCAAAGAAAATTACATTATCATAGGTGACTTCAACATTGATTATTTTGGAACGAGTTCATATAAGAGAAAATTGGAGGAAATTATAAGAGACAATTATTTTAATCAAATCGTTACAGAACCTACTCGAGTAACGCTAAACACAGCATCCCTAATTGATTATGTAGTAACAAACATACAAAATATTGAAGCAAAGACAGCTGATGTAATGAAGATTAGTGATCACGAAACATTGGTGATAAAAATACCGTTACATAATTGCAGCAGCTACAAAAAAACCAAATTTATCCAATATTTCCGTTTTAATAATTTAGTTTTTCGAAACTCTTTAATACATGGTGAAGTAAGTAGATGTCAATTTAATATGCCAATAAGCGATTTTTCTAATATATTCACGACGGGTATAAATAACGCATTAAAAACAATGATAAGAGAAAAGAGGATGAGAAAGAATTATGGTGCGAATAACTGGTTCAATGGTTATTTAAGAACATTAAAGCAAACTAAAATACAATCCCATAGGTTAGCAATGTGGCAAAATAATGAATACTATTGGAGAAAATATAGATCAATAAGAAATAAGTACCAAATCGAATTAAGAAAATGTGAGGCTAATTATGTAAGAAACAAAATAAATGAGTGCTCTAACCAGAAAGATATGTGGAGAAATCTAAAAGAATTAGTAATGAAGCAGGAGAAACCCCAAGTTAAAGAGATTGAAGTAAATGGAAAAGTTATCGCAGACGAGATGGAAATAGCTGAAGAGCTTAATATGTTTTTTATAAAAAAAGTGAATGAAATAACAGCAAGTATACCTAATACAATATATGTAGACAACATAAACCAATACCAACACGAAGATTTTAACTTCGAAATTATCAACATAATGCAACTAAAAGTAACTATGAAAACCATGAACAACAAAAAGGATCAAAATTTTCTCTCAATTAAAATGCTTCTAGAAAATTTCGATATAGCTGGACCATATTTGCTACACATAGTGAATGAATCCCTTCTAAGCGGTGTATTTCCCGATAGCCTTAAGGAAGCTACAGTTATACCAATAAAAAAAGTTAGAAACACAAAAAATCCTGCCGAAATACGTCCTGTTAGCATGTTGCCTACAATAAGCAAGATTATCGAAAAAATAGTTTATAGTCAGTTAAGCAAATATTTTGAGGAAAACAATTTACTTTACAAAATTCAATCTGGGTTTAGAAAAAATCATAATTGTGAATCGCTACTGAATCTAGTAGTGTCAGAATGGAAAATCGAAGTTGGTAAAAAAAGAAGTGTGGCAGCAGCTTTTCTCGATTTAAGAAAAGCCTTTGAAATAGTCAACAGAGAAATTTTGTTACAAAAATTGGAGAAATATGGGGTCAAAGGAATAGAAATGGCTTGGTTTAGAAGTTACTTGAGTAACCGAACACAAAAAACAAAATGTGGCAAATATGTTTCATCCTCAAAAACTATAAATATTGGAGTACCCCAGGGTGCAGTGCTAGGAACGTTGTTATTTTTAATTTACATAAATGATATGGACAGCATAGTTAAACAATGTAAAGTGTGCATGTTTGCTGATGATACGCTGGTATGTACATGTGGTCAAAATGCGGATGATTGTGTCCGAAAATTAAATAAACATTTAGGTGAAATCGAAGATTACCTCAAAAGGAATAAAATAAAACTAAATGTTAATAAAACAAAAGCAATGTTAATAAATGGAATTTCGAGCTATAATATTTGCATAGAAAATGAAATCATTGAGAAGATTAAAGAAATAAAATATTTGGGTATAATAATTGACGATAAATTGAATTTCATACCTCATTTTGAATACGTGTGTAAAAAGATATCAAAGAAAACTGCTTTTTTGAGAAGAATCAGATATAAAATTTCAACAGCTACCGCCATTAATATATATAATACAATCATTAAGCCTCATTTCGAATATTGTTCCACTGTACTGTTCCTGGGAAATCAACAAATGAAGGCTAGATTACAAAAAATGCAAAATAAAGGCATGCGGTGTATTCTCAGATGCAACAGGCTGGTAAGCATCAGGGATATGCTGTACAAGCTGCAGTGGCTTTCTGTAAATCAGCGACTGGTGATGAATGCCCTATTATTTATATTTAAAGTAAAAACAGGCACCCTTCCATCTTATATGAGTCGATACATGGTCAATGTAGCTGAAATCCAACCGTACAACCTAAGAAATGCCAATGACTACAGACTGTCTTATGAAACAACAAGTTTTAGCCAAAATGTATTATTTTACAAAGGTCTAAAAATTTTCAATAAAATGCCTACAGAAATAAAAAGCGAAAATAATTTTTATTTGTTTAAGCGTAAAATTATTTACTATATTAAATCAAATTTTTCAAACTTAGATATGATTCTTATGTAAAATTATTTTATTTATTTATTTAATTTTAAAAAATTGTACAAGTAGAATAGCACAAGGAAATGCTAAATAAATCAATCAATGTACATACAACTACAACCTACAATTTAATACGAGCCATATTTTTCAGACAAAATATAGTTATATAATAACGGTGTCGACTTGATTAGGGCTGACGGCTCAGAAAGCAGACGATTGGCTTTGGTTTTTTGTATATTTATGAAGTTATCCTCATCGGATCGATAGCAAACTAGATGCTACATTGTCAACTCAGAGAAGAAAAATTCAGTACCTTTTATTTTTGCTACTTTATTTTTTAATATATTAATCTTCCAACTTAACTGAATCATATAAGGGATCATAGTCCCCAACAATGTAATTTTCTGTCGAATGAATACTTTCTTGATCTGTTAATCCATCGTTTGAAATCTGGCAATAGTTGCTTGCATAGTCTGTCAGATGCGATTCTTGTGACGAATCACTTGCGTCAGTTATAGTTTTATTTCTGTTTATCAACAAATAGTTTCTCATTCTAATCGAACTGAGATTAGTTAATGTCGTAGAGTAATTAAGGAGCCCTAGTTCTCCATTGAACACCACTTCGTTAATTACTTTTTCGGCAAATAATCTTTGATCTCGATCCATTTCAGATAGTTTATTAGCCCAAACGTTTGCAATTTGCTGGCAAGAATCTTGAGAGGATTTCAAACGTTTAGTTGCCAAACGAACTAGATCATCAGCCGGACTATTAGATTTACATCTTTTTGGTTTCAGTTCAGTTTCCTTAAATAACAAGAAAATATATGTGCCAATGTTAGTAAATAAAATTGACATTATGATTCAATTTTCATTCAATAAACGCAGCATCATGATTTAACAATTTACTTATGCTCCGCTTTCATTAAGTGCTGTCCACACCTGACATGAGAACACCTACAGGAAGAGCAAAATACCTTCACTGTCAGGTGCAGACTGCAAATGCCAGTCTTCTTGCCATCGTGAAACGGCTGTTAAGACGTCTGTTTTAAAAGCTCTGTCTTAACAGAAAATTACATTTTAATATGAAAAAACTAAAAATAGTTTAAAATTAAAATTGCAGAAAAAAGATTCAAATTGTTATATAAAATTGCAAGTTTTGCAATAAAAATATTTTTTTCCACACACTATAACAACGGGCATAAGTACTGTGCTTTTGTTGACACAGTTAAAATAATGGAAAATCAAGATATACGTGTACTCCACTATATAACAATCGGGTCATCGAAGGTATGTTTTAACAGTATGTCTTAACAGCGTTTCATGTAGACGGGCAGTAATGCTACTTTTTCAACGAACACATACATTCACATGTGTAATCATTCCTCGTGAGTGTCTACAAAGTTAATATAAACAATGCGGCCTTGGCAAATTGTTTGAATCGAACATGAACTATTGTTTCAACTTTCAGCTCACGAAAGAAAACTGGTTTAAATCGGTATGAACTGACCTAGTGCAACATTATACAGCTGATTCTATTTTTTGAAATCTGAGTGTAGGATTTATTGGAACAACGTTGAAGCAACATCTGTAATATTTTACAACAAAATTCTCATCAATGCATTTAAAACGTAAATAATTTTGAAACTTGTATGATAAAGTTTAAAGTCATAAATTTTTTCTAAACACTATGAAATGCTCATACAAACATAAATATGTATGCATCTCTTATGAAAAATAGAGCTCGTCGCATTGCTCGAACAAACATAAATACGTGCATTTTTAGATATTTTACTTACTGGTTTTTTAATAGCTTGGATTTTCTTGAAATCTGGTTCATACGGTATGTTAGCCTGACAAACACAACTTTGATCTTTTAACAGAAATTTCATTTCGTCAAAATACCATAACGTCGGCTCCTCCCTATGACCACTAGACTTTGTGTCATCCAATTTTTTTATTTCCTTGCGAAAGTTCGTTCGCAAAGAATTGAATTTTTTGATGAGGTCTATTTTATCTGCTCTAGGGTACCTTTGTTTATATTTACGCAGTAGTACCTCATACTGTCTATTTTTTATGTCTCGGTTGGAATAATCTTTCCATTTTGTGTTCCACAAAGCTGGCAATTTTTCATACAGCCTAATACATTCTAAAATAAATCTTCTCTCCTCTTCCTTATCCTTAGTGCCCATTTTATTCCTTTCCTTCAATAAATCTGCCTTGTTCATTATAATAAACAGCCCTTCATTGATTTGTTAGTTATTGTACAATTAGTATAAAGTACATAAAAACAAAGGCAATATTATGGCACATTATAAAAAGTTGTGCAATAATTCATATGTAGGGGTAACAGGGATGCCAACTTGCCAGAACTAGTAATACAGCGTTACCGCTGTATGGCATGAAACCGTTTTTATATAAAAATTAAGTTTTTCCAAAGCATTTATTTGTATTTAAATTTAGCTAAAACTAACGGCCATATTCATAAATTTTTTTTGTTTTATTACAGGTTTATTTGACAAATTTCTATACAAAGTTTGTCAAATAAACCATGTGAAATATTTTTTATGAATACGGTCTTTAAGCCTTTTTTATATGATGTGCTACGTAAAGCTGGAAAAATTTCTCTGTGATAGTGAATTCCTATCCGAAGGAGAGCCAAATATTGCCAGATAATCAAATAATAAAAAAACAAAAACTATAAAATCAGAAAGGACTAAGATCAAAAAATTATAAATTATGAATTATGTAGAAATATTGTCTTGACATTGAAAATGTTTACCATTTTTATCCCTATAACTGGAATGTTAAATCTTAACTGGTGCTCGAAAATATACATTTTAATGTTATTCTTGGGATTTCAGTATGATCCTGTTGCGTTTTGTGCAAATAACTAATATACATACTGACACAACTACGCTCTTAAGCTCTATACTTACTACAAAAAAGGATAAATTTTTATAAATCGCACTGACTATAGCCAATTTAAATATTTTAAACATATGTAGCTATTTCTTTCCACATATTGGAATATAGCAGTTTGAAAAATTTGTGCTGAGGAGCTGTAGTTGCCCTCAAAACTTATTATGCCACTATCCAAGCAGCTTACTTATCTTTTATTATTATCAGCAAGATTGATAGTTTTTTTTTAATAAAAAACTTAACACTTGATGTTTTGTTTTCTTGTGAAAAATAAAATTTAAGAAAACATCTAGCAACATCTTTACTTGTTTTTTGCAAAATTAAAACATAACTATACCTATATAGTTGGATATAGAAAGTGTGGGCAAGGGAAAATTAATAGAGCCCCATGTAATTTTTTTTGTTAACCCGTAATGACACTTACTTTTTTCAACTTTTCTTAATCTAAGATTGAAAGAGTGAAATAGTTAGCGTTATATAAATTACAAAAAATAAAGCTTTTGTACACATTGTCTATTTGACCAACAAAATAGTAATGCATGGGCAATGTACAATTTTATTAAAAAGCTTATTTTATCGTGTATTTTCTTTAAATAAATTAATGATTAATTAATATAAATATACCAAAAGTGTAGGGTCAAAGCAACTTTTTTTTTAATTATTAAAGTGAATCAATATAAAATATATTTTGTTGTTTTTGTGTTTGTTTTTTTCTTTTAATAATATTCAATGACATATCAGTGAGAATAAATCTCTACATTTAAGTATAAAACTAAAAAGTTAACAGTAGCATTTTAAGCTTCAAACGTCAATTTTAAGCAAACATTTATTTTTTTTTATTTTTATTTATTTTTTTTGACACTTCCTACTTTTTTATTTATTTTTTTTAATATAGCTGAACTCTTTGCTCTTAAAAATGATTTAAATTGTGAAATATCTATACTCTTCTACAAAATCTTAAAAAGTAAGTATCATTACGGCTTTAGATATAAACGTGGTTTAGTTTTGGAAAAATGCGGTTAAAAAATAATTTTATAAATAAATGCAAGATGTGAGCACTTATTCCTATTCGCCACTATTTTTTTAGCTTTTAGAGCTAAGACATACTTTTCCATTTAATTTAAAATACAATAGTTCACGTATTAAACAGTAATAGGCATATGCATACAAATTTTAATGAATTTTAAAGCTGTAGACTTGCCTAAAACGGCATTACAGCAAAAAACCAAGTACTTCATCAACATATATAAGTAATTTTAGTACTATTCAGTTGTTTAAAATATTCCAGTTTTGAAATATATAAAAAATATAATGGTCACATTTAACAAGACACTTAAATGCAAAAAACTCAAATGACCCCACTTTTACTTCTTTGGAATTGGCTGATCAAAGTTTTATGAACAAAAATTCAAGAAATAAAATATCGTGTTTTTATATGGAACCAAACGGCAAATTTTAATTTCATAGAGTTTTCTGGCCTTTTCAAAGCTTGTACGCAAGTTACCTTATAAGTAGTGGTATAAGCACATCTGTCTTTTGTTTCAGTTCCGTAAAATTTTCAAAATTTTGTTTAAAAGCTAAATAGTTTTGAAAAAGACATATAGACTTTGTAGCAAAAGAAAGACAAAATATTGACATTTCGTAATTTCTATCAACAAAATACATGTGATGTTTTTTGGTGCTATATTTATTGTAATACAGACTCTAAGTAGTAAAGATGCGTTGCTTGTACAAATATATAATAATAATGATCTGAATTTGTAAAAAAAAAATTAATGTATTCAAAAACCATGTATTGAAAAATGCCTGCACAATTGAATTTAAGAAGTTATAATTGAAGTGGCTATAGTCGCTGGCTTGACAACATTGTAACTCGTTATTTAATTCAAACACAACTCGCCGGCTACACCGAATGAGTCTAAACATTTCTCCTCTTCTATATGTTGCAAAAAAACATCTGACTTTAATTTGGTTTCCCCCCCTCCTTAATCTGGCATCTCTTTTGTTGCTGCTGCTATAAACAGAACAAAAAAAAAAAAATTTAATCAAATGTAAAGAGTTTTCTTTCATTGTATTTGTATAGCAAACACAAATTTATACGAAATAAAAGAGATGTCAACCGGCGCTCCGAATAATAATAATGCTGCATCCTCCAATAATAGTGGTAACAAAATAACAAATTCAACGTCCTCATCAAAAGTTCCTGCTAATGAAAAGTCTAATAATGCGACACCACAGAATGCCAATACCTCAACAGCTGCCATTCTCAAATCGTTTCGAGAAATTGTCAAAGATCCCAAAAGTCTTGACGAGGCTGCCAACTATTTGTATCAATCGTTATTAGATGACGCCATTGTGGGTGTCTTTATTGAAATTCATCATTTACGCAAGACTGGAAATTTGACAGCCATCGATGGAGTGCCTGATGAAGATGCTGAAACCTCATTTCGCATCGTTGACATGCAAAATTTTGATATATTTGGCATTTCCACCGCAAAAAAACCAATGGACTGCACCTGCCCAAACTGTGATAGACCCGTGTCGGCTGCACGCTTTGCTCCACACTTGGAAAAGTGTATGGGCATGGGTCGCATATCATCCCGCATTGCAAGCCGTCGTCTGGCTACAAAGGAGAGCAACAGCGCTAGCTCCTCTTCCTCGTCATCGTACCTGCAAACGAATGCCGGTAGTGATGATGAAGATGATGTTGACTGGTCATCTGAAAAGAGACGCAAGAAGTCCAGTCAAAATTCCAGAAATAATGGTTCCAAGAAAAATAATGGTAAAACATTCTAAGCAAAATAATTATGCCAAAGCGTATTATGTGCGAGCTAATCTTACTTTGTTTTGCTGCTCTCCTTATAACCACCATGTAACATGTACTAGGAATTAACTACGCTATAGTGAAAAAACAAATTATTTTTTTTTTTTAGTTTTACAAATGTTTAGTTTAATTTGTATGAATGTATATTTTTTAGTTTGTAAATGATATTTATATTTATACATATGTATATCAAAATTCATAAGATTTCTTTTTTATTGTATACATAAGAAATACTTGGTAATGACTGGAAGTTATAAACAAAAATTGGACGCAATTTCGGTATACTTGTTAATTAAAATTTCAATGAAAATTTATTTGGCTTTGCTTTAATTTCATTCATCAGCAATCGCATTCGATTGAAGGAAGAAAAAAATAAATTCCCGCAAAAGCTATTCATATTAGGATTCTAAAGAGACAAGGAATTTAATGAAAAATTTTTTTCTTTTAAAGAATATAGGTAGTATGAATAAAGGTGGTTGCAGGTAACTAAACGCATTAAATAACGTTTAAGATATTTTAGCATTCGAAATATATATTTTTATATGTGTTCGGTGTCACCATATATTATTTTCATATAAAAGTTTTTATTAATTAAGCACATACATACCTATGCAATGATGAAAGCAGGAATCTTAAAACAGTGGTTGGTGTATTTACATACATGTATACATTTCCGTACCGATAGTAATTCGATTTATAGTGTTTAATAATAATGTAATAATCCTTTTAAATAATAGCAATATACTTTAGATAAATCAACTAGAAACGTTATACAAGATAATTTTTAGGCAAATAAGTAATCATTGCCTATAAGTTCTAACAAACATTTATCTGTCTAAAATTGAGTAGTTAGTTTCATTTTCTAAAGATGCTTTATGGAGTTTTTGTTACAGATCTAATAATTAGCCGGGGACTCGAAAAAAGAGACATTTGTCGTACAACAAAATTAGAGTTTGATTTTATTATATGTACATATATTCTATATTCTTAGTTTGGCGAAATACTGGAAAGAAGATCTACAATTTTTTTAGTATGCCAATATCAATGTAGACTGGTTGATGTGCAGTTGCTGAAAACTTCAAGAAATACGTAATATGCCTAATAAGTAAGAAGTGTGTCAAAATCTATCTAATTTTTAATGGCAAGCACCAATTGTAACTATTGTAATACCCTGTTTTTTCTATGTGCAATATCTATAAGTTCTTTCGATATCGAACTCCAATTCGGAACTCTAATCCCTGCGTCGTATTATCGTATTGAATAATATATGATACGTGGAGAGTATGACAAACGATGCGTATAGAATCGTAATGTAAACAAAATTCCAATTTGGAACTCTAATCACTGCATCGAATTAATTATCGTATTGAACAATATTACGATACGTGTAGATTATGGCAAACGATGCGTATAGGATCGTAATTTAAACAAAATATAGAGATTTACGACCACAAGTTTTCTAAAGGTGCAATTAAAAAAATTGTTTAACCCTCTTATATTATTACGATAAATATAATTCATTTGATATCGTGTGGCATGATACCAAAATAAAAATTTTCAATTATTCTTGCTCGATAGCCATTTGAATACATGTGAAGATAAAATTTAGTTTTATTTTTAAAATTAGACAAAGTTTTATATGTGTAAATTTTGGACAGGAAAGGTATGATTAGATAAACAAAGTTGTTCGAAGATTAACAGCCAATTTACCAATTTCGAAAGAAAATAAATGCGAAAGAAAGGCTGTCACTCACATTCGAATCAATTTGGGTTTGTCTATCTCGCTATTATTCGTTCGGATTTTCTTATGTGTTTTGACTGAGTTTTGACAGATCGTTCGCATAGAAAAAAGTTAGGCGAACCCAAATCAATTTTCTTTCGCTTAGATTGCGAACGCAGCAGGCTGTCGAGATTGGTAAACTGGCTGTACGATAAAGGGAATTTCATGTTTGCCGTTTAGAATTCGTTATTTTATTAAAACAAATTCAGATGATATTTTTCTGCACTAATTTCAAGGTCATCACATGTGCCTTCAAATTATTAGGTGTGTTCCGTGTCAATAACTAAACAGACCGATCTAGTCCTAGAACGCGTTTAACACGTGGTATGGACCTTCAGCTTAAAAGCCTTGTTACACTATCCTACACGATCGTGCGATCTACTAAATAAAACATGTGTGCTAAAAAAGTACTAAAAATGCAACTGTGTGAGAGAGTTTTTGTCGAATCGTTGGATTTCAACAATTTTATGAACATTTTCAAAGCATTATTGTTTCTGTGCGATCGGTGTGGTATATATTGGAAAAAATATAGGAATATTTTTGGCTTCTCGAGAAAAAAATATAAATAATGGAAAATTATTATGGTATTAAAGCTTTTAATTATTTTATTGTGTATGTATATAAATTATTTCAATCATACTTGTATAATATTGTGGCCTAGAATGCAATTTTGACGTGACGTTTTGTGAAAAATGTGAGAATATTGTTGGCTCCTCGAGAAAAAAAATATAAATAATGTAAAATTATTATGGTAATAAAAGCTTTTAATTATTTTATTGTGTATATAAATTATTCAATCATACTTGTATAATAGTGTGGTTTACAACGCGATTTTGAAGCCATTTTGTAAAGTCGACCAGACTTTTAAAACATTTTCCTGTGAATGAATCGCACGCTCGTGTAGGAAAGTGAATTAGGGCATTTAGTGAAACGTATATTTTCGTTTAAGATTTTATATTGTTGAAAGCTTTATTTTCAGTGTTTGTAAAGCCATAATGACACTTACTTTCTATCAATTTTTCTTAATCTAGGATTGAAAAAATGAAACAGTTGATGTTAAAAATAGACAAATTACAAGTTACAAAAAAAGTTTTTATACACATAAAATTGACTTTTGATCAACAAAACAGCAATACATACATGCAATTTTATTCAAAAACATATTTTTTCGTGTATTTTCTGTAAATAAATTAATGAATAATTAATATAAATATGCCAAAAGTGCGGAGCTAAAGCTACATTTTAATTATTAAAATTAATCAATGGTGTTTTCTATAATTTTTAGCATGGTTTATAGTTTAGCAAACACATTTAAAATTCAAAAAAGTGATGGTCTTGTGTTTTTTTTTTTCTTTTGAAAACATTCAATGATTCATCGTCATCAAATAGGTGATAAAATCGTTTAGTTGAGAAAAAAATCTCCACATTCAGGTTTAGAACTAAAAAGTTAACATCACAGTAGCATTTTAAGCTTCATATCGTATTTACACTTACTCACATCTTAGAGATGAGTAAATTTTTAAATTTCAACACACATCTTAGAGATGTGTGTTAAAATTTAAAAACGCTGTGTGTGATCTGGCACTAAAGAAGTTGAGTTTCTTTGAGGAGGATGTTAACATCTTGCCAAAATGATGAAAGATGTAAGATGTGAGTAAGTGTAAATACGCTATCAAACGTTACTTTGGATTTGTTTTTACTTCTAACTTTTTATCGATAGCATGTTAAAAAACTTTGACTTTTTCGATTTTGTTCAATATAGCTGAACTCTTTGCTCTTAATAATAATTTCAATTGTGATATATCTCTACTATTTTCCAAAATCTTAAACAGACAGAAAAAAGTCAGTATCATTACGGCTTAATTAAAGAAAACTAATATTTTTAATAAATATTTTAACGATTTCATATCTCAAATTTGACGATTTTTGTCCCAATTTATCTGGCATCTAAAATTGCAATTGTGTTCTTTGAACTATTCAAAATATACTGTTAATTAAAAGGTGAGAAAAGTAAAATCTTAGTTTTTCTTAGTGAAACATATATTTTCCTTTAGGATTTTGTATTGTTGAAAGCTTTATTTTTGGTGTCTATAATTGAATAAAACTAATGACTTGTCCATAAACTTCTTTATGCCACAAAATCGTGCAAAGGCAATTTTTATTATGAAGACGTATGTATGTTTTAGGAATTATTGTATAATTTTTTAAACTATCTTAGATTGAACATTATTTTTACCCACAATTCTTGACAACTGTTTTTCCACATCTTTGACGTATTTTTCAGGCAAGCAGGCATCACGCATGGCATTCACTTTAGCTGTTATCACTGCTCGTATATTGGCATCACGTTGTCGTTCACTTTCACGCCAAGCCAAGGCTTGACGTTTTTCCAGCTCAAGCAAATGACGTCGTTTCATTTCATTATCGCCTATTTGCTGTATAATATCACGCCGATAACATTTGCGACGACGTTCTCTTTGTTCATCTTCAGCTTTTTGCTTAGCTTCGGCTTCTTTTAAATTTTTAAGCAGGACATTGAATTCTTGTTCTTCTTTGGCAATTTGCAGAGCTTGGCAATGTTTCGTTTCCTGCATTTGTCGTTCTCGGGCTTCGACAAGCTCTTTTTCAATTTGTTTTTTTCGTAAAACAGCTTCTTTTTCTTTGCGCCGATATTCCCTTTCGATTCTTTCCTGCTCCGTTAGATACGACATTTCTTCGCGATCTGATTTGGATTGTAAAATTTTTTCAGCCAAATTATAAATACGTTGCTGTTTGCGCTCAAGTTCTTCTTTAGCTAGTTTTTGTTCGGCCTGTAATGCTTTTAAGCGTTCTTCTTTAGCTCTCATATAGGCAGCTACTCTCATTTCAGCCTCCCTTTCTTGTTCGCACAACATTCGGCGAAAGATGGTGGACATTTCCATAACTTTAGCTAAATCATCGCGATACTTTAAGCGTCTCTCTTTGGCCAACTTAGCCTGACGCTCTTCGTCTTGTTTAATGATTTCATTGGCTTTGCGCAGCATTAGGGCTTCCTCTTCAATACGCTCTGCTTCCAGAAAACGGGCGGTTTCCCGTTCACTCAATTGCTTTCTTATCTCTTCGGCATATTTTTGTTTCTCTTCGCTTAAACGATCATGTTTCGCATCTTCTTCACTTAAGGCCTTAATAGCACTATCTATCACCTGTTTCTCCAAACGTTCTTCATCTTTTAATAATTCTCTTTGTAACTCATATTTCTCTTGTATTTGAGCATCACGTACGGCATTACATTTTGCATCAAGTATAATGCGGTTGGCTTTTTTCACTTCCTCCTCTTGCTCGTGCTTTGCCAAAAACGCTTTTTCCAATACCTTAAGCTTTTCCCCAGCCGCTTCAGCCTCTAATTCTCGGCTATTTGCTTGTCGAGCTTTTTGGCGAGCATCGTCAATTTCTCGGAAATACTTTTTCGCTTGCTCAGTTTCCTCTTCCAAACGCTTCATTTCCTGTTCTTTTCTCATAAGAGCATCCAAACGCTCTTCTAGTGTTACAACTTTTGCGGCAGTTTTTAAACGATTTAATTCATGGACCGGCATTGAAACTTTTCTCTCTGTTCTGAAACGATTTTTCTTGGTATGGCGTGCTGCAGAATTGCAGTTAAAAGGTTGTTGAGGATCCTTTAGACCGAAATTCGCTATTATTCTGGCATTAGATACATGAAGGCTGGAGCGATCAGCAGATTTAGCTCTTGTTGCAAATTTTTCGTTTAAAGGTTGACTAATGCGTCTATTTGTGGCGGAAAAACAAGGCATTTTCTTTCAGTTTTCGTAAAAATTGTTTTAAAATTTTAAAAATACAAATTGTGTTTATTCTAAAATGAATACTGAAGAAAAATATGTGTAAGTAATTTTGTTATTAATCGAACAATCGCTGCTATAGTGATGTAAGCTTGACGATAAAAACGTTAGCAACGGAAATAGTTTTAACGTACAACAAGGTAGATTTAAAAACAGTGTTATATACATAAAGGGTGTACCAAATTTAACGCAAGATTTCAATTAAACAGAAAACACAGTTTTTTATTGATATTTTTTTTTTTTTATCATAAAGTACATAGGATAAGGTTACTTATGGAATAGCATATCGCGAAAAATGGTTTCCATGGCTTTGCCTGTGTATATAGGGTGTCCATCGGCAAGGTATACTTCTTTGCTTTATCGCCATTTTGGTAAACATTAGTCTTGCCAGTTCAAATTTGGCAGTCGTGAATTAGACAGGTGGCAAATTTATTATGGAAAATATTAAAAAAAGACAAAGAGTTTTAATCGTTAAAACATTTTAATAAAATCAATCATCAATCAAAAAATTATAAACAGCTTGTTTTCTATGCTTTCCAGCTGCCTATATGTAGACATTTCATGTTTGAACGGTATTCTCTACTATTCAACTTTATATCCCAAAAATCTAAATAAATTAATGAGAATTTAAAAAGGAACATGTTTTAATAATACCTGTCAAAACACAAAAAAACAAGCTTTTTCAAACCAATGAACAACCGTTGAAAGCTGTAAAAAAATGTAGAGACGTGGATAACTTTGTAGACCGCTTATACAGCATAAACTTTGACATAATCGATTTGTAGTGTTTCACTTCCATTCCATATGGTATTGCCACTATCAAGGTATTCCCAAAAATCTCGTACTGCTCTGGGGGATGTGTTTGACCAGGGTTTACTGTTTGGTTTACGCAAGTTGTCAGGAAATTGTAAATGACCGCCCACAGAGACGCCAATTGTAATGAAGAACTGCAAAATCGTTAAAATTAAATTATTAGCCATGTTACAGAGTTCAATTGCGATTCGAAATTGAAACCCTTTTCTGATTCTTTAAAAAGTTTCCCACAATTAAATCATTTATAATTTCAAGAATGAAATTAATACATTCTCAGCAAAATGATTTCGAAAAATATTTTAGTTGTTCATTTTGTGAAGAAATAAAAACTGGATTCAATTCCGTTCCGAAACGGAATAGAACTCTGTGATATGGCTGTGTATCAAGGCAGCTTTAATACGGAAGTGGCAGAATTACAATAACACCAAAAAACATCAACATGTATTTGGTTGGTAGAATTTGTGAACAGTTGTAAAAATTTTGTCTGAAAAAGCAAGAAAGTTTATGTGTTTTTGATGTCTATGTGTTTTACACAAAGGAAACGAAAGACAGCTGTGCTTATACCACTACCATATTAAAGCTGCCTTGGGTAAACTTCTAATAGCGCATTTACACCAACTCAAAATCTAGTAGATTTGAATTGAAATCTACAACGAAATCTATATCGTTTATACCACCATTTTTTGACACCTAGCAAGATTTCATTTGCTCAAAAATAATTTATGCCTGCGGGTTTGACAATACAATATTATCAGAGACTGAATACACCAGCATTAAAGTGTATATTTTTTGTGCCCAGACACCACATTATAGTGCAATTTTTGTTGCAGCGTAATATTTTTAAGTACTTTTTGCAAGAAATCACAGTTGCATCGCTTAGTACTGAGTAGATTTCAGGAGATTTCGTCGAAATCTACTCATAAAGTAGATTTCATTTTGTATGGGAAATCTTCTCAAAATCTACTAGATTTGGCTTGAAATCTCGAATGAGCAGATTTCGCTTTGGTGTAAATAGGCTAAAAGCTTTTCGGATTTCAATTTGAAATTTGTGGTTTTTTGCTTTCTAAAGTCAAAAACTGTCTCGCTAGCTTGCTGAAAACACTGCAAAACATTGCCAAATACGAGGGTTAAACCTGCCAGCTCAAGTTTACCATTTCAACTTACAAATCTGTTAAACTCGTCAAGGTTATCGGTTATTGTGCCATACTTTACACCATCTACTTCCATTGAAATTTCATCTGATTTCCAATTTAATGCGTAAATATGAAAATCATTGCCATAATGCTCATTCGAAGTCGTTTGTACAAAATTAAAGCTATTACTTTCGACATCTCTAACAATGCCAGCATAAAGTATTTTTCCACTTAGGTCCACGTTATCGGTGGTTAGTAAATCTTCATTGCCACGCGCAAAACAAATACGAATTTGCTTTTCGTCATAAACGCCATAGTTTTGTAGCATTATGTCTGCAAGAAGAGCACAGGTGAAATTTTTATACATTTATTATGAAATCATGGCCTATTTGCAATTTCAACAGTTTCATTTTACTTACAGGGCAATATCCATTCACCTTTCGGCAGTTTTGCTTTTATTTCAATTCTTCCATATTTAAATTGAAATGTATTCGTTGTGTGAATTTGTGATGAATTAAATGGTGGTGCAAATATAAATGGTGATTGCGGTAGTAATCCGCATTCTTTTTTTCGATTCAAAACCGGTGTACAGCGTGTAGCAAAATCCAGTTTCGCTTCTCTCATTTTTTCCCGTGTCAATGTTGGCCGTATATTTAAATAACCGTCGTGTATAAAAATATTTTCACGATTATTATCGAAGAGCACAAATTCGTCTGCTGCAGTGCCAATCAAACGATGTCGTATGTCATAAGACCATTTTTTGGTATCCAGTTGGATATTACTGAAATTATCTTCAAATATCAGTTGATCGCGACATAATTGTGTCATGCCTAAGACAAGAGTTGAGGCTACTTGGCACTGTACTTCTATCTCCGCTTGACCACAATTACTGGTTGCTTTTCGTGCCGGTGGCGGAACTTTTATGCCCGTATCATTTTCTCCAACTACTATATATTGGTAGGACTTATAAGGCTCTCCTTTATAATTTATTAACATAGAAATGTTTAATTTATCTGTAGATTTGATCTCATTTGATGTTTGCAACGTCACCCATTGACTTTGCGGCTCGAAAAGTATATCCATTAAGGTCGGACACTCATTGTTGATTTTGATAATGTATAAAACTTGTTTAAGACCAGGTTCATCTAAAAAACAAAGTTGCGTAGTTATTAGGAAATAAATTTTGAAAATACATAATTATTTTTTTTCGGTTTTTTGGAAAGTTCAAGTGGAAAAAGTTTTGTATCAGGTGTTTTTTAGATCTATTGATAATTATGGCTGAGAATGATGAACTGTGTTGATATTTCTCTTCAGTAAAGTTCAGTAAGATCATAATCGTTTAGCATTGGAACAGCACTTCCAAATTGTAGAAATTAACATTGAAACGAAATAAGTCTGTTCAGGAATTTCACAAAGCTCTTCAGTCTTTTATCTATCGTTTCCACATTTCGTTTACTCTTCTCGATTCAATTCATCAATAGGACAAAGAAATGTGGGGTCCAATAACCGCATACAATATCGAATTAACTATCGTCTCTAATAACATTAGGATACGTGTAGACTGCGGTAAATGATATGTATCGAATCAAGGCGAATTCGTAATAGGTGAAATTGACAGCGTAGCTGATAACTTTTTTTAAATTTTAATCTTTTTCAGATGTCAATGGCACAAAACAAATTTGGAAAAAAGAAATTTTTAAAACAATTTTTTAAATTATTATTGTATCTTGAGCACCAGGTATTATACAGAATCCTTCCAAATCTGGCTGGCCAGTTTCATCTTTTCAAGATCTAAGATCTGAGACTTTAAGTTTCACAAAATAATTAAAAGTTTCAAAAAATAATTAAAGTTTTCTTTTATTGTAAATTTTTTTTTTTTAAGAAAATTGAAAATAAAACATTTTAAATTATGTATTGTATCTTGAGCGCCAGCTATCATTCAGAATCCTCCCCAATCTGGCTGGCCATTTTCACCTTTCCAAGCTCTCTGATATGCGACTTTAATTTTCACGAAATAACTAACAGTTTGCTTTTTCTTGTACATTTTTTTTAATTATATTTTTTTGAATTCCTTTTTGAGTTTATATTTTTCCTTTGACATTTGAAAAAGATTTATTTTTTGTAGTGTTGTATTTATTGCTCATGGTGAATGCAAGCGGAAAGGCGAATTCAGTGCTATGTCGTTATTGTAAAACATATCGTGAATGTCAAAATCTAACTTCGCCTAAGATTGTTCAGCTGGGAAAATATTTTATGTAAACGTTTTATATAAACTTTTATAAATATTTGTAATTAAAATCATAGATTATATTAGTTTTTTACTTTTAAATTCACACAAATTTCTTGAAATTGCACTAAATCATACAAAAAAATCTTCAGATTAAAATGGCGTGAAAATGTTTGTAAACAAAAAAAAAAAAAAAAAAAATTTACAGTCTCGTTGGAAAAGAGAAGCAAAAAATAGTCACCTAGTAATGAATTCGCTTGTTTATTGCTCTTGTATATGAATTCGCCTTGTATCGAATCGTAAATTGCGGTCTGTACTTGACGTGAAAACACTAACAGGAATAGCAAAATACTGTTACAGCCAGTTTACAAATCTCGACAGCCTGCTTGCGTTCGCAATCTAAGAAAAAGAAAATTGATTTGGGTTCGTCTAACTTTTTTCTATGCGAACGATGTGTCAAAACTCAATCAAAATACATAAGAATATGCGAACGATTAGCAGTGAGATAAACAAACCCAAATTGATTCGAATGTGAGTGACTGGCTTTCTTTCGCATTCATTTTTTTTCGAAATTGGTAAACTAGCTGTTAGTGTTAGATGTAGATTGCATATGTTGCGGTTTTTTTTGCCGTCTTGACATGACTGTTAAAACACCTGTTTTCAAAGCTCTGTCTTAACAGAAAATAACGTTTTAGTGTACTCCAGCATTTAAAAATCGGACTTACAAAGGTGTGTTTTAAGAGGGTGTCTTAAGGCACCCACAGACTATATGTTTTTAAGTCTGTTTTTTAATATGTAATTCCTCATATATTTTTTCATGTCTGTTAAAATTTTTCATTTTTACAGACGGTTTTTAAAATTTGCTCACAAACGTACATGTACATTTACGTCTGACATTGTCTATGTTTTTTATTATTACAAAAAATAATTATTTAAAACAAAGTAAAATATTAATGCATTAAAATTTTCTCAAGCCGACTACTTATACCGCCCAAAGTCAACGGCCGCTGAATTGTTCGCAAGGCATAGAGTTCTAATGTCAGATGTTTAAACATAACAAAATAGAACACACTCTATTTGAAATTTTGTCAGACGACTTTGCTCATGTTTTTTACAGACGCAATGTTTTTGAGGTAACAGACGACATGTAGCCATTTTACATGGTGAAAAATGACATGCACATTGTTAAAAACATATCGTGTGTTATCTACTTTAGCAGTCTTTCATGTCTATTGTAGACGGGCAGTATTTTATGTTGTGTTTACGGACCGCGTATGAGTGATATGTATAGAATATTTGTATGAAATATACTCAATATTTTGAGTGTATTTCATACAAAAATGTAATAGATTTAGGAGCATATACGAGTATTTCCTAAAAGTATGAATACGAGCACTTTTATATTATTACGATACAATTCATACTTTATATTATTACGATACAATTCATTCGATATCGTGTGCCATGATGCCAAAATGAAAAATTTCGATCAATCTTGCTCAGAACAGAATATTGCTGCTGTAGCGTGAAGTATTGAAGAATAGTTCGAAATGTCATTTCATGCGAGTTTTATTGACATAAATTCAAATAACCAAATTAAGCATATAAGTATAATAAAAACGTTTATCCGATCCATGGGTTGGTTCTGAAACGGTAATATGTAGATCTGCTAAGAAACATATAACACCCAGGCAACACAACGGGGCCTGGCAGACTGTTGAACCTAACCCAGTGAATAATTTGGCATTGCTTTGTTTCAGGGTTTGACAAACTCAACCAAGAAGAGATAAACAATTGAACAGCGCGTTAAATTTGCTGAAGCCTTTCACGGAAACGGTATAAATCAAAATAGCATTGTCGACTCGTTGCGTTTCGCACCTTTTTTTGGTGCTCTTTAAAATTGTTTGGGTGAAAAATTCTTTAATCAGTGGCTGACGTGCTTTTTTAATGTTCGGTGCGCTTTTTAAATTTTGTGGCACCAAAACATATGTAACCATTTAAACGTGTCCGTTTCTAGAGCTTAACTTAAAAACGGGTTGTCTGCCTATACCTGGTAAAGTTAGAGAAAATCCTTTTTGTAATAAATTAAATTTAACATTTGGTACTTCATAACATAAGCAAAATGTAAAGTATAAAGTACTATTTATAAATACAAAATTTAAAAACTTTATCAACATATTTTTTAATATATATATTTTTTTTCTTTATATACAAGCGCGCGTTCTTAACAATATTAAAGATCCGCTTTAAAAGAGGTCGTTATTGAGACTAAACATGTTTGTATTAAAAAGGTTGCTCTCTATTAGTCAGAAAAAGAGATATGAAATTAAGTTAAATACATTAAACACAATTACGGCAGCAGGCTACTAGCTATAACTTGCCAAAAACAGTTATCATATATTTATATATAAATTTTTATTTTTAAGGCGAATGCATAATCATGGAAGCAGCTGTCACTAAATTAGACCAGTGTCCAAACTACCTTGGACAAAACTATTTTGTATTTAATTGCATATAAATATATTAGTATATTCTGGTTTGAAGTTTTTTATATATATGTACCTATATTGTAATGATTAATTATGAATTATTATAATTATGATGTGTTTAATGAATTTAATTATCTAATACTTACCATTATACTAACTTACTTGAAACTTATCAATTATTTATTTGAATTGCCTTATGTGTATACTCACCACTATGTAAAGTTGTACGTAGTAGTAAGCCGAATCAATTGAAAATTTTCCAATTGTCAATTTGGATCATTTCAGGTTAAAAAAAAATATTTATATTTACCATCGAGATAGCCTGAAGACTGCTAGTGCGATCAACTCTAGATTTTCCCCACTTGGAATTATACAACCCTTTGTTAACCTACAAGCACTACCCTGCAAACCAGGTGAATAATAAATAAAATCTATTATATTTATTGAAAAGAAATAATAAATTCGCTTTTTATTTATTTTCCCCAAATCATTATCATTAACTCAACCCGAGTTAATCATATTCCCAATTCTGCTTTGCATAAAGCAGAGTTGGTTAACACATAAGTTTGCTTTTAGCACTCAAAAAGCAGTACTTTTGTTCAACCAGTTTCTATATGTGATATATACATGAAATAAAAAGTGTGTTTCTTAAAAGTGTGTTTACAATGTCCCACTGTATCCTAATTTAACCAGTTTCTATATGTGATATATACATGAAATAAAAAGTGTGTTTCTTAAAAGTGTGTATACTTTATTCCAATGTCCCACTGTATCCTAATTTACCTCCCGGGGAACAGGTTTTGCCTCGGCGTATTCCTAACTTAGGCGCTCTGTTTTTCGTCGAAAAGAGGGGAAGGGGTCCCTCGATTGGTGCGGCAAACAAAACTCTAGGAAGCCACATGACTTATGTTGTGTTGGCTTCCGAAACCCTTACCAAGGGTATAAATTGGCAGAACGGGGATCAGCATGGCTCCCGGGAAGTTCTGCTTGCGGTTCGATCCAGGCTGATCATGGTTGAGGTGCCTACCTTGGCTGAAACGTTCTGGCTGTGGTTGAAACCTAAAACGCAGGAAGGGAGTGTTAGTATCCTTGATAATTGTTTGGTGATGTCTGATGCTGACAACACGGTATGCTGGCAAAAAGAGGCAGCAACAATTAGGACAGCAGCAGCAGCAAAATAATTGTATAAAATAATAAATGTATATAACTAGAAGTTAGTGAGGAAGATTAGATCATAATTCATAAGCAATGAACAATAAACAACATTACTTAAAATTAACGTCTCTGGTGTTTTTGTTCGAATAAAATATTAAATAAGTATTTCCTGCGACTTCTAAGGGACCCTGCAGGAAGTACTATAATAATAAAGTATTTCCTGCGACTCCTAAGGGACCCTTGCAGGAAATACCATAACATAACTGGCGCAGCCGGTAGGTTAATCATTAATAATCAATGAACAATAAACAATATTAATTAAAATTAACTTTTGTCGTGTTTTTATTTCATTTCATTTATTAAACTAATAATAATTTCCTGCTACTCCTAAGGGACCCTCCAGGAAGTACTACAATAATAAAGTATTTCCTGCGAGTCCTAAGGGACCTTTCAGGAAATAGCATATCATAACTGCGCACAAAACAGTATTAATAACATAACTTTCGCAGCCGGTAGGTACATGTTATTTTATTAATGCAGCAAAAATTTGTTGTGAAAATTGTTATTCCAGATGGGGTTTTGAACGCGCCAGGCGAGACGGCTACATGACAGAATTGATATTTAAACATTAATGTCATACAATTTTCTATCCAATAAAGCCTGATTTTTATGTTAATATGATTTAACGTATTTCTAAAAAAAAACATCCTATTTTAATTTTGGCGTGTTAATTTTGTCTTGTTATTTTACTGTAGTTGGTATTATTTTATTCTATTTATTGCTACTATTTATTTATGGTTTTATTATAAATATAACACACATGTCGATGAACTGTAATTACAAAATTGCAAATCAGCTGCTTATTCTATATACCGATGCCGTTTTCAAAATAAATAAATAGCATGCTACGCGGCGACAATTGTTGCGGAATTCGTAGTTGGTAGCTTGCTGCCATCAATGTATTTAAAGCATTAAGCACTTTGTGTTTTAAAATTCAATATTTTAAGAGTTGAACTTGACATTGGAGAGCATAAAATCTTACAAGAGACGGATAAGATTTTACGCTCTCAGTTTATATTCGATTTAAAAATAATCAGAAGCTTAAAAATTTTAAAGATGGGTTTAATATTAAAAGAAATCCCCTTTTTAACATCATCTTTTTTAAACGTATTTTAAATACATATAAAAAATATTACCTGCATTTTCGTGAGTAACTAGCCAAAGTGGTTTACAAATAGATTTTTTTTCTTTATTTTTACTTCAAACATGCATAGTTGCAACGAAACTTTCTTTGTCCTGACGTAAAGAAAATGTCAAAATATTCTTGGCTTTTTTGATTCTGAATTTTTAAAAAGAGTTGGGGAAAAGTTATGGTTTTATTAAGATGTCAACTAGAGAAATATTCTAGATTATTTTGATCATAACAGAGACAGATTTCAGAACTATTTCCAACAGAACTTTCTAAGAATATTCATATTCCCCATGAAGCAAATAACTAAGATGACGCCGAAAACTTGACAAAATAATTTTCTACTGCGCATGACGTCACGAGGGTCTATAGTTATAGTCTACATCAGCCAATTTCTTGCGATTTGTGTTAAAAGACTGGACTAACTAATATTATTTTCAAATAACTAGAAGGTAAATTAATAAATTTACTTCCTTTTGTTTTATTAATTCTTAGTACTTATTTACAGATTTATTATTTATTTATTTACTTAATATTAAAATTATATAAATATAATTATAATAAAGAGAAAAGCACTGGCTGCCAAGGCCATCGGCTTACTATGTTATTATTTTCTAATTTAAATTTTAATATTTAGTTTTGAAATAAACTTAAAAATTGTGTTAATATAATTTTCTGAGGGTTTATGAGTAGTTTGATGCCATTATTAGATAGGTATTTATCCTGATAGTGTTTTAAGTTAGGGCATGTCGAAAGAATATGCTTCACACTGTTAGTTGATCCACAAAATGAGAGACATACTCGTATGTGTATGAATTTTTTGCTAATAAAATAAATTTTCATGTTTTTGTTAATTTTTTATCAATTATAATTTTATTTAACGTTTTTTGTGTGATCTCATATTTTCTTTCATATTTTTGGCTTAACTGTTTTATTTTAAAATACATTAGAGATCTAAAAAAGGCATTTTTATCCTTTCGTTGCATTCAACATACTCGGCCTGGGTGAGAAGGAATTTTAAATAACCCTTCCGTATAAGAAGGTTTTGTTCATTGAACTTGTCAAATATTATTTTTAGTTTTTTCATAACGACCATAGTTTCTTCTGTCGGCTTTGATAGTCCGCCTTCTGACAAATGATCAATTCATGAATATGTGTCATTGTGTTTTCACATTTCTAAGTCTGGAGTATCATACATTTCAATCATTCGGAATTATGCCATCGTTTCTTCCAAGAAGATACGACCTTAATTGGTATTTAATATTTGTGTTTTTTCACGCTCTACGTCACAATCGCCAGCTGACTTGACTGATGTAAACAACATAACAGACCTGCGCAAAGCGTAATCTATTATTTTTGATTCATGCATATTTCCTAAAGGCCCTGATACACTATCATACACGATCGTACGGTTGATTCACAGGAAAATAATTTGAAAGTCTGGTCGACTTTACAAAATCGCTTCAAAATGGCGTTGTAGAGCACACTGTTATACCAGTATGATTTTAATAATTTATATACTCAGTAAAGTAATTAAAAACTATTGCAACCATAATAATTTTACATTATTTCAATTTATTTCTTGAAGCGCCAACAATATTCTCATATTTTTCACTATATATACGACACTGATCACACAGAAACCATCATGCTATGAAAATTTCCATAAATTTTTTCAAATCACACGATTTGTCCTAAACTCTGTCACCCAGTAGCATTTTTAGTACTTTTTCAGCACACATGTTATATTTAGTAGATCGCACGATCGTTTACTCAGGGTATCAGGGCCTTAAGTACGAGTAAAGACTGTACCAACGCTCTATATTCAAATCTCGTATTTAAAAAGCATTTTACGAGTGATGCTAAACAATTTGTGCAGGGTATTCAAGTTTCGCTTAGAAGAACCAAATCGAGTCAAGCTTTTGCAAATCATGAGAGTGTGACGTTTGCTGCAAACAAGTTCAAATCATTAAGTCTCCCGCATCTTGAAAATAGTTATAAAAAATTATAAAAAAAATGAGGAATTTCCAGTTTCATCAATTGCAAACAATTATCTCTTTAGTTCTAAAGCAACCAGCAATCTTCAAGGTAGATAGGCGTTCCACTGAATAACTGAAACGTTTTTGATTTTGCTGCTGTATTTTGTTTTTATTTTTGTAACAATAAAGCATTCTTAAGTTTAAACAAATACCTACTATGCATAAACATTTATTATCAATATTATTGGTGGTCAATTTAGCAGGATGGTGTTGCTGCTATACAATACAACCACTTGAATTGGAAATATTGGATAATTATTTCCGTCTGTCTCTGCCAGGTAAGTGAAAAAATGTTCTGAAAATGGAAAATTTGTATACATGTATCTGTTCTTTTTCCAACAAAGACGATCCTGATGTTAAATGGGTATCTTTCAATGTAAACATTAACAAAGAGTTTAAAGCCTTTGAAAGCGGTCAACTAACTGGTGTTGCAAGTATACCAAGAAATCAAAAGTGGTCTTATGAATTTCAAAGAACACTTAAAGACACTGATTTTATTTATGCTTGGGTGGCTGTGCAGCATGATCGTTTAATATTTCGTGATAAGAAAGATCCCATATCCGTGGAAGCTTTTAAGAGTGGCAACCCCAATTATACAATAAAAACCACCACCAACGAACCAGTAACAAAAACAAGTGGTAGTGATCCAACTGATGCAACTTCGAAACCAATTGATGTGACTGAAGGAAATAATATTTGTCATTCTACTGTTTCGGAAGTCCACAAATCATTCGGTGGTCCTTATTGTCGCGGAGATTTAATATTTTCCGATAATTTTGACGTATATGATGATAAATATTGGACAAATGAAGTTCGTTTTCCGCCTGCAACGGATGACGCTGAATTTGTGTTGTATAATGGTACATTGGGAGTGGAAAATGGTATTCTGAAAATCGTAGCCAGTTTAAATACTAAAAATGTGAAAAAGGATTTTATCGATTTGGGAACAAGGTAAGCGAAACGTCGTTATAAAATTAGAATAAGTTTCCCATACATAGTAATAGAGTGAATACCGATAATTCATATCCCCGGATCGATACGATATCCAATTATACGAATAACGTTACGATGCGTATTGATTGGATCGTAATTTAAACAAAATGTAATAGATTCAAGATCTTAAGTTTCCTAAAAGTACTAATATACAAAAAATATTTAACGCTTTTATATTATTACGGTACAATTCATTCGATATCGTGTGCCGTGAAAATTTTCGATAAATGTTGCTCAATATCTTACATGTTCAGTTGGCCCCTGTTCAGTATTGTGAGATCGTAAGATTTATCTTTATGCTGGTTTTTTCAGATGCTCAAAATATGTTTTTTAATATATTTTCTATGAAAAAAGATTTAAAAAGTATAAAATTCTACCAAACACACACTTAAAAAAGTTTTTTGCAAAAAAAAAAAAAAAAAAAATCCATTAAATAAAAGATTTTTTTTTGTAAAAAAAATATGACGACACTGCTCCTGTTAAACCATAAACCTAAAAAATTCATAACAATCCGTTGCACCCCTGAAAAATTTGCGTTAATTGCTGCAATAATTCTAAACATTGCGGTCGTCTCGTTAATTATACTATATTTTTTTAATGCAAATCTCTTTAACCTCTTATAAATCGTAATTCACTGTTGATAACCTCTTATAGTTCTTAATGCAGCACAAAAAATAATGTTAAAAAATAATGTACGTTACAGTCGACTCTTGATAATATGAAATGTTTTCCGGGTCCCTTGAAAATCCCTTAATAAATTGAATGAAACGTAAGCCTCCACGTTAACCTGAAATTATTATTGTTGGGATATAAAGTTGAATGTTTGAGAATATCTTTCAAAAATTTCCAAAGTCTACTGATGATTAGGGTAGCTCCTATGAAATATCGACATATAGATAGCTGGGAAACATGGAAAACAAGCTAATTATAATTTGTTTATTGGTATCAATGTTGGAAGCTAAAATAGCAAATAAAAACTCAATTGTTGCAAAAGTGTAAAATACCGAATAGCTAGGTACTCATAATATTTACGATACTAAAAATAACAGCTGGTCTGTAAAAATTAAAGAAACAAAAAACAAAAACATTTCAGAGGTTGTAGTTTTAAAAATATTAATATAATTAAAAATGGAAGGTGTCTAAGTGTCTATTTAATTGCTTCCCTAAAAGTTTTAAACACATTCAAGCAAGTAAATTTGTCGGAACATCCTCTGCCACTGATGCTGCCAGATACTATGTAGCTTAGTTCATTTCCATTAGACATCTTATTTTACTTGTGTTGTTAATACATAAAATACACATAAATAAATTTGTAATCTTTTTAATACTTTTTATATTTTCCGAAATATTATAATAATATTGCTTTGTAAAAACAATTGCTTTGTAAATACAAACACAAATCAGCTGTTTGAATAATTATTGCAAGTGAAAATTTTACTTGTAAAAACTTGCAAGAATTTTTCTGTCTCTCAATTTTGTACGCTCTTTTGACGCTCTCAGCATGTATTTTTGTTAATTGGAGATGCTGAAAAGATTCATTTATTTATCAAAAATATTTTTGGAAATTTGTTTAGTTTATATTTTTTAAAAAAGATAAAACCAAAATCGCACGTATTTATCAATGATTTGTAGAAAAAAAATTTTGGTCGAAAAACGTTTTTCTCTGAATATAAACTGATAACTTTAAGAGCTTTATTTGTAAAAATCAAAAACTATAACTGTTTCTGTCAATATGTTAATATTTCATAGGGGCAGTCCTAATCATTATTTTCTTCAGAATAATTGTTTATAAAGTTAAGTGCTTGAATATATTTTTCAAATATTTTAAAGTCCACTGATGATCAGTTTAGCACCTATTATATATCGACATATAAACAGCTAGAAAATACAAAAAAACAGCAATATATTTTGATTTAACAATTTATAAAACAATCAAAAATAAATATAAGCAGCGTCTTTTTTATGTTTTAAAAAACAATATTTATAAATTTTTGACTGATATCAGTATTTGGAAGCTAATAAAGATAATAAACTCAATTGTGTCACTAACAATTTTTTTAAAGAAATTTTACTTTAAATTTCCAAATTAACAATTTAATTTTAATTTATAAAGTTTACCAATATCGAGATTATATTTCTTTAAATATACGCAGTTTAAAATAAAACCAATTAAATTTACTTTAAATACAATTTGGCTGTTTAAATAGAGTTAAACCGAAGAATTATTAAGCCAAGTTTTTATTAAAAGTGACAATGATGGTGTTACTGCAAAACTGTATATTTCGAATATACTCTTTACTTTAATCGTATTATATAATACGCTTATAGGGTGGGTGTTTTACCTTTTCCCAAAATGTACGGGAAAACATGTTAAATGTTTTAAGCAAAGCACATTTTCTTGAACAAAACGCCTACATATGTACGTACGTATGTACATATGTGTATGAAATGCAATTTTTTCTTGGACCAGTACTCAGGGGATATCCCCTACATATGCAGTGCATTGTACTGGAACTAGGAAAATAGATTATGAGAAGGAGGAAAGAGGGAGTAATGTTTGTGAACAAAACCAACATTATCACAGCATTTAAATTGTTGAAATTAAATTAGTTAAAAATATTATGTATTAATTTCTCTAGCTATGTATATATTTACCTTTCAGTTTTGATGTATTTTATTTCTATGCTGTTCTTAATTTCTCTTTTTTAGGTGCACCAGTATTCATGTGGAAGATGAATGTTCTCTTAAGCCCGGTGGTGTTTTAATTTTACCACCTGTCATTTCGGGCCGCTTATCGACAAAAAATAAATTCCATTTTAAATATGGTCATGTTGTTGTGCGCGCCAAAATGCCTAAAGGCGATTGGCTATTTCCTTGTAAGTCTGAAATTCTTGAATTCGAACATTAAAACAAGCAAATTATGTCGTTTTAATAGTGATATCTCTTCAACCTTCTATTCCCGTCTATGGAGGACACTATAAATCGGGTGAAATTCGTGTGGCCCATGTTCATGGCAATTTGAAATTAAACTGGCGGGATAAAAATATTAATGGCGGCCGTTTGTACGGTGGGGCAATCGTCAATAAAGATGCTGATTTGAGGCATCAGTTTATGAAAGATATCACTCTTCCAAATGTTGAACATTTCGGTGATGATTTTCATTTGTATGAATTAAGCTGGACACCGAAACATTTGATTATGATTGTAGATGGTAAGGAGTACGGCCGCATTAACACGAATTTCAAAAAAAATATCAATGAGCCGATATGGAATAGGGGTGGCGACAATGCACCTTTGGATATAACGGTGAGTTAAATGATATTAATTATAAGTAATATAGGAAATTAGTCCAATAAGTGTTTAATAAACATCCGACAATATATTGCATACTAACTATAAAAGTGTCACAACTCGAAATTTTCCAAAACTGAATTTTTCTATAGCAGAACCTTCTTCAATATTGACTTTTTTTTCATAATGGAACAATATTTTCTTTAAATATTACAATCTTTTTTACATATACAAATTTTTGTCTACTGAAAATTTTAGTATTTTGAGTTGTGACTCTTTTGTATTTAGGATGCAATATGTACAAATCGTTGGTAGCAGATAGAAATTGCGTAACTCGCATTTTTCCAGACTTTTAGGTTTTTAGTGATTGTAATAAATTTTACACAAAAATACCTAGTCATAAAGATTTAATGGAATAGTTTCAGTAGCAAAGAGCTTACAAGCCATTTTACAGAAAAAGTTACATTGTGCTATATAGTTTCTATCATGCTTTTTTCATCTCCAGTGAAGCTGCAGTTATGTTATCAAAATAAGTAAAATTAAAAAAAAAAAAAATCTAAAAAATCATTAATTTATATAATTAAAAATTCGGTTCTAATCCAACGTCTTAGTATCTGATATTAGTAATTGAGGATTTTGTAGTTGGCAGAAATGAACTATCAATAAACACAGTGAACTAAAACACTAATGAACTATTAATAAAATTGTTTTCACCAACATTAATTTTCATTTAGTCTTACATTACTCTGGGTTTGTCGGCTGGTGGCAATGGCGATTTTCCGCAGACCGATGGCAAACCTTGGGGTAACACAGATCCAAGGGGCAGTTTGAATTTCTATAGAAAATCTGACTTATGGTCATCTACTTGGACTCAGCCTTCTTTAGAAGTGGATTATGTAAGAGTGTATGCCGTTTAAAAAACTTAACTTTAATAAAAATAAACAAGTCGAACTATTTTGTAAAACATTTTAATATATGTATGTATGAATACATAACAAAAAAGATGAGTTTCCTTTTAAATAAAATTGTACAATTATGTATACGGGAGAAAAAATAATAATTTGCAACAAAAATATATTTATATTTTTATATAATTCTTCAACAGGACAAGGCAATATATAACATACTTTTTCTAATGAGCACACATAATTAAAATTTCGTCAATTAATTTATTATTTACATAACTAATTATTTAAAGAGTATTTTTAATAAAACTATAATAAAAATATAAGAAGGAAAGTATGTAAACTTATGTTCTAAGTTCACAAGTCTTAAAATTTAAATAAGTATCATCATGATTCTTTTGTAATTTTTATATCCTTAACATCTAAATTTTCGCTGATATCTAAAACCTCAATATCAGTGTGAGCGGGAAAATCATCTAAAACAATAATGCCTATAGAATTATCAGGTAATTTAGGTGTATGGACATGATAACCAAACCAGTAGATAATTATACCAACTCCAAATCTGAAAAGTGCAGCATATTTATTGAAACATATCTTCATATCTACATTGACTCTTTGACCTACCTATTGCAATAACTTTTTAACTGTTGATGTATATTATTTTTATGAGATTTAACGTCACCAAAATTAGCTTTACTTTCAATCCAGTTAATGGTTTCTCCTTTGTAATGAAATGGCAATATCATTTTAATGTCGGGAGTCTTATCATAACCCTGAAGCCGTAATTTCTTTTCGTCGTCAAAATACAAGCCAGCTTCTGTGGCCATTCTCTTAAGCTGGAGCATGGCACAAGAAAGATAACTCAAATCAATATTTAAAAAAATCGGTACCAACCAATGCTTACCTTAAATTCGTATTCCTCGCCCAATATTCTCCTTTTCAAATCAGCTAAAGGACCATTTTGTGAATCACTGGATAAACACTGCACCACATTAGCTGACAAAAAATGATCTGTTATTAAATGCGGAAAACGCATCATTTTTGACAATTTCATTTTGTTTTTTATGTCATATATGCGTTCCAACAATAATCGACATAATAAAATGGGGCTAATGCGTTCGGCTGTTGCTATATTGAGCAAAATGCTAGTATCCGATGGATTTTTTTCGGCCATTGCTTGGTATCTGAAAAAATAAATATGTATGTAAGCACATTTATATGGACCACAAGTATTTTTTACTTTGATAAATAATATTCAATATTCGCTTTATAGAGCCAATGATTTGAGCGCAGACGGTTGGACATTTCCATTTCCAAAACTGCTCTCAGCGTTAATCGATGAATATCAGGAAAGTTGTCTTTCAAATCCATTTCGCAATCTATAGGCAATCCTTTATAATTATTGATAAAGTCGCATAATCTTTGATAGGTTTTAACATCAAGTATGCGTTTTGTAACTACTTCTTCTGTATTTTGTGGGGTAGAAATATTTCCGGATTCCATTTTATATGTTAAGTAAGTTAATTTGTTTGTTAAGTAAATAAGAAATACCTAGATTCTGTTTTTAAATTATTAATGCATTATTGCTTTACTCAAAATGTAAACAAAGATTTGAGAAATGTCAAAAGTTGTTTTTCTGGGCTTATACAGTATTGTTTTTGCCTTATATATATAAACGCCACAAATAAAACAGGGTTGCAATATTAAACGATGACTTCACGCTTGGTTGTATTTTTTGTTTCAAAATTTAGTAGGAGTCCCGCGCGGGTTTGGTAACTTTTTTCATTTACTTTTTTTATATTTTTTTCATACAAATGTTGTTATTCGTTCGCTTTCGTTTTATGGTAACACCACGAAATTTTAGTTTCCACGTACGTTGTGGAAACTTTTTTTTCTGGTTTTTTCAAAAATGTATGCCAAAACTATTAAAAAGCTAAAAATAAAAGTTTATGTAGTAACATCTTTTTATAAGCGGGTTGAATCCCAACCGAATTATGATTATCATAATGTGTTTTCTGAATACAAATTTTTAATAACAGTTTGTTCTTTACTCATTTGGTAACAAATATGTACATGAAACCAAAAGTAATTTTTTTTTTTTTTGAATAAGGCTGAATGTCTTTAACAACTAATTTATTATTGATTAATAAAATTAGAATTTTTAAATAAAAATTTTTATAAATAAGGCAGAAAGTATATATAAGTTGATTAAAAATAAAACCAAAAAAACATGGAAACCGATGGAATTTATTTTCTTCAAAGTAAATAAGCGCTAATGAACTTCATTGTTGAAAGGAGCTAATGATGTTTTTTTTAGCATTTCCGTTATTTTGCTATTACATGCTTTTTACGGTTATTTTTGTGTCCGTTCATATTTAAGCGTATAATGATATAACATAACCTTTAATTTTGAAATTGAAAACAAAATAAGCTACGAACATACCTATAATTACAATTTAGTAAAACTTTATTGCAACATAGTCATATCTCAAAAAATGAGCTTTTCGAGTTAAAAATGCAGAATTGTTAACACTACTACCTTTTAGATTGTGCCAAAAAGTTGTTCAAATTACTTTTAACTGTTTTCTAAAAAAGACTTGTATGGAAGCTAAAAGTTTGAATTGTGTTTTTATCGAAACAAGCTTTTTTGAGTTATGGCTATGTTGCAATAAAGGAGCGATATATATTTAGCTACATATACAAGCATCCATTGCAATATTTTCATTCATTCCACATGCAAAAGTTTACAATACATCCATCATAGGCTTTATTTTTAAATCTGAACTAAAACTGATTAGTAAAAAATGTTATAAGTATGTAATTTTGATTTGTCTTGCTTGCTAACTGATAAGAATTATTTTTGTGATGAAGATACTTACATGTGTTTAAGCACATATGCAAATGTAAACGTATACGTGATTACAGCTTATTGTTTTAAATACATACATACATACATATGTAATTAAGAAATAAAACTAAACAAATTGTATTTATTCTCAAAGAACATTAACATATTGAACTTCTGAGAGGCAACAAACTTTCTAAAGATTAATTAAAGCCATTGGTTATGCTTATACTTATTTACATTTTACAAATAAATCTTTCTTACAAAACATCAGTTAATTCTGAAATTTTAGCTCTTTTTAATCAAATATGACTAGTTTCTATAGAGTTACTAATATTAAAAAATAAATAAATAAATATCAAAATTAGTAGCATATTGTTTTCTTAAAAAATCTTATTACATGATTTTAGAAATCTGTTATATTCAGACATCTATTTTCGTTCTCAAATTTCTTCAATTCTGTGATACGTAACTAGTGATCTGTTTTGCTAATTTGTTTTATATACATTTTCCTTGTTATCTTTATGAATATAGATATTTCAAACACGTTTATATTAGCAGCTGATATATGTAAATATCTATACGGAGAGAATTATTATATAGAGAAACTATGTGCAATATATCAGCATCGGTCGAATCGTTTATGGGACAACGTCTTGTCAAGCGATGAATACAAATTTTATTTAAGATGATAAAATCTTGTCCTTACCTATCGCTATAACTCTTCTAAATTAAGAGCTAATCTTAAATATTTGTTACCAATCTCGTAACTTTCTATGGAATAAATAAAAAAAACGAGTTTTTCAAAATAAACTTTTTATTGATTTTAATTTTTCAAACACAAGTGCATATAAAAAAATGTATAGATTTTAAACTGCTAGAAACGTAATGTAGCCAAACGTTTTTACATTTCTACATAAGTTGGCATGGTCATAACACCACAATTGTTTTTGCGCGCCGACATTAAAATATAGCCATCATTGCCCCAATATGTTGACCATGAGTTCTTAACCAGCCAGTAATCTTCGCCATTCATGGTGCCGTATCCTACAGCTAACACGGCGTGATCCAGTTCATCTAAACCGTTCTTACAGGAAGGTTCATAGTAAACGCCATGCGAATAGAAACTAAAAGTTTTTGGTGAAGCATCTATGGCCACCGATAATGGTCCATGTTTTAATAAGGCAATTTTGAAAGCTTGAGGATCGTTAGAAGTGACATTTACAAATCCTGTAATGGGGGCTACTAGACTAACATTTTTGGCATGACAGAAACCGTCTTGACCCAAATAGGGGCCGTATGCTTCTTCGCTGGGCACACCACCCATTTCCATTATCCATTGATAGGCCCGGAAATCTTCTCCTCCATCACATCCATTGTTGCCATACTGCCAAGAGCAATCAATTAGTGCCTGTTGCGATAATCGCACTAAATTTCCGCTTTTGAGGAAAAAAGCTCCTTCCAAGTGACCTATTGTACCAAAGGACCAGCAAGAACCACAAACAGATTGATCTATGATAGAAATATATATGTTCAGCAGATTACAGTAAAATACTATATATTATTGATTTTTACCTTTTACTGGTGTAACAGCACCATATAAACGCCAATCATATTGGTCAGGTATTTCGTCTTTAAAACCGTTTACATTGTAGGGAAATGGTTTGCCAGTATTATACACGCCAGATGACTTATAACCTCGACGTGCTTTTAATTCGTCATCAGTCTTATCGGCCAAATGGTTAATGGCTAAAGTATAATTCAATTTACGGTTTTTCGAGTTAATAAATCTCAAATTTTGTCTGAAAATATTTTTTCGATATTCATGCTCCTGTTCGTTAGGGTAGTAAACACCATGCTTATTTTTAAAATCAGCAAAGGCATGTTCCACATGATGTTCGCTGGTAGGATGTACAAATTCTTGCATAGGATTAAAGGTGGCATAGTGGCCTTTACCAGGACCAGGGAATGGTACACATTCCATATCATCATCTAATTCGAAAACTTCATTAGGTATGTCGTCGTGATCATAACTGTCATAGTCTAAATAATAATGATCATAATGGGAACCTAATAAAGTATTATAACCTCTCATTTCATAACGTACAGGTAATGGCATTCTGGTGCCCGGATAATGAGGCGACTTTTTGTAGCGAACCCATAGAGTATATACATTCTTCTTTTGACCTATTGTTTCCTCCAAACGAAATTTGGTACAATTTAAACCTAAAAAGGATTCGGTTCCAATTAATTGAAAATCTTTGGCATTAGGTAAAATCGATTGGATTTCTACGGGGGATTCAGAAGTGCCGTTAAGTTGCAGGCAGGTCACTTTGTTCAGTTCTGTTTTTGTGGTAATCGGAGCCAATTTCAAGGAAGTACCAAATGGATGCTCATTAGCCAATTGATAAGTTTTCACCATGCCGCCGTAGTAATCAATACGCGAACGTCTGGTGTTCTTATCATACCAGGCGTAGAACGGTTCAGCAATTTCCGCATAAGGTATGTAAAGAGTTCCTTTTACAATGTAGTTCAGATCCCAACGGGGAGGTTTGGTGGCAAATGCTTTAAAAAAAAATTAACGAAAATTTAGTTAATATTTTCTATTGCTGTTAGATAAAACATATTTTTGTGAGCCAACATATTATTTATAAAAAATTATAAATAGTTTGCTTTCTATGTTTCCCAGCTATCTATATGTCGACATTTCATAGGAGCTACCCTAATCATCAGTAGACTTTGGAAATTTTTTTAAAAGATATTCTCAAACATTCAACTTTATATCCCAACAATCTAAATAAATTGTTGAGAATTTAAAAAGAAAAATGCTCTAATAAATCATTAAATTCTACATCTCAGGATATGTTTTTTCCAGACAAGGAAACGATCGAACATGGAAATTATGTTATGATTGAAGTAATTGAAAAAAGTAAAGTAGTGCTTTTTCCCCATTTTCACTTATCCTTTGTACTATTTCTTCTGCGGCTATGCCCATTTCTCTTAGAGCATTTTTCTTTTTAAATTCTCAACAATTTATTTAGATTGTTGGGATATAAAGTTGAATGTTTGAGAATATCTTTTAAAAAATTTCCAAAGTCTACTGATGATTAGGGTAGCTCCTATGAAATGTCGACATATAGATAGCAGGGAAACATAGAAAACAAGCTATTTATAATTTTTTATTGGTATCAATGTTAGAAGCTAACATAGCGAATAAAAAACTTTATTATTATTTATAAAAATTATTTTTTTTAGTTTGGTTCTTTGAATTTGCCGAAGTTGGTTGCTAATCTCTAAAAAGTTGAGAAATCAATTGTAATAAAATATTTATTGTGTTTTTGATTAAAATCTTATCTTAATCATAAATGTTTTTTATGTAATTCTTACCACATTCCGTAACAAATAATGCGTAATTGGAAATTGTTTACTTGTTTTTAAAAACCTAATTGCTCGAATTTTGGTCCCCATATCATATTATTTGAATTTCTTTTTGTTTTTCAGTAATTCTGTTATTTATGACCCGATAAGCTTACAAATAGTATATGTAAATAGGTAATTAAAATATACTAAAAGTTCGGTGGTCAAAGTCCTTAAATTTCACAAGTATTTCGTTCATTTAAGGCAGAAACAAAACTTGATACTATAAACCATAAATGGATTAAATTCTTTTGCTTATATTCTTATATAATGAAATAGTTGAAAACGATATCGATAATTTGTAAACTATTATTAAAGCTTATTTTGCATATTTAAAAGCATTTAATAATATAGTACTTATGTCTGTTAGGGCCATTTTCACAATCTAAAATTAAGTGGACATTAAAAAATTATTACCTAACTGCCGGTTTGCTTAACAGGCACTATTTAACCAACAGTTAGTGATTTGGATTGCACCATCTTTCGGTTACTTAACAGAAAAAAAATGTGTTGAAACTTTAAATACAAACCCCGTTCATCAGTTTTTATTGATGGAAAAAAGAATGAGCAGTGTTTTATATATGTATATCTGTGCATAGTGTATATATGTATGTATGTACATATAGTTATCTAAAACGCAAAACGCGCTACTTAATGAAAAATTCGTAGCAACCAACGGTTGTTCATTTGTTTGAAAGGTGTAAAAAAATGTTAGGGACGTTTATAAATGAAAAAGCTTGTTTTTTGTGTTTTGACGGGTGTTATTATAGCATTTTTCTTTTTAAATTCTCAACAATTTATTTAGATTGTTGGGATATAAAGTTGAATGTTTGAGAATATATTTCAAAAATTTCCAAAGTCTACTGATGATTAGGGTAGCTCCTATGAAATGTCGACATATAGATAGCTGGGAAGCATAGAAAACAAGCTATTTATAATTTTTTATTGGTGTCACTGTTGGAAGCTAAAATAGAGAATAAAAAACTCAATTGTTTAAAAACCCCTTATACACACAAACATATCTTAAGTATTTAATTACTGCCTGCCAAAAATAAGATTTTTGCATTTGCATTACATTGTACCTACACTAATGGCAAATGTATATATACATATTAACATTAATTATCTTTTATGATTGAAAAAATTGAATTATTAAAATATTTTTTAAGTTTTTTCACTAATTATAATAATAATATTATGGAATATGGGGGATCCATATTCCATAAGGCGTCATCGTCGTTACATGAAGTCGACACAAACATTTTTTCATTTATTTACTCCTTTATCGATAAGGCTATTTCGAATTTTTGAAAATATTATTGCAGTTAGTAATCGCTTAATATAGTGGTGCTCTCAAAATCGCTGTGGTCTTTCATAAGCCTGAATAAGTTATGCTGTACAGCACAGCACACTATTGTCGCCATTATTGTGGAAATAGACACCAGCATTCCCTGCGACAAAACTGGAAACGTTGCTTCAGAACTCTAAAGCAACGTTCGATCATATTCCTTGTCCTTGTTTGTGAGTCGCTGTAAAGCTTTTCTCCTTCAGTCTGTGGATTGCCCAGTGGTGTCATTAAATATGGTTTTACTCCCTAACTACCATCTCCTAAAGGCAATTATGTACCAAATTCTCTATTGTATGTGACTTGTTGTAAAGCCTTTCTCCTTCAGTCTGTGGATTGCCCAGTGGTGTCATTAAATATGATTTTACTCCCTAACTACCATTCCTAAAGGCAATTATAAACCAAATTCTTTATTTTCAAAGCTGGCTTTTATTTGGTTGTTGTTAAAAATGTAGCTGACATGAGCTGCCCCAGGCCATCTTACAAGTAAGTCTATTTCCAGATTTGAGCTGCAGATAGCTTAAATAAACCTCGTAAAGTTGTGTATACATATGTATGCAAGTATATAAAAATATCTTGTTAATAGCTTTTTTATTTATATTATTAGTGGATGGGATATGGCCTCATCGGCCATTTGCACTGCGACCAATGGTGATCTATTGTGCGTCCCTTGCCCCATTATGGGTTGAGTATGTCAAGAAAACGGATAAGCTCCTTCATAGGGAGTGATATTAAGTCACATTCAGTTAACATATAAGCTTGTAGTAGCCTATATCTTTTGTGTCCCAGTACTCCACAGTGGGTGATTAACTGCTCCATTGACTCCTCTTCATCACCGCAGAATCTGCAAATATCTGTGTTGGAAATTCCCATCCTGTGCAGGTGCTTGTAGCAGTTATAATGACCTGTAAGTGTACCTGTCAATGTTCTGTGACTTATCCTGTCCAGTTTTAGAGCACGTTTGGTCCTCTTTTTATCAAAGTTTAAAAATTTCTTGGAGTGTTCAAGACCAGCTGTCTCCTTCCAATGATGTTCGACGATGGACAACGTCCATTTTTTTGTCTCCTCATTCAGGAGACCCTTATTGAAGCCAAAAGTTGGAGTGGGTCCAATAAAAATCTCCTCCACCCTTTCTTGGCATAAATGTCAGCCATTTCATTGCCGTGATGTCCTTCAAGTCCTGGCACCCAGATCAGGGTAACCTGGTTCTGGCTTGCCAGTTCATTTAGCCTGTTGTGACATTCCAGTACTAACTTAGACGTAAAAACACAACTGCTCAGGGCCTTCAGCACTGATTGGCTATCAGAGAGTATTTTTATCAGCACTTCCTTGTGTGCCCTCTCGGAGAGTATTTCAACCGCTTCCCTTATTGCGTATAGTTCCTCTTGGAAGATTGTGGTGTCTTTGCTAAGAGTTATACATTTGCGTGCTCTAGGCCCCACTATTCCCGCTCCAATACCTTGGAGCGTTTTGGATCCATCCGTGTACCACTTTTGTGAACCATCCCGCAACCATCTTGGGTTCATGTAGTTAATAGCTTATTTGCACATTGAAAGAAAAAAAAATCTTGCGACATCTAAAATCTTCTGAATCATTACCTCCAGGAGATTTAACTTTTGAACAGCCCAATTTTGATCGGTTAGATTTAACAGCAACTTTTCTGTTAAACAGTGCCGATTAAGACTTAATTATACATTGTGGTAAAAAACTAAAATTACGATATTGACGATTTCTTACTTAGTTTTTCTGGCAGCGCTGAATGCAAAATATGTACTTCTGGACAGATGACAACATATGCATGTACATAAGTATGTATATGCACATGTGTGATCAAATAAATTAAGACAAAAAGTAATTAAATACGATTTTATATAAAATATAGTTTTTGTAGTAAAAACTATTTATTAATTTTACTCTGATTACTAAACTCAAAAGTACACACCTGCACGTTACATACTTATGCATACATACGTAATTAAATTTGCTATTTTACCTGTAACTGCAATGCCAGCAACAATGGCAAAAATCAATGCACAGTGCATTTTACTTTGGTCACTTTCTGTAACAATTTCTTTTGATTTGATAAGTATTCACTTTTAACAAAACACCGTAAAACTATCTGTGTGAAAAGCGTAAGCCGGCGTTACTTCCCAATTAAACCGCCGCGTTTAAGAGTAAACTCGAAAATAAATTAATTTATAAAATGTACCCGCAAATATATATATACATTTGTACATATGTGTATTCATTTTGTTTTTGTACTTCTCTACAAAACTCAGTGAAATTCTAGGCGATAAAGTTTTTAAGCAGTTCCCAAACTGTCGAACTTATTTTATTGGGCCGTGTGAATTAAATGGTAGCTAAGGGCAGAATCATATGAGTTTTATTATATAATAGTGGAACAAATCTAGTTTACCAACGTGGCTTAAAATGAAATGAAAAGTACATAGGATGATAGAAAATTTAAAAATAATAAGAAAATGTCAAATGACAACATTGGCGGAAACGCTTAGTTAACTAGTTATGGACCGATGAAACTTTCATATTTACTACATACAATTTTCAATATTTTTCAATCTATGCCATCATTTGAAAGTTTTGAATATTATAGCTCTTTAAACATACTAAAACTCCTGGAAAAAAACTTAACTCGACAAGTATTTTCTTAAAAACTAAATTTCTGTATTAAAGTGTTATATATGTATGGCTTCACCACCAAATTTCTTTTCATAGCCGGCCTTTGACCCGATGAAGGGGTTTTCACTCTGTGGTATAACCAACACCGGCTTCGATGAAGAGTTTTTTTACCTTGCCGGCCTTTGGCCGGATGCAGGAATTTTCTGCTCTGTGGTATAACAAACACTGGCTTACTTAACAAAAGTTTTTTTGCATAGCAGGAACGCAGGAATTTTCTGCTCTGTGGTATAAACATAAACACCGGCTTCGCTAACAAAAGCTTTTTGTATAGCCGGCCTGCGGCCAAATGCAGGCCGCTGGATACTCCAAAAAATACCTGAATTTGTATTAGTGCAAAAAAAGGAAACAAAACACACACACACGAGCTATTGCCTGTAGAGTATATTAATATTATATATATATATATATATATATATATATATATATATATATATATATATATATATATATATATATATATATATATATATATATATATATATATATATATATATATATATATATATATAAATATATTAATATTATATATATAAAATATAAATTTGTTGCTAATTTTGCACTAAAGAACAACACAATATGATAATTAATTAAAAATAATATCGCATGGAATATAATTATTAAGTTTTTTTACGCCGTTAATAAATTTAATATATTTCTTTAAGAATTTTTCTATTCTTCCACTAGCCAACAGCTGTTCTATAGAAAGCTGCCACACTTTCATCGTATTTAAATAAGAACAATTATTTAAGACTGCTAAACTGAACTTGCATTTAAATACAACTTATACTTATATTTAAATGAAAATTAACTAATTTTGTATTTAAATACGCAGACGTAAACTGGACCTAAGATTCTAATAAAGAACAATTTTGGAACCAATGAATTAAAGAAACTCATACATATGTATACTACCTACAATGCTGCACTGTCATTTCACATTCATACTTATAGATAAGTATGTGTATGTATATATGTATGTAGTTCTTTGTTTAGTTTCTTTAGCATTTCTCTTTTTCGCTTTTACCTTTTGGTTATCATTTTGTTTTGTTGTGAATATGGTACAATTAACTAGGTGGTATGGCATCACTAGCGCAGGTGATAATTATTTGTTTCATGTACTTGAGAGTGTCAAAATTTGTTTATGTTTACACAAAAAGAAGGGATAACAAAAATTATAAGATTGTTAACAATTTGAAAAGTTGCAAAAGAAACACACTAAAAAAGTTTTCAAAGATATTTTAACTGCTTAAAATTCGTTGAAAACAATTATATTAATTTTCTTTGTTCATTTTCTTTATATGCACTTTTCTTTCTTCATTTTGTTTGGTTTTGTAAGCATATTCTTGACGGCCTGCGGAATTTTGACACAAACAAAATTTGTGTATTTGTAAATGGTTACTTTATAGGTGTTTAATGCTTAAAACGTTTGTGCTGTTTGACCTTTAGTAAATAAAAACATGTTGGTAAATAAAAACATGTTTGAATGATGTTCGCTATTGTGAGATGATAACAAACTTGTTACGGCCCTAATTGGAAGGTACGTATGTGTATGATATGTTGTTTCAAAAGCAAAGGTGTACGTCGATAAGCCAGCAACAATTCAAGAGCTCAAGGATGAGATAGTTCGACACATTAACGGAGTATAATCTCAACTATGCCTCAGCGTCATTGAAAATTTGCACCATCGAATAGAAGTGTGCCATTTGGCCGCCACTTTGTTCCATACATATTTGAACCATACTAATATTACAATAATAAAAATAAATCCTAAATAATGTGTGTTTTTTTCAAAATCAACATCGGCCCTTGAAATTTCACCACCCTTTCTTTATATACCGTATGCAAAAAAACTTAACAACGCTTGGTAAGCAATTATTAAGAAAAATTAGCTAATGTTTTATGCAAAAACAATTGTTAGCTTACCTTGCCCTTAAAGTTGAGTTGGGTACACTTTAACTTTACGTTAAAATGACAGTTGACTTGCCGATTGTTATTTTGCTTAAAAATTGAAATTTTGCGAAAATTAAAGAATAATACTGTATATTACTTTCATTATATAAAGAAATAAAAACATTACATTCTCAAATTATTAATTTTGAAAGAATAATATAAATTACAATTATGCTAGTGATGCACTTTTAATCAAACGATTACAATGAAAAACTTTATTCGAATAATAAAAATATTTCTAGTAAGTAATCCTATTAATTTTTCTCAATTTCAGTAATATACTACATATTATATATTCATGGGCATATTCATAAAAATTTAAATGAATTTGAAATGTGTTTTAGTACAAAAATTCCATACAAAATTTTTCTAAAATTCATTTCAAATACGTTTTAATTATTAGTATTTATTAAAAAGGTAAATCCAGGAAATGTTTGCCAAAAATGTGTTATTTTATGTAATAATAAAATTTTTTTATTTTTTAAATTTATTTTTCGATTTTCGAATATTAGTTTTCATACATCACTATTCCAGAAATTACAACTGAACATAACGGCATTGCCAGAATAAAACACCTAAATTCCTTACTACATATAAAAGTTAACGTACTGTTTTTGCATAAACTTTTTTAACAAATGTATGGAAGTGTTAATGTGTTTGGTAACTAACATAAGCGTTAAAACTCAGGTAAGAATTTTTTTTGGATACGGCCCAAGTATGTATATTACACGTAGCAAGGCAGCTTTAATATGTAGTAAAAACATCGACATGTATTTTGTTGGCAGAATTTACAAACATTTGTCACAATTTTGTTTGAAAAGCAAGGAAGTCTATGTGTTTTCGACAAATTTACGCAAAGGAAATGAAAGACAGGTGTGCTTATACCACTACTGTATTAAAGCTGCCTTGACACCTAGTTTAGAGATATTTTTCCTTAAAAAACAACATTAAATTTTAGGGCTATTTGTCTTTCTAGAATTTTTTTGAAGGTAAAAAATTACCACAATTATTAAAATGCTAAATGGCGCCAAAAACACTATTAGCAATTATTAATAAGGTGTGTTCCACGAGATCTCGGACTAGTTCGGACTAATGAGCGTAAAAAGCAAATTACTCTCTAAATTTGTAAATTTTACCCAAAACTGCCGCAACGCAAAAAACCACAATTGTACATCTTGCAATAAAAGTGCTGGTTACTTTTTAGATTACAGTATACTTTAGTGATTTTAGACGCTTAAAATGCATAACATCATATAAACAAATTATATGCATTATTGGCAACAGCTGTAAAATTAAAAGTAATGTAAAATTTTCAATAGATTTTTATGGTACATATTTATAAAATTAAAAGCCAAATAATAATTTCATGTTCTGTTTACAACTTCACAACGTTATTTTTAGTATGGACTACCTTCCATTTTGCTTTTAAATAATTTTTAAACAAAAACTTTTTTCCAGTTTGCAAATTTTCTGATTACATTTTCAGTTTCACATGTATGTAAACATAAAATAGCTGATTCTAGTCCGAACTTACCCAAAGAAAAAGTTCGGGCTAATTTGTACAGGAAATGAAAAAAATTACTCTCTCATTTTCTCTCAAAATTGCACAAAAATTGTTACGTGGAACGCTTTTGGACTACTTTGGACTAGTTCGGACTGTTTCGTTATTCACGTGGAACAGACCTGTAAATATCCGCATGGAATTGCATAATAAACTATCAGAAATGTTTATTGTAAAACCATATATTTTGCTTGCCCTCTCTATTTGAAACTAATTTTGAATGAAGTTTCATTATTGGCGATTGTGGCTTTTAAATAAGTTATATCACAATCTTATTTATTTATTTATTATTATTTTTTTTTTCTTAATAAAATTTTTTATTTCAAATTCAAAAGAAAACTTTACACAAGGTACTTAATGACTATGAATGAATATTACTAATATTTGGGATAATTAAAAGGGTTAAACAACTTTGGCGATTTATAATTTTTGTTGTGTTCAAAAATTTGTATACAATAATAATAAAAGAATATTATGTAATATATTTACAAAAGTCAATTTGTTATTAATTATAATTTCAATTTTTAGATATCAATAATTATATTAAATAGACTCTTAATATTGTATATAACTATAAATACAAGATATGTTTGAAAGTGTATATTTCGTATTTGTAATTGTGTGTTGTATGTACATATGTACGTATGTGATTGTGTTGTTTGTATGTGTTTAAAATATGGCCTAATTTAGTTGCTAATATCACAAGGAGATCGTATATTAAAAACATAAAATAAGTCTATCAAGACTTGAAACAAAATTTACTTAAACAAAAATACAAAATAATTTTTAAATAAAAAAAAAAACAAAAGATATTGTAAGAATTAAAATTGAAGTATCTTACGAGTATAACTTCTCAATTAATTAAAGGCACATTTGTTGGTTTGAGCATTTGAAAAACAAGGAAAACTTAGAGCTACAAACTTAAAATAATAAATAATCTTTATTTTATTTCGTATAAAAACTAATTGATTGGCACGAAGAATTCACTTGATCATATAGAAAATTTTACAAAAACAGTAAGAAAACGTGTTAAGCTTTAAAAAAAGCCTTAAAGTAGGCAGTTATTAGTAATTCCCACAAGTCGCCCTTAAAGTATGCTTTGTTTAAATAGCTTTTAATTGGATATTTTCTTGGTTAAACTTATATGGTTTACTGGCGACTGTATAACTTTTTTTAGACTTAAATTTCATAAATTTTCTTGCAACATTTTCCTAAAGCTATAAAATCCAAACTTTCTTATATAATAAACTAATAATTATGTTAAATAATATGGTTTTGTAAAGATTTGTTATTGAAAATATAACATTGGTTTTACTTTCCACATTGGCCTCCAGCATGTTGGACACCGTCAGGCCGGAGAGCACAAGATTTGTAGTTATTTTATGAGCTTGGGCTGCAATTAAATTTGAAATCTTCTCAGCCTCTCTGATACAGGCCTCTATTTGCATACGTGTAGGCGTATTAGTTCTAGGGACAATGGCTACAAAGATGCCCACCTCCATGGTCAGAAAACCAGTCAATTGGCATTCACTGGTTTGTATCAAGGTATCCAATTCTCTGAGCACACTGTGCAAAGTAAGCAAATCTTTGTGCTGGCCTTTTAAAGCATACAAAGCACGATCAATTTGTTTACGCGAGTAGATAATACGAAAAGCTCCTGCACAAATGGGGCAGCAGGCACCGGGAGGTATTATAGCGCGGCAATAGGGTGAAGCTATGCTGGCACATTTGACTTGGCGGCATCGTTTGCGTTCCAATTCATTTGTTAACAAGCCCACTTCACGACACCTGCCCTTATAGTCCACCAAAACATAATCCGCCCAGGCAGCACATTCATGCGGGTAATCCACACCATTTATGGCACACACTGGACCTTTCCAGCTACAACCACGACTGCAGGAACCCCAGTAAGAAAAAGTGGTTTTGGCATTTAACAAATCGCATGCAGTTTTATAGGTAACACCTTTCGAATCACACACAGAGTGCTCACCTTTGGCACAAGGTAAAGTCTGATTAACTGGAATATTAAGACAAATATTTAAGTAACTAGATCTTAGAAAATTTAAAGTGCTTACTAACCACACTTGTACTGTAAACAGGGTCGGTGCATAGTAGACAAACATATTTGGCTATGAGGCAAACATTGAGTATAGGGAGGACAGTGATAAGTACCGGGCGTACAAGGATTCCATACTGAGCAGGCTCCATATTCTAAGTCGCTATCCTGAACTCCCAGACAACGTGCTATACATAAGGAAGGATAAGTGCGGCCATTACTGCCACATACTGGTACATAATGCGTGGGACAATTGCAGGGCAAACTTGTATACGATACATCTGTGTAACCTAGTGAAAAGAAAAAAAGTGAAACAAGGGAATATTTACATGTAACAAAAACAAAAACTTGAATAATAATTCTTTTAAATACATTTCAACCAAATAGTTCTTCAACTTTAACTTTTAATCTCCATCGGTTTCCTGCTACTAAACCATAAAAAGAAATTTCCTGAATGGTTTTTAAACCCACATTTACAACAAATGTTATAGCATATTTCAATATTACATATTTGATGATACCGAAAAACAGTAGTATATTTTCCACCTATTGTAATCAGAATGAAAACTTTTCATCGGGATAACGAAACTATTTCATAAAACAATAAAAAATCACAAAATTATTGAAGTATTTCGTTGCTGTAAACATTGTTTTGTTTCCGCTGATGAAGAACCTACATCATATTGAGGTAATAGATTTATTGAAATAATGAACTAACGACGTTGGATCAATGAATATTGTAGTTTTTTTTAATGAATTACATTAATTTTTTCATGAAAAAATATTAATTTTCTGAACAAACACAGTCGTTGGTCTAACGCAAACTTTTGTAATTTAAATTTTAACGCATTAAGTTTCATTAATCTAACGAAGACTGACGTTGGCCACGTTGGTCAAAACTAATGAAATTTACAAAGAAATTCTTTTCAGCGTATGTAAATAAAACGTATGTAAATATAACGAAGTTCACTTGAGTACAATAGCGTCACAGCAGTCACTAAGAGGGAAGCACGCGGCTAAAAAACAGTGGAAGTGACGCAGGTCTTTGTGAAATACTGAAGGCAAATTGAGGTAGAGAGGCTTTATCGGTATATAGCTCTCCTCGTTAGGAATTTATTCTTAAAATGAGACTTTCACAGCCAGAAACACGCCGTAAGTGTCATAAAAGTTTGCGGAACGTGAGAGGTGCAATGAACATGTACAGAAATATAAGTATGGAAATCTAGAACCGAGTTTCGGAGCTAAACGAATTGTTTAAAGTAATAGAGAGTTATAGGAGATATTGGAAACCTGCTGAGAAGGATAAGGAAGAAACTAAGAACACTTTCGGAACCACCACGAACCAAAAGAATAATTCTGGAGAGAAAACAGTCCTTATGGTGAAAGATAAGGATACTACATCAAGCCCGGTAGACTTAAATCCTGCAAAGAAATTGCAAAACAAATATTCCGGAAACCCCGCAAAGACAGCGGTGCGGGACCTAGAGAAGTCTAAGGCTAAAGGGTCAATGGAACCGGAAAAAGTAATAGGAAATAAAATTCGGTCGAAAAACTCAAAGACCGTTTAGAGGTCGTCATAATAAAACTATTAGAGAGTTGAAGTGCTCCAGGCAAAGAGTGAGGTCAAAAGAAGTAGATAAAGCCGTCCATTTTATTTGTAACAAAAACGTGTGCAATTATTATTGTTATGGGGAAAGGTAGTACTAAAGATGAGTTTCACGACCGACATCCTAGAAAGTACTCAGAAGGAGACTTCTGCGGTCGCACACCTTCCAATTTAGATTCTAGACCTGCCTGCACTTTCAACGGTTGTATAAGTTTTAACTGCAGTTATAAAAGTAATAGATTTGCTGGTGAAAAATGTAATAGCGCATATAACTGCAACCCTCAGCAGGAGGCAGCGAGGAGCTTTCGTGATACCGGTGGCAGGTGTAAATAAATTGATGCAAACCGGACGCATAAAAATTGGCGCAACAAACTGACATATCGTAAACAGGTACCTCAAAGAGGCAAAAGGTTGATACTTTGGAATTAACCATACGAATTATGAATGCCAAGAATCAACCGAAAACAAAAGGTAATTTGTATACGATTTGGTGAGATAGGCCAGCTCCTGAAAATTTACAAGACCAAACCAAAATGCTGTTTCTGCTCAAAGGTGGAAAAGAGCTCCAAGTTCACTTGTTAGGAACTTAAAGCTGCAAGTGAACAAGTAATAAACATGAAAACTCTATGGAGAATGGCGGGTGTTCTTTTGTCGCTAACTACTATCGAAGAGGAAGCGGTCATTACAATGATAGCGAACTATATACAAGAAGGGAAAGCAGCATATGGTTCAAATATGACACAGAGACAGCAGAATTTAGACACCGGGCAGCAAGATTGTGCCACCAAAGGAAAACAGAAAAGGGAATGATTACGCGAGGGTGCAGGCCCAGACGTTTATACTGGTAAGCTGCTACCTTGCCCCAAGTGATAATATTAATGATTTCCAAGAAATATTGGTCGGATATAATTCGAGATATTGAGGTGCCCATCTTAGTTGCGGGAGAATTTAACTCCAGGCATTTAGAATGGGGAATGGATACCACTAACTCAAGAGCCAAAAAAAAAATACTTCAGATGGTGGCTAGAGCTGCACTGATTCTGGCAAACCTATGGAGCATATGTAATTTTAGATGCCGTAGTTCGGCAAAGGTAAAATGCTGTATTGAAATTTCTTTCCACTTTGGAAAAATTTGCTAGTTGTAAAGAATAATTACTTATTATTATTATAGAATTTCCCGCTTACTAATCATGAAATTGTTTAAGCGGTAAACATAACTCAGAAACTTTGAGTAGAGGGCTTTTAATATCACTGTTTATCTTATAGTACAGACGTAGCTCAGCCTAGTTGAGATTTAGAGTAATTATGTTCGCCATGTATAATCAGGTTGGTTGAAAATTTTATGCAGGTAAATATGTGTATACCTACCTGGAATTTTGCATTGTTTTTTGGTGCAGGTTATTTCCTCCGCATAGCAAGTGCACAAATTACATTCCAAATAAAAGGAGGTGCCATGTTTAATTTTTCTACCGCCCGGCAGAACGCAATTTTCATAAGAAACACTCGGCAAAGGTTGGCAATGTTCAATGCGTCCTTGCAAGCCACAACGGCAAACTTTAAACCCACCTCGATTGGCTGTCAATTGTACAGGTATGCGTACATAAGCCCCGAAGGGCACTAAATAATTTGAAGTTTCTCCCAAAGCACAGCCCGGTATGCATTTGTAGCCTGACGTGCCATTACGAGCCGATAAACAAACTTCGCTGGCATTACAGGGATGTCCACGACAGGGGGAAGTTATTTTGTGATGACCTCCCGTCTCTTTGGGAGCATCACTTTCCTCTAAATAAGGTCTCAAAGAGATGCAAGGTATACCCTCACCTTCTGGATGCAGTCTAGCACAAATGGCATCAGCATTCAAAGAAGTATTCATGCGTGTCCAATCCATGCACTCGCTCAATATCTCATAACAGTTCTCACGACAGATGTGATTATAATGACCCTGTATTGAACAAGGTTTTATTTGTAACACACAAGCAATGGCCTTCCATTTTTCTGGTGAGCAACGTGTCATATTTTTAATGGGTAAATTGATGCCTGGCAAGCTAACAAAACCTCTTTGTTGCCACATCATTAAATCGGATTTCGCCGCCATGTCGGCTTCCATCGTGCAGCTACGAAACAGTTCCGTAGGACGATTATTAAAATTCGTACAAAAGCTTAAGCCATCACAACCCAATTCACAGGGTTCATCCACTTCATCGATGCATTGACGCAGTTCCAGTTCATTCGGTTGCATCAAGCAGGCGCTTTCAAAATTATTCATTGTGTTTGTCCAATCTGTAGTATAGGTTTGTGAGCACAATCGACGACATTTTGTCGATAAAGCTTTTTCACAGCAGTGTAGCTTGGCACCATCTATACCCAAACGATTTATCTGCGATACCTCCGATTCTTGGTTACTTGTTATAACAGCTGGCACGAAAATTTTGCGCTCTGCGGTGAAAAAACACTGCCATAAAGGCAAGTGAGGTAAAACAGTGCCACAACCACCAGCTTCTAATTCTCCTATAATTATATCTGTACTCTCGGTGGTATTAAGAACGGAGCGGCAAGTATTTCGACAATTTTCATTGTCGGAAAAGTCACAACAGGGTAAATCTGAAGTAGAAAAACTATGAGCGTTAAACAAGAAATGATTATTACTTTTTACCTGTTGAACACTTACATTTGTGCGAGTTAGTAACGGGCGTCATGTCCGTAACATTTTTTACGCATTGTAATACATCGCTATTCTTTTCACCACATATTTCATGCAAACGCTTACGATTATTTCTTTTGTGGGCTGTATGCGGTTCAAAGATATCACGGCAAGCCTGGAATGAGGGAAAACAAAATAGGAATTTTTAATCACTTATTCGAGATTAAGTTTTATAATATAAATAAAGCACATTTTTTGCACCCTAAAATTCACACGACAAATTAAAGAATATATCTATAATATCTATATCCCACGCACAGCGACAATCTTTCCAAAAGAGCTAGTCTATCGTTATCGTTTAATTCCTGGTTGTTAATCTTTGGATTTAAAATGTTATATATAGCTTCCACAAATTTAATAAGTCCCAGCATGATAAGGTTGTTTGGGGACTTCCGAAAGCCCTCAGAACGGGGACCAGCAATTGCCCGAGGATTTTCTGTTTTACCTACCATTCTGGCGCTGATCGTGGTTGAGGCGCCTGAATCTTGGCTGTGGTTGTGCTTTAGACCTAAAATCGAAGAGAGGAATTATTTGTATTCCGTGATAATTATCGGGATTTTGGGGAACTATTATAGTCCCTGAGGTGCTGTTATCTTCAAAAATATACTTGTGATGTGAAAGCTAAAAATGATGGATGGACAGGAGACGCTTGCTATGGACTTCGGGGTACTAATTCGTGAAACCTTGTCTTCCATTGATTGTCTGACAGGGCTTAAAATGCCTGAGCTCTTCAGCAATTGGTTTTTTCGTATGTCTACCAATATATGACAAAAATTTGAGACCTGTGTCTGCCTTGCAAGAAACATGAGGGCGCAGATGAGATAGTTCACCCGGTGAAATTGATCCACTTTTAGATTACGCCGTCATGGTATGTGCTGAAGCAAACCAAATACCCAGCTGTACGCATTGTGATCTTAAGTAAAAACGGAGTACATACTTCTTTGGCTTGTACCGAAGATGTAGTGCTTGTGAATTACTCGTATACGGTTTGATCATACCATATATGTTTGTAGTTGTGTACAATAAACATTTACATAGGTGTACAACTTAGCTTCTGCCGTTTCTTTTTTCTCAAATTCGAAGTTTTATTGCAAAAACCCGGTTATACATTTATAACTCAAAGTATTGTCCATTGCTGGCCACGATTTACTCCCAGTTTTCGGGCACCGTTCAAGTCTGGCGTTGAAAAAACTAGTAATATTTTGAAGTGATCCGCAAATCGGTCAAATTTTTTACTTCTTCATAAGACCGGAAGTGCTAGTCAGCCAGGCCGTGTTCCTGTGTCGAAAGTGGTAGTCCGAGGGAGCAACACCTAAAGTATACGACGGATGGGATAGGACTTCCGATTTCAACGTTTTCAAGTATGCTTTGACCATTTTCGCAACATGGGGTCTAGTATTGTCATGTTGTAATATCACTTTATAATGTCTCTCTGTCTTTCAATTCTCGACTCAAACGCATTAATTGCGTTCGACAACGATCTCCTGTGATTGTTTCATTCGGTTTTAATAATTCATAATGCACTACGCCGAGCTGACCCACCAAATACTGACCATGACCTTGAAAACGTGAATACTAGGTTTGGCCGTCGACGAGACAGCATGGTAGGGATATCCCCATGAGTTCCTGCGCTTGGGCTTATCGTAATGAACACATTTTTCGTCCCCAGTCACAATGCGATGCAGAAATTGGAATAGGTTCCGCCTTTGTATTGTAAGCAGTTGTTCACAAGCAAACAAACGCCGTTCAACATCTCTCGGCTTCAACTTGTACGGCACTCAATTTCCTTGTTTCTGAATCGTTCCCATGACTTCCAGACTTTTGAAATGGTTTGTTGCCTCATTCCCAGTGATTCTGCCAGTTGTTGTTGCATTTAACATGAGTCTTGTAATGCCTTCAATTCTGCTTCTTCGAAAATTTTCTTTCATCGCCATGCTGGTCTTCGACGTCAAAATCACCATTCTTGCAGCATTGAAACCACTCTCGGCATGTTCTTTCACTAATAGTGGCCTCACCATCGAAATTTAAGAGCATTTGATGAGCGTCAGCCGCAGTTTTCTTTATATTAAAGCAGAAAATGAAAACCTTTCACGAGTGTTTGACGAGAGCTTCGACCTTTAATCGAGACTAACTATATGACGCAGACACAAATCGATTAATATTCCGATGGCGTTATGTTTAAAAATACCTAAGCTTGTTGTATGCCATCTAAGGTCTATTTATTCCGACTAACACTTATCGCCACTGCAAAAACGGCGGAAGCAAATTTGTACACCTAATATTTAGGCAAATAATTTATTACCTATTTTGGCAAATAAAAACAAATTTCGTATCTGGCAAAACTTTAATTTTCTCTTAAACAAAATCAAAGTACTCATATATGTTGTATGTAAATCTATTTTTAATATAAAAGAGGGCGGTGGCTTTAAAATAATGTTTTTTAAATTAATAAACCCACCCACTTAATGAAAATTTACTCACTAATGGCTAAAGTGCTTAAAGTATAAAATTAGACAGACAGCCAGCCAGTCAGCCAGCACTCAATTGACAAACTCAACAGTTGCGATCAAACAAACGTGCACATTTTGATGACGATATTATTGTACATATTCACTTACCTGCAAACATTCTGAGGTGCGTGCATTGCCACAACAACGATCACCGGCCTCCTGACGTTCGAAACATGCAAACATGTGTTGTTCATCACTTTGGCGGCATGCATTGATCAATTCACCGGTAGACGATGATGTGGCACAAGCATTGCTGCAACGCGGCGATACACCCAAAGCACAACAGCGGCGTCCAGACCACTGAGAACCTCTTGCGACAGCTGTGAATTAAACGAAAATACATATGTAAATACATACTTTACATAAATACATTATAGAACACAAATTAGAGAAAAGTGTGTATGAAAATAAAAATTAATTTATTTACGAGCAAGCAAAGAGAAATAAATAAAAGCAGCAGAAAAGAGAAAATCCCTGTCAAACGACTGTAATTTGTTTGTTTTACAAATTCTTTTTTTTTTTGTGTGTGTTTTTTTCGAGTTTGTGTAAATTGTCTTTGAAATTGATGACAGGCAATTAGATTTAAGTTTGTGTCTCTGACAACGATCACTTAAAGTGGCTGTTTCAGTTTTTGCTGTCGTTGAGTTGTCTTTTCAGTTTGTTTGTATTCGTTTGTATGCTGCCACACAAATAAATCACTTTTCAATTGATTGTGTATACTACCCTGTACGTACAAATCTAAAGCACAAGTGCCATCTCGACAGCCAGTCATTTAGTCAGTCAATTGGTTGCAACTTGCAAGTGTTTTCTTTATAAGTAGGCGTTTGCAATTTTCTCTCTTACAAGTGTTCGATTTCATTTGCTGTTTATTCCCAGCCAGATTTGCATGTTTGATTGGATAATCTGGATGTCTAATTCGCCAGAGCGCTGGTTAAATGATTTATTAACGCCATAACTGAACAAATATAAAGCAATACAATTTTATTTAATAAATCTATTAAAATAAGCAAGAAATCATTTAATATAAAACAGTTTTAAATTATGTTGACAGATTGTACAATCAAGTGGCAACAAGCATTCATTAAGAAAAAGAGGCCAGCCGCACTGCATGTTTAATCAGTTATTTCATAAATTGAAATTGTAAATAAACGATTTTTTATAAATTCTAATTGTTTGAAATTTCTTTTGCAGAAAAATATACACAATTGTGTTTGCTATTTCCTAGCTGTCTACAATTTATAAGTGCTAAACTAATTACCAAGTAGGCTGGGAAATCTTTGAAGGCGTTCACATTAAAAGTGTATTTCGTGCGTTTCGTGATTTTTTTGGTCAGCCAAATCAACTAAATGTGTTCACAATCGGGAGAATTGTGTGAAAATATCAGCAAATAGGATCTGTAAGAAATACGAAAACACTTGTGTGTTGGAGTGGTTGGAAAAAAAATATTCACTTCTATTGTAAATAGTCATTCCCATGAAAAAATTTCCCATTTCCCAAAATTGAAATCGTTAATACTTATCCCCTAGAAATGAATTCCCATTTTCCATGTGTAATTCAGTTTGTAATAATAACAATAAAAAAAAAATTCACATTCAGCCAAAGTTCACCCAATTGTAAACATTTATTTCCCTCGTATTTATCCATGAGGGCAAACCGCTTAAGAGTTCGGGCCTTCTAATTCTTTCTATATGCAATTTCCCAACAGTCAATAGAACACAGGGCTTAATAAGTTGGTAGACCCAAGCCCACTAAGAGCATCAGTTCTTAACCAACTCACCCGTCTAATCATCACCCCTGTTTTTTTACAGTACAGGTATCTGTTGCAAGGCAATAGCACCTCGGAGGTTATTACCCCCGAAAACCGGCATGCACTAAAGTTATCAGGGAAACTAAATCCCCTTCCTGCAGTTTTAGGCTTAATCAACCCTGATCAGCGACGAGATGGTCTGCAAAACATAACCTCCCGGGGGCTTTGCTGATTCCCGTTCTGCCAATTTTAATTCTTGGTAAGGGTTTCAAAAGGCCAACACAACATAAGTTAAGTGGATTTCTAGAATCTAATTTGCTACAACAAACAAGGGACTCTAACCCTCTATGCCCCAGAAAGCAGAGTACCCTGGTTTGGTGTATACTAAAGCAAAACCTGCTTGTCAGCGGACTTTCACACAAAGGAAAATTTTACTTTGCAAAGTCTTAAGTTAGGTGGTGGTAAGAGGTGTGAAAGCTGTGCAAAGTATTCCCTAGTCAAGTGAAGGCTTTTGATTTCCCACGTCTTCCAATGCAAATAAATTATTAAATAATTTTTTCTTGTGAACTTTTCATTCCGCATGTCTTCAACGCAAAGTACAGAAGTTAAACATATGTTAAGTACTTTGAAAGCAATCAGTTGCGACAAATCTCAAAGACTATTAGGTGTACAACTTTGCTTCCGCCGTTTTGTAATATACGGCTGCCGCGGTAAGTGATCATCGAAATAAATAGACCGTAGAGGTCATACGATGAACTTAGATATTTGAAAACATAACGCAAAGGAAATATTGGTAGATTTGTGTCTGCATTATAAAGTTATTCTCGATGAAACATATCAGCTTATGAGCCAAATTCTCGTCATTTACGGGAGATTTTAATTTTCTCAATTTTTAGTCTTTTTTGATTTGCCTTCGGCAGTCTTGGCCTAAGGATCGTTATTACAACTCCTCATTAGCTAATATATAATTTGGTGATTTTTACAACTATCTTTGAGCCTTGGAAGCATAATGATGCCAGTAAGATGAATTAATTACAATAATTATAATACGATTACTAGGAGCTACCCTACTAATCAGTACACTTACAAAGATTGAACTATATATTCCATTATGTTAAATAAAATAATGAAAACTAAAAAAGCAAAATGCTTTAGTAATACCATTCAAACACAAAAAGGAAGCATTTCCTTTTCACACGTCTTTACTGTTTTTAACAAGATTTTTATTGTTACGTTTTTGCCTTTTAAAACGCTCTTGCGGGCTCTTCAGTTGCAAAAGAAATAATGACCCCAATACATTTTCGTTACACAGTATTTAAATAATTTATAACTTTATTTACACTTAATACCACTATGTGTGAAAACACTACACTTACTAGACTGACTATTCTGATGACTGTATTGCACAAAGGTTAAAACTGAACTGTCTCTCTGTTCTCTACAATCATTATGATCTTTCTAGTTATTGTTAATTCCAGAATCAGATGTACAAATATAGTTTTTATGCATATACACACTCACACACACTTGCTTGCGAACAGTAAGAAAGCAAAAACAACAAGCAGCGTATAAGGAAATACTAAGAACGCAAGAACACCAATGACATCATTTGTAGTAGATTTAGTTGGTATTTTGCGTTCATGTATGTTTGCTTGTTTGTGTATTATGCTTTTAATTTTATACTGGCTGCACGATGGGTTAGATGTGATAAAACAACTTAAATGAATTGGTAACAAAATAAATGAATTGGTTGGTACGATTTGTAGGAAACATAAAAACCAGCTATATACATATGTATGTACATATATATAATTTTTTTTATTGATATTAGTAGCTAATAAAGTAAATAATAATAAACTCGAATGATTAATTATAATTAATAAATTAACATTTTCCTATTAAATAAAACTATAAGCTTCAGCATTCTTCATATCAAATACTTGAAAGAAAACTATAAAAAATGAAAATATTCTAAATATTTTGCCATAAGCTTAAAATGTGACAAACAAAATTTTATTTATGAACACCAAAGCGCTGCCAATGAAAAGTTATAGGCAGGCATTGTGCCAACAGCCACCAGAACAAACAAGCGCACAAAAAAAAAAAAAATGGAAAACAAGCAGTCAAACATTTATTATTTTAAGATCTTAAAAATTCTCATAAAAACTTCATTTTAATAGCGCTTTTTCAAAGATAAGTAAACAAACATTGTAAATTATAAGAGGCAATAAAATAAAAACAGGTGGCGGAGAAATTAGTAAGCCAACACAGATTTCTATTGTTGTTTAAGAGCCGATGAAATTGTTTACGAGGACATCTCATATGCTGCCAGATCAAATTGATTGCTGCAGAAAATGTCTGGCATGCAGACAAGGAGAACAATTTCATTCAAAATGTATTATTAAGGATATTTCACTCCTGTTGAAAACTAGATTTATAAAACAAAATTATTTAGTACAATATTAATTAAGGCCTGATCAGACTATTATACAAGTATAAATACTTTCACTCGATTTTGTGAGATAAAAGTCTAAACACATTTCTTGCGACTGTCTAAAAGTCTAACGTAAATTAGATTTTGCATTCACACCATCACACTTGATATAAACCAAAAAATTTGAGTAAAAAAGAAAACCGCGGTTCATATTTTTTTATTTATTCAGCAGAGAGATGTGCCAACATAAAACTTTACACGGCGGCAGGTGAGCTCTTCGTCGTAGGCGGTAGACGTGCCGGCGTTTGAAAATCTTTAGCAGCTAATATAATAATTATGTAAAACAGATCCAAATTTAAAAGCACCAAAATATTTTATGTTCTACATACAGCATGAGCAAAATACATTTATATACGACAGCTAAATCCGAAATTTCGAGCTTTCTTATAACGACAAAAAATACTATCGCTGACGGCACGACATCGGCTAATAAATAGTCGGCTAGTAAATCTTTTTACAGCTGGTTTCCTGAAAAACACAACCCTGATTCAATGAAAAGTATTATCGTTTTGAAAAGTTTCAAAAAACAAAAAAGTAGTATGAGATGTCAAATTTTTATCGTATTATTTTTCGTATGTCAGACTTGCACGTATTATTTGAATTTTTGACAAGTATTAATACACAGTATAATAGTCTAAACTGGGCTTTAGATGCTAGCATTTCTACCAGGGTGACCTACAAACAAGAAATGTATTTCTTTTAATAGCTGTTATAAAAAAAATGGCTTGTCTCTTTATTAGTATTGACGTAGTCTGGTCACTTTGCCGGACGAATAAAAATACAACGTTATACCAATCAAAAAATATGTTATGTTTCGTAGCTATCTATATGTTTTGATTGGCATAAATATTAGTAGTTATTAATGTAAACTAGTGGGAATCCCCGGTCGACGCAACCGACTGTATTCTTTTGTTTTACAGCTGTAAATTTGAATTGTTTTACTTCAAATAATGGGATATACTTACATACTCGTATATGGGATATATAGTTGTATATTATAATGATACCCCAACGAGTAATGTATGGGTTTGGCCAACACTGGTCAAAATGCTTATGTTCTGACAAATCTTACATTTTTTTGGGATATAGATAGAAAGTTAAAGATGCCACTTGGAACCTGTAAAACCCAGGTACAGCGTAAACTTTTAGGAACTACTAGGACATATAGACTAGTGAGGCTACATATCTGATATTGAGACAAGCATGATCTAGTTATGATTATAAGAGAACTAATATCCTGACGGGTCTGCCTCTATAGCGTGTACTTCTAGAAACATCATAGGACATATAGTCTAATGAGGCTACCTATCTGATATCGAGGCAAAAATGACCTAGTTATGATTATAGGAAGACTAAGTTTACTCCCACTGAGGTTACGTATTATAGCGTTTCTTCTGCCAAGGAACTGTTACATGCGACTACGTGTTATATATTTCGTATAATGACTTCTGTAAAAATTTTAGAAATAAGGAGGAGGAAGAGCTTGTTGAAAAGCCTGTCGTTGTCTGGTAATGTCGTATACAATATAAGAGCGATACTGCATAAATCTTGCAAAAATATTGGAATGCGTTACAGATAGATTAGACTTCTTATTAGATCCTCTGGTTGGTTCTGATCTGGAGCGGTACTAATATGCATATCATCTGCAGATAACACAACACTATCAAATTGTATCCTAGATGGTAGCCTGCTCAAACTAACCTAACATATCCTAATCATAATTTTTAGTTTGGCAAAAGTGTTACTTCGTTCAAGTTTTTATCTATTTTTTGTCTGCAGTATTTTGTTATGAGCATGAAACTTTCAAACAAAGATTGACATATGATGACCAAAACCATCACCAGTATAGATGCTTAGCAATATGCATGGAAATTGATGTTGGAGGTGGCGCAAAATATGAATATAACCACTTCACATTAGTCATATGCAGTGTTAGATATGATGATCATAACAGCTGCATGATTAATGGAGACTATTAGTAAGGGACATTAAGACTGTCAACAAACTAGCAAAACTAGTCTTAGCACTTGTTAATGGAATTTATGAGCAGATTGATGAGTTCAGCAAACAGTTTAGAACGCTTGTGAATGCAGTTTATGAATAGGCTAATGAGTTCGGCAAACAGTTTAGAACATCGGCTGATTGGAGACTTTTAGGTGACATACGCAAATAAAAATGATGATTATTTTCTAATAGAATATCGTGATTAGTTTTTCGATGAGCGCAACTGCCAGTGAAGTATCTTGCTTTTTTATTTATTTTGTTTTTTTTTTTTTTTTGAGACTTTATACATACAATTTTTGTTTTATCATATATGTTAAATATTATACCTTCAAGCGTTTTATTCATGCAGCTCCAGAACTCCAATTGCATCGAAGGGCAATATTTTTTCAACTCCAAACGCATGCCACGACCATTTGTATCGGAAAGTGAAAATTGCGCCAAAGATAACTGAAATATAAAGAAAAGTTAAACTATTAAGTTTTTTATTCGCTATTTTTAGCTTCTACCATTTATACCAATAAAAATTATAAATAGCTTGTTTTCTATGTATGTTTCCCAGCTATCTATATGTCGACATTTCATAGGAACTACCCTAATCATCAGTAGACTTTGGAAATTTTTGAAAGATATTCTCAAACATTCAACTTTATATCCCAGCAATATAAATAAATTGCTGAGAATTTAAAAGAAAAATGCTCTAATAATATCTGTCAAAACACAAAAAACAAGCCTTTTCATTTATTCACCTCTCTAACATTTCTTTACACTTTTCAAACAAATGAACAACCGTTGGTTGCTACGATTTGCTTTTTGAAAGTATCGAAAAGCAGAGAACAAAAATTCAAACAATTAAGTTTTTTATTCGCTATTTTTAGCTTCTACCATTTATACCAATAAAAATTATAAATAGCTTGTTTTCTAGAAAAATTAAAAATTTGTATATAGTACAAAAAATACTTTTAGTTTTTGTTTACTTAATAAATTATTGCAGATTGGATTTTTTATTGAAAAAACCAGAACTAGATTTACATAGATACATATGCGTATACTCGCATATATACAATTTAATTATTATGTTTGTGAAATTGGTTCATTTAGTTTAATACACGTTGTTAGTTAAGGCCCTGATTCACTATCCTACACGATCGTACGATTTATTCCCAGGAAACTGTTTCAAAAGTCTGGCCGACTTGAAAAAATCGCTTCAAAATGGCGTTGCAGGCCACACTATCAAAAAAGTATAATTGCAATAATTTATATACACTATAAAATAATTAAAAACTTATTAACATATAAATTTTACATTGCTTAAATTTTTTTCTCGAGGCACCAACAATATTCTCATATTTTTCACAATATATACCACACCGATCGCACAGAAACCATAATGTTTTGAAAAGTTTCATGAGATTTTTCAAATCGCACGATTGTCAAAAACTCTGTCCCACGGTTGAATTTTTAGTACTTTTTAAGCACACATGCTTTATTTAGTAGATCGCACGATCGTGTATGATAGTGTAGCAAGGCCTTTAGTACGATAATTTTGCTAAAAAAACGGTAATTTTTTTAAGGTCGTAGAGTACTTTGAAAATAAAAGTTAACATCACTGTTCATTTATACAAATTATCTCTCAAGAAAATAAGCTCTCTGCATTTCTCTCCCGTTTTTAGTTTGTTGTGTTTCATTAACCATTTCGTTCCTTATCACAATTGTTTTTCTGATATTTAATTGATCTTACTAGAACGTTGTTGGTTGGCACATGCATTCAAAAACTCATTTCATATGTGGTTGGTTTCTTTTTCTTCAGTTTGAAATTTGTATTTTATGTGCGGCTGTTTATTATTTTTCCCTTAGCCAGCAAGTGTTTGGATTTGTACATATATTTATTGACTAGGTGCGTCTATAGAAGTCTTTTATTTTGTTCTCGGAATTTTTCTTATAACCAAACAAACTCCTGTTGTTTTTGTGATATTTATTTATTTTATATTTTTCTTTATATCTGATGTGTTAAGAATTCTTAATCAAGGCAATAATAACTTTTTAAGGAATATTTTAATTTTTTATTTTGATTTTACTGTTTGTTTGTTATTTTCCTTATAGACATTAAATTTTAATGTATTGCTTATGAATTTTAATGAAATACCTACGAGTAGTTATGATTGATGATTTAAATTAAAAAAGCGGGAATTAAACGAAAATTGTGTTTTTAATATTAGAAAGTGACTGTTTAAATGATAGACAGATTGTTAATCACTTTTAAACAAACCGTTAAACGGAAGTTTCTGGCTCCTTTTTTTTTTTGTTATTGTTATTGAAATAATCAAAAAGAAAACAATAAAAAAATAGCTGCTGAATTGACCACCTTTGTTGTAAAAGTGATTCTAGTCTTGTACAAAAATATGAATTTATTTTTATTATTAATTTCATAAATAAATTACTCAATTAGCATAAATATAATCAAGCCTAAAATCGCCTCCATACTTTTGTAATAAACCACAAGTAGCTGCCACATGCATTAAACAACAACGTCATGTTTAATCTATGCGCAAGCGCGCCACTCTTTCACCAGCAAACATTTTAGGGTAACATCAATTTCAACTGCAGACTTGTACATTAGACGTTGGCCGAATCATATAGAATCCGTCTTATGTTGGGTAGAAAAAGGTGGCGGATGACGTCAGCGTTTTCATTAATCTTTGAAATCCGTATATACTGTACAATACAGTATCAGAAACATTTAATGAATGCTCATTCTAATGTTTTTTGAAATCTAACACTTGATGTCTAATTGATTACAGCATATATCTAGAATAACATACCAATACACTTTTGGAAAGTTTATCGAGCAGAGAAGCTGTAACCTTTCGATGATTCCAAAAGGCGAAAAGTCCTGGATTTTGCAGCTCTTTTGTGGAAATTGTTTAATTGCTTCATAATTGGATCATATTTGCATTTTTTGCTACTTGTATAGTTTGGGTCCGGTATCAATCCCTTCATACCATATGCTTAGCTCTCATCTACATTTTAATGAAATGGCTGAACTGAAAAGAAAGCTAAACGGAGGCGGGCCAATAGGTATAACTGCAATATCGTCAGATAACTTGTTTTAATGAAAAGGACGCTGCTTTCTTTTATAAAAGAGCTAATGCATCCCGTTTTACGGACATCAACTCATAATAAATCTTGCTCTTGGGATGGGGGTAGTTCTCAATAACTGAAGTTATAGTTGTCAAGATACAAAATTGGATGAAACTGTTGGTACATTTATATCTCTTGAGACAGATTGGTCCTTGGCGTATTCCTAACTAGGACACTCTACTTTCTGTGAGGAGTAGGGAGCCTTCATTTGTTGTAGCATGTATAACTCTAGGGAGTCTCAGCATGACTTTAGGTTATTTTGGGACTTTTGGTACCTCTTACCTCGGGTTAATTGAAAGAATGGGGATCAGCACACCTCCAGGAGGTTCTGTTAGCAAGCCATCCTGACATTAATCGAAGTTGAGCTGGTTGGGTATGGTTCCATGCATGTGCATTATGGTCCATGGTATGTTTTCAGGGAGTGAACCTTGTGATAGTACATTCCATGGAATTGCCATTGCATTATGTCATCATGGCAGGTGGTGGCGCAAATTACTTACGCAGCCATCTAGGGATTTGCAAACATTACAAATTGGGGAACTTAAGCTATCGATCAAGCTCATTTTCCTCTCCGCGAATACTTGATTTAGCAAGCATCGTAGTTAAAAAAGTTGTCGTCTGACATTTTTTTAGACATATTTAATGAAAGAAATTAAAGCATAAATTAAAGTCCGTTGCTTTTCAAGTTGTTCTATAACAGTTATTGGTGTCTTGCTTTAAGTGTAATTGAGTGATCACGCTTACAGAGCGATTCACTTTACTTAACATACACTAAGACTTATGAGCTGTTCGTAGAACACAGACGAGCACTAGTCTAAAAAGTTTTATATGGAAATCACTCAAAAAATTGTGCAAATTTCATACAAATTTTATAGATGAGTTGCTCGTCTGAGTTCTATGAACAGCACGTAAGATGGTGTTTATGGGACACAAATGATTGATAAGTCTAGAAAATTTTTATGAAATATACGCCATACAAATTTGTAGACAAATCACTCATACGAGTCATATACTCGTCTACGAACATACCACATTTACTGCCTGGGCCACTATGTCACTCGACATCGATCGCTCGCATAGATACATGCATACCAAAAACAAAATTTTAAAATTTGTTTTTGTTTCAAATGTATTGTGGGCCAGGCAGTTAATTTACCGATAGTATTGTTGGCTGAAGTACTCCAAACTATTGACTAATATACACACAAAATTGCACTCATACCTAATTCTTTCTTCAGCATTTATTTGCTATTGGTAAAATTGATGGAAGAAGATTTTGCTTACAAGTTCAAGCAATTCAGATGAATTCAGCTATACATTTTAATATTCAGCTCATCATATTACTATTCAGCCAAACATAAATTCTTTTAAAAAAAAGTTTGGTATAGCTATTATACACTATTTTTCATATTTATAACAAATATAATTTTTTTTTTGCTATTTACTGATAGTAAAATTTTAAGTTTTATAAAAAACATATTTCAAGTCTTCATTAAACAAAACAACTACAAAATTGTTTGCTGGGTTATAATATGAATACTCCTATAACTTGTATGTTTTCTTAATGTTTCTATGAATTAAATTTTATGATTTCTTGTTTGCATTCGTTTCTGTACAGCAGGCGCCGTTTAACATGTCAAGACATTTTTTTAAATTGCTACTATTTAAATCTGCATACACGATTAATGATTAAACACTTTATAAAATTAAATTCAACAGCAGCTGGCTTGAGACCATTTTAAAGTAACACAACAATACAACTGCAAAAAATCTTGACAAAAATGTGGAAACTTTAAATTAAAGAAATATGGATTTTTATTACATTTTTTTAAATAAAAAACTGGGGCATTTTAAAACCAAACTTGGTTTGAAAAGTATTGGACTCCCTGTTAAGAGAATTATTTTTTGTACTTAAATACTTTTTCTGCAGTATTTAGAATTGTATCCAATTACGACTGCAAATATGGATGGCAATAAGTTCTCTGTTAATCTGTTTAAGAACCGCTGAATTGCATTTGTCAGATAAAATTTTCTATCACGTTAACACCGCAGACAAGCTACTGTCTGCAGATAACTATGATTTCAGAGCTGAAACATTTTGATGTCTGTTAAGATTAATCATTTTGTAATCGTATGACTTAAATAGATTTCATAATAAAAAATGATACTTATTTTAATGTTTATTGCATAAAATATTGCATAAAATTTGTTTTAACTTTCAACAAAATCTAAATAAGCAAATTTTTTTAGTTAAAATATATTTATTAGGGGAATAAAAGTTTTTATTGAATTGCTAAAAATTCTTTTAGCCAAAAATTGGCTAAGCAAAAGTTAAACCATACCTTGGTAATATTTATATTATAGCATATGGAATCAATAAATAAATTGCTTGCTGAGTTCGAATATCATAAACTTAATGTAAAAACTGCTGATTACGACTGCTTTCGAAATTCATCATGGAAAATTTTAGTGACAATAAAAATATCAATATTGTGTTCATAGTTATGTATATGTGTGTAAGCAATGATAACCAGCCCTTAAAGTCGTTGCTGAATCAGAATTTTCATCAGCTGAATACTGTATTTGTTGACCTGAATTGATGTTTAACATTTTTCTTTCAAAGTCTCTAAACATGCACTCTGCTGAATAAAACAATTTTTGCTGCTGAAACGAAAACTAACTGGTCTGGACAGGTTACTTTAAAGTTTTTATAAATTCAGCAGAATTTATAAAAACCTAATATTGTATTTGCCGAGCTGAACCGATGTTTAACATTTTTCTTTCAACATCTCTATACATTCCCTCTGCTGAATAAAGCAGTTTTTGCTGTTAACATGCAAAATTATTGAAATAGACAGGTTATTTTGACGTTTTTATAAATTCAGCAGACGAAAAACTTTGACAATACATATATTTTTATAAAACAAACTAAATAAAATTTGTTCAAAAAAAAAAAAATTATTTGGCAGATCAAACCATTGGAAACAATTTTAGCATTTATTTTTTATTATTTTTAGTTTTTCCTTTAGCTGAATACTGTATTTGTGAAGCTGAATTAATATTTTACATTTTTCTCCTAAAAGTTATAAATATGTACTTTGCTGAATAAACAAGTTTTTGATGTTATCAAGAAAAGTGAAAAAAATAGATGGATATTATTCTAGTTTTGTGAATACATTATAAAATGAAATATATAGGGCATGTTTTTATAAGAAAAAAAAATTAAATAGTTCAGCTTAAAAATAGTTATGTAGTTAATCAAATTGTTATAAGCAACTAGTTTTGCCACTTTGAAAATACTCTAAGTAATTAATTTCTGATATTTTGCTGCTTTTATGTAAGCTGAATACTGAAAATGTATAAGCTGAATTGATGTAAAGCAGTTTTTATTTTACCATTATGCATAATTTGCTGTATAAATAAGTTAAATTGTTATTAAGCAATTAGTTTTGTAACTTTACAAATATTTATATAGTTAATTTTGGATTTTTTCTAAGTTAGCACAAGCTGAATACCAAATTTGTCTACGGTCAAATATTGTTAAATATTTTTACCTGGCAAGTTTTTGCTATGAACTTTGCTGAATAAACAAATTATTGTTGTTAGTGCAAAACGTGACAAGAACTGACAGTTATTTTTAAGATTTTAGGTATTCAGCAGAATATATATTCTTTGTTTTGTAAAGAAGAAACTAAAAAACAGTTTAGCTCAAAAAATTATGCATCCGATCAATTAGTTATTCAGCAAGTATTTTTTAATTTTTAGTATAATTTATATAATTCAGTTTTACTAGTTTTCTGTTTTCAAGTATATAACAAAATCTGAACTTTAATAATTTGCACATAAATAACTGTTTTCAAGCAAAGGCAAACAAAACAATTATTCCAGAATAATAAAAAGGTTATTCAGCTCATAAAATAGCTATTCAGCGAAAATTGTTATGACTTTGTCAGTTTTTATTCATTCAACAAAAGCTGGAACTCTACAATTTTTTAGATATATCACTGATATCAAGCAAAATCAAACATAAAATATATTCAGCTAAAATATAAATATAATATAGATTGTAAGAAATATTATTTTTGACTTGAAATAGATAATTTTGCAAATTTTTACATTTTTATGTATTTAGAAGAATTTGTTGTTTTTTAACGATTGCATATTCAGCAAGAATATTTTCTTGTAAATTTTCAGTTTTTGCATATGTAGCAGATAAAAAATTCAATTTGTAAAATTTTTAAACAAAATGCTTATTTTTAAGAGTAAAACAAATAAGTATTTATTTTATTTATTTATTTTATTTATTACCAAATAATTACAATGTTATATGTTATTATTTAAAGAGCAATGGCATCATAGGCCTTCAGCTCCTTCAATGTTATATGAATATAAATTTGTTAAAATAGTTTCATAAGGCATTAAAATTTTCTTAAATTTTATCATAAATGTTGGCTTTTTTTAGGAATTGGGATATTCGTGAAATATTTTCTTTGGTTGGGATGGACAGGAAGAATTTTGAATCAGTGTTTCTAAAGATTTGATAACAAACAAGTAGAATCATTTAAACATGCTGTCTTTGTAATTCAGCTGTTAAAAACCTATTCATCAGTTATAATAATTTATATTTTTTCTACATATTATATATTTATTCAGGTTTTTTCGCAAATGCTTATAAGTTTTTAATTTTCTCTTGTTTTAAAGAAATAATAGTTGTAGTTTTTAAGTTATTGTATATTAAACAATAACTCTTGGTTGTAAAGTTTCAGTTTTTGTATATTCAGCAGGTAAAAAATAAAATTTTTTTTAAGTAACTCTTTATTTTTGTCAGTCAAGCAAACAAGTAAATTCAATTGAACATGTTGCCTTTGTTATTCAGCTATAAAAATCTATTCTGCAGATACAATAATCTAAACTTTAGCTTCTCGATATTATACATTTATTCAGATTTTTTCAATGTTGCCTATTAGTTTTTTATTTTCTCCGATTTTAAAGAACTAATAACTGTAGTTTTCTAGTTATTGCATATTAAACAATAATTTTCGGTTTTAAATTTACAGTAAATTCAATTGAACATGTTGTCTTTGTTATTCAGCTATCAAAAAACCTATTCAGCAGATATAAGAACCTAAACTTTAGCTTCTCCATATTATGCACTCATTCAGATTTTTTCAATATTGCCTATTAGTTTTTAATTTTTTCAGATTTTAAAGAACTAGTTATTGTAGTTTTTTAGTTATTGCATATTTTTGGTTGTAAATTTTCAGTTTTTATATATTCAGCAGATATAGAACTAAAATTTTTGAAAATACATGTATATTTTTGCGAGTAAAAGCAAACATGTACATTCAGTTGAACATGTTGTTTCTGTACTGATATTATCCAATCATTCAGCTTTTTTTAATACTGTCTATAGGTTTTTCATATTCTCTAGTTTTAAAGAACTAATAATAGTTTACGCTAATATTATTCAGTTTGCGTGGAGAATTCAAATTTCCTTGCAATATGTGAACAAAGCTAAAATAAAAAATTTTAATTTTTATCGCTTTACCACAATCTACACCATCAAGATGTTAGTGTGGAAGTTGATATGCATTTTCTTGAAAATCTTTGATAAAAATCTCATGAAAAGCAATTATGTCTTTAAACGCCTCTTAGATTAAACACAGTTTTTGTTTTAGAAAAACAACAAGAAAAAAAGGGGGGCATATTACACATTCCATATTTTATATTAATGCAATTTTTGTCACATAAATTTCCATAGATTTTCTCAATTTCGTCTTTCTTTGCAACAACTACAAGCAACAAAATAAAGAAAAAAATATATAAACAGGCGTTTTCCTGTTGAATGTTTATCACTTAAGGCTCAAATGATAAAGAGAGATAGAGAGAAAAGGAAAATGTATGCCAATGCAAACATGAAATGTATTCCCAAAAAGATACCACCTTAATTTCCCACACATTTGCATTAATTCAGTCAGTCAGTCAGTCAGACTGGCAGCTCAAAAAAGAGAAAAAAAAAACAACAACAACAGTCAGTGTTAATGCCTTGTGATTCGATTTCCTTTAAGAGAAGAAAAAACAAAATCTGTCAGAGATTAAAAATATGAAATAGTTGCCAATTTAATTTCTATACAGGTTTTTTTTTGAATGTTGCAATCTTGAATGCAAAAATGCTTTTTTTATCTTCAATATCCACCCAATATTTTTAGTTTGTTTATTGTCTTCCATTAAATGTTTAAATCGTTATAAAATAAATTTCAAAACAGTAAAGAAAAAACAAATTTAGAAAAATATTTTCAGCAAATATAATTTCAGCTTTGCGTAGCGAAACTAGTTTGCCTTCCAACTTGTAGGTTTGTGTTTGTTTAGCTGTAATTAATAAAGACATTTTAAGTTCATTAAGTATAACAAACAACTGATGTGGAAACTGGAATCATTTAGATAAGAATATTTAATTTGGCATTGCTTAAAATGCCATTTAGTTGAAAGTAACTTTGTAAATGGCAAACAAACGAGTTGAATAAAATGGGGCGTTTTTTTTTCTCTTCTCTAAAAGAATTGCAATATGCTAAAGGATACCAAACATATGAATGAACATGAATATATATGTATATTTTGTCAACGACAGCAACCACTTGTGTTAACATGTCTTATGCCGCATATGTTGTGCGTTTGAAATGTTAAAATATTATACAAAATTGCACAAGTATGGCGGCGTACTACTAACAGTTACATTTTAACAAACGATTTTTGGTTCTTTTATCAAGAAAATTTGTCATTCGGAAACCCCAAATATATAAACTTTAATTAAAAATAGTTTGCTGAATAGCTTTTCAGCTAGCTGAATAATGTATTTGCTTAGCTGAATTGGTAAGATAAACAACTAAAGATATAGCTGTTCAACACAACGGGACCTGACTGGACCCAAGTGGGCTGGCTTTATAATAGCTGGCAGCCTGTTAAACCTAAAAGAGATATAGCTGAACTTAGAGAAATTATTAACATAATGAATTGTAACATCGCTGATATACGTTTGGTCTCATTTAGAAAACACTAAATCGCTATTTTCCCCAATTTGATTTTTATTGATTACACTACACTTCACACAAATACAATGTTTAATAGATTAGTTTCATAAGTTACGGGGTCACAAGCAATTGTAATGAGTTGGCAACACTTTATGGTACAAATGGTGGCAATTTTAAATTTTGCGTTAAATAACTTACAAGTTGATTATTACATTTTCTTCAGCAGTTATGTGAGTTAAGCTCTTTTTACATTATACTAATACGCACATATGTAAACGAATTTTAAGTTTTAAATTTTTGGTAAATAGTAATTGGCTTTATTTATATAATTTTTTTGCGTATACTATTAAAATATAAACTTCGCTGAATTCAGTATATATAAATAAATAAATATAAAAAAAATCGAAAATTAATATATTTTTCGGTCTAGCAGCCAATATAACAACATTCTTAGGCTTGAAGAACGTTTGCTGTCTGCCTTATTATACAGCTGAATAGTCTGGTTACTTAGCTTAAGGAATATATGAAATGCAATATGTTGTTTTAATTCTTAAGTTTGAAAAATTTTTGCTGGGTGCCTTATCATACAGCTGAATAGTCTGGATATTTAACTTAATGATTATATGAAATTAAATATGTTCTGCCAGATGAAATAAATTTGAAAGTTGAATTTTGTTTGCTAAATAAGGGATTAAATAAGCTGAATAGCATAAGTAACAAGCTTACAAGCAAGTGTACAAAAAGGTCACATGCTGAAAAATATATGTAGTTTTCATTATATTTTTTCTGCTCTAGTAAGCCTGCAATTATGTTTTTGATAAGCTGAATATGAGTTTTGTTTAATTTTATTGATTGATTGGCTAAGCAGAACTTTGGCAAAATTTACTTAGCTGAATTGTAAATTAATTTAAGTGAGTTTCGTATATGCTTAGCTAAATTGTAAATTTATTTGCCTGAATTGTGTATAAATTGAGTAAATTCTTAGTTGAATTTGTATTTATTTGGCTGAATTGATGAATGGTAGAGTTTGATAGCTGAATTGTGTAGGTACTTAGCTGAATTTCAAACTTGGCTAGCTAATTTGCTTATTGGGTATATGCTTACTTCAATTGCAAATTTGTTTAGTTAAGTTATGTAAATGCTTCGTTCCGTTGTGTATATACTTAGCTAAATTTATAAACAGTAAATTTTGTTAGCTGAATTGTGTATATGTTCAGCTGAATTTCAAATTTGGTTAGCCAAATTGTATCTATGCTTATCTAATTGTTTTTATCTTAGCTGAAATGTGTATATGCTTAGCTTAATTATTAATTTGCAAAGTTAAATTGAGTAAATGCTTAGCTGAGTTTATATTTACTTAGCTGAATTGATGAACTGTAGAGTTTGTTAGCTGAATTATGTAAGTACTTAGCTGAATTTCAAATTTGGTTGGCAAAATTGCTTGGTATGTAAATTTGATTATATGAAATGTTTTTGTTTAGCAAATATGTAAATATAGTTAGCTGAATTGATTGAATTGTGTTTGATTGGCTGATTTATAAATTTACTTCAGTAATTGATTAAAGTTGCTGGAGAGAGTCGATGCCCACTTTCCTTCAAAATATAAATATATATAGCTACAATTATTTGCAGAAAGATAATTCTACCTTCTTGACTATGATTTAAAAGCTTCTTCACTGTTCTAAAACGGTAAGCAATAATATTTGTTTGATAAGCAAAGTGTTTAGATTTATTCAGCTGAATTGTATGAAAGGCTTGCCAGATGTTAGGAAACCGCTGAACAAATTAATGTTATTTAAAGTCTAAACTTTATTAAATTGCCAACCACTATTTCATTGCTTATATATTATTTCAAAAACGAACAAATCTTAAGTTTTGTTGTGTGAATAAAACTAAAGGACGAGTTTTTTTTGCAATTTGAGTTGATCAGAAATCTTGATTGCTGATATTTAACATGTTACAATAAAACGCAGAATGAAAATGGATTTAAGCACAAAAACTTATTTCATTTCATGAATTATTTTTTTTTCGCAGCAAAACAACTTGTTACGACACACGTAAGAATAAAGTACGAGTATTTTTAAGGTCAGGAATATTAAAGAAAAGTTTTTAAAAAGAACCACCTTTAACTACTGGCTGGCAGACAGGCAGCAACATACTGGTATATATGTATATCCACTCAATACAAAGAGTCTTGTGTATGCAACATGATCCTGTATTTTTAATTGTCACTGTGTGTGTGTGTTTTTTTTTATTTCTTTTTATTGCTGTTATGGAAAAAAGATCGCTTTGGTAAGATAACAACAACCTCTATAAGAAAAAAAAAAACACAATGTTGTAGTTGGCCGTAACAAGTGTCTGTTGGTGTGTTTCATTTGAACCAGGGTGTGTGATCGTTTTCTACAAATTTTAAATCAATACTTGTTCAAATTGTGTGTTCGTGTAGGCGTTGAGAAAACATTAAATTTCAGAAAGACTTGTAGTTTTATTTTCCTCGCACTCACATCATTTAAAGTGTTAATCAATATATGCCCTCCAGCCGATTTTATTTCTATCAATCTCAAGGTGCGAAAATTTCTTAATTTGAGTGTCAAACAGATCAGATTTCTTTTAATTGTTCAACCTAAAAAACTATTTATTAATATCCTGCTTGCAGCAATTAGTTAAGGTGCAATTGAAAATGTTGAATAACAATTTCAAGAACAACATATTTGAGTTTTTTTTATGATTTCAAACGCACCCATATGGATAACTTCTCTGGCAAACATTAAAATATTTGGTTTTAACGGCAAGCTAGTAAATGACATTTGTGGGTTAAATCGTTTTCAAACAGATTTTCCACATAACACATCTTATAATATTAATCATTTTTAGCAGCAAACAGAAAAGTGTCTTAGAATTTTTTTTTTCAAAAAAAATTTTAAGTAAATTCTTTAAGACAAGTTTGAAGTCAACCGTATTATATAATAATAAACTAAAAAATAATTTTTTTTTTTAATATTTTCGAAAAATAAATGTTTTCGAACATCTTCAAATTAAATGCGATATATTAAATCTATTTGGAATTATTATTCAATTAACACTATATTTACACGTACAAGTAACTTATGGTAACTTCAGTATACACACGTACAACAAAATATATGGTTGATACGACAATATTCTAAGTGCAACATGCTACTGGTGAATTATATGGATGTACCTGATAATACTGTATTGTTATATTTAAAATACCATTGTTATCACACACCATAGTATTGTAAGATAAATATTATAAGTAACCATACTATATTATGGTTTAATATTGCTAAACTGTAATAATAAGTAACTATAGTATTATTTAAATGATGATTTTCGACTCAAACTCGCCCTCTTGGTTGGTGAGATTGAAATGGGAAAATGCAGAGTTTAGCGCGTTTGTCTGTTCGTATTCTGCAGCTGTCTAGTTTACAAATGTCAAATATTGATGTAAAACAGCGAAGGGTAGTTGAGAAGATTGAGCTAAAGAGAGTAAATAGTTGCTCTACACTTAGACAAATTCAAGTGTTTCGTGTTGAATAAAAAGCCGTATATCTTCCATTCGGCAAGATATAAGCATTTCATTATTTTTAAATGAATATAAAAAGATTTTCAAACTCTACATGGCACATTACTACTGAGAAAACTTACATAAGACAGCTTGATCTCAACAAACAAAATGCGTAATTAAGCAAAATAAAAATAATTTAGCGATGCCCTCGCTTTGTTGAAATCTAGTAAGCTACTGAATTAAATTTCATGTTTTGCTCTCGTTTGTAATTTTATTAAGAGTTGCCATTATTGTTATTAATGAAAGAAACAGAGAATACAAGTTGTTCTGTTTGTGGGCAGTAGTAAATGAATGAAGACGGAAACACACCAACACGTGTATATGGTATAGGTGCATTTTTTTAACATTTCAGTTTAAATGTAAAAGTGTTTATTTTTGTTATTGTTAATGCTAAGAAATAGCATTTATCTGTTTAGAATGTAATTTTTGATGATAATTACATTCATTTTTTTAAGTTAAAAAGCAGTCTAATAAAATAAGTGTATGGTATGTTTTGGGGAATTTTAAGTAAGATCTTGCTATGTAAAATTTTAGCTTGGTGGCAACTCTAGTTTAAAAAAATCCTGACCAGTAATTGAGTATAACCGAACAAGTTCGTAATTTGAACAAACCAGCGCCCATCGCTGATGTAAAACGCATGGCTAGCAAGATCTGTTCGTATTCAGCAGCTGTCTAGTTCCCAAATGTCAAATATTGATATAAAAGCTATTATATCTTATAAAAGTGTAATTCATTTTGCACCACCCTGTACATATATATGCCTGTTCTTGATATAGGGGTTGTTTTATTAAGTATTCAAAGTTATTAACTTTTTATTGCCTTTGAAGTTCATGCAAATTTCCTTTTTATTTTCTTTATTTTTTTCTTTAGGGCAAACAAATGACAGATAGTGTTTAAATAATTTCGAATTAAGAAAACAGTTTATACATGTCGCTTTTGGTTTCAAACACTTCAATTTTACAATTGATATTGTACATTGTGGCACCCACTTTGCTTTAATGTACGAGTAACAACATGTTGTATGTCTTACCTTGGCATGATACCTGTTTGATATGAACTTTTTTCTCTTCACTTTAAAAAGCGATTTCTATACTTTTGCTATTTCTACTCCTGGACGCAAAAAGCAGAAGAAATTAGAATCTTTGCCTGCACATTTTTTTATTCCTTTATAAATTTCATACGAAAGAGTATTTATTTATTTATGCTTTTGGTTTGAAAATGTTTGTTGATGTTGCTTACGCCTTTGGGTTGTGTGACTTCAAAAGCAATTAAGTTGATAAAATGTTTATTTATTTTTTTTTATTACAAATTTGCCACACAAAGTTTTCACAAAGCAGCCAGCAAACAGTCAAACAAAAATCCAAAGAAATTTTGCTGTCCTCTTTGCTGGTCCCAAAAACCAAAAACACAAACATAAAAAAACACATTAACGTTCAAAGGAGTTTTTTTTTTGTTCTTGCCTTGTGTTGCTTGCCACTTGCTGACTTCTATATTTATGCAGCGTTTAGTTAAACTGACATTGACATCGTAGGTATTTGTACAACTACTTTAACAGTTTATATGCAAAACGTGCGTATTTTTGTTGCCAGAGAATTGCAGTGCTTTAGTGTTTAACAACAACAGCAGGAACTTCAAGTGTTTACGCAAACAATTTCTATGCGCATGCTCGCAGCAGGTAGGCAAAAAGTTTTAATTTAAGAAGAAGCATAAATCTTTCAAGTGTTGTTGTGGCAAGTCTTGTGCTTATTTCCCTTTCAAGCCAGCTGAAGACAACAAAGTGGCTTGAGGTGCTTCATAATTTACAAAATTGAAATTTCGAAGATTAAATCATGTTATACGAGTATGTGTGTGTGTTTTATTGTTTCTAAAAAAAGAATTTTTTATGATTTGTTGCAGATACAGGAGTTGAAATTTCAATTTTGTTTTTGCCTTAAGAAATGTCAACAGTTTCCTGGATAGAAAATAAACTGGTTGTCGATTTAACGGGTAATTAAGCAAAAGTGAAGCACTAGGTAATTTTTTTTTATAAAATAATAAAAAAGTTTTTTTGAAAATTCGTAGCAAAGTTGGAATTTTCAAACATGGCCTTATAATATTGTTACGTTTTTGCCTTCAAAAACTATTTGCAGATTCTTCAATTGCATGAAATAATGGTCGTACCAAGGCGAACTTGTACAGGTGAATGCAAGCGGGAAGGCGAATTTAGCACTATGTACTTTGTTATTGTAAAACTTCCTGAGAATGTCATAATCTAAATTCGCCTAAGATTGTTCAGCAGGAAAAATATTTTATATAAACGTTAAATATAAACTTTTATGATTGTTTGTAATTAAAATCACAGATTATATTAGTTTTTCACTTTTAAATTCACACAAATTTCTTGAAATTGCACTAGATCATACAAAAAAAATCTTCAGAGAAAATAAATTTGACAGTCTCATTGGAAAAAACGCGAGAAGCGAAAAATAATCACCTGAGCTGTCAAGCTCATCTAGTAATGAATTCGCCTTGGGTCGTACTTACTCGTAAATACAGGATGGCTGATCAATTTTGCTACATTAAGAAACTCAAATAACTTTTTGTAAAGTTTATATAATTTATTTTTTTTGTAATTCATTTAAAAAATAATAAATTTTTGTATAAGTAATTCATAAAGTTTTGAAAATAATTGAATTCAAATGGCCTCCACTCTAATTCACACATGTACGACATCTTATCAAAAAGTTATTCATTAATGTCTGGAGTGTTGCAGTGGGAATTGTCTCAATTACCGTTCGGATGGATTGCTTTAAATCATTCAAATTTGTTGGGTTTCTTTTGTAAACTTCTTGTTTGCAATAACCAAAAAAAAAAAAAAAAAAAATCGGGTGCAGTGAGGTCAAGAGACCTGGGAGGCCAACGAAATGTGGAGTTGCTTGAAATCAGTTTATTGCGATATTTTTGCCTCAATTCTGTATAACAGACGTGATAAGTTGCCCTATCTTATTGAAACCAAACAGAGTTGAAAGGGGTGTTCTTTCGACGTAATTCTGGAAATAAACTCTCTTTCAACTTCTTTAAGTAATGGTCCACCATTTCTTTGAAAAAATAAAACCCGACAATGAACCTTGGAGAAACTGCACACCATACTGTGATGTACATTCACATTGAATTTGATGGAGTATCTGAGGGTTAGACTAACTCCATATTAGACAATTTTGTTTGCTAATATTGCCGTTTAAATCAAAATGTGCCTCGTCAGACATAAAATGCAGTTCAAGACGTTTTCATCCTCTGACACCATTTGAATGAGCTTCTCACAAAATTCCAAACGAATCGGGAAGTCTTTAGGATTCAGTTTGTTTGTTATTTGAGTTGTATATGGAAATAAGTTTAAATCTTGGTGCTAAATTGTCTGCAGTGACTATCTGCTGATACCCATTTGGGCAGATAAGCTCCTTGTTGAAACTCTGGAATTGGATTGTATAGCAGCAGCTGCAGCAGCGATACTTTGCTACGTCCGAATTGAGGGATCTGGATGATAAGGCCTTCTTGCGATCAGCAAAATTCTTCACGAGCCTCATTATAGTTCATCTGCTAGGAAGAGTGCTGCCAAATGTGCGCCTTTATTCCCTTTGGACGGAAACAACGGACTCCAAAGCGTGAAAGCGTTGCACTATCCAAATTCTTATTTCATTGTTCCAATTCTCCATTTTAGTTAAATTTAAAAATCAATCTATGAAATACAATAAGAATAGAACAGGTTAGTTACACAGAAAATATCTTATTGTCAGCCACCTTGTACTTCAAAACTTTATTTACACTTAATACCACTGGGTATTAACACTAGGGATGAATTAGTGCACGATTTATGAATTTGGATTCGCTAGAACCCGCATCTAGAAATCACACGTGTTTTTCATTGTCGTCCGTGTTTTCTATACTTATACTTATGTTTATTATTAATTTCTGAAAAAGCGAAATTATACCGGAATAAAGTAGGGTAGAGTTTTGCATCATGTGTGCACATGTTTTTTTTTATTATTTTATGTTTTTACCGTCATTTCTATTTTTCTCTATTTGTTATTATTAATTTCTTTTTTATGTTCCCTCTATGTATTATATTACCTTACGGTGTGCGCGGTGTTAAACTAATTTTTGTTATTCTGAGCGGTGTCGAAGGTATATACACTGGGCACTGATCAGTTTTAACTAATTTAATTTCAACACTTTAAATGCTGTGATAACGTTTGTTTTGTTCGTTCCGTATATACATCTAAAAAAATATGTATGGGTGATTTGACAATATTCTAAATGCAACATATTATGGTTGAATTATATGGTTGGTGCTGATAATTTTTTATTATTATATTTGAAACGGCGTATCATGAGGCATATCAAATAGCTTTGTAATTTTTTTTTAAATAACTATATTCTAGTTCAACATTGTTATAATTGTAAGCAATCATAGTCTTAATAAAAGTTACCATATTAATGTCGTACCCAACTATGTTATTATGCTAACCATTATATCATATAACAACCATTATATCATAATATCATATAATCATAAATTTTTTGAAAAAGTTATCCAGATTGAATTGATAGAACGAGTATGTATCTTTGGAACACACTGCAGTTTTAATAAATTAAGTTCAAAATATTTAATTTTTGCCAATATTAAGCTGGTCGCTTTGCCATTTTTAAATGATAATTTTATATTTCAAAAGTTGAAGAAATGTGAATAGTTTATATATGTATATATACATACATACATACTGGTATATGTAAATTTTATTTTTATTTTTGAGTGCTTCTAACAAAGGTTTGCTTTGAAATTCGTTTTAATTTTTAGTTGCATTCCAATTTTTCTTTTTCGCATTATTTTCTGTTTTAATAAACTTTAAATTCCTTTAAAATTGCTTCACATTAAAGAACTTTATTATTCTCTTTCGTCTTGTTTCAATTTTACATTTGATTTTATAATGACCTCAATTTCATTGTTGAACACATGTGTTTATGCCTCTTTTGACAGTTGACACTTAATGGAGCGTCACGTTTTTAATGTTTTTTTCACAGCTTCATCGCTGTTTTGTGTGTTTCGTTTCTTTCGGTATTCTGGCAAAATTTTGGTACCAGAAGGTATCAGAGGGGACATTTTTATTTAATTTACAAAAAAAAGAAGAAAAAAAATGCGGACTGAATAAAACTAAGAAACTGACGGAAAAAAATGTAAATAAAAATTATATTCTACATAATTATCACCAGTATATAAACAATTCAACAAAGAAAAAGAAAAAACAAGATGAAAAAAACAGTAAAGAGACGTTGGTTGATAAGATGAATGCATTTTAATGAGGTTGATATCAAAGGAAACCAAAAACAATCTGGCATCATTTTTTTTATATTTTTTATTTGAAAGACATAAAGAGAAAAAAGGAACTTCAAAAGCTTAATGGAAAACACTCTTTAGACACTTGTACGTGTACAAAAGTTTGTTTGTAAATAAAAGTGCTTTGAAGTGCATAGAAAATCTTTTAAGGCTTAAAATATTGATTTCTCTTTTTGTCTACGATGTGACTGATGTTTAATAGAGCAAGTTTGTGGTATGATTTAATAATTTAATTTTCTCAACTTAAAATTAAAATATTGCCTTTTTTATTTGGCATTCTGAGACGACTAAAAGTTTTTGATGAAAAATATACTAATTTCGGCTTTTTTGTTAAAATTGCCAATTTTCGAATGATAATGCCTTAACAGTTCTACTACAAAATTTATTGAAGAGAATGTATTATTAAGAAAAAAGGAATGATTGTAACAAAAGAGTCCCAGCAATAAAGTTGCAAAGTGAAAAGAGATTATATTTATATATTTTTTTGTACGAAAATAGATTTAAGTCTATAAATAAAAGTCAAAAGTGGCTTAGCTATAGGCAATTTTGCCTTTTCATAAATTTCGAATTTTTCGAAGTTAAGTTCGAATTTTCGAACATGGCCTGAGATTGTGAAAACAAAAGAAATTTATACAAAAAGTTATTTAACCATAAAAATTTTGCATAATGCCCAATTTTAAACTCTTAGCTAAGTTCAAATTTTCGAACAAGGCCTATGATTGTCAAAACGATGGTATTAAAACGAAAATTAGTTTGTTTAAAAAGATTTTGCTTTTGCGAACTTGAAATCGAGTTCGAATTTTTCTAAGTTCAGTTGGACTTTTCGATTATAGCGCTGATGGTAGCATATGTACAAAAACTGGCTAAAAGTTGTAAAATCTTGCTATATTTCAAAGTTCATATTATTTGTATAAGAGAATACTATTTTGCATTTTGCCTCTTATGTGCTTTTCGTAGCTAAGCTCAAATTTTCGCCATGTAAAGATATATAAACAAAAAATAATTAGCATATAAAATCTTGCTTTTAGCTTAACTCTGGATTTCTCAAAGTTTATATTTTCGAACATATCTCAAGATTGTCATAACAATGGTATTTAAATAAAAATGAATTAATTTTAGAAATTTTCGAAATTAATTTCGAAAATTCGAAATTAATTTCGAAAATTCGAAATTAATTTCTAATTTTCGAACATAGCTGAAACAATAAAATTTTAGTAAAAAGTGGTAAAAAATTGTAAAATTTTGGGTTTGACTTGTAACATTCCATTTCGAATTGGCCTAGCTGCATAACTTGGCAATATTCTTTCTAAAATTACAATATTTTTTTTACGAAGCTTTGTAAACAAAACAAAAACTGTTTCAAAATTGCGAAATTTTGCATTTCACATGTTAATATTTCTCTATCATTAGTTTCTAAGTTTTTATTATTTGTAAAGAATACATTTTTTTTGCGAAATATTCAAAAGTTCTATAAATTAAAACTAGGAATTGCTTAGCTAAAAGCAGTTTTGCATTTTGCTTAATTTTGTGCTTTTCGAAGTTAAATTCGAAATTTTCAACATAACCTAGTATTGTTAAAATGACAGAAATTGAGTTTTCATAAAAAAATTTAGAATTTGGATTAATTTTGAAAGTTTCGAAGCTAAGTTCGAATTTTCGAACATAGCTAAAACCATCAAATTTAAACAAAAAGTGATAAAAAATTGTAAAATTTTGTATTTGACTTGTAAAATTTCATTTCTTATTTGCCTAGCTGCATAAATTTGGCAATATATTTCTAAAATTACAAAATTTTTTTATGAAGTTTTGTAGACGTGCGTTTAGTATTATCAATTTATGTAAATTATAATTCATAAAACACCAAACCACACACAGGCTTGTTAATTGCCAACAAACACACTTGATTGGCTGTCATTTTTAAATGACAGATTGTTTTCGAAGTTTATGCAGCAATGAATAACCTGAATGCAACAAGTTTTCAATTTGTCAATTTAAAAAATTAAATATGTTATTTTATAACCTAAAACCTAAAAAAAAAGATTTGTTTTAAGTTAAAAAGCAGAAACATTTAAAATATTCTCTAGCTCAACTTGATATCCTTGATTATCGAGCATTATTTGTGCTATTAAATAGTTTTCCATCAAATGATAAAAGCCTGCTAATTTATTTTAGTTTAAATTTCGAAAATAAAACACGTAATAAAAACTGGTTCAATTTCCCAACAAATAATTTCAACAAGTCTTTTACCAAAGTTTAAGCCAAAACTAGAGACATGTGTTAAATTGGCATTTACATGCAGAGTGAAATTGGTAAGGCAAGGCAGTTTTTTTTCATATGCTGTTTAGTTAACAAATTTCATTTACAAAAAAAAATATCATTAATCTGCTATAATGCCAGTTTGAAATTTTGCAAAAAGCAGAAATACAGAAAAACAAAGTAATTTATCTTAAAACACAGATTTAAATTAAACGGCCGCGGCCCAATGAAAGATCAGGTTTTCATACTCACATTTTCACAAGAGGTCCTACATGAGCCAAATACTTCATTGCAACAATTGTAGAAATCTGTAATTAAAAAAAAAAAAAAAAACAAGACGTATTCAAATTAATTTATTAGTTCCAGAAAATATCTAAACAAATTGCCATGAAATGAAAAACTAAATTAAGCTGTCGTCATATTTCAATACGATTTCATATTTTGTGAATTTATTTTATTCAAAATATTGTTTTTCATCAGCGTTATACATCATTTTTGCTCCATTTATTGCCCTTTACATAGACTTGCTTATCCTCAAAATAGTTTTTCGAATTTCTTTAAAATAAGAAAGCAGATAAGCAAATGCCCAACCAGCCAGTAAAGAGCAATGATCCTCACCGGGAAGCTGGGAAGTGTGTGTGTAGCTAAATCAACACATATTTAGGAGCTGTTGTTGTACACAAACACATGTTTTCATTCGAAAATGAACTTATAATGAAATAAATATGTGCGTCTGCAGCGAATAAAGATAAATGTCTTTGCATATTTTTTTCAAATAAAACTACTGTTAGAAAAGTATGTTTGGTTTAATAAATTATGTGGATTTAATTCTCATTGTGTTAATGAATTGCTGCCTAAACTTTTTTTCCTTCAATTCCTGCCATTTAATTTTAGATAAGTTTAATGTGGGTCTATCTATTACGACCCTAAATGGCATACAACTCTTATGTTTGGGCCGGTGACTCAAAGTCTGTTTTGGTGTTACTCGACCGTACGCAACAGAGCGAAACAGAGTGAGAGAGAGAGAGAGCAAGGAAGCTTATATGTGACACATAGTTACTATATTTGACGATTTTGGTGCTTTAATAGCATGTTGACGATTTGACGATTTTAGGTCCGTTTTTGACGCTTTTCGTAGATTAGCGCTATTTTATTTATGAATCAAAACACAAAGATAGGAAAGAAAAACCTAAAAAATATGCTTATACGATTTTTGTCTCTATTTTCTTTTAATTCATCTCTGTTTACTTTGCAGCAAAATTTGTCCTTAATTGTTCATTAATTTTTATGATAAAAATTTTAGAATATTCTGTCTCCTAAAGAAAACCCCCTATGAAATACATAATACGTCATCCAAAGCGTGAAATCGGTTGGTCATCCAAACTGATTTTCCAATAAAGTCACAACTGCTCACCACTTTTGTAGTACCAGTCGCTGGGTTATTTTGAGCTCGAAACTGGTAGTAGCTCTTGTGCTATGAAGTCTGGCCGGACATTTAAATCTGAGTCCACGGGAACCAGGAGTTCAGAAATTTGTTCCTGCCTGGTTATGGCGCAGGCCTGCGGGAAGTATCGTGGTGGTTGTGGTTTCGACCCAAATCGAGAGCAGAGTTCAATTGAACTTGGTATTTAGGTGCATTGCATCCGGAAGTCGTGACCTAAAGATCGGAAGGAGTATTAGAAAGTATATATGGTATATCATGTAAGGGGGCGTTGGTGACGCATTGTTTTTCACTTGGTGTTAGGAATATTCGACAGGTTTTGCACTTAACGAAGGCGAAGGTCATGTTCCAAATAGCATGTGATTGAATTGGTATTCACGCACGGTATATCAAGTAAAGGGGCGTTGTGGAATGCACTGTTTTTCACCTGGTGTTAAGACCACCTTGGTGTAAGGTCATTATGGCAAATACCCCTGATGTTCGTTTTCTCATCTGCCCAGCCTAATTACCCCGGCACATTTTGGCATATTTCCAGCTGGGGTACTTCGATTTTCGAACTTAAAAGTGTCTTACGATTGTAAACGGCAAAACCTATCCCTAGGGTGTGGTACTGTGTTCCTGACTACATACATACTAAACATATTCATATTATATATCTAACATGTTTTAATTGCAAGACTTTTCAGGATTCAGGGGGACTACTCCCTATTGCGATGCGAAAGAAAAATGGTTCGTAATCGAAGAATTCGTACAGTGTATGCCGTTTTCGTATTTTCATTCCGCATTTAATTTTTCGCTTTTGCACATTTTATTTGATAATTTTTCGCTATTGTTTATTTTGTGGTACCAGTGTTGCTTCATTTTTAAACTATTTCGCGCTTTTTCTTGTTCTAGTTAATTTCTCCTTGCAATGTGTCTTGCTTAGTGAATAATTGTGTATTGGACAGCTGGGCAAGTTTGTTAAGGGCCCAGAGCAAAAATAATATTTTTGGTTTACTATTTTAGAAAAATGTAATGTACTCGTAATGTAAATGGGAAATAACATATGTAATGCTACGTTAATTCAGGAAGTTCAACAGTTGAAATATGCCACCATAGCAAATCTTTTCTGAGCTGTGTTACATAGTGTGCTGAGTTAGCTCAAAGGCTAAATTGTAATAGACGACTTCAAAGGTAGAAAACAAAATGGATTTTAAAAGTCTTTAGACCAAGATATAGTCGATCAAATTATACCCTGCAACATAATATGCAGCAACAAAGCCGTGACTCAATTGGTCACGGTCGTTACCATGACGAGAATTAAACCTCATTCTCTCTTTTTTAAGACGGCTAAGCCCACCTAACCTGAAGGAATTTATTAGTAATTTTTGAATTTTGTTTCGTATATTGTTGGATTTGTTACTTTTTTAAGGCAACTAGAAAGCTTATCAAATATTTTATTGTTTAATTGTGATCGTAATCGTTTCGTATTTGAAAATTTTGGGAAGCTACCAGCAGTTGTGTATAGCTTTATGTCCACAATATACATATTGTAGGGTAATAGTTGCTGGCTGCATAGTTCCCTTGTCATTTGATTTTCCTTTGCATTATTTTCCTTCATCTTGTGCCTCATCAAATCTGAAACTAGTTGTACTTCTTTATAGAGTGTTTTATGCGTAATAAATTAAGATTTTTTTGTCGTGTTTTTCATCTCATGTTCCGCACATACTTTCGCACAACAACGTACTACGAACAGCATGCAAATAAAAATTTTGTATTTATTTTATGCTTTACAAGTGTCACAAGGAGTGTGGTGAAACTATTTAGCGCAGGGAAGGAGTGCCAGCTGGCAGCGAATGTTTGCAAAATAAATTCAATTTAAAAGACCCTATAAACAAAATAATATAAAATGACACACAATTACTTTAGGAACGTCTTATATCTTAGTCCATCCTGGGCAGATTATACCTTTGAAGTTAAATTGCTATCATATAATACTAATCAAACAATTTTAGTGAGCAAATACCTAATTTTTACTTTAACTCTCATGAGAAACCTAAACGAAGTGCTCAAATACGTTGGCAGATGAGGATTTACTAGACTGCTTTCTCAGCTCTGTCGCTTAGCATACCGTCACCGATAAGCTCATGTATCCCCATTGCGATCATGTTTGAGTTTTTCTTTTATTTTTTTATCGTCATGAGTACAAAGAAAAAATAAAAAAATAAAATTTAAGTACAACTACTCCATTTCAGTCAAACACATGAATTGATATGAATGAATGGTTGTATAGATTTATGGTTTGTGGTGCGTATGTCTCCTTGTAAACCAAAGTGTTATAAAGTATTTAACATGCTAAAATGATTTCCAGTTGTTGTTTGGCATAGTCCATAGCAGGCTTCATAAATTTAAAAAACCGTCCAGCAAAAGTCAATGATTTTAATGACTTGTTATGTTATACAATTTGAAATATTGGATTTCATAAAAATGATTAGAGAAAGAATCCATTTCTGACATAATGAATAACAGATATGAAAAAATAAATTTCAATTTCAGTACTTGGGATTGTTGTCCACGAATTCGGCTAGGTGGATAGGATGACTTATTTCATTTGAACTGCTGATTGGCTTTAAGAAGAGCATATAGTAAGAAAGTGCGTAGTTGATCCATTAGATTAAGTTGTACAAGCTGCTGGTTTCATAAAATCAGCAAACATTGAGAAAGTGCATAGTTGACCCATTAGATTAGGTTGTACAAGCTGCCGGTTTCATAAAACGAGCTCTCTTGGTCTCGTAGTGTTGCTTGAGGGAGATATACAGTCTGTGGGACATACACAGCCCCTGACGTTTCAGATCCAAACCGGCACGAAAGCAGGATGGACGAACGAATCCAGTCGCTTCAGCCCACAATCTGATTTGTCTGACAACTCGTACAACATCGGCCCGATCAGATGCAACGCTCTCGTAGAAAAAAGGGCAGATACCGACAGAGGAAGTTGACCTATTGACTATTTTCCTAGTTCCAGTAAAATGCACTGCATTTGTAGGGGTCATCGCCCAATATATGCAGTGCATCCCCCGAGTATTGGTCCAAGATTAAAAAAGAGCTAATTGCCAGAACGGGGCTTGGCAAAGCCCCCAGGGGGTTTTGGTTTGCAAACCATCTCAGTACTAATCATGTTTGAGGTACCCACATCTTGGCTGAAATATTTTGGCTACGGTTTAAACCTAAAATTGTAGTGAGAGGAACTAGTCGTCCGTGATAGCAATGGTGTGTGCTGTTGTCTTGAAACAGATATGTATCTGTAATGTAAGAAACCAGTAGTGCTGGTTAGATGAGTGAGTTGGCTAAGTGCAGATGCTCTTAATGGGCTTCGGCGTATCAACTTCTTAAGATTTGTCTTCCATTGACTGCCTGGGAAATTGTATATAGGAGGGATTAAAAGGCCCGAGCCGTTTAGCAGAAATTGCGACCTGTAATGTGAGCCTTGCAAGTCACATGGGGCTGCTGGTGAATCGTGAATAGTGCACCCCGTGGAGTTGGCTATCATGGCAGGTGTTGATGTAAAGCAATGACACATCTTGTAAAAGTCTCGGGTGAGTTGATGTTCGGATGCATAAGTTTTTAATTTACGAGCCCGAATATTAATGACATCGTAACTGATTAGCAAGTTTACAGAAAGCAACAAATCAAAGGAAAATGACTTGAAAGCAATAAGCGATTTATCTAATAACTGATTGGAAAAATTACTAAATCAGAAGAAAATTCTATGATTGATTAAGATACCCATTCAAAAACTTGTAAATCAGAAGAAGATGATGTGAAACCAATAAGAAGTTATCATATAACTGCATAGGAGACCGTTTTATGAACTTCAACGTAGCAGATTAAAGGAATATAATGCAAAAGTAATAAGGAATTATCTCATATCTGATTATAAAGTTAAGAACTTGAACGCAGCAATTTAAAAGAAACAAAAAAATGACGTGATATCAACAAGGGATTATCACGTAACTGATTACGAAATATATTTATGAATTTCAATTTCAGCCAATCAGAAGAAAATGATTTGAAAACAATAAGGAATTATCACATCACTGATTAGAAATCTTATTTAAGAACTTGGACGCCGCAAATCAAAACAAATGATGTCAAAAGAAGAAGGGATTATCACATAGTTGAGTAGGATCAATTTATGAGCTTGAACGCAGCAAAGTGAAAGAAAATGACGTGAAAGCAATACGTAATTACCTAATAACGTATACAATTCATTTGCTTGAGAGCAGCAAATCAAATTAATTATCTGAAAGTAATAAGGGCCTATCACATTACAGCTTTAATGAACTTGAACACAGTAAATTAATAGAAAATGGAGTGACACTAGCAAGGGACTAGTACGTAACCGATTAGCAAAACTATTTATAAGCTTGAACGCAGCCAATCAAAAGAAAATGAAGTGAAAGCAATAAGGGATTATCACATCACTGGTTGGAAAATTTATTTAAGAATATGAACGCGGTTAATCACAACAAATAATGTGAAAGCAAAAAGGGTTTATCACACATTTAAGAACATGAACGCAGCAAATCCAAATAAATGATATCAAAGCAGTAAGGGATTATCATATCAGCCGATTAGGATCCATTTATAAACTTGAACGCAGCAAAGGGATTACAAAACTTATTAGGAAACCCATTTATGAACTTGAATGCCGTAGAACAGAAACAAATTATGTGCAAGTTATGAGGGATTATGACGTCACTAAATAGAAAACTCATTTAAGAAATTGAACGCAGCTTGGACTCAAACCAGGCTTAGCGCGATCCTTAATGATGCAGATATTGGGGTCGGTTCCTTGATCAGCTACAATTTAACTAATCGACATACATATATTTCTCTCTTTCTTGTTCCAAAGCCCATTGCGAGTTTTGCAACACAAAGCCAACACTTATAATGTGTTATTTCCTTCAAAGGAAATAATAAAATTAAAACTTTTTTCCTTTGCTGCTTTGCTCATAAGGAAATTGTTCTTATTTGTTCTTTTCCCTTAATCACAAAACAAGAAAAATAAAAGCATGTATTTTCCACCTTTTAGCCCAGTAATTATATTATATAATCAAATATTTGAAAACCCCACATACTCGTTCGTACGCCCTCAAAAGCAAGCAGCAGCAGCACATGCATTCATTCAATAAATGCTTTTTCATATTTCATTTTTGTTCTTTGCTTTTGGTAAAGTGTTATAGAAATTTTAATTAAAAGTGTTGAATTTCACAAAAAGAAGTTTATACGAGTATTCTATATGCCAAACAAATCATACAAATGAAACATATGTGTGCACATACTTTACATACATACATGCATACATAAGTACATATGGAACGCTTTGGAAAACTAAAACTTTATAGAACCAGAGAATCATATTGTGTTCAAGGGTGGTTTTTTTTAGGAGTCTTTTGAGCTGCTTCAAAGATGCTTTTAGTTTTTTGTTTGCTGCCTGCTATTGCTTTTGTTGTTTGGTGTAGCTTTCCATAATTGAACTTAATATCCCACATATTCATGCAGGCGCCAGCATTTTAAAATGAATATGCGTTACGAAAAAAAAGCAGTTTCTTTGTCGAAATATTTTAATAAAAGGAGCCCACCAAAGAGACGATTATTTAAATATGACAAATTAATTTATTGTTTAAAGAAATGTTTTCAGAATTGTTATTTTTCCTTTTTCACAACAATAAATTCTCATCAATTTTAATTTAAAATAGTAAACTTCAAAAGCATATAAAACAAGTGTCTAAAGCAGGGGTGCCCAAAAGTATGGAAGAGCAAACACCAATACATTTAAGAAAAGACTACTTTTATTTAATATTTTTTGTTGCAAAAGCAAAACATATTTACAAAAATAAAATTTACACTGATAATCGCTGTCGTCAATGTTTACCAGCAAAGCAGGCGAAAGTGTTGTTGCTTTGCTCTTGTGTGTGTACAGTGAAGAACGGCAAATAAGACAAAGTTGTTTGTGTATTTTTCATTGCTAGCGCTGAGTGTATTAAAGAGCCCTATAGTTAAGCACTTTTGCAAAAACAATGTATCCAGCGCATAGGGCTTGGGCACTCCTGCGCTAAAGCGAAGTGATTATTCATTCAATTAATATATAAAAATTGGAACAGGGACACTCATAGGAAAAAAATATGGAAATAAATACAGTTAAAAAACTAAAAACCACATTTCAATATCAAATTAAAAACTAAGATTCAGTTAGCAAAGCAGTTTCGCGTTTTTTGGGAATTCCCAAACTCGGCTTCAGGAATGAGCGTTTATAGTGCAGATGCATGTTCCACGGCAAAAACGAGCACCGAATATAAAAAACCGGCTCCAAACCGGCTAGCGAAGTGGTTCCGAACTTTTTTTTTTGGGAATTCCCAAAATTGCCTTCGTGAATCCCCCCCAAAAAAGTGTACGAGAAATTATTTTCTTTCTTTGCCTCGTAGTTCCTTTTAAATTTTACTCTCTATGCTGTTATTATATTTGTTATTAATATGTAATACTATTTTTATATATTCTCTATGCAGTTATACCTATTTGCCTTTGCTTAAATAATACTTGCTGTGATTACAAACTTGCATCAATATGATGCAATCCGAATATTCGAATCTATACTGATAGAAAGGCTGCGCTTAAGACGCTTGCGGATGTCTATATACCGTGCAGTTTGATTCATCAATGCCGCATATCTCTTAATGAGATAGAATGTTTTTTTTTTTTTTAATTAACATCAGCGCCTGCCTTGACGCTGAACTGTTATGAGGATTATTTGAAATTTATTTCTCGCTGTTGAATGCCGAAATGTCAGCTCTAATCACAATGATTCACCGTCAACAATAAGAAGATGCTTTTTTCTATGAGTGTAGGGTATAAGGGGTGAATATCCGAATCTATACTGATAGAAGGGCATCTCATAAGTTTATAAAAAATATTTCATATTTATTAAGCTCGTATCAGGGAAATTTTTGTATAGAATAGTTGTCTACTAAGAGCTTAATAAACATAAAATATTTTATATTAATAAGGCAGTAAGAATTTCAGTACACACACGTTAGTTATAAGTTTTTTGTTTGAAATGAAATTTCGGATCAAAAAATGAAAATGCGCAAATCTTTCTGGTAACGCTGAACTGGATTGAGGATTATTTGAAATTTATTTCTCGCTGTTGAATGCCGAAATGTCAGCTCTAATCATGATGCCTTCCCCTCAACAATAAGAAGATGCTTTTTTCTATGAGTGTAGGGTATACGGGGTCAATATCCGAATCTATACTGATAGAAAAGCAGCGTCAAACGCGCTTGCGGGTGTCTATACGACGTTCAGCTTTGTTCATAAATGCCAGATATCTCTTAATGAGACAGAATGTGGAATTAATTTACATTAGCACACATTAATTTAGCCTGGTCTAAGAAGTTGTCTCTAAATTCTCATAAGTTTATAAAAAAAATATTTCATATTTATTAAGCTCTTATCAGGGAAATTTTGTATAGAATAGATGTCTAATAAGAGCTTGATAAATATAAAATATTTTTTATAAATAAGGCAGGAAGAATTTAATTTAGTTTTTTGTTTGAAATAAAATTTCGGATCAATAAATTAAAATTCATAAATCTTTTTGGCAACGCTGAACTGGATTGAGGATTATTTGAAATTAATTTCTCGCTGCTAAATGCCGAAATGTCAGCTCTAAACATGATTTCGTTCAAATTCATACCCGTCGTAAGCGAAAATTTTCATTTGTTTGAATATTTTTGGGAAATAAAATTTTTATTGCTGTATTCATTTCAAGGGGTTAATATGTTGAAATTATATGTTAATTATAATTTTATGAGTTTAAGAAACACTAAATTAACATTTTCGACATACACATATACGAGTATATACATACTTACATACATATATGTGTACAATACATAAATAAATTGATGAAGAAAATATTCATGCTCTCATGTGATGACTAAAATAGAAATAAATTTATAGAATAAAAAAAAAAAAACTAATTTAACGCCAAATTTATTTCATTTGACACTTTATGAAAAGCAGCCAAAATTGTACAATATAGATTTATTAAGAAAGAAAAGAAAAAAAAACAACAAAAAAGAAACACCGCACACAGTTTGTTTAAATGTTGACGAGTTGTTTGTTGAGAAAAATACAACAATATAATTTAAATATAATAAAAATAGATTTTGAAATAAAAAGCTACAAAAGAAAACAACTGAAATACTTATTGTACACACACATATACACATATGTACACATGTATTTAGAGTGCGTAAGTGAGCTAGCGCTGGTTCCTCCGTTTTGCAAACAATATACTCGTAGAATAGAATCAAGAATGAGGAATTGAAAATTCTTTAGAATTTGACATAATGACATCAAACAAAACGAAACTGAAGCTAAGAATGTAGCAAATCTTTTTCCACTTTTGAGAGGCTGTCTGTCCGTCTGTTGCTATTTCTATTTCTATTTTTGTTGTTCTTTGCATGTTTATTTGCAGTTGTTTTTGTCTGTCTTTCGGCAAAAGATCTAAAGAAAATAACTTTGAGGGATTACAAAAGAAATTGTGAATTTTATATAAAAATGTAAATTCTTATTCATTTTTTCTTTTTTTGCTTGAAACTGAAATAAATTTTGCTTTGATAAGAATAATAAGTGTCCCAGCAATGAGTTGAAAAGAATACACATCTGAGATGTGAGAAGCATGAAATGTTTCCATAGATACTTATAACATAATAAAAGCTAATTCTCTGGAAAACGTTTGTTTTTTTATTTATAATTAATATTGTGCATTTTATTTAGACCATCCTTTATTAGGACTCAGGGTTCTACACTTATGTATATAGGTAATGCATTGTATTGGAACTAGGAAAATAGGTTATGGGGAGGAAGAAAGAGAAAGAAATGGTTTTGAATGTTTGATTTAAATTTCCCTACATTGGAAATGATACAAAATATATCTGCAGGCAGTTTACTCCACCACGAACGCATAAGCTCTAAACCAGTGGTACCCACAAGTTCTATATGGAAGAGTAAACACCAATACATTTAAAGAAACACTATTTTTATTTAATATTTTTTGTTGTAAAAAGCAAAACATTTGCAAAAACAAAGTTCACACTGATAATCGCTGTCGTCAATGTTTACCAACAAAGCATGTGAAAGTGTTGTTGCTTTGCTTTTGTGTGTGTGCGGTGCGGTATTTTTCAATGCTAATGCTGAGCGCAGTATTTGTGTATTAAAGAGCACAGCGCTATAGCTAAGCGCATTTACAAAAACCATTGAGTATCAAGCACATATGGCTGGGCACACTTGCTCTAAACGATGAACGCATATTACCTAAAATCTTCAGAGCAAAATCCAATAGAAAACTTTAGAACAGAGTACTGCCTGGCTCACGATGAGAAACAAAGTTTTTTTTTCAATTTAGGCAGCTTTAGTATCAATCCGCCCTCGTATGTATGAGTTTTTCAATTATAAACTTTTCACAAGAAATTTATGCCCCTATAAAACACTCCTTAACTTAAACTTTTCTCAATTCATAAAAGCGCAGTGAAATTATTTTGCTCATTTCTAGACAAAATTATAGAATATTGTAAACATATCACTTTTCAGCACCTTCAATTTAACAACTATAACAACAACAATAAAACTCATTTATTATTTACTAGACATTAATAAAACATTGCTTTGATCTTTCTCCATGGAAATTGTTATTTTAATGTTGGAACGAGTACACTAAAATGTCATCTCTATGAAAGAGAACAGGCAAAAAAGAAACAAAACTAAAATACACACACAAACCAACATAAATTTAAAATTTAGAGACCCTAGAGACAAACGAATAGTTAAAAAGAGGAATAAAAAAAAAACTCAACAAAATACTTTCAGCTGTCATCAACACTTGTCATCTGTCATACAATGTACTCATAATTGTCAGAGAAAATCTTTTACCAAGCCGTACAGAAATGTTCATAATAGATAGATTAGATGCAAGTACATTAAAGAGTTTAAAAAGTTTACAATAACTTTCAAGTTTCTTATTTGGAACTTGTTAGTTTGAGCATCTAGCTTCAACTTTTGTTGGCTAATTCTTTTTTAGAGTTGCCTTAACGTTCACATAAAGAAATTGGTTTCAATAACATTTTTTGATTACATAGTTTATTATAGTGTAAATAACACAAGTATTTTATGCAAAAATAATTCATTACGTGTTGGATATGAAAAACCAAAGAAAAAACCCCTGTGACTGATTCTATAATTGATTACTGAGAGAAAGATATTGATCTAAAAAGTAAAATTTGTTTATTGTCCTTTTTTATATTAATCACAATTTTATCGCAAAATGTAATTTTCATTTGAACAAAGCGAAAAATGAAAATAAATTTAAGAAATATTAAACCCCAGCTCACTTTATGCATTGAGTATTTTTTTTAAGTTTCACAATTTTGAGACGTTTGTCAAAAGCAAACACAAAAACTGCGAAGCTTTTTGCTTGTCTGCAGTAACACCCTGAGTCTTTGGCAGGAATCAGACCTGCCACCTCGAGACTACTGGTTTTTGCATTTTCGGAGAGATGTCAGAATATAGACAGCAAAACTGAGTTATTACTTTCTCCTTCTTACCTTTGAGATTACAAAATTCTTTGTTATTAAATGAAAACACATAGCGTGGAAGATCAAATATGAAAGACATAAATATATTGTTTTGTTTTGATTCACTGTTTAGTTGAAAATTCTTTTTACTTAGTATGACATGATATGACGAGAGCAAAGCTTACAAAATATGGTTATTTTTTTGATCAAAACAATAGTTGTGTTGTTCAAAATTTTCATACACTTTTTTTCGCGGAATATTTATGTTTTGTCTGCTTTATATGCTGGCGAAATCATTAGTATATTTTCATAAACGTCTCTAGTCGGAATGTAACGTCCCTCCGGGGAGCAGGTTTTGCCTTGGTGTACGCCTGTTTAGGACACTCGCTTTCTGGATAAGGGTAGGAGTCACTCATATGTTGAAGCAAATAAAATGCCGCATGACTTTGGATGGTCCGAACTGCGGATGACCTCACTAAAGGTAATTGGAAGAAAGGTTAACTCTAAGGGTTAATCGCCCCTGGAACGTTCTGTTTCCCTGATCACGGTTGAGGTGTCCGTATCTTAGCTGAATCGTATTGGCTACACTCATAGAAAAAAACATCTCCATATTGATGACAGCGAGTCATCAGAATTGTGATATTAATATTATGTAAATATTCATCAGTAATGTGAAAACTGACAACAATCTCAATCACAAAAGTCATTACAGAATTTTGTCATATATTGAGTATAACAATGCAACAACCGTGGTGATAAATTAATTTTTAAGAAGTAAAAAATATGCATCCTATTGATGTACATTTGTAACCACAGCAAGTATTTTTTAAGCAAATGCAAATAACTATAACTGTAAAGATAATATACTCGTATATACGAGCGGTAATATTACACATTATATTGATGACAGTTAGTCATCATATGCGGCGTTACTTAAATAACAAATAAAAGAGAGTAAAATAAAAACTGCAACTATGAGGCAAAGAAAGACAATATTTTATCGTACACGGCATACACATAATAAAAATATCATAATGCGGCATACAGGCGTTATATTGATGACAGTAAGTCATAAAAAGTATTAATAAAACATTTTTAATTCTCATTGATTTCTTGAAAATGGTAGAATATAAAACTACATATTTGGATATATTTCTGAAACCATTTAACTGAATCGTAATTTAAGTTTGGCTGACGATTGCTTACCAAGGTAGTGATTATCTTTGGATGTAATTTTTCCGATGCTAATGAGCCATCATATTAATGAGATTTTTACATTAAATTGAATCCAAATTATAGTTGGTCTGATGTTACTGCGCCATACTATTGATGCTATTTTATCAGTACATTGAGTTCATTTAATCATTTCTTCGATGTTAGAGTGTCATTGATCACATGCTCACATCAAATGCATTTGGTATGATAATTATATTTCCCGAAGTGCTGTTGCTTTGCAACAGATACCTGTAATGTAAGGTATCCGTAGTGATGGTTAGGCGGATGAGTTGGTTAAGAGCACATGATATTTAAGAGCTTCGAAGCTTTTTCTTCCTTTGACTATATGGAGCATTGCATACGGGAGGGATTAGAGGACTTGAGCACCTCAGCAAGAGTTTATCTAGATTAATAGAACACCTGTCATAGTTGTAATGTATTTTAGCTTCAATATAATAACAAATGTCCTCATTTTTGACTCAATGACGCTATTCATTGCAGTGGTGTCCCTCATTACATCATTTGTTCTAAATGTCATTAGCGGTAATTATCAACTAATTATTTTAACAATGGAATATCGTACTGACGTCATAGGTATGCGTTGTCGGAATTCGTTTGATGCGAGCATTGATCACAAGCAATTACACTCTAACATCGGAGAAATGACTAAATGAAGTTAATGCAAAGACATAATGTCATCAATAAAATGGCACGCTAATTGATACATTGACTTCATTTATTCGATATTACAGCGTCATTGCTTGTGATCAATTCTCACATCAAACGAATTCCGATAAAGCACTTTAATCTGATGACCAACTATATTTTGGATACAATTTGTTTTGTTTTTGTCGCTCCGGTGACACTTCGACGCATCCACCTTATAATGAATTCGCCTTGAACATCATACAGCAACAACAAAAAAGATAAATTAAAATTAAATTTCCTTATTAATCTATTTTCGAAATAAAAACTTTCTACGCTTGTTTGTGTTTCGCCAGACATTTTCTCAACTTGGCAGGTTTTTTTGCGGTGTCATACTCGTGTAGTTGTTTGTTTTCTTTTTCCTTGTAATTTATAAAATTTATACCACATTAAATCATATTTAATCATTGTAGAAAAACAAGAGGCAAATTGAAAAAAGGAGGAAAATTTTTAAAAGAGAAATAAGAAGAAAAAACAAACACCCTCATGTGGATGCAACATAACAAGCAACTTTTTAAGTAGACATCAAAAGAAAGTTCCTTTTTGTTGTTGTTGGGGCAGAATTTAAATATATTTACATATATATGTATATGTATGTGGATATAAATACATACATATATATTAACATTTTTCTATACTCCACTCGTTCTTTATACTAAAAGGGAGCAAAAATTTTATTCGCATTTGTTGTTGCAACTGGCATTGCAACTTGCAACATGCAGGCACACTCATCATACACATAACTTGCTACATATTCTTATAACACGTAAAAGAATTACACACTTAATTAATGAGTGGTTTTTGATCTAAAGCAGAAAAAAACAATACGGAAAATAAAAAACGATGACGAGGAACATGATGATGAAGATGATGCTTGGCAGGCTAAATCGTTTGTTTGTTCGTTGTTTTTTTTTTTTTTGTTGCAGGATTAAAGTTTTATTTTTGAACTTTTTTTTCGCGTTTTCCGTGACAAAATTTATATAAGGTCTGCTGCTTATGTTTGAGTTTTAGCTTTTTTCCATTCTAAATAAAAAGAATATTTATCAGCATCTTCATTGCCATCGTTATTATCATTATCATGTGTTATTGTCATCATTATGATGGCGGGATATAGTTTAGACATTTGTCACGGCTTTAACATGTGCATTTTTAAATTTCAGACGAGGGTGTTTTAAATGTGTTCTTTAAAGATGTATTTGAGAAAAAAATAACATTTTGCGAATCAAATAGAATTTGTAATATCCCAGAAACAGCAGCAAGCTGCAGTTTTATATGCCTTAAAAATAAAGGGTCTGCTTTATAGATGTCGTGTTAAACTTTATTTAGTTTCGTTTCAGTTCTTCAGGTAATAGAAATGAAAATCGTAACATAAGGTCGGCAAACAGAAGAAAATCTGTTAAGAGATCAGCAAAATACTTTGAAAATCCAAGCATCTAATTTTCAGACCGAATTTGAGCGATACATACTTTTTTTTGAATTTAAGGGTCGGTGTAGTTCGGGACTTACGAGTACTTGCATAGATCTTTGAGTTAACAAAAGTGCAAGGTCTCAGATCGCATAAATTCGTTGGCCAACTTGCAATACTTCCACATAAGATGACAAGGCTCCTAAATCGCAGTATACTTAAGGTAGCATGGGCTATCTGGCACTCAGTGATGACCTCTTAAAACCACATACTATTTTTTATACTCGTACAGAATCCAATTGAGACCAAAATAAAATGTTTGTGTACTCGTATTGAAATTTTTAAGTCGCAATCTATCTAAATCAGTGATTACCATGTAATGCCCTCAAAAGTAATCACACTTATGCATTAACATGGTGAGTGTTCTCTTTGTGGGGACTACTGATCTAGACTGATCTATCAGTACGAGTGGTTGAGATCAATACAAAATACTCGCTTATAGGTAAGACATGTACTTGAATTGAAATTTTTAACTCGCAATCCATCTAAATCAGTGATTACCATGTAATGCCCTCAAAAGTAATCACACTTATGCACTGACATACTGAGTGTTGTCTTTGTGGAGACTACTAATCTATCAGTAATTGAGACTAAAACAAAACACTAGGCTATAGGTAAGGTGTGTACGAGTATTTGGATTGGAATTTTTAAGTCAAAATTCATCTTGACCAGTGATTACCACGTAATGCTTTCAAGGATAATCAAATTTAAGCATTGACATGCCGAGTGTTCTCTTTATGGGGACTACTGATCTAGGCTATCAGTAATTGAGATCAAAACAAATTGTTCGGCTGTAGGTAAGACGTGTACTTCAATTGGAATTTTTGATTCACAATTTATCTAGACTAATCATTAGACAATCAGCAACTGAGAAGAAGCAGTCACCAAGTAGTCATGCGAGTAAAAAAGTTTTTAACTTCTTGTATACTAGTCACGTGAGGAACTTACTCCCATTCAGGTAGCTATGTATAAGCCAGTCGATTAACTACAACTCAATAAAAAAATGTTCAGTCTTCCTAGGACTGTCCTCACCTGACTATTGGAAAAGAAGCTGTTAAACCTTCTGGTAGTAATGGAGTTTTCAATTTCTCTGCATGAAAGGTACAAATTAGCTTGTATTTAGAAAGAGAAAGAGAGTGTTTCGTTTTGAGACCTGACGATCTTTTGTTCCGTTTTGTACGCTTTCATAGTGGAGTAAAAATAATTTTATTTATTGTTTTCTTTTTTCCCTGTTATTTTTGCACTGACCCTGGACCGCCCCAAGCAACCTCAACTGAGAGCGAAAACGTGGCATGACAATTCAGTTACCATTGGCCGAACTAAATTTTACACTTTTTCGGCATGCATTGGTCGCTCCTGGATCTGACTGAGTATCGTATAGACTGATTGGCATTCAGAAATAGGTCTCATCGCTCAATATGAATTGTTAGTGAGTTTGCCCCAGAGCACCCTTCCTCCGGGGAGTAGGTTTTGACTTGATGAACGTCTAATCAAGCAAGTTTCATGACTGGTGATGTATTGGACTTCCAAAACACTCGCTAAGGATTTATTGGCAGAATGGGAACCAGCAAAGCCTCCAGTAGATTCTGTTTTACAGACCTTTCTGGTGCTGGTTGTGGTTGAGTTGATGTCATTTTGGATGAAACGTTCTGGCTATGGTTTAAGCCTAAAATCGCAGATAGGGGATATTCGTCTTTCCTGATAACTATGATTCATGCCGTTTTTCGGGAACTTAATTAATGTTAGGAACCACGAGTGTTGGTTAGACTGGTGAACTGGTTAAAAGCTGATGCTCTTAATGGGCTTCGTCTTACAAACTCCTGAAGCCTTGTTTTCCAGTGACTGCTGCCGTTTGTCTATATGGCTACAAACTTATGGCAAAAAATTACGAACTGTGTGAACCTAGCAAGGCAGACGAGGCCACTGGTGAATCGTGAATAATTAACATCGTGAAGTTGGTCTGCCGTCAGATTAGACCTTAATGGCAGATTCTGACTCAAATAATTATAATTACACAGTTGTTTGTTGGCAAATTCAGTGAACAAAAAACTTTGCCTTTTATCTTCAGCTCCTAGATTAATAAAATTTGGCTAGATGTGGTCCGTGATATTTGTCAGTAGTTCGGACTTTAAACATGATCTTATAGACAATGTTATGTCGCATCCTGCATTTTACCGCTCCACCTTAGCAGTTCTGTTCCTCTTCTGCCATAAATATTCATCAGCTGTGAAGAACGTAAACAATCAAAAGGTTACAATCCCCTTGCAAATGATAATTTAAATCACTTAATGAATAACCCTGTGTGGAATTTCTTAACAAGCATATGCATATAACTAAATAACAACAACTAGTGCAAAGTGCCAAAATATTCTTTTGCCTTAAAGTAAACTCAAAGGGGTTTTTACGCCGAAAAAAACAACTTTGAGATTATTTCGAGAAAAGAGGGTTAAAAACTGTTTTAAGTTTGTAAACAAAAGAAAAAGTTTATATGTGATTGTTTTACTTGCCTATTAACAAGTGGAAACGTTGTGAAAATGAAACATTAGGTTTGTTACTGTCACACACACAAAAGCACTTGAACATAAGAGAAAAGTGTAAAGGAAAACGAAGAAACACAATGGGATAAAAATGACTAAAGCGCAGCAAAAAATTTATTAATAAGAAAATTATGCAGGAGTAAAGTTTTGTTCCTTAGTGCAAGTTTACGAGTATATCAATATTCAAAATTATATTATTTTTTAAATTTAGTTATGTAAACGAAATAATATCCGTAAATCGGCACTTTGTCCAGATTATGAAACTTTGGACGATGCAAAAGGCAAGAGAGCTAGTAGCAAACTTTCTTCAATGCATAAGCAGACAAAACAAAATTTACCGCCGGTAGAGCCGGCCTGTTTGTTATAGCAAGTAAGCCTAGGATGTGTTGGGATCTTTTCGAAACCCTCACAATGGACTGAAAAGAGAATCAGCAATGCCCCCAAAATGTTATGCCTCACAGGCCATTATGACGCTGCACGTTGGCTGAGGTGTCTGCATTTTGACTGAAACTCTCTTTTGGATCTAAAATCTCTCTCGGTTTGGATATAAAATCGCAGGGAAGGCTATTAGCATTTCCAGATAATCATGGTTAAAACGGTTTTAAAGAAGACGAATAACTTGATTGTCTGAAGCATATAGCATAACATACAGAAGATAATAGAAAGCATGAGTTCTTTAGCAAATTCAGGAGCTTTGTAGAATGGACATGAGTGAAATTTTGAAGGAATTGAAGAAAATTTTAAAATCTTGACGAGGAAATATAAAGCCTTTGAAGAATGAGACAGAAGCGAAAATATTAAAGACTTAATTTCAAGAGAAAATTAGTGGACTTGGATTAACAGCTTGTAGTAAAGACGATTTTTAGCTATCGGAAGATCTGAGTTTGAAGTAATCTAAATAATAAATATAATATAAATATAATAATAAATAATCCTCGAGTTAAGCGAGTATTGTTGATTTTACGTGTTGAACTAGGGTTGGATTAATAAAGAACTTCTTGGGATTCCCAAAGTAAAAAGCAAGGAGAGTAATATAATGTTCTAAATAGTGAGAATGGTGCCAAACGTAAAATTGACTACTCAGCAAATATTACTTCTAAACACAGGCGCTTTTATGAGAAGAGTGGCTGGGTCAAGCCGCTTTTTTATAAAACTAAATGAAAGCGGCATTGAGGTTTCCATTTTAAACGCCAAAAAGTCCGTCGTCATTATGTGTTCGCCCGCTTATGATTATTAGATTGTGCCCAGACTTGTTTTTAAAGATATATGGAACGATGGCCACAAATTAAACAGTGACTAATCAATTCTTTTTGGTAGTATTTCTCCTCACTGAACAAAATTTGTCATAGGAGAACTTTTTTGAGCTATTGAAGAGCAAATTAAAAGATATTTAAGCTTTATTTTAGGTCAGATAGTTGAATAATTGGCACTTTTAGACTAAAAAGTAAATTTGTAATTTTGTACCAAACGTGAGACAACATTCTGTTTACGGCTTGGAAGCAAACGGTCGGTAGAGAGTGTGAGTCTCTACTACAATTGAGTAGATATCGATTTAGCATTAGCACAATATTGTCAAGTTGATCACTCATTATGCAATTATGTTCGCAGAAACTTCAATCTGCCCGGGAAAAACAGTTCTCACAGGATGCTGATTTTTGTATTGAATAGATTATAAACGTTGTTGCGCTGTCAGTCTTTCCACGCAGAAATGTCAAACTGAAAAAAATTTAGATGACTGTCTTATTAGTGAAACACGACCGTTTATTGTGAATGTATTGATATTAAAAAGCGCCTTTGACTTATAATGTTGAAACTATTAGTATACTTCTGCTACTCTAAGACTTAAGTTTTGTTGTAGAAGATTTCAAAATAAATAAACACAATACAATACAAAGTAAATATCTTTATGAGAGAAAGATTCTTTCATAAATTGATATATTCCATCCCATTGTGTTAATTAAAAGTTGCCTTTACTAACTACAACATATTAGAATATTTAACACTTAAACAATCCATATGTAAATTTTTTTTTTTAAGAAAAACTTCTTCATTCATCCGTTCATTCATGAACTCCCTTTGAAATGCAAAAGAGTGCTTTTGTCTCAATTTCGCGGAATATTCTTTCTTCCTTTGTTGACATTTTGCTTTACTAATTACATTGACACAATGACAGCTTATAAATGTCAAACGTAAGTTAAACTTTTAGATGATTTATGCACCTGTCAAAATGTTAAGAATTATACAATTTCCCGCTTTCTGCAGAAAAATGAAAAGAAGTATCTACATACATAAAACATGTTAAAAGCAAACGCTTTATGTAATATGAAATAAATTCCTTTTAATCTAATAAACAAAGTTTGTATTTTTTAGAATTTTAATTAAAATTCTTATAAAGTTTTGCTGGCAAAATATTGACTGACTGTCAGTCACAACCCCAACCCATTACAGAAATCTGCCATTTTTTTTATGATCTTTGTGTTGTCCCCAAGAGGTACGAGTACTCGTATGTGCTATGCGTCTTTTTGCACTGCTGCATATTTATTGTATTAACTTTAATATAATATAAAAATTAAAATTATAATAATTTCTTAGCACGTTGTTAATATGCTTTTACTTCATTTGTGGGCATGTTTGTTTATTTTATTTTTTTCTCTTAATTTTCCAATTAATAGGAAATCTTTTTTATTTTATTTAACTAAATTGTTTTAATGAATACTAATTAACCAAGACACAAAATTTAATATGCATGATAGAACAGCCATAAAAACCAAAGTCAAAAGAGTTGCCAACAATTTAAAGGGTAGAAATAATAATAAACCAGCTACTACTGGCAGTAAAGATGAACTGTGCTTTCTTAGGAAAATTACATCTAAATTTTGGATCGAGATTGCTTCGTGTAGGGGTTATCTGCTCTAGCTAGTTCTCGTTATATGAGTATAGTTCCAAGTTTCATTGTTGACGAAACGGAACAATTCTTACAATAATAAATAATTAATTGTAGTTTATCGTGGTGAAACAAAAATTTGTATCGAATTGGAGAAATTTGTGTCTATCACATCTCCCAGAAATAGTGATTAAGTTATTTTAAATACTGCCTATGATGAAAATTATTTAGAAATTAAAAATATATTCTTCGTTGGGTCTAACAGTTATCTAATTAGTTCTTTGAAAAACTAAAATTCAGCGAAGTGCAAATTTTGCCATGCGATGTGCTGTAGCTCACAGGACATCGCATGGCAATGGTTTGGCTGTGGTTCATGCAGTACTCGCTGTTGTTCCATCTTGTCGGAGTCACATGCTTTCAGGCCACAAATTGCTCAGTTGTGGCTGAAAAAAGTCATTACAGCCGCTGCCTTTTCAAAAGAGTTTAAGGTCGCTGATGCCTCAAGCGTAAGCACTACGCCATACAGTAACCTTGCTTGCGTAATGATTATTGTAGTGTTATACACGGATTTTCGGTACGTCAGTAGCAATATAACTAGTTATTCTTGTAATCACAGGGATGGAAATGGGCTTGATCGAAAGCTCAGGCTTTTTATTTATACAATTACCTAGCCAAAGATTTATATTATCACCTGCCATTATAGCCTAATCTGACGGTGGACTAATTACACGGAATGTGGCTTGCACGACTCACACGGTTGGCAGCTTCTTCTCATATGTTTATAATCTATTCTGTATGTACTGTGAGAAACACAGTCAGGGGAAGCCTAGGCTTCGCTAGTTGGTTACCGAAAGTTCATAAAAAACATCAGCCTTTAACCAACTCATCCATCTAACCACCAATTTTAGTGCCGTATAGGAATATTTGTTGCAAGACAATAGCTTATTGGGGATTATAATTAGAAACCGGCATAATACTCAAATATCTCTGCCTGCAATGTTAGGTCTAAACCACAAGCGGAATGCTTCAGACAACATGCAGGCACGCCAGGGTAGTTTGCAAAATACAATAGAATGGGGACATGCTGATCCTCATTTACTAATTAACCCTTGGTGAGGGTTTTCGGAAATCCCAACGCAGAATAGATCATTCTGCGCCAACAAATAAAGGAACCCTGTTCCTCCATGTCCTAAAAAGCTGAATATTCTAGTTAAGAATACGATAACGTAAATTTTGCTACCTGTGGGAAATTCCCTATATAATCGGAAGAAGTCAAGGCATTAAGATCTAAACGCAAATCCAAAAACAGTATCAGATCACGACGAAACTGGTTTTAGGGACCCCATCATCTAGATCCTTACATTACAGGTAACAGTAGAATTTTGCGGACATCGGTCGTACATTACCCTTATCAGAAGACCAACGCTTCTACTTCTTCTTTTTATTCGTACGATTTTAACTTTAAACCTTAGCCAGAAAGTCTCAGTATACGTAGGCACATCAAGCTGTGATGAGCACTACGATAGACAGAATATCCTGGAGACAAGCTGATCTCATGATCAAGCTGGTGTAGTTTCGGCAGTTCCAGCATAACCTACGTCTACGTGCATTCTTTGGGTTTTGATTGATGAGAAAATTCAAGAGGCTCCTTTTTCTCTATTTTCCGGGAACACCGTAATTAATTACTGTGACGATGCGAAAATTACGAGAAATTTTTTGGAGAAACAACATGCCAAACGCACTATTTATCATGTGATGAATGATTTCGAAGAACGTCTATAGGTGATAGGCCCAAGCATGAACCATAACGTACTGCAAGATCGGCTGAAAGCATTGCTGCTTAAAGCAATCTATCAACCTCATTACAATGGAATTGCTCTAAGTAGTATACCTTCCCGGAGGACACCCTGTTGTTATTAGTAATTATGTTGAACAAAAATTAGTTGAGATCTAATTGAAAGCATGTATTCGATACTTTAGAGATTTCTTCCTGATCTTGGCTATTTAGTTGTTGTTTAAACTAAGTTCGAAACTTATAAGTTGCACTTTGCGTAATAATGTCCCCATTCATTTCACAAAACTACTCGTACAAATTTCACCACACTGTAAAAATAAAGCACCTGCTACATCAACGAAAACAGAAATATCATTATTGTAGCGTTTGGTTATTTTGTACTATTCCTGTGATACGTCACTAAACGTTAAATAAGTAACTATAAACTTCTCTCTACTCTCTCCATATAAAGTTACTGATACTTAACGTTAAAAGTATCAAAGCTACCAGAAGTTCGGAGAACCAATTAGTGCTGCTAGTTCTCTTCCCGCTAGGTGCTTTGAACAAATCTGCAATAGATTTTCCAAAGTAACCTAGTGTAAAATATGTTTCCATTTCGTTGACGTATTTTATTGCGTTTTGTTAAACAGAATATTTAAACAGCAAGAATTTATTTTGTAAATTTCCAGTGAAATGCCAAAGAGTTACTGCTGTCGGCAGTGGCACAATATTCTACTATTTGTTTTTTATTGCATTTGTAATAGCTTCATTAATTGTTACAGTTTTTCGCTTTTGTTTACGTTTGTCTCTCTCTCCAACATTCCGGCTGTTTTTGTATAATTTAAGACTGATGATTATTGCTGTTAATTTGTGTTTTTTTTAATTTTAATTGCTTAATAAATAGCTTTTATTCGTATTTTTAATATAAACAAATTCAGTAAATGTCATTGTTGTTGTTGGTATTTGTAGGCGAATGCGTGAGAAAATAGTGAGACGTTAAGTTTTCTATAAAGATTTTTGTTAACATACAATACAACAACTAATTTTTAAATCAACATAATAAATCAGAATATAGAAAATCAAAAATAGATTTTTATGATTTTTTTATTATTTTGGACCAGTACTCAGGGGACGACCCCTACATATGCAGTGCATTGTACTGGAACTAGGAAAATAGGTTATGAAGAGGGGGAAAGAGGGAGTAGCGTTCGTGGAGGTTTAAATTTAACAACTTTTATGATTTATGAGATATCCAGTATTCCCGGACGTCGTATACACCGTAGCTAGCGCAGCCTTACTATTACAGTTATCTTCCCCGTAGATCCTGTAGTACCGTAACCAGTTAACTGCCCTCAGTATGACCGCGATTTCCGCCTACACATCGCTACCCTCATTTTGCAGCCTAACCCTAATCCTCTACTCATACAAGGGGATAAAGATACCCCCACCAATTCCCAAGTCCGACTTGGATCCATCTGCAAAGATTTAAAGCACATCCTCTTGTAGATCTATGCCGATCACATACGAGGCCATGACTGACAAAATTACATCACATCTCTTGTCGGGCACTACAGCTGGTGTGCAGTAATCAATATTCTCCGGAAGGTTCACTATTCTTTCTATTATTGAGGCATGCCCATACGTCGCTTGCTTCCACACCCCGCCTGATTGAATTCATGCCTATTTCTTGCACCATGAGATCAGCCGTCAGTCAGTTCAGCATTATGAAAAGTGCCTTCGATGGCGTACTGCCGGAAGCACCAATCACCACTAAAGCAGGAGTACGATTTTGCAGTAGGTGGTTTTCATCAACGACTTCTACCCCACGAGCGCTTCATACATTAAAATAGGCTTAACATCCGTGTCGAATAGCCAGCAGGAATTCCTAGGACTGTGTCTACCATGCTTTAAAACAAAACATCAAATTTTCTTACGGTTTGTTACACGATCTTGAACATTTACGTCCTACTTCTTCATTAAAGCTAAAATGAAATGATTTGGGACCAACTTGTAAGCTTTACCATAGCAAATCAGCAGTAATACGGCTTTCACACACAGAAAGTTTGCTTTGCAAAGTCTTGAGTTTGGTGGTGGCAAGGGAAAAGCAGGAGAATAGAGAGCTGCTCTCTTTTCCCTTGCCACCATCAAACTTAAGACTTCGCAAAGTAAACTTTTCGTGTGTGAAAGCGGTGTAAGCTAGGAGAACGATGTAATAGTTTGCCAAAAAAAAGGCTTTCAGGTTTTTTTTCGATCAATATGCTTGCAAACGTTAAATTTTAAATCGTTCAACAGGCTCTTAATCTCTTAGTGTTTAAACTTACCATAAGGAGCATGTGTATGGTGCTTGACATCTGCAGACATTCTGGAATCCATAGATTCATCCATATTATTATTGTTGTTGTTGTTATTATCATTATCATTTATGTCATCATCCTCATTATCCTCATCACCATCATTGTCCTCATCGGAATCATTATTATCTATTGAATGATAATTATGATCATTTAGATCAGTGTCTTCTTCATCATCGGCATATTGAGTTTCACTACTTTGATATTTTGTAAGAGCCAATGATTGTTTGTTATTATTGTTGTTGTTGTTGTTATACAAATTATGTTTATTGTAATGTTTGTTATTGTTATTTGAATAATATTGTTTATTAAAACGTTTCCAATGTTGTGATTCATTCTGTCTATGATTGGTTGGCTTGGTATTGCTTGTGCCGACACTGCTACTGCGACGACTTAAAAATAATTGTTGCTGTTTCAAGTGTTGCTGCTGCTGTTGTTGTTGCTGTTGTTTTTGCTCTTGATTTACACTCATTGTTTTGGCATTTGTTCCACTGCTGGCGCGGCTTACAACAATCTCACTGTCATCATTATAATTGTATTCATCATTATCAATATGGCGAACGGATGTCACCATCGAAGGCATTAATGACATCAACAATACCAGGCCAACTATCAGCAACGGCAACGGAAGATTACCCAGCGACACTGGCGACGTGACAGTTGTTTTAAAGTATAATTTCTGCATTTTTGTACATTAATTTCCAATCGAGGGGGCAACAACGAACGAACAACTTGTTTTATTTCAAGTGGTTTTTTTTTTCTCCTTTTTAACTTTTTGTATTTTAAATATTCTGCTGATAATATTATTAATTATTTGTAGCTGAGTTTTAAATATTTGTAATGACCATTATCGTTCCCATTTTATCATTTTGTTCTTTAAATTTATTTTCTTTTTTTTCTGAATATATTTTTGCATTCTTTTGCCTTATTTCCTCTTTTTAATTTATTTTCAAATTGTCACTTGCTTTTAAATGCTTTTATGAGAATTTTCTCATTTTGGCTTTTGTTTTCTTGAATGTGTTTCATTATATTTTTTTTTGTTCAATTTGCCTTGTTAATTAATTTTTATTACTTTTAATTGTCTCATTCATAATTTTTGTAGTTTTATTTTTGTTTTGTATTTTTTCATGGCACTTCTTTTTTTCTTTTTTTGTAATTAATTTCGAAATGTTTGTGGGCTGGTGTTTTAAATTATTAATATAGTTCATTTTCAATTCAACTGAAAAGGAAAGAAAACATTAAAATTATTAAAAAAGAAATTAATAAAAAAAATCTTTGAGAATAAGAGATAAAAGAGTAGACATAATTGTTTGTTTTTATAAAAAAATATTTTGAATAAAAGCCGGGCTTAATTATTGAAATATTTTAAAATACAATCATTTGTAAATTCAGATCAAAATTACATTAAATTTAATATTCACATAGGCCGAAAGCATTCCCCTTATTAAGGTTCCCGAGTATGCAATGTTTTTCCCCAGCAGATTATTTTTCGTTAAGTGATAACGTTGCTCTACAAGCGAGTTACTTTTATTCAAATGCATACATAAGGTACATTTATGCGAACGTCCACGTTCGTTTATGGAACGGCCGTTGGAATTTAAGTATACATTAATAATGTAAGTGCTTACTGAAATTAACTGTCACAGTTGCCGGAACGTCTCAACCTGTTTTAAATAGAATTTGACCAGTATTGGAACTCTTATATGATAGATAGTATTATGGCACATTTACCCCTTTTCGGAACTTTTCAAGCGATGCAAAAATACTATTATAGTTTTCAGTTTTTGCCATTTTTATCATAATAATTATAAGAATACTATTTAATAAAATAGATTAAGTTTGAATTATGACAATAGAAACGTAAATATATGTGTACAACTATTTCTTTAAACACAAACTTTATATTTCTTGAAGCCAATTGGTACTTATTTGACTGTTGCACGTACGAAAACTAACTTAAAAATGTTGAAAGGCTCAACATGAATACAACTTGCTGTGCAATGTTTTGTTTATTTTTAGTTGACATGTGGTACGTTCTTTAAAGTTCTATAACTATACAAACGGCCGTAAGTTAAGGTACGTTAAGTTTATCTAACATCAACGTTCGCATAACGAGCCCTTTACACATTGTCTATCTTCTGCAATAAATGTAAACATGTAACTGAGTTACCAGCAACGATTTTCTATCATTATACGAGTACAAACATCTACATCTTGAACAACCTAAAAAAATTTGGTTCTTCTTACTACTTAATTTAAATTTGCTTAGTTTTAATATAACTGCATGTTACTTTTCTTCTTCTTTTTTTCGCTAAGGAGGCGCAAATGTATTACATACAAATCCCAGAGGCCTTCACTTTTGAGGTGTGTCAGAGTGCGCATACGAGTATATAGTAAAAAAATTTGGTTCTTCTTACTACTTAATTTAAATTTGCTTAGTTTTGATATAAGTGATATATATTCGCATGTTTCTTTTCTTCTTCTTTTTTTTTTTGGTAAGGAGGCGCAAATGTATTGCATACAAATCCCAGAGGCGTTCATTTTTGAGGTGTGTCAGAGTGCGCATACGAGTATAGCGTATACCGACTAAAAGTCTCCTCTTTTCTACTCTAAAGGAGAATATCTATACTGGAACTGCCTGTGCATTACTTCAGGGTAATCTCTATCTGTGACAATTCACGTGCCTCCAAGTTATACGAGGTCTGATCAAAAAATAACCGTTATTTTCAAATTTCGTTATATTTTCGCATTTTTTCTGTTTTGTTGGTACACATGTCTGTTATATATGTTGGCAATATCAGCCATTTTGGAATGTCAGTTTGTTTTTCACAAATTAAAAGGTTAGTCGTGTTTTGGTGTGCTCTGCGATTTTTTACTATTCGAAAAAATGAATCAAAGAAACTGTAATAAGTTTTGTGTAAAAAATTAAATTAAATGCGCAAGGACATTTGAAATGTTGACTGTGGCGTTTGGCAAGTCTATTGTGAGCAGAACACAAGTTCAATTGTGATATAACCGATTTAAGGAAGGCCGAGACGATGTCAATGATGATGCTCGTCCTAGTCGCTCGAGCACGGCAACAACCGATGAAGACAGTGAAGCTGTGAAGAAAATAATTTTGGATAATCGTCGCATCAATATCGGAGAGGTTGCTGGTGATGTTGGCATATCATTTTTATGGATGTTTTAGGCATGAAACATGCGGCAGCGAAGATTGTTCCAAAATTGCTAAATTTTGAGCAAAAGCAACATCGCTCAGGAGCTGTTGAACATCGTCCACGACTATCCAGATTTCCTCAAAAAGGTCATAACTGGTAACAAATCATGGGCGTATGGCTATGACATTGAATCCAAACCCCAATCATCCCAACGGAAACGTCCAGAAGAGCGAAGACCGAAAAGAGCGTCAACTTCGGTAAAATGTGAAGGTTTTGCACTGCTTTCTTCGATTGCAATGGCTTGGCGCATCATGAATTCTTGCCACACAAGGTCGTACGGTCAATAAGGAATACTACCTTGAAGTTATGTGCCGTTTGCGCGAAGGAATTCGTAAGAAACTCATAGAACTGTGGATTTTGCACCAGGATAACGCACCAGCTCACACATAGATGCTTGTGCGTGAGTTTTCGGCCAAAAACAAAACCGGTGTCATGTCTATGTGCTCTCTTAGGATTATGTATGTCGGGGGTGCCCAAAAGTTTTATATGGAAGAGCAAACATCAATACATTTAAGGAAAAACTATTTTTATTTAATATTTTTTTGTTGTAAAAAGCAAAACAATATACAAAAACAAAATTTACACTGATAATCGCTGTCGTCAATGTGTACCAGCAAAACATGCGAAAGTGTTGTTGCTTTGCTTTTGTGTGTGTGCAGTGAAGAACGTCAAAAAATATATATTACGAAGCTGTTTATGTATTTTTCATAGCTAGTGCTGAGTGCAGTATGTGTATTAAAGAGCACAGCCCTATATAGCTAAGCGCTTTTACAAAAGCAATTGAGCATCAAGCACATAGACCTGGGTGCATCTGGTGTATGTAGTTTGTAAACAAAATTTTGACATTTTGCTAGTACCAAAGCAAAAGACAGCTGCGCTAGTGACGTTAGCTGGTATAGCGGCTTTGTATTTATGTTTTTGCCTTTTCTAATTATTTATCAATTTAACTGTTTAATGTTTTATCAAAAACTTTGGCATTTAGTAATAATTTTTTCTGTCTCTAACATGAATCTTCTGTCCTCCATAACATTTGGCAACAATTTTTCTAACCTAAAAATTCGAAACAGATGAGAGGGTCTTCTCGCAGCAAAATGTTTCAACATTTCAAATAAAACCATACTGTAGTGGGAGGCAAAGTACGAGTGTGTACGAGTATGTGTCTTTTTCTACTTCTTTCCACATTCTTTAGTCCTCTAATGAATTCCTTTTATCCTTTAGCCCTCCAACCTCGTATAAATATAGTTTTTATTTCATCTTAAGTGCACTTCAAAGTACATTTGCTTTTATCTCTATGTTTCTTTTTCAATTACAATTTTTTCAACCGTTAAGAATTCTTGAACAGGTGTGTTGTTTGTGTTTTGTGTGTGTTTGTTGTAAAGCTCTTGAAACAAAAAATATCCTTTGAACAAGATTTCGTTAATGTTCTCCTTTTGTTTTTGATTTTTTTTCTATTTATCTTCTATTATTTTACACCATTTGATGTTTTAATTTCTTTTTCAGTGATTTCCACTATTTTTGCTGTACGAAACAGCAATAATCAATAATTCAACATTTTCCACTTCAAAGAAAAACTAAAAAATAAAAGATTTTAAGCAGACAAATTGCCGGTGAGAATAGAAAAAAATTTTAAAAGAGAAAACAGAAAAGAAAGTTCGTGAGCTTTTTTAATTTTTCACTTCTTATTAATTATTAATTCGAAAAAAAAAATAAAGTAGAAGAAAATTTCCATAAATGTTGAAACATCAAATAAAAGTTGTTTTATCCGGCGCAACGTTAATTGAAACCAATTGACCTGCTCTTAAACAAAGTTCAAAACATTTCAAAGAATATACATATTTCTTTCGTTGTTTCTTTCCTTCAAGCTTTCTTTTGCTAATTTACCAGTTTTGTTTTCCCGTTTGTTGTTTAATGTTTTAATAGAATTATGAATTTTTTTCTTCTCGTTTTTTTTGACAACATTTCGACAGAAAATTCCTTTTTGATGATACAAGTATTATATAATTTGAGGCAATATTTTGTTAAAACAAGTGACAAGATACGCTACAGAATTATTATAAATGAAACTAAAACCCAAAATAAGAAAAAAAAGTCAACAAAAAAGACTCGTTTATAAAAGTTGAACTTTTTTTAGATCTTTTCTATTTTTCTGTTTTTATTTGCATGAAAAAGAAAAACCTTGTTGTTGTTGTTGTTGTGACGATGATGTGAACGAATCTCTATAGTTTGTGGAAAAACAACATCAAAGTGAATGCTTTAGAATATGTATATATATGTACAAACATATACTTTATTTACAAACATAGTTGTGCAAATTTATATTTAATGAAAATATCCTGGTAGGGAATGCGAATAATAAAAAAGAGGTGACATAAAATCCTTCAAAATATTGAACTATAGAGCAATCAAGACTGAGACTGGAAATGTTAAAAGCGCCTTAAATGTTAGGTTACATTGGATTTAACAAGCTGCCAGCCATTGAAAAGCCAACCCACTTGAATTCAAATCACTCCTGCTGTGTTGCCTGAATGTATCTCAACTGGTTCAAAACCAACCTGAGAATCGAACAGAAGAGTCAAATTGTGCAGCACCGGTCTGCCTAGATACCCAGGCTTTATATAAGAAAGAGTTGGACAGCGACAGACGAAGTGTACGACACTATCTACTTCCTGCTCGCCTCTACAGAAATCATTAAATAGAAGCTTTAATCTTCGCACATGTGTCCCTAAGTGGCAATGACCTGTCCAGAGCAGCAACAGTAGAATGCAACCTTCGTCGGGGCAGGCCCCTAAGGATAATGGTTACCCTAGTAAGGGGTTTCTAAAAATTTAATATTAAAAGATCTCCAAACAGGATTTGTAATATACGAGTATATTTACGTGGCTATCTGCCAAGCCATGTTGTGGCGTGACGTTGAGTTCTGGGATACTTTTGATACACTATAAGAAACGTGAAGGTATACATTCGGCTGATGCTTAGCTTACAACTAAACCTAGATCATTTCAATTAGTTGAATAAATCAGGATCTTATTACTTAGTTTTTCCAATCTATACTTTCTTATTTTGCTGCTACTAATACAAAGCTTTAAACAGAATTGTGCTGATGACCAATCTAGCTAGCAAACACAGAGTCAATTCGCTGTCAAAACTCATTACTTTCATTCACGATTTTTCGCAAACAGCGAACTATAACCGTTGTTACAGTTGTGAAATTGCTTTACATCAGCACATGGCTTTACGGCCTAATCGGATGATGAACCAACTGCAAAGGGTGAATTATTCACGCGTTCAGGTGGGTTACTAGCCTCACTCAAGTCGCAACTTTTTCCTATAAGTTTGTAGCCCTTGCTTAAGAGTTCTAGCCTTTTAAGCCCTCCTATAGGCAATTTCCCAGCAGCCAATGGAAGACAAAGCTTAGTGAGTTGATAGGCCAAAGCCTATTAAGAATATCAGCCCTTAACCAATTCACCCGTATAATCATCACTCCTGTTTTTTACAGTACATGTATTGGTTACAAGACACAGCACCTCGAGTGATTGTTAGCCGCCGAAACTAATTCTCTTACTGCGATTTCAGGTTTAAACACAGCCAGAATATTTCGGCCAAGGCAGGCACCTCAACCGTGATCATCACCGAGAAATCTGTAAAGCAGAATCTTTTGGGACCTTTGCGGATTCCTGTTCTTAAGCCTTGTTATGGGTTTCGAAAGTCAAACACAACATAAGTCATGCGGCTTCCTAGAGTTTTGTTAGCTAAAACAAACGAAGGACTCCTTCCGCTTTATGCCCCGGAAAACAGAGTGCTTTGGTTTGGTCTACGCTAAGGCAAAACCTCTTTTTCGAGAGACTCGTTGTTACAGTTGTGAAAAAAATTTAAATCAGCACCTGCTCTGCGGTCTTATCTGATGATGGACCAGTTCCACGGAGTGAAGTATTCACGATTCACCAGCGCCCCCGTGACTGACTGACTAGGCTCACACAGGTAGCAACACACTTATATCATCTCCAAATTTGATAGTAAATTATCGCTATCGTTTATCTGAACTAGCTCTCAAAAAAAATGTAAACAAAGAAAAAAGATAATTAATGTGTGTAAAATCAAAAGAAACACATTGAAAATATTAAAATTGGCTATTTACATAAAGATTTTAATAAAAATTTAAAAAAGAAGTAATAAACGTCAGTGCGGAACAAGAACGACCATCTGAACAACGAGTTTCGCAATCGTGGTTCAGAGAGCGAACCAAGGTTTCATATTACCGTCTGAACATGGTATAAAACTTAAAAATACACATAACTGTATTTTTCCAGTTAAATAAGATAGTGATATGAAATAATAATTGTTTACAGTAGTTAGAGATGTGTACTCTGAATTAATTTATAGAAACAAGTCAGTTTTGGAAAATTTAGTGCAGTGACCCTTTCTTGGATTTCATAAAAAAATTCCAATGTGTAGATCAATGAAAGTTTGAAAGGGAGTTAATAAAAGTGTGAACCGAGAGGTACAATATGTACTTAACTGCTTTTTCTGTAGATACGAGTAGGTATAACAAAAATTTTAGTAACGTTTTGCTCGTTTCAAATAGATATTCTTTTGGGTATTAATATTTCTGTTTTCTTTTCATATAAAATCACATGCAATTTCTGTGTATTATCACAAATTTGTTTGAAACTCTTTTGTCTCTAGTTTCAAATCAAAATTCATTTAGCATCCTTGTTTGTGGGCAATTGCCATACTAGAGATTTTCCTAGCGGGCTTGAGAGGCTAACAAATATACACAATTACTCAAATAATAATAATAAAAAACATACATATGTAGTTTTTCAACAACAAAAGCATTGGAAAGAAAAAACAAAAACTGTGAAAAAGGATTTTTTGCTTTGATGTTGTTGCATGTACTTTAATTGCTGTTTTAAAAGCATATTCCCCGCGTTTGCATTCATACTCGTCTACGAGTATGTTAAAGCCAAACAACAACTAACTAGTTACTAAGAGGCCTTTCAGCAGCAGAAATAAAAACAACAACAACAACGACAACAACAAAAACATTAAGAAAACAACGAGAACGAGGCGGCATGAAGAGTGGAAGAGAAAGAGCATAAGCGAGTGCAAGTGTATGTATTTGTGTGTGTGTTTGTTCTTGTTTGAATGTTTGTGTGTAGGTGTGTAAAGAGCAGTAGGCATTTGAGAGCTTGGCAGGGATGCTGTAGGGGGCTTTTCAGCAAAGAAAGTGTGAGTATATATTTTTTTTTGTTTTCGTATTATTATTGAAAAGAGAAAAGTAGTTGGTTTATTTCAAAAGGATTTTAGTTTTTCTGGTTTGGTTTTGTTTGATTTTGTATGTTTTCGGTGTAGCATTGGCTTGGCAGTTGGTATACTATTAAAAAAAAACACTGAGGAAGATGATGAATGAAAACTGTTTATCAAGTTATGTCAAATAAGGGGATTTAGTCTTTTCAGCCTTGGCGTGTTAATAATTGTGTGTATTCAACAGGATTAAAGTTAGACTTAAACTAAAAACAGCAGTTAAGAGTTTTTATATTTAAGCGCCTCAATTTGTTTAACCTCACTCCTTAATACACAGTATTTGTGCAGTTAGTAGTATAAATGTTTCGTTAACGTTGCCCCCAAAAGCCTTTGATACTTGCTGCCTCTCTCCTCTACTAAAAGAGGACACTTTGACTCACATACAAACATACATTTGTGCAGCTGTTAAATAGTAGTGTGGTAAAGACAAAAACGAAAAAAAATAAAAAATACAACTTTGAAAAAAAAAGAAATTGTGCACACAAAAAGCATAAAGAGCGCAGAGTTGTCGTGTTTTATTATTCCCTCAAAGGATAACAAGAGCAAACGAAGACAAAAACAAACATCAAACGACGAGTACTCTTTGAAAACAAAGAACCCAAAAACCGTCACAACATCATCATCACCATGACAACCATTACCACCACCACCAACCACTCCAGCATCATCATCACAACAGCATCTTCAGTAACAGCAACTTCAAAGCCAAATCCTCATCGCCAACACAAACAACATCATTTTCATCATTATGACAATTACCAGTTTGTTTCTTTTTGTTTTTTTTTTTTTTTTTACTGGGGATAAATCAAAGGATGAAATTGAACCCATTTTGTAGCTTTACTTGAAACTCTGAAATGTACCACAATGCTAATTTCATAACAAATTGACTTGATTAAAAACAGTTTCTTTGCCTGGAGGCTTCAATTTAAAATAAGTCTTGTTGACCAAAGGAACTTTTAAGCAGACCGAAATACAAATGCAGACATTTATACATACACTCGCATATTCGTACTTTAAATGTTAACGATGACACTGTGTAAGGACTCAAATAGTACTTTTAAATAGGCAGTGATTTCTTAGGGGATGTCGTCAATCATAGCCCCAGGACATTACCCTGTAACAGAGCTAGCAAAGTAAATTATAGAGAGGAATTTAAAAGGATAGGGTCGTGCCATAGGGAAACATCAACAAGATGAAATATTCCCTATGAAAACGGAAGCAGAGAACGGAGTCTTTCTTGCAAAACGTTGCACCATTTACGGAACAACCAGCCACAAACAGGTGGGATATTAATAATTGAAATATATAAAATATGATACCAAATAAGCGGGATTTACCAAAAGCCCAAGGAAGTCCAAAGAGTTCAACACACTAATATATATTTTAAGCTTTTTTTTACCTTCTCCTGCTTATATACTTATATGACTTATAATGGTAAATATGACACTGTGAAAGGACTCAAATAGTGGTTTTAAGTAGACAATGATTTTTTTAGGGGATGTCGTCAATCAAAACCCCAAGTCGTTACCCTGTGCCGGAGCTAGCAAAGTAGATTATAGAGAAGAGTTTAAAATGATGGGATCGTAATATTCAATTTCAGTTTTCTATACTGAACTTGACAGGATACGAGTAGATATCAACAGGGCAGCTTGTTGGGTAGTTGGATGGTATGATCGAGAAAGGAATTTTTCCGTCATGTGTTCGATCACTCACTAAACAATTTACTATATATATGTGTGTTGCCAATGATGAAATTATAGATAAGGGTTCCGGTAACAAGCTCCATGGTAGAAATGATAGAGCAGCACCAACTACATTATATCAAAGTTCAAGGAAACTTAGACGAGATTGGTATGGGTTCAGCTTAAAAGCTGTAAACAACAAGTATGTCGACAAATTTTAGAGTTTGTGTGGAACATATACATAGTAAGGACCACCGTTGTCAGGTATGGAAGCAAACATGACCCAGTTATGTATGTAGGAAAACTATCATCCGGAGAGTGGAAATAAGTGCTTTGTGATACGCAGTTGAGTTTTAAAGGAATTTTACTTGAAACTATTTTTAGAAGAGATATTTGTGTCATATTTCAAACACGTTTGACAAAGTATGACATGAATGACTGCTATCAAATCTTATTGACTTTGACGTTAATGGTTATTTCTGCTGATTGCTATCGACTTTTATGCCAGGCACCATTAAATCTCTAAGGGGTAGAGTAGCTAGACACTTTCAATCCAGATCTTACAACAAATTCTGTAGGAGATATCAGCAGTGTTTATTTTAATATCAATGTTAGCGTACAATCGATCAAATTACTTTATCTGCAGTTAGGAAAGCTTTTAAAGTTGCCACTATACAAATTCAGTAATGATGTCTATTGGGGCAGCATTATTCTTCATGTATCGAAAGAATCATTTAAGATCCTTAGGCTAGGTCAAATAAACTGCCAACTATGGAAGAAGCTAGCCTTCTTGGATGAAGCCAGCCTTGTGTTGTGCTGTCTGATAACGATGTGCTTCTTTAACCAACCTGAGAATCAGGTGATGTTCAGCATCATCGATATATGTACATATAAATAGTACCGGTCTTCCTAGATACAATGTCATTATATAAGCTGAAGACCGACGGAGGAAGTGTTCAACACCCTGTTTATCCTCCGCACTTCTACAGAAGTAACATTAGTGCTTCTAACTCTTTTGGCCTCCTTGGACTTCTATATAAAGCAGAGTGCTCGTCGCTGTTTTGTCGCTGCTAAAATGGCACCTCATGGCGAAATCCATATATTTGCTGCCATATTATTATTAATCATTGATATCTCACCTATTTGTGACTGATTGTTTTGAGAATGAATCATTCCTCAGTTGTACCGTTTGTATAAAGAAAATTTCACCTGCAATGCGACATTGTCCTGGTAGAACATATTTGATAAAATTATAACTACGTTTTTAATGTTAAGAGCCAAAAACTTACTTCTTTGAAATCAAAATTTATAAATATCAAACGATTTTGGTACTATAGGGTTGCCATAAAAGTACAAATGTATTAATTCTTTACATTTTGATATGCATCTCCAATATTCATATCCTTTAAAATATACAAACTTAAACGGGTGATATTACTAATGGAATGGTGTATTAAAGGGTAACACAACAAGAAGTACTTTTAGTAACTTTTTTTATAAAATTCTACAGTAAATGTATTAGTTGAGAAAACAGTGTCACATAGCTTTAGAGCATTAATTCAACATTCAAGGGTAATCGTGCTTATACATTTACATACTGAGTGTTCTCGTTGTGGGGATCGCTACTTTATCTCGAAAATCGAGATAATTAATGTAAAGAAAATAGGAAAGCTAGCCATAAAATATTTTCTACAAGTAGTTGATTTCATTTTTCCTCTTTTCTGGAATCAAATCTCTAGGCTTACCCATAACTCGAGTCAGCCGATACTGTATCTAGGCTATGAGTATGATTAGTGGGAAGCAGACAACTGGCAGAAACTCCTAAAAGTGAGACAGGAAAGATTTTTTGACGGGCAACTTGGTTAAGAACTGATGTTTTAATGGGCGTCGGCGAATCAACTCATAAGCCTTGTTTTTTACTGCCTGTCTGAGATATTGCATACAGATAAAATTAGAGGCCTCGAGCTCTTGAGTAAGGGATTTATTTGTTCATGTGACCACAGATTTATCGCAGAAGTTGCGATCTTTGTGAGCCTTGTAAGTCACACTAATGAATCGGGAATAATTCATCTCGTGGAGTTGGCCCATCATCAGAAAATGCTGTTAAGATCGCTGCTGATGTAAATCAATGACACATCCTGTACAAAAATAAAAGACAGTTGTGCTTGTAACACAACCAGGTAAAGCTACCTTGGTCATTTTTCAAGATAAGTAGTTAAAAATATTTGATGACACAATGCTTTTATTAACACACACAATTTTTTTTATATTTTTATCTGGGACCAGTACTCAGGGAATGGTTCCTACATATGCAGCGCATTGTACTGGAAATAGGTAAATAGGTTATGATGAGGAGGAAGAAGGGAGTAGTATTCGTGGAGGTTTAACTTTAACAATAACAACACGAAATATTAAAACAAACTCTATTGCAGCATTTAAAATATTGGAATTAAATTAGTTAAAACTGATCAGTGCCCAGTGTATATACCTTCGATACTGCTCATATTAGCAATATTTAGTCCAACACCTTCCACACTACAAGATAATTAAATGCATTGGAAATAAATTAATATTGAACATATAAAAAAACACGGACAACGGTGAATGCTTTATTTGAAAATTGTTGTTGCAATTCTTGAGAATTTTAAAATAGACTTTCTATGAAATAAATATACAGCTCCCTTATTGCTACAACGTCATAATTTCAAAAAGAAAATTTACCAGTTAACAATGAAAAACTGTTAAGAGTACTATTATTTATATTGTGCCAAAAATTAATTTAAATGACTCTTAAACTGCCCCCTTTACGAAGTAGTTTTCAAACTTTTTTCCTAGACCGTGTCTGAAAACTAAAAATTTAAATTAATGTGAGTTTATCCAAACAAGTTTTTTTGAGTTATGGTATTGTTGCAGAAAAGGCGCGATATAATGAAAACCTGCCGTTTTGTGCAAGTTCGCTGTTAGAAAACTTTGAACCCAGTTTTTATTCTTATATCCAAAAAAATTTATACCATTTATTGCATTACTTACGATATAATATATTTCAATATTTCTGCATTCACCAAGTGCAAGTTTAAATATAGATGTAACATTTTGTTTTCCAAAATGAATTTTAACCTACAATCAAACTTTTCTTTGGAACAATATCAGCAAACCTCTGCTTGTACCCAGCTAATACTCATACATTTATCGGTGCAAGGATTAAAAGAGCTTCTTTTTAATACCACCCTTTAAGTATGCATATGAGTGATTTTTGTTGTGTTTGTATATTTTCTCTGTGTTTAACACTACCGACATGAGTTTTGTGCGCTTTTTTTTTATAACTAAAGCTTGTTTTTGCTTGTTTTGCTTCGTTTATGCAACACAAATACCGTTAGGATACCACTTCCGGCGCGCACAAAGTGAAATATAAGTGCATTTCTGTTTTATATTCTTTTGTGTATTTGTAGTCGGGTGTGTTTGTAAGCATGTGTGTGAGTGTATGCTTGTGTTCATCAGTATTTTAACGGTTTTTTATGTTAACGGAAAAATAGAGCGTATTAATTATGAATGTAAATGACACGAATGCTTAAACACACATAAACTCCTGTTTAACTCCCACTGTTGCTACTAATGGAGATTCTCGTACGTTTCGCTTTGGGAAAGAGTCAGACAAATAGACCCAAACGACCAGATGATACGGATGCAAAAAACAAAAAGTATTTAACAGATAAACAAATGTAGCCAGTTAATTTATTCCTTTTTATAAAAAATTACCATTTAAAGAAATAATTCACTACATTTTTTAAAACAGCAAATCTACTATTTATTTTGTATAACTTAGTTTATTTTTGAAACCTTTTCTTTGAGCTCATGTTATCATAATTTATTTTTAAATATATTCATTTTGTTGTATTAGTAAATTATCATTTATTATTATATATTTTTTTATTGGAACAACTTCCCGCAACCGCTTTATATCTTAAACGTTTTACACGCGTTCGCTATCAGCGAAACACTGACGTTATTTTTGTAATATTTTTCAAATCGGAAAATTTGTTATGATTTTTCTCATTCCTGCACTTTTTTGTCTTGCTCTCTTTCTCTTTACTATAAATTTTTATCTCTCTTGCATGTGCGTTTCAATTCCGTTATTGTTTGAACAAAAGAAAGAAAAAACAATTGCATAAAAATGCGGCAATAACAAAAACATAGCAACAAGTGGCGTTTACTCTTGTCTGCCTTAGTTGTGTCTGATTGGATTGTGTTCGATATTGTTTGAACAAAAAGATGCAACCAAGTAAATGTTTCGAAGCTTAATACATATATTAATAAATTTGTAAAATATTTTTCAATATTGACTTCTTCCACAAAATGTTGGCATGAGGGAAAAAATTCTGCTACGATATATTTAAAAAATGTAATTTTTTTGTAGGTAATAACGGCTTATTTAATATTTTATAACCTTTCCAAGGTAAAATTAATCATCCATATTTTGCTTGTCGGCGGCAATACAAGATGACGCCGATTTTTAAATTTTTTGGCGTATCGCATTTCTGTTGTCAATATTGGTATGTATCGATAACTGCTGACAAATATTGGATATTCTACAAGAGAAAATGGCGACAATATTTTCTTTAACCTAGCGTTTAGACAGGAAAGTATTTTCATGACAGTTGCAAAACACTCACACTTTTTTTACTAACACACTCACATTTTGCTTTTTTCCACTCAACTTTCATCAAAATTTTCATGAAACAGATCTTTTGACGTTTTCTGAAAGTAAAATGACAAATTCTAAACACTGTTGCCATATACAAAGAATTATACAAAGTTGCAGTATTATAGTAAAATAATAATTATAAAATTAACTTCTTTTGCACGTATATGAAAATAATTATAATATTTTGTCCTTATATTGTATATTAAACACATAAAGAAATAATTGAAGTATTTTTATAAATTTGTGTTGATCCTAATTTATTGACCTTTTTTATATAATTTTCTTCTTTTTTGAATAACTTGCAATATTCGAGGTCATTTTTTATTAAAAAGTTTAACAAATTTATTCAATATTTCGTTTTTTTTCCTGAAGAAGTTTTCCAACGGAAAACGAAATATTGAACAACTTTTTTTTTATTATAAAAAACGACCTCGAATATTGCAAATTATTCAAAAAAGAAATATTTTTATAAAAATATTATAGAAAAATTTATAATGATGAAAGTTTTTTGCACTATTGCCCCATAAATATGTATATGTAATAAGTCCGGCAACTCTGATTAGTAAGCAAACAAAATAAGAGTGGAGAGAAGCAGAGGCAAATTTTGCAACTCTTTGCCTCGGCGACATTTTTAAAATGAACTTTCACTTTCCTGTGTAGATGAACAAGAAATTTTCATAAAAGTCGTCTATTTTATTAAAATTTTTATTTGTAATACGTATACAGAAATTTCATGAAAGTACTTTCCTGTGTAATGGCAGCGTAATTGCCGGTTATTTTGTCATCACAATTTTTAGCGTCGAGTTCAAACAAAAACATCAAAAAAATTAATAAAGAAAATTAAAATTAATCACCATATTCTGCTTGTCGGCAGCAATACCGTCGGCAATATGATGGCAACATCATTTGAAGACGGCATCAATATTAATCTGGCATTCCCTAACAGTTTTGTATTGATGTTGCCGGTATATCGATTATGACAATAAAGCTGAAAGTCCATACCACTCGTTATATACGCTGCGCGTTTTACGCATTTCAAACTTTCTACGCGTTCTACACTTTTTCTAAGCTCAAGTTACATGCAACGCTTTTCATGCGATACGTTTTTTGTTGTGTTTGAACTATTTTTTCGATAAAAACATTTTTTTTAACACAAAAACATAAAGTAACAATCCACGGCACAAATATTTTTGGCGATAACTTTGAAAAATATAAAATGAATTGTGATCTGCGGCTATCAAAAATAGCTGACAGTTTTGATAACGCTTGTGACGCGTGCAAAAGTAGAAAGTAAACCTACTTTTGGCGTCGTTTAACGCGTTTAACGCGTCATACGCTTTGTGCTGTGTAACCTCTCACATAAAATTACATTGTTTTTACTTTTTTGACAGACGCTTAGAATGCGTTGACGCGTAAAACGCGTAATATGGACTTTCAGCTTAAAATCCAACACACATCTCTAATGTATGTGTCAGTTGCTTCGTTTTGTTTACATTTTAATTTAGAACCAAATTGTGTGCAAAATCAGAAAGTTTGTGGAAAAAGCAAAATGATGTGAGTTGGTTAAGCGGCCGTATTAAAAATACATCATCGCGGCAATTATTGTTATAATTAAAAATAGCCAGGTTTGAACTTGAGCCAGACGAATGATACCATCATATATAATATTAGAAATAATATATAAAATCTATATTAAAAAAATTTTTAATTTTAATTAAAGAATGACATTTTTCAATAAATTTTGGGTCGCGTTATCGCGAAACTTTTGAATTAGTCGTGAATATTGAGCGTACACTGTAGTACCAAATTTGGAAGGAAATTTGAACGAATTGACTTTTTACTTAAAATTTTTGTTTGTTTTGTTAAAGTACTCATCGTTTTGCAATAATTAACAACATTTTTTTTGCGTTGGACATGGAAAAATTGAAAAAATAAAATTTAAAGATTTTGTTTTCCCTAAAATTACGATTTTTTTTTGGCACCACTGGTTTGAATTAAAGGCCGGTTTTCTGTGACAGTCGCTTTTGCTTGAAGTTAAGCATTAGACACTTGCAGCGTTGCCCTTGTGGTGCTAGAGTGTCAACTTAGACCAGGTGTGACCAGGCCCTATGCGTTTGATGCTCAATTGTTTTTGTGAAAGCGCTTAGCTATAAGGCTGTGCTCTTTAATATAACACATTATGCACTCAGCACTAGCAATGAAAAATACACAAACAATTTCATCTTATATATTTTTTGTCGTTCTTCACTGCACACACACTAGAACAAAGCAACAATACTTTCTCGCATGCTTTGCTGGTAAACATTGACGACAGCGATTATCAGTGTAAATTTTGTTTTTGTAAATTGTTTTGCTTTTTACAACAAAAAATGTGAAATAAAAGTAGTTTTACTTTAAATGTATTGGTGATTGCTCTTCCCTTTGGGCACCCCTGACTTAGACCTTTTTTGAAACACCCTTTTGTAGCATTTTTGACGAATTCGTGATACTTTGTGACCCTTTTTCCAAAATTAAAATAAAATATAATAGCCTTTTTTTTTTGTTAAATTTTATTTACTTGTTTTAAATAAATTGTTTTATAATTTTATTACACATTTATACACAAATATACATTAAATAATTTATTAGTTTAATGGAATACAAATTATATACAGAGTTAATTTTTTTTTCAAGTTGTAATAAATTATTTATAGCTTATTTTGTTTTTATAATTGAATATTTTTGTAAATAGTTTTTGTAGTTTTTATTTAAATTATGTTTCTTTAAATATATTTTACTTAAGCCAGTTTAAAGAAAATTTTGTCTTGCAAAATTATTTTTGTCTTTGTGTTTCAGTTTAAAAAGCTATATATGTATATTGCCCGTCCCACATTATCGAACGTTAATGATCGTCAATATTTTGTGGACCAGAAAACTTATCTGGAAACTGTAGTGCTGTTTACAAAACACAAAAGAGCGTCTCGTCGAGAAAATTTGTATGAAAATTGCTTGATTTGTTAGTGTTTTCTCAAAAATTTTCTAGGCGAGTCGCTCGCGCGTGTTGTATGAACGGCGCATATTTATAAACTTTTTAGTGACAAGTTTATCTATCGGTAGAACTTATGGATTCCACATTGTTGCTATTCAACATGACCATTCCCGTAGTATTGAAGACAAAAGTCAATATATGGAGATTTTTCTAGAACCCTCCAAAATTAGCAACACAAAATTTCCTTAGAGTTGGCTTATAATGTTTATCAAAAAGCTTGGAATTATTTCCAGACATACATACATACAAGTATTAAATTACATGTATGTAAATATATTTTAAGATATTTTGTGGTAATCTTCTTAAAATTTGTATCCTTTATCCAGTCAGCATCCTTTTCTACTGTACAACTGGCTTAATAACAATGGCTGAATTTACAAGCCCATTTGTACTGCATAAAGAAAGGTAGTAAGTAGTTCTATCATATATTTGCAAAGTTGTCTTTTGTTTTAGCACTAGAAAAATTTCAAAATTTTGTTTAAAAGCTAAATATCTGTAGGCGAAGTTGCCGTCAACGATTTATATGCGATATGTCCTCTATCTTTTAGAATGGCTGGAAGACTATTTTGAAGAAAAAGTTGTGAACGACTAAATGGTCGTCACTGATTTCTATGGAAGTTTTAAACTACAATAAGACCGACATTTTCTTAAAATGTGTCCTTTATTAAAGTCTATTTACGATAATATGACCGACATTGTCTTACAAGCTGTCCTCTATCAACACCTATAAAAGACAATATAAGTGACATTGTCTTGTAAGCTGTTCTTTATCAAGACCTATACACGACAATATGAGTGACATTATCCTGTAAGCTGCCCTCTGTCTACGCATATATGTATACGACATCATACGCGACATTGTCTAGCTTAGCAGTTTGCACGATTTTCTCGACAATTGTTTGAAAATGTCATCGGAGATTTGCATTAGTTGCCCGTTTTACAGAATTTTTTTGTGCCAAAACAAAGGACAGCTGTGCTAGTGCGTTTACCTGATAAAACTGCCTTGGAACAAATTTTATATCTCTTTATCTGAATTTTTTTATTTATCCTAAATAAAAATTAGTTCGTTACGTTCTTTTAAAACTACTCTTTGTAATTGATTTCGAATGGATTTAAATGCCGAATAAATTGTCTTTATTTTGATGCTATAATACCCGCAATACAAATAATATGCAAATTCTATCGATTTGAAAACGAATAATTGTTTTTAAACGCAATATTATTTAATAAATTATTTAGTTGAAAAGAAATAACATTCTATACACTTTTGATTGTAATTGCTCACCCGATTTTTCAATGAGCTAAATTAAATAATTAATTAATTAATTTTCGATTTTAAGAATAAATGCATTAACAAAACCACTTCGATTTCAAAAACGAGTATGACCTCGGAATCGGTTGAACAAAAAGCAAAAAAGATTTGTGCTTAAGGAACACTTACACAATCGAACATATACAACACATTTTCGGTTCAGGTTCAAAAACTTTTCGGTTTTAAAAACGATTATACATTGAGAAGAATAGATCAAGAAAGATTTTGGGCTTAAGATACTTCTACAAATACGTTTTCGTTTTACAATTAAACCGAACTGGTATCAGGTTAGCAGAACAGAATAAAATGATTGGGCTTAGGTCACATGTATAAAACCTTTTCGGTTTTGAAAACGAACATGAATTTAGAAGAACAGTTCAAGAAAAATTTTGGTATTAAGGAACTTCTACAAAATCGTTTTGTTTTGTAAACGAGAACTGGAATCTAGTTACAAGAACAGACCAAAAACGATTCAGGCTCAGGGAACATTTACAAAATGCTTTTCGGTATTACGAGTAAATTACAAGAACTTTTCAGAAAATATTATGTACTAAACGATTTAGTTCTGTTTTGAATACAAATATTTAATTACACGAGCATATCAAAAAATATGGCTTAAAAAATATTTACAAAACTGTTTTCGTTCTAAGAGCGAGTATTAAATCGGAGTCAGTTAGAAGAAAAAAGCAGAAAAGGTTTGGGCTTAGGTTACATTCGTTTTAAAAACGAGTCTGAATTCGAATCCTTGTTAAAAGATCAGAGTCAAACGGATTTGATCTTAAAGAACATATCCAATCGTTTTGGTTTTAAAAACCAGTATGAATTCGAATACGGTGGGAAAAACAGAGCCTAAAAAATTTGGCCTAAGGAATAACAACACAATAATTTTCGTTTTAAAAACGAGTATATAACTAATATTCCGTAAGAGAAACAAAGAACATAGATTTGGGCTTGAGTAACATTTACAAAAACATTTTCGTTTTAAAAACGAATAGGCACGAGATACCGGTTACAAGAACCAGGAAGTAAGATTAAAACAAAATTTTCAGGTCTTAAGCTTAGTTTCACTAAAATTTCGAAAACATAAGAATTTTTGATTAAGTATTTGCTTAAAACTTGGTATCGCTTGAAGTTTTAGTCCCATAATTCACAAATATTTACGGCCATCATTAGATATTTAATGCACAATTTAGTTTATTAAACTGACATCAAAATATAAGAAAAAATTTTGCTTCACGTTTATGTATGATCCACTACAAATCCATATCCTTGCTTATGTGGTTTTAATTACACTTTAATCTCTTGTGATAAAACATATGCAATCTGCAATCAGTAAGTACTCAAAATCAAAGCGGAGGAAATAGCAAATGTTAAGATTCTGGCAGATATTCCCAAACAGTTTCAACGCTGTATAGACAGAATGCAGAGATAAAAGCATGAAATCAATTCCACACGGAATTGAATGTATATAAAAAGAAAAGAATATAGATGAAACGAATATATTAATGAATACTATGTGGCTTGAAAACGGTTTCTCTTAAAGCTAAACTTATTAAAGTAGTGTATGACATACAAATCACAAAACTATATATGAAATATATATAAAGCATGAAATAAATCCACTCGAAATGCAAAACAAAGGGAATAGCTTTTAAGACCCTCATTTTTGGCGAAAATGAATTTCAATGTTATGTAGTTTGTTTATTTAATTCATTTTGGAAATTGGACTTTTAGTTCAAAGATAGTATTATTATTATTTTATATTTATATTTAAATTTAATAAAAAATAGTTTATTTTTCTGTAATAGGAAACATTATACAAAGTTGCTTTTAGTTGTGTTATTTTTAGAATTTTTTTATAACTTTTTTTTTAAATTCCCTTCAAATGTCATTTTTCAAAAATTAAAAAATATTTAAATAATGCAATAAATATTTAAAAATAAATCTCTAAATTAATGAAAACTTTGTTTAAATAGTTTCTTTTTTATTATTATTAAATATTCCACTGCCTATTCCACATGAAAACCTACTTGTTTTATAAATGGTTTACACATCTCTTATAAAACAAATATATAATTTTTGTGTTTCCAAAATTTATTTTTAAGAAAATAAAATGATTTTGAAATAAAACTTAATAAAATTTTTAAATATGTTTATAACTTTCAAATTCAATTTCATTTCTTTTAATTTTTTTAATAGAGTTAACATTTTAAAGTTCACTTTAATTTAAACTTTTTATTTTTTATGTTTGTTTCAGAACCTATTTGCCTTTCTTAAAATGCTCTTTTGTTAAGTCATTTATAAGTATTTTTTATATATTTTTTATCATGTATGTATACTGTTTACTTATTATATAACATGTTTTATAATAGTTTTCTTTTTTTTTAATATATAAATATATTTTAAATAACAATTTTTGTTTTTAAATATTTAAGCGTAATTTTTTATTTATCAATTTACTTATTTTGTTTAAAGAGGTTTACAAATATGAACATATCTTTATTAAAAAAGTCAAGGTTCGTCAAAAGATTGCACAAAATCTCAGCAATTCAATTCGTGGGTGTTTGGAAAAAAGTTAATTTTTAATTAATTAATTTTCTCGCAGCTTCAGTTTAGTAAATTTCTTGTGAAACCTGTTGTTAATTTTGTTAGTAAATCTTTTGTAGACACAATGCTAGTAGCTGTTTTCCAAACTCTTTGGTCTGGTTTGTGTCCTGAATATTTTTAAGTATGTAAATAAATAATTATGGGCATATTCTTAAAAATTAAAACTAATTTTAAACAAGTTTAAAATCAAAAATTATAGACGAAATTTTGTTAAAATTATTTCAAATACATTTTCTGCCTGGCCCACGATGTCATTCGACAGCACTCGCTCACATAAATACAAGTGTAGTTACCAGGAGGCAAAATACGAATGACTCACTAAATAGTGACCTTCTATTAATCTCCGAATGGGGTCACCTTTAACGCTCGTAAGACCCAGTGTTGTGTATTAACACACAAACAAACGGCCGCAAATGCTGCTTCATCTGTATTCATGGATGGTATAAATATTGAGAAATCAGCTGCTATTGAAGTTCTTGAAACTTGGAAAAGATACAGTGTGATGTTCGCTGGACTGAACACATTTTTCAATTCTCTAAAGAATCATTCAAGTGCCTCGGGTTTTTGAAATGATGTAAGATGTTCTTCACTTCATCCGAGTTTCTTACTATTTATACCACCTATATCCGACCGAAAATGAAATACAACTCTCATGTTTAGGTCGGTGCCTCAAAGTCTATTTTGGGGTAACTGGACCGTGTGCAGGAGAGGGCGAAGAAGCTTATCGGTGACAGTATCCTGCGCTATTGCCTCACTAGAGCATCGACGCAGTGTAGGGTATGTTGCACTGTTTTATCGTTATTACAATGGTTTTGCTCTGACGAGATTATAGATCTTATTCCCGAAACGCGCACATTTTTACGTAGTACGTGTTCATCGCCCAGAGCTCATCCATTTGTGGTCGCTTGCCCGGGAAATCGTACAACGCATTACAGAGAGAATTCGTTTTTTAGCCGCACGCTTCGTCTGTGGAATAAGTTGCCAGCAGACGTGTTTCCCGTCTGTTATAACGTTGGAAAGTTCAAGTCAAATGTTCGCTTGCCTGGGAAATCGTACAACGCATTACAGAGAGAATTCGTTTTTCAGCCGCACGCTTTATCTGTGGAATAAGTTGCCAGCAGACGTGTTTCCCGTCTGTTATAATGTTGGAAAGTTCAAGTCAAATGTTCGCTTGCCCGGGAAATCGTACAACGCATTACAGAGAGAATTCGTTTTTCAGCCGCACGCATCGTCTGTGGAATAAGTTGCCAGCAAACGTGTTTCCCGTCTGTTATAACGTCGAAAAGTTCAAGTCAAATGTTCACAAACACTACTCCCACTTTCCCCCTCCTCACAACATATTTTCCTAGTTCTGGTTCATCGATAAGGAATAAAAAATAAGATAAGAAATAAAAAATATTAAAAAAAAACTGCTGTTGAGTTAAAACTTCTTTCAAGAAGGCAAATTTTAATGAAAAATTCTATTTCGTTGTATTGTATATTTTCATATATATTTTTTGTTGTTGCTGTCTCAATTTACAAATATTTTAGTATTTTAAATACCAATTTATTTTCTCACTGGAAAACTCATGTGTAGTCACAGTTGCCATATTTGACGATTTATCGTCATTTTGACGATTTTGGGTGCTCAAAATAGTACTTTGACGATTTGACGATTTAAGGCCTGTTTTTGACGATTTTTGTAGATCACATTTACAACTATATGCATATCTCATTTTTGAAGTTAATTTATGTAGGAAATGAAAATAATATTGAGGGATAGAAAAAAAAAAATATAGTAAAATAAATCCGTACGTAAATATGTTTCAAAACTTTATAGTTTCAAAACTTTAACTTTCATAAATCCTTACAGTATTATAAAAGAAGAAAGTGTTTTTGATTTCTGATATAATCACAGAGTAGATCTCGAAAGACGAGAACTTTAGTCCGAGTTAAAGCCACAATATTAATCTTGGAAAATTTGTTGTACGATACATATATTTTTGGAATGAGTTGTCAAAAATGATTCTTCGGTAATTTTTCTTTCTATGGGTAAGGTTATAGAAAAAATATTAGTTAGCAAATGTGAGACTTTGCATCCAGGTATATGAAACTTAAAAAACCAAAGTGAGAAATTCGTTGAAGAAACTAGTTTCAGAAGAAATGTTATATTCCTACTACAGACTACATAAGACTTAGCAACTATTGTTGTTTTGGATTGGCTATGTCCTATTTGATTGAAGTGTTTATTAAATACAGTATATGAAAGGAAATTTCAAAATTTCTTTTATTAATTGAATGTATTTAAAAAATGCGTTGTGTACAAAAATTAGTGAATGGGTTCCTGTGGTATTAACTTCATGTTTGCTCAAGTATATATATTTTGTTTTGATATTAACTTCATGTTTGTTCAAGTACATATGTTTTTTAAAGCTTAAAAGCTGTAGTTTTTCATCAAATGTAGCCATGAATTGTTTTGCTATATTTTAACTTATTAAAATGTATATTTAATGCAAAAACCAAGTATTTTACTAGCTGACGATTTGCGATGATCATATTGACGATTTTTTTCGCCAAATTTGACGATTTCAGATTTATCTGGCATCTATGTGTGTATCTCCCTCTAAATATCAAATAAGATCTCGTTGTTTTAGTTTTGGTTTACGACTTTGCTTATTAGCTACACATATAGTTTAGCTTAGTTTCGCACCTTTTACTGGTCTTCAATACTTTCTTTTTACAGTACAGTAGTAAAATTCTAGGATTTCTTGTTATATCAGCCATGTCACACAGTGCAATTCCATCCATATTTTGGTTGTTGAGTAAATGAAAAACTAAAGTGAAATCAGATTTAACTTCAACAATAAAATTAATACTTTATAATTTGTAAACATTTTTGGATAAACGAAAGGACATATTCGGGTATGTTCTTGATTCTACTTTGAAGTGAAAATAGTTTGAAATCACTTCAATTTCAAGCTTCGGTGTTCTACATTCTACTCTTTACTTTTCATTTGGGTTTTGTTTTCGAACATTAATTCGTAGTGAATTGTCTGGTTCTTGAAACTACTTTTACCCAAAAAGTAGTAGTTTGAAAACAATTTTTAATTTCATTGTGAAAATGAAAACTTTTACGGAAAAACTGAGTATAATTACAATCCCATTGAAATAAGGTCGATTAGCGATCTGAATCATCGTCATCACTTCCATGTCTTGGATTTACCCTCACCGGCTATACTAAAATTTTTCATAAAATGGCACTTAAAAAAAATTACGATCATCGTTGTTGACGGAGAATTTGATAAACCTAGGGGGTTACTCTCTATTGCGATGCGAAAGGTAGATGCGATAAGAGTATAATTTGGTATTCTGTGTTTAAAAATGAAGTAACACTTCATTATAAACAAACAATAGCGAAGAATGATAAAATAAAGTGTGCGAAAGGGAAAATCAAATGCGAAAAGAAAATACGAAAACGCACTACAGGGTACCAATTCTTCGATTTTTCTTTCGCATCGCAATAGAGAGTAACCCCCCTAACTAAATTTTGCTCTTATAAAATAACAAGCATTAGATAAAAAATTTTGCATGTCGTTTTTTTGGCAAAAGGCATATCGCAAAAAATAAAATAAAATTGAAAACGTGGTTCGTGTCAGTACTAGTTATTTGAACATTTATGCAAGTTTTATTTTCGAAGTTCAGTTCGAACGAAAGAAGGAAACACCCAAAATACTACTTTATCAGAACAACAAAAATTAAAAGTTAACTTTTCAAATCATTTTTTTATTTTCATTCTACTACTTTTCTGGAACATGCCGGATTATTATTAAATGCCAACGTTAAATAAAATGAGAAAAAAGTTCATTATTAAATTAATCTTAATGTTATGTATATGCCACTCTATAGTACTGTTTTTGAAAATTTTTCATGTAATCAAAATAGCTTTTGAGTTCTTAAAAAATAATCCTTAAAGAACACTTAGCAGTCCTTGCAAAAAATGTCCTTTACATGATTTAACCCAACACTCTCATTTTCGTAATACACACTTACATATGTACATACATACATACATACATACGTACATACGAGTAGTACGATTATGCATAACAATAACCAGAAATTTGTCAACTTTAGACAAAAAACCAATCAGTTTGTTCTTTTGCAAAATTAAGGACATCAAAAAGGGTGTACTTCTTTCACTTCATATACATACATATGTATGTATGATTGACGACAAAACGTCATCAGTCATCAGCTACTGACGTCTTAAGATTTCTGTTTTTCTTTTCAAACCTGGCCATATGATTGAGAGCACTTGAATGTATAAATAATAAAAGAAAGCAATAAAAGATTAGCATTAAAGAAAGAGCGAAAACATATCAAACCATTAACAGTTTTTTTAATACAAATAAATAAAATTATAATAATGATGATGTTGAAAAAAAGCAAATATTAATTTTGTTGACATTTTTGCTGTCAAATGTCAAGTGTGCTAAAGTTGTTCCTTTATTTTTTTCGTATGGAAAAACAAGACATAATTTGTTCAATAGATACTTGAACTTTTTTACGGTATTATTAATACACTTCTGTATGAAAAGGCCAAGTTTCATAGACATAAAGTACGAGTATATGATAAATGGAATTTGAAAACTGCCATTAAGAAATTCATTTTGGGGTGAAGAATTAGTTTACATATGTTTCTTTTGCCTTCCTACATACCATAGTAACATAGTGAGAGCACAGAATAATCCTTGAGTTCCTTATCGTATAGAATTGTTGGCTTACATGTTATGCAACCGTTCCCAGAATTTTAGATATATTTCTACAATTGGAGATGTTGTGTGGTATTACATTAATTACTACCGTATTAGCTCTGCTTCGTTTTAGTTGAGGTAAGAGAGAGAGAGATTACCTTCTGTTTGCTCTCCTGTGCACCCTTCTACATAATGTGATGCTACGTAGAATTTTTAACTTGAGTGTTACGCAAGAATTCCCATGATTTCAGATACATTATTAAAGTTACAGATGCTGAATGTCACCGAATTAATTACTGACATAATAGCCCCGCTTCGTTCTTAGTTGAGGTTATAGACAGAAATTCGGCTTTGAGGCTAGATTGCAAACTTTTGTTATACAAGCTTATATGGTGCTACGGAATCCAATTATGATGCACCGCTTCAACATCTAACACTGAAATTCAAAGGCCACAATATCGAATTCTTTGAACGATTACTGTAGCTCCATGGTACGTAAAAAATTCACGAGTTCATAAATATTTGTATAGAAATTACACCAAAAATTGAGTGCTTTTCGTATAAAATTTCTTGACTAGTCGTTTGCTTGTACATGTGGAAACATCACATAAATCAAAATATAAAAAAAATATTAGCTGATATACAGAACCAAATTTTGACGTTGTTATTAACTAAAAAATTTAGTAAACCTTTCACGAAAACAAAAAAAAAAAAATAATTCAAATCAAAAGATAATAAAAGTACAAACTCTGATGAATCATAGAATTCTTGCCTTGAGTGTCACGCAAAAATTTCGTGATTTCAGATTATTCCCAAAGTTGCAAATGTGGAATTGCATCGAAGTCACCACTGCCATAATAGCTCTGCTTTGTTGTTAGCTGAGATTAGTGAGATATTGCGTCGTTTTTGCCCTACTGTACACTCCTCTATACAATGTGATGTTGCATAGAACTTTTGACTTGAGCGTTACGCAAGAATTCCCATGATTTCAGATATATACCTAAAGTTGCAGATACTGAATAGTATCGAATTAATTACTGCCATAATAGCTCTGCTCCGTTGTTCGTTAAGGTTAGTGAGAGTTTGTTTCCCTTATTTTTTATCTTGGACCAGTACTCAGGGGATAGCCCCTAACATATGCAGTGCATTATACTGGAATTAGGAAAATAAATTATTAGGAGAAGGAAAGGATGAGAAATGTTTGTCGACGTTTGACTTGACACACGGCAAGACCAATGCAAATGCTATCACAGCATTTAAAGTGTTGGAATAATATTAATTAAAACTTTTGCTTTTCTGTACACCTCTCTACACAATGTGATGATGAAAAGAACGAACTTTTGACTAGAGCGTTATGCAAAAGTTTCCGTCATTTCAGATATATGCCTAAAGTTGCAGATGTTGGATGGTATCGAATTAATTACTTGCATGATAACTCTCCTTTGTTGTTAGTTGAGGTTAGTGAGAGGTTGTTTTCCTTCCTGTATACCCTTGTACGCAATCTGAAGGCGCCTAGAATTCTTGACTTGAGTGTTTCGCAATAATTCTCGAGTTTGCAGATAAGTCATTACTGCCATAATAGCTCTGCTTTGTTGTTAGTTGCGTTTAGTGAGGGATTGCCTGAATATTACCTACAGTTTGTGATATAGATGCTTAACAGGGTCTTTTTTGTATCCTGACACAAGCTTAGAGTAGCATCAAAAAGTTTACCATGAATGTTTCGCTAGCAGACTTTCGGGTTTAGGTATTCCATCTCGTTAATTTATATATGTAAAACTTTGCAAAGTAATTGCTATAATGGCAGCTCTTAGTTAAGTTCTTAGTCGAGATAAATAAGTCAAGTATTCCTGGACTAACACTGCTTAATTCCTTGTTGGCGTTAGTTAGACACTCTTAGAAGTTTTAATAAAATTTTTTGCCGCGAATGTTTTGCAAGGGTGCTCTTGATTTCCGGTATACGTATCTCTTAAGCTACAGACACAGAGCTGCCATGAAGTAATTGCTATTGTAGGTTCTTAATTGAGATGCGCATATGCAATATCCCTGAGCTTATTCTGCTAAATTCTCTGTTGGTATTAGTGAGACATCTCTGGGATTTTCACCACCAATTTTTTGTCAACATTATATCTTAAGAATGCTCTTGATGTCAGGCAAACGTATCTCTTAATTTACTGGTATGAAATATTAGGTGTGTCCTTAGTTGAGGCATGTGAAAAAGGTATTTCTAAGTCTTTTTATATGTAGTTGGACGTTTCTCTTTTTGAGAGCGAGAGCGAAAGAGAGTAACTTTGTTCTGAACCATTTCAGCTTCAATTGGTTTAATTTTATTTTTTGTTCCGAACCAATTGAACTGTGCTGCCATCTCAATTAGTTCGAAGTTGAGCTGGCAGCCAGAAAATTGAACTGAGATGCCCCATCATATTATATACAAACATATGTATGATAAAATACACTGTATACGCAAATATTTATATTGATTATTATAAAAAATAAAAGTAAACAACTTTAAAACGTTTTGCCATGAATTTTAACGCATCGATTGCACTGAAGCTTATTTAAGAAATTAAAAAGCTGCCACCTCGCAACAGTAAGACGCCTCGTTGACATAGTCATTTCATATGGCAGCTTTCTTTGTCCAGAACAAATATTCAAATCGTTTCAGAACAAACTCTCAAAGAGATATTTGTGTCTCTACTTGCCTCTCTTCTATCTGCAGCTTTTGTTACTCTTTTAATTTTCCCGTAATGTTTCCTGTCTCCCGTCTCTTTTTGCACTATTGCTTAAGCCCGGTTCAGACTATTATACTGTGTATTAATACTTGTCAAAAATACAAATAATGTGCAAGTCTGATAGCCTGATAAAAATTTGACATCCCATACGACTTTGTTGTTTTTTTAAGCCTTACAAAACATTAATACTTTTCATTGGATCAGGGTTGTGTTTTTTTTTAGCAAACCAGTTGTTTAAAAATTGAGTAGTCGGCTATTTTGTAGCCGATGGTGTGCCTTCACTGATAGTATTTTTTGTCGTTATAAAAAGCTCGAAAGCTGTCGTTTATAAACGCATTTTATTCATGATATATGTAGAACATAAAATATTTTTTTGCTATTGAATTTGGAATTGTTTTACATAACAATTATTTTAATTGTTGAAGATTTTCTAGCGTCGGCACGCCTGTTGCCAACGGCGAACAGCATACCTTCCGCCGCATGTGTTGGCACATCTATTTGCTGAACAAAGTTGAAAAGTTTTACATATTTAAAATACTTAAAATTATTTCTGCCCTATCATTTTTTAAATCTGTAAGTTTTATAATTGTTTTCTTTAAAAATGTTGATTACTGCAATTTTATACGATTAAATAATCACAGTTTCTTGTGTTGTAGAAAAACTCACAGATTTTTTCTTTTTGTACTCAAATTTGTTCGTTTATTTCAAATGTGATGGTGTGAACGCAAATTCTAATTTATGTTAGACTTTTTGCCAGTCGCAAGAAATGTATTTAGACTTTTATCTTACAAAATCGAATGAAAGTATTTATGCTTGTATAATAGTCTGATCAGGCCTTTATGGGCTGGCAAAATATCTGTACTATTGAGAATTAATTTGCAAACGTTTGCACTATTGTGATTGCTAAAATCATCATTTAAACTATTTTCACAGTTTTGAATTTGGTGTTTTCTTAATTTTGATATAGTTTATTTTCTTTTAAATGTCAGAGTAAATCAGTTGATATATTTTGACTTGATAAATTTGTAATTATTTTGAATTTTAATATTTTCTTGATTTTAACTTTTTGTTTTGTATTATGTTGTAAATATAATTTGTAAATTAGTTTAGCAATGATATTTATAAAATAAGTGTTTGTTAAATATATGCACCTATGTATAAATATGTATATATGTATGTATATAAAGTATATAATCGTTTGCGGTTATAAAATAGTTATTAACGCACATAATGCCACATGGCTGTCGGCTTACGCGCATTGTTTATCATGTCATGCCAGTGTTGACAGCCTGTGCCACTTTCTTGGGGACCCAAGCCAATGTTACCGATCTCCTGGCTCTCACCGCCCACTGTCACGACATAGATCTGGAAAACAAATTGTCATCAGATAAGTACACTGGCCAGGTAAATAATAAGTACCAGTTTACACACATCAGGTTTTTTTTATCAACTCTGCTTTAATTTTCATTTGAGCTTGCCTTAAAATTTTCATATTTTTTAGCACTTTATTTTAAAATTGACGGTAAAGTCAATTCTGTACCCTGTTCCATTCTCTTCTCCCCGTTCTCCAACAAACTCAACACTTGACAAGTCAAACTAGATGTGTGTAAACTGGCACTTAGCTGATAAATACATGCATTGCATTGGTGTTTTATTTTATAGCCCATTTAAACTTACCTCTATGGCTGCATTGTGCAAATAGGATGATTGTAAATTGAAAGTAAAAGGTTCATTCCAGGTAGGATTGGTAGGATCTTCTGATTTACTAACACTGGTTTTACGTTTCTTAACACGTTTGCCATTTTGTATCAGATATAACTATAAACAGAACGTAAAGTTAAAATTATTATTAGTGATGACTGCTGTCGGAAGGAGGGTTTACCTTAACATAGGTTTCCTGCACAGTATCCAAGTTTTTGGCTTTCATAATGACCACCGTCAAACGTTCGGCCTGAGGCAAATAGTTTAAAGAGCAAAGTAGTTCGGGACGATCTTCTGGTGGCTTTTTGGTGCGCAACAAATCTCCCCAGATCTTATACATGAACAAATATTTTAAGATTAAAATTATTTGTGTACATATGAAGTTTATTGCAAATTGCACATACCTCTACTGATTTCGACAAATCTAATTCATCAATACTGATGCGCACTTCGCCGATAATGTCATTGTGCGAATAACGATCATAATCAAGAACCTGTAAAATCAATTCTTTGCCCTGTAGTTGGTCGCGTGAAACCGGAAATTTGAAATGTTGATCGAAATAAGGATTTGTTTCGCCACGATGTATAAGAGTTTGGCGTTTGCGTTTATCCACCTCAGGTTCCAAAAGCAAACGTACATAAGGATCTCTGAAACCGCCTTCCTCAATGGGACACAAATTGTGAGCTTAGAAAGAAAAAAGGATACAGGACAAAATGTTTGATAGATATGATTCCTTTCAAAAACCTTTAAAACTCACCTTCAATTAAGTGCACCGTCAGGTCGAACAAATGATAATCATATTTCACCCTCAAATGCAAACGACCCAAAGCTGGACTCTTTTCGGGAGCATTTAAATAAATAGGACCATCTGGTCCCCTATACAGATCTGGTTGTATGGCACCCAATGGTGAAGCTGGCCCCATAGTGGGATCCATATTAGACTGTATTCTTGGCGGTATTAGAAGGGGTGAAATACATCTGTTAGAATGTTTGGAGGAGTGTGGTGAGTGTGGAGACAGTGGAGCATTTGAAACGCTAGACAGTGAAGCTAAACTATTTTGCGATGGACTTGAGGTACGCAAATCAGCCACTTCGGCAGCAACTTGACTGGCACTACGGGCGTCTAAGGATATAGTGCGCATAGGACTGGGTGTGCGTGACAACTAAAGAATAAAAATCATTTGAATATTTAATTCACAAAACACATTTCATTTGTAAGACAATTACATAATAAGGGAACACCGATTCGGTGGGCAGAGAACTGCGGCCGTCAGGGCCAAAGGTACGTATTTGTGGCGAAGAGCCACGATGGCACTGTAATAATAACAACAGATTAAAACATTCTTCTATATGTAACGACTTAACACTTACTGATTGCCTTGATGGTGCGCTATCTATACTGGACTGGCTTGATATTGAAGGCGTTCTTTGCAGTCTCGGTGGAAAAGATCTTGATTGGTGATGCAAATGCAAAGGGCTGTGTAAAATATCAGCTGACCCTCTTAAAACATCTGCATTAACAGTATGTGTGGAACCTTGATTCGGTTGAGGTTGTATGGCTTGAGATTCCCTAGTAAAATTAACTTCCTAAAATGAAACAATAAATACACATAAAACTTTTTTATAAGACTTTGAAATAAAAATAAAACTTATGCTAAAATTTCTTTAAAAAACAAGAATTTTTTTTTGTAGCCATCTATTGTGCAACAAATACTCCACCTGTTCCGAATCGGTATGTAAATCACAACTGTCCGTTACACTTCCTATGCCACTAGTATTTGATGTTATCGAGGATGCCGATGGTGGCGGTGTCATGGGTTGTGAAAACGGCGGTGTTTGTGTTGAAACTGTTGATCCCACTTGTGATGTGGCAGCTATGGCTGCTGCTGCTGCTGCATTATGCGCAGCACCAGCATTATTCGTGCTATTCGAAGTCGTTGGCAAATCTTCCGAATTACGATCTATAGTTACTTTGCGTACGGCACCGACCCGTTCTTTGGCCATACGTGACCATGACTCGATGCGTTTGTGGGCGAGCCAGCAAGCAGCCGGTCCCAAACCGCTCATTATTTGTGAGAATATTTTGACAAATTACACTTCTAAACACTGGCAATATCTCTATGCGTTTAGCTGGCCGGGCAGTAAATAGTTTCAAGACTTATTTTTTTATATAGTTTTGCTTGTAAGCATTTATTTTTTTTTTTATAATCTAAATTATTGGTGTTTACAATAATAGCCTGGTGTAACTTCGCAAACTGGTTTTGGAAAAATCACAAAAGTTTTGTCGACCAAAAAAAAAAAACAGCTTTTCATTTCGGAAAGGAAAATTTGCATTCATCTTGGTTTAAAACGATATTTTTCTTTTTCGTTCCCAACACTTGTAACCTCTTGTTACCTAAATGATGGAACAGAACACGACCGCAACTTCAAGCAAAAGCAGCTCTGAGAGAAAACAGGCTCATAACTAGAACGACGGTTGCAACTTTACAACTGGTTAGTGCCAGGTCACACACAGCAGCTTTAGTTGGGCAATTCTTGATTTTATAGAAGCTTTTGGTGAGGGGAATAAAAACGGAAAAAAATTGCCGGTACTCGGCAATTCCTTACTTTTCTCTCGTGTGTGTATGTGTGTGTGCATATACAATGTAAATTGTATGAAATAAAAGGCAGAAAAAGCTCAAGAATTTCTGAAAAAAGTTTTTGTGTGTGGACACGAAAGTAATTCCAAAAGAAAATTGCTAAAAAGTTCGGCAATTAAAATTGCTCTGTCTGACCTTAGACTTATTAAGCATTTAATGTGTTTATTTTGTGCCAGGTCAGACACAACAACTTTAGTTGCGTAATTCTTGATTTTCTAGAAGCTTCCGGTGAGCGTAATAAGAAGGGAAAAAGAATTGACGATACTAAGCGATTCTCAGTAATTCTTTACTGTGCAACCTAAATTAGCGCGTCAAGCGTAATTTATATGTCAAAAATCCTCATGAACATACAAAATGTATGAGACCAACCCAAATAGCGCGGCGTCAATGCATTGCAATTGGCAAATCCAATTTTGACAGAGCGTAAGAGAAAAAGCTTTACTATCTCTCAGTAAAGTTCGCTTCAAAACAAATGTTACTCATTTTTTGCGGCCATTAGTAATCACACTTTAGGTGTTTTCAGATTAATTCAGCGACTTTATGACTTTTTATTATTTCTATTCAGTGATAGATAGATAGTCACAGCGCCGCCACAGATTACTGTTAACTTTGTATACGAGTATGCTCAACAAAAGCTTGGTATAATCGCATAGTTTCATGTTTCGGACATGGTCTCTAAGGTCATGTGATTTAACACTGCTAGCGACTGTGAAGTCTCCAGCTGATAATCCTGAAAGGATTGACCACTTGCAGGGTAAAATTCGCCAAGTTATTGCCCACATATGGCCACAATTGTTGGAAAAAGTCATCAGAATTTGGACCTGCAGATTAGACTAGGTCCAAGCCAGCCGCGGCTGTCATATGCCTGAAGTAGTATTTAAACTATAATGCCAGAAGATTATCTTTCGCATAACGTCAATAAAAAATTTAATCTTTGTTTTATTGTAAATCAAAGTTCGATGCCTCTATAAAAAACACCCTTTATATACATATGTATATAATTTTAGTTAAAGTTTTCCTGTCTTAAAGAAAATATGTTTATCTTCATTGAAGTAACGACACAATTTGGGTCAAGCCGTACGAGTATATTACTATTTGCTTTCAACTCCTGTCGCTCTTTAGTTTTTATTGTTTTCCAGTTTTTTTTTTTTTTAACGACAGTTTGCTTGGATCCTTTTATCCTTTTAAATATTCGTACTCCGTTCAAGAAATATAATGACCAGTAAATGTTTTATTTTTTATTTTATTTTTTCATTTTATTTCTTGCTGTTCTGTGTTTATGCCTCCATTAAAAAATAATAAATATGTTTGTATATAAAAATATGTTTAGTGGAAATCCTTAAACAGTTCATAATAGTAAAATTTAACTTTAGCAATTGTATGATGAGAATTAATAAAAAAGGAAACTTAATTAAAAACTAAAAACATAAAATACGTGAGAGAAATTGTTTGAGCAACCAGTAAAAGAAAGGTCACAGAGTATGTGAGTGGTTGCAAGGACCTCTGAGTTGTAGAAGTTAAAGAAATTATGTCATTAAAATTAAAATTAGTATAATTGTTAATTTTAAACTTGACATAATTACTTAAAAACATTGTTGCTTTGTCGTACATTTCACTGTTGTAAAGATGAAATTGAATGCATAAAATGTAATCGCATAAGTAGTTAAACAATTTAAAGTTCCTTTAATTTAATTTCACATAACAAAAAGGATGCTATAATTTGTTTGTAGTTGTTTCTATTCGCATTGTGACTTATTGACTTGTGTTGTTTGAGCCCATAAGCTAGTTTCTGTATTTCTTTTCTACTATTCAAAATCAATTTAAATAATCTTTAAATCTGTAGTTTAAATCTTTTAGATTAAAAATTTGTATAGTCGTATTTATTTCTTGTTCCAAACAATAAGCATACAATGCTCTAGAATACATAGAAATAAATTTTGCATTTTCTATTTCCGTTTATTAACATCCTGTCGCCTTAACAACCATTGTCAATTACAATGTTGTCATCACAATTCTAAAACAAAAGTTACAAAAATAACAATCATGGGTTTTAAAGAGGGATTTTTTCCTCAAAGTGACATTTACTACGACAATAGATATTCACATCATCTTGTAATGAATGCCCAGTAGTTTTAATAGGGATAGAAGGACTTGTAAACATCAAAAGAGAAGGCCATCAAATCTTATGTAAATGTGAAGAAATTTGCTAGTAGAGCAGGCAAAAACTTTTCAAGACAGATTGTGTCATTGACTTGCTACATCAGCACCCGTTTTGACGGCCTTATCTGATGATGGACGAACTGCACGTGGTAGTAGAGCAGCTAAAAACTTTTCAAGAAAGAATGTGTCATTGACTCACCTATTTTGACGACCTTGTCTGATGATGGCGCAACTGCAAGGGGTGAACTATTCACGATTCACCAGTGGCTTGGAAGGCTTATACTGGTCACAACGTCTGCCACAAGTTTATAGCCATATGGACAAACCACTGGCTAAAGAGCTCGGGCCCTCTAATCCTTGCTACTTTCAGGACACGGTTTAATGAATTGGTAGGCCGATGATCGTTAAGAGCATAAACTCTTAGCCAACTCACCAGCCTAACCATCACTACTGGTACATTGCAGGTATCTGTTGCAAGACAACAGCATCTGGGAGGTTATTAGGCCCCGAAAACCGGCATGTACCATAGTTAACAGAGGAACTATTACTTTATGCAATTTTAGCCATAAAGCACAACAGTGAAAAAGATTTACATCAGCACCTGTCTTTACGACCTCATCTGATTCTACTCACGGAGTGTATTATTTAGGATTCACCAGCACCCCCGTGTGGCTTACTAGGCACACAGAGGTCGCAGTTCTTGCCATATGTTTGTAGCCATATAGGCAACGACTTGCCCAGGGGTTCAGGCCTTCTAATCCGTTTTGCGTGCAATTTCTTAGCAATCATTGGAAGACAAGGCCCACAAAGAGCACCACACCTTAAACCAACTCACCCAGCTAAACATCACCACTGGTTACTTACAGTACAGGTATCTGTTGCAAGGCTATAGCACCTTGAGGAGTTGTTAGCCCTCCAAAAAAAGCCATGCACCATACAATTATAAAGGATACTCACTCCGCCTTACTGCGCCTTCAGGTTTAAACCACAGCCAGAACGTTCCAGTCAAGGTAGGCAGCTCAACCATGGTCGACCCGGGATTAACTTCAACCGGGGCGCATTCTGATACCCGTTCTACCAATTTTTACCTTTGGTAAGGGTTTCTTAACTCCTACACAACATAAGTCATGTGGCTTCCTAGAGTTTTGTTTGCCACAACAAACAAGGGACTCCTTGCGCTCTATACTCCGAAAAACAGACTGTCCTGGTACGCTATGACAAAACTTGTTTCCCAGGGGGAGCTTTAAAACACAGCTAGGACCTTTCGACCAAGATGTAGGCACCTCAACCATGATCAGCGCCGGTATGGTCTGCAAGCAGAATCTCCCGGAGACTTCCGACCCCCGTTCTAACAAGTAGTCCTTCGGAAGTCTATCACAACATAAGTTATGTGGCTTTTTAGCGCTTTATTTGCTGTAACTAAGGATTAACCCCTCTATGAGTGTCCTGATGGCCGTACACCAGGGCAAAGCCTGCTCTCGGGGGAATTTTCAAGGTAAATGTGTTCCAAAGTAAACGTTATCTTTTCTTTAGAAATACATAACGTTGGCAGCACTGATTTATTTGCTTACTCCATTTAACAGCGGATGGTTGCTTTTTATTTAGATTGGTTTAACATTTTATTATGAATATACTTACTCCACAGCTACGCCTGCAAATTTTTAAAATTATTTACTAATATTGTATTTTTTAAAGCTTCACAGTTTAAGTTGGCAACACTGTTTCATTTGACAGCCAATGTGACAGCTGATAGGAGCTACTTATTGAGTTTGGTTTAACATTTCACCATGGATAGACTTACATCAGAGACACGCCTAAAAATTGTTGAAACTATTTATAAAAATAACGGTTCTGTTCATCAAACTTATCGTGGACTTCGCCCATTCTCCAACGTGGCCCATGGAATGGAAATAAAAATAAGCAGAGTATTCGCTCTCAGAGTGAGGTTTTTTCCAATCCACGAAACAGTTATGATATAGCCTTGATCTCTCTCAACGATTCGGTTTTTATTCAAATATGGAAAAATTTTATTTTGAAACTGCATGAGTTTTATTAAGACTTGATTTCCACGCTTTGAACTGAAATTTGTAAAATACTTTTCATTTCAATTCCAAAATTTACACAAAAACACAACACTGCTAAGTACTCGTTTGTTATGTAAAGACGTATAACGTTGAACTCCCCTTAGGATATTGCTATAACATGTTTTGCAATAACTACGAGTACAATGCAAAAACATGTCATCAAACGCACACCACCACACAAAATGTGAATGAATCAATATACTTAAGTGTTGAGGTTATTGTAGTCCTGTGCTCGAAACACTGAAATGCTTTTTTTTCCCTTTAATTACTTGTTATTTTTGCACTAAAAATGTGTTGATTAATGGGATTAAAAGAGATTTTTTTTCAATTATTTTTTTTTGTTGCTACATTTATTGTCCTTTAGAGGTTTAAGGATAAAACTTACACACAAATGATACATGATTACGGCAATTATAAAATGTTAGAAACTCGGCACATGTCCACAATGCAAAAAAAAAAAAAAGAAATTGTGGATAAGCCAGAACCTTTTTCAAAACTCGTTCAACGAAAAACTAAAGACCACACCTTAAAATATTTTATTTGTTTGTTATTTGTTGGTTGTTTTATTTTTAGTAACACCAAAGTGGTTGTAATCACTTTTAAACAAATAAAAACAACATTTTTGTGTAAAAAAATGGGCAAAAACTACACTTTAATGAATTTTCTAATCTCAAATATGCGCAAATGTTTAAAGGTTTAATACTCGTGTATAAATAATTGAGTTGAAGAGTGAAAAATATTTATAGTTTCATTGGATAGGTGCAATTTAAAGAAGATACTAATTTATTAAAAGCATTTAGGATAAAAAATCACTTAAAGTGTTCGAGATTCTGGTGTTGATAAACATGTACACGCCCAAGCTCTTTGATTTTGAAGGAGATCTCATTTACAGGACATTCTCTAGTCATTGATATCTCATAATCAAACAATAATCAAACACCTACTGGATCCTTAATGATGAGGAATAAATCATTTAAAGTATCCTAGATACTGGTGTTGATAAGCATTTACACGTCCAAAATCTTTGATTTTGAATAAAATTACATATACGAGACCTTCTGTAGTTGTTCATCATTCATAAGCAATCAATTAATGGCCACCGTTTTGATACTGTATCAAAATTTCAGTTTTATCCTACATGTTGTAAAGAAAACAAATTGGACAGGAAATCATTTAAAATGTCCTAGATTTGCCTTGATAAACATGTACTTAGTCAAGCCCTTTGTGCTTGAATGAGATCACACTTATATGAATATTTGCAATCATTCAGCTTCCATAGTCAATCAATAGTATGTTATCTACACGTTCCTGCAGCAAAATAACGTGTTGTTACTTATAAAATTTAATTTATTAGAAGGGACTAGAAAACCTTAGCTGTTCAACAATGCAAAGAGGGCACATACCACAGATTTTTCCACCTGTTTCTAAGCGCCTCGAAAACCCATGAGGGTGTTTGTGAGTATTAGAGAAGCTCACTCGTGGATTTGATCTACCCACCTTCAGACAGGGTCGTAATGGCAGGTGCCGATATAAATTAATTTCCCATTAGCACCATACACTACATTTTTTTTTATTATTTTAGGTATACAATAGAAAAAGTAGTGGTTTTCGTCCACTTTGCTATGCTACACTTTATTTTGCGTATCCTGCATTGTTCCATTTACTTGTAAGAGTATTTATTTCAAGGCCAACTTTTTTATACCCTTCAGAAAAATGTATACCGTTATATATATACCCTATATACAAGTTTGCGATTCCGTTAAAGCAGATTGGTCTTCGACGTAGTTGTGCGTTTTATGACAGATTCGTACACCACTCTGTAGTTTCCATCATCAGATGAGGCTGATGTACTCGTAAGTTATTTACACATCTTCAGGGTAACAAACGGCTACAAACTTGCTTAGTCACTATGACAAGTAATCTCTGAATTTGGCTACGAAAGAGTTAGAGGTTTCAGTAGACTCTCCAGATTTAAACCTAAGCAGAAAAAATTTTTTTTCGTGTTCAATAACGGAATTCGTTGAATCAACTAATAAATTGTTTGAATGCGGGCCTGTAAAGGAATTCATGGATTCAAACAAAAGTTTAGTAAAAATAATTGTTGAGCGAAAACAACTATTTTTTTAAACAACAACAAAATACGGTATCCAAGGTTATTTTTATGACATTTATGTATATGCATACAAATTATTTTTTCAGACAAAAATTTTGTTGCTTTTATCTTTACTATAATTTTTTCTGTGTATATACAAGTTTGTGATTCCGTTTATTTCTACAATTTTCATTTGCAACCCTATAAAGTATACCTATTCAGAATCAGCATAGAGAGAAAGTTCGATTAAGCGATGTCTGTCTGTCCGCCATTGAAATACCGTTTCTGAGAAAACCATTAGACTTAGAAACTTTTTTCTTTCATCATTCTTTTACCGCATGCCATTGATATCCTGTAATATCGGTTCACATATACTACATGAGCTGAAAAGTCCTGGACCTAATTCATAGATGGCGCTTTTTTCAGTTAATATTAACCTTCAAAAGACAACTGTTAAAATTTCTTGATATTCTATTCATTAGTTTGTGAGTTATTGTGCCTAGAGTGACGATACTTTTGTCATTTTCAAAACAAGGGATCTAAAACAATTTCGTGTTTTAATTTTACTCTGCTTCTTGACGGGAAAAAAATATCGTTCAAGTAAAGCAATGGTTTGAAAAGTGTTATGAGGACTCCGCTCCATCAGAAACAACAATAAAATGTTGGTTTACTGACTTCAAACGTGGTCGTAGAGACACCGATGATGCAGAACGCAGTGGACGTCCAAATGAGGCGATAACACCAGAAAACATAAAAAAGTCTACAAAATCGTTTTGGAATGATCGAAAAGTGAGTGAGTTTGACTATGAGAAAGCTCTGTTCAAAGTGGTTGCCGCGTTTGCTCACTGTCGGCCAAAAAAGAGAACGTGTTGATGATTCTGAACAGTGTTTGGTCATGTTTAAAAGTAACAAACCGGAATTGTTGTGTCGATATGTGACAAAATCAAAGCGATCGTCATCTGAGTGGACAGCAACTGGTGAACCTCGTCCAAAGCGTCCGAAAGCACAACAATCGGCTGGAAAGATTATGGCCTCGGTATTTTGGGGTGTGCGTGGTATAATATTTATCGACTATCTTGAGAGAGGAAAAACCATTAACAGTGAATCTTATATAACGTTGCTGGAGCGTTTGAAGGCCAATTTGCGAGGAAAAACATATTGTTTTATCAAGACAACGCACCGTGTCACAAGTCAAACAAAACAATGGCAAAACTATATGAATTGAACTTTGAGGTGCTCCCACATCTACCTTATTCGCTCCCAGCAACTACTGCCTGTTCGCAGACCTGCAAAAAAATGCTTGCTGGTAAGAAATTTTGCTCGAATAAAGAGGCTACCGCTGAAACTAAGGCCTATATTGAGGCAAGAGATAAATCGTTCTACAAAAGTGGAATTGAAATGTTAGAGCCGCGCTGGAGTGATTGCGTTGCTCTTGATGAAGAATACGTTGAATAAGGCCAGAAAAGGTGTGTTTTCTTTGCTAGGCCCGGAACTTTTCAGCACATGTGTTAGTTGAGATATATCCAAAATTCCGAGAAAAAACCATTATTTTGTATGAAAATTTTTGAAAAAAATTGTTTATTTTGCTTCAAACTCATTCAAAAATTTTCCCCGATATCGGTCCATATATACCCGAGATATAGCCTAAGCCGATTTTTGAATGAAAATGTCACATAAGCGAGCTTAAGCAACTTTTCTTGCTTAAAAGCAGTTCTGGTAATAAAATAGGTTATCTAAATACGGAAAATGAAAATTTCCGATATCGGTCCATATATATCCGAGATATAGTCTAAATCGATTTTTTCATTAAAAAAAGCTTTTTTTTTGTTAAAAGCAGTTCTGGTTATAAAAGAAGGTTATATAAATACAGAAAATGATAATCCATATATACCCGAGATATAGTCTAAACCGATTTTTACGTGAAAATGTCGAGTAAACGAACTTAAAAACTTTTTTTTTTTTGCTTCATATGTACCCTAAACATATTTTTCCATGAAAAAAAAAATTTTTTTTTGTTTAAAGGCAGTTCAGGTTATAAAAAAGGTTACTAAAATACACAAAATGAAATTTTCCGATATCGGTCCATATATGTATACCCGAGATATAGCCTGAATCAGTTTTTTCATGAAACAATTTTTTTTTGCCTAAAAGAAGTTGTGGTAAAAAAAGGGTTTATAAAATATAGAAAATGAAAATTTTCCGATATCAGTACATATTCATACATATACCTGAGATATAGTAAACCGATTTTTTCATGAAAATGTTGCGTAAACGAACTAAGAAAACTTTGTATGCTTAACAGCAGTTCTGGTAATATAAAAAGGTTTCCAAATACAGAAAATGAGAATTTGCGATATCGGTCCATAAATACCCGAGATATAGTCTGATTTTCCCATAAAAAATTTGTTAAGCTCAAGAGCAGTTCTGTTTATAAATAAAGTTACTAAAATACAAAAAATGTAAAATTCCGATATCTATCCATAAATACCCGAGATATAGCCTAAACCGATTTTTTCATTGAAATGCCGCGAAAGCGAATTTAAACAACAATTTTTTTTTTTGCTTATAAGCAGTTCTGCTAATAAAGGGAGGTTACCAAATATAGAAAATTAAAATTTCCGATATCGGTCCATATATAGGGATATAATCCAAACCAATTTTTCCATGAAAAAAAAAATATTTTTGTTTTAAGGCAGTTCGGATTATTAAAGAAGGTTACTAATATACAGAAAATTAACATTTTCGATATCGGTATACATGTATATATACCCGAGATATAGCCTAAATCGATTTCTTCATGAAAGAAAATTTTTTTTTTGCTTAAAATTGCTATTTAGTGGTAAAAGAAGAAGGTTATATATACAGAAAATTAAGATTTCCGATATCGGCCCATATATACCCGAGCTATAGCCTAAACTAATTTTTTCATGAAAATGCCGCGTAAGCGAACTCAAACAACTTTTTTTTTTTGCTTAAAAGCAGTTATGGCAATGAAAAGATATTACTAAAATATAGAAATTGAAAATTTCCGATATCGATTCATATATATCCGAGAATATTTAGTTCAAATTTGTAATATATACAATATATTTACGTGACTATCGTGTAGGGTATTTTATGCTCGGTCCAGCCGTGTACTTATACTACACTCTTACTTGTTTTATTTAGCATTACAAATGACACAATATTTTTTGTTGCCGCTTTCGTATAAAAAATTAATTGTTTTTTGTTGGCACCTTTTTTTTCTGTGCGTGTTAATTTATCTAAAATTAGTGAAAGGACATTCCATTGTTCAATATGATATTTTTGCACTTTTTTTTCGCCCTGAGATTTTATCCTTGTTTGATTTTGTGCAGAGGAAAAATAATGACGAGAGATATGAGTTATTTGCTTTTTTTGGTTAAATGGATTTTTTTTGTGAGGGATGTTTGAAGGTCAGTTTCATGCAGTATGATTTTTCATTAATTATTGGTTTAGGTTACAAGAACCATTTCAAGAAGGCGTTTAAAGAGAATAATCAATCGCATTAGATGTTGTGAACTATGATGCATATGAAAGGAGTTGAGGTTGGAAGATGAAGGTGGTTTTTGTACTTGTTCAATAAGTGGAACAAATTTGTTCACGTGTCTGAGACAATCTTTGTGGCTTATGGGTTTTATTTGCCCTGACGGCGACGTTATATGGAGGGCCAATAAAATTAAGCTTTTAGTTAGGCGAATATTTACACAAGTACCATGGAGGCTTTAAAAATAATTCAATATACTTGTACTATATATATTTCCTTCAAATATTTCTTAGTCCCTACACTAGAAATCCTTTGCAACAATTTTTTGTTAGCCAAACATTTTTACTATTTCTTATCATGCTACTCTATCTCGTTCATTGTATTCAAGTCATCCTTTTTTTGTTGTTTATTTTTTAATTATCCTTCACTAATTAAGTGTAAAATACTGTTTGATATCATTTTATTACACATCAATAAAATAAAAATTTTTATTTCTTTCATAATGGGTTTTTGATGCAATCAACCCGTTTTTTTAACGTTTTGCAAAACATACTCGAAAATATTTCTAATTCATTTAACTCATATAACGTGTTTTAAACGGAAAAGTATACGAGAACAAAATCCTTTTAATTGGAAATTTATTGCACATTTTAGGAACGCTCTGTTCCAGCTTTGGCGAAAAAGGGGCAAAAGGATATCAGCACTTTATGCAATTTGTCATACGTGCTTGATTTAATTTAATTTATTGAAAACATCACAGAGAGATTTAATGTTATAAAAAAAGAAGAAGAAGAAAAACCAAACGAGTGGCTGACTATAATTAATGTAATTGTTATACACACAATATATTAACCCTCTAAGGGCTTTTGATCCCATAATCGTAAATTTCTTCGACATATTTTATCTAAATTCAAATTTCGGTGCGTTTTTGTTAAAATAACGCGCTGTTTTTCCTTATTTTGGTGCGTTTTGAAATTTCAAAGTTGACAACGCTGAACGTAGACCTTATGCCCACAATGGTATTAACAGTATTTTTTTGCGGCGTTGTGACTAACTGTACCGACCTATGCCTTCGCATAGGAAGTTGTCGCGTGGCTAACAACGAAATACCTCACAAAAACTGTAAACTAATACAGTTAACCAATGAGAGTGAGACGCAAAACTCTCGAAGGCCAAACAACAACAACTAGCCTGACCGCACTTAAGAAATAATGATGATGACGCGAGAGCTGTTCCCCAGCCCAGAGCTGCTTTACACCTGTTTTTTTTTTTTTTTTTTTTTTTTTATAACAGACGAATCTATGACAATTATGTGCCGAATGCATATCCGCCTCCTTAGTGCAAAAATTGAAGCTGCCGTATTCATTTCGGGGAAGTGAGGAATTTTGGAGATTGCCGAAGCATTTTGGGATTTCCCAAAAAACTTGAAACCGCTTCGCTAACCGGTATGAAACCGGGTTTTAATGTCTGGTTCGCGTTTTTGCCGTGTACCTGAACTATTTACCGTTATTCGCTTTAGTGCGAAAACTGAAGTTGCCGTATTGCTTGCGAGGAAGTGTGAGTGATTTTGATTCAGTTCGGAACCGGTGTTTTATATTCGGTGTGCGTTTTTGCCGTGGAACGTGTCAACTATTAAAGGTCAATCGCTGTAGTGCGAAAATTGAAGTTGTCGTACTGATTCTGATAAAAGATTGTCTTTCATTGATATCGAACTAACTATTATTATTGTGAATTAAGCTTGGGGCACTTTATGTGATATTTTTCGTGTATTGAGCGTTATATTTCACAAAGCCATATGACACAAAGCGCCCACGCTTAGTTTATACTAGTATATTGCATTCGCTATTGTTTAAGCTTATTCTTAAAAGTAGTTCTTATTTTTTAGTTCATGAAAACATATGGAAACATAGTTTTAAGTTGTTTAAACTATATTTATTTGAAAATGAGGCTGGCAAAGCAGTGAATGTTGGCAGTGATCGATATCGCGACATTACCACACAGTTATTTCTGACAAAATTGGATGATTTTGATATGTCCAATATGTGATTTCAACAAGCCGTTCAGCCAGTGAGGCAATATAATTGCTGCATGAGACATATCCAGCTCATGTACCCTCTAGTGTCGGCGATTAGAATTGACCACCTAGATCGTGTGATTTAACGACATTAGATTTCTATTTATGGGATTATTTGAAATTAAAGATCTAACCCAATGAGTTCATAACCATTTACCAAAATTCAACCAAATTCAACCACATTTGTGCATAATAGTCATTGAAATTTTAATTAAGTCGTGCAAGGACAACTGTCCGTTTTCAACTGCACAACTGTATTTTCAATTTACTTTAAATCTTGCGTTGATTTTTTGATAAATTTTACAAGTAAGAACTGAACAATGACAAAAGAAGGCTCAACGCTCCTTAACCCTTAATCCCTACAACTTCTCCTTCATTATACGCAAGAAGTCGCAAGTGTCCTCATGTGAGAGCATCCTCTCATAACAACAAACACAATACGCAACCTCCGTCGGCCTAGAACCATCAGCATAATACTCCTCATATGGTCAATGCTGAGCCAAGTTAACCTCCATACCCGACTGATAAACTCACTAGATTATCTGTACTGTGTAGTTACCTGTAATGTAGCTGGCACCTTAAACACGATGTGATATTCTTTTAAACGTAACAAATTTTAGGATACTTTTATATAAGAAGCGACTCTTTCGAATTGCTTGAGGACTTTTGTTATTTCCAGTTCTCATTTTAATGGCTATTTCTTTGAAAATATTTGCTTTTCCAGACTGATAACTTCAACTGTTTCTCATGTGTCTCAAAAAGCATGACTTAATTTTCGTCAACAATATGCTATCAAAATTATATATTCGCCCTTAAGGGTTAAATGTTATATCACTGGTTTTCATTAATTGCTGGATAAGTAGATAGTGCTTGATAAAACACAACTTGCAACTGTTCTCAAACAACGTTTGCTTTTGTACTCAACAAAAAAAAAAGTGTTAATGAGTGTTTCATTTCATGTTAAATTTTACATAGAACAAATTTAATTTATTGCAATTAAAACAAGTTACGCAAATTATTTTATATATTCAAACATAATCCTTAATAAAAAAAAATACCTTAATATGGGTGTGTCCATTCAAAAAACTTTTTCAACTTTAATGCAAAATTTATGGTTATTTAACAAACTTGGGCTTTTAAGGATGTTTTGTTAAGGACTATTCAAGCCAGCAGTAGTGATGGCGTAACGTTTTCTTCCCTTTTGTGAGCAAGAGCTGTTTATTTCAAAGGGTTGTTGTTACTTTTGCATTGAACTGCTAAACTATTTAAATTTGATTCATTTTGAATTTGTTAACTAAATAAAAGGGAGGTTGTAGAAAAAAGATGGCAAAGCACTAGTGATAGTGGAAAACCCAGCCAAGGGTAATTGAGAAGATAATTTGACTTTCCTTGTCCACGTTTATTTTTAAAACTCACCACCTTCTTAATCATGCTAAGCGGCAAAAAGGAAATAGAGAATTTGTGTCAATTGCATTATCTTAAAACTCTTAACACGAATTGCTGACTGCAACACTGGTATTGGTAGTTGCTTGCATGCTTTCAGCAAATTTACAAAGAAAATAAACCAAATAGATATTCAAACACTTCTCCCTTTAAGGTTCTTTATGGAACTTGCAATCATGCAAACCACCATTTACTTTAGATTCTAACTGCAAAGCATATTATAAAACGTATAATATCTTTTCAGTGTTCAGGGACCGTTTCTAAGTGCTCGTTGCATAAAATGACAAATTCAATACGCATTTTTCTGTTTTAATTCTGTTTAAATAAATAAATGTATTAAACCTCCCAGCAACCCCTAAATTCTATCATTTATTTTTCCAACAAATTCGTCGAATCTTTCAAATATTTTAACACACAAGTTGATTTATTATTAAATATTTATTTAACCACTTGTTTTCATTTATCAAATAATGTTTCAATAAAATTTTCCATTTTATTGTGCAATGAATTGTTAATTAATCAGTTGGAAAATACATTTTGTGCAAAATATAATATGTACTTAGTGGTAAAATTATTTTAATGCAATGCACATCTGTGAGTTGGATAAAAGTTAAAGACACGGAATTTTTGGAAAATTTTCACTAATGCGAATGATAATGGAAAGTGGTAATGTGGTTTTAAGCACAGTGGCAGTGATAACTGCCAGCAAATACAAAAGTTTTAGTGGAATGAAACCAGCACTGGGAAAATCCGTGCTATATGTGAAATCAATATATGCTTTGTTAGCAAAAACTCATTTGACCGTGGTAAAAACCTATTAACAAGTCGTCAATTATAACCTTTTAGCTGTTTGCCAGATTTCGTTTTGATCGATGCAAGGATATGTCTTCCCGCCATATATCCTTTATCCTGGAAATTTAATTTTAATTGAATGTATAGAAAAAGATATGAAACTGAGAAGCAGATAATTGGTAAATATAGCAAAATTTATTCACTATTAAATAAATAGAATAAAAACGATTCTTTAAAACTTAGCAGCATGTGAAAAATTTTGTTCATGAAATTAAAATTATACAAAAAATACAAAACCTTGCAGTTCTAAATACAATATTACGAAAATAAATGCGATATATTACCCGAAAACGATTTAAAAAAATTTGTTTCTATTATTTCGTTGTATTACTGTCGCAAATATATTACGCTACAAATAAAGAATATATATATAGAGTGGCCACATCCTTGCACCGATTGATGTGAAATTTGGCACAGAGCTAAGCGATTTTATATTACAAATTGTAATAAATTTTTGCCATGTTCTAACCAAAATTTTTATTTTTTCTCAAAATGGGAATAGAAAAAATATGAAACTGAGTAATGTATAAATGAAAAAATACGGCAAAATGTTATTCACTATTAAAAAAACAGAATAAAAGTGATTCTTTAAAACTTAGCACAATTTAAAAAAATTCTTTTTCATGAAAAAAAAATAAATAAAATTTTATAAAAAATCTAAAAGCTCACAATTTTTTCGCTCAAGAAATAATATTACGAAAATTAACGCGACTTATTAGCCGAAAACAATTTGATTAAGTTTTTCTGAAGCGCATTGTTGAAGTACTGCTGCAAAAACTTAGCGCTTGAAATAAAGGATATATGTAGAGTGGCCACATCCTTGGACCGATTGATATGTAATTTGGCATATAGTTAAATAACTTTATATCAGAAATTGTAATCAATTTTTGCTGCGTTCTAACCAAAACTTATTCATTTTGCTTAAATAGAGAATGGGAAAAATATGAACTAAGAAATCAATTAATTGTCAATAAACACTATGTTTTGAGTATAATCTGGGCTTATGAATTTTTGATTTATTTGCAATGTCATACCTGAAATATAATAAATTTCTTTTTGTTTTGCTTCCCTGCTGACAATATTAATAAATTTTTTTATAATAATAAAATATATTTTCTAAATTAGCTTCTCTGCTAAAAAATAAAGAACACATCATCTTCTATTCACAACAATATTGAGTTAATTAATCGAAATTTTTTGCTTTTTATAACAACGGAAATGTTTCTTTTTCATATTTCAATTAGTTTGCTATTCATGTTGTTGTGTTGTGGTTTCAATATCAATTAAAATTTTGCCTATAAATATTTAATGTAATTATAATGAAACTTTTTGCAGCACAAAACCACAGCACATTGGAACAAAAGTGTTAAAGTATTTTAAAGACATAACAGTGAGTTGAATAGAGAGCTTATAGCAGGTCAAATGGCAGCGACATCTGCCAAGAGGAAGAGAAGTTAAAATGGTAAAATAACTCTCTAGGACTGTATCCGCTATGTTCAAAAACTACATTCAATACGAAAAAACCTGATAGATAAGGCTTAAATTACAGCGCTTTAAATCTGTGCCAGATTCACTTTGATGAGTGCAAAGCTTCCTGCCATATATCCTTTACATCCAAAATTAAATTTTGAGCTGGTATTTTTGATTGACATTCAGCATAAGCAGGTAAGTATTTGTAAAATATGAATTTTTAACTATGTGCGTAATTTCAATGTAATCAGGGCAAGGATATGCCTAGCAGCCGCATATCCTTTTTTCAAAAATTGGATTTCAAGTAGTATCTTTGCCTGCCCTTGCAGCATTATTTTTTTTTAAATTTTTTTTTATTTAATATAATTGGTAACTACTATTTTTAAAATAACTCTAAAGGCAGTGTGAATATTTTTTTTAATCGGCATGAAAATAATTAAATATTCAAAAAAAAAAAAAAAAAAAAAAAAATTACTTTATTTTTATCGTTTAATTGAAACGCAATATATCAGGCAACTATTTGTAAAACTGAAACATTTAACTACCTTTGTAATTTCAATACAAACAGGGCAAGGACATGCCTAGCTGCCATATATCCTTTTTTTAAAAAATTTAATTTCACGTAGGTCCTTTGCCTGTACTTGCAACATTAATGGGTAACTACTATTTTTAAAATAACTCTAACCACAATGTGAATATTTTTTTTTTAACGGCATAAAAAATTTTAAGATAAAAAAAGATAAAAATTTTTTTTTATCTTTTGCTTGAAAAGCAATATTAACAGGTAACTATTTGTAAAATAAAAACATTTAACTACGTGCATAATTTCAGTACAATCAGAACAAGGATATTCCTAGCTGTCATATATCCTTTTTTTCAAAAATTGAATTTCCAGTAGCGCATTTGAAATTTTAATTGGTAACTAAAATAGTACTGTCAAAATAACTGTAAATGCTGAGTTAAGCTTTGTTTTAATCGAAATGAAAACAATTGAATTTCCTTTAAAATCTTTTTATAAAAAATTTTATTTTGGAAAAATCTTTGACCAGAAAGCAGTCAAACTTGCTAAAGATTTGTAAGATAATAATAATTAGTCCTGTGCTGGTTTTCACTTACATTGCCACAGTAATATGCTTGTCTTCCATATATCCTTTTTTTTAGAATTTAAATTTTTTTACGTAATTTTAAACAAAACAACTATTTTATTCTAACAATGAATTCATAACAAATATTTCAGTGTAATTTAAAGGTTTTACCATTAAAAACAAAATTTTCAGAGACTTCCTGCAATACGAAAACTTGTTCCAATTTTAGATTATTAGCATTTACATTTTCTTATGACTCTTTAAAACTACCATTTAAGATAAGAATATATGTATGTAGCATGTTTCTCTTTTATTTGTCGTTTTAACAATTTTTAAAATTATGTATGCCGCTTAGAAGTCTTTGATGTTTTATATCTTATACTTCTAAATGCCCGATATACATAATGACACTATTTGCGGTTTGGATCAAAATCAAACATGAAAAATGACAATGAGAAAACTGCAATACATTGTAAAGAAAATTGCTGCAAATGTGCCAAATTGTTGTGCGAAAAAACACAAGTATTTATGCCAGCAAATTTGCACTGCAAAAATAAAAAAATAAAAAACAATACAAACAAACGATTTTCAAAATAGAAATGAAAACAAATCTGCCAGTATAAAACAAATAAACAATAGCGAAAATTGGATACAATAGCCAGACAGGAGAAAGAAAAGGGTTAAAATTTTCCAATTGTCAATGAATCAATGAAATCAAGGCAGAAGAAAAAAAAAAATACATTGCAAACATATAAATATATGTATCCTTTTGCTGGTATGACTGTATACATGAGTGTATTTAATGGAATGCATTAAAAGAATTGAAATTTATTCCATGCATATATGGCGGAATTATTGCCTGATGACGTGCATGCTGATGCTGATGATGCCTTGGGTCACATGTACTCGTATTTCATTGTATTCGAATTGAATTGATGAATTTAATGGTATTGTTGGAATCTTAATGAGACAAAATTATATTTTGATCCTTTTACAAAACAAAAAGTAATCTTGTTATTGTTTTATTTGAAAAGTTTAAATATTTTTCTTTCCAGAAATATTACATAATTCTTTGATGTGCAAAGGATACACTGACAATATGAAAATCACACTGGTGGCTTAAACTGTGGAAGACGAATTTGACCTGGACTGTTTTAACAAGAGACCAAATTTTTTATTATAAAACGATTTAATTGAATATAAAAACAAACTATCTTCATAACTAAGAAGTTTTTAAATATTTTAACTCTAAACTAAGTTCAGCATAAAAAGGATATATGGGAAGAAATGTTCTTTAAGAGCAGATTTAAATGAAAATTGTCTCATAGTTATATACTGTGATTTTGGTAGCAAATTATATGCATTGTATTGCAACCACTAAATAAAAATTGTACTTTTTAAAAGTACAAAATACACAGAGCAGATAAACGTGTCCTTGCGCCGATTAAAGAACAAGTTGACATCAGATATTATAGCTATCTGTATAGCTATATCACTATATATTATATCTACTATTAAACAGACACAATATCTTAGTTGCCTTTGGTGAACAATTTAACCAAATACATCGTTTTCAAAATAAAGGACATGTGAGAGATAACCCTATCCTTGCTCCGAATAAATACAAATTGAGCAGAAATGTAAAGGGTTAGATATCTTAAACAGTTACCAATTTTGAAAACTTTTGAGTTGAAATTCAGCCAAAAAAATTTACAAGAAAAGTCATAATCTTATTATGTAATCAACATATTAAGTCTTGCATAGTTAGAATGCTATTTTGGGGCAAAATTTATACAACAATTAAATTTATAATATATATTTATTTACATATAAGCACTAGCACCAATGGTTGTCGGTTTATTATTTTTATTATATATTATTTTCTTCCTTTTTAATTTCTTTTTCCTGACTCCAAAGAACAAGTTTTGAATTGCATGTGACGTTTTTTTGGTAAAATATCAAATAACACATACATAATTATCAGTTTTGACTACTTTGGAACCAAAGTGAAGCAAAAAATTTAATTTTTACAATAAAGGATATATGACTGACAATCATGTCCTTGTTCTGAATAATGAAAAATTGGGCTAGTATGAGGAAAGAATGTTATCTTAAATAGTTATTAGTTTAAATTATTTTTGAATCAAAATTAAACAAAAAATTCAATATCTAAAATAAAGGCCATATGGAAGATAATAATTTCCTTGATTTGATGAAAACAAAATTTCGCTGGTATAAAAAGCACTTCATTTCTTAAATGGTAAAATGGTCAAAATAAAACAAATGTATTGTTTTTAAAATAAAGGAAATACATTTATTTGGAAATAATTCGTTCAGCTCAAGGTCCTTTTTGTTTTTTTTTTTATGTTTAATGTATTTTTCAATATTTCGTCTTCCTTTGGAAGACTTCTTCAGGAAAGAAAAACGAAGACAAAATATTGAAAAATACATTAAATATAAAAAAAAAAACAAAAATGACCTAGAGCTGAACGAATTATTTGCAAATATTGAATTAAATAAAGGTCAAAGCAAATAGCATCAAGAATAAAGGATATATGGAAAAATCTCATAATCTAGCCTTGATAAGGGAATAATTTGGCAGATATATAAACGCCTTAATATCTTAAATAGTAAACAGTTCTTGATCAAAATTGAACACAAAAATATAACTCAATTAAAAAAGGATATATGAAGGAGTCCCATCATCTTGCTGTAATTAAAAGACAAATTTGGTTCTCAGCAAGCGGGGTCAATTTATTAAATTGTTCACCGTTTTCTACACTTTTAAATTAAAATTAAGCAAAAATATATTTTTGATATAATAAAAGATGTGTGGAAAATTTTCATAATCTAGAGAAAAATTAATCTAGTTAACAAATGTATAAACGTCTTAATATCTTATATCGGAAGAGTGATTAAGATAAAATTAAACACAAAATAAATAAAGTTGAATGTTTGAGAATATCTTTAAAAAATGTTCAAAGTCTACTGATGAAATGTCAATATATATATACAGCTGGGCAACATAGAAAACAAGCTATTTAAAATTTTTTTTATTGGTATTAATGCTAGAAGCTAATACAGTGAATAAAACTCAATTGTTGTTTTGTATTTACAACAATTTGGATTTGTCTTAAATCGCTTGTATAGGAATTGGACTACGGCTAAACTTAGAGCCTATTTGAGATCATAAAGTTCTCACTTAAAATCTGACTGAAGAAATACTTCTGTGACATTCAGTCAATCATGACTGAAAAGTGCATTACTCGTAAATGGTCTTGTTCTTCTTTTTGTGCAAATTGTTATTACGCACTTTTCTTTCATTGCAAGTGAACAAGAAAAAAAGGCTTAAATACAAATTGTATCCTGTGTGGCCACAGGCAGATTTGCTGGCAACAAATAAACAAACACAGCTCTTGATTTTTTTTTTAAGCTGAGCTCATTTTTAATACTGTTATTGATTTGTTATATAATCCCCTTAATTCCCATACATAATAGTTAAATTTTTATTCTCTACCTTTTTTTCCTTGCCAGACAACAACAGAGGAATTTGGCTTCAGGGTGGCGGCGGTATGTATTGAATTAATTGTTTATGACTTCTATATAGAAATTAAATAATATTGCATTGCGCAGCATTTTCATTAACATTGCTGCCACTATGAGAACTTCTTAAGGCCAAATGTCAGTTATTGCAATCTATTTACTTGATTTTGTGCATGTGTGTGTTTTTTTTACTACAAAAAAATGCTCATCTTGTGTTATGTGATTTATTTTATAACTTCTTTTAGACAGATTTAAGTCTAAGAAAATATATGTTTTTCTTTAATGTGGGAAAAAGTGAATCTCTTAATTTATAAAATTCATTAGGTTGAATGAAAGTCACTGTCTACAACCTTAAGTGTTTGTAAATTTAAGTTTCTTGGTATATTATACCCCCATATCTCATATTAGCCAAAAAATATTGGTCTAAATGTAAATCCACAGAAAAGGGAGCTTGTTTTCTGCACTCGGAAATGCAAGACTCCAACGTTTGCTCTACCAACCGTAAAGGGGGTTGGTAGTTGCGAAATATCTGGGTATCCACCTGGATTCCAATTATCCTGGTGGCGAAATGTCCAGTCAAGGGAAGAAAAGATGGCTATCATCTTATTCTTGAGTAGAAAGACTGGCGAATTGAATCCTTGTAATTCCTACTGGTTATTCGACACGTCCTCCTGGAGAACAGGTTTGTCTTTGGCGTATTCGTAACCAGGGCACTCTATTTTTCGGGAAGGGGTCCCTCATTTGTTGTAGCAAATAAAACTCTAGGAAGCAGCATGAATTATGTTGTGTTGGCTTCCGAAACCCTTACCAAGGGTTTAAATTGGCAGAATGGGGATCAGCATGACCCCCGGGAAGTTCTGCTTGCGGTTCGACGCGGGCTGATCATGGTTGAGGTGCCTACCTTGGCTGTAATGTTCTGGCTGTGGTTTAAACCTAAATCGCAGGAAGGGAGTATTAGTATCCTTGATAATTGTTTGGTGATGGCTTTTTTTTGAGGACTAACAACCTCCCGAGGGTCTGTTGCCTTTACAACAGATACCTGTAAAACGCTGGAAAGGGGTGTTAGTATTCTTGATAATTGTTTGGCGTGGCATTTTTCCGGGACTAACAACCTTCCGAGGGTCTGTTGCCTTTACAACAGATACTTGTACTGTGAGGCACCAGTGGTGATGGTGGACGGGTGAGTTGGTTTCAGGGCTAGTGAGCTTCTGCTTACCAACTCATTAAGCCTTGACTTCCATTGATTGCTGGGAAATTGCATGCAGGAGGGACTAGAAGGCCCGGACTCTTCAATAAGAAGTTGCTCATATGGCTGCAAACATATGGCCAAAATTGCTACCTGTGCGAGCATAGCAAGCCACACGGGGTCACTGGTAAATCGTGAATAATTCACTCCGTGGAACTGGTCCATCATCAGATAAGGCCGTAAAGGCAGGTGCTGATGTAAATCTTTTTCACAACAAGGTTGTAAAGCCCATTTTAATGTATGAGGCGCTCGTACTGTGGAAGTCGTTGGAGAAAACAATCTACTGCAAGATCGTAGAAAGGATAATGCGCAATTCTGCTTTGATGCTGACTAGTGTTTCCGGCACTACGCTATTGAAAGCACTGGCTACCAGCTAATCTCACGGTGAAGGAAACACCATGAATTTGGCAATCAGGCTAAGGGCAAGCGATGCTTGGAAAAAGACCGACTTAGGGTTATGCCTCCATAATAGAAAGAATAGTAGACTTTGTGGAAAATATTGATTACTATACGAGTACACCGGCTCTACTGTCCGCTAAGAAATTTGATGTAATTTTATCAGGCACGGTCTTGGAGGTATTAAGCATATACCGTCTAGAGGATGTGCTTAAAATCTTTACGTGTAGATTCAAGTCAGACTCGGGAAATTGCTTAAGGGATTCTTTGCCCCCTTGTGTGTTATGTATCTGCACATCCCTGTATGACAGGAGGATTAGTTTCAGACTGCAAAATGAGCGTAGCGTAACCTAAGCGGAAATCACTACTATAAGGAGGCAGCTAACTGGTTGAGGTTGCACAGGGTACACGGGGAGGATATCCAAGAGTAAGGCTGCACTGAGTGCACTAGCGGGGGTCTACACGACGTCCAGGGTGGTTCGTGAATGCCGCGTATATCTAAACGAGACAGTGGGACATTCGAACCTGGAGATTTTCTGGACACAGTGAAGTGCTCAGAAATATTGTAGCAGATGAACTGGCAAAGGCTGGGGTCCAGCTGAAATAATGGCCTACAGATGTGATGATTGACCCCTATACTCTTTTTTTTATAAAATGAAGTATGTGAGCATCCACGTTTGAAATAGTGAAACAGGTACTTCTTTAAACTATTTTTTATATAAAACGCATCTGAAAAATTCAGGTTTATTTTATAGATTTCTCATTATCATATCAGCTGTTAGTTTGTGCCAATTCAACGTATTTCCTTTCGCCCAGCTCAATTAAGTTTTATTTATTTTATAAGTTCTTCTAAAAGTATGCTTTTTATTTCAATTCTCCCAAAAGCATGCTATACATTTTAATATCCTGTTTGTATTTGCCACCATTATTATATCTTTTATTATCATTATCTTAAAGTTTTGCTTTGAATTTTATTACATAGTTTTTGGCTGCCAATTTTTTTAATTATAATTCTAAACTTTTTTAATATATTATTTCTGCCAAAGCATTGAAACTTCCGGAAAATTTTGTATATATTTTGCAAGCAACAAAAAACTGTGTACACATATACATACATATATTTTTTGCCATAAACTTAACTACTGTTAGTGAAATGCAATAAAAATGTTAAACTCATAATTATTTTCTGTGGCGTGTGAAAAGTGACAAAAACTTGAATAAAACTTTTCTGCGGGTAGGAAAAAGCCTCAAAAGTGGTTAAAGCATTTTGCTTCAGTTTTATAGAGAAGACACAAATTATTATAAGTGTTAAGGAACCTTTGCGAGACAAAAAAAAAGTTAAATTAACTTTTGCCGCTTTCTGGATTGTAAACGAGGCAAGAAGGTTTTACTAAAGTTATTCAAAAGTATAATTTTAAGAGTCTTGTGAGATAAAAGAAGTCAATGTGAGGTCTTTGTGACTTATGAGAAGAGCTTTTGAAAATACTTTATAAAATAAATTGTCAAATCTCTTTAGCTTTAACATGGTTAACGTTAATCGTGTTTCAGTGCATCAAGTGAATTTTTTTTTCTATTTCTTTTTAAAATACTCATCAAATTTTGGGAGCTAAGAAATATACTGAAAGTTCAACTAGGTGCCCAATCAGTTACTTAAATTCCTCTTGGGCTGTATGGGTTTTCTATATAGGTTTTTTTTATCCTGGACTAGTACTCAAGGGATGACCCCTACATATGCATTGCAATGTATTGGAACTAGGAAAATAGGTTATGAGGAGGACGAAAGTTGGAGTAGTGTGTAGGTTTAACTTAAAAAACACGAAAGACAAAAAAAAAAAAAAAAAAAAAAAAAAAAAAAAAAACTCTATTATAGCATTTAAAAAGCTGGAATTTGAGAGGAAATGTGTAAGATCAGGCACATCACTTTACAGATTTGTACAAATCGGATTCACGAAGTATATTTCAAACAAAATTCTGTTCAATAAAGCAAATATTTTTTTATACAATTTATACAATTTATTTGAAATAAATGTTAATTTTCCTTTTCTCTTATTTTACTTTTGCATTTTTGCACTTTTTTTGTATCTTTTATGTTGTAATACTGATATTATAAACGGTTTATTTTGTTTTAAGATCACATACAGTAATTTAAAAGATTTATTTCTTGTTGTATGTGATATCCACTTTTAATAAATAAATAAATAAAATAAATAAAAATAAATAAATATAATTCGTATAGCTAATTTTATCATTAACCTAGTAAGGATTCATATTGTACGTTGTTGTAATTGTACTGAAAGTAATTATATAATGGCTCCTTATTACACAAGCCACACAGAAAAAATTTTATTTCGTGTTCAATAATGAACTTCGTTGAATCAATCAATAAATTGTTTGAATGCGGACTTGTAAAGGAATTCGTGGCTTCAAACAAAAGTTTAGTAAAAATTTTTTTAAACAACAACAAGATACGATATCCAAGGTTATTTTTTTGATATATATGTATAGTGTATAGTATACAAATTATTTTTTCAGACTAAAGTTTTGATGATTTTATTTTTACAATAATTTTTTCTGTGCTAAAGTATATATAACTAATTCATTAGAAAATGGATTTGTTAGTTAGTAAAGGTGTTATCTAAAGTGGCCTTCCCATCATATACCATAACTTTAGACGAGCTAATATGAAAACAATCGATTGTAATCCAAGTCAGCGTAATATGAGACACAACAAAAGTAGGTTAAAAAAGGACCTAAAATTAGCGCAAAAATCTAATGCCAAAATGTTTTGGTGGTTAACAAAATAAAATTTTTCTATTAGATTAAATTACGCTGACTAACCTCCAAAAAATGTTTTTTCGATATACAAACAATGTTTTTGTAAATAGTCGAACTTCCATAACTTGAATAACCATTATCCAAAAAAAAATTTCAACTTACGGAGGCTTCGACTTACTCGCAGAGAATTTTTTGGAAAAATAGAATATAAGGTTTTTGTATTATGTATTTTTATTTAAAATAGCTTCTAATGGAAAACTATATACTTAAGAATATAAAAAAAAAGGATATGTACTTATATAGTTAAAAAATTAAAGTTAAGTAAAATACATATTCCTAAATAAGTGACTGACATTTTACTTTTTTTTTTGAATTCATTAAGATAAATGAACTTTTCATCAATTAATCATTTTCTTAATACATCTGCTTCCATATATCACGCCAACCTGTGCTTGTTGTAAAGTTATCATCTCCAAAACGCATTGCAAACTCAATTCCATTTTACTTTAATATTTCACCAGACATAGGCATGTTTTGGCTTCTCGAGTTGACTACAACTGTGATAAAAAGTTTTTTTACAAAATAAGAGCAGGGTATCTTAAATTCAACTGTCTGAACCCTGTAACTGGTCTGAGGTTTGTAAGGCACCCACAAGGCCTAATAAAACTTGCTCTGCTTAATAAAATCGAGTTGATTGCAGTTGTGTTAAACTATTTTTATAAATTGAGATTTTTGTTTTTGGAATTTCAATATCAATAAAAAGAATTATCTGCGCCCTTATTTTGCCACAAGCAGGCAGACACTCTTGTTACTGCAATTGCAGAACTTCTTTTCAATCAGTCAGTTCCTTTTTTTATTTTTATTTATATGTATTTAAGTTTTATTAAATGTGTAAGCAATATGCATTTACTCGTATACATGTTGTTTATTAGCCAACATTCATAATGTTTAACATTAAAAAAAAAGAACAATGCAAGATGCTTTTGGTGCACACTTTGGCTACACAGCATTTGTTTGTGGTGTGTGGGGTCTTAATGTTAAGACCATTAAAAACCACCATTTGAAACACTCAGAAGCAGTTGGTTTTGATTGTACGAAATGGAAATTGGTCAAGTGGCTATGGAGTGGGATTGATGTATCATAGTTTTTTAATGGGTGATGAGTATCATTGTTTTTTAAAATTATTATTATTGAAAAAATTGTTGCTTTTTTTTTGGGCGCTAAAAGCACAATTTGAGTTAACCAATTCTGCTTTATAAAGAACAGGATTGGGAATATAATTAACTCGTGGTGAGTCAAGTATATCGGGGTTTTGTGGAGAAGAAATAAAAAGCTGGTTAATATTTCTTTTCTAATAAATATGAACTAATTTATTATTTATTCACCTGAGTGAGAGCAATCTTGGATAAATTAAAACTAAAGTTAGTCTCGTTCGAGCTGGTACGTCAAGCAATTAATTTTTTCAACCGGAAACCAAGTAAAAACCAAATTGACACTTGGAAAGTTCCAATTGACTTGAAGAACTTTACAAAAGTGGTGAGTACAGATAAGTAGGTAATTCAAATAAATAAGAGGTAAGTATAAGGGAATTATTATTAAGTATTAAGCAAATTAGTATAAATGGTAAGTAATATGGTAAGAAAAATTCATTAGGCAAATTCAAAATTGATAATTGTTTAAAAGAAAATATACACTAATATAAATAGCTTGTTGCCTTCTATGTTTCCCAGCTATCTATATGTCGACATTTCATAGGAGCTACCCTAATCATCAGTAGACTTTGGAAATATTTGAAAGATATTCTCAAACATTCAACTTTATATCCCAACAATCCAAATAAAGTTGAATGTTTGAGAATATCTTTCAGAAATTTCCAAAGTCTACTGATGATTAGGGTAGCTCCTATGAAATGTCGACATATAGATAGCTGGGAAACATAGAAGGCAAGCTATTTATAATTTTTTACTGGTATAAATGTTAGAAGCTTCAATAGCGAATAAAAAACTTAATTGTTTATACACTAATATATTTATAAATAAATATAAAATAAGTTTGTCCAAACTAATTTGGACAATTATTATTATTTATATTATTAAATGAAACAAATAACTGCTTTGTAAATAGCTGTTAAAGCAGCATGTTATAGATTGAATCACAGCTCAAACACTTGTATCGTCTATACGTACAACTTATGTACAAACAAGTAAGAGTGTCGTATATTCGGCTGGGCCAAGTCTCAAATACCCTTCACGATAGCCACATATATCGCTCCTTTATTGCAACATAGTCATAACTAAAAAAAAGTTCGTATCGATAAAAATGCATTTCAAATTTTTAGTTTCCATACAAGTCTTAGAAATTTGTTTTAGAAAATATCTTTTAAAGGAAACAGTTTAAAAGGGATTTGAATAAATTTTTGGCACAATCTAAAAGGTAGAACTGTAAAAAATTCTGAATTGTTAACTCGAAAAGCTAATTTTTTGAGATATGACTATGTTGCAATAAAGAAGCGATATTTATAGTATATATTACAAACTTGAACTAAAGATGCTCGGATATATATGGACCGATATTGGGTAAGAAATATTTTTACCTTATAATCGCCCTTGCCAAAAACGTAATATTTCATGGAAATTTTCGTAGAAAAATTTTCATTGAAAGACTTTATCTCGGGTATATATGAACCGATATCGGAATTTCACAGCATCTGTATTTTAGTCGTCTCCTTTTATTATCAGAACAGCTTTTAAGCAAAAAAAAAAAATTCATAAAAAATCGATTTTGGCTATATCTCGGGTATATATAGATCGATTTTTTTTTGCCTTGCTAAAAAATCGTGTCAAGTTTGAAGCAAAACAAATAATTTTTTAAGTTAAAAATTTTTTTGGTTTGTACATATGTACATCGGGTTTTAGTTCAAGTTTTTCCTTTCTTAATTATACCCTTCACAAAAATGTAAAGGGTATATATAAGTTTGTGATTCCGTTTGTAATTTATACATTTTTTTTGTGCGACCCTATAAAGTAAATATATTCTGATTCAGAATTAATGGAAAAGTCGATTAGGCGATGTCCGTCTGTCCGCTGTTGAAATACCGTTTCTGAGAAAACCATTAGACTTAGAAACTTTTTTCTTTCACCATTCTTTTACCCCATCGATTCATGGGTTTGCATTGAAATTCAGTAATATCGGTCCACGTATAGCTGAGATATATTCAAAATTCCGAAAAAAGCCAGTTTTTTTTGCAGTTTTGTATGAAAATTTTTAAAAACAAAAGTTGTTTTTTTGCTTCAAACTTCACACACTTAGTAAGCATGGTGACTAAAAGGCAAAATGTTTTTTTTTTTCAGATATCGGTCCATATATACCCGAGATATAGCCTAAGCCGCGGTTTTATACGTGACTATTGTGAAGGGTATTTTAGATTCGGCCCAGCCGAATTTACCACACTCTTACTTGTTTTTTCTTAAGAAGGATTTTTTACAATACAAATTTGCTGTGATCAATAATTATTGATTGAAGAAGACAAGAAAAATAATAATCAAATCTTTAGCTGCGGGACACAAACTAGTTGTTTCGTAGTCGCTACACTACTCATCAGCACCCACTGGGATTTGGATTCGGGTCATGACGTATCATGATCTGCTGCTTTAACCACTCATCCACCCAGCATTTAATTATTCTCTATCTATATGCATCTCATATTAAATCACATATGCATTTTTGTTAATTGCCCGCATTGTTTGTACAGCGTACGCTGTATTCTTCTTAAGAAAAAACTTAAGAAAGGAAAAACTTAAACAAAAACCCGATGTACATATGTACAAACCAAAAAAAAAAAAATTTTTTAATTTAAAAATTATAAAGTTCAACAAAAATTTAACCAAATAATTTTTTTTTTTTCAAAAATTTTCATACAAAATTGCAAAAAGTGATGGCTTTTTTTGGAATTTACGAAATTATTCAGACATATCGCTCCTTTATTGCAACATAGTCATATCTCAAAAAATGTTAACAGTACTACCTTTTATATTGTGACAAAAATCTATTCAAATTACTTTTAAACTGTTTGCTTTAGGAAATATTTTCTTGTATGAAAACTAAAAATTTGAAATGTGTTTTTCTCGAAACAATCTTTTTTTTTTAGTTATGACTATGTTGCAATAAAGGAGCGATATGTGAACCTGAATTTGACTGAATTTCAATAGCAAAGCTATGAATCGATGTGATAATAGAATGATAAAAAAAAAGTTTTAAGTCTAATGGTTGGGCTCATGTAGAAACGCCCTAATGAACCTAACTTCAATTATACAGGAGAAGGAAAAATTGTAACACAAACTGTATAATTACCTAATATAACATCTTTAGATTTCTTTACAAGGGGTTACATGTAATCTTATGGATTACATGTAACCGTAGGTCTATGTCAACAAACCCACGATCATCCGAGCATTAAATGAGGAGACTCAATGTTACATCAACAAAATTCTACTGTATTTATACAAAACAGTCCTGGAAATGTTCGCCAAACGGGAGCGAACGTTGCTATATAGCTGTGGAGAATATTTGCCTGTTTATAATTCGATAAAAATTAACCATCTAAAGACTAAAATTTTGCGCTAATTTTTGGACTGTATGAATATCTGGAGCCTTATAACAATACATAAATTTATTAATCTTTGAGTTAAAGACATAATTTTTAATTTTAATAATAAAATTTTGAGAAATAATTTAATAACATTTTTTAAAACAGTTTTAAAGCGACAATCTGAATATAAAATATTTATATTTTGTGGGTGTAGTGTTTGTAGTATTGTGTCTGCAATAGACATGTAAATGAAAAATTTGACATGCACGCAATTATAAATGTACATACGCACACACATATGTACATCGCACTTCAATAGTCACATCCTTGATATCCTTTAAGCCATACACTTACACACTTTATCACTTAAACCAAACATGTTATTCAATCGTTATTGTCATATGTACATACATATGTGTAAACAGTTTATAAATAGAAGGAAATAAAACAAAAGCATTAACAGGAACAGAAACAGAAACAGGCACCAAACCTTAAATGATAAATGGAATGAAGAAGAATAATGAAAAATAGCAAGAAATGTTTATATGTTTTGTTGTGTTTCGTTTTGTTTTTAGCAAATTGTCGTCCATGACAAACGAATAAATATATTAAAAGTATAATTTGTCAATATAAAAAAAAAAAAAAAAATGACAAATTGAAAACTAAAGCATTTGATATAGAACAGTATAATACTTGTTTTTGGAAAATTAATAGAGATAATTATTGAAATAAAATATTTAATTTCATAGTAAATGAATGTACATTTTGAAGCATGTATGTATTTCTCAAATGCCCTCCGATTCGGCTTTATTACCTAGTTCCTCGATGGATGAATGCAGAAAAGCTTAATATGTTGAAGTTTTTTAATTAATTCACAAGACTGCTCCAATGACAATATCTGCTATACAAGTACTTCAATAGGCTTAAGGGTAGATTTTAAAATATATAATATAATTTTATAAAAGAGTTTAATTAAAAAGTAAAGTTAAGCTTTTCTTTTGTGTTTGGATTCTTGCCACAAGGTCGCAGGGTCAAAAATAAAGTAGGGAATACTACTTTGAAATTATACGCCGTTTGCGCGATGTAATTCGTCAGAAACGCACAGAATTGTGGAAAAACCTATCATGGAGTTTGCACCATGATAACGCACCAGCTCACATATCGATGCTTGTGCGTGAGGTTTTGGCCAGAAATGAAACCGTTATCAAGCCTCAATCACCGTATTCATCCAATTTGGCCCCCGCTCACTTTTTCCTCTTCCCGAAACTGAAGATACCAATGAAAGTAAAGCGTTCTACTACAATTGAGGAGATAAAAGAAAAATCAAAACAGAAGCTTTTGGCGATACCAGAAATGTTTCGGAATTGGAAAAAAAGCTGGCATACGTGTATTATATCTGAGGGGGATTACTTTGAAGGGAACCAGATAGTTATTAATGAATAAATAAAAAGTTTTTGAAAAAAAAAAAATTAAAATAATGCTTATCTTTTTATTAGACCTCTTACGAACAAATAATATATTTATTCTACATCTTAGATTATTAAAACACAAACAAACGAACGCTAATGCTGCTTCATCTGTACTCATGGGTAGTATAAGTATTGAGGAATTGGGTGCTCCTGATGTTCTTGGAAGGAAAGTACAGTGTGATGTTCGCTGGGATGAACACATTTTATTTATTTATTTTTTTAATCCATTTATTAATCAAAGCCATGGATCCATGTCTCTAAAGAAACATTCAAGTGCCTCGGGTTTTTGAAACGATGTACGATGTACTTCACTCCATCCGACCTCCTTACTATTTCTACCACCTACATTCGACCGAAAATGAAATACAACTCTCATGTTTGGGCCGGTGCCCCAGAGTCTATTTTGGGGTTACTCGACCGTGTGCAGAAAAGGGTGACGAAGCTTATCGGTGACAGTAGGGTATCCAACTTTGTTGATTCACTGGAGCATCGACGCAGTGTAGGGTGTGTTACTCTGTTCTAGCATTATAACAATGGATTTTGCTCTGACGAGATTAGGGATCTTGTTCCCGAAACTTGCACATTTTTGCGTAGCACGCGTTAATCGTCCAGAGCTCTCCATTTGTGGTCGATTGTCTGGGGAATCGCACTACGCATTACAGAGAGAATTCGTTTTTCACCCGTACGCTTCGTCTGCAGATGTATTTCCTGTCTGTTACAACGTTGGAAAGTTCAAGTCAAATGTTCACAAACACTACTTCCTCTTTCCCCCTCCTCACAACATATTTTCATAGCTCTGGTACAATGTACTGCATATGTAGGGTCCATACTGGTCCAAGATAAAAAAAAGATGCTGAAATGTGATTTCCAACTATATGAGAGCAAATAAAACTGTACTGTACCGTTTTTTGTTACGTTTGTGTTGTCTTATTGTGCGGAGTGAATCTGCTTCTTTAAATCTTTATTTTACTTAAACGTCCTCAAGACATTTTAATTAATTAAGATATCCTTATACAGTTTCCTCACTCTTTTAGCATACAGTCACGGCTGAAAGTCACGTTTTTGTTTGCAATAATCACTGAATTTTAAAATGCTCTTATTAAATATTAAAATATATGTATATAAATTTACTGAACTGTTAAATCAATAACTGACACAGTGATTTTTGCCATAATTATGCGTCATGAAAACAATACTTTCTGCAACTTTCATTTATCATGAGTTTATTTTATATGTTTGTTTGTATGCGTGTGTGTGTGTGTGTGTTTAAGTGTGTGAGTGTTTATGACATGGCATATGGCAACACAGCGATAATATTGAAAACAATTGAGTGACTAAATGGAAATGAAATAATATGAAATATCAATTGGTTTCTTTGTCAACACAATCAAATTAAAGTGTTATTCGAATGCCCACAATAAATCAATAGAAAAGCCATTCAAGCAGGCAGCAGCATCTTTTTGGAAGCCTTAAATAATATGGAATTGTTTTTGAAGATAAAGAAATTTAATGTATTCATATACACAGAAAAATTTTTTGTAAAAATAAAATCAACAAAATTTTTGTATATAAGTACATAAATATCAACAAAAAAAAAAAAATAAACTTGGATATCGTATTTAGCTGTTGTTTAAAAAAATAGTTATTTTCGATCAATAATTATTTTTACTAAACTTTTGTTTGAATCCACGAATTCCTTTACTGGTCCGCACTGAAACAATTTATTAATTGATTCAACGAATTTCATTATTGAACATGAACAATTTTTTTTTTCTGTGTAAAGCAAGCAAATTTTTTTTTTATTTTTTTAAGTGTTCAAAAAGTTTTTTTTGTGTATTTTTAGAATTGTGGCTGGTAAGAGATAATATTTTTTTCAACCAAAAGTGAAAGTTATTTGAGATACACGTGGCATTAATTTATGTTCTAATTTGATGGCAATCCAAGAAATTCACTAAGAGTGATTGTCTTCGTGGGGCTGGCAAAGGACATACAAGTTTGCGACCATGTAAATATATGTCTACACACACAAAACTGCAAAGCTCTTTGATTATCAGCAGAAACATCCAGAGTCTTCGGCAGGAATTGAACCTGCGACTTGGAGACACTATTTTAACTCCTCCATTGAGGCATTCATTACTCGATAGCAGGAACTTTATTTCGTACACAATTCCCTAGACATGCAAGACGCCAGGAGATGGTAGCCCGAAATCTATAAAGAACACCAGATGATGTTTCCTATCATCTAATTTTTTTTATTTGTTTTATAAATTTTTTTTTTAACCCACACAAACAAAAAATTGCGAAGATTTTTTGCTTGTCTGCAGTAACATCCAGTCTAGAGCAGGTATCGAACCTGTGACCTCGAGACTGTTAGTCGAGTACTCTGCCAAATCAGCCATCGAGTGAGTTTCTCACTCACTGTAAAGTGAGTTTCTCATCGAATGGAATGTTGTAAGACAACATTCCATCCTATCTTCTTACTATTTATATCTCCTACATCCGATTGAAAATGGAATACAACTCTGATGTTTCGGGGTTACTCGACCGTGTGTAGGAGAGGACGAAGAAGCTTATCGGTGGCAGTAGGGTATCCAACTCTATTGACTCACTGCAGCATTGACGCAGTGTAGGGTGTATTACTCTGTTCTATCGTTACTATAAAGGATTTTGCTCTGACGAGATTGGGGACCTTGTTCCTGAAACTCGCACATTTTTACGTAGCACGCGTTCATCGTCCAGAGCTCATCCATTTGTGGTCGATTGCCCGGGGAATCGTACAATGCATTACAGAGAGATTTCGCTTTTCCGACACACGCTTCGAATGTGGAATGAATTGCCTGCAGACGTGTTTCCAGTCTGTTATAACGTTGGAAGGTGTAAGTCAAATATTCACAAATACTACTCCCTCTTTCCTCCTCCCCACAACCTATTTTCCTAGTTCTGATACAATGCACTGCAGATGTAGGGGTCATCCCCTGAGTACTGGTTCAAGATAAAAAGTAAAAACATTAAGGACAGTATATGGAATTGATTTACATCTACCTTGTCGGTCTTATATGATGGTGGACCAACTCCATGCTGTGAATTATTCACCACCCACCAGCGCCATCGTATGGCTTGTAAGGCACACATAGGTCGTAACTTTTGCCATATAGGTTTGTAGTTATATAGACAAACCCCTTGCTGAAGTGTTCAGGTTTTCTAATTGCTCCTGTATGCAATTCCTTAGACGATCAATGGAAGGCTTAAAAGATGGTGGGTTGAAATCTATTAAAAGCATCAGGCCTTAGCCAAATGACCCATCTAACCATCACTTCCTTACATTACAGGTTGCAAGACAGCAGCAGCTTGGGGATAATTAGCCCCCGAAAATCGGCATTGTACCATAAGTTATCAGAAAAACTAAGTCCGCGTTTAATTTCAGCAAAACAAAATTTTACCATGTAATATGATGGATCAGACTCACCGTAACGTTTATCGTGTCGTGTTTAATCACTGCACGAAATTGACTTTTGTCCATTTTTCAACAAATATTCTATTACTACAACAAATATTCGTAAACTTCAACATATATTCTATTACTACAACAAATATGCGTAAACTGGTGGATGAATTTGGGTGAAATTTTAACAGCTGGTGTTTGACAGATCACAGTTTAAAACAATCCAAAAATGTGTTGTGCTGCCATCTAGCGCTAGCTAGCTTCAATATCAATCCGCCCTCGTATATTATATGTAATATACGAGGGCGGAGGACGGTAATAAGAATAGAGTTTGGCCCAAAACGGCCACTATTCGCTACGTTGATCTATTATGCTTTTCCTTTTATTCTCACGGACTTAGTATGTCGAGGATCCGAATCGTCGGAAAAATAGTCAAGTATGTTCCAACAAAAGAGTATGTAGGATTGGGGTAAGACTTGCCTGCGACATATGAAAGGATATATTCTTTAGGTTTTAGGCCTAACAATAATAAATTCTTCATTGTTTTTACTACTTTAATATTATCATTGCTTTCATGTATGTGTTTATTATCATTGTAAATTTTAATTTTTGTCACATCTAACCTAGTGTGCAGCTGTTGATCTGCTTGTGTTAAATGTACAACACATTCACGCAAACAAGATAAAACTAATAACATAATACACAAACAAACATACATGATTTAAAGTACGTAAAATTCCAACTAAAAATTCAACTACAAATGATGTTGTTGTTTTTCTTGTGTTCTTGGTATTCGCTTTTTTTTTTTTTTTGTTATGACTTGCTTATTATTCGCAAGCATGTGTATGAATGTGTATATGCGTAAGAATTATCAGCCATGTGCTGAAACTCACATTACACATAATCACATAAAATTTAGCTATTTCAACTCGCAAGCAAATGATAAAGTGAACTCTAAGTGAACTAGCTTATAATATAAAAATTTATAATCGAACCAAAGAACTGGAAGCGCCTAACTAAAATTTGACTTGTTTTTATGTATTTTCATCGTGAAAATTTAGAATTTTCATATATTTTAATAAAAAAATTTGCAATTAAAAACTACTCCTTTTTTATATGATTGTTGTGTTGCATTTGTTTACTTTAAAAATGGGGACTTCAGATGGCACAACTAGTTTTTTCCCATACAAAAAGCAAGTGCTGCCAAATTCAAACAAATCGCGCGATCTTTAGCACATAGAAAAAACCGATTTGCGATTTTGTCATTTAAAAATGTTGCGTTGTTCAGCACATGGCTGTATATTTGTACATTTGAGTCTAGAATTATGAATAACTAGAATGATCGTGATGATTTTAGAAGATGCTAAAGAAGTGTAAATAGCAGGCAGGTCGGCGGCAACGAGTCAGTTTATTTTTAAACTTTGTGCAAGACAGTCATAAGTCAAAGTAAGCAAGTCTAGTGTTTTGGTACACATTTGTATCAAGTGAAAGTAAAGTTGTGAATTATTTAAGTACTGTCTAACGAACAAGCATGTGTGTTATATTTCATTTGCAATTGAAAAATCCTTAAAAGCGTTTTTAGAGGCAAAAGCTAAACAATATATTCTATAGATTTTAAAACCGGGGCACATAGAATCCATTTTAATTTATACTTAGCCTTTTTCAACTGACAACTAAGTTAAAATACATGTCGTTGCCTTTTTCAACTAACAACTGAGTTAAAATACATGTAGTCTTATGAGTTTTATCACATTCCGTACTTCTGCGTCAACGCAAAGCATTAAAGTTGAGCATTTTCTAACGCACGTTGAGAACTTTTGACAACTGTCAGTTTATATTTTTTGTATATTTTGATTTAGTTTTTCATTCAAAATTAAAATAAATTAAAAACATATTGTGTAAGATTTTCTGTGCTGTGTCTGAAAAATAAATCAAAAGATTTTCATCAAATTAGAGCAAAATGGAGGTGATTTTATATCCGTTAACAAAGTACTGATTGTGCCATCTTCATACTTGAAAAAGGACACGTATAACGTATGATGGATTCTATGTGCCCCGGCCTTTAGGCTTAACAATAATGAATTCCTTATTGTTGTTACTACTCGAATATTATCATTGTTTTCATGTATTTAAATTATTTGTACTCGTATGTATGAGTCGATTTGCTTAGAAAATCGATTTCGATTTACAACATGTGCATTTCTCTTAACAATCGCCAAGGAAATGTTTATACACTAGAGTATTAATATTTAAATTAATTTTGCACAACTGCTCGCAATTTAATTTATTCAATAGGATTTGTATACTCGTACATGGAGCAACTGCCAAAGAAACAAAAAATTAACATGATTTTGTTTATTGTTTTTAATATTCTTGGAAGAAATCAAACTTAAAGTTTCCAGGATATAAATAAAATATTCATTTCCATTGACAACTAAGGAGATAGATAATAAAACAAAAAATTGCTTGCGGAGTAATTTGATGGAAAAAGTAACATGTTTATAGATAAAATTATTGTAAAAAATCTCAGAAAATATTGAAGAAGCCGAATTGCTTCCGTATGTTTTAGATATGTATGTATGCAAGTATGTAATGAAACAATGGGACAACTTAAAAGGACCAAATTCACTGAACAAGTTTGTTAAAAGCAGGAATTATTTATAGCACTCCATTGACTTTGAATGGGACTGAAATAATTTACAAGAGAAACAGCAACGAATGTTTTAGACAAAACAACAATCCTTTTAGCCTAATATAAAAATTTTAAAACAAGCCGCTGAATCTTTCTGTTTCGACAAATACACATATATGTATGTATGTGTGTACGTTCATCTTTTTGTATGTAGTAAAAATTACAAAAGCTTTCAGCTAAATTGAATCCAATCCGCAAATGTCAGATTCTAATAAGAGAATGTCTTAAGAAAAAGCAAAATAAGAATGAAAAAAAACCATATTCTAAAAACTCCTCAAAATACACATATGTACATATATATATGCTCGTAAGTGTGCAGCAAACAATTTGTGTGTAAGTTTATGTAAAAGATTGTGTACACAAAAGTTTATATGAATAGGCTGACAAACGCATAAACACTTGTTCAATCAATTTCATAGACCATATACCTGCAAACAGATGAATGAACACACAGAAGTTTATTAGAATCTATATTCATTTGCTTACATCAGTGGTGGGCAAACATTGCTTTATATTTCCAAGGAGTTGCCGTTTTATAGCTTGCAATTACTGGCGCCTATATGCGGCTAGCACGGTTCACACAGTTGACAACTTTGTAGCATATGTTTGCAGCTGTAGGCACAAACCTCTTGCTGAAAGGCGCGGACCTTTTTAGCCCTCTTGTATACAATTCCCCAGACAGAAGCAGACTAGGCTTCACAAGTTGCTGGCCCAAAGTCTTTAAAGAACATTAGCATTTAATCAACTAACGTGTTCCTCCATCATTTCTGATTCCTTACATTACATGTATCTATGTATCAACAGTACCTCGGCGACTAAAATTAGTTGCCTAAAAATCGGATTCACATCATAATTATCAGGGAATGGACCCTCTCCCTGTGGTTTCAACTGACATCAACGTATACGTAGTATGAAGTTGGCACAATCGGTAGTTTATTAACGGATATAAATTCAACTGTTTTTTATTTTAATTTGATCAAAATCTTTTGATTTATTTTTTAGATATAGCACGGAAAATCTAACATACAGCCTTGTTCTGAGAAACGCACGATCCGAAACCGCAAACCGTTCTCAAAAACGCTTAATTGATTTTTAGGCTTTCTAAGGCACGTCGCGTTTTACACAGGCTACAAATTCTATTATATTGTCATGTTTTTGTCTTTAAAAATGCTTTTGCGAATTCTTCAATTGCAAATGAAATAATGACTCGTTACACAGTACTAAATGCTTCAGAACTTTATTCACACTTAATAGCACTGTGTATTAAAATAGTAGACTTGCTTACTGTTCTGACTTATGACTGTCTTGCACAAAGTATAGAACTGAACTGACTAGTTACCGCAGATCTGTCTACTATTTATACTTCTTTATCATCTTCTACAATCATTATGAAGTTTCTAGCCATTCATAATTCTAGAATCAAATGTACAATTATAAATCTTACGCATATACACACTCTCACACATGCTTGCTGAACAGTACGGAAGCAACAACAACAAGAAATAATAAACGAAATAACAAGAAAGCAAGAACAGCAATAACATCATTTGTTGTTGATTTAATTGGAATTATGCGTGCTTTAAATCAAGTATGTTTGTATAAATGAAAAATCTTGTTTTTTTTTTTGCCAAAATGTTTCAGCCAAGATGATCAAACATGATCTCCGCCGGGATGGTATGCAAGGCAAAACATCTCAGGGGCTTTTTTGATCCGCGTTCTCCCTATTAACCCTGGGCGACGGCTTCGAAGTACCAACACGGTCTAGGTCATGAGGCTTCCTAGAGTTTTATTTGCTACAACAGACGTGAAACTTCTAGCTCTTTATGCCCCAGAGAATAGATTGCTCCGGTTAGGAGTACACCAGAACGAAACCTGTTTCTCGAAAGACGCTGACGAACAAGCAAAAGCGAGTCCAGAATGTCAAGAGATATAAAAAAGTAATATATCTTATTAAGAGTGTAGCCAAATAATACAAGAATTTTTTTTCGACTTTTATTCAATAAAAGCCCAACGTAACAATCTCGGCATCTATTTGTTTTGTAAACTTATCTTTTCGTGCTACCAAGTAAATATTTGTTTAACAAAGCACAGAAATTTATCTTACATAAGCTTATTTTTCTTATCTGTGAAGCTCCTATGCGTTAATTGACAAGCCGTTCTACGCGCTATCCAAAACAGGATCTACGAGATACATATATTCCCCACGGAATCAATGGAATGGTGGTATCCTTTAAATCTTTCTTCAAAAGATTAAAACTGAATGGCACAATATGCACAAAGTGGCCAAGCTAATGTGACGGTTTTGAGTGATGTAATTTTATCTATGTTTTGACTGTAGTTGTTTGTGCGTAGTGATCTACAACGAAGACCAAGTAATTACTTTCTAAATATAACATTTACTACAATTTATTTAATCATTTCTGTTGATATCTAAAAATCATTATTTTTCCCGTTTGGAACTTTAAATAGAAAACTAAGCATTGTCGTAGAAACGTACTGCTTTTCAGGTCGCCATAAAGTTTAATTAAAGGTCTAATGTTATTAAAACATTTACGTATGAAAAAAACAGTAAGTGCTAAAAGTAAAACTACATGAAGTTTGATATTAATTTGCTGCTTAAAAAGTTATTTCGAAATTCTAATTTATATGATAATTGACATTTAACTTTGGAATAAAATTACTTGCTTTTGGAATATATGTACATATGTATCTTTTTAGCCACCCACTGTAATCAGACTGAATACCTAAAATGTATAATAATTGTTGTATATTTGTTATTTAAACTCTTTAGCAGAATGGGTGTTTTAAGTTGAAAATTTCTCATATTGTTGCTTATACACACACACACATAAATACGCAAGAAAAGGGCATAAACTGACTGACAGTCCGACATAATGTTTTACAAATAAAGCGACGCCACAACGACAAACAATATAAATTCACAATCAAAGTTGTTTCTACTCGTATCTTGCCAAGTGAACATTTCAAATTAAAAGCAAGTCGTGTGCATAATTTTGTTTCAAATGGCAGCAGTGTAAAGGCATTTTCAAACATGCAAATTTACTCGATTTAAACATGGAAATTTTAATCAAAGCATACATTAGGGATTGCAAGCAAATAAAAGAGAAAAAAATTATAATAAAATGTTTTAATGACTGTTAGAGAACAAATACATAGAAAAGGGATGGACTGGGCCAGAAAATTGTTGCTGATAAAAAAAAAATTCAAAGATTATTTTAAATGATTTTTTATAAATGATTAATAAATTTATGTTTACGTTTGCAATAAAAAATGAAGCCATACAAAAGGGAAATTTCATATATTACAAGCATACTTTTAGGGGTAATTGCAACCTGTTATTATTTTGCTATATTCTATTGTAACAATTACTAGGAAAATTTTCGTTATTATGGTTTCCATTAATTATTTCTTTTTACTAAAACGTTTTGCTTTGTTAACAAATTGGAAACAATTAATGCGCATTTTAGCTCTGAGGTTTCTAAAAGTTATTATAAAGCATTTAAGGGTTATTTTCTTATAGTAAAATGTAGTTATTTTTGTTTAATTATAAATTAGTATTTATTTTGAAAGCATATTTAAGGGCAGATAATTTACACAATAAATGTTGCATATTTAAGGGGTGTTAAAAACTTTTAAGATTGTAATATTTATAATATTTGAAGTTGAGTTTTTATTTGTTTTGAAAGTAACATAAGGACTATAGGGCCATAAATGATGACCGTAATTATATTTTTGAAATTTTAAAATAGGTTTACTTAAATACTGTAAACTTTGTTTTAAATGCGTCTTGTATTGGATGCCCCAAAATTAAGGTAAGAATTGAAGTTGTGGCATTTGTACAGTAGAGTAGTGTTTTGTTTTCCATATTGTACACAAGTGTATTTTTTTCCCTGCTGTCTTTATATATTTATTATTAATTTCTTTTCAATATTGCTGTTTAAAAAACCATTATCTTGCAGTGTTGAATTAGTTTTTTTAGTCTGAGCAGTGTCGAAGTTATATGCGGTTATACTAGGCTGTGATAACGTTCGTTTTGGTCTTTTCGTGCTATTCCCCCATATTTCGTGAGGCATCATTATTGACACATCAAGTCAACATCAAAAAAACTCTTGTTTATACAATCTTTTTCGATAGCAAATATCTATTTTCTGATAGATTTTCGATGTTTCATAGACCTAAGCTATAGATAGAGACTGTCAACATTCAACCGTTCTTGGTAACGAAGAAAGAAATGCCAATTGTTTTACATCACCTTTATCTGACTGCGATGATGTCTTTTGGAATAAGGAGAATTGATAGGTTCAAGGCAAACTGTTTAGTTTCATCCTCCCCATTACTTATTCTCCGACTTCCAATACAATACACTTCAGATGTAAGGGGCATTCCATGCTTGGAAACGATGAAATAAATGTAAGGTGTTTACGTCGCCTTCATCTGACTGCGATGATGGCTTTTGGAATAAGGAGAATTGATAGGTTCAAGGCAAGCGTTCCTCTTTCATCCTCCCCACTTATTATACTTATTTCCGACTTCCAGCACAATGCACTGCAGATTTAAGGGGCATTCCCTGAGTACTATTTCAAGATTCCAAAAAATTTTTCGCAAACCCAAAAAACAATTCGACAGCTGACAGTTTAGGATTAGTAAAAATGGAGCGCTAGAAGATGAAATAACCTGTTGTCATTACTAAATAATATTTGTATGATAATGAACAAAGAATGCTGATTTTTTTAAGCAAAATTATCCTTAATGATGAGCACCTTGATGGCTTTGATAATTACTAAAATTACCGCTTGTAAAAGATTGTGAGCTCACTAGGGATTGCCTAAAAACAAATGCTGGAGGCACAATTGAACTATACTTTTTGAAACATGAGAATGGTCAATTAGTAACTGTTACTCGTGCTCGATTTCGGGACACAATAACACAGTATGGCCAATATGTTGTTTCAACAAGATGGTGCCAGATACCATACAGCTCTGGAAACAATTCAATTACTGCATTTCCACGTCGTGTACTCTCCCATCTCGGTGATCAGAATTGTCACCGTATATCGTGTGATTTGGAGGTTTTGCAATGAGGTTATTTGATGTATATCACTGATACATGCACTGGCTGTATCATTGATATACATCAGCATCTGTCTTGAGGGTCTTATCTGATGGTGGACTAACTCCATCACGGGTTGAGTTCACCAGCGCCTCCGTGTGGCTTGCAAGCGTTACATAGGTTCCAACTGCCGTCATGTGTTTGTAACCATATAAACAAACCCCTTGCTGAAGAGCTAGGGCCTTTTAATCCCTTCGCTATGTAACTTCCCAGGTAGTCAATAAAAGGCAAAGCTTATGAGTTGGTAGGTCGAAGCCCATTAAGAGCATTAGACCTTAATCAGTTATCTGGCTGACAAACACTACTGGTACCTTACATTATAGGTATCTGTTGCAAGACAACAGCACTTCGGGTTTATTAGCCCCCGAAAGCCAGCTTGCGCCATTTTTATCAGGAAAAACTAGTTCCCCAGCTAAAGTGTAGGTACCTCAACCATGATCAGTGCTGAAATGGTCTATAAGCAAAATATCTTCTTTAAGGAACCCCATCAAATGTTTCGATGGCTGATTTGGTAAAGTACTCTAAGAGTAGCCTGCCAAGCTAAAAGCTTCAAACTTTTTGTAGTTGTTAGGAAAAAAAACTAAACACGTATGGCTTTTATAATAAAAAAAAAATCCAAAAATAAAACAAGGTGTATTGTTCAAGAATAGGTTGTATATGAAAATTAAAATAGCCTCTGAGTTTTTGAATCCATTATTTGTAAACTTTATGAAGTTAAAACTTAATAAAAACAGTTCTCTTTTTAAAAATTTTTTTGGTATTCTTGCCTCCACCTGTCTTTAATGCTGCCAAAGATAATGCTGAACTTTTTGCTATCTGATCTCTGGCAATTAATTGCATCTATTTCATAATTAACTCATCACAATTTGTATTAATAAAAATAAACTGTTTAATACATCTTCCCAAAGTTATTGCATATTTCACAGCGTTTTAACATAATAAATTCTCACAGTTTGAACTTTCTGTTATCAAATTTTAAATTAAATATATGAAATTGCTATCTACGTTATAAATATTTAGAGAAAGAAATAAAATAGAGCAAAACTAAGAACATAAAAAATATGTTTTGGAATCGTAAAGCATAACTTTAGGGAGAATTCTATCTAGCATATATACATGTGCAGTGAAATAGACACTTGTTTTCATATTTTATATCAGAAAACCAAGGTTAACAATGATTTTGTTTGCCATAAAAAACATTCTAGTACTGTTGCCAAAAGTGTAGGGAGGCATCTAAGCAATTTGTTTTTTTTTTTATTTCCGCCATCCATATATTAAACAAACTGTTGCCTAGCCAACAGGCGTCTCGGAAAGTGCAGCAAAATTTATTAGCTTTTATTTGTATTTTTCTTGCTTGGAAAGTTTTCAAAAATGTCCATAAAAACAAATGGCTTTTATAAATAAACTGTTGCATAGCTTTAAGGCGTTAGAGGGAATTTCCTTTAGTGGCTTATTCAAGTGCATTGTAAAAGAATGCATTGTCAAAATATATAATTTTTATGTTTATCTGATTTTTTTTATTAATTCTTTTATTTTTATATTTAGTATTAAGATTTGAATACTTATTGTTAGTTCATTTTGAAGATTCAATAAATAAAAAAATTTTTTTTATCTGATTGAACAAAATATAAGACTTTAGAAGTGCTGTGAAATATTTTGCACTAGAGCCAGCTATAATTGTAATAAATAAAGAGTGTAAGAGAACCACTCTCTTTTCCCTTGTCACCACCAAACTCAAGACTTTGCAAAGTAAACTTTTCGAGTGTGAAAGCGGTGTTAGACTGTATTCCCAAACTCTCTTCTTTTGAAGAGGTTTGAAGAAATATGATACCTGTGTAAACTTGTAAATCATTAACAAGTGAACTTTTTTTAGTTACATATAATCACATGTACGATATTAACTAACTAGTTGTGAGTTCGAGTCCAACTTCAGTGGGTGCTGATGAAACAGCTAGTTGCCCCCAGTTAATATGGTATTCAATTAATTTTTCTGTTCTTCTTTGGTCTTACTGTTTCACAGCAATTATTGTTATAATTAAAAATAATCCTTTTTCTTGACTGAAGTTGGACTCGAACTCACAACTACTTAGTTAATATAAAGTTCTATTTCTTTGTACGATTCTATCTATGTTACAAATTTCATTCATCCGCCGCTTAGCGTAGCAAACGCCTAGAATTACTTTAACCCTTTTTCGGCGCGTGGCCATGCGGACAGTCGCGCAGTTTAGAGAACTGCAAAATCATATTGATTGGGGTTTATTTTTATTTTCCTGATTCCTAAATTTATAAGTTTTTTTAGATTTCTGTGAAAACAATTGGAAATATTTTCTGCATCTGGACGGTTTAGCGTCTCTTCACCCTTTATTTTAATTGCATTTTAATTGGTTTTTATATAGCCTATATCCGTCAGGAGGTTTCATTACACATTTGGTTGAAAAATCGTTTAAAATTGCGCCAGCAAAACACTGCACACAGAAAAATGCTCAATAACGAAATTCGCTGAATCAATTAATGCGGACCTGTAAAGGAATTCGTGGATTCAAACAAAATAAAATAATTATTGATCATTAACAACTATTTTTTTAAACAACAACAAAACACGATATCCAAGGTTGCTTTTTTGATACTTTCGTATATAAATTTTGTTGATTTTAATTTTACTATAATTTTTTCTGTGCATATAAGGTTTTTCTCTTTACAATATTAGTATAGATTTACATCGCGCAATATGAGATTATCTTTGAAATCACAAATCTTGCCATAGTAAAAATTATTCGAAGACCGTTGTTTAGCAAGCAAAACAGAACCATATAACCTAAAAAGCCCACTAAATAAAGCATAACTTAAAATTCAACAATAGATTGAATAAATATACATTGCAATGTAAATTATAAAACTATATAACATTTAGCAATCACAAAGGGAACGATCTTCAGGACCCAAGTGAGCTGGAGTATCCAGGTACTTTTTGGAGAAACCAGCGGCGTGCCTACCTAACATTTAGCCAACTCGAGGTAATCGAAAACAAAAAGCCAGGTTTACTTTTTTTTTCCACAAAACTTTGTTAGCTACTAATGTTTTCAGTGAATATCGCCTAAAAGAATCATGAATTTACTATTAAACCAATTTAACTACAGGAAAACGTATCGCATTTTTCTCCTAAATTTGATATTTAAGTGAAAAAGTCCATGAAAGCTATTTTTTTTTTTGAACTTTAAAAATCTTATATATCTTTTCATTTGGAAATTTTAGAGTAGAAAATAGTCGTTCAAAGACCTTTTTTACCTTTCGTTGTAATTTCCTGCGACCAAACACACAAATAAAGCCGAAAGCAGACCATTTTGACGAAATCTGAGAATAAATAAAAACATTTTTAATATATTGTAATTGCAGCGTTTTTAAAAAGCCGTAACAGTTATTTTTAGTTCCACAAAATGTTGCCTGCTTTTAGGGATGTGTAATTGAAAATTATTTGATCGATATTTGAAGTTTTTTTTTGTGGAACAATAACATTCTCTCAAACTTTCTTTGCAAAGAAAATCAGAACACCATAAATATTCATTAATTTTTACTGCATATAAACTTAATAATTCTTTCTGTATGCATATGTTGTTAATTAGATTAACATATCCAGGTAAATTTGTTAAGTATGTATATAAAAAAATATGTTTTGTACAGGCACAAAGATTCCAATAATAATGATTAAATACAAACTTTTTGATGAATACAAATTTAATTTGATTTTTCTTAGTATTTTAACACACGCACTTTTGTCTATTGTGTGTATATGTGTGTGTGTGTGTGTGTGTGTGTGTAAGTGTGTGTGCTTCTTTCGGGAGAGTTGTTTTTTATTACACTTGTGCGTAATCAAAGATGAAAAGCTTTTTTCTTTCAGATTCCAAAGAATATTTTGGTTTTCACAATAATTTTTATCTATACACCAAATGATGAAAAAAACAATTTACGCACAATATATGTACATAACATACATATATATTTTTAAAATTTTTTGTTTAATTTATAATCCGTTGTTTTAATTTTTCCCGTTCGAATTTTTTTTTTTCAGAAAAGTTTTTTTTTTTGTCATAAATTTTTTAAATCAAAATTCCGTTACTTTTTATTTTGTTTTAATTAAAAACTTGTTGTAAACATTCTTTGCGTTTCGAAAATTTGCGTTTAAACTTCATCAACCACGGGCACATTAGCAACTGATACATGAAAAACTCTTGCGCAAATATTTAACAAATCGCTAGAGGAGTTGCTTTAGTTTAATTTTGCCATTTGTTTGGTATACTTTTAGGGGCATGGGTAGACTTTAGCTTTTTATTGCATATACGAATGGTTATATGTATGTATGTATGTATGTATGTATGTATGTATGTGTATACAGACATATAAAGTTAATAAATTTTCTACTCACAGTCACAGCTACAAATGCGAGTATCAGATAAAAGCGAACAACATGATTACAAACATTTATACAAACCAACAAGTTGTTGTAATTTTAATTTATTTTTTTGTATTTTTCTACAGTGAAATAAAAAAGAAAATAACTACAAATTCTCCGCATGTCTCTTAGAATTAACAAAAAAAATAATTTTTCACATTGTTGCTGTTACTTTTGGAAGTATGTATGTAGATATATACAAAAATTTAAAGTAGTGGGCAAAAATATGGCAGAACTGGTAAACATAACAGATATATATTTTCCGCCGAAAAATTTTCAGTTGACCTATTTTGATAATAAACATTTTTACAAATAATATTTTCTATAAAAAATTTTTCATTACAAATATTTTCGGTGGAAAATATTTCTACAACATAACATAAATATTTCTACAACAGAACATTTTATAATCTAAATTATTTTAAGAAACATTTATATATTATTCTCTGATAGCTCTGGAGCCGGATCCCAAACATCCTATTTATCTTCCCTACCAGACTTTGTTCTTTGCCAGTTCGTCCAGATTTCCGGGTATTTCACTGTGTCTCCGTACATCCCCCCGGAGATTAGCTTTTGACTTGGTGTATTCTAAACCAGGCCATTCTGTTTTTTGGGCAAAGAGGGGAAGGAGTCACTCGTTTGTTGTAGCAAATAAAACTCTATGAAGCCGTGTGTTGGCTTCCGAAACCCTTACCAAGGGTATAAATTAGCAGAACGGGGTTCAGCATGCCCCCGGGTGCCATGCTGCTTGCAGTTCAACCCGGGCTGATCATGGTTGAGCTGTCTACCTTGGCTGGAAAGTTCTGGCTGTTGCAGCCTAAAACGCAGGAAGAGGAAGCTAGTATCCCCGATAATTATTTGATGCGTGGCTTTTTTCGGAACCTCCCGAGGGTTCATTGTCTTGCAACAGATACCTGTTCTGTAAAGAACCGGTGGTGATGCCTGACGGGTGGGTTCGTTTAAGGGCTGATGCTCTCAGTGGGCTTCAGCCTACCAACTCATAAAGCCTTGTCTTCCATTGATTGCCGGGAAATAGCATACGCGAGGGATTAGAAGGCCCGAACTCCTTAACAAGAAGTTGTTCATATGGCCGCAAACATATGGCAAGAATTGCTACCTGTGTGAGTCTGGTAAGCCACACGGGGGCGCTGGTGAATCGTGAATAATTCACTCCGTGGAACTGGTCCATCATCAGATAAGGCCGCAAGGCAAGTGCTGATATATGTAAATCTTTTTCACAACTTCATCTGATGTACCATTGTCTTGCAACCGATACCTGTAACTTAAGGAACCAATAGTGTTGGTTAGACGGTTGAGTTAGCTGATGCTCTTAATGGGCTTTGGCCTCAAATTATATTATACATATTACATTTGGAAATTTTGTACAGGGTTGATAAGAGGGCTCGCAGTCCTCAGGGGTTTGTCTATATAAAAAGTTGCGACATGATGATGGAGTTGGTCCACCATCAGCTAATACCGACAAGGCATTAACTTAAGAATAATTAAAGAGCTCGGTGGCTGAGATATTTAAGCGGCCGTATTAAAAATACATCATGTTCACATGATCCCGAGTTCGAATCCCTGTGGGTGCTGATGAGTAGTGTAGCGACTACGAAACAGTTAGTTGCCCCCCAGCTAATATGGTATTCAATTATTTTTTCTGTTCTTCTTTGGTTTTATTGTTTCACGGCAGTTATTGTTATAATTAAAAACTTAAAGACTTACAACTTTACTTTAGCTTTAATGATTTACATAAAAATATTTTCTATAGCATGTATTCTATTTTTTCTATAGAATATATTCCACCCAATTTTTATATTAAAAATATTTTCTTAAATAATTTTTTATATAAAAATTACAATTTTTAAATGAAAATATCTTTTAAACAAATATATGCATTTAAATTTTTTTCGGATAAGAAATCTTGATTGAAAATTTTTCTATAGAAAATGTTTTCGTTTAAAAAGTTTTCTACAAAAATTAAAATTTTGCTATTGAAAAAAATTTTAATAAAAATTTGTTTTTTTAATATTTTATTTCAATTCCATTTTTTTTTTTTGCATAGAAAACTTACAGAATACTTTTTAATTACAAATATTTTCTATGAAAAATATTCCTATAGATTGTTTTCTGTTGAAAATGTTTTCCTAATAATTTGTTACATAAAATTACAATTTTTTAATTGGAAATATTTTCAAAACAAAAATATACTTTCATCTTTTATTTTCGACTAAGAATTGATTGAAAAGATTTCTATAGAAATGCATATTTTCTATGAAAATTTAAAGCAAATAGTTTCTACATTAAATTTGTACAGACAATTTTTAAATAGAAAACATTTTTTAATAATAAATTTTCCATTCAAAAATATTTTCCTTTCAAAAACTTTCTGACTGAAAGTATTTTTCTTTCCTGCTATAATGTAGTCCTTAAGTGCTCACATAGTCCAGGCAAAGAGCACATGGCTTAGTCTTTGTTCGTCAGTGTTCGTAACCTTTAAGTCCATATGTTTTTCTAGTTATTTTGTGTGAAGTTTTTGTTTTTTTTTCCTTTTTTTTGTAATTTTATTTTCTACTTCAACTTCGTGTTTTTGCGTATGACATTGAAATGGGATACGAAAAACGCACACACTCACAAGCACACTCGTTTACACAAATGGACTTAATTGTGAAAAAGCTCTTTTACAACTTGTTGCCACTTTCACTTCGCAGTGTTCATAGTGTAATTGTAACTTTTAGTTGTATGTGTGAAAGATTTGTATTGCAAGTGTTTGTAGTAAATCCTTTCTTTATTTCAAAGAGAGTAAAATAAATTTTCGTGCTTTGTTGTGCGGAGAGTGCTTGAATGAACGAAGGAAGAGGCATCATTGAAACCAAAAATTTACTTAATTTTTCGGCAGTTGTTGCATAGTCTGAGGTTCAAAAAGAATGTATACATATGTGTGTGTATTAGGAATACACACGTACTGAAAATACATTGATGTACTATAATATAATTTTACCTGTTACTCTGTTGTACATATATTCAATAATAATTCTTAAAACTTCATTATATTATTGTCAATGGAAGTGGAGTTTTGCGAAACTTGTAACTCACGTACCCCCGTTTATTTCGTACTGCCGAATAAATTGTATTGAAAATATTTCATGTAGAATAATTACACATCGAAGTTATTTTCTATAGAAAATTCTTACACCCTAATTATTTTCTATAGAAAATATTTGCACAGGAATATTTTCGATAGATATTTTTTAGACACAAATTTTACCGTAAAAATATTTTTTAAAAAAATTTCTCTACAAAAATATTACAGAAAGTTTTTATATCAAAAATATGTTCTATTATCAAATATTAAAAAAATGTTTGTGAAAAATTTTTTTTGGTGAATAATTTAAAATTCAAATATTTTAACACAAAATTTTTCACCTCAAATATTTTTTACAGTAAAAATTTCATACTAAAAATATTTTTTTATAGAACAATCTGATTTGAGCTATCAAATAATTTTTTTAATTAAAAAGAAGTCACTCCCAAAATTTTGTCTAAAAAACTTTCAATATCAAATTTATTTTGCAAATATAGTTTTGAGATCGCAAGTATTTTTATAGAAAAACTTCATATGAAAAATCTTTTCCATGAAACAATTTTACAACGAAAATGATCTGTATAAGAAGTATTCACACCGATAATATTTTCCACAGAAAATTTGTACATCAAAAATGTTTCAAGTGAAAAAAACTTATGTCAAAAAGCATTCGCTTAAGAATTTTTTCGATAAATATTTTTTATGAAAAAAATTGTAATCTGAAAATAATTTTATAGCCATAATGTAATAGAAAATTTTAACAGTAAAAATATTTGTTCTACGTACGTACAAATTTCCCATGAAAAATATTTTCTATGAAACATTTATTTCTATGAAACATGTTTTTCTAAACATTTTCTATTTAGAAAGATTTCACACCGATAATATTTTGCATTGAAAATTTTTATTTCAAAAATATTTTCTGCAAAAAAAAAAAAGAAAAAAATTGTATCAAAAGACATTTGCTCAAGAATATTTTTGATAAATATATTTATTGAAAAAATTTTACCCTGAAAATATTTTTTCAGAAAATTTCACACCCAAAATGTTATAGAAAATTTATGCATCAAAAATGTGTTCTACGAATAAATTTCACTCCGAAAATATTTTTTTGAGACAGAAATTTTTATGAAAAATATTCTCTAAGAAAAAATTTTACTTAAAAAATATTCTGTTTAGTAAGATCACACCGAAAATATTTGCCACAGAAAACTTTTTATTTACAGAATATTATTTTCTGTACAGAAATAAAAATTTTTGTTCAAAAAATATTCGTGCTGGAATAGCAGAAATGCTGTTTTTTTATTTTTATAAAAAATAACACTCCGTAAATTTTCTATACCGTAAATATTTTCTATTGAAAAAATTTCATATATTCTCTATAAATGACCATATTAGCCTTTTAACAATATCAAATAAATCTAAAGAAAAAGTTGGTCAAAAAACAAAGTTCATTTAAAAATATTCTATTTAGAAAGATTTCTCATCGAATATATTTGCAATAAAAAATATTTTGCAGCAAAAATATTTTCTGCAACGAAATTTACATTTTATATCAAAAAACCTTTGCACAAGAATATTCTCTACAAAGAATTTTTTCTAGAAAAATTTTAGTGCAAAAATATTTTTTTCAGAAAAGTTCGAACCGAAACTGTTTTTACATTAAAAATATATTCTATGAACAAAATTTACTTGAAAAATTTTTGAAGAAAAAATTTAAATAATTTTAAAAAGAAAACATTTCACTGCGTAAGCATATTTTATAGAAAAAAATTCACTCCGAAATTATTTTTATAAAAAAATTTCACACCAAAAATATTTTATTGCGGAAAATTTTTACACTAAAAATTTTTTGATAAAAAATATCGCTTCGAAATTTTTAATTTTTAAAGAAAACTTTTACATCAAAAATATTTTGTGTACAAAATTTTATTTGAAAATATTATTCAGTGAATTATTTTACATCCGAGATATTTTCTGTAAAAACTTTTGCTCCGGAAAAATTCTTAATAAAAAACTTTGATATTGAAAATATTTTTACTCCGAAAATATTTTTTACACAAAAAATTTAACAGCGGATACAATATATATACAAAAATTTTTTTAATGAAAATTTTATTCCGAAAATTTTCTTTATGATCTTTTACACCAAAAATTAATTTTACGAAAATTTTTTTTGTAATAAATTTATTTATACTTAAAGTATTGTCTATAAAAAATTAAATTCCGCAAATATTTTCTATAGAAAAACTTCATATTGAAAATATTTGCCAAAAAGAAAATTTACTACAAAAATTTTCAGAAACTGTTTGTTTTACAAAAAAAATTTTGCATAAAAATTTTGTATGAAAAAATTTGACATCAAAAAATTTGTTTTAGAGAAATTATAATATAAATAATATTTTAATAAAAAATTATATTTTCATTTACCTTTGAAATATTAACATTTAAAATATATCCTAGAGAAAATTGTTGCTTCAAAAATATTTTCTTTTAAGAAATTTCACATTCAAAATGTTTTCTAAAGAAAATTTTACTCCAAAAAAAAAATTTTTTTAACAAAATTTCAATCTAAATAATTTCTTGTACAGAAATATATGTTATCGAAACTTTATTGTATGAAATATTTTTCACCAAAAATTTTTTTTATAGAAACACTTCACATCAGAAGTATTTTCTATAGAAAATTTTACCTTGAAAATATTCTGTATAGGAACATTGCACTTCAAAAATATTTTAATAAAACATATTTTTTTAAGAAGCTTCACTGCAAGTATGTTTTGTGCAGAAAAATTTTACACCAAAAATTTGTTTATTGAAAAAATTTCACTTCGAAAAAGTTTCTTTACAGAAGAATTTTTTATGACAAATATTTTGTACAATAGATGTTATACTGAAAATAATTCAAACTAAAAGTATTCTCTATAGAAAATGTTTACCCTGTAAATATTCTCTATGGAAACATTTCACTTCTAAAATATATGATATACAATAAAAATTGTCCTCGAAATCATTTTTCTGTCAAAATATTGTTTAAAAAAGTTTAGAGCGAATATATTTTCTATGAGAAAAGTTTGATCTGAAAAAATATTTGCTATTGGAAATTTTCTAATTGAGAAAACAAACTTGAGATCTTGATATTAACAATATTGATACTTACAGTATTAAAGAAAACTGTAACGTCTGAAATTATATTCAAATATTTTCCTTTAATTTTTTATTTCAATCCAATTTTTTATACCAAAAAAGATTTGAAAATTAATCGACACTCCAATTAATCGCTATCTCGAACATACACATTTGATAAAAACAATTTTATAAAAAAAAAAATGTAAAGATGTTATTTTCGGGGAATGCATACCATCTATAATATCCAGACAAGACCAAATAAAATAAAATTGTTTCATAAAAAGCTTTTTTGTAATATAAAAGGCTGCTAAATTCATATTATCTAAAAGTCCTTAAATCTCTTGAGTTTTTCTTTTTTTTTAACAACTAATATCAAAAACATAAGTCATTGACTTAGTAACCACATGTAAACGAATATCTTATTGAAAGAATGCGAAAAGAAAAATCGTTACAGAAAAAAACAAAAACAAAAAACAATAAAATAGAAAATAATAAATAAAAAAAGCTTTTGGTGTTTGACGTAGGCGTTAGCAAAGCTTTTTGACAATTTCCTTTTTTCTGCTTCGCAAGTTGCTCAAACTCAAATTATCTACTCCCGAAACTCCCAAAACAATGAAGCAAAAGAAAATGAAACCTAAAGCATAACCTCAAAAAGCGTAAATCGAACTTCTTTTTCACCTTGAAAGAACAGAGCAAAAGGAATGCCATTGCTGCCCATAGGGGAGCTTAATAAAGCATAATGAAATATGGGTACATAAATTAACAAACGTATAACTAAAGTAAAAATCAGCCCAAACAAAATATTTTATGTTATATACTCTCGGCATTAAAAAAAAGTGGAAAACAAAGCATACTTTTGGGCGAAGCCAGATAAAAAGCGATAAAGACATAATTAAATAAAAACTTGTAAACAATAGGAAATACATATACTCGTATCCATGTGGTGTGGGAAAGATAATAAATGCTTCATTCGAAATCAGAATTTAGATTTTTGACATTCTATTGATGACGAAAATTTATAGAAAACTAAATGAAAGCAAAAGTTAGCCCCTATAACCCTTTTTGATACATCTAAGCCTAATAGGGCACACAAACTTTCTTTAGAACATTTATCGAATAACAAAATCTATGGAAAATTTTCCATATACAAAGTTTTTAAAGAAAAGTTATCGAAAAAAAGTTTTCTTACAAAATTATCTATAATATTATATATTAGTATATATAATATTATATATATATATAATATTATACATAATCTTTACAGGCAACAAGACTTTTATAAAAAAAAATTTAACGACCCCAACAATGCATAAAAAATTTATTGGTAACGAAAAACTTCCACTGATTATTTATTGAATACAAAAACGTCCTATAGAAAATTTATCGATAACACAACAATAGTTTTTTTTTTAAATGGATAAAAAAAAGGTTAACATACATATTTTATCGATAAAAAATATATAAAAAATTTGCGAAACTTATGGAATGAAAATTTTTACCATAAAAAAAGTTATCTATAAGAGATTTATTGATAGCAAATTTGTGAATAAAAATCTAATGATAACAAAATATTATAAAAAGTTTCTATTTATTCATAAAAATTTTTTATATAAACATAAACGATATCGACAATAGTTTATACAAATTCTATAGCTAATATAAATTTTTTATAAAAAATTTATCGATAACAAAAGCTTTCTTCACAAAATTTATATTTGAGAATATTCTTCTATAAAAAAGTTAACGATTCAAAAATTTTGAAGAAGTTTATCGATTTCAAAAAACTTTCGCAGAAAATTTGTCGTAAACAAATATTTACTATACAAAGTTTTGCGATTAAATAACGTTTTGTTGACTTCGAAAATAAGCGATAGCAAAAACCGACAACAACAGTTTTTAACAAAAACTCTATGGATTACAAAACTTATCTATGCGAAAATTTTCGATAGCTAAAACTCAGCGATTAAAAAGTTGACAAACAAATTTTATCGTTAAAAAATATACAAAAAAATTTTTTTTTGTAAAACATATCGATAGCGAGAATTCATTGATAGAAAATTTTTCATATAAAATTAATCGAACAATCATTAATATAAGTTCTATAGATAACAAAAAATGTTTGTGAAAAATTTATCGATAACACAAGCTTTCTTCACAAATTTGTATTTGAGAAAAGTTATCTTTAAAAAAAGTTAACGGTTCAAATATTTAGGAAAAATTTATCGATTGCAAAAAACTTTCATAGAAAATTTGTCGTGAACAAACATTTACTATAAAAAATTTTGCGATAAAATTAGGCTTTCAATAAAACTTTATCGACTACAAAACTAATCAATAGCAAAAACGATAATAATAGTTTTTACAAAAACTTTATGGATTACAAAAGTTTTTAATGCAAAACTTTTCGATAGCTAAAACTCAGCGATACAAACAGATTTTATGGACAAAAAATTTTTTTGTAAAACATATCGATAGCGAGAATTCATCGATAGAAAATTTTGTCATATAAAATTAATCGAACAATTGTTAATATAACTTCTATAGATAACAAAAAATGTTTGTGAAAAATTTATCGATAACAAAAGCTTTCTTCACAAATTTGTATTTGAGAAAAGTTATCTTTAAAAAAGTTAACGGTTCAAATATTTAGAAAAAATTTATCGATTGCAAAAAACTTTCATAGAAAATTTGTCGTGAGCAAACATTTACTATAAAAAATTTAGCGATAAAATTAGGCTTTCAATAAAACTAATCAATAGCAAAAACGATAATAATAGTTTTTACAAAAACGTTATGGATTAAAAAAGTTTTTTTTGCAAAACTTTTCGATAGCTAAAACTCAGCGATACAAACAGATTTTATCGATAAAAAAATATACAAAAAAATTTTTTTTGCAAAACATATCGATGTTTTCATAATAATTCATCGATAAAAAAGTTTACATACAAATTTTAGCGATAAAAAATATACAAAAAGAATTTTTGTGAAACATATCGATAGTGCTAATTTATCGATAAAAAAATTTTATGCATAAAATTTATCGATAAAAAATTAATAAAAAATTTTACCATAAAAAAGTTTTCTGTAAGAGATTTATTGATTAGAATAAACTTTTTATAAAAATTTTAAGACATAAATATATATATATTTTTTTTTATCTTGGACCAGTACTCAGGGGATAGCCCCTACATATGCAGTGCATTGTACTGGAACTGAGAAAATAGATTATGAGGATGAAGGAGGGAGTAATGTTGTGAACACATGGAACGACCAATACAAACGTTATCACAGCATTTAAAGTGTTGAAATTAAATTAGTTAAAACTGATCAGTGCCCAGTGTATATACCTTCCATAACAAAAAGTATCCATTGAAAATTTATCGATAAATCTTGCGTGTATAACGATAATCAAAGCAAATTTTATCAATAAGAAACATTTTTATGGAAAATTTTTTACCCAAAAGGAAAATATAAAACTATGCCAATAATTGTGAGAAGTTCTTAATTAAAATTTTTAAAATTAAAAACAGAATAATTAAAAGTATAACTAGCGAAGTGATATCTTAGCAGCATATTCATAAAAATTTTAAACTTTAATAAAAGTATGTATGGAACTTTTAAAGGAAAGCTCATTTTTTAAAATTCATTTTAATTTTTATAAACCAAATATATGCATTAGTCTTTTATATCCTGATTTCTCTTTAAAAAAAAATCGATAAAAATTTAATATCATTTTTATTTAATGTTATATTACAAAATTGCTTCTTGGTATATGCTTTACAAATTCGTTCGTTTTATTTCCACTTCAAGATTTGTTTATACCATATTTGTTGCGTTTAGGAAATCTTTTGAATAAAATGGTTTTCCTTAATACGAGTACATCCTTTAGTTATACTACATTTTGTTGCTTATCTGCCGTTTCTATCGTCCTGTTGCTGTGCTATTATTTATGAATGTATACATTTTATTTAAATAGTAAAACGATATTTAAAAACATAAACAAGCATTTTTGGTTTTTAAAAGTCAAACAAAGAAATTTATTTGAGACATGTCCGCTGTGAAAAGAGAAGTATGGATGAAAAGGAAAAAGTACATGTTGCACAAATAATGACCTCCAGACTGTTGATGCTTTTTTACATGGACATTAAATCAACAAATGTTTGCTTATATATGCACATACTCGTATACAAGAACACATCGTTTAAGCCTGATGGTATCCAAGTAATTTTGAAAACGAAAACACAAAACAATGGCAGCTAGTTTTACTTCATAGTGTTTATTACTAAACACATTTTCAAGCTTTTTATTTTTGGGAGAAACAACTCTTAAAGTTCAAAAAGGAAAAAAAATGTGTTTGTATGAAGAAAATAAGCAACAAGTAAAAATAAATTATGGGACTACAACAGCCTTTAAAACAAAAAAATAGAAGAAATACAAAAGAAAATGGAAAAGAGTTTCCATATATGTATACTTTAAAAAAATAAACAAAAATTGAAGCATATTTTTAGGGTTAGTTAGGCCAACTTAGCTTAGCAAAGCTTATAAGCTTTGCAGTTTTTATATCTCAACGTTTGAAATAAAAAAAAGAAACAAAGCGTTTATATTTTCACTTTTATTAAAAGAAAAATAAATAAATAATAAGAATGAAAACAACCTCTAAATCCTTCGCGGTATATTATAACTTTCAGAAGTAAAAACAAAGCAAAGCTTTAAAAAATAATTTTTTTTATGATCGTATTTTTCAACTTCAAACCTGGCTTTCGCCCAGAACTATTTTGTAATTATAACAATAATTTCCGTGATGAATAATTCGTGACAGGAAAAAATAAAAGAATACACTAAAGCTGAGGGACAACTAGCTGTTTCGCAGAAACGCCAAGTAAAACGCGCGTTCCTTAGAACACCGAAAAGTGCGTTAAGCGTTTTGAACATGCCTGATAATATTGGAAGTATTCAGAATATTTATTAAAATCAAGCGATGTTCACCTATCAATTTATGGATCTGCTATTTAAATTCAGTAAAACTCGTTCACATATTTACAAGAACTTCTAAGCTTTTCAGAAAATATTATGTGCTGTTCATAGAACACAGACAAGCGACTTGTCTAAAAAATTTGTATGGAAATCACTCAAAAAATTGAGTGACACTCATACAAATTTTTTAGACGAGGTGCTCGTCTGTGTTCTATGAACAGCACATTACTTTATTTCTACGAGTTTCATTAATCATTATTATTATAAATTAAAACAGCATATTTAGTTCAAATTTGTAATATATATTATCTGCCTAATTCATAAAAAAAATGTTCATGTTTATTAAGCTCTTATTGCACAGATTTCTATACAAAATATGTTTAATAAGAGCTAAATAAACATGAAATATTTTTTATAAATAAGACCGTTTATATTTACGACTATTGTGAAGCATAATTTAGATTCGGCCCAGCCGAATATACTACACTATTCCTTGTTTAATTTAAGAATATACCTTTGCGTGTTAAAACCTATATGTGGTCTGCCCTAAGCTAAATATAAATGTATATTTAGTTTTTCTTTAATGTATCATAACTAAGAAAGTAACTATCAATAAAAATGTCTGAAAGTATGCTTTAATTTTCATGCATTTAACTCATGGCTTTTGTGATAAGGAAAGAGTAACAAAAAAGCCCCCATAAAAACTATTAAATTTTTATGATTAATTACTTTGACCTAATGAAACTATTATTCCTTGATGGCTTTGTGATAAGCATTCTACAGGTTAAAGTTACGTCTGCTGGAAAATTCAATATCAATATTTCATGATATGTCTATGACACTTTAAGGCGCAGTAATAATCACAATATATATATATATATATAGCCACGAGGGCGGATTGATAGTGAAACTACCTAAGTAGGCAAAAAACATTTTTTGCAAAAACCATTTATTTCTCAACATAGTCTCCTTTTAGCTGAAATCACTTAGTAAGACGATATTCCAACTTTTTTATACAATCTGAAAAAATGGTTATGGGAACCCCTCAAAGTCGATAATCACTTCTTCGTTTGAGATGAATCTTTTTCCTACCAGCTATTTCTTCAAGTTTGGAAACAGTAAAAGTCACTAGGAGTTAAATCTGCACTATAAGTTGGATGACCAACTAATTCGAAGTGTATGTTACGTAATTTTAGCATCGTATCTAATGCTATGTGAACCGGTGCGTTGTCTTGAAGAAAGGCCAACTTTTTTCTTCTTTAAATGTGGTAGTGTTTTTCTTGATTGCATCAATTAATTGATCCAATAATGCATAATAATAATTTCCTGTGATTATGGATACGTTTTCAATATAATCGATGAGCTATATTTCGTGTGCATACCAAAGTAAAGTGACCATAGCCTTGCTAGGCGATTTCACTGTCTTCGCCTTCTTCGGAGCACTTCCACCAGCTTCCACCCATTGTTTCGAATGATTTTTAGTTTCAGGTCTGTAGTGGTGGACCCACGTTTCATCAATATGCCAAAAAATCAAGAGGATTACGCTTTATCATGTCCAAACACCGCTCAGAGGTGGCCTATTTAACTCGTTTTTGTTTGCCACTGTGCACACGTGGCCCCCATCTTGCCGATAGTTTTTTCTTATGCAAATGTTCATGTAAAATGTTGAACACGCGGTCAGATGATATGTTTACCATTTCAGGAATTTCATATAATTTGACTTAGCAATCATTCATAACTATATCGAGGATTTTCTTAAGTAACCAGCTCACTTAGCCTTCCTGTTGATGGTATTGTTGCAGTGCTTGTTTGGCTTCGTTTAAAATTCAGTATTTTACCAAGTAATCTGAAGGAGCAGACTCACCATAATGTTTATCGAGCTTTTCTTTTGACTCTTTCATCATTTTCCCTTTCAGATAACAGTGTTTAATAACTGAACGAAATTCACTTTTCTCCAGTTTTCAAGAAACATAAAAGTTGCTGACTTCAAAAGATTATGTGAAATTTTAACAGCCTACGTTTGACAGATTGAAATTTTAAATAATAAATAATTCTTTGTGTTTGTTCTGCCATCTAGCACTAGCTAGCTTCAATATCAATCCGCCCTCTTATTAATTCCTTTAAGCTGATTGAAAATTACCTAAAAATTGCCTAATAAGCTTTTAAAAGGCACAAATTTGTACTTATCTTCAATATATTCAATTCACTTTTGCATGAAAAGCAGCAACAAAATTAATTAATTATTTTTTATATATAAATCAACAATATAACAGCACTTTTCCGCTAGACTTTCACTTTTGCTCGAAAAGTAGCAACAAAATCATTACATAATTTTTTTTAAATATAAAGCTACAATATAACAGCCTTTTTCCGCTACATTCTGTGATTTAAAATAGTAAGCTTTCAAAAATGTTATAGCTGTGTAGTTTGTATGCATTATTTCCAACATTTTGCCATAAAAAGCTTTCTAGAGCTTTCAACGAAAGCTAGAAAAGAGCTTATTCGAAGCTTGTATAATTTTAGGCGGAACAAAAATGTAATATTCTTAGCATATGTTTAAGCTGTAAAGCATTTTTGTTGTATGGAATAGAGCAAAAATGGTAGAAACTCTGTCATATAAAAAATAGAACATTACAAAACTTTGAAATATTTTGACATAAAAAGATGCAAAAAACAAAACTTCAAAAATGGTCAAATGTATGGGAATAATTTGAGAATTTCATTTCACAAGACCACCACACAAAGACTTGCTATAAAATTACTGGTACAAGTGTCTGGCTGGTTATGAAAGTCAAACAACCCATGTGAATATTTCAGCAGTTTTTTTTCTGTCACAAATTAGAAATAAATATGCAAAATTTTATAAAACAATAGAACTTTTAGCTAAAGGAAAACTAAATGTCACACCAATTATTCCCTAAAGGCAAATGTCAATTATGCCATGGTCACTCCTGCTTAGAAAAAGGTGCAAAAACAAAACTTCAAAACTGTACAAATATATGAGAATCAACGGAGAATTTCTCTTCACAAGACCACCACATAAAAACCTGCCCGTAATATGAATTTTATAAAATTGCTGGTGACCAAGTGTCTGGCTAGTTCTTGAAGCCGGCTTGTATTAAAGCAAAGATATGACCAAAAGCAACAAATTTGAATTCTATTATACTTGTATATCTGGCGACAAACAGTCTGGCCGGTTATTGTGTCTTGTATGCTTTTATTTTTCTTTGTTACATTGCACACCTGTGAAGGTTTGTTCAATTCCTGAGAACTTCAACTCGGCAGATAAAATCTTAAACTAATGATATTTTAACAAGTAACAACTAACAAGATACTCCTACTCATAAAGAACAACAATTAAAAATAAGAAATTTCCCAACCTCAACTAAATAAAACTGTAAATCACTCCCCTGCTAATATACAATTCATTGTGTTCTCACTATTACTAGCATAAGAGTTTTAATGCATGTTTGAGTCTCTCACTCAGTTTGGCTGTTGTTCTCAATTGCTGTATTCATTTATTTATTACACCTTTTGTTTTAACTTTTTGTAGTTACTTTTTTTTTGCACAATTCATTCATTAAAACGTAACGAAATGTTTGCCATTCTCATTCTCCCATTCACATTGTACCTGCTCTCAAGTGTCTCTGCTTGAATCGAAAAATAACAAGCTGTTATGCTATGTAATAAATTTGTCTGGGTTAATGCGTGTAGCTGATCTTGTTGTTGTTTTTTCTTTGAATGCCTTGTGAGTTTATGGTACTTGCGGCCTGTTCATAAACTGGTGCTTAAATTTCGAGAGTTTCACACTTCAAATTGAAGATTTTCTCTTGTCTTTTCTATGGCTGGGTGTTTTTTCTTCTTTTTCATTCATCAAGTATTATTTTTATTGTTTTCTTTTCGGGCAGTTGCTTGTTTCTTTGCTAAAGTGTAGAATTGCGCTGCGGGAGCCAGTGCCCAAGCAACAGCTCGGCTCGGTTTGAAATTTGGAACGTTTTGTTTATTTTTCTTTTTGGAATTCAGAAAACTATTATTTTGCAAAATGATAATTTGGTGGGAAATTGTACATCTGGCTAAGATGTATAATCATTATTAAGCAAAACAAGTTTTTAAGGTGTTGTACTCGTATATAAAACATGTTTTAAGCATCCTGAGCAATCATATAGACAGTTCACTAATGCAATTACACATTTTATAAAAAAATAAAATTATACATTTTTTAAAATGTGGTTTTTTTTTATCAGCAGGATACAAGGCAGGTGGATGCATCGGCGAATTCAGGCGAATTCGTTTAATATGGCGGCACTTTCGCTGTCAAGTTTTGTTTACCTTTTTCGGCGCCATTTAAATTTTTGTACATATTCTTTATCAACTACTTTTGACAGCTTAAGTGTGAATTCGCCTTTTTACACAAACAAAATACCTGTTGTTTTTTTTATTGTTGTATTGTTGTAGCGAAGCGGCTACCTTGTTTTTTGTATCATGGCAGGATAGATTATTGGAATCAAGGCGAATTTATAAGGTGAATGCAAGCGGAAAGGCGAATTCAGTGCTATGTATTTTGTTATTGTAAAACATATCGTGAATGTCAAAATCTAAATTCGCCTAAGATTGTTCAGCTGGGAAAAACAATTTATATTAACGTTAAATATAAATTTTTATAATTGTTTGCAATTATAATCACAGATTGTATTAACTTTTTACTTTTAAATTCACACAAATTTTTTGAAATTACACTAAATGATACGACAAAATCTTCAGATTAATAAGGCGCGAAAAAGTTTGTAGACAAAAAAAAATTTTGACAGTCTCATTGGAAAAAACGCGAGAAGCAAAAATAATCACCTGAGCTGTTAAGTTCACCTAGTAATGAATTCGCCTTGATTGGAATTAATGCTTGCTTTGAAAGTCAAATTATTCTTTTCATAGTGTCAAATAATTTTATAATTGATTTAATTACTAATAATCATGCGCAGAAATTTGTACAGCTTTGAGTTTTCTGGTTTTTGTAAAAAAATTGTTTTATTTTATCTTAAATATTTCGTTTTTCTTTGGAGCAAAGTCAACGAAGTTTTTCAAAGGAAAACGAAATATGGAAGAAATAAAACAACAATTTTTTTTTGATAACCAGAAAATCGGCGGCGCGGCTCATTTCCCTGGCTGCCATATGGCTCTTTGTGATCGTTTACATTCTTTTTCTATTATTGTAGTGTTCAAACAAAAATATAAAACAAAAATTTAAATCAAAAATTCAAATCAATCAAATTTCTTTCCTTTCTTAGTATCACAGTATGAGTACGAGTACATGTAATTGTAAAAAAATAGTAGATTACTTTAAATGTCAGTGTATATAATGAAAGGAAAACGCTTCGTTATGCGAATGAAACCGTTTCGCTAGCCATTCTTTCGTTAATACCATGAAAAGTTTCATTTTGGTTATGAAAGCTCCATTAACGGGATGCAAATCAATCAGAGAACATTGATGGCACACATATGTACATGGATGTTCGTATGCACAACTTTAAGGGGGTTTGGAAAAAAGGAATATACATATTTATATGCTTGTACATATATTATATATAGTTCTTTTTTAACAGGTAAACTATTCTCGTACTAATGAATGTATACAAATACATATGTACGAGGGTGGATTAATACTGAAGCTACCTAGCGCTAGATGGCAGCACAAACACAATTGCAAATTGTCAAACGTCAGCTGTTAGAGTTTCACCCAAATTCATCGATTAGTGTATTTGTTGTAGTAGTTTGAAGTAAGCAACTTTTGTGCTTCTTGAAGAATGAAAAAAGTGAATTTCGTGCAGTGATTAGATATTATTATTTGAAGGAGAAAATGCCATAAAAGGCAAAAGAAAAGCTCGATAAACCTTACGGCGAGTCTGCTCCGTCAGATTACATCGTAAAATATTGGATTTGTGAGTTTAAAACGCGACAGAACAAGCACTGCAAGAATACCGTCAACAGGACAGCCAAATGAGATGGTTACTCAAGAAAATCCTCGATATCGTTATAAATGATTGCTAAGTCAAATTATATGAAATTCCTGAAATGGTATATATATCATCTGACCTCGTGTTCAACATTTTGCATGAGCATTTCCATATGAAAAAGCTATCGGCAATATGGGTACCACGTTTGCGCAGTATTGAACAAAAACGAGTTCCATGGACCACTTTACAGCAATAAACATGGACATGATAAAGCGCAGTACTGTTGATTTTCGGCTCCATTTAATAACTGCTGATGAAACTTGGGTCTATGACTACACACCTGAAACCAAAAATCAATCGAAACAATAGGAGAGTGAAATCGGCTGCCAAGTTTATGGCCACTTTATTTTGGAATGCACACCGAATATTGCTCATCGATTATCTTGAAAAAGGATGCGCAATCACAGGAAAGTATTATCGTGCATTATTGGATCAACTGATTGATGCAATCAAGAAAAAACTACCACATTTAAAGAAGAAAAAAGAGGTATTTCTTCAAGACAACGCACCGGTTCACATAGCATTAGATACGATGCTAAAATTACGTAACATACACTTCGAATTAGTTGATCATCCAACTTATAGTCCAGATTTAACTACTAGTGACTCTTGCATGTTTCTAAACTTGAAAAAATAGCTCGCTCTCAAACAAAAAAGTGATTATCGAAACTGATGCGTATTTTGAAGGGTTCCCAAAATCGTATTTTTCAGATGGTATAAAAAAGTTGAAATATCGGAGACTATGTTGAGAAATAAACGGCTTTTGCGAAAAAAATGTTTTTCCTACTTATATAGTTTCTAATTATATCAATCCGCGCTCGTATGTATGTAGCTGTAGTAAATATAATGTAGTAAATATACTGAAAATATTTCATTGTATTAATGTAAGACTTTTGCTATAGCTATGAAACAATGTGTTTAAAATAATGGGCATTTTTCATTATACTAGTGAGAATCACCGGTCGACGCAATCGACCACATTCTTTTTTTATCGCTCTTTAATAATGCACTCTCATAAAAAATCCAATGTTGAAACCCACAAATATGATTTTTCGCATATTTGGCTACACTGTTTTTGTTTTACTTGTATTTAAGTAATACACATACATATATTTTGTTTGTTAGTGTTAGTAATAAATTAATAGCCGTATTATCCTAAAATACTGTTTCGATCAATATAAAATTAAGCTTGTTTACTTCTATGTAGAAAGAACTTTTAAACGATATATAATTTTTCTAAGTTGGTGCAGTAGTATGGCTTCAAAAGCGATTTAAAAGACGTGTAGGCCTATTAATTATATAGATAATATAAGTGTAAGACTTTCATTCTATACTCGGCAGGTGATTTAGTAGAGTGCTCGTCCAGCAATCTCAAGGGTCAGGTTCGATTTCTACTCTAGACTCTTTTTTCATAAACGAAGAAATTTCATTCTATTTACGATTGTTGTTTTTTTAATGCAACTCTTTTCACTACCCGAATGAAGCTTTAATGCAAAATATCGTTATATCTACGAAAGATTTTCTATCAATGTAGAAAAAGTTAAACTTCATTTAATGTTTAAAAGTCGTTTACACATGAAATATTTTCTAATACTACATTCTCCCCTTCATACTTTTCTCCAGCATGGAGTTTTCTTACATTTCCGTCCTTCATTCCTACTTACTGTTTTCCCTGTCCACAAAAGAAGTATAAATAAGTTTCACCAAAGAAATTAAAGACAAGTTTCTGAATTCTTCTCAGCCATCAAAAGGAAAGCCAACAAAATTTTGCAATTTCACACTCTAATGTGATTCTATTATAATATAAAACGCTTCCAAATTAAATAAAATTTGTTTTTTTATTACTCGTATTTATTACCTACATATATAAATACTAGTGTTGTATGTATGTACATTGAGTGCTAATTTCAAACTCATACGGAAGTATTTAAAACGCACAATTATCCTTGGCTTATGCTGTGTATCCTGAGGAAGTTAGTAATGCCTGTCAGATTAAATCTTCATTCAGGCAAAATATGCAGACAAGTTAATATGTTCTATATTTCTGTTTCGGTACAAACATGAAACGCAACTAAAGTGAGATGTGTGAAATATTTTAAGCTGACAGATTGTGTCTCTTTTTTTCACAAATTGTCAAAAAAAAAAAAAAATGTTTTATTTTTTCTACATTTTTGCTTTCATATTTTCATACTGCTTTATTGGATTTCTATTTAATTGTTATCAAATTTTATGGACTTAAAAGGATTTATAAGGATTTTTGCTTGAAGAAGAAATATGTGGCTAGACAATACTCGTACGCATCTTGTTATCCAATTGAACTGTAATTTGGTAAAAGTTGTGAAAAAATGAGCGAGCAGGCAGCTTGCTCAAAAACTCAAAGGTAAAACTCTAAACACTTAGACGACAGCAGACTTCACAACTTCACGATTATAAATTAAGTTAACTTCAAATGCTGCCGTCTAATCAGCAGTATAATTGTTTTAAAGGCAGCAGCAGCACTATGTGTATTTTACCAATACAAATTTCAGAGGTGCCACATATATATTTTACAAGAATAAAATTAAAATTACGGACCGAAAACGTAATAATATCAGGTGAAACTGTAAAAACACATCAATTTATTTGTTTATCAAAAATATTTTCGTTCTAATTGCTGCCAATTTATATTTATAGTATAGAAAATAGAATAGTATAAAAAATAGAAATTAGTATAGAAAATAGAAATTAGACTAAGTTGGCAGCAGCAGCAAATGCTGTTGTGAAGTCATGCTGCTGTGATGTCGTCAAAATAATCGTTTTCGTCTAAACATATGTATTTTATTTTTGACAGATTGCTGCTTGCTGTCTGCTGCCGTCTATGTGTTTAAAGCTTAACCCCAAAGCCGTGTTCTGACAACCTGCGGTTTTTTTTCTTTTGTTCTGCTACTTTTCAGGAAATTGATATTATTCAAATACTTGTTAATAGAAAAAGTGAATTTTATTTCTCATTTTGGACCAGTACTCAGGGTATGTCCTCTATATACGCCAAAACTATGAAAATAGGTTGTGAGCAGGAAGGCAAAGGAAGTAGTGTTTATGGACTTTTGACTTGAATTTTTCAACGTTATAATTGACTGGAAATACTTCTGCAGGAAACTTGTTCCACAGCCGAATCGTAGGGCGGAAAAGCGAGTTTCCTCTGTAGATTCACTGGGCAACCGACCCAGGTATAATCCAGGACGGCCATCGCGTGTCGCGTTAAAACCTATAGATTTGAGAACAAAATGCTTTATCTCGTAGCATCGACAAAACAGAGAAACACACCCCACACTGCGATGATGCTCCAGCGAGTCAACAGAGTTGGATACCCTACTGTCACCCTTTCCTTGTATAACCCTAAAATAGGATTTGAGGCACCAGCCCGGAGAGTTGTATTAAATTTTTTGGTATGACCTAGAGCGCTCCGGCTTTTAGTTCCTTAATATTTCCTTAATTTTGGTAACAGTAAAAGTCACAGGGGGTTAAATCTGGTGAATAAGATGTCTGAGGCATGATTACGGTATTCTTTTTGGCCAACAAATTTGGCTCTTTATCCAGCCTTTGTGATGATATAAAATAATTATTGCCATTTTCTTTAAACGCCTTTTTAACTCGTTTATATTAGTTTCACTTGTATGTTTGTTTGTATGTTTACAACAATCGATTCAATCTTAGTGATTATTGTACATATATGTAGGTATATAAAACTATATTACAGTGTTTCTACTTTAGTGTGAAAACTGGAGTTGCCGTACTGCTTGCGGGGAAGTGGTGGGACTTTAGTGTGAAAACTGGAGTTGCCGTACTGCTTGCGGGGAAGTGGTGGGATTTTGGGAATTCACAAAGCCTATTTTGGAAACTCCCAAAAAAATTCAGGGGTTTAATCACAGCATGCGATATCGAAAAAACTATCGTATCAAGTTGCCGTACTGCTTGCAGGGAAGTGGTGGGATTTTGGGAATTTACGAAGCCCATTTTGGAAATTCCCTAAAAAATTCATTGGTCTAATCGCAGCATGCGATATCGAAAAAACTATCGTATCGAATAACATTACGCTACATAAAGATATGACAAACGATGCGTATCGGATCGTAATTTAAACAAAATGTAATAGATTTAAGGCCATATCTTTCCTAAAAGTACGAATACAAAAAAAAAAAAAAATTGGTTTTACTCTTTTATATTATTACAATACAATTTATTCGATATCGTATGCCATGATATCAAAATGAAAAATTTCGATCAATTTTGTTCGATATCGTATGCGGTGATTTGGCCCTAGAACTACTTCGCTAGCCGGTTTGAAACTGGTTTTTCCATATTCGGTGTGCATTTTGACCAGGGAACATGCATCTGAACTATAAAAAGTCATTCGCTTTAGTGAGAAAATTGAAATTGATGTATTGCTGCTGAGGAAGTAGGGAGATTTTGACGTTTGCTAAAGCCCAAAAATCCGGAACCGCTTCGCTAACCGAAAATAAATGAATAAAATTTAAAAACAAAAGAAAAAAGTTGCCATATTGCTTCCGGGAAAATAAGGATTATGGCGATTCCTGAAACCGATTTTGTGAATTCCAGAAAGAAAACTCGGAACGTGTTATACGAATAATTATCCTGGTCTACAGATAATTATTCAGTTTTGGTCAGTTTTTACCACAAGCTTGTGCAAGTTTGTGTAGTTGGCTATTGAAGCGTGTTTTATATTTTTTTACACTATACATACATATATATTTATGAACTGATTTTAGAGAGACCATAATCTCTTTTCACTGGCAACAACTTGTGCAACAATTCCAAATCCTTAAACTACAAAATTGCTGGAAAATAAATTTTGTGATGAGTATAATAAAAACGATTATTTCAAAAATGGCAAATAAATAACATTTGTATCCAAGAAAATTTTAATTCAGATTTCGAACAAAACACAGCAGGCGTAGTTTTGACAAAACTAACACTTGAGTTTAACGAATGAGTTACACAGTTCATTGAAATAAAGAAGACTCAAAAGCCTGCTGCCCGTTTGTTAAGTGGACAGCAAGTACTTTGGGATAACAGCGCTCGCTTTAAATAGAAGCCCAATAATTCTGGAAAGCAAATTCTCCATTTGCTGCTATAATTGCCTACAAAGGCGCGGTAGGTTATCACAGCTTAATACAAACAATACATACATTTATAAACTCTGGCAGGTATTGGAATTCAAAGACAAAAACTTGTTCAGTTCATTGTGTATTTGCAATTGCGTTTGTTAACCATTGCACAGAAAAGGAAAATGGAAAATGCCCAGGGGGAATCATCATTTCTGCTCTCTTGTTTTGCTTCTTTAGTTTAGTTGCTGTTCTGCTCAATTTAATTTTAACTTCAGATTTCTTAGTTTTCTTTTGTTGCTTTACAGGTTTACGAGATCTTGAGATTTGATTAGCATTTATTTGTTAATTGTTCAAAATTTAGAGATATTTGCTTTATCATTAAGGCGGAATAATTGCAATATTTTGGAAGATAAGATAAGTAAGTCTGTACTTTGACTGTTTTGAGTGTCGTGGGAATTTTAAAAGGTTACGCGACAATAATTGAATTCTAGATGATGCAACAGTTTTAATAATAAAACAAATTTGCGGTTTCTCTAATGAACAATTAGCCCAACTTGAATTTCTAGAGAGTGAACGTTTTAAAATTATATTATATACATATACGAGTACACTGTTTTGATATCATGGTGTGAGAGCATATAAAATTCATCTAAACATGACGATGTTTTAAACGAATTAAAAAATTGATATATCGATTTTGTGTTAAAGCAAATGCTATTTCTCTGAACCTTATTTGACTGCTCTGTTGTGTTTGAATATACTCGTAGATAGTAATGTTTAAACCGATAAATAAATTTTTCGATTTTTTTTAATCGAATATAATTTATTTCAATAATATTTTATTCCGATATTTTTTGTATTCGAATCATTTTTTATTCGAATAATTTTTAACTCGAATAATGTTTTATTTCAATAAAACCTCAAGCTTAACAATTTAATTTAAAAAAAGGTCAAATAATTAGGATCAAGATTATTTCAATAATTTTTATCGGAGTAATTTTTCACTCCAATAATTTTTTATTCGAATAATTTTTTGTTCGAATAATTATTTATTCGAATAATTTTTATTCGAGTAATTTTTTATTCGGAAAATTATTTATTCGAACAGTTTTTTCTTCGAATATATTTTTATTCGAATATTTTTTTTTATTTCAATAAAATGATGTCAAACCAAAAAATAAACTTTTCGATTAAAATTTTCTAATCACAATCAAATTTTTTAAGTTCGAATATAACACAGTTTAATAACTTTTAGGCTGAGAAAATTTTTGGTATTGTATGAAATCAAATGTCAGTTGGAATATTGTCCAAGCTGGAGGTCTCTTGTATTATTGTATATGTATATCCAGCAAAATTTCTTTCAAAAAATAATATATTCGAATCTTTGTTGAATTAAAAGCATTTAGTCGAATAATTTTTTATGGAATAAACTTTTATTTGAATAATTTTTTATTCAAATAATTTTTTATTCGAATAATTTTTAATCAAAAAAATTTTGATTCGAATAATTTTTATTCGAATAATTTTTTATTCGATAATTTTTGTGTTGTATGAAATCAAATGTCAGTTGGAATATTGTCCAAGCTGGAGGTCTCTAGCATTATTGTTGTTTAAGTGAGCTTGAGGTCACTTGTTATAGAAAAAGTAATACTTCATTATTCAATATTTCAACACCCCTTTGCTTCTCTTAAGTAGAATTTTTAGGTTTTGTGTTTCGTGTTTTTTTATAAATTTTTTTTTATAATTTATTACAATGTACATATGTATATCCAGAAAAATTTCTTTCAAAAAATAATATGTTCGATTCTATGTTTAATCAAAAGGCATTTACTCGAATAATTTTTTATTTGAAAAAAAGTTTTTATGTAATAAATTTTTATTCGAATAATATTTTATTTGAATAATTTTTTATTCAAATAATTTTTAATTCGAATAATATTTAATCGAACAAATTTTTTATTCGAATAATTTTTTATTCGATAATCCTTCATTCGAATAAATTTTTATTATTATTATATTTCGAAAACTTTTCTTTAAAATAAATAAATTAGAATGGGTTTTTAAAGGCATTTAATTGTGTGAAAGGTTCACCCGCCCCATTCTGAAGAAATTCCACTAAACCATATAAAAAACTGTGAGTATAACATTATGGCTAGATTTAAAAATCAATTCGAGCAACTTGTTTTAAATATCTTATTATATTTTTACTTTTTTTTAAAGAAAACAAGTTATTACTATACATAATAATAATAATATTTTTTTTAATAATTTTAAATATTTTCTTACAATTATTTACATAAAATATGTTAAGCTTAGTGATTAGTTTTCTTTTGTTGCTTTACAGGTTTACGAGATCTTGAGATTTGATTAGCATTTATTTGTTAATTGTTCAAAATTTAGAGATATTTGCTTTATCATTAAGGCGGAATAATTGCAATATTTTGGAAGATAAGATAAGTAAGTCTGTACTTTGACTGTTTTGAGTGTCGTGGGAATTTTAAAAGGTTACGCGACAATAATTGAATTCTAGATGATGCAACAGTTTTAATAATAAAACAAATTTGCGGTTTCTCTAATGAACAATTAGCCCAACTTGAATTTCTAGAGAGTGAACGTTTTAAAATTATATTATATACATATACGAGTACACTGTTTTGATATCATGGTGTGAGAGCATATAAAATTCATCTAAACATGACGATGTTTTAAACGAATTAAAAAATTGATATATCGATTTTGTGTTAAAGCAAATGCTATTTCTCTGAACCTTATTTGACTGCTCTGTTGTGTTTGAATATACTCGTAGATAGTAATGTTTAAACCGATAAATAAATTTTTCGATTTTTTTTAATCGAATATAATTTATTTCAATAATATTTTATTCCGATATTTTTTGTATTCGAATCATTTTTTATTCGAATAATTTTTAACTCGAATAATGTTTTATTTCAATAAAACCTCAAGCTTAACAATTTAATTTAAAAAAAGGTCAAATAATTAGGATCAAGATTATTTCAATAATTTTTATCGGAGTAATTTTTCACTCCAATAATTTTTTATTCGAATAATTTTTTGTTCGAATAATTATTTATTCGAATAATTTTTATTCGAGTAATTTTTTATTCGGAAAATTATTTATTCGAACAGTTTTTTCTTCGAATATATTTTTATTCGAATATTTTTTTTTATTTCAATAAAATGATGTCAAACCAAAAAATAAACTTTTCGATTAAAATTTTCTAATCACAATCAAATTTTTTAAGTTCGAATATAACACAGTTTAATAACTTTTAGGCTGAGAAAATTTTTGGTATTGTATGAAATCAAATGTCAGTTGGAATATTGTCCAAGCTGGAGGTCTCTTGTATTATTGTATATGTATATCCAGCAAAATTTCTTTCAAAAAATAATATATTCGAATCTTTGTTGAATTAAAAGCATTTAGTCGAATAATTTTTTATGGAATAAACTTTTATTTGAATAATTTTTTATTCAAATAATTTTTTATTCGAATAATTTTTAATCAAAAAAATTTTGATTCGAATAATTTTTATTCGAATAATTTTTTATTCGATAATTTTTGTGTTGTATGAAATCAAATGTCAGTTGGAATATTGTCCAAGCTGGAGGTCTCTAGCATTATTGTTGTTTAAGTGAGCTTGAGGTCACTTGTTATAGAAAAAGTAATACTTCATTATTCAATATTTCAACACCCCTTTGCTTCTCTTAAGTAGAATTTTTAGGTTTTGTGTTTCGTGTTTTTTTATAAATTTTTTTTTATAATTTATTACAATGTACATATGTATATCCAGAAAAATTTCTTTCAAAAAATAATATGTTCGATTCTATGTTTAATCAAAAGGCATTTACTCGAATAATTTTTTATTTGAAAAAAAGTTTTTATGTAATAAATTTTTATTCGAATAATATTTTATTTGAATAATTTTTTATTCAAATAATTTTTAATTCGAATAATATTTAATCGAACAAATTTTTTATTCGAATAATTTTTTATTCGATAATCCTTCATTCGAATAAATTTTTATTATTATTATATTTCGAAAACTTTTCTTTAAAATAAATAAATTAGAATGGGTTTTTAAAGGCATTTAATTGTGTGAAAGGTTCACCCGCCCCATTCTGAAGAAATTCCACTAAACCATATAAAAAACTGTGAGTATAACATTATGGCTAGATTTAAAAATCAATTCGAGCAACTTGTTTTAAATATCTTATTATATTTTTACTTTTTTTTAAAGAAAACAAGTTATTACTATACATAATAATAATAATATTTTTTTTAATAATTTTAAATATTTTCTTACAATTATTTACATAAAATATGTTAAGCTTAGTGATTATTCAAAGACTACATAACCTCAACTTGTGTATTTTCTATATATAATATACAAAATTCGCGTAGTATTTTCTTTCTTATTACCGTTAATGCTCCTGTTTGACAAACTTGCCGTCGGCATACTTGGCAGATGCTTTATTTTCGAGAACGGGGGATTGAGAAGGACTTGTGCTTGTGCCATTATACGAGGGCGAATCGGAACCTTTCTTTTCCTTGACACGTCTATTTTGAAACCATATCTTTACCTGCTTCTCTGATAAGCGCAGATGATTGGCAATTTCAATACGTCTCAGCCGGGAGAGATAAGGATTCATGGAAAATTCACGTTCCAGCTCCAGCAGCTGGGTGCTGGAAAATGCAGTACGTATGCGTTTGCTGGAATCAGCATAATCGGTGATGACGGGTGTCAACTCTACGTGTGATTGGCAGGAATTTGAGTTCTTGGAATTGTTAGAATTCGAGGTAGATGAGGGCACGGTATTCTTTAAGGGAGATGAGGCAGGTGAACAGGATGAATCATGCTTAAAACGTTTACTTTGCTGTTCCTCGGCGCCAGAATAATCCATGGTTGAGGTGGTGGAAGAAGCGGAAGGTGAAGTACAATAGCCGTTGTCACTGAAAGGCAACATGGTGCCGTAGGAAAAAGTAGTGGCAGCCAAACGTGGGGACACCGATTGAGCCTGTGGTGGTGGTTGCGGTAGATTACTAAAATTATCACATGTTGCTGATAATTTACGCTTTTGCGTCATCAAGGAGACGTAGGGATGATGTTGCTGATGATAGACTTGTTGCTGGAGAGCAGCAGCAGCTGCCACGGCGGCTGCCTGTTGTTGTTGTTGCTGCTGCTGTTGTTGCTGTATGCCCAAGGAGAATAAATAGCTGCCTACATAGCTAGCCGGATAAGGCAGTATGGGGATATTGGGTAACATGGCAGCCGCTGCAGCTGCAGCAGCAGCATGAGCTGCTGTGGTAGCCGTTAATGAGTTATCAGCAGTTGGCGACACAATGGTATCCTTTTTTCTCAAAGGCATAGTATCGCTTAGCAAAGAATCCATTAAAAAAGAACGAGACATTTCACTTTTCACAGATACCAAAAGTTTAAGCACAAATTTTAAAAATCTGAGATATGTTGTGGTGATCACTAACAAACATGAACTAACGCTCTTGGCCTCTTAGATCTCAGTTTTTATACCAGAGCCACCCTTAAAACTCAAAACTACCCCAATACATTAACAAATACAAAACCTTGGCAGTTTTTGGTGTGAGTTGTTTCTATGCCTTCGTACTTCCTACCACAACAAATTATAATTTGAGGGTTGTTGTTGCCTTAGTCCACCATTGTTTCTTATTGTTTTCTGAATTATTTGTTCGCCTTCTCCACTGTATTGCATTCAATACAGTGGCAAATTGTATTTGATGAAAATGTTGTTAATGATTTGTAGTTGCTGAATGAAAAAATACATTTTGTCTCCGTATTTGCTCCGCCCTTAAACAAGATTCTCTTGTAGCAGGTATTCTACTAAATCTAAATCTAAATTTATTTTATTCTCAATTCTATTCTTTTTTCTTGTTGATATGGTGTCTGCTGAATAATTTGCATTCCCTTAGAATTTCTAGAGGATTTAAATATAATTTTAAGTATATTGCTTCGCGGTTGTTTTTAGTTTTGAATCCCAGAACTCCTTTTTAATTGACTCTGCGAATTTTGTTATTGAACATGAACAAAATGTTTTCCTGTATACTGTTATTTGCTGATGTTTACTGTTACTATTTTGCCGATTACTTCTCTTGTTGACATACTGGACTTGTTTTGGACTTTAGTTGCCTTCACGCCGTGGGTTGATTGGTTGCGCGGGTACCAGTCCCTGGAGTTCTTGAAACCAAAAGCTGGTAGTAGTTTATTTGATATCTGACTAGTGCTAACTACTGGTATCCTGGATGCTGAGAAACCCGAATACGCTTTCTTATTGCCGGGTTACGATGGGAATCTTCGGGGAATTACTTGGTAGTTATGGTTTGAAATCAACTCGCATTGAAACTTCATTTGAGCTTTATATGGAGTTACATTACAATCAGCTGCCATGACTCATGACTCGAGATGAGCAAAAGTTTTAGAAAGACTCCATCCACTCCTAACTAAGAAGGAGATTATGATGCGATGCATGAGTGCTAATAATTCTTTTCTCATATGTCCGAGAATAATCCTTTAATTGTTACCTCCATTTGTTCTCTTTTATAGGAGATTTCTACATTTTTCAACATAAGAGTCAACCATTTTTATTTATTTTTTTTTTTATTCAAAAATATTTTGCAATTTTATGCAACTCTTATATATTTCCCAAGAAACTAATTCTAACTTTTCTTTTATCTTAATATTCAATAGACGAAGCAATAATTTGTTAGCAAAGAATAACTGATTTCTAAATCTGTTTAAAAGATTGACAACTAAAAAATGCCTGTAGACAACAAAACCCAATTGTCTCTTTCTTCAGCTTAAGCTGTATTTGATCCTTATGACTTTGATACTTTTAGCTTGACATACTTATACATGTACACATATACTTATGCATATATATACATATGCAATTGCATTAGATTGAAAAGAGTAACAAACTGAAGACGCCTTTAAGTCTGTTATGTCTGTATAATTTCCAAGAATTTTTGGCGGCAAACTAATAAATTTTTAAGACCATTGTTGCCGAATTGTTTTTATTTGACAAATGCAAGTTTTAATACAATTTTTTTTCTTTTTCTTACAATTTTTGTTCTTTTTTGTCAATTCATTTCATTCAGTTTTATGGTTCCCTTTCTTTTTTGTTGTATTATAATATTTTGTAATCGTATTTTTTGTTGGTTTAGTTATAGTTTTATAAGAATTTTATTTTTCAATAATTGTTCTTTTGTGACTTTTGTATCAATGAGTTTTGTGCACTCTGTCACCCGTTTTTGCTTACAAAATAAAATAAAATTTGAACACGAGTGTTCAATCAATTTTTGCTTTTTTTCAAAGGACTTGAGACTAGGACTTTTGTTGCTGTTGTTCGTTAGTTATGCATCTGGTTGTGTGCATTTAACGTGTGTGTTTTTAGGGTCTGTTAAGTGGCTATAAAATCTTGTTAATTGTGTAATTCAAACAATAAGCCAATAAACATGAGAATTTGTCATAGAGGAGGGTCTTTTATATTAATGACATCCATAAGTAGGTACTTAACACATTTTAAAGTCAAATTTATTTTACAAGTTTTATTTGTTGGATCTTAAAGATGACAGTTGCTGTTACAAATTGCAAAGATTTTGCAGCAGAAAAGCAAATTTTAATTTGGCAAGTACCCTACAGTGGTAGTGAGAGTTTGGGTTCTTGTATAAGAATATTGAAATCTTTTAGTATTTGCTTTCCGAAGGAAAGTGCTAAGCATTTGTATATTCCTGTCATATATTTTTGAAGTCATGAATCATTAGTGATAAAACCAATTTTTTTGTTGTATTGAATGCGAGAAGCTGAAGATGTTTAACGTGGATTCCTACCTTGATGGTCTAAACTTCCGGTGATTCCCCCACCAGGTAAAAACAAAACATTCTCCCAGACTTCCGTATGCATGACAAATCGTCACTCATGAATACCATTTTCGATTGTATGCTGAATAGCGCATGATCTCCCCCATGGTATAGAGCGAAGCCTTCCTAACACTCCTTCCGATGTCAGGGTCACGGCATCCAGTTATAGCGCAACTCCATACGGAGTTTGAAAACTCTTCCTGCATGTCGTCCATATTGTCCTTGAAGGTCGTCATCATAATCGAACGAGAACAAAGTTCGCGGGGCTGCCATGGTATCAGAAAATTTAGGGGAACTGCCATAAACAACAACAGCAAAAAAAAACTTCTACAGCAATCAGGAACAACAGGAATACACACAAAGAGAATAGGTAAACTGGATAACAGCACCACATAAAATAACAAAATCTGGCACAAACAACAGTAAAACAGGTAAACTGGAACCCCTCTCAGGAAACTGAAAAGGCTATGTGTATATATTGTTCCAACTTAAATGCCTTGTAAAGGAGATCTAAAGGCAGACTGATGCAAAAATTACTGCGTATATCTTCCATTTTTCTTTAGAAAACGAAAAACTAAAACAAATTTTAGAACAAAATTATTGGTAATATCAAGAAATTTTTACTTCTTAGTTTGCATTCAAATGTACTCAAATTTGATTCCGAACGGAATTGAACTCTATGACATGATTTCATTCAGATAGACTTCTTCGGTTTTTGAAGAACCAAAAAACGGTTTCAATTCGGCTTCTGATGGGAATTAAACTCGGTGACATGGCTGATTAGATAGTATGGGGATATGTTCAAGCATAATATATCTTTCACCATTTTTAAAAACTGAGATACATATTTTGAAATTTCATGTATTTACAAAAATTGTGTGAAAACTCGTCTAGTATCTATACTAGTACAAAGAAAACATATTTAATTTAATATACACGTCATTTTATTATATGTTTACGGTTGTTTAAGGTTTAGTTTAGTGTTAATTCATCAGTTCACTTTGGTATACTCTTGTGATTTGAAATCGCCAAAACTCTGTTGATTGCGATTTACAGAACACCTTTCTTGGGAGTACAAAACACCATCGCAACTGTCATGCGAGATGCCAGTGTCAGAACATAACATAATTTAATAGTTTATATGTTATAATATATAATATATAAGATCTTACTCTCACGTTATCTATGTAATCGTTTCGGCCTATGAAAGGCTTTTTGGTTATTGAAGAATAAATAACAAAAGAAAAAACAAAAAAAAAAAAACCAAACTGTCCAATAAAATTTCAATAAAAATACGCGCTTGTTATAACGTAACTAAACAATTTAAAAACCCACAATCATTTTTCGATTGTTCTTTTTACACCCGTTACGTGACCTGTCACAAAGTGTGTAAATAGTATCAATGTTGTCTTGCTTTGCCAAGAGCAGTTCTAAAGCCTATATAGTGCTACGGAATTCAATTATAGAGAACCGCCTCAATATCTAACAATATCTAAGAAAAAATTCAAACACGACAAAACCAAACTCTTCGAACGATTACTGCAGCTCCATGGTACGAAAAAAACTTATGAATTCACAAGGATCTGTGTGTTCCGCTGGTAAAAGACGATTTCTCTAAGCATGCCACAAGGTGTATCAGTAAACTGGAACTACATCCAAATCCTCTTGCACACAACATACTCAATTTTGGCGGCCACTCTCGGTTCAGAAGAAGGGACGTTAAATAGGCGATTCTACCGATATTATTCGCGCAAAATAAATATTTTTTGCCTAGCATTGTCTGGACTTAAATAACTTTTTATGTTTAGTATTACAGCACGTTCAATAGCTGATTTTACCAATATTTCTCCCGCTTAATAAAACTTTTTGTCTAGTATTAGCGGGGGCTAGCAGTTCCTCGAACCGTTTGGGGCTTAAAACTGTAGCATGCCTTTTTGGGCTTGCGATAGTCTGACCAGAGGCTATTATTTTCTGGTACCATGGGAGCCGGGAGCCGGGAACATTGTTCTCGCCCAGCTATGGTTGAGGACCTTCGGGGGCAACGTGGTGGTTGTGGTTTAATACCCAAATGCGGGGAGAAGTTTCGGACTCGGTGTGGAGTTGCACTGCAACCGGGTGCCGTGACCCTGAGATCGGAAGGAGTTTTAGGAAGGCTCCGCCCTACACCATGGGGGAGAGCATGCGCCATTCAGCATGTGATCGAAAATAGTACCCATGCATAACGATTTGTCATGCATGGTCATGCAATTTGTCATGCATGGGGACGTCCGGGTGAACGTTTTTTCGTCTTGTGAGAGAATCACCGTGGGGTTGGGCCGTCAAGGCAGGAACCCACGTAAAACATCTTCTGATTCTGTCTAGCATTGGCTGGACTTAAGTAAAAAGCACATTATCATTTTATTTTTTATTTTTATATTTAGTATTATGATTTGAATACTTATTGTTAGTTACATTTAGTATTAAGATTATTGTTAGTTTATTAGTTCATATTTTGAAGACTCAATAAATGAATTAATGAAGAAGAAAAAAAAAGAGCATATAAAACAGAAACCCCATTTCACTTGTGGTATCCAGGAAAGTATTGAAAATATAACTGGTTTATCTCATCACAGAAAAAACAATTATTTATCTAGTTTGAAGAAGTTGAACTATTTTCTCTTTACTCAGCTGTACTGTGCAGAAAAGTCGACTAATGTCTTTCCTTTCGCTTGAGAATTATAAATGAATGATGGCCAGCTCGAATAAAATTTCGATTATAAATGTTTATAAAAGCAACAAAAAAATCTTTACAGCTGCTATAAAATTCTTTGCAAATTTTTTTATAACTTTAAAAATCATTCTTTATTTCTTTTACTTTTTTAATGCACAAAAGTAGAATTTATTAAGCGTCTGTTGGAAGCGTGCTTGTTGCAATTATTCGCTTGTACGAGAGTACCTGCCCGCATTGTCCATTTCCAGTCAGGCCTTTGGTCATTTGCTCTATAAATCTGTTTGTCTCTTGTTTTGTTTTAAGGATTTTGGATTTAATTTTTATTAGGCTTTTGTTAAATTTTTTTGTTTGTTTGTTTTTTTTTTTTTTTTTATTTATAAAAAAGAAAAAAATCCTTAAAAGGTTTTAAGTACTTCTTAGTTGTCTTAAAAACTTCCGTTTAAATGTTTTTGTTGCAAAAAAATATTCTTGAATTTTTTTTTTTTGCCTTTTGTACTTTTTTTTATCATTTATAGGAATTTATTTATTTATTTATTGTTTCCATAGTTTATTGAGGGTGTTGGAGGAGTTAAATGATCAATTGTTTCCAAATGGTTTTCCAAATGGTTTAAACTAATTCGAACACGTGTAGTTAGTTTTAGAATTGATTTTTAAGAATCATTGAAGAATTTCATTCATTAACATTAACAATAATGGAAAAATTAATAAGTATTGTAGTTCTATTAAACATCTGCTAAATTTGAATTCAGAACATTTACGTTTTAATATAAAGTGAGGTTAAATTTTAAGTGCCGATGTTGATTTCGAATAAAACACAAATAATGTTTTTTTTATTATGATAATATTGGTATGGTTCAATTATGTATGAAACATAATATGGGCCAAATGGCTGCCGCTGCAAAATCGGCGATACACATCCATCCAATGGTCCAAATTTTCGTTGACGCTGAAGCATAATTTAGGTTCCATGCCGTTAATGTGCCGCATTATCTCATTTTGATTTATTTATTTATTTAAAATATTAGTGAATAATTACAAATTATAAAGTAATAGTATATCAGACCATGGCTACGAGGCCTTAGGCACAACATTTTTTACAATTTGTAGTGTAAAATAAGTTATGATAATATAATAAGTACTTCTAATTTATTTTGGAGATATATTTTAGATTAAATTATAAAGCTTGGTTTATTTAAAAAAAGTTATTATTTGGATAATGTTATTTTTTGTCGGTTTGGTTAATAGGGATATAGGATTTGGGCAGTTTTGTAAAATTGTATGACGCTGATTTTGAAATTTTGGGAGAGTCAGTAATAAATGTTTTAGAGGGTTGGATGCTGTAGTGTTACATCTACAAATTGGAGGTACAGGCAATTTAATCAAGTGTCCGTGGGATATTTTTGAGTGTCATAGGCGAAGTCTTTCAAGTTTGATAAGGTCAAGTCTTTTTATATCCGTGTTCTTTAGGAAATGGTCAATTGATATTTTATCTGGGTTAATATTTCCGTACCATTCAGATGTTTGTTTAAATGTATTGTTATTTTCAAAAAAATATTTTTTTATGAATTTGCTTATGTCAATTTCATTGTGATTATACGTAGATAAGACAGGAGCATTCAACACTCCTTTTGCTACTTTGTCTGCGTATTCATTGCCACTGATGCCACAATGTCCAGGTGTCCATATAAGGATCACTTTTGGGTATTTATTAATGAGGATATTTCTTATTTTTGAGGCGTACATATTTTTGTTTGAAATGTTAGAAATAGCTTTTAGAGAAGAAAGTCAGTGCAAATTACGTAAGAGCTATGTTTGTTAGTTGTTGTGTTGATTGCCTCTATTATTGCAATGATTTCGGCGCATAATATTGATGTATAGTTCCGAAGGGATTTGTTTTTTAGCTTCCATATAAGTCTTAGAATTTTTTTTTAGAAAATATCTTCTAAAGGAAACAGTTTAAAAGTAATTTGAATAAATTTTTGGCACGTTATAAAAGGTGGTACTGTTAACAATTCTGCATTGTTAACTCGAAAAGCTCATTTTTTGCGATATGACTATGTTGCAATAAAGGAGCGATATGATGTTGGCTAAGTGAGATAATACGGATATTAAATTTGTCACGCAAAACAGCCATTGTTTCGTTACCCGTGTGACAAATGGCACGTACTCTTGAAACCATATATTGTCCACATTCAGTTCATTATCATCTCACGGTAGCGAACACCATTCACAGTAGCTTCCCGACCGGTCTCATTTTGGAAAATACACGGCCCGATGATACCACCAGCCCTTAAACCGCACTAAACATTCACTCTTTATAGGTGCATTGGATTTTCGACAATCACTCTTCGATTAGCATCCGCCCAAATGCGGCAATTCTGCTTATTGACGAATCCACTGAAGTGAAAATGTGCCTTTCACTGAAGATGATTTTCTTCGAAAGTTGATCATCTACTGTTGCATTTCTTGCCACCATTCCGACCACTGACGATGCTTGGTGTGGTCAAAAGGCTTAAGTTCTTGAGTCAATTGTACCTTGTAAGAGAGTAAATACTAGTCTTTATGCGTAATGTTCATCAACGACGAACATAAGTGGTACAATTGTTGGGCACGACGACAAGCTGAGCTGGACGGCTCTTCAGCCACACTATTGAGAACAGCAGCAATATTTTCTGCAGAACAAGCTGCACGAACATGCACTGGTGTTTTTACATCTCGCAAAAATTGGACTTTGGCTACTGATGATATTGAGATATCTATATATGAGATGTCATTAGAAAACTGCTTATAAGGTCAAAATAAAATTTGAAATTTTATTTGTTCCATGCAGAGTTTATCTCTACCCCACTTCTCCACAAAATCTTTAGCTGAATCCACGCTTAATACACTGACTACTATAGATTTTTCTCCCCTCTTGTCTTCATCAAAGTTCTCCCGGGGAACAGGTTTAGCTTTGGCGTATTCCAAACCATAGCGTTCTGTTTTTCGGGTAAAGAGGAGAAGGAGTCCCTCATGACTTATGTTGTGTTTGCTTTTGAAACCCTTCCCAAGGGCATAAATTGGCAAAACAGGTATCAGCATGCCTCCGGGTGGTTCTGCTGCTGGCAGTTCAACCCGAGCTAACTAAAGTTGAGGTCCTTGGCTGAAACGTTCTGGCTGTAGTTGAAAGCTAAAACGCAGGAAGGGAATGTTAGTATCCTTGATAATTATTTGGCGTGGCTTTTTTCGGGGACTAACAACCTCCCCAGGGTATGTTGCCTTTACATCAGACCTGTACTGTAAGGAACCGGTGGTGATGGTTGACGGGTGAGTTGGTTTAAGGGCTGATGCTCTTAGTGGGCTTCGGCCTACCAACTCATCAAGCCATGTCTTCCATTGATTGCTGGGAAATCGCATACAGGAGGCATAAAAAGGCTCGAACTCCTCAACATGAAGTTGCTCATATGGCTATAAATATATGATAAAAATTTCTACTATGTGAGCCTAGACAGCCACACGAGGGCGCTGGTGAGTCGTAAATAATGCACTCCATTGAATTGGTCCATCACCAAACAAGGCCGTAATGGCAGGTGCTGATGTAAATCTTTTTCACAACTCCCGAGGGTCTGTTGCCTTTACAAAATACACTTGTACTGAACCGGTGGTGATGGTTGACGGGTGAGTTGGTTTAAAGGCCGATGTTCTTAGTGGGCTTCGGCCTACCAACTCATTAAGCCTTGTCTTAAATTGATTGCTGGGAAATTACATACATAAGGCATAAGGAGGCTCAAACTCCTCAACAAGAAGTTGCTCATATGACTACAAGCATATGGCAAAAATTGCTGCTTGTGTGAGCCTAGTTGGCCACATGGGAGCGCTGGTGAACCGTGAATAATTCACTACGTGGTATTGGTCCATCATCAGATAAGGCCGTAAAGGCAGGTGATTATGTAAATCTTTTTTCACTACTGTCTTCATCGAAGTAGATTGCAATGATTGAAGGAAATTTTATTGAAACAGTTTTAAATTCTCTTTCGTATTAGCATTATTTTTTTGGAAGATATACTTAAGTATAGTCTGCCATTTTTTAATATAATCAATCACTATGAAAGTCCTCCCCTTGTTAAAATATTACCCCTATTTTATATTTGAAAACTTGAAACAAGTTTCTTTGGGAAGAATTCAGAGAACACAACTATTGAACAACAAACGGGAAATGCTTTCAAAAACCATTATAAACAATTACAACATTTTAATAAGTTAACAATGTTTAAAAAACACTTTATCAATCATCAAATTATAATAAAACAACAAACGACAGCGGCAAATAAACAACCAACACAAAAAACCAAAAGACAAATAAAAATTGAAAAATAAACAAATTTAAACAGACGTTGGAAAAGTTTAAAGCAACAGGGAGTTGTATTCTACCCTTTTTGACGAGCAATATACGAGTAATTTGACTAAACAACTTTGCAAATGAGTAACATTAATGGGATGGCGTAGGCTCAAGCTCTTTATTTAAGTATTTGAGAAATTTCTTCGGACTTTTATTTGGCGTTTTCAAAATGCAAGACGCAAACTTTAGGCGATTGCCACTTGTCAGAAAATACTTTCTAGCAAAAAGTTTGTTGAAATAACAAGATAGCTATCAAAAGTTAAAAAAGCATATGGAAATTGTAAACTGTTTATAACGTCTAACTAGCCTAGCGCAAGGTTTCATTCAACCCCTCTTCATATGTTGTTTAAGATCTCTTCTGCTTTCAAATATATTAAAAGAAGAAGAAGACAACAAACACATGCTTATTATAATTAAAACAGAGATAAAGAATTATCAAATAATGACGCCTGCCGCCATGTTGCAACATTTGTATCAAACGACACACATATACAGATACTCGTTACGAGCTACAAACAGCCTCATATCATGTTTGAATAATGGCTGCCCCTGCGTCACTGGAGCGAAAAGTTACTGCAGCTCGTACCATAATATTATTATTTGTTGTTTCCATTTAACATCTGATCGAGTAGCTAATGTTTGTTTAAACAATGAATCGAAATGCATTTATTCATTTCATTTTCTTTTTTTTTTCATTTCATTTCATTATTACATTCATTACTTATCGCTTGTTATCGCCGTTTTAAACATGTTTTTGGTTTGTCTTTTGATTTTTATTTAATTTTGATACGTGTAGCAAGCATATCAAGGCGCATTATTTATGTGATTTTCATGGCTTTTTAAGAGAAATTGAAAAAAAACAACAAAAATTTTAAATAGAAAAGATTTGTTTTTTTTTCGAGGGTGAGATTTAGGAAAAAATTTGTCATAGTTGTTGTTTTGTTGTTGAGGAGGGAGATAAGAGTACTTTTATTTTTTTCTATATATTTACGAGTGTTAAAATGGGTGTTGCAAGAGTTTTAAGCGAAGAGTATGTGTTGATGGAAAACTTATTAACGAAAAATTGCTTAAATGTTTTACGTTTAATAAATTAAGGAAATTAATAGTATAATAAAGTAGATGGGGTTGTTATTTTGGTTATCAAATGGAAAAACTAAATAATTTTTTTTAATGGAAATCTTTGTGTGGTTCTCATTTTTGAGCTGGCAACACTAACATATTTAACAACCCACTTAACAGCTGATGGTTGCTTTTTGTTTATTTTGGCTTAGCAGCTCATAGACTTACACCAGTGCCTGTAATAACGAGTGATTTTTTTGCTATTATCTTTTTGGCAACACTAGTTTTGACAGGTCACGCACGTTTTGTATCTTGTGTCACTGTCAAACATCTTCAGTTTGGTCTATAATTTAATCATGAATCGTCGTACAAACGAACAACGCTTGCAAATTATTGAATTTTATTACCAAAATGCGTGCTCTGTTAAGAAAGTTCATCGCGCGCTTCTTCCATTTTATGGTCAGTGTAATCGACCTACTGAGGCTTCTATTCGGGCTATTGTAAAAAAATTTCGCACCAAATTTACATTGTTGGACATTAAACCACCAACACGCTTACGTAGAGTGCGAACTGAAGAAAATATCGCAGTATCGATTCGGCGCCGTTTGCAGCAATTGAGCCTCTGTTACTCCACTACGTGGAAAATTTTGCGGAAGGATTTGGGTTTGATACAGCTGGTGCAAGAATTGAAGCCAAACGACCTACCACAACGCCAAATTTTTGGTGAATGGGCTCTTGAAAAGTTGGATGAAGATCCACTTTTTTATCGAAGAATTGTGTTCAGCGACGAGGCTAATTTCTGGTTGAATGAATACGTGAACAAACAAAACTGCCGTATTTGGAGTGAAGAGCAGCCAGAAGCATTGCAAGAGCTACCAATGCATCCACAAAAAACAACCGTTTGGTGCGGATTATGGGCTGGCGGCACCATTGGGCCGTATTTCTTCAAAGGTGATGCGAATCACAACGTTACTGTGAATGGTGAGCGCTACCGTGCGATGATAACAAACTTTTTTTTGCCCAAAATGGAAGAGCTTGACTTGCATGACATGTGGTTTCAACAAGACGGTGCCACATGCCACACAGCACGCGAAACAATGGACCAATTGAGAGGCGAGTTCGGTGAACAGTTTATTTCCCGCTTGGGACCAGTCAATTGGACGCCCAGATCGTGCGATTTAACGCCTCTAGACTATTTTTTGTGGGGCTATGTTAAGGCTAATGTCTATAGTGACAAGCCCGCTTCGATTGACGCACTGGAAGCCAACATTTCCAACATTATTCGTGAGATACCGGCCGAAATCTTGGAAAGAGTATGCCAAAATTGGACTAAGCGGCTGGACCATTTGAGGCGCAGCCGCGGCCAACATTTGCATGAAATAATCTTCAAACATTAAATTATATCGACCCAACTATCGATCCAAATAAATATTTCACGCATTTTTCTGAATATTATGTGTTTTTTTTTTTAATTTCCGATAGTTCTTATAAAATCACCCATTATTAGTGAGAAGTTTCTCGCATCAAAAACTATGAAACATTCGACTATTGAGAAAAACAGCGTTTCTGTATATTATACCATGTTCAGACGGTAATATGAAACGCTTGGTTCGCTCTCTGAACCACTATTGTGAAACTAGGTGTTCAGACGGTTGTTTTTTGCTTCACACTGATGTTTACATATTTTGTGCAAACGTTTCACTAATTCTTTTTTCAATTTTATTTAAATCTTTTTATTTAAATCTTTATGTAAGTATCAAATTTTTACATTTTCAATGTGTTTATTTTGATTTTACACGCATTAATTATCTGTTTTTACTTTGTTTGGATTTCTTTTTGCAGCTAGTTCAGATAAACTAGCGATAATTTATTATCAAATTTGGAGATGACAGTAGGTTTTGCTTGGTTCGCAAAAAGATTCAAAATGAACCAAGTTGGCTCGCTCATAAAATTTTTTATGAGCGAGCCAATTTGGTTCAATCAAAATTGGGCCGCGAACCACAAATGAGAGCGCGAACCTCGAAAATAAGCCTTCTAGTGAAAGGCCAATGTAAGCGGCATGCGGCAGAGGGCGGCAACAATGTGACCCATTTACAAAAAATTATATTTTTTATAAAAATATTCGTACATAAATTTCAACATATTGAATTTAATTTAATTTGGCAATGCCGTTAAATGCGGCCGAGAGCAATGTTGAATTCAGTTTAACTTTTTGTTTTGCCGCTTCAATTTGTCAAACCAAAAAGTGAAGGAAAAAAATAGAAGACAGAAATTATTTTTGGGTTTTGAAATTTCAACAATTGAATTTGTTTATTTATTTTGGCTTTAAAAAAAATCAAAATGTTTTTTTGTTTAATCTTCGAAGCACAAATTTTTCTTCAATTAGCCGCGTTCATTTGCCTACAACAAATAAACTCAAGCGGCAAATGGAACAGGTGGTTGCCGCTCGTTGCCGCAAGCCGCTTACATTGTCCTTTCACTCTTCGTGTGAACATTCTATTACACCAGTGCCTCGTTTCTGTAATATTAGTGAGAAGTTTCTCGCATCAAAAACTATAAAACATAAAATTCCACCGTTTCTCGACTATCGAGAAAAACAGCGTTTCTGTATATTAAATCGAAAAGAGACAACACTAGTTACGTCTTTATTGGAATATTTCCATTAAGCAGCTGTCAAAATGCAAAAAGTAAACAAATAAGAAGGAGCATGTAGGAAAAAATTATCAAACGAAAAGAAAATTTAAGAAGCAAAATGTTTAGCAGTGAATAAATATAACAACTGAATTCAGTAGTGTTATAAATAATATAAAATTGTGTCAATTAATAACATATGTACATAAATAAAAAAAACACATTTAAATCATAAATAAATTTCATAAAAACTTTCAATAATGTACAGTTTTTTTCACTTCGATCCAAAGAGTTTAAAGATATTTGTAGTGCACACCATTGATTTTTGTAACTTAAGTTCAAATTCATTCCGCTGAATTTGCCTCTAGCGAACCAAAGTTAGGGGACATGTAAACCACCAGCTTTTGCTTCTGCTCTTTGGAAATTCTTTAAATTTTCTAAAATAATAAGAATAAATGAAAAATGAACTACATTCACTATCTGCCGTATTTATAAAAAATAATTTACACATAATAAAGGTTTAGTTGAAAAATTTTGTGTACAAATATGTATGTCAAGTAAACTTTTACTAATTGCAAATTATTTTTTGGGATTACGGCAATATGTGTATAAATATTTAAAAACTTTACCTTTTCTACACTTTTGGCATCCATTTTGTTAGTTATATATTTTATAAATTTATAACTTCCGCAACTCTTTTATTTGTGAAAAGTTTTGACAGCTCTAGCGAGAAACTTCTCACAAAATTTTAATACAGAAACAACTTCACTCACAAACTTCCAATGAATTACGTCAAAAAAGATATTTTGACAGATATTTCTCGCTTCTCAAAGATACAGAAACATTTGTGTGAGAAACTCCATTTTTTGTTTCAATTCGCATCGTTCCTTTGTTTCTTGTGAGAAGTTTCTCGATGCGAGCAATACAGAAACGAGGCACAGAGCAACGCTTGCAAATTGTTGAAATTTTTTTTATCTAAATATTGGTTCTGTTCGTCAAATGATGTTGATTTTCCACTCGATAAAGTTCACTTTTAGTTTTGATAAACGAACACAAAAACTGTGAAGATTTTTGCTTGTTTGCAGTGACAAGCTGGAATCGAAGCATTGGCTTCGAGACTGTTGATCGAGTACCCACCCAAGCAGCCATCGAGGCACATTGCTTTAGTATATATATATATTAAACAGAATTGCGGAATTTTAATTGAGGATAATATACAAGTTTTTGTAAAAATACCATAACATCCGCAGAAAACTATTATTTGCTGGGCTTTTTGGGGAGTCATTGGTTTATATGTTACTGTCAGTGTTTAATCCCGCCGGGGAACAGGTTTTGCTTTGGTGCATTCCTAACCAGGTCATTCTGTTTTTCGTGTAAAGAGGGGAAGGAGTCCCTTGTTTGTTGTAGCAAATAAAACTTTGAGAAGCCGCATGACTTATGTTGAGTTGGAGGGTACCAGTGCTGATGAAAAAGTATTTATTTATGCATCAACAACTATCTTGTCCCCATTTAAGTAATGCTCCTCAGGTATAATACACTTATGCCAGGGGTTTTTCCAATCCTCGAAACATTTCTGAAACGCGCTTTTTGGTGTCGCCAACAGTTCCTGTTTCGATTTTTCTTTTATGTCCTCAATCGTAGCAAAACGCTTTCCTTGCATCGGTGTCTTCAGTTTTTTGAAGAGGAAAAAGTCCGCGCGGGCCAATTCCGGTGAATGTGGGGGTTGAGGCATTACAACCGTTTTGTTTTTGGCCAAAAACTCAGGCACAAGCATCGATTTGTGCATCGCGTTATCATGGTGTAAAATCCATGATTGGTTTTTCCACAATTCTGTGCGTTTATGACGATTTACTTAACGCAAACGGCGCATAACTTCAAGGTAGTATTCATTATTAACGGTACGACCTTGTAGCAAAGATTCATGATGCACCTCGCCATTGCAGTCGAAGAAAACAGTGAGCAAAACCTTCACATTTGACCGAACTTGACGTGATTTTTTCGGTCTTGGCTCTGACCATGTATAAATTGGTAGAACCCGGGCTGATCATGGTTGAGGTGCCTACTTTGGCTGGAACGTTCTGACTGTGGCTAAAACCTAAAACGCAGGAAGGGGGAGTTAGTATCCCTGAAAATTGTTTGGTGTGTGGCTTTTTTCGGGGACTAACAACCTCCCAAGGGTACAACAGACACCTGTACTGTAAGAAACCGATGGTGATGGTTGACGGGTGAGTTGGTTTAAGAACTGATGCCCTTAGTGGGCTTTGGCCTATCAACTCAATAAGTCTTGTCTTCCATTGATTGCCGGAAAATTGCATACAGAAGGGATTAGAAGACTCGAACTCCTCAGCAAGAAGCTGCTCATATGACTACAAACATATGGCAAAACCTGCTACCTGTGTGAGCCTAGAGAGCCACACGAGGGCGCTGGTGAGTCGTGAATAATTCACTCCGTGGAATGGGTCCATCATCAGATAAGGCCGTGAAAACAGGTGCTGATGTAAATCTTTTTTCCCTACTCTCAGTGTTGAACCGTCCCGGTACCACATGACCGATATTAGATTTGAAAGTTAAACTTACTACAAAGTTTGGTTTTGCGATTGCGGAAACTTTTTTACATTTGATCACAAATACGATCTTGTTATTAATACGAATTGTTATTTTGAATATTAAAAACATACACATGTATGTAACTGCTAATAAGTAAAAAAGCAAAGATTATACATTTATAATTTGAAGAGTTTTAAACAGATTTTTTCAGGCCTTCAGCGACTTAGAATATTTTGAATTACTTTAAGAATATTCATTTACTTTTCCAAACCAATAATCCTCTTAGCTTTGTATTTTTTAAATAATAATTAATATTTTTTAACAAAAAATCATAATAAAGGATTTTGCTCCGGCATTGAACTGAAGGAAAAGAAATGGAAATGTCACTGCCAATTAGTGTCAATTAGAAAGACATGTTTCGTTAAACACGAGTGTGTTGATGAAAAGCAAGATGATTTCAGCTTTTCTGTTTTTTTTTTCTCCTTTTTTAATAAAGAACAAATAAATGTTGCGGCTTTTCGAAACAAATAAGAAGACAATACAATTAAAACAAATTTTGATTCATAAACAAAATAAAAGAAACAAACATAAAGCCGCTGTTGTTTTCATATTTATTCAACTAACCCTTATTAGCAGCAGAATCGTCAGGATTTTTCTATCCATCAAGACACAAGTTTACAACCACACATGCACACACACATACATGCACACGCATGTATGCATAAGTGTTTTCTTTTGGCCAATAATAATAATAGTACGCAGGATAATGATGAGGATTTGCTTTTTAATGTTAAGTTTAATTTGAAGGTAACCCTTAATCTGTATGTTCCGTTGTGCCTGCAGCGGAGTTCCTGTTTGAATGTGTATGTTTATGTTTATGTGTGTATTGTATTTGTTGTCTTTTTCAAATCAGTGTGTGAATAAACAAAAAATAGCCAAATGTGTATCATATCATTTTGATTCATATTTTATGGCTGTTTAAGTTTTTTGGCTTTTATATTTTGTGTGTGTGTTTTTTTTTCTTTTGGTAAATTAAAATTATATTTATTTGCTTGAGTGGAATCGTATAATAGACAAAGTTTCTAAGTGATGACAGGATGATGGGAACTTTGTGCGAAAAAAATTGATTTAATAAGTTTGGTTAGTTTTTGTTCTCCCATATGTATTTTATTTTAAAGGTGTTTTAAGGCCACCGTTTTCATCAGAACGCTTTATGAAGAAATAAAGGATTCTATTTCTCGCTAATTAATGCCAGGATACGTGTGTTTTCCACCTATTATTCACTTTTCTTCAAACATAATGTAATAAAAATTTGTAGAATTGTATCTAGTATTTTTGGGATTAATTATGTTTTAATCGTTACAAGGATATAAAGTCATGTCCTTTATATGTAAACATAAGTTTTAGCTTCAGTTTTGATCAGAGTGCTGTAAAAATTGTGCAAAAATGTATTTATTTATTTATTTATCTATTTTTTTTTAACATATTGCAATACAAAAGCCATCAAGGCCAAAATAAAGTAGTACTGCACAGCTAGATTAATAAATACATATATCTGAGTAACTCAAATAGTAATACAATTCAAATATTTATATAATACAATTCAATTTACAATGTAATTTAATTATCATCAATAGAAACAAACATTGTACAAATTATATTCATTCTTCTTAATTCAGTTGACAATACATTTCAAATATATCAGTCAACTTAAAAAGTAACATATACTAAAATAAAATAGTGAAAAGACAGCAAATATCAAGAGGATTACAACAATTTTATTTCCTTTCCTTTCGAGACTCCCCCAGCCCAAGCACAGATACAAATATAAGTACGGCAACCAGTAATATTAGCGCAACTCCACACAAACAAAATGATAATCGCGGCAGATGAGTCAGAGTCAAATGTTGACAAAGCTTAAGTCGAAATACATTATTAGAATGTGAAAAGATGCTTAGCTCATGAGGCAACACATTCCACCAGCGAGCAATTCTCATAATTAAGGATCTGCTAAAGGTAGAACAATTAATATGAGGGACTAAGATTTGTTTGTTCCTAGTCGATCGAGAAAAATGAAAGCGATTACAAAGAAGTACGACATTCGCCTCTCTAAACGTTTTCTAGACTTATATCCATTATTTCTATACTAAATCACTTTTCAATCCATGCAAGGATATATTTTTTTACATATCCTTCATTTCAGAATTTAAGTTGTGAACTCAAATGTGTTCACAACGATTCATAACTAGAATAACAATTTCTAGAATTATATACATTATCTTTATGTTGCATTATGCTTCGATAGAAAGTTATGCCTGCATCATATATCCTTAAAAAATTTAAACTTTAGTTTAAATGTCAATCAGATTGCTTTTGAAAAGAGTAACAACTTCTAGAATTATGTCTTATCTTTGTGCTAAATTATGCTTTAATAGGCACAAATATATACTTCCATTAACCTTAACTTTGAAATTTAACTTTTGGCTTAAATTTTAATCAGGACGCTTTAAAAATTGTTTAGCAATTTCTAGAACTATATACATGATCTTTATGCTGAATTATGCTTCAATGTTTACGAAGATAAGTTTTCCTTCCATATATCCTTTATTTGAAAATTTAAACATTGTCTTAAATTTTAAACAGGATGTTACCAAATACGGGTGACAATGTCTAGAATTATACCTTATCTGTATGCAAAATTATATTTCAATGGGAACAAAGATAAGTCTTCCTTCCATATATCCTTAATTTTCAAATTTAAGTTTTGTCTTAAATTTTAGTCAGGATGCTTCAAAAATAATTTTTAGAGCTATCGCTGCCATCTTTGTACCAAAATGGCCCCCAATTTGTACAAGAATATACCTAGCTTCCTTTATTCCTGTATATGAAAATTCAAGTTTTGATGCAAATTTTATCTAACAATTTATAGAATTATATCCATTATCTTTGTATGAATGTATAGATGTTGGAAGCGAATTAAAAGCTATATCATTTCCTCTGTATCAAGTAACATGTTGATCGTTGTAAAGATATAACTTTCCTCCATATATTCTTCAAAGCTGTGCTAAATTATGCTTCCATAGGTATACAGATATGTTTTCCTGCCATATATCCTTTATTTGAATATATAGATTTTAGCTTAAATTTTTACCGGCTTACTTCAAAAATATGAATATGAATTAAAGTTATAGTTCTTACTTTTGTGCCAAAATAAAACTCAATTATTACTAGGATAAACCTTCCATCAATTACTAGGATAAACCTTCCATCAATTTCAAATTTTGTTTAAAATTTTAACCAGAATGCCTCAGAAATCGGGTAACAACTTGTAGAATTAAATGAGTTACACATGTGCAGAATTACGCATTAACTGGTGCAAGGATAAGCCTTCCTTCCATATATCCTTTATTTGCCTATTTAAGTTTAAGGGCCAATTTTGATTATAAGGCTAAAACAATCGAATACAAACTTCCAAAATTACAGATATTAAAACTATACTAAATTACGCTTCAATTGGCGCAAGGATATGCCTTATTTCTATATATCCTTTATTTGAATATATAAGTTTCAGGATAAATTTCGATAAGAAGGCTAAAAATATCGAATAAAAACTTGTAAAATTACAAATATTATAATAGTACCAAATTACGCTTCAATTGGTGCCAGGATATATCTTCTTTCTATATATCCTTTATTTGAATATTTAGGTTTAAGGGTCAATTTCGGTTAAGAGGCTAAAAAAATCGAATAAAAACTTCCAAAATTACAGATATTGCGCAAAGGTATGCTTTATTTCTATATAGCCTTTATTTGAATATATAAGTTTCAGGATAAATTTCGATTAGAAGGCTAAAAATATCGAGTAAAAACTTGTAAAATTACAAATATTATAATTGTAAAAAATTACGCTTCAATTGGCGCAAGGATATACCTTCTTTCTATATATCCTTTATTTGAATATTTAGGTTTAAGGGTCAATTTCGGTTAAGAGGCTAAAAGTATCGAATAAAAAACTTCCCAAATTACAAATATTGCAACTGTACTAAATTATGCTTCAATTGGCGCAAGGATATGCCTTATTTAAATATATCCTTTTTTTGAACATTAAAATTTAACGGTCAATTTCGGTTAGAAGGCTAAAAAATCTAATACAAAGTTTTAAAGTTATAGATATTATAATCGTACTAAATTGCGCTTCAATCGGTGCAAGGATATGCCTTCCTTCCACATATCCTGTGTTTGAATATTAATGTTTAAGGGTCAATTTCGATTAGAAGGCAAAAAAAAACAAAAAAACTCGAATAAAAACTTACAAAATTACTTATATAATAATTGTACTAAATTACGCTTCAATCGGTGCAAGGATAAGTACTCCAAGCATATATCCTTTATTTAGGTTTTGGTTTGAATTTTCATCAGAAAATTTTCAATTTTTAACAATAGTATAGTTTTACAACTAATACTAGAGTTGCAAAACTATACTACTGTCACTCTGTCGATTTATGTTTCCAGCAATATTCCTTCCCTCCATATGTTTTTTATTTTTAAAGCCATTAAAATAATTAATATTATTATTAGAATTATTTTAAATTAGTAATGATGAAAATTATGCTTTAATAAAACAGTATTAAGAATACTTGCACTACAGTCTGGTAAGTTAAGTTTGAAACTAAAATTAGTTTAAAAAACAAAGATATTAATGCATTAGCTTCAGCTATATTTGGAGTCCTAATGAATTTATCTCAGTAGAAACAACAAATATATTTTAATCATATTTTTGCATATAAAAAATATATATATTTTTAAAATGGAGCAGCAGATGTAGAGGTATCCTTGCTAAAACTTAAGTAAAATCATTCTGAGAATTGAAAATTTTAATGTAAAAAAATTTTTCTACTACAGTTGAATGATGTATAATAGTTCTTTTAAAAATCAGGATCTTCAGGACAATCAATCCTTTCGGAATTTCACTGAAATAATGACGAAATATAACATAGTTTCCAATAAAATGGCTAACTTTGTTTCAGTTGTTTACAATTTTTCATTCATTATAATATATTTATCTATCAACTTTTATGTATGTATTGGAAAAAGCATGCAAAAAGGACACCCTAATGTGTCCTTCTTAAAAAAGCAATAATTAATAACATTCTTAACATATGAGCTTGTTAGCTGGCAGTTTTTGTGCTAAGATTTTCAAAGCAGACAAAATAGTTTTTTTTTCAACAGTAGAATCTTTCAATGAAAAAGGATCCCTTGTTGTCTTATCAAATGTTCTTTGCACGCATTGTAAACAAAATAAATTCTATCAGCTAATAAAATCATTGTTTTGACTGGTGTACAATAAAAAAATAACAAAAAACTGGCTCATATAAACCACAAACATTGACCATTAAAACTAACACGGCATAAGTCAACAATTTAAAAATAAAAATTAAAAAATAAGTCCTTTGGAGAATGTTTTATGTGGTCAGCCAAAAAAGGTGATATTTCTTTGTGACAATTTTTGAACATAAAAAATATATTTTATAAGTTATTTGAAAACAAATTGTACAATAATAAAAAACTGATAATTTGCTGTATAGCAAAGAATTTGTAAAAAAAAAATGTCCTTTTTGCTTGAACCAAACAAAAGGTGCAAAAAACAATTGCTGGTTTTCAAAATCTTTTTGTTTTAATGAATGAAAAGATACTCAAAACTATGAATGAATAGTTGTAGCTAAAAGAAAACTGAATGAGAACAGACAAAACAGTTAGCATAACAAATGAGGGGGAGAAAAAGAGTCCTTGAAGGATAATAAAACAAAGAAAAGCAACTTTACAAATAAACTGCCAGATCACTGCAAGTGCATTAATTTTCTTTTGTTGTTAACTCCGTTCTGTTTAATACAATTGTATGAAAAGGTATTTAGCTCCAGTTTGTTCTGCGCAATGATCCTTAATGTCCTTTTGTTTACAAATTTTTATTTCATTTCTATCTTTTTTTGCAATTGTTTTTTAGTTTTATAATATGTGTTGGTTTTTTTTTTCTTTAAATCATTTATTTTATTTTTTGAGCTCGTTTTTATTTCATTTGTTAATAATTGTTGTTATCTTGTTGCCATTTTAGAGACGCGGCTTGTCAGTTTGAAGTTGTATCACTTTGGGTGATCCTTTCATTGCTTTGGACAACATTTTAGAAATGATTTTTTTAAATCATCAATGAATTTGACAATTGCAATGACAAGTTATATAAAAGATTATTGCGCCTATAACTTGATAAGGATATTTTATGCTTAGCTACTTTTACAAAACTGAAATAAGATTAAATATTTTTTAACTTGTGTCATTAGTAAATTTAAAAAGTTTTTTTTCATACGGACAGTTTTTCCATGTTAAAAATACTCGTTTGGAAAGTTTGATAACCAACTGGTATCTTTCAGTTTAGGCGCGAAATTCATGGCGTTTAATAATTACTTTACCTCTTTGCCAGAGGTACAATTTGTGTGGCTCACAGCCGGCTTTGAGCCGCCGCCGGTCTTGATATACTTTGTCTCTTGTAAGTGACCGCACAATGTCGCATGTTCAAACTTTGTAGAACCATTTTTTTTATCAATATAAATATAATTGTTTGGTCGAAAAGAAATAGGATCGATCATTTGCGGTATCTGATGTTCCCGTAAGAAAAATACTTAGTGTTCTGTTAATTCAGCACTTTTTTTAAAAGTATTTTTACAGCCGGATCTTCGATAGATTATGATATGATCGGAGCAAGAGCAGATGTTTTTTCTATATAAAAACCAGCTAGGAAGACTATAATCGCTAAATAGTAAGTTTGTTAAATGTATATAGGAATATTGCTGACTATCAATATTAATTTTAAGGAATAAGTAATATCCAAAAAAAAACGCTTTAACTAGCGATTGTTTAATTACTTTGCTTGTATACATTAACTTATATTTAAGTATTAAAACATAGAAAAATTTCCACTTGCGATCTAAGTAACTTTTGATTATGAAATAGACTTAAAATTTATTCCAGATTTTTTTTTTTTTTTTTTTTTTGACTTTGCAATATTTTGTTTTTTTTTTAAATATCCCTATTAGTTCAGAAGATATGATTTTTGCAGCGAAAAAAGTCAAAACGGGCCACTGTGCGTTGGCTAAGGCCAATTTAGCGGTTTCAATTTAACAGCCTTATTCAAAAAACTTACTCAACGTTTACTTATCGTTATTAAGCAAAATTCCCTAAAGTATTATTCAAAAACCAATATTTGTTTAATATACTAATGTTAAAGCTACGTACACACGGTTGTCAGATCTTACAATATTGCCCGTAAAATTGTCTGAAAATGTATTACAATCGTGTGAACTGCTAATTTTTAACTTACAACGTTGCCAGAAAAGCCTTTGTCAATCAATTGTAAGACGACAATGTTGTCAGGCATTGCCAGATAATTGGCTGGTATTGTAAGCTCAGTTTTAATTGTCAGATGTATAAAATTAATGCACCTGACAATGACAACATTGTTAGAAAGGCAACACTGCCAAACAGATGGCTGTTGATATACATAAGTGGCAATGTCTTACAAAATGTCTGTCAATTTTTTTTCATCTAACAATCTGACAACCGTGTGAACTGACAATTTTTGTTGTCAGATGAATTATTTGTCAGACCATAGTCTAACAATGAAATTTTAAGATTTTCTTACGATCGTCTGTACACACAATTTACTTCTACGGCACAATTTTTCATTGTCACTACATTGTCAGCATGTTGCCAAATCTTACAATATTGTAACATCTGACAACCGTGTGTACATAGCTTAACTCAATGCCAAATGCTGAAATTTTAATAAACCTTCTGCCCATCTTTAAACCTACTTTTAGTCATAATTCCTCTTTTTGGCTTTTGTCCCCAATATAATTTTTTGGACAAAATCCTATTTGGTCATATATATGTAAGTGTGAACATGCATATGTGTGTACATATTTTCATATTTACATACATATTTATGAAAAAAAATTTTTAAATAAAAACTTTATTTAAAACTGAAAAAGAAATTGAAAAAATGTGTCTAAATATGTATGATGGACTTCTTTCATTCATATTTCAATTTTAATAAATTTTTATTTTTGAATGAGAAAAATTAACAAATACAAAAGTGATGTACAAAAAGTAATAGTAAGGTTACTTGAGTTCCTTTTATTCGTAATGAAAAAAGTACATCTCATTCGCCTTCGAAAATCTACTCAATTTGGTTTTTTTAATAAATTTTTTAACTTTATTCATTAACATTTTTCACTAAAGGATAAAAACAAAGAAATATTTATTGTACGCAAATGTTTTTTTTATTATTTTACAACCAAAAATTATTCGAAAATTCGGTTACCGATTAATATAATACATATTTTTTGCATCATTAGAACATAAGCCACAAGTTTTTGGAACTTAAGAGGCACATTTATGTACACGGTTACCAGTTCAAAATTGCTTAAATCATTTATCAGTTAATAGGTGTTTTCTGAATACAAATTGTTAATAACAGTTTCTTAAGCTTTACTCACTTGGTAACAAATACATATGTACATGAAACCAATAGTAAAATTTTTTTTTTTTTAATAAGGCTGTAAATGAACAAAAATAATAAAAACCAATCACAAAAATCGAAAAATGGTTACAGTTTGACAGTATTTTTCTTATGATGGTTGCAATGAATCTGTCAACCCATTTCGGCTTGGCGTTGAGTTCTAAGGCACCCTGTATATCCATTTAATATATCTGTAACCACAAGAAATAACATCTAAACTCGATTTCCGCAAAACCATTATTATTAAATTAGAGATTGTTGCCTCAAATCAGAAAATTAAGAATAAGCTCAAATTTGTTGACTTAGTGCTAGATTTTTTTTTATACTTTAGTCTGTTATTAAATGTACAATGAAAGACCTGTTAACTTACGAGCAATATACAAAACAAACAGTTTAGCTTTGTTTCTTTAACTTTAACTTCAAGGTCAGTACGCAGTTCTTACAGAAATTCAGGTTCCCATAAAAAAAAGTTACGGAGTTTCAGGTTGGTAAATTCCTTATGTAAATTTCAACATACCGGTACGGAGTCCTTAAAGAAAAGTAAATGGAATTTCTGATATTTTTTATTATTACAGGTATGTTAAAAGTAAAAGTGGAGACTTTTTTTCGTTAACTGAAACCGAAATTAATGTTCATGCATTTATTTGCCTACAGAATTGTTGACAGTTGGCTATTATTATTGTTAATAAAATAGATAAAAAAAATTTTTTTTTGTGAATAAAATGGAGGAAGAATTGTTTGCCGTATATTTGGACGGTGAACATAGCATGAGGTAAGTATTTTCATATATACATATAGCTTTTCTACACCAATCTACACAATCATTTTCCTGTGTAGAAATAAATGTATATTTCAAAACATGAATTTCTGTAAGAACTCCATACCGGCCCTTAGCTGTAATTCCTTGTGGTCACAGATATACGAGTATTTCTTCGTTCGTTTTTTAAAAATGCAGTAATAGCCTATTTACACCAAAGCGAAATCTGCTCATTCGAGATTTCAAGCCAAATCTAGTAGATTTTGATAAGATTTTCCATACAAAATGAAATCTACTTTATGAGTAGATTTCGACAAAATCTCCTGAAATCTACTCAGTACTAAACGATGCAACTGTGATATCTTGCAAAAAGTACTTAAAAATACTACGCTGCAACAAAAATTGCACTATAATGTGGTGTATGCAGTCTCTGGACACAAAAAATATACCCTTTAATGCTGGTGTATTCAGTCTCTGATTGCAGCTCTGGGCTGGAGAACAGCTCTCGCGTCATCGTAATTATTTCCTAAGTGCGGTCAGGCTTGTCGTTGTTGTTTGGCCTTCGAGAGTTTTGCGTCTCACTCTCATTGGTTAACTGTCTACCTCAACTAACTGTATTAGTTTACAGTTTTTGTGAGGTATTTCGTTGTTAACCACGCGGCAACTTCCTGTGCGAAAGCATATGTCGGTACAGTTAGTGACAGTGCCGCAAAAGAAATACTGTTAATACCATCGTGGGCATAAGGTCTACGTTACTCCGCCCATGCTGTGCATCCTATACTTTGCAAATTTATTTGCAACTGTATAGTTATAAATACAAATACAATACAAATACAATACAGTCTCTGATAATATTGTATTGTCAAACCCACATGCATAAATAATTTTTGAGCAAATGAAATCTTGCTAGATATCAAAAAACGGTGGTGTAAACGATATAGATTTCGTTGTCGATTTTAACTCAAATCTACTAGATTTTGAGTTGGTGTTAATGTGCTATAAACCATCCTTTTATGATAGTATTTTCGTATGCTCTGGTTGTTGTATTTAATAAAATTTCCTTTTGTGTCTATTCCACCTCAAAATATAAAAAGTACTAAAAACTCCCTGCATGTTTTAGCGAAGACTAAATCCGTTACCACAAAAACCAACCAAAATACTTTGGGTGCTGCCAAGTTTGTTCGATGAGATTTTTATGCAACTAACGCTACAATTGCACACGCAACTAATGGCATTCAAATTTTATCAATGAAAAACAACTCGAAATACTCGAATCTCTTGCCACTCGCATTTCAGTTTACATTTGCCATTGCAATTTCATTTTTAAAATGTCCTCGAAGCGTATGCTTCAAGCAATTTGTTTACTTCTCGAATTTTGCCTCCATTTTGAATAGAGTTACCGAGTTCATCACAAGAACATACATTTGGGGAAACGATGAAAATTTATTTTTATAAATATTATTTTAATGAAACTGTTTTCTTTTTGCCTATTTCAAGAAATAAATCTATAAATAAAACATATGAGAAGCTCAAATTTGAAATTCTATTTTGCTATAATTAAGTTGATTTGCATTAAGTTCTTGACAGGGTAACATTGTTTATCATCTTGACATTCAGTGGCATGCAAATGAAAAATTTTCAATCGCATGCAAATTTTGCTGCCCCTGGAGCTGCCATTGCGAAAAATGTGAGTGTACTAGAGAAAATTTGTGAATGTATTGAGTTTTTCTAGCTGGCAGTGGCATGTGTAAACTCTAAGTAACGTAGTGTTTACACGTGCAGATGAAAGTTCGAAAAACCCCATACATTTAAACCTTTTTACTAACACACGCACAATCTCTGCACTTGCAACCAACAATTTCAGCAGGCAGTGATTTTTTGGCACTTACTGAAAGTCAAATGACAACTGAAATAACAGTGTTGCCCTACAACAAGTTTTGCGGATATTAACTGATTTTAATATAATGTTTTTGTCATATTTAAATTTTTCAAAACATATTTTTAAAATAATTTATATTTTTTTTATTGAAAATATATAAATTAAGCAGTCTTTGCCGTATTGAGTGAAAAAAAGTTAAAATTATTCTATTTCATTTATTTATATTATTCCTACCATTCATTTTCCCGAAAAATTAAATTATGGTTTTCTATTGTAATGCCGTTTTAGGAGCTGTTGTCTCTCCACTGACATTTTTAAAGTGAACTTCCATGTTATTCTTTAAATACTAATGCAACTTGCAAGAAAGTAGTGTATTTTTTCGACATTTTCGTTGATAATACGTACACAGGACTTCCATGCAAGTACTTGTACGTGTAAACGCAGTGTAAGACAAATCCCAATATAGTATACACGAGATTAGAGTGGCTCGAAAAACCAATTGTCACCACCTAGGATTAAAAATGTTAAACAAAATTTCAAAAATTATTTTTTTAGCCACGCCAACGAATACCGCCCTTTTAGAATTTTGTTCACTATGCCACCAGACGTTTTAAAATTCATATCTTGCTTATAAAAAGTTTTCTGTAAACAAAAATTTTCTATAGATAAAATTTTATAAAGAACTTCACTTTCCGAACAGAAAACCTTCAATAGTGAAATATTTTATACTGGGAAACTTTCAACTACTAAAAAATTTTCTATAAAGAAAATAAAAGAAAAATAAATTTTTACTAATGAAAAGTTTTCTATAGAAAAATTTAAAAAATAAACATAATTCTATAGAGGAAATTTCTACAATTGAAAAAATTTGTATAGAGAAAGTGAATAAGCCCACATATTTTCTATAGAAGAAATTTCTATAGAGACATTTTCTGGAAAAATATTAAAAACAGCGAAATATTTTCTATAGAGAAAGTTTTTGCTACGGAAAATTATCTATCTATACACGAATTAAAAAACTTTATATTTTATATAGAGTCAATTTCTACAAAAAAAAAATTCTATAGAGAAATTTTTAAATTAATAAAAAAAAATTTCTATACAGAAATTAAAAAATTTTTTATTTTATATCGAGTTAATTTCTACCAATGAAAAAATTTTCTATAGAGAAATTTAAAAGAAATAAGATATCTTCCATAGAGAAAATTTCTTGTAATGAAAAGGTTTCTATAGAAAAATTAAAAAAAAAGAATATTTTCTTTAGCAGAATGAATATATAGAGAAATTTAAAAAAACGAAATATTTTATACAGAGAAAATTTGCCCTAATAAAAAAATTTTCTGAGGAGAAACTTTTAAAATAATATTTTTAAACAGTTAAGTTTTTTATTCGCTATTTTTAGCTTCTACCACTTATACCAATAAAAATTATAAATAGCTTGTTTTCTATGCTTCCCAGCTATCTATATGTCGACATTTCATAGGAACTACCTTAATCATCAGTAGACTTTGGAAATTTTTGAAAGATATTCCCAAACATTCAACTTTATATCCCAACAATATAAATAAATTGTTGAGAATTTAAAAGAAAAATGCTTTAATAATACCTGTCAAAACACAAAAAACAAGCTTTTTCTGCTTTTCGATACTTTCAAAAAGCAAATCGTAGCAACCAACGGTTGTTCATTTGTTTGAAAGGTGTAAAGAAATGTTAGAGACGTTTATAAATGAAAAAGCTTGTTTTTTGTGTTTTGACGGGTATTATTATAGCATTTTTCTTTTTAAATTCTCAACAATTTATTTAGATTGTTGGGATATAAAGTTGAATGTTTGAGAATATCTTTCAAAAATTTCCAAAGTCTACTGATGAGTAGGGTAGTTCCTATGAAATGTCGACATATAGATAGCTGGGAAACATAGAAAACAAGCTATTTATAATTTTTATTAGTAATAATATTTTTATTTATTTATTTTTTTTATAGAGAACTGTTTCATATATTTATTTAATATTTGTATCACTGTATTTATTTTTCGTTAACTGTATGAGATAAGGGACTTAGAGAGATTAAACCAATTACGTCTTCAAAGAAATAATGTTTTCTTAATTTTCTTTTTGATATTTTGCAATTTGAGTGTAGGAAACGTCAATAAATTTGTATACTCATGCTTCAAACCAGTTATAAATATACTGTGGCAATAAAAAAAGAAACGTATCTATAAATCACAGTGGGATTTTCGGAAAATACCGAAAACAAGATATCAAAAGATTTTGTTTTTAATGAACAAATATTTATTTTCATTTGGCGATTGCATGAAGATTTTCAATATATCGCTCCTTTATTGCAACATAGTCATATCTCAAAAAATTAGCTTTTCGAGTTAACACTGCAGTATTGCAAACAGTACTACCTTTTATATTGTGCCAAAAATTTATTCATATTACTTTTAAACCGTTTGCTTTAGGAGATATTTTCTAAAAAAGATTTCTAAGACTTGTATGGAAACTAAAAATTTGAAATGTGTTTTTTTCGAAACAAGCTTTTTTTTAGATATGACTATGTTGCTATAAAGGAGCGATATTATTTTATGAGTTGTTGGCACAGTTTTCACATCAAACCATTATTACGGCTGTTGTAATGCTATTATAATTATTGAGTATTTTATGATTTTTTTTTTTTTTTCTTAACTTAAACCAGTTAAGTTTTCTGTTTTTACATGTCTGATTTTCCAAGTGTCATCACATTTAAAAAATAGTTCCTTTATATACTCGTATATACTTGTACATATGTATGTATGGTCATTTGTTATGATTATGTGCTTACCTTCAATTTCAATTTACGCATTATACGTGTCTCCTCCCAGCGATCCAGCTCGTCCCACTCTTTGCCGCGGCGTCGTAATAAATAATAACGATACATCACGATGGTAACGGCCACCATAAGCGCCAGACCACTGCCTACAGCGGCTCCCAAAACCGCTGAACTGACCATAACCATTTCAAGGAATTTACAACTCAACAGTCAATTAAATTTCAATTTTTTTTTCTTTCTCGCTGTTGGCAATTTTGTATTTCCGTTTGCGCTTAAATGTTATTTTACTTGTAGAGCTGACCACGTTTCAGCTACCTGGAGGGTGGTGACAGTGGGGTTGTGGGGATGTGGATAGGGATGGGTGAAGCAATTTTTAAACTTCAGCAAACACAATTATATTTTTAAATTATTATTAAATGTTTTCCCGTGGATTTTTATCGCTTGATTTTGTCAACGTGGAGTCTGCAAATGAAAATAAATAAAAAGTGATGAAATGATTTAAAGGAGACAGGAAATCAGAGTTTTTTTTCAATTTCACATTTAGTGATAGAATTTAATATTTTTATTTTTTATATTAATACAATTGAAAATATTGTTTAAGCTGTTAATGAATTTGATTTAGTTGAATAATTTGTGTGCTTGAAATTATTTTTGTTATTCTAGGTCTCTGGAGCCAATTTCAGCAGCGATGAATTTGTGTGCACTGAACGAACATTCAAAGTAAACATCCCCAAGAGACATTTCATTAAGAGTCAGAGTATTTTACTAAGCTAAACAAAAAACAAGTTTTTTTTAGCACACATCTCTACTTTTCTTTACACCCTTCAAGTTTTCTTGTGATTAGGCTCCTATGAAATGTCATCATATAGACAGCTAGGAAACATAGAAAACAAACAGTTTTGTAAATCATTAATCAGTGAACTTTTAGTTATCTACATATGTACGATATTAACTAAGTAGTTGTGAGTTCGAGTCCAACTTCACCGCATACGATATCGAATTAACCATCGTATCGAATAACATTACGATACACATATATTAAGGCAAACGATGCATATCAGATCGTAATTTAAAGAAAATGTAATAGATTGAAGACCATACGTTTCCTAAAAGTACGAATACAAAAAATAAATCTTTTAACATTTTTATATTATTGCAATACAATTTATACGATATCGTATGCCATGATACCGAAATGAAAAATTTCGATAATTTTGCTCGATATTGTATGCGGTGATTTGGCAAAAAAAAAAAAACAAGAAGTTTTGTTAAGTTTTGTTAAGAGCATTGAACAATAGAATGGAAGTGCGGATTTTACTTTTTAAAGAGTATGTCTTGCAGATGTCTACACTGTTCAAAACGGAGCCTAGTATTCTGCACCACACATTGCAGTAAACTTGATGCAATTGAGCTGGTTTCTCGACGAATATTTTCTTTTAAAGCCTCAAGATATTGGGGACTGTCATTATAAACCCTCTTTTTGAGGTAGCCCCATAAAAAAATTCATGGGAGTTAGATCGGGTGACCTCGGTGGCCATGGAATGTCTCCAAAGCGACTGATCAGTTTTTGGGAGAAATTTTACCGAAGCAAATTCATCGAAGCTCTGGCCATGTGTGCAGTCGCCTTATCCTGTGTGAAAAGAGCACGATGGATGTGCTCGCACGTTTGCCAAATCATGCGTCGATAATTTTCACCGTTGACATTTGCCGCCTAGCCTTGAGAATTCTCTACAAAACTGTCTAATTATCTCATGCGTGGATCATTAATGGTTTTTGATGTTTCAGTTTGGCTTGTTGACGTGGCGCTTTAAGTGAAAATGAGTCTCGTTACTCCAAAAATTTTTTTTGCTTTAATCAAAGTCACTTTCTTTTAGTTATTAAACGTTTTGAATTTTAAAAGGATGGATCTTCAGACTCCTTTTTAGAGTTTCATGAATAATCGCTCTTGAAAGTCCCAGTGAGGCTGCTCTTGTCTTTTTGAAATAATCGTATTTCAAAATATAAGGGCCGACGTTGAATGTGAACTACAAAAACGTCAAGTTTTTTCTGCTTTTTATTTGACATTTCTTAATTTCGGACTAATTCAATACGAACCATGGAAAGATGCACAATCAAGCAACGCAGTAAAGCAGGACTGCCCAAGCCCTATGCGCTTGGGCTGTGCTTTTTAATACACATAACTGCACTCAGCACTAGCAATGAAAAATACACACACAACTTTCTCTTAAATATTCTTTGTCGTTCTTCACTGTACACACACAAGAACAAAGCAACAATACTTTCCCATGCTTTGCTGGTAAACATTGACGCCAGCGATTATCAGTGTAAATTTTGTTTTTGTAAATATGTTTTGCTTTTTACAAGAAAAAATATTAAATAAAAGTAGTTTTTCCTTAAAACTTATTGGTGTTTGCTCTTCCATAAAGAACTTTTGGGCATCCCTGCATTAAAGTTATTTAGGCATATTATGAAAATGGACGTTCAAATCAAAGTGCATGAATTTTATCGTCCAAAGATGTGAAAAGGAGATGTGAAAACAATAGGGCATGTTCGTACAGCTGCGGAAAATTATGCTGCTGTTCGCGATCCACCTCAACTCGTCCTCGTGCCCAACAATTGCCCTCTTACACTCATCATTGATGAACATTACGCATGAAGACTAGCATTTACACGCTTACAAAGTGCAATTGAATCGAGAACTAAAGCCTCTTGACCATTCCACGTAACATCAATGGTCAGAATGGTGGCAAGAAGTGGCAACAGTAGGTGATCAAGTCTCGAAGAAAATATCTTCAGTGATGAAGCACATTTTCACCTCAGTGGAATATTCAATAAGCAGAATTACCGCATGATAATACAAGCGTGATTGTCGAAAAACCAATGCGCTCACAAAGAGTGAATATGTGGTGCGGTTTATGGGCTGGTAGCATCATCGGGACGTGTATTTTCCAAAATGAGACCGGTTAGGCAGTTACTGTGAATGGTGCCCGCTATCGTGAAAGGATCGAATTGGAAGATATGGATGTGGACAGCTAACGAAATAATGGCTCTTTTGCGCAACAAATTCAATGGACGTGTTATCTCACGTGGTGGCGATGCTGGTGATTTTACACCGTTGGACTTCTTTCTTTGGGGCCATTTAAAAGAAATGTTGCACATCGATAAGCCAACAACAATTCAAAAGCTAACGGATAATTCGGCACATTAATGGCATAAAACCTCAATTATGCCTCATCGTCATCGAAAGTTTGAACCATCGTCGTGTGCCGACGAAGTCGCGGCGGTCATTTGGATGATATTTTACCAATGAAAAATGATACGAAAATTAAAAATTTCGATTACTCTTGCATGATATCGTATGCGGTTATTTGGCCCCAGGCCCACCTTTTGTGAAACCACACACAATTTTCCATTTCATCTAATTCATCAAGTAATAGCGACTTTGGTTATCATAATTGACAACGAGAATAATCATAACCAAACTCGCTATAGTTTGATGAATACTAGTTGCTTTCGGTCCGCCTGCTACTCAAGATGTTCATGTATTGTGAATATGGTGATTTTACGTAGAAGTTCCATGAACCAATTTATAAATATTTTTATAAACCAATTTTTTATTGCTTGCTGAAATTTCCCATTTGAAAATTCAAAAATCTCTATCACTTTTTACTCGTACTCGCACTCGCACTCACATCGAAAAATGTTCAGCCGATGACTATTTGTTAATTTTAAAAGGTTTTTCCTTTCAAAATAGAATTTTTATTACGATTTATCTGTTTGTTTTTTACTGCATTACATTTACATTTAATATTTCACGTGCATATGAATTTTATATTCATTTTTTCTCCTTTTCTGTTGACTGCAGTCTGTTGGTGGCGCACTACCAGCGAAGGTAATTTTACACGGTTATTTTATTTTCTAATTTTTATTTCCAATATACGAGTATAATGTTTATTTTTAAATGCGTTTTTATTCTCGGTAGCTATAAAAACGTCCTCAGCATATAAAAAACTCAATTTAATTTTAACGTGCACATACTCGTACATAGAGGCTTATTTATTCTAAAAGTAAAAGAAATCAAAAAGGGGAAAAGAGTCATATAATCTAATAACTTGTTCAACGTTTGGTGAAAATAAAAAGGACATGTGATTCTCAATTAATTTTTCATGACAAAAAATAAAATTAGACTGTTCCTAACAAAAATACATAAAATAGTATTGAAACCCTGTTTGGGTGCTATGGTAACGACAGGTTTTTCTTCTATAGAGTGGGGCAGCTCAGGACTCCCAGAGTTCGCTACATAAATTTATATTTCTGATTAGAGAACAAAAAAAGCACGACACAATCATTTTTTAAAAAGAGTTTTTATTAAATAATTGTTTCTTTCGTCTGTAACCAACCGATTGCAGGGCCAACACAACTATACCTTAGTCCCCATAGTTCAATATATCGCTTTTGACCTCATACCCAGAGATGAGTGGGTAGTTAGAAGTAAAGCGTGGTTGGATGCTCACAACCTCAAGCTAGCCACGGAAAAGACGGAGTTGCTTATTGTCACAAGTAAGCACATTCCTTTAGAAGAGGACTTTCGAACACCTAGGCCTGAGGCTAAATTCCAGACTGACGTTCAGAACCCAGCTGGAACATGCTGCAACAAAAGCTGCTCAGGCGACACCTTCGCTTAGCAGATTGATGGCAAACATCGGCGGACCAAGATATAGCAAAAAGAAGCTGATAATGGCAACGATCCAGTCAATTTTGCTGTACGGTTGCGAAATCTGGGCAAATTCCTTGCTGGCAGAATTCTGTAATTCAATATGAGATGAATATAGACAGAAAATAATTTAATGGCTCGCTAGTTCAGTGGTTAAGGCAGCAGTTCACGATACGTCCGAATGGGTGCTGATGAGTAGTGTAGCGGCTATGAAACAGCTAGTTGTACCCCAGATAAAGATTTGATTATTATTTTTCTTGTCTTCTTCAATCAAAAATTATTGATCACAGCAAATTTGTATTGTAAAAATCCTTCTTAAGAAAGGAAAAACCTTGAACTAAAACCCGATGTAGAAATGTACAAACCAAAAATCTAATTTCAAAATTATAAAGTTCAGCAAGTGTTCAATAAATTAATACTGGAGGAAGATGTTGGCAACGGTACAGCGTACTGCTACGCTCAGAGTTGCTTCAGCATATCGCACAGTGTCAGAGCCGGCCGTCTTGCTCATAAGCGGGACTATCCCAATTGAACTCTTGGCCGAAGAGTGTAAAAAGCTGTGGGGAGAGCGAAGACAAACTGGCGAGGAAGCAACGCAACACTATGCGGAAGTGCAAGAAAGATGGAACAACAAATCACGTGGCAGATGGACAGCGAGATTGATTATCGATATAGACAAGTGGATAAACATCAAGCATGGTGAGATAGATTACTATATAACACAGATGCTTTCTGGACACGGGTATTTTCTGGAATACCTCTATAGAATGGGGAAGACAGATACATCGATCTGCCTTTATGCAGATGACTGCGTGGACGATGCGGAACATACATTCCTCAGATGTGACAGGCAAGAAAGACATGACTTAGAGGAGAATTTTGGTGAAATAACACCGGAAAATTTCGTTGAAATTATGATGGAAAATGAGAAGAAATAGAATCAAACAGCGACTTATATTGAGAAGATCCTACGAGACAAGAAGCAGGATATAGACGTGGGCATGTCACGTGCAATCAGGTAGGAACAAAGGAGAAGTCCCATCCTGAAGCAATGCAAAAGCGGTACAGGTGTGGTGACAACGCTCAAAGGTAGGGGTTTTAGTGGGTGCAAGCCCCACATACCGGATACTGTATGGTCACAGTATCTGATGATGCGTTAGGCATTTCCCCTGTCCTACCGAAAAAAAGAAAAAACAATATATACTAATTGTAAAGTTTATTGGCTGGATTTCTGTCACTGCTACACTTAATATTCGTGGGAACAGTTAGATATAATAATTGCTTATATTTGTGTTATTATAATATTATTGTGATATAATTTACAAACGTTGTTTTGTGACTTAATCATTCTTTCTTGCATTTAGTTTAGTTTTGGTTTTGGGTTTAACAAAATTTTTGATTTTATATAAATTGTTGGCTGGGATAAACACGTGTTGAATTACATAAATTTGTAAAGATTCTTGCCTTTTAAATGAAAAGTATTAAATTAATTTTAAAGGTGTTTGTCAAGATTTTAACAATCTCTAAAAGAAATACGATACTGTTAAAAATATACTTACAAGACAATTATTAAATTTTTCGAAATAAAAATTTAAAGAATTTAAAATTCTATTACATATAAGAACAAACACAAAAAATATCTGCTCAAATCATAAACTTGGGCAATGAGTTTTTATAAAAAAGCTGCATATTCACTCATATATAAATACAGTCGACTCGCGAAAACGTTAACATCCAGTTACGTGAGCATCCAAAAACACGAACACTTTTATTTTAACATTGACTACTCTAAAACGTGAACAAGTGCCGACGGCTCTAGAATTTGAACTATGCATTTTAAAGGAGCCAGCTAATAAAATTAAGCCATAACATGCTTTAGAAGCTCTTGATAAGGTGCTAAAATAAGCCCAAAGTGGACAAGTGAGTCAAAGTGAAACTACAGTCTTGTGAAACCTGAAAAAGAAAGAAGAAAACGCGGCGTTGTAGATACTTGATACTTGAAATTACCTCATTTCTGGTGTAGTTTACAAAGGTTTTTTAATAAGATATTTTTTAAGTTTCCTTCATACGCGATGGATTGAATTGTTTTGTTTTTTTTTTATCAATAAAAATGTTGAAAAACGTATTTAAGCTTATGTATTTTTTCCCTTTTATTTCATGTAGATTTAATTCAATATTAAGTCGGCACAAAGTTTCTACACTATAATAACTTTACATCAACTGAAATAAAATATTGCAGTAAATTTATTGAATAAAATTTGTTATATACATACATAGTCTATTAAAAGTTCATGTAAAAAATACAATCTATAACGTGAACAGTCTCGGTAAAAATTAGTTCACATTTTCGCGAGTCGACTGTATTTTATTTCTATTGTTACTTGTAATACAAGTATATTTTTTAATGGCCACGATCATGTATTACTGATGAATTAAGAAATAAATAAAAATAAAATCCCAATATAATCTTCCACAATACTCGTAATAATACAAATTTAAGGAAAATTCAAATGATCCTTCTAAAAAAGAAAAAATCCGTGTTTGCATTTCAGTCATATGACTGAATCACTTCAGCGCTTCACACCATTTTTAGACTTTCAGGGATCTTCAAACACTTCATGCGTTTCGTTTGGTCAATGCCATTTTTCTCATTTGATTGATTTGAATAAACAATAAAGACAAAACATCACACTCAAACATGTTGTCATGGTGCCTGTGTCAAACTTGTTCATGTGCTATAGGGTCAGTTTAAATTCAATATTTGTTTTCTTGTAGCGAAAAAATAATATTGTTTTACAATACATACATTTGTATATCCTTTTTCTTTTTAGGGCAATAATGTTTTGTGTATGTGCAAAATATTCGCATCGAATTTCATTACAAATCTTGTCTTGTTCTAAAGTGATGGAGAATTTATGCTGCCAATGCCATCTGAATGAGATTATTATCAATATGTTGGCTGGAAATGAGAAGTGATAAATGAAAGGGTTATTTTATTGCTGCTACACTAGTTATTTTATTTTCTTTGTGTGTAAATAGAAATCAAATGTCCTCGTAACGCGTCTTCGCAAGGAGTCTTTCGAATTTTGTCAGTTGTTAGCTGGCACATGGGTATAGCTGGGGAGTAGTTTTTGCCTTGGCGCAATCCAAGGTTCAGCACAGTGCTTTCTGGGGTAAAGAATGAAGGAATTTTCTCTGTATAACTTGGCAATCACAGCCTTGGAAAGGCAACGTTATGGCTGTGCAGAAACTTCCGAAACCATCTAATAGATCATCCTGACGTCGATCATAGCTTAACGTGCCTGACTCTTGACTAAAACGTTTTAGCTATGTGTTCAATCTGCACCCAAGCAGCAATCACAACCTTGGAAAGGAAACTTAATGGTTGTCTAGGGACTTGCTGATCAAAAGAGTCAGAGAGGTAGGGATACAAATTAAGGATAGTGTCAAATAAAACTCTAAGAAGTCCCATTATGACTTAGGTTGTACTGAGATGTCCCTCACAAGTGGTCAAGTGGTCGGGGATCACCACTCGCTCAGACGGTTCTGTTTTGCAGACCATCCTGATACTGCATTTTGGCTAAAACATTCTGACTGTGATTTGGACCTAAAATAGCAGGAGACGTTGTTAGTATTTCTTGATAATTATGGTGCATGCCGATTTTCGGGAAGCTAATTATAGGTTTCTAGGGGTTGTTGCCTTGCAATAGATGCCTGTAATGTAAGGTGCCACCAGTGGTGACAAAGCGGGTAGGTTTATTAATTAATTACTGATTACCTTTTTGAACCTCGGGACACCAACTCCCGAAGTCTAGCTTTTTTCTGACTCTCTGGGGCATTGCCTACAAGAAGGACCAGATCGGGCCTTCTTTGCTTCCGTGACTACAAACCTATGACAAAAATCTGAACCACACGGGGGCACTGGTGAGCCGTGAAATATTTAACCCCGTGGATATGGTTCATCGTCACATTAGGCTGTAATGACAAATCAATCACATCTGTGTGTTCAATCTTAAAATTGCAAAAAAATAGATCTTATTAGCATCTGATCTCTGTCTGTTCTTCAACTTCTTCAATCAAGTTCTCCTCCTAGAGGATTATACCGGACAATTCAAGTTCTAGGAAGCGAAGTCCTAACTTTGGTTGCACAGCGATTTGGGGAATCTTTACCAAATTTTATTTTTCCGGAATGACGGTCAGCCTGTAGCCAAGATATTCTTTCAGATAGCCCATCGTAGCGCTGATCATAGGCTGAAGTTCCTGCAGATTGGCTACAAGGTTAAGGTTGTTTGTTCAATCCTAAAATCATAGGAAATAATTCTCATTAGCAATTTTAGTTGTCTGTTCAATCGAGCTCTCCTTCCAGGCAAAAAGTTGTTTCTGGGTGTTGGAGATGCCGGATTTTTGAAGCATAGAAGAGTAAAGGTTTCGTAAATGTGCTGGTCAATCAAAACTCTAGGACGAGAAGTTATGAATTAGAGCCCGCGGAAATTTCCAAATATTTTACCAAACATTAATTAACCAAAAAATAGTAAAAACACAGTAAAAGTAACTTTTTTAAAAAATTTAATCGCTTTTAAGAATGGATAACAATTATATTTTTGTGTATATTGCTGTAAGCTGAAACTCATTTTTTCTCCCAACCAATATAAAAAATGTCACTAAGTAGCAAATTCGATAAAATATCGTTATAATTATATAGGACAACTATCGTAATAAATAAAAGGTGGCTGATTTGGTAGAGTACTCGACCAACAGCCTCGAGATCGCAGGTTCGATTCCTGGCTCAGACCCTGGGTGCTACTACAGACAAGCAAAAAAGCTTCACAGTATTTGTGAAAAAAAAACATATTAGCACTACTGATGTGACCAAGTTTAACTCATTTACATGAAGTTGCCTGCTGTCAGAGCCTGGTAAGCCATATAGGGGGAAGAGAGAGAGAGAGGGATGGGGAACGTCGTTACGCCGTTGAGAAGTTTTCCCGTGGAGTTGGCCCACTGTGAAAGAAGACCATTAGGCTATCCATCACTTTTTGAAGACATTTTTTGTATGTTAAAGTGTTACCAATTTATTAAAGTTTAGATTTTATTGTCTTTTTTTTCCGCCCTACCCCCCATTCACTGTTTGGTCCTTCATTGATTTATTTATATTATAGTCATTTGTTCGAACACATGTGTGCGAACATAATAAAACACACATTAACTAAAAAAAAAAAACTTTTATAATCGAAACACACATTTGTCTGTTGGAAGGAATAACTTTTGTGGTGTTAGAACAAAATTATATGGAGTGTAGAAAATAACATTTGTGCCCGACAAATTACATGTGTTTCAGTTATTATTGTTATTAGTACTTTGGCTTGGCTTGCCAAATTACATATGTATGTATGTATGTATGTATGTATGTATGTATGTATGTATGTATGTATGTATGTATGTATGTATGTATGTATGTATGTATGTATGTATGTATACTCGTATATGTGTTACAAACTTTTGAATTTTTGATGAATGAATAAAACATAATTATGTTATTTATTACAATAATAAGAGTCGTTTGTTTGCTCGTTAACTTTAAACGAGAAAATATATTTGAAAACAAAATAAAATTTTCTAAAATATTTTTTGTTTCTAAAGTTGATATTATTCTTGAAAATAATTTTTAATAAAACCTGTTAAGAAAGTTTAAACTTATTTCTTTAAACTAAATAAAAATGAACTTCTCTTACAAATTGTTCAAACTTTCATTGAAATAAATGTCAAAATCTTGCATGAACTAAAATTTTTATCTTGACATTTTACCTTTGAAAATGTGTCCTTTTCTTTCTTGCAAAAAAAAAAAAAACAGGACGAAAGCACGTTGTGGCATTGTTTTTACGAATGTTGGAATGTTTCTAAGAAAATCCTTAATAATCGTAAAATTAAAAGTGACACAATTGCACAAATTTTATTGCCAGTATTATATGTACAATGCAGAAATGCAGTAGAAAGAAAAATAAGTAAAATGAAGTTGTCGAGATTTATTAAAGTGCGTTTGCAGCAATTTCAACTTATCAGCTTTTCTTGTCACTTAACAAATATGCAGTAAAAAAAAGTAAAAATTATATCTGAAATAAAAATATAACATCGGAAAATTAAATTATTATACAGGGTGGTCCATTTAAATTACAAGATATTAAGTGTAAATAAAAGTTTTCAGAGAATTATCTTAATATATTTTATTATGATAAAAGAATCTGTGGCAATTATGTGTAAAATAAAATATCTTTCAAATGCTCGCCACGGCTTCTTTGGCATAGCTCTATCCGATGGTCCACATTGTCAATGGCTCTGAGATTATTTATTTAACTCTTGTCTTGGCTATCCTCAAAGAAAGGAGACCAATGAAGCCACGACGTGAGCCGAATTCTCGCGAATAAGATTCCTTGTTTCGTTGGGTCTGTGGCAAGTAGCACGACCCTGTCGGAAGCAAATATCGGCCCAGCTTTATATCTTCGAAGTAAATAAGAAGTAAGTTATCATCTCACGATAGCGAACAATATTCACGGTAACTGTTTGGCCTACCTAATATTTGAAAAAGAGCGGTCCGACGATGCCGCTGGCCCATAAAACGTATCAAAACGCTTACACGGGTTGCAATTCTCAGATTATGACCACGCGAAGTCCGTTATCTACTAGCGATAGCATCCATTATTCATGATAACTACTTGCCTAACTTCATTTTCGTACAAATACAGTCCGATGATGCACAATGGCATGAACTTTGCGTTCTCTCAAATATACAAGTCATCAACGTGCGAATCGTCTACATAAGCCACAGAAATTCATAATTATCCAACTGTAGTCCACGTTGTCACTCGGAGAGCAGGTTTTGCCTTGGCGTATTCCTAACCAGGGTACTCTGTCCAGGTCAAGTACGGTCTGATGATGCAAAGTGGCATTTACTTTGTAGTCTCTCATACACATACGTCATCAGCGTCTGAATCATCTACTTAAGTCATCAGAAGTTCATAACTATCCAACTGTAGTCCAAGTTCCTCCCAGGGAGCAGGTTTTGCCTGAGCGTATTCCCAACCAGGGCACAATGCTTTCTGAGCTTTATAGGACAAGAGGACTGTCATTTGTTGTAGTAAATCGAACTCTAGGAATTCCCAGCACGGCTTACGTTGTCAGCCGCCTTTTACTAAGGGGCGTTCTGACTATAGCTTAGACCTAAAACCGCAGTGAAGAACTATTAGTATTCCCTAATAATTATAGAGCATGCCGATTAAGGAGGACTAATTATAGTTGTCTTGCATAAATACCTGTAATGTAAAGAGCCAGAAGTGTTGGCGCAACGGGTTAGTTGGCGAAGGTCTTATATTCGTTATGGATTTCTGAGCCTCTTCTCGCGGAGATTACGCATTCTCTAAATTTCTGGGGAATTGCATATAGGAAGGATAAGCAGGTCCGTTCTCCTTAGCAAGGGGTTTGTTGATATGGCTACAAACATATGACAAGACATTGCAATCAGTGTGAGCCTTGCTAGCCACATGAGGATCGCTGATGAAACGTGAGAATTGGTACACCAGTGGACTAGTCAAGGCAGAAGTTGGCGCAAATCAATTAGACAGATGTAGCGCACTTCGTTGAATGTGATGGACACGGTACACTGTAATTCAAATTATCGCCTGGTCAGGCTGAAGACCTTGGAAGATGATATAGGTAGACTGTACCCCAAAAAAATATAAGATGGCGGCGAAAGTAGTGCACTAATGTTCGACAATATCTGACATAAGACTAAGTACAACAGATTTTAGTGTGTTGAATATGTATGGTAACGAGGGCCTAACAAAGAAGCCGTCAAAAGAATTAAGACCGATAACTGCCAGTAATCACTCAAGTGTGGGACAAACAATGCGGACAACAAGAGCGGCTTCGATTGTATGTACAATCTTAATATTTGGTTACTGAGGTACGAAGAGTTAAGAAGTAGAAGTAAGACATGGTGGCATCTACTGCACTACCACGGGCTTTAATATATTCCCTTAAATGGTCTCGCTCTGCTAAAATGATACATTCCCATCCCATTCATATAAATATTCCAAATCAGGGTGAATAGTCTTTCGTTCTTTGAGGTTGCGTTAGAACCTGTATCTTTGTATAGCTTTTCAGAGAGCTAATTTAGCGAACCTAGTCTTCAAGAATATTTAAGTTTTTAAAAATTTGCTGCACTTGATATGTAAATATTACACTTTAGTTTAACATTTTCTTTTTTTCACATTTCTATGCTATAAAGCAGATACAATTTATTTTTTTACTTTGAGTGTCAATCTATAGTGTCCTTTGTCTTCTTGCATTTATTTATCAAATGCTTCTAAACAAAACAGTTGGTGGCGATTTTACTATTAAACACTGTTTGCTTAAGTCATTATAAAAGTCTTCGTTCTCTTTGTCATTTTTAATCCTTTTCATGAAGGCACTTAAGCTTAGTACGAGTATTAAGTGTAAATTTTGTCTGCCAACATTTCTTTTTATTTGCCACCTCGAACTCAGTCGGTTTTTCTAATAAATTTTGTTTATTTTGTTTGGGTTTATCCTCCTCGCAATCTCATTAGAGCACCATCAACACATCAACAATATTTAATTTGTGAAAAGTAAATTTCGTTCAACTTGATGGTTGTTTTGCCATCCTCATCCCAGTTATTAGCGCAGTTTGCTTGTCTTTGAGCACATACATACGTTATGTGTTCAGTAACACAAGGATAACGCAGCCTTGAAAATTCTGACTTTGGCAGTTTGCTAATAAGGAAACTTGTATCTTGTCATGAGCACTTTGAACAATTCTTTGTAACGTTAAATATGTTTAAATAGTTTTAAACTTTGTATTTTATTTACAAATAAGTAGTCCGTGGGTCCTTTTTTACAAGAGAATTCATTTTTTAAAAACTTTTCCGGCCAATTCCATTCATATAGAGTTTTCAAACCTCTATTAATTGTCTAATGTTGCTAACGATTTTCTTATGCAGAGCGTTAGAAACTACATTTTGTTTTACATTATTTTTGTATTTTTATACGGCTTTGAGAAAGCTAACCTGACCACCCAGCGATACCGCATGGGCTGCCAGATATATTGGATTACGAGGTTAAGGGTCTAGATTATTTTAGCCGGCTCTCGGGTTGGCTTGTATCTATAAAAGTGGGAAACTTGTAGCTCTTACAGTCTACATATACATATATCACCCTAAGGCAATGCAGCGGGCCAAGAAAGGACCCAAGTGATCTCGTTCTCCAGAAACTCACAGCCTGTGCTACTTAGCATAACTTTGTGGGCTATCTTCATTCCAAATGCGACAATTCTGCTAATTTACATACCCATGCAATATTTAGTAGATGGATGAAGGAAATCTTACCATATAAATGGGAAATGTACTCAGCATGAGAGAAATCCAAATACGATAATTTGACAACTATCTTGTTCCCTTTATGCCACCGTTTTTTCTAACTCTCGAAACACTTCAGCAATGCACTCTTTCATATCGCTAACAGCTTTTGTTTAGATTTTTCTTTTATCTCCTCAATCCTAGCAAAACGCTTTCCTTTCATCGGTGTCTTCACCGATCGGTGTTTGGGAAAAGGAAAAAGTCAGCGAGGGCTAAGTCCGGTGAATACGGTGGTTGAGGCGTGAAAACGGTTTTGGTTTTTGGACAAAAACTCACGTACAAGCATCAATATGTGAGCTGGTGCGTTATCATGGTTGTTTTTTCCACAATCCTGCGCGTTTCTGATGAATTGCTTCGCGCAAACGGCGCATAACTTCAAGGTAGTATTCATTATTGTCCGTACGGCCTTGTAGCAAGAATTAATGATGCACTACGCCATTGAAGTCGAAGAAAACAGTGAGCAAAACCTTCACATTTGACCGAACTTGACGTGCTTTTTTCGATCTTGGCTCATCTGGACGGTTCCCTTGAGATGATTGGGCTGTGGTTTCAATGTCATAGCCATACAATCATGATTCTACACCATCAATGACTTTTTGTGGAAATCTGGATCGTCGTTGACGATGCTCAACAGCTCCTGAGCGATGTCCATGCGACATTGTTTTTAGCAATTTTGGAACAATCTTCGCTGCTGCATGTTTCATGCCTAAAACATCCGTAAAAATTACCGGAAGATATGCCAACATCATCAGCAACTATCTCTGATAGTGATTCTCGACGATTATCCAAAATCAATTTCTTCACAGCTTCAATGTTTTCATCGGTTGTTGACGTGCAGGGGCGACCAGGACGAATATCGTCATTGACATCTTCTCGGCCTTCCTTAAACCGGTTATACCACAACTGAGCTTGTGTTCTGCTCATAGTAGACTCATCAAACGCCACAGTCAACGTTTCAAATGTAATTGTGCAGTTAGTTGCATTTTTTACACAAAACTTAATACAGTTTCTTTGAGTCATTTTTTCGAATAGTAAATCGAAAACAAACTGACAATCCAAAATAGCTGAAATTGCTAACATAAGTATATAACAGGCATGTGTACTAAAAGGCTGCACAGAGTGTTCTAAAGAACACTGTTCACTACTGTGCAGTAGTTCCAAGCACTGTATTTTAAAACAGCTATTAAAACAAAACAAAGAAGATACAGAACACTTAGAAACAGAACAAACACTTCATAGTTTTAAAACGCCTTCACGACAGTGCTTGACTGTACTTGAATTCTGTTTCATAGCAAAATTCAATACAAAACACAATAAAGCAAATAAGCGATGAGTCACAGCAAGTACATTGGCATTTGAGAATACTGCGTCTTAAATATTTGTGCTTAATACAAAGACAAAAACCACGAACAACAACAACACACACGCATGAGCATACTGTACATACAGCATTTGTACAATAATACAAAGGCAAAAACCATAAACAACAACAACAAATTTTATAAACAAAACTGAAGTAGAACATTGCTTCAATGCTTGAATTTCTGCTTCAATTTTGTTCTATTTCATTTGGTTCTACTTATGTTTGGTTCTGTTTGTTCTAAATGCTTAAGCGGCCCATACACGTTTCAATTGAGTTGTGAATTAACTCTTTCAACTCAATTGATTATTGCCCACACACTTCATAAACTGAATTGAAAGATTTGCATTCAACTATTAAATTCAATGAAATCATAGACAATTTTAAAAAATATAACATTCTCTTTGCAAAAACACTACAAATATAAATTTTGAGACCTGATCAAGAGACTCGAACACACACGATATAATCGAATTGAAAGACTTGCAAGTCAACTTGAAAAAATCAAAACACTTTAATTTTTCTTCAACCAACTCGCCAACTGCCAAACTAATCAACTGACAAAGTCATATACGATTTGATTTGGACAACAACCGACTCAGTTGCCAACTGAGTTGAAACGTGTATGGGGTGTTTTATAAGACTGTATTCGTGTATGTGTTTAGAACGTTTCGGCAAGGAAGTGTTTGTTTTGAAATGTGAAAGAAGACGATGGATAGTACTTGAAAATACTACAATGTTTTGTAAGAAGTTTTTATTGTGCTTGAGCAGCCCTCTAATGTGTACCAACCAACATAACAGAAAAAAATACGAAAATCGACTATAGGTAACTCACGAAATTTGAAAAAACGGTTAATTTTTAATCAGACCATGTATATACTCGTATTGATTATATCAATTAAAAAGAAACTTTTGGTGAATATTAAGTTTTTGTATGTATAGGAACCATCCTAATGATTGCAGATAGAAGCTAAGTATGTTCTACACAAGTGTTGGGTATACAAAAATATTGGCTGCCGGTCATACATTTGGCATCTTTAGGAGCCCTCTGCGGCTAGTTAGAGCGATTGACCCTAACATGTTAAAAACTAATATTTTGTATAGGAGTCCTCTTAAGGAAGGCAGTTAGGGGCTAGATATGTTCACAAGAAATGTAGGGAGATAAATATTAGTGAGGGTCGGTCTTACATTTGACCCCCTAAGAGTGACTCAGGGGCAGTTACAAAGTTTTTTTGTGGATTTTCTGCTGTTTTGCTATACCTTTGAATCCCATGTGAAGCCATTCACCTCCATCCTACCGTCCAAGCATTTTTTTTTTTTTTACCAAATCCCACAAGCTAAGAAGTTTTAGCAAATCCAAATCTAACAATCGTGCACTAATTCACCCCTAGTGATATCTTCCCATCTTCCCATCTTCCCTTAGCAGTTAGCAGCATAATTGTAAAATTTAATCTTAAAAATTATTTTAAAAATTACTTTAAATTTTAAAAGTGTGCAAAAATTTTGCCTACAAATACGTACAACTCTTTTCGCAATATCCCTAAACAAATTTATTGTATATTTAAGTCGTTAATCATAAATTAAATGTTTTGCCAACCCAGCATTATTTTCCACTCAAACAAGCAGCTGATTTATTTATTAAATTTCAGGCAATTTCGGATGTGTTGTATGAGAAGACTTTGGGAAAGACATTTGCATTTTCATTATGAAGACTTCGTAACAAAAGTCTAAGCACTTAATTATATGTATGTATATTAAACAAACGCCCTATAAGTATGCTTTACATTTAATAAAGTACATTGCTCCTAAATTTATGTGCACAAAATATTTGTTTTGAATTTTTCTCACATAAAAGCATTATTTGTGCAACATTGTCTTCGTTTATTCTAACAAGCACAGAAATTTGCATATTTTCTTTTTCTTAGATGGGTGTGTTTTTGCATATTTTTAAATGCGAATATCTGTTTTTGTTTAGACAAAATGATTTTGAAAGTGAATCGTTTTGCTACGCAGCGCATTAAGTGACAAAAATTACAACAACGAAAAAATCAATAAATTGCGCAAATTGAGACACTGATTGTCTGGTTAAAATTTATTTAACTTTATTCCCATGTTTTCTTTTTAATCCAATTTAGTTTATATCGTTCTTGAATCTCTAGGTAAACCTGGAATTTGGTTAAATCGCTGTTGGTAAGAATAATATATTATCATAAACATTTGCTGTAGAAAAACAAACTGTGTTTTATTAGGTTACTTATACTTTAATAGGTAAAAACTTAACATTTTTGTTTTGTAAGTGATTTAAATCATAAATTTTTCCCATTTTCTTGGTGACATAAAACATAATATTGGAAGTGCGTTTTAGCAGACAGACTTTTGAATTGATCTATATAATATTGCGCTACTAACATGTTAATGAATTTACAATACTTATTTTGTACAATGTTATTTTTATCAGTTTGAGTCCACCAAACCTGCCAAGAAAGTTTTGATTTGAATTCGAATTCAGTTCAACTTCAGTTGCCTAGTAGTATCTGTTTTTAACTGGTGCATAAATAATTACGTGATACAAATAATCAATAAAAACTTTATAAATAGCAAACATAGAAAACAAATGTTTCCCAGCTATGTTGACATTTCATAGGAACTACCCTAATCATCAGTAGACTTTGGAAATTTTTGAAAGATATTCTCAAACATTCAACTTTATATCCCAACAATCTAAGTAAATTGTTGAGAATTTAAAAAGAAAAATGCTCTCATAATACCCGTCAAAACACAAAAACAAGCCTTTTCACGTCTCTAGGTTGCTATGATTTGTTTTTTGGTATCAATGTTAGAAGCTAATTCTATCGATTAAAAAACTCCATTGTTTGATACAAATAATCTTATTTTAATTTTATTTTAATAAAAACAAAGCTTTTCGCATTCGTATTAAAATCGGTTAAACAAAACTAACAATCAATCGCATTAAGATTTTTGTTTTATCTGTATCACCCTGTCAATATAGTGATTGGACTTTCATTGACAAGAACTCTGCAAACGTTCGTACACATTTGAAACGGCCAGGGGATATACATTTGTGGCTAAAATAAAATTTTTTCTTATGAGTCGATACATTCTTTCCTACGTTTTTTACACTATATTGCCTTTCAGCTCAAAAGTGGATCAGAAATAGGAGCTTTCGCCATTCAAAATACTTGCCAACGTTAAGGTTCGAAATCGTGAAACAGGCTCTTATTTTCTTTAAAATACGATCGTCAAAACTTTATTGTTTTGAAAAGCTTCTGGCAATGCCACTCTTAGTACGAAAACGTTAATGAGTGTGAGTGAATAAATACTTAAGGTAAATGTATGAATGCAAATTCTCACATACAAATTTTAGTTTCGCTGTTAAAAAGTAGTACGATTACGATTGTCGAATGTGGCAAAAATAATTGAGAAACCAAATCAAAGCAGCAACCGCAGTGGAAAACATACAATACGCGATGGCCAGTCGCACCGCAACTTGATTTAAGACGGCTGTACTTAGATCATTTAAAAGGTACCGGTTGCAGATCTCTGAACAATTATTCTGGCACAAAAAAGGCAATATGATGAGGAGGCACATTTTAATGTTTTTGCTTTAGAGTACCACTGTACAATAGATGAACCAAGAAGTTTTCACACACAATGGATTAACAGTAACATTAAAAGATATACTAGTACCATATATACCACAAATTATGAACACAGTTTTGTTAAAATATTTGCAACACAGAATACCAATAACATAATCTTTTACAACTTATACATACATATATGAATGTATGTATGTAAGTGTGTATTTTTTTTTTTTTTTTGTATCTTTATTCTTCCATAAAGATTTTAAAAATAGTAGAAAAGAACAGAATTTGGAAGTTCATGTTATGTGTTATGCATTGAGATTTCTGTGAAATGGGTTTTCAAATGGATTTCCTTTTGACAAAAATTTTCGATAAGATAAAGGGAATAATGAAACGCAATAAAATATATAGGCAAGTAAGACACTAATATATACACACATTTATTTATTGTATATTCATTAAGGTGTAACTTTTTAACATATTTTATAAACGGGACAGTATAGTCGAACATGTTTTGATAAAATGTGAAGAAATACGTACGCTTCTAATGCCTCCCCCCGCCTGGGGAGCAAGTTTTGCCCTGGTGTACACCTAGCCAGAGCACTCAGCTTTCTGGGGCACTCTGCTTTCTGCTCTTTAATCGACACATGTATAATCAACAAGCACCTAAATAAAAAATTAATTTTTTAATAAAACTACCCCTTGAAAAAAAAAAATTGAGCGAAACCTTGGATGAAAAATAAGACGAAATAATTTTATATTATTTTATTTTATTTTATTTTTTTTTATTTTATTTTACTTTATTTTATTTTATTTTATTTTATTTTATTTTATTTTATTTTATTTTATTTTATTTTATTTTATTTTATTTTATTTTATTTTATTTTATTTTATTTTATTTTATTTTATTTTATTTTATTTTATTTTATTTTATTTTATTTTATTTTATTTTATTTTATTTTATTTTATTTTATTTTATTTTATTTTATTTTATTTTATTTTATTTTATTTTATTTTATTTTATTTTATTTTATTTTATTTTATTTTATTTTATTTTATTTTATTTTATTTTATTTTATTTTATTTTATTTTATTTTATTTTATTTTATTTTATTTTATTTTATTTTTTTATATTTTATTTCATTTTATTTAATTTTATTTTACTTTATTTTATTTTATTTTATTTTATTTTATTTTATTTTATTTTATTTTATTTTATTTTATTTTATTTTATTTTATTTTATTTTATTTTATTTTATTTTATTTTATTTTATTTTATTTTATTTTATTTTATTTTATTTTATTTTATTTTATTTTATTTTATTTTATTTTATTTTATTTTATTTTATTTTATTTTATTTTATTTTATTTTATTTTATTTTATTTTATTTTATTTTATTTTATTTTATTTTGTTTGTTTTGGAATGTCCATAATTAGCCCATGGAAAAGCCACTATTTAAAAAAAAATAACAATAAAATGTAATCATAAATACTTTAACTTAATAGAAATTTTTTGTTGTTACAAAATTTTTGAAAATCATATTTTCCTTTAACAAAGCAACTTTGTTCACTTTTTTTATTTATTTTTTAAATAATTCATTTTGTAAATAAAAAACATATGTATCTATAACAAGACCTCAGCGCCTTAAAGGCATTTGTTGAGGAAAGCTGGCAAATAATTTGAGCAATAATATTTACAAAATTTTAAATATAATAGTGAAAGGGCAAAGTAAGCAGCATGCGGCAACGGGCGGCAACAATGTGACCCATTTACTAAAATTAGTTTTTTCATAAAAATATTCGTACAAAAATTTCAACATATTGAATTTAATTTAATTTGACAATGCCGTTAATGGCGGCCGAGCGGCAAAGTTGAATTCAATTTAACTTTTTCTTCTGCCGCTTTAATTTGTCAAACCAAAAATTAAAGGAAAAAAAAAACGTAGAGAAAATAGAAGAAAAACAATTAATTTTCTTAATTTTTGGTTTTAAAAATTTTTTAGAACTAAATTTATTTATTTGTTTTTGCGTTAAAAAAATCTAAATATTTTTTTGTTTAAATTTCAGCATATACATTTTTACTTCAATTAGCCGCGTTCATTTGCCTACATCAAACAAATTCAAGCGGCATATACAACAGTTGGTTGCCGCCCGTTGCCGCATGCCGCTTACATTGGCCTTTCACTATAAGAGTTATAAGCTAAGGTTAAGTTTATGTATATATAAGTTTATCAATTCAAGAGATCATAATAATTATTAATTAACTGATTTTAGATTTTAAATGATATACGATTTCAAAGAGTTTTTGAAAAGAGAAGTTCTGTTCAAGGATTTATTTCAAAGTGTGAGGCAAGTTATTGTATTCGCTTGTACCCACATACTCCACGAGCTGCTTGGTTACTTCGAGTCTACATCTGGCAAACATTTAATTACTTAATTAATAATTTGCTGATTATATATAAAACTGTATTGTGTGGTGTCCGAGATTATATACACATTTATACATATATATCATTATCATTTGCAGTTTGTAGACACCATGTATCGGCAAAATTGTATTAAACTGTACTGTAATACTATATAGCATAACTGTTAGGTAGGTGTTGGGGAGATTCGCTACTATTTTCAAAGCCTTGTTTTGTAGGCGCTGCAGAGATTTCAGTTCATTGGCTTTTTTCCAACCAGACACAATTGCTAAATAGTTAAAGTGACTCTGTATTAAGGCATTGTTGATCATTAATTTTGTACTACGATTAAATTTATTCTTGAATTTATAGAGAAGACCAAGGACTTCGTAGTAATATTCAAAGAATTAGGTTACCGCCCTAATGTACATGTATATAAGAACATATAGCAAAACATTTGCATATACATATACTTACATACATAGAAAACTGCTAAAACAAATGGACGCTGAACACTGAAGAACTCTTATCAGTCTGTCATTAGATAAAATCAAAATAATGTTGATGAACGAAACTTTTATCGACAATTCTCGCTAAATCTGGCTAACGTATAACAAACATTTGTACAAGTATATGTATATATACATGTACATGTATATATACAAACAATAGATAAATATTTACACATACATACATACATAAAACACAAACATTTACATAAGTACATATACATACATACTCATTTACATATAACTGATTTGCAAAACATAATTTGTAGGTTTCTCGCTCTCCCCCCATCCTCATTGCGACATATGGCAACATATTGTTGTAAACTTTTCACTCAAATTGTAATCAAAATTCATTAATCCGGTTTCCACACTTCTTACAACCGATTTAAATACTCTACACCAGCGCTGTTTTGTTTAAACATTTGCGGACATATTTTCTTTTTCCAATCACAAAATCACTTTAGTAAATTAAAATTTAAATAAATTGTAGCCATCTGTGTTTGTTAATATCATATACATATACATACCAGTATGTATGTATGTATATATGTATGTACCTGTCGGATATTTGCTCGTCACCCGCCAAAGAGTGAGCAGATTTTTTCAAGTGCATTTATTAGCTTTTAACAGCAAAACGATTTACTCGTAAATGTTTTTCTGGAATGATTTGTAATTAATTTGACTTTTTTTCTCACTGCTGGGACTAATTAATCAAACTGTTTTATGAAAATTTTGGTCCCATTAATTTTTACATAATCAGGCGCAAACTTTTCATTTCATTTTCTTTTTATTTTTATTAAGAACATTTATTTTATAACTGCTGCCTTTAAAAAAAACACAAGAGCAGTAAATTAAGCGAGCGAATGGCTGTTTTGCGGACTGTAAGCTGCTCATCAGCGTCCAATTTATAAATACAGTTAAACTTCAATGTAGGGAAGCTGAATCTGAATCTGATCGAAAGTGACTATTACAACCAATCATTCGTTTTATATAAGTAAAGGATGTTCCAAAACTAGCGCAAGATTTGAGCAAAGCAGCGTTGTAACAATTCGACAGCAGGCAGATTGGGGCTAGTAAAAATGCAGAGTTACACGATATAACAGGGTCTATCTACTCATTATTGAATAATATCTCAAAAATAATGGAAGCTTGGATGCTGATTTATCGAGCAAAATCAGGCTAAGCGAGGAATCATATCGCACCCTAAATGCGAAACTGTTACAAATCAAAATACTGTTTATGTAAGAATGATTGTAATGTTTTAAGAAAATATTCAGCCATGTTGCGAGAACGTGCGTTCTGAAACCGCAATGCGTTTTGAAAAACGCTTAATTGATTTTTAGGTGTTCTGAGGAACGCGCGTTTTACTGGCGTTTCGGAGTTTTTTCCGAAAAAATATAACATGTGTTTTACATACGTATATATGTATGTGGTAGAAATATAAAACGAAAAAAAATTTTACAACAAATAGAAAATTTTTTCAATTTAGTTTTCTTAATGAAAATGTGTAAAATTCTTTAAACTTTTTATTGAAATAAAAAGAAAACATATTAAATTTTAATAGTGAAAAATTTTATTGCCTTTTGTAAGTTCAGTTTTAGCAAATTCAATCAGTTCACTTCAATATACACATGCGAGTTGAAGTCGCCAATTTTAAGCGATATGCGTTTTCCAGAACACCTATTTGGCGATTTCAAATCGCAAAACCATATTTCTTGAGCTATACGTTTCTCAGAACACCTATTTAGCGTTTTCAAATTGAAACAAAAAAAATTAATATAAATACTAAGATGGCCATATTAAAAGTAAACCTATATAAATCCCATCCGAAAGAGGGATTTTTGAACAAATTATCTCAGGTACTTTATATTTTGAGAACATTTTCATAAATTGTTTACTACATGGATTAATATATATACATATATAAAAAGTATGATTTCGTGAAAAATATTTTTTTTAGATAAGAAACCTGGCCACCTGATACTGTTTTGTTCGTCGTTCGCTGACGAAACAATTAGAAATAAATCTATTTCAATTTTCGCTGAGTATAACGAATTTCGACCAACGCCATGATTGTGTGCATTTTCATATTATTTTTGGCGGCGAATATTCGCGACCAAATATTCGTCGTTCGTCGTAGTTGTGTGCCTAGCATTAAACTGAATTCAACATTGCCGCTCGGCCGCCTTTAACGGCATTGCCAAATTAAATTAAATTCAATATGTTGAAATTTATGTACGAATATTTTTATAAAAAATATAATTTTTTGTAAATGGGCCGCTTATATTGGCCTTTCACTATAAGTGCGGACGCGAAAACTGCTTCTACTTTTGTCACGTTCGACCCACTACTTATTTTTACATTTTTTGTTTTATTCGGGATTCTATTTTCTTTAAAACTTTAATATAAATTACAGGGTTCGCTATTAGCCACAATTTAAAATTAAGTCGAACTTGAAATTATTTTGAATTTTTTTGATTTCTAGCTTTCAACACATACGAATGGCACGTTCAACACCAGAGACTTACCCATATACGAATATCATAATACAAACCAAATTTTTGGCAAGCATGACGTTTTTTTTTTTTTTATTTTATATAAAAATTTCTTTAATTATTTATTTTTTTCAAGATGTCATCTTGCTTAGGAAGATTTTTTCAGGAATTAAAAAATATATATATAATCAATATTTCAATATATTTTTTTTATTTCCTAAAGAAGTCTTTGAAAGTAAACAGAAATATTACATTTGAATTTTTTTTAAATAATCAGAAAACTAGTAAAGAAAACTTGTATATATAATGAATGTTATAACTTTTAGCAAACTCTAATATTTTTCCATTTTGACATAATTTGCTAAATATTTTTTATTTAAAAAAATTCTTTTCAATGTTTCTCAGCTGTCTATATGTCGACATTTCATACCCTAATCATCAGTAGACTTTGGAAATTTTTGAAAGATATTCTCAAACATTCAACTTTATATCCCAACAATCTAAATAAATTGTTGAGAAAAGAAAAATGCTCTAATAATACCTGTCAAAACACAAAAAACAAGCTTTTTCATTTATACACGTCTCTAACATTTCTTTACACCTTTCAAACAAATGAACAACCGTTGGTTGCTACGATTTGCTTTTTGAAAGTATCGAAAAGCAGAGAACAAATATTCAAACAATTAAGTTTTTATTCGCTATTCTAGCCTCTAACATTTATACCAATAAAAAATTATAAATAGCTTGTTTTCTATGTTTCCCAGCTATCTATATGTCGACATTTCATAGGAACTTATCTAAATAAATTGTTGAGAATTTAAAACGAAAAATGCTCTAATAATACCTGTCAAAACACAAACAGTTGAATGTTTGAGAATATCTTTCAAAAACTTCCAAAGTCCACTGATGATTAGGGTAGTTCCTATGAAATGTCGACATATAGATAGAAAACAAGCTATTTATAATTTTTTATTGGTATAAATGTTAGAGACTAGAATAGCGAATAAAAACTTAATTGTTTGAATTTTTTATTTTATATTAACTATAATTTTCATTCACTTCAAATGTTGCTTAGAGAAGACGGGCGAACGAGCGACTTGTATGAAAAACAATTAATTTTATGACTACCTCTTATATAAATTTTTTTTGACGTGTTGCTCGTCTGTGTTCTGTAAACAGCACAATTTTCCTCCAAATATTAACATAAGTTTTATTTCTTTCTTGTAAATTGTCCAAATTATATGGAAATCAATACGATGAAAAAATGTGAATGGCACACGCTCAGAAACGAAATCTAATATTTACTTTAACACATATTGATTACATTCCCCTTATAAATTATTTTTCTATCTTCTATTACTTAAAACGATTTGAAACTCCTCGTGTCATAATTGTCTAGTGGCACGTAACGGGGCTACAACAGAACTTACCAAGACGATGTACAACCTCTAAAGGAAAGTCACGTAAATTGTCCAAGCAATCAGCAAAATAAAAACAAAATAAATAATAGAAAATAAAACGAATTACAATAAAATACTCGTACAAAAACAAATAAATATAAAAAAGAAATCAAACATCAATTAGAAATATTATAAATGCAGCAATTTAATGGAAAATTGCTTAAAAATTCAAATTGGAAAAGTCCGTGCGCAGCACTCTAGAGCGAATGATTGATGAAAGGAAATTCTAGTGGTTGAGGTTAAAGAAATCATAAATAGAAAATAAATTAAAATAATTGGTATGTTAATAAAATTGAAACTAAACGGTCGTAAAGCCACAATCCATAACCTGTTAAAGTAACTAATGATATTTATTATGGGAAAAATTAATTACAATTAAAATGAGAATTCGGAAAACAGATAAGTATTAAAGGTAATTTTTTAAGTGTGCAAATTTGTGTTTTTATTCTTTTGAATCTTTAATATTTAATGTTGAATAGATAAGTTTTGGCTTGAGATCCTTTTTACTAAATTAAAGAAATAAAAGGAAGAAAATAACAATAAATTTAATTAAAATAAAATTTTCTCTCATATTTCGGCCAACCTTCTGATCATCCTCAGGGAGTTATTTAAACTAGTTTGCAGTGGCGTCCGAAGTTAATACTACAACTCTAGTATAGCAAGTGAATTGAGTTGGAGGTATAAACATCGGACGACACTGCAAACTATTTTAAATAGCTGCCTGAGGATGATCCCAAGGTTGTCCGAAATATAGAAAAAAATATATATTCTTTTAAATCAAATAAAGTAATTTTTTATTGTTATTTTCGTCCTTTATTTTTATTCATATTGAAAAGTTACACATAAAAGATATTTTTATAGACGTATAAAATGTCACATTGGCAACACTTTTTTTAAATGGCGGGCATTTTGTCAGCTGTTAAGTAATGTACATGGTCTAATAAAAAAACTACCGATATTTTCAAATTTCGTAAGTTACGTATGTTCGATTTTAGCATATTTTCTGTTATGTTGGTACACATGTCAGACATACATGTTGGCAATATCAGCCATTTTGGGTTGTCAGTTTGTTTTTGACAGGTAAAAAGGTTAGTCGTGTCTTGGTGTGCTCTTCAATTTTTTACTAAATTTACTAAATTTTGAACAAAAACAATGTCGCATGGATATCGCTCAGGAGCTAATGAACATCGTCAATGACGATCCAGATTTCCTCAAAAATCTCATAACTGGTGATGAATCATGGGTGTATTGCTATGACATTAAAACTAAAGCTCAATCACCCCAATGGAAGCATCCAGAAAAGTCAAGACCGAAAAAGCACGTCAAGTTTGGTCAAGTGTGAAGGTTTTGCTCATTGTTTTCTTCGACTGCAATGGCGAGGTGCATCATAAACTCTTGCCACAAAATAAAAAATTTAGAATAAAGTCAAAATATAAATAACAGAAAAAGAAAATTTTGTAAAATAACAAACATATCGTTCATTATTCAGTTTTATATACTCCTAGAATATTTAATTTTTCCATATCGTTAAAAAATTTTTAATAAATAAAAACGATATTAAATTAAAGAAATTGCCCCACTGTTGTGATTCTACAACTGTAAAACATCAGATTAATTCGTGACGTCATTTGACCAACGTGCGCAGAATTTTTAATTATTGTGCTCGAGATGATGTAAAGGCCTCATTAGTTTTTACTTTCCGTTGCCGTTCTGTGGCGTTCATTTCTGAAGTCGGTATTTTACAATTACTTTTTCTGTGAAAATACTCAGCTGTTTTTTACAGTAGGACATAAATAAAAGAAAAACATTGGAATGAAAAATAAAATCCTCGAATGTACATAAATATTATATTGTATGAAAAAACAAAAAAAGAAACAAATTAATAATTTAGAAATGATGATTATACAGCCCACTTCTTTCTCACAATCTGCAGAGTTTATGACACTTCTGATACAAAATATAATTTTTTTCCTCGCTAAAATAATATTATTTTGACAGTCCATAGTTACTTAATTGATAAAAATGTATTAACTTTTAAAAATGTTAAATCTTTAAACCTAAAATAATTTTTCGATACAAAATTCAATAAATTTTTTTAGCTTTTGACAAAAATTTATACACATTTAAATAAAAAGTAAATGTTTCCATACCTGAAAAGGGTAAAACATACACATATCTAGCCGTCACATTAACGTTGGATTCTATTTTCAACAGATCAGTCCACAACAGAACAGAACGAAAAAGTAAAAACAAACCATGCACATATAGTTTATATTGAACAGAAACAAAACGGCTGATTCAGAACGGACGAAAAAGAACGTACAAACAAAAAGACTAATGTTTAATACTCCTTTGGGCATTCATAGTTGCTTTATTGATAAAAATGTATTAACTTTCCATACCTGAAAAAAGTAAAACATACACGTATCTGGCCCTCACTTAGTCCCAATTTTCACGAGGCAATTTTAGTTGCGCAAAGAGAGAGAGGGAAGTGTAAAAATGAGTACAGACTTGCTTGTACTCGGAAAGTCGTTTTGTGCTATCATTCGTAACATCAGAAATTTTACATTTTCTTTCACTTGTGTTTCTTTTATGTATTGATATGTTGTCCGTGATGAAAGTAATATTAGCGCGAAATTGCGATATTTTAATTCATTTGAAAAAAAAAAATTTTTAAATATTATGGACAACTTAAATAAATAACCAGCAGTATTAATTTAGAAGAAGTGAAAATTAAATGGAAAAATTTGAGAATGCAGTACATGCAAGATTAAGAAAGTGTAAGCAATAGAAAACGAAAATTGCTCAAGTAAAATTGCTGTGTCTGAACATAAAAGCAAGTTGAAACGAAAATTTGATAAGAATTGCGCAACTAAAATTGCCTCGTGAAAATTGGGACTTAACGTTGAATTCTATTTTCAACAGATTAGTCCACAACAGAACAGAACGAAAAAGTAAAAACAAACCATGCACATATAGTTCATATTGAACAGAAACAAATCAGCTGATTTAGAACGGAAAAGAACGTACAAACTAATTCCACCTTAATGGAGTATTCTTGTATCCAAGGTGACAGCGCTACAGCATGTGACAATTTTTAGCTACTGGCAATATAGTAAGCTATTTACGTCAAATGTATTGTTTACATTTTTGAAATTAAGTTTAGTGTTTTATTCTGAATTATTATTATTTTGTGAACATAAAAATAATTAAAATAAGAATAATTTATAATAATGAAAAGGTACATTCATAGTTCATACAGCCAGTTTACCAATCTCGACAGCGTGCTTGCGTTCGCAATCTTAGCGAAAGAAAATTGATTTGAGTTCGTCTAACTATTTTCTATGCGAACGATATGTCAAAACTCAATCAAAATACATAAGAATGTGCGAACGAATAGTAGTGAGATAGACAAACCCAAATTGATTCGAATGTGAGTGACTAGCTTTCTTTCGCATTCATTTTCTTTCGAAATTGGTAAACTGGCTGATAATTGTGAAAAAATTTACAAATATTTTTGATAAACATAGCTTGCCAGATGCCTGTTTTACTGTAATTTTGCTCTAGTGCTGCCACCGTGTAGTCGTTAATGCATCTTGCTTGCATCTATGTATCATTCTTGTTCAAGAGCCCATTTCTTAAAGATAGCTAACACTACTACTACTCGTACTACCAAAAGTTCTACTTATGATTTAATCTACAAAACTAAGGTGCACTTGTGAAATGTGGATGAAGTTGTAATTAGAGTATGCACTAAAATTATTCAAACATATCCTTGAACCTCAATATTATTTCTAGCAGTTTATTTCCCTTATTTCGCATTGAATACTCGCCCCAATAATTTAAATTTATTTGTTGCAATTTTATAAAATTCTAGACAACTTTTAATTACCCCACCGACTACAAAGTTTTAATGCAGTTATCTTAAAATGAATAAAATGAAATAAAATAAATAAACTTTTGTTTTTTCTTTGCTTTTCATCCTCATTTTCGTTCTTAAGTTGAATTTACATGAAATACTCACAAACAATATTAAACCGCAGATGCTTTAGTATGGGTGATTTTAAGGATATACTGGCTGGCTGGCTGGCTGGCCGTGATGATGTCGATGCTGGTGATGATGTTGTTAAATTCGATGACTTTTATATAAAATATTCAAGCAAAAATACAAGTTCTTGTGTTTTGTTAAATAGAATATAAAGTATAATTATACGTTATAGTAAATGTGTAGATATAAAAAAAGATTTGTTTATTTTTTGCGTAGCATAATAATTTAAATAATTACTAACGGCCTTATTTATAAAATTATTTTCATGTTTATTAAGCTCTTATTGTACAAATTTTGTATAGAAATCAGTGCAATAACAGCTTAATAAACTTGAAAAAATTTTTATAAATAAGGCAGTAAGAATATATATTTTCAGGGAATATTCAATTTCAAATATGTAATTTTGTAAACAATTTCAAAGTTGTTTTAGTGGTTTCTATTATTATTATTTAATAATAGATTGTCCAAATTAACTTGGACAATAATATTCTTTGTAAAATTTTTTAGCTAAGTTCAGTTTAAAATAATTTTGTATCAAGTCAGCTGCAAATGGTTTTTTTATGCACACATATTACATGCTTACAATTGCATCAATAGTTATAGATGTTCTTAGTTTTATTAGTATTCATATGTGCAACTTAGTAAACGACATAAGTTGAATATAATGGGTGATTTTATAAGAACTATCGGAAATTTAAAAAAAAACACATAAAATTCAGAAAAATGCATGAAATATTTATTTGGATCGATAGTTGGGTCGATATAATTTAATGTTTGAAGATTATTTTATGCAAATGTTGGCCGCGGCTGCGCCTCAAATGGTCTATCCGCTTAGTCCAATTTTGGCAAACTCTTTCCAACATTTCGGCCGGTATCTCACGAATAATGTTGGCAATGTTGGCTTCTAGTGCGTCAATCGAAGCGGGCTTGTCGCTATAGACATTAGCCTTAACATATCTCCACAAAAAATAGTCTAGAGGCGTTAAATCGCACGATCTGGGCGGCCAATTGACTGGTTCCAAGCGTGAAATAAACTGTTCACCGAACTCGCCTCTCAATTGCTCCATTGTTTCGCGTGCTGTGTGGCATATGGCACCGTCTTGTTGAAACCACATGTCATGCAAGTCAAGCTCTTCCATTTTGGGCAAAAAAAAGTTTGTTATCATCGCACGGTAGCGCTCACCATTCACAGTAACGTTGTGATTCGCATCACCTTTGAAGAAATACGGCCCAATGGTGCCGCCAGCCCATAATCCGCACCAAACGGTTGTTTTTTGTGGATGCATTGGTAGCTCTTGCAATGCTTCTGGCTGCTCTTCACTCCAAATACGGCAGTTTTGCTTGTTCACGTATCCATTCAACCAGAAATGAGCCTCGTCGCTGAACACAATTCTTCGATAAAAAAGTGGATCTTCATCTAACTTTTCAAGAGCCCATTCACCAAAAATTTGGCGTTGTGGTAGGTCGTTTGGCTTCAATTCTTGCACCAGCTGTATCTTATAAGGCTTCACACCCAAATCCTTCCGCAAAATTTTCCACGTAGTGGAGTATCAGAGGCCCAATTGCTGCGAACGGCGCCGAATCGATAATTCACGGTCATCACCAACACTGGCCGATACGGCTGCGATATTTTCTTCAGTTCGCACTCTACGTAAGCGTGTTGGTGGTTTAATGTCCAACAATGTAAATTTGGTGCGAAATTTTTTTACAATAGCCCAAATAGAAGTCTCAGTAGGTCAATTAAACTGGCCATAAAATGGAAGAAGCGCGCGATGAACTTTCTTAACAGAGCACGCAGTTTGGTAATAAAATTCAATAATTTGCAAGCGTTGTTCGTTTGTAAGACGATTCATGATTAAATTATAGACCAAACTGAAGATGTTTGACAGTGACACAAGATACAAAATGTGCGTGAGCTGTCAAAACTAGTGTTGCCAAAAAGATAATAGCAAAAAAATCTGATGAATACGTCATATACATCATCATATGAATTGAAAAATTCCTTAAGAACCAAAAATTCTCAATTTAATTTAAATACTATTGCTATTCAAAACAAATTTTTAATTTACATTTTTTTTCTGTTTGGCTGGTTTTCGATAGTACTTTTGCTTATGAGTAAAAAGTTGCACAGTTGCATTCGAATGGTTACTCGCTATCGAATGCCATCATTAGAAATTTCGAAACCTTTTACTCGATATCGAATGAGATAATCCCAAAAGTGTAAAAACTCGCACATTCGAGTAAAAACTCGCTCGTAAGCGAATGACAGAATTAGCCCCCAGGTATTTTGCGCCCCTGATAATAGGCTGTAAAAATAACAGCTTATTTCGGTCGACAGTAAATATAATTAAATGATATTGCTTTATAATAAATTTGATAAAATATCGTTATAATTATTGTAAAATTATTAATAAAACTAACGGAGTCGTACTAGAGGCCAAGTTTGACAAACACAAATTCTAGGTATTGAAAGAGTTTGATGGCATACCATCAGGCGGTGCTATCAGCGCTAGTTCAATTGTATAAAAGTGGCTTAAAAAGCCACTATTATACAAATATAAAATAGGTTTTTAAACATTAAAAATTTGGTGCGTTTTTGTTGAAATAACGCGCTTTTTGCCATTTTGGTGCGTTTTGAAATTTTAAAGTTGACAACGCTGATTTCTACATTTAAGGTCGGCTAAATGGGCCTTTATTAACTCCCTAAAAGTAAACATATTCGTAGTAATAAAGGTATTCTTGAATCAGCCAGTAACAATGTGTCTCTGTACACAAAAACCTATGTCAAATACTTAAAGCATCTACACTGAAAGAATTATGCGTCACATATTTAATGAAACTGTTTCATTAAATATTTTTCATTAATCCAATGAAAACTTTTCACAATATGCATGAAACTTCATATGCATTATGAAATAGTTCCATCAGAATAGTTTCATTAAGTTTCATAGTTTCATAAAAAAAAATCATTGGATTTATGACTGCAACAAAATTTAATTTTTTTTTAAATTCTTTGAATTTTGGTAAGATATATTAATGGGCATTTATTAATCTTAAGCTACAGTTTAAAAAATGTCAAGTTTTTTTTATTTAAAATGAATGTAAGTTTTATGAGTTTCATAATTCCAATGAAATAGAATTCATTAGATCAATGACAAATAAATTTCTGGCTCCCGAACTTGGGTATGTATGTACATACATATGTGTATGTACTCAAATCAGCATAATAATAGTTTAAAAAAATTTAAATACCAGTGTATTGAAGTCATTTGAATTAATAAAATCTGTTTTATTTGGTGAATACTTGTTCAATATTTTCTTTTATCATAATTAGGTACAATTTCACAAAAGCAAGGAATAGTATTGTTTGTGTAATGAAATAAAGTATCAATGAATAAATGAAATAATTCCATTGATCTTATTACGTACATTTGTGAACATATTTTATTAATGTGTGTTGTGATATTATTTCATTAAACAAATGTAACTATTTCATTGATTTAATGTAAATTTTTCAGGTGCTCAATGAATAATAAAATTAGATAAATGAAATAACTTCATTGACCTTATGAAGGAGTTTCATATTTTTAATGAATATATTACATTAGTACAAAGAAGTTATTCCATTAAATAAATGTTACTTTTTCATTAATTTAATGTACAGTTTTCATGTGCTTTATGAAATTGATTCTTTGATCTAGAGAAACTTTTTCACTAATCATATGGTTTGTCTTTCATACTTTTAATGAAAATAAGTCATGTTTCTTATTAAAATGTTTCATTACTTTTATGAAGGTTTTCATTAAAATAATCTAATGAAATTCGTTTCATTATTTCTATGAAAAGTTACAATGGTTGAAAAATAATGAAAAAATTTATAAAAGTAATATCAAAATTCAGAGAATTTCTGAACAAAATTTTTTCAGTGTATTGTAGGTTCTTTCATGTTATTTAACAATGAATATATAATTGCAGTTTAAACATTTGAATAAATAATTAAAATTTGTTGATTTGGCGTAATGCTGTTTTGTACAAATACAAGTATTTGCTAATGCAAAATAATCATTTGTTTTGGACATGTTTTTCTTTTTCATTTAAGAACAAGCGAAAAATGTTCACCTGTTTAAATTCAAAATAAAACAACTACATATGTACACACACGAACACACACACACGCACACACTTAGCAAATACCTCTCAAACATTATGAAGCTGTGGGTATAGAATGGAATATTTACTTTTATTTGCTATAAAAAGTAAAATTTGGCCAAAAAGAAATTACTTCCAAAATATATTTCCTTCATCGCAGATAAAGCAAACGAAACAACGAAAGAAATTAATTAAAATTAAGTATGCGTTTTATTATCTCAGGCATTTTTATACTAGGATTTTTATCCTGGATTGTATCGACCAAAAACATAAGCCATGACTGGAAAGAAATCTCAAAGAAAGCAGACCAACATGGGCACCATTATGACGAAGGTTTGTTCGATGTCAAAAGTAGAAGATTAGTTTCAGAGCTGGATGCAGATAAAGAAGACAACTACCGGTTTGAAGATGGTTTGATTAGCCTGCTAAAGGAACGTGAGTTTTCACCTGTGCCTGAACATCCTGTAAGCCACATCCACTTTGGCGAGAATTACATCCGTATCAGAAACAAACACGATTTTTCATCCGCAAGACAAGACGAAGAAGATAATGGATGCGATAAACACTAAAAAAACAAAATTTTACATTTATCCTTGGTTATTCTAAATGCGTCTTTTCCAAAACAGCCAGCCTCTTTATTGTACAAATAAAATTTTCAAACAATTTTGCATTATTTGTTAATTGAGTTTTTGTTGAACTTAATTTTTGAACATCGGATTTTAGTTAAAGTTTTTTCTTAAAAAGTATATTTTACAATACAAATTTGCTGTGATCAATAATTTTTAATTAAACAAGACAAGAAATTTAATAATCAAATCTTTAGCTGGGGGACAACTAGCTGTTGCGTAGTCACTACACTACTCATCAGCATCCATTTGGATATGAGTTCGAGTCCTGACATGTCATGAACCGCTGCCTTAACCACTCAGCCATTAAATTATATTCTGTCTATATTCATCTCATATTGAATCACATATAGATTTTGTTAATTGCCCGCCTTGTTTGTACAGCGTTTGCTGGTTCCTTTCTTTCTCCTAACCTATTTCTGATTTTCCTCAACGTCCTTCTCTATCAAACTTCCCAAACCCAAACTTGACTTGAATTTTCCAACTTTTTAACAGACAGGAAACACGTTTTCAGGCAACTTATTCCACAGGCGAAGCGTACAGCTGAAAAACTCTGGACTTTGCATGCGTGTTACGTATAAATGTGCGAGTTTCAGGAGCAAGATCCCTAATCTCGTCGGAGCAGAATCCATTGTAGCAACGATAGAACAGAGTAACGTACCGGTGCTTCAGTGAGTCAATATAGTTGAATACCCTACTGTCACCTATAAGTTTCTTTGCCCTCTCCTGCAAACGATCGAGTAACCCCAAAATAGACTTTGAGGCAGCGGCCCAAACACGAGAGTTATATTCCATTTTCGGTTGAAGTTCGGATGAAGTAAAGTACATCTTACACCGTTTCAAAAACCCGAGGCACTTGAATTTTTCTTTAGAGACATGTAAAAATGTGTTCACTCCAGCGAACCTCACACTGTATTTTGATTCCAAGACCATCAAGAGCATCCGATTCCTCAATACTTATACCATCCATGAGTACAGTTGAAGCAGCATTAGCGGTCGTTTGTTTGTGTGTCAACAAACAACACTGGGTCTTACGAGCGTTAACGGCGAACCCATTCGGAGATTAATAGACGATCACAATTCAGTGAGTCATTCGTGGAATGACACCATTTCTCGTAGAGATTTGCCAAAAGATCGCCAGTAGAGCGTCCCTTACGAAATCCATATTCACTATCACAAAGTTGTTTATGCGACTCTTGATACCTCAAAAGGTAGTAGTTAACCATACTTTTCATTACTTTTGAAAGCGCAGAGCAGACTTTAATTGGGCGGTAATTTTTGGGGTTATTTGACTCACCCTTTTTGGCGATTGGCATTACATAAGCAACCTTCCAGCACGATGGGAGCTCACCCACATGGTAAAGTATGCTGAGGCGTGCCAATGGATGTGCAAACCTAGAAGAACACTGTTTCAAGACCAATGTTGAAATGCCATCCAGTTCGAGAGTCTTATTTGTGACGAGGTCGTCCAAACCCTTTTTAACTGCTCGAGCCGGGATTAATATCTTTAGCATAGTTGCTGATACTCTTTCGAGTTCGTGAAGTGGTTGACTGCTTTCCGGCAAGTAAGAATTGCTTGCTTGGTTGAATGCTTTCCGGCAATTAGGAATTGCTTGCAAAAATATCAGCCAGTAGGTTAGCCTTGTCAACCGGGTCGATGAGTGCTTGGTCCTTCTCTGAGAAAGTTGGGATGATGAACTAGCACTGTCCTTCACTCTCTTAATAAAAGACCAAATGGTCTTACTGCCCCGGGGAACTGTAAGGACCTAGGCACGAAGACGCTTTTCGTGAAGAAACTTTTCATGCCTAAGTGGCACACGAAGATCTTGCCTTTTTGCGTGGGAAATCAGTATTTGTTATTTGTTATAACTGGGATAGATGTCCCAGAAAACAGAGTGCCTTGGTTGGGCATACTTCAGAGCAAAATTTACTCCCTGTGAATACAGAACTCAGATAAAGGAATAAAGTAAAGGGCCTCTGGTGGCAAATTTTTGTTTTTATATACGATTATTTAATAAGCGGTGCAGGTGGAGAGTGATCGTTTATGCGGATTTGTCAGTCGCAGTGATTGGGTGAGCATCACGCGTTCGCTTGTGGTGTTGAGCTCTAAATTTATCGTTCAACGATCTTAATCAACCTTTGTGTCAATTTTTACGTTTATTATTTAAGTTTGAAAATGCAAATCTACTAGCAGACACCCTTTCCCCTATTTTACATTCACGGCTTTCACACACGGAAAGTTCACTTTGCAAAGTCTGGAGTTTGGGGGTGGAAAGTGAAAATAAAGAGTAGGAGAGAGCCACTCTCCTTTTCCTTGCTACCACCACACTCAAGACTTTGCAAAGTAAACTTTTCGTATGTGAAAGCGGTGATATGCTCTTGAGGTCACAAAATATTTTCTTTACAAATTAAAGAAAAACCAATTAAAGTCCCAACACAAACTAAGTCATACTGGTACTTGCTACAGTTTTAATTATTGATATAAATAAGGGACTCCTCCAGCTCTGTATACCACAGTAATCAGAGTAACTTGCTTAGACAGACGCCCAGGCAAAACCTACTACCCCTTGAGACTTACATCAATACAATTTCAAAAACTTTCAAGTATAAAATGTGGTCAGAGTAGCCAGTTTACTGCAGCTAAATGTCCTTGTTCTTTATTTCCTTAACTAAAACACCGCCGGAAAAGAAAATTCTTTAGTTTTCACTTCGTTTACAATTAAGGGAAAAACCACCTCTTTTTTTCATTGACTAGAAAACATAATATTCATTTATTAAATTGTTTCCTCTGACGTAAATAAAATGTGCCTAAAAGCAGGCAACACTGTTTAACTAAAAATAACAGCTAGCAAATGGCTTAAAACTTGAATTTAATCAAACCAATTTGCCCTTTAACACTGGGAGGCCAAACCTATTATATTAGAAAAATAAAAACGTATTTGTATTTGGGATGAATATAAATTTGATTTGTGTTTTATTTCGTAAAAAAAAAATGATATAAACTGAAATGAAACTGTAGCCTCAAAATCCCTTGCAATTTTAGCGTCAACGCCATAGCAAGAGTTGACGTGGGCAGTTAACGAATAAATAAAACAAATGCTAGATAAGACAAATAGAATCGCAGCTAACAAAAAAACGGAACCCTGATAAAGATGAGAGATAATAATAGCTTTGCTTTAACGTGTTTTGATATTTGAGTTTTTAAAGGAGGCTATAACAAATCAAAGTTCTTTAATACATACACAAAAATGTTTATCGCAAAGATAATTGGTAACATATTGCAGGAATTTGAAAAAAAAAAAATTTGTATTTTAAATTGGAATCTAGAAAATCTTTTTGGAAAATTTATTATTAAGAGTTTTTTTTTTTTTGCTTACCTTATAAAAATTGGTTTTTTTCTTACATATTTTAAATTTCTCTAGTTTTTTTAAATAATTATATTAAAAAATAATTTTTTTTTTAATCAATTTTTACTTTTTAGTATAATTTTTTTTTTTTTTTGTGCAAGTTTGATTTTTTCAAAGAACTCGTTTCAACCTTCTTTTTATAAACATAAATACAAATACAAATCACTTAAACTTGTTAATTAAAACATTTTTCAAATTTTACTTTATTTTTACTTTTTATTATTTATTTTCAAAAATTTTACTTATTTTTTTATTTATTTATTTAAAACTTGTTATATATTTTTTTCTTCTATAGTATATAAATCTGCCAAGAAAAACTCTCAAATGTCTGTTTAATTTATAACATTTTTTTATATATTCACATTTAGTTTTAATTTTCCGCTTTTATAAAAAATAATTAATTAACATGTTTTGTTTTTAAGCGCTAATTTATTGCCGGAGTATTTTGCTCTGTATCAGGATAGAGAATGTTTTGTTTCGTCGCAATTTGTCATGATTGTTTTCCATATGTTTTGTGTTTGTGTTTACAAAATTCTGTTGAAAAGCTTTTATTGTAAAAAACTTTTCTATGAAAGCTTTCTTCCTTTCCGGCTTATTTTGGGTTTCCTCTCTGATTTTGTTCTCCATAACTATTTCATGTTCTCTCACGCTCTCGTTCTCTCCACCTTGAGAAGTTACTAACTCAGGCATGGAAAATGGTTTATTCTGTTTTATGAACAGCAACGCGCCTTAAATAACGGCTTTGAAAAAGTTTTGGAACTGAAAACCAATAGCTTTTTATCTTGGACCAGTACTGGAGCATGCAGTTCATGGTGCCAGAGCTAAGTAAATAGGTTGTGAGGAGTGGCTGGAGGGAGTAGTGTTTGTGAACATTTATTTTAAACTTTCCAACAATTTTCTTTTATCTTCGACCAATACTGGTGCATGCAGTGCATGGTACTAGAACTAGGAAAATAGGTTGTGAGAAGGGGCAAGAGGGAGTAGTGTTTGTGAACATTTGTTTTAAACTTTCCAACGTTACAACAGATAGGAAACACGTCTGCTGGCAACTTACACAGGCGAAGCGGCTGAAAAACTAGTTCTCTCTTAAATGCGTTGTACGAGTCCACGAGCAATCGAGTTCTGGACGATGAACGCGTGTTACGTTAAAATGTGCGAATTTCGGGAATAAAATCCCTAATCTCGGCAGAGAAAAAACCATTGTAGTAACGATTGAACAAAGTAACGTACCCTACATTATATCGATGTTCCAGTGAGTCAACAGAGTTGGATACCCTAATGTCACCGATAAGCTTTTTCGCTTCCCCTTGTATACTGGAGCTGCAAAACAATCGATAGTATCGATTGTTTTTGTTTATACGAAGCCGGTTACATGTAGCCGGCATAAAGTTTCTGGCCGTTTATTCAGGCAGGTTCTGAGCCACAGTTTTTGTTTTTTTGTTTGAAATTGTCTCTCCAAATACATCGATACACGATACGATTGAGCTTGTGAATTCAACAATTATATCCAATATTATATAATGGTATTTAGGCTAAATATTATTTGAAATTATTTCCAAAAACAAACCTTTACCAAATTTCTTAAAGTATTCAATTTTCCAATCCTGTTGTAAGGATACATTTTTTGCAGCGCGTTTTCATAATCTTTAATGCAAATTCCTTTAATGACATCTGTGAACACATCAATTTAAGCTAAATATTATTTGAAAATTTTTCCAAAAACAAACTTTTACAAAATTTCTTAAGGTATTCATTTTTCCAGTCCTGTTGCAAGGAGACATTTTTCTTAGCGCGTGTTCATAACTTCTGCTGTGATTGTTTTTATGCCCGTGTTTTTATTTAGACGAACGTGCGTTACTGCAGTAGATGATGTTTGTGTTATTTCTATGATTATTTGTTGTTGCTGACAAAACTAATTTTTTATTATTTTGTAGGCGTTATGTCCACCATTATTAGAATTGAAGATAACAAAAGAGCAAAATAATTTTTTACAATTTGTTAAGTAATATCTTGTGTGTACGTTGCGAAACCTGTTGATTGCCAGAATATTAATCAAATAACCCACTGAGGAGCGCAAAGCAAATGGTTCGTCTTACCAGGAAAATAGGTAGAAGCTAAAAAGCCAGTACATAAATGGTGGCGAAAATTTGAATTATTGAATCATAAAGTACATATCACAGCTCCTCCACAGCTTTTAATGCATATACGCACTCGTTTGTCGGAAATTTCCACGACCATTTTGCATAAATATGGCTGAATTTCGTTGGATATATGCTTCGATAACATGTAGATTTTCAGAACCTCAAAAGCGGCTACTTTGGCTCGAGTTCACAATAACACTAGTTTCTTAATTAATTCACAATAATACTAGTATTTTTCATTCACTATTTGTATTTGTAACTATACAGTTGCAAATAAATTTGCAAAGTAAAGGATGCACAGCATGGGCGGAGTAACGTAGACCTTATGCCCACGATGGTGTTAACAGTATTCCTTTTTGTGGCGCTATGAATAACTGTACCGACCGATGCCTTCGCATAGGAAGTTGCTGTGTGGTTAACAACGAAATACCTCGCAAAAACTGTAAACTAATACAGTTAGTTGAGGTAGACAGTTAACCAATGAGAGTGAGACGCAAAACTCTCGAAGGCCAAACAACAACGACAAGCTTGACCGCACTTAAGAAATAATTACGATGACGCTAGAGCTGTTCCCCAGCCCAGAGCTGCTTTACGACTATCACTCACTATTTTTTAAGCTTATTCTTTAAATTATTTTTTACTTTTTAGATCGATATTGAAGCGTATTTTTTACTTTTTTAAACTATATTCATTTTTTACTTCGGTATCCTTTAGTGAAGCTGTTTCGAGGTTTTTAGGAATTCCCAAAATCTCCCACTTCCCCGGAAGCAATACGGCGACTTCAATTTTCGTACTAAGGCGAATAAAAACCCGGTTCAGAGCCGGGTAGCGAAGCAGTTCAGAATTTTTTGGGAATTTCCAAAATCGGTTGAAGGAATCGCCAAAATCGCGTCACTTACCCCGGAAGCAATCCGTCTACTTAAATTTTCGCACTAAGGCGAATGACACCCCGTTTCCAAATCGGGTAACGAAGCGGTCCAGAGTTCTTTGGGAATTCCCAAAATCGGGTGCAGGAATCACCAAAATACCTCCACTTCTCTGGAAGCAATACGACAGCATCAATTTTCGCACTAAAGCCAATTACTATTAATCGTTCCGATACACGTTCCAGGGCAATAACATGTAGCGAATATAAAAAGCTGGTTCTGAGTTTTTTGGGAATTCCCAAAATTGATGATCGCTTTGATCAAGCAACAAAAACTTATTAAAATATATAAGAAGAGCCGAAATATTAGCGTCAAAAAATCTTGTATTTATGTATATAAAATTATTTCCTTGGCTGTTATTTTACAGAAATAAAACTACTTTTATTTTAATAATTCTTAACATGTTTATTCAAGTTTAAAAGTAAGTGTTCCAGTTGATATGTTGTTCTGTTTAAAAATTTTAAGGCACTCTTTTATATATCAACAGGTAAATTACAGGAAAATAAATATTATACACAATCAAGATTTTGTTAAAAAAGGGTTTGTATTATAATTTATTAAAATTTTAAATTAAGGAAGTAAAAATTGAAATAAATAATAAAATACAAAACGAAATAAAATACCATCAAGCAATTTTTTTTTTTTTTTTTTTTTTTTTTGTTAACATTAAAACTTAATAATACGAATACAAACATGAAGATGACAACTTAAGGCTACAAAACAAACAAACAAAAAATAATAATAAAGGATGACTTATGCAGGGCAAATACTGGATTTTATCAAATCTACTCAAAAATTTATGTGTTTTTTCAATTACATTACATTAAAAGGATAAAACTTACACATAAGGTAAAACTAATAATATTGTATTTTGAATTTGTATTTTATTCTTTTTAAGTCTTAACATAAAATTTCTACTTTAGGGTTTAAATGTTTTAATAATATTAATTAATATATGGCTTCAATAACATACATATAAACGAGTATTTTTGAGCATGATATGAATTAAACAAAAAATCTTATTTAGTTGCACTAAATAATATTTTTTATGTTTTCTTATTCATTTTATTATTGACAGTCACGCGGGGCCATTCAAATGCTGTTGTGGCTGACGATTTTGAAGAGGAGGCTGCTGAGTTGGGAGTTCGATTGCCATTCAAAAGCGTTGGAGTTTTCAGGGGGGCATAAGGTCGTTCCAGCAATTTCAAAGGACTATTTAATGGCTGCTGTTGGAAGTGACTCTGGTAATGAAGTTGACCGTTGTCCGTTAGAGGTGTGGGTGAAGTGGAGGTGACGGCTGCACAACTGATGACTGGCGCTTGGGAACGTCTAAGAAAGCAAATTAATAAGTTTTTTTTTCAATTAATGCAAATTATATATTAATAAGTAAAACAATTTGAAGATAGTTCTACAAAAGTGCTTAAAAAGTAACTATTTTCTACATTTGTTATATTGTACTAATGACTCTCGTGATATAAACTCTTGTGATTTTATTGCATATTTTCTACTTGTACTAACTTTTAGGTTTGTAAGTTTAAGTTTCTCGAATTTTTCTTAACTTTGACCTGGAATTTAACAGTCACTAAAGGTTTTTTGCCATTTGTAGAGCTTTTGTTTTCAAAGAAATAAAAAAAGAAGATAAATAAAAGTGAAAAACTTATTTGTACAGTTTTATAATGAATTGCTATATTTGTTGCAATAGAATAGATGATCTAGTTTTCATCCCTGTACGGGAATTCAATAGAAAAGGAATAATGCTATTAAGAACACTTTAAATATAAAACGGGTGCCTTACGGGTCCAATATCTGAAAGAATCGGCGCTATGGCTTAATACAGTTCCCCTCACCAATATCCGTCTTATTCAAAGCTATTATCACTGCAATCGATAAGGAAATGAACTATTTGGTCTCTTGTTATTACCGGATGTCGAACCTATTCGTTTGTTTGCAAAGTTTTTGGTTTATTTATTTAATAAATATCAGGTTTTTTAATTAAATATATATTATACAAAAACTGGGGCCAAATCACCGCATACGATATCGAGCAAAATTATCGAAATTTTACATATTGGTATCATGGCATACGATATCGAATAAATTGTATTGCAATAATATAAAAAAGTTAGAGGATTTATTTATTGTATTCGTACTTTTAGGAAACGTATGGTTCTCAATCTATTACATTTTATTTAAATTACGATTCGATATGCACCGTTTGCCATAATCCAAATGTATCGTAATGTTATTCGATACAATAGTTAATTCGATATCGTATGCGGTGATTAGACCCCTGATCTGCACTTGTGCACGTTTAAAAAGAGATTGAGTCAAAAAAGTAAGTAAAAAGCAAAAACAAAGAGAATATTCTCTAACGGTTTTCGCATTGTGCACGTTTAAAAAGAGATTGAGTCAAAAAAGTAAGTAAAAAGCAAAAACAAAGAGAATATTCTCTAATGGTTTTCGCATTGGTATATAACAGTGTTGTCAATTAAATTTCGACACTGATGTTTTATATGTTAAAATTTTCTATAAAAATTTCAATAATTTAGTAAAATAACTGTGTTTAGTCTTTGCTAAGTCAAGGTGTCAGCAACCATTTCTTGTGTAGGGCAATACTTCACTACAAAGACCTCATTACGTACAACCTCATAATGCGTATTTCTGCTTTGATGGTTACTAGTACTCACGGTACTACGCCTTCAACACGCTGAACTGGCTGCTGGCTGATCTCGTGGTAAAAGAAATAGCCATGAATTCGGCTATCCGTATATAGCCAAACGGAGTGTGGAAGCAATCGACGTATGGACATGCCTCAATAAAAGAAAGAAGCGACTCTACTGCCCGACAAGAGCTTTGATGTAATTTTGTAATTTTTTGAGGTGATCGGCACAGATTTACAAGTCGGACTTGGGAATTGGTGGGGGTATCTTTATCCCCCTATATAATTGGAGGATTAGGTTTAGGCAGCAAAATGAGTGTAGCGTAGTGCAAGCGGAAATCGTGGTCACACTGCGGGTAGCTAACTGGCTAAGGTACTGCAGGATATACGGAGAGGATATCTGAATATGTGCTGATAGTAAGCCTGTGCTATATGCACTAGCTGCGGTGTAAACGATATCCAGGTTGGTTCGTGAATGCTAGATATCTCGAAATGAGATAGCAAGACTTTCGAACCTGGAGCTTTTCTAGGTACGACGGCACGGTGACGTACCCGAAAATGTTGTAACAGATCAACCTGGCAAAGGCCGGTGCCCAGCTATAACAAGCAGATATAGATAGGATCGTTGGAATCCAGCTTGCGAGCTGTAAGAAGCAAGCACAGCGTCAACTTTTTCAGACCGCTCAAGACAGATGGTCTAGTGAGGATACCTGTCGAATATCAAGGCTGACGTGGCCCAGATATGATAACAGGAGGACTATCATCCTTAGGAGCTTGCCCCGACGATGGTTGCGCTTTGCTGTGGCGGTCCTGACGGGACATTGCCACATAAGGACGCAGGCGAGGAGGTTAAATCTTCGATTCAATGACTTCTGTAAATGTTGCAGAGATGAGGAGATAGAAGAGAGCGTTGAGCACTTCCTCTGTCAGTGTCCAGCTCTTTCTTATATAAGGGCATTGTTCCTAGACAGACCGATGCCGCATGATTTGACGGAGGTATCGGAATGCGATGTAAGTGGATTGAACTCTTTTATCCGAACCTCGGGTTGGTTCTAAACCAATGATATGTAGATCCACTGAGACACATATCATATCCAGGCAACACAACGGGACCTGACTGGACACAAGTGGGCTGGCTTTACAATAGCTGGCAGCCTGGCAAACCTAACCTCTCCTCTTAGGGGCCTGCCCCGATGGAGATTGTTTTCTGGTGTGGCGGTTCTGGCGGCACATTGTCACATAAGGACCTAAATCTTCCATTTAATGGCTTCTGTAGAAGTTGCAGACGAGAAGGAGGTAGAGACTGTTGAACATTTTCTCTGTCGGTGTCCAGCTCTTATTTAAGGGCTTTGTTTCGAAACAGGCCAATGCTGCATAATCAGGTGGAGGTAACGGAATGTGATGTAAGTCGATAGGACTATTTTATCCGACCCTCGGGATAGTTTTGAACCAGTGATATGTAGATCTGCTGAAATACATATCATATTTAGGCAACACAACAGGACCAAACTGAACCCAAGTAGCTGGGGGTTTTTCAATGGTTGCCAGCCCGTTTAACATAACTTAACCTTTGTGTTTAAAATTCTTAAATATTTTCTTATAAACTTTAGTTTAAATAAGTTTCCCTTGCACGAATATATTTTATTTCACCACGGGTGGATAAAATGCTTGGCTGTAAAATTCTTGTTCACAACCATTAATTAAGGTTAACAGAAACTTTATCGACAGTTTCAAGGCTACAGACAAACGCATATCCCGTAACAAGCTTTCATTTCGAATAAAATTTTAAACCAGCTTTTAAAACTCACTTTTGTTGTGTTATAGTAAATACCGATTTGGAAACAATTCGTTTACCAATATGCCAAATACGTCCAATGTACTTCATGCGCTGTATGGCAATAACTGCCAAAGCAACAGTCCTGTTAAAGAAATAAAGAATTTGAATAATAATTAAATATCTGAAAGTGTGCATATAACTCCTCCATTGATGACTTACTTAAATAATTTTTTTTTAGGGCGATCATCCTGCAACAACTGACCATCATTGTAAGCGATTAAAGCTCTCTGTTCGCTGTCCTGATAATTCTGCAGGGATATCTTAAGATAACGTTTCTGATACACCAAGGCTTTGCGATGGGATTCAACTCTTATATAACGTCCCAGCAAATGATTACAACGTTCTTCCAATTCGTTGACGTTGGCGGTGCTGCTTAATTGTGATTCCAACTCTTCGCACTTTCTTTGCAATTGACGGCGTTCCTCGACTAAATATTGTACTGTTTCGGCCATTTGTTTGTTTTCTTGAGTATTTTCTGCCAGCAGAGTATTAATTTCTTTCATTTTTTGTAAAAACTGTTCGGGTACATTGCTTTGGCCTTCGCGCATAGCCAGATTGCTGTTAGCGTTAGCCAAAGCATCGGCCAGTTTGGCTTCACGATGTGCTGAACGTTCCACATCGAAACGTAGTTGGGTAATGGTTTTGTTAAGACCTTCTTTTTCGCTTTCCAACGTAAGAAGTTGGCCTTTTAATTCCTGTATTTCGGCCATTAATTGGGCATATTCTTTGTGTTGTTTTTCTTTGCGTGAGAAACGCCGTGTCTCTGCCTCTTGCAGACTGGCTATGCGTGCTTCTAGAGATTCTATCTCTTGGGTTTGCAGAGTAAGACGTTCCTGCAAGTGTTCGATTTCTATTTCTGCATTGTCTTTTTCTCTGGCCACTTTGTCCATTTCTTTTTTTAATTTTTCACAATATTCAATTCTTTCACTCAATTCCTTTTCGTAGCGCATTTTTTCTCTTTCGCTGCTTCTTTGCAAATCCGCTGATCTTTCACGTTCTCTTTCATTTTGAGCGGTCAACAGTTTAATTTCACTTCTCAGTCTATCGGCCAACTCTGATTCAAAATCGCTTAAGGATCTAAGAGATTTGCGGGGTGATTCTGTGGGAGACTTGAGCAGAGAAGAGTTGCGGCGGCTGTCTGTTCTTTGTAGCGTAGTTAGCTGGGACTGCAGACGTTCACATCGCTCCCTTTCGATATCCAACTGTTTATGCAGTTCATCCTCCTGCTCCATGGCTGACTCTAAACGTTTGCGCATGGCTTCGATTATAATCACATCCTGCTCTTGAACTTCCTGTGAATGCTGTTTCTCCAGCAACAATTCTTGGCGTATGCCTTCGGCATATTCTCTTTCCACACTGATTTGGGCTCTTAAAGCTTCTAACTGGTTGAGCAATTCACGTTCACCGGTAAAGTTTTCATCGTCTGTTGTGCCGGGATGTTCGTTGGCCACTGTCTTCTCTTGATGGGAACGATCCAGATTGTTTTCTTCTTCACTTTCAATGGCTTTCAAAATATTCGAGTCTAATTGGGCAGAATAGTTCAACTCTTTTTCTACCTGTTGAGCTATTTCGTCCACCGAAAATTGCTTGGAACTGTTGTCACTGTTTTGTTGCTTTAATTTTTCTATATCTTTTTCTAAAGTTGAGATTTTTGTTTGCAGTTGTAAAACACGATCTTCGGCAATTGATAATTTAGTGGTTAAAGTTAAAAGCCTCTCATCTTTGGTTTTTATTTCCTGATTTAATATTTCAATTTGCCTCTTGCAATCTTCGCTCTCTTTTTGAACATATTTGCATTGATCATGAGTTTCACCTATTGCGCGCAGTTCTTTTCTTAAGTTCTCCCTTTCCTTCATTTCATTTTCCGTATTTTTTAATATTTTCTCTTCCATTTCTTTTAAACGCTTCATAAAATTTTCTTCACTTTCCTGATAGTTTCGTAAATTCTTTTCATTTTTGCTTAACAATTCAGTTTTTTCCTTTTTCCATTTATCCTGTTCACGTAGAAGATTTTCAATTTCCAGAGATTTCTCATGGAGTTCTTCCTGTAGACTTTTGAATTTCTTGTGTTCAGCTTGAAGATTTAAGATTTCCTTTTGGCTATTGACCAATTCGTCTTGCAGATGGGTCAATCTTAATTGGGAAGATAGCAAATAATCAGCATTTTTCTCTTTTTCCTTTTCCAATTCGATAATTTTCTCTTTCAGCTGTTGGACTTCTTCTTGTTGCCATTTTTCTTTTTGATGGGCAGAAATTTCCGGAGTTTTCAATTTCGAATCTTCAGTCAAAGCGGAGAAATTTATTTGTCTTGGCACTAAAGCGGGCGTAATGGAGGCTCCCGATTGGGCTGAATTAAGTAAAATATTGGGATCTTGAAAGTAGTGGAGATTATCAAATGTATTGGCTTGCTGTACGTTGGGAAATCCGGACAAGTCGTCGCTTCGCTTGTGTGTTAAGTTGGCTACCACAGCTTTGGACGATTCCAAAGTGTTTTGCAAGAAGCCCGAACTACCCTCTGGCAATAATAAAGGTGTGTTTGCAGTTTGAGCAGCTGCCCGTCGTACCACATCGGGCTCATCAAATTCTGTTATTGAAATGATATCACTAAGGGTACGACCGCTTAATTTAGTGCTAGCCTCATCTGGTTTCTTATCCTTGGCTTCCGATGACGAGGCCTGACTTTCATCCAACACAGATTGCAATTCTTTTTGTTTATTCTCCAGTTGTTCCTTCAAATGATCGATCTCTTCGTTTTTGTCAGCCAACATTGTTTCCATCAAATCGGGCAGAGCCAATTTATTAATCATTTCGTTTTTAATTCTTTCTTTAAGTTTTTGATTCTCCGCCTGCTTTTGTTTCACTTCATTTTCTAAACGTTCTATGATACTACGATCGGGTTGATGTTCCACAGCCATTTCTGCCTCCAAACGATCTATGGCCACTTTACTTTTCTCCAATTGTTGTTTCAGGGTGACAATTTGTTTGTCGCGATTTGTTAGTGTCTCGAGCGCAGTTTGCAATTCGTTTTGCAAGTCGTGTATACGTATATTCAAATCGGAAGTATTGGAACGTTGTAATTCTTCGGCACGTTGGCGCTGTTCTTCAAGTCGCGACTGTAAGGCAGAGATACGTTGAGTCTGTTCCGACATGCGTTCCTGCAAAGACTCCCGTTCATGCTGAAGTTCCTAAAAGCAAGGCAAGAGAAAATGAAATAAAATTTATATTTGCTAAGTCGTATATGTTATAAAAAGAAGGAAGACTTTTGATAAGGCTAAAAATTCTGTTGGGAACTTTGCCTCACAGGTGGCACAGGTGGGAAATGTGCGGGCTTTTGGGGTCAGTGATGCTTTCTCTCGGATTATATCGAGCTTGTTCAGAGATTGTACTAAGCGAGTTGTTGTAGATGGGGCCTCCTCAAACGAGCTCAAGAATAATTCAAGAGTATCGCAAAGCTCGATTGTTTCTTCTTTTCTAATAAGAAAAGTAAAAAACTTTTCTTATTAACCTTATTTTTCTTAAGTCACACTTTTAACCTTTTCGAAAATGAAATTGAATCCATTTTATTGATTCTACCAAAAACGATAATCCAAGAAGTGGTTTGGACAAAATGTTTATTTAGTTCTTACAACAAGATTTGCATGTCACAGAATTGACTTTGGTTCGGAAACGGATTTCAAACCGATATTTAGGTTTCGAAAAATTAACAACTAAAAAGTTGTTCGGAAAGAAATAATTGTTTTAAATTCAAGAACGCAAACGACATCCCTCCAACATAAAAATAAACTTGAGCACTTCTTTATAGAAAAGCAAATCGGTATAATGTTGACTGCTGAAACTCATTTGACAATCCACAGTTATTTCAAAATTAATGGCTACACACTATATGAGGCAAAAGATCTCCGGGGAAGATCTTGTGGAGGATCGGCAATTCTAATAAAAACCAGAGTTAAGCACTATTTAATGAACGAGACACGTGAGAAGTATCTCCAAGCAAATAATATATACACAGAAGATTTTCATGAACAGATAGTTATTTACTTCATTAACTCATCGCCCCGATTTTCAGTAACAGAAAACCAATAATCACATCTTTTCAAATCACTTGGGCCTCGATTTTCAGCGGCTGGCGACTACAAAGCTAAACACTTTTCTTGAGGATCACGTTTAATTTCCCCGAAAGGTCGTGTGCTTTTTGACACTGTTTCCAAAATGGGTTTAGATGTGATTTCAAGCAGACACCTTACTATTTGGCCGTCTGATCAACGAAAGATCCCAAGCGTTATTCTATAGATTAAGGATTTTTTTTTTTTTTTTTTTTTTGCAAAAAATGTTTCCTTAGAATAGACGCAAGTGGAGCCTTTACTAGATTTTTGATCAGATTACTCACACACTATAATCTCTGTTTCGTTCCTCCAGGAGGTTGGCTTCCTGTCTAGTGACTTGGCCGTCACTAGTGTTAATTGGCTAAAATATAAAAAATATTTGAGTACTCATTGCACGGAAAACCCCTGAGAATATTGATGTGTCAATTAACGATTCCCCCGGGGGAACGGGTTTTGCTTTGGCGTATTCCTAACCAGGGAATTCTGTTGTTCGGGTAAAAAGGGGAAGGAGTTCTTCGTTTGTTGTAGCAAATAAAACTCTAGGAAGGCGCATGACTTATGTTGTGTTGGCTTCCGAAACCCTTACCAAGAGTTTAAATTGGTAGAACGGAGATCTGAATAGTCTCCGGGTGATTATACTTGCAGTTCAACCTGATCATGGTTAGCTGAAACGTTCTGGCTGTGGTTGAAACTTAAAACGCCGGAAGGTGTGTTATCCTTGATATTTGTTTGATGTGCAGCTTTTTTCGGGTACTTACAACTTCCGAGGGTCTGTTGTCTTAACAACAGATACCTGTACTGTAAGGAACCAGTGGTGAAGGTTGACGGGTGAGTTGGTTTAAGATGCACTTAGTGGGCTTCGGCCTACTAACTCATTAAGCCTTGTCTTCTATTGATTGCTGGGAAATTGCACACAGAAGGGATTAGAAGGCTCGAACTCCTCAACAAGAAGTTGCTCATATGACTAAAAACATATGTCAAAAATTGCTACCTGTGTGAGCCACACGGGGGTGCTGATGAATCCTGAATCATTCATTCCGTGTAAATGGTCCATCATCAGATAAGGCCGTAAAGGCAGGTGCTGATGTAAAACTTTTTCACTACTGTCAATTCCCGATGTTTCTGTAAACGTTAAATTAGCCGTACAACATGCTACCACTAGTCATATAAGATTCAGAAATGTGAACAATAGAACATATTCGTCTGAAATTACACAACTTCTGTCAGACAAAAGAAGAGTTAGAAGAGAGTAGAAACTACCCAGCTTTAAATCCTGAGAATGGCTTCCCTTACAATTTATTTGGAAAACCTAGATGGCACTCTTCTGCCATCAATCTGAATATTCCCGGTAGAAAGCGACAAAAGATCTGAAAAGACCCGTAAAAGGTAAGCTACTTTTGCGAACTTTAACTGGCGACTGGGACACGAACCGATTCTACAAAGGGTATGTTGTATGTTAACCATTTGAGAAATGTTGAACTGACTGATTTATTTCAAAATCCCTTTCAGTTGAGCAACATCTAATGAAATTAAATGTTGTTACTTTCTTAATTTCTTTGGCAATTAAAATTTCATCTTTAAAGCACATATCAATTAAAATAAAAGAATAAAAAAGAAAATATGCCAGAATGAGTTTAAAGACCTTTACAAACCTCAACTAGTTTCAATTAAATATTGTACGTTACTCCCAGTTAATTGATAAGATAATTCATAATCGTTTTTTAAAGCGAGAAAGTTTCCAAGAAAACGAGTATTTTTCACTTGAATGAATAATTTTCGTATAAAAGAGTCACTTCGGTGTGAGTACAGAATTAAATGTCCGTAAGTGACTGAAAACGAAGAACGTTATAATTAAATTAAAGTTTAATACTGTTGAACTTTTAAGCAGCATTAAAGTAAAATATTGCGTAACTTCTCCTCCAGCTACAACAGTGTGCTATAAGAATGCAAATATTTCGAGATAAGTAATATATTCAAAAACGATGTTGTTGTTGGTTGGTTTGTTAACATCATTTTCTTTTGTTATTGTATTATTCCATGTGCATTAAAGCAAGAAATTTAAGTATTTTTAGTTCATTTTTATTATGATTTTTTCTGCGTTCCTTTAATAAAATAAAGAAGAAAAAAACATTACATATGTTGGTGCAGTTGCTTTTTAATCAACCATCAGCAACGGGAAATAAACCATTTCCCAAAATAACGAGAAGTGTCTTAGATGGTTTAAGCTTCGCCTACTAATGCCTAATTTGGGGCGATTGAGTGTTACGCGGACGGATTAGTATTGGCTATACAAGTTAATAATGTCCACTTGGAAAGCATATGACTTAACTATCACATATGGATTGTGTCAATAAAGAGAAATATTTTGGAGGCTAAACAACTGTCAGTATTCGACAGAAGCCAAAGGGTAAACACACATTTTTTTCTATCGCTATAATAATGTCGAATTGTGTGCCAAATAAATAATATAGTTTAAAAAACTAAAAAAATACGCTTGATATCAAACTAGTTATTTTTTTTTGTGTCAATAAAGAGAAATATTTTGAAGGATAAACAACTGTCAGTATTCGACAGAAGCCAAAGGGTAAACACACATTTGTTTCTATCGCTATAATAATGTCGAATTGAGTGCCAAATAAATAATAAAGTTTAAAAAACTAAAAAAATACGCCTGATATCAAACTAGTTATTCATATAGCCAGATAATTATGCGTTCCGAATTTTTATTCTAGAATCCCCAAAATGAACTTCAGGAATCGCCTGAATTCTCCACTCTTCGATATCAAACTAGTTATCCATATAGGCAGATAATTATGCGTACAACGCGTTCCGAGTTTTTTTTTCTGAAATCCCTAAAATCGACTTCAGGAATCGCCAAAATCTTTCACTTCCTCGGCAACAATATGGCAACTTTAATTTTCTCACTAAATCGAATGATCTTTAATAGTTCAGACATACATTCCAGGGTCATAACGCGCAATATGAAAAACCGGTTCCGGTTCGGTTAGCGAAGCGGTTCCGAGTTTTTTGGGAGTTCCCAAAGTCGCCTTCAGGAAACGTTAAAATCCTCCCCATTTTCTCAGAAGCGATACGGCAACTTCAATTTTCGCACTAAAGGGAATGACCGTTTATAGTTCAGATACATGTTCCACAGCCACCACGCGCACCGAATATGAAAACTCGGTTAGCGAAGCGGATCTGAATTTTTTTTGGTAATCTCCAAAATCGGCTTCATGAATCCCCAAAATCCCCTCTCTTCCCCGGAAGCAATACGGCAACTCCAATTTTCGCACAAATGCAGCAACAATGTATATACACTTTTATATACCTATATATATCTTTATATACATAAATAGCATGGATTTCGAGTGTTGCAAACATATTCGTACAAGAGGTAACTAATATAAGCGTGTTAAAAACATATTTTGCGGGGAAGTCTGATAACCCTCCTTTTATTTGAAGAAAACGGCTGCTGAAAGTTATCGACTGTTGGTAGAAGCTGACGGGCTACAAGACTCCAACTCAAAAAACTCGTGAACGCTAGATTGCATGATTCAAAATTGGTAATTTCGACACAGAAGACAAGTAGAGGCCTGGTCAATGGAAAAAATTTGAAGATGGTGAATTGGAAGCATTGCTAGACGAAGATTGTTGTCAAACATAAGAAAAACTTGCATCATCCCTGTATGAGTCAGATAACAAGCCATTTCCCTACGAGTAAAAAAAAGCATTGGAAATCATTCAAAAGCAAGGACGTTGAAAGGCGATTTCGCATGACGGAAACAAAAAAAGTCACTTTTGAAAAGTCATATGTAAGGCCCGGTCAACCAGCCAAATCAAAATCGAGTTCGAATATCCATGACGCAAGGTAATATTTTGGATTTAGAGGATTTTATATTATGAGCAGTTGTTAAACAATCACAGGAGACTTGTACCGAAACCAATTGATTCGTTTGAATAGAGCAATCAACAAAAAATTACCAGCATATTTGACTAGACACGATGCCCATAATCTTCCAACATGACAACAGTCCGACAAGACCATGTAAACAATACGATTTAAAACCACTTAATAGCCCCTTCTGGCTACCATTCTTTCGATCGATGCAGAATGCCCTTACTGCAATACGCTTCACTTCAGAACAGGGTATCAGATATTGGTATGATTCATTCTTTAGCTCTCAACCGGAGCAGTTCTTTTGGCGCGGAGTCCTTATGCTACCAGAAAGATGGGAAAACTTAGTGGCTAACGATGAAGAATACTTCGAATCAACGTAGCCAGAATGAAAATTGTACCTTAATTTTGAAGATCTTTCTCCCCAAATCAAGATTGTTTAAATTCAGTTTTCTAATAAACCCTGTGTAAACAAGGAATTAATTTTGAATTTTGCCATGACATGAATCTTATAATGTTTTCCTTTCTACAGAAATGTGTCAATTTATTTTAAACTCTTCTTGATGATCGTCATCGAGATATCTACAATGTGGAATCTCCCGGGGGTTTTTTTGATTCCCGTTCTGCCAATTTAAACCCTCGGTACGGGTTTGGGTAGCCCAATACAACATAAATCATGCAGTTTCATAGAGTTTTGTTTGCTACAACAAATGGGAGACTACTTCCTCTCTATGCAATGAAACTAGGGCATTCTAGTTTTGTCTACGCCAATGCAAAATCTGTTCCCTGGGGGCCAACCACGGATACAGTCATATCTGCAGTGTCCTCTAAATGAGGAAGAAAAAGTTTACTATTCATTAATCTAAAGAAAAATTGTCGCGTTCAATATCTTGTCTTTCTGGCGTAGCACAATTTTAACAAATTAATTATACTGCTTACAAATCAATTGGAAATAGTGTTAAATGTATTTTGTTGACGAGCCACAGCTCATACTCATTCAATTGAAAACAATTCAATCAGTGTTGCCGTGGTATCTATACCAGAATACGTGTGTGATGAAAGTGTGTGCAGTATATGTGTGTCGTACTCGTGCAAACACTTTCCTTCATATCCATAAAAGCAGACAGACTCGTCAAATGTCATGAACCCCATGGTGACTGATATTGTGCACTTTAGTACAAAACAATAACACAGATTTGTGATGCTGGTATTTGTTTTCTTCTTGCTTTTCTTCTTAAGGATTTATTCTTCGGTTTTATTAGTTTAGTATTAAGTTATAAACTTCAAATAAAGTTGAATGTAATGCCATGCACACGTTCCTATTTGTAGGAAAACAAATAAACAGGATATATGAAATCACTTAGAATAGCTTAAACAAAAGGATGAAAAGGACTTACTGAAAGTAAGTGCCATAACTGGAACAGGAGAATTTGTTACAACATATTTCCAAATATGGGCAGCATAAAATGATACATGAGAACATTTTATCAAAGTGGTAAACAAAAATGAAAGATTTTTAAATTATGCCTTCGGGTTGGAATGATTGCGTTTGAATGTTTTAAGCCCCTGAAACAACTGTAGATGCCATCAGGCAAATGTTGGCTGATTTTTTATTAATATTTTTTTTATCTTAACCAAACAGTTCGTAAGAAGGCAATTTATTTGGGGTTTGCAGGTTCATTTCCTGCCAGGTAATTTGATACATGGTGAAAAAATTATTTTGTTTTGCATTCGTGTTCTGTAAACACGTCGAAAAAAATTTTATGAAAATCTTTATACATTTTAATTGCATTTTAAACAAATTTTCTTAACATGTTACTCATTCGTGTTCTGTTAACTGCACATTTATTATAAATTCTTATAATAGAATTGATAAAATTCTCTAAATTTCTTCGAAATTACTACTCAACTTCAAACACCAATCTATACTATGTTGCATTTTAAAACTGAATGTCGAAAAATGAAGACATTATTGAAAGATATAAAACAAATGCAACATTTTACATGTGAAGATAAAATCATCCTGCGTTTTTTTTAACTTTAACAAATAAGGAAAACTTATTCCAGAAAACAAACAAACAAATCCATTCATTCATTCATCCACCCACTCACTCATTGTGTTTATATGTATATTTATATAATTCAAACGAATTGCTCCTCTTGCTCCAGCGATAAAATTACTTAAAGGCAATTTGTTTAGATTAGAATTACACTAGCTAGCATGAAGTTTCTTGTAGTAACATTTAATATAAACAAAATTGTTTCGATAGCAGAAGAGTATTATTATTTTATAGTTGCATTAAAAAGCATAAAATTCAAATGACTACACAAATTATTAATATTTTTCCCATAAAATTAATATAAATTTAGGTTACAATGTTGTTTTTTGGGAAATATATCCCTACACAAAAGATATTTTTAACATGTTCCCATTATAAAAATATGTATGTATGTATGTCTGTACATTCGTAAACATATTCATACATTGAATGCTCAATATACAGAAACTACATACATGTACATATGTACTCGTGTATACTAGTGTACATACATATGTTGATTTGCATGGATGTATGATGATGCTTGGCTGAGTTTGGTGTTTAGAGAAATGTTGCGAAAATTTTAAAGGCATCACACGAAAAAGTTGTGCTCAATTTTCAATACCGTTACACAAGCGAGACTCAATGCAAAACATTTTAATTCTAATAACTTATCTTTTTTCATAGAGCCAAGATCAAAGCTCTGCAATTATGTGGCCAAAGGGAAAAGGTTCTTAAGCCACAAACTACACAGAGATGAAAAAAGTGTTGGCTGAATAAAACAAAATTAGATTTTTCTAATTTCTTTAGTGACGTAGGAATATAGACAAGATATGAGGAGTCACAGAATAAAACGTGCCTATTTGATTATTTTTCAAATAATCAATATAATATTGGAAAATCAAAGATTATTTTTTCCATCCGCTTATTTTATAGCATGAGTCCTGAATATCAAACAATATCATTATTAAAATAATGGCATGTCATTACCTCGTAGTAAAGAAGGTGTTGGACTAAATTTTGCTAATCTGAGCAGTGTTGAAAGTATATACACTTTGCACTGATCAGTTTTAACTAATTTAATTCCAACATTTTAAATGCTGCAATAGAGTTTGTTTTAGTATTTCGTGTTGTTATTGTTAAAGTTAAACCTCCACGAACTCTACTCCCTATTTCCTATCTCATCATAAGCTATTTTCCTAGTTCCAGTACAATGCACTGCATATGTAGGGGTCATCCCCTGAGTACTGGTCCCAGATAAAAATAAAAATAAAAAAAACAATATCATTATTAAAATAATTTTGGCCATCAAAATTTTAATTTGTAAATTTACAAAAATTCCTCTTTTAATTCGATTGCTACTATATAATAAAAAACATATAGTTGTTGTAGTTAGAGTGATCGACTTTTAATTCAAAAATAGCTTTATATTGGGCTAAACCTCAAGTGCTTTGCATTTCATTTGACGGTTCCCCATTTCAGACTAACTCAATTTAAATCATCGAAAGGTGCACAATCGAGCAACGAGTTAAAGTTATTCAGGCTTATTATGAACATGGCGTTCAAATCAAAATGCATATCGTACACTTCGTCATTTTTAGGTCAATTTAATCGTCCAAATGTGCGTACAATCGGAAAAATTGTGCAAAAATTAGAAAACCGGGTCTGTAGGAGATGTGAAAGCACCTGCGCATTCTTGTACAGCTCGTTCTGTAAAAAATATTGCTGTTGTTCGCAATAGTGTGTCTGAATAGCATCCTCCTCACAAGAACTAAAGCCATTGTCAATGGTCAGAATGGTTGCATGAAATAGCCACAGTGGATTATTATCTTCAGTGATGAGGCACATTTTCACCTCAGTGGATTCGTCAATAAGCAGAATTGCCGCATTTAGGCGGATGATAGTCCAGGAGTAATTTTCGGAAAAACAATGCACCCACAAAGAGTTTATGGACTAGCGGCATCATCGGGCCGTATTTTTTCCAAAATGATCAGGCAGTTATTGTGAATGGTGTTCGCTGTCGTGAGTACTTTTTGTGGCCCAAGTTGGAAGATAAGGATATGGACGATATGTGGTTTCAACAGGACCGTGTCACTGGCTCTTTTGCGCGACAAATTCAATGGTAATGTTATCTCACGTGGCGGCGATGCCAATTGGCCACCAATATCATGCGATTTGACGCCGTTGGACTTCTTTCTTTGGGGTTATTTGAAAGAAAAGGTGTACGTCGATAAGCCAAGAGCTAAAGGATGAGATAATTTCGTACATTAACGACATCGGATCTCAATTATGCCTCAGCGTCATTAAAAATTTGGTCCGAGGTCCCGACGTCCATTTGACCGATATTTTGTTCCATACATAATTGAATTATATCAATATTATCATGATAAAAAGAATAATAATAATTCTTAAATAATTTGTTTTTTATACAAAATCAACACCCACCCCTAACATGTAAAAAAAAATTCGTAAAAATTTCTTTGTTTTCCTCCTTTAAGTGTGATGGTATATGTATGTACATATACATATGTTTTACTACATTTGCTTATAAATATTTGGTGTAAATTTGAAAATTATTAACAGACAACACCACGCGATTTGGGACAAATATAAATATTTAAAGCAATAGCCCAGCATAATTGACAAACAGGCCTTACATTTTACGCTTTAACATTTTTAAATTAAGATAACTTGATCGTGTGATTTTTTTTACGAAGAATAAAGATGAAAATTTATTATTTCTTTTTGCATTTACTGTTGAATGAAGAGAAATAAAATTCAGACTAGTTACATGACTGGTCTTTTAGTGGTAGAAACTTACTCTTCACTTTAAATTTGTGATAGTTTTTTATAAGGATTTCAGTAAAGAAAGTGAGAGAGAGAGAGAAAGACAAATTTATGGTTTTCACATCACAGTACTTATCTGGCATGAAGTGATGGTTTTCAGAACGAAGGAATTAGTTTTTTTGATACCTTTGGAGCATGCCAGTTTTCGGGGGTTAATAACCCCCAAGGTCTTGAAACAGATACCTGTAGTATAAGAAACCAATAGTGATGGTTAGACGGGTAAGTTGGTTAAAGTCTGATGCTCTTAATGGACTTAGACTTACCAACCCATTAAACCTTGTTTTCCCTTGACTTCTGGGAAATTGCATACAGGAGAGATTTTGAAGGCCCGAACTCTTAAGCGAGCGGTTTGTCTATACGAGTATGGCTACAAATTTATGGCAAAAAGTTGCGTCCTGTATGAAGCTTGCAAGCCAAACGGGGTCACTGGTAAATCGTGAATAGTTCTTCCCGTGAAGTTGGTCCATCATTAAATAAAGCCGTCAAGGCAGGTACTGATGTAATTCAATGAAAATCATAAAATTTAAATAAAAGTATGTAGAATATATAGATTTTGATGCAGTTAATTCAAATCTGTTTTCAGCTTTTCTCCATCACGTCTGGATTCAGCCACAACTCGAGAACGGCTTCACTGAATTCAATAAGTAAAAAGACAAAAGATGTGTTACTACACAGTAAAAATTGAAATATTTAACATATAGTTGAATCGCAATAGAGTGAACAATTGGTAATATGAACGACATTACGAACTCCTAATTTTTTCCATTAGTTAACCTATAGAGTGAACAATACCCAACTCAATAAAGTGAACTTTCGATCAATTGACAAAGTTACAGAAGCGTGTTGAAAAATCGCTTTACAATTGTTTTTTAAGGCAACGCGCTAAAAGTCTGCCAGTAAGTGGAGAAATGTTGAAAAAAGCTAAAAAAAAAATTATGGAATGTTGGGAAAAAAGCTGGATTTAATGCAAGCGCAGATTGGCTGCAGAACTTCAAAAGCAAAATGTAGATTCAGACTTTTGAAAACTTGTGGAGGAAAGTATCATTCTATTGCTTCTGCCGTGGACCCATTTAAAAGTAGGTAGGCGAAATGATTAGACACCATGGATTTTTTTAAAGACAAACCTATAATGCGGACGGACTTTCCTGTCCGCTTTTGGAAATTATTGTCCATGAAAAAACAGCTCTAGGAAGTAAAATTCAAAAAGCAAGAATAACACTTTTATCATGCGCTAACGCCACTGGGCTCCATAAATTAAAACCATTAGTCATTGGGCATGCTAAAACGTCAACGTCTTGATATTCCGGTCGAGTATCCGAGTTCCAAAAATACCTGTTTTTATAGACTCTTTGAAGTGAACAATGGACTCTTGGAGTGAACAGTGGACTTATGGAGTGAACAGGCCCTGCACGAATTAATTCACTTTATTGCAATTCAACTGTTTTTTAAATTTTTTTTAAGTCTACATATCTCAAGAATAATTATTTTTTATAATTATTATATATTATATTATATTATATTATATTATATTATATTATATTATATTATATTATATTATATTATATTATATTATATTATATTATATTATATTATATTATATTATATTATATTATATTATATTATATTATATTATATTATATTATATTATATTATATTATATTATATTATATTATATTATATTATATTATATTATATTATATTATATTATATTATATTATATTATATTATATTATATTATATTATATTATATTATGTTTTAGCGACATTATTTGACTACGAAGACTATGTGAATTGACCACTTTAGACTTTTTATGGGGCTATATAAAAGACCGGGTCTATGCGAATAGTCTTCTGGAGTATTTAGAGCTCAAAACAATTTAACTAATGGTATTTATTACCGATACCGAGAATTAAGAAAGATAAAAGAGGAATGAGTGTTTGTGGTCGTTTGACTTGCAAGAAAAGACCAAAACAAACGTTATTACAATGGAAGTTGCTTTGCGGCAGGGTGCCGTCACACACAGATTGCTCTTAACTAAAGAGGAGATCATGTTCCAAGAGGCACGAAGTTATCAAACAAAACTTTCTTTTCAGGTAATTTCACTTTCACTTAAATTTCGTGATGACGTGACGGGAATATATTTATCAAAACATGTGGTCACTTAAACGTTAAAGCATAAAATTATTTTGAATTTTTATCACTATACAAAAAAAAATAAATAAATAATGAATAAGCAGATGTCAAAGCATAAATTAAAATTAAAAAAATAATAATAATAAACAAAACAATTTTTGGCAAAGAAATTTCAGCGCAAAACAATTGAACTCATAAAAAGCAAGGTAAACAAAGTAGAAATATTCGTAAATATTTTGTTTAACGTGTTTGGAAATGAACTTGTCGACCGACCGCACAACAGGAAGAAAGAAATTATTTGACTTACCCTGAACGGGCTCATTTTGAAAGTTACATGTTTCTGCTGCAACATTGAGCAAATAATTTAAACATAATACGAGTAATAAACAAAATAACAATAATAATAAAACAATTTCAAATAATAACAAATATTAAATAATTCTTAAACAAAGAAAGACAGACGGACACTTGTCAACAAATAGATAATAAATATTTAATAGATTAAAGAGCACACAAAATTGCAGAAGCTGTTTACTTAACAACGTTCTAGGCGATACTGAAATGCCAAAGAAATTTAATTTTTATGGGGACAGAGCAAAATAGAATGGGGTTGCAGAGAAGAAAATATAACTTTGAATTGATCGTTTGAGTGTACATATGTGTGTATGTAAACACAGCATCAATTGATTTAAATTGTCTGCAGAAAAAAAATACATAATACGAGTACATGTAAATATAAGCTTTATTCTTTTCTAGCATTTAAGATTTTCACCCTCAGCCAGCTTTTTATCAAAGACTTTCACCAAAAGCTAAAAAAAAAGTTCACAATCTTCTACTCACCACACAAGCTGTTCTCATTTGTTGTATTTGCATTTCCAAATCTCTTATACGTTTAACAGCAGCCTCTTCGACTCTTGAATGTTTGGACAGTTTTTCCACCACTCGTTGTACACCTTCCATGGTAAGAGAATGTTGGCGTGGTGAGGGATGTACAGGTGAACCCTGTGGCGGTGTCACAATGGCCGTTAACAATGACTGTGTAGCTTTAGTGCCGCCAATGCCTTGAGCGGATATATCTTCGGTTATACTTAAACTGCATGAATTGCCATTTGAGTGTAGAGATTCTAGGTTTTTAGTTTTCTGTATCAAAGTATTTTCAATATCACGCAGTTGTTCCACGACTTGATCCATTATAATACTTTGTTCGGCCGAAGGACGTATATTTTGTAATTTCTCTTCCAGCTGATTGATGCGTATTTGATAGTTTTGTTCTATTTCAGTTTTAAGACTTTGTACTTCACTCTGGAGGGTTTCATTGGAACGGGATTGACTGTTAATGAATTCTTCCAATTGCTAGAAATATAATAGATAAAAAAAATGAATTATTAGTACATACTACATATATGTTATAAAGCTCTAAAGATACGCGCTATAATAGTGTCTTATCAATTAATTCCGGATGAAAATGATTTTTTATGTACAGAATGTGTCATTGATTTAATCAGCACCTGCCTTGACGGTTTTATCTGATGATGTGCCAACTCCACGGGGTGAATTATTCATCCGCACCGCCGTGGGACTTATAAAGCTCAGACAGACCGCAACTTTTTCTATAAGTTTGCAGCCAAACCCCTTGCTGAACAGCTCGGGACTTCTAATCTTTCTGTGTACGAGTATGAGTTGGTGGGCTGAAGTCCTTGAGAGCATCAGCCTTTAACCAATTCCCTTTTCTAACCATCACTACTGGTTTCTTATATTACAGGTATCTGTTTCAAGTCCTTGGGAGGTTATTAACCCCCGAAAACTGGCATGCTTCAAAGGTATCAAAACAACTAATTCCTTTTCCTGCGATATGTGTTTAAACCACAGCCAGAACGTTTGATCCAAAGTAGGCACCTCAACTATGATCAGCGCTGAGATATTCTACAAGCAAAACCTGCCGGGGGCTTTGCTGATCGCCGTTCCATTACAGTCTTATAATTAACTCTTCTGCCAATTAAATCTTGGTGAGGTTTTCGGCAGTCCAGGACAACGTCTTCCTAGAGTTTTATTTGCTACCACAAACTAGACATTCCTACCCTTCTATGCCCTAGAAAGAATAGTGCCCTCGATAGGCGTACACAAAGGCAAAACCTGGTTCTAGGGGAGTTTTTGTGTATACAGAAAATTTCTTAAAAAATGGGTGAAAATAATGAAGACGACCAGTATTTGTCCAAAATTATGTCAACCATCATAATCGGATAGTGATGCTAATATGAAGTGTATATTATTGCAGGAGAAGTATGGGCCTGAGAGGTCTTCATTAGCGAAAGTTTGCGTATTTTGATAGCAATTTTAGGAACGCATGTAAGGAGATGAAATATGTCATTTAATGATTTCTGCAGAAGTTGTAGGCATAAGAATGAGGATAAGAATGTTGAGCACTTTCTCTGTCCTTGTCCGCCTCTTTCTTCTATGAGAGCGTTGTTTATGATAATGCACGGGTTGGCAAACACAACGGGATGCGAGGTGAGAAGAATCCCTTCTTCAGTTTTCAGTTAGCTGGAATGTGAATTGTCGTGAGATGTTTCATTACAGTCTTACAGGCTACATATCTTCCTAAGGCCATACAATGAAATCAAGTAGGAACACAAGTGGACTGGCTTCATGAGACTGGCAGCCTACACAACATAACCTAACTTATTGTATTTGGCCTAGGTTGTTTCGTGTATTGGCACATTGAAAATTAAATGTTATTTTTTTGTTTTTTTTTTTTTTAATTTTGACTAAAATTATTTTTTAAGACTGCAATGGACCCATAATATAAGCATGATTGTAATATCTGTTATGAAGTAATTCTTTTTATGCAAATTTAAAAAAGGTTTACCACAGTTTAGCTGTAGATTCATGAGTAAGTATATTTGTTGCCTTTAAACTATTATAAAACCGACGAAGGATTTTTTAAATTCGCCAGAATTTTAAGCCGCCAAGGGAGGCAAACTGACTCCAATTAAGAAACCCGAATTTTGGGGTAGTTTCTTTTTTGCATTCTTCTTAATTCCTGAATTATAGGTAAATTTTTTATTATCTATTATTTATTATTTACTGTTTACAGAACACATTCCAACGTCTCGTCTGGTATAATTGTTTAGAAACAGAGAGAGAGAGAGAGCTCTTTATAAATATTTTTAAATTGGTGGCAGCCGGTTTTTATGTATATTTTTAAATTAAGGAGGAGACTTTTTACTTACTGAAGTAATTAACAGTTTTTAACAAAAACAAGCGAAGTAAAAAAAAAATGATTGCGACATTTTTTCGAAAGCAAGGTAAATGAAAAATATTAAATTCCCTAATTTTTATATTGTAATCAATGCAAAAAACTTGGCTTCACTTTTTATTTTCTTGGTTTTTGTTATGTGTAAAAACAAAATATACTTCTTAACACATTTGGAAAAGCAAATATACGTACCTTGACCTTTTCACCTAAAACATGTTCATTTAATGCTTTCGTTTCCACTTGGGTTTCTAAATCCGAAATAATTTCACGCAGCACAAATATCTTATCAATGGAAGCTTTCAGCTCCACCTCAAATTTGTCCCGTTTTGCAGTTGAGTCTTGAAGCTTTTGCGTTAAATCGCGCAACTGGGATTCTAAGTGTTCAACCTAGAGAATGAAAAAACAATATAACAAAAATATTAAATATTGAACAATAATAATTTAATGAAGTAATTATTAAATCTTAACTTACATTTAATTTAAAAACTTTATGTTTTGTTTGAATGATGCGTGCGGAAAAACATTTTTTTTTTTTTTTTAGTAAAAGAAAGAGACAATGTTAGTGCCAAAGTTTTTAACATAAAATATTGCAAACAATTTTATAAAGAGTATAAAAAAAGAAAAAAAAATCTGAGACAAGAGTATAAAAAAAAATAAACAAATTTGAAACAAGAAAAATATAATGCAAGTGGCAAATTAATTTAGTTAGATACACTGCCTGCCACTTGAATAAGGAATCATATTTTTTTTAATTTTAATTAAGTAAATAACAAAAATTGCCGTATAAACAGTAAATAAGATTGTTATTTACGACTAGCTAACTCACGAAAACAATTACTGAATAAAAACTTATTTGCAAATAATAAAGTTGCCACTTTACTTCACAATATCCAAGATTTCGTGGATGTGGCACAAATGAAATATAGTAAAAACTACCTTCAGAAGCAAATATTCAAAATTTTTCATTTTAATAATATTTGCTTTAATTGAATTACAAAAAAGATTTAATTTTTTTATTTTTCTGTTATAATTTCAGTAATCAAAATGCTGTTTAAACTAACAATGCTACCAATTATTTATATTTTGAACATATGCCATACTAAAAAAATAAAGTTTTTCCTACAAATTGTCGCATAAACAGTGAGCTAGTTATTTGCAAATAGTTTTTATTTGTGAATAGGCTGCTTATAAACGTAGTATATATCTCCTAAACTAAAGTTCTCAAAAAAAATTTTTTTTTGTAAAACCAAATATTAATTTGTTGGCTTTAGTTTCCTGAAGAAATAAAAAATATTCATATTTTGTTATACTAAAATTATGCATTTATTTAAAGAGATGTATTTCTGGTACCTTTTTGTAAATCACTTGCATAAGGAATATTTTAAAACTAAGCAAGCTGTAATTTATTTTTAGATTTTAGATTATAAAAATTAAACTTATTATCTTCTAGTATTCAATTAGTAATGAGTATTGCCACCATTTTTAGAAGCAACCTCAAAAATTTTATTTGGCATCGACTTGTATAATGACTGTAAGTAATTTAGCGAAGTTGAAGTCCATGTTACCGTTATTACATTCTATGAGGACTCTATCGAGTATCCGAGTTCCGAATTGTTTTTCTCTTTTATAAACTTTTCTTGCAAGCTAACTCCAGAAATTTTCTATTGGATTCAGGTCTGGTTTATATGGAAGCCAATCCAAAAGTTGAACACCTTGTTGATTATTAATCCATTGCTTTACTGCTCTGGCGGTATAAAAGGGTTGTCGTGTTGTACGTTCCAAGGTGTGGGTCCAAAGAATTCATTAAATTTTGGAAATTCTTCCTCCAAACATTTTTTGTAAGTCGTTGCAGTCATTTTATGGGATACAAAAACCAAATCTATGGAACCATAATACGAAATGGAACCTCATACCTCATATTCCGCCCTCTAGGCTGTGTCTGCGGGTTAAAAATAATTCCTCCTTATTTAGGTCATGGAAGTTATAGTTATGCCAGTCGGAACTTTAGTTTATGCGATATGGGTTTAACTTAATTAAAGTAAAAAAAAATGTGAAACCTTACTCAAGTGGCAGGCAGTGTATTTATGTATATATTTTAAGGTTATAAAAATTGATCTCAGTCTATAAAGATTTTCTACACCCCCCCTTTGTTTATATTTATTTATTTTTATGAGAAATAATTTCTAGCCTTCAAATTTTTTGAAACACAATAAATAAAATGAAAAAGGAAAAAATGTTCTAAATACAACAATTGTGTGTGAAATAATTTTTGCAGATGTTTTAATTTTTTTTTTAGTAGGATATGTAGGAAAATGCTCTTTGTTGATATTTAAGTGAATGTTTATTAATATAACTAAATGAAATTTCATGAACAAAAAAATTTGTTATTAAATTTATTGCACAGTCACCACCACACTGGGGCGTTAAAAAAACGCGCGCTTTTTTAGAAAATTAATCAAAGCACGTATTTAGAAGCGCAACGCACATTTTCAACAACTGGACTATTTTAATAAGTCAGCTAGCGGATACTTAGCTGAATGAAGGTTTATTCGTCAGATTGTTTTACGCCGTAAAATGATAATCACATTAAACACATTCGAGACAGTATAATACTACGGCTATTCTGCTTCAATATGAAGAAATCTGCGGCTGAGGCTCATCGAATGCTCTCAAATAACTGTATGGCAATTCAATAATATCTCGTACGTATGTTTATTATCAGCCGTTAACTAACTCACATTACACAATGCTTACATTACAGGTATCTGTTGCAAAACAACAGCACCTCGGGCGTTATTAGTCCCCAAAATCCGACATGCACTGTAGTTATCAGGAAAATTAATTCCTGCGAATCAGGTTTAAACTTCAGCCAAAGCGGTTCAGCCAAGGAAAGCACCTCAACCTATGACCAACAGAGAGTGATAAAGATTTACATCAGCATCTGCCTTTACGATCATATCTGATAATGGACAAACTCCACTGGGTGAATTATTCACTATTTAGCTATATGTACAAAGAACTCGCTGAAGAGCTAGGGTCTTCTAATCCTCCTGTATGCAACAGGCTTAAGGAGCTGGTTAGCCGAAGTCCATTAGGAGCACTAGCCCTTACCCAACGCACCTGCCTCGTCTTCACTTCTGGTTCCTTACATTACAGGTATCTGTTACAAGACAACAGTAACACGGGGGGTTATTAGCCACCGAACTGCCATGCACAATAGTTATTACGGAAGACTAATTCCGTTTCTTGCGATTTGGATTTAAACTGCAGCCAGAACGTTTCAGCTTCACCAATCCCTGTTTCGAACTGCCAATTAACCCTTGGTGAAGGCTTCGGAAGTCCAACACAATATAAGTCATGTTACAAAACAACGAACTCATAACCCTTCTATGCCCCAGAAAGCAGAGTGAGTGCCCTTGTTAGGTGTTCACCGTTTGCCGTGATGCTCCTCGGGCGTGTGCCAATTTAGATAGAAAGCAAATACAAGAAAAAATATTAGAAAAGGCGAATTAGTTTAAAAAAAAGAATTCATCGAGATGGGGTATCTATCAATCGTTCAACTTTTGGTGTTGTTTTTTATTTCATGTAGCTTTTTTGACTATAAACATCTCGTAAAGGAGATGGATGCCCACTTGTTTGTAAAATAAAGTTGCACTCTACAAAATTTGCTTAAAATTTAAAGGAAAACTTTATTTAAATATATAATACATAGTTTAAGTAAAAAAATTAAATAAATATCAACAACCACAACCAACAAATAAGAGGAAATAAAAAGAAAGGAAAAGCCAACCCATTTGAAATTAAAGAAAATTAAAAATGTAAACCAAAAATCAAGCAGAACGTAAGGTAGCTTGCGTTTCAAATTAAGATTTCCAATTTAAACTCACCTCCTCAGAGGCATTTGCATAGGAGCTGCGTTCTTTTTCCTTGTCCCTGAGATGAGCTTTTAGCTTTTCGATTTCCTTGATAAATTCGTCACGTTCTTGTTCACGTTCCGCCGCCTGTTCTTCCAAAAATCTACGAGTGGCCTTTAATTGTTTATCGGCCGTTATGATCTAGGAGTTTTTTTGTTATTGTTGTAAATAAATATATGTGGCAAAAAATATTTATTACACTTTGTTATAAATCTTAATTTTTTTTTTTTTTTTTGTTAGTTTCGTTATATATTATATTTAAATTCCAACATAATCCTTTTTATCGTGATTGGCGAATTTAATAATTGAGTACGACAATTTTGTAATAGATTAATGAATAGGCAAATGGGTGTCCTTCATCTACTACAAAACTGTAGTCTAAGTGTTTTAAATTCACCAACCGCGGTAAGGGTCATTACTTATAACTAATTAAAGCAATATTATCTAATGATATTGTACGTTATTTCTAATAAACTATACTGAACCTGTTCCACGATCTCGAATGTTAACATTAGCAAGTATTTCGAGAGATGAACGCGCCTCTTTGCCTTCCACTTTTAAGCTCCAACGCAGCATACTGGTGGAAGACATAGCAAAAACTATACCAACTCATAAAATATTTAATTTTTGCGTTGCAAGTTTCAAATGTTTGCAAATGTTAACGTTCAAAATTGTGGAACAGACCGAATAAGTTTCGATTGAATTAAAGGTGCGGAAAAAAGCGAAAATACATAAATATTTTTAAATACAAAAAATATAGAAGTTTTCAATAAGCTTTCCAGCCATCTATACGTTGATATTTTAAGTACACCAACCTACTCTCCGTTCAACTTGAAAACTTTCATATATTTATATATTTTTTTAAAGTCGATGAGTGAGAATTTAGTAAAAGAATTGCTATAACGAATGTTCTTCTTGTCGTTGGGGAATTTAAGAAGCATCTACAGTTTTGTAATAGATTAAATAAAATAACTTTAATTGTTCTTTAATCTATTAAAAAACTATCGCAGATGCTTTTTGAGTTCATCAAATGTTATAAGGGGAATCTCCTTGATATTTGTGTACAACAAGTGAACCTTTTTTACTTCGATTTATAATTTAAAGGTATCAAAAAGTAAAACCCAATAGAGCTTATAAAAACTTTAAGATAACTTTTTCTTATTAGGAATTAGATTCTTGACCCAAACTTAATTTTACTGAGAAGTTCAACTTTTGGCCTGACCTCCCAGAGGTTTTACTAGTCAGTTTGCCTCGTTAGTAGGGGTCTTCTATCAGGTCCACACTTTCGTACATGAACTACTAAGCGTTTGCTAAACCACCACTTTCAAAACCCGCTACTATATAACACTACATCATCATATTCCTGTTATTAATCATTGACAATGAGACCAAAATTTTTGATGGAATATAAAAGCGTACCAGTGTCCGCCACAGCATCGGTGGAATGTCCAATGTAGCATAATCTTAATGGCATATAACGTAATTCTATATATGTAGTGGGTGTCTATGTCACCTATTGCAGGCCAAAAGAAGTTATTAATCATCGACTTATAACGCTCACGACTGACGTTAATAGCCTGACCAACGTCATTCCCAAAGGAATACCGCCCTATAACGATACCAGTAGCATTATTCTATATTGCGATGTGAAAGAAAAATGGAGAAATTAAGGAATCGGTACCCTGTATTACGATTTCGTATTTTTCTTTCGCATTTCATTTTTTCCTTTCGCACATTCTCCGCTGTTGTTTATTTTGTGGTGCTAGTCTTGCTTCATTTTCTAACTATTTTGCGAAAAAGTTTGTGCAAACGGCGCAGAGTACCACATTATACTCTTATTGCATTTACCTTTCGCATCGAACTTACTTTCGCATCGCAATAGGGAGTAGCCCCCCAGTTCAAACCCCACATCAAATAGAAGGGGGTCAAAAAATTTGTTAATCATCAACCCTCACCACTGACGATGATAGTACGACCAACAGCATTTAGTGTCATTCCTTTAGTCTACATGTAGTGGGTGTCCATGTCATCTAATTCAGGTCAAAAGAAGTTGTTAATCATCGACCTATAGCGATCACGACTGACAGTGATAACCTGACCAACACCGTTCCCAAAGGAATATCACCCGATACCAGCACAAAATCCACACCAAATAACCACTATTATTCTAAGAGTCGTCATCTTAGTCGCTTGAAGTTGACGTACAAAATTCTGCATTTACATACCCGTCTCCTACAACAATTTAGTGTTATAGACTGCATCTATCTATTGCTCAGGTCTAGGAAATATCGAATACCTATGAACAATACATAATTGTTGCCGAAGACAAGTGTACAACAGAGAGATTTCTGACGACTCTTAAATTATGAGCGACTGGATTTATCGAAATGTATTGGACGCTATTAGACCTCGTTTGGTTCGACATGGTGTCAAAAGTTACGATTTTCTTATGTTTTCTTATCATTCATAAGAAATTGGGCCTCATTATATAATATTACTTTCTGAAGAAAATTTTGGGTCAGTTCCTGGACCTATTCAGCAAATAAACATGGCTATCTATAGTTTAGCTTCAGCTAATGAGTTACATGAACGTTGTACGAGTGCACGTCCAAAGTATGATACGAAATTCGTCCAAGTTTTGGACGAGAAATCGACCGCCAGCTGAATGCGAACTTTCTCGAGAAGACTGGTGTGGACTTATTGTTTATGGAGCCGGTAGACTTAAAATTATCTATCACACCACGTATAATCCATCTTGACGAGACAGTTATGCCTAGGCGCCTAAGCTGGGCGAATATAGCGAATAGCCATTCGAACAGAACACCTTCTTTGATAGAACAATATCCGTTTGGTACAACAGACTAAATAAACTACAGCTAACTTCATCTATACGGCCGCTTTAAGCCGTCAAAATTCCGGATTTCATATTCAAAGGCCCTGTATAAGGGCGAGCTTAACATTACAGTTAAAAACAAACGCTAAAAGTGCTAAGAATTAAAACATTTCAATAAATGAATTAACTCTTTTAAAAGCTATATATATAAACAAATATATGATTTTTTAGTAAAACTAAGTTATTTTACATTTTTGTTTAGATGAATTGCGGTTTGTTATTTCAAGGTTGTCTGCAGTATTATTAGAACGTGCCAACGTCTGACGATCACTTTTTCAATATGTCAATACTACTCGTACTTTATTAATACGCTCTAGGAAAATTTACTAAAATAATACAACAACATCTAAATCATGCCCACAGATATGTGTTTGCGCTAATTACTCTACTATTTTATTTATATCTCTACTACTAATCTATCTGCAAATTCAAATTTACCTGTGATTGCAAATCTTCTTTATCCTTTTTGCTGCACTCCACCACTTTGTCACCCTCGCGGCAGAAATCTTCAATCATTTGCAACAACTGTACAGTAGAATCATTACTTTGCTGCTTTTGTGTGGGCGTTGATAAAATATTGCGGGCTTTTTCTTGCAACAAAGCAAAACTGGAAGATGAATTTTCCGAGTTAGATAAACGTTGCGGGGATTTCAAAGAACCCAAGCCATAACCCTCATTGTACTCGATGGTGTTGAGCGAACCTAATTGAGATAATTGATCTCGTAAATGCTGCAACTCCTGGCCCAAATCAGAGTTACGTGATATGGTATGTTCCAGTTCTTGTTGTAAACGTAAACGATCATTTTCGGATTTAACTAAACGATTCTTAAGTTCGACTAATTGGAAATTAAGTTCTGAAGCATTTTGCGTGCTACTGGAACTGTTATCCAAATAGAATGTGTTGAGATCGGGTGGCAAAGAGCATAGATTTTGAGTTTGTTGTATTAAAGAAGACTGATGGGTGGGCAATTGCTGTTCGTTTAGAGAGTTGACACGTATAAATTTACGTTGTTGTTGCATTTTTAAACCATCCTCTTGTTCGCTATCATGTTTCTCGTGATCGCTGGAGAAACTTTCGCTTCTTTCTTTGGCACAACTATGCTTCCTGGCAACTTCTTCGGATAAATGCAACAAATACGAAGCTTCTGAACGCAAACGTTCAAGACACTCTTTAAGATCAAAATCTTCTGCCGCTTCAGAATTTGTATCCGTTACATACTGAACTAAGTTGGGGTTTTCCACCACTTCCAGTAAACTCTGAACGTCTGGCACAATGCGTAGTTTACTCGAACTATTTAAAGTTTCATTCAACAGCAGTGTATTGTTTAAATTTAAATCATTGAAAGAATGTTCTTCGAGGGTGCGATTACAGGATAGAAGACGCTGTACTTCTTCGGCCAGATTTTCGTTTATATCATTTTCACAGTGGGCCACATATTTTAGTAGTTCCGAAAGAACTTGCCGGAAAGTTTTTGATAATTCACGCAAGCTATTACGTTCATTTAGCAGTTTGCCAAAATCGCGTACAGAATCAAACGTGGAATGACGTTTGTTCTTGCGATTCAATTGTGTTTCATAATCCTGTTTTAAACGTGACATCTGAAAGAGAGACACAGAGAGAAAGAGAATATTTTAAATAATCGCGGAGAAGACGATTTCGGTAGTCAGAATTTATAGGGGGGAAAATAATATTAATGCATCTAAGCTTCGATGTAATGAATCTGAAGGGCTGCCAAAAATACTTCCTTTATTGCAAAAACATCATAACTCGGAAAATAAGATTTTCGAGTTAACTATGCAGAATTGCTAACAGTACTATTATCTATATTGTGGTAAAAATACACTCAAATCGTTTGTATCAGAGTAGGAATAATGCTCAAATTAAATTCGCGTTCGCGAACGAGTTTAGTTTTTAATATTTCAAGGAATTATTATTTTTCGTCCGCGAATTTTATCCATAAAACTCGTGAGCGAAATTATAAATTATAAATTATTTAAAAATAAAATTCGTGAGAGAATTAAATTCGTGAGTTATTCCCGAACAAATAATAAAAATAAGATCACAGCACATTTTGGTTCAAAAACCATCAAAAATGTGGGAAAAATCATTCTGGCAACGCTGCAAAACAAAAAGAACTCTCTTCATGCTCAGTTAAATGTATAAAAGCATTTTTCCTTTTTTGTTTGCAAAATTCTGCTCACGAAGCAGAATTCGCGAGCAGAGTTTTTTCATTTTCATTCATAGTGTTAGCAAGGATCTTCCTTCCAACCATTTTTTGAAATCAAAAGGGCTTTTCTAGCAATTTTTTTTTTATCAAATAATTTACTCACCTCGTCAGCATGTTTAATTTGTAGTTGTGCAATTTCCAATTGACTTTTGGCCGTAAATTTCTCCCTCAACAGTATCAATTCCTTTGGCCAGTGTTGATCATCTGTTGTTGTTTCTGACAATAAAGTCTGCAAAAGAAAAACAACATTCCCGGTAATTAATATTAAAACGGAAGTGAAGAAAAATAAAAAGAGAAATTTCTTCAAAATTATATCATAAATTTAGATTTATTTTTAGTACTGTAGTTTTTAATGTGTTGTTTTATTTATAATTCAACGACTGAAAAGTTTATTTGAGAATAGTGGCGGGCAACAGAAAACATCTTGGAAAAACAAATAAAAAAAGAACAATGTTTTGTTGTGTCTAGCAAAAGTCATGACGGAAATGCGTGTGAAGATTTTGTGGAGGAGAAAGAAAAAAAAATGGGTTTCAATTTTTAATGAAATAAACGTTTTGTACAGAACAGACTTTTCAGCTGATACACATATGAATTGCACGTGTTGGTGGAACTGAAGGAAGAGTAGAAACTTAATTTAATGTAAACTTTCTTTTAGAACAAAATATTACGAGTATATTAAGATATTTGCTTCTTTAAATATTGCAAGTGAAGAAATTAGTTTTAAGATGCCATTAAATTTTATTACAATACAACTATAGAATTTTTATAAGATTTTTAAGAGGAGCAAGATGTTAATTTTACTCGAACATTAAAACTGAAAATTATTATATGCAGCTTCATCAGACATAATCATAAATTTTGTATAGCAATAAACAAACTTTAGTCTATTTAATACAGCCAATAGAAGACAACGCCTCATGAGAGGTTCTACTTTGCGCACCATCCCGGCGCTGACCATGGATTTTGGCTGAAAGATTCTGTCTGGGGTTTAATAATTTGGCGGGCATGGATCTTTCCTGATAACTAAGATACTTGCCAGTTTTCGTGGAGCTAATTATACTTCTGTGGTGTTGTACAGATACCTGTAATGTAAGAAACCGGAAGTGATGGTTAAACGAGTGAATTAGTTAAGAACTGATGCACTTAATGGCCTTCGGTCTACCAACTCATTAAGCCTTGTCTTCCATTGACTGCTGGGAAATCGCTTACAGAAGGGATTAGAAGGCCCGAACTCTTAAGCAAGACTTATAGCGAAAAGTTGCGACATGTGTGAGCCTTGCAACCCACCCCGTGGCAGGTCCATCATCAGATTAGGCCGACAAGCCATGTGCTGATGTGAATCAATTTTACAATCTTCTATACCCCAGAAAGAGAGTGCCTTGGTAAGGCGTACACCAAGACAAAACCTGGGGGAGTCAACAAGAGCTAAAGGTTACGATAATTCGCCATGTTAATGACACTGAACCTTAATTATGCCTCAGAGTGACTGAAAATGTGGATGATGGGATAAAGCTATGTCAACGAAGCCGTGGCAGGCATTTGGTCGATATTTTGTTAATTGTCGTAGATCCTTCTTCTATCACAATAAAATGTATTCTCTCAAAAATTTTTGTTTTATTTAAAATTAACAATTGCGCATTTTGATGGGTCCACCCTTTATTTATAAATTATTGATAAAAAAATTTCTAAAAAATGTACTGATCACGAAATATTTTATGTAGAAAAATTATCAATAGGAAACAATTCTTTCTAACAAATTTTCTGCAGAAAATTTATTTTTAGTTTATCTAAAGGAAATTATTTTAAAAATGTTCTCTAAAAATTTTAATCGATAACGAAATATTTTATGTATAAAACATTTTATGTAAAAAATTTATCGATAGTACGAAATTTTCTTTAAAAAATTTACCGATAACGAAATATTTTATATAGAGAACGAGTTGATTGCAAAAATTATTTTCTAAACATTTTCTGCAGAAAATTTATTGATAACGAAAAGTTTTCTACAGAAAATTTAGCTGGAGAAAATCTATCGATCATAAAAAACTTTCTTCAAAAATTTTATCGATAATGAAATAATTTATGTACAAAACCTACCAATAGCAATAAATTTTCTCTAAAACTGTAACTGCAATAAAAAAAATATTTTATATAGAAAACGTGTCGATGGCAAACATTTTTCCTAAAAAAGTTTCTGCAGAAAGTTTATTAAAAACAAAAAGTTTTCTGCAGAAATATTGTCTATAGAAAATTTATCTAAAGATAAATTATCGATTATAAAAAAAATTCTAAAAATTTTATCGATAACGAAAAATATCAATATCAAAGAAAGTTTTTCTAAAAATAATTTCTGCAGAAAATTTATTAATGATAAAAACATTTCTACAGAAAATTTAACTATAGAAAGTTTATCTAGAGAAAATTTATCGATTTTAAAAAATGTCCTCTAAAAATTCTAATTGATAACGAAATATTTTATGTAGCAAACTTATCAAGAGCAGTAAACTTTGTTTAAAAAATTTATCGATAATAAAAAATGTCTCTAAAAAAATCAATAACTTCCATATCGATATATTTTACACAGAAAACGTGTCGATAGCAAAAAGTTTTCTGCAGAAAATTTATTTATAACAAAAAAAAACACAGAAAATTTATCTAGAGAATATTTTAAAAATTTTATCAATAATGAAATATTTTATGTATAAAACGTACCAATAGCAATACTTTTTTTTTTAATTTATGGCTAGAAAAAAACTTTTTTTAAAAATTTACGATAACGTGTCATTATCAAGATATTTTCTTTTTTTCTAATTTTTCTACAGAAAATTTATCTGTACAAAATTCATCTAGACAACATTTATCGATTATAAAGTGTTTTTTAAGATTTCATTGATAACCAAGTATTTTATGTAGAAAACGCAGCAATAGCAAAAAACTTTTTCTAAAAAGTTTATCGCTTTTTAGAGGAAAATTTATCGATAATAAAAACTTTTTCGATAACGAAATATTTAATGTAGAAAATGCATTAATGACAAAAAACTTTCTGTAAAAAATTTATCGTTTTATCGATATCGATATATTTATCCAAAATAAAAACTTTCCCTAAAAAATTTATCGATAACGAAATATTAAATGCAGAAAACATATCGCAAAAAAAATTCATTTTTAATAGAGAATTTATCAATAATAAAAAATTTCCTCTAAAAAATTTATAAACAACAAAAATTTTAAATTTTTCTATTAATTTTTATTACTAAACTTTTTAAATATAAAAAAGGTGATCTCATTTATTTTTGTTTAATCTTTTCGGAAAATTTAAAACAGACTGTTTTACCAGTTTGCTCTAAATTTTAGACCTCGAAACAGGAGTGTTTAATGGTTACTTTTGTATGACGAAGTGTTGACTGAAATGTTTTGTTACTCAACATAAAACATATGTACTCGTTTTATTTAAACAATTAATGTAAAAGCAAAAGTTTTTCAATTCAAGACAGAAAGAGAGCAAATGCTTTAGTATTGTCACTGTTTAAGAAAACTTTATTTCATTTATGTTTGAAGTAATTTTGTTGAGAGATCATCCACAAGATGATCTCTCAACACAATTCTTAATTAAAAATTCTTTTTTTTTTCTTACTTCTTAAAGTCTTCTTGACTTGAATATGTTTTTAGGACAAATTAAACGAAGCACAATACAATTTACTATAAACAGTTTCTAATCAAGCGAAAGATATTGTGTTATTTGTTAAAAAAAATGTTCTAGAAAAAATTAAGGATTAGTTATACATACAATAATTTAATTGAATTTGATTTATTGTAAATAAAGGCAGGCAAATGTTGACGGCTGGTGGCGTTTGTCGCGGTTTGTGTATTTTGTTTGTGTGTCATTCACTCAATTAGTTTGAGTTGTACGTTTAATTGATTTAATGTTTGTACGTTAAAAATTTTAATTTGAATTTAACGGCTTTTATCTTTTGAATTAAAGCTGCCTGACTTATCAGAATTTTTAAGTAAAAAAGAACATACATGCATACGAGTACATATGTATGTATGTATTTTTTTTAAAGATACCTTCAGCTCTTTACAACCAAGAAAAAGTGGCCACAAACTTTACACCTGCAAATGGATTCAGATGGTCTTTTGTTAATTGTTTAATAGATATCAAAACTTGGCAACTAATGGATTTTGTGGTTTAGATTGTGGTGTACTAATTACAGTAGAACCACACTAAAATAAACTTAAATAAAGAAATTTTCTGCAGCGACTAGTACTCAGGGATGATCACTAATGAAAATTATGTGTGAAACAAAATACTGGCCAAAAGCTTGCCACGATTTCGGTGGCACACCTCTATACAAAGGTTCATATTGTCAAACGACTCTTTGAGACATAATAATTGAGGTTCAATGTCATTAATGTGCCGAATTATATCATCCTTTAGCTTTTGAATTATTCTTGGCTTACTGACTTACACTTTTGCTGTGTCAAATCACATGAACGTGGCGGCCAATTAACATCGCCACGACGTGAGATAACACACCAATTGAATTTCTCACGCAAAAGAGCCATCCTCTTAGAACCACATATCTGCCAGGTCCAAATCCCCAACTTCTGGCCATTATTGGACATTGACCACTGTTCAAATGTTAGGCACGACGACGAGTTGAGATTGACGGTTCTTCTGCCACACTGTCGCTAAAGACAGCAATAGTATCCGGAAAAAGAGCCGCGCAAGCGTGCACAGGTGCTTTCGCATTTCCTACAGACCCGATTGGCTGAAATTTTTTTGAACAACTTTTGTACTCGTTAAGTTTCCAGAAACATTTTTTTACCACGCTTATACAATTGCTGTATGGTTGTAACTCTCATAACTCCTGTTTTATGCAGTGAATTTTTTTTTTTTTTTTTAGAAAAGAGCGTTGCCGCCTTACTGCGAAAATTGAAGTTGCCGACTTGCTTCCGGAATTATTCCATGGAAGTGAGGGTATTTTGGGGGATTGCTGAAGCCGATTTTAGAAACTCTCAAAAAACAAGTAACCGGTTAGCTAACTGGGTCTAAACCGCTTTTTATAATCGGTGCGCTTTTTTCACGGAACGTAAATCTGAACTTTTAATGATCCTTTTGGACCCAGTTATGCGAGCAATTATTCGGTTTTTTCACCTTTTCCGCTTTTGGCACCTTTTGCCGGTTTTTTTTATCATTTTGTCCACTTTGTGCACTTTTGGTGCAAGCAGTGACACTCTACAATGTTTCTTGCTAGTATTTTAGTTGCTAAATAGCTGGTATCTATCTACACAACACGCTTATATTACCTTCATTTGTAAGTTTGTGTGTTTCTAACTCTTGCAATACCAGTCTTATGAGTGATTATTTTTTATAGGGAGAGATAAGAAATTAATACTCATACGCAAATTCATAAACGCTTTTGTAGCACATCAAATTAAAAATTAAAACATAAATATAATTTTAAAAAAAAAACACGCTTCGAAGTAAAAGTAAAAAGTAAGAAATAATTTTAAAAATCAACCTAAAACAATACTAAATTAAATAATAATACTAGTATTATTAGGAAAAAGCGTGGGCTGCTTTATTTATCACACTTGTATGTTTGTTTGTTTGTATTTTTGTAGCTCTCTCAATCCCTGTTATATCTTGTGAGTACTTTTGAAGAGTTAGATGTTCCGCTACAGAAAAAGTACTGCCGCTTAAGTGCGAAAACTGAAGGGGATTTTGGCAATTTCTAAAGCTGATTTTGGGAATCAAAACCCACGAAACCGGTTCTAAACCGGTTTTTATAATCGATGTGCGCTTTTTCCGCGGAACATAAATCTGAACTCTACATGGTACTTTTCTAGGACAAATGGTACTTTGATAGGACAAACAACATAAGAGTATATACCAGTGTATATATGCGCGCTTTTTCCGCGGAACGTAAATCTGAACTATTAACGGTCCTTTTGGACTCGCCTATACGGGTAATTAACCGATTTTTTTCAGATTTTTTTGTCAGTTTTGGCACTTATTGCTGTTTTTTTTTTTTTTTTTTTTTTTTTTTTTTTTTTTTTTTTTTTTTTTTTGATATTTTGACCAATTTATGCGCAACGCATTGACAGCATTGCCTGTCGGTTTTTAGCTAGCATCTACATGATAGGACAATTCGGGCCATCATCATATCATCTCACCTCACGATAGCGAACACCATTCATTCATACTAGTATTTTTCTTTCACTATTGATTCAAGGTGATTTTTAAAATTATTTCCTAATTTTTATATTTCGATATCGAAGCGTATTTTTAAACTTTTTTTTTAACTATATTTACGTACAACAATACACGATCTACAGAAAAATAATAACCGCGATAAAATATCTCCCGCAAGTTTTTTATTCAATAAATTTTCTACCAAAAATCGAGGAATCTTGCATCAAAAAATTATCTATAAAAAATTTTTACTAAACGATTAATTTTCTATCAGAAATCATTCATTGATCAATTTTTCTATCGCAAATTTTGTAATGAAAATATTTCTAGAAAATCTTTTAATTGCCAAATTTTTTTGAAAAAAATGTACGCACTATTGCTTGTCCCTGAAGAATAGAACAAAGAAATTCAAAATTTTTCAAAACAACTTCAGTTTAAAATTAAAACATGAAATTGTTTTGGATCCATTATTTTGAAAATAATAAAAGCACAATAACTCACAAACGAATAACTAGAATATCAAGAAATTTTAACAGCTGTCTTTTAAAGGGTAGTATTAACTGAAAAAAGGCGAATGCAATGAAACTAGCGCCATCTATTTTTTAGTCCTGGGGCCAGATTCCGCAACTATGAATTTTTTTTACCAGTGAACACTCAAAATAAAATTCACTGACAGACACAGTGTTCACTTTTCATTAAAAAGCGATTCCATAAAAAACAATGAATTTTATTGCGCTGAATGTGTTTCTTCAGGCTGAATGATATGCTGATTTGTCAAATTAACTGTGTCACACAAGTTGATGAAGAGATAATTTTAATATGCATACATAAACCTTTTGTTTATTTTTTTCAAGTTCAAAATATTTTACGAAAAACTAAAATTCACCGAAGATTTTTGAGTGAAAAAATTATTATTAAGTGCACACTTTAAATGTCAAAATTATTCATTCTCACCATTGCGGGCTCAAAAATCAAAAGTGAACACTGAAATTGGTGAACATTTCAAAATTCATCGTTGCGGAATTTGGCCCCTGGGACTTTTCAGCCCATGTAGTATTGAACGCGATCCAGTATAGTGATATTTACTGATCGTGTAGAATATACGCTATTGATTCACATCGCGAAATAGCCTAATTTGAAATTCACGGATCGTGCGATTTGAAATCGTCATACGTTTGTAAGAAGTGAAAAATAATAAATAAATAAAACATGCAATGCAAAAAATTAAATGTAAAATTATATGTAAAACATTTAAAAAAAAATTTAGGTAAAGTTTATATTGATGCCAATTTATTTATTTTTTTATTTACTGATTTTTTTAAATTATTTCGTTTTTAAAAGTCTAGAAAATTCGAAGCCAATTGTTTTTTATAAAAGTTTATCAAATTTTTTTACAAAAAAGCTATCAACCTCGAATTTGATAATTATTTAAAAAAAGGAAATTATTTTCTATAGTTTTTTCTCAATAAAGTTTAATGACAAAAGATGGTGAAAGCGAATATGTGCTGCCACCCGCACAGCACTAAAAATAACGTAAATATTGTCGCAATGAATATTGAACATGTAGCATATACGTGTGATCGATCAATCCATTAAAATGGTTGGCGACCAAAAATATCACAATATAAGTATATTGAACGTGTTTATCGAACGAGTTATCTAAGAAATCGATAACAAAAAAATTTCTTTAATAAATCTATCGATGGCAAATATGTTTTATAGAAATTATATCAATAGAAAAACAACTTCAGTTTCCTTGATCTTAATGAGATCGCATTAATAGACAGATACTCGTATGTATTTGGATAATTTCCATTCTTCTAAATGTGAAAAATAAGCTGCCACATTAATTAATATTAATAATATTCCCCTCAATAGAAAACAGCAACTGTTAACTTACAAATTAAAAAAAAAAAACTTCGCAGCCAGCAGAAAACATAATTTATAATAGTTTCCAACAAAAACCACATGTAATTTAAAAATTATATAATAAAAGATAACAACATAAACTCGAATCTTTACGCGTACATACAAAAGTTTTATTTTTGGAAATGGCAGAAATAAACACGAACGATGTTGAACAAATTTTAAATTTTAATAAAAAAAAAGTAGAAGAGCCGAAACAAAAATGGAAAAAACAAAACGCTAGAAAAATGTGTTCAAAATGTACTCATCAACAATATTTTTTAAATCTAACATAAAAAGCGTATTTATGCTTCCTGGTGAAAACTTAAATGTATGTCATTTGTAGGATTGCTTTGAAGTTAAAAAGAAAACTCGAATGTGTTTTCAGAAGAAAGCATTAAATTTCTTTTCTTTTTATTTGCAACATATTCACTTTAAGACTTGCCCCTTTTTTTTTGCTTTGCTTGAAGTTTTTATGTTTTGCACAGAGTACGAGTATTTATTGTATCTGCTGGGTAACATTACTTTGCCATTTACATATGTGTGTATGTACTCGTAGCATTTGGAATTATTTTCGAAATTGTCTACAATTGCTTGTAGTTAGTTCTTTTGTCAAATTTACATGTGCCCATGTTTATGTGCATGTATGTGAGTACATGAGAATGTATGTATGTTTGTATTCATTACATTTCTTCCAAAATAATTGAGTTTAATCTCATATAAATGATCCCTTAAGTGATCTATCTTTGTTGCTTTGCTGCTCCGTAAAAGTATTATCATTATTTGTAATTTTAAATTGAAGATGATAAGACGAGCAAATTAATTGAGTAACTATTAAAGAAACATTTAACACAGAAAGGGAATATTGATTTGCAAACAATCCAATTGGAAAACAGTGGAAATTTATACGATTTTGTCGGAAGCTATTTTTCAATAGAAAATTTTACGATAGTAAAACTTTGCGATAAAAGAAGTATAAGTTTACACAAAATTTTTAATTAACATTTATTGATAAAGAAGAAGATATCTATACTGTAGAAAAAAGATCGATAACAAAAAAATTTTCTATAGCAATTTAGAAATTTTCTAAAACAAATCCTATGGCCAGTGCTACACATTCAATATTTATTGAACGCGATCCAGTATAAGATACACTATTGATGGATCGCGATCCAATCCATATCGCAAAATATCCTAATATTCTGAAATTCATTAATCGTGCGATTTGAAATCGTCATACGTTTGTAAAAAGTGAAAAAAAAGAAATAAAACACGCAATGCAAAAAAATTAAACGTAAAATTATATGTAAAAAATTAAAAAAGATTTATGTAAAGTTTATTATATTCATCCCAATTTATTTACTTTTTTTATTTACTGATTTTTTTTCGATTATATACTTTTTAAAAGACTAGAAAATTCGAGGCCAATTATTTTTTATAAAAATGTTTAAAAAAGTTTATCAACTTTTTTAGAAAAAACTATCGTTCTGGAATTTGATAATTTAAACAAGTAAGAGTGTGGTATATTCGGCTGGGCCGAATCTGAAATACCCTTCACGATAGTCACGTACATGTATAGTATATTGAAAAATGTGACCTAAATATGCTCGGTTATATATGAACCGATATCGGAATTTTCTATTTTCTGTATTTTAGTAACCTTCTTTTATAACGAGAATAGCTTTTCAGCAAAAGGAAAATATTAATGGAAAAATCGGTTCAGGCTATATCTCGGGTATATATGGACCGACATCAGAAATTTTTATTTTCCATATTTATATAACCTGATTTTATTACCAGAATTGGTTTTAAGCAAAAAAAATTTGTTTAAGTTCGTTTACGCAATATTTTCATCAAAAACCCGGTTTAGGCTATACCTTGCATATATATGGACCGATATAGGATATTTTGATTTTCCATATTTATACAACCTGATTTTATTACCAGAACTGCTTTTAATCAAAAAAAGTTGTTTCAGTTCGCTTATTCGACATTTTCATGAAAAACCCGGTCTAGGCTATATCTCGGGCATATATGGACCGATATTGGAAATTTTCATTTTCCATTATTATATAACCTGATTTTATTACTAATACTGCTTTTGAGCACAAAAAAGTTGTTTCAGTTCGCTTACGCGACATTTTCATGAAAACCCCGGTTGAGGCTATATCTCGGGTATATATGGACCGATATCGGAAATTTTCATTTTCCATATTTATGTAACCTCATTTCATTACCAAAACTGCTTTTGAGCAAAAAAAGTTGTTTCAAATCGCTTACGCGACATTTTCAAGAAAAACCCGATTTGGGCTATATCTCGGGAATATATGGACCGATATCTGAATTTTTTTTTTTATTTTATTTTTTTATTTTTTTATTTTTTTTGTTTAGTCACCATGTTTAAAGAGCGTGTAAAGTTTGAAGCAAAACAAACAACTTTTTTCAAAAATTTCCATACAAAATTGCAATAATTCATGGCTTTTTTCGGAATTTTGAATATATCTTAGCTGTACGTGAACCGATATTACTGCATTTCAATAGCAAACAGATGGCAATATGGAGTAATTTAATGGTTTTCTCAGAAACGGTATTTCAACGACCGACAGACGGACATCGCTTAATCGACTTTTCCATTAATTCTGAATCAGAATATATATACTTTATAGGGTCGCAAAAAAAAGCTGTAGAAATTACAAACGGAATTACAAACTTATATATACCCTTAACATTTTTGTGAAGGATATAAAAAGGAATGGAAGGGGTGAATATGTGCTGCCACCCGCACAGCACAAAAAATAACGTAAATATTGCCGCGATAAATATTCAACATGTAGCATAATCGTGCGATACAATCGAATAGATTTCTTTAGAAAATTTTCTGATAACAAATTTTTTCTATATTGTTATTTCACATTTTAATTAGATTAGAAGTATCGAAAATAAATACTATCGAATTTTTTATATAAAACCCAAACAATCTTTAGCTGCAAAAATAAGAGGATATGTTCACTTTTTTAGATACTTTTAAGATGTCAAAATCGACTACATATAAAACTTTTTCTGTAGAAAATTTATGACTGCAAAAAATCGCTTAACAAACTAATATATAAAATATAAATAAAAATATATGTAATATATATTTTTTCCATGCAAATAAAAGTTATCATTATCAAATCAAAACCATATGACGAAAAAACATTACTAGTAATTGGTGAAATAAGTATATACTTTTTATTTATTTACTATTTATTTAAACCAAATTTTAGATTTTTTTGATATGTACCACTGTTTATAAATAAATGTATGAAGCAATTGTTAAGCTATTTATATTATAAAAGTTATTATTATTTGTGTTCTTGTCACATCTATCAAAAACTCAACGTTACGTTAAATTTTCAATTACAAAGTTTAGGCGCGTTAATTTACTGAATAGTAGTTTTTATTATACAAAGATAGCTTGCTGCTTTTAATTTATATTCATTTAAAATATTTTTAATTCAAATATAAACGCATTTTCACACTATTTCTTCTAATATAGTTTTTAAATTTTTTTTAAGTTCTCTGTAAATGCAAGTGATTGCCTTAAGAGCACGCACTGAACTGATGAGTTCTTCAATATTGATGGGAAATTTAAATTAGAATTATTACAATATCAGCATCATGGTGAGAAAAAGAGATAGTGAGAGAGGGCTAGAGAGAACAAGAGGCCACTTTTAAGAAGAGAGTGATACACAAAAGAGAAGATTTTTGTTTTATCAGGAAATCTGCAGCCTGCAGGTATTTTTGTTTATACATTTATACATATGTACGTACAAAAACACTTTAATCTAATAAAATAATTATCATTAACAACAATTTGTTTCAAAATTGTTAATGTTTAAAGATTATTTCAATGTGAAAAGGTCTTGTAAAAGATTAATTTCTGTTTATATACTGGTAGTTTATAAAATGAACAGTAATATTATTGTATAAAATTGTTAGTATCGGCAGAATTAATTTGTTTAAATACTCGTACAAACGATAATGTTTGAGACAGCATGTCTTAAGATTTTAAAAATTTATAAGTATGTTATACATACACATGCTGTACTCGTAGTTTATAATGATGAAAGCATATTATTTTTGTCATAAAAATAAAATGTGTGCCAAAATTTCACGTTAATTTTAAAATACATAAATTTTTGTATGTCAAAGCCAAATTATTTTAGTATTACTAAGAAATGTCTCTATGAAATTTTTAAGTGGGCTTTAACATAATTTTCATCAGAAGGATGTTGCATTAATCAATGCATGTTCGAATCCTAGGGGATGCTGATGAGTAGTGTAGCAACTACGAAACGGCTAGTTGTCACCCAGCTTAGTGTATTCAATTATGTTTTTCTGTCTTGTTTGATCAAGAGTTATTGATCGCGGCAATTATTGTTATAATTAAAAATAGTTTTTGGCAAATGCCGGAATTGAACTTTAGCCAAAAACATGCTATCATATAATCGGCCATGTCACAGAATTCACTTCCGTTCGGAAATGGAATTGAATCGGTTTTTTAATTCTTTAAAAACGAAAATTTAAAACTTTTTCGGAATGAAATCAATTCTATAGGATAATATTAGTTTCATTCTTGTAATTAGAAATGATTTCATTCCGAAAAGTTTTTTAATTTTTCGTTTTTTGAAGAAGTAAAAAATGAATTCAATTCCGTTTCCGAACGGAATTAAGCTCAGTGACATGGCTAAATATTTAAAATATTTTTTAAAATTATAAATTTTCTACAGGAAATTTTTTATAGCCGTTTATATGCGAAATTTCCAATGACCACAAATTTTCCATAATTTATTTTCCATAGAAAATATTTCTTAATAAGACATATTTTATAGATTTTTTTTAAACAAATTTTCCATAATTTATTTTCCATAACAAATATCTTATAACGAGACATATTTTATAATTTTTTTTATTTTTTTTATTATTTTTTTTTTTTTTTTTTTTTGTAACGATAGTACTTTTAAAAATCTTATAGACATTTTTAGAATGATAAATTTTCTATAGACAAACTATAGGCAAACACTTTTATAACGATAAATTTCTCGTAGAATATTTCGTATATCGATAAATTTTATATACAATATTTTTCTTTAGCTTTTATTTATTTATTGAATCTTCACACTGTAAACTTTTTGTAATAAATTTATTACTTTGTTGTTAGTTACTTTAATTTATTTTAATTAAAGAAAACTTTGATTTTTATTTTAAAATATTTGAAACATGAAAATAATATTTTTCAGTCTAATAAAAGAAATCTTGTAAATCGTATAACAACTTGAATTTGTCCGAATTGTTTAGTTTATTTTATCATAGAACTAACAACAACTATGCAAATCTTAATACTAAATACTAATAACTAAGTCCAATTATATCCATTAAATCACCTATTTAGCACTCTGATGTCTATACAATATGACAATAAATTTTCTTTAGAAAAATGTTTTAGAAAAATACATTTTCTATAGAGAATTTCATATAACGAAAATGTTTATGCAGAAAAATCTTTATAAAGATAAATTTTCGATAAAAAAAAATTAATTATGATAATAAATTTGCTATAGAAAAATTTTTATAACTATAAATTTCTTAAAAAATATTTATCTTTATTAAAAACTTTCTATTAAAATTTAGTTTATTGAACATTATTAATAAAATAAACAAGCAAAAAATTTTAATAATTTTCTATAAAAAAATTTTCCCTAAGGCCATATATGCTTAAAATCAATTATAAATTGTTTAATTTATAGAGGAAAATTTTGAATGACAAATTTTCTACAGATAATTTTTTATAACGAAATTTGTTCAATAGAACACACAGAAAAAATTATAGTAAAAATAAAATCAACAAAATTTTTGTCTGAAGATATAATTTGTTTGCATATACAAAACTATCAAAAAAGTAACCTTGCATATCGTATTTTGTTGTTGTTTTAAAAATTGTTGTTTTCGATCAATAATTTTTTTTTACTAAACTTTTGTTTGAATCCACGAATTCCTTTACAGGTCCGCATTCAAACAATTTATTAATTGATTCAACGAATTTCGTTATTGAACACGAAAAAAAATTTTTTCTGTGCACTGTTTACGATAGTAAATTTTAATTAGAAAATTTTGGAAGAGTGTAAATTTTTGATACAAAATTCCCAGCGAGGACTTGGTAATTTATAGCATTTTCCAAAGAATATACTTTTCAATATTATAGTATTTACCGCCTGCATTACTAAGAAGTAGTTAAGTAATGACTTGCTTAATATCTGTTTTATATGTACGTATGTAAGTACTTGTTTTTGGTAAATATATGTAAGTACAATATTTACAATGAAAATTGGAATAAAAGAATTTGAGTAACAGTTAGATTTGCTAAAAGCTCAAGATACAAAATGAAAAATGTAGTCAATCAATATTTGCTGTTATTAAACTTTGCTGTTCTAGCTATTTTATTATACGTGTCGTTTGTTCTGTTGTCATTACATATGTGCTGCCAGACACGTTGAAATGTATTAGCTATAAATTTTTAAAATTATAAATCACAGTGCTAAAAACCAGTTCCATACTTAATTCCATGACATTAAAATTTGATTGTTATGGAAAAAGTTCTTTAAGAAAGTTTTTTATCAGGAAGAGCTTTTCTAAAAGACACATGCACAGAAAAAATATTTTTCAGCAGATATTGTTTATAAGAATGCATTTATAAAGGTGACAGTTACACCATGATTTAAACTCAAGGCTTTTTTTATATTATCAGCGATGTCACAGAGCTTAATTCCGTTCGGAAAGGGAATTGAATTATTTTTTTACTTCTTCAATAAACTAAAAACTTTTCGGAATGAAATCATTTCTAATTCAAGAATGAAACTAGTATTGTCTTATAGAATTGATTTCATTCCGAAAAAGTTTTAAATTTTATTTTTTTGAAGAATTAAAAAACCGATTCAATTCCATTTCCGAACGGAAGTGAATTCTGTGACATGGCCGTATATAAAGTTATCCATTACATTTTATACATTTATAGAAAGCATCTTCTGCCATTTTGACCGGCACCAACTTGTAAATCAGGGACTTATAAGTAATTAGCTTTTTTAATAATGATAGGCAATGACGTTTTGGAATAGTTATTTGTAAGTGAGAATGGTAAGTACTTGTGTCCAATGACATCGCCATGTTAAAATAGGCAGAAGTAGTGAAGAATAAGTTTATTTACATTTTAACACATTACTTTGCAATAGAAATTTTCGCTGGGTTGTTTATAACGAAAAAGTTTCTGTCGAAAATTTTTTATAATGATAAACAATTTTGTAATGAAAAGTATTCGTTAGAAACCACAAATTTTTATTTCTATTTATCACTATTTGACATTTTCAATTCTCTATAGACATTTGTTTACAAAAAAATTTTATAACGTTGGACTATCTAAGAAAATTTGCATTAACGACAAAATTTCTACAGAATACTTTTTAAAAGGATACGTTTCCTATAGAAAACCTTTCATAACTTTGCCACAACATAATAAAAAATACTCTTTAGAAAATATTTTATATCCATAAATTTGTATTTCTATTTATCACTTTTCCATAGAAAACCTTTCATAACTTTGCTACAACAAAGCATTCTTTAGAAAATATTTTATAACCATAAAGTTTTACTAAGTATTTATCATTATTAGACATTTTCAGTTGAAAATTTTTAACTGGAATAACTCTCTATAGAAAATTATTTTACAAAAAAAAAATTTATAACTATCTAAGAAAATTTCTATTAACGAAAAGTTTTCTATAGAAAACTTTTTATAAGGTTACGTTTTCCATAGAAAATCTTTCATAACTTTAAGTTTACTACAACAAAATTTTATAATAATGAGCTTTCTCATTTCTATAATATAATATTGTAATATAATTTAATCATATAAAACAAATTATTTAACAAATTAATTTTTTATGAACTTGAATAAAACGCCAATATAAATATGTATGTATATATACGAAATACCAAATTTCGATTGCTGTCACCTTTAAACAACGATAATGAACTTAAAATACAATTTATAGACAGCGAACGCCACTCCTCTCTCCGCCGTGCGTTCTTTATTCGAGGAAACAATTTTTATTTTTATAGAATTTTTTATTTTTTTGTTTATTTTTAATTCCAAAAAGAAATGTATCATGCAAACAAAAGTATGAAAAATTTAAACCAAATTCAAGTTAGAAAAATAACACAAACGGAAAGGACAATCTTTTAGCACGTGCCTGAACTGCTGAAATATAAATAAAGAAATAAGAAAATTGACACTGCCGTAGAAAAAAGAATTAAATTCATGACGGCTAGAGGCGCTTTGGTTTTCGATTTATTTTTTCGAACATTGAAACAATCAAAGCTAAATAAAAGAAAAATGGAAATGAAAGTGTATAGTGTTTTACAATTCTATCGATTGTGCTTCTTTTTTTTTCGTCTCCGACGGAGGAAGTGTGTTCATTGACATCTTGTTATTGTTTCAAACGTTCTTTTTTTTTCTTAAAAACATGTTGTTAAAAATAAATATGTACGTATGTATGCTATGATCTTAATTGTGGATGTTCAAGTTCGAAAATTTATTAAAAAGATTAACAGTTTGCATCTATAAACTTGAACGTTCGCATAATATGTATATTTACATATGTATAAGTATATGTATGTATGTATGTATGTATTTTCGGATAAGCATAGTTAGTATATGCTTTCAAACGTATTCAGGTAAATTTTGAAAATATTTGATTTTTAGAAGAATATTAATAAACAATTAGCAGTTTATTACTTTGTTTATTATTTTTCCCAAGCGATAATTCCTTTGTTTTCTACACTACTTCATGCATTTGTATGCACATCAGCTAGTTACATTGTTGCGGCATGCTTAAACATGTTCAGTTCCAAAAACCAAAACATACAATGAGAGATGGAAACAGGTAGATTTGAGAAAGCTCTTAAATATATGGACAACTGGGATGTATGTATGTAGTTGAGGTTAAAAGCCCGAGACCAAATCTACCTTTTACTTTGAGCAGCTCTCTCGGTATAATTTCAATTTAAAGTAATTGCTGTTACAAAAATACAATATGGTACAAAAGTTTTCGGACAAACACAAGAAATATTTTGGCTTAAAATCTGTTATACTGAAAATTATTTATCAAACAAGTTTTACATCAAAAAAATTTTGAAAAGTTTTTGAATCACAGCGAATAACTCCTGACAATAATAATTTGTCGCATGAAAAAAATAATAATAATAATAAATCGATATAGAAAAATTTCTTAAGAGACAAAAACAATTTAAACGAAAATCGATATTAAACAATTTATTGACAAAATACCAAAAAATTTTATTGAAACTGATTCAATGTTTACAAAAAATATACCCGCTATAAAAAATTTTTTATTGAAAATTTATTTTAAAAAAAGTTATTTTCAAAATTTTGTATTATTTTAAACGCCAATAAAACGAAATTCGTTAAATTGAATGTTTCAAAATCAGATATATGTATGCACATTAATATTGATGGAAGATTTATCAGCGAATCTAAAAGTGTTAAATATCTCGGAATTCACTTGGCTCACAATCTGTCATGGGTTCTTCATATAGATTATTTAAAAATAAAGGTCGCAAGTGGAATAGGAATTTTAAACAAATTTAAGAATAAGCTAAATATCAATACTAATCTTCTGCTTTACCAATCATTGATTCATTCACACCTCACATATTTACCAATGATTTATGGATGCACAAAGAACTCACCGCTGCAAGCACTTCAGTCTGCACAAAATAAATGCTTAAAATTTGTTTTCAACCTATCCATACGCTACAGCACTTTAGATTTATATAACAATTGGGCAAAAGGTGTACTTCCTATTAGAGGAGGTCTATATAAGCAACAGTTGCTGATATGTGTGTTCAAGTCAATAAAGAATATTGGCTTGCACTCCATTGAATTTGAACAAAACATCTCTACAACACATAGAACAACAAGGCAGTCGAGTCATTTAACCATCGCAAGGTGTCGTCTTGAACTAACAAAACAAAAGATTCGCTATTCCGGGGCTAAAGAATATAACTTACTACCGACTGCTCTCAAAAATACACTAATTTTATCAACTTACAAAACCAAGCTAAAAGACCATTTGATAGAAAATGTCGAAAGGCTTCTTATATTATGAGACATATAAATTGTACACTCATTGTATCTTATATGATCTCATTCTATATTATTTTAATCCTTTTATTTTTATTGATTATAATATAACATGAATTACTTGCCTTTAGCCTCTAATAGCCTTATTTGGCGCTAAGGCATAATTATTACTTTGTAATTGGATTTTTTATTTACTTGAAAAATACTAATAATAAAAAATAAAAAAAAAACTTTCCCATAGAAAATTTATTGTTATAAACACTTTTTTATAGGAAATTTGTATCACAACAAATCTTATATAAAAAAATTATCATTGTAAAAATTATTCTATAAAAAACTGATTGTCGCAAAAATAATTTAAAAAAAAGCTGAAGGGAATTTGTGATAAAAAAAATGCTTATACCAATAAAAATTATAAATAGCTTGTTTTCTATGTTTCCCAGCTATTTTTAGAAGCTAAAAATAGCGAATAAAAAACTTAATTGTTTGAATTTTTGTTCTCTGCTTTTCGATACTTTCAAAAAGCAAATCGTAGCAACCAACGGTTGTTCATTTGTTTGAAAGGTGTAAAGAAATGTTAGAGGTGTATAAATGAAAAGGCTTGTTTTTTGTGTTTTGACAGGTATTATTAGAGCATTTTTCTTTTAAATTCACAACAATTTATTTATATTGTTGGGATATAAAGTTGAATGTTTGAGAATATCTTTCAAAAATTTCCAAAGTCTACTGATGATTAGGGTAGTTCCTATGAAATGTCGACATATAGATAGCTGGGAAACATAGAAAACAAGCTATTTATAATTTTTATTGGTATAAATGGTAGAAGCTAAAAATAGCGAATAAAAAACTTAATTGTTTTAAAAAATGCTTATACCAAATTTTCGTTATACTTTAGAAATAATTTTTTTTTTTTTTTTTTTTTGGGTTTTCTATCAAAATGTGTTATCAAAATGTTAAATATGTTCAAATTTTGCCTTACAAACAATTTTTTATAGAAAATTTACTCTCGTAAAAATGTTTTATATTTAAATTTGCTATAGATAAATAAACTATCAATAATTTTATATACGCATCTGTTTTTGAGTGAAATTGAGTGATTTCATATATGTAAAATTTCTTGAGAAGCCGCTTGCTTGTGATGTAGAAACATCGTATTAAATTTTACTTATAAGTAAATAAAATATTTGATAGTTGTTTTTAGTTATTACGAGTAACAATAAATTGTTTTGGCCTTATTCATAAAAAATATTTTATGTTTATTAAACTGTTATTTGACAAATTTCTATGGGAAATTTGTCAAATAGCTGTTTAATAAACATACAATATTTTTTATGAATACGGCCGTTTATCTTCATAAAAAAACAAAACTCAAATTTAAATAAGACATAACTTAAATAAACTTTACTGCAAGTAATTTTTGCGGTAAAAATTTGTAAGTACTCAGTTAAAGAACAGTCACTTTACTCTCGTTTTTGTGTTCCCATTTACTGCAACTTGGGTAAACGAACAGCATTCAGTAAAACGCAGTAACACACGGTAAAAATTTGTAAAAATTTTTGGGTAAACGAACAGACATTTTGTCATTTAAAAGCATATATTTTGTATTTAACTCATGCACAAAACCTATATAATAAAAATTTTAAAATGTTTGTTGTTGTCAGAAAAGTATAAACTACTAGCGGTTCTCACTATTTTAATACAAAGTGTGAAAACCATTATTATATTTATTTTCATTCACTGAGAACATCCTTATATGAAATATAATTCAACGATTAGACACAACGTATACGGCTAGCTTGTGAATTGTTAAGTTATACAAAATTTCATAATTATAAATTGCAAAACTGGTCTCGGTAATTTTCTTAATATTATCTATGTTTCAAAAAAAAAAAAAAATACACCGCGTCACACTTTGAATCTAAAAACTGCACAACACGTCACGGTTGGCAAATTTTCAAATTATCAACTAAATGGGAAAAAACAAAAATTATTTTCAACTCACGCATAAGATTTTATGCAAAAAGAAAACAAGTAAAGAAATGTTTTAGAACTAAATTTGAAAATGTTGTTTTTTTATGAAAGAATATAAAACAAATTAATGAATCATCAGCATGCAATTAATGAAACAGAAAATAAAGTGAATTAGACAAACACAAAGTGGCTATGAATGTATGTATGTAGGTATGCATTTGTACATAAATAAACTGTTGTAAAACTTGGAAACAAAAACAAATATAATGTGATGAAAAATGTAAGCAATCACTTACCTGGATCTGTTGTTCCAGCTCATGAACAATATCTGCTCTGGCTAGTGCCAGCTGTTCTTGTAAACGTCTTTCGTATTCATCAATAATTTTTTGTATCACCTGGGACTCATTATTGCAATTCAATTCATCCTGATCGATAATGATCAAAGAAGTATTGTTGTTGTTATTGTTACTATTGCAAATAATGGGCGATGGCAATCCTGAGGCCAATGAGCCTGCAATGCGTTCTTCAGTTGTCTGGTTTTCATTCGGGGTTTGATTAAGACTACGAGCGGTTATTTGGGTTATATCTTCTGTATGGGTGCTTGCAGTCTCATTTGTTGTATTCAGGGTGGAGTTTTTAGTACTGGATGACTGCTTTTTATTAATTTTTTTTTTTTTTTATTATGTTTTTGGAGGTGTTGGGGTTAGCACAGTGTAGTGAGTCCATTAAATGATTTTTGTTTTGTATTTAAAGGGTTTATAAAAAGAAATCGCAAAATACATGCACGTTAGCTTACAACATTTCATAATAGTGTTTTAATTAAGGTGTTTATAGTTTATAACAAATCATGTTTTTTCTTTTTTCGAAAATTTGAAAGAACTTTTGAAGGACTCACTCAAACTCAAGCCAGTTTGAAAATGCAAAATTGATTACTGTTTTGTACCTCGCAAATTTTGTTTGTTAAAGAAAAGCTAAAGCTTATTGCAAAGTATCAAAACCTAAAAGAAATCACATACATGCCTAAATATGGGGATAAAACTAATAATTTTCAAAAGCTTGAAGTTTTTTTTTTACGAAAAAAGCAAAATGAAAATAGTATAATCAGGTACGTGATGGAAACTGGACGTTAGAAAAATATAATTTTCAGAAGGTGTGAAGGAAAGCAATCGCTTTTGAAAACGTTTTATAAATAATTTTTTCTCTGCTTCCGTTTTAAAAACCACACTTTTATACACAGCCATGTCACAGAATTCAATTCCATTCGAAAACGGAATTCAATCCTTATTTTGGTTCTTCAGGATACGAACAACTAAAACATTTTTTTTTTCAGAATATAACTGATTTTAACTTCAAGAATAAAAGGAACCAAGTGGGCTGGTTTCATGAAAGTGGTGGCCTGTACAACCGAACTTCAAGAATGATATTAAAACTTTTTGGTAAAAGTGATTTCATGCCGAAAAACTTTTTAGTTTTTCGTCTTCTGAAGAACCAAAGCATGAATTGAATACCGTTTTGGAACGTTATTGAATTCTGTGAAATGGCTAATAAAGCACAATTGCTATTAAAGTAGTAACCAAAAATTTCTTTCAAAAGCTGGAGAAAAGTGATTACTTACTAATTTTGAAATATTTCTTCCGAAACGATTAAAATATATTCAGCACACCTATTGTCATTTTTGCAACTTGAAAACTGATTCTTTTTGAAAACTATTTCTTCTATCACGTACCTGAATGTATAAGAGGGAATTGTCAATTATTAAGTCTATTTAATGCTGAAAATTTATTAAAAAAAACTATATATTTGAAACTGAAAATTGGAATATTCTAAGTGCAAATATTATTTCACAAATTTTCTCCAAACTTTGACTGTCGATGGCGGTCATTACTGTTGAATCTACATCTGCTGAATAGCCTGTCTGTTTTCCAAATCAGACCATTTGTGGATATTGCGTTCAATTATACACGCAGCAACTGATTAAATAACATAAATGAAGTAAAAGCATAAAAAGTTGATTTGTGACATGATGCGGCATCCTGATGTTTAGAGTTCATATATTCCACTTCACGCCATTCAAATTCCAGAATGGCATTGCTAGAAACAAATACGAAAAATTGGATCTACCCACATCTGGGTGTCGCTCTTTATAAATATATTGTTGTTCGAATTGCTTCTATCTGAAACGATTTAAATAGAGACTTGCGAACTTTGGAAGTCAATAGCGGTAATAATATTGGATCTATGTCTGTCAAATGGGCTGCCTGTTTTGGCACACCATTCACGGGCATTCAATTCACGTGCAGCAACTGATGAATTTTGTAATCAAAATATGTGTTCTGTTTGGGCAACACTTCGAGAAATTCATCAACTATAAAGTCACCTTAATCATTCTACTGGGAGCACTCTTTGCAGTGAAGTGAAAAAATGTCAGTTCCCATGATCGATAAACAACGAACCAACACCCGTAATTTGAAGAAAAGCAAAATCTCCCGATAAGATAAGGAAGTATGTTCTCTAGGGATGAAGAAGTACATTCACTGCCTGTGGCAGATGGAAACTGCTTCTAATATACACCAAATTTAAAATTATCTTCAGCCATTAGGTTCTTTTAGATGAATGTGTACGTTCGGAAACGGAATTGAGTTTGAGAAACAAAACTTCAATAAACAAAAACTAAAAAATTTTAAGAGAAAATAATAATGTCATTATTTAAATTATTAGAAATGATTTCATTACCAAAAACTTTAGAGTTATATTTTTCTTGAAGTATCAAAAAACGGATTCGGTTCCATTTCCAAACGAAATTAGACTGTAGTATCGCTGCATAGACTATTTTACGATAGTAAAAATTTTGTATTTAAAAGATTTATCAAAAACCGGCTTTTTTAAATTATCGACAAAAAGTGATTTTATATAAAACTTATCGTTATTCAAAATAATCAAAAGAAAAACTGTGGTTACAAATATCTGTATAAAAATTGTTAAGAGTTTTTTATAAAAATATTCATCGAAAATACGAATTCTGTCTACAGATATTTTAAAGGCCGAAAAAAAAATTTTTTTTTTTTGTTTTTTTTTTAATTGAAAATGTGTAAAATTCTTTTTATTGAAATAAAAAGAAAACACTAAATTTTAATTGTGAATAATTTTATTTTATTTTATTTTGCAGGTTCAGTTTTAGCAAATTCATCAGTTCACTTCAATATCCACATGTGAGTTGAAGTCGCTAATTTTAAGCGATATGCGTTTACCAGAACACTTATTTGGCGATTTCAAATCGCAAAAACATATTTCTTACATCTATGTTTGTCAGAGCACCTATTTGGCATTTTCAAATCGAAAACGCTAAATTTAAGCGAATTGCGTTTCTCAAAACATGCCTGATAATAAAATCGAAAAAAATTAGCTGTAGAAAAATTTATCATAGCTTATTAACAGGGGAACAGGGCATACAAAGGTTATCAGACTCAAAATATGAAAAACAACTTTATTGCCATCAGAGCTTTTGAAAAGAAAATAGTAATTTTAAAAAGGGTCGAGCTAAAAAGGTGTTTTTCTTGACCTATCTCTGTTGAAATAAATTTTTATGAGTTGTATGAATATATGATAGAAATGTTTTATTGATGGATATACCAGACAACAAAAATGAAAATGGCTTATACTTGTATATTATTCCTTCACCAACGACACAAAAAAACATGATTTGTTTTAAGAAATTCAATGAAATTAGTTTTATTTATTTGTATAAAAAGCAGCCTTGGTTTAAAAAGCATGCTACTGGATTAAAGAACTATATGCATATTTCAAAATTCAGTAAAAGAAAATAAAATAAAAACTTACCATAAACTCATCTTCTGGATAGCGAGATTCATAATACTTTAAACGTTCGGATATCTTTTTGACATTTTCATCTTGCGAACGTTGAATTTCATGAATTTTATTTTGGTAAAAAGTTTTTAATTCGGTGATTTCCAAAGCCAACTGCAAAAGAAGAGAAGAAAAAAAATCTTACAAAAATGGCAAAGAACTTTCGAAAACTGCGAAAAACTGACTTGTGCTCCTTGATTTGTCGAAGAATCTTCAGTGAATGTATCATGACCGGGAGTCATTTGACGATGAGAAGGACTTAATAAAAGTTCAGCTTTTGAACGTTTGCGGGATGGTGATTCTTTGGATTTGACGGGCAAGGAAACTCTAAAGTCCTCTGGCAACTGTTCCTGATCCGAACATTCAGATGCTGATGATGAAGACATGCCAAGACGTTGAGATTTTTGAGAGAAAACATCATCCGAAAATCTAGGTTTTTAAACACAAATAAACAATAATTAAATTTCTTCAAAATTAATTAACTTACTGCTTTTCTAAATCAGCACATTTAGTTTCAAAATATTTTCTTAAATCTTCCATTTCCTGATTATGTTTTGCTTCTCTGTCTTGTCGTTGTTGCAAGAGTTTTTGTATTTCACGCTGTTTTTCTTGCTTCTCACTGTCCCACTGATCCATGACAATTTTTAATTCCTGTTCATATTTAATTTTGCATTTTTCCAATTCCTGGCATAAATAATCATCGAATTTCTTTTGGACCATAAAGAAAAGACGAACTTCACTCGGAGTCAAATACTTTTGAAACTGTTCAATTTGTTTGCTAAATGCATTCGCGTCACAAGGCATTTCCACATCACTTGTGGGATAATCATATTGCCGCGGCATTGACAACTGACGTTCACGAGAGTTACGTGAAATTTTTTCCTCATTATCGGTGTGATAAAGACGTTCTAAATCATCATCCGATTCACTAATCAAGTCCATGGATATTTCCGATATTCTTTGGCCACAATTGCTTTCTTGGTCGCGTGGCCAAAAAGGCTTTTTGCCAGATTCCATGGCGTCTGAAAGTTGTTTGCGCAAGAGAACTACTTCGTGTGTCAGTTTTTCTGTTTCAACTTGTAAATTTTCTCTAATGACGAGAGATTGCTGCAAGGAATCATTTAGTTTGGCTATGAGCTCATCACGTTTCGAAAGTTCCATATAAATGTCCATGGTCTAAAAAAAGTTGTATGAAATCAATTTGTAAAAGGAAACAAACGTTTTTTAAAGCCAGTTTTTCAACCACGAAAGAAAATACGTGCGAAAGAAAGCTAGTTAGTCACTAACATTCGATCGAACCAGGGTTGCTTCACGAGTTTCGACACCGCGTTGTCGAAATGCATTTAGACAAACCCAAATCGGGGTTCTTTCGCCCGCATTTATTTTGGATTAGCAAACTGGCGGCTGGTAGTTTAGTTTTTCAATTCTTTAACTTACCGGTTGCCCCAAGTCCTCCTGCAGCGTTCTATATTCCGTAGAGGTTGTAGTCAATGAACTGGAATCTCTGCCGGAACCTATTAGCTCCGAAGAATTGTGATTATTTTGCGAATCTCTTCGCTGGCTATTTTCCAATTGTAAATTTAAGGAAGCCAAACAAGCATCCTTGTTGATCAACATTTGTTGCAACTCCTCTACTTTCTGTTCCAGCATTTGTACCATATTCAAACTTACCGTAGAACTGGTATTGTCATTGTTGTCTTTATGGTGTAAAGTTTTACTTTCGCTTTTGGAATTCAAAGTGGCCGACTTATCAAGCTGCAATGAGTTGTGCTCATCTTGCATAGACAAAGAGTTCCTCTCGCTTTCTTCTGTTATATCTTCCAAAACATCTTTAGAAAAATCTACCAAAGAAATACGTTCCATAGCTTTGGCTTGGCTATTTTCTACGGCACTAGCTACGTCACCGGTGGGCGACAATTGACAATTGTTATCTTTGGGTTGAATTTTCATGGCCATTATTCTCAGTTTCATTAATTTCATTTCTGTATCATCGTCTTGCTCTTCTGTTGTATTGATTTGTAAAGTGGTCCAAGGTTCTAATTGTTCGATTTTAGCCTGATTCTCTTTTAATGTTAACGTTATGGTTAATTTATTTTCTAGTTCTTTTTCTGCTTCTTTGGAAGTCATGGCGTTGTCTTCTTCTTCTGCTTCTTGTAGACTGTCATCTAAATCGGTTACCATTTTTGATGGCACAGTATTTTCAAAAAGTTCCTCTTCAACTTGTTCATTAGGAACAATAGATACAGTAACACTTTCTTTTAATATTGGTAGTCCTTGTGAGAAAATGTCGTTTTTCGGTTTTAGAGTTTTGTCTTTGGGAATCTCTTTTGTTTTATTATTTTCCACAGTACTGAATTTTGGTTTTTGCGTTGCAGTTCCTTCCTGCAAAGGAGCTTGCAATCTTTTGGGTATTTGAGTTCTATCGGGTGTTTCAGCCAGTAGTTCGTTGACCAAAGTTTCGTTGTGTATATCAAAACTGGGATTAAGAGAACTTAAATCTTTATCATCGAAAGACATTTCCATCGATTTGTTTGTTTTAGCAAGTTCCGTTTCAAGTTTATTATTCTCCCCAAAATTGAATTTTGGTTTTTCTGTTTGCGATCTGCTGGGCATATGAGTTTTATCGGGTGTTTCGGCCAGTAGTTCGTTGACCAAAGTTTCGTTGTGTATATCAAAACTGGGATTAAGAGAACTTAAATCTTTATCATCGAAAGTCATTTCCATAGATTGGTTTGAGGCCATGATTTCCTCAATGGAATGATCTTTTTCACTGTGTAGAGAAGAATCACCTGATAAAGGCTTGATGTTGGGATTTTCAAACAATTCTGGACGGACGGAGGGTCTTATTATTTTTTGTTTTCCTTCATTACCACTCTTGGATTCGGGTGGTTTACTTTCCTTGGATTTGGTGGCCTCTAGAGTGTTGTGAGTTACTGAATGTTCAGTTTTTGATTTGTTATCCGTTATTTCTTCACTTAAAAATTCAGCTTCTAGTTTTTCTTCTTCCTGCAGCTCGGAGACGTCATCAGTGGTAGATTGGTTAGCTAAGCTAACGTCTTCTTGCTCATCTTGACCACTGGTGGCCACATCAACTTCATCTTCGAAATCCAAGGATTCATGTTTGGAGTGCACTAAACGTTTATCCAACGATAAGCTTATATCCTTTGAGTCTTTGCTCTCTTCTTCATCTGCTATTAAAAAATGTTTGGACAATTTGCCACCTGATAGTTGTTCATCATCTATTTTAAACTGATTACTGTCACTAGAAGTTTTCAAGCTTTTGCTTTTAAACTTTTGAGACTTCTTTTTTAAATCCGAACTGGAGCTATCTGAAAGTGCAATACCAAACAGTTGATCTACGGCAGGTTTTTTACTTGGGCCTGGCAGCGAAACACTTAAATCTTCTTCCTCGCTCATTTCTAAGGCCTCTTCTATTTCTTCCTCAATTTCCTCCTCTTCTTCCACGGCCGTTGCACTTAAACTAGGATTTGTTAAACTTTGTGGCACATTACTTTGACTGGCTGTTGTGTTCGATGCTGCAGCTGTTATATTTCTGCTAGTAGTCGACGTAGTGGAGGCCGGCATATGATCTGTTGTTGATCTTTGTTCGCTTGATGACTTCTCCATTATGCCAAGTGATATAGAGGATGTTGGTTCATCAAAATACGTTGTAAATGAAGCAGTGTCTGTAAAATTAAATTCGACGACCTCCTGCTGTAACAATAATTCACTGGTATCTATTAACGATGATGATGATGTATCTTGTTGTTCTTGTTGCCACTCGTTGGGAGTTTTTTCAACTGTAAATGTTTTAGTCGAACTTGTTGGAGAAACAAACTGTTGCTTTTCGTTGTCGTTGTCGCTGTGCAAACATGTTTCTAAACATTGTTGAGAGAGATTGAATGTTGCGTGTGATGCTGTACTGACAAACTCTAGAGTTGGTATCAATTCAATCGTATTTATAGAATTTTCACAATTAAACAAATGTTTGGTTTCTGAGTTGGGGGTTTGTTGTTTGGCGCCCGCTGTTGCTGTTGTTAGAATTGCCTGCGGTGGTTGCTGTTGTTGATTAGTTGTTGCTGTTGTTTTATATGTCGCTCGTGGGCGCAACAACGAAGTGATCTATAAAAGGAAAGGAATAAAGAATAATTTTATTGAACTGTTTTTTGTAAAAAAAGCAATAAAAAAAAGTTGTAAACTTTTAAAAATGTGTACATAAAATATTTATAAATATGTGTAGTAAATATAAACATTAAAATTCATCATTTATCAATTCTTTATTATTCACATACTGAGCAATAAAAAAAAACTCTAGAGGTTTGATGACGAAATTTTTGTCTAGAACTAAAGCTAATTAGATTTGTGCAATATGTATTTTTTCGAGCAGAAATATACGTATTTTATTTTTAATTTTTATATGCATACTTCTTGAGAGTTTCTTATTTAAAGAGTAACGTGTAGCTACCAATATGAAAATTTTCGCAAAAAATATTGTTTCGTTGCACCTTCATTTATTACAGTGGAAGCTAAATTAAGGCGTAAAGCGCAACGTAATTTAACGCTTTGATTTTACGCTGTAGTAAGTAACTTAAATAAGAAATTTAACGTTTAGCTATGAACAGTATTGCTCACTAACCTTGTTTAATACAAATCATTAAATAGAAATAATAAAAAGTGATAAAGTTGCTAAATTAGTTTGAAAGCACTTAAAGTGCCGCAGAAACTGAGTAATATATGTTTGGAAGCGATGACAGTGAAGTTATCTCTTACGCCCTGTCAAAACTGGATTTCCCAATCGCAAAGCGTTTACACTGCGCTATTTGAGTTGGTCTCATACAATTTGTATGTACATGAGAATTTTTGAGAGAGAAATTACGCTTCACGCCGTCGAATGCAGCCCCGTAAAATGATATCGCGAGTTCAGCAAATTTTTTAACAGAATATTTTTATTGAAAAAAAACCATATTTGGTTTTAAACATTCAATAAATATTTTTACTGAAACTAAAAATAATATATACTAAAGCATGGCACACTTTGTTTAAATTATTTTCGGTAAAATTAATGTGAGCTCTCAAAAAAAATTACGAATATAATAAATATAGTTTAAAAACTAAAAAACACGCTTCGATATCAACCTAATTATCCATATAACCAGATATTTACTAATATAACGCGTTCCGAGTTTATTTGGAATTTCTAACATCGGTTTCAGGAGTCGCCAAAATCTCCCACTTCCCCGGAAACAATATGACAACTAAAATTTTTGTACTAAATCGAATGACCTTTAATAGTTCAGATACACACTCCACGGCCAAAACGTACACCGAATATGAAAAGCTGGTTCCGATTCCGTTAGCGAAGCGGTTTCGAGTTTTTTGGAAATTCAGGAAACCCCCTTTCTCAGAAGCAATACGGCAACTTCAATTTTCGCACTAAAGCAAATGACCCTTTATAGTTCAGATGCATGTTCAACGGCAAAAACCCGCACCGAATATGAAAAAGCGGTTCCAAACTGGTTACCGAAGTGGTTCCGAATTTTTTTTGGGAATTCCCAAAATCGGATTTGATAATGCTCAAAATCCCACATTTATAACGAAAACGTACTATAATTTGATGATCTTAGTTGTAATGGAAGTAAAGCATCAACCGATGCTCCATCGTAGATTTTTATTGTATACATGTGAGGGCGTCGTAGCGACAGAATAAAAATATAGGAAATTTAGAATTTGGCCACACTGGTGTAAATCATTTCTCACAGAATAACCAAATGATGGACAACTAAATTTGATGTCTTTGATGTAAAAACAAAAGATTGTTGTAATTTTCTTTTTTCAAATTCCGCTTGTCTGCAAAATATTTTGTGGCTATTTAATTTTTTTTTTTTTTTTTGCAATAATTTTTTGTGATAATTTTGTTTCTTGTGATCTGCAATTTCTAACAGGCAAAAATGCGAATACAGCATTCTATATCAAAAACGTTTCGTGAGCTCCTAAGTTGTCTGTAAGATCAATATTATCTGCCCAATTATTTCTCAATTTTTCTTTTGAGGTTCCTAATATCTTCACACATGAAGATTTTCTCGCCAATTTTAATATTTTCTCTAATCTAAATCTTACAAAGTATAAAATTGTTGAGTACCGGCAATTCTTTTGTCCTTTCTATTCCCCTTTACGAAACGTTAGCCCAACTAAAAGTCTTTCATCGTATCAAGAAAAATGAAATAAATCTATTGCAAAGCTTCAGCTTACAGAAAATTTCGTCCGACGCGCTAATTGTGTTCAGTGTTTTTTTTTTTTGCGACGTAATTTCGCTAATAAAAATGTTTAATATATGTTTTTTGTTCCTGTTGTCTTCTTAGCATTATTTTGCTTCTAATCTGTATTGCAAGTTGTTTCAATTTTAATCGCATATCCATCTTCACTACTACTTCAAAATTCCTCTTACATCTTCGCCGATAGTGCAATAATTTCCAATTGATTTGACCTGCATTTCATTAGCTGAGAGTCATTCAAAAAAAATTACTCAGACACGCACACATACACTCATAAACACACAAATGAAAGTTAAACACAAATTTCAAATTTATTTTCTTAATTATGCTCAAGTTTTGAAAATTGAATAAAAAACAAAATTATGAACACCGATTGGTTGCCCCCGCTGGCTGACTGCATGAAGCGGAAGAAAAATAGAATAATTTGTGTGACGAATTACACATGGCGAAGATTTTGTAATAAGACTGCTTGTCAGCCAGCCAACCAACCAACCACATTGCTTCAAGACAGTACAAAATATTGCTGGAGCAAATCAGTACGACACGAAAAAAATTTTCTTATTCGAGGTGACTCTAATGGGAATTTAATTTTTGAAATATTTTTAGGCTGCTTCAATCTTTTTGATAAGAATATTTTTAAGTTTCGTATATTTCAAGCAATTGAAAACTTTTTACGTATGTACATATACAGATGTAAGTTTTCGTGTATGTACTTTCGATTTTAAAATAAATTTAAGTGGTTTATGATAGTTTTTTTTAATGGAAAATGCATAAAATTAAAGCAAATATTTCTACATATCATTTTAAAATCCACCAAGAAAATGTCATATTAGAAATAAATTAACAACATAACATAACATAACATAACATAACATAACATAACATAACATAACATAACATAACATAACATAACATAACATAACATAACATAACATAACATAACATAACATAACATAACATAACATATATTTTCGAAGTTTGAAAATTTTGCTAGCTAAAACATTTCTTACCAACAATACATTTACAAGTAGTTTTTATTATTTTTTGTATTTTGCAACTGTCTGCACGCCAACATTTCGCAGATGCTAGCCCGTGCATAATTAAATTTAATAATACTATTTTCGCAAAATTATAAAAAAAGAAATTAACACTTCATAGTAGAATTTTTTATTTTTTTGAGGTAAGTATTGAGTGTTGATTCACAGCTTTGAGTTGGCAGCACTGCTTTATTTGACAACCCAATTTACAGCTGATAATTATTTTTCACTTATAGTGAGCACAGTCTAGTAATTTTTATTAAGCCAATATTCGGTTTATTGAACAATACGTGTATTGTTTTGTTGTTCATTCAAGCAAAATTTAGCTGATTCAATTGGCATTTGACAGCTGGTACAGAGTAAATTTATTTGAGTCGGGAAAATTTGAGTTTGTAAATTTACAAAAATAGGAATAAATCATTTTTCAATAATATAACATCGAACTGTTGCAGTTAGTGTGTTCCAGTTTTGATTCCAAAGAAACACATACGAATTTTAAAAAGTTGAAAGTTTTATTTTTTTCACTTATCTTGGGAGCCGCCACACGATCAAATTTTCTTTCAATCTGGCTTTACGTGTTAATTATCTCTCGTTTTTCTCCAATACAATCAAATATTTAAAAATTGAGGCGAATTTCTTTTAATTTTTCTTTTAAGAACGAGTGTTAAAGTTATGTTCAAGAAAACAGCTGATTCATGGAAGCAATAATTTGCAATTATTTTCTTGTTGACATGGAAGGAGTTAAAATACATAAAAATTTTTCTAAAAATATTAAGTAGCTTAATTAGATTTTATTTTTTAGCAGATTTGTATTGTAAAAGATCCTTCTTAAGAAAAACTTGAGAAAGGAAAAACGAACCCGATGTACAAATGTGCAAAAAAAAAACCAAAAAAACTTAATTTAAAAATTTATAAAGTTCAACAAAAATTCAATATATTAAAATTAAGTTTGGTTTGAAAAATTTTACTACTTTTTAAGTTTTTTTTATTTTTTATTTGTTGTTCTTTGCACAAATCTCGGCATCGTAAATTGCCTTATGACGTCGAAATATAGCGGAAATCTGCCATAATCCTGTAAATTTAAATGTAAATTTTTCTATACTTATTGCGAATTAAAAACTTTAGCAAATTATTTATAAATTCTTCCAAAGTTCATTTTTAAAATATGCTAATAAAAATGTCCTTGACATTGTCACCCACTTTTTTTTAAATATTTCGTATTACAATGAAATAAACAATATTGTTGCCATAGAAATCAAGATAACACAAGTTAAGAAATTAAATCTAAAGGATTCCTATATTTGTGCATGTGTTTGTTAAGATTGAAAACATATTTATAGGTGACTTTTCATACTGAATTCCTGTGGCAGGCACTCCTTTCTAAAGCAAAAAAAGAATACACGAGCCCAATTTTTTATTATTCTTTTTTTTTTTTTTTTTTGGAAATTTATGTTGTTATCACAATGCTTTAGTGGTAATAACTTAAGGAAAGCATGTGAAAGATATTTGAAAAGGAAAAAAGCTAATGTTTTATATGCTTAAACGTCTTACTCCCTTTACTCGTAATTTTCACTACACGAGTACAAGCGTTATTGCTAGGCTGATTAAACTTAACGAGGTATTTTACCACATGAGTAAAATACAGGGTGAGACAGAAATTGCTCGGTGGCTGAGTGGTTAAAGCCACTCCCGAGTTCAAATCCCAGTGGGTGCTGATGAGTAGTGTAGCGACTACGAAACAGTTAGTTGTCCCCCAGCTAAAGATTTGATTATTATTTTTCTTGTTTTCTTGAATCAAAAATTATTGATCACAGCAAATTTGTATTATAAAAAATCCTTTTTAAGAAAAAACTTAAGAAAGGAGAAAAACTTGAACTATAATCCGTTGTACAAACCAAAATTTAGTTCAGAAATTAACATGGGGCTTAAAAATTTAATAACTTTTTCGTTTACTAATTTTTTAAATTTTTTCTCAGATTATTTAATACACAAAATTGATTTTTTTTACACTAAGGCCCAGTTTTTGAGTTCGTATTTAAATGTTATTTAGCTTTAAATTCCATTTAAATACGAAAATCAGTTTTTCACTACAAATTTGGACAAAACTTAACTAGCCAAACTTCTTCATTTAAGTTTTATTTAAGTTTTTCTCATAGTCCATACAAAGTACACATACAAGCTATTGCCTGTAGAAGATAATTAAAAAATTAGTTGCTAATTTTGCCCTAAACAACAGCACAATATAATAATTAATTAAAACTAACTTCGCATAAAATAAAATTATTAAGTTTATATTTAAGCCGTTAATAAATTTAGTATTTTTCTTTAAGAATTTGTCGATTCTTCTACTAACAAACAGCTGTTCTATGGAATACTTTGCATAATATTTGGAACTTAAGTAAAGCTGCCATACTTTCATCGCATTTAAATAGCAACAATTATTTAAGACTGACAAACTGAACTTACATTTAAATACAATTTAAAAATAAATGCAAATTAATTAATTTTGTATTTAAATTTGCAGTCAAAAACTGGGCCCAAGTATGAAAAATAATTTCTCTTAAATGACCAGCCTTTTCGGCTTCGCACCGATTTGCTGGTCTCGTTTTAGAACATTTTCCATAACTTCTTGCAAAATTTGTGACTGTAGCGTTCGAATTTCTGCAACAATGTGTAGGCGAAAACATGATGCGTTTATCGGTTCGATAGTAAATTTTTAATAATCCTTTTTTCAATATGACATTTCAATTTTATTTGTATATAATATATGTATATCAAAGTTAACTTATTACCTAGATTTTTATCTACATTCATGTTCAATAAAACTAAAAAGTACAGATATAGGGCCATATCCAAAAAAAAAACCTTACTTGAGTTTTAACGTATACGTTAGTTACCAAACGCATTAACACTACCATACATTTGTTAAAAAAGTTTATGCAAAAACAGTACGTTAACTATTAAATGTAGTAAGCAATTAATTTTTTTTATTCTGGTAATGCCGTTATGTTCAGTTGTAATTTTTTGAATAGTGATGCATGAAAACTAATATTCGAAAATCTATTAAAATAAATTTAAAAAAAAGAATTATTATTATTACCTTAAATCACACATTTTTGACAAACGTTTAATCGATTTAGCTTTTTAATAAATGACGAATGTACAATATTTGGTATATTAATAAAATTGAGAAAAATTAACAGGATTATTTATACCTTAAACATTTGTATTTATTGTTCGAATACCGTTTTTCGTCGTATTCGTTTGATGGAAAGTGCATCACTAACATATTTCTTATTTATATTTCCTTTTCAAAATTATTATTTTCAATTCATATAAAATGTAAAGTTCTAATTTACTTATCTACCAAGCATAATCCATTGATTTTGTTAATATTTTCACTATAATTGTGAATTTAAATCAAAATCAACAAATCAAATGCCATTTTAACGTACAGTTAAAGTGGCTTATTTCAACTTTAAACATATGGTAAGCTAGTAATTGTTTTTGGATAGAACATTATGTAAATTTTCTTAACAAATGCTTACCAAGCTTTGTTAAGTTTTTTTGCATACGGCCGATAGTAACATGTATATTGAATATTCCAGAAGAACTATGCTAACGAATCAAAACATTTATTCTAGAATACAATTTATAAGATATCCATATACATATGTGTACTTATATACTACATTTTACTAGAAATGTTTGCCATGAGTTCAACGATTGTCTCTGGCTTGTTCACATACACTCGCTCCTTCAAATAACCCCAAAGAAAATAGTCGAGTGCTGTCAAATCTGGCGATCGCGCTGACCAAATAATTTCCGAACTCCTGGAAATTATTCGCTCTCCAAAAATTTGACTTAAAAGTGTCATTGTATCCCAGGCAGTGTGAACAGTGGCTCCGTTCTGCTTAAACCACATACCAGGTATGTTTTCAAGAGCAGGACGTAAAAATTGTTCTAGCATATACCGATACCACTTTTCATTTACGGTTAGAACACTTCCATCTTCATTCTCGAAGAAGTAAGGCCCAATGATATTTTCAGATGTGATCCCATACCATTTTGTACACCTAATGGGGTCACTTGGCGCTGATGAATGGCTCATTAACATAACACATGGGCTGAAAAGTCCCGGGCCTAACAAAGAAAACACAATTTTTTTGGTGCAAAATTATTAATTATTTTGGTTTAAAATTATCAAATCATGCCAGCGCCGCTCTAACATTTCAATACCACTTTTATAGAACGGTTTATCTTTTGCCTCAAAATAGAGCTCAGTTTCAGCGATAGCCTTTTCATTCCAGTGAAATTTTTAATCGGTGAGCTGTTTTTTCAGGTCCGCGAACAGCCAGTAGTCGCTGGGAGCCAAATCCGGCTAATACGATGGATGTGGGAGCAATTCAAAGTTCAATTCATGCAGTTTTGCCATTATTTTGATCGACTTGTGACGCGGTGCGTTGTCTTGATGAAACAAAATTTTTTTCTCGGGCACTGTGGGCAGTGGCTGCGTCCTGCTGGGCCCACATACCAGGTATGTTTTTAAGAGCAGGACGTAAAAATTGTTCTAGCATATACCGATACCGCTCTCCATTTTCGGTTACAACACCTCCATCTTCATTCTCGAAGAAGTAAGGCCCAATATTATTTTCAGATGTGATCCCACACCATATTGTACATCTAATAGGGTACAATTGGCGCTGATGAATGGCTTTTGGAGTTTTAAAACCCCAGAACCTACAGTTCTGCTTATTAGCAAAGCCATTTAAATGAAAAAATAAAATAATTGATCTCTGATTTAAATAATAAAATTACATTATTCTGGTTCTTTGTTCAGTTGTGTATTTCTCCATTATTTATTCTCTAAGTGTTATATGTATATATAATCTGAAAAATGAAATTTAAAAAATATATATAAATAAAAAAGTTATTAAAGTTTTAGGCTACATGTTAATGTCTGGCCCACCCTGTACCTCACCCCGCAATAAGACTGCATAATGGAAAATGCGACTTAGAGATTGTTGCAAATAAATATTTTTTAGGAATAAATTGTTTAATGAAAAATGTCATAATTGCCTGCTCGGTATAACTTTCCCTCTTTATCAGTAGGCTTCGTCGAATCGACTACATAACTACGTATGTAGCTAGATAATTGTAAAAATTTTGAATTGTATTTTTTAACGAATTGTAATTAAAGATTTAAAATTTGCCGGATAATTGAGGCTAACATGGCTCAGCGATTATCATAGTAGGACTACGGTCATGAGGTAAGGCAGTCAATTATTCCACGCTTTTGCGCAGCATAGCGCTGCATTGTTTGTCTGTTTGTATACTGCAGCTGTCTAGTTCACAAATGTCAAATATAATGGACGTAAAAAATCATTTGCAAAAGCTATTATATTTTACGATAGGGTGATTAATCTTGCGCCACCCTGTACATATATAAATATTAATGCGCTGTCTTTGGAGAAGACAATGTAGAACTTTTTTTGATTATAGAAAAATTAATATTTTATTCAGTCATATTAAGTAGATTAAGATCATTAATTAACGCTCTGTTAAATTTGTCATGAATTTGTTTTAAACAACTAAAAGTGCACAACATAAAATCATTCAACAGATTTTATGCAATTTTTTTTTTTTTTTTTTTTTTGTTAGAAAAACAAAAAATGATTTTGTGTCGTCTGTTCTAGTTTTTGAGCAATTTTTTATGACAAGTTTTATGCTTTAAAAAATCAAAAAGACCTAAATTATGTTTAAATTTTGAATTCTTAGCAAAAGTATCTGGGCTATTTGTAATACTAATCTAAATTGTGTAGAATAAATTTAAATTTGCATTAGAAATCTACTCACATAATGTACATATACGAGGGCGGATTAATATTGAAGTTACCTAGAGCTAGATGGCACAATTTTTTTTTAATTGCGATCTGTCAAACGTTAGCTGTTAAAATTTCACTCAAATTCATCGATTATTTTATTTGTTGTAGGCGTTTGAAGTAAGCATCTGTGAGATTCTTGAAAAATGGAAATAAGTGAATTTCGTGCAGCGATTAAACACTATTATTTGAAAGGGAAAACGGTGACAGAGACAAAAGAAAAGCTCGATAAACGATAAGTAAGAAATTGCTGAAAATTTATATACCCAATAAAATAATTGAAAACTTTTATCACAATAATTTTACATTATTAAAATTTTTTATTAAGGCGCCAACAATATTGTCATATTTTTCACAATATACGCCACTCTGATCGCACAGAAACCATAATGTTTTGAAAATTTTCATAAAATTGTTCAAGATTTGTTAAAAACTCTCTCATACAGTTGCATTTTTAAAGTACTTGTCCAAACTACTTTGGACAAAACTATTTTGAATTTAATATCATATAACTATATTAGTATATATACAAAAATCACGCCTTAAAGACCCTGATTCAATATCCTACACAATCGTACGATTCATTCACAGAAAAATGTTCCAGAGGTCTGGTGGACTTAACAATATCGCTTCAAAATGGAGTTGTAGTGCCACACTTTTATACAAGAACAATTGTAATAATTTATATACATAGTAAAATAATTAAAAACTATTATTACCATAATAATTTTATATTGTTGCAATTTATTGAAATTTTTTATTAAACTTCATAATTTCTAATATAGATTTTTGGTTTTTTGTACATTTGCACATCGGCTTTTAGTTCAAGTTTTTGCTTTCTAAAGTTCAGATTACATGGTAAAATATTGGATTGCTGAATTTAAACGCGGCCGAACAAGCACTGCCACTGTATAAAATATCAAGAAAATATTCGACATCGTTATGAATGATCGCCGAATTAAGTTACGTGAGATTGTTGGAATGTATAACATATCGTGTATTCAACATTTTGCAAGAACATTTGCATATGAAAAAAGCTATCGGCAAGATGGGTACCGCGTTGGCATGAGTTCGACAGACCGCTTCACAGCGGTGTTTGGACATGATAAAGTGTAGTCCTGGGGCCAAATCACCGCATACGATATCGAGCAAAATTATCGAAATTTTTCATTTTGGTATCACGGCATACGATATCGAATAAACTGTATTGCAATAATATAAAAAAGTTAAAGGATTTATTTTTTGTATTCCTACTTTTAGGGAGCGTATGGTCTTCAATCTATTGCATTTTGTTTAAATTACGATCCAATATGCATCGGTTGCCATAATTTAGATGTATCGTAATGTATACGATAGTTAATTCGATATCGTATGCGGTGATTAGACCCCTGTTGATTTTTGGCGTCGAATAATAAACGCTGATGAAACGTGGGTGCACCACTATACACCTGAAACCAAAAAGCAATCGAACCAAAAGGGTGGTAGCTGGTGGAAGTGCTCCTTAGAAGGCAAAGACAGTGAAATTTTCTGGCATGGTTATGGCCACTATATTTTCGGATGCACACGGAATATTGTGCTAAATTATTGTCGATTATCCCCACTCACAGGAAAGTATTATCGTGCATAATTGAATCAATTGATTGATGTAATCAAGAAAAAACCACCACATTTAAAGAAGAAAAAAATGCTCTTTCTTCAATACAACGCACCGGTTCACACAGCATTAGATACGATGCTAAAATTACGTAAAATACACTTCGAATTTGTTGATCATTCACCTTATAGTCTAGATTTAGATCCTAATGACTTTTTCCTGCTTGCAAACTTGACAAAATGGCTCGCAGGAAAAAGATTCAGCTCAAACGAAGAAAGCGAAATTAACGTGTATTTTGAGAAGTTTCCAAAATCGATTTATTCAGATGGTATAAAAAAGTTGTAATATCGTCTTACTGCGTGTATTAAGCTAAAAGGAGACTACATTGAGAAATAAATAATTTTTGAAAAAAAACATGTTTTTTTTTCTACATAGGTAGTTTCAATATCAATCTGCCCTCGTATGTACGTGCATGTGAGTTTGAGAAAATTGTGCTTTTATTTTCTCAGGCAGATTTTTAGGTCATGTGGGAATGTTAAGAGGTTAATATTGTAAATTGGTTAAATGAAATTGAAATTGTGAATAAAAAAATATTAAATATTCTAGCAAAAAATATTATATATTGAATGCATCAACAATATCACACTTTTCATTCAAACATTTCATAAAAAAAAACTTTTTTTTCTTCTATCAGAAAAAGTGCAAAGCAAAGTTTTGATTTATTAAAAATGTAAATTTTATGCTTATTAAAACAATTTTATTATGGATATAAATTACGAGTTTAATGTAGACAGCAATATTTACAAAAAGTTATTAAATGCAACCAGGCATTTAAAAGAACTAATTTTTATTTAAAAAGAGATAAGAAGATAATATACGGAAGCCTAAATTTACTGTAAAAATTAACCATAATATCTTCCTATCAATGGGAAATTTTTGATAACTTTAAATATTTAGCAAACATCTTTAGTGTCTCTCCCTATCACTCTCTCTCTCTATTTAAGATTGCATGAAAATTAGTAAAAAAAAAACAAAAGTCTAGAATAGTCGAGAAAAGTTGAACACTTGCTAGTAGCTTTTAATAATAAAATTTTCCTTACTGGGAAATTTGTATTTAAAGTAATTTTTTAATAAAATTGTATAAAAAACATCTTGATTTTAAAAAAACAAGTTATTTAATTTAAAATGTTTAAATAGCCTACAAAATTTAAAACTTCCTTAAAAGGAAAAATTTTTTTTTTAATGTAATTTTTTGCAAAAAAAATTTATACCAATTTGTTTAATAAAAATATATTTAAAAAACATCTTGCTATTTAATAAAACAAAAAATAATAATTTTTTAAAGCAATTTTCAAAATTTAAAGTTTTTCTAATGGGGAAATTTTTAAAACCAATTTCTTTTTAATAAAACACTATAATAAACTTTAAGACTTAAAATTGATTTCATATCACAAATTTTCTCCCACAGGGAAATTTTTTATTCAGTTTAAGTTTTTGCTTAAAAATTTATCAAAACTATTTACTATATATTGCTAAATAAAATCTTTAAATAACTTCCTACTTCAAAATTTCTTTTATAGGGAAATTTTTAATCTGAATACTATTGGCATAAAAATTTATAAAGCTAATTGATATTTAATCAAATAAACATATTTAGCTCAAAGTTGTGAAGATCCAAATTTTAAATTTTCCTTAATGGGATATTTTTTCCCTGTATAATTTTTTTGAAAAAAATTATATTAATACCATTTGCTATTTGATAATATGGAAAAACTGAGTTTACAATTCTAAAGTTACGTGCAAATTGAAAATTTCCCATATTGGGAAATTTTTAATCAGCGTGCCGTTTTTATAAAAGTTGTATAAAGCATCTTAATACATATTCAAATAAAAAATTTTGTTTAAAATTTGAAAGTTTTCTTATATAACATTTTCCTCAGTGGGAAATTTTTACACAATGTAGTTTTTGTACAAAAATCACAAAAACTTTATAAAAAAATTTTAAAGCAAAGTACAAATTGAAAATTTCCCTCATTAGGAAATTTTTATTCAACGAACAAATATTATTCACATCTATAAAACCTCTTGATATTTATTGGAATAAACAAATTTTATTCCAAAATTCTGAAGAAACCCCAAAACATAAGACTTCCCTCAAGGGAAATTTTTATTTTGTGGAATTTTTTTACAAAAAATACTATTAGAACTGTTTGCTGCTTAATATAATAGAAAAATCTAGTTTCAAATTCTAAAGTAAGGTACATATTGGAAATATCCCTCATTGAGAAATTTTTATTTAGCGCATTGTTTTTATAAAAATCTATAAATAATCTTGAAATTTATTATATAAAAACATTTAGTATGAAATTTTAAAAAAGCCTTGAAGTTTTAAATTTCCCTTGGTGGGAATGCAATTTTTTTAGAAAAAAATATACTAAAACTATTGGTTAACAAAAATAATACAAAATTTGATTTTAAAATTTATAAAAAACGTACAAATTCATAATTTCCCTTATTGGGAAATTTTCATTTATTGTTAGTAAAAACATATTTAAACGGTTTTTTGTATATGATCGTAGAGAAACTTTATTAAAAATATTGTAAAAATGTCCCTTTCAGAATTTTTTTTTTTTTTTCATTATAAAATTATACATGAAGAAAATCCTTAGAGCTTCAGTTTAGGCATAACAAAAGTATGCAGATATGGCATAAGTTATCAGAATAGTAACAAAACTCATTAATTGATGAATTTATTATTTTAGTTTTCTCTACCAATCCGCTGATATCTGTGGAAAATGAAAAGCATATTAGGAAATATAAAACACGTGTAAATGGTTTTAAATTCAATACAACTGCATTTCATTTTGCACCATTAAATTTTGTTGAAATAAATAAATAAAACAGCCGTTAAAAACTTAAAAGTTTTTGTGTTTTTTACGTTTCATACCTATTTAAAGCAAAGCAAACAAACAAATGGTTTATTTTATATCTTGACAAAATAATTTAAAAATAACTTTAAAAATAAAAACAAACTGAGTCATTAAAAATGTGTTCAAAGCAAAAGGACTAAAACTCTTTTTCTTTAAATTTAGAAGCAGCAAAATAGTTTGTGGGAACAAATTGTAAAGAAGATATAAAATAGAGACTTACATGTAATTTCGACATTTTGTTCGTTTTTATAATAATCGTTTTATATTTCTGTTATATCTTTCGTAATACGGCGGTTGTTTTTTATAAAATTGGTGGGCATTTTTCATTTGTCAATTATAAAAAAAATATCAGCTTTATGTAAAAATATTTCCTTAATGGCACTTTGAACTGAACTTTATGTTAAACTAGGGAAAGAAATATCATATTTCAAAAATTTTAAAAACTGCTTGCCTTTTATTGCGCTTAATTTCGAAAGTCAATCCGCAGTAGGGGTTACCATATCCGGCTAACGACATCGTAATCCAGATTATTTTCTTTACATATATTAATAATAATTAGTAAGCTGAAGGTTTTTCTTCAAAATTTTTGAAACGACCTCGATATTGCACAGTGTGAGCCAAAAGTCACCATAGAGCTTTCTTTCTTCCTTTTCCAGATTTTACAAATATTCTCCCCCTTATTCCAAGAGGCGTTATCGTAGTCACATGAAGGCGGCGTAAAAAAGTTGGCATTTATTTACTCGTTGCCAACAACGACTGGATATTATCAACAGTCCCTATTTATAGCTTAGGTGTTAGAAATATCGAAAGTCTTTCAAAGAATGAATGAAAAATGTTATCGAAGACGAGTATACAATAGATTTTTGCTGTCGTCTGGATGTGACGACGATGACGCCTCTTGGAATATAGTGGAATATATGAAGAATAATTAATAGAGAGGTTCGCAATTGAACAAAGACCCATAATTATAGATTTTTTTAGTTTCCGAAAATTCGAATATTATTTAATCGCCAGATATGCCATCACCGGACAATTTTATACCTTGAAATTAAATTTCTTTGATGCAGAAAAGATTTCGGAAAATGTAATAATTGTAACTGATGGATTTGGGATGTGAAGTTACACATTTAAGGCCCTGATTCACTATCCTACACGATCGTACGATTCATTCACAGAAAACTGTTTCAAAAGTCTGGCCGACTTGAAAAAATCGCTTCAAAATGGCGTTGTAGGCTACACTATTATACAAACTAAACACAAAAACTTTTATTAACACAATAATTTTACATTACTTAAATTTTTTTCTCGAGGCACCAACAATATTCTCATATTTTTTACAATATATACTACACTGATCGCACAGAAACCATAATGTTTTGAAAAGTTTCATAAAATTTTTCAAATCGCACGATTTGTCAAGAACTCTGTGGCACAGTTACTTTTTTAGTACTTTTTCAGCACACATGCTTTATTTAGTAGATCGCACGATCGTGTATGATAGTGTAGCAAGGTATTTACAAGAATATAAGCTTAAATAGGACACTATTTCGAGAGACAAAAACGTATATCCTCAGTATCATTATATTAAAACAAATATACGGTATGAAAACACAAAATCCTATCGAGCAGTTTTTTTTTTAGAAAAATTAAGTTAAAAATCGCTATTGATTTACTTAAAATGCATTATTGGCACAGAAAGCACTTAAACCCCCGTACGACGAAATATCGTTTAAAGAAATTTATCTTGAAAGTGGAGTGATAACAATCGCAAAACTAATAAAAGGAAAATTTAGTAATTTGCTTAAATTGACTGGAGTGTCGAACGCTATTAGAGGAATCCACGAGGGAATTTAAATATTTCATGCAATTTACAGGTTTTCGCCACACAGAAACGGGTTTGGTCTGGTAGGCCTCTACATCTGTGGCCATAATAGAAAAACGACATGTATACATACTTAAAAAATCTTCAAATAAATATATTTATTTATGTAGATAAGTGTCTAAGTTCTCAGAAATTCCGTCAAATATTTTGAAAACAAATTTCCTCACTTAAATTTTTTTTTTTTAAATTTTATTTGACGATTTTTTTTTTTTGACAATTTTTTTTTTATTTGACGATTTTTTTTACGATGTTTTCATATTTTACGTTTTTTTTATTTGATTTTTTATGTGACGATGGTTTTTTTATTTTACGATTTTTTTATTGACGATATTTTTCTATTTGACGATTTTTTTATTTGGTTACTTTTTTATTTGACGATTTTTTTTTAATTGACGATTTTTTACGACTTTTTTTTGTTATTTTCTTATTTTGGTTTATCCTTTAAAATGAAAGTTATATCTAAAACTCATAAAACCCCGCTTTAATTTTTTATTTCTTCTTTTAAACTTATTTGACGAGTAATTTTATTAAACTTTTTATGAGAAGTATTTCTTTTACAATTAAAATTGTTTTCAAAATTCTTATAAAAAAAAGCCGCTTCAATTTTCTGTATTTTTATTCTAAGCCAATTGTTCTCAAGTGTTTCGCGTTGTAAAGAAAACTAACCAACCGGTTCACTTTTTATTACATGGCAGACAATTATTTAAAACACATCCCAACAACGTCAGCAGATACAACTCAATTAGTTTTATTTATTTATTTTATTTTGAAAATAAACCGTAACATAAACGAACGAACGTACACATACAACAAAAACTCAATAAATGAGAATCGAAAGTGAAATGTCTAAACGAAAAAGCAAACAAATTTTGCAAATAAAAACACACACTCTTTCACACAACACGAATAAAAATGTAAAGGAAATGGAGATGTGTGTTGTTTTCATGTTGCAGTTATATCGTTCGATAAAAAGCGGTAAAATCGTCAAATTGAAAAAAAAAAAAATTTAACCACCAAAAGAGTTGGGGGAAAAAATTTAAAAAAAACAATATGAAGTTTCAATCGCTTCTGGGTACTCAAAAAACGCTCTTCACAAATGAATTGTTGCATATGTACATTTCATGAGCGCCATTTCTCTAAGAGCCTATTTACATCGTGGTTTTTGGAGCAAACATTTTGCGAGTTAGGGTAATTGTTTTTGACTTTAAGGCAAAAAACCCAAAAAAATCGCAATCAGGGAAATTTTCAATAACTGTATCAATAGTTTTATGTGATGTTTTCATATCACAAGCAATCGAATTGCCAAGAAAATTTATATGTAAAGCACTCAATAATTTGAGCGATTTCTATACAAATTTTTCAGATAAGTCGCTTACTTGTATTGTGGAAACGTCACATTAATATGTTTTCCATACAAAATTAAGTATGAAGCTAATCACAGAGATAAAATATTGTGAATAAAAACTTTCCAACCAGGGAAATTTAGATTCTCTAAGAAAAAATCAAACAAAAAGTGGATTTAAATAATTTGTGTTAATATATTACTGTGAATAAAAATTTCCCAATGAAATTTTCAACAAAACGGGAATCAAAAATTTTGTTATTTATTTTTGGTAAAAAATTATATAAAAAATTTATTAAACAGGTGATTATAAATATATTACTATTAATCATAATTTTTAAACGAGGAAAATTTTCAACAAAAACGGCAATCATAAAATTTTTTATTTATTTTCCGTAAAAAATTAAATAAGAAATGATTTTTTTTTTTAATTTTATAAGTATATTACTGAGAATAATAATTTCCCAAAGAAGGAAATTTTCAACAAAACGGCCTTTTTAAAGTTTTTTATTTATTTTCCGTTAAAAAATTAAATATAAAATGAATTTAAGAAATTTTTATAAGTATATTACTGAGAATAATAATTTCCGGATGAGGGAAACTTTGAGCAAAGCGGAAATCATAAAATTTTTTATTTGCTTTCCGTAAAAAAATAAATATTAAATTGATTTAAGAGGTTTTCATAAATGTATCACTGTGAATAATAATGTCCCAATGAGGGAAATTTTCAACAAAACGGCATTGTTGATATTTTAAACTTCTCTTCTATATAGAATTAAGTACAATATTGATTAAAATGATATTTAAAAAAAAAATTATTGTGAATAAAAATTTTCCCTGCAGGGAAATTTCCAACAAGACATCTATGCCAGCATTTTTAATTTGTTTGCCACATAACATTAATTATAAAATTACTTAAAATAATTTTCATTAAAAAAAATACTGGGAATGAAAATTTCCCAATGAGGGAATATTTCAACGAGACAGCAATCACAGTAATTTTACTTTATTTTCGTTAAAATAAATAAATGAAAATTTGATTTAAGGGAGTTTTATAAATTTAATACTGAGAATAAAAATTTCCCCATGAAGGAAATTTTAAATTAAATATATGTTTACTAATTTTAACGCAGAAAATTTTTATACTCAAAAGTTATTAACAATTTTTAATATACATAATTCATACATATGTATATCTAAGTACATACTGGTACTGGTACTAGTTTAATTAGAAAAAAGTTTATGCTGAAAAAATAAATCAGCTTGAAGTTCAGAGTAAAGAAATTTTCAACATTGAAAGCGATTACTGAACTTTTTTCCCCGTAAGAAAATCGTATTTTATTAAAACTGATAAGAAAATTTCCCACTGAGATTGAAACAAAATTTTTAAAAAAATATTTCTATTTACATTTGCAGCAAAAAATATTTTACGTTAAAGTTTCTTAAAACATTTTCCATATTTAAAAAAAATAAGGGGGCTTTTTCTAAAAAGAAAAATATTGGATATAAAAATTGTCCCAGTGAGATTAACTTCCTAATTTGAAACTTGCGATTATATTTATAATAAAATTATTATTTAATTTTGTATATGTAGATAGCAGCCTTTTATACAAATGTAATGAATTAAAATTACCCAAAAAGGGAAATTATGCTATATTGCCATTTATAAATTATTTTACAAAATAGTGATAATAATTATTATTTTTTTATAACATACCCAATCATATATAGTAGAGAAATCCATTATTTGTAACACACCTACATAATCCAATCAAGCGGAAAAATTCATGAGTTCATGCACAATCATGTTTCTTATGTGGATTTTAAATGGATTGTCTCGAACACGAAGAATCGCGAGAGAAAAGATGACAGAGAACAAATTTATTTTTTCTTTTGGTTTTCAATTTTTTCAACGCCAACAAATGTGCAATAAGAATATTAAAAATAAAACTTATTTTGAGGCCGCAAAGTACAAAAAAAAAATCAAATTCAATTTAATGTTGATTTTTGTTTTAACAAAATGACGTTGACTTTGTGAAAAAGGGCAAGATGTATTTGAATACAGAAAAAAAAATTTTACATTTTCAAAACTAGGGCACAATGTTTAATGTATTTTTTTATATTTTCAAACAACACTTTTACTTTTTTTTTAGGTTATTATTGACAGATTTTCTTGCACATAATTTTGTTTGAAAATTATCTTAGCCAATGATGCATTAATAGATAATTTATGAAAGTTCCAATTTTTGTTACTAAACTAATAAACTACAAACTACTAAATGGTTTAGTTTTTGTGAAATTATAACTCCATGATTTGATATTTGAAAATTTAATTGAATTAAAGTAGGTATTGTAATTTAAAACACGTTTTATCGGAATAACGCGCCAATTGCGACTGAAAGTGAATTTGATCGAATGAATATCTAGAAAAATACAAAAATAAATTTCAGTTAACGAAAAGCATAAAATGCAGCATTTAAACAAAATTTTCCTCCCCTTCATTTGCTCAACCATATCAATTCATTAAACTCGGAAATCTTTCTTTCAACTCTCAAACTTATTTTTCTTTTATTTCTTTTTTCAAGAAAATCTTCTATAACTTGTACACAAACCCATCATCGTTCATTTATAATAAAAAAACAAAACAAAAAAACAGATTTGTTTTTATAATTATGTATAGGGTGTTTTTTTAAGCCCGATAGAACTTGAAATTGTAAAAAATAACACAAAAAATTAAATTGTAATCAAAATTTTTTTTTATTCGAAAGATCAATACGTGACATTAACATTTGAAAATGATTTCGGGCATATGGGCACCGCGGCTGTTCTTGACGAAGCGCATTCTGGACGTCCAATTTTGGGCCACTTTTTCGAGCACTGCTGGCCGTATGTCACGAACAACACGAACAATGCTGGCCTCCAAGGCGTCAATTGTTGCTGGTTTATCAGCATAAACCAGTGACTTCACGTAGCCCCACAGGAAATAATCGAGAGGTGTCAAATCGCACGACCTTGGAGGCCAATTGACAGGTCCATTTCTCGAAATCAACTTATCGCCAAATTTTGATTTCAGTAAGTCGATGGTTGCGTTCGCCGTATGGCACGTAGCGCCATCCTGTTGAAACCACATCTCCTCCGGATCAATGTCATCCATATTTTCAAACAAAAAATCATTGATCATGGTGCGGTAACGATCTCCATTGACCATAACGCGAGCTCCGGCCTCATTTTTGAAGAAATAAGGTCCGATGATGCCACCAGCATGAAAACCGCACCAAACAGTGCATTTTTCTGGATGTAATGGAGTCTGTAGGGTCTCTTGTGGATTGGTCTCACTCCATATGCGGCAATTTTGCTTATTAACAAACCCGTTAAGCCAAAAATGCGCCTCATCGCTGAACACAATTTTGCGATAAAAGTTGCGCGAATCGACGACTGATTTTCAAAGTAAATTTAGATAATTTCGTAGCGTTGTTCAAGCGTGAGTCTATTCATGATGATTTGTCAGAGTATACTGAAACAAATAAAAAAAATGTTTCATCAAAATTTAATTTTTTGTGTTACTTTTTACAATTTAAAGTTCTATCTAGCTTAAAAAAACACCCTATATATGGACAAAAGCAAAAACATCAAGTAACTTTTGGAGCAAATACAAGAAATTTGAATGGAAGCGACAAAGCAACAAAACGATAGGAGGTCAGAAAATCTCAATGAAGATGAGTAGTGAAGGTTGATCGTAAGAATTAAAGCTTTCCTATTTGCATCAACGACGAACTGTCAGGTGTACTCAAACTTTAAAAGAATTATAAGAACATATACAGGGTGCTTTATTTAGAGTTACGCAAGTTTAAATCATATTAAACATAAAAAAAAGTATTAATTAGTAATATCAGAGAAACAGACTTAATTGTATTTCGCAAAAACCCTGCGATTGATGATTTCTAGGTGTTCAATTGTCTTCCCCAGAGGAGCAGGTTTTACGTTGTTATACGTACGTCTATCTTTTTTATCTTGGACCAGTACTCAGGGGATTACTACATATGCAGCGCATTGTACCAGAACTAGGAAAATATGTTATGAGGAGGGGGAAAGAGGGAGTAGTGTTTGTGAACATTTGACTTGAACTTTCCGACGTCATAACAGACAGGAAACACGTCTGTGGGCAACTTATTCTATAGGCGAAGCGTACGGCTGAAAAGCGAACCCTCTCTGTATTGCGTTGTACGATTCCTTGGGCAATCGACCACAAATGGATGAGCTCTGGGCGATGAGCGCGTGTTACGTAAAAATGTGTGAGTTTCAGGAACAAGATCCCTAATCTCGTCAGAGCAAAATCCATTGTAGTAACGATAGAACAGAGTAACGCAGTGAGTCAATAGAGTTGGATACCCTATTGTCACCGATGAGCTTCTTCAGCCTCTACTGCACACGGTCAAGCAACCCCAAAATAGACTTTGAGGCACCGGCCCAAACATGAGAGTTGTATTCCATTTTCGGTCGAATGTAGGTGGTATAAATAGTAAGGAGGCCGGATGGAGTGAAGTACATCTTACACCGTTTCAAAAAACCGAGGCACTTGAATGCTTCTTTGGAGACATGAAAAATGTGATCATTCCAGCGAACATCACACTGTATTTTCATTCCCAGAACGTCAAGAGCAACCGATTCCTCAATATTTATACCATCCAGAGTGAGTGCAGATGAAAAGCACTGTGCTTACTAGGACATAAAGAGATAGGAGTTATTCATTTGTTGTAGCAAATAAAACTATAAAGCCGAATGACTTATGTTGCGATGGACTTCCGAGTCCCTTACCAAGGGGTTATTGGCCAAACGGAGTTCGGCAAAACCCCCGGATGGTGCTAATAATCGCTAAAGTGACTACATCTTAGCTGAAACGTTGTGGCTGTGTTTTAAACCTAAAACCGTAGGAGGAGGGAATTGGTTTCTCTAATAACTTATATGCATGCCGATTTTCGGCACTGGTAAATGATTTGCATTAGCTCTTGGCATGATGACTTAATCTAACAATGGACCAATTACACGGGGTGAATTAGCCATATGAACAACGCCGCTGTTAAAGAGTTTAGGCCTTTTAGTCCCCCCTGAATGTAATTGCCCAGATAGTCAATGGCAGAGAAGGCTCCACGAATTGGTAGGCCGAACTCCAGAGAGGTTAAGAGTAATAATCTAGTATTATAAAAAAAAAGTTAACATTTAACCTGGAAACTTTCTCTCTGCGGGATATTTTTATTTACTTTAGGTTTATGATAAGGAAAAAATATTTAAATGTTATAAAAATATTACCTTAAAATTTTCACGTCGAAAATTTTTCTTGTTGGGAAATTTTCTTCGGTATTTTATTTTCACAAAAATTTATTATATTATTACACTCTTAGGCTAAAAATTTCCCTCGCTGGGAATTGTCTTTGAAACCTGCAAAAACTATTTTTTTAAATGAAGTTGCACGATGTTAATTTTAAATAAAATTAACCTTTATGGGAAATTTTTCATCACGTTATTGTGAATGGCGATCATAGTCGCACCACTCACTGTAACGTTGAAAACTTGGACGAAGTGTGGATTCAACAGGACGGTGCCACAAGCCTCACAGCATACATTACAATCATTTTATTGATGAGTAAGTTCATCAAAGTAATTTTAATTTAAAGATATAATTAATTAAAGAAATAGATCAGTCAATTGACTACATCATTAGTGCGATTTAGCGCTACTAGATTTTTTTATTTTTTTGCTATGTCAAATCATTGGTATATGCCAAAAAGCCTACGACGGTGGAAGAACTCAGAGCCAACATTAAACGCGAAATATCGGGCCGAGGCATTGAAAATTGGGTTTAACGAATCGACCGCTGCCGCATGCATTTAGCAAAAATTGTATGAAAAATCGTCTAGTTCTTATTCTAGTACAAAGAACACAAATGTAATTTAATATATCCGTCATTTTGTTATTTGTTTAATATTTAGTTTAGTGTTAATTCATCAGTTCTCTTGGGTATACTCTTGTGACTTGAACTCGGCAAGAGTCTGGCGATTGCGATTTACAGAACACCTTTCTTGCGAGTTTAAGTCACAATAGCAAATGTCATGCGAAATGCGAGTGTCAGAACATGCCCGATACATACGAGTATGTGCATATAACTGTTGTAAAAAAAGCAATTTGTTTAATATACGAATATTTTATTTTATTTAATATAAAAATCTTAACAAAATATACTATTAATAGATTTATTTTATAAAATACAAAAAAAAAATTTGCTATTTTTACGATTGAAATATGAAAAGTCTAAAAAAAATTATAAAACGGTTATATGTAAATACAAGAAAAATCTGGCTTAAATATATTTTGTAACATATATGTATTATGGTTATATTTATTGTCTAACTTATATACATACATACGTATGTATGTATATTAATAAAGACTTTTTTTAATAGTTATTTAATAATTATAAAAAATTATTTTGGCAATAGATTTGAGCATTAGATTTTCAAATATGTTATTGTTGTTTGTTGCTTTTTAGTTTTATTCTAATTACAGTAGTTACAACTACATTTTAAGGCATTAAATATGTTGTAAATATTTTATTTAATACAAAAAATACTACTTCTAGAGTTTTTATTTGTTATTGTTAAGACACTGGTTTGTCAAAGTTTAAATATTAATATTAATTAACAATTACGCCTGTCACAGAAATTGTGCGAAATTTTATTTCGTTTGATTTTCATCATACAAAAAATTATGAAAGTATAAAATAAAACAATATGCAAAAAAAAAACTTTTAAATAGTTTTTGTATTTTAAATCGGACAATGAAATTAGAAACGGTTTCATTTCGACAAAATGTGTACAATCATAACAGAAAACATAAGTTATGAAAGTAGAAAACAAAACAAAATTAAAAAAAAAACGCCTATATAGTTTGTGTGTGTTTAATTCGATCAGGAATTTAGAAGTGGTTTCATTCCGACAAAATTTGTATAATCAGAACAGAAAACATAAGTTATGAAAGTAGAAAATAATATAAAAATTAAAAACAAAAAACGCTTATATAGTTTGTGTGTTTTTAATTCGATTAGGAAATTAGAAGTGGTTTCATTCCGATAAAATGTGTACAATCATAACAGAAGGTAGAAATTAAAACAAAATAAAAAAAACGTTTACATAGTTTGCGTTTTTAATTCGATCATGAAATTAAAAGTGATTTCATTCAGACAAAATTTTGTGCAGTAATAATAGAAAACATAAGATGTGAAAGAATATAAAAAAATTGAAAAAAATTTAGTTTTTGCATTTTAAATTCCATTATGAAATTAGAAGGGCTTTCTTTCCGACAAAATTTCTATAATCATAACTGAAAACATAAGTTGTGAAAGTAAAACACAAAACAAATTGCAAAAAAAAAAAAACTTTTAAATAGTTTTTGCTCTTTTAAATTCGATCATGAAACTAGAAGTGCTTTCATTCCGACAAAATGTGTGCAATCAAAACAGAAATCAGAAAGTTATGAACGTAGAACATAACAAAATGGAAAAAAAAATTTAAATAGTTTTTAAAGTTTTAAATTCGAACATGAAATTATAAGTGGTTTTATTTTTAAAAAATTTGTATAATCATAACAGAAAACTTAAGTTATAGAAGTAGAAAATAAAACAAAATACAAAAGATATATTTTTAATAGAAACAATTGAGCTTTATTCACTATATTAGCTTCTAACATTGATACCAATCAAAAAATTATGAACAGCTTGTTTTCAATGTTTCCAAACTGTCTATATGTCGACATTTCATATGAACTACCTCAATCATCAGAAGACTTTGTAACTTTTTGAAAGATATTGTCAAACATTCAATTTTATATCCCAACAATCTAAGTAAATTATTGAGAATTTAAACAAAAACGATTTAATAATACCTGCCAAAACACCAAAAACAAGCTTTTTCATTTGACGTAAATGACCATATTAATAGTAGCAAAAAACTGTCATATGGCGTAGCGTTGCCATCTTGTAGACGTTAATTAATCATACGATAGTTTTATCAAATTAAAAAGAAAAAAACGCATTTCTTCAACTTTGTTCTTATAAGAAAAAATTATCTTAAAATCATGTTTGAAAATGGATTACTTTCATTTTGATTTTTTTCTGTGCGACAATTTCTGCATTTTATATTGCATTTTTTTTTATATCAAATTCAAATTATAGTTATTGTAATGAAAGGGCACATGAACAAAGACGAGTTTAAGAGTAGAAATATTACATTAAAATAAAGCAACTATAAAAAAACTATACAAATTCAAAAACAACTCAGAAAAGCTTTAATCGACATTGCTTTCTAATATCCTTGCCTATGGCAAACTTCGAGTATAGATTGGGCGTAGCCAGTTTGTTCGAAATAAAAATAAAAATTGACAACAAAAGAATTTCAAGGAAAATTGTTTGTTAAATTAAAGAGAGCTGTAAGTAGCTGGTTTTTACATAAAACAATTACTCTTCAGCATATTTAAACTTAGGGCCTGTTTCGCGAACTCGAACGAACGCAAGCATGAAAAATATTATTTTTTCACGTTTAAAATGTAACGCTCAAGATCATGAAACATACCTGAAAAATACGAAAATTAGCAAATACAAATGTCAAACTTAACTTTTGGACTCAAATATTTTTCAAAAGTTGTTTCAGTCTCCTACTTTAAAAAAAAAAAAAAAAAAAAAAAAAAAAAAACAGTAATTAAACGTAATTTTTATTACAAAAATTTTAAATGTATGAAAATTTTCAAATAAAGTGATTCTAAATACAACAAAACCTGTTTGCATACGACAATAAATCATTTCAAGATTTGTTTAAGCTCGCAAACAAACTGCCACATTAAACGTCACTGGTTGTTTGAGAAGAATATTTTGATTGATTCAGTTTTAAAAATTCAATCATTGTTATTGTTGTTGCCATTATTGTTATTATTCTCCTTTTGGCGAAATTTGGTGGAGTATTTATAAAAATCGGACATTTCAAAAGGTTTGGTAACCTCTTTGTATGGCTGAAAAGTTGCCGGCTGTACAATTGTCATATTGACTGGGGATTCTATGCGTATATCGGGTGAAAGAGCTGCCGCCAGGGGGGGAGTGGGTGTGGCCGAATGAGCCAAGTTAGAACTAGAAGTGTTGACATAGAGAGCCGATGGTATTGGTCTGACCGGCTGGGATTTTTGTTGGGCTGCCAGATATTTATAAGCTGCTGTAGTTTGTGGCGATAACTCGAGGTTATAAGGCTGTGATATAGACGGAGTGGGTGTGTTAGCTTGATTAGCATTGATAAAGTCTATTTGATTAAGATAGGAAGTTGATTGACTTAGTTTGCTGGGATTAGCTTGAGTAGAAGATGTTTGATTGTGTTGCATTTTTGTTTGAGCTGAAGACATGGAATAGTGTCTTGAAGTGTTTAAGGATTGCGAAGAAAGTTTTGCCCTTGTCTGGTTGTTGTTATTGTTGCTGTTATTGTTAGAGGAAGAGGACAAAAATGACGTAGCAGAACAGGAAGGTTCCTCGTGTACCGGTGTTTGTCTGATTACCGGGCCATCTAGAGACGATTCCAGCCATTGTTTTGGCTTAGGTTTCTTTTGCGATTCGGTGGAGTAGGAGGTTAGGGAGACATCATCTAAAGGCTTAAAAGGTTTAACTTGCGTAACATTTGGCGGTGGTAATAAATTTTGGTTTTGCATGAGTAAAAAGTTGGACGAAGCAGGCGGTGGCGGATTCAAGGCGGTATTGTAATATTGATTATTATTCAACATGTCACTCGATTGTGATTTGAGGTCGGCTGTAACGCCAGAACTTTGCAGAGGCGGTAAATTGGATTGTGACCTCCATCTCATGTTGGACGCTACTGGTGATGTTGAGTAATCTACGGTTTCCATTGACACATATGAGGGTGCCAACGATATGATATCTAAAGCAGGCGTAACGCCCCTTTGAGCTGCATTTGATTGTGATGTTTGCGCGCGACTTTTATCACTTAAATTTAAATGTAAGGGCGAATTGTGCGGTGATATATATTCCTTAATATTTTGTGATGATTTTATAAAACCGCCACCATCATTATGCGAAATGTGATGAGAGGTGGGTGATAAATAGTATTTGTCGCATTGTACAATAATCGGCTGTTGTTGTTGAGCTGGACGGTGCAAAGTGGCAACATTATTAGAGTTTAGAGAATACAAGGATATATTATCGATAGTTAGACCAGAGACGGCGGAGGGAGATGCTAGCAAAATTTGCTGTGGCGTTGGTTGTGATTGTTGGTTATGATGCAAAGTTTGCTGTTGAGCGATTTGTTTATTTTGTACATAACGTCCAAAGGAAGCTTGCTGCTGTTGTTGTTGTAAGGACTGTTGCTGGTTAGACAGATGTATAGTCTGCGGTTGCAAAGTGGTATAGTAAAACTTTTGCGTAGCATATTGTAAATGGGGCATTAAGACTTGATGTTGCTCTATATGTTGCTTAAATAAATGCTGTTGTGGATGATGGTATTGCTGTTGAAGTTGCTGGTGCTGTTGTTGTTGTTGCTGTTGTTTAAATAATAAATGCTGCTGCTGTTGCTGGTCTAAATGCTGTTGGCGTATGTTTTGTAGATTAGACGATGACTGGGCTGTTGTGCCTGCCACCGTGGCTGATCTTTTCTTTAAGGCTGCTTTAGCTGCATATTGCTGAGTGGCTGAAGTTGCTCCATGCATAACACCACACCTTCCCCCTTCTGAATGAGTTGACTGGTTATCATTTTGCGGATAATTGTCATATTCGGAAGATCTATTTGAAACTTCAGATTGTCTTCTATGCAATACATTGTTGTTATTGTTGTTTAAATTTTGATAATTTTCTTTAGGCGCCAAAGGCTTACGTCTCAATATCGCTTCCTCCCCACTAGTTAAATTACTGGAACCGCCACCACAACTACCACTCACTGTAGAAACGCAATCTCCGGTGTTGTATGTATTTGAATTAGTGGCAGCTTGTTCCTGTTTATATTGCAAAGTAAGATTTGAAATAAAATCATTAAAATTCGAAAACTCAACGTTTCCATTCAAAATTTGAGTTTCCTGTTTTTGCAGTTGCTGTAAGAGCCAACTTTTTTCGTTGAGCAGTTTTTCCAATTCTTGTTTGCGTTGATCCAAGTTTTGCTTTTTTAGTTTAGCTTCATTATCCTGCATTTTGTTGCCTGAAGAGTTTGACGGTGAGGCATTCAAATTGTTATTTTTCTGATTCTGCTGTTGTTGTTGCTGTTGCTGCTGCTGTGCATTACGTGTGGCATTATCTTCATCATCATTTAATAAACTACTAGCCATATTATCAAAGGCCTTAAAAAGATTTTTCGTACAAAAATTTTAAATGCATTGATATTATTTCAATTTAAAATAGTCTGTTTATTCTTTTCAATAAAAGAAATTATAAACGTCAAGAGTTTTGTTTAGCCGCCTTAAAGTGTTTGCCGTCCCCCATTGTGGAGTCAAGTTCCTAATAGATAAAGATCGCACTGTTTCCCTAGAAATAAAATAATGAACAGCATTTAAGCTTTTGTGAAAAGAAATTTTTAATGGTATTTTACTGCCTGGCCCACGATGTCATTCTACATCGCTCGCTCGCATAAATACTTTTGAAACAAAAACAAAATTTAAAATTTTATTTTTCGTTTCCATGTATTTATGCGAGCGAGCGGTGTCGTGTCACATCGTGGGCCAGGCAGTTAGTTTAGTGTTGTTAGTTAGTTATATTGATTCATGCATATTTGTGAGGTAAGGTTGTAGTTTTGGATATTAAGGCCCTTAACCATTTAAAAGCAATTATGTTAACAAAAAGTTTACCCCTTAACCTAAAAAAAGGATTCGCTAAGGGGTTTGCCAGCACATTTTACACAGCAGCTTGCAACAGGTTTTTATGCATTTATTAACGTTTTTAATGCTATTTGCAATTTTGATCACTTTATTTAAAACTTTATTCAAACTTTTATCCCGAAATAGTCCCAGCAGCTGGAAAAACTAAATTTTTTCAAATCAACGTAACATAATTTCTTTGAAAACAACAGACATTACACAAAAACCTACACCGCAATAAATGGAGAACGAAATCTTGATCGAGGATTAACTTTATTATATCAAGTGGATTCTAAGTTGGGAGCAAGCTATCTTATTTGGACGCTTTAAATATTTTTGTGGTAAAAAATGATAACAGAATGTTTTTCAAGTTATTTTATTTAATTCGATATAAAAACACTTTTTAAAAATTTGTTTTAAGAAAAACCTGACAACATACGAGTAATATAACTATGGCATATTAGTTTTTGACATTGTGAATTAAATGTAACATAGGCTCCTATTACGGTTTACAACCCAGCTGTACTTCAGTTGAAAATTTTCCATTTAATATTTTCGATTACAACCTGTCAAAAATATTCAAGTTGAAGTTCTGGTGTATTACAACTTTTATATGGTATTACGGTTTACAATTCTGTGTTGGTGTGCTTAACAGAAACGTAGAAAAATTACTTATCGCTGGGAGTTGCCTAAGAAATTACTGATTTGAGTTGCAATTCTTAATACCAAAAATGAGTTATTTGAATTTCAACTCAACTGATGTCTCGTTTATACGTACGACTAATTTGCAAACAAGAACGAAAAAAATTACGTAAATGTTTTTTTATTGTGAGTTACTCACGAAAGTTTGTCTTGAATAACGCTCTCATTTTCAAATAAAATTTGAAATGTTGCCACCCTCTTTAAGAGTTTCAGTTTTGTTTTAAACATCAGGCACTATTGTAAAAGCCTACGATGCCATTGCTTCTCATTAATATTAGCTTATATTTTTTTTTAATTATAAGTTCAATAAATAAATAAATATTGTAAATTCCAATAATAAAAATAACTTTGTGAAAGAACGTTGAATTTATTATGTGAACAACTTACTGAAATTCAATTTTCCAAATTTTAACAATTTAACTTATATTTTCATAATTATACGACCGTGCTTTACCATTTCGCTTTGAACCTTTCTCGGCTTTATAAACTGTGAGTTAGCTGTTAGCAAATAGTTTTTATTCGCAAATAACGTTTACGTATAAACGAGGCATGAGTTGAGTTGTAAACCATAATAGAAGTAATAAATTTTTAGCAAAGTTGAAATTATAGGCCCTTATTGTAACTGCCGCATTTATAAAACGTATACGACAGCTTTGTAATAGATTGAAAAGAAAACACTTATTACTGTTGAAGGCTTTTTTTAAGTACGTCAACCACAATATGGGAGAATGTTTATCAATGTTTGAACAAATTTATCTTTACGTAAAACACATTTTTATTTCTTACTAAATAGGTATATTTATGACGCATATATTTACGTCAAACACATATTTAGCTCAACGTATCTACATATTTTTGGTCTCAGGTAGATAGGTCCTTAATCGCATTTTTCACGAATTTGAGTTTTCTAGTCATTCTAATACATTTTACACAAATACACCTCGTCACAAACAGTTACGAGGACTGGTTTGTACAAAAAATTTATATTATACTATACACATCGTGCTACAAAGCAAAATTTAATAACATTTTACCGCTTTTCTTTTATCTAAATCTGCTACGGATACTTCGTTTTACCAGCATTTAATTACAGCAAAATGAAGCAAATCCACGCATTGGATCACCGGTTTTGGCAGGAAAACTCCCAACTACTTTTCACTAGAAAATTCAAAAAATAGAAGAAAATATTAAATGAAAAAGTTGGCGGAAACGCATAGTTTCTGAGCTATAGACCTCTGAACACTTGATATACGGGTACATGAAATTGCGGGTTTTCATTACATTTCCCATAATATTTGTATCAGAAGCCCATAACTCGGAAACCATGCGCCACCGCCAGTGTTTTCACTTTATATTTTCTGCTATTTTCCAATTTTCTACCCGCTATCTATTTTTTCAATTTGGTGAATGGTGCGTAAACTGCACTTGTTTCGCAACTCGATTCATCAGCCATTCAGTATAGTTGGATTTAGTTAATTAGGGTCTTTCTACATGTGGCCAGCGATATGTACCTTCACCCACATGCTGAAGTACACAACGTTTATCCCTATTTTTTTAGGTTTCTGACAACATCGCTAATAATAAAATCTCGGTCTGGCAGCTTCAAAAGTAAGCAAACATATACATATAATCAAGTAAGAAAAAAATTGTAATCAAAGAAATGAAAATGCCATAACAATGAAGAATGTAAGACAAACACTACATTAAATACATAATAAAAAAAAATTGATAGAGGGAATTGAACTTACCTCTTATTAAATATATTAGCTTTTATTAATGTTCAAAAATGCTTGAATACCATGAGAAGAAGTATCATTAAATATCAAGCCCGCTTATGTTGGGTAAACGTATGGCACTCATATTTATGTGCATATGTGTCATGTAATATTTATTGCTTTACAATGTAAAGTTTACATACATATATACTTATGCTTTAAGCAAAACAAACGCATTTAACAAAAGTTTTGGTAATCTTTGACACAGAAAAATTTATGACATCACTATTGAACATGAAAATTTCTTTATATTTAAAAAATATTTAAAGCAAAAGTTTTCTGCAATCACTAATATAACAAATTTTTTACTATTTGAAAAGGGTGTTTCTTTCGTTAAATCGTGTCTTGCTTGAATAATTAAATTATTCTCTTTTTTCTTTATTGCAAGGGCAGCTGTTGTTGCACAGGAAAATTTAGGCGTTTATTGAGCAATCCAAAAAATTTATTTACATCTATTATGCATTGATTTTCTTCACAATTTGTTGTATTTTATAACATAAAGACATGTTATATTTTAATGTTTTTATGGTTTTGTTAAAAAAAAATGCTATAAATAATAAGAAATATCGAAAAAAACAACAGCACTTCAAAAACTTTACTAAATAAGATGACAAAAGAAACGAATGACAGAAATGAGAAAATCAAATAACAAAATGAAGCCGTGTACGAGAAAAGTGTTGTAAAGTGAATTTTTATTTTCATACATGGCAAAGATAAGGCAGTGTTTTAATAAAATGTAAGAAATTCAAAATACTGCTTTTTCGAATTAGATAAACAAATATATAGTTATATAAATTCATAAAAGCCCTAAGTTACCTTAAAAAAATTTAACAGGGGAAGCAAACAACTTTCTTAATATGAAAAATTAACCAAGATTTTTCATAGGAGTGTATAATTTTAGTTTAGTATATCAAAATCAATCAAAAATTCAATATTGAATTTTTTTTAACTAAGGGCTCTTCTCTAAACACATGTATGACGATGTAAAAATGTTATTTTTCTTGTTTGCTTCTAAATTTTCCTGATGATGACTACAAATTGTTATCGAAATATCGAAAATAAAATATCATTAATCTTTTTTTATAAAAAACAAAAATCAAATAAGATCTTTAGCTGGAAAATTTAGAAGAAAACAATATAAACAAGACCAAATAATACGAATATTTAAGTTATTTTTCTTGCCTATGATTTTCAGCAATCCAGTAATAAAATAAAAAAATAATGAATGAATATGTAAAATTATGTATATAATAAATTCTTCAAGCAATAAATTAGGTAAATTTTTAAATTAACACGCACAGTTTTATCTATTTCATAGGTTCATGTAAAATAAAACTTAATAAGCATATTTCAAAAGATTTTGTTTTAATTATACTAAAGCATAATCATATTGACTAAAATAACATACTTTTTAATACAGATACAGAACAAAAACTGCATTCTTACAGATAAACATTCATATACATTTTCCGAAATCCAATAAGTAGGCTGTATTAGAAACTTTAAGACATATTTTTAATTTTATTGCAATGGTGTATCGGCTTCCGAGGCTTCAGTTTCTTCCAAGTCTTCTGCAAATGTTTAATGTATTTTAAAAAGTTTTTTAATATAAATATTTGCAAGTTTTCACCTACGCTTGTTACCGGGTATTCTTCTCAAGCGTTCTTGTTCAACGGCTGCAAAATATTCTGCTTCAGCCTGCTCACAAGCACTTTTAAATGGCGCTATATTGATTTTGCCATTTATCATTGTTAAGTCACTCTGATCTTGACCCAGATTAGCTTTAACTTTTAATTTAATTTCTCGGGATTTGGCTTCCAGAATTTTCTCTCGCCGATTTTCTCTTTCAAACATCTGGAATTCAAATAGGTTTACATAGGCGGCTTTTGTCCAAAGCTAGTTTTGAAACTTACTGCCGTTAAAAGCGGCTTATCGTTCTTATTTGATGTTACCATATTTTCAGAGACCTCTATTAAAAACGTGGCTCCCAATTTACTGCCACAACTAACGAATTTACCATTTTCATTGGTTCGTACACAATATAATGGTTCATCACACACTTTGACTGTCAGGACAGGTTCATTTTGTTGCTGCAGAATATCCCAAGTGTCTAAAACTCCATCCATGCGCGTGATGAAGAATTGGGAAACTCTATAATAAAGATTTAAGAGAATATCTTAAATGCATCTCAGCATAGAGGAGAGAATAATCGAAAATCGCTTAAACAAATTTGACTATATTCGAACTTGCTTGGTATAACTCCAGGCGCCATCTGTCAACATAGCTTTGCTACTTTTAGTCCATATTATTGAACTTTCCCGACAGTCCTCAGACCAAATACGAGCACACCAGTCACCAACAGTTAGAAAATTTTTGACAAAAGCTGGATTGCGCATAATGGCGTAAACTGGTCCCAAGTGGCACATCATCTGCATAAATTGATTATACACCAAATTGTGTGTAGCTTACATATGTTTTATAAAAATTATGTACTATTATCTAATTCACTTACTCTCAATTGTATCTTTTCTAAAGGCGTTTTGCCTTTACGATTACAGCCAAATAGCATACCCATTTCAGTACCAGCCATAAATCGTGTTGGTATAGTAGTTTCATATTCCAGCACTGAAACACCGTAGGAACGTGATAAATCTTGTTCGTCACTTTTTATCGGGTCCATAAGCAAACGATCCAAAGGCTCGTTTAATTTGCGTGTATCCCACCATAAAACCTGGCCATCTGAACCTCCCGAAAAGAACTCAGTGCCACTTTTCGAATTATTCCATAAAACCGAATTAACCGGTTCACGATGGCATACTTCTCGTTCGCTAATCATAACGGGATATTTGCCATGTCTTGTATCCCAAGCGGCTACCTGTCCATTATACATACCACTTACTAAGCTAGTGGGATCTTTTTGATTATATTCCAAACAAACACAGGGAACTTTGGGCTCTAAAGTCAAATAAGGTTCGTTGGGATTTTCTATTTCCCAAATGTACGAATTACATTTTTGTCCTGTTTTATCACCTTGAAATTTCATATCACAATGACTTACGGCCATTTTAATACCACCATCCGGCGACCAAGACAAATGAGTTACCGGCACTTTTATGGGATTGGGATCTCTATAAACATTAATTGTTCTAGAGCGACAAGGTTCAGGCAACGGCGCTGGTTCCAGATCATCAAAATAGTTTTCGTAAATGTTTACAGCATTATTTTGATAAATGTATTGTTCCATAGGTTTACACAAATTCATGACCTGATTTATGTAGTTTTCATCTTTTTCAATTTTTCTTTTATACCTTACAGTTTGCTCGGGGTCATACATATTAATATCCTTAGGCCAACCGCCTTCATTATGAGTTATGCCAACATGTTTGTATGTGGCTCTCTCCGTATTGGCCAAACTTAAAGACATTTGATTGGCATATTGGGTTTCTCTATCAATCGGGTTTTTGAGTATATAACTTTTAACCAATTCACGATTGGAATTTTCCGAAAATATAACCTCATCCTTATTGCCAAAGTTAGTGGGACCGCCAAAATAGCGTCTTTCTTTTTTGTAGGAATATTCCATTGATTAACGCCTTTAAACAGGCTTAGTAAGGTGCTTTTATTTTATTTAAAATTTGTTTAATCAATACATATGCACTTTATTAATGTGAGCTATGACAACCGTTAAAATAATTTCCGTGTGGCAGCACAAATTTCATATTAACACTGGCAACCGTTAAATTTTTATAAATGTGGCCACTCGCATTTTTTTACTTCTGCAATTAATATTTAACGGTATATTTAGACAGTCTCATTTTATATAAAACTTTAACAACATCACTTTACAATGGCAAAAAAACAAAATGATATTTTATCTGAATTAAGAGTAAAGAAATTACGTGATTTACATGCCGAAGATGCAAATAATTTAATTGTGGCCCTGGTGTTAAGCAAAACTGAGCCGAATGTATTCTTGGCTAAAAATGACACTCAATTTAAAGCTGTTATGAATTTTACTATAAGAGATGCCAAACAAAGTGTGGTTAATTGTAAATGTTGGGGTCCGCGTGAAAAAATTGATGAATATAATGAAAATATACAAATAGGCGATATTGTTGATGTTATATGTCCTAAGGTAAATAACATAAAAATCGAGGGTCAAGATACAAAGTTGGCAAAATTTCAACCTGTAGCTACTTTACCTATCACTTTGATTTTAAATGATGGTCAAAGCTTTTTGGAGAAACATAGCTTCCACGATCTTGAAAACTATCAGGATGTCAAACAGCTGTGGCGATTATCGCATAAACCTTTATACACTGTATTAAAGCTATCTGATGTTAAGAGCTCCTTCCATGATTCTGAAACTGCTGCCATACACACAGATTTCTTAGTGGTAGTGGGCTTACTGCGCCCTTTGCGTGAGCTGAAGGCAAGAAAAGATGACAAATTATTAAAATGTTTGGAGTTGATTGTGTTTGACAAAAGTTTGCCAGAAGGCATGCTTCTAACAATATGGCAACAGGATTGGATAAGCCGGGCGCAAAAATTTTGGCAACCTTTAAAAACGGTATTGCATTTGATAGATGTAAAGGCCAGCTATTCCAATTTTTACAAAGGCTGCATTTTGGGCTTTACTTCGCGGAGTTTAATATACGAAAATCCTTTGGGTGAAGAAGCTCAGCAGTTAATGGAATATTCCAAATCCATACAAAAAACACACTTCGAAGTGGTGGCACAACAAGGCGCTGATTCACTGCCAAAAGGTGACTTGTTTATTTAAAATGCATATTTAAATAATTTTTAAAAAAGTTTACAATTAAAGGAACTCAATCAGTATCATCTATCATTGAAACAATCGTTTTGAAAAATAGTAAAAGGGGTAATAAACACATTTTACCCGGTTTGAAAATATTTAAACATTCGTAAATATCACATCACTTTTGATTATTAATCGTCCCAATTACGAGCAAAAATCTCGTGGGAGTTTTTTTTTTCACTTTTTTCTTTTCTCCAGTTATGAACAAAAATTAAGAATTATGTTTTTTATAACTATTTTTTATTCTCTCTATCCATTCACTAAAAACTCTTAAAGAGAAATGAACTCTTTAATTCCTACGGTGAAGTTAACAAAAATTGTGCTTTTGTGTTTAATTTGAATTGAAAAAAGTACTTTGCGTGAGAAATAAAATCCGTTCATAATCAGGCAGAATATAATATTTTACATAGTAGTGAGGTTTTCAAAATCCAATCATCAGAAAATTGTTCATAAAATATTTTCAAAAGCGATCGTTTTCCGCCACACCTTTTGAAAACGATATTTTTCAAAACGATCGGTTTCCGTCACATACCTAAACCTTGTGAAAATTATTATAAAAAATTTTAAGACAATTTATCTGATTTATTCGAATTTGGTTGAAAAGTTTTGAAATAAAATGTTTTTTTTTTTAGTAAAAGAACTTTGCACAAATTTATTCTTTTAGATTATCGTGTATGTCACCAAATCAGTTCGAAATAAGAGCATGAAACTTATTGCGGGTCTCGAAATCTTCAAGATATTTTACTATACTGAAGAGAAAATATGGGAATTAATGGTCCCAGTTTCGTAGTTACCTCCGAATTCGAAAAATAATTTTCCAGTGATTGACTATTATGTTTTGAGCGACCTTTTAACATTATGTTTCGATTATCGATAGCAACCAAACTGTAGTTGCGTTGTAAGTTGCTAAAAGTATATAAGTTGCTAATAGATATTGTTTTTGAAAATGAAATAGACCGAAAATTAAAAATATAAGTAAATAAAGTTGAGTATTGCTCGTATATTAAAATTAACAAACTGAACGCTGAACCACATCTGAAAATGGTTAAAATTACTACAAAGCAACAGCTTGACATCTTTAGAAAAATAATGGAAGCTAACCCTCACGTTGTGCGAGAAGTACGAGCATTTGGAGGATATAAAATAACTGCAGATCAGGTTTGGGACAATATTTCACAAAAATCGTATGGTATTGGTCCACCAGTTCTAAACCCGAAGAATGGCAGAGAGTATGGATCAATTTTAAACTTCAAATCAAAAATGGTCCAAAACAAAAGAAATCTGCATACAGAATGTCATTCCTTAAAAATTTCCATGGCATCCTTAAGAAGACGGAACTAAGTTTTAAAGCTGAAAAACAACACACACGGATACTTACGAGGAGTTATCAAAAGTTGTCCCATAAATGGCATTTACTTACATCGCAGGGGGCAAATCCAAAGAATTAGAAGTGGTTTTGGTTCCATTTTATTTAAAAATATAAAAAAGTAAGCTGCACAAACGTTCAAAAATCTTTTTTCATAAAAAAAAAAATTTTTTTTTAAATCTTCTCGGTATCTCAACAAACCTGCAAAATAAATACTTGTAAATATAGTTTAAAAAACTAAAAAACACGCTACGACATCAAGCTAAACTAATTATTTATATAACCAGATAATAATCCGTACAACTCGTTTTTTTTTTGTAATGCTCAAAAAAAATTTTCCACTTCCCCGGAAACAATATGGCAACTTAAATTTTCGCATTAAATCGAATGAAATTTTTTTTATGTTTTATTTGGCTACATATATAATAGTCACTCTAGTGTTGCAAACATAGAAGTGAAACTAATATAAGCGTGTTAAAAACATAAATCTTTCGATCTGACTACACTGTTTGAAATTCTAGTTTTTTCTTTTCACAAAACAAATTATTTCGTAGTCTGTCAAAATATTACTATCGACAACTTTTCATCACCTGATAACAATTGTCATACATAATACAAATTGTTTTGCTAGTTGGGCTGCCACCTGGCTGGCAATGCAACTGAAGTTCGGTTCCAAATTAATTTTAAATTCAGATTTTATACATATGTAAATACAATAATATTTTAAGACATATAACTACTGGAAGTGCTGATTTGTTATTTTGTTTAATTTAAGCTGATCAAATACAAACAATAATGACAGTGCGACAAATATATACACGTGTCGAAGGACCATTAAATGACTCAAACGATCAATTTACTGCTGTTCTATATGCCATGATAACACACACTAATTTGGATATACAAAAAACGGTCTTAAGTAAAAAATGGTAGGTAATTCTGCGACCAAATGATCGCATATGATATCGAGCAAAATTAATCGAAATTTCTTTTAAATCAAATTTTTTTTTTTATTACGATACACATCATACGGCATGATCTCCATATTCAACACATATTGTAATGTTATTCGATTCGGTAGTTCATATTTCGATATCGTATGCGGTGATTAGACCTCTGTTTTTTAAACCACAAATATTAAAGTTTAAAATTGATGTTCTTTTCCAGCAAAATCTGCAATCGCTTAATACCTTGGAACAAAACACTATGCGACATGGAACAATGCCAAATGGCCTTATCACTAAATTGTGCCGATGAAAGCTATGAATACTTCTTTAACTTAAATTTACATTTTAGTGACCAGACAGGCACTTTAAGGGAACCCCGTTTAACCGACAGAATAGCTGAACGTATTTTGAATTTGTCCACCACACAGTATCGCTTGTTAAGTGAAGAAGATCTAGATAAACTTAAATGGTCATTTCTAATGAATCACTTTGAAGTGAAACTTTTTATTAAAAAACCCAGTGTGTTAAGAAGCAAGCTGGCTGTTATCATTATTGATATGAGAGCTATTGATATAGATGAACTATCAAAATATATTTCGTCATTTTAGTGAAAAATTAATCATATTATTATTTTCGAAACCATTTAATTTTCTTTAATCTATTACAAACTCTGCAAGATTTCAACAACAATAATAAGCAATAATAAATTATGTTATTCATTTAATCTATTATTTGTTCAATGGATTTTTCTTCCGGCTGATCTGGGAGACTATTCTGGGAAATTTGTTGCTGAATTTCGAAATCGGTTGTCTCCATGACACATTGACGTTCCTGACGTTTCTTTTCCCATGTAATCAAATGATGCTGAAAACTCTTACAAACACTTTGAAACTCTGTGTCCAAAGATATAATACGCAAAAACTCCTCGGGATCAGAGGTGTCTAGTTGTTGAGGGGCTTGTGGTTGAATTTCGTCTGGCTGCTCTAATTTCGTTTGCTGTTTCAATTTCACTTCTTCCACGCGTGCCTCCAAAAGTTTACAACGCAATTGTTCACGTTCAAACATCTAGAAAAATTAATGAAATAATTGATCATATTTTTAAAAAAAAATTTTAAAAATCATTGAAGTTTAAAAAATTTAACTGAAATTGAGAAAACGTAAAGAGAAATTGAAAAAGTTCCAAACAATATTGTGCAGTTCAATCTGACTTTGAACAAACTCCAAATAAAATCGATTTAGTATAAAAATCAAAAAAAAAATCTTTAATTTTTAACGATATGCGTTTAGGAAATAATTCCAAATAATCACCCTTATTGTGTTTGGCGTAGTCGTTAAACGACATCTCTCGTAGTAGCTGTCGCATTTACATTTTTATCTTACCATCTAAAATTTTCGACAAGCAAAATTTTGTAAATGAATCATAATGTAAAAGATTATGCTAATCTAAATGATTATGAAGCATCCTGTTAAAGAAGTGCCAAACAAATGTTTATAAATAACAAAAAAAATAAATAATAATAATAATATTTCATTGTTCATTTAATTTGTGCAAATAAACATTAAACTAATTCTATAAAAAGCAGCTGAGACTGCAGCAAGTGAAAATATTTTTGCTTTCTAACAAAAAAAAATTTTAGAAAATATTGTATTATAAATGTTTGTTCACATATGTTTAAAATCAGTCCAGGCCTTCGTACAACCCTGCACGGAACGGGATAGTGGACCAATATAATTTAAATTTTCGCAAACGGTGTGTCCCGCCGATATACTATTTATTTATTTTTAATATACATATATAAATAAATTAATAAATACTCATTTCAAATGAGAAAATGAAACAGCAATCATTTGTAAAAAATGGAGAAAGTAGAATTCACATTTTTATTTGTGATATTTTTTTATTTGATCAAATTTTAGTTATCTGTCGTGAGCAAATACGTTGACGACAAATTTGCTCCCTTTTGAAAGACAAATACGCCAAACACGGTAGCATTTCAATGGCGTTTTGTAATAGATTTGAAATTTGTCGTATTCACTGGCGTTTTTCGCCAATCACGGTACCATTTTTCAAATACGCCCGTCTTTCGCCATAAAAACGCCAAACACAATAAGGGTGAATATTAAAAATTTAATCTGAAATTATGAAATCTAAAAATAAAATTAAGAACTCAGTATAAAAATGAAAAAAAAACAAAGAAAATCTGGAAAATGAGAAAATTCCATATAAACTTAAGAACTGAAATAAAAACCACAACATTTTATGAAGTGTAATCAGAATTAAATTATTAATCAAAACCCCCCGTTAGCAGATGATTATTTCCAAATCATTCATTTTTCTATTTTAAAACGAACGGTTTTCGAAATCGATTTCTATGATAGAAAGCGAAATTAATTAATAACATATTGTTGCACTTAGCAAAATACTTTTTTTTGAAAACAGCCATAGCAAAAACCGATGTGCCATTAAAAAATCTTAAGATATAAACTACACCCAAATCGCAAGCAAATCACGTGATTCGAAAATGTTAACATAACTTATGTTTTTTTTTCTGGTGTATAATAAAATAATTCACCCACAATTGATTTAATTCAATCACTAATAAGTTTAATATGTTGTACTAAAACTTACTGCTGCTATTAAAGCTTTATCCTTGCTGGAGCTGTGCTTTAATGCTTTATCCAGCTCCAAAAGTTGTACATCTCCATTGGCCAAACAAACTGCTAAGTATTCACCATCACTACGAAACTTTACATACATTATGGGTTTTGAATATTTGATGGAAAAGATGGGTTTACGCTGATGCAACAACAAGTCCCAAAAATCCAATTCTCCCGATATATCGCCGGTCACAAATAGAGAACAACGCATTGTGCTCCAAGTGCCACACAAAATTTGATTTTTCTTTCTTATCAACAGGGTAGTGGGTGAGCCTTTGCATTCCTCTGCCCAGATTTTAGCACACCAGTCTCCTGTTATCAGAAAGTTTTTGACAAAGAAAGGATTTCTGTCAATGGTTTTTATGGGCCCCTTGAAAAGGCGATAGTTTCCTGCAGCCAAAGTTTCCATGGGAGTCATGCCCTTGCGATTGCCTATAAAAACACTGCCCATATCTGTGCCCATAATAAAACGCACCGGTATAGTATATTCAAATTCTAGCACGGTAACGCCTTGGGCACGATCTCTAGATTGTGCATCTGTCATATTAGGATCCAATAGAATTTCCTGTAGTGGTTGTTCCAAATCACGGCCATCCCAAAATTTAACCGAACCATCATAGGAACCGGTATAAAATTCGGTGTTAGTTTTTGAATGCACCCAACAAACAGCGGGCACTGCTTCCCGATGAGCAGCTTCTAAAGGACAGATGCTGACTGGTTTTCCGCCTGTGCGTGCATCCCATATGCAAACCTTTCCCGACCATCCGCCACCAGCCAACCAATTGTCATCTTTCGGGCAGATAAATGCTTTCAAAATCATTTCATCACTGTTAAATGTTAGCATGGGCTTGAGTGGATTTTCCAAGTCCCACATATAAAAATTATTAAACGTGCTATCTTCCGTTGTGGGTTTTATTAGATCTGATCTTTCAAGTGACAAATTCGAGTGTAAAACCAAAAATCTTTTTATATCATGGGGGGCCCAATCAACGGCCATTATAGGTCTGGGTGCCGCCACCACGGGATCATGAAATATATTTTTTTGTCTGGCCTTAAACTGTTCCTTTATGCCGTTGCCCACATCTTCAGCCAAGTCAGTGAAAAAATCTTGATATATATTAATGGTATTATTAGTTTGAACCACTTCCGAGGTTTGATGGATTAAAATGGGCATTTGTGTGCCCCAATTATCTTCACGTTCGATTTTCTTTCGATATCTTAAAGTGGACTCCTCATCGTTTATATTGACCTCTTTAGGCCAGCCACCCTCATAATGATCCATACCGTGTTCAACAAAAGCCACATTTTCCGATTGCATTTCAGATACAGCTTTTTGATCACTTAACTGAGTGCCGGCATTCACCGGAGTTCGTAGTATATAATTCAGACGTTGCGCTCGGCTCGGATGGATGCTTAACAATGGTTGCGTACGATCACTAAACAAGCACTGGCGACCAAAACGCCGTCGCTCACGCGAATAAACAAATTGATTGGACATGTGCATAATGAGAATTAGGAAATATTTAATTTTTAAAAGTTACAAATTAGTTTCCTTTTGTTTTATTTCGAAATTAATTTTGAAGGGCTTTTTATTTCGTTTTTTTCTTTTTCTATTCAAGTTCTATATTTTATAAAATTAGGGTGGCTTTCTCCTAAAGGTTAAAAGAAACCATAACTTTTTCCATTTTACAATACTCTTCCCACTGGACTTAAGCCACGAGTTGCGGGAAAGCCTCAAAATTTTATAAACTATTTTGCTTTCCAAAGCAAATGATCATCTGCTGACCAAGAGCTACAATATTTGGCTTGCGAAAACTTGTTGCGGGTGGATGCTGAGATGAAGTAAAGATCAATATAGTTATGGTTGTTATTTGTAGATTTGGATGAAAGTAGGCGTAGCTATCAAATAAGAATAAAAAGGCGTAAAATAAACAAAATGTTGGGCAGTAAAGTTTTTACAGCCTTAGGAGAAAATGCGAGTTGTGTTGCCCGAAGTGTGGTGTACCTACACATCAGAGATCTGCAACCGGTGCCTTTTTTAATGATCTAAGTGCACCCGTCTTATAGTGAAAGGCCAATGTAAGCGGCATGCGGTACCGGGCGACAACAATGTGACCCATTTACAAAAAAATTATATTTTTTATAAAAATATTCGTACATAAACTTCAACATATTGAATTTAGTTTTATTTGGCAATGCCGTTAAAGGCGGCCGAGCGGCAATGTTGAATTCAGTTTAACTTTTTGTTTTGCCGCTTCAATTTGTCAAGCCAAAAATAAAGGGAAAAAAGAGAAGACAGACATTAATTTTCGGTTTTGAAATTTCAACAATTGAATTTGTTTATTTATTTTGGCTTTAAAAAAAATCGAAATACATATATTTTTTGTTTAATCTTCGAGGCACAAATATTTCTTCAATTAGCCGCGTTCATTTGCCTACGACAAATAAACTCAAGCGGCAAATAGAACCGGTGGTTGCCGCTCGTTGCCGCAAGCCGCTGACAATGGCCTTTCACTATTATAGTGTTCTTCGCCGTTCTAAAGTCCAATTTAAAGCAAAAATTTTAGTATAAGAGAAAAGTTTCAAAAATTATCGGGATATTAACGATTTCTTCCACAATTTTTCTGGCAGTGCTGGATTTAACCTTTCTTATACCTCTGTTTCTGGTTTTAGCTTAGAAGCTTTTTCAAATGTGAATTTAAGATTGAAATTAAATGGGTTTTTTAGATTGGAAATAGAATGCTGAAATAAATTGTTTCCCTACTATTTGTCCTTGCGAAATTGTAATATACGGTTGAAATAAGCTGTGAGCCACTGTATATAAAAGATTATGGAAAATCTAATTTAGTGCAATTCACAATAGTGATATTTTCATCGAACAGAAGCCATAGTAGCAAATGTTATATCGCAAGCAGTGATGTTAACTTTACGGTAATTACCGTATTGTACGGTAATTTTTACCTTCAAACGGCAGCACGGTAATTTTATTACTTGTACGGTAACTTTCAAACAAGTTTTATTCATTTGGTGTCATTTTTAATAAAATCATAGTTTCTATATTATACTTATCTTCCTTCGCAAGAATCGTCAAAGCTAATTGGAGTGGCCACTTCAGCTATGAATTGTTAAAAATTAGATCGTCTAAAAGAAGAACACATCTATAGTTATGTGATAAGTAAAAACAGGGGTTAATATCATATAATAAAACTACTGATGGCTGTACAACATAAACAAAAACAACATGAAATATTCTTGACCTGTTATTGGTTGGGCTTGCAAATGCTATACCACCTTCCGTGGATATTTAAATTGCTGCCAATGTAAATTTAAATTGTTGCTCTGAGACTGAATTGTTTTCTGAAATACTTTAGAAAACTTACGATTTACAGACCACTTGTCAGATTTTGCATTTAGATTTCTCTCACACTGAATACACAAATTTTTGATGAATCTAATATATTATTGCAGATGAGATTTTTTATTGAAGAAACCAGAATTAGATTAACATTACTATATTATTTTTGTGACATTCCTTAATTTAGTTCCTTTAATACATTGTTAAATGCCCACACTTTTGGTTTATTAGCGTCGATGGTCTTACGAGCAGTTCAACTAAATACTTTTCATACGGTAATTTTGCTCAAGATACGGTAATTTGTTTAAAGTCGTTCGGTACTTCACCGATCGCAAGTTACATAATAAGCACCTAAATAACTGCTGGTAATCGGTGGATTCTAATTCTTAAACCAACGCTTTATTATAAAAGAACAATTTTAAACAACTCAGTTTATTCACTTTATTAGCTTCTAATATCGATACCTATCAAAAAAATAATAATTTATTTAGAATATTGGTCAATATTTTATTTAGAATATCGGGAATATCATAGGTTGAGTTTTTGAGAATATATTTCAAAGGTTTCCAAGTCTATTGATGATTATGATAGCTCCTATGAAATGTCAGCATAGACACAACTAGTAAACATGGAAAGCAGAACAATTTTAATTTACTCGTTGAGTTGTTGTTGGCGGCAAATCAAGTAGCCTTGTACTTGCTCACGCATCAAACATTTGCTCTCTTATTAGCCGTTTCCCAATACAAAAGCTCACATTCAGCGCGTTTTTGGTTCGTTACCCACCACAAAGTTTTATTTAAATAAAATCCTTAACTTTTTAATCTCATAACTACATTAGATCACTTTATTCATTATCAATAAATATATAATTTTTGCTGCTTTTTATTTCTTCGTTCAACTGATACACAAGATCCATAAATACTATGCTTAATTTACAACTACATTTACATACATATACACACGTATAGTATATTTGTTAAATCTCTGTTTTAGTTTAAACATTAAATTATTAGTTTAGTAAAGATTTATTTTTAAATTAAAAGCCAGCTCTTTTATGAAATTTAGCACATTTAATGCAGTATTTTTGCTCAAATCGTATAAATGTTTAGTAACTAAACCTGCTTTGATTTGAAATTCATTCATTCCAGCAAACTTTCCTGCATAAAAGTTTCCAACTTCAAATTTATTATAGTTTGAGTATCTTACAGAGGCATTAAACTATTTGTAATTGTATTCTACATATTTAAATGATTGTAAACTTAAAAAATAGTTTTTTCATTTTGCATAATTTTTGTTAAAAAAAAAAATAAAATAAATTCAGCACAAAATATTTGAAATTTATGTTAATGTATTTTTTAAGCATATTTTTTATTTGCTTTTGTTTTAGTCAACTTTTACATTAGAGAGGTTTGTTTAAGTAGAGCAGCTCCTGTGTTAACGTCACTATCATCAGCTGTTATAATTTTCGGTAATTCCTATTAGTTTCAAACTGGTCGGGGGTTTTTTTTTCAACTTTTTTTGCTTTCTTTTATTTTATCAATAATCAATTCTTAAATCTAAACGTACATATTATAATCATACATATTTAATATATCAGATTTACATCACATACATAGTTTTTATTTCCCTTTTTAAGCAAAAGTATAGAAATTTAATTAATTTTAATAAAATAATATTATTAAGACAAGAAACGTAAGCGAATAAAAATAAAAACATTTCTTAAAATAAGTAGTTTTAGGTTTTATTTTCGAAGAAGTGTACTCGTATACAAACATCTGTACTCGTCAAAAAGTATAACATTAAAAAAAATCCACTTTGAAATAAGATAACTTTATATAAAATGTACCTTTTCAAACAAATTATATAAATTTTATTATTTTCATTTTTGGCAAATATCAAATTATGTAATTTTTTTTTTGAATCAACAAAGGATTTCTTTATAAATATTTAACTTATTAAAAAGTACATTTCTAGTAATAGTAACTTTTTTAAAATTAATAAAAAAGTAGCTTTTTCAAACTGTATCCTTTCGAAAAAGTATAAGTAGCACATTGACCTATTTATCTTCTTAAAAGATATTTTTTTTTACAATAATGAAAGTACCAACTTTCTAAAAAGAAGTGCCTTAAAATGAAATATCTTTAGAAAAAATACTTTCTCAAAAAAATTATCTTGTTAAAAAAGTACCCTTTTAAAAAAAATACCCTCTTATAAAAAGTACCCTTTAAAAAAACCCATCTTTTAAAAAAGTACCCTTTTAAAAAAGTATCCTTTTAAAAAAGTATCCTTTTAAAAAAGTACCCTTTTAAAAAAGTGCCCTTTTAAAAAGGTACCCTTTTAAAAAAGTACCCTTTTAAAAAAAGCATCCTTTTAAGAAAAAGTGCCTTTTAAAAAAAAGTACCTTGTTAAAAAAGGACCTTTTTCAAAAAAATTACGTTTTTAAAAAAGTACCTTTTTTAAAAAAGTACCCTTTTAAAAAAAGTATTTTTTAAAAAAGTGTCCTTTTAAAAAATACCCATTTAAAAAAGCATCCTTTTAAAAAAAAGTGCCTATTTAAGAAAAAGTGCCTTTTTTAAAAAAAAGTACCTTTTTAAAAAAGTACCGTTTTAAAAAAATTACGTTTTTAAAAAAGTACCCTTTTAAAAAAAGTACCCTTTTAAAAAAGTAGCTTTTTAAAAACTACCTTTTTAAGAGATATATTTTTTTTCAATAATGAAAGTATCAATTTTCAAAAAAGAAAAGCGTCTTCATAAAATAAAATATTTTCAAAAAAATTACAAAAAAAAAACTCTTTTAAAAAAGGACCTTTTGAAAAGAAGTACCCTTTTAAAAATCTTATTTTTAAGCAAAGTACGTTCTTAAAAAAGAGTAACTTTGTTAAAAAAAATACTTCTAAATAAATTATCTCTTTATAAAAGAAATAAAAGAGATACTTAAAAAAATAAATTGTTTTAATTCTAAAACACTTAATTAAAAAAAAATAAATAACCTTTTAAAATAAATAATTTTTTTAATTTTAAAATCTTTGAGCCCAATTATGAATAAAAATTCCGTAGGAATTTGTTCACTTTTCACTTTCCTCCAATCATGAACAAAAGTTAAATATGAGGTTTTTTTTATTTTTTCTTCATGCGATTCGTTGAAAACACTAGAGAGAGATCAACTCTTACGGCCAAGGTCACAACAATTGTGTTTTTCTCTTTAATATGCATTGAAAAAAGTATGTTATGTGAGAAGTAAATTTCATGAGGAATAAATTCCGAGAGAAATAAAATCCGTGAGAATATTCATAATTGGGCTGTTTAATTCAAAAACTTTAAAATTTTAAAAATGTACTTAAAAAAATACACTTTGTAAAAAAATTACCTTTTAAAATATATAATTTTTTTTTCATTTAAAAGTTTTTAATTAAAAAATTTTTAATTTAGAACGATAGGCACGTGTTTTAAACAAGTAAATAAGTACCTTTTAAAGAATTTACTTAAAAGAAACTATCTTTTTAAAAATGTACTTTTATAAAATACAAAAATAAAGTACCTTTTTAAAATAAAGTACCTTTTTCAAATAAAATATCCTTTTAAAAAAAGTACCTTCTTAAAATAAAGTACCTTTTTAAAATACAGTACCATTTTTAAAATAAAGTAACTTTTAATATAAGGTATCTTTTTAAAACAGTACGTTCTTAAAACAAAGTATCTTTTTAAAATAAAGTACCTTTTTAAAATAAGGTATCTGTTAATATAAGGTATCTTTTTAAAACAGTACCTTCTTAAATTAAAGTACCTTTTAGAACAAAATAACTTTTTAAAATATCACCTTTTTAAAAAGAGAAGCCGATAGTCTTTAGTAGCTAGTGCTTTTTTATTATTGTTCATTATAATTTTTTTGTAATAAATCCCAAATAATGAAAAGAGCACGTTTAAAAAGTAGCTTCTTAAAACAATAGCTCCAAAAAAAGTTACTTTTTTAAGTCAAAGTAACTTCTTAAAATAAAGTATCTATTTAAATCAAAGTAAATTTGGTGTCAGATTTAAAATTTGCTCCCGGCAGCTGTTCCTTTTTATTGCGGTTTACTGGAATTTACAATAATTGGATAATTTTTTATCTTTTTTTGCGCAAATTCTGTTTTATCAAATCAAGGGCTAGATTCCGCACCTATGAATTTTTTTTTACCAGTGAACACTCAAAATAAAATTCACTTACAGACACTTTTCATTAAAACGCGATTCCGTAAAAAACAATGAATTTTATTGCGCTGAATCTGTTTCTTCAGGCTGAATGCTGATTTCTCAAATTAACTGTGTCACACAAGTTGTTGAATAGATAATTTTAATTTACATACATATAATATTTTACAAAAAAAACTAAAATTCACAGAAGAATTTTGAGTGAAAAAATTAGTAATGTCAATATTATTCATTCTCACCATAGCGGGCTCAAATATTCAAAGTGAACACTGAAATTGGTGAACATTTCAAAATTCATCGTTGCGGAATTTAATGGTGCCAAATTTTTCTACATCAATTGTGGAAAATCGAAAAGAAATTTATCAAAACAGAAAGAAGTCTCTTCAAATCTTATATCAGTTTGGAATCCCAAAAGTAAAAAAAAATGGCAACTTCAAGTAAATCTCACGTAATAAAATCCACTGCGAAAATTAGCCTCCTGAATAGGCATAAGATTCGTGCATAAAAATCTAAATGACATTTATTAAAACCTATTAAATCTTTTTGCACTTCTGAAACGCTTAATGGAAACCATATTGTTGACGAAGGCTTAAGTGATGAAATCATTTTGAAAAATTTGGGAGTTTTATGATGGTAGTCAACTTTACTAAACAATTGACTTTACCGTTTATTTTGTTTATAAATTAACTTCTGTTAGAACTGTGCCTCGTTTCTGTATTACTCGCATCGAGAAATTTCTCACAAGAAACAAAGGAATTGACAGAGAAACTATGCGAATTGAAACAAAAAATGGAGTTTCTCACACAAATGTTTCTGAAATATCTGTCAAAATATCTTTTTTGACGTAATTCATTGGAAGTTTGTGAGTGAAGTTGTTTCTGTATTAAAATTTTGTGAGAAGTTTCTCGCTAGAGCTGTCAAAACTTTTCACAAATAAAAGAGTTGCTTGCGGAAGTTATAAATTTAAAAAAAATATAATTGACATAATGAATACAAAAAGTGTAGAAAAGGTAAAGTTTTTAAATATTTATACACATATTTTCGTATTCATAAAAAATAATTTGCAATTAGTAAAAGTTTACTTGACATACATATTTTTACACAAAATTTGTCAATTAAACCTTTGTTATGTGTAAATTATTTATTATGAATACGGCAGATATTGAATGTAGTTCATTATTCATTTCTTCTTTTTATTTTAGAAAATTGAAAGATATAATATAATAAATATATAAAAATTATGAATCCAATTTTTTTGGTTTTTTCTTTATTTCTTAATATACATACATACAGTATGATAAATTAAAAATTTAATGGCAAAATCTTAATTTTAGCCTGTCTCGAATGCGGGAAGCTTCCCTCATCGGTTCAGGAACTAAAAAAGGGTCAGTTGCAGCCCTTAATCTCTGGCTGTAAATGCGCAACATGTTTCGCCGGTCATATTGGTCAGCAACCATCACTATAAAACTATACGTTACTGAAAGTTTTTATGAAATTTATTTATGATTTGAATGTGTTTTTATTTATGTACACGTGTTATTGATTGACACAATTTTATTTTATTTATAACACTAAATTCAATTGTTTCACTCATTGCTAAACATTTGTTTCTTAAATTTTCTTTTTGTTTGATAAATTTTTCCTATATTCTTCTTCTTATTTGTTTACTTTTTGCATTTTGACAGCTGCTTAATGGAAATATTCCAATAAAGACGTAACTGGTATTGCCTCTTTTCGATTTAATATACAGAAACGCTGTTTTTTTTCGATGGTCGAGAAACGATGGAATTTTATGTTTCATAGTTTTCGATGCGCGAAACTTTTCACTAATCTTACAGAAACGAGGCACTGATTTTAAAAATGAGTTTCTAAACTGTTTTGAAACTCAAACAATTAAGTTTTTATTCGCTATTTTAGCTTCTAACATTTATAGCAATAAAAAATTATAAATAGCTTGTTTTCTATGTTTCCCAGCTATCTATATGTCGACATTTCATAGGAACTACCCTAATCATCAGTAGACTTTGGAAATTTTTTTAACAGATAGCTGGGAAACGAAGAAAACAAGCTATTTATACTGTTTTGAAACTTTTAAATTATTTTAAAATATCCGGCATGTTCTAGAAAAGTAGTAGAATGGAAATAAAAAATGATTTGAAAAATTAACTTTTCATTTTTGTTGTTCCGAAAATGTAGTAGTTTGGGGGTTTCATTCTTTCGTTCGAACTGAACTTCGAAAATAAAACTTGGATACAAGTTCAAATAACTAGTACTGACATGAACCATGTTTTCAGTTTTATTTGTCTTTTTATATAAACTAGTACTGAAATGAACGATATGTTCAATTTTATTTTATTTTTTGCGATATTGATCTTGCACAAAAAACGACGAACCAGACAAAATTTAATTAATTTCTTTATACCAGATATCGGTCATGTTTAACTCCCAAGATAAATCATAAGTTTTTTCGAAAGCATTAGATTCTTATGCAAGTACGAGTATTTAACAGCACAAATTTTTTGCCGTTGAAGTGATATGAACACCATTAAGACATTCTTTCTTCTTTCCTTAAATGTCTTCAATAAAACAATAAATCGTTTATGATAAAACAATATAACATAGTAAATCAATAGTAGAATATTACTTTTTTTAAATTGAAATTCCTTAACACGAAATATAACTTTAACAACATATTAAAAAAAGTTCCATAAAATTGCACATAAAAATAATTTTAAATAAAAACTGATTAGAAACAAAACACACAGTGATGAATAAAATTAAAACTAAGTTTTTGTTTTTCGAAAAAAAAACATAAATTATTTTAAAAATTGATATATGTAGATTGGGAAGAAGGCTAAAATACAATACAACTGAATATTAAATCCAACCCAACTCAAATTAAGCAATATTTTTTGTTGTTACCTTAACAATAATCTCCAGAAATTTCCTATTATTTCAGACTTGATCAAACACAGTTAATCGTAACTATTTTAATAATATTCTTCAAAATTATCATAATTATTTAATATTTAATATAACTGCAATTTTCAAAAATATTTGTTTCATATTTAGTTCTTGTTCTGTTTTGTTTTGTATTATCACCTTAAGCTTTTTACTTTAAAATTAAAAACCTTTATTAATTTTTCAAAAATTTAAATTTCTTTTTTTTGAGTTGTTTTTTTTTTCTTTTTTGTTTTTTTTTTTGTTAACATATAACTTACAATGAGAAAAATTTTAAGAACTGAGCTGGTGGCACGGGCTGTGATAGAGCCAATTGAGCGCCAGCTTCTTCTAGTCTTTGTTTGTAGTCGGGACTTTGATCAACAATACAGGGATGGCCATCTGAGGGCCAAAATAAACAGCAGCAGTAGCGACACAACGACAATATCTCAGCAAACTGATAATCATCATTAAGTCCATAGGTACGTCTCAGCTGATGATAGAATTTCTTGCCATCCTTGACTTCGTTTAAATGTTTCAATTTGTTCAGTTCCAAAATTGATTCAATCTGATTTTGATTGAAGTGAAAGCGTATCAATTCACGCCAAATCCGTTGTTCGCTAACAAGCTGTGACATGATTTTCCAGGCATCGGCTGACGACTGAAAAGAAGTGTAACGAACAAATTAATGGTAATGTAATAATTTAATATAAAGAATAATTTTTTTTTTTAGTTTGTGAAGTAATAAGTGATAGCCTATAAAAAGTTATACAGAGGGTGACAAGACTAACTGTTACTACGTTTATACGCAGTCTATTCAAATAACTAACTCACTGTTTATGCGCCAACTTGTGAATGGAAACGCTTTATTTTTTTAGTATAGCATATGTTCAAAATATAAATAATTGGTAGCATTGTTAGTTTAAAAAGCATTTTGATTACTGAAATTATAACAGAAAAATAAGAAAATTAAATGCTTTTTTTTTTGTAATTCAATTAATGCAAAGATGATTAAAAATGAAAATTTTTGAATATTTGCTTCTGTACGTAGTTTTTATCATGATATAAAAAATACAAGGTAGTTTTATTCTCTCAATTTTACTTAACAATCACCATCTGACAAGTATAAGGATTGTGACATTTTTCATATAATTGTGCTACCGTATTAGTTTATACATTCGCTTGTTTTCAGTTTTGTTTGAAGTTGTGTCTAAAAATAATAATAAAATTGTGACTTCTAACAAAAATAAATGAAAATTTTAAAATAAAATACATACATACATACATAAATCTAAAATATATAAAAATAGCCTGAAAAACATCCCCAGACTAAAATGCTACCAACACCATGTTTCAATGTGCCTTCAGTATAACGTGGATGAAGACGTTGGCTTTTCGGTCTTCTAACCAGTCTTAATATATCGGAATCTTTGTTTGGTAGTCAAATTAATGTGTTCCCTTGCAAATTCCAACCTGACCAGTCTATTATTCCGTGATATAAAGATATTTTTTACACTTTTGTTTGGTATGCTTTTAGTCCGCCTTCTGCAGCCTGCCTTTGAATCCTTCTGGGAGTAACATTTAATGACAATTGTGTGGCGATGGTTCTTGACGACACGAATTGGTTTTTTTATTTTTAGCAAACGTATTATTGCCTGGCCATCTCGTTTACTAGTTTTTCGGGAACGTCCACCTTTATGTTCTGTAACCAAAGTACCCGAACAACGAAAACGGCTTATAATTCTTGGTGGATATCAAATTTTTTTGCTATTGTGGTCACTGATTGGCCGTTATTAAAATCAGCAATTATTTTTTTCTTTTAAATGCACTGAATAATTATATCGCGGCATTTGTTAAAGAAGTTACAAGTCACGTCCAGAACAAGTTTAAAGGCACGGTAACGACGGAAAGCTATATGCAAACTTTCGCTATACATTCTTACTTTGATATTTTAACAAATAATGACATCTTTTGGAAGTAGTTTTTTCTTATTGTAAGTAATGAAGAATATTCAAGGTTACGTGCATTAGTTTTGTCGCTGCATCCTGGGTCATTCTAGTAGAAATAATTATTTATATATTTTGAAACCACAAGCATCAAAATTTTCCCTTTGTTTTTAATATCTAAAGAGTGTTTTCTTTTAAATATATTTTCTTTAAAATAGGCATTCGTTTGAATGCTATCGTAAAGTTTATTGATAAACAAAAGTCCGAGCTTTTAGTTTTTGGGACCAAATTGGACCCAAGTGGGCTGGCTTTACTATAGCTGGCAACCTGTTAAACCTAACCTAACATGGGTTTCAAAGCGACCACAGATACCTACTTACATCAGCTTATTATTTCTAGCTTTTTCTAATATAAACAATGCACTACACATTTCAGAAAAAATCTATTCTAGGAGTAAATTTCCTTATTCAACTGTGTGGCAACGCCTTTTTATATTTCTCTCTAAAAATAAACTTCAAAAATCCTTTTTACAAATAATAAAAAGAGAATGCAACTACCTTGTATTTTTTATATCATGGTTTTTATTATATTTCATGTGTGCCACATCGACGAAATCTTTGAAATTGTGAAATAAAGTGGCAACTTTTTTTGTCTTATTTGCAAATAAGTTTTTAATCAGTAATTGTTTGCGAGAGTTAGCTAATCGCAAATAAAAATTTTATTTACTGTTTATACGGCTATTTTTATTATTTACAATATTTTTATTCGTAAATAACCTGCACGTATAAACGTAGTATGTAATCATCATGAGAAAAATCGGGGGAAAAAATCTAAAAAAAATAATGAGGCCATACTTCAGATTTTGGAGTTCTGGGTTTTTTTTTTATTATTATCTGGCAATATTTAGCTCAGGCCTCTCTCCTTTGGAGAGCGAAATATTACCAGATAATAATAAAAAATCAAAAGCCCCAAACTCTGAAGAGTCCTTAAGCTCGAAAAATTATTTTTCAAAAGTTCTTCTGCAAAAAATACGTTTTTAAAAAACACTTATTTTGAAAATCACTGTTTAAAAAAGTGATTTTTAAATACCTTTTAATTTTTGTGTGCTCTTGTGCAGAGATAAAATAAAAAATGAAAGAAAACAATTTTATTTTGGAATTTGTTGGTGTTTGTAATCAATTTCAATTTACAAATTTTTTTTAATTTTGTGAATTTCAGGAACAAAAAACGGTTTGTCAAAAACAAAAAATAATTTTGCAAACAATGAAACGTTTTCCGACCGAACAAGGCTTTAATAGATATAGTGGCAGAATTACAATAAATGCAATTTGGTAGTTGGTAGAATTTACGAATTTTGTTATACTTTTGCTTGAAAAAGCAAGGATGCGAATAGGTTAGGTTAGGTAGGCAGGCCGCTGGATTCTCCAAAGAGTACCTGGATACTCCAGCTCACTTGGGTGCTGAAGGTTGTTCACTTTGTGATTGCCTGAAAAGTTAGGGTACAATAGAAGAAAAAAATAATAAAAGTTGTAAGGATATAGAAGGAGTACGGAAGAGGGAAAGGAAAGGCGGGAAACTGCTTAATGTGGCATTACTTGCTGATTTACTAGCCATCTGCTACTTATTATAAAAGAAGCTATAGTCGGTTTGACCAATGCCAGACATGATAGGTTATTGAAGCTCCTCTCGCCTAAGCATCTTAGACGATGGTGCTCCAAAGCCGGGCATATACCCAGGAGATGAAGGATCGCCTCCTTCTTCTCCTCGTCTTGGCAACTTCTACAGAAGTCGTTATAGGGCAGGCCTAGTCTCCTGGCATGGTTCCCAAACGGGCAATGTCCAGTGATGACTGCTACCGTCATTCTTAGGAGAGATCTGGGAAGTTTTAATAGCTCCCCCGTTCTCTTAGAGTTAATGTGCGGCCACAGGTTCCTTGATATAAGGCACGAGGGCTCTGTAAGCCACTTTTCTTGGGCATGTTCCAGCGAGTGAGCGTGTGGAGTTTTATTCTTTTTCAACACGCTGATATGGGTTGTCCGCAAAAGGGGTCTATATCTGTATCCTCTAGGGCTGTCCCTTTTTTGGGTAATTCGTCAGTGATGTTGCTGCCATTGTTAGACCCATGTCCACGTACCCATTTTAGGGTTATGTTAGAATGTCTCGCCATCTTATTTAAAGATGTCCGGCATTCCTGGACTAGACTAGAACTGGTGTACATTCCAATCAGGGAATTGATGGCAACCTTGCTGTCCTTTACTATCATGATATCCTTTCCGAATATCTTGTGATACGTCAGCCATCTAGCCGCTTTATTTACAGCCGATATTTCAGCCTTAAATACTATTACACTGACAGCCTAAAAGATATTTTAGTGTTAAATGGAGAGAAAAAGGGGCAAAATGTCCGTTCAAAAAATAATTTTTTAAACAACTCTGCATTTTAGTATGAACAGGTTTTTAAAATTCTCGTCCGTAAACTAAATTCTTAAGTAAATTTGCCGTTTATGAACCTTCTTCCTATGAAAAAGTTTATGAATCAAGAAAAAAAAGTAAGTGTCATCAAAAAATCAAAATTGGGTTAACTTTAACAATATTGTATTGTGGAAAAATATGTATGTTAAGGAGTTAACATATAAAATTTAGATTTTTTTACAGAGTGCAGTATGTATGTCCGAATATCTTGTGATACGTCAGCCATCTGGCCGCTTTATATATAGCCGATATTTCAGCCTGAAGTACACTCACTATATCCGTCTGATAGTCTAAAGAATATTTTAGTGTTAAATTCCTCTATGACAAATTTACGCAAAGTAAACGAAAGACAGCTGTGCTTATCCCACTACCGTAATAAAGCTGCCTTGCGACCGAGGAAGAAGACGAACGTTTACATTCTTTTCTTTTCGAAACAATTTTAAAATGAAGTTTGACGGAAAAAATGTGATGTGTTAGTGTGCTAAATAAAACTAAGGGCCTGGCCCACTATGTCACTCGAAATCGATCGATTGATCAAATAGTTTGATGTGTGGCCACGGCTACTTAACAAAATTTATAAACAATTTTTAACTCATTATATAAATTCTATGCACTGAATTTCACTACACGCAGAAAAAAATATATGGTTGATATGACACTATTCTAAGGGCAAAATACTATTGTTGAATTGTAGGGTCGAAGACAACCAAATAATATGGTTTCAATCTATAATTTATTTACAAAACGTAGTACAGCCACGAACCAAAATTAAAATACGTAACCATATATTTGGTAACCATATATTTGCCCAACCATATAATATTAGCAATCCTACCAATATTATGGAAAATTTCTAATTCAATCGTAATAGTGTTGAAGTTTACAAAATTATATGATAAAATAAATATACATAAGTTTTTCCATAACTAAAACCACATTTTTGTACTTTATTCAATATATTTTTTAAACAATATTTCGAACAAACAATAACCATACGCACGTTTAAAAATAATAGTCTATTATTGTACACTACAAGAGCTATTGTTGTATTCAAACTAGTTTTTAAAACATTATTATTGTATTCAACCATATTTTAAAATGATAGAAATAATGGGTGATTTTATAAGAACTATTGGAAATTAAAAAAAAAACACAGAAAATTCAGAAAAATGCATGAAATATTTATTTGGATCGATAGTTGGGTCGATATAATTTAATGTTTGAAGATTATTTCATGCAAATGTTGGCCGCGGCTGCGCCTCAAATGGTTCATCCGCTTAGTCCAATTTTGGCATACTCTTTCCAACATTTCGGCCGGTATCTCACGAATAATGTTGGCAATGTTGGCTTCCAGTGCGTCAATCGAAGCGGGCTTGTCACTATAGACATTAGCCTTAACATAGCCCCACAAAAAATAGTCTAGAGGCGTTAAATCGCACGATCTGGGCGTCCAATTGACTGGTCCCAAGCGGGAAATAAACTGTTCACCGAACTCGCCTCTCAATTGGTCCATTGTTTCGCGTGCTGTGTGGCATGTGGCACCGTCTTGTTGAAACCACATGTCATGCAAGTCAAGCTCTTCAATTTTGGGCAAAAAAAAGTTTGTTATCATCGCACGGTAGCGCTCACCATTCACAGTAACGTTGTGATTCGCATCATCTTTGAAGAAATACGGCCCAATGATGCCGCCAGCCCATAATCCGCACCAAACGGTTGTTTTTTGTGGATGCATTGGTAGCTCTTGCAATGCTTCTGGCTGCTCTTCACTCCAAACACGGCAGTTTTGCTTGTTCACGTATCCATTCAACCAGAAATGAGCCTCGTCGAGTGGATCATCATCTAACTTTTCAAGAGCCCATTCACCAAAAATTTGGCGTTGTGGTAGGTCGTTTGGCTTCAATTCAAATTTCAAAATTTGCCACGTAGTGGAGTAACAGAGGCCCAATTGCTGCGAACGGCACCGAATCGATAATTCACGGTCATCACCAACACTGGCCGATACGGCTGCGATATTTTCTTCAGTTCGCACTCTACGTAAGCGTGTTGGTGGTTTAATATCCAACAATGTAAATTTGGTGCGAATTTTTTTTACAATAGCCCGAATAGAAGCCTCAGTAGGTCGATTAAACTGACCATAAAATGGAAAAAGCGCGCGATGAACTTTCTTAACAGAGCACGCATTTTGGTAATAAAATTCAATAATTTGCAAGCGTTGTTCGTTTGTAAGACGATTCATGATTAAATTATAGACCAAACTGAAGATGTTTGACAGTGACACAAGATACAAAACGTGCGTGAGCTGTCAAAACTAGTGTTGCCAAAAAGATAATAGCAACAAAATTACTCGTTATGTAGCTATCAGTACAGATTGTTTGAATCCTATTAAAAGAAAATATTATAAAAATTAAATAAAAGCATCGTGCAATGCAAAAATTCTTTGTGCGATTATTAAAAACCACTCAAATCAGTGTGAAAAGCGCTGAGTTGACAGCTCTGTTGTAATTCAAACAAATATTTTTGCTAATTTATTTAAACATTTTGAGCTAGATAAAAATGTAAAATAACTTATTTAATTACGACGTATTGTTATATTTTCAAATATGTTTTTTTATGTTTTGCACATTGATGTTTTATTTTCATAAATATCAAACAGCTGATTATATGATTTAAGAATTTTACCATTTTGCACGGAAAAAAAGTACGGGTAAAGTCTGGTAAAATGAGAAACACAAATTACTCTTTCAGAAGCTTTCTCATTTACCCAATTTGCGAATTTTTAACACAAGAAACTCTTTTATTATTTTAAAGAATCCCTTGCACAAAATTGTACCTTATTTTAATTTGAAAGAATACCTCAAAAAGTTATAGCATCTTCAGTTTTCAAGAAACAATTTAAAACAAATTTGTTAAATAAATACAAATAAATAAACAAACCTCTAAATCTCTGTGATCTCCAATACGCAAAATAATTTCTCTTATACATTCTTCGGGTAAATCGTGCAGTTTTGGACGTATTTCGGGACCGGGCTTTCAGAAAAAGAAAATTGTTATTATCAAAGAACAAGTTAACGAAGAATTCTGTTTTACTTACCTCTCGTATTTCAATTTGATTGGCCACTTGTTGTATACGTTTGATGGTTTCAACATGTTCCTGCCATAAATTTGAGCTGCCCAACGGTTTGCCCCAACATTTTTGATTTTCCTGATAGACAATGTGTTGCAGTTGCAAAGACAGGCCACGTAACACATTTAAATGTTGTTGACTATCACTGACTGCATTTAGAAAAAAAAAATAATAATAATAATAAAACCGGAAATGAAAAATTAATAAGCAAAATGTCTTGTACATGTTTTAAATTAAACGGAAATAAAAGTTTTTTAGCTTTTTTTTGTAATTAACAAACTAATAAACAAGCAAACAAACGACAACAAACGTATGTATCTGCATACTTACCATGCGAAGCCACCTCCTCGACCATCTGCAACAACTGCTTCTGTGCACTGCCCGACAAATTAGCAATGCCTTTGCGGGCCACCAGCAGCCTTAGCAAAGCACATATATAATGAAAGCGTCGACGATCTCTGACTGAACTGCGGAAGTCTAAGCGCCGTACAGCTTCACCCAGTCCATTAAAACCGGCTATTTCTCTTGTGCATCTTATAGTTATGTGGCAGTGCGGTGGTATAGTTTCCTCGTTGTTATCATCACTTTCATAATTGTCTTCGTTAGTGGATGGAAGTCTATAAATTGCGCAAAGCGCAAAAACGGCAAAATAAAAATGAAAAAAAATTAAATTAAGGTGAACAAGATGTAATCGATTGTTAAATAAATTTTTTAATAACATTGCAATTATAATTAATGTTGCTTTGCTTTGTGGATGTGTGTTTTTCTTCTCGTTAATGGTTTTAAATTTTATGCCCCATCCCCATTATGTATGAAAATGTTGATTAACTGACTTGACTGACTACTGCAGACAGCGAGTTGAGTGGTGAGTGGAAAAGCAAAGAAAGAAAAACAAACACAAACTAGAGATAATTATTGGAACGTTAAAGATTTTAGAAAGTTAAATAATTAATTTAACAGCAGGTTTTCCACACATAAAAAAATGAATACATAAAGCGTAAAATTATATACAAAAGGGTGTTTTATTTAGAGGTTCACAGTGTTGCGATGGCAACATTGTTTTTATTTAACAACCTAGTTAACAGCTGATTGATGCTGCTTGTATAGTAAAACATATTAGGTGTGTTCCACAAGATCTCAGACTAGTTCGGACTAATGAGAATAAAAAGCAACTTTTACTCAAAACTGCTGCAACGCAAAAATCCACAATTGTACATCTTGCGACCACTAGTGCTGCTTACTTTTTAGCTTAAAGTATACTTTAGTGATTTTAGACGCTTAAAACGCATAACATCATATAACCAAAAGATTTGCATTATTGGCAACAGCTGTAAAATTAAAGGCAGTGCAAAGTTTTCAATAGATTTTGTAATACATATTTATAAACAGCCCTGTTCCCAGAAACGCGCGGTCTGAAAAACGCTTAATTGATTTTTAGGTGTTCTAAGGAACGCACATTTTACTTTTTGCAATTTGCAAATTTTTTGATTACTTTTTCAGTTTTATATAACACAAAACAGCTGATTATTCAATTCTAGTCCGAACTTACCCAAAGAAAAAAGTCCCAATTTACACACATCAGGTTTTCTTGATCAATTCTGCTTCAATTTTCTTTTGAACTTGCATTTACGTTTAGACACAAAAGTTTTGTGTCGTCAAGTTTAAGCCTTAAAGTTTTCATAATTTCTGACATTCTATTTTAAACTTGGCGATACCGTCAATTCTGCACCCTTTTCCACTCTCTTTTCCCCGTTCTCCCAAAAACTCAAGACTTGACGAGTCACACTTGCTGTGTGTAAACTGGCACTACTTTGTGCAGGAAATGAAAACAGATTACTCTCTCATTTTCTCTCAAAATTGCATAAAAATCGTTACGGGAAACGATTTTGAACTACTTTGGACTAGTTCGGACTGTTTTGTTATTCAGTGGAACACACCTATTTATTGTACTGCAATAATTTGTACAGGAAATGAAAAAAGATTACTCTCTCATTTTCTCTCAAAATTGCATAAAAGTCGTTACGGGAAACGATTTTGAACTACTTTGGACTAGTTCGGACTGTTTTGTTATTCACTGGAACACACCTATTTATTGTACTGCAATAATTTGTACAGGAAATGAAAAAAGATTACTCTCTCTAAACACACCTATTGTTGTTTTAATAATCTCTAAATTAACAATATTGGATGGCCAGACTATCTAAATTGGGTATTATAATTACTCCGCTGGGGAAACCGTTAGAAATATTTAACAGTTTATTAAACTCACAATCTCTTACATGTAGCACCGTTGGCAAGTGTTGTAGTACATTAGAGCAACTCACCAAAAAAAAAAATGCTCGATGTACCCTCTTAAAAATTAACCTTGGACTTTTTTAAGATGGCATCAAAAACAGTTTGGCTCCAGCTTTGACCTCTCATGAGCTGGACCATTTTGAAAAAGGGTTTATTTTTGCAGGTTTTGTCAATTGGAGAACCTCGTTCCATATCAACATATACGATATGGGTATCACAAGAACGATTTTTTTGAATGCGCGTCCAGCTGTATATACAATTTGCCTTGGCTGAAACTTTCTGGCTGTAGATAAAGTCTAAGTCACAGATTTTTAGTTTCCCCATAATCCTGACGTAAGGCCTCCTTTTTAGGGATCAAACACCCTCGAGGTATAGTTGACTTTTAACAGATACCCATACTCTAAGACAAGTCTGGTATAGACCCGCTCCGATGTGCCAGCTCCTAGTGCCTTGACTTCCCCCAACTGTGTTTTGATTAAAAAACGAATTAGAAGGCCAAAATTCTTCAGTTAGATGCTTCTGGCGAGCGACTCTTCTAGAAAATTTGTATGCAAAGCACCCAAAAAGTTCCTAGACGAGTCGCTTATTTGTGTTCTGTGAATCGCACATTAATAATAACCCTAAAGAACCCTGATTGAATTTTACCCAGCACACCAAAAAAGTTATAGTAAAAATAAAATCAACAAGATTTGCTTATACATAAATATCAAAAAAATAACCTAGGATATCGTATTTTGTTGTTGTTTAAAAAAATAGTTGTTTTCGATCAATAATTATTTTTACTCAACTTTTGTTTGAATCCATGAATTCCTTTACAGGTCCGCAAACAAACAATTTATTAATTGATTCAACACATTTCGTTATTGAACACAAAAAAAAAAATTTTCTGTGTCAGAATACTTTGAGTGCCATTCTGTCAGGCATTGAATAAATTATTTCTAACTTTAAGCTCATGTTAAGTAAACAATTTTCCACATTATCATTTCTGCCGCCCAAAAAACACACATCCCCAATTGCAGCAAATCAAACCATTAAAATGATATTCCTAATTACATGTTAAATGCATGAGTTTTGTGCCACATTTTTAAGGTCATGTGTTGGTTGTTCGTTGGTTATTTGGTTTTGAGTTTAATTTTGATATTTCTCTTGTATGCTTGTACGAGTGTACATATTTATCCTTATTGCTGTCAAAAACACCAACACATCGGCTTGTCCAGTAGTGTCCTTGTGATTTTGCTTGTTTTTGCTTTCTTAAAAAAAAATATCCTTGATGGCTTGATGATTGCGAATAAATGTGTAGTAGTCATAATGATGCAATAAGTTTTTTTCTTTCTTTTCTAATTAAGTTTTTTTTTAGCTTAAGGTTTTAATTACAAATAGATATCAATTTAAGTATAATAATTTAATTTATATGAGAAAAAGTTTGAAAGAGAAAGAAAGAGGTTTTAAAAAAAGTTAGCTAATTGCGAAAGGAAAATACAAACGGTATGTGTTAGATCAGACAAATGAAATGGGGAAAAAGACGAAGGAGTTAGCAGATTATTTAAAAACATTTCTTTGCGCAAATAAATATTTCCCTACTAGGGAAATTTGTATGTATCATATTATTTAAAAAATAAATTTTAATAAACAGCTAATTCCCAAATAATAAAAAGTAAGAAACTGTTGAAAAAAGATTTCGATTAAAACCAAATACAAAATATCCCAATAAGGGAAATTTTCAATTCTAAGACTTTGCTGTCTTTTAAAAATGTTTCACGTTAATTATGAATAAAATATTAAGACTTTTAAGTGTTCTAAGAATGTTTGCTTGTTAATTGTATAAAATATTAAGTAAAATATTATAAAAGAATAAGATTTTGATTAAAAACAAACACAAAATAAAAATTTCCCAATGTGCAAAAGTTTTAGTTTAACAACACCTAATTAATTTAAATCGAAAGTATTCTTTAGAATAAAAGAATGTTTTTAATAGATATTCATTAAAAACAATGCAACCAAATGCAAAAAATTATTTAAATATATAGATTTCTACTAAAAATTCAAAAAATAAAAAATTCCCCTGACGAAATTTTTTAATATCTAGATTTTACATAAAATTATATTGAATAGATTTCACAGTACTGAGTTATAAATTTCTTACAAAGGGAAATTTTTATTTTGAAAGAATTTAAAAGAGTTTCTATAACGTTTTCATTTGATTACAAATAGCAGATTATTTAAAACATTTCTTTGAGCAAAAAAAAAATTTAACTACAAGGGAAATTTGTAAATAGGATATGATATTGATTTTAATACGAAATTAATTCGCAAATAATAAAAAGTAAAAAATTGTTAAAAAGGTCTTACGATTAAAAGCAAATACAAATTTTCCTGATTTACCAATAAGGAAAATTTTTAGCTTGAAAATTGTATAAATATTTTTAATACAATTTTAGTAAGCTGTAAAGTAGGAGATTATTAGGTATAGATTTTAGTTCCAAATCAGCAAAAAATAAAATTTTCCCAAAGAGGGAAATTTTCAATATTTTTAATATTATATTCCTAATTTCCCATTAAGGGAAATTTTGGGCTTGAAAACCGTATGAATATATTTAATACAATTTAAATAAGATATAAAGTAAGAGATTATTAGGAATAGATTTTAGTTTCAAATCAGCAAAAAAAATTTAATTTTGCCAAAGAGGGTAATTTTCAATATAAAAACTTTTCAGTATTTTAAGAATGTTTACTTATTAACCATGAAGAGAATACTAATTAAATATATTTTTAGCAAAAATTTACATCATTAAAAAATATCCCATTGAGGGAAATTTTCAATTTCAAGAATTTGCTGTATTTTAAAAATGTTTCACATTAATTATGAATACAATATTAAGCAAATATAATTTTACTAAAAAATTTATATCATTAAAACAGTTCCCAATGTGGGAAATTTCCAATTTAAAGGCAACTATTTTACTTAAGAACAGAAAATAAATGATCACTAATAATATAAGCATGAAAAATAATTTCCTAAAGAGGAAAATTTTCAATACTAGGACTTTTAAGAATGTTTGCATGTTAACCTTGAAGAGAATATTAATTATATACATTTTTAGCAAAAATTTACATGAGGAAAATTTTCAATTCCCAATCAGGGAAATTTCCTATTTAAGAGCAATTACTTTATTTAAGAAGAAAAAAAAATTTTCACAGATAAAAACAAAATGTCTTTTTAATAGATATTCAATAAGAACCAGCACGAAATAATAATTTCATAATGAGGGAAATTTTTAGCGTTAACTTTATTTTAGCAAATATTTTATTGGAAAATTTTTAATACTGATTTGTATTTAACACTGATTGCATTGAGAGTACATTAACCTCAATTTCTCACCATTTTTTATTAAATAAATATTAAGCAATAAATAAAAATTTTAAAAGCTTTTGTATAAAGAAAAGTGTTGCGTAAACAAAGTAAAACATCCATTAATTTCCATTTAAATTGTTTTAATTCTTACGCGTACGCACATTTACTAAAAGAAAGTCATAACTCAAAAACGCTTGTTTCGCGACAAACACATTTAAAATGTTTGGTGACCATACACGTCTCAAACTGAAGGTCCATCCATACCATGCATTATATGCATTAACGCGATCTAAAACGTCTGTCAAAAAAGTAGAATCGGTGCAAATGTATGAGACAAGTTACACATCACAAAGCATGACGCGCAAAAAGCAGGTCTACTTTCTACTTTTACATGCGTTGCAAATGTTTCGAAAATGTGTCAGTGGTTTTTTATAGCCAAAGATGACAATTTATAGGTGTGTTCCACGAGATCTCGGACTAGTTTGTAAATTTTATCCAAAACTGCTGGAACGCAAAAAACCATAATTGTACATTTTGCAATGCTAGTGCTGCTTACTTTTTTTATTAAAGCATATCTCAGTCGTGTTAGACGCTTAAAACGCGAAGCATCATTTAAATAAAACATTTGCATTATTGGCAACAGCTGTAAAATTAAAAGCAATGTAAAATTTTCAATAAATTTTTATAATATATATTTATAAAATGACAAGCGAAATAACAATTGCATGTTCTGTTTACAACTTCACAACGTTATTTTTAGTTTGGGCAATCTAACATTTTGCTTTTAACTGATTTTTGAACAAATTTTTTTCCAATTTGTAAATTTTCACTGTCACTTTTTCAGTTGCAAACAAAAAACAGCTGATTATTCAATTTTTGTCCGAAGTTACCCAAATAAAAAGTTCGGGGTAATTTGTACAGGAAATGAAAAGAGTTACTCTCTCATTTTCTCTCAAAATTGTTGCGTGGAACGCTTTTAGACTAGTTCGGACTGTTTCGTTATTCACGAGGAACATACCTTATATTTAATTTTCAGTGCTACCGATAAGAATATTTATTTATATTGTGGATTCCTTTTCAAAATTTTTTGTTTCAAAAAATATTCTTAATAAATAAATCACGAAAAGAACTTGAGACGCATAAAAAGCTTTTCATGTAACTTAAAGTTAGAAAGGTGTGATAGTGATATGGACCTTCAGCTTTAGAAAAAAATAATAAAATATAACTTAAAGTAAAGTTTGAAAGGTACTTGAACAATTCTGCAATGTTAACACGAAAACTATATTTTTTGAGTTATGACATTGTTTGAGTAAATGAACTAAACAAACTTATTAAGTTTTTGGGGCAAAATGTTGTCATTAATTTTATTTTAATTATCTATATATGTACAAGTATATTTCTTAAAACAAATCTCATTAAAAATATTTCTTCTACTTCCTCCATTTATTGTCAAAAAAAAAAAAATACTTTTGTTTTTAATTTTAATTTATTGTTGAAAAGCTCAGAAAAAATAAAAAAAAGTTTTTGCCCGAGAAGAAAAAGAATTATTTAAAAATAGCAAAAAGTGTGTGTAAGTCGTATGGACTTGGTGTGCGGAAAGCCTCATCTTTCGGAGTAAAGAAATTATGGGCTGTTGTTTAAATAAATTTACACACATTCGAGTTCTTATACACAACGTAAAGATACAATATTATATATGTTTATACATATATGCATACATATGTGTTTAACTGCACGAATGCAGGCACATTCTTTTATTTCGCCAGCCAGCCAGTCAGCTAAGCAACCAAAGTCAGCCAGAAAATAGAAAAACTCCAATTGTATCTTTCACAACGAACAGATAGTGTATTTTTATATTGTATCTTATGCATCTACTATTAATTGTTCTACAAGAAAGAAGTAAAATATACATAGATACAGACACTTCTTTGTTGAAAGATATAAACCGAAAGGTAAACGAACGTGTAATAGCTTTGACACAAAGTCATTGAATGATTTATCTACATCATATGGTTTGTTTTTATTTTCTTTTTATTCGAATATTGTCTTTTGTTTGAGGTATAATAATGTGATATTTGCAATTTAAATAAAACTCTATCGAAGTCTAGCGGGTATTTAATGCCTTCCCAATAATTAAAGACATATACATATGTATATTTATTTTAAATTTAAGAAAGATATATTTCAACTGTCAAAACAAGGCTGCATACCACAAAATACATAGATACATACTTATATGATACGAGTTGTACTACTCAGCTGAGATCTAGTTCATTGAAGTAAAATGAACAAAGTGAGCGGTGATTACTGTTGGCTATTATAGCTCGTTGCCGAGCGTTTTTAATTCAGTGCCGAGTCCTATTTATATACTCAGTCTATTTTACTTCCAGTATACAAATAGTTTTTTTTCGAACACGGAATTTTTCCAATTTAAGACTCTTAAAATATTTTTCTTTCAAAATGCCGACATACCTATTTATATATTCTATTTGGTCCTCTCTATCATAGACTCAATCAGGGGAAACCCGTAATTTTTGTTTTGTATCGAACTCTGTATCAACAGTTGGTAATAGATTAATGAACAAGTAATAGTCTTTAAGCTTGAGGTCTTTTTTATAAAAATTTCATAAATAGTTTATTAGTATTATTATTATTTCTTAAACAGTTTATTAATTAAGCAAAAATTTCCTGAAGAAGTGTTCCGAAGGAAGACAAAATATTGAAATTATTAAACTATTTTTATAAAAAAAAGACCTCAAGCTTGAAGATTGTTATATCAGAATTTAAGAAAAAAGTAAAAAAATTAGGATAAAGAAACAATAATGAGCAAGTCAAACTGGTCCCTTAGTCCAATAAAACATTGGCGTAGATATGGAACAATATTTTTCTTTAATGTAAAACAGTTTATTAAACAGTTTTAAAGGTGTGTATTTATATATAAAATAAACTTTTATTAAAACAAATATTATTCACAACAAATGTTTATGGCAAAACAAACTTCATTTTCCCCATCAGCTGTTTATTTCTTTTTTTTTGCACTTTCAACAGTTTCATACATTTATATAGATGAACTTCTACTATTCTATGCAACAATTTGTTTTTTATAATTATAAGGATACAGTTACAGCAACAAAAAGGATAACAACAATTCACAAAAAAGGGACACTCTTTCATAGGAATATGTATGTATATAGTAGTAACCCAGTTGACCATAGATACATAGATCGTTTTTATGTATTCTCTTTTATTTTCCCATTATTCAACACTAACAGAAACTATTTTACCACAACAAGATAAGGAATATTCCCCCTTATTGTGGTTGTCGAATTTAAAAAACGTCTACATCGACTACGATGCTATTGGTTGGTCACAACGACTTTTTGTGATTCAATGGCTTTCAGTATTTATATCATATTTATAATTTATTTCATATTTATAACTGCAATCCTCAAATGCATTTTGTATCCTGCAGGAATTTTCACTGTCACAATCCCGCCTTTGAGAATGTCCTTCTGATACAATCAACTGGGAAATAAATGCTTTTATATATATGTATGTAAATATGTATCTGGATATGTCTGTATTTGTGAATATGATTACATAGACAAATTTTATACAGTACCAATTGTTGTGAGCACTAGTAAATAACAAATGGCGAAACCTAAACGTATGCATACATACACACACATATACATACATACATATACATATATACAGTTATTAAATACAGAGAAAAACTACAAAAGAGAGTTGAAAAATAAAACATTGAAGAAATGAGGTGAAGGTTTCGATAGTAGATAGATATCCTTTATAAACGTGTATATACATATGCATACATACATATTTAAACCATATTCAGGCACAAATAAAAACCCAGTCGATAAGAAGTTTGATTTATATACAGAAAGCTAGATTAACAAACTGAGTGTTTCAGAACTTCTTGCGATCTACAAGAATTGATTAGTTTTGTTATGAATCTAAATAGGCACTAGTTAATAATTGATCTTTTGCAAAATTTTAAGTAGGACTAAGAAAAAGTAATAAAACAGCAGTTCTCTATACTTTACTGGGGGTCTCCATTAGCCATGAGCTTGGTATAAGCATCATGTCGAACATCGCAAATGGCTAATGTGGACCGCTCATGTCCATGTTTCGTTCATGCTCTGACATCGATGCTCGAGCATATGGCTGAGCATGGATGCTCTCCATGAAGTTGGCAATTACGAACAAAATGGCGCCGAACTGAACACTTTGATGAGGTAAATCCGAACATACATACATATTCGCCACATACAAGAACATGAAATTATTTTTACCTTCGCTCTGCCGACGTTATGTTCATGTCATATGTTCAAGTCGGTGGCACGTGAAGACTAGGAGTTACTTTTGCCTAAGTTTAATTGCCTTTGTTAAATTAGCATTGTTGTTCTCAACTTAACTGACAGTTGGCATTTCACTGCTTGCCACTTGAATAGCAAAAACTAAAAACGTGGTAACTCTATTGTCTTCCTAGGCTTTTAATGTTTATGCGCCTTTTCTTTGCTGAATTTCTATTAAAAAAAAAGTACCGTTATAAAATTGTTTGCGATTTTGTTTTGTTGCCTACTGATTGATAAGAAAAATATGTGCCACTTGAATAGAATATGCCATTTAAACTAAGTTATCACTCAGTATTTGTGCAAGAATCAGACTTGAACATGACATGAGCATAACGTCGGCAGAGCGAAGGTAAAAATAAGTTCTTGTTCTTGTATGTGGCGAATGTGTATGTATGTTCGGATTTACCTTAGCAAAGTGTTCAGTTCGGCCCTATTTTGTGTATTTTTGTGATGGCCAACTTTATGGCGAACATCGATGCTCAGCTCGAGCATCGATGGCAGAGCATGAACGAAACATGGAAATGAGCGGTCTACATTAGCCATTTACGATGTTCGACATGGTGCTCATACCATGTTCATGGCTAATGGAGACCCCCAGTTAAATAAAGAAGTGCGTTATAACACAACTCTTTAAAAAATAATAATAATTAATAATGGGACGCGGCAAAATGCTGTCAGATGTTGAAAAGGGCAAAGTCAAAGCTTGGGACTGTCTATTTCAAAAATATTAAAAGAAGCCGGAAGGTAATTACATTATTTTTTTTTATCTAATGAGTCCACGTATGAAAAGAACATGAAGGGTCGTACAAATAGTGTTTTATCTAACACAGACAATCGAGATGTTTTAAGAGAGGATTTCCAACTCACATGACTCAATATTGAAAATTAGACAAAAAAACAGGAGTAAAGGCAAGTTTAACCACTATACGGCGTGTTATTTCAAAAGCGGAGAATATAAAGAGAAAAAAAAATAAAGATAAAAACCACCACTTAACGCATCCAGCAGAGAAAAACTGCTCAGTTTTTGCCGCGATCACATGACGTGGATTACTGCCACACGAGTTGGATGGAGAACCGCAACAGAGTCATAGGTATTAGCCAGAATATGACAAGTGCTACGCAAATATTCTTCTGGATGGTTAACGTTCGCACAAACATTGTAGAACAGTGCGATTTTATACTTCAATCGAAGAGCAGATGTACTGGTTATTATTTTTTGAGTACAGAAATCAAATATAAACTCAATGAGATTTAAGGCCGTGTCAGATAAAACTTTGTCGCTTTGCGTGAAGTTTAAAACTTTAACAACAAAGCGCAAAGCAAAAGGTGAATGTCACAATAAAAGCAATGGCAACGCTCACGATTTGTTTATTTATCTAAAAAAAATTTGTTAATTTTTACATTTAATCATTTCTTATGATAACAGAATTCAGAAATATTATTAGACGAACTACTGAAATTGGTTCTAATTATTTTCTTAGTGCATAAAATGCTATTAGAAAAAACAAACAACGCGTAAAAAGATAAGAGTTGCCAAACTTTTCGCTTCGCCTTCCGTTAAAAGTGCTTTATGTGACATGTTTAATATAAGTATATATATTTTATCTTAGATGTCAAAGCGAATTTGCAATGTAAAGCGAAGCAAAAGTTTTATCTGACACGGCCTTTAGGGAAATGCACTTCTTTAAAGTTCTGCTTAGGTTTCTGTATATGTGCAACATATATGTATATGTATGTATGTAAATAGTACAACTCCGTAGTATTTACTTGTTGGTGTCAGTGAGTGGAAAAATAAAATGAAAATTGTGTGCATTTTGCCATCGTACATATAAATTCATACGCCGAGGTATATATGTAGACCTTCAAACAGATTAATATACTATAAATAAATATAAGCGTATACATATGTATGTACATGTATCTATGTATGGACGTGCAAAGAAATATTGAAATCTGGGTCATACTCAATTTATGGTCAAAATATGTACATACATATTTATTTATAAAAATAAAACAAAACGAAAATCTGATCTTAAAATTAGAATATCTAAGCAAAAAAAAAAAGAGTTTAAAAAATTATTTGTGATAATTATAAATTCAAAACAAAATTATGCAGATATGAAAAACCAACGCAATTTCATTTGAATTTGTTTGAAGTTTAACTGCCTTATTTATAAATATATACTAAAAATATTAACAACCTTATTTAAAAAAAAAATTCTACTGATGCTTAGGGTAGCTCCTATGAAATGTCGACATATAGACAGCTGGGAAACATTGAAAATAAGCTGTTTATAATTTTTTGATTGGTATCAATGTTGAAAGCTAATATAGTGAATAAAACTCAATTGTTTGTAAAAATTATTATATAAAAATAAAAAAATTGCTGTGCTAAGGCGCTTGCGCTGGAACCCAGACAGACTAAAAGGAGAACTCCAGATTTAGAGGTAGCTATTGTACTCGTACACGCAGTAAAATTAAGTTCCAATTAATAACTGTAATTGGTCTTCTGTTTTCAGAATTAACTACAATTCGATAGCAAAAGGGTTTTCAACAATTCAAGACGATTTATCAGGAAGAATAATATTTTATTTGTTTTTTATATGCATATGTATGTTAATATTTATGTATATACGAGTACATAAAATTTAATAAATAAATTAAAGAAAAAACTGCAGAATAAAAATAAACAACTGTATTATAATATTTTTAAACCGCATAATAATATATTTTTATGAAACGCAATCTTACAATATTGTAAGATCTGGCCATGTTGACAATGAGAAATTGTCCCGCAGAAGTAATTTGTTTGTTCAGACGATCGTAAGAAAATCTTACAATTTCATTGTCAGACTATAGTCTGACAAATAATTCATCTGACAACTAAAATTGTCAGTTGGCAACCGTGTGAGTCAGATTGTTAGATGAAAAAAATTGCCAGACATATTGTAAGGCATTGCCACTTATGTATATCAACAGCCATCTGTTTGGCAGTGTTGCCCATCAAACTTTTTTCTGACAATGATGCCATTGTCAGGTGTATTAATTTTACCCATCTGACAATTAAAACTGAGCTTACAATACCAGCCAATTATCTGGCAATGCCGACGAAGAGTGTTCTCACGATTTTCAGATGCCTGACAACATTATCGTCTCACAATTGATTGACAATGGTTTTTCTGACAACGTTGTAAGTTAAAAATTGGCAGTTCACACGATTGTAATACATTTTCAGACAATTTTACTGGCAATATTGTAAGATCTGACAACCGTGTGTACCTAGCTTTATTCATAAATATACCATTGTTTAATGAAATAATAGAATAGTTATAGAAATATTAAAACAGTATGACATGACATTACCATGATTACAAGCAGTTAAAATATTTTCAGTCTTAACAATACCAAATGTTGCTGAAACTTCATTGTTTTAAGATATTGTTGGATACAAATATATGATATTGTTGTACCCTACCATATAATTTAACAATACTATGTTGTCCTTAGAATATGCAAAGTCAATTGTATACGTATGTAAATCGGAAGCAATTGAACATACATATGTATGTGTAATAGATTTACGTCTGCACCTAATCTGACGGTGAACCAATGTCAAAGAGTGAACTATCTCACGGCTCATATGCACACACCCCCCCTCCCCCCTCCCTCCACCCATGTGGCTTGTAACCATATAATCAAACCCCTTGCTGAAGAACTCAACTTTTTTCTAATCCATCTTGTATGAGTGTTGGTGGCCCGAAATTCACTAAAACATCGATTTTAATTTACCCATCCTTCCACCAGTAGTACCGCTAACTTTTAACGATTTTAAAAGAGCATAACTTAACGCGAGCTATTATGGTTTCCACTAAAGCTTATGTGATTCACTAACTTATTTTTAACAGCTCTGGTTGTATGTTAAAAAAAATTTGAAATAATGTGGCAGCTTTGTTAATAATAAAGAAAACCACAAAGAGGAACAGAAAAAAACGCAAATTTCCAAATAAATCCATGTTTGGGTAAGTAAAACTAGTTATAAATTTATTAAAATATTTTTTGAAAAGTAAGATAAGTCCTCACGGAGAACACACGGACCGACTGTTTGTTGGAGGCTGATCTTCCGACAACTCATATGCCAAATACTCTGAAGTTATTCTAGTATAAATTTTAACGACATTGTTGTTAAGCACCACAAAAATAATTAGTGTTTAGTTAAAGCTAATCAGCAACGTTTTCAACTATGAAATTTCAAAACGCACCAAAATGGGGGAAAAGCGCTTTATTTCAATAAAAACGCACCGAATTTTTAATTTTTTCCTTTCATTTTTTAAACCCTATTTTATATTTTAAGAAGTATAATATTTTTATATTAAAAACACGATAATGAAACGGGCCTTTAAGCCACTATTATACAATCAAACTAGGTCGGGTAGCAACGCCTGATGGCATGCCATCAAATTCGTTCAATAGCTAGAATTCGTGTTTGTCAAACTTGGCCTCTAGTACGACTCCGTTAGTTTTATTAAGATAATGTTACCTTTACAATAATTATAAAGATATTTTATCAAATTTATTATTCAGCAATATCAATTAATTACATTTACTATCAACCAAAAACAGCTATGACTTTTACAGCCTATTATCAGGGACCCAAAATACCTGCTTACCGTCGCCAAAATTATATTTTTGGAGCATATAACCATTACTGTTGAAAGAATTACGACTATCAGATCATTAAAAGCTACAGAATCGTACTATAAGCCATTAAATTCGATTAATAGTAATTCTATCAAATACAGTGTAAGCGGTGTCTTTAAAAGAATTTATTGAAATATGCGAAAATTTGTTAGAAATATGACTAATAAAAGATGAAGTTTCCGTAATCAATATTTAATATAAACGTTTTGGAAAAACTTTATAGTTTATTTAATAATTTGGCAATTTTCCTATTACCAAAACCGTAACGAATTCACGAACTATCATAAATACGAACTTCACTGTTCAGAGACTGCATTTTTTGCAAATATTTGACAAACTTTGCTTGATCATTTAATGGCAAAACACTCTCTAAATGCAGCAAATTTTATAAAACGAAATGTTTCGTTTTCTTTCGAGAGTCTGTATAATATACAACAGCAAGATTGTCTTACTTTTTGCATTATCTTACTTTGTGCATATAAAACATTAAAACAAAAAGTTGAGTTGAATTTGATTTAGTGCCACCGAAATTTTAAAAACGCACCAAAAATCTAAAAACAGCGCTTCCCGCACCGACTAAAGAATTTTTCGCACAAATAATTTTAAAAAGCACCAAAAACGGTTCAAAACGCACCGAGTTGACAACGCTGCTAATCAGTCAGCCTGTAAAAACAGCTGATTTAAAACGAAGGCAAATAGTCTTAAAAACTGTTATAGAATCGCGAAAACACCAACGCTAGTGTTAAATCTCAATTTTCATTAACTTGGCAGTAGAAATTGCAGAGTTGCCACTTTTTAGTATTTTCAGTAAATAGAGATAAGGATCAATCCATCATTTTGGCGAAAGTAAGGTGGTGGCTCTGGATATTTCCAAAGCGTTTGACAGAGTGTGGCATGGTGCGCTACTGGCAAAACTTACTGCTTTTGGTGTCGGTGATGACTTCTCTCGATTTATATCGAGCTTTCTCAGAGACCGCACTATACGAGTTGTTATAGATGGGGTCTCATCAAACGAATTCAAGATTGATTCAGGGGTACCGCAAGGCTCCGTTCTTTCTCCTACTCTATTTCTTATTTTCCTCAATGACCTTCTCTATCAAACTTCCACCCCTATCCATTCTTTCGCGGATGACAGCAGCATTTGTCACTCGTACTCTTTTAGTTATAGGCCCATCCTATCAGAGATCGCTGCCAAGAGGCTAAATATGAATGATTCACTGAATAGTGATCTTCTATTAATCTCCGAATGGGGTCGTAAAAACAGGGTCACCTTTAACGCTCGTAAGACCCAATGCTGCCTATTAACACACAAACAAATGACCGCAAATGCTGCTGCATCTGTACTCATGGATGGTATGAATATTGAGGAATCGGATCTTAATGTTCTTGGAATGAAGATACAGTGTGATGTTCGCTGGACTGAACACATTTTTCATGTCTCCAAAGAAGCATTCAAGTGCCTTGGTTTTTTGAAACGGTGTAAGATGTACTTCACTTCATCCGACCTCCTTACTATTTATACCACCTACATCCGACCGAAAATGGAATACAACTCTCATGTTTGGGCCGGTGCCTCAAAGTCTATTTTGGGGTTACTCGACCGTGTGCAGGAGAGGGCGAAGAAGCTTATTGGTGACAGTAGGGTATCCAACTCTATTGACTCACTGGAGCATCGTCGCAGTGTGGGGTGCGTTACTCTGTTCTATCGTTACTACAAAGGATTTTGCTCTGACGAGATTAGGGATCTTGTTCCCGAAACTCGCACATTTTTACGTAGCACGCGCTCATCGTCTAGAGCTCATCCATTTGTGGTCGATTGCCCGAGGAATCGCAGTACGCATTACAGAGAGAATTCGTTTTTCAGCCGTACGCTTCGTCTGTGGAATAAGTTGCCTGCAGACGTGTTTCCTGTCTGTTATAACGTTGGAAAGTTCAAGTCAAATGTTCACAAACACTACTCCCTCTTTCCCCCTCCTCACAACCTATTTTCCTAGTTCTGGTACAATGCACTGCATATGTAGGGGTTATCCCCTGAGTACTGGTCCAATATAAAAAAAAAAAAAAATAATAATACAAAATATCATACTCACTTTTTGTTCATAACTGGAGAAAAGAGAAAAGTGAAAAAACTCCCAAGGAATTTTCATTTGTAATCGGGCTGATAACCTCCTCGAGGCATTGTGATTCCCGTTCTCTCAATTAGGAATTAGTGTTGGGTTTTAAAAGTCCCAACACAACCTAACCCAGCTAACATTTTCAACTGTAGAAGACTACCAGCAAACCTATGAAAAGTGTTTTTGTCTTTTGTTGATATAAATTTTTATATAAAATATTGCGAAAAAAATAACACAAAATGGTTGTCATTAGCAATTATTCTTAAAAAAGTGTTTAGGCTTTAAACACTAGTTTAAATTAATGCAAATACATAAAATTTTTATTCTGCATGTTACAAAACTTGCCTCCTAAAATTTTATTGACATTTTCATTGAGCTTAATAGACGAAACTGTAACAATTGCTCCATTTGAAATTTATGGAAAAATATTTTCTTCAATTTCCTCTTCCAATAAAATACAAAATAATGCAAAATAGGTATGTGCTTAAAATTCATTCAAACAAAGTAAGTATCTACATATGTATATGCATACATATGTATGTATTTACATATGCATATGAGGCAAAAATACTGTATTCAGAAAAATGAACAAAAACAAAAAAGAAACATCATCATTTGTTCTATTTTTATTAAAAAATTTTTGGTTTTTATGTCAGAGATTTATAAATTTATTGCGTGCTTTAAAAACTATTACAATTTTGTAATTCAAATGAACACATGTGTTTCCTATCAATGAAAGAAACACTTTGAAAATATTTGAAGAGTCGTATAACACGTGAAATTTGTAATTATAAATATTTAATTTAAAAGCCACAATACCTACACACATACATACACATGCGAATGTAGTTTATTTTAGAAAGTATATTTTTGGAAATTTGAAGGACTTACTTTGCAGTTAGCATGAGATGATGGTTAGACAATTGTGTATTAAACACAGGTGTTTTTTTAGAGTTACATAGGTTTTGCATCATAATAAAATAGAGAAATATTTAAAAGAATATGTCTATCGAATAGAGAATTTTATGACATTAGTGTCTTGATCTCTTCGAATTTTGATATCCAGTTGTTCAATTATCCCTGGTTAATCGACGTAGACAAGTGACGTTTATACAGAAATAAAAAGCTCGTTTGAATTTAACAACCAGTTCGCTTATATCGAAAGAATTCGTCAAAACGTTGTGCCAAAATCCAATTAAAATACCGGGTGGCTGATCAATTTTGCTACATTAAGAAACTCAAATAACTTTTTGTAAAGTAATTTTACTTTTAGAAATTCATTTGAAAAATAAAACGTTTTTATTAAAGTAATTCAGTAAGCTTTGAAAATAATTGAATTCAAATAGCCTCCACCCTCGTTGACACATGTACGACCGACATCTTATCAAAAAGTTATTCATTACTGTCTGGAGTGCTGCAGCGGGAACTGTCTCTGTTACCGTGCAAATGGATTGCTTTAAATTATCCAAATTTGTTGTTTTTCTTTTTGAAAACTTCTTGTTTGCAGTAACTTCACAAAAAATATCTGGCAGGTTACCTCTATTGCGAAAGTAAGTTCGTTGCGAAAGGTAAATGCGATAAGAGTATAATTTGGTACTTTGTGCCGTTTGCGCACACTATTTCGCGAAATAGTTTGAAAATGAAGCAACACTGGTACCACAAAATAAACAATAGCGCAGAATGATAAAATAAAATGTGCGAAAGAGAAAAATTAAATCCGAAAGGAAAATACGAAAACGCTGTACAGGGTACCAATTCTACGATTACGAACCATTTTTCTTTCGCATCGCAAAAGATAGTAACCCCCCAGGTATAGTGTGGTCAGGAGATCTGAGAGGCCAAGGGAATGCGGAATTTCTTGAAATCCTTTATTATTATATTATCTGTCATAACAGGCGTGGCTATGTGACAAGTTGTCCCATCTTACTGAAACCAAACAGTGTTGAAAGGGATTCTTTTACGGCTTAATTCTAGAAAGGTCTTTCAACATCTTTAAGTAACAGTCTCCATTGACATGAACCTTGTAGAAACTGCACACCACACTGTGCAGTGAAGTGAAAGTAATTGCATCTGATTGAGGAGTATCTGTGGGTTAGAATTACTCCATATTCGATTATTTTGTTTGTTAACATTGCCGTTTACAGCAAAATGTGCTTCGTCAGACATAAAAATGCAGTTCCAGACGTTTTCATCCTCTGAAACTATTTGAATAATCTTTTCACAAAATTTCAAACGAATCTCTAGGGTTCAGTTTGTTTGTTAATTGAATCTTATATGGAAATAAGTTTAAATCTGGGAGCAAAATTGTCTGCAGTGCCTGTCTACTGATACCCATTTGAACAGATAAGCTCCTTATCGAAACTCTAGTTACAGCAGCAATAGTTTCCTGCGTCCGAATTGAGGGATCTCTATGATAAGGCTTTCTTGCGATTGTGCCACGCTCGGCAAAATTCTTTACGAGCCTCATTATACTCCATCTGCTAGGAGGAGTGCCGCCAAACGTGCTCCTATATTCTGTTTGGACGGAAACAATGGACTCCAAAGCGTGAAAGCGCTGCACTATCCAAATTCTTGTTTCATTGTCCCAATTCTCCATTTTAGTTAAATTTAAAGATCAATCCATAAAACACAACAAAAATGGAACAGGTTAGTTACACAGAAAATAAGTTATTACGTTTTTTATGTAGCCGTTTTCATCAGCCATCCTGTACATACATAAGTACGAGGGAGGATTAATATTGAAGCTACCTAAGTAGGCAAAAACATTTTTTTTTCCAAAAATCATTTATATCTCACCACAGTCTCCTTTTAGCTCAATACACTTCGTAATTTGATATTACAACTTTTTTACCATCTGAATAATACGGTTTTGGAAATAAGTACGAGGGCGGATTGATATTGAATCTAGCTAAAGTCCAGTTCCGACTATTTGTATTAATACTTGTCAAAAATTCAAATAATACGTGCAAGTCTAATAGTCTGAATGTAATCTGTCATACATACGAAAAATAATACGATAAAAATTTGACATCCTATACGACTTTGTTGTTTTTTGAAACTTCTAAACGATAATACTTTACATTGGATCAGGGTTGTGTTTTTTAGCAAGCCAGCTAATTAAAAATTGAGTAGTCGGCTATTTCGTAACCGATGGCGTACTGTTCCCGATAGTACTTTTTGTCGTTATAAGAAAGCTCGAAATTTGGGATTTAGCTGTCGATATATAAATGTATTTTGCTCATCCTGTATGTAGAACATAAAATATTTAGGTACTTTTGAATTTGGATCTGTTTTACATAATTATTATATTAGCTGCTAAAGATTTTCAAACGCCGGCACGTCTACCGCCTACGACGAAGAGCTCACCTGCCGCCGTGTAAAGTTTTATGTTGGCACATCTCTCTGCTGAATAAAAAAACATATGAACAGCTGTTTTCTTTTCTACTCAAATTTTTTTGGTTTATATCAAGTGTGATGGTGTGAATGCAAAATCTAATTTACGTTAGACTTTTAGACAGTCGCAAGAAATGTGTTTAGACTTTTATCTCACAAAATCGAATGAAAGTATTTATACTTGTATAGGGTATTTTTTTAAGCCCGATAGAACTTGAAATTGTAAAAAATAACACAAAAAATTAAATTGTAATCAAAATTTTTTTTTATTCGAAAGATCAATACGTGACATTAACATTTGAAAATGATTTCGGGCATATGGGCACCGCGGCTGTTCTTGACGAAGCGCATTCTGGACGTCCAATTTTGGGCCACTTTTTCGAGCACTGCTGGCCGTATGTCACGAACAACACGAACAATGCTGGCCTCCAAGGCGTCAATTGTTGCTGGTTTATCAGCATAAACCAGTGACTTCACGTAGCCCCACAGGAAATAATCGAGAGGTGTCAAATCGCACGACCTTGGAGGCCAATTGACAGGTCCATTTCTCGAAATCAACTTATCGCCAAATTTTGATTTCAGTAAGTCGATGGTTGCGTTCGCCGTATGGCACGTAGCGCCATCCTGTTGAAACCACATCTCCTCCGGATCAATGTCATCCATATTTTCAAACAAAAAATCATTGATCATGGTGCGGTAACGATCTCCATTGACCGTAACGCGAGCTCCGGCCTCATTTTTGAAGAAATAAGGTCCGATGATGCCACCAGCATGAAAACCGCACCAAACAGTGCATTTTTCTGGATGTAATGGAGTCTGTAGGGTCTCTTGTGGATTGGTCTCACTCCATATGCGGCAATTTTGCTTATTAACAAACCCGTTAAGCCAAAAATGCGCCTCATCGCTGAACACAATTTTGCGATAAAACAACGGGTCAGTTGCCAACTGCTCTAGAGCCCAATCGGCGAAAGAACGCCGCATACAATGGTCTCGTGGCTTCAATTCAATGATTTGTCAGAGTATACTGAAACAAATAAAAAAAATGTTTCATCAAAATTTAATTTTTTGTGTTACTTTTTACAATTTAAAGTTCTATCTAGCTTAAAAAAACACCCTTTATAATAATCTGATCAGACCTTAAGTAGTAAAAAAACATTTTTTTCCAAAAACAAGAGATAAATGGTTTTTTGAAAAAAGAAGTTTTTTTTTCCTACTTAGGTAGCTTGAATATTAATCCGAGAGTTTTTTAACATTGCTGGGACTTTGCTACAAAAAAGTCACACCATAACAAATCGGCAGATCTCTTATCGCATTATTGGCTCTGGCGCTATTGGGCCTATTTTCTTGACTGGAACAAAGGGAGGCCTCGTAAACCCTAATTTTGCCGACCTCCACGCGTAATCTAGTGCCGCCACCATATTCATACGCCTCAAAAATTGATCGCAAAAAGGTTTAACGTTCGAGATCCAGACATAGAACTAGAATTTGGAAGTCATGAACATTTTAAGCTGTCTGTGAATTTTATTTTAATTAATATATTACTTTTTGCTTTATTTACCTCAAAAGTAACTGCTTTGTACATTAAAACACAAAAATACACTTTAAATTGCATAATCCGTTCAAATTCATGTGGCATACAGTAGATAAAAAAAAAAATTGTATTATTAAAGCAAACAAAAAAAAAGCAATATTGAATAGCGTGAACCAAAAAAGCAAAACTATTACAATCCCCTTAAATATTATTGCATACAAAAAATATTATATTATGTAAAAATTTATGCCGAAATGCTGTAAACTAAGTTTGTAGTACGATATACTAGTTTCTCTGAGCTTGAACACGTTATACATTTTTTTTTTTATTCAATCAAATTTAATTTGAAATGGAAGTAACAGTATTTAATATCATACGGAAAACAATGGCATTTGAAACAAAATGAAAATGCAAAAAAAAACGAAAAAAATTTTATAGAAAGAAAAGGCTTCGTAACTGAAAAACCAGACATTTGTAACAACGAAAAAAAAAAACTGTCATTTGATTAGACTTTGAAACTTTGAATATTTTTTGCTACTGCATGAAGACAATTATTTCCCTGCACCCACAAAAAAAATGTCATGGAAACTACGGAATAACCTGATTACGAGTAAATACCACAAATGCACAACAGCACCAGCACCAGCAGCAATAATAAAAATCAAGGAAGTAAAAAAATGATATCTATTACGTATGAATTCTATTTTGTGCATAAAGAGCAAAAAGGTTGAATAATGTTTTTCATACTGAATAATGTCATTTAAAAATTCACTTTTTAATGTGTCGTCAGTTAATTGAAAGATCAGGGCTACAAAAGCATAAAACTTGAATTACGGAAAAACAAATTTTCCTAATATGTTTCTAAACGATAATAAGAAAAAAATCATATAAAAAATATATGTACATTTAGGGGGATTCAAGCGGTTTTATATCACACATAATAGGTGTGTTTCTTTACTCTGCCGTACTTTAAAATTGGGCAAATGAGAGCACGTTTTGCACGAAACTTCCCCGAAAAGTAAAGAAACACACCTATTAATTGCTTGAACAAGTTTTATTTATATAAACGTTTTCTTTATGTTAAATTCGTCCAATATACAAAATATTGTCAAATCTACAAAACCGGAAAATTGCTCTTCATGGGAAATTTTTATTCATTTTAAATTTAAGGAAAGTACACAGTTCTTACGGAAATTTAGGTTCCCATAGGAACTATTTATACATTTCAGGTTGGTGAATTCCTTATGTAAATTTCACCATACCGGTACGGAGTCCTTAAAGAAAAGTAAATGGAATTTCTGATATTTTTATTATTACAGGTATGTTAAAAGTAAAAGTGGAGACTTTTTCCCCTTAACTGACACACAAATTAATGTTCATACATTTATTTGCCTACGGAATTGTTGACAGTTGACTATTATTCTAAATAAAATATATTTAAAAAAATGTTTTTTATAAAAGAAGAATTGTTTGCCGTATATTTGGACGATGAACATAGAATGAGGTAAGTTTTTACATATATACATATACCTTTTCTACACAAATCTACGAAATTTTTCGTGTAGAAATAAATGTATATTTCCAAACGTAAATTTCCGTAAGAACTCCGTACCGGCCTTTAAAGGTAACATTTTCAAATATATTATATAAAAAAGTTGTTTAAGATTACTAAAGTTTTGTTGAATATATTTACTTCATATAATATTAAATCGAAAATTTCCCTCGCAGGAATATTTTTCCCCAATTAATTTTTTTTCTCAAATCTGATTTAACTTGACTTGTTTTTGTATTCGGTAGATTTGGTATAAAATCTATTGCAAAATCTCTAAATCTGAAAATTTCCCTATCAGGGAAATTTTTGTTCATAATGAGTTTAAAGTCAAAATATTGCAATACAATATTGCAAAATATTCCAATACAATATTGCAAAATATTTCAATACAATATTGCAATACAAAAAATATATAAGTATGTATATGCTGTAATATTTCCAACTTGTTAATATTTAGGGATTTTTTTTAGTAAATTTATTGTCGCATATTATTAACAGCCAGTTCGCCGATGTCGAAAGGATAAGTTCATTCGCACCCTAGGCGAAAGAAAATTAATTTCGGGTTTTTCTAACATTTTTCTATGCGAACGATGTGTCAAAATTCAATTGAAATACATAAGTTCATGCGAATGAACAATAGTTGACATAGCCAAACCTAAATTTATTTATGCTTTCTTTCGCATACATTTTTATTCGATATCGTCGAACAAATATCCTTTAAGTATTTTGCATAACGAACTTTACAAAATCTATTTTTAATGCTTCAAAATTTATTTCAAACGCTCAAAAAATTTTCTTTGCCTTTCTTTTTTTATATCATAGAAGTATCATATAAAAGCAAATATCTTTTTATTGCAACAGTTTTACAAAAATGTTAGTCAATTCAACATTAAGTATATTTTTATTTTTCAATATAAAATATCACTTACCGTTTGCGTTTACCACATTCCAAAACTTTTAATCTCTCCCAGCCCTCTTCGGTTTTGACCCAGGCTTCACCTGGTGAACGCCAATCTTTTGAAATAAACGGCATGATTTTTTTTTAACTGTTGATGATTTTTGTGTGTTTTAAAGAATTCTTGTTATAATATTTGTTTAATAAAAATACTTTTCTTGATGAGTTTATCAAAAGAATTACTGTGAACAATTTTCTTAAGCAGATTTTGCTTGTTATGAGGCAAAAAGTTTCTATTATTATTTAATATTATATAGGACGGTTAAGCAGTCAAGTTTAAAAATATAAAGATTTGTTTTTATTAACTGAAAGAAGAAAGAAAATAATATTTTTAATAATGAAAATTTTAAAAATATCAAAAAAATAAAATTTTTACGGAGGATATTTAAAACTTTTCTCATTTTACATATCCATCCCTGGTATTTAATATAGCTTAAAAAATATTTCTCTGTTTTAATACTATTATAAACTTTTAATTGGATTATTAATAAATTGAATAAGTGCAACAGTGACTAATATAGTTAATATTTAATGAAAATTATCTATCTATTATTATCTATAAAAAAAAGTATTAACAAAGATAATTAAACAAAAAATGTACTCGTATACGTTTTTATCAGGAGATATTTTCCAGAAAGTTTTTATAACCACAATTGTTCTACGCCCTTGTTTATTTTTCTTCCAAAAATTATAATGATTTTAGCCTTTTTTTAAATTAAATACTTATTTCTTACTTCTATTTTCCTTGCATACTTAACAAATGTTTAGCAAATATAGTTTAAAAAACTAAAAAAAAAAACACGCTTCGATATCAAATTTTGAATTTTTCATTCACTATTGTTTAAGCACCTCTTCTTAAATTATCCATATAATCACATAATTATCCGTATAAGGTTACGGTGTTACGAGTTTTTTTTTTTTTTAATTTCCAAATTCTACTTTAGGAATCACTAAAACCCCTCGTCACAAGAAACATTATGGCAACTTCAATGTTCGCAATAAATCGAATTACCATTGATAGTTCAGATACACGTTCCACCCATAAAACGCGCACCGAATATGAAAAACCAATTCCGAATCGGTTAGCGCAGCGATGCCGAGTTTTTTGGGAATTCCCAAATTCGCCTTCAGGAAACTCCAAAATTATCCAACTTCCGCAAAAGCAATACGGACAACTCGAATTTTCGCACTAAATCGAATGATCGATTATAGTTCAGATGTATGTTCCACGGCAAAAACTTGCACCGAATATGAAAACCCGGTTCCAAAGCGGTTAACGAAGTAGTTCCGAATTTTTTGGGAGTTCCCGAAATCGACTTAGTGAATCCCCAAAATCCCTCTACTTCCCCGGAAGCAATACGGCAACTCCAACATGGGTTTCGAGTGTTGCAAGCATACACAGAAACATACAAGTGAAACTAATATAAATGTGTTAAAAAATAATCATGCATTATGCATTAAACACATTCAAAACAGCAAGCTATCGACTACAACTTGTCAAATATCGAATACATATGTTTATATGGATATCATTATGTTAACGAGAATACAGAACATATATATTTGTAGCTGTTGCCAAATTAAAATAATTCTTAATTTTGTTGACGGCAATAATGCACGATGTTAATTGCGAGGCACACCTTAACGTCAACTTTTTTATCCAACTAAATTTGAGATTTCTTTGTTTCAGTATTTGACAAATTCAAGTTATAATCTGAACTTCTTTCTTTAAGGATATTTTGTTAAATCTTGTGTTTTTTTTTTTTTTTGAGTTGGGAGGTTTTTATATATTTATTGCAAATACTTTTTTAACGGTACTGATCTATGTAAATACTTCAGAAAACATATACAGCCCAATTATGAATATTCTCTCGGAATTTATTTCTCTCGGAATTTATTCCTCACGGAGTTTATTTCTCTCGGAATTTATTTCTCACATAAAGTACTTTTTTTAATTCAAATCAAAGAAAAAATCACAATTTTAAAGATAAAAGAAAATGAATGATGAATTAACTTTTCTGAAAGGGATTGAAAGAGTCACACAAATGAAAGATTTTGCCCAACACTAATCGGCATCAACGGGCTGAATGTCAAAATTACAGATCAGCTGTTTAAACTGCTGCTGCCGCTTGTAAAACAATTACATAACTGACTACACAGCGACAATTGTAGCCAGCAGCATTTATAGCCGTGAAACTTGGTTTGAATGTGCTTAATGTATCTGTGCATACTCTCTAGAGTTCGGAAAGCGGTTGACTGCTTTCAAGGAAATAAGAATTTGCAAAATTTTCAGACTGCGGGCTACTTTTTTAGGCGGGTAATATGCATATTATAATGGAAGCACTTTGTAATGTTTCCTTAAAAAACACGTTTTTTTTTTTGTAAATATGGTATAAAATTGAAAACAAACGAAATTAAAAAAACAAATATTACTTCATAATGCTTTTCTGTCAGTTATTGAAGTAAAGCTTTGTGGCCAGACATCAACCCATGACTTAGCACAGCAACACATCAAATTTTTTTCGTCAAATTTCATTTTATATTAGGTGTTTTCAGAAAAAAATATTTTTAATTATTTTTTGTTCCCAAAAAAGCGTTTGGTTTATGTCCAGTTTACGCACAGAGCTCCAAATTAAAAATTAAATTATAGAAAATTGAAAAATAAGAAAAAAATTTAAGTGCAAAAGTTGGCGGAAACTCATAATTTCCGAGTTATGGACCTCTGAAGTTTTAATATATACAGAGAAATGTTGGTCAGCGAAGCCGGTGTTTGTTATACCATAGAGGAGAAAATCCTTCCGCCCGACCGAAGGCCGTCTATGCGGGGAAACTTTAGTCAGCGAAGCCGGCATTTGTTATACCATAGAGGAGAAAATCCTTCCTCCCGGCCGAAGACCGGCTACACTAAAACAATTAATTTAATTAATCCCGTGCTATTTACTGAAATTTCGATCACACTTTCGTTTTTCTAACAAATTATAATATTTATATATTAACCTCTAGCACTTAAATTTGAAATTTTTTAAGAACTGTATTTACACTTAAGAAATTAAAAGGTTCTTGCATAATATAATGTATGTATTCAAAAGCTTCCGAATGATACCAATTTTGCATAAATATCTTGAGAAATAAATAAATAAATAAATACCTTGAGAAATGTAATGAAATATTGCAATTTTATATGCATCAATATCAATATTTCAGAGGTCCATAACTCGGAAACTAAGCATTTCCGCCAATTTCTTTATTTAAAATTTTCTTCTTATTTTTAAATTTTCAAATCATTTGTTTCTGTAGTTACAAAATTTTACATACATATGTATATTAATTTTAAAGAAATTCATATTTAGCATCTCTTTAATGTAGAAAAAAATCCTATTACCTATGAAAAGCACTAAAGGGCGTTTCAGACTATCATACAAGTCTTAAGATTTTGATTGGATTTTGTGGGACAAAAATCTAAAGATATTTGTTGCGACTGTCAAAAAATCTAACGTATCATTACATTTTGTTTTCACACTATCACACCTAAGGTAAAAGAAGGAATATGACTTGAACATAAACAGCCAATTTACTTAACGTCTTGTTTTAATATTTTTATTATTTGCTTTTGCAAAAAATGCAACCCTGATCCAATGAAAAATCTTATCGTTTAAACAAATTTCTAAAAATGGTGAAGTGTTATGGGATGTCAAATCTTTTACCGTATTATTTCTCATCTTCATAACGCTTTACATTCACACTATCACACTTGCACGTATTATTTGATTTTTTGACAAGTTTTAATACAAAGTGTGATAGTCTGAAGTGCCCTTAAATAACATATTTTAACTAATTTAATTCCAACAACTTAAATGCTGTAATAGAGTTTCTTTTAATCTTTCATGTTGTTATTATTAAAGTTTAACCTCCACAAACACTACTCCCTCTTTCCTCCTCATCAACCTATTTTCCTAGCTCCAGTACAATGCACTGCATATGTAGGGGGCACCCCTGAGTACTTACTGGTCCAAGATAAAAAAAAAACTATGTATGTAATACAAATCAGTATGCCCTTATCTATAATATCACATCAAGTAACTGGTAACCCTGCTTTTATACTGTTTATTAGTTTCGTTTGTTTATATTGTATTTGTTGTTTTTTCTTTTTAGTTTTGGTCTTGTGGATAGACAGCTGATTTCTGCAAATTACGACGTTCACTATTTTGCTTTCCATGCAGTTGTTATTGTTTTTTAGTTGTTAAACACAAACCATTTATTGGTGTATTATCCCCTATTTGTTTGTTGTTTTAAATGTAAGTTATTGTCTGTATGTATGTATTATTAATAACTGCATATATTTATGTATGTTTTCCAATTAGTCTTAAGCGAAATTAATAAAAAAAAAATGTGTACCTGAGTGTAAGAACTTGTATTTATTTTATTTATGAAAACAAAACTATTATATTTTAATATTTAAAAAACGTTCAAAGTTTTAGGTTGAAAATTTTTCGAATAGAAAAATATATAACTCTTCCAAAAAGAAACAAAGAAATTCTTATTTTATTGCGTATTGACGTACTTTTATTGGTTTGTCTTATTGTATGTATTAACACATAATGTTAAAAGATTTTCTTCACCTTTTGAAAAATTCTCTCTATTTTGGTTGTTAACAACTTTGGGATTTTCAAAGTTCCTTTTATTGTAATAACCACTTGATTTTTTTTTTTTTTAGTTTATTTGTATTTTTTATTTAGTAATAAGCAAAAGATTTCAAACTCAATTTGCTTTTTTCCGTTTCTAACGTTCCATACGAATCGAGTCACTAAAGTGAACTAAATACGAATGTTGATATAAAAACGGAAAGAAAACAATTTTTTACATGGAAACAAAGTTGCCATGCCAAAGGCGCCACTTTAACGATTTATCTTAGCGTTTACAACAGACAAAGCTTTGTTAAAACAAAAGCGAAGCAAAAACTTTACAATATTCAAGTTTGGTAATTGGTTTTATGTAAAAATTTTTAAAATATAAAAATTATATCCTATCTTTACGCTGCTATAAAAGTTTTTATTTTCTAACAAAATGTTACCTATTGGCCGTTTTTATGTTTTTTTCTAAAAAGTAAGCAACTATATATGTATATAATTACAAAATTAATTATTTCTTATTTTTGCAGCTAAATATCGTTTTGATTTTATGCAAACAATTCAACAGTATTTATTTTCAATATTTCAATAACAATTTGTTATCATCGTCAGGAAAATTAGCACCGCAAGAGCTAAAGTAAAATTCGTTCACGAAAACAAGGCAATGAAGTATTCCAGTACCCAATTTTTACGATGATTTTTTCAAACAGCTTTTTGTCATATCTTTTTTTGCATGCAAATTTGTTTTAAAAAAAAGGGATATACACAATACTTTATTTGAAAGGAAATATTATAGTCCTCTTAATAATTGAACTGGTTTTTTTTACGATGATTTTTTCAAACAGCTTTTATCATATCTTTTTTTTTGCAGGCAAATTTGTTTTAAAAAAAAGGGATATACACAATACTTTATTTGTCGTGTGATTTTTCGATTTTATTTTTGAAAGGAAATATTATAGTCCTCTTAATAATTGAACTGTTTTTTTTTTTTTTTTTTTTTTTTTTTGAAAATGGTATAAGTCCACTTTTTAAAAAAACTAAGTTAACTTTTAAAAAAACTATAGTAATAATCACAATTTCAATACAGTTCTTTTTTCAAATAAAATGAACGAAAACAGTTTTGCTGTACAGTGGTATAGCAAACAAATTTCTTTTGAAAGTGGAATAAGTCCATTCCTAATACATAAGTATACAATTATTGCATTTATTTTTTATTTTTATTGCACGCTGATCGCTTATCTAGTGCTAATGTATTAAAAACAACATTGTTAACAAAATAAAGGTATTATTGTTCTGATGAAATGATGAGAAGTTTTGTATAGTTATCCTACGGACCTTGGTTCTTATGCAAATAGTATTATTTAAATATATTGCTGTTATACTAGAAAATTAAACGTTTAAATAAGTAATATTAGTTGTTATAATAAATTCATATACTTGTGAAGAGTACGACAATCCGTCAATTTGATCTGAAAAAGATGTTGGTAAGTAAGCGCCAAAAAGCTCTTAATGATTTTCATAATAATTGAAATAAACTCTTACTAAACTTGGTTATTCGTATATTTATATGTCTTCATTTTAACTATTACTTTTTACATAAAATCCAATTCAGTAAAGCATTTATGTCTGCAAATATATGGACTTATTACACTACTATTTTTTTATCTTGCAATATGTTCTTTTTGAAAGTGGCATAAGTCCATGTGGAGTTAAGAAAATCGTTTAGTTTTTCAAATAATTTTAGTCATTTTTCTTTCACAACAAAATTTAAAAGGTTTATAGTGTAAATAACATCACTAGAACTGATTGAAGTTGGCCAATATTTTTAACTTGATTCAAACGCAAACCCTTAAATATCTCAATATATGAAGAAATTGACTTATACCACTTTCAAAAAAAACCAGTTCAATTATTAATATATTATTTGGTATTAATATAAATTTATTGATGATAATTGAATTGTATTTTATATTGAATTTCTCAGGTATATGTATTTATCATGCTGTGCAGTTCTACTCTTGATGACTTTTGTATTGCAATAGATTATAAAAAAATATTCTTGTTACAATACTATTTCTTATTTACATCCGTCTGGCAAGGTGACTACATCCATACTAACAAAAGTTTAAAAAGAGACAAACAATATTATTTTACAAAAACAATACAAATACATGCCTTATGGTAAAAATTTAATATTATTTTGGTAGCAACTTTAGAACACTATAACAACTAACATATTTCAAAGCTGGCAAACTATCACACTTACTTTCACCAAACGGTTCTTGAAGACTCCGAACCCTGTTTTTGACAACGACGCAACTCTGTTTGGTACTGTTAATGAGGCATGTTAAACTAACATTGATGCTTGCTGTCATGTGACATTTTGCCGACTTGTCATTTCTGACACCATAAAAACAAATTTCGGTAAGAAAAAAGATAAAACAATATTTTTGTTTATGCATTACTAAGTTGGTTTCTTGTTAATAAAAAATAAAATGGCAAACAAAAATAAAAGTAATAACACCTCAGATGCAGCAAAGCAAGTGAAATATAATAAGCAAACATCAGACGTAAGTATTCCACAAAGAGCTAAATTTACCAAATTAACCTTTTTTTTATCATTTAAGGATGTCCAAGATTACAGTTCGTTTAAAGTAGTGCTGTTTTATTGTTCATTAATTGTGTTTCTACCCGTCATCACCTTCTTTTGTTTAAAAGGAGTCGTCTTAGATAGATTTTTCACGTTAACCGAATTAAGAAGCAACATTTATTCGGCTGTGGGTGCAGTTCTGGCTCTACATTTTGCTTTGGCTTTATACATATACAGAGCCTACTTTGGTAGTTCTACAGCGAGCAGAAAGAAGGCTGATTAATATGGAAAATCAAACTGATTTTATATTTAGTGTTTTTTTACTGAAAAAGTTAGCATTTCCTAGCTTATGTATGTATGTATTTATATTAAAAAATTCGTTGGTTTTTTTGTAGTAAATCACTTCTGTTAAAAGGAGAATAACATAAAAAGACATTATTTCTTTTTGTATTAAATCGTATTTACGATAACAGTCGAATTACTCTCATTGCATGTTTAGAAACTTGCATAACTTTCGCCAACTACCTATAAGACCGTGTAAATAAGACAAGTTGAAAAATGCGTTTATTTCATTATTTAAAACAGAATACAAGGATTTATAACTTGCTGCTTGAACAAGTTCGTGAAAAAAGCCCTTCTTTTGTGCAAAATTTCTTGCCATCAAAGAAAGTTTACAATTTGGGTGCTTGTTTCGACGTTGTCGACTTGGTAAGCTTTTTTTTGTTATTATTTTACTTAAAAACAGCTCATTTTGTTTTTAAAGTACCATATGTTGTAGAACATCTCTGTCTGTTCGTAACTCTGTGTGAACAGAACGGAACTGTTTTTTAAATTTTTGCTGTTTTTTTCTGTTCAGCTACAGACCAGCGTTGCCAAAACTATAAAGTTGAATGTTTGAGAATATCTTTCAAAAATTTCCAAAGTCTACTGATGATTAGGGTAGTGCCTACGAAATGTCGACATATAGATAGCTGGGAAACATAGAAAACAAGCTATTTATAATTTTTTACTGGTATAAATGTTAGAAGCTTAAATAGCGAATAAAAAAACTTAATTGTTAAAAGTTATTAACAATATATGTATACGAGTACATATGCATATATTATACGAGTATATATACATATATTAATTCCAGGTTTATTAAATGCATTTGCCATTTCGGGGTTTTGATTTTGAATTCATGTGGAAACATAAAAATCGATGACTGAGTCTATTAAAAGTTGTTTACAATAAACAATCCTGTTCTAAAAATCACGTGATTTCACATCACAAATGTGCTTTGTGCCTGTTCTGAAAATCACAATTTTTTGTGACTTTCGATGTGATTTATACTCGTCTGAAGCATAAAAAACTGCTGTTTTTCGCTTTAATTTACTGATATTTTTACTTTCAGGTTGAGTTTTTTTATTCGCGGTATTATTTGAAAAATAAGGATAATTTATTCTAATAAATATAAAAAGTAAAGTAAGATAAACCAATAAACCAAATCACAAAATAATACAGCAAATCTTGCAACAAAATAAGATAAGATAAATAAGAGTATCTAGTTTTTGCTTAATTTCGTGAATTATTTCGTATAAAATTAATAATTTTACTTAATTCTGTTAATTATTTAAGTAAAATTTAGGATGTGTAAGCAAAAATTAGGATGTTATTTCAAATTGATTGCAAGTTAGCTTACAGGTTTAAAATCACAAAAATTAAAAATATTTTGTAAGCAAAACACTTTTTTGTGATTTCAAATCACAACCCTGATATACATATATTAAATTCCAGGTTCATTAAATGAATTTGCCATTACGGGGTTTCGATCAAGTTTTCAATAAAATCTTAAAATTTAATATTGTCTTCCATATATTAATTGCAATCAACAAATCGATTTACCTATTTTGATGGAGTTCACTTTTGTAACTGTAGTCATAATTTTATGATTTTCCAATACTCTACACAAGTTGCTTCTAAACGAGATTTTCCCCGATTAAAGTCACCATCAGAATAACATAACTGCTGCTATTTAACATACTACTGTTAACCTTAATTAAACGATAAAAACAAAAACAAATGCAGAACATCTGTTAATGTTTTTTATTTGTTTATTTCCATTGCTTTAGTTTTAGCTTACGATGTATAATTTCACATTTTTGTTAAAAAATTAAAGCGTTACGTGTATATGCAGATAATAAATAACCAAAAGTCAGTTATACACATTGTTTTACCGCTATATTACAGATTGTATTTGCATGCAAAGCAAAACAACAACAAATTTAGTGGCTACGTGTTAATTTCCGTTTTTTTTTTTTTTTTTTTTTTTTTAACGAAAAACCACTTTATTAAATAAAGAATCAAATTGATTTTTAATTATAATAGATAATCATGAAACTAAAAGTTGTATGTCTACTTTTCTTATATTTGGTGTGTGTTAAGGCCAACACATCTAGTGGCGGCAGTGATTATTTAGTAGGTCAAAGACAGGTGGGCTAACGAATAATTTTACTAAATTAAACTCCTTATTTTTTTTCTTTCGCTTTTAGAAACCTTACAACACTGAAGAATTAAATGAAGAACAGTTTTTCAACTACAGTAATTTGTCTAATATGGATCATTTGAAAGATGTCACAAACGAGATGTTAATACCACGAATAGTGGGTACCGCAGGCCATGCAAAAATACGTGAATATATAATAAGAAGCCTGAAAGAGCTTCTATGGGATATAAAAGTAAATAGTTTTAATGATACCACACCTAATATGGGTATTTTGGAATTTCACAACATAATAGCTACTTTAAATCCAAATGCAGAGCGTTATTTAGTTTTGGCCTGCCATTATGATAGTAAATACATGCCAGGTGTGGAGTTTCTGGGCGCTACAGACTCGGCTGTACCTTGTGCCATGCTTTTGAATTTAGCAAAAGTATTACACACTCATTTGGAACATTTTAGAGACTCTAAACTCAGCTTGATGTTGTTATTTTTCGATGGTGAAGAAGCATTTGAACAGTGGGGACCCAAAGACTCTATATATGGTGCTCGACATTTGGCTAAAAAATGGGAATCCGAAGGATTTTTACCCAAAATTGATATTTTAGTTCTGTTGGATCTACTGGGTGCACCCGACCCCAAATTTTATAGCTTTTTCCAAAATACAGAATCATGGTATGTGAGATTACTTAATATCGAGGCGCGCTTAGCAGATGCCGGTCGTATGCAGCACTATGTAAGCAGTGGCATGCGACAAAATATTCCTGCTAGATATTTTCAACCAAATGCTCTACGTTCATCATTTATTGAAGACGATCATACGCCATTTTTACAGCGTAATGTTCCGATTTTGCATATTATACCAACACCGTTTCCAACAGTATGGCACACAACAGATGATAATGCATCTATAATAGATTTTAGTACCACAGAAAATTTAGCTTGTATTATAAGACTTTTTGTCATGGAATATCTACTAGGTATTTTAAATAAATAGAAAACATCTAATAACTGAATTTCAAATGCATATATAATAAGTATGTACATAAAAAAATCTTGCTGGAAAATTTTGCATTTAAATAATTCGTCTTTCGAAAATAATATGTTTTGGTAAATGATTGATTCACTTTAAGTATACAATATAAGGAAAACTACTTAACTTTGAAAAGAAAATATTTTTGTATTAATGAAAAAATTTAGTTACTTAATAAAGTTTAAAATATTATTGCTGGTTGCTATGTATTATAAATATTTTGTTAATATTATTTGTTTAGTTTCAATTCTTATATGTTATAATAGGTGTGTTCATTTACTAAAAATTTTCACAAATTTGTAACAATTATTACTAGAAAGCGTTCATTAACCCAAAAAATTTGCAACGAGAGAACGTCAAAAGAGCGTAAAAAATTGAGAGACAGAAAACTTATTGCAAGTTTTTACAAGTAAAATTTTTACTTGCAATAATTATTCAAACAGCTGTTTTGCGTTTGTGTTTACAAAACAATATTTCTAAATTAAGTTGAAAATAAAAATATTTTGGAAATTATAAGAAATTGTAAGTGTATGTAAACTTTTAAAACGATAAAAAATATTAAAAAGGTAACAAATTTATTCTTGTGTAACTTGGCAACAACAGAGGTAAAATAAGATGTCTAATGGCAATGAACTAAACAACACAGTACCTGGCACATCAGTGGCAAAGGATGTTCCGGCAAATTTACTTGCTTGAATGAGTTTAAAACTTTTAGTGGAGCAATTAAATTAACACTTAGATCCTTCCATTTTTAATTACAATTATATTTTTCTAGTGTTAAGCTCTGAAATGTTTTTGTTTTTTTAATTTTTACACACATACTTTACACTTTGAAATTAATTTGAAATAAAAATGCTGTTTATGCAGGCTGTTATAACGTATAAAACGGCCCATACATGTTTTAATCCAATTGTTAATTGAGTCTTTCCATTTAATTGATTCTTGGCCACACACTCCATAAACTGAATAGAAAGATTTTCATTCAACTATCAGATTCAATGAAATTAAAAACAATTTCAAAAATTATTAACGGTCTCCTTGCAAAAAAAACTACAAATATAAATTTTGATGGCTGATCAGGAGACTCGAACACACAGTACAATGGAATTGAGAAACTTACTAACCAATCTGAAAAAAATCAAAATCTTTTGATGTAGCTTCAACCAACTCGACAACTGCGTGTATTGACAAAGCCATACCCGCCTTGATTTGCACAACAACCGACTCAGTTACGAATTAAATTGAAACGTGTATGGGGTGCTAATTAAAAATAGATATTTTATTCAAAAGAAGCTAATCACCCTTATAGTGCTTGGCGTATTTCGACTATGCCTAGGACTAGATTAAATAAAATTGTAAAACTTTTCGAGTACAGCTTGTACTCGAAAAACACCAGTCAAGACAATGCTGAAGATAAATGACCATAATCGCATTATTTTCCTAATAATATACATATATGTATAATTTCTCCAAAAGATATAAGGGTAGTTATTAAGTACTTATATATTCCTATACACAACAACACTACCCTAACTTGCAAATTGTTGCTTGTAAAGTGTTCATTTACTTTTTCACATTTTTGAGACTAATTTTGAAAATTGTCTTGTTACTCTCTCGTTGCTAATTTTTACTAGTAAAGTAAATGAACACACCTAATATTTGGCTCAAAACTTTTATATTTGTTTAAAACAAAACAATTTTTTACAATTATGTAATATATTTTGGTATCTGAAATTTTTATGAATATTATTTTAGGAAATATTTTTTATATTATCTAAATTTTTGCAGCTCAAGATCCTCAGTAATTTAATTTTATTAATTTTCGATTTAGATAGATAACAGAAAGAAAAATATGTAAATTTAATAAATATTGTTTATAGATTATAGATGTATTTTAAATAAACCTCACTATATGCTGCAATGCTTTTAATATCAAAGAAAGAAACTATGATCGAAAAATATTATTGTCTTCTTTTTTTCAAATTGAACCAATTTGTATGTAAATTGTTTGTTACCTTTTGCTAATAGATTAGAAGTTTGTTATGTACACTTTTAGTACAAACTACCATAATATTTTAGAACACATGCCATAAATGGCAGTTTGCACGACTGTTGAAGATAAGATGTACTCCACAAGATTTCGGACTGATGAGAGTAAAAAGCAAATTACTCCCCAAATGTGCAAATTTTACTCAAAAGTGATGGAACGACAAAAACCACGAATGTACATCTTTAAATACTAGTTCTGCATGATTTTTGGATTAAATTATATTTTGGTGACTTTAGATGTTTTAAACACAACAGCATAACAAACAAAACCTTTGCATTATTGGCAATAGCTGTAAAATTAAAAGCAAATTAAATAACTTTTTTAGTATATAAACAATTCTGCATTTATACTTTATGGTATATATCTGTATGAACTCTGTAATGATACTTATACTCGATACAATATCGATTGCAAAATACGATGTCTACTTGATATCGAAGAAAAAGCATCGATACATACTTGTATCGGTCGATTTCTTCATACGATTATGGACAAGGAAGAAGAACACATGGAGACAAAAATCAAAAACTTCGTTATTGACTTCATCTTCTGACCGACTAGCTGAAATTGAAGTGCATTAATTAGGATCCTGGAAACGAAGATTTTAAAAACGCGGGAATTCTATCTTAAAAACTCTTCTACTGGTGAATTGTAACTTTGTGACACATTCAATTGAGGAAGATAAACTTTGCAGCATCGATAAAAGACAATTTATTATTGGTATAATTTTCGCTGATTGATCTTAGAGAGCAAAAACAATTACTGCTTCAATTTGCAGAATTATTGGAAATTATGCAAGACGACGACGACGATGGAAATGAAATCTTGCTTTATGCGCAAAGTGTTTCGAGTCCGAGATGCCTGTGGGCATTTGTTAGAATTTTAAATAATTTATTAAGTTTTGAACCAATAAATATGAATAATAACACCTTAGAATCGAAATGATAATTTTTTAAAAAGGATATTCCAAGACTACCAGTCCAGAGTTTTTCAAAGACAGCTTACGAGTGGATCTTGCAACTTCTCTGTCATTTCCTGGAAAATATGCGAATTTTTCCTCTCACTCCGCAACTCAGGAATTTTTCTTGCCAAAGGTCCATTAGCATACTCCATACTATTAATTCGCAGTATCAAAAATTCAAACTTCTTTGATATTGCAATTAAATTCAATTTGTTGGATATCTTCAATTCGGATATTTATTCATAAAAATTTCATAAATTTCAATATATTAAAGCGTATTTGTTTTTTAATACCATACTATAAGTACGTATGTATGTTAATGTAATTAATTGAAAACTGAATTCTTTAATAAATTTATATATTTTTTGCTAATGTACAAATTTGAGACCATAAGCCTTCACTAAAAGTGTGTTATATTTTAAAATAAAAATTTTTAATATACTAAAAATTTGATAGTTTTATAAGTGCGATTTTTGACGATATTTAAAAACTAAAATGACGATTTTTTCAAAAACTATCGGGATATTGACGATTTCTTCCATATTTTTTCTGGCAGCCCTGGACAGCAGTAACAAAAGACGTGTGCACAGGATGAAAGACAAAACACTACTCCATACTGATGTTTACATATTTTGTGCAAACGTTTTACTAATTCTTATTTTAATTTTTATTCAAATCTCTATGTAAACATTCAATTTTTATATTTTCAATGTGTTTACTTTGATTTTATACTAATTAATTACATATCTGTTTTTTCTTTGTTCACATTTTTTTTTTTTTTTATTTTTATTTTTTTAGAACTAGTTCAGATAAACTAGCGATAGTTTTGTTATTAAGTTTTGAGATGATAGTAGTCTTGCATAGTCCGCAACAAGATTCAAAAGGAACCAAGTTGGTTCGATCTCAAAACTATGTATGGCGAATCATGTTGGTTCAATCAAGATTGGTCCGCGAATTACGAATGAGAGAGCGAACCTCGAATACAAGTCTTCGTGTGAACATGCTATAAGATAGTTTTTAAAATTTTTTATCAAGTTAAATTAAAAAGCCGTTTTTTTAATAAAATATGTAAAATATTACCACAATTTTTATTTATACATATACATACACACGTATAAACTGAAAATTGTTATCTTAACAATTTGTTTTGTGAATAAAATTTGGTCAAAACACATAAATATGTATATGCAAGTATGTTTCTTTATATATACATATCTACATGTACGAATGATTATCGGCGTTTAGTATGGCAAAACATTTTGTTCTTACAAATAAATTTAAAAACTAAAATTAGTTTTAGTAACTTATTAATTAAGAATATTATTCATAATTTTCTAAAATTATTTTGAACTTCACTTCAATATACATATACTTTCATTGAAAATTATACATATTTTGTCGTAAAAAATCTCTTAACTGTTTTTGTAATAAAAATGTATTCTGTAATGCAAAATTATTAACAACACATTTAACTTAATTGCTTTAGTTTTACAGAGAAAATCTTTGGCTAATAACTAACTAATGGAAGAAAAATTAAAAAAAAAACTTGTTTATCGTTTTATAAAGCCTATTTTTGGTATGCTTATCTTTTAAAAATGCCTTAAAGTAAACTAAAAATGTAGCTATTGTATTAGGCACTAAGTTTAATTAATTTTAGTTATGAAGTTAGTAAATTTGTTTTACATTTTTTTTATTTTTATTTTGGCTAAGCTATTTAATTGTTATGACTATCTTAACAAGATTCCTTAATTGTCTTAATGCTCTAATTGGCTGTCCTTGCTTTGATTTAGATGTGATTTTTCAGTCTTTTCGGCTATTTTTGTGTTATTAATCGTTTCGCTTTCTTTTAGAACTTCACTGTCCAAGTGTGTCGGACTCTTTTGGCTTCCATCTTCTATTTGCGACGCTTCAGAAGTTGCGTTTGCAACAGCGGCTTCTTGAGCTTGTCTCTCTGGATTTTTTTCTTTTTTGTTATTTTTTTGATAATCACCGTGTTCAGGTAAATGTCCGTGGTCATGGCCATTGCTATGTTTCTTATTCTGGCCACATGACTTATGGTCATGAATATGGGCATCGTCAATATCTGGGCTGGATGAAACGGATATTTCTTTTAAATCGGTCATTGAATCTCTACAGCAGACCTTATCCAAGCACTCAGGTTTTGAACATTGTACCAAACACTCTGTCGATCCTGAATACATTGAGTTTTCGTTATGAAATTCCGGCTGTATGGTAACATTGGCTATACTATGATCATGGAAATGTTGACGCACTTCATCAATTGTTTTTGCATAGATTTTCGGATTCTGAAATATGATGTGCACAGTGGCAATGTATTTTTGTGATGACAGCTGCCAGATGTGTAGATCATGATAACTGACAATTTGTGGAAATTTCGTAACCAAAGTATTTTCAAAATTGTGCATATCAATATTTCCGGGTATCGTTTGCAAGAGTATTAAGCAGGCTTCCTTCACTGCAATATAAAAAGAACATAAATATTAATACAAATCTGTATAGTGAGATTATGTGATTACACATACATACATTTATAAAGAGTTAAAATTGCAAAATGATTTAAAACAACTATCGTGCCGAATTCAAGTCTAGTTCACGAATACCGGTCATCTTTAAACAAGATGGCGAGACATTCAAACATAACCTTAAAATGGTAACGTGGACAACCCAAAGAGGAAACCCCCTAGAGGATAGGGACATAGATCTCTTTTGCGGACAACCCTTATTAGCATGCTGGAAACCGATAAAGCTCCGCGAGCTGGAAAGTGCATAGAAAAATGGTTCTCAAAGCCCACATGCCTTATATTAAGTCTAGTTCACGAATACCGGTCATCTTTAAACAAGATGGCGAGACATTCAAACATAACCTTAAAATGGTAACGTGGACAACCCAAAGAGGAAAAACCCTAGAGGATAGGAACATAGATCTCTTTTGCGGACAACCCTTATCAGCATGCTGGAAAGCGATAAAGCTCCGCGAGCTGGAAAGTGCATAGAAAAATGGTTCTCACAGCCCACATGCCTTATATTAACGAACCTATGACCGCACATTGACTTTAAGGGAATAAAAGAACTCTTAAACCTGCCTAGATCTCACTTGAGAGTCACTGTAGCAGCCATCACTGGACACTGCCCATTTGGGAACCATGCCAGGGGACTCGGCTTACCCTATAACGACTTCTGCAAAAGTTGCCAAGACGAAAACGAAGAGGAGACGATCCTTCACATCCGCGGAATATGCCCGGTATTAGAGCACTAATGCTGAGTCTTGATCAAGTAATGTCTGTAATTCTGCGTTTTTGAAAATCGTCTCTCTTCCACCGCTATGAAACATTGAAACCACTCTCGGCACGTTTTTTCAGTAATAATGGCCTCACCATTTTTTTTTTATCTTGGACCAGTACTCAGGGGATGACTCCTACATATGCAGTGCATTGTACCAGAACTAGGAAAATAGGTTGTGAGGAGGGGGAAAGAGGGAGTAGTGTTTGTAAACATTAAACTTGAACTTTCCAACGTTATAACAGACAGGAAACACGTCTGCAGGCAACTTATTCCGCAGACAAAGTGTACGTTCGTTGAAAAAGTAATTATCTCTGTAATGCATTGTACGATTCCCCGGGCAGACGAACACAAATGGATGAGCTCTGGACGATGAACGCGTGCTACGCAAAAATGTGCGAATTTCGGGAATAAGATCCCTAATCTCGTCAGAGCAAAATCCATTGTAGTAACGATAGAACAGAGTAATGCAAGCATTCGATGAGCCTCAGCTACAGATTTCTTCATGTTACAGCAAAAAATTAAAACCTTCCGCAAATGACAAGAATTTGGCTCCTAAGCTGATTTGTTTAATCGAGAATAATTTTACGATGCAGACAAAAATCGGCTAATATTTCGATGGCGCTATGTTTACAAAGAGCTAAGCTTATTGTATAACATCTATGATCTATTTATTTCGACTACCACTTACCGCTACAGCCATCTACTCGTATTGCAAAAACGGCGGAAGCAAACTTGTACACCTATTGAATAATAGATAATTTGAACTACTTACTGTAAGGATAACTCAAAGCCACCACTAGTACACAGGAAAATATCGAGAGAACTGGATCGATAAATTTGGCAGTGTGTTCTTTATCCTTGGCAAAGTACACGACTATAGCACAGGCAATAACAAATATAGTACTGCTAACATCGCGCAAAAATTCAGCCGGCCCCTCTCTTCTAGTGCGATAATAAACTTTTCCTAATTCCTCTTTCAACTGTTGATCACTTTTGCCACTATCATCTATGGCCAAAATCTTTGAATCGCTTTCAATGGTTATATTGCTGGGCTCAACTGTTACCGCGCCACTTGAGGGATTAATGTGCAGAAAATGTCCTTGATGCAGGGTATAGCCACCAATCACAAAATATGTGAAAGCATTCAGTAATAAACCCACAAAACCCAAAATCATCACATGAAATGGTAAATGCATGGAGTCCTGATGATCGATGTGCACCAAAGTCTGCAAAGCTTCAACCAATAATGAAAAGGACAGGGAGGCCAGAGTAATGCAGACAATCAGCATTGTTAAAATCTCAATGCGTGCCCAACCAAAGGTGTTGCGTGTTTTATATTCTGAACTATTAATGGGCGGTAATTTTGGTATATTCGGATCATCTGGATATGAAATGCTGACGGCGTTTTTGTGTTTTTCCTCCATCGATAGCAAAGAGGAATGTTCTTGTTTATTGTGTAGTTCATTGTGCTGCAACGAAAAGGAAAACGGAAATTTTTATATTACAGTTAATTAGATTTGTTAATTAAGAAAAGTAGATACGTGCACACATACAGATGTAAATGCAAATAAAAATAGTAATATTGCAGTTTTCACACAGTTTGTGCTATTATTGAGTTTTTTGTTAAGACTTGGCAATTATCCACTTGAAAAAGTAGGTAACGGATAAATATCATATCAGTGGTTTTCAAGTTTTAAATATTCGTATGTGTGTATATACATAAGTATGTATGTACTTATATACAGTAGGGAGGATCGATTTGGAAGAACCAAACTTTGTCGATATTGTGACATCGAAGAAAAACAGTTCCATTACAACATATTAAGAAAAACAATTCTGAAGTGCCCAAATTTCGTTAATAAATAACTCAATTTCATAAAAAAAAAATTCTGTAATACCATGACAGCTTTAATGCGGTAGTGGTATAAGCACAGCTGTCTTTCGTTTCCTTTACGTAAATTTGTCAAAAGCATATAGACTTCTTTGCTTTTTCAATCAAAATTTTGACAACTGTTCGTAAGCTCTACCAACAAAATACATGGTGATGTTTTTCGGTGTTGTATTTATTGTAATTCTGCCACTACCTATTATAAAGGTGCCTTGAGTAATATCGTGTTCAGACATGTAATTTTAATTGAGTCAATTTACGTTAGTTGGCAATATTGTTTTGCCTGTTCATATATACAAAGTTCACCTTACTCAATTAGCATTTGACAGCTGTAAAAAACAAACACATTTATTTTGGTTGTGAAAATTTTTACTTGTCAATTAATAAAAATGGAAAAAAACTCAGCTTTTAAGAAAAGTTTATTACTCAGCCATGTTCCGAGTACGCGCGTTCTGAAACCGCAATGCGTTTTGAAAAACGCTTAATTGATTTTTAGGAGTTTTTTCCCAAAAAATACAACATGTATTTTACATACATATATATGTATGTGATAGTAATACAAAACGAAAAAAAATTGACAACAAATAGAAAAATTTTTCTATTTAGTTTTCTTAATGAAAATATGTAAAATTCTTTAAACTTTTTATTGAATAAAAAGAAAACATATTAAATTTTAAAAGTGAATAATTTTATTGCCTTTTGCAAGTTCAGTTTTAGTAAATTCAATCAGTTCACTTCAATATATACATGCGAGTTGAAGTCGCCAGTTTTAAGCGATATACGTTTTCCAGAACACCTATTTGGCGATTTCAAATCGCAAAACCATATTTATTGCGTTATACGTTTCTCAGAACACCTATTTGGCGTTTTAAAATCGAAAACGCTAAATTTAAGCGATTTGCGTTTCTCAGAACATGCATGATTATATAATAAAAACATGTTATATACATATTTTAAAAAACATTTAGTTCTCCTCAAAGTGAATAAACACATATAATCAATGCTTTCAAAGGTCAGCTCGTTTTTATATCAATGTACTTACAAATTGATGGACCCTAGAAAAGTGGCACTATGTTGTAGCAGACCCACCTTTTCTGGAAAGATATCAATTTTAAGAAAAATGTTTGCACATTTTCAGATGGTTACTGTTTTGTTTCCAAGGTCCGTAAAATACACTGACAAAATAATAACACCTGAACGACTTTTTATTTTATGTATGTAAATACCTGTAGCGCTGTATGAAAATTTGCATTTTTCAGTCCTTTGGCCCACACGAATAGCCCTGCTGACCGAGCTCATTGGACATCTTCGCTTAAATATGACCATTTTTGTAAAATAGTAAAGCATCGATACCAAAAGTACTTGGTATCGGGGGAAAAGTATCGAGTATTTACGTTAATAGCGTATATATATCTTGCAGATGTGTGTGGAAGATATTGAAAATTTAAAAAAGCTGTTTGTATTACATTTTCAACATCTTTCATCTGTCAAGTATTACTCGTACTTTACGTGTTTGAGCAAGCAAAAAACATTAAATAAAGTGGAATTGGAAGATGCTGCGTTTATTGGATTAATTATTGATCTTAGAGAGCAAAAAGAATTACTGCTTCAATTTACAGAATTATTAGAAATTATGCAAGACGACGGTGACGATGAGGATGAAATCTTGCTTTATGCAATATGCTTTATGCCTGTGGGCATTTGTTAGAATTTTAAATAATTTATTAAGATTTGATTTTAATAAATATAAATAATAACACCTTAGAATCGAAATGGTAATTTTTTAAAAAACAATCACACCTGAACGACTTTTTATTTTATGTATGCAAATACCTGTAGCGCTGTATGAAAATGTGAATTTTTCAGTCCTTTGGCCCGCACGAATAGCCCTGCGGACCGAGCTCATTGAACATCTTCGCTTAAATATGACCAATTTTGCTCTGTCTCATAACCAGAAGAGCTGCTTGACTGACCTCACTTCAGTCCATTCGTTTTTTCTTAGTTTTGTCTACTGGTTATTTAAAAATATATTTGCTGCTTATTATAAATTTAATTTTAATAAACTTACAGCCAGTTTACCAATTTCGAAAGAAAATTAATGCGAAAGAAAGCTAGTCACTCACATTCGAATCAATTTGGAGTTGTCTAGCTCACTATTATTCGTTCGCATATTCTTATGTGTTTTCATTGAGTTTTGATATGTCGTTAGCATAGAAAAAAGTTAGACGAACCCAAATCAATTTTCTTTCGCTTACGCTTTAAACACATAGACGACAGCAAGCAGCAATCTATCAAATATAAAATATATGTGTTTAAATGCACACGATTATTTTAACGACATCACAGCAGCACGACTTCACAACAGCATTTGCTGATGCTGCCAACTTAGATTAATTTCTATTTTTCACTATAAATATAAATTGGCAGCAATAAAAACTAAAATTTGTTTGAAATATTTAATAGAAATAAACATCACATAAATAAAATAAGCAAATAAATTGATTAGTTTTTACAGTTTTTGATATGTCGTGATATTTTTACGTTTTCAGTCGGTAATTTTAATTTTATTCATGTAAAATATATATGTGGCACCTCTGAAATTTGAATTGTTTAAATACACATAGTGTTGCTGCTGTCTTTAAAATAATTATGTTGCTGGTGAGACGACAGCTTTTGAAGCTAACTTCATTTGTAGTCGTGAAGTTGTGAAGTCTGCTGTCGTCTAAGTGTTTAGAGCTTTAGATTGCGAACGCAAGCACGCTGTCGCGATTGGCAAACTGGCTGTTAGTATCAACTTGAGTCGTTATTTTATTTTTCCTTTTTGACATTTGTGTTGCTATTGTGAATGATTTTGCTCAATTTTATAACCATTTACTACTAATTGCTCAATAACTTAATTGACTTTTTTTATGGAATATTGACCTCAATTAAGGTGTTAATTGCGGTAATCTCTGTTATTAAGTTTGTCTGAACACGCTATAATAATTGAAACTAATAATAATTCAAAAATAAATTTCACTTTGTACAGTTAATATTAAAACAAAATTAAGTCAGCCGATTTTATTTATTGCCTTTTAAAAAATCTTAAACATAAAAGTTAACAAACTCTAATTTGGGAGCCTCGAAAAATATATTTTTGATATGTCGTAGTGGCATTTTTTTCCTCTTGCCAAAATCTTTCGCAAAATCGACGGCAAAATATCTATTGCTAAATCGATCCACCCTAATGTACAGAAATGCTGATTGTTATCAATACTCATACAGGTTTATTTTTTTACTTCTACTTTTAATAATATCGTACACATTTTCAAGCTATTAAAAAAAAAACAATACGTTAAAAATTAATAATGACGTTATGTATTAATTGCTATGCATGCGAAATTTTTTTAACAGGTAGCCCTCGTTAAAATAGATTTAGAGATTATTTTTTTTTTTTTTTTTTTTTTTTGGAACAGATGTGTAATAGATTTGCATCAGAATCTGTCTAATCTGACGGGTGCAACAATTAAGCGTGGTGAACTAGTTCGTCAGCGCTGGATTGCAAGGATCACATAGGTCGCAATTTCTTGTCATAAGTTTGCAGAACTTGTTCCTTGCAGTTGCTGGCCTATAATATTTTATCTAAAAAATTATTTCACCTTATATTGTCCTCCCAGGGATTTAAGAAATAATTGTATGTTTGAGGAGAGCTGTCTAAGGACTACTTATGCGAATAATTGAACCAATTGCAAGATGCTGACATTTATGTAACAAATTTTATGTTAAATTTTAATGTTAGTTTTAATTCGTTTAAATTTCTGTTAGTGTGTTCTGTAGATGAAATAGTAATAAATAAATAAATTCACAGCAAAATATTAAAAAGTTTAGCGGACTTTTAAAACTCACTTCAAAATGTAGGTGTGTTGTAGGTTATTATTTGAGTAGGACGTGGCCGAAAAAGGTCCGTAAGAGTTTACTAGACCCTAAACTAAATTTCATTCAACATACTTCCCTAATTGTTAGAAAAGCAAGATGCCAATTTGGTTTCATCAAGCGCTGGGCTAAGGAATACGATGATCCTTACACCACCAAACACCTATTTACGTCTCTGGTTCGTCCAGTTCTGGAATATGGATCAATTAATTTTTGTACATAGTACAAAAATTACAGCAACGCAATTGAATCAGTGCAAAAACAGTTTCTAATATTTTGATTACGTATACGAGAAAATTTAGACTTACTCTTATCAAGTTTCCATCGCTGCGTAATCGCAGAACTACGCTAAATGTCATGTTCATTTTAAATACAATTGACGGTAAAACATATTCTAGCTTTTTAATTGAAAGTGATCCTCAATGACTTAACCGATACTATTCCCAATTGGATATTAAATATTATAGAACGAACTATGCAAACTCATTAGATGTTGTATAGACTCAAACTCATTAGATGTTCATTAGATGTTGTATAGACTTTAATAAATTGTATTTTTATGTTGATTATATTTTAAATGAAGATCTGATAAAACGTAATATTTTGTTCTTATTGAATAATTGGCTATAAATTTCCTTTTCCATTCATTTCTGTATAAATATATTTGTATTAATAGTCTGTAAGAACTAAAATTCATAGACTTAAATAACTAAAATACAGATGGACAATAAGTTTACCCGGCTTTAGTTTCTCCGTTTTGTAAATTGAGATCGCCTGAACGGCTGCCTCCTCCTGAACAGCCACATTAAGTGGCATTAGGTTCAAAAGAGTCTCCACAGCTGGCGTTAGAGTTGGGGTTGGTGGTCTGCACCCTGTGAAGTCTTGATATGACCAATACCTGTTTGGTTTTCCCCCATAATTCTAGAGCTCCGTACAGAATAGCAGGTCTTACCATTTGAGTGTAAGCCAGCATGTCATTCTAGGGCTTAGGCCCCACGACTTACCCAATAGTTATTTGACAGTCCAAAGGCATTTTGTAGTCTTTCTTATAACCGATTCAAGGTGCGGTTGCTATGTGAGTTTTCTTCCACATTTGTCGTTGGGGTGGATCCCATCGCTCCTGTGATACATAGGCATTGAAGTTTTTGTACTCTGCGAAGTCTGTATATGACCGATACCTGTTTGGCTTTTCCCTACCATACTAGAGCTCCGTATAGTATACGATTTAACTATATAACCAGTACATCATTCGAGGACAACTTCTACCCCACTTATCAGCATTTTACACGAAGCAAGCTGTGAGCCACTGTAACTCTAGTAAATAGGCAATCGTGCGTATTTCCTTCCCTCATAATTTCTTTTCCTACTAAAGCATACATAGATAAGCAGGCGCCACTGTAAAATACCATAAAAACACCAAACAAAACAGTTTTAACGCTTCACTAAATCCCTCCAAGCCAATTCCACTAGTAAAATTGTGCTTTTATATACAATACAAATTAAACAAAAAGCACAAAAATGTTCATGTAAATAATTTTATGTAATTTTGATTAAAAAAAAATACAAAAATTAGAGTATGTAGGCATAAATTAAAACAAATGAAATTGTATTGTACAAAAAAAAAACGAAAACTTGTGTATGGAAGTGCGTACGAGTATTTTATGATTTTAGATTTTAACTACCGCATGGATTGGGTTTCGATGTCTGGCTAAAGAGTAAACAAGAAAGAAAAAAAAAATGCAAAACGTGACGCTCAAATTCCTATTGTGCCGTTTTCGTTTTTATTAAACAAAATAAATACTTGAAAGTAAAAGTGAATGTTTGATATTTTATTATTTTTAAAGTTCTATTTTTGTTTATATTGACTATTAGCTATTGCACAAAAGAAAAAAAAATGCAAATTTAAATCAATAAATTATAATATTTTTTTTTTTTGCTTGAAGCCCCCAACCATTCGATTTGTTTCTTTATTTTGTACTTTTGAGCCTTGCAATGAAAATATGTTACTTATGGTCTGCTGTAAAGTGTTTAACTTGTTTCAAAAAAAAAATTGGAAAAATGGGCCAATGTCCAGTGTAAACGACCTTTAAGGTACATTTTTTGAAAACGTCAAAAAAAAACATTTAAAACGTGACTGGCAGTTATAAAATTTAGTCGATTTAACAGCAGAGATGTTGCAATAAACGTTTACTCGTATGATGAATTGTTATTATTTTCTTTTTTACAAAAAATTAATATGATTTGTTGAGTTGAATGGCTTTATGGGATCAGTTTTTAATAAAAACCAAAATATTTCTTTATATGACTTTCGTGTGTAAGCCAGCGAAGGGCGCTGGTTTGCAAGAACTACGAAGTGGTTCGGGTGCTTCATACAGTGGTGAATATGTAATTAAAACATAAATGTGATCTTTCATTCATAACACTGTTTTACAAATTTTAAATTTGCAAAAATACCAAGAACGCCACATGCCTAGATAAGTTAATTGGGATCTCCTGAACACGAAAAACGCTGTAATTTTTTTTCTAAGTACCGTTTTTTAGATAACGGTACTTTTGTGTGGAGCCCAACCAAAAAGTCCGATCAAAATAAATAGCATAGCGTTGCAAAGGTAATTGAATGCCTTTTCCCTCGATATAATGCGAATTTCTATCTGACAAGAAATCGCTGAGTTATGGCAACTCAAAATTCAAAATTTGCCTATTTTTTACGTTTGTTTCAAAAATTTTCATTTTTATTCCGTTTTTTTTTCTACGTTGTAGAAGATCTGGAATGTTTTGGTCTTTTAATTTTTTTACAGTAAGTCGATAATATGATGTCATGTAAATAGCCGCCGCCACAGTTGATTGTCATTTGAGCCCTTTTTATAGTATTTTCCATCACATTGGCCAAAACTTCCGACGATAAGTGCTGCAAGAGTCTGAGGCTTGTTGATATAAACCCGCGACTTCAAAAAGCCCCACAAAAAGAAGTCTGCAGCGGTCAAATCAGGCGATCTTGCTGGCCAGTGCAAATCGCCAAAACGGGAGATTAGGCGCCCGGAAAATGCATCCTTCAGCATATCGGTTGTGGCATGTGCAGTGTGTGCCGTAGCACCGTCCTGTTGGAACCACATGTTATCCAATCCAAAGAACTCGTTGAGCATTGCTCTGTAGCGCTCACCATTCACAGTAACCGTTTAGCCCACGACTTCTTCGAAGAAAAAAGGTCCGATGACTCCTCCAGCGAAAACCGCACACCATACATTGATTTTGAGCGGGTGTAATGGCTCTTCGTGGGATACTCGCGGATTTTCAGTGCCCCAGAAGCGTAAATTTTGCTTAATTACGTACCCGCTAAGATGGAAATGGGCCTCATCACTCATGATTATTTTTGATGAAAAATCATCTTCCTCTTGGAGTTAAATAAATAGTCACCAATATTCCGCGTTCTGGAGCACTGTAGCGTAACATAGTTTATTAACGTGTATTTCGCATGTGTTTACTACACAAATGTCAAAACAGAACTGACATTAGGGGCCAACCGCAAAATTTATAGCATTTGCTGATAACACAAAAACGTGTTATTTCAACGCTTTTTTGTGAGAACATTCATTCCACTGTGCATTTATTTATTTATTTTTTTGTTGTTTTTTTTTTTTATCATTTGGTTGCTTGTTTTAATTAATTGAATTGTTATAATTTTTTCTTGTCAACTACAGTCTTGATCTCTTTTTTTGTTCCTGTTCCTTATGGAAATATATTAACTAACAACATTCTAACTTATTGCGGCTTAAATATATAAACTGCTACAAAAAATATATGTACTCGTTATATGTATTTTTTGTTTTTTTGGTAAACAAGTTTTTTGTTTTATTTATTTCTTTTATATTCATTCAAACGTGCATTCAATCAAAGTTTAAATTTAAGACTTACCTTTATGGTAACAATACTGCCAGCCAATGCGAATATATTGCACAACATATGATACGAAGCCATTAACAAGGTGAGTGCGTGTGTTAAATGACTGAGAATTAATTGGACACTAAAGTAACATATCGATAGAATCAAAACAATATACAGGGGAGCCGGTTGAAAACGATAAAATAAAGTTTTTATTGGCATTTTGTTAAAATTATTAAAAATTTAATGCAATAAAAGGCGGGCAGGACGAGGTGGGCTTGAGGTAGTCAGTCGGTTTAATATAAAATTTGTTTTATATGTATAACATTAGTGTAACTGAAAATAAAATAAAAACAAAGAATGATATAAACAAAATTATTTTAATAAAAGAAAATTAAAAATTATAAATAGCTTGTTTTTTATGTTTCCCAGCTATCTATATGTCGACATTTCATAGGAACTACCCTAATCATCAGTAGACTTTGGAAATTTTTTTTTTTTATTATTAGAGCATTTTTCTTTTAAATTCTCAACAATTTATTTATATTGTTGGGATATAAAGTTGAATGTTTGAGAATATCTTTCAAAAATTTCCAAAGTCTACTGATGATTAGGGTAGTTCCTATGAAATGTCGACATATAGATAGCTGGGAAACATAAAAAACAAGCTATTTATAATTTTTATTGGTATAAATGGTAGAAGCTAAAAATAGCGAATAAAAAACTTAATTGTTTGGATTTTTGTTCTCTGCTTTTCGATACTTTCAAAAAGCAAATCGTAGCAACCGACGGTTGTTCATTTGTTTGAAAGGTGTAAAGAAATGTTAGAGAGGTGTATAAATGAAAAGGCTTGTTTTTTTGTGTTTTGACAGGTATTATTAGAGCATTTTTCTTTTAAATTCTCAACAATTTATTTATATTGTTGGGATATAAAGTTGAATGTTTGAGAATATCTTTCAAAAATTTCCAAAGTCTACTGATGATTAGGGTAGTTCCTATGAAATGTCGACATATAGATAGCTGGGAAACATAAAAAACAAGCTATTTATAATTTTTATTGGTATAAATGGTAGAAGCTAAAAATAGCGAATAAAAAACTTAATTGTAAAGAAAATTAAAATAAAATGAAATTTTAGAAATGATTAAAAAATATAAAAGTGATTTGAAATCACTAAAAAGTTTTCCACACATAAAACCTTCACACAGGAAAAGTTTGCTTTGCAAAGTCTTGAGTTTGTAGCTGAGAGTAGCTTTCTTAGATTCTCCATTTTCCCTTGGCACCCCCGACTTTGCAAAATAAACTTTCCGTATGTGCAAGCTGTGCTTTTAAATTTTTGCGATTTGACACCACTACAATTTAAATTAACTTTTTTCTTTTGCAAACGTTTTATTTTTCAAATCGTAATAAACTATTTTAAAAAAATTAAGTAATATATATTTTTTATTTGATTTTAAAGTAAAACTAATGTAAAAGAGAGGGGTTTGAGAGATTAAAATTTTTCTTATTGCATAAAACAGGCAAATCAAGTTGTATTAAGGCCCTGATTCGCTATCCTGCACGATCGTATGATTCATTCCCAGGAAACTGTTTCAAAAGTCTGGCCGACTGGAAAAAATCGCTTCAAAACGGCGTTGTAGGCCACATTATTATACAAGTATGATTGAAATAATTTATATACAGAATAAAATAATTAATAACTTGAATTAACATAATAATTTTACATTACTTAAATTTTTTTTCTCGAGGCACCAACAATATTATCATATTTTTCACAATATATTTTGCCAAATATCGGTCCATATATACCCGAGATATAGCCTGAACCGATTTGTTCATGAAAATGTTGCGTAAGCGAACCTAAACAACTTTTTTCGCTTAAAAGCAGTTCTGGTAATAAAATGAGGTCATATAACAATGCAAAATGAAAATTTCCGATATTAGTCCATATATACCCGAGATATAGCCTAAACCGGGGTTTTCATGAAACTTAAACAACTTTTTTTTTTCCTTAAAAGCAGTTCTGGTAATAAAATAAGATTATATAAATATGGAAAATGAAAATTTCCGATATCGGTCCAGATATACTCGATATATAGCCTGAAGTGATTTTTCCATTAACATTTTGTTTTTGCTGAAAAGCAGTTATCATTATAATCGTTATAAAAGAAGGTTACTAAAATACAGAAAATAGAAAATTCCGATATCGGTTTATATATAACCGGGATATAGCTTGAACGACTTTTCTGTGAAAATGTCCCTGAAAGATTTCTTTTTTGGTGATTACAAGGCAAAAATTTGTTTTCCCCGATATCGGTCCGTATATATCTGAGCATATTCAGTTCAAATTTGTAATATATACTATACGTATACATGACTATCGTGAAGGGTATTTTAGATTCGGCCCAGCCGAATATAAAACACTCTTACAGCTAGTTTACCAATCTCGACAGCGTACTTGCGTTCGCAATCTAAGCGAAAGAAAATTGATTTGGGTTCGTCTAACTTTTTTTTATGCGAACGATCTGTCAAAACTCAATGCAAATACATAAGAATATGCGAACGAATAGTTGTGAAATAGACAAACCTAAATTGACACGAATGTGAGTGACTGGCTTTCTTTCGCATTCATTTTCTTTCGAAATTGGTAAACTGGGTGTTACTTGTTTGCAATAAAATCATTTCCTAAATGGTTAACATACAACATCCCCTTTTCAGAATCGGTTTTTGCCCAGTCCCCAGTTGCACTTCGCAGAGGTGACTACTAAAAATATGTAAAAAGTATTTTTGAAAAAAAAAAAAACAGATACGCGCTTTTTGTATTAAGCTATCGATATGCATACATACGTATATGCAAATTTTTGACGTTAGTTTTTCGAAGTTTGTTATTTAATACTCATGTTTGTTAATTAAGCTCTCTAGTCATTTTTTGTATAATAAAAACTGTACTTTAGTACTCAAAATTTTGATACTACTTTTTGTATCTTTTCAGAATATTTTTCTTCTTTAAAATTCTATAACAAATATACTCGTATATACCCCTGCTTTGAAACTAATAAATTATTTCAAGTTTTTTCTTCATATCTAAAGATGTCATAGAATTACTTTTAATCATTCTTTAATTATTCAATAAAAAAAATTTTAAAAAAACCTATTATGTTTTCCTGTTTACTTGTTTAAACTTATAATAAACATACTTTAAGACTGTAATCGCTCTCATCGTTAACATCGTTAACAAATGCGTGTCGACGTGATAAAAATATTTAATATCAATAAATTATTTACTGCTTATACGATTTTGTAATTTAATTTTATCCAATGACGTTTTGTCTTTATCCTAAAAATATTTTCCAAGTTTATTAAAATTATTGAAACGTAACAATGAATAAAATTTAACGTAATTATCTAAAATAATCGATTATAATTAAATAGAATTACTGTCGTTAAACGCCAAATTGTATTTTAAATGAAAAGCACATTTGATATCATTAGAAGTGAAATACTTTGAATACTAATGGACGAAAACTGCATACGACTAAGAGATTTATTTTTAAAATTTTATTCAATAAATAACTAATCTTTTGTTACATCAACACCATCAGAAAATTAATTGAAAATGATTAAGATGTTAAATAAAAAAATCTCGCACACCTCCAAATGGCATGAAAATTAAAGGAATTACTTTTTTTGCATTTAAAAGCGACAAATTATATAGAACTTAAAAAAAGATTCCACAAACATATAAATATAATTTAATTTTAATATTCATTTTTGTACCCGTTTGCGGAAAAAACTTCTCCACTTTTCACTTCAGCTGCGTACAATTGAACTGTAGTCTCAGATATTTTATTTAAAAACATAAGAAACTTTGCTTTTGGTTGGTGCTTGTTAAAAATAATTAATTATGTATTTAAAAATATTTGAAATCATTTAAACGTGTTTATACTCATCTGCATAAACTCTTTCCGTAAAGAAAAAAAAAACACATAATTTGAAGCAGAAATTCCATAGAAGGTGCATATTTGGTGTGTTGTGGAGTAAAAACAGAAATACACACGTTCGGCTAAACTTCACCTGCTTTTACATGCTTGTTGATTATACGTTGAAGTCACTTACACACGACATGTTTTTCTCCCTATATACATACATACATATGTATGCTAACTTTCACACAACTAAACATCTACATCTCGTGTTTTACTTTTGAAACATCTGATATAATTTTAATCAAAACGAGCTCTCTATATTGTTATGAACAAGCATCTTCTAATAGGCGTCATTGTTTTGGAAGAAAAAGTACTGTGTCTACAGAGAAAACTATGTCACGTGCAGACTTAACCTACAACTGCGATTAACTCTGACATAATATCTAAGAAAACGCCGGCAGAATGAGAGAGCGAATTTCTTTATGTCCATCTTAATATCTAACAAAGAGTACACGTGTTTTTGTTAATCTTATAAGAATTCATAAATCATTGAAAGCCGAGAAGAAAACACATCTTTGCGCTCAATAGAATCTTATATGAATTTTGTATATGTGCACATTTTATATGCAAACAAATTATATTCCATTTAAGAGTGGGGTTTTTTAAAGATATTATGCAAAATTAACTTAGTGTCCACACCTGCGATAATATCTGAGATGAGAACGTCAAATTCAATCGCAGAGAGAATTCTGTTACGTGTAGACTTAAAATCATTGTTATCGCAGTCTTATAATAATTTTTATGAGAGCGTTCTTATGAGAAATCTTATGGCAACGATCTTATAATAAGAGCTGTCAAAAAAGCGATTGTGTGTGTGTTTGTTTACAGAAAGGCGCCATTGCAATTTTAGCGATTATTAGTTTTGCAAAATATCTTTTAAAAAAACGTTTTAAATGGAAAATAATTTACTTTTATGCATTAAATATATACTGTAAGTGTTTATTTTCGTACAAAATGTGTGCATTTACAAAATTCGTATAGGATTTTATTCATCGCAAAGATGTGTTTTCTTCTCGGCGTTCATTGGTTTATGAATTCTTATAAGATTAACAAAATTACGTGTACTCCTTGTTAGACATTAAAATGGACATAAAGAAATTCGTTCTCTCATTCTGCCGACGTTTTGTCAGATATTATCTCAGAGTTAATCGCAGTTGTAGACACTAGGTAATAATCGGTAAAATTGCAATGTCGTCTTTTTGTAAACAAACACATACACATCCGCTTTTTTGGCAGCTCTTATTATAAGATTGTTGCCATGAGATTTCTCATAAGAACGCTCTCATAAAAATTATTATAAGACTGCGATAACACTGATTTTAAGTCTACACGTAACAGAATTCTCTCTGCGATTGAATTTGACGTTCTCATCTCAGATATTATCGCAGGTGTGGACACTAAGTTAAGCAATCGTGCGGCAATGAAAATGCCACAAATACATCTATATGTATTGAGTTCTAGTGCGGAAATTCAAGTTGGCAGTATACAAAAATATTTTTGATTTTTTCTATTAATTTACTTTTTTGTGGGTGCTTCCCTTTTTTTGTAAAACTTGTAATAAGAATTTTGTTTAATAATTATGTGTGTATGTTCAGTAGAACGACTCAAGTTGTACGAGTATGGAAGCGAAATTCGTGCAAGGAAAAATAGGTTTCCCTGTTCCCAGGCTTAAGGAGGTTGTCTCGAGTGTCGCAGAACTCAATGTCAAGCCGAAACAGGGTCACAGGGTTGATCATAAGAAAAATCAGAAAAAAATATATAAGAAAACATTTTACTCAGTTCAGAAGTTTTTTATTCCCACAAGCCCTTGTATATTCTTCTTTTTTGCTTACCTTTTCCCCATTAAGGTTCAATGACCACATATACCCACGCATACAAACATACATAAGTATTTAACTGACAATCTAAATTTAACATTAATAATTTATAGCGATTTGTGCAGAAAGAGAATTATGGTTGCTAAGTTTGTGACCACAATATAATTTGCTTATTGAAGGCATATCTCTTTTTGTTCATACAAGATAAATGTGTGTCTAACTGACATAAAAAAAAATAATATATAGAATACGTATGCATGCAGATGTGTGTGTATACATGCACGAAAGTGTATTTGTACAGAAACATGTGTATACATTATAGATAACACTTCTTTTGTTTTATTATACATACTTATAATATATATTTGATAGTTTAATACAGGGGTGTCCAATACTTCTATATGGAAGAGCAAACTGAAACACATTTAATGAATCTTATTTAATATATTTTGTGGTAATAAATTAAATAAAAATTCGTCAATGTTTACCAGCACAGCACGCAAAAGTGTTGTTTAAAGCGTATATTAAAGCGCATAGCTCATATCTAAGTGCTTTTACAAAAACATAGGACTTGGGTACTTCTGGTTTAATCTAACATATTTACATGCAAACATACGTGATCATATATGTATGTATGTATATCTATATAAAAATATTCACTGAATTTAGAAATTTAAAAAAATAATTTCTTTAATTTAGGAAGCTATAATTAATATTTCGTAGCTTTTCGTAGCTATACATTTTTTGCCAAATTTTTTACTTTAGAACTTTGCGTAAATATTTTTGACATTATGGTGTTGACTAGGACAAAAATTATCTCAACGATCAACTGTGTAGTTAGAATCAGCGAATGACAATAAACAGTAGATTTCATAAACGTTTCTAGAGCAACAACAAAAGCTTGTAAACGAACTTTCATTCGTCTTCTACATAAACCAAAACATATACAGGGAGTCCGCCGGGAAGGTATACAATGTACTTTGCTTTGCTGCCATTTTCACGATGCATAATGGCAATTCGTCACTGTCAAAATCTATGAATCTGTTTGTGTTGCTTATACAGTTTCTAATGTTTCACGTAAGAGTTTGACAGCATGATCACACCACAAGCTGTGTGTTGTTATCGCAATGCAAAGCCCTCCATCCATTAAAAGTGAAAATCTGGTGTGCATGTTGATCAGGAGGAATCATTACCTTATTTACTTCTTTGAAAATAAATACAGCCTAACGGTTACTGTGAATAGTGAGCGATATCGTGATATGATTGAAAACCTTTTAACGTCACAGCTGCATGCTTTGGGCTTGATTAGCATGTGGTATCAACAAGACTGTGCCACGTCATATACAGCCAGGACAGAACGCAAAAAAATAATGTAACTTATTACACAGCAAAAAGTTACAAGCGGTAGGTAAATCTTAGTTATAGTGCAATTATTAGGTGGCATACATAATATTTTGTTTGTGTTAAAATAACGGAGGCTGTCAAAAACATATTTTCAAAACAGAAGAAAATGAAGAAAGAAAAGTTTATACCTATAAATAAAATTAACAAAGAATATTAATTTAATTGTGTATAAGTGTTTTCAACGTATTTATAACGTGAGAGTAATTTGAAAATAATGGTTAAAGGCCTTGTTACACTATCATACACGATCGTGCGATCTACTAAATAAAGCATGTGTGCTGAAAAAGTACTAAAAATGCAACCGTGCGACAGAGTTTTTGACAAATCGTACGATTTGAAAAGTTTTACGAAACTTTTCAAAACATTATGGTTTCTGTGCGATCAGTGTGGTATATATTGTGAAAAATATGAGAAAAAAATTTAGCTAATGTAAAATTATTATGTTAATAAAAGTTTTTAATTATTGTATTGTATATATAAATTATTTCAATCATACTTGTATTATAGTGAAGCATACAACGCTATTTTGAAGCAATTTTTTCTAGTCGGCCAGACTTTTGCAACAGTTTCCCGTGAATGAATCGTACGATCGTATATAGGCCTTAAAACAGCATTACGCAAACATTCTTACTTCATTCTGTCAAAAAATTTTACTTCCGTGTTAACAAGTTGCTTCAAATTAAGTCAGATCTTTCAGCATTGTTCCCATGCATTTGTACTAAAATAAGTGTATTAATTTAACAAATTTTCTTTTATAAGATGTAAAAGTATGTGTTTATGTACAATCCGTACTAAAAATAACATCTTACTATTTGTTTTTAATAACAAAACGAATAAATAACTGTAGCAAAAAAAAATTATAACAATAGACCGGCGACAAATTTACACATTTATTAATATAAAAATACAACTTGTGAATTGATTTGTCTACCTTTTCACATTGTCTGCGGTTTTTTTTCACTTTTAGGAAAGTTTAAAAAACGCCTTTAGCAAAAAATAAGTTTTTATGTTTGTGTACATGCATACGAAGGCGGATTGATATTGAAGCTACCTACAAAAGTAGGAGAAAAACATTTTTTTTCAAAAGCCATTTATTTGTCAACATACTCGTAGTCTCCTTTCAGCTCAATACACTTAGACGATATTTCATTTTTTTTATGCCATCTGAATAATACGATTTTGGAAATCCCTTAAAATACGCGTTAGTTTCGGTAATCACTTCTTCGTATGAAATGAATCTTTTTCCTGCGAGAAATTTTTGGAAACAGGAAAAGTCACTAGAAACTAAATCTGGACTATAAGTTGGATGATCAACCATTTCGAAGTGTATTTCAAGTAATTTTAGCATCGTATCTAATAGTTTGTGAACCGGTGCGTTACGCGTTAGTTTCGGTAATCACTTCTTCGTTAGAGATGAATCTTTTTCCTGCGAGCCACTGTTTCAAGTTTGGAAACAGAAAAAGTCACTAGGAGCTAAATCTGGACTATAAGCAAGATAATCGATGAGAAATATTCCGTGTGCAACCCAAAATACAGTGGCCATAACCTTGCCAGTCGATTTCACTGACTTCGCCTTCTTCGGAGCACTTTCACCAGCTTCCTTCAGTGTGTTTCAGGTGTGTAGTGGTGGATGGATGGATGCCAAAAATTAACAGGATCACGCTTTATCATGTCCAAACACCGCTGTGAAGTGGTCTGTCGAATTTGGTTTTGTTCGACACTGAGCAAACGCGGCACCCATTTTGCTAATAGCTTTTTCATATGCAAATTTTCAGACAAAATGTTGAACACACGTTCCTATGATATGTTTACTATTTCAACAATCTCACGTAACGAGGACGTTTTTCCATTTTCCAAGAAACACAAAAGTTGTTTACTTCAAACGACTACAACAAATAAACTAATGGATGAATTTGGTTGAAATTTTAACAGCTGACGTTTGACAGATCGGAATTTCTAGCGCTCTAGCGCTAGCTAGCTTCAATATCAATCCGCTCTCGTGCATATGCCATTAAAAAAATAAGATGCTAATTTTATAAGATTTTTTCTTAAAGTTTTATTTAAGCATTATGACTATGACCAAATCTGGTTTACAGTCTATACATAATAAATGTATACATATGTCCATATTAAAAATAAGTGAAAGAATCTTAATTTTGAAAAACTCTGACTTAGCTTAAGCCAGACATACACATACACACTAATACATATATGTACATATACCTACTCATATATTACACTTAATAAATATTTGCTCTGAGAAAGGAAAGTTCAAGGTGAACTCCTAAACATCTAGATTGGTGCCGACAAAGGGTGTTTTTTACAGAGGTATAGAAATTTGAAATGTAATAAAATAAAGGTGAATTTTTTTTAATTCACATGAAATTTATTTTATTTGAAAGATAATCTTCCCATATTATAATTTAAATATGACTTCTGGCATATCAACCGTCACGGCTACCTGCGATGTAGTCAAACCTAATCTGGAGTCCTAATAACTTATGACTTTTTCCAATATTTGTGGCCTTCTATCGGTACTAACGCGGTGTATGTTGTTCTCCAAGCAGCCAATTCTTTTAAGCTTATTTGGTGATCTCACCTGATCTGTCAAACTTGAGTACTATTTTTTCGCACCATTTAAATTTGTATGTGTTCTGTTTTTGGTGATCTCCCAGGGAGTAGATTTTGCCTTGGCGTATGCCTAAAGGCCTTGTTACACTATCATACACGATCGTGCGATCTACTAAATAAAGCATGTGTGCTGAAAAAGTACTAAAAAAGCAACCGTGCGACAGAGTTTTTGACAAATCGTGCGATTTGAACAATTTTATGAAACTTTTCAAAACATTATGGTTTCTGTGCGATCAGTGTGATATATATTGTGAAGAATATGAGAAGAACAAAATTTAACTAATGTAAAATTATTATGTTAATAAAAGTTTTAAATACTTTACAATGTATATAAATTATTGCAATAATACTTGTATAATAGTGTCAAGTCGGCCAGACTTTTGAAACAGTTTCTTGTGAATGAATCGTACGATCGTGTAGGATAGAGAATCACGGCCTTAATCTGCTATCTGTGTGTATATAGGGATAGAAGGCCTTCAATTGTTGTAGCAAAGAAAACTAGAAAGTCCCAGCATGGCTTAAGTTGTAATTCGAAAATCCCCAGCATGGTTTAATTGGCAGAAGGGAGATCAGCAAAGTTTCCAGACGGTTCTGTTTGCAGACCATGCTGCCGCTGATCGTGGTTGAAACGTTCTGACTGTGGCTTAAACCTCAAATCGCTGATAGGGGTTATTAGCATTCCCTCCAAATAAGACCGTCAAAACAGATGTTGATGTAAATCAATTATGTGTCCTCTTCTTGGTGAATAAAACGCAATTTGTACAAAAACCAGAAAATTTTAACAAAGCAAAATTTTGTTATATTTTAATTGTTATCAGTTTTGCTGAGCTATTAGAATTGCTAAAAAGTTATATATACATACGAGTATGTATGTTAATAGCCCTAATCCACGATAAAAAAAAATAATAATAAAAATACCCGTGATTTTAATCAGCTAATTTTGACAGAATAGGTGTCAGAAATTATCTTTACACAAACAAAATACCTGCTATTTAAAAAAAATAAATAAATTGTTATCAGAATGTGTACATCTTGTTGATTATATCATGGTTTTGTATTTCTATAACAAGATAAGCATCACATAAGATTTTTCTCATTGTTTTAAACAGCTTGAAGACAAATTTACACTAGGTGAAATTTTTTTCTTTTGTTTTACGGCACGTTCAGCCCTCTTTGTATCAAAGAAAATAACGGTTACTCTTTGATCAGACCATGTATATACAACGAGGTGGCTATAACGAAATATTTTTTGGATGCCCTTCAATTCGCATATATCGAAGTTCAACTGTAGTTGCTTAAATGAATCTGTTCAACAATTTGAAAACCTAAAATTGCTATTACATAAATAGTTTATTTAATAAAGATAATAACTCTCGCTAATTGATAATTGTATTTAAATTCTTTTGTTTAACCTTAACAGCATCTACTACTAGTATTTCAAACAAAAATTCGTTGTACTAAAATAAGTGTTGTTCTTTAAATTACATGATAATCGCATAATTTAAAGATAATGAATTTAAAAAACCCCTAATTGTAATCGTTACTGTATAAAACAAAACAAACCACTTTTAATTCAATTTTGCTTTACATGATGCAGTATTTAAGGTCAATTAAACAAATTGCGAGGGAGACCGCTAAAGACAATCAAAAGGAAAATGTATACCTTTTTTTGCAAAATTCACTTCATTTTTTTTTTATTAATATGTGTTTTTATTAGTTTTGGTTTTTTTTCATTTTGGTGGTGTCGAAACCACTGTCGTATAAAAAAACAAATCATTGCGGGTATTCAGTTTCATTTATATTTTTTCATCACTTTTTTTTAGTTTTTAATTTGTATTGAAATTTATGTAAATTAATAACAAAGAAATGAGTTTTATGAGCATTGTTTGCTAAAAGTTTTAATTCGTTTAAACAGATTTCACCCAAATATATATTTGTATAAAAGGCATACAAAATCACACACATACACGCATGTAGATATGTTTACATATGTATGTGTGTACTATTATTCACATCAGAGAACTTCACTTGTTGATTAAAAAGTCGTTCAACAATAACAAAGGCACCCAGGCGAATTCATTACTTGGTGAACCTAACAGCACAGGTGATTATTTTTTGCTTCTCGCGATTTCTCCAATGATGCAGTCAAATTTTTTTTCTTTTGTTTACAAACTTTTTCGCTCCATGTTAATCTGCAGATTTTTTTGTTTGATTTAGTACAATTTCAAGAAATTTGTGTGATTTTAAAAGTGAAAAACTAATATAATCTGTGATTTTAATTACAAAAGTTTATATTTAACGTTTATATAAAATTTTTTCCCAGCTGAACAATCTTAGTCGAATTTAGATTTTGACATTCACGATATGTTTTACAATAACAAAATACATAGTATTGAATTCGCCTTTCCGCTTGCATTCACCTGTATAAATTCGCCTTGAAAGGCACAAAAAACGTGTCTTATATTTGCAAATGATCAAACTGGCCCACACACTCTCATTTAAAATCTACCGAACCTATGTCTCTTTGTTCATTCTGATGGTTTCCACACCGGCTGACTCATACAAATTATCTTCTTTAAAGTGGGAATGAATGAATTAATCAAACTTACTCGAATTTTTTTATATGTTGTTCATTAAGGCAATCGAACCAAGTGCAGGTGGAACACTTGCTTATTTGTATCATAGGTCTAATCAAACTTGTCAACTCGTGCGCTTGTCTTTTTCACACAACACTCAAAATTTTGATAGACGTTCAGGTAAAAAAAGCAAGAAATCATTGTGTATGAATTCATTCGTTCCTTCCTATCAACAAAGGCAGGCTTTTTTTACTTTAATTTACTTTGGTTTTTGATGGCTCTTTGTGTTGTCTATGATAAAATAGGAAAATTTTTTAAGAAAATATTAATTCAAATCACTACATTGATACCAATCAAAAAATTATAAGCAGCTTGTTTTCAATATTTCCCAGCTGTCTATATGTTGACATTTCATAGGAGCTACCCTAACCATCGATAGACTTTGAAAATTTTTCAAACATTCAACTTTATATCCCAACAATGTAAATAAATTATTGAGAATTTGAAGAGAAAAATGTTTTATTAATACCTTTTAAAACGCAAAAACAAGCTTTTCTTTACACCTTTCAAACAAATGATAATATTAATTTTATTTGCAGTTGATATTGCAAATAATATTTATTATAATAAATTATATAACAAATTATAGAAAATTGCATATGTAATCAATATGAGACGAACATAGACGAAAAAATAAATAACAGCGTCCGTATTGAAAATACATCATGTTTACATGGTTCAAATCCTAGTGGGTGCTGGTGAGGAGTATAGCGACTGCGAAACAGCTAGTTGTCTCGTCCCCCAGCTTTTTTTGTATTCAATTATTTCTTCCTGTCTTCTTTGATCAAGGGTTATTGATCGCGGCAATTATCATTAAAAATATTTCTTGGCTAAAGCCAGGTTTGAATTTGAGCCAGACGAATGATACTCATACAATGTTAGATTTATTATTATTTTTTGTTTTTTACTTGTTCTCCTTTACAGTGGCTAGTAATAAAACTTTCATCATCTGTCATATTTGCATTTGTATTTCGGATACATGTTTAACAATAAAAAACAAACAGAAGATGAGCCTTTTTTTACAAATGATCAAACTTGTCCAAGGCGAATTCATACCAAGTAAATGCCAAGGCGAATTAATTATTAGGTGGATGCATCGGCGAATTCAGGCGAATTCGGTTAATATGGCGGCACCTTCGCAGTCAAGTTTTGTTTACCTTTTTCGGCGCCATTTAAATTTTTGTACATGGCTTTATCAACTACTTTTGACAGCGTAAGTGTGAATTCGCCTTTTTACACAAACAAAATACCTGTTGTTTTTCTTATTGTTGTATTGTTGTAGCGAAGCGGCTACCTTGTTTTTTGTATCATGGTAAATGCAAGAGCAATAAAAACAACACTGCAAAAAATAAATCTTTTTTCAAATGTCAAGGGAAAAATATAAACACAAAAAGGAATTAAAAAAAATATAATCAAAAACATTTACAATAAAAGACAATTAATTTAATTATTTCGTGAAAATAAGTCTCAGATCATACAGCTTGCAAAAGTGAAAATGGCCAGCCAGACTGCGGAAGATTCTGGATGATAACTGGTGCTCTAAATAGAATAAATAATTTAAAAAATTGTTAAAAAATTTTTTCCCAATTTTGTATTAATTATGCCATTGACAACTGAAACAGATTAAAATTAAAAAAAAAAAAAACAGTTATCAGCTGCGCTGTCAATTTCACCTGTTATGAATTCGCCTTGAACTTGTCCATGTTCCTTTCATTGTTGGTATATCATACTGCTCAAGCCACACAAACGTTCTGTTCGAACATGTATGATTTAATGAGCTTAAGAGCCTTTGAACACGATGAATTTACTGCAAGCCCGAGTCTTGCCTATGCGAACTTGTTCATAAAGTGCTTTTGCTAAATCTGCTCATCAAATCAAAATTTGATGTGTGCAGCAGAATGAGTATGATTTTTTATAAATCATTGAATTTTTCGTTATTCTTTAAATTAACAAAAATGTTTATGCTGCACAAAATCAAGAAAAACCTTGATTTTGAAGTTCTCTGATTCACATGTAGCTACTTAAATGTTGGATTTGGTTTTGCCTTTCCAATTAATTTAATGTACAGATTCCGTACTGGTTGTTAAACAAAAATTAAGTCAATTCTTTTACAAAAACCTTATTAAAAAATGTTCAATTAAACTTCTTACACTGGGAAAAAATTAGTATCACAAAGCAAAAAAATTAAACTAAGATAACTATTATAAGCGACTTCGGATTGTGGTCGAATAACTGATCGAAAGATTTTTCATTTGATATTATGAAGCACTTTCGATGAATATTATTGCATTATGTGAATTTCACTAAATTGAACTGTTCACAATAATGCGTATTAAAGACGTGAAATTGTGTAATAGCGCATTTACACCAACTCAAAATCTAGTAGATTTGAATTGAAATCTACAACGAAATCTATATCGTTTACACCACCGTTTTTTGACATCTAGCAAGATTTCATTTGCTCAAAAATAATTTATGCATGCGGGTTTGACAATACAATATCATCAGAGACTGAATACACCAGCATTAAAGTGTGTATTTTTGTATGCATACACCACATTATAGTGCAATTTTTGTTGTAGCGTAGTATTTTTAGGTACTTTTAGAACAAAATCACGGTTGCATCACTTGGTACTGAGTAGATTTCAGGAGATTTCGTCGAAATCTACTCGTAAAGTAGATTTCATTTTGTATGGGAAATCTCCGCAAAATCTACTAGATTTGGCTTGAAATCTCGAATGAGCAGATTTCGCTTTGGTGTAAATAGACTATAACACAAAGTGTTGCCTAATTTGTTTTATTGTGCTGGTTCATACACATCAACTTTTAGTTTTTTTATAAGAAAGAAGGAGATGATCTCTAATGCTAGCTCCTACTTTCTCGCAGAAAAACAAAAAGTTGAACAACAAAAGTTGATGTGTGAGAAGTGGGACTCGATAGGTAGAGGGCGGATTGATATTGAAGCTACCTAAGTAGGAAAAAAATATTTTTTTTGTATATTATGTTTGTAGTTTTATGTTGTATGGGTGAATGTGCTTGTACATTTATAACAAGCAGATCAGAGACGGCTGCACACTGGATTAGATGTGATAAAAATAATCCTGGCATGTTATTTACTCAAGGTTCGTACATTCGTAAGTACACCCTGGATATCGCTTTGTTACCTCAGACGACAACAGAACTTTGTTACACATTTATTTTGCTTAGTACCAAAAACTATTATTGAAAGGAGAAAAACTCAAAACAAAATGTGCTGATTTTTTAACATAGACTTTGAGGCGCCGGCCCAATACATCTGCAGCCAACTTGTTCCACAAAAGAAGCGTACGGCTGTAAAATGTATTCTCTCTAATGCGTTGTAAAAATTCCTGAACAATCGACCACAAAGGGATGAGTTTTGAACGATGAATGCGTATTACATAAAAATATGTGGGTTTCGGGAACAGGATCCCTAATCTCGTCAGATCAAAAACCATTGTAGCAATTATAGAACAGAGTAACACATCCTACACTGCGGCGATGCTTCAATGAGTTGATAGAATTGGATATCCTACTGTCACTGACAAGTTTCTTTGCCCTCTTTTGCACAAAGTCAAGCAACTCCAAAATAGAGTACAATATATAGGTATAGGATATATGTAGGTATTATAAATAGTAAGGAGATCGGATGGACTTGTCACTGACAAGTTTCTTCGCTCTCTTTTGCATACAGTCGAACAACTCCAAAATAGAGTACATTTTGATAGGTATAGGATATATGTAGGAATTGTTAATAGTAAAGAGAGTGGAGGGAGTTGTCACTGACAAGTTTCTTCGCTCTCTTTTGCATACAGTGGAGCAAGTTCAAAATAGAGTACAATACATACTTAGGTATAGGATATATGTAGGTATTATAAATAGTAAGGAGATCGCATGGAGTGGAGTACATCTTATATCGTTTAAAAAACCCGAGACAATTGAATGCTGCTTTAGAGACATGAAAAATATGCTCAGCTCAATACACTATATTTTCATTCGAATAACATCAAGAGCATCCGATGCCTCAATTTTTATACCATCCATGAGTACAAATGAAGCAGCATTTACGTCCGTGAGTTTATGTGCTAAAAAACAACACTGGGTCTTACGAGCATTGAAGGCGACCCTGTTTTTGCAAAACCGTTTGAAGATTCATAGAAGTTCACTCAGCGAATCGTTCATATTTGGCTCTTGGCACAGATCTGGGGTAGGCTTGGCCGATAACTGAATGAGTATGAATGGCAAATGCTGCTGTCATCCGCGAAAGAGGGGAATGTTAACTGTAATATGTTTGCAGGGATTCTTTGGACATTTAGGTAATTTAGGTAAAAAGCAATTGCATTATATCTAAAAGTTTTGTAGTACAAAACTTATGGCACACGATTTGTTTAAATTAAAATATAAAAACGATTTTGTCACCACTTTTAAATTTGCTTCAATACAGTAGCACTATTTGACAGGCAGACAATGATTTAAAGAATATTAAGTTGTGATTAGTAGTGTTTAGTAGTACTAATAATTAACTATTCAAACAACGATCTCGCCATCAAACGAGGGTTGGCTTATAAAATTTTAACATGCATACCTCAATAAAATGACCCTCAATTGACCTTGCGCTTATTCATATATATGGACATACTCGCATATGTATACATGCGTAAAAGTAGCTAAAATTTACATTCAAAGAATGCACACATATTTACACTTATGTTATCCAAATGGGTGTTTAATAAATAAATTTAAAAAAAAATAAATAAATAAAAATTGTGAAAAGCCGAAACACAAAATACGAGTAACACTGACAAGTCATGTTGAATAGGGTTCAAACATACAGGTATGTATAAACATATATATAATTAAATACATTTGCACTTTTAAATGTGTGTACATTTATTACAGGCCAGGGACCTTAGGAATTAATCGAAAAATAATATAAAATTTTGTTTTTATTCTTTTTATAAATTTTAACTTTATATTTTTGTCAATGCTCAGAAAAATTTGCTCTTCTTCGCAAAAAAGATAAAAGCAATAATTTGAATTTAAATTCGCAGCACACAATTCTTAAGCGGTCAAGTACAATTCAAATGAATATCCATTCACACGTTAAAGCAATTAAATTTCGTAATCCACTGTAATAATACTTTAATAATATTTTTAAAAATATACACAGTCGAACTTCTCCATAGTGAATTTCTATACAATATAGCTCTGACTATTATAAATTAATTTCAGAAACTTATGGCCTGTTTTTACAGGACAGGATTTGCTTTTACTTCGCGTTAAAACATGAACGTTTTTCATATTTGCAGTTTTCCGCCGCGAATGTCATGCATTATTGACAATTACGTAATAGCTGTCAGTTTAAATTTTTTTCGAGATTTGTGCCGTCACGAATGTTAAACCTGCTTGAATGAAAAAAAATCAATCTCCGGGAATTAAATATAAAATTTTATTAAAGACATATTTATTACCATAATTTTTTTTTGAATTAAACCTTTTGTTTATATGTTTTATTCACACATTTTTTATTTCATTAAAATAAGAATGCTGTTAAGAATTTTTGTTCAAACAAAAAATTTTGTTCAAACAAAAAATTTGCAACAACTTTGTAAATAGCTTGGTTTTATTTTGCACAGCTGTTTTTTTTTCTATCGAAATAGCGTTACCATGTTTAGTGGTTAAAAAAATTTGTCCGTTTACAAGAAAAATTAAATTAAATACAGTTTTTGTTTGTTTTAAATGTTTGTTTGTTTTAAATGCTTTTCATTATCATATTGATATAATCTTGCGCGCAATATACTTAATTTTGGCGGCCACACTCGGCTTAAAAGAGGGGATACCGCTGCCACCATCAGATTGCTCAATAGGTGATTTTACCGAAATAACTCCCGCATAATAAAACTTTTTGTCTAGCATTGGCCGGACTTAAGAATCACATTTTTTAATTTTAAATTTAGTATTAAGATTTGAATACTTATTGTTAGTTCATTTTGAAGATTCAATAAATAAAAAATGCTTAAAAAAAAAAAATATTGATATAATATAAAAATCGCAAGACAACAATCAGATGGCACCACTGAAAGAAAATAAGCAGCTGTTTATTTGCTTTTTCATTAAATTATTATAATTTTTTTAGTTTTATCTTGTATTTTGTATAAAAAAAACAGGGTGGTGCATAATTAATCACTCTTACGTAAAGTGTAACAGGTTTTGCAAATGACGTTATATGTCAATCATATTTGACATTTGTGAACTAGACTGCTGCGGAATTAAATCCCACAAATAATAGTGTGCTAAAAGGACATTATTTATGCGATGAAAGAAATTTAGGGGCGTTCAGAAGATACAATTTTTTCATTGAAAATATGAAATCCTTGAAAAAAAATATTATATAATAGTTACATATATCTAATATTTGTTTAATATTAACTACAACAAATATTTTTTAAAAATTATATATTATTTTTTTCAAAATTAAGATAAAAAATATATACATATGTGTGCAAATGTATGATGAGTTTTTTCCATTTTTGGCGATTTTCAGTTACTTGGACTAAATTTTTTTTTTTTTTTAGAAGTTATAAAAACATATGTCTAATAATTTTAGAAATAAATACGTTACTGCCAGAAACTAAAAAAATTATTTTGTGATTTAGGCGATTTTTGGCATTGAATTCGGCGAAAAGGGTCAAAATAAATCTGACTACCCTAGTATTATATACTATCTTTTTGCTCTCTTTGGAGTCCAAACTCTTAAAAAATGTTGAGCGAACATATATACAAACATATGTAGCATATATGTACATGTGTATTTTATGAGTACAATGAGGCAATAACGCGCGTTATTCGTATTTCGTTTATCAACACGCGCATTTTTGAAACAAACAAGTTTTTATTGCTAATATTGGCAATAGGCCAAATACTCGTAAATTGTTTTGTTTGTCTTTTTATTATGAACTCTATAGTTTGACCATCAAAAGAATCATGTGAACATTAACGTTTAAGAGTTATATTCGTTCTAATCTACTAAAATATCATAAATTGTGATTAGCACTTGACTAACTAAATAGCTGATTTTGGCAAACTATTGTCCTGTTAGTACATTGTACATGACATACACATATGTATATACTTGTTTGAACAAACATCTATTATACATATGTAATGAATGTTTGAAATAAAAAAGGTTTTCGAGTTAATGTGTTATCGTTTTTTCATTGCCCTACATTTGCTTTTAATTAACTTTATATCATAAATAAAATCTGCTTTATCAGTCAGACGCTTAAAGTTTTTAGCAGTATTCGAGATATTGCTATTTTTCATGTTATTTGCTTGTTGCTAAAGCGATAAATCATATTTTGTGTATTTGAGGCATAGGTATGTTGATTTGAAAGCTCGCCGCCTTAATTTTGATAAGCCTAGGCAATGGGAACAATTTACATACATGTAGGTACTTAAAATACTTTTGAATAGCTTTTGAGATATATACAAAATTTTATTTTAATCAGATTCAAAATTATTCACAAGTTTTATTTTAACGTACATATGTATATGTATGTATATACACATGGAGGGATATACGCAGTATATATTAGGATGGGTCGATTTAACTATCGATATTGTTCCATCGATTTTTCTACGACAGGTTTTTTTACTTTTTCTCGACTTTTATTTTTAAAAGTCTATAACTATTTAAAATTTGAATTTGAGATCACACTTAAGGCCGTGTCAGATAAAACTTTTGCTTCGCTTTGCGTTGCAAATTCGCTTTGACATCTAAGATAAAATATACATACTTAAACATGAAACATGTCACATGTTTCATATATATGTTTTCGCTTCGCAACACGAAGCGAAAAGTTCGGCAACTCTCATCTTTTTACGCGTTGAAGTTTTTTCTAATAGCTTTATGCACTAAGAAAACAATTCGAACCAATTTCAGTAGTTCGTCTAATAATATTTCTAAATTCTGTTATCAGAAAATGTGATTAAATGTAAAAACTAACAACAGTTTTTTAGATAAATAAACAAATCGTGTGCGTTGCCAAAGTTTTTATTGTGGCATACACACAAAGCGACAAAGTTTTATCTGTCACGGCCTTTAGAAAACTGCAACTTACTAGGTACTTTCTCTGTAATCAAAAATAACTGTTATATAATATAAGTCAACACTTTTATTGCTCTCTCTTACTTTTTTATGTACCAAATTTTTTTTGTTTTATTTTTGTAAATAACAGTTTTGTCTGAATTCTCCTTTTTTTTTTCTTAAATTGGAAGTTGCAAATTATTATTAATCATTCAAAAGCCAATAACAGAATTTTAACTTTTTTTTAATGTTTTCACCGATATTTGTTTATAATCACCTAAAATGCAAAAGGGTCTCTCTTCACTTTGTTAAATTTTTGCAGGAGAACCAAAAAAAAAACTCAATAAAATGAAGTGTTGTGGTTACAAATATGATTTTTTTTTATCGTTACAGTAGACGTCCAATAGCACGCACTTGTGTAAACGAACAAATTTCCAATAGTTATGAAAGACAATTTTTTTGCCTTTTATATACAAAGTTTTTTTTACTACTGGATAATACCAAGGCGAATTTATACAGGTGAATGCAAGCGGGAAAGAGAATTCGATACTATGTATTTTGTTATTGTAAAACTTACTGAGAATGTCAAAATTTAAATGCCCCTAAGATTGTTCAGCTAAGAAAAAATGTTACATAAAATACAAATTTTTAAAATTATACAGAAATAATGGCAGCTACTATAAGGAAAAACGTGCTGTGAAGTTATCAGTAATTTTTCATATTAATGTTAACTTGCAATAATCGAAACAAAATTTATCTGTAAGATAAAATCCTTATTTTAAATATTTGCTAGTTGTAAGAATAACCTTTAAAGTGCACTTTTGTGATAATTAGGGCCATTATTACAACTGACGAATAGTTAACATTGGGATTTTTTCTTATAGATAATTTATTTATTTTTTTTTTGTTATTACAAGTTAACTTTAACCTGAAAAGTTACTGATAACTTAACAGCAGATTTATCCTCACGGTAAAAGTTAACTATAATCATTTGAAGCTGTCATATTTTCTGCTGAAAATATTGAACTACAGTTGTAGAAATGATAAAAATTTAATGATGACTTTATCGTTCACGTTAACTAATGTTAAGGTTAACTTTCAAGAACTTTGTCGTTAGGTTGTAATAATGGCCCTTAGGGCCATAGTTAACATTAGCATTTTATCTTACAGATAATTTTCATTATTATTATTTTCTTGGTTATTACTAGGTAACATTAACCTGAAGTGTTGCTGATAACTTAACAGCAGGTTCATCTTCATGGAAAATTTCAAAGTTAACTATAAGCATTTGAAGCTGCCATATTTTCAGCTGAAAATATTTTAAGTTTAGTTTTAAAAAACGGGAAACATTTAATGATGCCTCAATCGTTCACGTTAACTATTGTTAAAGTTAACCATCAAGAACTTTATCGTTAAGTTGTAATAATTGTTGCTATTATTAGGTGAAAATTGTAATTTAATTTTACAACCAAATAGGTTAATTTTATCACACTTTCGTTTTTTAAGGACTTTTGCACTTATTTTAAACATAATATTATTAAACTGATTTGTATATATTTTCTTTGTTGTTGTTCGTTTCTCAAACAGCTGATTGATTAACTACTTGCACAAAGCAGCGAAAAGAAAAAGTGCGGGCTGTTTCGTGCAAGAAGAGGAAGTACTCTCAAAATCTTTTCGTGCAAATTGGAGTCCCGCAGGATCCAGTATGAAAAAGTGTCCTGACAATTGAACTTTCATGCGGGCTAATCATCGAATTATATTTGAAATAAAAGCTTTTTTCTTTTTATTTTTATATTTAGTATTAAGATTTGAATACTTATTGTTAGTGCATTTTGAAGATTCAATAAATAAAAATGCTAAAAAATGCGAGCTAATCATCAAATTGTATTTGAAATAAAAACTTGTTATTTACAAAAAATCAGTGTCTCATAGGAAGTAGAAAGGATCCTTTATTCAAATTTATTACTTCTAGCAGCAGTAAAGTTATTAAAAGAATAGAAGAAATTATAAAATGAAATAGGTACCTACTCATATATAGGTACGCACGAAAACATTTTATAAGCCAAAAGCAGTATTTTTATTTTATTTTTAATTTTTTTAAAATATGTATATAAAAGTTTTCCACTAACATTAACTATTACTTATATTGTTGAATGAATTTTACTTCCTTTTGACTAAAAAATTCACTATTATAACATACTTACTTCTGTTGCAGCAAACAAAGAATTAAGTTTATTTTACTTTTGTTAGACATTAAAGCCAATGAATTGCCAAAACAATATATAAATACATATTTACATACCTTTAGTAAATAAACCTTTTGTAATAGAACGACCTTAAAGTTTCGTTTGAATTTTTATTGTTTACTTATTAATTGTATGAAGCTGGAAACGTTTATTTATTTAATAATATAAAGAGTTCCACAAAAATAACAAATTTTTATATTTATGTAATGTTTTAATAAAATAATTTCATTAGCACTCCATTCCTAACGTACACAATTGACAAAGAATTTTACAGACATTTAAAATTATTTGGTTTAAATTTTATTAAAAGTAACGTACACACAGAACACAACATTAATATAATAATCCACTTTTCCGTAGTCAATTTGCAAGATCGCAATATAACCAAAAAAAAATTCAAACTAAAGAAATTTTGTGTTTCTTTTTTTTTTAATACGATACACATATATAAAGCGTTGAAGTCAACAACCGTCTACAAAACGCGCTAAAATTAAAATGACACCGACTAAACAAATCAAAGTCTTCTATATGAAAAATATGTTGATGTAGATGTGTTGTAGCTGTTACTACTCTTTTTGTTTTATTGCACTTAATAAAAGTTGCCACACTTCATATTTTTTTATTATTTAAACGACTTTAAAAAGAACGGCTATAAAAATTCAATTATGTGTGCAGTTTATGGATTCTTTCGCAAAATTACATACATTTAAAATAAGAACAACACCTTTATAGCCGTATTCATAAAAAACACTAATCAGCATTTTAACATCTTTTTTGGTAAAACAAATTTTTCAGCAAAAAAATAGACAAATGTTATAAAAATTCTTTATAAACAGCACTTCAGCTACAAATATTTATCAACATTTTATATCGGATTTTCCAATTAGCATTAGACATTTTTTTAACGTGTGCCCTGTGGTTTGTGGCGCTGTCCTGTTGAAACCACATATCCTCCAAGTCCACGTTTTCCAATTTATGGGTAATCATGGCACTATGACGGACGCCAATCACAGTAACATGACATTCGTTATGGTTGACGAAAAAATGTTGCCCAATGACACCGCCAGTATGCAAAGTGTCCCAAACAGTTATTTCTTGTGGATGAAGGGGTTATACATGCGGATTTACAACATAACAATAACGTATATTATTCTTATTGACAACGTACCCATTTAATTCCAATACATTTTAAATGCTACAATAGATTTTGTTTTAGTCTTTCGTGTTGTTATTGTTAACACTCCGCGAACACTACTACCTCTTTCCTCCTCAATCTAACCTATTTTTCTAGTTCCAGTACAAAAAAAAAAAAAAAAACGTACTCATTGAGCCAAAAATGAAATTGGCGACTGAAGCTGATTTTAATCATGCTGATGCATATTTTTCAAAACCCAATCAGAGAACGTATGTCACCTGAAATGGTCCAGCGGCTTCGATTATTGAGTCAGTTTGACCTTGTATGGTTGTAAACCAAGATTTCTATGCAAAATTCGTCATAAAGTATTCTTGCCGAACGCAGCGGAATCGACTAACTTGGATCGGTTGCAATGTCTTGAGTTAGGTGTTGACATGGGAAAATAAGCAGTATAGAAGAGCCAGCCCCTTGCTACAACCAAACTCAAGACTACAAACTAAACTTTCCCTGTGGCAAAGTGCTGTAGGTATACGAAACGAAAACCAAAATAAATCTAAATATTAAAAACAGCATTTTAAATTTAAGCCGAGTTTAAACTGTAAACTTTCGTCCGTGTTTGCTTTATGTGTTCATTATTAATTTCTTTCGAATGTTTTTGATATGCGAATTATAACCTTGCAGTGTGGGAGGTATTGGACAAATTTATGTTAGTCTGAACCGAGTCTAAGGTACTGCGCACTGCTCACTTTTAATTAATTTAATTCCAACACTTTAAATGATGTGATAACGTTTGTTTTGGCATTTCCGTGTTGTTATTGATATATTGTAGTCAAACATCAATAAACTCTACTCCTTCTTTCCTCCCCCTCATAATCCACTTTCCTAGTTATATATATATATATATATATATATATATATATATATATATATATATATATATATATATATATATATATATATATATATATATATATATATATATATATATATATATATATATATATATATATATATATATATATATATATATATATATATATATATATATATATATATATATATATATATATATATATATATATATATATATATATATATATATATATATAACTAGAGGGCTGCTCTAGCACAATAAAAATGTCTTACAAAGCATCGTAGTATTTTCAAGTACTATCCATCGTCTTCTTTCACAGTTCAAAACAAACACTTCAGTGCCGAAATGTTGTAAACACATAAGCGAATACTGTCTTATAAGCATTTAGAACAAATAGAACTAAGTAGAACCAAATGAAATAGAACAAAATTGAAGTAGAACTTCAAGCATTGAAGTAAAGTTCTACTTCAGTTTTGTTTATAAAATTTGTTGTTGTTGCTCATGGTGTTTGTCTTTGTATTAGTGCACATGTATTGCACAGTAGTGAGCAGTGTTCTTTAGAAAATTCTGTGCAGCCTTTTGATACGAACATCTAAATGTAGTATTCAACTTGGCGATTTTGGAATAATTTCGTCTGGCAGCTACAAACTCAGTGCGTTCACTCTTTTATGCTCTTAAAGTTAATATTAGCAAACTCATTTTTTCAGCAAGTTTAAAGCCGGTAAAAATGATATGTATTTCTAAAATAGAGATAAATAAACAAACAATAAATATACTTCAGGTTATTAAAATAAGGTTAAATGTTATGCTAAATGTTATTATTAATATTAGCAATATGAAATGTCGACATATAGATAGCAAGGACACATAAAAAACACGGCTGGTAAGACATTTATTTTAAAAGCTCTGTCTTAACAGAAAATGATATAACAGAGAATGGCGTGTTATGACAGCTTTTTATTTGCATCGTGGAAGAAACAAACTAAATCAGTATTTTACGAGAAAAATACAAAATAGACAGTTAAAAAAATCTGCAAAACAAAGTATAAATGCGTATTTTAGCGGTAAGCTTTGCAATAAAAATAGTTGTTTTCACACGGAATAAAAGTAATGAAAAATTAAGACATACGTGTACTCCACCGTTTAAAAATCTGACTTTCTAAGATATGTGTCGTGTCTAATGTTGACGAACTGGTAAGCTTGGCAATAATAATAGTGGTTTTCACACGGAATAAAAGTAATGAAAAATTAAGAGACACGTGTACTCCACCATTTAAAACTCGGATTTTCAAAGGTATGTTTTAACAGGATGTTATTATGTTAGTCAGGAACTTTCTACATACAAAATTTTTTTAAGAAAAAAGTTTTTGTTAGAAAATTATAGATTTTTAGACCAAATATGATAATACTGATCGTGAAGATAATCGCTATGGACTGATATTTTTGCGGTGCAATATAATATTAAGAAGCTTCGAGTTTTGTCTACATTACAAGCAACTCGGCCATCAGCGGCCTTTTCTAAGTTGCTAAGTTTTTTAAATAAATTTGTTAATAATAACATGTACATATGTATATACAATAAATCTAAAATTCATCAACATATTTTATTGCCCCCATTTGCTTCAAATCCATCGTATTTCAAGAAAACAAGTTTTGCAGCTAATCCAAAAATATTTTAAAGTTTCTTATCACAATTTATGTATGAGTATGTATAAATATAGACATAGATAAGATGTGCGATAATATTAAACTGGATAATTGTAATTACTCTTTCATTACTTAAACTTCTAATAAAATTTTCATATTAGACCAACTCATTCAATTAAAATAATCTCGCCATTTTACACAAACAAGTTGGCTGTATGTCAACCTTATCATTATTTTATCATATAAACCGTATATTAAAATAATTTATTAATTTAAATATTACTACAGTATACATAAGAACGTATATTCAGATAGCAAGATTCACTAGATATTTTATTTTGACGTTAAAATGTATTTATTTTGCATTTCATTGGCCTAAATTAAGCAATTAAAGTGTCTGCATTCACAAAGTTGCGTTTTTTTACGTTTATTAAAGATTCATAAAGAACTTCTATACAAAAATCTTACTTATTGTAATAAATTAAAAATAGTTTTTAGTTTAAATATACATCGTTGGTCTCATGTAGAAAGACCCTAGCAAACATGATTGCAATTTTACAGGAGAAGGAATATCGTAATGGAAACTGTATAAATAGTTACATCTAAAAGTAAATTCTTTTGCTCAATTGCTTGTAAAAGCGACATGTATCTTTGTGACACTGTGTACTTGTGTGCAACGTAGTAGAATCCCTAAAAGAGCTCAAGTCGGGGAAAATGAGAGTTAGGGCATTTCTACGTTAAACCAAAAATATATGTTATTTACCATTTAAGCAAAAAGGTTCATGCGCGGCAATTAATCTCATTCCGAAAAAAAACTCTATATCCCAACCTCTTTAGCGAAATATTGTTTATTTCAAAAATAATTGAACAATTAAAGCTATAAAATTTTTATTACACATAAAAAATATCTTCCGTATTCATAAAAGATATTATATGTTTATTAAACATTATCATATGCTTAATAAACATACAATATTTTTTATGAATAAGGCCATATATGTATAGCTGATTTGTTAGTATTTTCCAGCTCCATCTCCATATTCCTAGATAGCCGAAAGGCACACAATAACATATACATACGAGTATGTACTATTATTTTTAGTTTTACATAATAATTCTAAAATAAATTTATGAAGATAAACATTAATGGCCTTATTCATAAAAAATATTGTATGTTTATTAAACTGTTATTTGACAAATATCTTTGGAAAATATGTCAAATAAGTGTTTAATAAACATACAATATTTTTTATGAATACGGCCGTAAGACAAAAAATTTGCTTATATCTTGAAGCTGACCCGATTACCTTATAGAGCATGGAGTTAAGGGAAAGATTAACAAGTCAGACTTGCGTGTACTTTCAATTCTGCTTTCATATTTTTATTTAAGTGTGTATATATTTTTAAGCAAAAATAAGAGCAATTTAAGCAACAAGAGCTGTACTGTGTGAACGCCAAAGAAAGTTCATGGAAGAAAGCGTAATAAGAATCTCAATAAGTCTTTCATTGTGTGAATTAGGAGTTAAAATAAAGTAAAATTATTTAAAGTACATTGCAATTAAGAGCAAAATTCAAAAAAATTTATTTTCTCAGTTTTTATATTAATGCATCTTAACCAAAATTTTCCAGTCGATGTTTTATTTTTAATTTCTGCAAATTAATACTATTCACAATTTCTCTCTCTCTCTCTCTCTCTCTCCATCATCAAATTTTTGAAAGTTAATTCAAGAATAACGGATAATACCTTCATCAGTTTGACTGTTCTGTGCTTAAGTGCAGAAAAATACAACACTGCTGTGATGTGGTGAAAATGTAAAGTTGAACTTATTGAACAGCTGCTTAATTTACTCCGTTTCTTTTTTCCATCTTCCAAGTATTTCCGACTAGTAAACTGTAATATTTTTAATAATAATAAAATACCACAGTTAATGATATAAAATGTCATTTTTGGCCAAAACTTTAAGACTGGCAGTGTGCCAACCAAGGCTTATAAAGAATCTTACATGTAAGTGTTAAATTTAATACAAAAACATTGCATATAACGTGTTCTTTTTAACCAAGATTCTATGAGGGCTCTAAGTATTACGCCACAGCTCTGTCAACAAACAAAATTGGTCCCACAGGACGTCACGCCTATTAAACAAGTTAACAAGGCGGAAGAAGAAAAATGTCAACAAATCTTTCAAAAAATTTCTCAGCAACTGGCAAGAAAGGAAGAAGGCCGCATGTTTGCCGTTGTTCACTTGTGCGGCAAACAGTTTAAAATAACCACTGGTGATATTATATTGGTGGAAGGCTATTGGCCACCTAATATAGGTGATGAAATACGTCTGGAAAAGGTGTTGTTGGCAGGTGCAAAAGATTTCACCTTGATTGGAACTCCGCTACTGGAACCGGGTATGGTTGATGTCAAGGCCACTATTATTGAAAAAACTTTAACTCATACAAAAACCATATTCAAAAAGAAGCGCAGAAAGCAGTTTATGCGTACCAATTTCCAAAGATCACCTAATACCATGATACGCATAAATTCTATTGAAGTGAAACGTAAAGTGGATGAAAGCAGTCCAAATTTTAATGAAAAACGTATCTTTTAAAAATAAATATATTTTCTAAACCATAATTCTATTGTTTAATAAATTTGTGTCTTTTTTTATATATTGACCAATTGCTTATGTTATGAGTTTTGTTCCATTTCTGGTTTAGCTTTTTATAAGACCTAACATCCTTTATAAATAAAACTAAATTTTATTGTTACAGCCGACGTTGCGTCGATTTTTTTCCGACTTTCTAGGGTTTAAGATTTTAAGCCAGAACAATTTATTTAAAACAATAAAATATTGCATGTATAATAAAAATTTAGCAGCAAACTTGTACACCTTTCACATAACACTTTGGATGCGACATTAATTAAGACTTTGTTTTAATTATAAAAAATATTAAGCCTTATAAGCTAAATCTGAAATGGAACAAAACAATTCATTTGATTTTCTTTTATTAAACGCAAAAATAATAAGTAGTATGCTTATACTACCCAACCACCAACTGCAGCCAAGAAATTTGGTAAAAATAAATTCAAAACATGAAACAAATGCTAATCAGGTTTTAAATGTATTTGTTAACGCAATTTATGAAAAGGTTCTCTCAATTTGGTGGCAAATCATCTGCAGATAAGATCAACTAGGAATGAATTTTCCCTCGATGGTCTTCTAACTTCTAGTTTACGAAATGTAAGAACTGGTTACATTGTACTCTTTTTCCATGAACATCATAACGTGCATTTTATCGAAAACTATAAGCACATTGGAAACAGCTAAAACCTATAACCGTATGCTCCTTTTTTCATACGTTTATTTAAACTTAAATGTTACATATCCATGTAGGATAAGAAACCTGGAATTTTTTCACGTCTGCGAAAATACTTTTTTAATTTTATTAAAAAACTCCTTATCTGAAAGGGTTTATTAGCAAATAAAATTGAAATTTTTTCAATAATGTATTGTAAGTTTATGTATGTTAATAATCAACTAATTATTCTAATCTGCTTATTAGTCCTCAAAACTGTAAACATTTTTGGCAATATTTTCTATTTTTAGGATTTTTATATATACTTTGTGGAGTGAACACAAATAAGCAGATCTTTTTATAAACGTGGGTATGAAACAAAAACTTGGAGATCCGTTTTTTAAGTCCTACCGAATATTATTCAATTCCCTTCTATCCTAAGAAAATTTGTTCAGTAAGAGAAATACGGAAGTGTGGCATCGATTTAGAATGTTTATTTTGGTACTTTGCAAAAACAGAGTGGCATCACTATTTACTTTGAAATTGAAATGTCAACAAAAGCAAAAAACCCGGACTTATTTTTTTTCTTAATAGATTTGTTTTTGCTTGTGTGAATAATATGCGCCGGTGCTTAATACATTTCTTGCGCTGTTAAATAATTTTTAGTGTATTCCTTATGAATGTTCTGGAAGGGCAAGAACTATAAGTTAAAAGTAAAAACTTTTGGTGCGTATGACGCGAGTGTGTGTATAGAATACCTAAAATGGTAGCCAGTTTTTTCATTTTTTGTTTGTAAAAAAAAAATTGGTTTTAAAATAGATTTTATTGAAATGGCCTCTAAATAATGAATGATTTTGTTTATGATTTACCTCCAACGATTGTCCAAGATACAATAAAAAAGTGTGATAAAAAAGATTTGCAAGGGTATTTGGAGTTAGAAGTGAGTCTTATAAATTTCATTACAACCAAAAATATAGACGTTAAGCATAATTTATGCAGTGGAAAAAAACCAGAAAATACAAAGGTTATAAAACAAACTAAACAATATACGTATGACACATTAAAAAATGTGATAATTAATAACAAATATAAAAATAGTGCACATGCTTGTGAACAATTTAAAAAAGATTTAAACGAAAATAATGAGCAGCACGGCGAAGTGCATAGTGAAAAAGAAATTTTTAATCGAATAAGTTTATTAAACAGTATACATGTAAAAATAATTTGGTGTGGGGAACGAGCGGAAGAGGCAGCTAGTATATCTATCAGCTGTAAAACACAACAACCAAAACAGCAAACAGAACATTTTCAATCGAAAAAGAAAAGAAAATATAAAGTTTTTAAAAGGCACCAACAAAATCACGAGCAAAAATATAAACATCAACAACAAACCAAACGACAATATTTATCATTGTCTGCCAACAATAAGTTACGGTACCATATTTATACGAATGGCGCGCTATTCTTAGAATACTTGCGTTCTTGTAAACCTATTACAATTATTGTTACTGGTGATAGTGGCAGTTGTTCAACAAGAACACAGCCCCTGGGACAAGCACAGTTCAATTTGCCGTCAGTATTAATAAAGAAATTCAACCATAACATTATCAAAGGTCATAACTTTAATTACAAAACAAAAGTGTACGCTCTTTATAATAAAGTTAAAGAATCGTTAGAAAAAACTGGTGAAATACAACTACGTTTTAAAATGTTATTTGCACCTACCGCAGCCGCATCTGCTTCGGCAGTAGCAGCAACTAAACATACAAACGTTATAATACATGACAAACAACATATTCATGGTAACCATTATCATCAGCAACATCACAATCGTCATCACCGTATGGGAGGCAAGACAGCTATGTTGTCGGAAGATATTCAAGGTACTTATATACATACAAATATATTTCCATTGATTTTTATAGTTACATGAATTTGCCTCTAGCTGCATATGTACATACGTATGTATATAATTACTACATATTACAAAAATTTAAATACATATTTCAATTAAAAATATTATACATATGTACATGCAAACCATTTGTATGTGCATATGCAATTGTTTATTGTTTCATTTTTCTACTTGTTTTTTTGCCGGTTAGACCTTTTACAAATGAATTATGCAATATTGTGTTATAACTACTTACACATATATAGGTATATATGCATACGCAAGTGTGTATGTACTTTTCCTATAAGGATGTATTTGTTTTCTTTTTACTTGGTTCTTTTCACTTCTCACTTTTAGCTTTTTCTTTATTTTTGTTTTGTTTTCAACACATGCTTCCATAGAGCAATATTCATTTAAAAGTAAATAGAAATTTACATACATACATTTGTATAGTACAATTATATACCTACATACTTACGAATGTGTTTTTTTGCTATAATTGATTGCTTTTTACTTGATTCTTTTTTATTTTTGTCGGTTTCTTTTAACACACGTTTCTAAAGAACAACATGCATTTAAAAGTACATAGTATATGTATTCATACATATGTATATACAGTGCTGTTCCTACGCTAAGCAACTCACACTGTATTTTAGAAAAATGTTACTTTTCTCTCAAATAAGAAGACCTTACGAACTCATTTTAATATATATTTATCACTTATATGATAATAAAACAGTTTATAAAAAAATAACAACAAAAACCTTTTTGGATATTTCAATAACAAACAAAAACAAAACTAACTCTATGAGAGGCTGTGCCTATGCTAAGCAACAAATTTTCTTATTCTCTTTCCCTTAAATATAACGGTTCTTTTGCGATGCATTTGAGTTCATTAATTGCAAATTACTTAAATCAATGCAGTTTAGTCCTACTAAGACTTTCTTCGTCTTTAAACTATAAATTTTCAACATGAAGCGCGTTCAATACGATAATAGCTTCAAATCTTCCGTTATATCATTGTGGAAGGCAGGGCAAAGTCAAATTGATATAGCTAATAATTTAAAAATTAACAAATCAATGGTTTCACGGTGGATTCAAAATTATAAAACGATAGGCACTGTCGTAAAACCCAATACAGGCGCACCTCCACGTAAAATTTCCCACCGTGACGACAGACAAATTAAAATATTAATAAAAAAAAAACCATTTATAACTTCAAAAGAGGTAATGAAATCACTTAATTTGAATGTGGATTCCAGCACAGTCAGAAAACATATCATCAAGCTGGGCTTAAAAAGTTATAGGGCTGTCAAAAAACCAATGCTGACAAAAAAACACATGAAAAAACGGTAAGTGAATTTTAATTTACTTTAACAACAAATTCTATAGGACTTTTGTAATTTTTAGTCTTGAATTTGCAAAGCAACACATTAATTGGACTATCACAAAGTGGAACAGTGTGCTCTTTAGCGATGAAGTCAAAGTAAACCTCTTCAATTCAGACGGCATATGCACTGTGCGGCATATGAAAGGAAATCGGCTCGATCCACGCTATTGTAAGCAAACAATGAAACATGGAGGGGGAAACATTATGGTGTGGGCATGTTTCTCTGGCAAACGCCTTGGTCCTGTGCACAAAATAAACGATAAAATGGATCGATTAGTGTATAAGGACATCTTAGAAACGAAAATGCTCCCATATGCAGAATGGAATATGCCACTTCGATGGGTGTTTCAACATGATAACGACCCGAAACACACATCGAAGTTGGTCAAGGAATGGTTTCAGACGAAAAGGATTCAAGTGCTTGATTGGCCGGCACAATCACCCGACTTGAATCCTATCGAAAATTTGTTCGCCATTGTGAAACGACGCCTCGGATCGAGTCGATTTACAAATAAAGAAAATTTGTTAAACGGTTTTCAAAATGAATGGAAAAACATCCCCAAAAGCACATTGCAAAATTTAATTGCCTCAATGTCCAAGAGATGTGCTGCAGTCATAAAAAACAAAGGGTCATATACGAAATATTAATAAGTTGCTTAGCGTAGGCACAGCCTCTCATAGAGTTAGTTTTGTTTTTGTTCGTTATTGAAATATCAAAAAAGGTTTTTGTTGTTATTTTTTTATAAACTGTTTTGTTATCATATAAGTGATAAATATATATTAAAATGAGTTCGTAAGGTCTTCTTATTTGAGAGAAAAATAACATTTTTGTAAAATACAGTGTGAGTTGCTTAGCGTAGGAACAGCACTGTATGTATGTGACATGTGCTATAATAGATTTGTTTGGTTTTTCGGCGGCTTTACCAGGAACCCTAATTAGGGCATCTGACTTGTTTTGGTACCAGAGAGATACCTATTAAAATTTTGCTTACAAGCTACACAATGTTGGGAAGTCTCATACATAGGCTGAAGAATGAAAAATTCGTAAAATCGCATCAAATTGTACTACCTACATACATATGTATATCGGTATCAAAAATACATGAAAAAGTGGCATCAGTGCCAGTCTACGAACAGTTCACCGTATTTTAAAGTCGTTCCCATACATAGTCGCCGTAAAGTGCAAAAACACCACTTAATAAAAAACCCAAATCACAGCATCTACAGTTTGCCAAAAATACAATAACATTTTTTTATTTTTTTTTGACCAGTACGCAGGGGATTACCCCTACATATGCAGTGCATTGTAATAGAACTAGGAAAATAGGTTGTGAGGAGGAAGAAAGAGGGAAAATAGGGAACATAGTCCGACAAATCATTTAAAGTTGTATTTTTCGATGGAAAAAAGTTTAATATTGGACCTTGGACGTACCAAATTTTGTATTGAACATTATTTTTCATATGCATTGTAGAGATATATTGTATTTATACTAGATAGTTGGAATCACCGGTCGACAATGAAAAAGAGACAACCTAGAGGTTAGGTATATAGATCCCTTTTGAGCCATCCCTTATCAGCGTTTTTTGGAAAATAATAAAATTCCACATGCTGATACAAAGAGCCTACATGCCGTATATCAAGGAACCTGTGACCACATATTAACTCTAAGAGAACTTGAGAGCTATTAAAACTGTCTAGATCTCACCTGAGAGTCACTGTAGCAGTCATCACTGGCCATTGCCTGTTTTGTAAACATGCCAGGAGACTAGGACTACCCTAAAACGTCTTCTGCAGAAGTTGCCAAGACGGGGAAGAGGAGGAGACGATCCTTCATAACCTCAGAACATGCCCGCCATTGGAGCATCACCATCTAAGATAACTAGGCGAGCGGAACTTTAACCGGCTATCATGTCTGTACCCAGTCAATCTGCCCGCGCTAGCCTCTTTCATAATGGTTATGAAATGACGACGCCTAATACAGCAGCAAGTAACGCCATACTACCACCTTTCCTTTCCATTCTCTCCCATCCATCTCCTCCACTCACACTATATTCCTCCAGCTTCTATTCTTCACTTCAAATCCCACTTTTCAGGCAATCAGAAAGGGAACCACTTCAGGACCCAAGTGAGCTGGAGAACCTAGGTTATTTTGGGGTATCCAGCGGCCTGCCTACCTAAAATTACTACATTTAATTGTTAATAAACTGTATTGCATAAACTTTTTTAAGAAATGTGTTAATGTGGTTGGTAACTAACGTATGCGTTAAAACTCAAGTAATTTTTTTTTTTTTTTTTTTGCATATGTCCCTAGATATTTATTTTTTTTTTTTTTGTAATCAACAAATATAAAAATTACTTGCGGGTCGTAAAGCAGCGCTGGGCTGAAGAACAGCTCTCGCGTCATCGTAATTATTTTTTATTTATTGTTCGGCCTTCGAGAGTTTTGCGTCTCACTCGCACTGATTAAGGGCACTTCAGACTATCACACCTTGTATTAGGACTTGTCAAAAAATCAAATAATACGTGCAAGTGTGATAGTGTGAATGTAAAGCGTTATGAAAATGAGAAATAATACGGTAAAAGATTTGACATCCCATAACACTTCACCATTTTTAGAAATTTTTTTAAACAATAAGATTTTTCATTGGATCAGGGATGCATTTTTTGCAAAAGCAAATAATAAAAATATTAAAACCAGACGTTAACTAAATTGGCTTTTTATTTTCAAGTCATATTCCTTCTTTTACTTTAGGTGTGATAGTCTGAAAACAAAATGTAATGGTACGTTAGATTTTTTGACAGTCGCAACAAATATCTTTCGATTTTTGTCCAACAAAATCCAATCAAAATCTTAAGACTTGTATGGTAGTCTGAAACGCCCTTTAACAGTTTGATTCAACTTACTGTATTGGATTACAGTTTTTTAGAGGTATTTCAATGTTAACCACGCTGCAACTTCCTATGTGAAGGCATATATTAGTCGCAGCGACGCTATAAACGTACTGTTAATACCATCTTGGGCATATGATCTCCGTCAGCCCGCCCTTGCTGTGCAACCTATACTTTGCAACTGTATAGTTAAATAGAAGTATATAGAAGAAATAAAAATTATTACATGCGTGTTCTAAGATACGCAAATCGCATAAATTTAGCATTTTCGATTTGAAAACGCCAAATATGAGTTCTGACAGACGTACAACGCAAGAAGTATGGTTTTGAAATTTGAAATCGCCAAATAGGTGTTCTGGTAAACGAATATCGCATAAAATTGGCGAGTTCAACTCGAATGTGTAAGTGTATTGAAGTAAACAAATTTTATTTCACAATTAAAATTTAATGTTTTCCATTAATTTCAATAAATACTTATAAGAATTTTATAAATTTTTAATTAAAAACATCAAATTCAAAAATAAGCATGAACAACAACCTGCAGTGTTGTCTTGCTGTTGTCAAAATAGAGGTTCGCATTTAAAGCAAGTATTGTATATTTGACACATTAAACTAGGTTGTCTGCTGGCTACAATATATTTAATGCTTTAATTATGAAATATACAAAAATATGCACAATACTCGTAAATTAAGTTTTGCAGAATTTATACCAACTTCAAAAAACATATATTTGTCTGGAATTCCTAGCTCCAATGATAACTTATCTGTACTATGCGCTAATAATGTTAATTATCAGACTTAAATAATTATTTGTATAACCAACCCCAGTTATAAAGTCATTTGAAAACACCGGAAATGTCTCTAGCTGTCTTGTACATAAGTATTAAATGTACTTTAAACACAATCTAAATCGTGCTCAGTATCTATTAAGAAATTGTTTCAAAGGCTTGAACCGAGATTCTTAAACATATGTACATAAAAATTCTATTAAACTAAACACAATATAAGAAGACTATAAAATTTATCAGTAAAATCTAAATTGTACTTTGTCAAATACGAAAACAAAGTATTTACTTCTAAATTCTGAACAACTGCGTCTCGTTAGGTTGCCTAATAAGCTGAGATAATGTCAAAAAATTATTAATATTTTTTGTATATGTGTATGTATATAAGTATATATGTATATAAAACTAAAAACTTAGCCGGGAAAAAATCGTATATACAACACACGATGATTTATAGATTGGAAATTGTGATCAACGACTTGTATATGAATGAAATAAGTACGCAAAGGAAATTATTTTCTATATTTAGGGGTCCAAATCAGCTTAACGCAACTGTTTTGGTGTATGCTTTGAACAGAGCAGACGTAATTTTAAAATATATTTTTTGTAGCGGGTAAGTATAATTTGGACACATAATCTAAACCTCTAGCAGTAAGTAAACTGCCATAAAATATTTGCAATAAAGTAATAGTGAATTTTAATTGTCTCATTTTATTTAGAGCACAAAAACTTGATATTCATTTTTCTTTTGTTTTTTTCTTGCCTTTATAGGTGACATCCCTAAACGTATAACTTCACAGACAAAATCTGAAGAGATTGTGGAAGCCATGAAGAAACTAGATGCAAAGTTAGTAGCCTATTTGGCTGGTGAAACTGATTTGACTTCAAAACTTACCTACTGTGAAGAAGAAAACGTAACCAATTTGAATTTGGAAAATAAAAATATTTCCAGTAATTTAAAGGATTTGTTGCCTGCTACAAAATTCAACATATTTAAAACAATAACGGGTATTCAATTGGAAATGGAAGCATTGACTTTACAGTCCGAAGGTACTCAATTCATAAATCTGATTGAAAACGAAATTGAACCCATTTTCACCGTGGAGTGTCAATTATCAAATGAGCTGATTAAACTGGTACCGCGCCATGATATGTTTCATTTAATGCAATTCGAATCGGAGAAGTTCCACAGTTTAACTCAATGTTCACGTTTCGCTCAGAAAGCTCAACGTGGTGTGAAGCTGGACATTAATGCTGATTGGAGTGATGAAAATGCTAACGAAACTGTACCAGATTTTGGACGCGTATATTTTACTGTATGGTGGCGTGAGCCGGGAACTTGTCTTAACGAAATGTTAGGCATGGGCGTTTTAGATTTAAATGATCTTTATAATGACTCACTGCTGGAACAGTGTAAGCGCATTGAAATACAAAGACGTGGCAAACATTTAGCCTGTCTGTATTTCAAAGTTACGCTACAACGTGATGCTTTTAACTCATCTGCCAAAAAGAAACGTGAAATGTTTTTTTCGAAGCAAAATTCAACGGATAGTGATAATGAGAAAATCCCCACAACTGATAAGAATAAAACCAACAACATGGGTCAGCAACAGACACAACAATGTGGTGGTATGCCAGCTAATGCTGGCGGTAACACCAGTATCAGCGGCACGGATAGAGGTGAATATTATGCTGACAATTTCTTGTATCTAAAACATACCAAAATACAATGACTAAGATTCAAACTAAAAGCTACTACTACTACTCATATCGTAAATATCGGTTTTCTTAAAACTTCAAATATTGAATACTTTACAAGTCCTCAAAAGGATATTATAAAGGACTTTTTAACACTTTTCAAAATGTTTTATTATTTTATATTAACTATTTGCATAAACATTTGGATTCTAATAAAAATTGTTTGTATTATATCAAATGACACAACCAACAAAACAAAAGGCAATTATTTTTTTATTTCCTTCTTCATACATTTTTTTATTTTAATTTCATAATTCTGAAACAAAAAAAAAAACCCATAATCTCTTTCACAAATATACATTATCATAATTTCAACATTTAAAATATAATTTTCTTCAAAGAACATAGAAAATATCTCTAAATTTTCTAGTTCTCTCCAAATACAAATTCGATCGGACTATGGCATTAATTTTTTTTTTAAGTAAGAAGACAAAGCTTGTTTAAAAAGCACACAACAGAATTGGAAATTACTTTAATGCTCGCAAACATTTAAACACGCAACGAAGCACATTTTTAGTTCACATTCAAAGTTTCAAGAAATCCTAATTCGAAATTATCAAGAAGTGTATTTGAAATTCGAAGTATAGTTCAGACATTTTAAATTAGTAATTTAATATTTTAACCGAAATAACAATTTATTTTCTTTTACCCTGAATATTGTACTATTTACAATTTAAATCGAACTCGAAATAATATTTTTACTTTGCCTATGCCGATACAAAATTTTTTAGTTTCGAAAATTATTATTTCACAAGGTTTAATGGAAAATTATAACCCACAACAAATTTAGCAAGTCCGTTTTCTAAAGCCGAAATTTGAGGCGAGCAACACATACATATGTATATAAATATGCGTTCATTAACGTTAAACTTGAATCTTTTGGAATGTGACTACAACAGTTAAATGCATCAGCAGGTCGGTGTCAAATGCAGTTCGTTGATGATGCGCATTTAAGTTACATATGCGATTCATTTAGTTGCTTTGTTGCATGCACTTGAAACAATGCATTCATGCAAATATAAAAAAGTGCAATCATACTACATCCGCTTTTTATATGACCCTTTTTCAAATTTCGAAAAAAGATTTTTTATATGAAAACTCGAGTATAATTTTGAATTCGAATAAATAAATTATGCACTAGAAAGAGGTTTCACCAGTTTTCATCGAAGTAAACGAATATTATTCTGGATTTTAAATTTAATTTAATTTTTTTTTTTTTTTTTTTGTTTGTCTTAAGAAAAAAATTTAGAAACCTTGTAATTATTAAACTTTTTAATTTTTAGTACTAAAAATTATCAAAACACTTTGAATTTCAAAGTTTTTTCATTAATATTAACAACAATTATTTTAATATATCAAATAACCTAGAAAACTCAAATTAAATTTACTCAAATTAAATTTATTGGTTTTGAACTTTGATAGCGATGAATATGAAAATTTTATAAGATATTAAACAAATTGTTATCGATTTTTATTGAAAACTCATAAAATACATCAACATTTCTGAAAATACAGTTTTCGGCTCATGTTCGAAAATTCGAAGTTAATTTCGAAAAATGCTTAAAATGCCAAAAAGTTGTTTTTCGAATTAGGTTAGGTTGATGTCATGAAACTGCCGGCCTGTACAACTTAACCCGATTTTGAAAAAAAAAACTTTTTGACTTTTTAAGCATTTTTCAAGTTTAACTTAAAATTTTCGAACATGAGCTAAAAACTGTACTTTCAGAAATTTTCCTGCATTTTATGAGTTTTGAATAAGAATCGATAACAATTTGTTTAATATCACATGAATGTTCATATTGATGGCTATCAAAGTTCAAAAACAATTTTGAATTAAAAAATATTCAAAATAACTCGAATTGAATTTTCTAGGTTATTTGATTTATTAAAACAATGTTCGTTAATATACAAAAACAAATATATATTAATTAATAAAGCAATTTTGAAGTTCGAAAAGTGTTTTGATAGTTTTTAACACTAAACAATTAAAAAATTTAATAATTAAGTTTTTTAAAAATTTTTTCTTAAAACAAATAATGAAAATTAAATTTAAAATCCAGAACAAAACTTATTTACTTGCGTAAATACTGGTGGAACCTCTTTCTAATGCATAACTTATTTATTCGAATTCAAAATTAGATTTGTATTAACTAAAGCCAAAAATTAAATGAATATTATTGATTAATATTTATTTTGTGGTCTTTTTTTCATACTCCAACTAAAATTTGCTTGGAAAACTACCGAACTTATGTATAATCAAAATACTTATGCTAAGTGTTTTGTGTGTAAATTCCCATAAGGGAAAGATAGCAGCTAGTTAGTTAGCACAAGGTTTTTTATTATACATTAGGCAGTACATATTTAAATTCCAGCTAAATAAAATCGCTCGTATTAATTGACGTAATTGAATTTGACTAAAAAATACTAAACAAAAATATAAAAATTACATTTTGCATTACCGGCACGAGTAAAACGACAAAGTACTTGCGTTATCATATAAACAGATATTCACATTTGAGTTCTTTATTTGTGTGCTTAAATGTGAATAATTGCTTTAGTTTTATTTTAATTAATCACTTTGTTGAAGACAATTTTAAATTTATTGCCTCTCTGAGCAAAGTTTTATATTCTCAAAAAAAAAGTTTATAGGTTTTTAAAATTCATTATGTATTAGTTTAAAAATCGCTGCCTCTTAATATTTGAGAGTATTCATGGCACACATATTTAAGCATTTTTATTCGTTTATGTAAAAGCTGTGTGAAATTTATTATTTATTAAATTTCCTTCCCTTTTCAATTCAAGTACAAAAATGTAAATATGAAATTTGAACATACTGTTTTCATAAAAGTACAACAATATTTGGTGCTAAAATATTTTTGTTATTGATAACGAATGTTTATACATTTTTTAATAATTGCTGAATTAGCAAGCAAGCAAGCAAACTTATGAATATTATATTTTGTTTTTGGTCGGAAATAAATTACAGTAAACAACAACAACCATTACCAAGAAATTTAAGAAAAAATTATTATTTTTTTCTGTAAATTTCTAGATGCAACGGATTTTGTACAGAACATTCCGTCAAATGCTTATGAAGCTTTATTAGCTTTATGTTTAAAGTAAACATTCACATGAAAAATGTAACACAAATTGAGAAAGAAATACGCTTTATTTTGGCAGGCAATTTTTAAATTCGAAATTAAAGCATTCTACTCAGTACTGTTGCCAACCTTTTTTTTTTTTTATTTCAAACTCACTATAAAAACTATAAACCAAAGTGTAAAGATATCGATGATTTTTGTTTACCGCTCAAAATTTTGAAAAAATGCTAGACCACATGTTTATTGTAAATTTAGATTTGATAAGCAATTTTTTTGTGTATGATGAAATTAACTGTAGAAAATCGAATATACAGGGGTTTTTTACTGGCGAAGGGGAAAATGCGTTACGCACTGACCAGAGGGTCCGTACCCTCCGCTTTGTGTCGGACTGATCACAACAGTGAACTTACCGACTAAAAACCCCAACCAAAAAGGTTGCCAACCTTTTTTTTTTTATTTCAAACTCACTATAAAAACTATCAACCAAAGTGTAAAGATATCGATGATTTTTGTTTACCGCGCAAAATTTTTTCTTGGAGGGAGATTTGAAAAAATGCTAGAGTACATCGCTCCTTTATTGCAACATAGTCATATCTCAGAAAAGTTCGTTTCGAGAAAAACGCATTTAAAATGTTTAGTTTTCATACAAGTCTTAGCAAATTTTTTTTAGAAAATATCTCCTAAAGGAAACAGTTTAAAAGCAATTTAAATAAATTTTTGGCAATATAAATGATAGTAATTTTAACAATTCTGCATTGTTAACTCGAAAAGCTCATTTTTGGAGATATGACTATGTTGCAATAAAGGAGCGACATGTTTATGTAAATTTAGATTTGATAAACGATTCTTTTGCGTGTGATAAAATTAACTGTAGAAATACGAATATACAGGGGTTTTTTCTGGCGAGGGGGAAAATGCGTTACGCACTGCGCCTCCGCTTTGTGCCGGACTGATCACAACAGTGAACTTGCCGACTTCTTCCGGGGATAAAAATTTCCACCCCGGGACCGCCTTAACATTGCTTCGGGGTGGATTCGCAATGGCTTAATCAACCCCCCTCTACATTATCCTTCGACTGGGATCCTGATCAACCCTCCTCTTTACATTGTCCTTCGACTGGGGTCCTGATAATGATTTTATCCTGATTATGATTTTGTTCTGCAGCCTCCAGATCTGGCTTTTTCGTTCGCAGAATCGCGATAGCGTTGAACTCGCTCTCTATCATGATGTACAGGACATCCTGACAGCATTTGAGTCAGGTAATAGTTTACATCCCCATGCCGTCTGTTCAACCATTACTCGATATTGGAAATAACACGTTCAGTCCATCTGCCCCTAGTGTCAGTGCTCCATCCGGACTGCCAACTATGTAACATTTCCTGTCGTATTTGCTGCATACTTCCAATATCTGCATGGCCATTCTGTCTTGATATCCATGCCCTTCTTCGTGCTAAAATCTGTAAATTTATTGGGATCATACCTGCTATTACTGTAACCGCGCCCGCCGATACCGTACGGTATGCAGATGTGGCCCGTAAAGCAGCTACCCTTTGCACTGCTAAAGGTTTTCTTAGAGTTGCACGTTTTTAAATCATAATAGTTAATTCGATATCATCGTATGCGGTGATTAGACCCCAGATTTGAACTTTAATCAGAAAATAATTACAACATGTAATACAACCAAAAACTATTGAATAAGCAAAGTTCTAGTACTTAATACGTATACATACATAAAAATATTGTTTAAGCTTTTATATTATTACGATACAATTTATTCGATATCGTGTGCCATGATGCCAAAATGAAAAATTTCCTTTAACCTTGTTCGATATCGTATGCGGTGATTTGGCCTCAGCTGTAAAATGGGTTGCCAAATAAAGCCGTGCTGCCAACACAAAGTTGTGAACCTCAAAAAACTCCACGCCTCCAATAAACTATTTGATTACCCTAAACCGGTATACCCCGAAAAACCTACATCAAGAATACAAGATGCATTTGTTTAATGACCAAATCATAATATTTAGCAAACAGAGAGAAGTAAGTAGGAGCTCAACTAGGCACTGGCTCATATATAAGTTTGAGATTTGAAAAAAGATAACAAATTTGCCAACCTGAACTTTCAAGCTATTTTCACCTGTGAAATATTGTTGGTGACATGATATTCCCTAAATATTACATAACTTCCTTAATGCGACAAAGGCAGAAAAATTATATATTTTTGTTCTAATACTGCTGAATTATGTTTTTTGTCCTTTTTCAAGTTTTGTACGGTGTGCTAGAGCTGTTTTGCAGGTTGCTATAATTCTTTACTCCTTAACATATGCTTTAGAAAGTAATTTATAGAAATATAGTTAAATATGTAGTTTGCGTCCGTTATTTTAAAGAAAAACCTAACCTCAAATTTTATTGCTAAAATTTAATAAGAAAGCATAATTTCCTTAAGCTAATGTCTTACAGGTTTAATTATATATTTTCAACCTGTTTAAATCTGTCCTATAGAAATTAACCCATTAAAAGACGGAATTATATATGCAAAAAAGTTTATATATCATAAAGACGAAAATCAAGTTGTGTTAGCGCACAGATTTTCTTTTGGCAAATTCGTTTCTTTGACCGGTCATGTCTTTATGCATCTTTATTGTTATAATTACAAATAAGTATTGTTATAATTACAAATAATTCTGGCGAAAGCCAGGTTCGAATTTGAGCCAGACGAATAATACCATCATATAATAAGTACTAGAAATCAGATAACATTTTTCAAAAAGTAATAGAAATTCGTAAATTAAAATTAATTATTTTTTTTGAATAGGGACATTTATGTGATATTTGCACAACACAAACAATCGACTAGTCTTTAATATTTGTATAGACTTCACACGAAAAATTGCCTGCATTTCTTGACAAATCGTTTGCTTGTAATGTGGAAACGTCATATTAAATTTTACCTATAAGTAAATAAATATTTTATAGGTTTGTTTGTAATTATTACGACTAACAATAAATTGGTTATCTTAATAAAAAAAAAAACGCTATTTAAATAACACAAAACTGAAATAAATTTTGGGCAGCCGGACTTGCGATATACCACTAGGTGCTTCGTCACAATATTAAACTACATTGCTAAAAGCGCACAATTATTTTACTACCTTCTAGTTTGCCAATTAATTTTTAAAAGCAGTAATCATTTAATTATGTTTGCTTTTTATGACCATTTACTATAAATCTTTATTGTTTAATTCTATATTATTCTTAACTTTTCTAAAAAAAATTTATGTTTTTAGTTGCTTTCTTTTGTTTACATTTATTTGTTTAACATACTATGTTTTGCATCTTACTAAACTTAATTGCAAGAAAATCAAAAATTTGTAAATACTCATTAAAAGACCTGCTATTTTACCCTCTTTTTTATGTTCCCATTTACTGCAATTTGGGTAAACGAACTGCATTCAGTAAAATGCAGTAAAACACAGTAAAAATTTGTAAAATATTTTGGCTAAAAAAAACAATTGTATCAAGATAATTTAACTATTTATCATTATCTTCAATTACCTTTTAAAGACAATGAGCATTTTAACAATTTATACAAGCTTCGCCTATTCCATGCAGCATGTAGTTCGATTATGCTGCTCAATCTGGGGTTTTAAAAAATATGATGTAGTTGAAAAATTATTCAGATTTTTTATTAAAAAAATGGGAACAAATCTAATTTACCAACGCAGCAGGTGATAGAAAATTGAAAAATAGTAATAAAATATTAAAGGACAATATTGGCGGAAACTCCTAGTTTCCGAGTATTTGGAGCTGCGTTGGTAAACTAGATTTAAGCCAAAAAATGTTTCACTTACCTGAAACAACACCGAACTACATGATTTACATAGAAATGGGTATTCACTCCCTATTTGTTTCAACACTAAAACTACATTTTCTGTATATAAATAAAGTATTGAGTATGGAACCTAATAGCCTGCCAAAAATATTGGCGAAAGACGTAATAAACTTACAAATATATTGGGCGAATGAATGGACTGAGCTCTGTCAACAATTACAATATAACTCCACTTCCGATCAACCTTTATCGCTTCAGTGGAAACAAATGTAAAAAAATTCAATATTTCATGATCTATAGCCCAGCCTAAATTACAATGTGTCGCACTTATACAATAGTTTTTTGTCACTCGCTGCTAGACATTTAATAAAAGCAAGACGTGGTTTACGAGTACTTGAAATAAATGCAAATTGCTTTCGAAATGACTCTGTGGGCATTTGTACTGTATGTAATTTAGATGCAACTGAAAATACTTTCCACTTCATTGACGTCTGTCCATTGTATAAACAATATAGATTAAAATACTTTCGAAAAGCACAACTCAGCTCCTCTCAAGTCAATTTACTATTAAACGGTAAAATTTTTCCATCTCTACACGATTACCTACAATTATTATTAAAATATACAAAACTAATTATCAATGAATTCAATTAAAATCATAAAAAATTTATATAACAATAATACACTATAAGAAAAAAAAACAAGTACTATTAACTTTAGATTACGGTTGCTAATCTGGTTTACAAAATTTGTTGCAAACCATATATAGATATTATAATATATATAATAATGAATATATATGTAACATAAATTGTAACATATATCAATATATATCTAATAATATTTGGAACTAAATACATACAGATGTAATCAATACAGAAACAAATTCTATATTTTCTTATGTGTGAATTCAAACGACACAACATTTCACTCTTGGAGAAATAATTTAGATCTTAAATTACATACAATTGAGCCAACAAGAATTACATTATGTCAACATAAAAACGAACTATATGTTTCAACGTAATATAAATTATATAGCTTTTAAATTACGTATATAATAGCAAACTTGATATTTTATTAATACTAAACTTTTTTGTCTAGCTTCTGCGAAAAATAACAATGTGGACTTGCAGGCTATAAATTTTGAAAATGAAACCACGAAGATCCGTTTACTTAAAGGCTTTATAAGCGCCAATGAAACTAGAAATTTTGAACTACCTATGCAAGCTCAAACATTTCTAATATGTCGACGTTTTTGGTTGGATGAGCCGGCTACTGCAAAAGGCGATGGATCATACAACTTTAATTACCAAGAAGTTAGAATGTTGAATAAATTATAGTTTGTAAGCAAATTTCTAATATGAAAAATTTTCTTTTCAGCAATTTTCCATCATCAATGATGAAAAGTTTTTGCAACGTGTGGACAAACAATTTTTACATTTAGAATTGTGGCAACGTATGAGCAGTGACGATGGCAATGGCAATGTCAAGGAGATTGCTAAACCTTTGGGTGTGGTACGCATGCCTTTACATCAATTTTTTATAGCCTACCGAGATGTGGCCATAACAAATCATTTGTGCAAAGGAAAGGTATTTATAAAACAAATATTTAATTACAACAAGAACTAAATAACTAGGTGTTATTCAGTTACCTGTCATATCAATAGATGCTTGGTCTCCGGTTATGAATTGTCAAACGGGCTTAAATGTGGGCGAAATTAAATGTTTGCTGGCTGTGGGCAGTGATGAACAAATTAAAAACCTTAAAGCAACAAGGGGACTTGAAATTTCTTCAACTTCACCTTTAAGTTCAGAAGAAGATATGGATTTTATTAACAATTTGCAACCTTTGCAAATTCCAACAACATCCAAAACTCATAGCAGCAACAGACAGATTACGCCCAATGATTCACCAAAATTGCAGAAAACTTCAGAACTGTTGGATATGTTGCAAAAAGTGCTTATGGCATCTAGCACATCTACAGTAGACGTTTGTCCCACCAAGCGCATGACAACTTCATCTTTAGGTGGCTCAACTGAAACAAAATACTCCACTGAAGCTTCCTCCTCACTTCCCTTGAAGCCCTCGAATTTAAAACTTTTTAAATTTTCCTTAGAAATACAAAAAGCTTTTGGTCTACCATTAAATCCAGCCGCAAAAGTCAAAAAAGGCTATTCGAAACGCAACACCTCTAAACGTTTTCCTCCCAATGAGGCTCCCAGTTGTTACGTAACATTCCAAGCAGATGAGGGCCAATATCCCACATACAAATCACATGAGGGCTTGGTATTTGCCACAAATATAGTGGAGAAATCAACACAGCCGCAGTGGCAGCAACGTTTTCGTTTGGCTGCATCTACAGATTATTTAAGAGTTGTAAGTACTTTTACTAGTAATCAAATTCTGTGTTCATTTTAGTTCATATTTAAAATACAATTTCATTAAGCCAAGTTTGAGGTTATTTTGGAAAAAGGTATTGAAAGATTATTATGAATATTCTCACGGAATTTATTTCTCGCGTAAAGTGCCTTTTTTCATTCAAATTAACACTTTTTGTTAATTTGATCATAGAAATTGAAGATTTGTTCCCCCTTCAGTGAAAAAATAATAAACATCATACTTAAATTTTGTTCATAATTGGAGGAAAAAGAGTGAAAAAAAACTCTCACCGAATGCTGAATAGTAATTTTTGCAGAAATGTTTTCAAAAAATAATTTCAGACACTAAATTGAAAATCAATGTGATGTTAATGGGACACGACTGAGTGATACGTCTAGAAAATTTTTATGAATATACTCAATATTTTGAGTGTATTTCATACAAATTTCCAAGACGTATCACTCATTCGTGTCCCATAAACATCACATAATAAAAAAAATCAAATTAATGTGGTATTTATGGGAGATGAATCAGTGATACGCCTAGAAAATTTTTATGAAATACTATCAAGTTTTAGACACTAAAATAAGTTGAAAAACTGGGAGGGGTTACTTTCTATAGCGATGCGAAAGCAAGCTCGATGCGAAAGGTAGATGCGATAAGAGTACAATTGTGTGCTGTTTGTGTAAACCTTTTCGCGAAACAGTTTCAAAATGAAGTAACACTTGTATCACAAAATTAACAATAGCGAAGAATGATAAAATAAAATGTACGAAAGGAAAAATTAAATACGAAAACGCAATACAGGGTACCAATTCTTCGATTTTTTTTCGCATTGCTATAGAGAGTAACCCCCCTGATTCGTACTTAAACGTTTTTGATTCCGACTATATTTGTCATAAAATTAAGACTTTGAATGGAAGGCGTTGTATATTTTTTCGTTAAGAAGTTTAAAAGCTTAATATTTTTGAAATTAAAATAAAAACTCTGGCTGGCTCACAATGTCGTTTCGTAAACGTTCGTCTTAGTTTGTGTGGTCAAAAAACCTATTCCGATGCCGTTTATAAGCTTTATTTTTTCCTGATCTTGTATCATTTGCCTCCGATATATCTGCTAGTACAAAAAACAAGGTAGCCGCTTCGCTACAACAATACAACAATAAAAAAAACAACAGGTATTTTGTTTGTGTAAAAGGCGAATTCACACTTAAGCTGTCAAAAGTAATTGATAAAGTACATGTACAAAAATTTAAATGGCGCCGAAAAAGGTAAACAAAACTTGACAGAGGAAGTGCCGCCATATTAAACGAATTCGCCGATGCATCCACCTAATAATGAATACGCCTTGGTTTTAATTATGCCATTGACATCTGAAACAGATTAAAATTTAAAAAAAGTTATCAGGTGCGCTGTCAATTTCACCTATTATGAATTCGCTTTGATCATATGTAAATTGTTTTTTTTTTTATCTTTGCCGGATGTCAATGGAATAACTAACCAAATGTCAATGGAATAATTAAACAATTCCTTTAATTATGTATTGTAGCTTGAGAGCCAGATATGATCCATAATCCTTTCTAATCCGGCTGGCAATTTTCACCTTTCCAAGCTCAGATGATACAGACTTTAATTTTCACAAAATAGTTACAAGTTTCAAGAAATAATTGAAAGGTTTTATTTTTGCAAGAAATAAAAAATATTTTTTTTTGCAAGAAAAGTTGTCAAAATATTCCCCCATACTCCATAAGGCATTTTTCATTTATTTACTCGTTGCCAACAACAATTGCATGTTGTCGACAGCTTCTCTCAATCGCTTAGGTCTAGTAAATACTGAAGGCCTATCAAAGAATACATAATTGCTGTCGATGGCGAATGTGTAATAAAGTGTTTTTTGGTGTCGTCTTGATATGACGACGATGACGCCTCTTGGAATATGGGGGATTGTTTTACTGTTGCTTGGCAAAGCAGGGAAAACTATGTGTTTTGACAAATTTACGCAAAGGAAACGAAAGAATGTTGTGCTTATAGCACTTATACCTGGTAAAGCTGCCTCGCTAGAATCGAAAATACAAAAAGTAAGAACTTCAAAGTTAATTTGAAACATTGGAAAAATGTTATCAAGGATTACACATCACAAGCGATATCTTTTAAGGTCGTGAAGCTGACCATCTAAATTATTAACATATGTTTTTTTATTCTATTGCACACAATTTATAGCAATATTCTCTCTATTTCAGCCGCAAAAACTTTTCATTTTAAAAGTATTGAAAAAGTCATCACTTGATATGAGTCAAGGACGTAATACACCCACACCCATGGAAGATGCCATTATAGGTTTAACCGCCCTCGATTTAAGTGCATTTGAAAGAGGTTTACATATTGCTGGCACTTTTAATATAGTCGACTTTAATGGTCGCATTAATGGTCAATTAATGTTGCGTTGTCAGCCTCAAGAAGAAATCATGCCACCAGCATTTGTTGGCAATCTACAAACAGCAGCTGCTGCAACCGGCAGCGCAGCCGGCTTAACAGTTGATTCTGTAATTGATCAATTCGAACAAACCTTAGATTTGACCCATTTAAATCTCGGTCAAGCTATCAAACGCAAATACAGCGAACTAGAAGGCATATCTCAACGTTTAAGAGCCCGTCTAGGTGATATTACGGGTACCGAATTGCCAAAAGATTTTGATTTGCAGACTTTCGATAACTGGACACCCAGTGAAAATGAGGCTAACTATGAGTTCGATGAATTTGAGCAGGATCTCAACACACCGCCTATAACAGAAGAAGAGACTAATGGAGAAAACAACGACAACAACAAATATCAAGGGAAATCTGAAACAAATAATGCTGAGACAAGTGAATAGTGTTTGTGGTTACGACACGCCTTGGTTGTTTGTCATCTCTGCGCATTATTTTTAATAAGTTTGCTTTTTAGAAACTACATATATTCCTTATCCTCCTTGCATTATCAACATATAATCATAAAACCTTATTCATAGCATCTTTATTATAGAAGTCCATATAAAAAGTCAGTGTTATGACCAAAAGACTCTTGATTATTATTTTTTAATTTATATTAATTGAATGTTAAGAAGAAAAAAATCTTCCTTTAAATTTTACTTCGAAAAAAATAGTTTAGTGCTTAAGTGTGATGGATATAAGTTTTTATAGTCAACTGATATGAATTTAATTCGAAAAGTGATTTACAATCTTATAAGATTTTGTTTTAACAATGTTCTTAAAACTAATTCGATTAATTAAAACAATAATCTGCTTTTCTAATATAATATTCATTTGTTTTAGCTAAGCTTAAAACATTTTTTTACAAATCATTTTGTTTGTTATTTTATTTATTTAGGAATGTACTTAATTTGATAACAAAACAATTTTTATTATTGACATGTTTTAGTCACTAGCATTAAAAGCGAACAAGTATTAAATCGTACTACTTTTTAAATGTGCTACGTACATAAAGTCATTTAAATATATAAAACAAATTTTAAATCATGTATGCACTTAAATACTTATTCAATTCATGTTTATTTATCAACTTCAAATCAAATAAAGATGATAATAAGATTTAAATGTTTGAGAAAAATAAAGAAATTTTCAATTTGAATGTAGTTTTATTTGTGTTAAAATGTATTGCTCTCGAGAAAAAGACTCATGCCATGCTTTTGTAACATGAGCTAGCGACTTATATGAAAACTTCTTTGGTCCATAACTCTGAAACTAAGCGTTTTTCCGCCAATATTTTCGTTCAACATTTTCTTATTATTTTTCAATTTTCTATCACTTTATTTATTTATTTCATTTGGAGCTGCGTTGGTAAACTAGATTTAGGCCGCTATCACAAAGTAGAATAGAGGTGTCACGCGGCGGAAAAAAGGCAACTAAAACACCACTGTGTACTCTGTGCCGCTATCCGTTAGGTAACCTCACCAGACTATCTGTCCTGTGCTATACAAAGCAAACAGAAGAAGCAACAAATGTGTTATATTTATTTCTTTAATTTTTCGTTCCATGCTTTGGCAGCTTTACTATGTAGTGTCAGAATTACAACAAAAATATAAAACCAAAAAACATCACAGATATATAAACCTGGTAGAAACAACAAAATGTCAGAATTTTGTTTCTCTTTTGTTTAAATAAGCAATAAAGTCTGTGTTCTGTTCAGTGTTTTTAATAGGCATATTCATAAAAGTTTAAATGAATTTGAAAATAAAATTTTACTAAAATTCATTCCAAATACATTTTAATTTTTTATGAATATGCACATAAGAATTAGGTTAGGTTTAAAAGGTTGCCAGCCCAGAATTAGTTTACTTGTAAACAATCTTACGGAACGAAATGGTAAAGCTGCTTTGCTCAGAGCCATACGAAATTAGGAGAGAGTAATTACTCACTTTAGCTTTCTCTTCTAACATCTCTCTGAATATCCAATACCTGATTTTATTCAAACGTTACTTTTCATCTGTCTACTTTTGTGCATGTTGTTTCGAATTTTGAAACAATTTCAGGCTTTAAGTCGTTTTCTTGATAACAATGCAGAATTAACAGTACCCTCGTTTAAATTGTGCCAAAAATATATTCGAATGGCCTTTAAACTGCTCCTGTTAGTAGGTATTTTTAAACTTTTTTTCTAAGACGTGCATGAAAACCAAATATTTGAAATGAGATTTTCTCGAAACAGAATATTATTGAGTTAAGACGTTGTTGCAATTAGCGGCGGATATAAAATATTTTTTATTAGTAAACATTTATGCTCTACCCCTAAAAGTGTGCCTCATTTTCTATATTATCCTTTTTATTATAATAAGATTTGGAGGGATACGGAAACGACAAAAAACTCGATCAAGAATCTAAAGCCACCAGCACCAAATAAGATTTTACCACCGATTTTTTTTTTTTTGTGACAAAAACAAATTTCTTAAAGGAGTGTTGCACTCAGTTTTGTTGTATTTATTTAGATGAACATATTTTTTAATTATATTTTAGAGATGTTTATCAACTAGACAGTTTAATTTTTATTAATAAAGTTTTCAATTTCATTTATATACTCTTCGCTAAAGACCCCATACCATAGCGAACGCACCACCAATATAACAAATAACACTTCACGAAAACGTAAGCGTTTTTCTTTAAAACGTCGAAATGGCCACCACCAACTTTGCTTGTCCTCATAGTTGTGTGTACAGTTTGCTCTTAGGAGGGCATTGGCGGTGGTGTTTGGATTATGGTGATGCATACGGCCATCTTATGCAAATAAACGATATTCCTCACGTGGTGTTATAGTTTTTGGTGGTGGAGGTGTTTCAAATTCATTCAAATCTGCATCGTAATACAAGGCCGCACGGTATGGACGTAGTTCCCATGGAGCTTGATTTTCTATTGGTGTCAATTGAACTCCCAAGTCTTCCAATGTGGGAACATTGCTGAGCACCTTATCGGTTACACATTCCAATTCTAAACGTTCCATATGCAAACCACCAATAGGTTGACCTGGGCAAATCATTTCGTTTATTTTCGTCTTAAAAATGAAAGTAGGATCAAAACGCATATCGTAACGTTGATAGCCCCACCAATTTTCGTCCTTGCGCATGAGGCCATGGAACCAGTCTACCAATTCACTCAGCTTATATCGTTTAGGTCTTAAAATTCAAAAATCAATTCAATAATTTCGTTACCAAATGAAATCAAACGGGAATCTTACCCCACAGCTTGATAAACGTGACCGGCTGTGTCAGGATCCTTGGCACAATTAACAATACCCTGTGCTACATCGGAAACAAAAACAGGTTGTTTCACTGTGCGCTCACCTTTATGCCACAAGGGCATTGAACGAAATTGACGACGCCAAATGTGGGCATAGTAACGCAAGAAACGATCTTCTGAGCCATATATGTCCGAAGGACGTATAATTGTTGCTTGAGGAAATTCTTCGCGTACTGCTTGCTCTCCCCAATATTTGCTGCGTAAGAAATTGCTACCATTTTCTATGATATGACCCTCGGGGTTAGGAGAAGCATTTAAGGCGGAGACATGAATTAGACGTTCTACGCCAGACTCACGGCAAATACTACAGAAATTCAATTAACACATCAATTAAGTTTCAAAATACTAAACAGCACTTACCGTGCAATAAGTCGTGCACCTTCAACGTGAACATCATTAAAGGTGAAACATTTGGTTTCATATTCACGTCCTACCAAATTAATAACGACATTAGAATATTTGACAGCTTTTCGTATTGATTCTTCATCACGCAAATTATAGAATTGGAAAAGAACTTGTCCCAAATCACCACATACTTTTAAGCGTATGGCATCGGAATCTTCTCCTCGATATGGTAAAATCATTTGAGTTCCTGATTTTCCCAATTTATTACAAACATAACGACCTACAAAGCCGGTACAGCCAAAAACAGTGGCAACAATGCCATTAAAGCTGCTGCGTCCACCGGTACCTCGTTTCATTGCACCCAAGTTGGTGGTTTTCAGGGGACGTGGGCCATCAGTTGAATAGTTTGCCGTACGCAAACACAACACACCCAATAAACCATTGGTTTGTTGTTCTTGAAAGAGATAAATTAATACAATATTTACTACAGAAAATGTTTTCCTTTGCGTTAAGCGCATTACATAAGTCTTTGTTCCTAACGAATAAATGCAATTGTGTACCATTTACTTACTTGCCATTTGCACATTCCTCATCCAAATAAGAGAGGCCATTTTATCTGACTAAGCTGACGGTAATCCTCTTTTTAAAAAAAAATATTATTATTAATTTATTGAGCCCTCAATGAAAACTTTGGCTCTTGTAGAGTATTTGAAATGCTAACAGTCCCCGGTGAGTAGATTTAAAAAATTTCAAAAGTCAATAAATTATTTACATACAAACGTGTTGCCATCGTTGTCAAAAGGAAAATTAAGTGATTTGATAGTTAAAACAAAATAAATCTTTTGTGTGCATAGGAATGTTTTTTGTTATATGATGTTTGAAAAATATTGAAAAATTGTAAACTTAAACTGTAAGTGATCTTGGTGTATTTTCTTCTTCATTGCACAGTTCTTTCCAAATTTTGACAACAGAAAAGTCACGACTATTCCCTTTGAAAAAGTATTTGGGATAATGCAGGTTCGATATATTAATAGTTATTAAAGTCTGGTAGCTCTGTAGCCCTCTGTCGGGCATCATTCAAATATAATTCGACAAACAAACTGCCAAGCAGAGCGCAAATTTTATAAAAAGTGCTGAAAATAAATTGTTTGCTTAAATAAAGAAAAATATAACTAAGCAACATGAGTAAAAATGACAATTTTGCCGATCCCTGCCTTGAAAGACATTTTACAGGACATAATCAGGGAATTACCCAACTGTGTTACAATCCGGAAGGAACAAAAGTTGCTACAAGTTCTTTAGGTAATCTTAAAAAGTATATTTATCTGTGTACATACATAATTATGTAAAGCACTTAATTTTTATAAAAACACGATTTAGATTCTTCGGTTATACTGTGGGACTTAAAACAAGCAGCTAGATGTATACGCTTTTCAGCGCACAACGATAGTGTTTATGGTGTCAGCTGGTCACCGAAATCAAAATTAGTGGCTTCTTGTTCCAAAGATAAAACTGTAAAGATATGGGAGCCCAAATTAAAAGGTGTTTCAGGAGAATTCTTAGCGCATGGAAAACCCGTAAGATCAGTAAATTTTGATCCAACAGGCACAATGTTAGTAACAGCATCGGATGATAAATCACTAAAGTTGTGGCGTGTAGCCCAAAAAAAATTTCTCACATCCTTTGCGTGTCATACCAATTGGGTAAGAGCGGCAAAATTTAGTCCAAATGGACAAATGATCGCGTCATGTGGCGATGACAAATCATTACGTATCTATGATGTAAACTCCGGTGAGTGTATACGCTGTTTTACTGAAGAAAAGGGTATGGGACGTCAAGTGGCTTGGCATCCTGATGGCACTGCAGTGGCTGTGGCGATGACCTGTCATCGGGTTAAAATCTTTGATTTAGTTGCCCAAGAACTAATACAGCTATATCAAGTCCATAATGGAATTGTTAACGATTTGGCTTTTCATCCGAATGGCAATTTTTTGTTGACCGCAAGTGACGATGAGACGTTGAAAATTTTAGATTTATTGGAAGGTAGACCGATATATACGTTAACGGGTCATACCGGAAGAGTAACCGCAGTGGCTTTTAATCATGATGGTTCACAATTCGCTTCGGCTGGTGAGGATAAACAGGTATGTTTTTGAATTATATATCAATGAAAATAATTATTCTTTACATATTAACAATTATTTCTCTCATATAATTTTAATAGCTATTGGTTTGGAAATCCAATTTGCATACCTATGATATATCATTGTATGAAGCTAAAGTGGCTCAAGAGACCTTAAATGAGAGTGGGGTTGTACCACATCAACCGCAAGCGTCTTCCTGCAATGTAACATCAACAAATACTAGTGACCAATCAATATTAATTGATCCCAGGCAGTCAATGGCATATAAAAATCGTAATGAAAATTTTCAGGTGCTTGAAAGTGAATATATTAACACCTCAGCTCACACACCTGCTTCATATTCAACATCTGCACACAATTTAAGTACAAATAGTAATTCATCTTTGCTACACTTCAACAAAAACAAAAGTAACTTTGACGATTATGCTAGCAGCTCACCAAATAAGCAAAATTCAAAAAATACTAGTTCAAAATATTTTTAGTTCTTATTATAGTAATTTTTATTTATCTTATACGAGTACTACTTCAAAAACGTTTTAGTTTGTAATTTTTTAATATTTTGTTACTCAGTTATGAAGCATTATCAGCAAATGGTTCGCACTAAACAGTAGAGTAGCGAAATTAGAAATATTTAATTTTTTACTTTCAAATCTAAACATACATATCTATGGACTACTGGATTTCTTCGTATAAACTAAAACGTTTATTTATTATTTAGACTTTAAATCCCTTTTGAGGTTTTATTTTTAAATATATTTAATTATTTATTATACATATATTTATGGCGAAATAAACTTATGGGATTGGTTTTTCTTCTTTTCAATAAAAATCCAAAGAAATTGTTTTTTGTCTGTAGTATGTACTACAAAAAAAGATAAACTAAAAAACTTTGACTTTTTATACTCCTAGGGGTAACCATGTCGATTTGTATTTGCAACCTGTAGCACAACGCCATCACAAGTTTACAATTCAAAACAAAAAAATTTTAAAACGGATGTTTCTGAACATATTCATACATTAGTTATTAGTGGAGGTTTCAAAAACAAATATAAAAAATGTTATAAAATCGTATATTCTTTTGGGGTCACAAAATAAAGATATGATAGGATCTGTCCTTGGTGTGGTAGCGTGATATAAAAAGAAAGAGTACGGATAGTAGAGGCAGGGCTGCCAGAATATAAAGAGGTAAAATCTGCAAAACTCAAGAATTTCTCCTGAAAAAATCTGCACTTTATTTTCCAAATCTTCAAACTCTTATTAACATGCCTTTTTATTTTTTATAAATCATTTTAAAAATATTAACAACGTATTGAAAGAAATTATGCATTTCAGAATATTAAAATGCAAATATATTTAATGAGGAAACAAAAGTCAAGTCTAAATAGCATTTCTCGTTGTACTGAAAAATTGTCACAACGAAAAAAATTTTTCATGTCTTTTTTCTAATTTATTTTTGACTCATTTGTTATGTTTTTAAAATTGTATAAATAGATAATAAGGATGAAGACAGGCAAACGAATTTTTTATCGACAATTACAAAAAAAAATTTTAAATTAAGGAAAAAGACATGACTTAAATATCGTCGTAAATATGTAACATGTGATTTTGGTAGCAACTTTAAAAGAGTATTATAAAAAATAAGCTAATATAAACTTTCTAGAAACTAGCCAAAGTTGATTTACCAAACTAACTTTTTAAACTTCGGGCCCAAAAACAATCAATAGCAGGTAACTTTCAACTTTATAATTTTTTCGAAATTTCGCTTAATTTTCTTACATAATTTTCAAAACCATGTGCATCTTGCACTTTGTTATTCCATTTTGTCGATTGTATAACATGTACGATTGATATTTTCGTTCTAACATAACGTAAACAAATGGTAGTAGATATAAGTATAAGGGAAAAAGTACAAAAAGTTACTTTATTATTAAAATTTTTAAAAATCTGCGTTTTTAGGCTAAAAATCTTCAAATCTTCATTTATCGGCATGTTCTAGAAAAGTAGTGGAATGAAAATAAAAAATGATTTGAAAAGTTAACTTTTCATTTCTGCTGTTCTGAAAAAGTAATAGTTTGGGTGTTTCATTCCTTCGTTCGAAAATAAAACTTGGATAAATGTTCTAATAACTAGTACTGACACGAACCACGTTTTCAATTTTTTTTTTTTTGTCTTTTTATATAAACTAGTATTGAAATGAACCATATTTTCAATTTTATTTTATGCCATATGCCTTTTGCCCAAAAAACAACGTGCAAAATTTTTAATCTAATGCTTGTTATTTTATAAAAGCAAACTTTAGTTAGGTTTATCAAATTCTTCGTCAACAACGGTGACCGTAATTTTTGAGTGCCATTTTATGAAAAAAATTTGGTATCGTGGGGGTAAATCCAAGACATGAAAGTGATGACGATGATTCAGATGAACTAGTGATTCCGTAACCGCTGTAATAAGAGATGATATCGCCAATCGATTCTAGTTAATAATATAACAATTATTAGTTTTTAATACAATATTTTCCTTATTTTGCCTATAGATATATGCCCAATTGTATCTCAAATAAATACTTCGTCATCTAACCTTTTTATTTCAATGGGATTGTAATTATACTCAGTTTTTCTGTAAAAGTTTTCATTTTCACAATGAAATTGAAAAGTGTTTTCAAACTACTACTTTTTGTGTAAAAGTAGTTTCAAGAACCAGACAATTCACTACAAATTAATGTTCGAAAACAAAACACAAATGAAAAGTATAGAGTAGAATGTAGAACACCGAAGCTTGAAATTGAAGTGATTTCAAATTATTTTCACTTCAAAGTAGAATCAAGAACATACCCGTGTTTTTTTAATTAAAATCTGCAAAATGAAGATAAATCTGCATATCTGGCAACAGTGAGTAGAGGGAAGCGCAGTTATGTTTATACTTGCTTTTTTGTGGGTATGTAGTGGTTTTTAGAGTTTTTTTAAAATTATTTTTATGCCACCATACCCAGAGGGGGAGGGTTAGAACCCGCTGAGTGATCAAGTGCTCGAAAATGTAGCTACACGGGCATTTTTCTTTTTAAATTCTCAGCAATTTATTTAGATTGTTGGGATATAAAGTTGAATGTTTGCGAATATCTTTCAAAAATTTCCAAAGTCTACTGATGATTAGGTTAGTTCCTATGAAATATTGCCATATAGATAGCTGGGAAACATAGAAAACAAGCTATTTATAATTTTTTGATTGGTATCAATGTTAGAAGCTAATATATTGAAAAAACTCAATTGTTTTAAATCATTTATTTTTATACGAAATAAACCACTAACGGCCTTATTTACAAAAAAAAAATTTCGTGTTTATTAAGCTCTTATTACACAAATTTTATATAGAAATCAATGCAGTAAGAGCTTAATATGCATGAAAAATTTTTTATAAATAAGGTAGTAAAAAATATAAAAAATACTAGTTAAACTTAGTTGTTATATTCTTTTGCGATTTTGTTCGTTGTTATCTATTACATTTTTACATTAGAAATAATTAACTTTATTTTGCAAATAATAGCGCAACTACAAAATTCCAACTTAAAATAAAAATTTCAGCAAATAAAAAAGCGAAAAGCAGCTGTTTTTTTATATTCTCGAAAAGTATGAAACACGTTGAAGATCACAAAAACTTGTGATTTACAGATCAGTTACAAATCACATTTGTGCTTTTGAAATGACATGTGCTTCGAAATCGCGTTAGTTTTATAACAAGCCTGACGATCATTCAACAATCTTAAAAAATGTTTACTTTATTTAACTAAAACTTTAGTAATAAACATAATTTCCATATTTTAATCAATACTTGTTTTTAGGTGCTGATTTATTCTTGGTTTCCTAATACTTACCACATAATATGTACTTTTTTCTACTTAAAAGATCACAAACATGAATTCAAAAACAAATTTATCTTTAGAGGAAATAAAAAGTGATATAGGGAAAATTATAATGATGGTTTATAGACTCAATGAACGTGTGAATAAATTGGAACAAATTCTAAAAACGTGATTAAGTTCGTTATGGTAAAAAATCAAACACACAATTGGAATACGTAATATTTACTTTGAACATTAATAAAAATTGAAACATTTTGTTAAGTATACATATATGTATATGTAAGTTGTATGTAAATTTTATTTCATTTATAGATTTATTTTTAATTAAATAAAAATTTTCGACAGCTTTTTAAAAGCTTTATGTATATCTTTTGAAATATTTCATAATCATGCAGTTTTTTTTTTTTTATTTGAAATTCCGCTTAATGAAAAAAGTTAGAAAGCTAAAGAAATAAAAAAAAAAACAATGATTTAAAATCACTTCTGTTTATTTTTGTCAATTTCTGTTATTCTTCATAAATTCCTTACCAATGTTTGTTATTTTTTATAAATTCCTTACCAAGAGATCTTTCTTGTCTATTAATTAATTTTATAATTTTATGCAAATAAGTTAGTTATTAAATTTGTAAGGTGTTTGTAGATTTTAAATAAATTTTATTTATTAAATTATCATTGTATTCTTGTATTTGGCATATACATACATAAGTATTTACATAAATCTACCTAAAAAACTTTAATTATTAATTGAAAAACTAACGGCAACTAAACCTTTTTTATTTATTTTTTCGTTCATTAATTTTTATTTAAAAGGGAATTTTAATCAGTATCTGATTTATGCTTTCAAAGTAAGTTTTATTTTTATTTTATTTATATGATTTCTCTCAAGTTTGACTGTAGTTTTCATCAAATAAGAACTGTCGTTCTCGAATTCATATAATTTTTTGAAAATTCAAAATTAACTGTTCGAAACAGTAATATGAATTTTATTTTATAAATATCTCACATTTTATTTTAAAAAACTATAAAACCTTTTTTTTGCGAATTTTTAATAATTTTACTCATAATCATGGTACAATAATATATAGGTAGTGTCGCAACTGTGGCCGACATTTTTTTTTTCTGTGATGATAACTATCAAAAGTGCACACATACACACACAGTTTTTATTATTGTTTACAAATTGAAAAACTTTTTGAAAAAAAAAAATGTTCCAATAATAATTTTCAAACGCAAAAACAGCTTCAAACACAACAGACAGCTTTTTCTATATCTTTATTTATATATTTAATTTATTTTACGACTTTTAAATGCGAAAACTTATTGAAAAATTATTTGTAAAATAAAGACACGAATAAAAATATACGTTTGTTTTTTTATTTTCTTTTGTGTTCTTTGACAGTTATAATCATAAAGCAACAATAAAAAGCCATGTTGTTTTTTTATTGTTGGCTTGTTGTAGTTCCGCTTTTACCTGTTATATTATTGTACCATGCTCATAATGATATTGGATTTTAAAACTGAAGGCCGGGGCACATAGCATCCGTCGTACGTTATCCTTGTCTTTTTTTTCAACTTACATTAATGTATACAAAGTATGAAGCACAATCGGTACATGGTTAGCGAATATAAGTTCAAATGTTTTTTATTTTAAATTGATTAAAAACTTTTGATGCATTTTCCAGTCACAGCACAAAAAATCGAACACAATTTGTTTTTATTTTATTTTTGAACGAAAAACTAAATCAAAATATACAAAAAAATATACAGCCATGTATTGAGAAACGCAAAATGTTTAAATCACTTATTAGGAAAAAATCGCATATCGCATTTTTCTATGCGCTAAAGATCGCGCGATTTGTTTGAGCAAACATATGTGTGAAATTTGGCAGCACTTGCTTTTTGTATGGGAAAAAACTACTTGTACCATCTGAAGTCGCCACTTTTAATGTAAACAAGTGCAACACAACAATCATATAGAAAGGTATATTTGTTAATTGCAAATTTATTAAAATATATGAAATTTCAAAAATTTTTTGATGAAAATATATAGAAACAAGTCAAATTTAGCTTAGAAGCTTCCAGTTCCAAGGTTGGATAATAAATTTTCATTTTATAAGCTATTTCACTTAGATTTCACTTCATCATTTGCTTGCGAGTTGAAATAGCTAAATTTTTTGTGATTGCGAATTTCAGCACACCAATTTTGTGACTTCAAATCGTACTCACATTTTGTTGCGAAATGTGAGTTTCAGCACATGGCTGATAGTTTCAATTGAACAAAAACAAAACAGTTGATTCAGAACAGAAAAGAACGTGCAAACTAATTCTGCTTTTATACTTTGCATTGATGGAGCAGTACGGAATGTGACAAAGCTCATAAGACTATATCGCTCCTTTATTGCGACATAGTCATATCTCAAATGAAATGAACTTTTCGAGTTAACAATGCAGAGTTGTTAACCACACTACCTTTTATATTGTTGCCAAAAATTTATTCAAATTGCTTTTAAACTGCTTCCTTTAGTAGATATTTTCTAAAAAAAAAGACTTGTATTGAAACTAAAAATTTGAAGTGCGTTTTTCGCGAAACAACCTATTTTTAGTTATGACTATGTTGCTATAAAGGAGCGATATGTATTTCAACTTAGTTGTCAGTTGAAAAAGACAACGTATAACGCACGACGGATTCTATGTGCCCGGCCTTCTGTTTAATTTTACTACTTTTTGTTTTTGAATGACAAATTTTCTCAAATAAATTCTCATTCCAATTTTTAGAACAAATTTATAGAAAGTTCCTTTTTACTAACGAGTTTTCTCACAATTCGCTATATACTTATTTATTTATTTCATCAATTCAGTATAATAAATTTTTCATAACTCATGAAATTTTATTATCAAAGAATTATCTACGAAATGTATTGATATAGTTCTAGATCATTGATACACAATACTTGTTATATAGTTGTAAAAGTGTAAACGTATTACAAACAAGTAGAATTTTTCATGCATTGTTAATCACACACAAATTTTGAAACGATTTTTTACTTATTTTAAAGATTAATTTTAAACAAAAAAAATTTCCTTTTTTTAAATTTCTAAAATAAAAAATAACTGCCAAATTAGTTAAATACTCGTAATTATATAGTGACACAAATTAAAAAAAATATCGAGCAATTAAAAATAAAAATTTGGTTAATTCGTAATCGTTAATTTAAGCAAATAATTTATTGCACTTAAAAAAAAAAAAAGTTCTAAAAAATATAGCAGATAAAATTTAATAAGGCATTTTAAAATAAAATGAATTTTTTACGTTGAAAGCATATTAAACTTCCAACTTCAGTTTAGCTATTTTGCGAAACTTGCAAAACATTTCGTTTCATTCTTTCACACCAACATATTGAGCCGATTTACCAGTTTTTTTAATGACTTCTAAGATTTCCTCGCCCGACAGATTCGAGGTAACAAGTACAGTCTTTTCATCTAAGTCAATACTTACTTTTTCCACTTTATCTATAAAAAAAATGTAAAATGAAATATATGTATATAAAAACGTTATAAATCATGATTAAAAAATCATAAGTACTTTGTAGTTTAATGTGAATGATAAGAATAGTTATCAAACAGAGATAATTATTGCGGTAATGCGTTTTCGTTCAGATAGCAACAACTACATGTAGGTCAAGAAACTTTACTTAAAAACAATAAAAACTTTTTTCCAAATCTACAATTTTGTAAGCTCTATATATTATTTCTGAAATTTATATTAAATGATATAAACTGAAACGTTTATTCCAAAGCGAAGCACCTCAATTTCACTTCTTAAATACTGCAATAAGGCGTTTGTATCTCAAAATATTTGAATATGTTGTGAAAGATAATCTTGAAATGTTTAAAAAAAATTATATAAATAATCCCATGCATTTAAAAGAGACCTCAAAGATGTTTGTTTAGGAGCTTAGGTATCAACACAAATTGTCTGGGGATCGTAAAAAAGATTTTAGAGAACACTGCTCCAAATTTTATATAGGTCTATGTGAACAATATAGGTCTATGTGCAGGTAATACTTAGTACAAACCGTTATGATGGTTCAGAACCATTTCCGAATTTAAAGAAAATAGTTTACATACTTTTGTCTACCAGTGTCGACAGCCAATGTTGAGAGGATATTTCCGCAAATTAATTTAAATAAAACAAAAGCAAGATATAGTTGAAATACTCCCGCTCTCTGTGGAATTTTACGGACCACAAACTTTTTAAAGAAAAAAATTTCGCTTGTACTAACAAAAGAAATGCAAATTAAATTTAATAAAATATATTAAATAATTTACTATTATTTCTATATTGATCACATGTATGTATGTGAAGAACTAAATAAATTTTTATGTTAGGTTTTCACTATTAATTTTTTTTTTTATATAATTTTTCAATTAAAAGTGTATAAATACGGTTTTATTACTTTTTTTTAAGTTTATTTTGGTGGTGCAGTTTTTCATAAAAAGCAGATTTTTTTTTAGAAAATATCAGTTTTCCTAAAAAAAAAAACTGGCAGCACTGTCTCATATATATACAAATTTGCTTTACAACCAGTGTGACCAGATCCAAAAAAAGTTTTTGTAGCCAAATTGGCACCAAAATGGTGCTAAAATTTAAATGTCTTAATAGGTATTAAGCAAATATTTTCTTTGAGAATTCTGTGGTACAATAATATAGGGTGTTTTTTTAAGCTAGATAGAACTTTAAATTGTAAAAAGTAACACAAAAAATTAAATTTTGATGAAACATTTTTTTTATTTGTTTCAGTATACTCTGACAAATCATCATGAATAGACTCACGCTTGAACAACGCTACGAAATTATCCAAATTTACTTTGAAAATCAGTCGTCGATTTCCCGTTGTTTTATCGCAAAATTGTGTTCAGCGATGAGGCGCATTTTTGGCTTAACGGGTTTGTTAATAAGCAAAATTGCCGCATATGAAGTGAGACCAATCCACAAGAGACCCTACAGACTCCATACATCCAGAAAAATGCACTGTTTGGTGCGGTTTTCATGCTGGTGGCATCATCGGACCTTATTTCTTCAAAAATGAGGCCGGAGCTCGCGTTACGGTCAATGGAGATCGTTACCGCACCATGATCAATGATTTTTTGTTTGAAAATATGGATGACATTGATCCGGAGGAGATGTGGTTTCAACAGGATGGCGCTACGTGCCATACGGCGAACGCAACCATCGACTTACTGAAATCAAAATTTGGCGATAAGTTGATTTCGAGAAATGGACCTGTCAATTGGCCTCCAAGGTCGTGCGATTTGACACCTCTCGATTATTTCCTGTGGGGCTACGTGAAGTCACTGGTTTATGCTGATAAACCAGCAACAATTGACGCCTTGGAGGCCAGCATTGTTCGTGTTGTTCGTGACATACGGCCAGCAGTGCTCGAAAAAGTGGCCCAAAATTGGACGTCCAGAATGCGCTTCGTCAAGAACAGCCGCGGTGCCCATATGCCCGAAATCATTTTCAAATGTTAATGTCACGTATTGATCTTTCGAATAAAAAAAATTTTGATTACAATTTCATTTTTTGTGTTATTTTTTACAATTTCAAGTTCTATCGGGCTTAAAAAAACACCCTATATAACAAGTAAAAGCGGAACTACAACAAGCCAACAATAAAAAAAACATGGCTTTTTATTGTTGCTTCGTGTTGATAACTGTCAGAGAAACAAAAGAAAATAAAAAAAACAAACGTATATTTTTATTCCTGTTTTTATTTTACAAATAATTTTTCAAGAAGTTTTTGCATTTAAAACTCGTGCAATAAATTAAATATATAAATAAATATCAAGAAAGCTGTTTGTTGTGGTTGAAAAGTATTATTGGAACATTTTATTTTCAAAAATTTTTTCAATTTGTAAGCAATAATAACAAATGTGTGTGTAAGTTCGCACAATATAAACAACTTTTGACACTACCTGCATATTATTGTACCATGGAGAAATTATAATAATTCAGTCTTTAAATTAAATATCACATACACATGCATACGTTGCCAGTGTCAAGGCAGCTTTAAACAGATAGTGGCAGAATTACAATAATTACAACACCAAAAAACATCTACATGTATTTTGTTGGTAGAATTTACGAAAAGTCGTCAGAATTTTGTTTGAAAAATCAAGGAAGTCTATGTGTTTTTGACAAATTTACGCAAAGGAAACGAAAGACAGCTGTGCTTATACACCATATTAAAGCTGCCTTGCCAGTGATGGTCCAAAGTTGTTATATGCTCTTCCGTATAGTCTAGCATTTCTTCCTAAAAATGTTCGTGTAACTTACACTTAACAACTTCTAAAATATTTTCTATAAAAATAAAAATTTTATTTTTTAAGCTTAGAAAATGTTTTGGCAAACGTTGTCTTAACTGATAAATTAATTGTGCAATAAAACAGAGATATAACTACACTTCGTATTTCTTTCTCCATTTCAGGATTTATAGTTTCTTCCTTAGAGTTAAGAATAATTTCAAAATTATAAATAAAATACGGCATTGGTACAAAAAAAAATCATTTTACACAATTGATGTTTCTCTTTTGATTTCATCATGTGTATTGAAAAACGAAACATTGAAAGAAACACGTTTCCTTTAATATGGCCTCGTCTGTATGATGGGTAAAGGATCAAAATTGTTTCCCTCAAAAACAATTTGATTACAGAGATCTTTTAAAAGATTGCTACATGAAAAATTGGAAAGTGCTCGAAGTTTGCTGCTATTTTTTTTTTCATTCATTTATTTATTGAATCTTCAAAATATGAACTAACCATAAGTATTCAAATCTTAATACTAAATATAAAAGTTATTTAAGTCCAGCCAATGCTAGACAAAAGAGTTTCATTTCGCGCGAATAATATCGGTAGAATCACCTATTTAACGTTCTGATGGGTGCTAAATTAACAAAAGTGCTAAATCTAGCACCGGAAGTGCTAAAATGGGCACACCGTTGACAAGTGCTTCTCTACAAAATTTTTATTGCCTCTCACACCTTATTTTATAGATTAACTGTTATTTTCCATGAAAAATATCCCACATACATTCTTACTGGAGGAGCGAACAAGCGACTGCAATCAAATGTGCAGACGTATTAATGTTTTGGTAGTTATTCAAACGCTCCACATAAAATACAATATATGTATGTATTATATTTATATGCATATAATACACACATACATACTTTTGCATATACATATGTACATAGTATGTGGGTTTGATAAACACACCACTAAAAACTGCTGAATTACCCGTTTAAAAGTTGACGTGTCAAGTTAATTTTTTAACTGTTATTTATGAAAAAAAAGTCCTTACCTCCCAGTTTACCCAATACTCTTTCGACAGCTCCGGAACAACCAGAACAAGTCATTTCTACTTTAAATTCATGAACCTTGAAGCAAAATAAAATAATTTCCATAATCAAAACATCTTGACCTTTTCAGAGAAAAGTTGTATGTAAAGATATTTGTGTTATTTTACTTACGGGCATTTTGTTAGTGGCTTGACTCTTTGACGAACCTGAGTTGGCCTGTAAGTACAATTGTGGCAAGTTCAACACTTTGAGGCTTTTACTTTAACAATTTGGGACAAAAAATTATAATTTGTGTATTTTTTAACTACACAAATAACTGTTTTCGATGAGATAATATTATTTTTTAATTTGGCACTTAAATTAGTTAATACCACTAGAAAATTTGGATTCTTGTAGATTCTATTTCTAAACGAATATATTGAAGCCAAGAGAATAAATTGAGTGAAACTTGTCGACAATATTGCCAGCATAGCTATAAAACAAATATTCCTGGGATTGTAGAATGCAATAAAATATATTCAACAATTTAAAATGATTGACTTCAGTTTAATGCACTTTACTTAATACTTATTAAAATTTACCTTTAATTTATATTTTTTAACAATATTTTAGTTTCTTTTTATTTGAAGCGGAAAATATTAAACAAGTTCATTACCATAAAGATATCTGTTTTCCATGTTTCTCCAACTTGGCAACACTAATTCGTTTGTTTGTTTCTAATCAAGAGATGCCGGATGGTATGTTCATATTTCTCAGCTGTGATTTACGAATATAGTAGACATCAATCTGATAGGGTAAATTTTTAGTTTTGAAAAGGAAGAAATCCAACGACAGTGACGATACAATTACAAATCGCATATATATATATATATATATATATATATATATATATATATATATATATATATATATATATATATATATATATATATATATATATATATATATATATATATATATATATATATATATATATATATATATATATATATATATATATATATATATATATATATATATATATATATATATATATATATATATATATATATATATATATATATATATATATATATATATATATATATATATATATATATATATATATATATATATATATATATATATGTACATACAGCAGCCAAGTTAATTTGTTATATTTCATTATCATGCATGTTCTGAGAAACGCAAATCGCTTAAATTTAGCGTTTTCGATTTGAAAACGCCCAATAGGTGTTCTGAGAAACGTATAACGCAAGAAATATGGTTTTGCGATTTGAAATCTGGAAAACTCATATCGCTTAAAATTAGCGTCTTCAACTCGCATGTATATATTAAAGTGAACTGATTGAATTTGCTAAAACTGATTAATATTTAATCTGTTTTCTTTTTATTTCAATAAAAAGTTTAAAGAATTTTACACATTTTCATTAAGAAAACTAAACTGAACAATTTTTCTGTTTGTTGTCAAATATTTTGTCGTTTTATATTACTACTATGTAAAACACTTATTGTATTTTTTCGGAAAAAACTCCTAAACGCCAGTAAAATGCGCGTTCCTCAGAACACCTAAAAATCAATTAAGCGTTTGTCAAAACGCATTGCGGTTTCAGAACGCGCGTTCTCGGGACATGGCTGTATATTCTTGTGTTTTCAAAAAGTATTATTTTTAATAATTTACACACATTTCTTTATAATATTTATTTGTATGTATGCACATACATACATATATCATTTTTTTCTATTTTCGTATATGTATACAATTATTATACATTTGAAATTTTTCGTTTATTGCAGAATATATTTTAAAGAATTTTTCATACAATAAAAACAGACTGAATTATTCTGCCGTATTCGATAGAACTTATTTAATATACATACATATCTGTGGCATTTTATAATAACAGCTTAAGTTGAGATAAGATCAAAAAAAGTTTTGAAGCGAAATTTGAATAAAGAACTAAATTTAAGAAGAAAAGCAGATAAACCATAATTGTAACTAAATTTTGTAAATAATACGAAATATTATTTCTGCAAACAAGAATACCATATTTATTCAAATAATCAAACTAGCAGCAATTCTTACAATTTTTAAAAATCGACTTTTAGATGTTATGATAAAACGTCACAGATATATTAAAGGTTTTTCAAAAAGTAACAGAAGGTATTTATTTTTTAAATATCAATTAAACCTAAGGTTTAAATTTACTCAATATATTACCTATAGTAAGTTTTTTAAATCTTACCTTATCGAACTTTAAACTGAGCCTACCGTGATATATGTATGTACACATATGTGTCTGAATATATTTACATTTACGTTAGAGTTTAACCACCCTAAATTATCAAAATTTCAATCAACGAAAAAATTAAAAAAAAAATAAAATAATTTGAAAACAATATTAAAGAATTCCAAATTAAAAAAAAAACAATGGTCAAAATTGAGGCAACTTCGTTTGGCCAAGCTATAAATCCTCTTACACTTAAAATTGTTGAGGTGTATCGCTATATTATGACCAACAATAACAATATGGCTGTAAGTGTGATAACACGAGGTGCCACAATACAAAGTATTCAATATCCAGACAAATATGGCATCTTAGAGGACGTATGCTTAGGGTTTGATGATTTGCAGGGTTATATTGATTATAAGAACAAATTAATCGGAGCTACAGTCGGTAGAGTTTCAAACCATGTGGCAGAGGGCAAATTTTCAATGAATAATAAAGAGTATTTAGTAAACAAAAATCTTAAAGATAAACATCAAATAAATGGAGGATTCATTGGTTTTGATTGTATGATATGGGAAGTAATAAAAGAAAGTTCGAATGGCATTATTATGCAGCATGTAAATCCACATGGATTTGAAGGTTATCCAGGAAAATTAACCACAAATATAGAATTTACTTTGGATGACGATAATAGACTTGGCGTCTGTGTGAGAGTTAAAACGAAGAAACCAACTCCCGTTAATATAGCTAACTATTTATTTTTAAATTTGGCTGGTCATAATTCTCGAAAAGAGGGACTTTTTCAACATAATATTATGTTGAAAAGTAGAAAAATTGTTGACTGCGATCATGAACACATACCGACTGGAAGCTTAAGACCTGTGAAATATACACCATATGACTTAAGAAAATATGTCAATTTGGGAAAACGTTTAAAGAAATTTTTTAGTTATTCCATCAAGGGATTCGATAATCAGTATTGTATTGATGCTACTGGCGAACTCACACCTGTTTGTAAAATAATTCATCCTTGTACGGGCAGATGGTTAGAATTTTCTAGTACTCAACCAGCGGTACATTTTCTTACCTGTAACGATTGGCCTAATATTGAAACGGCCGGAGTAGAACCTATTATAGGAAAGGAAGGAGCAGTTTATGCTCAATATGGAGCATTTTGTTTAGCCGCTCAACAATACCCCGATGCTATGAATCATGCCAATTTTCCTAGCATTTTTCTAGACCGCAAACAAAAGTATTGCCAGAGAAGTGTATATCGTTTTGGATGCACTGCTTGAAAGTATTTTGCTACAAACTGGGTTTTCATTGCTTAAATTTAAAATGTAATAAACAAAAATTAGAAAAAAGTAATAATTTATTTGTTTTTTTATATTTTATTGTAAATTAATAAAAGCGAATAATAAACTCATTTGTTATTTTATCGATTTCTTTATTCAGTTAATTTTTTTTTAATAGAATTTATAATATTTTGGAAAAAGTTCGAAATATTTTTTCACGAAACAATCCGTTTTGAATGCATCTAATGGAAAACAGTTTAAGTTTATTTGACCGTTTTGGATAACAATTCCGCTTACTAAGCAAAGACAAGCACCAAATTAATTAAATTCAACAACGTGTTATATAAGTAGATTTATTGACTACTTTGGAGGCACTTATGCATATATTTAATATTGTTTCCATCACAGAGTACAATGCTTTGAGCAAAAATTTTCGGGCTTTTTCCTTATAGTTTTAAAACTTTTTATTGATTTGGGAATTAGAAATAGCAAATTTTTTTTACACATTTTGATTTTTATCTAATACCCAAATTTATATACAACATCATGATAATATTTCTCACCAGGATTTAAAAATACCGTGGGGAAATTATCATGGTTCATGGAGTCAGGATACTTTTGAGTTTCCAAACAAAAAGCTCCGTGTTTAACATAACTGGCTCCATCTTTACCTTTTAAAGCTGCTGCACCATTATCAACATCCGGTAAATTATTTGAAGTGTAAAACTGTACTCCCGGTTGATTAGTGTAAATCTCTAACCAACGTCCACTTTCAGGATGGTCTACGCGTGCAATGCGTGTTGTTTTATTACCATCTATTTTCACGCAATAACAATTGTCGTATCCCTTGATCGGTTTATCTTTAAACAGTGGTAACCGTTCAGACATTTTAGATGATTTTCTTAAATCATAAGCTGTATTTTCGACGGGTATTAATTTGCCAGTAGGTATTTGATCCAAATCTGTATCAACAATATTATCAGCATTTATCATAACAGTATGCTGTTCGAGTCCTTCCTTTCCCGAATTGTGCCCAGCCAAATTAAAGTAAGCGTGATTAGTAACATTAACACATGTGGTTTGGTTAGTAGTTGCCTCAATTTGCATACGAAACTCGTTGGCATCATTTAAAGTGCAGGTTATAAAACAGGTTAATTCACCCGGGTAACCTTCATGGCCATCAGGATTTATATGTTTGAAGACAACTCCATCCGGAAGTACTTTTTCTACTTCCCATATGATACTGTCGAATCCAATGAATCCACCATGCAATTGATATTTATTTTCAAAATTCTTAGTAACGTTTATCTCCTTTCCGTTTAGAATAAAACGCCCATTGGCTACACGATTTGCTACACGGCCCATTGTTGCTCCTATGTAAGAGGGCTGTGAAGCCAAGTAACCTTCTACATTATCAAAACTCAATGCTAATTCGTCAACTTTGCCGCTTTTGTCCGGCAAACGTACACTGGTAATATTGACGCCCAGAGTAAGTAGCTGCACTGTCATTTTTTGTTTACTCGATAGAGTAAAACGACGGACTTTAGCTTTTTGTTTGGTCATAGGATCGGTTATAGTACCAAAATCTTCCTCCTGAACAACAACCATTTTGATGTATAGATAGTCTGAAGTAGAAAAAAAAAACAGAATTATTTCAATATTAAATATTCTTATAAAAACCTTAGTAACTTTAAATTTTTTACTTCGAGCTTAAATATTTTCTAAAGAATTGGATGTAAAAAATTTAAATTTTAATATAAATTTTCCCCTAGAAATTTTCTAATACTCAATATTTTGAAAGCAAAACAAATTTTACCACAGAAAATGTTTATTTATGGTATTTTCTATAGCAAAACTTTTGTTAACGGATTTTACCATGGAAACATTTTTCTGCGGAAAGTTTTCGATACAAAATATTTTTATAGACAAGTTTTAAATAAAATTTATTTGAAGTGTTATGAACGTTAAAAATTTCCTTTTTATCTCAAGTGTTGAATCACTTCTCATACTTATATACATATATATGTACGTATATAGTGTGTAAATATTTATAAGACCGTATAACTTCTGATATCAAAACTTATTAAAATTAAAGAAATTTACACAATTTTGCTTTTGTATAAATTAGTCTTATTGCATAAAAATAATTTTCTCTTCACCTTTGAATACTTCTTATATTAAACTTTTCTATGGATGTGTCTCGTGCGAGAGTTCAATTGCAACTAAATTAAAAAATTGCAAAATTCTACTTATAAAAAAAAATGCACAAATATCTGTTAAGTTATGTATGTACGATAAGTTTTTTTATTGTTACAATAAACTAGACAAATCTCTTTGTTCTCATATCCGTAAAAAAAGAAAACGAAGATTAGTAAAATAAATTACTCTCAAAAAATGCGAATTTTAATATTTGTTGTATTTTAAATGGTGTACATATGTATTAAAAACCAATCAATTTCATATAATTCTACATAGATTTTAAAACAATCCTACAATTTTTTAATTATCGCAAGAAAAAGAAAGCAAATTAATACTCAAATTGCACGGGGAAAAAATGCAAAAATGTTTACTAACGTACAAAATAGGTGTTATATGCATTAAAGATAAAACAATTCTGGAATTAAATAAATATTACAATTTGATAACATAAACGGGAGCGACAAAGCATTGGTGTAAAGAATTTCAAGTGGCAAATGTTTGACATTTGATATCCACAATGTCATCTACACTGACGCTCAAAACAATTGTTACCATAGCTTTAGTTTTCAGAATTGATGCTGTCATTTGCAAAATACAAGAATTAGAGTAAAAATGCTTTGAATTGAAAGATTAAGTGTCTACCCACAAACACATTTATTAATATCGTTTTTATACACAAATCTATATTTGTTATAGAAATTACACTTTTTTAATTTACCTAACACTTGGCAAAAAAATTCATACAATTTTTAATATTTTAATTGTAAGCTATCACCCTTTTTATAGACCTATAAACAAATTTATATTTTATAACTTATATATAAGTTAGTTCATTTAAGTTTCGGTGCGTATAAGAAATGCTATACATAATTGTGATTTCTTTACTACTTTTGTTTATATTAAGTCCATCTAATCTAAAAACTTCAGTCGGTTCCAAATTAATAATATCCTTTTTATACATAATCAAGCTCAATTCATAGTTATAGTATTTGAACAAACAATGGTTGGCTTAAAAATTAGTATTTGTTAATATTGAAGAGGCGTACACCGTGAAACTGTGGTAATTTGGGTAGAGTAACAACTACCAAGGAAATAAAATTGGCTATAAAATGGTCGGTATCATTCCGGGTATACAAACAGCACAAGAGGAATCTAATAGAAAATGAAAAGTTTTAAAAATCGTATGTATATTAAAAAATTATTACAAGTCTAATTACAATACAATGGGCACAGCAGTAAGAAATTTACGTGTTGCCGTAAACTGTTCGCCATCATCGATTTGCTCCCAATGAGTCAGCTGACGACCCGTATCATTTTCAATTGAAAACCATGGAGCTCCTTTGATCATATGTAGAAAATACAAGTGGGCCTACATAAAAAGATGTTAACATTCTTTGAGCTAATTTATCTATTTTTAACTAACTGCATTGTGCATCAGGTTTGTTAAAGTCCAAGCCATTGGTATCGTTACAAAAGGCACAGACAATAATATCAAATGTACAGCTAAAACACCCAAAAAATATGCCAACCACATGCCACGAGCACCTAACCAAGTGCTATTAGGATTTGGTTCACCGTGACCGCCAGCAATTGCTGTCATTTTCTTTTTTACAGTGCTTAAAAATTCAAACTGTTAATTTTTTTTTTAAATTCAATAATTTTAAGTTCTTTTAAGTTAATTGATAAAAATTATTTTCTCTTATTTTTGCACGTACACAGAAGTCGGTAAATATTTTACTTTTCTCTTTTGTTGTTTCCTTCGCACAAAACAAATCATATGTTGTTAGTGTAAGATATAATATGGCCAGATCTTACAATAAAGATTTCGTAGGATCAGTCTTAAAATTTTTATAAAAACTGGATACCTTAGGGCACTGCTACACGTTCAATATATATTGAACGCGATTCTGTATCGCGATATATATTAAACGTGTAGCATGCAGTATTGATGAATCGCGATCAATAGTGACGAATTCCACATAGTGAATCGCAGATCACCCGATAAATATTGAATGTTAACATTATTCGTGATATTAAATCGTGATAAGTGAAAATCGTAAAAAGTGAAAAACGAATAAAATATGCAGTGCAAAACATAAAACAAATAATAATTAAAACATATTAATAAATTTGTATAAAGTTTTTTTTTTCAATAAAGTTTAGTGGTAGAATGTAGTGAGAACGGTCGGTTAAAATGGATCGAGATTTAAATACAATAATATATATAGAACGTGTAGCAGTGCGCTTAATTGTAAATGTTTGAGTTTATATATCTTGCGCAGAGCATAACTAAATATAAAACTTACATTTATTGAATTTTTGATGAACTTTTTATAATTTTTTAAATTAAATTTTTGGTTTGTACATTTGTACAACGGGTTATAGTTCAGGTTTTTTCTTTCTTAAGTTTTTTTTTCTTTTTTTTATTTATTTATTTTCAGGCTCTAGGTCTGTGTTTTTTTTTTTTCTTAAGAAAGATTTTTTACAATACAAAGCTGCTGTGATCAATAATTTTTATTGAAGAAGACAAGAAAAATAATAATCAAATCTTTAGCTGGGGGACAACTAGCTGTTTCGTAGTCGCTACACTACTCATCAGCACCCACTGGGATTTGAACTCGATACATGACGTATCATGATCTACTGCTTTAACCACTAAGCCACCGAGCATTTAATTATTTTCTATCTATATTCATCTCATATTGAATCACATATGCATTTTGTTAATTGCCCACATTGTTTGTACAGCGTTTGCTGTTTCTAAACTAGCGGTATTTATTTTTATTTATTAACATACATATTTTTGTATTTTAATATTCTCCGTACCCAGAGATGTAAATATACATTTATTGAATTTTTGATGAACTTTTTATAATTTTTTAAATTAAATTTTGGTTTTATAAAATTTGTATTTTTAGCAAACCAAATTTCTCTTCATTAACAAAACACATATGCATGTGTGATTAAACATACAAATTACACACATGACGAGATATATTAACTAGGCTTTAGCATAAGCACAAATTTCGAATACAAGAAGACACTCTCTTTTTTTCCTCAATTTGCTTTATGATACTTTCTTTTAAAAAATACGATGGAATATTCTCTTATAAGAAACAAACATAATAAATACAGTATTTCTATCAAATAAAACAATCACACTTGAGTGTCTCAAGATGTAAGCGCAGCAAATATTAAGACACATTCGGAAAAAATCAAGCAATATTTGAAACATTTGGTATAAAACTCGAATATTTTGTAAAGATATGTATACATACATACTACATATTTATTAAAATTAAATGTCTTTGCAAACAACATATATACATAAATCTTTATATGTATACATAAAAAATTATTTTAAAGAAAAATTTTAATTTTAATTTTAAATTAAAGATAGGTATTTTGTGAGTAATTCTATAATAAAAGTTATAATTAAACATTTCCAAATGGTTTAAACATGAAAATTAGATATCGGATTCTTGATTAAAATTTACTATTATACAGGGAATGTAATCAATTATAGTTAATAAAATTTGTTTTATTTCTTCAATATTTCGTATTATATAAATTCTGAATAAGAGAAATTCAAATACTTTCGGAAATATTTAAAGTAAAACCAGCAAAATTTTATTTGCTTTAGTTTATTCCTATTCAACAAGCATGAGTAAATACAAATACTTTTCTTAATCTTGGACCAGTACTCAGGGGGTGACCAATACATATGCAGTCCATTATACTGGAACTAGGAAAATATGTTATGATGAGGAGGAAAGAGTAATTAGTGTTTGTGTTAACTTTAACAATGACAATACGAAACACTAAAACAATTTAAATCTTGGAATTAAAATCTTGGAATTAATTTGTTAAAACTGATCAGTGCCCAGTGTATACCTTCGACACGGACGTATAAAGAGAATAAGGTTACTATTTCATTTTTGTAATTAATAAAGGCTAGAAAAAATGTTGAGAAAAACGCATGTGTATCCAAAATGTGTTTTTTTATTTGCTTTGCATTTGTTTCTACTTAGTTTTATGCTGGCAATATTTAAAAAACCAAATTTATACATTTGTTGCTAAACCCTAGTATTAACGTCATCAACATCTCGATATTCAAAACTTTGTTGCTCTTAATTAAAATTTAAGACGCTTGTCGCGGACCGTCGTAGTTATATTGTATAGAACTTCTCTGAATGTTAGCTATACAAAGAAGAAGCAACATTGATTCATTTATCAACAAAAGTCAAATAGCCGAAAAAGTTGAAAAAAATATATCTTTTTAAATCTATAATAAAAGTAATACAAAATTATTCAAACTAGTTTGAATCCATATAATTAATATTTTTCATTTTAACAATAGTTAAATTATAAATAAAAATAAAAAGCGAAATAATATAACAACGCCCCCATATTATTTTCTTTGATATATTTTATAATTGCTTCTTATTTAAAACAAAAAACAAACACGGATCAAAAAAGGACTTGTGTTAACGAGGCTGAGCCCGACGAAAGTACCCCTCTGATGGAAGGCCACGTCGGTGCACCTCAGATCAGTTGTAACAACTCGATAACTGGTGGAGCTGAACGCAAACGTCAGCAAAAGCGCAAAGTGGAACAGCTTAACAGTTATGGTGGTACAGAGCAACGAGATGCGACAGATGGTGTAAGAGGGTCTTTCAAATTTAAATAAATGTAAATATTTCAATTATGTTATTATTTAAAGGCTATTTTAGATGTGCCTAATGTGGAAATCCACAGCCGTCGTTTGAGGGACTCTGAAGCAGGACCAACGAGTAGTTTAGACGAGCCATCTAGCTCTCAACCTGCAAACAGAGAAAGTGATGAAGAAGAACAGGGTTTGAAATATGGAGCCCAACATGTCATTAAAATATTTGCTCCTGTATCATTATGTATGCTGGTTGTAGTGGCCACCATTAATTCCATTACATTTTACACCTATACTGATACTTATTTGTAAGTATGAGCATTAGTTTTTTTTTTATTGCGTTTAGTGGGTAGGAAAAATGTGGGTCGACAGCTAATAATCATACATTTTTAGCTATACCCAAACGACAACTACCTTGGAAATCAGTGGAATAATAAAACTTATTCCAGAAAAAATTTTTGTAACAGGCGAAAAATTTAAATACCTGTAACACACCTACATACATATGTACCTATATAATTTTGAACATTTGCTAATTGTAGATTATATACACCATTTCATGAGCTATCGGAAGATAAAAGTACTAAACTTTGGAACGCCTTAGCCAATTCACTGATACTACTTTCTGTCGTTGTTGTAATGACTATATTCTTAATCGTTCTTTACAAAAAACGTTGTTATAAGATTATACATGGCTGGCTAATACTATCATCTTTTATGTTACTATTCATATTCAGTTATTTGTATTTAGAGTAAGTATTAAAATAATGAAGTAACCGCTTTTTAACTAATTAAAAAATTTTAGAGAACTTTTGAGAGCTTATAATGTAGCTATGGATTATCCAACCACATTACTAATTTTATGGAATTTCGGAGTAATGGGTATGATTGCAATACACTGGCAAAGTCCATTAAAATTGCAGCAGGCGTATCTTATATTTGTATCAGCTTTAATGGCTTTGGTTTTCATTAAGTACTTACCAGAATGGACAGCCTGGGCAGTTTTAGCTGCAATCTCTATATGGGGTATACAAATTGGTTTAAGCTATAAGCATTCATTCTCAAATTGTTTTCATTTATAGATTTAATTGCCGTATTGACACCTAAAGGACCTTTACGAATACTAGTGGAGACTGCTCAAGAAAGAAATGAGCAAATATTTCCTGCTTTAATATACTCTTGTTAGTTTCTTTACAATTTTGAAATATGCATATCTAAAAATAAACATATTTTTTATTAACTATTTTAGCTACTGTTCTATACACTTTTATGGGCACCCATGGCCCAGCTCAGCGTAACAATTCCGCTGATTCGACTTCGCCTAATTCTCCGCATACCTCTACATCGTCAACTTCAGTTTCCCGTACAGGTACAAGTGCAGCTCCTAGTGCTGAAGGTATGCCTCTAGTGACATTTAAAATGCGCGGAAATGGTATTTATTCATTATTTTTTTACATTTTAAAAATATATTTTTTTGTAAGACTTGATTGATTAGCTTTTTATGTTCCATCCTCTTTGTAGGCATTGTTTGATCTGGTATAAGGGAAGATATCATTCTCTTTCGTTCTTTTTGTAAACTGTCTTTAGTTTTTCTAATTTCACATTTCAAATGTAGCGCGCATTTAATTTCTTTTTCATCACACAATTCTTTTAAAAAACATGTAATTTTTTTCAAGAAGCGGCTGGTTTTACCGATGAATGGTCATCAAATTTAGATGAACGAGTTGCACGCCGACAAATTGAAGTTCAGGCCAGTACATCTGATAATGCTAATCGTTCTACCAATTATCGTACGGTAACGGCTCAAGATACTAGTGCCCGCGGCATGGGAAGCAATATGACCGACGCACAAGAAGAACGTAAGTATGTTATTAAAAAACAAAGTTTAAAAAATTCTATGAACGACTTCACTGACAAATAGTTTATCATTCTGCAAATGAATGATCTATTATGCCACGGATTTTAAATTATATATACCGAAAATATTCCATTAAAATGTGAGTTTTTGCCTATTTTAATATCGAAAATATTTTGTAGAAACTTTAGAAAATTTGTTACAACGAAAACTTTCCGCGAGAAAATCTAAACTTTTTTTTTTTGTAAAAATTTGAGATCAAAAATTTATATCGCTTCTTTATTGCAACATGGTCATAACTAAAAAAAAGCTAACTAAAAAAGTTCACTCATTAATGATTTACATAAAAGAAAAGCTTGTTTCGAGAAAAACATATTTCAAATTTTTAGTTTTCATACAATTTTTAGAAAATATCTTCTATAAATTTTTGGCACAATATAAAATTTAGTACTGTTAACAATTCTACATTGTTAACTCGAAAAGCTAATTTTTTGATATATGACTATTTTGCAATAAAGGAGAGATATTCGAAACTTTTCTTTTGAATCGTGTTATCGCAATTCTAAAAAATTGAACCTATTTTCTTTATTTTTTCAGGTGGTATCAAACTTGGTTTGGGTGATTTTATTTTCTACTCCGTGTTGGTGGGAAAAGCTTCGTCTTATGGAGATTGGGCCACAACCATTGCATGTTTTGTGGCCATCTTGGTAGGCTTATGTCTAACATTAGTTCTGCTTGCTATATGGCGAAAAGCATTACCAGCATTGCCCATTTCTATATTTTTCGGCCTTTTCTTTTGTTTAGCTACAAGTGCTATATGCAAACCATTCATGGAAGAACTTTCAGACCAGCAAGTTTTCATTTAGAATGGAAAATTTTAAATGTAAGCATAGAAATGACATATAGATTAAGTAGTATTCTTTTTATAATTGAAGAAATATATGCTCTATACCTAATATTAATTTTTGAATGAGTAACATCTGTATAATCAAACATCTTTATTATTTTAACTTTCTAACAAAAATGCGTATGTATTATTATTAAAGAGTGGAACTTGAAAACATTTTGTTTTATTATTGTGTACCTTCTTTCGGTTTAATTATTGTTTGATCTTTAAGATTAACCACCCAACCAGGTTCTAAGCCAAAGAACAATTGTCTAGGATCTTTCATCGTAGTAAGCATTTCATAATCCGGATCATCCTCAATTCTAATCAAATCATAACCATACTTTTGTGCTAATACTAAACGATGTTTACTGATTTCTTCGGGATCAGCCAAATAACCGCGATTTTCTGCTGATGTATAATAACCAATAGCATCTTGTGGTGGTAGCACTCTTTTGGGGATGGGCACACCCTTCTCAAACCATTTTTCTGGATCTTTTAAAGCATGCAAACTTCTTGGATCATAATAAGCAGTACGTATAACACCACCGTTTCTTTCTATAGCCGCTATAACTGATTCCTTGGCATGTTGCACTTCAATACATATTTTGGATTTGAATTTGTCAGCTCCCTCATCAGTTAATTGAAAACCAAATTCCATAGATGCTGGCTTAATAGAAAATAATCCTGTATTACATAAAGTACATAAATCAATTGGTTGTTTAGAATCAATTCGATTCATATCCAACATAACTTGCAATTGCAAAAGTGAAATTTTTGGGTATTGGCGTCTAAGATGATGGCCCTTGTAGTAGGGTTCGTATGGAAAACGTATATAGAAGGGAGTGTTGCCGGTTTCATAACCAAGACGCATAAAATTTTGGTGCTGTCCCGAACCTTTGTTACCGGCACCATGTTTGTCACCACCATGCTGACCCCTACCTCTTTTGTCCTAAAAATAAGTAAATTAAGTATCTTAATTTCTGGTAAATTAATAATCTTACATTTTGTTTAGACTTTGGATTGGGCCGTAAATTGCCTATTTGTACTCGCGGCAGGGAGCGCAGCATTTTTAGCCCTCTGTCGGCAGCTTCTCTTATATTAGCCATTGTTTTATTTGATATAACCACAAAACTTATTTCACAAAAGCAACTTTTTTGTAAGTTATTTAACAAGAAATGTTTCCAAAAACACACTGCTAGAATTATGACCGAATAATTCGTCTTGAAGAGAACTGCCAGCTGTAAACTTAGAGCTACCAGACTCTTTTTAAACTATTACTATTAACCCTCTGTTATACAACAAACTGTTTGAATTCGCATACAAATTTCAGTTGTTCCGAGCACCCTTCACAAAAATGTTAAGCGTATATATAAGTTTGTGATTCCGTTTGTAATTTCTACAGTTTTTATTTGCGACCCTATAAAGTATATATATTCTGAATCAGAATTAATGGGAAAATAGATTAAGCGATGTCCGTCTGTCGGTAGTTGAAATACCGTTTCTGAGAAAACCATTAGACATAAAAACTTTTTTCTTTCACCATTCTGTTACCCCATCGAGCCATGTGTTTGCTATTGAAATTCAGTAATATCAGTTCACGTATAGCTGAGATATATTCAAAATTCCGAAAAAAGCCGTTATTTTTTTGGAATTTTGTATGAAAATCTTTGAAAAAAAAGTTGTTTGTTTTGCTTCAAACTTTACATAATTATTAAGCATGGTGACTAGAAGGTGGAGATATCGGTCCACATATACCCGAGATATAGCCTGAACCGGGGTTTCCATGAAAATGCCGCGTAAGCGAACTTAAACAACTTTTTTTTGCTTAAAAGCAGTTCTGGTAATAAAATGAGGTTATATAAATATGGAAAATGAAAATTTCCAAAATCGTCAATACAAGTGGACCGAGATATAGCCTGAACCGATTTTTCCATTAACATTTTTTTCTGAAAATCAATTCTCGTTATAAAAGAAGGTTACTAAAATACAGAAAATAGAAAATTCCGATATCGGTTCATATATAATCGAAATATAGCTTAAACAAACTTTTCCATGAAAGATTTCTTTTTTGGAATAGTGATTACAAGGCAAAAATATTTTTCCCCGATATCGGTATGGTAATGTATTGGGTTTTTTGCACTTGCACTTGCGTGTGTAAACATTAAGTTAGCTATTGCGATTTCCGGAGATGAATTATATGCAGTGTGGTAGCATTTTTTGTAATTTTGCCAATGTGTTCGCGATGCCAACATTTGATAACCAGCTTTAAATACATTCCAAAAATAAAAATTAAATTTGTTTATTTAGCGCTACATGATCATTGTTTTAAACGATTTAAGAGGAGGAATTAAAAGTTGTTGACGATTAGAATGGCTTGCAAAGCATGCAAAAACATTCCTGTTTCAGGAGAAAATGAAGACTGTTTCGAAAAAGCATTAGATGTTTTAAAAAAGCACTATGTTTGTAAGTTTGTTGTACATTTAAATATTTTGGAAAAGTAATTTTTGTTTCTAATTACTCAGTTTATAAAAACGCCTTACGACAGCGTGATATAGAATTGGAGCAAGTCAGAGAGCGCAATGAAAAACTGAACAAAGCTTTAAAGTTGTTACAAACGAACCAACAACCTTCCAAACGATTTAAATCCCAAAGCAGTGAAAACTCCTGGTTGGAAAATATCTCTTCGCAAGAAGAACGGTTTACTTCCGAACATAGCCTAACAGACGATGAACAGATGGGAGCAAACAATTTGAATATAGCCCTGAATAGTGAGCAACTATTTGATACATCTTCTTCGAGTCAAACTTATAATATAAGCAGATCATCTACGGAAATGGTTCAAAGTCCAAGACTGAGAGAGTCCCCCAAGAGAAGTAAACAACATGACATAAAAAAATGCTTAAAAGATAAGAATAATACGGGTTTAGGGAAAACAAAATCTGAATGGCACACAAAAGAACGCAACAGTCCAGTACAAAAGTCATGGGCACTAAAATTTTTACAACCCTCAAAGGCTAAAACTAACGAAGAAATGGTCGGTGATGTCAACAAAAAACCTTTGGATAAAAAGTTGTCTTTAACATTGAAGAAAACGAATCCCAGTAAAATGAAACAGTCTCTTATTCATTTCAACAAATCAAAAGAAGCAAGCTTCAGAGAGGTGGGTAAATAAAATATTTTGTGCAGCAGTTTCTGTGATGACAATTCAGTATGCATAAGTCTTGGAAAAGGCATTGAGAATTCCAATAATATTTTTCAAACAGACAGGGTTTAGGTTATGTTGAGCTAGCAGTTATTGAAAAAGCCAGCACACTTAGTTCCAATTTGTCCTAGTCGTATATCTAGATATACCTCCCTTATATAATAATGAGCTGGAAGCTGGAGGGAAGTGTTCATCTACACTGTTATTGAACCCAACAAATTCTACAGAAGTCATTACAATGTAGATTTAACCTCCTCGTATATGTGACTGCCAGAACAGTATCCACTAAATGTATCCTCCGTATGTTAATAGTCCTACCTGTGCCATACTTGCTTCGATACTTGACTAACTGGACACCACCCTTTGCCAGCTCTTCCGCTACAAAGTTATAGGCCACCACACTGTGCCTCTGCACCTAGAGAAACTCCTTTATGTGAATATTCTTTGATTAATTCGATATGAATTTTAAAAGCTCCAAACGTTAAACTGAAGCATTTAAACAATATATTATATTTTACAAACTTATACAAGAGCTTACAAATATATGGTTTTTATTTGTTGAAAAATTTCATTAAAATAAAACAAAACTTGGTTTTTAAGGTTTTTTGTATTTTACTTTTATTTATTTCTCTTGTTAATTGACCATAACTTGTTTTATTTTTAGTCGGATATTGGTGAAGATATAATTGAAGCTAGTCCTCTTGTAATCAAGAAAAATTTGAAAGCTGCTCGTTCTTGGTCTCACAGGTAAAAATATAATAGAGAATTCAACAACTTAAAGTGTCACCGAAAATGTTTAATTATTCTAAGATTACAGAAGCGTTCAAAATTACAACAACAGCTGCAACAATCTCACCAATGAAACAGTCGAAAAAGAACTTACTTCCAATAAAACTTTAGACGATATTGTCTTTGATTTTTCGCCTTCCAAAAAGGCAGACCCATTACGGAGCCTTCTGTATACTGAAAGAGAGGAGACCAAAAGTTTAAAATTTAATAACGAAAACTCTTCGGATTGCATATCTTTGCCCAATGACGTTAACTTGGGTGTCTCAACAAATAAATCCGAAACATCAAGTGTTGTTATATTAACACCTGGCACGCAGGATATAATCTTTGTAGATGATACTTGTAATGTTGAGCCCGAAATTGATACCATGGATTTATTGGCTGATAATTTGGAAAAACTCAAAAAATATGAAAGTAAATGGTAAATACATATTAAGAGTGAATAATACATTTTTAGGAAAAGAAAAGTATTAATATTTTATACCAATTTGCAGTATTGTAAAACAAGCGCAAATTAAAGACTGTGACACGTTTAAAGTGCCCTCAACTTTTACTAGCACTGATAACCAGCTGAAAATTAAACATGAAAAAGTAACACAAGAAAATGTAAAAGTTTCTAAGCAAGCTGATGTAGAGAAACCCAGCTGTAGCAAAAATAATATTAATACAAAAACTGGAAAACATCAAAATCCCTTGCTTTCTTCAGATGAACCTGATACCGAAGACGATGAGGATTTTATGCCTAAGCCGTTTTTAATTAAACAAGAACAAGAAAGTGCGAAAGATGCTAAAAAATTATCTATCAAACAGCGTTTTAATATAGACTGTGAAAACTGTGAAAAAGTACTTTTATGCCAAAGTTTTTTAAATATTCTTCTAATTTTTAAATTGTTTTTCTTTTTTAGCTAATTGCATTTTTAGACGAAAAGTTAACTGACGCTGAAATACAACAACATCTAGATAAATGTAAACGGCACAATAATCCCAGTTTTATGCGCCAAAATACCCCAAAAGATTTTTGGAATCCATTCATTCTGTCTTTTCAAGCTGACGATCCCAGAAATGAAATTTTAATTGATAATCGCTTTAAAGAAATCAAAAAATAAAGTAAAGCCAATCAAAAGTTTTGCATATATTTATTTAAATACAAAAAAAAATTATACTATCTATTCAGCAGGTTGTTAAACAATGCTGTACATAAATGCTGGCCTTAAAAATAAATCAAAATTAAAAAGTTATAGGGAATTATAGATTGCCACGTTTGGCTTGTTCAATTTCGATGGCGGTGAATAAAGATTTGAAATTTCCAGCACCAAAGCCCTGCAATTAAAATAGATAAATTAAATTTTATTTTACAAAATATTGACTTGATATATTTTTTAAAAAATATTATAATTATATTATATATTCTTTAAAAAATATTATAATTATATTAAAAAATATTATAATTACTACACAAAAGCGTTTTTAGAATTACAAAAAATTTCTATTAAAATATTCTTATTTTATTTACCAATTTACTGAATTTTCTGCCACACGTCCCAAATTAAATTTCTACAATTTGCAACAAAATATTTTCTAGAACAGTAGTTATCTGCTACACACGCGAAATATATGCACTAAACATATGTTGAAAAATAATACACATGTCAGAAAAAATCTTAATTTTAGAAAAAATATGTGAAAAGGTTTTTGTTTCGCTTTTTTGTCACCAAATAGTAAATTATCATAATTAGTACAAAGAAATTTCTACCAAAAATTAGCATTATATATACATACATATGCATATTACTGTGCTTAAGAATTAAAACTTATTTTAAAATTTATGTAACGAAAAAAGTAGAAATTATTTACTAGATTCTGATATCGTAATTTTGAGAGTTCTTTAAATCTTATTTTGGATATAAAATCTTCATTATGGCAGCACTGGTTACACTCAATTCACACAACTTTCTGAATTCTCAGCTACTTGTGGATATTGTAAGTTTTACAATATTTCTCATACGGATTTTGATTCTAAGTTTTTCATATGTACATTGACTGTCAATAAATAAAAAGAGATAGCGAGAGTAGCATATGCATGTGCTTTACATTCTTACATTGAAGATCTATTCGTGTATGCATTTATGTATTTAATGTCGGCATGGTTACAAGCATAATAATATTTTGTAATATAATCCAAAACAGTTAGCACATGTTGACAACAGTCAGTGCATGTTTGCTATAAAACGTGATTTTTAACTAACAGCCCGATTACAAATGAAAATTCCATGGGAGTTTTTTCATTTTTCTCCAATTATGAACAAAAATTAAGTTTGACGCTTTTTTATTTTTTCCTTTTTTCCAGTCACAAAAGAACACTAAAAGGTGATCAAATCTTCAATTCCTACGATAAAGTTAACAAAAAATGTGCTTTTTTCTTTAGTTTGAATTAAAAACAAGGACTTTATCAGAGAAATAAAGTCCATGAGGAATAAATTCCGTGAGAAATAAAATCCGTGAGCATATTCATAATTGGGATGTATGTTTTTTCTTCAAAAACGCAAGAATACAGGAAAAAATAATCTATTAAATAACATAAATTGATTACAAATGTTTTAGCGAATTAAAAAAAAATGTTCATGACAGTTTTATTATATATTAAAGAAAATAAGTTTATTTATTAATCTATTACGAAACTCGTAGGTGTAAGCGTTCCCACCACAATTGATTAAATCGATTAAATATGGTAACCCAGCAGCAGTTGCGTTAACAATTATTGAAAATGTTAAGGCAGTCGAATAAATGATAATACAGGTAACAAAAAGATAATGCCGAATTGGAATTCGGTTGCCATTTGTAATAATTTTCTTTCCATAAAAAAATTATTTACAATACTTTTTTTTTTATAAAATTAACTTGAAACAGTTTTCTATATTATTTGGAACATGTGATTTTCTCTTGAAATTTTAATATAATTTGTCTCAATAATAATTGAAAACATATTATTTCCTAGAAAAAATATTTTTGATAAATTTGCTTTTAAAGAATAAACTATTGACAAGGCAAATTTATTTTACCAAGTGAAACTGGGATTACAATAAGTACAACAATACAAAAACAACACGGTGGTTTATGTTGATTAACCGATTCATCAGTAAAAAAAATATATGAAAAGTATGTTCATATACACACATACGCTTTTTAATCGCAAGTATGCATGTATGTGAGTAAACCGGAAACAACTTTTAACATTCGATGTTCTACAAGTTGAAAGAAGTACAATGTCTGCTTTATCAGCTACCTTGATCAGTTACAACGAAAAACCTGTCGTTTTCTTAGTGTTGTATTGTATTGTATTGTTGAACAGGTACAAAAATTTAAATGGCGCCGAAAAGGGTAAACAAAACATAACATAGGAAGTGCCGCCATGTTAACCGAATTCGCCTGATTTCGCCGATGCATCCACCTAATAATGAATTCGCCTTGGTTGTAGGGAAGCGGCTAGTTGTTTTTTGTATCCTATTAAAAATGAATTCGCCTAGTATATTGGCGTGTGAACTGTTTTCGAACAAGATCATTTAAAACAGATTTTCGCTAATAAAATTAATTTGAGACAGCATTTTTAGTATAAATAGATTTGGACCATAAAATTTTCATATATTTTTGCCTCTTCTGAAATTAATTAAGAACAAGATTTTAATGAGAAATAATTTTAGTGACTTTGGCTTGGAAAGGACTTTTAGGACATCATTTTCAATCGTGTTTCTAAACCAAAACAATATATTTCTATAGAAAAAGATAAAAAATTTTCTATGAATAAAAGAAAAAAAAAGTCTTAAGATGTGTTGAAAAAAATAGTTTGTGATAAAATTTCTTATTTCGTTAATTTAAGAATTTCTTTTTCATTAATTTAATGTACAGTTTTCATGTGCTTTATGAAATTGATTGTTTGATTTAGAGAAATTATTAAACTAATCATATGATTTCTCTTTCATACTTTTAATGAAAATAAATCATGTTTTTTATTAACATGTTTCATTACTTTTATGAAGGTTTTCATTAAAATAATCTAATGAAATTTATTTCATTGTTTCTATGAAAAGTTACAATGGTTGAAAAATAATGAAACAATTCCTTCTTTTTTTTTTTTTAATTTAAAAACTGCGAAGCTTTTTTGCTTGTCTGCAGTAACAACCAGGGTCTGAGCAGGAATCGAAACTGCGACCTCGAGACTGTTGGTCGAGTACTCTACCAAATCAGTAATGTCAAAATTCAGAGAATTTCTGAACAAAATTCTTTCAGTGTAGGACAAAGTTTTATTGAATGGATTGAGCAAAACAAAATTTTTCAACACTTATCCGGCAAAATGTTTATCGATAAGAAAATTAACGGGACTAATTTTTTAAGAAAACTATTTGGAGCGTTTGAGGATAAGTTTGGTGATAAATTGTGTCAATTGTTTCGAAATCTTAAATACTAATATATGCAAAAATTTGATCGCAATAGGTGCTTTCGTCTCTCAAACTGTTGACGAACTGTAAAGGGGTCGTGAAACAGGCCCTTAATATTTCTGACTTTTTTTTGCATAAAATTCATTTTAAAATATGTGCAAAATAAATTGCATCTTTTGAATTGGATGAAAGCTCCAAAATATTATTTTATGAAAATTATCATTTAACTTTATAAAATATAATATAAAACTTACATTATGATTATGACGTTGTATAACTTCTAAAAATAATGTAGGACGATCTTGTATGTTTTTGGTGAAAATTTGCAGCAAATAACCATTTTCATCATAATCGATTAGAATATTCAATTCTTTAAGTATTTTCATATCTTCTTTTACTTTAGTACGGCTCTGTTTGAGGTTTTCCGTCAAAATATCATAATATGAATCGGGTATCGATAAAAATTCCATGCCACGTGCCTTCAGATTTCTTATAGCCGTAATTATATCACTGGTATTCAAAGCAATATGTTGAACACCAGCACCGCCATAATATTCTACATATTCTTGGATTTGTGATTTCTTCTTCCCTTTTGCGGGCTCATTAATGGGCATCTTAACATTCTCTTCATAGTTGGCCATGACAATAGATCTCAATGCTGAATATTCGGTGTGAATTTGAGAGTCGTCTACTGACCAGAAGCGATGAAATTGTAAAATACGTTCATACCATGCGGCTACGCTTTCCATTTGTAAATCGGGTTGATTGCCCACAACATGATCAATGAAATCTAATTTGGCGGGCGGTAAATTACCTAACAAATTATCTTTGGGCAAAGATTTAAAGCCAGGCAAGAAAACACCACGATAATTGCGGCGATCTATAAAGGTGTGTGTAGTGTCACCATACTAAAGATTATATGATAAAAATATTAAACCAGTGTTTTATACACATACATGCATATTATATGTATTTATGTGTAAATCATATCAGAACTTACTGTTTTTATGGTGGCAAATTTAACCGTACCATATTCATCTGCTTCTTCCCACAACTCTCTAACAACTTCAGCTCCTCTTTCTTTGGCAAATTTGAAAACAGCTTCAATGTCTTCTACTTCAAAGGCAACATCTTTAACACCATCTCCATGTTTCATTAAATGATGACCATGTTCCTCGTCATCTGTTGTATAGGCAGATACAAAAACAAATACAATTTTATTTTGTTTAACGGCATGTTTGGCAAAACGTCTGCTGCCAGTTTCTAAGCCCTGATAGCCCAGGGGCGAGAAACCCATACGGGTAGTGTAATAACTAGCCGCCTGCTTGGCATTGCCAACATAAAAAGTCAAATGATCGAAAGATAGGAATTTGCCGAATTCTGGTTTTGGTCCTTTGTCGGTATAAGAGGTCTACAAAAAAATTTTGTTTTGATAAATAATTTCGTGGCTTAAAACTAAAACTTAAAATAGTGGAACGGTTATAGTTTTCTATAAAAAAACTAATTTAATAAAACAAAATGCTTGCTTTTTTGTTTGACTGGTATTATTAAAACATTTTTTTTATTCTCACTAATTTCTTTAGATTGTTGGGATATAAAGTTGAATGTTTGAGAATATTTTTCAAAAATTTCCAAAGTCTACTGATTTCAAATGTTTGTAACAAATTTCTTTTATATTTATTCTGTTATGGCTTATCAAACATTAGGTCTGTTCCACATGAATAACAAAACCAAAATAGGAATAACGTTCAAATTAAATTCGTTCACCGAATTTTATTTTTCATATTTCAAAGAATTATTCATTTTCGTTCGCGAATTTTATCCATAAAATTCGTGAGCGAATTTAAAAATAAAATTATTGAGAGAATTAAATAATTAGATTCGCAAATTATTCCCGCACAAATAACGAAAACTACCAAAACTCATTTTGATTTAAAAATTATGAGAAATGTGTAAAAATTATCATTCTGGTAACGCTGCAACACAAAAAGAACTCTCATCATGCTCAGTTAAATTTTTAAAAGAATTTTTCTTTCTGTGTTCTGCTCACGTATTTTACTTTTTAAATTCGCGAACTTTATTTTTAAATTTGCGAGCAGAATGTTATTTTAAATTCGGAAACTTTTTCATCCTGCTCGCGAACGAATCAGTATTTTTAGATATTTTTTCGTTCGCGAAAAGAATGAAAAATACCAAGAACGCAAAATAAAATTCTGTCGCGAATTTTATTTTTATATGCGGGAATACAAATTGAAAAACGTGAAAATTAAATAAAATTTAATTGGCGAGCAGAATTTTTTCCTACCTTGAGCAACAACAGTCCGAATTAGTCCAAATTTGTACAAAAGCATTCCACATAACAATTTTTGTGAAGTTTTGAAAGAAAATGAGAGAACAATTTTGTTCATTCCCTGTACAAATTTGCACGGTAACTTTCGATAAGTTCGGACTAGAATTAAATAGTCAGCTGTTTTTTGTTGACATACATATGCAACTGAAAAAGTGATCAGAAAATGTGCAAACACGGAAAGAATTTTTGTTTAAAAACTAGCTCAAAAGCAAAGTGGAAGGTTCTCCAAGCAAAAACTGAAGTTTGTAATCAGAACATGCGATGATCAACTGGCTTTCCATTTTGTAAATGTGTATTATAAATATCTGTATCTGTTAATGTTAAATAGTCGAACTTATTCTTTTATTATTTCTTATATTATATGATAGGTTGGTATCATTCGTCTAGCTCAAGTTCAATCCTGGCTAAAGCCAAGAAATATTTTTATTTTTAATTATAACAATAATTGCCGCTATCAATAACTCTTGACCACAGAAGACAGGAAAAAATAATTGAATACACTAAAACTGGGGGACAATTAGCTGTTTCACAGTCGCTACACTGCCGCTAACTCAGCCACTGAGCTCTTATTTATTTTTTTCGTCTATATTTGTCTTATATTGTTTGTACTGTATTGTTTCTACTGTAGGTTGCTGTCACTGAACAACCAGTTATTTTTTATTATTTATCAACGTACGTATTTATGTATGTTGATAGGCTCTGTGTCGTGATCGAACTTGACACAGACGAATGATGCCAACCCATCATATAATATAAGAAATATTATTATAAATATCTATTGAAAAATTTACTTTGCTGTTAATGCTGTGCGTTTTAAGCATCTAAAATCACCAAAATATGCTTTAATATTAAAAGTAAAAAGCAATAGTATTGCGTTGCAGCACAGGAAAAATTTTTTTCATGTTCAATAACGAAATTCGCTGAATCAATTAATAAATTGTTTGAGTGCGGACCTGTAAAGGAATTCGTGCATTTAAACAAAAGTTTAGTAAAAATAATTATTGATCGAAAACAACTATTTTTTAAACAACAACAAAACACCATATCCAAGGTAATTTTTTTGATATTTTTGTATATGCATACAAATTATTTTTTCAGACAAAAATTTTGTTGATTTTATTTTTACTATAATTTTTTCTGTGAGCTGTTTTGGGTAAATTTTGCAAATTTAGAGCGTATTTTGCTTTATATTCTCATTCGTTCAAACTAGTCCGTGACCTCGTGGAGCACATCTTTTATTGTACAATCAAACTTTGCAGAAAAACTACACTTTTTGTATGATTTTGGTTTATATAATAATAAAACAAATATGATATTTAGGTTATTTTTTTCATCACATTTCGGATTTGGACAAATTTAGAAAGCTTTCTTCTATTCATCTGTTGAATTGTACAGCATACGTCTAAATTGTTAGCCATGTTCTGAGAATTGTGCCATCTGAAACCGCAAAGCGTTCTGAAAAACTGTTAACTCACTTTTAGTTGTTCTAAGGAATGCGCGTTTTACTGGCGTTTCGGAGTTTTGTATGAAAAATACAACATTTGGCGATTTTAAATTGCACAGCTATACTTGCGTTATACGTTTGTCAGAACACCTATTTGGCGTTTTCAAATCGAAAACGGTAAATTTAAACGATTTGTGTTTCTCAGAAAATGCCTGTGTATATATTCTTTTAAAACCAAAAACGTAATAATTGCTTTATATTATTATATTATTATACCCTTAATTTTTCAATAATTTATTTTGAAATTAATTTAACTCTCTGCTAATACACACATATGTATACTTAATTATGAATTTTGTCAATTTTTCTAGGGGTTTTAATACTTATTTTAAAGAATTTAAAGTCCTTCAAAACTTTTTTTTTAATGACAGTTTGTTAAAATCTCAATTGTCTTATTAATTAAAAACCACACATACCATTATCACTTTTCACTAAATGTATTTTTTATTTTTCAAAAATGTGGCTTTCTCTTTTTTTAGAATATCTTCTAATAAGCGACTAAAAATTGAATGATAAAAACAGAGCTTTATATAGCCTCTTATAAAGCCTTAGCGTAGCTTGATTAAAATCCTGACTTAAAGCTCGTGTGTTATAGTGTTTTTTAATTTGAATATTTATGTGTTTATTTATTCTTTAGTATAATTTTTAAAAACAAGTATTTTGTTTTTCTAGTTCTGTTACAGTTGTTATATTTTATAAATTTATATTTTGATATGCATAAATTAAAAACTTTGAAATATTTTGATCAGAGTGGTTAAGTATTTTATTAACATGCCAATGGTATGATCATTTTTGCATATTCAAATGTATAGTTATAGCTTTTTTTCTTGATTTTTAGGAGGCTTGGCTTTAGTACAGTTATTTTTTTTTAATTCATACGAACAAAATATTGTGAAGAGATTCGGAATTGTGTTGCTAAGAAAAATGTTTATGTTGTGGCGCAGTAATATTAGGTTTATTCGCTTACTTTACAGTTAAATGCAGTAAATGAGTAATTTTTTAGCAAATTGTAGAAATTACTCTCTTGTTCAAAAAAGCACTCGAACGGAAAAGTAGTAAAAATTCGTAAAGTTTAGTAAACAGCTGATAAAATTACATCCATATAAAACAGTGCACACAGGTGTAATTGCAGATCTGACCAGCCAAAGGCTAAGTTTGTGAAGCATATTTTCGTCAGCTCCTCGTTATCAGCCACGCATGTAGTAACCAGTCAAAACTTGACCACCTTTTACTTTATCGTTATGTTTGTGATCAGATAATTAACAATTAATTTAAAAAAATTTTTTTTTATGTGATATAGGGTGCGCCAGAAGTTACCATGGGATTTAAAATTTAACAACTTTTTCGTTTATATATTTTTGTAATTTTTTTTCAGATTGTATAAATAACACTTGGAGAATAAATAATGGAGAGATTTACAACTGAACAAAGAACCAGAATAATAGAATTTTATTATTTCAATCAGTAATCAGTTATTTTAACGCAAAGAGCAGAATTATAGAATTTTATTATTTTAATCAGAAATCAGCTATTTTAACGCAAAGATCATATCGTCGACATTTTAACTTTGGAGTTTTACCTTCCGAAGCAATGACTCGTTGCTGAGTTGATCTTCATCATCAACATATGTAGCACCGGAACAGATTTGCCTCGAAGCGGTATATACATATAATTATATTTGAATTTCGTTTTGGCGTATTCCATAAATGTTGCAGCCACTAATCTTGATATTAGATATTAAAATTTTACAAATTTTATTTTATATGAACATTTCGCTAATATTTTGTTATCTATAGTATGGTTGGGTAGTTCGCGAGCGAACTAGTATCACTGAACTATTTACTTCGGGGAGCTAAGTGAGCCGATCATTTCTGAGAGCTCTTTTAGCTACGTAGTTCATGGTTCTTTCTTTTGTCTTCTGGTAAATATATATACGCATGATACAATAATATATAGGTAGTGTCCAAGGCGAATTCATACCAGGTAATCGCAAGAGCAATAAATACAACACTAAAAAAAATAAATCTTTTTCAAATGTCAAGAGAAAAATATAAACAAAAAAGGAATTGAAAAAAATATATTAAAAAAATTTACAATAAAAAACAAACATTTAATTATTTCGTGAAACTTTTAGTTATTTCGTGAAACTTAAAGTCTCAGATCATAGAGCTTGAAAAGGTGAAAATGGCCAGCCAGACTGCGGAGGATTCTGGATGATATCTGGCGCTCAAAATAGAATACATAATTCAAAAAATTGTTTTCCAATTTTGTTTTAATTATGCCATTGACATCTGAAACAGATTATATTAAAAAAAAAGTTATCAGCTGCGCTGTCAATTTCACCTGTTATGAATTCGCCTTGGTAGTGTCGAAACGGTGGCCGACATTTTTTTTCTGTGATGATAACTATCAAAAGTCCACACATACACACACACATTTTTTATTATTGTTTACAAATTGAAAAAGTTTTTGAAAAAAATATGTTCCAATAATATTTTTCAAACACAAAATCAGCTTCAAACACAACAGACAGCTTTTTCTTCATTTTTATTTATATATTTAATTTATTGCACGAGTTTTAAATGCAAAAACTTATTGAAAAATTATTTGTAAAATAAAAACACGAATAAAAATATATGTTTGTTTTTTTATTTTATTTTGTTTTCTTTGACAGTTATCAACACAAAGCAACAATAAAAAGCCATGTTGTTTTTTTATTGTTGGCTTGTTGTAGTTCCGCTTTTACCTGTTATATTATTGTACCATGTGTATACGGAAGTAGTCAAACAGTGCTGCCAGAATTTGACGTAGAAAGTACATATCTATGTTATATTCAAAAAATTTGGCAACAAAATTTTGTTTTACAAAAATACTACTGTTTTTTTGTATTATAAAAATAAATGACATGATATGCGACCGTAATTAAATATAAGAACATCGAGACTCATCACAAATAAATCGTTTTTTTTTTTTTAATAAAACTATTTTTCATCGCATCTGAACATTTCTAATCTCATCTTTAATTAATCCTTATAATTTTACTTTTCATTTGTTTACACCAATTTTGTGTTGCTTTTCTTTTTCTTTATATATACAGAGCTGTTCATTGGAAATATTATTCACGGAGCAGTGAGAGAGCTATTGAACTAAAAGGCAGACATATTTCAGTAAAAAGCGCTGAACTAAAAAGAGCACTCTCTTAAAAGAGCTCAGGAACTCAACTCTAATCTATAGAATAAAAAGTTGTTAGCAAAATATTGTTGTTATATGAAATTTATTAAATTTTTTTTATAAAACCTCAAGACCTATATATGCGACAATTTATTGAATAAAAAAACCTGTTTTTATACATTTAACTTCGAGCTCAAGTTTTCAACAATAGGATCCTCAAAATATTTGAGGTGTACTCATATTTTACAAACTGACCGATTTTGGTTTTGTATAACCAATCTGAATAGATATTGACGCTATTTTATACAACGTGACGACGAAGCTGAATTCACTAAAACCTTAATGGAAAAAGTTTAATTATTTCTTCAATTTAAAGTTAGACTTCTTTGTCTCATTTCGCAATAAAAAACTTTTGAGAAAACGTCCTGCTTCAATTTACATTTTCCTTCTTTTTGCATCTTGCATTCACCCACGTTAATAAAATAAAATGTTTTAGCAAAAAAGAATCACACCTGTCCAGTATGGTTAATATCATTGATGTTTGTATATATATGTATGTATGTGTATTGGATTTCATTTAAATCCAATCATTTGAATAAAAACATGTGGCGCCAAATTACTTACATGTGTAGCAGCTCTTGAATATGTATTTGTAAATTTAGTTTGCACATTTTTATAAAAAAAAAATATCTGAATTAGTATTGAAAAACTTGTTTCTCAAAAACTAAGTTCGACTAAGAAAATGTCAATGACCTTTTGAAACCTTAAAAAGCAGAACTGAGACGAAATGAAAGGACATTTACAAATTGTGCCATAAATAATATAATTTCGGATAATATTATCAACACAGTACCGTGCTCAAAACTCGTATTGAGTTAGTAATCACATTCATTCTGTAATGAACAGCACATATTTTTTTAAATATTTCTATATTCAACAGGTTGATCAATATTTAAATTTGTTCTTTAGAATTACATATAATATTGTTTTTATGTTAATAATTTTCTAAACTAGATTTTATTTACTTAAAATAAAAAACAAGTTTGTTGATTTGCATAATTGCCACAACAAAAATTAACAAATTTTCCGTATGTTTTACAAAAAGAAATAAAATTAAAGTAAAATTCGTTACAAATAAGCACAAACTTTGTAAAGTGCGAATTATATTGCGGTCTTAAATACCTGCTAAACAAAACATACATAAATACGTATAAACTATGTATGTATGTTCTTAAATCATATCGTACACTAAGTCATAAACAATTACAGCTAGAAATTTATCAACATCGATCTTTTTCCTAATGTTTACTCTTATATGCAGTCTACACCTACGAGCAACTTGAAACGCATTTAAAACATGAAGTAAAAACTTGCTGTTTAAATATCTGTCTGTTAAAGGCGACGTACACGTAGTGATGTTAGAGTTATAACTTCTCATAGTAAAAAAATAAAAGTGGCGAAAAACTACTACAAATAGCAGGCTGTTGTCAATTTAAGCTATAACAGAGTTTCCAAATGAAATGTTTTAACAACCAAGTTATAACTTTAACTAACCACATTTAACTTTAACTGGAAGTTATCGTTAAAGTTAGTGTTTTCATGTCAGGTGGAGACCGCACTTAACGGTTATAACTGTAGTAGGATTTTACACAAACAAAACCTTTTACAAGCGGTACAAAAATTTTTGTATTGTAGTGTAACAACTCCTAATGCTACCATCTAGTAATTCCACCATGATTGGAAGTTTCCGATTATTGAATTTTAAGCAACTTTTTAGACATATTATATAACATATCAAAAACAATTATTAAGGGTACAAAAAATCAGAACATAAGTCTGCTTCCATCTTGAAATGAAATTTTAGTGACCTTTCTTATGTATTCACTGACACTTAAATGTAGTTAAAAATTGATATTAATTTTTTTTTTTTTTTTGTAAAATTGGCGCAGGCACTTGAATTTATGTTAAAGAAGCCACATTTCGGATAAGTCTATCTAAATATTGATTTCCATATATTTGCAGGGATGTTATGCCAAATGAAAATAGTTGGCGTATTAGTCCGCTTTTAGGGTTTGGAAATTGTGAGGCAGACATTTTTCTCATTCTGCTTTGAACTTGCCGAAACCTTTTAGAGTTGCGAAATTAATAGACAGACAGAAATTTTTCGTTTCTCTTTTCTTTCTTTTTTGTTGTGTTTTAAGCACAGCTAGTGTGTTTATATGAAGTTGATGTTGATATGAGAATAATAATATGAAGCAACAACATGAAAAAATGCGAAGGGAGGTAACTTCAAACGAAAAATGTTTTAAAATGTCCAGTACAGTAGAGGTTTACCGCACACTCTTCCTCTTAAATACATCGCCTACAAACTTCGTCTGTCTGCCCATCAATTTCTCAACTGTGAAGGGGACTCAGCACAAAAATTGTTCTCTTGTGTGAAAGTCTATTTGCACAAACGTGTAACTCAATGTTTACACATGCAAGTGCAAAAAATCCAATACGTTACCGTTTTTTTACTAATACATTGACACAGCTGCAAGTAGTGGTCTGACTTGCAAGTGATTTTGGTTGTAACTTAATGTTTACACGCGCAAGTGCAAAAACCTCAATACATTACCATTTTTTTTTTACTATTACATTCATACCTGCAAGTAGTAGCCCCACTTGCAACTGATTTTGGTTGGCAGTGATTTTTTCACTTGCATGCAAGCAGAAACAAACAGTGTTGCCCATAGATATTTCATTTTAACTTTAATGGGTATTTTTTAAGGAAAAATTGTTAAAATATTGATATTTTTAGTTATATGCCGAAAATATAGTATAAAAAAGCAAAAATAAATAAATATCTATAATTTAATTTTTATTTATAATACAAATTTATTATTTATATTGTGAAAAATTTATGTACATAATATAATTCCCCTGTAATGTAGCTACGCTAATACTTTGGCAGCACAGACCTTAAAAGCGCATGTAGTACATTTGTCTTCGACATTTTGAAAATGAACTTGAACTTGCGTGTGTAAACAATCGTGCAAATTGCAAGTTACTCGCAACGTGTAATCTCAGTGTAAGCAGCAATAATGCAATATCTCCATCTATAATACCATATTATAAAAAGTCAATGTTTAGTTCACAAAAGCACATTTATTAATAATAAAATGATGAAATACATATACATATATAGGTACTATAGTGATCTTAAAAATACTAAATACTGGTTATCAGTTAAAGGATAATGTTGCCATATGTAAAGTAACGTAAAACGATACAATGTATGTAACATCCCCCTTTTTTTAAAAGAAACAATTTTTTAATAATACCTGCAATATTAGAAATATAAAAAATATAAGAACTGTTACTGAATTGGGAAATGAGCAATAATAATCAAATATGTTCTTTTGGTCAATTCAGCACACTTTACATGTATACATACATATATTCTAGTACCTATGTATCTAAATCAATGATCAGCACGCAATACCCTCAAGGGCAATCGAGCTTATATACTGAGTGTCCTATTTGTGGGCACCGCTGATTTAAACAAACGAAAACGTTTTTTTAGGTGTTAGTTTACAAAAGAACAAGGAAAAATCTTTGTAAATCTTATGTATTCAAGATTTTTATACCGTTTGTCCTTGTTCTATTACTACGCAAAAATATCTACCTAAAAATGTAACAATAATTTTTAAATTGATTTACATACGAGTGAGTAGTTATGTCACACATCAATTACGTTCCAAAATCCTTAAAAATACCTTTACCAATTTAATATATATTGAGCTTGTCGCATATGTTAATTGCTGTGCTTTGTTTGTATCTATTTCTTGGCTACCAGCCAACGGCCACTTTGTTTTTTTTTTTCTTTCCACCCAACACACATCAATCCATTTCACCATTCAAACACATGTGGCTGGCGTCTACTAATCTTTCATCTTTTAAAAAATGCAGGAATAATTTTCTTGAATATTAAAATGAACACATTAAGAAACTGAAGTGATGATTATGGGTTTACAGTTTTATGAAAACGTTTTTTCTTTAACACGGAGAAAAAATTCTCATCTCATTGTCATGCACCATGTTCGACTATTTAATATACAAAGTGGCTCAAAATTCATCATCCAATTTCGTTTATGAATATATTTTTAAGTAAATAAGAAAACAATTTTTTTAATTCTTTCTGTTAATAGGAAAATATAACCGCCAAGTGGTTACCGCCAAGTAGTGATACACATTTGTTACCGTTTTATCGTATTTTCCATAACTTTCCGCAACACTTCCGGTGATAACTATTCCCATTCCTGCCGAATATTCTCTTTAAGGGCTGCGATTACCTAGGGTTTGTTGATATAAACTCGAGACTTCAAGTGGCCTGCAAGAAGAAAGTTTGGGATGGTAAAATCGGTCGGTCTTGCAGGCCATGTCAAATTACCAAACGGGAGATCAGGAAATGATTCCTTCACAATACCAATCGCGGGTCCTGCTGTGTGTGCGGTTGCATCGTCTTGTTGAAACCACATGTTTAGCAAGTCCTGCTCATTCAATTCGGGCAGTAAGAAGTCGCTTTTCAAAGCCCTATAGTGTTCGCCAGTAACAGTATTGTCGGTAGCGTTGTTAACAAAATACGATCCAATCATTTCTCCCGCGTGAACACCGCACCACACAGTTGCCTTGAGTGGTTAAAATGGCTTTTCAAGCTATCACTCGCGGATTTTCAGTGCCCCAGAAACGAAAATTTTGTTTATTGACATAAACGTTTAAATTAAAATGCGCCTCGTCGCTCATAATGATTTTCTACTCAAAATCGTCCTCTTCGTTGTTGAGATGGGAATTTATTTTAAAATTCAAATTGACATTTGTCCGCTTCAAAAATTATTTCTTTGATATGTCATGTCGATTGCACAATATCGATTGCTAAATTGACCCACCCTAATGCTATGTTCAAACGGTTATAGCACGTTTAGACGATAATATGAAACACCTTGTTCGCTCTTTGAACCACGATTGCGAAACTAGGTGTTCAGTCGGTCGTTTTTGTTTCACAGTGATGTTTACTTATTTTGCGCGTACCACTTATTTAAATCTTTATGTAAGTATCCAATTTTTAAATGTGCAATGTGTATCTTTTGCTTTTACACTCATTAATTATGTTTTTTCTTTGCTTACATATTTTTGAGTGCTAGTTCAGATAAACTAGCGATAATGTATTATCAAATTTGGAGATGATAGTTGTTTTTGCATGGTTTAAACAAGATTCAAAATGAACCAAGTTGGCTCGCTCTCAAAATTTTGTATGGCGAAGCATGTTAGTTAAATTAAGATTGGGCCGCGTATCACGAATGCTAGAGCGAACCTCGAATATAAACCTTCGTATGAACATGCTATAATATATATGCATAAAATACACTGAAATGAATCAAGAAGATACAGTGTGACGTTCGCTGGACTGAACACATTTTTTATGTCTCTAAAGAAGCATTCAAGTGCCTCGGTTTTTTGAAACGGTGTAAGATGTACTTCACTGCATCCGACCTCCTTACTATTTATACCACCTACATCCGACTCTCATGTTTGGGCCGGTGCCTCAAAGTCTATTTTGGGGTTACTCGACCGTGTGCAGAAGAGAAGCTCATCGGTGACAGTAGGGTATCCAACTCTATTGACTCACAGCATCGACGCAGTGTGGGGTGTGTTACTCTGTTCTATCGTTACTACAATGGATTTTGCTCTGACGAGATTAGTTGTCTTGTTCCCGAAACTCGCAAATTTTTACGTAGCACGCGCTCATCGTCTAGAGTTCATCCATTTGTGGTCGATTGCCCGGGGAATCGCACTACGCACTACAGAGAGAATTCGTTTTTCAGCCGTATACTTTGTCTATGGAATAAGTTGCCTGCAGACGTGTTTCCCGTCTGCTATAACGTTGGAAAGTTCAAGTCAAATGTTCACAAACACTACTCCCTCTTCCCCCCTCCTCATAACCTATTTTTCTAGTTCCGATAGTTCTGGTTCTGCATATGTAGGGGCCATCCCCTGAGTACTGGTCGAAGCTTAAAAAAAAATTATCAAAAACTAACTGTAACATAATATAAAGTTAATTAATTTTTTTTTAATTTCCGTGATAGTGTATAGCTCTTAAATTTCTTTAAGTGCACTTTTGGTCTTCCATACTAAAAACTTTGCGTCTCAATTAATTTCTTGTTCATTCTATTCTTCACGAACCATTTACTATTTTTAGTCAACTTTGTAGATTTTTTCACATTGAGGTGGGCGATTGCAGGCACCGTCATATACAATCGCTTTTTAATGAATTGATGAGTGCTGTGCAAAGCTCTTTTTCATACGAGTCTATTATACTCTTCGTTACAAATATATTGGTATTTCATGTTAATGGATCATATGACATTATGAAATTACATCAAATTTATGATGATTATGACATTTTTCATAGCACTTTTATTAAATGCGTATTAATCAAAATAGAAAACTATTTTACATTTCTTAATTTTTAATAAATTTAAGTATTCATAGAATTTTAACATCTGGCGAAGATTCAGGGGTGGGTATATGCAAAAAAATTAAAATATATTTGAAAAAAATTATAATAAAACTTTGAATGGTAGCTTTGAGTTAAAACTCGTTTCAAATTTATATTAGTTTTGATGAAAACGCATTCAGCAAATCGCAACAATACGAAACTGTTGGCATCACTGTTAATAGAAGTGTCAAATGAGAGAAGCGTGACTTTTTCTTAAAATTAAAGACATAAAGCAGACTATGCGACTATTTGTACAACATGACAATGTTGGTTATTAGATTGTAAAGTGTGTGGGCCGTCATATGAAGTTGTGTCTCGGTTGTACGAAAGATTAAATAGTTTTGATTTTTTGGGTGGTTGTGTCGACTGGTTGCAATGGAGCATGTTGTACAACTTTATTTCGATTTGCTCCTATTTTTATATACAATTGTTGCATCTGCGGTGATCTTTACTCAACAGAATTTTTTGAAAGTGAAATTGTGAGTTAATGTAGCAAAATTTGTGCGCAAAACACACAACTCGGCAAGCCAACATGTTGTAGCAACGGTCGCATAGTCTATGGCATGGGTAAGAGTATCAGCGGTGGAACGTGTATATTATTAATTGGCATTAATTAGAATAGTTTAAATAAAGGAATTTGTTGATATTGAATTTAATACTTATGTTGTTTCCTTTCCAACACAACAGTTATCCTCAGTTATTTGAATATTATAGAGGAGTTTCAGTATTGTTAATATCACAGTATTTAAAACAATACAGAATGCACTCAGAACGAATTTATACCAGGTGTCCGCCAGGAAGGTACCTACTTTGTTTTGCCGCCATTTTGGTAAATATAAGTCTTGTCAGTTCATATTTGGCTGTCGTGAAGTGGCAAATTTGTTACGATAAACCAACGTGTTTTAATCGTTACAACATTTTATCAAAATCAATCATCGATAACTGTGACGATCAGAATATTAGGTAAAATTTGTGAGAAAAACAACATGCCAGCAAAGCGCACTATCTATCGTGTAGTGAGTGATTTTGAAGAAGGAGGGTCTGTAGGTGATAGGCCCAAGCATGGACCACACTATAAGTGCAAGATCGGCTGAAAACATTGCTGCAGCTCAGGAAAGTGTTCCAAACCTCAATTCGAGACCATGCTCAGGAGCTTGGCCTTCAAAGAACAACTGTGGCCACAATTTTGCGCAAGGTTTTGCATTTGTTTCTATTTAAGATTCAGTTGACACAAGAGCTTCCTCCAAAAGGCCCTTTACGCCGCTGTACTTATGCCAATTGGATGTTACAGCTTGCCTATAACAACCCCGATTTGCATGAAAAAATCTTAATCAGTGACGAGGCACATTCACACATATGTGAATAAACAGCCTAGTCGGTTCTGGGCAAAGGAAACCCCTCAAATTATTCATCAGTCATCTTTGCATCCATTAAAAGTGGCAGTCTGGTGTGCAATTTGGTCAGGAGGAATCATTGGACCTTACTTCTTTGAAAATAAAAGCGGCGTAACGGTATTTGTGAACGAAGAGCGATATCGTGATATGATTGAAAACTTTTCAACGGCAGACCTGCGGCTTGATTAACATATGGTATCACCAAGCGGCTGAAAAACGAAATCTCTCTGTAATGCATTAACCGATTCCCTGGGCAATCGACCACAAATGGATGAGCCCTGGAAGACGCACGTGTGTTACGTAGAAATGTGCGAGTTTCGGGAACTAGGTCCCTAATTTCGTCAGAGCAAAATCCATTGTAGTAACGATAGAACAGAGTAACGCATCCTACACTGCGTCGATGCTCAAGTGAGTCAGTAGTGTTGAATACCCTACTAAGTTTCTTCGCTCGCTTCTGTACACGGCCGAGAAACCCCATAATATACTTTGAAGCGCCGGCCCAAAACATGAGAGTTGTATTCCATTCGCGGTCGGATATAGGTGATATAAATAGTAAAAAGTTCGGATGGAGTGTAATACATTTTGCACCGTTTCAAAAAACCGAGGCACTTGAATGCTTCTTTAGAGACGTGAAAAATTAGTTCATTCCAGCAAACATCACACTGTATTTACATTCCAAGGACATCGAGAGCATCCGATTCCAATTTATACCATCCATGAGTATAGATGAAACAGCATCAGTGGTCGTGTGCTTGTGTATTAATAAACAACAATGTTTTTACGAGCTCATTCAGAGATTAGTATTCAGTGAATCATTCATATTTTGGCTGTTGGTAACGATCTCGGTTTGGCTGGGCCTATAACTAAATGAGTATGAAACAAATGCTGCTGTCATCTGCGAAAGTGTGGATAGGATTGGAAGTTTGATATAGAAGGTAATTGAGGAAAACAAAAAGCGGAGCCTTGCGATACCCGTGGATTAATCTTGAACTAGTTTGATGAGACCTCATCTATAACAACTCGTACAGTGCGGTCTCTGAGAAAACTCGATATAAACCGAGAGAAGTCATTACCGGCACCAAAAGCAGTAAGTTTTGTCTGTAGCCATGCCATACTCTGTCAAACGCTTTGGAAATATCCGGAGTATTTTTGGTTCTTTAGTTTGCAAAACAGTGGAACATATTTTTAATTTACACAAACAAATTACACCCAAATGTGTCATATTCGCAATTGCAGAAATACTCGTATGCAATGTCAAATGTACAATATTTTGAGTTGGTAGACTATTGCTGTTGCAAGCAGATTTTGTTTTTATGGTTATAAGAATTATGTTTGCGTCGTTTGTATGCAAACGGAAAGCGTGTGTTTGGCAAACGGTTTATCTAGTGTACTTGGTCCTTTAGTTTCTCTTTCGCGTTTTTTTCTGGCAGCTTTTTTCTAATTAGAACCTCAAAACGTTCTCTTTATATAAAGCTCTCTTTCTCTTCCTCTTTTAACACAAAAAGACACTAAGTTTATTCACTTTTGGAGCTCCGTTAAACAAAACAAAACTTTAATTGCTTATAAAAAGGCACGCAACCCTTAACACACTCATCTACATGCATACATACTTACATTCATATTAAACACTACCAAAACAGGGTTGAAATGACTTAACCTAAAATAAGTGTAGTGTTTTTCTACGAAATTTATAGTTTTGTTTACGTGCATATTTTGTTTGAGCAACACTCACACTCTTATACATGTACACACATACAATCCCCAAAATACTCGTACAACAATAACACTGAGAGTTAGATTTTGCTTAAAAAATAAAGAACAAACCAGAAGAAGGACGCAAAAAAAAACAAACAAAGAAATTTACTTGAGAACTTTGTTCTTTTCTTTTATTGAATTTTAGTTCGCATAAAATATTTGTCGCATCTGTTTGGGTAGTCTACTCGTATAGCAGTGCTGTTTGCTTGCATTTGTCGTTAGAAAAGTGTCATTAAAGTTCAGTGGCGTAAATTGCTGCTTTGTGTACAAAAACGAAAAGAAACAAAATCTTTTGTTATAAAAAAAGGTTGCTAAGAAATTTGAGAAAATTTACATGAGTTTAAAAGAATATTAATAGTTTTACTACCTTGAACTGGAACCCTTAAGCTTTTGGAACAGTCAAGTAACGTTTTACATACATATACATATATATGTATGTATATACATACATACATATATACATAAGAGCATAATAAAAAGTGTTTTATGAATTGGAAAAATCGTGCAAACAAGTTTACAAAAAGTGATTTGAAATGGCCAGCATGTGTTAAACATTAATTTGCATAAGAAAAAAGAAAATAGTAAATAATAAAATAACTCAATGTTTATGTCCATAAAAAACACTTAAATTTAAAATAAAAATTATAATGTCTTAATTATGTTTATGTTAAATAATGAATGTACTCCCAGTGTTTGTTTTTAAATAATCATACTTACAAACATACGAGTACACACACTTATAATAACAGAAAATTTTCAAAACCTTGACTACGTCATAGCGGCAAATTTTGATTGCTTTAACATCAACAATTACCAATTTATGTATGATTTAAACAATCAATATTTATTTTATAACGTTTCTAGTAAAAATATAAATCACCATAAAATGTTCTTTATTACATTAAGTACATAATTCAAACTCAGCAGTACATACATATGTACACACACATATGTATATTTGTTTAATTTCGAAAATTTATGGACCCTCTTTAATATCTTTAAAATCAATTTTTCCTTGTTGATGTGAAATCTAGTTGTTGAGTATTAAATTAAATTCATAAATTGTGAAAAATTTTCGTTTGTTATAAATAAAATACTTTTTTTTTAAGTATCTTTAGTTTTTTATTTATATATTTTGTTGGATGATTTATGATTGTTTTCAAACATTGTTTTAAAAAGTATTACCTTCAACAAAATAATATCAATAATTAATTTTCTACAATATTTATGAAATTGATAAATTATGCTATAATTTTTTTCAACATTGAAATTTAAAATCGGATGAGAATATTTTATTAACTGCAAAAGAAATTGATTTGAAATATGTACGAGTATGTGTGTATTTAAATTGCTTGGAACAGGAAAGTTTTAAAATACGGTGTGTTTTTTTAAGAGTTACACAAATTTAAATCATTATAAAGCAATGATATATTTTTTTAATATCAGCGAAACAGGCTTTATTATATTCTTACGTTCTACTACTTGTTCGTTACACAGTACTTAAATATTTCGCAGTTTTATTTACACTCAACACCACTGCAGCGGTTCCCGTTCCTGTGAATTTAAAGAGAACTGTTTACATTCAAGAGAATGGAAGTAATTCTTTAATTTGTTTGAGAAGTATTTACTATGATTTTAACCAGGATTACTTACGTTTAATTTAGTACTTCTCATCGTCTAAAGAAAATTACATCTCTTATAGAGTATATAACTAGTTCCTGCAGAAGATATAAAGTAACGAATTCCCAGGAACTAAATATTTTAGTCTCACGCCTTATTAAAATCATTAGAACGGTAATCCAGTTGGGAAGCCATTCAATCAAAAATGCTTAATTCCAAACTCGATTACCATTTTGGAAATTCTTTGCTGGGTGTACATTAACACACTAGACTTGCTTACTATTCAACGTTTAAAATTAAACTGTTTCTGCCGAACATCTGCATGCTATTTATACTTCTTTATTACCTTCTGCAATTATCATGAATTCCCTAGTTATTGATAATTCCAAACTCAAATGTACAAATATAATTCTTACGCACATACACACTCACATACATGCTTGTGAAACAATAACAACAATAAATATGCAATATCAAGAACGCAACAACAACAATAAAATAATTGTCGGTTAATTTTCTTTAAATCACGTATGTTTGTTTGTGCATTATGTTTTGCTCTGGGCTCTCGCGTCATCGTAATTATTTCTTAAGTGCGTTTAGTCGTGTCGTTGTTGTTTGGCCTTCGAGAGTTTTGCGTCTCACTCGCATTGGTTAACTGGTAACCTCAACTAACTGTATTAGTTTACAGTTTTTTTAGGTATTTCGTTGTTAACCACGTGGCAACGTCCTATGCGAACACATAGGTCGGTACAGTTAGTCACAGCGCAGCAAAAAATTACTGTTAATACCATACTGGGCATAAGGTCTACGTTACTCCGCCCATGCTGTGCACCCTACACTTTGCAAATTTATTTGCAACAGTACAGTTACAAATACAATACAATATACATATACCTACATACGAGCAGTTTAATATAAAACCTTGCTCAAATATTAAGGAGAACCGAGTATTTATGCATACAGCTGTTGTAAAAGTTCCATGTTTGCCAAAAGGGCCAAAAAGAGTATTTTAAAAAAAGTGTTATAAAAAGTCTTATAGACTCAAAGAAGGGTCAAATTGACACTTAGTATCATAAAAGGCAACGCTGATCTAGGCAAGTGCTAACATAAATTAATTACATCATCAGTTAAACTAAATTAATTCGGTCTACGTTTAGGCAAAACATGTTCCCCGGAGAGCTTGTTTTTATTACATTTAAAAATTATTTAAAACATACCAAAATTTTAATGCAGAAAATTTCCTTAAACCGGCTACTTATACGGCCCAAAATCAACCGCCGCTGAATTGTTCACAAGGCATAGAATTCTAATGTCAAATGTTTAAACACAACAACATAGAACACACTCTGAGGTTTTCTCAGATGACTTTACTCATGTTTTTTACAGCAGCAATGTTTTTGAGGTAACAGGCGACATGTAGGCATTTTACACTGGGGAAAATTACATCTACATTGTTAAAAACATATCATGTGTTATCTACTTAAGTTGAAATACATGTTATGAGCTTTGTCACATTCCGAAATTTTCTTTCAACGCAAAGTACAAAAGTTGAGCAACTTTTAACGTACGCTGAGTACTTTGAAAACTATCAGTGGGTTTTTTGGTATGTTTTCATTTAGCTTTACAAATGGTTGATTAGATATCCGTCAGCAAAGTACTCATTGTGTCAACTTCCTCTGTCGGTTTGTTAATTTTAGTTGTAAATTACCGCAGATGGCGTGCGACGAATTCTATGTGACCGTCCTTAACGCTTTAAATTTGACATGTGCTCGACTTAAATTTTTGTTTTCATTAAAATGTTGTTGTTGTTCCGAGCCAACAAAGCATACAATAACTAGTCGGTCCTGCCTCAATTTGATTTCAATTTAGAAAGATTTCTTAAGGTTTATTTAACTTGTGTACCCACACAGCTTTTTTAGTGATTTATTGCTAGAAAAAAAAATCCATTATTGTGGAATACAATGATTCCCATATGATGTTATATGAATTCCTTTCAATATGTGTCATTATCCTTTTAATGATGGTTGTGATGATGAGGTTTAAAATAAAATCGAAATACAAGAGTTCTTTAGTGTGCCGCTGTTGATAAACTTGTTTTGTTTCTTTTGTTGCTGGTTCTTTAAACAGAAACGTAGGCCGTGGGGAGGAAAAATGTAAATACAAACTTATGGAGAATTAATTCTACATATCTAGTTTTTTTAACCACATTGCAAACGTAAAGTACATACCTACCCCACTGGTGCTGAACATCATGCGACCGACCACAATGTTAAGTATGATGTCATTATTCTTAGCAGGGTTCTCATGTTAAACTAACGTTTTAATATTAAATACTCGTACTTGTCCATATTGTGCATTTGTTGTAAAAAATGCCAATAAAATAAAAGCTCACACTTGTAAGGACTTAATAAATTAAAAGAAAAAATGGTTATGCGAGTACGCATATTAAAGTTTTTCAAACAAGGACATCAAAAATATTAAAATCTTAATTAGAAAAAATTTTATGTGCTAAAGTAATGTCATGTCAAATGAATAAAACAAGCCTTTAATATGAATTTTCATTTGGTTATGGAGCCGTTTATACACAAAATAACATTTTTGGCACACCATCAATAGTATTTGAAAGAGAGGAAACACCCTCTCCTTGTGATTCGTGTGGGAATAAGTTGTTACACGCTCAAGTTTTCTTTCAATTTTACTTTCAAGTTTTAAGTCCCCACATTAGTTACCAATAATTAACCTTTTAAAAATGGAAGAGAACTTGCTTCAGCTTTTCTTTCCAGCCGAGTGCTCAATTCAAGTTCAAGAAAACAGCTGATTGCTGTGTTTTCATTAGTATTCTGTTGATTTTTCCTTTGTATTGCTAAGTATCCTGCAGCCATATATTTTTGTTGTGTTTGATCTATTTTATTATAAATAAAATACTATCCAGTAAAAAACAGAGTTTATAAAATAAATGACACATGCTTGTAAACAGAACAAGTACAGTAAGTACAAGTTTTTCATTGATTTGTAAAAAAAAAAGTTTTTTTTCAGAAAGTTTTTTTGGAAAAATTATGACAACACTGATTGGAATGTAAACAAAGCAACAACCGAATGTTTGGCTTAGTGGTTAGCACGATTTTTTTATACTATACTCATAAATGTACATTGCGCCGCAATAGCTGAAATTTATGTGTCACACTCTCGAGTATAGAAAAATGAAAGTTTGACCACCACTGGCTTAAAGCTACACGTTCTCTTTTGCGTAGTCCATATTTTTTGATAGCGATGCGGTCACCTACCTCATGATCTTTCTTGCACATTGGCAAACATTTATCTTAATTACAGTTTTATTGGCAGTAGATAATTATCAAAAATATAAAATTTTACTAAAAAACTAAACAATAAAAAATTAAAAAAAAAATCTGCAAAATCTTACGAGTACACTCATACCATTGCAGAAAAACAAATCTTTTATGAACTGTTCTATTTTCCACAAGAAATTGTTATACATACTAATACACATATGCATATGTATGTATGTCCGTATGTATGTACATAGAGTAACAATATAAGCATGTTTGCCAGACATAAAATATTTTCTAATTTTAAATGTTCTTTGTAATTACATATAACAAATACTCCCTGCGAAATTTTATACAAGTTTTTAACAACCTGTATATTATTAGTTTTCTTTCCTTTACACATCAAAAACTACACTCGTATCAAACTTTGAATTTTTGAAAAACCTGAAAACGTAAACAACAACGACCAAATTTTGTACGTAAACTTGTTTATACGTACTCGTAGCCCAGCCAGGCTCCGCTCTGCATTTGTTTCAATAAGAATAGACAAATTTGCCTCTTATGTTAGAGGCGGTTTATTTTTATCCAGACATTTATATGTTCATTGTAGGGCACTAGGTGCTTTCGTTCATTTCTGTGTATATGTGTGTGTTTCAGTGTGTGGCAAATTTCTAGCGTCAACATAAGGGTGAAGAACTCCGATTTGTTAGAATCTAAATAAGGTGTTTTTCACAAGATAACTACAGTGGAGGTTGTAATAATTCAAACAACGAATATGCCTGTGTTTTTAAAAACGTAATTTTTTGTAAAAAGTAATAATAAATCAATAAAAATTAAGTACCTAGAAAGAAAATACCCTCAGCATTTTTAAAATTGACAGTTTTTGATAGACAAAATCATATAATTTTTATTTATTTTTTAGCTTTAGGCGGCAAATTTTATGATTTAATGTCATGTTTTTCTTGTATATTTCATTTTAAAGTTGCTATCACTTTACTTTCACATAACTGCTCGTCTACATTAGACATAAAAGGCTGTTAAGACATTCTGTTAAAACATACCTTTGAAACTCCGATTTTTACATCGCGAAGTACACGCTTATCTTGATTTTTTATTAATTTAACTGCGGCAACAAAAACACATCATCACTTTATATGCCCTTTTTTCTAGTTTGCAGAAGTAAAAAAAATGTTTGTTTTATCTTAGACCAGTAATCAGGGGATAGCGCCTATATATGCAGTGCATTGTACCGGAATGAGGAAAGTAAATAGATTATGAGAAGGAGGAAATTGGGAGTAATGTTTGAGGATTTAACACACGGAACGACCAAAACAAACGTCATCGCAGTATTTAAAGTGTTGGAATTAAATTAGTTAAAACTGATCAGTGCCCTTCGACACTGCTCAGACAGATACGCAATTTTACAACATAAAAATAAATATATGTACCAATTCAAAAATTAGTTACATATATTGTTTATACATTTTTAATTTTTATATTATATTTTCGGCATATAATATAATCAAAATATAAATTATACATTAAAAATTATTCTTTTAAAAATAGTCATTAAAGTTAAATTAAAATCTTTATGGGTAGCACTGTTTCTTGCACTTGGCATGTAAGTAAAATCAATTGCAAGTGAGCCCCCCCGGGCTTGCGTAACTATATTTTCAAAATTGCTGTATACGAGAATACCTCTGCATTTTAACGTTAAATTTTCGAAAGAAAATGTAGGAGTCTATGCTTTTTAAGAACAATTATAGGCGGATTGTGCAAAAAAGTCATAAAATATCGAAAGATGAAAACGGTTGTTTGCTTCTGTCTAAAAGATTTCTCTCGCACAAACATTGCCGAGTGAGATGGAATGAAAACGCCACTTATCAGTTGGCTCTATGATGCCATTTTCTAAAACAAATTTAACTGAAATATATCAGTCCCTCAACAAATTTTTCATTGCTATAATTATAATTTGTGTACCTAATTTTTTGTTCTACTGTATTTATAGACTAAGAGTGATGCTTTTCCTAATGGCATTATCGGCATATTTATTTACTTTGTTGCAAGATTTTAAAGAATGGTATAAACATTAAAAAAGTGTGTCAAAAATGTATATAAGGTATTTTAAAAATGTCTAAACAAATTATTTAATTGCCGTGAAAATAAATAAAACAACTCAATATTATAAATAGTCATAAAATAGTGCTTCGCATAGATTGAACGGTCAATTAATTAACATTGTGCATGCAAGAAAAATTTTCAAGATTTTTGGTTGTAATTTAAAATTATTTGGTGATTTTATTTATTTACCAAAATGGATGTGTGCCTAATTGGCAATATATAAATACATAATTCATTTAAGAACAAATTATCCATAAAAGAAGTGCCTTTGCCTTTGAATGGTTACAACATTCGTTAATAGTGTACATATATTATTGGAATAATTTGGGGCAAGTCCATTTGAGACAAAGTTTATTTAGGCTCGTCTTGCTATAGTAATTCTACTAGTAACAGCGAGTTTATTAAGCTTTTATTTCAGATTGCTAAAAGTTTCTTAGTACAGTAGGTGTTGCTTAAATCACACATACATATATCTTTAGTATCAATGAAGCGAAATGGCCTTTATTGCATAGAAAATTTTATCACCTTAATGTTTAAATATGATCTGTGCAGCTAGCGAGTATAAGACGCAATCTGAAACACTATTGAGATCAACATTCTGACCACCAATGACTCCACTAGTCCATAAAGCGCACCAAACAATAATTTTCTGTGGATGTGCACGTGAATTATTCTCAGTTTAAAAGCAATAATTCTGCTTCTTTAGGTAACCATTCACACATCGGAGAAAAAAATTTTTAAACGGAGTTCAATATCAATTGACGAACAGATTTAAAAATAACATTCAACAAGTTGCAAGCGTTGCCCTGGTGTTAGTCTAGCTACAATTATATGTCAAAACAAACTTCTCGTAACAAAATCCAACTATCAGCTGTTAAGTCTATTGTCAAATAAGGCATCGTTGCTAACATAAATGTGTGAACATCTAGAAAAAACCTTTAGATATATCAGCCTAAAAATTTATAAATTCTAAATCGGACCATCAATAAAATCCAAATAACGTCAGGCATTTTCTTGTTTAGAAGCGATTAGCCTGCAAATCCTACTAGTGCGAACTGTTCAAACTTTTAATACAACTTACACATATCAGACCAGGATAGAAAAGTATGTGTAAAAATATTTACATATGTGTTTATGCATAATTTTATCTTTATGTTGCAAATGACTCATTATCTTGAGGCAAATATTGAAAAACTACATATTTTCTCTCTGAACCTTTTTTTATATAAAATATTTATTTTTTACTTTTTTAAATTTAATATCAATATTTATTTCCGTTCCCAAAAAATAACTTCGAATATTTGACAAATATTTGTGTGAGGCATGCAAATAAGCGATAAAAATGCAATAAATCAATGAAAGCTTTTTTTATTCTGAGCAAATTTTAAATTATCAAAATGTACATAATTTTTTAAGAAGATAACTTTTGCAAATAAAATCTGAAATTTTTAATTTATACATTTCTTGGCTTCTACAACTGGCTATGCTATAAAATGTTTAATTTACTAAGAATGAGTTTCTTTATTTTCGTAGTTAATTTGCTATATATATAATTTACTTGGTCTTATAGTAAAATTCTCTGTTCATTTTCTAATCACTTTTCATTTCTCTTTATATTTTACAACTTCATAGTTTTTGGTTCAATTGCCTCGTATTAACATTAAATAGAGAAATGTGCATTTATAATGTAAGAGAGAATATAAAATCGGTGCAAGTTAATTTTACTTGCAAGTTTACATAACACAACTGCATACTCGTATGTATGTTAAATGTTTTTAACATTTTGTCTTTCAACAAGCAAACATTTATGTAAAAATGTTAGGCTACAAACAAAAAGCGGGCATGTTTACTTACGAACACCTATAAATATTTGTATGAGTTTGTTAAACCTCTATTTAACGATGGCAACAGTACTCAGTCTCACTTAACAACTGGGGAGAGACTATAAGAAAAATTCTGAGCATTTATCTTGCCTTTGTTAGTTAAAGAGGGGTCGTTGTGTGGGAAAAAAGCATAGACACATTTATAAAATGAAAAGGCAAAAATTGTGAATTTATTTAGCAGAAGTTTTTAACTTAAAAAAAATATAGAATATTTTAAATCGTGGACGGAAGTAGACGTGCAGACGCATTAATAACGCAACGAAACACAAACGAGAAAGTGTCTTGTTTTTATTTGAGTAAAAAAAGAAACGAAAATTAAGAAACACGAAAGCGAGAACGGAAAGTTAAGGAAATATTATTTTGGAAATTATTAAAATAATACAAATGTGCAATGTTTAGTTTAAAAAAGATCTTATTAATATAAACATAAAGAAATAATATTAGTTTTATTGTGACTTAAACAAATATTTCTAGTAAAATCAAATTCTTAAGAAGTGTTTAAATGTAAAACCGTTGTAAATTACATATACATACATACATGTATGTATGCATGTAATATGTACAATATATTTTTAATTTAAAAAAGAAATATTTTATTTTAAAAAAGAAATATCAACAAAGTGCCATTTACAGTTTGCAAAAAATTAAAGAAACATATCCCAAAAAAAATGAATTGAATTTTCCACGGAGGACAATGGAGTTTCAATGGGAATAAATCAAATGTACATATTCGAATTCACTATTTCCGGCTTTCGCTTAAATGTTGGAGAATGATTGAAGCACATGTTTTTTAAACAACAAATGTACAAAAACAATCGAACGAAAAGTAGATGTAAGCTTGTAATTTATCAAATACTATTTTAAAAATGCTTGGTATACACAATGTTGTTAAGAAAATTTAGGATTGATTTTTAAATATTTCAGATTAAATCACTTCAATCCTATAATTTTAGGCTTCTTTCATTGCACTTTTCATTGCGATTGAGAACATTCAAAATGAAATTCACAATGCCAGTTTGAAATTAAGAAAATATCAAATGTAATTGAGAATTTCAATTACAAAATAAGAAAAATCGAAATGAAATCGAAGATTTCAATTGAGAAAATTCCCAGTAAAATCGAGAATTTCAGTTTTATACTAATTTATTTAATTTTAATTTTGAAATGAGAAAAATCCAAGTAAAATTGTGAATATACACACATGTAAATACGTACATTTAAAAATGTATATTGATTTTCAGTTAATACCTATTTCAGCACATTTCTAAAATTATTTAGGTTTCATTTTGAATTTTTTCAATTTAAAGCTAAAATTTCTTATTTGTAGCTTGATCAAATTTTTTCAATTTCATAAGGATTTTTATTAAGTGGAAGTTTAAATTCTCATTTCAATTTGGAATTTTCTTGATTTCGTATAGAATTTTCTAAATTTTTAATTAAATTTCCTAATATCATTTGCAGTTTTCTTAATTTCATTTTGAAATTTTTCAATTTCAATAAAATTTGGTGTAGCTTCGTAAAATCAGTTTATAATAAGACTAAAACAGTCTTGTAGACTTTATAAGCAGTTAAATAAGATTGTTGCTAACCGCTAAATATAAACTAAAAAAAAAAATATGTTAATTAGTCGAACTCAAAAAACGTTTGTGCATTCTTAACAGCAAGAGACGATATATCATCTCCTTGGAACATGCGCGACGTTAGAGCATGACCGCCTACGATATCTAGGCGGGAGGAGCTTCAATAGCATACATATTTTACATAATTTGTTATTTAAATAATTTACTTAACGTATTTTACGTTTCTTACCAAGCTACGAATTTTTAAATAAGCTGGTAAAAAATGTTGTCTGAGTTTCAATAACGCCGCCAATTCAGCGCCGTTCGTGTAATTTCAGTGATTTTAAACATTGCTTGAAAAATTCGTAAATCAATACTTTTTAATTATCAATTCATTCTTTTTAATAGATTTCCATGGACATGTGAAAATCGGGAATGTAACTGCTATTAGCAGATTTGCTTTTAAATCAACCGAAATTAGTATTATTTTGCTTATTTTGCTAATAAATGTTAAGTTTTTTATTAAAAAGAAATAATGTATTATAAAATTAATTTGCTTATTAATATTATATTAATTAAACACTTGCCTGCCGTCTATTTAGTAGCCTTAGTTTATTTCTGCTATAACACCCGGTTTGTAAAAAAAAAAGGCAGAAACTACATATTCTTAATAAAAACTGTTTAAAAACCAGCCCTTAAAAATTTTTTCCTATACGTCTGCTCAAGTTGCTCCATTAGGAATGAACTTAAAAATAAATAACTCCTAATTGAAGGAAATATGCTTAAATTATGCGTATAAGTGCCATATTGTACACAAATACAATACAAGTACAAATACAATCGAACTCCATTTGTTTAGAAATAAAAAGAAATCATAAATTGTATTTTTTTACTTCAGCTTAATTTTAATATTTATAACAACATATCTATCATATTTCTAAACAACCTCATACACAAAATGAGCAACTTAATTATCAATAAATTAAAAAACAAAAACCAGTGCAAACAAGGCTCTTGTGAAAAATGATAGATGAATAATAAATATTAAGTACTACTTGACTCTTCAAAATCATCTATAAAAAATTCATTTTTAAAATGGCAACACTACGAATAGCACAACGACTACAGTATACCGTTAACAATAAATCAAAACAAATCACAATAACTAATTCAAAGCAGCAAGAATATCAACTACATTGTCATCATTATTGTTATCACACAAAACAAAGCAAAGAAAATGATGTTAAGACATACTACTGCAACAAAAGCGTCGACGATTTTTATCACATAAAACCAATTATCACTAACCCAACAAAAAACAGCACATTAAACCAAAGAACCAGTTTTTCTGCTTATAACAATTATAAATCTCCTACAGCACATTCTAGAACAAGAACAACAGCAAGTGTTTTATCATATGTTCTACATTCACTTTCATACAATGGGCACTCTTTTGTCAAAATGTTGTTGTTGGGCTATTTACTATTAGTTCAATATGCTGTGGCCGCTCCACAGTCATGTATACTTTGTGATAAAAATGATTTGCAAGCAAAAGATCCTCAAACAAATTACGAAGAGTTTCTATTTGAACATCAAGTAACAAGACAAGATGCCATTAATGCTCTGAGGCAGCTGAACGAAAGCTTTTATGAAGGTTAGTATTGGAGCTTTATACTAGAAATGTTTTAAAAATAAATAATTAAAGCTTGAACATATTTAAAAGTAGTGTTATTATTTTAGGAACTGCTTCGGAAGGCTCGTGTAATGGTGTCCGTTGCACAGAGAAAGTGATGAAGTATTGTTTGGGTCCCCAATTTATAAACGATCATTGTTGGTGTGAAGTTGGTCATAGTACGGGTAAGTGAAATTAAAATTAACTTAAATAAAAAATTAAACGAAGTAAACAATTAGGTAAAATGATGTTACTATGTTTTTGATATCTATTATTGTTTTGATATCCATTATCTTAAAACGTATATTTTAAGCGCCCTGAAGACAGTCAAATAAGTTCGTCAATGGATCGTACGCATTGTTGCCTTTGGTTGATTAAAATTAAAACTTTTTGATTTGTTTTTATTTGACGTCTGATTATTTGATCGTCTCCTATTGTGGATGACAAACAAATTTCCATTTGCTTTGATTTTTGCCTATATGGAAATATGTATTAACTTAAAATGTTTTTCTAAATTTAACTTTTTAATTATACGTCTTCTTTAAAACAACAAGCATATAACTCTTACTCATATGTATTGATTAACGATTTTATTTGATACTCGTAGTCTCTGGGGCGCTTTAAGTGTAGCTAGCATTAAATGGATGTCATCGTTTATCTGCTTAATGTTTACTGTATAGTAATTCCTAATCAATCAAAAAGATTAGAAAGTGGCAATATTGAACAGCTGTTTTTCTTTTGTTTACATTCCTTTGAAAATATAAAGGGTAGTCCAACCAAAACGCACGATGTTAATTATAAATAAAACAAAAAGTTTTCAGTAAATATGTTTTACTAACATTTAATAGCTGCTTTTCTTTTGTTTACATTACTTGGAAAAAATGAAGGGAGGTCCAACCGAAACATAGGATGTTAATTATAAATAAAAGAAAAAATTTTCTGTAAATATGTTTTATGAAAATTATGTGTGAAACAAAATACGGCCAAATGCTCGCCATGGCTTAGGTGGCTTACCTCTGTACAATGGTCCATATTTTCAATGGCTCTGAGGCACAATGTCGTTAACATGCCGAATTTAGTTAGTATGTTGCCAGAAGCAAAAAACTGTCATATGCCGCAGCGCTGCCACCTTGTAGACGTTTGTGTACCTTGATAAATCACTCAACAGCTAAGAAAATGGTACTTAAAGTTTTATATCTCTATAAAAAAACTCACTTTACACGACAGGTCACGGGGTAATCACTTTACCAGGTGAAACTGAAAAAATAGATTTTCTACTTTTTTTCGACTCGCAGAACATCAAATGTCAAAAGTTGCTTCTATTTTACACGTATGCATGCTTATTTGCATGGACAGTGTGCATGTGCATACTTTCTGTATAAACTTTAGGCTCATGAATTGTTTAAACAACAATTAAACACCATAATGTTTTTATTTTATGTCTGTACTTATTGTAATCCCAGTTTCGCTTTGTAAAATGGGTTCGCTTGTGGGCGAACGTTAAGTGAGTGACCGTAAAATAGGCGTAGAGTGCGATACATATTTCGGACAGAGCCTTGATTTTAATTTTAATTTAAAAGCGTGGTCCAGGCGTCAGCCTATCCAGGTTGAACTGTCAAACCAAACAAAGCATAAACCACTTAACAGCTGGGAAAATAGCCGCCAGTCTAAAAAAGCCGTCTCTTTGTCGGCTTCAAGCCAACATCAAAAGACTCTAGGTCCTTGATGCTATTACCAATTCTTTCATAGGCCTTCATAGGTCTAAAGAATGGATAGGGACTGTAGACAACATTTAATTGTTGTTAACAATAACTAAAAATACCTGCGATTGGCGTCACCTTTCTCCAAACCCAATTAGCGCCGTAAACCGGGGAATTGGTGTTTAAAAATACACAACAGTTCTTCCAATACTCGTAAATATCAAAAGTTATTTTTTGTGCAGTTAACAACGATGTTTAAATGTTTAAAACTACAACATAAAAGTTATTAAGAAAAAAGTAAAGAAAAATCTGTTTAATTTGTATTTTAAATAAGTCAAACATTCCGGTGATTCATGCAAGGATTCTTTTTTTTTTTATTTTTGCAAATAAAGTTAGTCATATCAGGTCTTAAGTGTTTATACTGAAGAAAAAACACAAACATCTTGTGTATTTAACGATTATAAATTGAGATTTGTTGGATATTAAACAGGCGTTGCACCACAATTTTTCTTTCTTTATGTCAAAGAGTTAAGCTGCATTAGTGCTGCTTATAGTAAACGAGTAGTAGTAACCTTGTATTTTACCTATTATTTTAATTATTTATTTATCTCTTAAACAATATGAAACTCCTATTTGCGCTCGTAAATTTAATATTGACGGCGCAGTCAGCTGGAAAAATTCTTAAAATCAAAAGCAACAATAACAACAAGAAATGTACGTTAAGCAGAATTATAGTGCATAATAAGAGGTATGGCCATGTACGAGTACGAGTATATCAGCAACTATTTGAGTGAGGAAATGAAATTAAGATTTGAATTAACCAATCAAGTGACACAAGCCAGCAGTACCTACTATTACAAAAAAAAAAGAAACCTAACAGCAACAAAGCATAACTTTTTAAAAATTTTTTATTTATTTTTTAATTTATGTATCGTATATACTGTTGAAATTAATCAAGCTTGAAGTTAAAAAAAAAATAGTGCGGTTTTCTTGAACAATTAACAGTTTATTAATATTGCTTTTGTGGGACGATAATTGTTGCTTTTAATGAATAATTAAGGCCAACTGAAAACTAAAGACCCCTCAGGATCTGGCCAGAGTTTAAGAGATACAGCCTACTCTCTCCTAACGGACACCCCTCTTAAGCGGACACCTCTCATAAACGGACGTGTTATGCAGTACCAAAACAATCCTTAGGGATTTTTTGAGTTTCTCCCTCTTGAGCGGACAACCTTTTCTTAAACGGACTCCGACATCTTTTTTCACAACAAAAGTGAAATTTTAGGGAGATTTTTCCCTAAAACCCATGCCATATAAGTGATTATTACATATAAAACTGTATATACAGTGTATAAAACTGTATATACAGTGTTGCCACTTTAGTGCGAAAGTTGGAGTATTGCTTCCGGGGAAGTGGGGGATTTTAGAGATTCATGAAACCGATTTTGGGAATTCCCAAAAAATTCCAAACCACTTCGCTAACCAGTTTGGAACCGATTTTTCATATTCGTTGCGCGAATTTGCTAATGCGTCATTTTGTACATGGAAAAGTTTAATTGTTTTAGTATCGCACACGAGTATACTCAAAATGTAAATAATTGGTAGCATTGTTAGTGCAAACTGCATATAGATTATTGAAATAATAACAGAAAAATTAATTCAACTAAAGCATATAGTAATAAAAATCAAAAATTTCGGGTATTTGTTTCTGTACGTAATTTTTACCATTTTTCATGTGTGCCACATTGACGTAATCTGCGAAATTGTGAAGTAAAGTGCTACTTTTTATGTGTTTTTTGCAAATAAGCTTTTAATCGGTAATTGTTTTCGTAAGTTAGCTATTCGTTAATAAAAATTTTACTTGCTGTTTATGCGGCTATTTATAATATTTTTATTCGCAAATAACCTACAAGTAGTAATAGAAACTGTGAAAATTTTTAAAATTTCCATCCCTGTCAGGGTACGTGTACGTAAATACTAGATTGTTTACCAATGTATATACAATATGTATGTATATATGTTTTCAAATACCCAATACACATTTTACTTACTAAAGGGCCAAATAAACTACGCAACCCGTTTGGCAAACACTCGTTTTCCGCTTGCGCCTAAACAATACAAATACGACCATTGTGTTGCGGCAATTTGCTCGCCAGCAAGATACAAATTGTTTTATAATTTTATAGACTCTATATCTTGCTAAATTGTTGCTGTAATCTTTGTTTTTTAATTTCAACAATGTTGTATATGTGTGTGATTCGATTTTTTATCTGTACACGTTTTCCTACAAATTCCCAATAAGTACTTAAAATTATATTTTTGTCAGTCTCTGCCTCATATTATCATAATTAATTTTAAAAATGTTTGAATAGTCTTATCAAGGCGAATTCATAACAGGCAAATGCAGCAGAACAAAAAATACAACCAAGGCAAATTCAAATTTCGGCAGAGAAATATAAACACTAAAAGCGAATTTAAAAAATAATATAATAAAAAAATATTTACAGAAAAAGAAAAACTTTTAATTAAAAAAAAAAAAAATTTAGTTATTGCTTAAAAAAAAAACATTGTTGCAAAACTATAAATATTGTTTTTGAAAATAAATAAATACAAAAAAAGTGTGTATGACATGAGCTGGAAAGGTGAAAAAGGCCAGCCGGATTGAGGAGGGTTCTGGATCATATCTGAATCTTAAAGACAGAGATAAAAACACAAAAAAAGTTATGTTATGTATTCGTCTTGAATACAACATTACAAAAAAATATTTTTTAAATATCAAAGGATAGATATAAGCACAAAAAGGAATTAAAAAAAATATAAATAATAAAATATTGACAAGAAAAAGAATTAATTAATTCGTGAAACTTTTAATTACTTCTTGAAAATCAAAGTCTGTATAATTTGAGCTTGGAAAGGTGACAATGGCCAGCCGGATTGGGGAGAGTGCTGGATCTTACCTCACTCCCAAGCTACAAAATATATTTAAAAAACCTTGTTTAATTTTTTCTCTTAATTATTGCACTGATAAAGATGCAAGATAAAAACAGAAAAAAAGATATCAGCTGTGCTCTCAATTTCACCTGTTATGAATTTGCCTTGAGTCTTAAAATAACACCTTCTACTGTCTACTATATAAAAAATATATGTATAAGAATGTAACTTAAATATAAAAAAATAATTATTATTCGAACTTTGCCCAATACATCATTATGTTTTTTTGTTCTTTTTAGTATTCTAAAGGGCTGAATTTTGGACTTGTTTATATTAATTCTTTTGTAAATTCTTTTTTATCAAAAATTATTTATTGTCATCAAAATTTGTTTTTGTTAGTTGTTTTTTTTTTAACTTTTGCGTGTTTTGAATGTAATTGTCCACTTATGTGCAATTTTCTTGCAATCATTTCATTAATTTAAAATTTTACTAAATTCATGGTGAACATTTTTCTAATAAGCTAAATTTGTTCATGTGTATTGCATCTGTTTTAATGTTGCAGTTACTATAGAAATTATGAAACTTAAGAAAACTAATTTCCGCAGGCTTTTTGAGAGTCTGAAATGTACATATGTATTTAAATCGTTTGAAAGTCTTATATGTTTATCAATCACTGGCCTTGTATTATTATCAACATGCAAAAATCGGGCTACATTGGCTATCATATGCAAGGTTTTCAGTTAAAATTTCAGGACAACTTAAACTCTTATGACACCTACTTTTAGTGCCTTCTTAGGCCCATGATTCACTATCCTAATATTGCTAATTATAGAATTAAAGAAATTTTCGAAATGAGTTTTCTTTACATGATGAGGAATTTCCACGGCTGAAACATTACGCAGCTACTGGAAAAAATATTTTCTTTCAAAGAGTCTAAAATACAATATCTACATATCGCTCCTTTATTGGAACAGAGTCATGTCTCAAAAAATGTGCTTTTCGAATTAACAATGCAGAATTGTTAACAGTACCACCATTTATATTGTGCCAAAAATGTATTCAAATTGCTTTTAAACTGTTTCCTTTGAAACGTATTTTCTAAAAAAAAAAATTATTGGACTTGTATGGAAACCAAAAATTTGAAATCCGTTTTTCTCGATGCGAGCTTTTTTTAGTTATGACTATATTGCACTACAGGAGCGATATGTCCATAGAAAATACAGACAACGGTGCAAAAAAAGAGGTTTTTTGTTTGTCGTCACACTATTTTCGTAACCAAATATTAGTACCATAGTCACACTTTTTAACATTTTTTAAATAAATTTTAAAATAAAATAAATTTTGCAAACGATTTGACAGCACAAATTACGAGTGTAATACACTAAATCCACTATAAAGGTCCTGATTCACTATCTCCTGCAAAAAAATGTAACCAGCCGATAAATGCGTGTAAAGAATAGAAGTAACCCAACCCTTGTATGACAAAAACATGCTTTTTTAACATTACGATGTCCTACGGTTGGACCGCGCACAATCTAGCTTTGCATTACATAAAAGTAGTCTAAAGCTACTCCATGGTACACACCATGGTATACAAAAGCGAACATTTATAGACTTATATACATACATACTCTTATTTAGAAATGAAATTGTCCAAGTCTGCATTACTTACGACCACATTGTAACTAGTTTATTTCAGCTTAACTGGATCCTTTACGATCGCACCGTTCATTCACAGAAACATTTTATAGAACTCATAAAATAATTAAATAATAAAAATAGCTCCATTTTTGTAATTTATTTCTTAAGGTCCCAACAATATTCTCGTATACCATAATTTCCTGAAACTTTTCATAACATTTTTCAAATCGCTCGTAATAGTGTATTAACGTTTATTAAGTGGCAACGCTAGAACAAAATTATAACAATACAACAAAAACAAGCGAGTAGTGAGCTGCTCTTTTCAAAACCATTTGTAACTTTTTTCACAATTATAAATTATTAAAATACTTTTTCACAATTACGAATTGTTTTTATTTAAATTATTTCTATTTTAAATTATTGAACTTTTTGTTGACTTTACAATTTTTAAATTAAATTTTTGGTTTGTACTTATGTACATCGGGTTTTAGTTCAAGTTTTTCCTTTCTTAAGTTTTTTCTTAAGAAGGATTTTTTTACAATACAAATTTGCTGTGATCAATAATTATTGATTAACGAAGACAAGAAAAATAATAATCAAATCTTTAGCTGGGGGACACAAACTAGCTGTTTCGTAGTCGCTACACTACTCATCAGCACCCACAGGGATTTGAACTCGGGTTATGACGTATCATGATCTGTTGCTTTAACCACTGAGCCATTTAATTATTCTCTATCTATATTCATCTCATATTGAATCACATATGCATTTTGTTAATTGCCCACATTGTTTGTACAGCGTTTGCTGTCTCAGGGGTATTTTTTTTTTTTTATTTTTTTGTATTTTATTTTTATTTCCAGAAAATTATTTTTATGTGTTTAACGGCCATTTACACCAAGTCTGATTATATTTTAATTGAGACTTTAACCGCTGGTTAGAGAAAAATGTATTTCACAATATATAATTAAGTCTTAACCGGCACTATTTAACAGAAAAGTTGCTGTTAAATTTAACCGATCCAAATTCGCCGGTTAAGAAGTTAATCAGAACTCAAATAATAATAAACTGGACGTACATAAATAGAAATCAACATTTATATTTTTGCAATATTTTTAATTATAAACATGCTTGTGGTAGAAAAAGAAATATTCACAAGCACCGCAATGATTTTTCTTTATGTGATGAAAAATTTAGACAAATATATAGATTGTCAAAGCCTGCAATACTATACATTACCAAGCTCGTACATCCTGATATAAAGACTGCAACAACTAGGTGAGATACATCATATAAACTTCCACATATGTACGTATCATGTTTATAATTATTGATTTTTAGAAATCACTCTTTATATTCTAGGCAAATGGTATTATTGACCTTGAGATTTTACACCACAGGCAGCTTCCTGAAGGTTGTAGGTGATTATTGTAGAGTTTCAATTGCAGCAGCTAGCCGCGTTGTAAAAAAGGTTTCGAAATCATCAAGAATATTTATAAAAATGCCAAGTTCGCAAGAGGACTTGCTGATTTTCCGAGCAAACTTATCCGTTCATCATATTTTTAATAAAATTTTATGAAAAATATTTTTGAAATGAATTGAATGAAATTTTTGAAAGGCTGCAGAAATAAAAAAGCTTCTTTCTAAAAATTGTGTTCGTCATTACACTACTTTTCGTAAACAAATACAAGTAACATTGCCATACTTTTTAAATTTTTTTCAGTTAAGTAACCGAAAGATGGTGCAATCCAAATTACTAACTGTTGGTTAAATAATGCCTGTTAAGCAAACCGGCAATTAGTTAATAATTTTTTAATGGCAACTTAATTTTAGATTGTGAAAATGGCCCTAAGGGCAATTTTCGCTATCTAAATTTAAGCTAGCATTAAAAAAGTATTATTTAACTGCCAATTTGCAGACACTATTTAACTAACAGTTACTGATTTGCAATTCACCATCCTTCAGTTATATTACGGTAAAAAATGTTAAAAAGTGTGGCAATGGTACTTATATTTCAAAACGAAAATTTGCCCGGAAGTGTAAACGCCTAGGATTTTGTTGAAAATTTTAATTCAAATCTACTACGAGTGGTTTTTGGTCCGAAGATATTTTAAATTCAACTGTTTCTAACCCAAAAAAAATTCTTGTTTTATTAATTTAAAAAGGCGTTATTAACTGATAAAATTGTTTTTATTTAATAAATTAAAAAAAAGAAACTATTGTCTACTTATATATGTGCATACATATTTATATACGTATATGTATAGCTGTTAGCATGTATATATGTACATACATATTTTTATATACATACATATGTATGTGTATAAATAAGTATAATATAATATAGAAAGTGAACTTGAGCTAGAAACATGCGTTTAATTACCTGTTATCATGCAGTCTTTTTAAACATTTTTAATTACACATTTGGTTAAACATAATATTAACTTTATAATAAATTATTTTGCAATAGTATAGGGGTGTAATAAAAAAAACTTTTTAAAACGAAAAAAAAACTAGATGACATGAAATCTTAGCTTAATTGAAATTACATGATGAGTATTTTATAAAGAACTTTACATGTTATATACTTACATTTTTTACTTATATCACACGTGACTATTGTCAATGCTGTAATCTTAGTCCCAACCCACACAATTACGGGCTCTTGAGATTCTTATTGCATTTTCTCCTTTGAGCTTTCTTTTTGTTTGTATCTAACTAAAGTTGATAAGATTTTTCCAAATAGGGTTGAAAAATCAATCTAAGCTGTCCCCGGTCCTGGGAAACTCCATTTTGTCCCGTTTTTATAGGCTACCGAAGACGACTTAACGATTTTGCAAAAAGTCGGTATCTAGGGGTTTTTAAGGTCGAAAAACGATTTATACTGTTCCCGGTCCAGGTAAACAACCCCTTTAACAAGGTTCTTATCTATTTTTTCAATATCTGGGAATTTTTAAGGTCGAAAAATCTATCTAAGCTGTCCCCGCTACCAATAAGTCCCATTTTCACCTGGTCTGCACTGATTTGTGAAAGATTTTATTGGTTTTCCAAAAAGATGTTAAAGATTTTTAAAAAATCTGTATACTGGTATAGGGTTTATTAGGGACGAAAAATAAAAGGTATGTAGGTGATCGTTTGTAGTTAGATATTTTGGAACTCAACTAGGAACTAATGTAATCACTCCTTTTGTTCTGTTCTCAGATTTTACAATTGTAACGGCATATCAGTGCAGGCATATGAGCAAAAAGTTCATTGTTTTTTGCGCTCTTTGTCATTTTAAAAGAAATTCCATTGATTTCTCAATGAGCAAAAACAATAAAATAATTTTAAACGGTTTTGTTGTTGGGAGAAATGTTTTTAAAATGTACCATTCTATTCAAAAGAAACGTGCAAAAACACCATATCGCAAAATATTGTAAAAGGCACAAATATTGTTACCCTAAATTAAGAGCTACCAGATTCTTGCATATATTATTCGATTTTTGAAAATTTATTTCTTTTGGAAAATGAAACCAATAACCACTTATAAATTCATAAACAAACAAATGATTTTTCTTTTGAAATGCAAGACCACCCAATTAATGTAACAACAAAAACTCAATAAGCATACACACACACACACACCACTCTTAGCGAATGATTTATGCAGTGCCCAAAACACACATAAAATTTATTAATCAGTGAAAATATTAAACCACTTTAATATTTTTTGTATCAAACGTGAAGGAAAATAATAAATATATACATATATATGTATGTGCAAGTATTTAAACATATTTATTCTGTATTTCTGTTACAAATTAATATTTTTCCAAAATCGAAAAATATATGTATGTGTGTTAAATAAATGAGTACGTGCTAATGAAATTAATAGGCAAACACGTATGTTTTTATAAAGAACGATATTGTGAAAATCAAATTTAATTGGATTTTTGTAATAATTTCTAAAAAATTTTACATGAATTATTATTTATGTTTAACACCTCTAAATGATTAATGCAAAGAATTAAGATTGTGGGTTAAAAATTAGATTTTTTTAAGGTTGCTTTTATGAAGTATTTAAAGGAGAAGAACTCAAAGTCAGGGAGGTTGGAAAATTTCCTTAAGACTTCCAATAAAAAATTATACAAATATACCCGCAGGAATGGTAGCCTAAATTAGCGCGTAAAGCGTTATCAGTCACAAATCCTCATGCTGAAACAAATATATGAGACCAGCCCAAACACCACGGCTTCAACGTTTTGCTATTGGAAGACCCAATTTTGAGCAACGTTGCCCTTGAATTTTTTTAAAAATCGCACAAAAAGTGTATTTTGGAAAAATATGTCATAAAAAGCGTATTTCTAAGAAAAAAAAGGTCATGGTAAATGTGCATAGCAATTAACCATAAAAAGTATTTACGTAAGAAAATATAAGAATAATTATCAATAAAAACTAAACAAAAGTTCTTCAAAAGTTAATGTGTTTGAATCTAAATATAATGATTACAATTAGAAAAATTATTCAAATAACATCAGTTTAAACTATATTAATTTTACTTAATGCCAGTTTTTGACTGCGTATTTAAATACAACATTAGTTAATTTGGATTTTAAGTTCTGTTTAAATGCAAGCTTAGTTTTTCAGCCTTAAGTAATTCTTCTTATTTAAATGCAAATATTATGGAAAGTGTTCAATAGAACAGCTGTTTGTTATTGGAAGAATAGAAAAGTTCTTAAAGAAATATATTAAATTTATCAACGGCATAGAAAAACTTAATAAGTATATTTCATGTGATGTTATTGTTGATTATATATCATATTGTGCTATTATTTAGCACAAACTTAGCAACAAATTTTAAAATATCTCGTACATGCAATATATTCGTTTTGTGTACATTCTTCGCACCAATACAAAATGAGATAAATTTAAATAAAGCTTAAATGAAGAAGATTAAACATTAAGTTTGATTCAAATTTGTAGTGAAAATTTTATTTTCGTATTTAAATGGGTCTAAATAACATTTAAATACGAACCCAAAAACTGTTCCTTAACCTTATTTTAAAAACAGTTCTATTTCTTTAGATTTATTAAACAAATCACATTTATATTTGTAATCTTGGTATAAATTATTCGACTATTTTGTATATTTGTATTTGACATAATTACATACATGTATGTATTACATTTTTTAGAAATTAACATTTCCATATTTGGGTCAAAAAGGGTATTTAAAAAAAATATCATTAAAAGTCTCAAAGCGTCAACGTATAAAAAGGGCAACGCAGCTCGTATGAAATTGAAGTTGGCTTCAAAAGAACTGTTATGGTTTATTGTTGTAGTTAATAATCACACCTTAGCTACCTTCAGGCCAATTCAGTAACTTAGTCCCTATTTATTATATCTAATTAATGATTTTTTATGTAAATAGCAAAAAATTATAAGAAACTTGAATCAGCTAATATATTTACGGCTTATTTATGACAGAGGAAAATCATTGTTTAAAAGGTGCTATTACTAGAAACACAACAACAATATTTTTATGCTGTCATAAAATATTAGAACATTATGCGGTATATGATACTATTTGAGTTCCACAATTATATAATAATATGAAAATTAAATTAAATTTTTTATTTAAGTAGCAAAAAATAATAAGAAAGTCGTAAGACGTAAAATAATGGCATGAAACAAACTTGAATCAATTGATATATTTACGGTTTATTTATGACAAAGAAAAATCATAGTTTAAAAGGTGCTATTTCTCGAAACACAACAACAATATTTTTATGCTGTCATAAAATATTAGAACATTATGCGGTATATGATACCATTTGAGTTCCGCAATTATATAATAATATTGAAAATTAAATTTATTTTTATAAACCCCTTATTATGAACTCCTTGGAGCAGCGAGATGAGCAAACAATTTTTTAACGCAGATACACACATACGTAATCATATCTATATACGTAAAATGCCAATCAGTTTATTCATTTATTGTCAGTTTTTTCACGTAATTCTACTGGCTTAACGCATGACAAACGGATGTTGTTGTCTCACTGCAGTGAAGAAATTGCAATCTTATAACATTTTTTCAAAATTTCAAAGATTTTTTACTTTTCACCTTGAAAATTTAATATAATACGTAGGTATGTATGTATATACACTTAGAAGTCTTTACTAATGCCCGCAAAATCTTACAATTTTTAATATATAATTGAACTAATTTTCTTTTCTATCCAATAATGCTTTTCTACATCTATCTCTTTCTAGCTTTTAATGCCTGAACAAATATATTTTTTTAAATAAAGAAATACATACATACATATAATTAGTTATTTCTCGATTTTTGAAATTATTTTTGTGGCAATTTATCAGGTGTTAAATTGCACTTAAACAAAATATTTAAATATTTTTAATTAATATGTACTTTTAAGCATAAATTATGGTTTATTTAAAAAATCTATCATTACTCATTCAATTTATTCTTTAATATTTTTTTTTCTTACTGGTGTTGTTGTTGCTGTTTTTCATTAAGTAAATCTAAATAAACAAATCTGCAATGTGGCTTGAATATTAAATAGTTTGGCTTTAATAAAAAGGCACTACATAATAATTCTATGACATTTGTCTAACTTATTATACAGTGCTCCGTCAAATGTATGAAAGCAACTTGGCGACGATTGCAACTTTTCATGTCTGATACTAATAAGAACACTGTAAAGAATTGATGAATGATAAAAAGCAAGTTTCTAAACCCAAGCTCTTGGCAAAATAAACGTTGCCATATTTTTCTTTGTAAAAGCTAACGATTAAAAAAATTTCGATATTTCGAAATTTATTTGACTAAAATGTAAATTATCAAATTTTTCAATAAGAAAATAAAAAAAAAACTATACATATTAATCTATATAAAATTTTCGATAACAAAATCTATTTACAGGCATTCGATTGTCAGATTTTTTATGGAGAAATACGTCGATAACAAAATGTTTTTGTTTCTCCATTGTTTTTCTATTGGAATGTTTTCGGACCTATATAAAAGTATAAAGTTATCATTAACAGTATTTTTCTAAAGTATCATTTTCGGTGGTAAAATTTTTCTAATGAATAAATCTTCTATTTAATTATTAACAATTTATTAGCAATCTCAAGAAAATAAAGTAATAATAATAATCGAAAATAAATCAAATTTGTAAAATCTTTTTTTTTAAACAAATTGCTAAGATCCCAAGCTGCAAAAATATAGATAATTTAACAAAAAAAGGTAAAAAATTATATAAATTTAATTAAAGTTTTTATTATAAAATTTTTTGTCGTAAAAATAGTCGAAATATGTATGTCTCGTTTATACGTACGACTTATTTGCAAATAAGAATGAAAAACATTGCCGTATAATTGTTTTTATTCTAATAATTGGAGCTTTCCTGGTGTTGATGTTAAAAATATTTTTTTTTTAGTTAACAAGCACAAAAAATGCGAAGCTTTTTTGCTTGTCTACAGTAACACCCAGGGTCTGTATCAGGAATCAGACCTGCGACCTCGAGACTGTTGGTCGAGTACTCTACCAAATTAGCCATCGAGGCACCCAAATATTTTCGACATCTTGAAAACTAAGTCTCAAAGACATTGCTCGTCTCCTAGCACATTGCGGTAGTTCAACTGAATTATTCGGGGTATCCATTTGTGTTAAAAATATTTCTAAAATTGTTAACATACAACATCCCCTTTTCAGAATCGGTTCTTGCCCAGTCTACAGTTGAAGTTCGCAAAGGTGGCTTACCTTTTACGGGTCTTTTCATACCTATTGTTTGACATGTTTGCCTCTTCGTTTAAAAGGCTTCGCTGACTAAAGTTTGTCTGCATAGCTGGCCTTTGGCCACGGGGGGAGGATTTTCTGCTCCATGGTATAACAAACATCGGCTTCGCTGACTAAAGTTTCCTTATATATAGTTAATAAGCCAAATGGAATACTTTTTTTTACCTCAACAAAGCCGTTATATTTTAAAAATTTGTCCTGCTCCAAAAGGAGCTCTATGCGTGAACTGGACATAAGCTGCAATTGAAACTAACCATTTTTGTATCAGTTATACTTTCAAAAATGACACTATGAAAAATGTGTACAAGAAAATTTCTTACAACTTAATTACACATCCATTTTTTCCATTTAGTTAATTGTTAAATTGAAAATATTTTTTTATATTTATTTATTTATAAATAAATAAATAAATATTTTTTTTTTATACGAACAGACTTTAGCATTTAATAGGAGTTAAAAAATTATGCTGCTAAAGAAAATAATATTATTGTACTCACAGTATTAAATTTTCTGTTGCTCTTTTAATTTTTTTTTTTTATTTTTTGTTATTGAGCGTGCTTATCAATTGGCCCTGCACTGTATGTCAGGAATGCTGTTGTTGTTTCAAAGTTACCAACTATTCTTTCATTATGTGATTTATTCAAGTTGCTTAGAAAATTTGCAGTTCCACAACTTGAAAGTAGTTTTCCGTATTGAAAATAATAAATTATTTTTTATAGGTAAAGAAAAAATCTTGATGTATAAATATTTATTCTTTTATATGTATAAATATTATATTTAAAAAAAAAATACATTACAGTCTACATTTGTTAAAAAAAAAATAGTAAATTGTTGATAAGATTTAAAGTAATAGCAATAATTGCAAATTTCAGAGAAGGTCTAGCAGGTTAATAGTTGTTAGTAATTGACAATTGAAAGTCAAAGCTGTTTCGCTTATCTCATTTGTATGTTATATATTTGTATAAACATTAACGGCTGATAAACTTTATACCAATTAGCTATTTGCTTTTTGCAAAATTGATAATGCGAAGAAACACATTTTTTTGGGCGTCCAAAGACTTGATTTATTTAGTTCTGGTTTTTAAAATGGTGCAAGCTTGGCTTTCGCGTTACACATCTGCTGCTAAAACTAAAGCTTATTATTACTACGTTTATACGTACAGGTTATTAGCGAATAAAAATATTGTAAATATCAAAAAGTGCGGCCTTACGGAAACAATTACTGATTAAAAACTTATTTGCAAATAAGACGTAAAAAGTTACCACTTTATTTCATAATTTCAAAGATTTCGTCGATGTGTCACACATGAAATATGCTAAAAATTACATACAGAAACAAGTATACAAAATCTTTCATTTTTATTATTATTTGCTTTAATTAAATTACAAGAAAATAATATTTTGATATTTCTGTTATTATTTCAGTAATCAAAATCCTTTTTACGCTAACAATGCTGCCGATTATGTTCTAAATAATCTAAATAATCTAAATGCCATACTAAAAAAAAACTTTTCGATATAAAAATTGGCGCATAAATAGCAAGTTAGTTATTTGCAAATAGTTTTTATTTGTGAACAGGCTGCATATAAACTTAGTATATATAGTGTAAAACGCACGATGTTAATTGTAAGTAAAACAAAAAGTTTTCAGAGAGTTGTCTTAATATTTTTTATGGTGACAGAAGGATATTTTATCTCGTTTACACTTAAAAGCTAATCTAGACCACGGTTTATACAGCCTAACAAGGCTCAAAGTGAAATGCTAAAATTCGTCTGTGTGTTAACACCGTCACAGTTATCTATTTATAAAAATTTAAGTACATGTGTAAGAAAAATTAAAAAAAAAAAATAAAGCATTCTGAAATAGTTTTATTCGGGAAAATAAAAAATTTTCCCTGAAAATTTCATATCTATTATTACCGACGTTTTCATCAGTGCCTGATGTTTAAAACAAAACTAATTTTTAAGAAAGGTGGCAATATTCAAACTTTATTTCCAAAGAAGAGCGTTATTTAAGATAAACTTTCGTAAATTCGGTCTTCACAATCAAAAAATTATACGGCAATGTTATATTCTTATTTGCAAATAAGTCGTACGTATAAACGAGATATCTGTGTAAAACTAAAATACTCACCATGGCTTCAGTGGCAAACCTCTTTCTGATGATCCAAACTTTCAATGACATACACCTATACTTTTTCTTTCAAATACTCGTAACCCCAAAGAAAGAAGTCCATCGGGGTCAAATCACATGATGCAGTTAACCAATAAGCATCGCCTCGACATGAGATAACAAGACTATTAAATTTCTCGCGCAAAGGAACCATTACTTCGTTAGCTGTGTGGCAAGTGGCACCATCCTATTGTAACTGCATATCATCCAGATCTATATCCTTAATTTCTGGCCACGATAATTCCGTTATAATCTCATGTTAGCAAGCACCATTTGCGGTAACTGCTTATACCACCACCCGGGTAAAGCTGTTTTGTTAACTCTCTTTCGCTCTCTCTCAGAAAGAGAAACGCCAAACTACATATAAATAAACATGTTTCAGAACAAAAATTTTGTTTCGAAACCTTGGGTGAATCCAGCTTTAATCCGCTTTTTTAGCCAGGCGATGGGCAAACATTTTTTCATTTCTCTCTTGGACTTACCTTTTACATTTGAGAAATTAATAGACAGACAGAAACTTTTCGTTTCTCTTCACTTTATTTTTCGTTTATTTTTTAATACAGCCAGTATGCTTATATGAAATTGATATTGATATAAGAATAATGATATGAAGAAACAACGTAAATAATGCGAAATGTGAAAAAGAGAAACAAAAAATTACCTCAAATGTGTAGTACAGAGAGTCGTGTACTACATACTTTAACCCACCGACAATTTTCGATACAGCACTCTCAAATTTGGTCTGTCCAAATGTAAAAGCAGACTTACTACAGCGTAAAATCAAAACGTTAAAACTCGTTGCGCTTTACATTCCAATTTAGGTTGAATAACTCCTTATTCGATCAACAGCAAGTCAGGTACAACGTTATCATTTAAAACAAAAAATCGAGTTCGTATAGTTTACCTTTTATTTGTTTTCACATTCCAATTGCATCACAGAACTGAAATAATGTTTTCATTCGCAATGAATGAATTGCCTACATTTTGTACCACAACTTAGGGCCCGGAGCACAAAGTTTTTCTAATTTAAAATTTTACAATTGTTTAACACTACTATAAAATATAAATTTCAGGCAAATTTTTTAAACAGTTAAATATCAAAATCTTGGAAGGAGTTTGTAAATTTGTGTTTATTTTTCTTCATCTTACCCACCCTGCGCGCATTCATCACGCTGCCAACTGATCTGCATTAAAATCTCTTTAAAAAAAACAAATACAAAATTTATGGTAAAATGACTTCATTAAAATTTTAAAAATTTTCTAGTTGTTTTTCTATTTTGGCCAATATATTGTGCACGTAGCCTTGTGTGTATGTATGCATGTAGATGTAAGTATGTGCATTGTATATACATGTAACCTTATGTATAGATGCATGTGTGTGGGCTTTTGTAGTTTCCCGCGGTAAGTCCATTATTTGCATTGACCATATTTATAATAATTTTGTTGGTGTTGTTATTGCTATAAACAAAACAAAATGAAATGTAATGCACCATCAGCAACAAGTTTCAATAGAAAAATTTATTGATATGTCGCTACCCAGCCTGCATTACACATACTCGTACATACCTATGTAACTTTTTTTCGAGTTTTATTGACTTTTCTATGCGATCAATATGACAATTTATTCTTACTATTATTATAAGCCGAAAATAAATTAGTCTAATTTTGAATACCAAAATTTTTGGAATTTTTTCCTTTCTACCACAATCCACCCGGGGACCAGGTGTTGCCTTGGCACTCTGCTTGCTGGAGCATAGAGGGATAGGATTTTCTGATTTGCTGAATTAAATAAAACAATACGAAGCCGCATGGCATATGTTACTATGTTATGCTTGCAGACCATCTCAGAAATAACCGAGTTGAGGTGCCTGCGTTGGCTGAAGCGTTGTGAGTTGTGGCCTTTCTAACTGTCAGCGGCGATACAAATTTCTTATTATTTCTCTTCACAGGTATTCGCAAAAAACAATTTTTATCCAAACAATCACCCAAATGCTGACAGGGAACACTTGAAACAGCAACAAATATTATAACAGTAATAACAAAATGAAATAGTGTGTGTGCGTGTGTGTGAGTGCGATATGAAATGATGCAGATTGCCAGATTAACTTGAGTTTTTACTTTAATGTGCAGATTATTAAAAGAAAATACCAGCAAACAAACAAATGTTCTTTCTCTTGGAATTAAAGAAAATTTAAAACTTAAAATGAATTCAAGGTCTTTACACGTTTACCAGAATTTTAAGAACACTGGAAATAAGTACATATATCTCCTAAACTAAAGGTCAGAAAAAAAATAATTTTTTGTACAATCAAATTTCAAGGTGTTGACTTTAGTTTTCTGAAGAAATAAAAAATATATACATAGGTACATATTTTTCTATAGGTACTAATCAAGGCGAATTCATAACAGGCGAAATTGACAGCGCAGCTGATAACTTTTTTTTACATTTTTATGTGTTTCAGATGTCAATTGTATAATTAAAACAAAATTGGGGAAAAAATTTAAAACTATTTTTTAAACTATGTATTCTATCTTGAGCGCCAGATATCACCCAGAATCCTCCGCAATCTGGCTGACCACTTTCACCTTTTCAAGGTCTATGATCTGAGACTTTAAGTTTCACGAGAAAATTAAAAGTTTCACATTATAATTAAGTTTTTCTTTTATTGTAATTTTTTTTTTATGGAAATTTGAAAAAAAAAATCAAAACAATTTTTAAATTTATGTATTGTATCATTCTGAATCCTCCCCACTTTTTTGTGTGCGCTTGAATAAGAAATTCTTTTAATATTCATCAGAAGGCTATGGTTTGAATTTCTTTCAATATAAACGGCTAGAAAATTTTTAATTTAATAGTTTTTATTCAAAATGGGACGTGGTAAGATTCTTAATAACTCTGAAAAATTTCTGATTTTGAAATCTCAGGGTCAGAATCCGTTCCAAATAACCAAAAACATTAATAGGGGAAAGACAGTTATGTACGATTATTTAAATAAAAAACATAAAAGGGCGGAAGAAAACGGCAACAACTCCAAAAGAAAGTCGAAAAATTCTTAGACTTGCATCTAATTCTGCTATGTCTAATTTAGTTTCAACACTTTAAATGCTGTGATAACGTTTGTTTTAGTCTGTCCGTGTCTTAAGTTCACAAACATTACTCCCCCATTCCTCCTTCCTTTCCTAGTTCCAGTGCACTGCATATGTAGGGGCTATCCCCTGAGTACTGACTGGTCCAAGACAAAAAAAAAATGTCGCCAGCAAGAATACGTGAAAAAAGTGGGGTCAGTGCCGGTCTAAGAACAGGTATTTTAAAGTCGTGCACATACATAGTCAGCCGAAAACTGAAAAAAGCTGTACTTAATGACAAGCGCAAATCACAACGTCTACAGTTTGCCAAAAATACAATGACAAATGGTGTATTTTTCGATGAAAAAAGTTTAATTTTGATGGCCCCAACGGGTATAACTATTACTTCGATAACCTAAATAAAGAGGAACTATTTTTGAACTGCAGATATAGCCGAGAGGACGGAACAATGGTAAGGGGTACTATTTCGTATTAAGGTGCCATAGAATTGGTTTTTGTATCTCACAAAATGACTGCAGTGACATACCAAAACATTCTGGAGGAAGAATTTCTAAAATTTTATGAATTCTTTGGACGCATACCTTGGATTTACCACCACGACAACGCTCCTATTCATACCGCCAGCGCACTAAAACAATGGATTAATCAACAAGGTGTTCAGCTTTTGTATTGACCGCCATATTCACCAGATCTGAATCCAATGGAAAATGTGTTGATTTGGCTTGCAAGATAAGTTTATGAAGGAGGAAAACAACTTAAGACGGTGGAATCCTTAAAGGATGCAATACTGTTATAATTAAAAAATAATATGTTTCTTGGTTAAAGACAGATTTGAACTTGAGCCTGAAGAATAAATAAAATCATCTAATATAAATATTTTTTATTTCTTCAGGAAACTAAAGCCATATTCACCAGTTCTGAATCCAATGGAAAATGTGTTGATTTGGCTTGCAAGATAAGTTTATGAAGGAGGAAAACAACTTAAGACGGTGGAATCCTTAAAGGATACAATACTGTTATAATTAAAAAATAATATGTTTCTTGGTTAAAGACAGATTTGAACTTGAGCCTGAAGAATAAATAAGATCATCAAATATTATAAATATTTTTTATTTCTTCAGGAAACTAAAGCCAACACCTTGAAATTTAGTTTTGCAAAAAATTATTATTTTCTGAACTTTAGCAGATATACTTAATTAAAATTTAAAAAAAAAAATTAATCCTTATTCAAGTGGCAGGCAGTGTACACACGAGTAGATATGTATATAGGTATCACTGCTTTCACACAAGCAAAGTTTATTTTATAACGTCTTGAACTTTGGGGGTGGCAAGGTGAAAATAAGTGAAAAGAGAGCCTCTTTTCCCTTGCCATCACCAATTTCCAGACTTTGCAAAGTAAACTTTTGATTGTGAAAGCGATGCATGTACTTCCAGGCATATACATATATGTACATATTAAGAAAATATCATTATGGCCTTGAAAATTATTTACTGATCCAACTTGTTTATTTATTTTATAAATCAAAATACATCTTACATATTGTTTTATATATTAAAATTACTCAAAAATTATTTACACATTTTAATAAAATAAATATGTATGTGATTTTATTTACAGAGGGTTTACCTTTTGTGCCTCATATTTGCTATGTGGGCGAAAAGATCTATAAAACCTCAGTGGGTTCTTGTTTCTTTTATGAAGAAGTTAAAGACTGTTGTTGTTCCTCTCTGTTGGCAAAAGAATGTAAGTATATACCTATTTAAAAATATTTTCAATATGATTTTTGCTATTATTTCTAACTTTGCTACAAAACATATCATTGAATAGCTTAAATTGAAGTTAATCAAATAAATTTCATAAATGTACCTTTAAAAATACTTTCTTATTATAGTTTTTTAGCACATGCTTTAAATTAGCACAGAGCTAAATAATAAATAAACGCTTATAAACAAACATAAGGGAATGTTGATTTATTAAAACTAATTAGATATATTATGTTAAATGCTTTAAACATACAATAAATTCATGTGGCGTTTCAACAATACAAGCAACTCGCTTAAAAAATTTATATAGAATCACTTAAAAAATAAAATGCTTTTAATACAAAATTTTCTTGACAAATCGACCGCTTGTAATACAAAAACATCACCATTAATTTTGTCTGAAATATTAGAAATTTTATCATTAAAAGAGATTTTCGTTTATACTAAAGTTGAAATTATTTATAAATACAAAATAAAATCTTCCAATTTTTAAAATATATTTTTTTTTCAAGAAACTAGTCATATACATAAGTATTTTTTGCATAAAGTTTTTTTGTATTGATAAAAATATTCGCAAAAAAGTCATAAGTATAAGATGAGTTCCACGAGGATTTGCATTTGAGACGAGCATTTGATATTTCGAACAAAGCGCGAAATTAAAAATGTCATGGAAATTCTTATTGTATTGTATTTGTAACTATACAGTTGCAAATAAATTTGCAAAGTATAGGATGCACAGCATGGGCGGAGTAAAGTAAGCCTTATGCCCACGATGGTATTAACAGTAATTTTTTGCGGCGCTGTGACTAACTGTACCGGGCTATGCCTTCGCATAGGAAGTTGCCGCGGTGTTAACAAGAAAATACCTCAAAAAACTGTAAACTAATACAGTTAGTTAATATAGACCAGTGAGAGTGACACGCAAAACTATCGAAGGCCAAACAACAACGACAAGCCTGACCACACTTAATAGCATGTTCACACGAAGGCTTATTTTCGAGGTTCGCTCTCTCATTCGTGGTTCGCGGCCCAATCTTGATTGAACCAACATGATTCGCCATACAAAATTTTATTAGCGAACCAACTTGGTTCACTTTGAATCTTGTTGCGAATCATGCAAAAACTACTATCATCTCCAAATTTGATAATAAATTATCGCTATTTTATCTGAACTAGCTCTCAAAAAAATCTGAACAAAGGAAAAACAGAAATTTAATGTGTGTAAAATCAAAATAAACACATTTAAAATGTACAAATTTGATACTTAATTAAAGATTTAAATAAAAATTAAAAAAAAAGTAGTGAAACGTTTGCACAAAATATGTAAACATCAGTGTGAAGCAATAAACAACCGTCTGAACACCTAGTTTCGCAATAGTGGTTCAGAGAGCGAACCAAGTGTTTCATATTACCGTCTGAACATGGTATAAGAAATAATTACGATGATGCGAGAATAGAGCTGCAAAACAATCGATAGTCGCCCCCATCGATATTTTCGATAGTTTCAAGAAAAACTATCGATACTATCGTTAAGCGAGAGCTGCTTTACGCTTGAGGTTGAAATTCTTATTGATATCACCTCAATAGTATAAAAAAAAACGAGTTTGCTCCGGACAAAACAATTGAAAGCTGAATTGCAGTGTTGCAAAATGACAAACATTTTAGTGGTAGTAGATTCTAGCGATCTTAGCTTTTGTGTGAAACAACTTATTTTCAAGTTGTTATAATAAGTAAATAAATGTATTTTGTAAAAATAAATATTTGAGCCACATGTATTTGAAACACAAAATGTTAAGTTCTTTCAGGTCGTGTATTTGAAATAAAAAATACGTATTTGTATTTCAAATACTGCCCAGCGCTGGCAGTGAGTGACTTTATGTCCAAAATTGCGTTAAGAGTATACTCGTATCTATTATTGTATTTAACTTTATTAAAAATTGAATATTTATGTGCATACTATTTTTAATCGAGTTATTAATTATTCTATACTTTCATTACAGGGCGTCATATATCAACTGGATCTTCCGTCTACAGCAGAATAATATTTCACAATAATTATGTGTTGGCCGCTTTCTGTTGCTTGCATTTTCTAATAAGGCGTTCGTTTCACTAAAATTACAATCAAATGCAAAAAATAAATTCAATATGTCAATGTTTTGTTTCTTGTTTTAATTTTATTTTCCTAATTAGTAATTATAATCATAAATGAGTGTTATTTAGTCATAGATACATCAAATGTATTGTACGATAATATAAACCAGTTTTAAGTCTGTTCACATTTTAATCATAATTTAAAAGGAAGTGAAAAAAAAATCTTTTGTTTTTTATGCATAAAATTTAAAATTCCCGCTTTTATCTCTAAATCTTATTTCAACTGTGATTAGCCCTAACAAATTTGTAGAAAAGTATTAAAGGTCTGGCCTATTATGTCGAACGTTAGCGTTCGCTAACATTATGAACACCAAAAAATTTATTAAAGACGAACTAAGTAATCTAATCGCAACATGTCGTATTCATTTACGTGATTAACAGATGAATTTGTCAACAGAAAGCTTATAAGTAGTCTCCAAATCAGTTTTCTGACCTACAAAATACTGGCGAACGCTAGCGATCGATATCTTGGGACAGGCAATAAGCTTTTAAATCGAGTAATAATTTTATAAACTAAAAATCCTTTAAATATAAACTGCGTATAACATTTAACATATTTATTTAAGGAATTAGCGTATATTACATTATTATATTTTCATTGTGTCCATATATACATACATACATAATTTGAAATGTTTTTATTTAAATAATATTTATTTAAAAGTCAACTTGCTTTAATCAATGAATTAATAGAAACTATTTATTTTAAGCACGCCCATCAATTTAATTGATGTTATCTTAAATGTCTATAATAACAAATGTACAAAATGGCAATCTCAAAAAAAAATAGTTTTCAATAAAAAGATAATTAAAAAATGGACATTTACTTTTTTGTCACAGTCTGCAAAAGGGTGAAATTGTTTCCCACCTGGAGTCTAACCTGGTAAGCAAGGAGACGATCCTTCACCTCCTCGGAACATGCCTGGTATTGGAGCGTCGCCGCCTAAGGTATCTAGGTGAGCGGAGCTTCAACCGCCTATCATGTATGGCCTCGGTCAATAGGAGTAGCGGACGACTAGTACAATAGCATGTAACGCCACAAAGATGATGATTAAGTATGAGGTTTTTTTATATTTTTCTTCTCTCCATTCGTGGAAACACTAAAGGCAGAACAACTCTTACGGTCAAGTAACCAAAAATTGTGCTTTTCTCTTTAATTTGAATTGAAAAAATAATTTTATGTGAGAAATAAATTCCATTATGAATAAATTCCGAGCGAAATAAATCCCGTGAGAATATTGATAATTGGGCTGATTGAATTTTTCTGCCTGATATTTTTCCTGAACACACCAACCCTCTAGTTCCCGTCCTTACTGACGATCGCATACAAAAATATTTTTACAAAATGCGCTTCTGAAGTCAAATTTTTTTTCATATTGGACCAGTACTCACTGGATGACCCCTACATATGCAGTGCATTGTACTGGAACTAAGAAAATAGGTTATGATAAGGTAGGAAAGAGATAGAAGTGTTTATGAAGGTTTAACTTTAACAATAACAACACGAAAGACTAAAACAAACTCTATTGCAGCATTTAAAATGTTGGAATCAAATTAGTTAAAACTGATCAGTGCCCAGACGAAGCTTTAAAACAATTTGTTTTCACAATTTTCCCGAACAACTAAAAAGAACTACATTTGTCACGTACAATATATGTATATGCATTACAATAATGAATAAATAAAAAAAAATAAATAAAATATAACTCCCAAGTAAATGCAGAAGCCAGCGGTGGCGTTAACTTGATTACCTAAATGAATGGACACATTTAAATACATATGTAAGTATTTTTGCGAATTAAGAGTTTATTCCCCTCTTCAGCAATTGAAAATGAATACTTTCTAAACGAAAAACAAGTGTACTTCAGTGTACTTTTTATATTAAAATGGTAATTTAAAAAATTAATACAATTCGAACTATTTTAATTTGTATTAAGTTCAAGTATTTTTTTTTATACATTTTAATTTTTATTTAAAAATAAAACCTTAAAGGTAAGTAAAAAAAATATTAAATTAGAAAAAAATTCGAGTAAAAAATACTTTTGATATTAATACTATAAAACAAAAAGATATAATTTGGTATAAAGAACATTAACTTATTGCTTAATTATGTATTGCATTTAATGGCATCAAAAGTATGGCAAATATAGAAAATTAAAACATATACATACATAACACATACATGCGTTTTACATTAACCACAAATAATTTAATTTGTTTTAACATAATTCTTATTACTTTAAAGGTAATTTCCCTCTGTTTGAACAGAACATTTATACACATAAAAAACTATGAATGTCAAAATCAACAAAAGTTTTAACTTAAACTAAATTTATACACACAAATAAATCAAATGAATATTTCAATTACAAACTATACATGAGTAAATGTTATACTAAAACATCGAGCTTCAGCAAGTCATACATGCAATTACATAAACTTCATTTAAGTATAAAAAAAAAACAGTTTTATAACAATATTAAAGACTGGTTCGTCTATTCGAAAGAATCTTATTTAGAACATTAATACAAGATAACACATCTTCATAATCTTGAGACCAATCGTGCAAACTACGTTCAAATATGTGCAAACGCGCTGTACCCAAGCGAATGCCGCCATATTTAACTGCAGCCATACAATTGCAAGTTAACAATTTGAAACATTGTCGACGTGTTGTGTTGTGAGTATTATTATCCCAATTCGGTGTAGCTTTTACATATGGCCAGGCCATTATCACATAGTCTAGAAGAGCATCCCAATGAGCAGAATCATGCAGCTGTTTAGTATGTTGTACTATTAAACGTTTAAATTCATTTAGATGTAGCGAAGCTCGTGTATAAGCCGTACTGTCGGTTTTTCTGCACAAACGAGAAGTGGGAAGAGATTTAAAAATCATTCGTTTAGCGCGCAATAGTTCCTGTTCCATAACACTGCGAAATAAAACATTATTACTCGTAAGTAGTCCTAGCATATTTTTTCCATTCATAACTTACTCTATTTCGGGCAAAGGTAATTGCGCTCTAAGTTCTGCCTCCATGGTCGTGTTGCCAGAAACTAAATTTCCCACAATTAAGTCGATTAGCTGCTTCTGTGATAAACCTAGCAAAATCGTAGCCAAAGGTACTTCTTCGTTTAATTGCGCTATAGGTTTCACATCATCGCTATAACGCGCTCTTTTAGCTAAAGGTGTTCGTGGCCACAATTGTTGCTTAGCATTGTGTTTTGTAGGGGAATTTAAATTACTGGTACAACACATATCTGAATCGGGTAGAGCGCTACCCATGGTTAAACGTTTACGGGGCGAACTTCTTAATATCATATTGGTATTTAAAGGCATTTTCGTTGGTGTTCTTTGAAAAGGACTACGTACGGTAGAATTGCTTACCGTTGCAGCTTGTTCGGGCGTCCAGTCCATCAACGGACGTCGGCGTCCTCTTTGCCTTATTATTAATTCATCTGGTGAAGGTATTCGGCTTTCAAAGTCTTGTGCCAAAGCAACATTCGTATTATTATCCACAAGAGAGGAAGCAAATACCGACATTGGAGCGCCAGGTGTGTTTGCACTATCTGGCGTTGTCGCCACTCGCAATGCCTCCAACCGATCAGCTAAAGCGATTCTTGTATTTTCTGGCCTAGCCATTTTGTTCCAAGATAGTTTTGTATATAACTAAAACAAGTTAATTTATTCTCATTTAAATACTGCGCAATATTATCTTTATCTGATTGGCACAGAAGTTAGCTTGTTATATCCTATTTATTTTCTGCTGTACAAATAAAATGTTTTCTCGTAGTAAATTTTCCTTTAATATACATATGTATATGTCTTATATTGTTTTTTATCACCTGCCTACAAATATTTTGTTTTCTTCCTTTTTCTGTGTTTAAATAGTTTTCCGCCAATATATAATGTTGCCAGAAATATGAACAGCAGTGTTGCTGCTTCGTTAATGACGTGTGTCGTAGTGCAATTATTAGTTAGCAGGGACCAGACTCTGCAACTATGAATGTTTTACAATTTATTTTATTTTTACACTCAAAATAAAAGTCACGGACAGGCACAGTGTTCACTTTTCATTAAAAAGCGATTAAGTACGAAACAATGAATTTTGTTGCGCTGAACTTCAGACTGAATGATATGCTGATTTGTCATATTAACTGTGTCACACAAGTTGTTTAGTAGATAATTTTAATATATATACATAATCATTTGGTTAATTTTTTCAACTTCAAAATATTTTACAAAAAACCAAAACTCACCGAATATTTGTGAGTGATAGAATTATTATTAAGTGTACACTCTAAGTGTAAAAATTATTTATTCTCACCATTGCGAGCTCAAAAACCAAAAATAAACACTTAAATTGGTGAACATTTCTAAACCAATCGTTGCGGAGTTTGGCCCCAGCACTGGCCGTTTATCCTGCCAATACAGAGGAAAGTACTTTCATGAAATTTCTGTATACATATTATAAATAAACATTTCTATAAAATAAACGACTCTCTTGAAATTTTTCTTGTTAGTCTACACAGGAAAGTGAAAGTTCATTCACCTTGTCTCCATTCTTATTTTGTCTCAGTTTATACACATCAGGTTTCCTTGATTAGTTCTGCTTCAATTTGCTTTTGAGCTTGCATTTATGTTCACACACAAAAGCTTTGTGTCATCAAGTTTAAGTTTTTTGCCTTCAAGTTTTCATACTTTTTGGTACTTCATTTTAAACTTAACGGTACCGTCAAGTTTGCACCCTTTTCCATTCGTTTTTCCCCATTCTCCCACAAACTCAAGCCTGGACGAGTCAAACTTATGTGTGTAAACTGGCACTTACCTTAGTAAATAATAAGAGTTACCAACACAAATTTATGGAGCAATAGTTGAACGAAATTATAATTATAAATTTTTTGATAAGATTATTTTTATAAAAAGGCATTAATTGTTTTATTTATATACAGTTAAAGAAAAATATTACAATTATTTTAATATAAATACACAACAAGTTAGTTTTATAATGAATTATTTTACTAAAATATTGTTATTTTGTAGAATTCTTTATAGATGGCAACAGTGCCATATACTTACTTTCAGAAAACGTCAAAAAATTTGTTTCATGAAAGTTTTGTCGAAAGCTGAGATGAAAGTGAATAAAATGTGAGTATTTTAGTGAAAAAGTGTGAGTGTATTGCAATTTTCAGGCATTTACTTTTATGTTTAAGCGCTAGGATAGGCTTTGATTTTCTACCCCACACTATCGTACGATTCATACATAGAAAAAATGTACAGAATTCAAACCAACATAAAAATCAAAATCGCTTCAAAATGACGCTGTAGCATTTTATGAAGTTATTCCTCATATGTTTCACAATAAATGTCAATCTTATCTCATAGAAGCGATAATTTTATGCAGTTTCATTCAGATGCTTCAAATCGATCATATAGTCATATAGTTGGACTTATAGTATATATTACCATAATTTTTCTGTACACGTTCAATAAATGGTAAATCGCACGATTGTGCAGGATGGTGATCGCAGCCTTCAGCATACTTACATATTCTTTTCAAAACTATGTTATTAAAACTTTCTTCACTTTTTTAAAGTTTTACAAAGTTTTTTTCATTTAATTTTGAACAAACATAAGCAATTTTGTGACAAACTCTTACAAAATTAGGCAATGCAATGAAAGATAGAACGATAGAAGAAAAAGAACGCATGAACATACGAGTATTGCCTGAATTGGTTTTTTCAACATACTAGGTTTTCCATTACTGATCGTAATCTTTACATTACTCAAAATATATATGGCAGCACCTTGTCGTCTTCCAAGGTGTATTAACGTCTAGAAGGTGGCATTGTTACGGCATGTGACAGGTTTTTGCTACTGGTAATATATCGTGTGTCTAACGTCAAATGTACTATTTATATTTTTGAGAGTGAATTATTTTGACTTGCACACTTAAAAATAAGTTTATGAAAATAAAAATATTTTATATAAAAATATATACAAAAAATATATATTAATTCGTCTTAAAGGGTCGGCTATTAGCCGCCGTCACCGACAACTATCGATCGGCTTCGATCTCTCGTCACAAAGTGCATCGTAGCTATAAAATAACTCGACGAAGTTTTATTCAAGACAAGTTATAAATTTTGGGAATAAGACTATTATAATGGATAATCTAAAGCGTATAATGAAAGCCTATGAAACGTGGGTGGCCAAAAATCCAGATACAGTTTGTGATGTTGAAACCACAGCCAAATGGGTATCGTGCTTTATTGCAGGCAAGTAAAAAAGTAAACAAAATACCAATGTAAATATTGATTATCTCCAATTCTTTTAAAGGGCGCATTTCCGAATCCTTAGCGGTTAGTGAGCTGATACATTCCTTTTCAAATCTTTTGGTTTTATATAATGACCGCATCATAGCAAAAGACCGTAAAGAAAAAGGCGAAAACATTCCCGGCGAAATCATACCGGAGTGTAATGGATTTTGTTACCGTTTAAAGGTCATGTTAACCACGCTTGAATATTGCGAGGTCTTTATAGAAATATCTGCCAAAAGAATTTTCGGTCTTAAAGGAAAATGGCTGTTTATAGCTGGGTTACAGATAATCAAGGCAGCAGGACGATTTTTTATATTAAAACATTCCACTGAACAAATTATAACTACACCATCTCTGCCAGTAATTAATAGAAGAGCATTGAGTAGGAAAAAAAATTCAGCAGATATACTGAATAAAAATGAGCATTTTGCTGAACATAACTTTACTTTCAAGTTAAAAAGGTCAGGAAGATTAGTGCGCAAAGTGGAGGGTGCTCCTCCATTACAATATCGTTCCTTCAAGCTCAATGAAGAACTGGAAACTATGCAAAAGTCACAAGTTCCCAAAATACTTCTGCAGGCTGAATATTTATATATTGCCAAACCTTTAATTCATTTAGCGTCTATGGGTGTTTTTGGCGAACGATCTTGGAAACAATATGTGGTTTCATTAATCATTGATATGACTAGCATAAATATGTATCGCAAAAATCGCCACCTTATGACGAAGCGACAACAGCTTATCTTATCTCACCGTTGCGTTAATACGCTGCTGTATCTTATGCGCAGTCCGTTTTATGAGAACTTTACTAAAACAAAGTTAGAAAATCTATTAGGATTTATAGCTAAAAATATACCCATAGTGAAAATATTTGCTGGCCCTTTATTGGATTACATTCCGCATTGGCAATCAACATACTTTTATTTATGGTCAACATAAGTATTCTGGCAACATTCATACTTCGAAAAATGTTTAAATATTTTTGTTTTCGTTAAGTTTAAAATAGCTTGACTGTCAGCATGTGGAAGCTTACAGGTTAAATGGGTTCGGGGTTTTAAACTGACCAAAAAAATTTTAGACTTATTTTTAAGTTAAGAAAAAAATAAATTTCTAAGAAAATAAAAGTTTTTAAAAATACTTATTTTTCACTATAAAACCGTCTAAAGGTTTTATTTAAATAAAATTGAAAACATGTGAATAAAAAGCTCTGACTTGATGAAATAGGTACAAGCGAAAAAAGTAAAAACACATTCAGATGATCAATTTCGAAAACGAACCTTTTTAAAAAAATCATTTGCTTAATTTAATTTAAAAAGGATGTATTTATAACCTATCCACTCTGTTAATAATTGTCTTTAAAAGCTATAAAAATTGGTTTAATAAAAAATAGAAAAAATTTTTATGTTTTCTAGATGTCTATAACGGATATAATTCTACCGGTTTTTTTTAGTTTTACTAGAACAGCGTTTTTTAAATGTGTGTTTCGAATAACCGGATTTATTTTTTAATACGGTTGAACGGTAATTTAATACATAAATGTTATAATTTTGTATCTGTTTTTATTCCAAGGCCCTATTCCACAAAAGAACTTATCAACTTTTCACTTTGCACTTATCAAATTTTTCGTCAATTTGCAAAACTTTCTGTTCCTCAGAACTATAAATTTTGATGAGTGATAAGTACAAATTGATAAGTGTAATTTGCAAAGTTCTCTCATTTTTTATATTCTCTTTGCACATTCTGTTCCACGTACATTCTCCTGTGCAAAGTGCAAAGTTAATGTTGAAAAGTATAATTGGCAAAGACTTCGCAAAAAATGTAACTGTTTCGTTCCACAAAAACTGTAATTTTTTGTTTTGCAAAGCAAATTTTGATAAATTTGTCAAAAATTTGCAAGGTAAACGATCACCTTGCAAATTTTTATTGTTAGATCTAGTGAAGTGTGAAATATGTTAAGACGTTATTTTTTGTTTGACTATAGCGAAGACGACGCAGTTGTAGCCAGAAATTGTAAAGACCGAATTAATTTTTTGGGACTTCAAAACTATAATTTTAAAGAATGCTTTCGTTTAAATGGAATTCAAGTTGATTTCATTTTAAATAAAATTGGGGAAAAATTAGAGCACAATACACAACGCAGTCATGCTTTATCGGCTAAAAATCAGCTACTACTGTGCTTGCATTGGCTGGGAAATGGTTGCCAGTACCATGGAGTTGCAGCTATGCATGGGGTTTCCAAATCAACAGTTTGCAGAACCATACATAGAGTTGTCGACCATATAATAGACGTTTTATTTCAAAACACCATTCGGTGGCCCGATGACGTTAGTGGTATTGCTGAAAAGTTTTTTATGATGGGTGGATTCCCTTGTGTGTGTGGTTGCGTAGATGGCACAATCATTCAAATTGATGCGCCAACGTTGCACGAAGAAGGATATGTGGACCGGCATGGGAACCACTCATTAAATGTGATGATGATTTGTGGGCCAGACTATACATTTTATAGTGTAAATGCAAATTGGCCGGGCAGCGTCCATGACTCAAGAGTGCTACGAAATTCGGCTGTAAGTCAAAGATTTGACAATGGATGGAGACCATTTCCGGATGCTGTTGTTTTGGGTGATAGCGGCTACGGACTAAAAACCTGGTTGATACCACCATTACGCCAAAATCCCGATAACCCCGCTGAAGAGGCTTTCAATCGTTGCCATAAAAAAACACGGCGCATAATTGAAAATTGTTTTGGCATTCTTAAAGAAAGATTCCCATGTCTAAATTATTTGCGACTGAAGCCTGAGTTTGCAGGAAAGGTTGTTATTGTTTGTGCCATCTTACACAATATTGCCTGTAGCATTGGAAGACGTAGTGAAAACATGCAACTGAATGAAGACACTGATAATGAAACTGAGGAAATGGATGTGGAAAATGCTCAAGATGAAATTGGTGCCCTTACTAATATGGATAATGCGAGTGGAATGGAAAGGCTTACTTCTCTGCTGCAGTACTTTTCTTAGTACCAACTATTATAGTATTGTTTTGAAATAACATTGTTTTTTACCTTTTTCCGTGCAAAAGCATTTAAGTTCACAGAGAATAAATAATAAGAAGTAGAAACATGAAATTCATTTATAGTTTATTTAAAATTAAAGTAAAATAAATAAATAAAAAGTACAATGTTAGAAAAAAAAAACAAAGTAAAAAAATAAAAAAAACTATAATTCTTGAAAGGACGGACTCCCCGGGATTTGCGAAATATCTGCAGTTTCTGCCACTGCAATCTCTCGCGTAATAGTAGATACTGGAATCTGTAGCTCCCTCTCTAATTTCAGGCATTGAAGTTTCCTGTAATAAACTTCAACCTGCAGGAGCTCCAGCCGACATTTTTTTTCTCTATCACAAGTTTCATTTGGAAACTTGGTAGAGTTTTTTCTCTTCCTGGGGTTTGGAGGTGGGTGCTCAGATGTTTCCTCTGTCACCGATGCTCTAGAATCAGACTCAACTAATTGTGGAATTTCTGAATTCCCGTAACTTTCAGGCAAATTCAGCCCATCTACTACAGCTGAGTCTGATTCCAAAATATCGAGAACTGCCATGTCGACCTCATCCATAACGATGTTCTTCCCACCTGCGGACCCAGTTCTTCGAGCGTTATCCCTTTTACTCTGCAAATTAACAAAATCAATGACTTTTAAACATATAATATATTGTATATTTATTGACAGTAAAGAATACAAATAACTATATTGTATGTGAACCGGTTCTTCTAATCAGAAGATTTGTTTAATTTAGTACAACGTTAACTCACAACAACAATGGATATGATGATGATTTATGTTGTTGTTGTATATAATATGTCTGTTGCTTTTTTTCACTGAACAATGTTACAATTAATAGAAATTGCAACAAAAACAAGTGAAATAAATATAATTATTTGCTATGTGCAGGCAATAAGTTGTTTTACTTACCAGTGTCCGACTCTTCCAGAGACCAAACAAACCGTCCCTTGCATAGGACCATGTTTTTTGGGCCGATGCCAGTTGGAGCGATTGTGCTTTTTTTAAAACTTCTTCCCAAGCAGTTTGTTTATTTAATTTATTTACCTTCAAAATAACATATAAATAAATTTTATATATGTACATACATATAAATATTTTCTATAGTTTTATAAAAAATACCTTATTATGTTGAAAACTGGCGAATAAAATATGTTTTTTTTCTTGAATCACTTGTAACACCGCAAGTTTTTTTTCCAATTGAATTTTGCGGCTCATATTAAATGTTTTACTTAACAATGCAAAGTGAAAAGTGATAAAAAATGAAATGCAAAGATGTTTAAATGCTTTGTGGAACACTTCGCACACTCACTTTGCAGACGAGCGCAAAGACTTTGCAAAGAGCGCAAAGAGAGTAACGGTTTCACAAAAATTTGCTGAGTTCAAAGTGAGATTTACAAAGAATATTGTGGAACAGAAACACTTATCACTTTGCCAAAAAATGCAATTTGATAAGTGCAAAGTGAAAAGTTGATAAGTTTTTTGTGGAATAGGGCCCAAATATGCTCATAACTGAAGTATTTTTTACTAGAGAGTAGAGTGAGAGTTTTGTTCACAGTTATAAAATCGTTTGTGCACTGATAAATACGACAGGGCTCAAGAGGCTGAGATAGCGATGATTGCTAGCAAAAATTCTGCTAATAAACTAAGCAATTCTATTAACTGCATGCGAAAAACAAAATTCCATTAATTTAATCGTATAGTAAACATTTTGGGTCTTAACATTTTGAAAAAAAAAAAAAAATATTTTCAAAGATGCAACGAATAATACACGATTTTTAGAGTAAAATATTAAATAAGTACTAAGTACACATGTACTTAGTACATGTAGTATATCTTGCGACTATTATCGAAACAAATGTACTCGTACGTATGAGCAATCAAAAACAGTGGAATCCAACTCTGAGTACATTCAACATAATCTGTTTAAACCATTAAATGAGTGAACTTTTTTAGTTATATACATATGTACGAGATTAACTAGTTGTGAGTTCGAGTCCAACTTCAGTCAAGAAGACTACGAAACAGCTAGTTGTCCCCCAGCTAATGGTATTCAATTATTTTTTCTGTTTTTCTTTGGTCTTATGGTTTCACAGCAATTATTGTTATAATTAAAAATAATCCTTCTTCTTGACTGAAGTTGGACTCGAACTCACAACTAGTTAATCTCGTACATATGTATAATCTGTTTAAATCTTTTCATATATGTTTGATACACCTCAATTTGAAACTCAGCTAAGGAATACAGACATAATTTAGCACCAGAAGAAATAAATTATTTAAAAGAAAATTATTTCACATACATAGGTATAAGAAAAAACTTTTGAAGGAAATGTTGCGGCGCTTACCTGAAAACATGAAGCTACATATTTATAGTTTTTCAAAGAATTTTTAACAAGAGAATGCTATAATCCAAGCAAAGTTTCCCGTGATTCATGAATCGTTGAAACCCTTTAGAGCACAAAAGTTTCAGCAGGTGAGTATGAGATTCAATAGGCGAAGGTGTGTTCTATATTAATTGAAGAGATTGTTTCAATGAAAAAATACGTTTCATCTTAAAGAAATAACTTTAGCTGTATTCAATATGGTGATTATTCCAAAGAAAGAGTATTTTCCATAATGAATTATACCACAACACGTTTATTGAGTTATACCACAAACTTCTTGATGATAAGAAGAATAATAATAAGAATAATAAATTATGTGAATGTAAATAAGATCTGTTGCAATACGTTTGAGCCAACGGAAAACATGTTGAAAAAATTCAATGCTTCTCGTAATGTTATATACGATGTACAAAACAGTACAGATCAAACAGGAGAGACTGAGATTTATAACCTTCTAGATATGTGCTTTTAACTACTTTTATAGAGCTTTTTAAAACAGACATACATATATGCATGTAATTTTATTTTATTTATTTATAACGTGTAATACTAAGCCCATAGTGCCAATAATCCTATTAAATAAATATAATACATTTGAATTAAAAGCATAAAAATTATATACTATGAAAAATTATATGACGAGACTTTTAGGAATTTCTTGTATTTTAAAGTCATGGTGCAATTATTAGGTATTATAATACATACATATTATTTGTGTAAAAATCCCGGAGGCCGTCAAAAATATGTTTACAAAACAGAAGAATATGAAGAAACAAAAGCTTATATAAAGAAAATTGATATAACTGTTTTCAATTCATTTTAAGCAATTAAAATATTTTTGAAAACTTTTTTATTGTTTCTTTTGCACTTTTGCGAACTCTTTTTACTTTTTCAATTCAGTTTGTGTAAACATAAACAACTTTTGACAGCCTCAATTTTACAACGATCTGTGTGTTCCACTTGTAAGAGATGAATTTTCAAAGTACAAGAATGCGGCAACGTATATCAGCAAACTGGAACTTCGCCCAAATCCTCTTGCACGAAACATATTTAATTTTGGCGGTCACACTCGGTTCAGAAGAAGGGATACCCTTGCCAACATCAGAGCGGTAAATAGGTGATTTCACCGATATAATCGGTGCAAAATAAAACTTTTTGTCTAGCATTGGCTGGACTTGGCTAATTTTTTGTATTTAGTATTAAAATTTGAATACTTACTTCTTAGCTCACTTTGTGAAGATTCAATAAATAAATAAAGCTAAAAAGATAAAATCCCCAACTTTATGAAGCAAAAAACCTGCGATAGTGATGCCACCTAGTTAGTTGCACCATATTAAAGATTATACAAAAAATATTTTGACGAATTTTGATGGCCAGTTTGGCGCTGTGATGGAAAGAAATCTGACAGCCCTGTTGTACTTATATAATCCTTTTGAGTATGTGAGAAGAATCATCGAACGAAATTTTCGTTCATTTTTTTTTTCATATTGCCCTTAAGAAAACGATAGGAACTTCTGATGTGTATTGCCATCAGCACTACCAGTCATATGACCGGTTTTTGTTATGTTCTTGTAGGGATGGTTTTATGTTGATTGAATTTTTTATCAACTCTGACGTTAAGTCAGCCGAATATTAGGTGTGTTTCTTTACTCTACTTTCGGATCCCGCGGGATCCCAATTTGCACGAAAAGCGTTCCCGTACTTTAAAATTGGGCAAATGAGAGCGCTTTTGAGAGAATAGTATGCTTCCTCTTCTTGCACTAAACAGCCCGTACTTTTTCTTCGGGCTAGTTTGGGCAAGTAATTAAGCAATCAGCTGTTCGAAAAATAAACAATAGCAAAGAAACAAAGTTCATTTGAATCAACTCGTATACAAATCATTTCAGTGTTTTTATATAAATATTAAATAAACAGGAATGTACAAAAGACCTTAAAAGCTAAAAAGTGAAAAATATCACAGTATTTTTTCGTAAAACTAAGTGACAATTTTTTTTTGCCATATCAAAACACAGCATATGTTTCTTTTTGGGCTAGAAATTTGGCTTTTTGCGTTCCCGTACTTTAGGTAAATTTTATCTGTATTTGAGAGTAACTTATGCATGCTCTCTTTTGCCCGAAACTTGCCCGGAAAGTAAAGAAACACACCTATTGTCTGTTTGCAACACTCACTTAATTATAGTTAAGTGAGCTTAAGATCTATTGATTGAAATAAATTATTTTATTTTAAATAATCAAGTGTAGTTTGGAGCATATTGTAATAAAAAAAAAATCAGGAGTTTGGAAAATAAACATTTAGCGGAATATGATGGTACGCAAAATTTCTTTCTTTCTTAAGTCAAGTTAGACAGATTATGTTTCTGACCATAGATATTATATTTGAACATATATTTCATAGGTTTCCAATCTACTGACGAGTAGAATGGCACTTATTCAATATACAAATTATGAAAAAGAAATTTTTATGATTGGTTCTTTTTCACAATCCTGATTAAATTATTGTTTTTAATTTAGCAAAACAATAAGGTTATTTACACTTTTATAGTGAACACATTAAAAAATTGCTAGAGCTAAAAAAATTTTCGGTTCATTAAATTATGCTTCAGAATAAAATTTGAAAAAATATGAATTTAAATAAAAAAATGTACACAACACCTTTCAAGGTCGCTATAAAAATGATTAAAAAACTTGATTTTTATACAAAAATAATGTTTATGCATTTTATTGCGTGTATGCATTTTCTGTTTACTTATACATATGCATGTTATGAATTAACCATAGATTTTATTATAAATACTTCCTAAATTCTTAAAATATATTTTAGTCGTATACAAAAATATATATATAACTATTTTTTAACGGCAATACTATGCACAAATATGCATACATATGTATGCATATTTTGCTATTACAAAAGACGGTTTTTATATTTGAAACTTTAATATTAACTATAGTTAGTTTATACAATTCTAAAGAGTACAAAATTATAAAAAAAAAATATTTTAAATCTAGCTCTTTATATCTAAGCGTTTATATACAGTTCGAAGAAATTAATGGTTTCATGAATGTACACAAGATATATGACACCTAAGAAGACTAAAAGTTTGGAATTGAAGACTTAGAATATCATTACGATTAAATCTCAGAAACATACTCGTATAATTATTCTTGAGAACAGAATGTTTCTGCCAGTGGTTCCAAATCTAAATATTTGCGCAAAAATAATTCCGTAATGGATTCAAATTCATGATTATCGGATGTTGTAAATAAGCGCTATTTACATGTTTTATTACCGCCACTACCATAATTAAGATTATTGTTGTTGTTGTTGTTGTACAGATAGGGTATAATGTGAGGTTCTATTTCAAGATGTTGCTTAAGTATAGAGCTCATGACGAACTCTGTCGAAACAATGGGGCACTTCGGATTACCAAAACGTGTAAGATCCACGCACAAGTGCATATCATTTGGGCACGTCACAATAATATAGGATTCTGGCGATTGATTATAAATTTCAGCTATTGCTTGAGATGAACGACGTTTCTCCTCAACTTTGCCACCAGACGATTCAATCATGCGTACAACTTCCGCTCGTGCAGGAAATACATCCGGTGTGACGTAGAAATAGCGTCCAGCAAACAATGTAGAACGGTTAGTAGATTGCAAAACGGTGTCCAAGTGAAATTTCAGATTTTCATCGACAGGTATGTATTGTATTTTATAAGGATCAGGTGGCAAAAATTTACCTGCTTTAGCACTTTCGATTACCCATTGAGATCTTAGGACAAAGTCAACATGACAAACAGCTTGTATGAGTTTACAAGTACGGCTTTCACATGTCATAACCAGATAAGAAGCATCTGAAGGGTTGTCCACAACAATACCGCCAAGAGTACTAAAATTTGTTTTTTTTTTTTTTAACTTAGAATTGTGCCACTACATAATTTTTTGTTAATGCTACTTACACAACAGCCTTTTTGAGTGATTCGGGATCAGCAACTTGAGAAAACAATACTTTTGGCGGTTTAGCTGTTTGAGGATACTCTACACACACTATGGTTTCTGGTAATTCTTCTTGGTATGGTGAAATTTTTTGTCGTTTAGCCTTTTCATAGTATGGATCAGCCAGATAACGTTTGACACGTTCATGAGCATCTTGCGTTAGATTGATGGGAGCTTTCCATGCAGCTGGGAATTATATAAAAATAAGAGTTATGGAACATTATATGTTAAGCGTCGTTATATATATGGCGTTGGATATATTTATATTTGCAGGATAGCCTTCATTGCTTCCCCCGAAAACCCCGTTTATGCGACCCATTAGAAATTTTGATGCTTAACATAACTAATTACAACGATATATGAATGTACATATGCACCGGTACCAACTTTTGCTTTCTAGATTGTACTACGTAGTACATCTCCGAACAGATCCAATATTCAGTTTTGTACCTACTAGTTCATATACATATGTATGTATGTATAGAACTGTATAAAATGGATTAGAGTGGTTTTTATAGAGGTATAAAACTTTAAGTTGGCAACACTTTTCAAATGGCAGCCTTTTTGTCAGCTGTTAAGTGATTTACAGACTGATGAACCGTAAAGTAAACAGCGATGAGAAGTGACATTTAAATAAAATTAAATCAGGTTCAAAACAGCATAATGGCAGCATAAACACAATTTCTTTTTTTTCAGCTGTTAAAATTTACCCAAACTCATCGACTAGTTTATTTGTTGTAGTCGTTTGAAGTAAGCAATTTTTCATTTCTTGAAAAATGGAAAAAAACAAATTTCGTGCAATGATTAAACACTATTATTTGAAAGGTAAAACGGCGAAAGAGAAAAGCTCGATAAATATTACGACGTGTTTGCTTTTAAATTTAAACGCGGTCGAACAACCATTGCAACAAAACCATCAACAGGACGGGCAAAAGAGGTGTTTACTGAAGAAAATATCACGAAAATCCTCGATATCGTTATGAATGATCGCCGACTCAAGTTACGTGAGGTGGTTGAAATGGTAAACATATCATATGAACTTATGTTCAACATTCTGCATGAACATTTGCTTATGAAAAAGCTACCGGGCGCCGCGGTTGCTCAGTGTTGAACAAAAACGAGTTGTGTTTGAACATGATAAAGCGTAATCCCGTTAATTTTTGGCGTCGATTAATAACTGTTGATGAAACGTGGGTCCGTCCACCATTACACACCTGAAACCAGAAATCAATCGAAACAATGGGTGGAAGCTGGAGGAAATGAATGGGAAGTTATTGAGATAGAGTAAAATAGATGTCCGGACTACTGTTGTAATAATATTAGTGTCTATATTAACGCACTGTCCGCATTTACGGTTGTTGAGAATAGCGAATAGATTCTGTATATGTATTACTTACCCATTAAATGTGGCACTAAATTGTAATCAATACGAAATGGTGCTGTTATATTATATTGCTGATACTTTTGATTATCGTATTGTGACAACAGACTTAAATTTCCAATAGTTATGTCACTAAGCCATAGAGAATTAACAACCGGTATGGTCCACTCTTTGGCAGCATTAAACATTTCACCCTCCAGCTTTTTGCATACCAGAACTGTGTGTAATTTCGAGAGATATGAAGTGTAAATGGCACCACATTCCTGTACCATTTGTTTTATTCGATGTTCTTCTTCAGGCTCGTAACCATTTGCTGCTATTATATGCCGTTCCAGCGGTTTTTGATAGCCGAATTGTGATGGAAATGGCAAATGTAGGGGTTGCCAAGGAGGAAGCAATTGCTTCTTGAGACAAATATCACTTAACCAGTAAGCGGTAATGCAACGTTTGGCATCTCTTAATGCCTGCATAACAACGCCGTGTCGTTGTGTGCGACACAACACATGTGTGACACGTGGGCAATAATTTTTTTCTATATCTCCACCAAACTGGCGAATTGTTTCCATCCAAATCGGCAATTCTTCGCCATCTGTTTCTTCATATTCTTCTACTATATAGAAAGTGCAGCCAACCAAAAAGAGATCGGGAGGCAATTTTAAGTTCGGATTATGACCATAATATTGGGGACGTGGAGGCATTGGCAGTTGCGCTACCCGTCCCTGTTGGATATAACTTGACGGAGTCATGATACCAGCAGGCACAGGAGTACCAGGAGCTGTTACTACTTGCTGTTGAATTGCACCTCCACTACCTGCTTGTGCAGCAGCAACCACCAATTGTTGCTGAACAATTTGTTGTTGCTGTTGCACTGGCTGTTGCTGTTGTACAGCTTGTTGTGAGGGCACACCAGCGGCTACAATATTGTTAACAGCTACTGGTCCTGTTGCCGACGTCTGGTTTTGTAAGATGGGTCTACGCATTTGTTGTTGCTGCTGCTGGTGTTGTTGTTGTTGTTGCAAAAGTAAAAGCTCCTGCTGAGTTCGTGGAACTCCCACAACACTAGAAACAGTAGCACCAGCCGGCGCAGTACCCACTTGATTTGTAGACTGCTGCAAAGAAGCAACATTGTGCTGTTGCGTCATCATGCGTAAAGTACCGGCAGCACTTGCATCCACAACCTGTTGCTGCTGCTGTTGCTGCGTTTGCATAATGACTTGTTGACTTAATTGCTGTTGTTGACTCATCATAATTTGCTGCTGCTGAGCTTGCTGCTGTTGCTGCAAATGCTGAGGTCCTGCCACTACCACTTGTGTTTGCTGGATTATTTGTGGCTGCTGTTGTTGTTGTTGTTGGTTCGGGTCCTGAATTTGCATTTGTTGTTGTACTAATGTTTGCTGCTGCACTCCAGCAACTTGAGTTTGCATTTGAATGGCATTATTACCTCCTGCAACCGTTCCTCCCAAACGATTACTTAACATATTGGCCAGCGCTGTTTTGGTTTTTAAATTCATTTGCTGTTGAGTTTGTTGTAAATTAGCAGGCTGATGTTGCTGCTGCAGTTGTAGTTGTTGACCATCCATTGTTGTACCTTGATTAGATGCCAGCACTGTTTGAGAAGACAATGCTGTAAAGACGTTTTCAATACCTTAACGTATATTTCATTTCATTTATTCAACAAAAAATATCAATACAAAAAAGCCTTTATGGCCAATAAAAATTTATAAACTATTCAATAATAAGAAACATATTTCTTAAAAGTTAAATTTTCGAGCGCAAAATATGTCCCTTAGCTCAATGCGAAAACTGTTCCTAATTTTCTCATCTATCATAAAACTATATTCTTGAAATAAATTTTAAAAAAATCGGTTCAAGAGGCAGGAAAACCGAAAAAACTCAAATTGTTTTTATTTTTATTTTATTTTTTTTTGTCAGTTTATATTTCAGATAGTGATGAAATATGTATGCATGTAAAAAGTGAAATTGAAATCAAAACTCTTACCTTGCTGTCCCTGTATGTTCTGACCAACCTGTTGCACAACTACAGGCTGAGTTTGTAAAATAGTTTGTTGTTCTATAACTTGGCCACCAGGTCCTGTAATAACCTGCACAGTTTGTTGAGGTTTCTGGCCTAACATTTGTTGTTGCTGCTGCTGTTGTTGTTGTTGTTGCTGCTGCAATTGTACCCTTAGTTGTTGCCTTTGTATTAACATTTGTTGATTTGGATCATTCGAACTGAAAACTTGTTGGGCATTCTGTTGCTGCTGCTGTTGTTGTTGTTGTTGCTGCTGCTGCAGTTGTTGTTGTGTCATGCTAACAGGAGCTCCACCAGTGATAACCTGCTGTTGTGAGATAGGTGTAAGACCCGGAGCTCGATTACTTCCTGTTCTGACCACAACTTGTCTTTGTTGTTGTTGTAACCACTGCATTTGTTGTTGTTGTGTGAGACCCGCAGGCATTTGACTTTGCACAATAATGTGCTGCGTTGTGGGTCCAGCAGGTCTGGGTGTGGTTCCGAGAGCACTAGCAACAACATTGGGTGCACCAGGTCTTGGCTGATAAGCGACTTGTTGTCTAACCATAACACGCTGTTTTGATTGTTGTAGCTTAGAAATGTATTCCGCTCTTTTGATAGGATCCAATGACATAAAATGAGCGTGCGTTTTGTCATCCAATTGAATAAGTTGACGTTGTGGCTGAGCAGTTCCTGCAGGTAGGCCCTGTTGCCATTGTCCCGTAGGACGTACAGTTCTTATAAATTGTTGCTGTTGTGCTTGTTGAGGTATAATTTGTTGGATTTGCGATTGTTGGCCTTGAAGAGGAGATTGCAGACCAGTAACTGAACCTGGTGTTACCGGTTGCTGTTGCTGATGTTGTTGTTGTGCTGGGCTTTGAGGAGACCAAAGCCTCTGTTGGGGCTGTTGTTGTGGAGATTCTTGTACTATTATCTGCTGTTGGTGTTGTTGTTGAGTTAATTGCTGCTGAGGCGACTGTGGTGTTTGTGTTTGTTGTGATGGCAATTGCTGTTGTTGTTGTATTACAACTGTTTGGTGTAATGGTACGGTCTGTTGCTGGGGCATTATTTGCTGTTGTTGTTGTTGTTGTTGCTGCTGCTGTGTGTCGATAAGTTGTTGCATTTGTAATTGTTTCTGCTGCTGCTGAGCTAATATTTGTTGCTGTTGCGGGCTTTGTTGTATTAAAGCTTGCTGCTGTTGTTGCTGTCCAGTAACTAACTGTTGTGGTATAGTTTGTTGTATGATTATTTGTTGTTGTGGCTGTTGTGGTGTTTGTTGTCCGACTTGGAGCTGTGGACCCTGCTGTAGTATTTGTTGCTGAACAATTTGCTGCTGCACTGGCTGCTGCTGTTGTTGTTGACCAACTACGATGGCGTTAGACTGCTGTTGTATTTGTTGCTTTTGTTGAAACTGCAGTTGCTGCTGCTGTTGTTGTTGTTGCAAATATTGCAAACGTTGAGGATTATTGATGATTTGTTGATTAATAACGATTTGCTGTTGCTGTTGTGGAGAAGCGTTCGTTGTTTGCTGCTGCAGTATGATTCGCTGTTGCTGCAGCTGCTGTTGTTGCTGCTGCGGTATAAGATTGCCTTCAATATCAATCAACTGCTGTTGATGGGTTGGTGTTTGCTGCCTTTGGGCATATAAAGGTGGTGGTTGTTGCTGTGGCTTCATAAGTTGATTGGGATTTGGCTGCATCAATTGTTGTTGCTGTTGTTGTTGCTGTTGTGTTACATTGGTTTGATTAACTATGAAAAAATTCTGATTTTGTTGATTCTGTTGTAGAATTTGTTGTTGTTGTTGTGGTGTCAACTGATTAAACTGTTGTTGACTTATTATATATTTTGGCTTATTTTGATTTTGCTGTGAAACTTGTTGTAAGCCAACATTTGAATTTAAAACTTGCTGTAGCTGTCCCGTTTGCTGGGGTTGAGTTTGCTGTTGAGAAACCTGTTGTTGTTGCTGAGAAATAATTTGTTGTTGAATTTGTGGTTGCTGCTGTAGTTGAGTTTGTCGTTGTTGAAGGACTTGTTGTTGTGATTGTGTTTGCTGGGATGAGGCAAAGCCAGGTTGCGCTTGTACCGTTTGTTGTATAATTCTGACTCCACCCGGTCCAGTAACAGTAGTTATATTTGACGTGTGTTGCTGGGATGAAGATGTCGGATTTGTAAATTGTATCTGTTGTTGTGTAGATTGTTGCATTGTTTGCTGTAGTTGCTGATTCTGCAGTTGCTGTTGTTGTGGCGGTATTATTACCTGTTGTTGAATTTGAGCTGGTTGATGCTGTGGGGATGTCATACCAGGTTTTTGTTGCAATAGTTGTTGTTGATGCTGCTGATGTTGCATTTGTACGATTTGTTGCTTCTGTTGCTGTTGTTGTTGTTGTTGCTGTTGTATACTCATCATATGATTTTGTATGATCTGCTGTCCCTGAGCTGTTGACGTATTGATAACCTGCCTTTGTGTAGCATTACCTTGCGATTGAATTGTTTGGTTTGTTGGATTGACCATTTGAAGCTGTTGTTGTTGTTGTTGCTGCTGCTGTTGTTGTTGCTGTTGCAATTGCTGTTGTTTTAGTTGTTGGGTTCTCATAATTAGGGACTCATGATTTGGACTCGGCGCTGATCTGCTTAAAATTTGTGCTACTTGAACAGGGTCAGTTGGATCAATTGGTTTTTGACTTGATATTAATTTAGACTGATGTTGGTGTAGCTGTGGCGAAGGCGGCGCAGAAGGTGAGGATCTATGTTGCGGTGATTGTTGCTGCTGCTGTTGTTGTTGCTGTTGCATTTGCTGCATTTGCAATTGAACCCTTTGTGGTTGCTGAAAAGGCTGTGGAGACAACATGTGCTGTGGTGACTAGAAAAACGTAAATGCCAGATTTTGATTAAAAAAATAATAATAATTAAATAAATAATTGTAACTCACCTGCTGCTGCCTCTGCGGTGGTTGTCTAACTTGTTGCAATTGTTGTCTTAATTGTTGTTGAGTCAAATGCGTTTGTTGTTGTACGCCGACAGCACCAGGGGACTGAGGAGGCGGAGGCGGTGTCATTTGTGGAGCTGGCGATTGCAACTGACGTGGTGATTGTGGTGGCATCATGGCATGTGCAATTCCACCACCGGTGCAATTGTTCAACGATGGCGAAGGGGCTTGTGGAGCAGGGGATGGATTCTGTTGCATTCGTGGTGATTGCTGCTGCAATTGTTGTTGCTGCAGTTGCTGTTGTTGCAATTGTTGTTGCTGCTGCTGTAGTTGCAGCTGCTGCTGCATCAATTGTTGCAGTTGGTGTTGTATTTGACGCTGAAGAGCCTGTTGATGTGGTGATAAACTTTGACCATTTTGAATTTGTTGCTGCAGCTGCTGTTGCTGCTGCTGCAAATTTTGTTGCTGTCGTAGTATGTGTTGATGTAACATTTGCGGTGACATTGTCACAGTTTGTTGTTGGGTCTGTTGCTGTGTTTGGGAAACTGGTGTTTGAAGCTGCTGCTGTTGAATTGGAACAGATTGTGGGCTAGGTTGCGATTGGGCAGTGCGAGATGGTGAATTTTGTATTTGTGAATTGTGCTGTGGTGACTGTTGAAGCGTTTGCTGCTGCGGCTGTGGTGTTGTAGAAGGTGTGCGCGAAACTTGTGAAGATTGTGGAGTTTGTCTGCCACTGCTGGGTTGTGGTGTTCTTGGGGCTTGTGGATGCCCTGTAGGCGTTGGTGTACGTGATTCCAATAAAGGAGCATTTGTGGAAGTAGGAGTTTGTGGAGTTCTTGGCTGCTGTATCATTTGTTGCTGTTGAATTTGAGAAAGCGGTTGCGGTTGTTGAATTTGCTGTTGTTGCTGTAATTGCAAATTTGCAACGTTCGGAATTATTTTTTGTTGCAAAATTATTTGTGTTTGGCCTGTAGGAGTACTAGGTATATTTTGTCCAGGCACAGCATTTTGGAGTAATTGCTGCTGTTGCTGACTTGACTGTTGCTGATTGATACTCCTTGGTCTTACAAAAACAATTTGTGACTGTTGTTGTTGTTGATGGTGCAACATTTGTTGTGTTTGATGAAGTAACGAGGGTTGCTGTTGCGGCTGTAATTGCTGCTGTTGTATTAAAGATTGTTGCAAATTACCTGTTATTGATGTTGCATTGTCAATAACGGTGACATTTCCGGAAAATGGCGAAGTTGATGTTGATGTGGGCGGAATTTCCTGTTTGGTAGGCGTCAATGCTGGTGATGGCGAGGAGGTAGTTGCGGTTGTAGTGTTTACAGTCTTAACATCTTTGGCGGCAGTTATTTGCACAGCAGCTGCTTGCAACTGTGATTTAATATTTGCAATACTTTGCGCAGCATCTAGCGATGTGACAGATGCTGAAGATTCAGTTGCTTTATCTAATAGAGGATCATCATCAAAACCCAATATATTTGATAATGTCTGGTCCATAATTGGCTGTGGTGCCTGCAATAATTCTGTTTGTGTTGTTTGAAGAGGTGGAGGCGGAGGAGGTGTTTGCTCATGCATTGCTTTTGGAGCATTATTAGGTATTGTCGGTGTTGCTAGTGGTCCCGATGGCAAAATTGGTAAAGTTAGCTTTTGTTTTTCTGTAACCTTTAGTAAACGGGGGTGGAAAATATCACAAGGCAATAACTTTTTCTGTCTAAGACATTCTACTACCCAATCTGGTGTTACTATATTTATACTCCCTTTAGGCATAGCATTCGCCTTTGAATATACTTGCCCCATGGCCATACCGCATATCAAATGAGTATTTTTTGCATCAAAATTTGGCGTTACTTTTGCATCATGATAAGACAACATGGCATACAAACGTTTACGGTCATTTGGAGCAACATTTACAATTGATGCAGAAATGTTTTTCATAAAACGTGATTCACTTGGATCAAATGCCTTGGTAGAAGCCAGTCGTCCCAATTTTGCGCTATGTATAACCCATTTCTCCGTAACAGGAATCACACTATATAAATCTAAATTCATTAATAGCTCCTCTTCGGTGTAATTTGGAGCGCAAATTAGGTGAGTAACCAAATCAGAAAGAAATATTTTTGATTGAGCACCTCCATTTTTAAGAATTTGCTCGACCTAAAATATAATATAAACAGCTTAGTCGGAATAACTATATGCATATGCATGTACAATATGTAAACAGCAAATTTTTAGAGGAATGTACAATATAAAAACTTTGAAAACTAGTTATATTATCACGAATTATTTTTGTAGTGTAATAGGTGGAAAACTTTACTTCTTCGAAATTCCTGGCTTTATTGTAAAAAACTGGTTATACATTTATGATTCATTATATAATTGTTTCAAAGTATTCTTGTTTCGTTTGGCAATAGCCTTGATCAAGTAATGCCTACAATTCTACATCTTCGAAAACCTACTCTCTTTTACCGCCAACGAAAATCACTGTTCTTGAAGTGTTAAAAATGTTCTTTCACTAATAGCGGCCTCACCATTGGTATTTGAGAGCTTTCGATGAGACTCAGGTTCACGTTTCTTCATATTAAAAAGCAGAAAATTAAAACCTCGCGCAAATGACGAGGCTCGTAGGCTAACATATTTAATCGAGAATAACTTTTTGATGCAGACACAAATCAACTAATATTTCAATGGAGTTATGTTTACTAACTCCTAAGTTTATTGTATGGCATCTACGATCTACTTATTTCGACTACTACTTACCGCTACAGGCATCTATGGCAAAACGGGAGAAGCAAAGTTGTAAAACTAATACATTTAGGACTTCCATAACACAACATCACTAACTTGTTACTTACTTTCACCTAGTCTGGGTTATTGCTTAATCTAATAACAAACTTGGGGACAATTTATTTATTTCTGTAATTTATAAACTGCTTGGGTTCTATGTTTCCTAGCTATCTATGTCGACATTTCATAGGAACTACCCTAATCATCAGAAGACTTAGAAACCTTTGAAAGATATTCTCAAAAAATCAACTTTATATCGTAATATTCTAATTATATTATTGAGAATGAAAAAAAAAGTTTTGAATACAACCAAGTCGAATTCAAAACAGGAAAATTTGAGAGCGCAGCTAATAAATTTTTTTTTTATCTTTGCCGGATGCCAATGGAATAATTAAAATAAACTTGAAAAAAAAGTTTTTAAAACAATTTTAAGACATTAATTGGTAGGAACAAAATCTATAGTTTATTTCTGATGATGACTGTTATAAAACACCTATGCATAATTAAAATCGTTGAATTGATGAAAAAATACAAACCCTGCATAATGCAAATTGTATTAAATTTTGTTAATGATTTGTACTTCTTTAAGGGATCCGAAATGAAATATGTTTATAAATCATATCAAGACAGTTATTTACTTACGTTTTTAATGTTACAATTTAATTTTATTTCCATTGGGTTTTTTCTGAAACACTCTGTGTTTCACTAAAACAACAAAATAATCTGTCCGTAATGTCATATAAAGCGCCTTTTGCAACTTTTTTTGTTATAATAAAAATTTGCAAGTAGTAATGTATGTATTTTTACTTACCTCCTCATCTAAATTGCCCACAACAAAATAACGTATATTTGCAAACAAATTGTCACTTATTTTTAAGTTTTCCATGTTTACAAAGCATTTAATTATATGTAAATTAGTGAATAATTTTTTTTCAGATTTTTCTTTGTTGTTGTCACTGAGCGTGTACTTTTTCCTTTTCTGTCGCCGGACAGTCAAACGGCACAATTTTCAACTCTACAACTCACTTCCATACACACTAGCACAAATTTTATGCAACTAATTACACAGTTTTTATGGAGTCCTTCATTTATAAAAGAGCAATTCTTATTAGTTTCACAAAAATATAAATTTTAATTAAAATTAAATTATGCTGAAAGAAAACAGAACGCCATACAGAAAAAAACTGTGCTGTTGGAATAAATGACGTGAAGTTAGCCTCAAATTTAACACTGATGTAACTTGAGCGATTTTCACAAGCGATTAAAAACCAAGTTTAATTCAAATATCATAAACAACCACATGAATAAATGGCACAATCAAATTTTCACGATGATTTAAAGCCGTGTCTAAAAAATGTCTTTAAATGAAAAAATGCAACATGCCTGTTTTTCATGTTTTTTTTTCATTTTTTTCGATTTATTTGTTATTGTTTTTATTATTTTATTTTCATTCAACTCATAAGGTAATCACATCACACAAAGAGACAAAAAATTTATGTAAACGACAACAATCAGAATAACGACATATCATCGTAAAAATGTAACATGATAAGAGTATAATAAAAAAGACATGGATTTAAATCACCGTATAAATTAGCTCTTAGTCATCACAATGCACAAAGCATTAGCTCCAATTTGCTAAATCTATAATGAAGTACGTTAAGGGCAAAATAAACTACGCAAATCGGTTGGGAAAGACACACTTTCTGTTGCACATAAATCATACAAATCCAAACACAAATAAATCACTTGTTTTGTTTTCAATTAGAGTAGATGGTGACTGTGTTACATCAACTTGGTCGCCATATGAAGTTAACAAGATAAAAATAGTTTTATAAATGGTTATAGCTTCTATTTCTTGAAATTCTGTTGCTATAATCTTTATTTTTTATTTTCTACAAAGAAGATAATATTTTATACGATTCTAAAAATTGTAAGAAGAAAATTCTTACTTTTCATTCAAATGACAAAATTTAGCGCTAGGCAACACAAGCATTCATGATGGTTGCTCGAAAATCAAATAAGCTTTACATATTTGTAATTATAAACCAGCAAACAACCCCATAAACAAAAAAATGTTTGTACAAACCAAAAATTTTGTTTATAATTTTTGAATTAAAGCTGATTTTTAATTAATTTTGTTTTTTATGAATATATCAATATGTGTCTAATAAACTTTGATTGTTACAAACTAACAATTAATTTATTACGTTGTGGATGTACATACTATTTAAAAAGGACTGAGTTTATTATTTACTTTACTAGCTACTAATATTTGTACTAATGTCCTAGAACACAGGAAAATAGATTTTAGCCGGAAAAATTTTTGTTTTTTCATCACACACGACTAATTTATCTGCCGTAAAATGTATACGTACGTATAGCATTGCGTGTGGATTGGTGTTCTTGAATTCATTTAATTGCTTGGTTTTTGTTTATATTGGTTTTTGTGCTGTGTGCGCGGATATACAACTGGTTGAAAAAAAAATGCCGACAAAATATCATTCCCTTCACTCCATTGAAAGTACACATGTTTTATGTTTCCTTGTAAAGCTATAGCTATTGTATAGCTGTACCAGGTAGTGTCAGAATTACAATATGTACAATATCAAAGAACATCAGAAATTACGAAATGCTGTCAAAATTTTGTGTATCATTTGCTTAAAACCAAACGAAATTTGACAATCTTACGGATAGAAAAGAAAAAGCTACTGTCTTAAACCAATACCCGTTAAAGCTATCTTGGAATAAGTTTTAATTGATATTACCAAAAGGTGATGACAAGTTCACCAGCTTACTAGGCGAATTCGCCATACTGTTATTCATGCAACCCTGGGCTTCGATTTGACGTTTTTGACATAAACGTTTATTGATAAAAAAATAACCTGAGCAGCAGACGAGAAAATTCGTAAAATTTGTATTTTTTCCAGAAAAGTAGTTTTGTTAGAAAAGCAATAAACAAATATTCGCAATTTATGTAAAAAAGATACTTTCAGTGATGTTTAGTTTTTGAAATAAAGGATTATTGGCAAACTTTTTTCGTTAACGAGACAAAGACGGGAGTGTGTGTGTATGCACTCATTTAATTATTCGTTGAAGGTCGGATAATGCTTAGCGCCCCTTTTTAACCAAAAATTACCTAAAAGATCCAAGATATTTATTTACCTGGTATACATAGCTGATTCCTTGTCCTTGTTTTATTCGTATGCCTAACGACGAAATGTCTGGTAGTGAAGACGGCCAATTACGCAGTCCAATTGCCGAGGACCATATGCTAAGGTATGTATATTCAAACCATTCGTACTTATGGACGATTGTTGCTACAAAAAAAAAAATCACATTGCAGACAATGTGCTATTTGATATAATTTTACATGTTGGTAAGTTTTTACAGAATACATGTAAAATAATTGGCGAACTTAGAGTGCAACAATTTTCCATAATTTTTTTTTTCAATGATTTATGCAATAATTTTTTCTTGAATGCGTAAGAAATGTAAAAGAAAATTAATTCTCATATAGAAATAACAAATTTATGTACAATTTGATCGATTGATTTTTTCCAAACATTTTTTATTTTTTCGCAAAAAAAAGTAAATTCCTCTTTTTGGTTTTTTATAAAGTGGTGTTCAAGCTTTATAATTCATGCTGTTTTCAATGTTAAGTAATAAATTGCAACATTTTTTTTTGTTTTGTTTATACAGGAATATAAAAAATGTGATTTGCTATGTATTTTTATTTCAAAAACTTTTTTTAAGCATTTTGAACATTGCTTTACATACATACATATGTACATTTTTATGATATATGCAAACAAATCGTTGGAAGTGATAAAAACCTTTTGTTTTACTCAGAAGTTCAGTAGTCAGTAAATGATTCACAAATTATGTACCTGAGTTTTTGCAAAGTAATTTGTTGAAATATAAAGCAACAAATAAAATTATATTAGATAGGTATCGTAAAGTTCCATGTCAGTTTTTTGTGTTTAAGTGCAGCTTCACACATAGACTTTGATTTGTTATTATAGTCAATATATTTTGTATGTGGGTGGCAAACTTGATGTAAAAAGTTGCAAACAATGTTGCCATTGGATAAAAAAGCAAATAAAAATATTGCTAAAGTGCTTAACAGCCTGATTAAAAAAGTGATAAAACGTACTATTGAGTACGATTCTAGAATTTAACTTTAATTTCGTGCTGATGATTTAATCAAAGATTCTGTCGGATTGTTCTTTAATAACAATTTGCTACAAAAGTTCTTAAAAAAATTTACAAATTGGTACCTTTTCCAATTTTTTCTTTGCTGTAATAAACGGTGGTATTCAAAGCTTTTGTTAGAAAAGTTTTTGAATATACTGTTGTTACACAACAAACATTGGTTTAATTAAATTTATCAGAGCTGTTCTGCAAATCACTTTTTGTGATGGTGATTTGAAATCCCACTAAATTAAGAAAAAACTAAATAAGCTTAATTTGTTACAAGTTTTGTTGTATTTTTTGTGATATTATTTATTTATCTTTTATATATATTAGCAGAAATTAACCTTATTTTGCATACAATACCGCGAATAAAACAATTCAGCCTGAAAATAAAAAGCTCAGAAGAGTATAAATCACATCGAAAATGACAAAAAATGTGATTTGCAATACAGGCACAAATCACATTTGTGCTTTTGAAACGGCATTTGCTTTGAAATCACGTGAGTTTTAGAACAGGGCTGTATGTATTTAGTTTTAAAATTTCCTAAGCAATCTTCTAAATAGTGGGTGCCCGCCGGGAAAGCTCTCTTACTCTTAGTAATTCCATTGTTATCCTAGCTGTATGCGATGTGGCACCGTCTTGTTATTACCACATATTAATCAAGCGAAGTACTGAATGTACATTGTAGGTGTAGACTCCAAGGCTTAAATAATCTTTATTGAATACTTTTTTAATCATGTTTGTAAATGCCGTTATCTTTTACCATTGTGGTTTTTTTATAAAGTGCGGAGCATTGCAACAAAAGTCTAATTAAAATATCACGGAAAAGGCTTAAAGCGTTACCAAGCAGTGGTAACCAAATCAGAAGCTGTAGGAAATGGTAAAAAATTGTTACATCACCTGACAACTAGGCAGAATACTGAAAAATTTTTGTCGACGATTTTTATTGAAAACAAGAAAGTTCTAGCCAAGTACAAGTTTTGTAAAAGGTTTTGTTTCCTGAACATTTTGCCACATTAACTATTATACACCCCAATTTATGCCGGAAAAAGTAAAAATATAATTGGGATGTATAATTTTTAATTGCATACATATGTTTGGTTTGTTTGATTATAGATTGTTTAATAAAATTTTATATTGTATGCAGTATATAATAAGCCGCCCAAAATTTCTGACTCGGCACGTTTCTCTGATGGAGACTTATTAAAGCTGTTAACCTAGATACTGATACTTACAAATAAAAATTTCTAAAAATATTTTTTGAACACTCGTGGAAGGATGACATTATTACGGTTTTGTTTTCTTAAATCTCATTTTCTATTTAAAGATAACTAAACATAAAGCTAAATGTTTCAACATATTTTCAAGTTTAGTGATGCTTAGGTTAGCACTTATGAAATATCCAAGTGTAGAAAGCAAAAAACCGCTATATGTTTTGATTTGAATATAAATAGCTTTCAAATTGAATAAAACTAAACACTATTGAATAAATGAAATTGTCTTAGAACAACCTGGCAGAGTTTTAAGTGTCTTTAGAAAAAAGTAAATACATACATATATCAAAAAAAAAAATAATAATATATGTATATATACTACATATATCGAACTGTTTCAACGTTTGCTGTAAAACCTTGTGTAGTAAGTGGGAAAAGTCAGCAAAGTAATATTAAAAGATGTTGAAATTAATTTCTCTCTTAAATGTCACCTTTAGCGCTTTCTTATATAGCATATTTGCTTCAAGACGGCAAGTTACAACTGAGCTCTACTCCTAATAATACTGAGTTAAAACAAATACAAAAAATGTGGTTTCACTATCAAAAAAGGGAAAGTGAACTCATACGAAGTTTTTGAAAGGTTGTTCCAAAAAGAATAAAATGAAAAACAACAGGTGAAAAAACGTAATGAAGTTCCATAACTTGAGACTTTAGAAAGGCGAATTGATCATGTAAATAAAGCGCAGGTATTTGAATTTTTTTTTTTAATAAAAATATCTTGAAATAATAAGTTGATTTGTGTACAGATAGGTACATATCAATCTAGCAAGAAACACTTTTTGTCACTATTGTTTTTACTATAAAATACATTCGTACTAGGTATAGTGTTATAGTGCAGTCAATCAAGATTTTCCGCTCTGAATTGTTAGAACTTCAACCGATTAACTTATTAATATTAATCACATTTAATAGCTAAAAGTAGCAATGCCAATTTTTATCTTAAAGAATTGTCTGTTTATCCCCTAGCATGTCAATCAATTTAGACAAAAAGAAATAAAGTTAATCATAAATTTTACCTAGTTGACTGCACTATTGATCAGTTATGTATGTATGTTGTTCAATATATATTTTTTTTTTTGCATTCTGGCCGTTTGCTTTTGAAAGAATTGCTTTCTAAGTGAAACAATATGAGACGAGTAATTATAGAAACATTGCTTTCACTTATAAATAAAGTAAGGGAAATAGTGTATATATTTAATAGTTACAAGTACCTTGGCAAAATTTTATTTATCTCAACATCCCATTATTTCCTTATTCTTAATTACATTTGTTCCTTTCAGAAATTTATAATTTTGTTTAATAATACTTTTTTTAAAACCTATGTTCATTTTTATATTTATTTTAACAAAATTTTTCAAAATACCAAACTTATTTTATCTGTAAACATGTTTAATTTACTTGAATTTTTTCATTGCAAATAGGCCAAAAAGTGTGTACATGTCCAATGACCGATGCGCGCGATGGCCACGACGTTACCTTTTTAAACAAAACAAATTCCTTAAATCAAAAAATAAAAAAATGTATAAAATTATATCATTTAAAAATGAAAATCAATCACAAAAACTAAAACAGCCACACAATTTTAATACTGGCTCGACATAACTTCAGCCTCCAAATAAGAAAGAGCTGCTTTGGTTGGTTGGCGTGCGCTACAAATGAATCAACTAATATATAACTGAAACACAACAATCAGTCTTCATTTTCATTGCCAAATAGTTATTGAAAATTGCTTATGAAAAGAGCCTTCATCTGGTAAGAGGAGTACAAAAACAGCTACGCTGGAAAAGCGTCTGAAAGGTTCTAGACACAATCTAAAGAAACGGGAGAAAGTTGAAAAAAAACATCAAAAGTGTCAATAAAAACACAGACAACTAATAAAAAAAAACTCGATAACAATATCAATCATCTCAAAGTAAATTTTTATCGTAATTTCCACTTCTATTCATCAGAACCAATCTTCTTAATTTGTTGGTAATTTACTATTTACAAAATCAGAACAAATCTTTAACAAAACAAATTCTAATTTTTTTCAATTCTCTCTTTTTACATAAAAATAAGTATTAAAATGTATAAAAATATAACGGTATAGACAGTATGCCATTTCATATGGTTTAATTCTTTATAATCTTTTAAAAGACTAACTTTCATTTAAACAATTAAAAGCAATGGATTATCATTTTGTCTATTGATGGTGTCATTGGCTTACTTTCTTCGCTTTAGCTGGCGTTTGTGGAGATTTTTTGCTTTGGAATTGTATTAATGCTACCTACCTTCATAACCAGTCGCTAAAACGATCAAATATTTAATAGGTGAGTTTATTACATTACATCAGCTTTTATAATTTTAATGTACTTGTAATAACTTTATTTTTTTTTTTTTTTGAAGGATTATAAATTATCAAAGGTAATTAACATCTAACAGCAACCATACAAACACATATATACATATATATGTATATGGATCAAGGTAAAGATTATTTGCTAAAACTTGTTGTTTTTTTAATCAACATTGATTTAAAATTGTGCATTGAGAAAAAGAAAAAAGTTAATTTTTTCCAATTTGTACATTGGGTTTTAGTTCAAGTTTTTCCTTTCTTTAGTTTTTCTTAAGAAGGATTTTTTACAATACAAATTTGCTGTGATCAGTAATTTTTGATTGAAGAAGACAAGAAAAATAATAATCAAATCTTTAAGCTGGGGGACAACTAGATGTATCGTATACGCTACACTACTCATCAGCACCCATTACGTCTCGTCTTCACGTGCCATCGACTTGAACATGTCATGAACATAACGTCGGCAGAGCGAATGTAAAAATAAGTTCATGTTCTTGATGTGGCGTATACGTATGTTCGGATTTACCTTATCAAAGTGTTCAGTTCGGCGCCATTTTGTGTATTTTTGTTCGTAATTGCCAGCTTCATGGAGAGCATCCATGCTCAGCCATATGCTCGAGCATCGATGTCAGAGCATGAATGAAACATAGACATGAGCGGTCCATATTAGCCATTTGCGATGTTCGACATGATGCTCATACCATGTTCATGGCTAATGGAGACCAGACCCCCTGTTAGGATTCGAACTCGGTATCATGTAAACATTATGTATTTTTAATGCAGCCGCTCAAAGAACTTAGCCACAAGTTCTTTAATTATTCTTCGTTTATATTTGTATCATACTGCTCACATATGCAATTTGTTGTAGTCCCAGTTATTTGCACAGCATTCTGCCGATTTTAATTTACCTAACTTTTATACTGGAGTAAACAAGTATCCTTATAACCAACCAGTAACAAGCAGCCAAAATTTGAAGCTTTAGTTATAACAGAATATTTGAAAATATTTTTCTACTGACCATTAGGACAACGCCTATGAAATGGCGACATAAGGCATTTAGAGCTAATAATATAAATAATAATGAACTCAATTTTTTTTATATATAAATAAATAACCTATTTACTTCTATAGAAATCAAGAAATCAATGAATTTTTAAAACTATGTTTCTCAAATGAGTTTTATATCTATTTTCTTATAAATAAAAAAAACGATTTTAAATTTCGTTAATTGCATTTTCAAAATCAAACAACTTTTTCACAATTGGTTTCCTAAAATATTATTTTAAATGGTCATTCTAAATGCGGTTGAATATGTTTCAATTAATTATTTTTCCGAATTGAGTCGTAAAAATGAGGATTTTTATGTATTGAAAAGCGCTGAACCTATCGAGGAAGGCGCTAAATTGGCAACCGTGCTTATTTCATCTCTTTGTATTTCACTCACTCTCTCTCTCTGTCTTTGCACTTTGGTATTTTTTTTATTCGTGAAAAACCTGTTTTTCCTTGTTTAAAAAATTCCGTTTGAAATCGAAAAGGACTACCATACCAGGTGTGTCTCTTTACTTTTTGGTTAAACGCCGTGCAAATCAAAGCAAGCCTTAGTAACACTCAAAAAGAGGTGTAAAGTTCGCCAAAAGTACAGCAACGCAGAAAGCCAAATGCCAAAAAGAAATATGTTGTAATAAATATTGACATTTATTTTACCTAAAAATAGTATGATTTTGTCAATATTTTGAGGTTTTTAAAAGTTTTTGCACATTTTTTATTTTTTGTTTAACATGAATATAATGCAATGCTATTAATCTTCTATCTATGTATATATGTATATAAAATATGTATCTGTATGTATGTAGTTATGTAACGTATGAATTCCAAAACGGCTGGCCCGATTTTAATGAAATTTTTAAGGAATCTTCAGCATACTCAGGCGGGTGACACTGTGAAGTTTGATTTTTGGTCTGCGGGCGGAGGGGCGTGGCAAAATCCAATTTTTATATTGCACCGCCAATGATATAGGTATAAAGGATTTTTATTTAAAGACAGTAAAATTCATTAAAAGCTCAATTTAAATCGTGTGGTAATACAACACATATGTTTGCTTAGGGCCAGCAACGCGGACAGGATCAGCTAGTTTATAATATAAATGTAAAAGCATTGCAATAATTTGTGTATCAGAATTTTTTTTCTTTGTTATTGCTTTTATTCAAACTGCTGATTGACAGCAGTTGTCAACTTTGAAATTTCAAAAGGCACCACAATGGGAGAAAAAAACGTGTTATTTCCAACAAAAAAAAAAACAGCAAACATTCTTTTTTATTAATTTTTTAAGTACTTCACAAAAATGTTAAAAAAGAAATAAAAAATTTCTAATAGGGACACAAAAGGAATAAAAGTTTAGAACTCCTTTGATTTAGTAAGGCGTTTACAGCATACAGGTGAGCTACACGTCTAGAAAATGTATATGGAAAGTATTAAAAATATTAGTGCTTTTTGTACAAATTTTCTGGACGAGTCGCTTGTCTGAACTCTGTGGACAGCACATAAATATTTTTATAAAATTAAGTTTTATAAAAACTATAAGATCTTTAAATTAATGTGATGTGACAAGCAATCGAATTACTAAAAAAAAAAATATATGAAAACCACTCAAAAGTTTAAGTGATTTCAATATAAATTTTTCTGATAATTCGCATATAAAAACATAAATACACAGGCCTGTTCTAAAATTCACGTGATTTCAAAGCACATACCGTTTCAAAAGCACAAATGTGATTTGTACCAGTTCTGCTAATCACACAGTTTTTTGTTTAAAAATTAACTTTTTGCCAAGACGAGAAAGAGGACGAGACAATCTTTTATCTCCTCGGAACATGCCCGGCATTGGAGCATCACCGCCTAAGATATCTAGGTGGAAGGAGCTTCAGTAGCCTATCATGTCGTCTAACCGCGCTAGCCTCTTTCATAAGGAGCAGTGGGTGGCTAATATATCAGCATGTAACGCTACACTAAAAAGAGGTTTCCCACCTTTCCTTTCCTACCCGCTCCTCTCCACCTACTATATCCCAATAATTTCTATTTTTCACCTATAATCGTATACTTTTCAGGCTAGCACAAAGTGAACGAATTCAGGACCCAAATGAACTGGAGAAACTAAGCTACTTTCTCGAGACTCTAGCAGCCTGTCTACCGAACCTAACCTAGTAGCGACTACAAAAATCAAGCACCTTGTTCCCTATAACTAAAGGGTCTTGAACTACTTTTCTTGTCAAATTAGAGTTTTGATTTTTGTATATATGTACATCAGGATTTAGTTCAAGTTGTTCCTTTCTTAAGTTTTCTTAAGGAGATTTTTTTTATATCTTTTTTACAATATAAATTTGCTGTGATCAATAATTTTTGATTGAAAAAAGACAAGAAAACTAATCAAACCATTAGCTGCGGGACAACTAGCTGTTTCGTAGTCGCTACACTATTCATCAGCATTCACTAGGATTCGTACTCGGTATCATGTAAACATGATGTATTTAATACGGCCGCTTAGCCAACTATTAAAATACATCATGTTTGCATGAAATTTCTCGGCCTAAAAGTTATTATAACACAGTTATATTCGAACATAAAAAGAATTTTTTGTAATTAGGAAATTTTTGATCGAAAACTTTATTTTTTGGTTTAATTTCTTTTTATTGCGATACAAAAAATATGCGAATAAAAAGTTATCCGAATAAAAAAATTATTCGAACAAAAAAATATTCGAATAAAAATTTTTTCGAACAAAAAATTATATAATTAAAATTTTCTTAGATAAATATTACAATAAATTATTAAACAATTTTATAACTAGAGACCTCAATATTCCAAATGACATTTAACACAAAACTTGAAAATTTTTCGGCTTAAAAGTTATTCTACTGTGTTACATTCGAACACAAAAAAAATGTTTGTGATCAGAAAATTTGTGATCGAAAAATTTATTTTTTGGTTTGACTTCATTTTATACGAATACAAAAAAAATCATATAAAAAATTGTTCGAGTAAAACATTTGAATAAAAATTGTTCGAATAAAAATTTATTCGAATAAAAATTATTTGATAAAAAAAAATTATTCGAAGAAATCACATTTGATTCAACAAAATATCAAAAAATGTGTTAAGGGTGATTAAACAAGTTTGTGGTTAAAACTGACAAAAAAAAACCGGACAATTACTCACATAAACAAATAGTTATCCGCATAAAGCGTTCCGATTTTTTTTTTTTGCATTTTTAAAGTCGGCTTCGAAAATCGCCAAAATTCTCCACTTCCCCGGAAACCATATGGCAACATTTTTTTTAAATTTAATTCATTTTATTTCGGTTAGCGTAGCGGTGTCGAGTTTTTTATTTTTTATTTTATTTTTTTTGTAATTTCCATAGTTTGCTTCCTCAAAATCTCCCCAATTCTCAGCAGCAATGCCGCAAATTCAATTTTCTCACTAAAGCGAATGATCGTTTATAGTTCAGATGCATGTTCCATGCCCAAAAGGTGCACCGAATATGAAAAACCGGTTAGCGAAGTGGTTCTGAATCTTTTTTTCGAATTCACAAAATCGGCTTCGTGAACTTCAAAATTCCCCTATTTTCCCGGAATCATTACGGCAACTCAAATTTTTGCACTAAAATAGCAACACTGTATGCACAGTTTTCTATACTGACACACAATAATCACTAATATGGCATGGGTTTCGAGTGTTGCAAACATATAAGTGAAACTAATATAAGCGTGTTTAAAAGCTGTTTAATGAAGATTTTTAAATTACAATTACAAATCATCACAAAAGCTGGCCAAATCTTTTGTCCGAAAATAATAACGTAATCGTGCCTCAGCCACCTTATTCACCAGACTTGGTCCTCTGTGACTTTTCCTGTTCCCAAAATTAAGGAGACGAGAAGCTACAAGCCGAATCGCTATAGATCATAACAAAAAGTGCATATCAGAAGTGTATTATATCTAGAGGGGAATACTTTGAAGAGGACAAAATAGAAATTTATAAATAAATATATTTTGAGTACAGTAAAATTCCCTAAAGAAACACTTAAGTGTCACGGTTTTCTCCGACAAAAAATGGAATTTAATTCTCATGTTTGGGCCGGTGCTCAAAGTCTATTTTGGGGCTACTCGACCGCGTGCAGGAGAGGGCGAAGAAGCTTATCGGTGAAAGTAGAACTTAAAAAAAAGTTTCGCTATATCTCTCCCTATCTTTTCCAACCGAAAAGATATATAAAAATTAATTAAAAACAATAAATTAATACACTGTTTCTTTCCTGTTTTGTTTTCTATGTAGATTAATACAATTCCAAGCAAAAATTGCAAACTTCTTCAGCAAAACAGTAAGCAAAATATCATAATGGTAAATAGAAAAATTATTTAAAATTACTGCAAAATTTTATATTATAATAAAAACAATGAAAAAATCCCATATTGGTCATAGTAACGCTTTTACTTCCAAACTCTTGCTCTTAATGGAATTGGAGATATGAAGGGTCCACAACCAGATGTAACTTTCTAAGGGATTGTCTATGAACAGTTGAACAGAAAATGGAAATTTTCCAATAAGGAGTGTGGAATGGAGTTTAAAATAAATAAAACTGGCAAATTTTTATTATATTTTCTACTACATTTCTTTGCTAAAACTAAAAATATTTGTTATTTACTTCCAAAAAAAAAAAAAAGAAAAAAATTTGAATTTTTTCTTTTTAGTGGCGATGATGAACATGATACAGACTCTTTGGATATTAAACCACCCCAGGCTCATGTGTCCAGAGATTTAAGCGGTTCAAGGCGTAAAGAAAAGTCAAAGGATAAAAAACATTCCAAAGAACGCAAACATAAAGAACGTTACGGAAATAATTCAAACCGTGAAAAAGAGAAGGAATACCATAGACGTAGCAATGATGTCGAACGTAAAGAAATGCGACGTGGCAACGGTGAGGATCGTTATCAGGGTCCAAAGAGCGGCTACGAAAGAGAGGATTTTATAGCAAACACTGACACTAAACGCTATCATAGTAAACATTATGAACGTATTACTGAAGAAGCTGTTGGTTCTCGAGGCAGTAGTAATATTTATCATCATGGCAGTAGTAGTAGCAGCAGTAATTATCACGGTCATCAAGAGCACCAATATCACCACTACCAGCAGCATCACAATCATGCACAAATACAAATCCGTCAGCGTCAGGACTATTATGAACACCGGAGACAACAAGACTATCATCATGCACCACCCACCGACTATCACAATCAACGCCATCATCACCAGCAACATCATGAAGCCTTTGAAGTATCCCGAGGATCAGGAGGTCACAAGTATCATGATCACGACTTGGATAAACGAAAATATGCCACCTATGATCAAGCTAAAGATCCTGAAAGTTTAGAACAAGATTTAAGATCTCGGCTTTTGAGTAAACGTCATAAGTATGTAAAAGATGATGGTGCAGAAGCTGTAAACATTGGCAGAGATGATTCCTATGAACATTTATATGATGAACGGGAACATGAAAGATCGTCTTCAAAAGCAGAACGACATAAGGCAAGACGTTTAAAAGAGAAAGATGCCATTATTGAAGTTGTAGACAGTCCTGAAGCCGCAGCAGAAAATCGCCATGCACAGCGCAAGAAGCATAAACGTCATAAAGACAAACACGATAAAAGAACAGCCGTCATAGATGATAATCCTCCGCCTAAGACTATTACAGCTCCACCAGAAAAACGTCGCAGTCCCGAAGATCCCGAATTGGTAGCTCGCAGAACCAAACTGTTGGCTGCCGAACAAGAAAAAGAAAAACGCAAAGAAACAGCCCGCAAGGAACTAGAAGCACGCAGAGAATTGAGAAGAGATCGTGCTCTTGATACTTTAAGTCCCACCGCTGTGGCGGCAAGTGTAACCGCCGGTTTAAATGTTCAAATTAAACGTAAAAAAAGTGTTGAAGAAGATAAAACAAAAAGAAAACGTGTAAGAAAATCTTTGGACACAGATAATGATGATGAGGATGATGAAATAGATGACGAAGACGACGCAGAAGATGAGACTGATTCTTCAGGTGATGATAGTCGTGATGATGAGGAAGACAGTGCCAGTAATTCTGGTTCCGAAACAGATAACAGTCTTTATAAAAAGTCTAAATCGAAAAAGAATAAATCTACTAACCAAAGCGATGGTGAGGTATCTTTACCTGAAAGTCCCCTGTCGATAGGTGAGTTGGCTAAATCGCCCAAAAAATCAAAAAAGAAAGCAAAGAAGAGGAAACATTCCTCTAGGGCTAAATATTCCGCCGACGATGCCAACGATGATGAAGACGGAGGAGGGCATAGTAAGCGATCGTTTAGATCTGGTACGCTGTCATTGTCACTTAGTCGTTCAAGGTCTCGTACACGTTCTCACACACCTGCCCGTTCACGAACAAGATCTTCGCGCTCACGCTCATCACTTTCACATAGCTCAAGATCACGCTCCAGAACTCGTTCATCAGAGCATAGCAGATCGAGATCTAGATCAAGAACCCATTCAAGTTCAAGGTCTCGTTCACATTCAATCTCTTCACGCAGCCGCAGCTTATCTACATCGCGTTCACGTTCTCGCTCACGTAGTGAGGAGCGCGATATGAAGGCTAACTCACGCAAAGAAGAAAAAGAATCGAAAGAGAAACTGTCTTTGAGCGAAACAGACAAAAGAAAGCTTGATGATATTAATGACCTACCTGCCACAGATGATAAAGGTAATCCTTTGCCGAACTACTATCCCGGCATACAGGGTTGTCGCTCAGTTGAAGAGTTTCAATGCTTAAATCGCATAGAAGAGGGTACTTACGGTGTAGTTTATCGCGCCAAAGATAAACGCACCAATGAAATTGTGGCCCTAAAACGCCTCAAAATGGAAAAAGAAAAAGAAGGATTTCCCATCACATCGCTACGTGAAATCAATACACTTCTCAAGGGTCAACATCCCAATATTGTAACGGTGCGTGAAATAGTAGTGGGTTCTAACATGGATAAAATTTTCATTGTTATGGATTACGTGGAACATGATTTAAAGTCCTTAATGGAAACAATGAAAGCGAAAAAGCAATCATTTTTTCCTGGAGAAATAAAGTGTTTGACACAACAACTGCTTAAAGCCGTTGGTCATTTGCACGATAACTGGATTTTGCATAGAGATTTGAAAACTTCTAATTTGCTCTTGTCGCATAAAGGCATATTAAAAGTGGGGGATTTCGGTTTGGCACGCGAATATGGTTCTCCGTTGAAGAAGTATACTTCATTGGTAGTTACTTTGTGGTATCGAGCACCCGAATTACTCTTATGTTCACCAGAATATTCCACGCCAATTGACATATGGTCTGTTGGTTGTATATTTGCAGAATTTCTACAAATGGCACCCTTATTTCCCGGAAAGTCCGAAGTCGATGAATTGAATAGGATTTTTAAGGTAAATATATTTTTTCTACTTAATAATTTAGTAAAGTATTGTAGCTACCAACTGCCAAAAGCCGTTGTACTGCACGTATTTTTGGCGACAGGCAACTTAGTGTAGTAGAGGTTAACAAACATATGTTACAGATTTATTTTACTAAATTCTTTATCTTTTAAATTACTAGGAACTCGGCACACCAAATGAAAAAATTTGGCCTGGTTACAATCAATTGCCAGCCGTGAAGAATATGCTTAGTCAAAACTCACAATTTGCAGATTATCCCGTATCCAGTTTGCGTAAACATTTCGCGGACAAAACCTCAGATACAGGCATAGATTTGCTACAAGGTTTATTAACATATGACCCAAAGCAAAGATTAACCGCTGATACGGCTCAAAAACATCATTATTTCAAAGAACTGCCGGTACCCATTGATCCATCCATGTTTCCCACCTGGCCAGCTAAAAGTGAACTAGGCGCCCGTAGAGCTCTGGCCTCATCGCCAAAACCACCTTCTGGGGGCTCGCAATTTAAGCAATTGGGCAAAGATGATATACCAGCCACAGGTAGTGGCGGAAAGATTATATCTGGCATAATAACAGGCAATAAGAAATCATCAGCCAATACCGGTTTCGTTTTGAATGCCAGTGCGGACCAGCGACAATTAGCCATGGCACCGGGTTTTAGCCTAAAATTTTAATTTTATTTATCTTAGGTATATTTTTTCTTTTACTTGCTTTTTTACTACAACTTTTAATCACTCGAAAATTTCACAAGCCCTAGTGTTCGTTCAACGGAAACACTTGTTTTTTTTCTTATTATTGTATTGTAATAACATAAATCGTTCTTGTTGTGGGTGGGCTACATTTCAATTGAAATTGTTTGCGTACCAGATGATAAAAAAAATTCATAGTTTGTTAAAAAAAAGCTTTTACAAAGCTTGACTTATAAACATAGTACATATATATATTTTGTAATTTCTTAATGATAGATGATTCTATATTTAAACTAAATATTTTTATTTTAATTTTAAATAAAAGAATTTCTTTCTCCTTACTTGCTTTTATTTTTAAATAACTTTCTAAGAATAACTAATACTATGAAATTATTGCAAAAAATATATATGTATATGAAACCCTGTAAAAATTGCATAAATATATGTATAGTTTTGGAAAAAACACTGTGTTTTTATTTTAAACTAATCTTTGCACTTCAGTTTCTAGTGAACTAATCAAGAATTTAACTCGTGGTTGTCATAAGAAGGCAGTGATCTAAACAAGCAAATTGCACACGGAAATTTCAGCAAGTTTATCGAACTTCCTTCCGGGTATTCAACTCTTGATCGCTCTCTTGATGATTTAAAAAGTAGGCGAACAAGATTCGGTGACATTTTACGCAATTTATTACAAAATTTTAATGCAATTAAAATAATATTTTTATTGGTGAATATATAATTCAAATTAAGAACACATTGCCAATTTTGTTTTAATGATTATTTTATATGATTTATTCATGAATAATTTTTAACCGGTTTTATTCTGACAACCACGTTTTACGAATTTGCTATTTTCTTGTTACGACCTCGAACGTACATTGTGACCTAAAATAAAATTGATGTTTGACATTTTTAGAATTAATTTTGACAAAATTTTGCCTCAAAAGAAAACTTTAAATTTTTGATGTTCCGCTGATATAGTATTTTGAAAGATTAATTTTCTCATTCGAAATAAGTTGCGAAAATACAACGTAGATAAATTCACCATAAGACTAATACAGACTTAAACCAATTTATAATTTTTTTTATATTTTTTTTGAAGGAGTGATGTGGTTTGGACCCTTAAAACCTAAAGAAAAATTGTATATCGAGCGGGGTTACTCTCTATTGCGATACGAAAGGTAAATGCGATAAAGTATAATTTGGTACTTTGTGCCGTTTGCGCAAACTTTTTCGCGAAATAGTTTGAAAATGAAGCTACACTGGCACCACAAAATAAACAATAGCGAAGAACGATAAAATAAAGTGTGCGAAAGGAAAATACGAAAACGCAATACAAAGTACCAATTCTTCGATTACGAACCGAAGTAACCCCCCTATTTCCGTGGCCGTTTCAATAAAAGATAATTTCACCAACCGACGAAATTTGTTTCGTCTATTTTTCTTCTGTTTCATTTATGAATATGTGCAAATTCTATCTCAAACAAATATTTCGCTATCAAACCATTTTATTGTAATTACGACCACTTTATGCCCTAATAGTTTTAATTTTCTTCATTAAATTATCAGGCCTGTTGTAAAACTCACGTGATTTTGAAATTTATGCGGTTTCAAAACCACAAATGAGAACAGGAAGCACAAAAAACAGTTTGTTTTTTGTGTTTTGACTGGTATATACAGGCCTGTCACAGAAATTATTCGGAATGGTTTTGATTACGAATTTTCATTTCGATCGATTTTGTTTTGCCTTCTTCAGACTGATCGATTTACTTCATTCCGACAAAGTTTATCTTTGGTATTTTTATGGTAAATGTGGCAATATGTTTCATTAAACATGGTAAAAATGCGCAATTAAAATAAAAACACCTTTAAAACAATAAAGCGCGAAAACGCAAAAATTTTTACAAACTAATTTCAACAAAATGTAAAACATTTAAATCAAATGCCTGGAATTTCAGCTGTTACAGTGCTAAATTTAAAGATTTTAATTTTCTGAAGAAGCTTTTTAGGAATTGAAATTGATTTCAATCGAAATTAATTTCTGTGACACGCCTGATATTAGAGCATTTTTCTTTTTTTAATTCTCAGCAATTTATTTTGATTGTTGGGATATAAAGTTGAATGTTTGAGAATCTTTCAAAAATTTCCAAAGTGTTCTGATGATTAGGGTAGCTATTATGAAATGTTGACATATATACAGCTGGGAAACATAGAAAACAATTTTTATATTCTAGATAAATAAACAGCTTACAATAGTTTTTTCTTTATTGCTTAGCAATCTTTTGAATAGAAAAAGTTCGGGTGATTACGGTGGTAAGTGCGAATTATATATAACATGAAATTCTAAAATCATACAAAAATTACATGGCTAATTCCTTGAGGAGTTGTAAGATAATATCTACGATTAACATAAAGAGTATTTTGCTGAGTTGTGTAAGAGTCTCATAGGTGAATCAGCTTTTGTAACACTTCCTTGCGAGAGATCGTTTGTGATTAAAAAATGAGCTCGTCGACGATCGAAAACACTTTTCATGAGATTCCCAGTAGAGTCTTCGACGACTGAAAATGGGTATCTTGAAATAGAAAAATAATTTTTTTTTATTTAAATGCATACACATTTAATAAAAAAGATAAAGACAACTGAACTGAATTTATCACACTCGCAATACAAGTTTTCAATTCTAAAATAAAAATCTTGAAATCTTTTCTGTAAAAAAATGTTTTTTCTATCAAACTGTAATACAGATTGCCACTTGGATCTGATTTTGTTCCGTTGTATTTGCAGGCGAAATTAAGTATTAAAAATAATATATGTACACAATAAATAAATTAGAAGAAAACTAAATAAATAAAAGTTATTCCATATCTTGAAATAATAAATCTGCATTATTATCTAAAATATTTTGATTGTGTCTTATGAGAAATTTGTTAATTTTATCCTCATCATTATATGAATAGGAGAAATTTTCTTTTAAATAAATTAACATGTACTGAGATGTGGGGAAGGCAAATGCAATTTTAGTTAAGCCGTTTATATCATCCATATCCTGACGCTGACTATGCCAGTATTTTAAAATATCTAGACTAAAAAGTTCTCTTTTAGCAGGCACACAATTGGTTATTAGATCCTCTATAATGGCATTAGATTTGGTTGGCATTGTATCATTAATATGTTGGTTAAGAAGAGCATATTCATCATCATCGGCGTTAGAGTCTTTTTTGAGATCTTCATTACTCTCTAAAGGATCAGTTTGATTATTAGCGAACTCTAAATATTTGCTAAATCTTTCCCATAAAGAGCGCAGAAAATGCTAAAAGAGAGTAAATTTTGTTATTAATATTTTTTATATAGCTATATGATTAAAATTTTCGTAATTACTTTTCCGCGAGTTTTTTGATCATCAGTTAGTAAACGAGAACCCAAAAAGTTAAATCTTGAATCCAAATATAGAGCAGCCATAAATTCATCAGATTGCATTAAAACGTTTTTGCATTCCATTAAATCTTCAATTAATTTACCGGCGTATGTGTTGTTATTTTTCTTATGTTCACTTTTTAATTCAAGTTCACAACACAATAAATCACGATAAAAGTCACCAGCCACATATTGTTCTTCATTAAGCTTTTCGATAAAAATGTTAAATATTTTTACAGTTTTTGAAAACAAACTTGGTTCTCTTATTAATTCTGGTTTTATATCAATACCCATTTCAGATAAATTCTCAATATGTCCCTGCAAATGATTTAAGTCTGTAAAAATGTCCGTCTTTATTTTAATGTCGTTGTTATTCAACAATTTTTGCCAATTCCGAATTTCTTCAGAGTATTTTTGCACAAAAGATTTGTATAACATTTTTATATAGTGTAAAGGATGTTTTTTTATGTCGGGATTGTGCTGACAAATGTTATTTAAAATTTCCATATTTTCCCCATCATCTCCGATATCAGACAACACAGTTGTCATATAAACTTGTTTTTCATCAATTCTGAATTTATTCAGGTACTGGGAAATCGGAAGAACTTCTGCTCCTGCTTTGTTTATAGCCATAAAACCTAAAATCCAAATATGAACATTTAATTAAATATTGACAGCAGCGATTAAAATGAAAATTTAAAAAAATAATAATCTTTCTGCAAAACTTTAATTTCAGGTTAAGTGCAAATTAAATATATATCATTTGTGCAGCTTGAGATCTTTTATAAAAAAATGCTACAATTTTTAACTTTTATTCTTTAATATTTCGACAACAACTTGTTAGCCTGCATCTCCAGGAAAAATTTTAACTATTATAATAATTCAAACAATTGAGTTTTTATTCGCTATTTTAGCTTCTAACATTGATACCAATGAAAATTATAAATAGTTTGTTTTCTATGTTTCCCAGCTATCTATATGTCGACATTTCACCGGAGTTACCCTAGTCATCAGTAGACTTTGGAAATTTTTGAAAGATATTCTCAAACATTCAACTTTATATCCCAACAATCTACATAAATTGTTGAGAATTTAATAAAAAGAAAAATGCTCTAATAATACCTGTTAAAACACAAAAAACAAGCTTTATTAGAGCATTTTTCTTTTTAAATTCTCAAAAATTTATGTAGGTTGTTGAGATATAAAGTTGAATGTTTGAGAATATCTTTCAAAAATTTCCAAAGTCTGCTGATGATTAGGATAGCTCCTATGAAATGTCGACATATAGATAGCTGGGAAACACAGAAAACAAGCTATTTATAATTTTTTTATTGGTATTATAATTATTTTTGTTTCAACAAAAAATTCTCAATTAATGTTTAATTAAAATTAATATTAGCCAATTAAAAATAACATAATTTAAACCAAATTTATTCTGAAACCAACACATGCTCTGCTAACGATTACAACCTGTTGGTTTCAACCACAAACAAATTAACATAGCAAACATTGTTTACAGAATAACATGAAAAAATTTAACATAATTTAATAATATCCTAACAACTATACTCATATACATTCAATGTATTAATTTTTTTGTTAATAAAGTGTGTACAACTCTGTGCTAAATTATCAGTATCCATTTTAAAATAAATTCTCTGATCTACAGGTGTATTAATAATCTCTAACATTTCTAACATATAACGTTTCTTAAAATTACCTTCTATTTTTATTACTGAAACATTTTCAAAATGAGGGAAGTGATTTAATCTGGAACAATGAGAAGATAAGGCTGTCTTCTGTGAATTAAAAATGCCTATATTTTTGATCTGACTTATGTCCTGCAATCTTTGTCCTTAATTTGTATTTTTTTTTTTTTTTTATTACAATTTTCCTGATCATTTCCCTGGCATGAAATTTATAAACTATATTCGCAATATTCAATTTACTAAGCCTATCCAGTCTATACTTTTCTCTGTTAAATATATGGGTATTAGATCTTGCTAACCTTTCTGTTAAACGTTAGTGGTCTATAAATTTATGGTTCTTTAAATTAACTACATTATTAGTAGTTCTATTTCTAAATTGATTTACAAATTCAAGCAAGTTCTTAATTTTAATAATGTTCCCTCTATGAAACTCTTCATCACTTATTCTAAGCACCCTTTTAACCAAATTTCTAGCCGTGTTGATGATTATACTCCTACTATATACATATATTTACTATATACATATCGCTTCTTTATTGCAACATAGTCATAACGCAAAAAAGCTTGTTTCGAGAAAGACACATTTCAAATTTTTAGTTTCCATACAAGGCTTAGAAAAAATGTTTAGAAAATATCTCCTAAAGGAGACAGTTTAAAGGTAATTTAATTAAAATTTTGCCACAATATAAAAGGTAGCACTGTTAACAAATCTGCATTATTAACTCGAAAAGCTCATTTTTTGAGATATGACTATGTCGCAATAATGGAACGATATGTATATTTGACAACCAGAAATCAAAAAATATTAAGATACAGTTAAGTTAAAATTTAAAATTTTTTATTTAATTATTAGGTATGTTCATTTACTAAAAATTTTCACAAATTTGTAACAATTTTTACTAGAAAGCGTTCATTAACCCAAAAAATTTGCAACGAGAGAGCGTCAAAGGAGCGTACAAAATTGAGAGACAGAAAAATTCTTGCAAGTTTTTGCAAGTAAAATTTTTACTTGCAATAATTATTCAAACAGCTGTTTTGCGTTTATGTTTACAAAACAATATTTCTAAATTAAGCTAAAAATAAAAATATTTTGAAAAATTTAAGAAATTGTGAGTGTATGTAAACTTTTAAAACGAGTATAAGTATTAAAAAGATAACAAATTTATTTTTGTGTAACTTAGGAACAACAGAGGTAAAATAAGACGTCTAATTGCAATGAACTAAGCAACACAATATCTGGCACATCAATGGCAAAGGATGTACCGGTAAATTGACTTGCTTGAATGTGTTTAAAACTTTTAGGGAAGCAATTAAATAGATACTTAGACAGCTTCCATTTTTAAATATATTAATATTTTTGTAGTTTTATCCTCTGAAATGTTTTTGTTTCTTTAATTTTTACAGACCAACTGCTATTTTTAGTATCGTAAATGTTATGAGTACCTAGCTATTCGGTACTTTACAATTTGAAATAAAAATGCTGTGTATGCAGGCTGTTATAACATATAAAGCAGCCCATACACGTTTCAATTCAATTGTTAATTGAGTCTTTAAATTGAATTGATTCTTGGCCACACACTTCACAAACTGAATAGAAAGATTTTCATTCATATTTAATGAATTTAAAGACAATTTTAAAAATTATTTAAGGTCTCCTTGCAAAAAAACTACTCCTTGATTTGCACAACAACCGACTCAGTTACGAATTGAATTGAAACGTGAATGGGGTGCTATTTAAAAATAGATATTTTATTCAAAAGTAGCTAATCACCCTTATAGTGCTTAGCGTATTTCCACTATGCCTAGTACTAGATTAAATAAAATTGTAAAACTTTTCATTATTCTATTACAAGCTATACTCGAAAAACACCAGTCAAGACAATGCTGAATATAAACGACCATAATCACATTATTTTTATAATAACATACATATATGTATGTTTAATTTGTCCAAAGGATATAATGGTAGTTATTAAGTACATATATATACCTATGCACAACAACACTACTCTAACTTGCAAATTTTTGCTAGTAAAGTGTTCATTTACTTTTTCAAATTTTTGAGAGTAATTTTGAACATTTTCTTGTTACTCTCTCGTTGCTAATTTTTACTAGTAAAGTAAATGAACACACCTATTAATAATTGCAATTTTTAACATATTTTTATCATATGTATCACATTGTGATTTAATAGAAAAAGTTATTAAAATTTTCCGAAAAACATAACATAACATCATAACATTTTAATTTTCCTGATGATGACAACAAATTGTTATCGAAATATCGAAAATAAAATACCGTTAAACCTTTTTTATAAAAAACAAAAATCAATCAAGATCTTTAGCTGGAAAATTTAGAAGAAAACAATATAAACAAGATCAGATAATACGAATATTTATTTTTCGAAAATTTTATATTTTATTTGCTTATACTTTTAAATTTCGGACTCTTTCGTAATTCAAGTGAAACACACCTAATAACAACTGTTAAAAAAAAACTACGTATTTGCATACATACAAATGTTACATATTTACAATTCGTTAAGAATTCAGCTAGCACAAATTGTGTTTTCACATATTGACAATTGTTTAAGAATACACATACTTACCGATCAAATAATTATGAATTGATTGTTCATATACAAATCGGGCATTTATAGCCAAAAAGTATTTCTGCTCCTGACTAACAATAAACATATCTAAACATACTATTTTATTACAGAAAGTATCGCTTAAAACATCTACAATAATGCCATTTGCTTTATGCATAACATCCAGCAAAAGGTTGGAATTAATGTGAAAATTTATTATTTTCTCATAGGGCGACAACAAATGTTTGAAAAATTCATTGTCATCAAATAGATTTAGGTGTAGGTCACGCTGAATAATTAAACCAATACATGATTTTAAAAATCTTCGTTTTGTTAATGTTATATCAACACGATTATCATTGATTTTTAAACAATTACTGTTCATTGTTGCTGCTCTGTATTCGTCTTTGATTTTGGTATTTAGTGGCGTAATTAAAGAGTCGTCAGTTTCGATTGAGTTTTCTTCCTTTTTTATAGTGCACAATTCAGAAATATAACGTCGATTGTCATTAACTAGCAAAGGGGTTTCATCATCGCTTAAAATTTCATTTGTTACTGAAATAGAATCGTTTTCAGAACTATCACTTTCGCAACGATGTTTACGTTTTCTATAGATATTTTTAGAACTTTTGCCGATAACAGCTATATGCTTTTCACGGTAATGTTTTTTAATGCTAGGCAAGTAATTTTCCAAAATTTGTTTACAATTAATAAATAAGCACTTGTAAGAGGAATCTTCTTGGTCGAAAAATACAAAATCATTTATTTGTAAGCATTCCTGTTCTTCATAATCACTTGGTAATTTAGCTTCTTCCAAATTCAAATTAAGACCAATATGAATATTGTGCACTTTTCTATAATGATCTTTAACCGTTTGCTCATCTTCTAATTCTTCATTCAAGGCTGGGCAATTTTTCAATAAACATTTCGAAATGTTCTCTTTCTTTTGAAAATCCACATAATTTATTGCAACGAAATTTTCAAAATGTGATCGATTTAAATTTCCACCCACGCTTTTTGCAGCCTTTATTAACGATTTTGAACAATGCGGCGCATTTTCGTCCTTACTGCTTCGCCCTTTACATACTTTAGTTTTAGATATTTTTCTGCTTAAGACGATTTCGTGCTTTTCATAATAATGACTTTTAATAATATCAATATCCTTTTCCAAGTTGTCATTGCAATTCATAAATAAGCACTGGTAAGAGGCAGCGCTTACATTATATGACACCAAATTAGTAAGATTACCTTTCAAAGAATAATTTTGGTCATCAAGTGGGGTAAAGTCTTTTAAAAAGCTTAAAACGCACATGTTGTGCAAGAGTTGATAATGCCTTTGGATGTTGTATGGTGACAATCCTTTCAAATGTTTTCCGCAATTCTGTATCAAACATTTTGAAACGTTTGCTTCTTTACAGTACTCTACGTAGTTGCTTGCAAAAAACTTTCTTCTATTTTTTTGAGCTTTCACAGTTGTTGTTGGTTGTTTGCTGATTGACTCATTTGTTGAATGTTCGTCATCGTTTGCATCATCTCGAAAATTGTTACATTCAGTTGTTTTTGTAGAATGCTGATCTGAGGTTTCAAAATTTTCATTGTTGAACTGAGCAAAACCCGCGTATTTAGAAAAAATAATCGAATGTAAATCATGGTAATGTTTTTCAATGGCAAAAAAGTTTTTTTCCAAAGTATAATCACAGTTCACAAACAAACATCGATAAGTGGAACTTCGTTTATCATAAGTGATCAGCTCATTTAAGGGTAGCTTCGATCTGTCAAACTTAAGCATGCACAAGTTGATCCAATCATTGCGGTCCCTTTTATAATTGTGGCCTAAACAAAAGTGCACCATATTACTTGGATTTTTGCCTTCAAATATTTTAGTACAACCTGGTACTTTACAAACCGATTTGTTTGTAACACAATCATAAGAAAAATATTTATCCAAGTTCGATGAATCTTTTTCGCCCTCAGGGAACGGGTTTAACTTGCCATGCAATATTACAAAATTATGAATTCTGCGGTAATGTCTTTTAATATTTCCGGTTTTCGGACATCTCAAAAGCCTATCGCAAGATTTTATTAAACATTTGGAAACTTTTGCATCTTTATAATATCCAACGTATCCTTCGAATCTAAATTTTTCACTCTTTTTTTTAGATTTCAACCACTGCATCAAATAAGGATTTGGATATTGTCGATTTTGAATGCTCTCAGTGCTGTTTTCCTCAAAAAAACACTCATCATTAAGAGATTCCTCAAAATCATTATCGCTTGTAGAAAAAGTATCTATATTTTCTTCATCATCGATCAATGGTGAACTCATAATTTCCATTTTCTTCAAAACTACACAATTTGTATTTTCTTTTTACTTATTTACGAGTTTTTCATATGAAAATTTGTTGCTTTTTGTTTGTTTATCTTTTTTATTTCAATTGAATTTGCATCACAAAATAAATTTGCTCGTGAAAGAAAATGTTTTTGCTCTTTTTTATCAACAATTCCATAAAGAACATCAAATACACGGTTGTCATTCAGCGCTCATGAAAATCTAGAAACATTCTTTCATGAATAAAAGAAATGAGCAAATACAGTGGTAATATTGTTTTGAAACAAATTTTAGTGCTACCAGATTACTGGCAGTTAAAATGAACAAGTGCCATAAATGCCTTCACACACAGAGATTTTTTAAGTGTACAATTTTTGTGCTATACCCCAACAAACACTGTTTTATTTCAAATTGAGAATGATTTGAAATCAAAAGTTTTCTCAAACTTTTGATACTAAATTGAATTCAAATTGAAAAACATAGTATTGCCAACAAAAAGAGGAAATTATTTGCAAATTGAGAAATTCTGAACTTGGTTTCAAATGTAATTTTCAAATGTGGATTGTAAATTTGCAAATTCATTTTTCTTTTGATTTATTTGCGGTTTTTAAATTGAATTATTACTTATTTTATTAAAAAAAATTTTTCCTTGAAATTCTTGAAAGGAGGAAACAGTTGGTTCTTTTTGGCTCTAAATTGCGGTCATATCAGACAATCTCATTATTTCTTTTTATTTCACTTATTCATGTTTTATTTCATGCGTTTTAAGTTATTAAAACTAATTTTTGCTGACATTTAAGTAAATATTGTCACAAACAAATCACATTTATTAATTTTGCGGAAATTCTTAATTTTTTTTTTTTTTTTTGTAAATAAATGTAAAATGTTGATATATTTTTCAGTAATTGCTGACATATTTGTTTTATGAATAATTTATGATTCAAAATCAAATGAAAAAAAAAACATTGAGTATCAAACGTTTATATTCAAATGATTTTTAATTTAAATTCAAATGTGAAAATCAAACCATTGAAAAAGGTTTGAAAACTATGTTTAATATCAAATGATAACAATTAAGTTTTTTATTCACTATTTTTAGCTTCTACCATTTATACCAATAAAAATTATAAATAGCTTGTTTTCTATGTTTCCCAGCTATCTATATGTCGACATTTCATAGGATTAGGGTAGTTCCTATGAAATGTCGACATATAGATAGCTGGGAAACATAGAAAACAAGCTATTTATAATTTTTATTGGTATCAAATGATAACGCAATTTTATATCAAATGTTTGACTTGGTGTTTGTTGGGACGTGACACACTTTTCATGTCATATCATACATACGCATACACAGCCTTTTGTGATTGTGGGTGCGCCCACAAAATTTAAAATGAATTTTACTTTAAACATTTCATGTAAAATTGTTTCATTTTAAATAAATTTTATCTTTAGTGTTTTCTACTTTTATTTGGAGTGCTTGCGTTGCTTTTGTGTTGAAACTTAAAACCAATTCACATTCCCAATTTTAAGATCCTTATTATTCTATATATTCTTTCATCTTGCTTAACTATTATTGTATAAATTACTTTTATTGCTGTTTATGTATGCATACAGATATACTTATAAATACGCATTGCAAGTACAACCAAGTCGGTACTCGTTAATCCCTTTTTCTTCGTCAAAGCATTAGCGAATTTCAGTTTTTTTTCAGTTACAAAACAAAAAAGGGATTTAAATTTGATAATACCAATAAAAATTATAAATAGCTATGTTTCCCAGCTATCTATATGTCGACATTTCATAGGAACTACCCTAATCATCAGTAGACTTTGGAAATCTATATGTTTGATAATAATATTTTAAGTTTTTCTAATACATTGCTGCTAATAACTTTTAATAGTAAATAGTAATTCGTTTTTAACTTACCTATGAATTTATTTAGAGTAATTTGCACATCCATAAAACGTATGATTAATGCTAATAACAACACATAATTCTACATAAACTACTTTTTTTTGTAGAAAGTTTGCTTTAACCCTAATTACACCGACATAAAATATCACAAATCCCACCAACATACTTCTCTGAGACACATACGGGAAATTTCGAAGAAAAAACTTTAACTTATTAAAAACAAGTAAATTTAGATCATTTTTTTTATTATTAAAACACATTGTTTGCATACAAAAGCTTTTATACAAACTTTTTTATATTTTTGACAGCATCGTTTAACTATGCGACTTTTTACGAATCACACATATTTTTGGCATTTTCATGTTTCACAATTCGTAGCATTAGGTGAACCTTCTTCCTGAAGAACTTGCGTTGAACCTATAGCGTTGTCAACTTTGAAAATTCAAAAGCCCCAAAAATGGGGGTAAACACGTATTTCAACAAAAACGCACCAAGTTTAGAATTTTTATTTTTAAAACACATTTTATACAAAAAGTACAATATTTTTCAATTAAAAACATAACAGAATTTATATTTTTAAAATACATTTTGTATGAAAAGTACAATATTTTTCAATTAAAAACATAACGGTGAAATTGATTAATTTCGCGTACTAATTATTTCTTATTTTCGCAGCTAAAGATCGTTTTGATTTTATGCCAAAAAAATAACATATTAATTTTCATGACGATGATAACAAATTTTTATCGAAAATAAATACTGTTGATAATTAAACCTTTCAACTTTATTCTAATATTTTTAAAATGCAATTTTAACAATTATATAAAACTACGTATTTTACTTCATTTTTATAAGGTTATGAAATATGGACGGCCGTAACAGCTCATACATGAATTTTCTTTCACTAACTCTACGCGGAACACACAAATTTTGGTACCACTGAGTCGACACTTGGTCTCGGACTGATCTTTTGTAAAGCGTATACACCATTCATGAGGCTTACTTCCAGTTGACCTGAAAGTTTTTTCCTACTCCTATCCTACTTATAGGAAGAAACTCCTTAAATATTTTGGTGATTTTGTGACTGGGCCTGGTTAACTACTCTTAATTAATCTTTTTATATTGGGTAAGGAAGCAAATTGGAGCATATTAATCCATAAATAAATAAATAATTAAATATTAAAGTGAAATATACTTTTTTTAAGCGGCTATAAGCGAACAAACTAGGCCTGATAGCACCGCATGGCCTGATGGCATGCCATCAAACTCATTCAATAGCTAAAATTCGTGTGTCAAACTCGGCATGTTGAGTGGTTCTGTAACTTGTATTTTGATAATCCTATGGTTAAAATAATTATATTCTATCGAATTTTCTATTCAGTAAAAATTTTTAACGATATTCGCTGCCGGCCAAAATCAGCTGTAATGTTTTCATGCTTTTCTCATACACAAAAATACAGCTGTTTAAAGTTGTTAAAATTATAATGTAGTACAAAACCACACAATCTTACAGTTATGTGATGAGAAACGCAAAATTTTTAAATCACTTGTTAGGTCAAAATCGCAAATCGCATTTGTCTGTGTGCTGAAGATCGCACGTTTTGTTTGAGATAAAATATGAGTAAAATTTGGTAGCACTTGCTTTTTGTATGGGAAATACTAGTTGTGCCATCTGAAGTTCAATTTTATAAAGTAAACAAATGCAACACAGCAGTCATATAAGAAAGGTGTACTTTTTAATATGTTTATTAAAATAAGTGAAAATTATATTTTTTATGCAAATACATAAAAACGATTTGACCATTAGTTTTCATATTACAAGCAAGTTCACTTCATCATTTGCTTGCGAGTTGAAATAGCCATATTTTTTGTGATCGCGACTTTTGAGACTTCAAATCGTAATCACATTTTTTTGCGAAATGTGAGTTTCATTTGGCGGTTACCACACTAATCATATATTAAAACAAATTGTAATAAAATTTTTTCCTACACGTATTTATTTTTTTTTTTTTTTTTTTTTTTTTTTGCGGCCAACTTACGAAGTTTGTGGCCTAATTCTCCACTATGTATGACAACAAACTGGTAATTTTAAATTGAGGTGTGGAGTTTGAAGACCTATGCAAAAATTCAATTTGATAAGCAGTAATTTTTTTAACGCGCTTTTTAAGGTGGGTCGATTTGGAAGAACCAAAATTTTTCGATATTGTCATCGATTTGAAAAATAAATAACAATAAAAAAAAATAAAAATTAATCATTTCCGCGGCGCACAAATTTCAATTCAATTTCGTTTATAAATAATTCAATCAATATCATAAAAAAATTAATAATAACAATTCAAAGTAGTGAAATTTACTAGAATTTTTTAATATATGTATGTATATTTTTTAAAATATATTTTTATAAATATACTTATATTTAAAACCTACTACAAAAAATGGAAATTCTTTTTCATTACAGACACTATCGAAAAATCCAAAGCACAATTATCGATTACTAATTTGGCTCACCCTAAAATTTATATTGTTAGGAACCCCATCGTATGAATGATTATAAATGAGGATAGAGAACATTGTTACTCATACGCAAAGTGTAGTTAAATAAACTAATGTATGAAACACACTCTCATATCACATTAAAGTAAAATAAAATGTTAAACTAAAAACGATTGTGGAAAAAGATATCGAACTAAAAATAGTATTATTGTGATTTTTTTATAATATCGTGGATAATGGAATTCAGAGTTTTTTTTAAATCTTTCAATATTCTTGCAGTATTTTCAGAAATTCAATAATATGAATTTGTATTGGAACGGCAAGAATTTTTTACGCAAACACGTTTTCTTTCTGAGCACATAATAAGACTTTTTTTTAACGATTACATTATTTTATTCCAGCACATTTTCCCTAAGCAGTCAAATATTTACTTTCGCTTCATTTCCGGACTTTTGTCACAGAAAGGATCCATCCATATTCCGTCATAATTTGTGTATTAATTTTGCTGGAACTAGTACAGAACTTTCCAAATAATCGTCATCCCTATCCGAACTCACTTCTTCACTTTTATGTTTAAATATTTGCTCACTTAAAAAGAAATTTTCGCAATATGTATGGATTTCTTCAAAGTAAAATGAATGAGGCTGAGATAGGCATTTACTCGTCTGCAAATCAAAAATACAAACAGATTGCTTTTTATGTTTCCTATCTGTCTATATGTCGACATTTCATAGGAGCTATCCTAATCAACAGCTGACTAGAAAACACTAGAAAAATATTTTCAAACATTTAGCTATTTTAAATAAAAAACATTGAGAACTTAAAAAGAAAACTGTTCTAATAATGTCGTGCGGCAGACGTAATCTTGCATTCTGTCATTCTTCATTAATACCAAATCCTAGAAAGAAACCAAAGTCTCTTTAATTTTACAGAGCTGCGTAAAAAAGACTACATCTTAAGCAGAATGACTCAAAAAGAAGTATGTAAGTATGTATATTATTAAAAATGTGTCTTTTAGTATTAAATGGTCTATAAATAACATAAGTATATTCGTATTTTTGTATTATTCGTACAAATTTATTCATAAGCCTGCAGCTTATTTTGTCACTTTTTTATTTTCGGAAGACTTTTGTTTCTGGCGACTAAAAGCCTATTACAAGATATCGAACGTTAACGTTTGTATGCTTCATTGACACTGGAAAAACTGGTTTAGGGCAACTATTAGCTTACTTAGCAAATCGGAAGAAATCTAAGTAGCGATCGTGAAACAGGCCCTTATTACACAGATGTTTAAATTGCCGCATGCTTAACATTTTTACTAAGAAAATGGAAGGAGATGCTTGTGTACGTTCGCGTGAAAAATCGCCACAAATTTTGATTACAAAAATAAGACTTTTTGAAAATATTATTTAAAATAAATTGTTAAGTACGCTAATTAAAATAAAAAGTAAGTTTTTTTAACATTTATTGGCTTTATTGTACAAAGGATGTTGGTTCAAAAGTAGTTTTATTTAAAATATTAGGTTTACAAAAAAAAAACTAACTTTGTCAATGCAAAAATGTCAAAATCGGTATTTGAAATAGCTAAATCATTGTATTGCAAAACTTATGAATATCTTTTAAATTCCGCAACGACTTAATCGCTCGGAATGCCGAAATAGAAATACTATTAACCAAAAAATAATAAATAAAATTTAATAAATATTAAATTTACAAAAATAAAGATATTTTAAGATATTAACAAAAAATTAACATTTTTTCTAAAAACAAGATCTACATAGTTCTTAATAATTTTTTCTTAAAAAAAGTTGAATAATTTTATATTTTAGGTTGTAGAGGAAAAACATTTAAGAAAAGTGTATTTTGTTGTTTAAATTCATTAAACAAGATTCCGAAAATATATAAACAATTGCGCAAAACTTATATTTTTGAAATATTTTTTTAATTAGAAAATTTTAAATACTGTAAAATTTATATTAAGTTTTGAAGTTCATGCAGATAGTATTAATTTTAAATTTAAAATTCTGCGATTCGAGAAAGATAAGTTTAATGAATTCGGTTTGAAAATGCAAAAAAAAAAACACATTTAATTAATTAAACATTAGCTTAAAAACAGAAACGCGAGTTTTCTGTATTTTGCTTTTTTTTGTTCAGTTTCAAAAATGAAGGTAGTTAAAAGATATTTTTGGGTTTAGACACATAAATCTTAAAAGAATTGAAACATTTGAACTTTTTTTAAAATATTTTGTTGGCTAATTATTTTATTTTCTGTAGTAATGCCTGTACCATTGTTTATTATTACCTGTTTACCTTGATGTTTTTCAAGCGCTGCTCTCAGTAGTAGTGTTTTGAACTTCCTGTCCAGAATTCTAGTAGTAGTGTACACAGATGTAAATATTTTATTTGATTTGATCAATAATGTTGGTTCATGGATGGAATGGAATTTTTGGAATGGATTTTTTGTGAGGCGTATAGACGGACAATTTTAAAAATTAAAAAAAAAGAAGAAAATAAAAGGCACAAAATTAGTTAATACTTTCTTTAAACAAGATGTTGAGTAAGATTATAGGCATGTGAGGTTAGGTTAGGAATAAAGAAAATGAAATTAAATTTTTAAAGTATGTAGTTATAAATTATCAAAATTACTCAACGCTTATGTTCCCTTCAAATAAGTACAGCGCATGCAGTCAAAGTCAATATGTTCGGAAATTTTAAGTCATTCAGATGTGGAATGGAAATCAATACTCAAAACAATTTATTTTAAATAGAAAAGTGTGATGAACAAATTTTATCCGTTTTAAAAATAATTAAAATTTTATAAAATAACCACTTTTTCTCGCTTTTTGAAAACTATTTTTGTTTTATAATTTAATTGTTATCGTACTTTATATAATTGTGTGGTTTCCAAAAGGCAATTATAAAATTTTTTTTCAAAAGCGATGGAAAATATCACACCTTCTGAAAACGATATTTTTCAAAACAACCGATTTCCATCACATACGTGATTGACTTTAGATTTGTTATCGAGCTCCGTAAACAATAGCAAAACAAACAAAATTATGATTTAAAATAAAAAACAGCATGCATTTTGAAAACGTCAAATATTGTTTTCAATAATATGACAATTATATATACTAATAGCCTTATTCATTAAAAATATTGTATGTTTATTAAACTGTGTTATTTGAGAAAATTTCTATGGAAAATTTGCCAAATAAGTGTTTAAGAAATATACTATATTTTTTATGAATACGGCCGTAATTGTTTATCAACGTACGTATATACCTATAATTAGTATCAGGTAGAACGACCTAAATCACATTTTTCCCCCGACTTACGAGTTTTTTGATGATTCTTAATACAAATCACACAAATGCACCAAGTCCCAAAGATTTAATGAAATAGTTTCAAAAGTAAAGGATTTACAAGCAATTGTGCAAAAAAAATTTTATTTTCTTGTCAAGTTACAACTACTTGTACGTTAGTTAAGTCCTTTACACATGAGATATATGTTCTTAAAATTCCTTTACTTGTTTTAATAAGAAATTTTATTTAGCAAAATACGTATACTACATAGTATATCTAAAAAAAAATATATATAACTCAAAGGTGACTGACTGACATAGTGATCTATCAACGCACAGCCCAAACCACAGTAGGGATCGTGCTGAAATTTGTCATGAAGGTAGATACGTAGATGGTATGACGTAGGCATCTAAACAGGATTTTGATTAATTCTCACCCCAAGGGGATAAAATAGCGGATGAAAGTTTGTATGAAACTTTGTTGAGCGAAACCGCGGGCAAATACTAGTATATTTCTAAATATACATATATAACTGACTGACATAGTGATCTATCAACGCACCGCCCAAACCATTGGACGGATCGGGCTGAAATTTGTAGACTTCCGCTAAGAAAGGATTTAGATTAATTGTACACCCAAGGGAATAAAATAAGGGATGAACGTTTGTATGAACCTTTGTCAATTTTAAACTGATCGGACTGAGACTTCGATGAATAAAGTTAAAAACTTTACCTAATTAATAATGGTTTTGTTTATCTATGGATATTATCATTAAATAAAATTGCATACATGTAAATCGCTTTCAAATACTAATGTATTTCACAGTGGCTTCTCCAGCTATCGTTTCATCCGTAATTGCGGATGTTTGTTAAAAATTACAATTTACAGACGGTTTCGGGTATGTTCTTGATTCTACTTTGAAGTAAAAATAGTATGAAATCACTTCAATTGGAAGCTTTGGTGTTCTGCATTCTACTCTTTACTTTTCATTTATGTTTTGTTTTCGTACACTAATTTGTAGTGAATTTTGAAAGTAGTAGTTTGAAAACACTTTTAAATTTCATTGTAAAAAAAACTGCGTATAACTACAATCTCATTGAAGATGATGAAATATTTATTTGGGATACAATTGTGCATATATTCATAGAGAAAATAAGGAAAATATTATATAAAAAACTAATATTTGTTATTTTGTTAACTAAAGTCCATTGGCGATATCCTCTCTTATTACAATGGTTACGTTATTACTAATTCATCCAAATCATCATCATCACTTTTATCATGTCTTGGGTTTACCTCTACCTATATCAAATTTTTGCATAAAATGGTGCTTAAAAAATTACGATTTGAAAATTTGATAAACTTATCTAAATTTTGCTCTTATTTTATACTTAACAAGCGAAGATTACAAATTTTGTACGTGGTTTTAAAATTGATAACTTGGGTCGTATCAGTACTAGTTATTTAAAAATTTATCCAAGTTTTATTTTCGAAGTTCAAGGATGAAACGCCTAAACTACTATTTTTCAGAATAACAAAAAAGAAAAATTAACTTTTGAAACCATTTTTTTTTTTTTCATTCTACTTCATTTCTGGAGTATGCCGGTTTATAATTTTTGCTTCCTTACTTGCGTTTTTAGTTTCATTTGACACAACCTACAATATTGTATATCAGCGGTTTTTACGCTGATTTATTTTTTTTATATTTGTCTAAAATGTTTCCTTTTTCCATCAAGTTTTGTATTTTTGAAAAAAATCTCAAAATAGGACTCAAAAAGTAACATAACTCAAAGTTGCAGCATACTTTCAATAATAAAAAAATTGATTTGGAAAACAGCTCATATTAGATGATTTTTCAGTTCAAAATATAACACACTAAATTTAAATTTTTAGCATTGCAAATGCAACTTGACATTTACGTTTAGAGAACATGTATACATTTTGCAGGCGACTTATAACAAGCATGTAAAACATAGTTTATAAGTGAGACCGACAAAATATTTCATGTTTATTAAGCTCTTACACAAATTTCGTAAAGAAGTTTATCTAATAAGAGCTAAATAAACATATGATTTTTTTACTATAAATACTGAAAAACTGCATGATCAACACCGAGGCAAAATCAGTGAGTACATATTTTCAGAAAAACACATCTAATTAAAAGTACAATATAGCTATAGAAACAGTGCGATTACCGCCAATTTGAAATGTGAGAATAGAGTAATGGTAGGAGCGTAGAGCATAATTTGATATATAAAAAAGAATTATGATTGTTATATTAAAGCACGCTTTGCAATATAACTTCCTGCCTACAAATGTTCTACTTCCTCTCTATATTGACAAAATATAGACAAGTTCACACACTCGGAAATTTTCAAATTCGCCAGGCGACTTGAAAATTTCAAAATTGTTTTCAGGTGTTCTGTGACTCACGCGTGTTGCTTCGAGTTGGCGTAATTTGAATGCTAAAAAAGCACGTTTTATCGAAGCAAATGAACTAAAAAATAAATTGAGAATGCCAGCAACATTCATATTATGCATTTTGGGTTAAAAATGTGATCAAAATTTGAATGTAAAAAAGTTTATTTCCAGAAATACATAAGTTTAGCCCGCGTTTTAAGAACATTTTTTAAATTGCATATATTTAACAAAAATATATTTAAAAAAAATTCGTCTAGTTTTTATTCTACAAATTTACGTCATTTTATTTGTTTAAGGTTTAGTTTAGTGTTAATTCATCAGTTCACTTTGGTATACTCTTGTGATTTGCACTCGCGCCAACAGTCTGGCAATTGCGATTTACAGCCTTTCTTGCGAGTCAAGTCACAATCGCAAATTTCATGCGAGATGCGAGTGTCAGAACATGCCCGATGATGCCTGTGTATTTAAACATTTAAGGCCTAGGTATAACCTGCACTGTATTTGAAAGAAACTGAAACTCTGAAAGTTTTCAGTGATGTGATGAAAACCAGTCGTCTTGAAAAATAGTGTTTGTGATGGTTGCGATTACTTTTGAAAATATAGGGATATCATCGGTCAATGGAAATTGCTAAATGGAGATGAACCAAAGCTTTTTGTAGCGAAAAATCATATTTCTCGTAGAGGAGTAAATTGGCCAAGATCGTGCAATTTGACACCTTTAGATTAAAAAAAAATTTTTTTTTTTTCAGTAAATCGTTCCAAGTATTGAATTGTATCACACACCTGATTAATCCATCGTTTCACATACATATGTATGTCACAAACGATTTTCCACTTATTCCTCTAGTCCGAAATGAATTTCTCATTAATGTTATTAAAAAAATGTGTTTGGTTTTCAAAATGAATTTTATTCTTTAATGATCTTGGTTTTTTTGCAGTCATTTTACAATAAATGTTATAATTTTTTTTTTTTTTTGTGATTAATATTGGTATTAGAAGAGAATAGTGGTAAATATTAAATGTGTTTCTTAATAAATATTAATATTCAATAATTTTTTTTAGTACAAACAGCTTTTAAGTCTCGTTATTTCAAAAACAATTACATGATGCTCTTCTAATGTATGTTAAAAATAAACAACAATTAAAGAAGTGAGACTAGACTGCCCTGTTTTACTTTGTGATGTTTGGTTGTTAATATTTTCTTGTATGCTGTTTTAGTTTACCTGTTGCTGTTGATTTTGTCCTCCAGGATTATTAGGTTTTCTGTTATTACGTCTAGGACGATTGTTGCGTGGAGGACCACCACCTTGTTGTCCATTACCTTTGACAAGAAAATAAATATAAACAAAAGCAATTTAAAACCCACAAGTTTTAAAATTTAAGCACCATGACGCTTACTGTCGTTGGCGAAAATATAAAACGTTTACGATGACTCGTGTAATTCATGCATGAATTACGTCAACTGAACGGTTCTTTCAAGTAATAGTGATATATTTCTGTTTTTTCTCTATTTCTTTCATCTTTCCGTTCAATTTCATAAATGTTTTTAACTTTTTTTTTTAATGCGTAATATTCAGAGGTGGAAGAAAATAATGAATTAACTCTGTTAACCTTTCTGAAAGAGAGTAAATAATTTCACCCAATTCTAAAGTTTACGCATTAATTCATCTGTTTCAAAAGTATCGCAGGCGTTTATAAAACTGGCCAACTACAATAAGAGGGATCGGACTTTATTACTGTTCACGAAATTTTCGAGAGTTTGTGATAGGCTACAGAAAAAATACTTGGATTTTCTATATTAAACTATAATAGACTCTACAGTGTTTGAAGAACCTTAACGAGCCCCAATATAAATAAAAACAATTCATATAGATTATTGTAAAATCTTACCATCATTACGTGGACCACGGGGTCCGCCGCCACCACGATTACCAAAATTGCGACGGAAGAAACGCCTTGGTGGACCACCACGACGCATGAGTTGGCCACCTTGACCATCGCCGCCCCTCTGATTGGAGTCAGCGTTCTGGTCGTGACCACCATCGCCGCCCATATCTCCGTCAATGCCCCCTATTGGACGTCTTGACTGGTTGCGCGGATAGTAGTTCCGAAAGCGCCGGCCACGGCCTCCTCTGCCACCACCGCCTCCGCGCCTGTAATTGCGTTGTTGTCTTTGCGGTTGTAATTGCTGATCACCATCGTGACCTTGGTCACTACCTTGCTGAGCTTGTACCTGACCCTCTTGAAGCTGTTGATTTCCATTTCCTTGCTTACGGCGGTTTTTTCTCATCCATGGAAGATTGCGGCGTCTGTCGGCAGCAAATTGGCTACCACGTACAGGTTCACCGGAAGGACCAGTAACATTGGCAGCCTCGTTTCCTTTTTCTCCAACAACAACATCAAATTCTACCACTTCACCATCGCCGACAGAACGTACCGCCTTTTTTGGATTATTTTTCACAATTGCGCTCTGGTGGACGAACACATCTTCTTTAGTGTCGTCGCGATTAATAAATCCGTAGCCGCTCTTGACGTTAAACCACTTAACTGTTCCGGTGACCTTAGTAGCTGTAAATTTAACAAATATAGAATCCATATTATAACACAACGGTTCCATTATGTTTATATATACACATATCACAATAATAAAAGTTGTAAATAAATTTCCGTTTTCTTTGTTTACAAACAATTCCTTTCAGTTTTTCTTTTAAATTTTTTAATTGCCAACTCTAAATACGAAGTAAAATACATACACATCCATATGTAAAACCATATAAAAAAAATAAAAACAAATTAAAAGTGAATGGAACTGCAAATATAATAAATCAAAGCACAAAAGAAAATGCAACTTAGAAGTAGGTTGAGTAAATTTTGTTAATAGCATACACATCCGCCAACACGATTATCTACGTACATACATACGCATGAACAAGAGGTTAAATATGAAAATAAATGTTGCTACTTTTTAGGTCGCGGCCGGCAACTTAAAAATTATTTTTCGCGTTCCTCACTTGATTTCCTTCCTCCTCATGAAAGATTTTATTAAAAAAAATAGAGCCAAAACATATATACATATATATGTACATATTTACATATGCCTGTATGTGGTACCGGCGATGACCATCTTTTGTCTAACAAAATGGCGGCCAATGAGTAGTTGAAGCAGAAAATTTTCAGTTCACATTTTCAACACATACATAGGATTATTTTTCCCATGTGTTTTTCTAAACATGTTACATTTTTTTTGATTTTATGTCTGTTTACATACATACCAATAACTTCTTTAGCAGGCGGTGGCTGCTTTTGTGCAGCTTCACCTCCTTGGAGAGAGTCTTGGGATTGTTGCTGCTCTTGGAGCTTGGAGTCTTCCATTTTAGTTTCTAGTTGTTTTACTTCAAATCTATTTAAAAAAAGCTGACAAAAATCCGTTCCGAAAACTTTTTCTGTGCACTTTTTTAATCCTTTTTTCAAACAAAAGTTCTTTTTCACCGATATCTTGCTAGCTTTATTTTTTTTTTCTAGGTGTTTAGATGCTATTTTTATTTGGGGACTCTTTCAACTACTCCGTTCTTAAAGTTCGAGTGATGGATGGTAAAAAAATCACTCCCAAATCCTTTTTGTCCGCTGTGCAATGATGTTTCTTTTCCAGATCTTACTCGAATGACATAAAAATCATGGTTACCTAGAGCAGGCACAATTCTGCAATCAAATTGCTGGGCGATTAAATCAGTAAAAAGAGTACGGTTAGATAAACATAGCGGACTAGTTTTCCTTTTCACAAAAAATGTCTTCTTCCGCTTTGAAATTCATATGAAGCTGCCACAGCTAACTAAGCTATAATTTCATGAGGAATCCATGAACGTGGCAACGCTTATTTTTAAAGTGCTATCACATATATTTTTATTTCGCGGGCCAAATACATTACATTTATAGCGCATTTACACCAACTCACTCAATGTTTACACACGCAAGTGCAAGTGCAAAAAACCCAATACATACCCATATTTTTACTAATCCATTCACACACCTGCAAGTGGTAGCTTCACTTGCAACTGATTTTGGTTGGCAGTGATTTTTTCACTTGCATGCAAGCAGAAACAAACAGTGTTGCCAATAGATATTTCATTTTAACCTTAATGGGTATTTTTCAAGGAAATTTTTTTAAAATATTAAAATTTTTAATTGTATGCCGAAAACATAATATAAAAACACGAAAATAAATAAACATCTATAACTTATTTTTTATTTGGAATACAAATTTATTATTTAAATTGTGTGCATAATATAATTCCCCTGTAATATTGCTATGCTAAAACTTTGGCAGCACAGACATTAAAAGCGCATGTAGTACAAAGGCGTACAACGTTTGTCTTCGACGACATTTTGAAAATGAACTTGCACTTGAGTGTGTAAACAATCGTGCAAATTGCAAGTGTTTTTATTATTTTTTTCGATGTATTGGTTGTTAATATGTACACACAACTTGTAACAAGTTACTTGTATGTCTAAACGCAGTGTCAAAATCTAGTAGAACGAAATCTATATCGTTTACACCACCGTTTTTGACATCTAGCAAGATTTCATTTGCTCAAAAATAATTTATGCATGTGGGTTTGACAATACAATATTATCAGAGACTGAATACACCAGCATTATAGTGTATATTTTTCGTGCCCAGAGACTGCATACACCACATTATAGTGCAATTTTTGTTGCAGCGTAGTATTTTTTACAAGAAATCACAGTTGCATCGCTTAGTACTGAGTAGATTTCAAGAGATTTCGTTGAAATCATAAAGTAGATTTCATTTTGTATGGGAAATCTTCTCAACATCTACTATATTTGACTTGAAATCTCGAATGAGCAGATTTCGCTTTGGTGTAAATAGGCTATTACATTTACACCAACTCAAAATCTAGTAGATTTGAATTACTATTATTAGAAAGGTACTTTTTGAAAAGTTAAATATTTATAAGGAGTTTATACAAAAAAATTTACATAATTTATTTGAAAATGTATATTTTGTATAATGTTGTCTCATTTCAAAGCGGATTAATGTTATACTTTTAGACGAGTACAGATGTTTGTAGATTTTAATTAAAATCTACAACGAAATCCCTATCGTTTTCACCACCATTTTTTGACATCTAACAAGACTTAATTTTCACAAAAATGATTTACGCATGAGGGTTTGACAAAAAGATTTTATCAGAGACTGAATACACCAACATTAAAGTGTATAATTGTGTTGCCCAGAGACTGCATGCACCACATTTAAGTGTACTTTTTGTTGCAGCGTAGTATTTTTAAGTACTGTTTGAACACAATCACGGTTGCATCACTTGGTATTGAGTAGATTGCAGGAGAATTTAATGTGGTGTATGTAGTCTCTGGGTAACATAAATATACACTTTAATGTTGGTGTACTCAGTCTATAATACAATTATTTTATCAAACCCGCGTGCATAAACTATATTAGTGAAAATGAAATCTTGCTAGATGTCAAAAAATGGTGGTGTAAACGCTATAGATTTCGTTGTATATTTTAATTCAAATCTACTAGATTTTGAGTTGGTGTAAATGTAGTATGATAAAAGAACAAAAAAAATTGTTCAGACTAAAAATTGTGTTAGTGTGGCACAATAAGTCTGCTTTTACATTTGGACAGACGATGTGCAGACCAACGAAATATGAGGGTGCTGTAACGAAAATTGTCAGTGGCGAAGAGCATGTAGTACACGACTCTCTCTACTAGACATTTGTGGACATTCTATGTTTCTCTTTTTAACTTTTCGCATGTTTTATGTTGTTGCTTCATATCATTATTTTAATATCAACTTCATATAATCACTCTAGTTGTGCTTAAAAACCAACAACAATGAAAGAGAAACGAAAAGTTTCTGTCCGTCTATTAATTTCATAAATGTTAAAGGTTTAGGAAAGACCATGGTACAATAATATATAGGTAGTGTCGCAACTGTGGCCGACATTTTTTTTCTGTGATGATAGCTATCAAAAGTGCACACATACACACACAGTTTTTATTATTGTTTACAAATTGAAAAACTTTTTGAAAAAAAAAATGTTCCAATAATAATTTTCAAACGCAAAAACAGCTTCAAACACAACAGACAGCTTTTTCTTGATCTGTATTTATATATTTAATTTATTTTACGACTTTTAAATGCAAAAACTTATTGAAAAATTATTTGTAAAATAAAGACACGAATAAAAATATACGTTTGTTTTTTTATTTTCTTTTGTGTTCTTTGACAGTTATAATGATAAAGCAACAATAAAAAGCCATGTTGTTTTTTTTATTGTAGTTCCGCTTTTACCTGTTATATTATTGTACCATGGGAAGGACCAAAAGAAAAATTAAAAAATGTCTGCCCATCGCCTGTCTAAATGTAAAAGCGCACTAACTAAAATATATGTTTTGGCGATTTTTAAAATTTTTTTTTCAGTGAAAAATAAGTCTTGACAGCACTGTTCTGACTTATTTATATTTTATATCAAGGTGCATTAATGTATACACGGTGGCAGCACTAGACCAAAATTACAACAAAAACAGGCATGTGGTAAGCTACGTTTATCAAAAATATTTGTAACTATTTTCACAATTATAAACTATGAATGTACCTTTTTATATTTATAAATTATATTTATTTGAATTATTTATATGTTCACAAAATAATTTGTATATGTTTAACTCAGAATACAACACTAAATTCACTTTCAAAAATGTAAACAATACATTTGACGTAAATAGCTTCCTATATTGCCAGTAGCAAAAAATTGTCACATGCCGTAGTGCTGCCACCATGTATTTTATGCACCTTGTTTTATATAAAATTTGACAATAGTTTTAGTATCAGTTATTATTTACTTTGTGCTTATCATAATTTGTAAAATTGCGTTGTCAATGAACTTTTGCTGAATTATAAAAAATATAAGCGCAACTGATGAAACATATATAAAAATTAAGAAAGTTAAGAAAATAGAACATATGTATGTAAATTATTATTTGTACAATTGATAACAGAGACGTAAGTGAAATATAAAACATAAGCATATAAAATGGAAAATTAATCAATTAACTCATTTAAAACTTAATTTTTTAAGTGAGTTGATTTCCCATTATCGATTTAAATGAAATTTTCTAAGTGGTTCTTGAACGAATCGTGTAAAATACGGATTAATAGTTGTGACGTCACATCGTATGATTTAAAAACAATTTCTGATTGGTTGATTGCTACTACAGCATTTTCCACTACTCCGCAACCATGGTTTTAAATAATTACATCTGTTTTTATTTTCATTATTCAGACATTACAAGCAAGCCAAACGAAGTTAATATCTCTTTCTAAACTAAATTTAATTTTGGAAGAAATCTAGTTTACGCACACAATTCCAAATTATATAAAAAGTACATAGGATGATATATAATTGAAAAATAATAATATTAGATTGTTCAATTGGGGAAAAAGCATAGTTTTCGAGGTATGGGCTTCCGAAGTTTTCATTTTATTTCATAACCATAGTAATACAAAGCCTATTGGCCAAATAAATGCATTGCAAATTAACAACTGAGATCAGACTGAGTAACATAAATTGTAGTACATACATCTACTGCAATAATAAATACAGTAGGTAGGCTCTCCAGCCATTGTAATCAAAACAGTTTTTTTAGCTATATTAATATGAGATTATTGTTATTTGTGAATATAAATGAACAGCGTCGGTATCATTTGAAAGCTTTTGAATAAATAGAGCAACTTTTTTCATATACATATCGCTCCTTTATTGCAACATAGTCATATCTAAAAAAATGGGCTTTTCGAGTCAACAATGCAGAATTGTTAACAGTACTATCTTTTATATTGTGTCAAAATTTTATTCAAATTACTTTTTAAACTGTTTCCTTTAGGAGTTATTTTCAAAAAAAAAATTCTAAGACTTGTAAGAAAACTAAAAATTTGAAATGTGTTTTTCTCGAAACAAGCTGTTTTAGTTATGACTATGTTGCAATAACGGAGTGATATGTTCTCAAATGTAGTGAAAAATCGCATAGAATATGGCCCATATCTCGAAAACTATGCGATGCTGCCGTTTTAACTATTTAATATCATCTTATTTTTTAATTCTGTATGTAATTTTTTTAATTAATTTGGAGCTGCGTGCGTAAACTAGATTTGTTCCAATTTTAAATTGAAACTCATTTGAATACAAAACTTCTTTTCTACCAACCAAGGTATAGTTTTGCATTTGTAGGCTTCAAGCATATGTGTAAATATGAAGATTATTTATATTATTAGATAATAATTTGGTTTAACTTTGCATATTTAAAAAACCACTTTTGTAGAACTTTCTTATAATTCATTGAAAACTGTTATCCTCATGTAGCTATTATTGTGTTAATTTTCGTTCGCTAAAGTTTTATATTAAAACTAAGTGGCATATAGTCAACTATTATTCAACTAACAGATATATTAAAGGCAACTGATACAAGATCAGGGAAAAATAAAGCCTATAAACGGCACCGGAATATGTCTTTTTACCCTAAAATTAAAAAAAAAAAAAAAAGATTTTTCGTACTAATAATAAATTATAAATAGCTTGTTTTCTATGTTTCCCAGCTATCTATATGTCGACATTTCATAGGAGCTACCCTAATCATCAGTAGACTTTGAAAATTCTTGTTTGATTTTTCGTAATATGATAAAATGTTTTCAAATTTTGTATCACTCCAGAATACTAATTAGAAGATTACTTTCCTTGTGTACAACGTATCTATTGGCCGCTAATAATGGATATGGATCCATCACTTGATATGGATCTTATGTCCAGTGGCATGGTGGATTCGTTAGATCTTTTTAAAGATGAAGACGCCTTAACAATTATAAAGGAAATGATTTCACCAGGTGTGTAGTAATTATTGTAAAAAAAGTCTAAATATTAATTATCATTTAGCACATTTTTCAGATATGTTAAAAAACTTTTTAGATGACATTGATCAGCTTCCGGATGATCTTCTTAACAGTCTTGACTGTCCCATGGATGCCAGTCAGGGTGCAATTAAGAGAGAACATTTAGCCCCTGAAATGCAAATAAAGCAGGAGTCTTTAACATCAGTGTATATGTCTCCTGATCGTTCTGAAATGCAGTCACCAACTTATAAACCAATTTTGTCAACTGATCCATTAATGGGCTCAAATTTCATTCCCGTCCCGCGTATGTCAAGTCCGTCATCCGCAGCTACTATGATACCAACTGCAGCACCTTTACAACAAAAAGCTATGCAAATAAGTCGGCAGCATATGCCGCAACAACAAAAAGAAATTTCGTCTGGTACGATACAGTCAATGGACACTATGGACGGAGTTAACGGGACCGGAAATATTATTTTACACGCAGGAAGTACATCAGCACCATTACAATTAAACCACTTAGATTTAAATAGTCAAACAATTGCTTTGACTCAGGTTACCAATGCGGCTTTGCCATCTATTCTCTATGCCACTACAGCCACCACACCCGGAAGTACTTCTAACAATAATAATGCTTTCATACTTCAAGCAACAGCTACTCCAAATAACAGCGACTTGTTGAGTAACAGTTTGTCACCAGAGAAAAAAGTACAAATTTCAGCAAGTCCTGCGAATGCTTCAACGCCAACAGGGCAATACAAAAAGATACAATCAATGCCCCAAGTCTTGTCTGTACAAAATATAGGGCAAGTGGGAACAACTAAAAATAGTCCTACATTAAACTTAGCAGAGAAGCAGCAGCCAATTTTGCCGATGCAAACTGCCATTAAGGTGAGCAGAGTAATAATCTGAAACATTACTTTTATAGTGAGTAAATTTTTGCCTTACATTTTTTACTTTTAGTATACCGCGCAATCATCTCCCCATCGTCAGCAAGCATCATCACCAGCTCAAATGCCCCAACAGCAGCCACAAGTCATCATACAGGCAAATCCAGCTGTAATGTACACTACAGCAAATGGTACTGCTATTTTAACATCTCATATACCAGTTGTTCTAGAACCAGTTCCAGCTTCAAGCGTAGCAGCAACCAACATGACAGCAAACACTGCAAAAACTTCTCAACAGTTAGTAAAATCTACTTCCTCTTCCCCTGCAAGCAATACATCTCCCATGTCATCACCTGGTCATAGTAGCTTAGATAATACGAAAATATGTATTCCACGAACTCAGCCTAAGGTGAAGGAAGTAAAACGCTCTGCTCATAATGCCATTGAAAGACGTTATCGTACTTCAATCAATGATAAGATAACCGAATTAAAAAATTTGGTTGTGGGTGAGTCGGCCAAGCTAAATAAATCTGCTGTGCTACGCAAATCTGTGGACAAAATAAGAGATTTGCAAAAACAAAATTATGAATTAAAGAAGGAAGTACAGCGATTGCAAAGCGAACTAATGTCACGTGATGGTTCCAAAGTACAGGATCTATTACATCCCACTGGGCATGGTAAGAAACGTAAACCATCATCGCATGAGGATATAGTATTTTCTGTTAAAGAGCAATCTTTGATGACACCACCACGCAGTGATGTTTCTGATCCTTCATTATCGCCACCACATTCAGACATATCACTTCCACCTTCGCCTTATGATGGCTCAAGCTCTTCATCTAGCATTAAAGATGGCGACTTGGAAATATTACCAAAATCAATGCAGGGTATGACCGCCCATTCTCGTCTTGCACTATGCATGTTTATGTTTGCCATTATCGCAATTAATCCTTTTAAAAATATTTTTATTGGCCGTGATATTGGAAGCAATTATCTATACGATGATATAGATTTAGTGGGTCAGCGCAGAATATTGTCGATTGAGGAAAATGGTAAGTTTATAATAATAAAAATAAAACAATTTGATTTGTGAAATCATGTTTTTTTTTATTTAGCTAATAGCAGCTATTCGTGGGAAACTTCAATGTCTTCTTTAATACTATGGACAATGAATATTTTGGTAATGATATTATGCATGATTAAACTATTAGTGTACGGCGATCCTTTATTAGCTTCGGAAACTTCAGCATCAGACACGTATTGGAAACATAAGAAAATGGCAGAGCATTATTTTGCAAACGTAAGAACTATATATACTATAATAAATTTTAATTAGTAATTTTCACAAAAATTAAAAGTATTTCATGATAATTAAGCAAAAAATACATACATCGTGATTTTAGTGTTTCCTACCTCTCTATATGGCGACATTTCATAGGTGCTACCCTAATCATAATAAGTATAATTGGAAACCTTTGAAAAATATTACATGACACTTTTTTGCGTTTGTACTTTTCTTAAAAACTTTTATACAAATAAATTACGATTGGTATTTTAAAAGTAACAAAAAGTAGAAAACGAACTTAGCTTGCAAATACTAAAAACAAGCAATATATATTTTTTTGATTCGTTATGATCTTCATAACAGAACTTACAATGAATTGATATTTTTTAAACAGAACTACAAAGTTTTTTTTTGTGCTCGTGCAAAAGTTAAAACAAGTTTCTGATATAAAATCACTTGGTGATTCGTAATCATACGTTTTGCAGGGCAGACCTTTATTATTTGTGTTACTTTTGCTAATGTCCATATTTTTTTTTTATTATTGCGGTATTTTGACACATATGCAAAATATTCACTCATAACAAGTCCAAAATTTTTATTTTATTTTTCAACATCAATTAATTACGTACGCACATATGTATGTAAGCCCCTGCAGCTTATAATTCATGTAAATACAAAATCTAAAGATAATCGGAGGTCATAGAACACGTTTCAAAAACACAAATACTTGAATATATATCGGCCGATAATTTAATTAGTGATGCATAATATGCTTATAGGAAGGCCTAACTTAAACAGCTAGAGGGCATTTAAATAGTGGAAGCGTTTGTGTTATGTTATCCATGGGCCTCTCTAAAGCATTTGGCAGATGGCTTGTAAGCTTATCCTTATTTGCAAGGGGGATTGTAATATGGAAGTCTAATGATAGTGATTCTGATACTATATCGGCTATTTCAGGCGTGCCACAAGGATCAATCATCGGTGAAGTTTTGTATCTTATTTATTGTATATATAGTCTGGACGAGGACTTAGTGATTTTCTGCTCATGTTTGGAAACATCAGTTAAGGTTAGCTAGGCAGGCTGCTGGATACCCTGAGAGTTCTACAGCTCACTTGATGTCCTGAAGTCGTTCCCTTTGTGATTGCCTTAAAAGTGGGATAGTGAAGTGAAGAATAGAAGTTAGAGGGATTTAGTGTGAGTGGAGGTGATGGATGGAAAGGTGGGAACCGCTTAGTATGGCGTTACATGCTGCTGTATCCTAGTGCGGTCGGATTGACCGAAGCTAGACATGATAGGCTGTTGAAGCTCCGCTCGCCTAGGTATCTTAGACGGCGATGCTCCAACGCCGGGCACGTACCGAGCAGATGAAGAATCGTCTCGTCCTCTTCCTCGTCTGGGCAGCTTCTGCAGAAGTCGTAATAGGGTAGGCCTAATCATCTGGTACGGTTCCCAAAAAGGCAATGTAGAGTGATGACTGCTACAGTGACTCTCAAGTGAGATCTGGGTAGTTTTTATAGCTCCCACGTTCTCTTAGAGTTATTATGCGGCCACAGATTCCCTTGATATAAGGCATGTGGGCTCTGTGAGCCATTTTTCTTGAGCACGTTTCAGCGTGTGGAGTTTTATTCTTTTCCAACACGCTGAAAAACTAAGGATTCCCCCGATGTTCTAGAAGCCACCATTAATTTCCCTACTCAGAGATTATGTCGTTGGATGCAAGAAAATCAAACATGCATCAATATTATACTGTTATATTTCGTACTGCTTTTCGTAGGATACTATATCGCAAAATAAATGTCAACGGTATTGATGTGGAATTTGTCGAATTCCTTAAATGAGAACAAATTGATTTAGTAAACTCTAGGGTGACCTAAGGTCTCCGATATTTACATGTACTGTAAATGTAAAAAAAAGCTTAATAGAAGAGAATGAAAGAAAAGATTATTGTTTGCAGCTAAATTATATTTATTTATTAACTTTACTAGGGAAACTCTAAAAGTGCCTACAACGAGTATCTACGTTGCCTACAAATCTTTGGCATCTCTCTGCCGGCAACACGTTTGGAATCTTTTTCGGTAACAACTTGGCAGTTTATACGCTTATTCTTTCATCGCATTTGGCTTGGTCGTATATTATCACGCAAAGCTGGTGGTCTATTTTGTAGTGAAGATCAGCGTAAAGAAGCTTTAGCTTCAGCCAGAGAACTAGCTATCATATTTAATCGCTTAAATCAATTACACTTGACTTCGCAAATAAATGATTCTCATGGTTTGGTCATGTCTCTGTATGCTATTAATATGACCGAAGTTGCTGCTTCCCTACTAACACCAAATGAATTGGCTAGCATATTTATAACATCAGCGCTAAGAGTAAAACGCAGCTATCCGCGATATCTAAAGTTCTTTGGCCGTTACTTCATCAGCCGTGCAAAAAATGAAAATTCCAAAATACACGAAGAAGCTAAAAATACTCATTGGCTGTTTACTTCATATGGTTATCGTTATTTTATAACACATAATTTTGATTTCGCGGAAAATGAAAAAGACAATGCCAATACAATATTTGCCTCACTTAGCAATCCAGCTGATCCAATGTCGTATGTGGTGCAACTTTACCGCAAACATTTGCTTACAAAAGCCATACAATGTCTTTTAGGTTCTGGCAGTCATAAAACACATACATGTAAAAACAAAACACAAGATTCCAATAGCACAGCTGCTCCACCCGGCACTATGGTTAGCAACGTACTCAAGTACACATCATTGTTGCGTGATACGCTATTGGACGATGATAATGATACAAATATTAAATGGTGGACAAGTGTTTTAGAAATTGCTGTGCATTGGCTTTTAGGGGAAGATACATTGGCTGAAAATCTTTTAGAAACAGTGAGAACTATGCCCAAACAATTAGTCGAAAGTGGTGATCATTTACCAAGAGCGTTACATACTATATTGAAGGCGAAAACAATATTAATAAGGTAAGACAAAATGAAAAAAAATATACATATATATATAAAATAAACTAAAAATAAAAAATTAACTATAAATGAAAAAATTTCAGTATAAACGGAGACGTTTTAAAATGTCGCGAAAAACAAACTCTAATGAAAATATGCGATGAATCAAGTGCCTATTTGCAAGAATGTCTTACAGTAAATAAAATTACAAATACAAAAGGCATTAAATTAGTAAGTAGCTTATACAAATATTAATAAATAATAACTAAAACCAACGAATTTTTTATAGTGATATTGGACAAAGGTGCATTGTAGTCGCATTGTCTGTGTGTTATTAAGAAAATTCTTACAATACTTCTGCAGTGCAAACTTTGTCAATATTGAAATCAACCCTTTAAATGTTTGATTTTGCAATGCAAATTCTTATATATATATTTTAGATTTGAAGAACTCTTCTAAACAGGTTTTATTACTACAATATTCTTTTTTAACTAGCTTTTCCAATTGCTTACATGCGATTGGATTTTAGAGACGCGAACTCAGATTTGGGAATCTGAATATATGTATATGGATGACGATGGCTTTTATCAAGCGCCCGGTGATGTTCTGGAAAAATTCCAAAAAGATTTGAATTCCCTAAGAAATATAGTAGAGGATATACCTGTAAGTTCTTATGTGTATTTAATTTTTTGTTGCACAGTATTATTTTTATGGCTTTCTGCTTTTTATTATTTTATAGAGTGGTCAGTCACGTATTTATTTATATGAAGCTGTTTGTCGTTTAATGGCTGGCGCATCACCTGGTCCCACTCAACAACTGCTGGATCGTAGCTTACACTACAAACATCCAAAATCATCGATAATATGCGGTAGTAAAGACAAAAACCACCATTTTGAGGGTGGTGAACGTGAACGGGCTAATGCTATGTATGTTGCATGTAAATATTTGCCTTCGGCTTTGTTATGTTCTCCGGGTGAACGTGCTGGCATGTTAGCCGAAGCAGCTAAAACGTTAGAACGAGTTGGGGATAAACGTAAACTAAAAGAATGTTATCAGTTGATGAAGTCGTTTAGTAGCGGCTCTGCTGTTACTAATTAAATAATTCAACATATTTCGTATGGCTTAACGAACATTAAGTGGTATCAATCTCAAGCTTGTTTTAAATAGAAGCAAGCTTTATCAATAAATATAAAACTATTTGCTTGGTTCTAAATAATAAAAAACAGAAATTTTATTAATAAATAAAAAAATTTAACTTTAAATAGTTTTGTTCAAAGTAGTTTGGACAATATTTAAACTAGGAGTTTCGGAAAAAATGTTTACTATTTCAACATTTTAATTTAAAGAGTTAGAAGTAGTTCATCTATTCATTATTAAGCGCCAAGCTGAAAATACTGATCTTTTAAAAAATTTTTGATAAGGAAAAAATTTTTGGCCTATATACACATAAATATATATATATTTTCAGTTAAAAGATTTATTTAAATTGAAAATAATAGTTATATTTTGTGTACGATTCATTAAATATATTAAAAGCATATAATCTATTTCATTAAGGCTTTTATTTAACCAACTGTTTTCTTACAAAGGTGTCATTTGCAGACGGTTCATCTGAAAATATGAATTAAAATACGTATACATATGTGTTTGAACAATATCACGTTTTGTAATTGTGCTGTTGGCCTTATACGCTTTATTATTAAAGACAAGAAAATATCAAAATTACAACCTAACTGAAGTAGCGCTTGATAGGCTTCTAACTTATGTGAAGGAAGCATTTAGCCTAATATTTAAAAAAATATATCCTTGAAACCTCTGATTAATTTAAAAAAATGTATAAAGTTTAACTTATAACCCAAGATAATATAAAAAAATGCGTATATTTTTTTATTTAAAAGTTTGGGCGAGTATATTAGAAGACAGTTCAGCGATTAATTAATAGCGCAAAACGAAACTTTTGTCAAAATATAAATCTTAGTTTTAGGGAAAAAGAATTCAAAATGTTTTGTGTCCGCCTATTTTATAACAAATAGTTAAACATTACAAAGATATGGTTATTCCAGCAATACAAGATAAAAAAAAACAATTGAATTAAATTTCATTCCGAAGCTAGTAATATGTGTAATATGTAGCTTTGTACATACATACATATTTATATATTGTGTGGAAGTATAAGTAATTACTTGGAAATAGCTTCTACAAAATTTTTAAAATACTGTATCTCAAAAATCTTAATTTTGAGAAAAAAAGTCTTCAAATCTTATTTTGCTTGTAAAATCTTCAAAATTAAGGTAAAATCTTCATTCTGGCAAATGTGGCGCAAAGAAGTAAATTTTGTCAACGCAAAATTGCTGCTATACGGTCACCTTATCAATTAAATTTCAAATTGAGTACTTCAAACTGTAAAATACAGCTCTTAACATTTTGAGGTTATGTTTGCAAGATTGTTGAGCAAATGTCATTCTGTCGGTATTTTTACCGCTGATTTTTTTCTTATTTTGCAATTTTGTAACCTTTTGAAAGAGAATGGCAATTTCTTATAGTTGTCAGGATTTTTTGGGCTTCCAAGTAAGTAAAAAAATCTCACATTACTACTTTAATATACTTATGTATAAAGCCACGAACAGGATGCACTGAAGAAAATGCGTGATATTGATGACAAAATAATTTATGCATTAAATACATCACTACCAACCGAGTCTTTTAAAGGACAGGTGGACAGCGAAAGAACCTGTAAAGATTTATATGGTAAACTTCAAACTGGTCATAAGGAACGTGAAGAAGCAATACGAAGTTGTATAATGGTATCTGCCGAGACACTTAAACGCCTCAGAAAACAAAGGGAAGCTAACCCGGATGATGTTGAGACTGATAAAAAATTCAAGTCTGAGCAAAGAAAAGTAAAATTATTAAAATTTTTTTGGGAAATGTGTATGTATATATATTTTTTTAGTTGCGTGTGTTGCAATCGGAATTAAACGTAGAAGACATTGTTAAAGAACGTTCTTACAAGGCATTCAACGAACGTTGCCGCTTATATTTTAGAGCTGGTCCTGCATCTTTATGAAACTGCGCTTTTCTTTTATTAATATAGCTACTTATTTTTGTTCAAAACGGTTAAATATGTATATCTTTATAGTAATGTTCTTAATTAAGTACAAAATACATAAATGTTGGCATTTTATATTGCTTATGTAATTTTTAATGTAAGAATTCACTTTTTCGTTTACATATCTAAATGGTGGTTATCTTTAGTGGATAATTGTAATTTCAAGTTATTTCATTTTGTTAAATTTAAAGTTTTGAGAACAAAGGTCAATAAATTTGCTGGGTCATAACACAATATGGAAAATGCATATTCGTTTACATGACTAGTTTAGCAGAACATTTAATAGAGCATTCTGATTTACCCGAGCAAAATTTGGTTTGTATGCACTTTACATAGGATTAATAGATATTTAGCTGGTAGATGTAACCTCGATCACTGCGAAGATGATTGGAAACCAAAGATGTGGGTGTGTTATCTGTGTAAATACACACGCCTTTTTTCTCCACATTTTAAAACTAGTACAAACATTTGCATCACCAGATATTTAGAAAGAAATATTTATTCGCTCGTGGGAAGATCATAGTGTATATGCATTTCTTTAATGGTTTTGCCGTCCAAATTAGCCAGTGCACCTATTACCACTTGAGCGGCATCTTTGACGTCATTAAATTCATGCAATAAATTCATAATTTCTTGATTCCTTTCTTCCAAAGTACTAGGCAGATCGCTTGTTTCTATCAGCCTTTGTTCTAAATTTTTGTAAGTAGTACACAATTTTGACACGGAACAAGATTTCGCTGTGTTCTTATCCCTATTCATCCTGAGAAAAAAAAGTACATATGTATATTGCTTCTATTAAAATCTTTAAGTACCTTGCTATAGTTTTAATTTAAATTGTCATTTCAGTTTAATGAAAGCGCTACAAATTTTCTTTTCGTTAAAATCGTGTTAAACCAAGGTGCAATAAAGTCTGTAAGGTAGCAGCACTAGAGCAAAATTACAGCAAAAACAGGCATGCGGTAAGCTACGCTTTTCAAAAATATTTGTAACTTTTATTACAATTATAAACTATGAAAGTACCATTTCTCGATTATAATTTATTTTAGGTGTTTAATTCAGAATAAACCACCAAATTAACTACCAAAGGTTAAACTATACCTTTGACGTAAATGGCTTATTATATTGTCAGTAGCAAAAACTGTCACATGCCGTAGCGCTGTAAATATTAACCCATGATACAAAAAACAAGGTAGCCGCTTCGCTACAACAATACAACAATAAAAAGAACAACTGGTATTTTGTTTGTGTAAAAAGGCGAAATCACACTTAAGCTGTCAAAAGTAGTTGATAACGAACATGTAAAAAAATTTAAATGGCGCCGAAAAATGTAAACAAAACTTGACAGAGAAAATGCCGCCATATTAATCGAATTCGCCTGAATTCGCCGATGCATCCACCTAATAATTAATTCGCCTTGTATTAACCCAAGGTGCATTAACGTATACACGGTGGCACCACCAAGGCGAATTCATTACCAGGTGAACTTAACAGCACAGGTGATTATTTTTTGCTTCTCGCGTTTTTTCCAATTAGACTGTCAAATTTTGATTCTTTTGTTTACAAACTTTTTCGCGCCATTTTAATCTGAAGGTTTTTTTTGCATGATTTAGTGCAATTTCAAGAAATTTGGGTGAATTTAAAAGTGAAAAACTAATATAATCTGTGATTTTATTAGTTTTAATTACAAACAATTATAAAAGCTTATATTTAACGTTTATATAAAATCATGATACAAAAAACAAGGTAACCGCTTCGCTACAACAATACAACAATAAAAAAAACAACAGGTATTTTGTTTGTGTAAAAAGGCGAATTCACACTTAAGCTGTAAAAGTAGTTGATAGCGAACATGCACAAAAATTTAAATGGCGTCGAAAAAGGTAAACAAAACTTGACACAAAAAGTGCCGCCATATTAATCGAATTCGCCTGAATTCGCCGATGCATCCACCTAATAATTAATTCGCCTTGATATAAAATATTTTCCCAGCTGAACAATCTTAGGCGAATTTAGATTTTGACATTCACGATATGTTTTACAATAACAAAATACATAGTACTGAATTCGCCTTTCCGCTTGCATTCACCTGTATAAATTCGCCTTGGTATATACATATGTGTGGATGTTTATATATCCAAACATATGTACATGGAACAGCAAATAGGCTCATATGACATACATGGGAAGGAATTGATGATCAGTCTGCAGTTAATTACAATTAATTCTGTAGAAGTTGCCAAGACGAGGAGGAGACAATCCTTCACCTCCTCGGTACATGCCCGGCATTGGAGCATCATCGTCTAAGGTACTTAGACGAGAGGAGCTTCAATAGCCTTTCATGTCTGGCCTCGGTCAAACCGACTGCGTTAGCTTATTTCATTAGAAGCAGCGGATGGCTAGTAAATCAGCAAGTAATGCCACACTAATAGTTTCCCACCTCCTTTCCCTCTTCCTCACTCCTTTTATATCCCTATAACCTTTTATTTTCTTTTTCCTTCATTAACTTTTTCAGGCAATCACAAAGGGAACGACCTACAGGACCCAAGTGAGCTGGAGTTTCCTGGTACTTGCTGGAAATCCAGCGGCCTGCTTACCTAACCTAACCTACATTTAAAGAAAATCCAAGTTATAAAAATCTACTCAATATAAGAAGCGATTGTCAATACATATGTGCATACCCTGTGTGTTGGAGATGCAAACCAGATTATTTCCAAGATGCAATGAATAGTGTTGTGGTCAGGTTTTCCTGGTTGGACTACAATTCGTCTTCATTGGGGTTAGGTTACGTAGGCAGCCCGCTGGATACCCTGGAATAGTCTAGGTTGTCCAGCTCACTTGAGTTCTAAAGTCGTCCCTTTTATGATTGCCTGAAAAGTGGGATAGTGGAGTGAAGAAAAGAAGTTATAGGAATAGTGTGAGTGAAATGAATGGGCGGGGATGGAAAGGAAAGGCAGGAACCTCTTAGTGTAGCGTTACATGCTGCTGTACTAGCCATCCGCTGCTTCCTATGAAAGAGGCTAGCGCGGCTGTTTCGACGGAGGCCAGATATGATAGGCTGTTGAAGCCCCGCTCGCCTAAGTATCTTAGACGATGATGCTCCCATGCCGGGCATGTGCCAAGGAGATGAAGGATCGTCTCCTCCTCATCTTGGAAACTTCGACAGTAGGCCTAGTCTCTTGGCATGGTTCCCAAACGGGCAATGTTTAGTGATGACTGCTACAGTCACTCTTAGGTGAGATCTGGACAGTTTTAATAGCTCCCACGTTCTCTTGGAGTTAATATGCGGCCACAGGTTCCTTGATATAAGGCATGTGAGCTCAGTGAGATACTTTTCTTGTGCACGTTCCAGTGTGTAGAGTTTAATTCTTTGCCAACACGCTGATAACGGTTGTCCGCAAAAATGATCTATATCCATATCCTCTAGGTTTTGCTGTTGTACAGGCCACCAGTTTCATGAAACCAGCCCATTTGGGTCCTTTTAGTCCCGTTGTATTATCTAGCCCTATCTTCTTGGGCTGTCCCTAGCCGCTAAGTCGTCAGCGATCCCATTTTAGGGTCATGTTAGAATGTCTCGCCATCTTATTTAAAGATGTCGGAATTCCTGGACTGGACTAGAACTAAAGTATATTCCAATCAGGAATTTGATGGCGGCCTTGCTGTGCGTTACTATCATCACAGAATACAACTATCATGATATTCCTACCGAATATTTTGTAAAACTTCAGCCATCTGGCCGCTTTATTTATAGCCGATATTTCAGCCTGAAGAACACTGCATCTGTCTGATAATCTGAAGGATATTCTAGCGTTAAGTTCTTCATTGGGGTTGCAAAACAAAAATTGAGTTCAAGACAAACTACCCTGTAAGAGATCGGTAAAGTGGCAAACAAAGCGGCTAGAGTAAGTCTCAGTTTACACACATCAGGTTTTCTTGATCAATTCTGCTTCAATTTGCTTTTGAACTTGCATTTATGTTCACACACAAAAGCTTTATGTCGTCAAGTTTAAGTTCTTTTGCCTTCAAGTTTTCATATTTTTCAGCATTTCATTTTAAACTTGATGGTACCGTCAAGTCTGCACCCTTTTCCACTCTCTTCTCCCCGTTCTCCCAAAAACACAAGACTTGACGAGTCAAACTTGATGTGTGTAAACTGGCACTAAATGTTTGGTTTTTGTAGTACAAATAAATTTTTTTATGTCGGCGTTCCCAGCGACAAGGTTGGAACCCACTGGGTGGTCTATGCTCAGTAAAAATAGCTAGTCGGAATCTCCCTGGTATTTGCGACCGTAACATCATTCATAGTTTCTCATTTCGTCTTTGTTTGATAACTTTTTTCTACCGGTTTTTTTTGTCCGCATATAGAATGACTATAGCATCCCTGGATTTAGCTTCATTTATACATATCATAAACCCCCTGTTGTTCCTATTATTCCAAATAACAAGCGGCAGAACATTAAAATAACAGCCGACGATAGAAGATATACATCAAAGAAACTGATGGGAAATTTACACGCAAGATTTTTAAAATAAAATAAACATTAGGAGGAATAAAATTAACACGAAATCGGAATCTGGCACAAAAAAAAAACATTCGTTCCCGACAATAAAACACGCAAAATCCCCAACAAAACACACTATTGGCCAATTTGCTAAAAAAAAAAATATGCATATAAACAGCTGCTAAGTAAAAACCACATTCGGACATTTTCACCACCTTGCAGACTATTGTCCAACATTTATTCACACATTTGCCTGGAACAGCTCTCCACGAAAATACCTTGAAAAATTTGCGATATACACACGTACATACATACAAATGCACAACGCACACGCAACTCAATGAACCATTTTGATCGCAGGTAACAAAATTTCACCGTAACTATTTTTGTCTTACTTAACTCATTTTTTTAGACATTGCATCCTAAATATCAACGTTGACCGCAACTCTAACAAACTAGCGAATTATATATGTATATTCTCCCTGCATATACAAAATTGTATTTTTCTATACTCATCTCAGTGTTTCGGTTTTTTATTTATTTCACCCGCAACATGTACCATCGGAATACTGAATTACGGAATGTTCACACTAAGGATTTGTATAAACTGGCTATTATCCTAGATGACGAGAATTATTGGCAAACACTGATGGAAATAATACCTCAAAAAATTAACAATCAAACATTTGGAACGAATGGAGATTTAGAGAAAATTGCATCAGGTGCTTCATATGAACGTAAATACAGTAATGATCACATTCGTCTTGTAGAAAATGCTATACGTCGTCCAGGAGAATCGCGTCTTTGCTCTGAAATCTTGTTTGACGAATGGGGATCATCTGGTCGCAAAAATGAAAGACCTACTTTAGGTGTTCTTTTGCACTTGTTAGTTCAGTCGAAACTATATCGTGCTGCAGATTTCGTTGCAGAACTCTTAAATGAACCAAAACCTTCACGTCCCATTGATGGGCCTGCAGCGGATTTTGAGTTTGAAGTAGATGTTTTTAAAGATATTCAAGAGGCTGTGAACGATACAAGATTTTATCCAAATACTGAAGATTTACAGGAAAATGTCAACAACGACATTAATAATGATTATTATACAAAATATAAAATTATTAATAAGCAAATTCCAATAAGTGATAATACCGAGGGTCCGATAGAGGCGAATCCTCCAAAGCCACCACCCAGGTTACTTAAATCAGCGAGATTATTAAAGCAGCAACAGAAACAAATTCTACAGCAACAACAATCAAATCATTTTCCACAGCAAACTACCATCAAGAATAATCTAAACAATCAAAACATGGCAGAATATTCAAATAAACAACTAAAGATGGATCTTCTATCGAATAATGAAAACATACCGATGTTGCCTTTGGCTTCATCAAATAATATTCCAAAGCTTTCAGCCCTTCTAAATACTGGAGATTCTGATACAAAAACGACAACAATCAACAATTGTACAGTTTTTAAAAGTTCATTACCAAACTTGTCTGCATTAAATAACGGCTCCGAGAGAATAACTGAAATTCTTGACGATAAAGATGATAATTTAAGTAGTACACCCTCATTAATTTATACAAAACCAAATATTCTTGAATATATTGAAGAACAGCATCCTGACCAAACAAGTTTGCCAATAATAGTTTTAAGTAAGACCTTAAATGCGAGCTGCAGGAGTGAAGAGTTTAATTCCGACAATGCTGATACACAAGACTTACCAGCTATAAGTGCGCTAAATATTAATGGTGAAAAAGACAATGATAGCCAGTACAATCAGCAACCAGTTGACAATGTTCAAAATTTGACCTCTACTGCTTTGAATTTTATTTCACAGCAAAGTGACATGTTGGATGAATACCCAGAATATAGTACTGGCGAGTTAAATTTACCAAATCTGTCAGAAAACATAAATTACAATCAAAATTCTTTAAAACTTCAACTAGAACCAATAGAAGAATATTATAATGGAATTGAGAATGAAAGTGAACTGGATGACGATGAAGATTCTATACCCAATTTAAGCTTCTTAGAAAATCGCAGTTCATACAACGAATCGAGTCTAACAAGTGTTACAAACACAAGTGCAGAAAACAGTTTCGATCAGAGTGTAAATGATTGCAGTTCAAATTCAACCGACAATGTACCATTCTTAAGTGATTTAAATCAGTAATATATTTATTTAAATATTTGTGTATTTCATCTTTTGTTATCTTTATTTCATTACCTTCTACAAATATGTACATTTAGCTAAGTAGTTTAGTTTCATTTATTTTCAAATTATCAACCATTGCGTACAAAGCTTTTTATACTTTCAAATGCGTTTTGTTAGAAATTCATTTCACATAGGTATATATGCATACAGTTGGAACGTAGTTTAACCCAACTGTTATATTATTTTTTATTACTCTTTATTATATACTATTGGATATATTCATAAAAAATTGAAATGTATTTTTTTGAAATTAATTTTAGTACAATAGTTTTGTATGGAATTATTTAATTAAAACTCATTTCAAATTTATATTAATTTTTTATGAATATGCATCAAATTTATATTAATTTTGTATGAATATGCATGAATAGTTATAACTAGCAAGTTTCATGATAATTTTAAAAATTATGTTGATGCATATCTAACAATCCACAACATTATTATTGCAACGAAGTTTGGAGAGGCGTGTCTAAGTATTACGTTTTTCATTCCTTTCCCATATTTTTAAACAAAGTTTAACAAAAATTTTTTTATTTATTTGTTAGATTTTAATTTGAAAAATTAACTGTGAGATTTTCTTTTATACATATCTTGTAAGAATCTTTAAACACATTTTTTTATATCAAGGATTAAAAATAATTAATTTTAAAAAAATTATGCGTGTTTATATAAAATTTTTATTTACATGTGTATGTATGTACGTATAAATGAAGAATTGCGCTATGTCAATTTACACTTGACAAATTTTATTAATATATATGCTGCTTCAGCCATTATTGTTAATTCAAATACATAATATATTTAAAATGAAAAGGTAAAAAAGAATCAATATAAAAAAATAGTTTTGTTGAAAATAAATAAAAGAAAAAAAAAAAACAAATACTGCCAACTCTAACCTGATTTCTGAATACAGTTTTAATATACATATGTACCAAGCCCGCGAGCCTAGCCGTGCGAAACGTTGAAAAGTTGCCAGTGTGTAGCATAACATGCGATTGTGGCGTTAAAAAGTTTTCAATCATCACGATATCGCCCCCCCCCCCCCCCCCCTTCCATGGTTATCGATACACCGTTTTCATTTTCAAAGAAGTAAGGTCCAATGATTTCTCCTGATCAAATTGTACACCAGACTGTCACTTTTAATGGATGGATATGTGGCTGGTGAATAACTTAAGGGCTTTCCATTGCGCAGAACCGACTATTATGATTATTCACATATCCATTCAAATGAAAATGTGCCTCGCCACTCATGATTTTTTCATGAAAATCGATTATTGATTTTGATAAATGTTTTAACTACTAAAACTCGTTGGTTTATAGAATATTTTCTATAATAAATTTGTCACGTGTTTACTTCACAGCTGCCATATATGAACTGTCAAGAAAACAAAGAAGTATACCTTCCTGGCGGACACCCAGTATATAACACATAATATGATGTGGCAGCTCAGTTCAATTTTGCTTGAAAAATTAAAGTAGCTGGCAGCACATGTCAATTGGTTCGGAACAAGGCGAATTCATTATTATATGGGTGAGAGCAAGGCGAATTCATTATTAGGTGGATGCATCGGCGAATTCGGTTAATATGGCGGCACCTTTGCTGTCAAGTTTTGTTTACCTTTTTCGGCGCCTTTTACTTTTGACAGCGTAAGTATGAATTCGCCTTTTTACATAAACAAAATACCTGTTGTTTTTTTTTATTGTTGTATTGTGTAGCGAAGCGGCTACCTTGTTTTGTTGTATTATGGGTGAGAGACGATACTTATTTTCGTACATAACGAAGCATGAGTTGTAGTACGGTTTTCAGATACACGTTACTACAACTCATACTATTTCACTTGAAAGAAATATTTTAAAGGCAATAATATCTATATTCGTATTATATGATTTTGTTTGTATTAATATCTTCCAAATTTGTCCAGCTAAATATCGTTGTTTTGTTTTATTAAAAAGGTTTAGCAATTTTATGTATTCGATATTTCGCTAATAGTTTGTTAGCATCTTTAGGCAAAATTAAAATATTATTAAAATAAATGTTATTTAACAAACTATTAGCGAAATATAAAATTGTTAAATCTTTTTTATAAAAAGCAACAAAACAACGATCTTTAGCTGGAATAATTTCATACAAAAAAATCTTCAGACTGAAATGGCGCGAAAAAGTTTGTAAACAAGAAAAAAAATTGACAGTCTCATTGGAAAAAACGTGAGTAGCAAAATATAATCACCTATGCTGTTAAGTTCACCTATAATTGAATTCACCTTGAGTAAGCCATTTACGTCATATGAGTTGTTTACATTTTTGAAAGTGAATTTAGTGATTTATTCTGAATTCAACACTTAAAAATTATTTTGTGAACATATAAATAATTCAAATAAAAATAATTTATTATTGCGAAAAAAAGTTACAAATATTTTTGGCAAGCATAGCATACCACATGCCTGTTTTTGTTGTATTGCTCAAGTGCTGCCACTTGTAGACGTTAACGCACCTTGGTTTTACACGTGAATTTCTGACATAATTTCAACTCCGTATACAAAAATTTATCAGCCGTATTATTAATATCACCTGTTATTAATGCGATTTGATTTCTCAACTTTACAACACTTTGTCGAAAAAATTTTCATTTGACGAAATTTTTTTTAATAATTCTGCACAGAATTTGGTTTAGCTAGGTAAATTTTATTTGCTTTATATGGTTATTTCGTAAAAGTGGTTATAAAAATTGTTTAAATAATTTTAAGTATTAAAGAAATACGTTCGTTTGTATGGTTTTTGAAAGATTTATGTGTTTTATAAGTGAACGTTGGAAGAAAAAGCAATTTCTTTAGATGTGTTGGTTAAAAATGAATTTTTAAAAGGGGAATAGCAGGGAAAAGGTGTGCATTTTTAAGTAAGTGCGGTAAGTCAATGGGTTGGTTGGATGGTTGTGCAGTGATGTGATTTGTATAAAGTGACAAAGCACAAGAAATGCCTCGCTGAATGATTGACTAGCAAATGGCCAGCCTTGGTCTTTGCTAAATTGCTAACAAATCTAAACTTTAAAAAAGTAAAAGTTGTCTGAAATGATTGTTGGGATATAAAGTTGAATGTTTGAGAATATCTTTCAAAAATTTCCAAAGTCTACTGATGATTAGGGGAGTTCCTATGAAATGTCGACATATAGATAGCTGGGAAACATAGAAAACAAGCTATTTATAATTTTTTGTTGTTTGAAATGTTTCGAAACAAAAATAAATACTTATGTTGAAAATCCACCTAAGGGAATTTTGAGAGAATATTGAAGAAATACGTAGTTATTAATAAAAAACCACACCCTATGCTTAAATTTGACTTCAAATTGCTAAATTTTGTTTTAATTTATTATTAGATATGTCCACTACACATCGGCATCGCTACAAAAATGCAGGCCTGGACTCTTCTGAAATGCGTAGAAGACGAGAGGAAGAGGGCATACAAATACGCAAGCAAAAACGGGAGCAGCAACTTACCAAACGACGCAATGTTGTTCTGGAAAATCCTAGTAATACCATGTTAGGTACCATGGATAATGACATTATGCAGGTAAGCGTACATAAATATACCTATATAGGTATTTGTATAAATATTACTAGCTTTTGCCCGTGGTTTCGGTCTCATTAAGTAGTATTATTAATAATTAGGTATAGTTTATCGCGGCTTTAGTTTTGTTCTGTGTATGTAAAAAATTAAGGCCTACGTCATAGTAGTTTTATGCATGCAAAGTGTCAGCCCGACCGGTTTAAAATTGACAAAGTTTCATACAAACTTTCATCCCCTACTTTATCCCCTTGGGGTAGAATTAATCAACATCCTTCCTTAGCGCATGCCTACGTCATAACATCTACCTGCATGCCAAATTTCAGCTAGATCCGTCCAATCTTTTGGGCTGTGTGTTGATGGTACACATGTCAGTCAGTCAGTCAGTCACCTTTGACATATATTTATATAAGATTATTTTTAAATATGTATGTACATATATACTTACATATCGTTGGTCCCAAGTCTCCTATTACACAAATACAACTAGTCACAAAAATTAATTGGAATAGTTTAGTTTCATATGTAATGGATTTAAAAGCAATTGTGCAACAAAATTTACATATTAATAAATGCAATTTCTATTGCTTCTTGTTGGATTTAATTACGGCCGTATTACATGAGACTAACGAAATGTAGTAGTTCATCAGAATCAAAATTTCACTGATTCTGAAGAATATCGCAGCCAAATGATTTTTTTTTTCTTCTTAAACTAAAAAGTAAATAACGAAAAAATAACTCCGCCCCGAACCATGTAACACTGAAGATAAAATAATTACTGCCTTTTTTTAAAGTGTGTAAGGTAAATGATAATTATACAGATACCATAAAATATCGGACTTTCATTTTAATATACATACATATGTGTGTGGTTCCACATAGAGATACCACATCACCTACTTAATATTCATCTTGGCTTATTATTTATGTAAAACACTTCACATATTCATACACATTCTATTAAAAAAAAAAAAAAAACAAAATTTATTTTACCAGGAATCTGAAATGCACCAAGTTTCAAATGATATTTTACAACCGACGGAAGGTCTAGACTTGTCTAAAAATAGCGAACAGCACCAATACCAACAACACATACCTCAAGCTGTGCTTAATCATCAACAACATGCTTACACTTCTTCACTGCAACAACAACCCCCTAGCACAGTGATTAAAAAAGAAATGATTGACGCTTTGTACAGTGAAATCGAAAGTGTACAATTAGAGGCTACACAAAAATTTCGAAAATTATTGTCCAGAGATCCAAATCCACCAATTGAGGAAGTCATACAAAAGGGTATAGTTCCAAGATTTGTTCAATTTCTAAAGAACAATAATAATTGCTCTTTGCAGGTATGCTTCATAAAAAAATGCCATTTAAATAAAATTTTGCGAGCAAATGTTAATCATTTTAATAACCTTAATATAGTTCGAAGCTGCTTGGACTTTAACAAATATTGCATCGGGTACATCGCAGCAGACTAAAATTGTTATTGAAGCAGGCTCTGTGCCCATTTTTATTGAATTGCTTTCCAGTCCCTACGATGATGTTCAAGAACAAGCTGTTTGGGCTTTAGGCAATATAGCCGGAGATTCACCAGCTTGTCGTGATCATTTATTAAATTCTGGTATAATGCAACCTCTTCTTCAGTAAGTTGTTGCTACTACAATAAATGCAGCTATGAACTCTTGATCCTATTTGCTTTGACCTTTATTTAATTTAATATTTGCAATAAATGTCTTCCGTTCAAGGCTCTTTTTGAAAAAATTTGTTCTGAAATTTTTCCTGAAGAAGTCTTCCAAAGGAAAACGAAATATTGAAAAATACATAAAAACAATTAAGTTTTTTATTCGCTATTTTTAGCTTCTACCATTTATACCAATAAAAATTATAAATAGCTTGTTTTCTATGTTTCCCAGCTATCTATATGTCGACATTTCATAGGAACTACCCTAATCATCAGTAGACTTTGGAAATTTTTCAAAAATTTCCAAAGTCTACTGATGATTAGGGTAGTTCCTATGAAATGTCGACATATAGATAGCTGGGAAACATAGAAAACAAGCTATTTATAATTTTTATTGGTATAAAAATACATAAATTTTTTTTTAAAAAACAAAAAGGCCCTTAAACGGAAGAAATTTATTGAAAATATTTGATGCTATGAACTAATTTTTTTTTCTCTTTTTGTTGTTTATATTACTAGTGTTTTGAGTACCACCGAACGTCTAACGATGATAAGAAATGCTGTTTGGACATTATCAAATCTGTGCCGGGGTAAAAATCCTGCAGCGGATTTTACAAAAATTGTACATGGCTTACCGATTTTGGCGCGGCTTTTAAATCACTTAGATACAGATGTTTTGAGTGATACATGTTGGGCAATTAGTTATTTATCTGATGGTCCTAATGATAAAATACAAGCTGTCATAGATGCTGGTGTCTGCAGGCGTTTAGTAGAACTGTTAATGTAAGTAAAATTAGAGATTTCATCTTAATAATTTTTTATCTTCTTTTGTAGGAAGTGTTAGAGATTATTAAAACACTTGAAGAACAGATACTTAACTTTAAAGTAGACACAGATAACTTTAAAAGCAAGAAAAAAAAAATTAGGTTCTAACGACAAAGGCTTTCGACCTATATATGTATATATATGTCACTGTTTTATATGAGTGTATATAGGTTGCAGTTCTTCAATAGTTAAGTTACGTCTTTTATGTTGGCGTTGTTGACGGTCTTAAGTAAATCTGGTAGACAAATTTTTCCAAATAGTTGATGTTGGGTTTGTTTAACAAAAACGCAGTAAAACACTATGTGTCCTATATTAATAGAAATATTTGTGCTGCATAAATGACAATGATTTGGGGGTGAGCTTTTTAAGATATGTTGGTTGGTGATTGCTGTGTCCTTAACCGACTGTAGACTTGAATGTCTTGCCGGGATGCTTCTTTGGGATAAGCCGGCGGTGTTCTTTCTGGATTCAAGTATTTATAGTGATGTTGATAGTTTTTCCAAAGTTCTGTTTGTGCTTCTTGTATATTTCCAAGGATACGTGGCTTTATATCGTTTTTGTTCGTAGTAGGGTATGTTATTATGGGTGGGAAAGTGGCATATTTGGCAGCTTGATCTGCAGTGTCGTTACCCGTGCCACCTGTGTGGCCCGGAACCCACATAAGTTTAAATTTTGTGTGATATGTAATAAGAATGTCTCTTATTTTAGTAATTATGATGTTTCTATTGGATAAGTTTAAAATTGCTGTGATAACAGATTTTGAATCTGTGCAAATTATGTATTTACCAGCAGTGTTTTTATATTTGTTAAGGGCATAAAAAATTGCTGTGGCTTCGGCGGTAAAAATAGATAGCGCAATTACAATCTAGTAAGCCGAGGAAAACCGGTTTTAGGAATTTATCTATAACAGCGAAGGATGTGGAGGACATCGTTTTTGAGCCATTGTATATAAGAAGTTCCAATTCCTAGATATGTAAGATGGGGATAACACATGAAAAAGTGAGTTATATACTACTTCGGGCGTTGAATTTTTCGGTAAATAAACCATATTTTGGATAATGCAGCTATTTTTGAGCTTCCATTGAGGTTGGGAGGAGAAGTATATTCTCTGGGGTTTTAGTTCGATTCCCATTTCTGACGCATATTTGAGGGCTGTATATATAGTGGAAGGGAAGCGTAAATGACTTTGCGATGCTATAGGACAAATTCTTCCTAGAGGATTTGCTTCCAATGGAAGTAAAATATTGGTTATGAGGTTTGTTGTGAGGACTTTGAAATGATCTATGATGGTTGGTAGGCCAGATTCCGCCATTAAAACTCTAACCGGTGTGGTCTTGAAGGATCCCAAGGCTAGTCTAATTGCTTTATTGTAAAGAGGGTTTAATTTTTTCAGCTGACTATTGGACGTTTTACCGTAGATGTTAAGGCCATTGTGTTTGTAATATCTAAGGTTAATGCATTTTGTTAGTGTGATTTTCTTTTGTGCTAAATGTGTTTAAAAACTAAAAGGAAAAAATTATTAGTGCGTTGAAGGAATTTAAGTGATTCGAAAGGCTAGTAGCGTTTTAAATGAACAAAAGTGTTACATAATGAAATCGTCGTGTTTCTTCAATAAAAGGTGTTCGTTCACTGCCACTAAACGATTTCGTCAGGTTCGAACTTGACTCACAAGCTAAACAAGGCTACAAAGATACATTTTATCTGAAAGAAGTTCCCCTGGGTTAATCTTTCGGTTGCCCTCGTTTCAGTTACTTGTGATTATGTTATACACTGGCAACTTTTCAATGTTTCGTACGACTAGGCTCGCGGGCGTGGGCATCAGTTCGTTGTAGCATCTGCAGGAAATTGTGACTGACAGATTCTCGTCAGCCACCATAGAGTATTCAGCGCAGGCAGATAAATGGAATTATGCCTGTGGGTATCACTACCCTTACTTTGGAAATTGTGGAATGCCCCGATATCGCTCCTACCATTATTCAATTGCATCCTCTACCCTATATATTTAGCCGTTCGTACTGAATAGTATTGTTGTATAGAAGTTCCTCAAAACTTTATTTCATAGGTTATTTTGTTAATTTTTTATGCATTCTTAACTTTAGTACTAATTTTGTTAATAAAAATGTTTGCAACGCAATTTGACAAAAGCCTGCGTAAGTTTGATTTAACACTAAAAAAAAGTACATAATTGTATATGTGATACAAAGGATGAACGAAACTCATTTTTGAGGATTCCATACACCATGCTCATATACTTTGTACCTTAGCATTCAATGAACACACATCATGGAAAAGCTGCAATGTGGTAGGCAATGTTCGCCACTGGGATAGTTATCAGATGGTGAATGTGAAGAAAAATTGAGAGAATGCAACTAACTACCTTGTATTTTTTGTCATGGATTTAATTGTGCTTATATACAGGGGTTAAGAGAAAAACGATATAAAAAAATTGTAATCGTTATGCGAAGCAGACGTGTATTATTTTATTTGGTAAATTCTACAATGCATTCTATATACATATGTAATTACAAATGAAGTACAAAGAAGTAAAGAAAATAATAATAAAAAAATAGCCTGCCGTATTTAAACACGAAAATAGAACACGTCTCAATTATATTTTCTTTTAAGGCATCACGAAAACAATGTCGTCACTGCTGCTTTAAGGGCTGTTGGCAATATCGTTACAGGCGATGATGTCCAAACACAAGTTATTTTGAATTGTAATGCTTTGCCATGCATTAGTTATTTACTAAGCTCATCTGTAGATACAATAAAAAAAGAAGCTTGTTGGACGATCTCAAATATTGCAGCCGGTAATCGCCAACAAATACAAGCCGTTATCGACGCCAGTATTTTTCCTATTCTCATTAATATTATGCAAACAGCAGATTTTAAAACAAAACGAGAAGCTGCTTGGGCTATAACAAATGCTACTAGTAGCGGCACAGCTGAACAAATTAGATATCTGGTAAGCTTACATTTAAAACAGTGTTGTCAAATCTTTGTAAAAACTTTATTTTGTGCTCTGTAGGTTCACGTTGGATGCATAGCACCTATGTGCGATTTCTTAACAGTTGTTGATTCGGATATTGTACAAGTAGCATTAAACGCTTTAGAAAATATACTTAAAGCTGGAGAAAAATTCACAGCCAGGCCAAATCCTTATGCAATGGCTATTGAGGAATGCGGAGGTATTTATTGCTTTGCTTTAATTCGTTGCATAAATTAACTTTATTAAGTAAACATTTATGCACAAAAATTTTAAAAAGATAACCACAAAAACAAAAATTTGATATAAAAATGTTTTTTTTTCTTCATTAATAAGAACCATTTACTAAAATTACACAAATCACATTCTTCTTTTGTTTTTGTTCAGGTTTAGATAAAATCGAATATTTACAATCACATGAAAATCGTGATATATATTACAAATCGTTCTACATTATTGAACAATATTTCGGCAACGAGGAAGAAGACGTGCGGGTGGCACCCTCAGTAGATGGAAATCAATATGCTTTCAACACAGATTTAGGTGCTCCACAGGGCGGGTTCAACTTCTAGCCACCTCAACTTACGAAATAATTATAAAAAGGATTCGGTGGAAACTCGAAAATGGAAGACAGAAATAAAAATGCTGATTTAAAACAACCTTTTTTAGTATAACTAAAGAAACTATTACGCAAAAAAAAAAACAGTATTTTGGGAGGAAAAAATAATGAACTTACATTTTAATGTTAAACTTAAAGATGTAAGCGAGTTGTTTTAAATTTGTATTTGATATCATTTAATTGTTATCAAAACGAATATCAGCATAAGCTTTTGTTATTCACTAAACAAAAATAACTACATAAATTAAAAAACATCCATTTGATAAAAGAAACTTCCAATAGTAAAAAAAAAATTAGTAGTTTAATACTAAAACATACTCATATTTTTATGTTACTTAAAATTTTCTCTTCAATGCATTTTTTTAAGCTTGTTTTCAGAATTGAATGTCTAATAAGAAAGACAACTATTTTCTAAAAACAAAGAATACTTCAAGGCGAATTCATATGAATTCGCCTTGAGATACTTATTGGATTCAATGACATATTTTGCTGTTTTTTAATTTTCGAAAGCAACTATTTTGCTTTATTTATGTGATTTCCACTGCTTAACTACTTAATATGTACATATATCTTTATTTTACGCTGTGTATTGTAATTATTATTAACGAAAGTTGTCATGTGCATAAGTAAAAATAATAATAATTTGTAGTAAAACATAAAATCTGTTATTTTTTTCTATTAAAATAAAATAACACATTTCTATTTAGTTTTTGCTTAATTTAAAATTGATAGCATGGAAAGTTTATAAATAAAGAATTAAACCTAAAGAAACGGTAAACTGGTTTAGTTTTTTGATTTTATTTAAAGCCACAGAAAATTCAAATTATCTTTATTACAAACTCTTCGGCTATTTGACAGCTTAGAGTTCAAAAGTATCGCTTGGTTTTATATTGTATTTAAGGATATTTTTTCTTAACTCATATAAAATTAAAGTTAAAGCCGAGGCTACATTTAAACTTTCAATACCTTGAGCTAAAGGTATATTAAGACATTTTCCTCTTTGACCAACTGTTTCCAAAAATCTACAAGTTAAATAAAAATAGGTTCATAAAACAAACAAAAATTAAAATGTTCAGGGGGTTTAAAAGATATTTTGTTGGCAAATAATACGTATGTATGTATATTTTACCTGTAAGCGTCCGGACTTACACCATGACTTTCACCTCCAATTACGACCACGTTGTGCGAACCTGTATTTCCTATATCGCAATACTCTGCAATAGCTGAATTATTTTGAGGTTTTTCTAAATTGTTTTCAGCCACAAATATAAAGCAATTATCCGCCACTTCTGGTGGTATCATCAAGGGAACATCCTGCCAATCAATATCATCTTTAATGGTCAAACGAAAATGACCACCACAACCACCGCGCAAAGCCTTTGATTCCCAAGGATCACAACAACCACGCGTTATAACAACCTGTTGGCACGGTATAGCCGCACAGACCCGTATAATACTGCCTAAATTGTTTGGCTCGCGTATATTATCACAAACGACAGTGATTGGTAAAGCGCTTGTGCCGGAGTTCACTTTATCGGCCACACTTTTGGGACACGGTCTTTCAAATATGGCTATTATACCGGGAGGGGTAGTAAGGGTTGACCAAGTTTTAAGGTCGTGATGTGGGACTTTATAGATCTTTGTATCGAAGAGTTGTTGAGCATGGATGATATCCTCTCTTATATTAGCTAATTGGTCTCTTTGACTAAATATAAGACTGTTTAGTTTGAGGCCACATGATACAGCTTCCAGTATTAAGCGCCTACCTTCTATAACTATTTGTCTATGCTTATCACGTCGTTTTTTCGACCGTGCTGTAATCAATAAGGTACTAAGCCTGGGATCATTCAGACTTAACTTTAAAAATTCGACACCCAATTCTTCATCATTTATGAGCTTTGATTCGACTTTGCGCTCCAAAAGTGATTTCTTAAAACTCGGATATTGTTCTGGCCTGCTAATAATATGATTATTGGTTTTCTCTCTTGAAAATTTTTCTTGAGGTTTTTTTAAAAGTTCTTCCTTTTTTATTGGTTCATACTTGACCGAGGAGTTATCAAAAAGTCTAGATTGGATTTTTAACACAGATTCCTCTTCCTGATCACTTCCCTGCTTAGACTCTTGATAAGATGCAAAGAACCTTTTATTGGATGTTAAAGCAAACCTCTTGTTTGCTCTATTAAAATTTTTAATCAAGTTGGAAAGCATTTTTGTTCAGTACTTCAAACTGAGCACAGTTTATCTTAAAAGCAAGGCACTGTTGTACTCTGTGGCACATGAATAAAAAAATAGCCTTAAAATAGCTGTGTTATTAAATAGTCGTGAATGCTCATAATTGCCATACTGTTAAAACCCAGCCCACATTTATGAAATCGTCTCTACAAACAATTTTTTTTTCTATAATAAATTTTTTTACAGTCCAAATTTTTTTTTTGCTTATAGGCTTTTTCCATTGAACAACATTTAACATCTACCATCAGTTTTTGAAGATGATAACATCTTCCCATAAGAAATATATTGTATTAAAAACGAACATTTTTCAACATCTTTATAAAATGTTACTATCTCATTTTATTCCATTGAACATTTTTCGATTAATTTAGTGTCATCACTAAAAAAGGGCAATAATGTCGATTATTCTTGTGGCATCACTGAAAAAACATCATTTATTTTGAAAAAATTAAAAAAAAATCATAATTTATTGTGTCAATTATTTGCATGTGTGTTTTCTTGCTTAATTTTTTTTCTGTAATATTTTTTTCTGTATTTTTGCACAAATTTTTTTATAAGGCCTACATTTTATTTATAGACATATGTACATAAATTTTATAATCCTCTTGTTTTTAAAATTAATTTTTCCAACAAATTTTACGTGCTTTTGTTAAATTCTTTGGAAATTGAAAAAAAAATAATATTTTTGATTGATAGTAGATGTTAGATGTGAGCAATGTAAACAGTGTTTCACATTTTCAAAACCTTTCATACGTTTCATGAAGATGTTGATCAGTGTAAAAAGCCTATTAGGCGTTATATCTGTGGTATGGTGGCATGCCAAGTACGACCGTCTAATAACCGGCTTAGGAGTTGTACTACAATACAAAAACCACATTATATTTTGTTAGTGCAAAATTCTACTTCTAATCATAAACGTGAGAGCAAGAGGATGCAATTTCTTCAGAAATACTAAAACAAACACCATGCACAACAGTGTTTATTTTTTACATAGCATACAGAAACTTATTTTAAACACTTATCCATTTATTTTCAAACACTTCAATAGTTGTCAAAATTTTGACAACTATTCGTAAATTCTACCAACAAAATACATGTTGATGTTTGTTTGTGTATTTATTGTAATTCTGCCACTACCTGTATAAAGCTGCCTTGCAATTATATATGTATATTATTCAACACATATACACGGCTTTCACACACAAAAAGTTTACTTTGCAAAGCCTTGAGTTTGGCGGTAGCATGGGAAAAAGAAGAAAAAAGAGAGCCACTCTTTCTTCCCTGGCCACCCCCAAACTCAAGACCAAGGCGACTTTATACAGGTGAATGCAAGCGGAAAGGCGAATTCAGTACTATGTATTTTGTTATTGTAAAACATATCGTGAATGTCATAATCTAAATTCGCCTAAGATTGCTCAGCTGAGAAAAAATTTTATGTAAACGTTAAATATAAGCTTTTATAATTGTTTGTAATTAAAATCACAGATTATATTAGTTTTTCACTTTTAAATTCACACAAATTTCTTGAAATTGCACTAAATCATGCAAAAAAACCTTCAGATTAAAATGGCGCGAAAAAGTTTGTAAACAAAAGAAACAAAATTTGATAGTCTCATTGGAAAAAACGCGAGAAGCAAAAAATAATCACCTGTGCTGTTAAGGTCACCTGGTAATGAATTCGCCTTGCTCAAGACTTTGCAAAGTAAACTTTTCGTGTGTGAAAGCGGTGATATTTTAAAACTATTTAAAGTACGGCGATTTCATGAATTCGCCTTGATTTTATTATAGGTTTCTTTTTCACTTTTCTAATTTGTATAAAATTTCATAGGGATTTTTCTCTTTGTAGAATTTTAAAACAAAAGAGGAACAAAATTGTGACATCGTAATTTCGACGAACAAATTACCAGCGTTGTCAACTTTGAAATATCAAAACGTACCCAAATCAGGAAAAAAGCGCGTTATTTCAAGAAAAACGCACCGAATTTTGAATTTTTCTTTTCATTTTAAATAACCCATTTTAGATTATACAAGGTATATTTTTTTATTAAAAACACGATAATGAAACAGTGTTTGACACGGCTCTTATACACTGAAACTGGGCCGCCTGATGGCGTGCCATAAAATTCGTTCAATAGCTAGAACTCGTGTTTGCCAAACTTAGCCTCTAGTACGGTTCTGTTACTTTTATTAAGATAATTATAACGATATTTTATCATATTTATTATTCAGCAGTATTATTTAATTATATTCGCTGTTGATCGAAATCAGTTGGTACTTTTACTGCCTATTATCAGGTACACAAAACGACAGCTGCTTACGGTCGTTAAAATTATATTGCAGATGCATACAATCGGTACAGTAAAAATGAAATATGTTGAAAAAACTTATGATTATTGGATGAATAAAAGATACAGAATCGCACTATAAGCAATCAAACTCGATTAATAGCATTCTATCAAATAATATGTAAATTTCATTTGTGTTTTCGTAAGCAAACAGCGAAAATCAGTTGGCTAGAAAGAATGTCTTTAAAAGAAGTTATTGAAATATACGAAAATTTGCAGAATTGTAACAAAAAAGAAAAAAAAGATGAAGTTTTGGAAAAATTTTATCATTTAATTATTATTTCATAAATTACCGAAACAATAACGAATTCACATGCCATCATAAATACGAACTTCACTATCTGTGTCTGCATTTATGGCAATTTTGACAAACTTGGCTTGATCGTTTAATAGTAAAACATGTTCTAAAAGCAGCAAATTTTATAAAACAAAATGTTTCTTTTGTTTTGAGAATATGGATAATATACAACAGCAAGACTGTTTTACTTTGTGCATATAACATGATACATTTTCCATGCGGAATGAAACGTAAAAATTTTGAACACTTGATTAAACTGTTTTCTTACATTGAAATAAAAAGTTGATGTTACCGCCGCCACTATCTTATAGTATAAATTTATTTTCTTATTTACTTAATTTTTTGTCCGTTAAAACAAGTATATAATACATACCTGCATACATACATATGTTCGCATAAACATACATATTTATGTATTCTCTCTTGTTTAATAACGGTTCAATCTGATGATCAGCTACTGCTTTAAAATACATTGTAAATGAAAAATCATGGTTGTTTTTTAGTTGACCAGGCAGAGTGTAAAACAAATTGTTTAAAGCAACGTAAATTTCTATAAACTACATAAAAGTTATTAAACCGCTTAGAATTTAATAAACTGTATAAAATTCAATAAAGTTAGTTGCTCTTAAAAGTTGTTTTATTTTTAATTGTTTGCTTGGTTCAACGGAAGGGCCAACAGCTGAGTTGAATTTGATTTTGTGCTACCGAAATTTAAAAAACGCACCGAAAATTAAAAAAACGAACCTCGCACCAGAGGTTCAATTCGTGTGGATGACAGCCGGCTTTGAGCCGCCGCCGGTCTTGTTTTACTTTGTCCAGCCGCCGCCGTTATGGCGGCTGAAATCGGCTTATTTTCAGCCGCCGTATTTACATAATCGACAGCTTGAGCCGATTTTTTTCCGAACTTTTTATCAATTTTCTTTTGGAATTGCTTTCTTGTCCACACAAAAAAAACTTTTATCGGCAATTCTTGAGCTTTCTCTATGTTTTATTTCATACAATTTACATTGTATATGCACATACACACATGAGAGAAAAATAAGGAACTGCTGAGTACCGGCAATTATTTTTCCCTTCTTATTCCCCTCACCGAAAGCTTCTATAAAGTTAAGAATTGCCCAACTAAACTTGCTGTGTTTGACCTGGCACTTATCTCTACAAGTTTCAGTCATATTCGTAGCAGCATAATGACTTTTTGCCACTGTCAAAATCTATGACCTCAAACTTTTCTTTAAGTACTTTATACAATTTTTTATATTGCATGTAAGAGTTTGACAGTACAATCATACCACAAGCTGTTCCTTGTTACAACATATTTAGTGTCACCTTGGAAATTATTTGCTTTTATGGTATTTTATTAGAAAAGATCCGGTATTTTTCAGGTGACAGATGGCTATAAGCTTGCCTTTTCTTAAAATCTTAATTAATTTGAGCCATATATTGTTATTTAAAATCAGTTTTGTCTAAATAAATTGAGCCACATAATGTTATTATTTTCTTTTTCAAAATATTTGTTTCTTAATAAGTGAAAAAACCCCATAACTCAAAAACCATAGTTTCAAATAAAAGAAACACATTTTACATTTTTAATTTCCATACTCGTCTTAGAAAATATGTATGTGTACAAAATAGCTCCTAAAGGTTTGAATGAGCTTATGGAACACTACAAAGGATAGTATTGTTAACAAATTTGCATTTTTGACTCGAAATAATTATGTTTATATATTGAATTATGACGTCGTTTGAGTAAATCAGCGATATTTAGTAAATTTGTACAACAAAAGTTTTTATATAATTAGCTTAACATTTTTATGAATTTAGATGAAAAATAGTGAAGGAGGTATTTGTCTAAATGCGCACTCTTTTAAACAATATTTTGACATAATAAATTAATATGTTACATGTATGCAAAAAAAAGCACATATGTCGGCTACAGCCGGCTTTTAGCCGCCGCCGACAACTATGCGACGAATTGAACCTCTGCCTCGCACCGACTAAAAAATTTTTGCGCGTAGCGCACCGATTTAACAACGCTGCAAATTACGTGTGATGTTTTTTGATTGCCACACACGAATAATATTAAAAGCCCAAACATATGCTAAACAAAATTTATTTGACTAATGGCAGCCCATTTTAGTTTCATTCACTAGAGACTGGTATCTTATGTTTATGTTATTCGCGCTTAAATATTCAGGTAAATGAAAACATCCGCGCTTTGTGCTTGAAGAATCTTATCAATACCACAATACTTATCCGTGCAATATTAAAAAACCAACATAATAATAGCCGGTTCAAGTATAAAAAATTAATTTGTAGTAGCAGCAGAAAATATTGTTAAATATGGAGACACCTAAAAGTGGGCACCAACACGTACGCTCAATGCGTAATCACACTCCAAAATTGTCGGAAAGAAAAAAGAAATTATTTGGAACAACCAAAGCCGAAGAAGTTCAAGAAAATGAACTGCTGAGTGGTATTGAACCACTGCCTAAAGGTGAGTCAAAAACTAGAAATAAGACACCAAGAAGTGCAAAAACCGTAGAGTCGTTGACGGGTTCATGTAAGAAATCTCCACGCGCAATAAGTTTTTTTGGATCTGAATCAGAAGAGGGCGACACTGGAGAGGAACAAAAACCTTCACCTTCTCGTCGGAGTGCACGACTCATTATAAAAAGATCGCCAAAGGCAGAATCAGAAAATTCCACTTCTCCACATAAAGAAAATATACCCATTAAAACTCCCACAGGAAAAGAAGCACACGAAGCCAAGCAGCTACAAAAAATGTTTACTAATTCAATGCAAATAACACCTCGCAACAAATCGATGATTGTTATGGAAACATCCAGTGAAGATGAAGCGAATTGTAGAAATTCTTCCAAGAAGATAAATCTTAAGAAAAGGAGCAGTGAAATTTTTGACTCGACTGGCTTCAGTCCAGTCCGTAAAGTGGCAAAATCCGTACAATCTCCTATTGATGGAGTATCGATTTCAACAGCGTCTTTCTATTCTGCCAAAAATAAAACGCCACAAGATAACTTGTCTAGTCGACCGAGCTGTAGAAATTTATTTGGACAAAGTTTCACGGCCGGTTCCTCAACGCATTCAAAATCAAAGCAAAGTTCAAGGCGAAGTCTAGGATTACAGTCTGTATCTATTAACCGTGGTGTCCACCACAAAGTCCGAAAACGGCCAAATAATATAAGCTTATCTGCCAAACACTATGCTCCTGTTCACATTGACCAAATATTGAACAATGTTCGCAATGAAAAATTGCGTCGGCTAATTATAGCAAAGCGCGAAGAACAGCAACAAATTGAAAAAATTCACAACATCCTTCGCAAAGCTTCTAATCCTATTGCTATGGCTCGTCCTTTAAGTTTAATTTCAAGTCACGATGATTCAAATAATAACCTCTCTGAAGATGCGATTAAACAACAAAAGCATTTGGAAACTCTCGAAACCAGTGCTGCTGAGTCAGATTTTTCTGACATTGGGTGCGATAAAGAAATTGATGAGTGCGAGCAAAATAATTTAGAAGGTTCTCTTATGGATATGAATGAAGAGGTTATTCCTTTAATAATCCACCAGACAGATGATACTTTATCTGCCAAATCGGAGGATAGCTCGCCACCAGTGAAACGTAAATTTTTTAAATCTGGACGCACAACTTCTGCACGCAAGGAAGTTTATTTAACAGACAATATAAAGGCAACTGTAGCCGCTAATGGCAAAATATCCATAGTACCAGAAAAGAAGAAAGCAAGAAAGCGCGTTAAAATACGCAGTTCAGGTGAGTAAAATATATCTTTAACTTTAATTTAAAAACAAAACTATTTATTGTATATTAATGTTTCTACACAGTTGAATTCTCTGACGAACAGGCTACAGTTGATGCTATTTTACGTAATTTAGATGACACTGGACTCGATGATGTTTCATCAAAAGATAATGAAACTCAACATATAATTACTAGTGATAATTTCTTTGATGAAATCGATGAGCAACTGACTCTGATGAATGAAGGTGATTCGTCAAATCTTATTGACGACATTGTGCTGCAAGACAACCAAGATTTTTTCGAATTTAGGAATAGGTTACCATACAACACTACAGATCCAGAAATAATCGAGCGTCAACATTTATTATTAGATTTTTTGATTACAAATAATATATGTACCGAAGAAAATTTCAATATTTTTATAGCCGATCCCGATAACCATAAAGCTGAAGCCGAAAAAATAGTCGATGATTTAGTTATAATTGTTACGGACCATCAAAATACAGATTTTAGGCAAAGAATTCCCTATAATACTATGGATCCTGTTGTCATAGAACAGCAACATAATTTTCTAGATTTTCTTTTGGAAAATAACATTTGCACCGAAGAAAATTTTGACATATTTATAGCTAATTATAGTCAAAAGAAAGCTGAGGCAGATATTATACTTTCACAATATGCCAGTGCCATTAATGGACAATGTGGAACAAATACAGAAGATCTAACGAAAACTAGTGAAAATGATCTTTTATCCCGGAAAGCAATTAACGCAAATAAAGAAACGACCCAAATAAATAATTCTGTCGAACATATTAATAACATGGCATCATCTGGAGAAATCTTATCTACAAATAATGAAACAAATGTTCCTTCAATCGTTACTAATTCCAACGCAATGCCGCAAGATACTGATAATAATGCATGCAACCAACTGCAGCAAAAATTGTTTCCAGTTTTTTACCCTGGAAATGGTTGTCAACCACTTCCACAGATTTATACACGTCGAAAACAGCAACGCTTGTGGAATGCAGGTTTCGGCTTAAATCAATACCAAATTGATGCGGGTCAGAAAGAATTTGGTGCGCATCAGTGTAAACAATGCGGCTTAGTTTATACAGTACATGAACCGGAGGAAGAAAAATTGCATCGTGATTTTCATGCTTCTTTGCATATTTTACGTTTTAAAGGCTGGATTGACGAAGACATTGTGGCTATTTACCCTGAGTGGGGAGCAGATGGGCGTATTTTGCGTTTAACTGAATCTTCTCCCCTTAAACGCCGCGAGCGGCTTTTGGAGATTTTAAAAATTGTTGATAAAGAATTGGGATTTTCATCTTATGTTGTACCAGAAACATTTGTTGCATATCTGGCTGTTCGAAAGATGCAATTTGTTGGTTTGTGCTTAGTACAGCCCTTGAACTGTGCTAATAAATATATGTGTGTTAATGGTGTTGACTGCTGTACAGAAGAACAATTTGAGGCCAAGTGAGTAAAAGCTCTGGACGTAGAACGAAAAAAAATTTTTTAGAGAATAATTTCTCAAAAACAAAAAACCATGTATTTAAAGCCGAGGCACATAGAATCTATCGTACGTTATACTTTGCTTTTTTCAACTGACAACTAATTTCAATTACTTGTATTCTTGTGAGCTTTGTTACATTCCTCTTCTCCTTCAATGCAAAGTATTAAAGTTGAGCAACTTTTAACGTGCGTTGAGAACTTTGACAATCATCAGTTTATATTTTGATCTATTTCTTCGGTCAAAAATAAAATAAATTAAAAACAAATTGTGTTCGATTTTCCGTGTTATGTCTGAAAAAAGAATCAAAAGATTTTAATTTAATTAAAATAAAAAACAATTGATTTATATCCGTTAACAAAGTACCGATTGTGCCAACATCACACTTCGTATACGTTAACGTCAGTTGAAAAAGGAGACGGATAGCGTACAACGGATTCTATGTGCCTCGGCCTTTATGTTTACTTATGCGTCGCTTTATTGTTTTGTTTATTTCTGATTTTTTTTTTCAGATGTGGCATATCTAGAATTTGGGTATCTCCATTGCATCGCCGTTTACATATTGGTTCTAGGTTGATGCAAGCAGTGCAATTAAATACAATATTTGGCGAGGAAATTCCATTAGGAAAAATTGCATTTAGTGCACCCACTGAATTGGGTAAGGCATTTGCGCAAACAGTCGCCAAAACTGATAACTTCCTAGTTTATCAATAATGAACGCAGTCACACATTAGCTGTCGGCCACACCTTGTTATTTTTGAGTCATACCCAGCTTAGATAAATTTTAATGCGTTACTAATTTAATTTTTTATGTAAATTCTCGATTGCTCCTTTCGTGTTATAAACATCTTGTTTTTTATATATGTTTTTTTTTATATGTACTTTTTTTTATTGCCTAAAATATGTTGTACAGGTAAGTACACATGAACGAAAAAACTGCTTTGAAAAGAAAACACCCCATTGCAACTTCATAAGGTCCTTAGCGGTTCTATAAGATTAATTTCATTATTAATACACCATGTATAATCTACATGTACTTATGTAATTTATTTTTTTTAAGTGTGAATTTTCACAAACTTTTTGGTAAATAATCCGGCATGTTCTACAAAAGTAGTAGAATGAAAATAAAAAAAATGATTTGAAAAGTTAACTTTTCATTTTTGTTGTTCTCAAAAAGTAGTAGTTTGGGTGTTTCATTCTTTCGTTCGAACTGAACTTCGAAAATAAAACTTGGAGAAATGTTCAAATAACTAGTACTGACACGAACCACGTTTTCAGTTTTATTTGTCTTTATATAAACTAGTACTGAAAAGAACCATATTTGCAATTTTATTTTATTTTTTGCGATATGCCTTTTGCCTAATGCTTGTTATTTTATAAGAGCAAAATTTAGTTAGGTTTATCAAATTCTCCGTTAACAACGATGACCGTAATTTTTAAGTCCCATTTTATGAAAAAAATTTGGAATAGCCGGTGGGGGGTAAACCCAAGACATGAAAGTGATAACGATGATTCAGATTAGTGCTTGCATAACCGCTGTAATAGAGATGATATCGCCAATCGACTTTAGCTAATAAAATAACAATTATTAGTTTTTTATATATTTTCCTTTAAATATATGTTCAATTGTATCTCAAATAAATATATCGTCATCTAACCCTCTTTATTTCAATTGGAATGTAATTATACTCAATTTTTCTGTAAGTTTTCATTTTCACAATGCTATTAAAAAGTGTTTTCAAATTACTAATTTTTGTGTAAAAGTAGTTTCAAGAACCAGACAATTCACTACAAATTAATGTTCGAAAACAAAACACAAATGAAAAAAGAGTTGTTGCGGGAAATAAAAAACGACGATAAATTTTGTTTTTATTTATTATTTGTTCGTTTTGTGTTGTCTATAGGTGGATATGGAGGTGTTTAATTATTCCTGTCACTATTGTTGTTGTGCCTAAGAAATAAAAATTACAAAATTAGCAACGTATAAAATATAGCTGAAATGCAGAATCTATATACATATGTGTGTATGTTTATGAGTACAAACATATGTATATGGAACAGCACAAAGGGTAATATGGGAACCCACTGAGTTTTCTGTGCTCAGAAATTTAGCTAGTCGGAAACCTGCCTGGTCTCTGCGGCCGTAACAGAGTAGAATGTGTAGAACACCGAAGCTTGAAATTTAAGTGATTTCAAACTATTTTCACTTCAAAGTAGAATCAAGAACATACCCGATAAGTTTATGAAGTAGATTTTAGCCGCAGTATTTTACAATAAAAAATAATTTTTGTATATGTAGCTGATGTTTTTTATTTACATTATGCAAAATCTTATATAAAAATCTTTCTTAGAGAAATATTTTTCATTTTATTTATAGTGAGAATATTTCTTAAGTAAGAAATGTGTTATGGTAATTAATAATTGCCAATTAATGAAAAACTAAGATTAGTAATAGATAAATAAACTTTTTTATCTAAAAAAAAAAAAAAAAAAAAAAAAAATTTAAAGTGTTGCTAAGTTATACTAAAAAAAGTTAAACTAACACGATTTGTATATTGTTTCAAAGACTAATAATGTTGAATATTTCTTTTTTACTTTACTCTCCAGTTGCATCTACAAGTTTCTTTTCTATTCTCTTTCAAATTTTGTGCACATGCAGTTTGTCACATTTTACAAAAATTTAATGCTATGGCATATGCTGCACTAAATTTTTTTTAGCAAGATGTCATCCAGAAAACAAACTTCAGCAGAACACAAATGAAAAACAGCAATCAGCTGTTTTCTAGAAACTAAATTGAAAGAAAACTTTTAAGTTGATTGTATTAGTAAAAAAAAAAACAAGAATTAAAACTGGAAAACGAAATTAAAAGAAAACTTGATAGCGTGACCGCGAATTTAAGCAAAGTGAATAATTTGCATCTAATAACAGATGATGCTATAAAAAACCATTAGAATAAATATTAGTAAACACACAAAATTGTTGTCTTCTCACGCTTTTTATGACAAGTGTCTGGTAATGCTGGTTTTGAAACCGCTATTTATATAATACGAATACAGTTCATCTCAGTACGGTGCATAACGGCGACCAGGTGGCGAAGGACCGCGCATATTACGCGATGACATCATGCGATCGTCAAATGAATCACGACTGAAATCTTCATAGCTACAATGAAACAGTTAGTGATATTTAAGCTGATAAATTTATAATTAAGTATATATTTACCCTCCGTAACGACCCATGCCGTTGCTACGGGAAGGAGGGGGTGACCTTCTACTGAACATGCTATCATAGCCACGTGATAAACTGCCACCTCTTAGGCTGCCACTCAACGGCGGTGGCAACGGCATTGGGTCACGTCTTGAGAGTGGTGGAGGTGGAAAGTCACGCATTCGCGATCCCTGATAACGACGTTCGAATAAATCACGCGAATCATCGAATCTACGTTCATAGTAGTCGTAGTCCTATAAAAAAAAATATTTAAGAAGAGTAATATAAATAAAACTAATGAATATATAAAATATACATGTGATGTATACAAAGAAAATACACAATATGTGATAAAATAGAGTAGCAACATTTTATTTTTCGATTATAGCTTAATAAAATGCTCTTGACTATTTTCATCACAATAGTTCCAAAATTTTCAAACGAAAACGTTTTAGATTCAATATATAAATATTATTACCCTAAAGCCATCCATTATCCGGTCGCGTAAAAATGGTGGTGGTGGAGGTGGTGGTGGATATGGATCACGTCCGTACATACGATCTCTATAGCCGCCCGGGCCCATGTCACGACCACCGCCGCTGCCGCCATACAAACGCGGACATTCTTTAGACCAATGACCCGATCGGCCACAACGATAGCACTGCTCTGGATCACCCATTCCAGGTTTTGGTCGTACACGGCTTGTAGAGACCTGAACCTTCAGGGGCTGTCCATCAACAACACGACCATTTAACTCCTTGATGCAATCTTGGACATCACCGATGCAGTCCAGATGAACAAAACCATAATTACGAACGATATCGCACTCAACCACGGTGCCGTATTTTTGGAAAAGTTCACGTACTTCGGGCGCACGGGTTTTATCGGTTAAGTTGCCCACAAATATTTTTGTAGTTGGTGTATTCGGTGCACGACGGCTTTTGGCAGCTTCAACTTTAATGCCATATCCATTTAACATAAAACCGTTAAGATTTTCTATAGCTTTACGGCCCTGTTCTTCGGTTTCCATGTGCACAAAACCATAATTTTTTACAACATCGCATTCCACAACGGTACCGTATTTTTCAAAAAGAGGCCTCAGCTCGGTTGCTTGAGTTTTTTCATCGAGATTCCCGATGAATAGCTTAAATGTGCCTGCTCCAGGCATTTTAGGCGCGTTTTATTTTTAATAACGGCTTACGAACACGTTTGCTGAAAGTTGCGTACGGACGGCCTTTTCTCACTTCGTAAGTAGATATAATCTGCGACGCCGCGCTATAAAACAAACCGCAAACGAGTGTTGTAACGATTTCCAAACCGAAACGTTTTTGTCACCGATATGCACTAAAAACAAATCATTTTAAAATTTTTCAAAGTAAAACCCAAATTTTTTTTGTGTTTAAATGTATACATTATGTATGTATTTATGCATATGGTAAGACGAATGCATAGGAAATCATACTGAATATAAAATCACCGTGTCTGTAAACCGCATTTTGGACACCCATTTTTCTAAACGATACACCAACTCTTTTATCCATACGAAACAAGAAACGAAATTGCTTTTCCAAAAAATTAATGACAATAATTTTATAATTTTGCGATTTTTATTAAGTTGCTAATGAATAATTTTTTTACCGGTCTACGAGTTTCTTAAAGATGGCGTCATTTAAGAAAAATTTGTTAATCTTTATTAATTTGTGAAACAGATAGTTTAAGTTTTGTTTTCGCTTACCTATTCCTACTTTAATTACTTTATTTTCAAACTTTATTTTAATCAAGTCCAAACTTGCTAACAAATACGTCTAAATAACTAATTTTTCAATAGATACCGAAAAAAGATGGTGGCTTTGAGTAGTGTTGCATAAACGTAAAAACTATAATGGCCGACAGTACACTAAAAAGCCTACTACAAATTTTAAGGCTACCAGAGTTATAGATGAAGAAATAATTGCTTGAAGGTGATTCCGGAAACATGTAATCCTAATTTTGTAATTCACAAGGTAACGCCAGAACTAAAAATGTTGGCTTAAATTTGGTTTACCAACGCAGCTCCAAATAAAATAAAAGATACATAGATAGATAGAAAATTGAAAATAAGAAATGTTAAATGAACTGAGTTTCCGAGTTATGGACCGAAGAAATTTTCACATATATGTATGTACATGCGATTTTTTACCACATTTTTCAATTTATATGGTCAATAATGGTATCTTTTGAAAGTTTGTTAATAGATCTCTTATAACAAACAGGAGAGAGTCCATAATATGCAAAAGACTATTTAGCGAAGCCGGTTATACCACAGAGGAGAGGATCCCTGCATCCGTCCAAAAGTCGGCTATGTAAAATAACTTTTGTTAGCGAAGCTGGTGTTGGTTATGCCACAGAAGAGAAAATCTCTGCATTAGCTATATAAATTATTATTAAATTTTTGTTGGATTTTAATCATAAATATGTAAGACTGATACAAAAAATTTTTAAAACTAATGATACCGGGTTAAGTTTTCTTTTCCAAGAGTTTTAGTATCTTTGAAGAGATATATACATAAACTTTTAAATGTTGCCAATATTGACCATATAGACTTTTTTGTAATTTTAATAAAAATTATACTTTTTAACGGCACAAGGAATGAAACACTTCCATTTCATTTCATTTATTTACAAAAATATGCAATACAAAGCCTCAAGGGCCAATATAATTATATTACATCACAGCAGCATAGCCTGAGTATACAAAAATTTTTAAAACAAAAATAAAAAATAATTAATATATGCTATATGCTTTCTTTAAATATTTTTTTAGCAAAAAAGTCAAAGAAATTGGGATCTTGCGATTGTTTTTTTTTGTATAAAATAGAGGTTAGAAATGCAATAGTTTCATATTGATTCATTTAGAAATAGTATATATCTAAATTTCAATAAAGAGAAATTCAACACATTTTTCCATTTTATTAGTCGTAGCCTACCTTCGCTTACGCAATAACGAACACAGACGATTATTTATATCTGAAACATATTTTATTTAATAATTTTGCGCTTAATTAGAGATGTTTACAAATTCGTTTCTACTATTTCTAGTTCATCTGAATCAGAGCTACTTAATTCATAAATTTCACCTACATTTACTTCTTCAAATACAGACTTTTCTGAATCTTTCGATTCGAGTGATATGTGTGAGTGTAAGCTCTCCTTATCATCGAAGTCGTTTAAAAAGCAATCTATTTTATTGTTTTCGTCGTGATTCTGAAGATTACTTGATACCTTTTCATCATCATCAGATGATAATTTAAACGTTAAAATGCCATTTTCATCTTCTTCTGCGGAGGAACTATGCAGGCTGATATTTAAACTCGATTCTGGGCTTGAATGGCAGGATATACTAAGATCGCTTGGAATTTCTGCGCTTTCTTCTGCTAACTCTCCCTCTAATTTAATTTGCTCCTGTTGCTGCTGCTGCATCAAATGATTCATCTGACTGTATGCGAGGGCAGCATATGCCATATTTGGATTCACGTAATATGCCATGTAATTGCTGTGGAAGTCTTGTTTATAATTTTCCCCTTTAGTTGCGGTTTTAAGTTTTTTTTTCTTACGTTTTATTTTACTTTTGCCAGACAAATTTGAACCACTACTTGAATTTGTTACATTACTGTCGCTTGTGCAAGAAGATGAAATCGAACGGGATCTATATTTATTCTTCACTCTTTTCCTTGTTTTACTTGAAGATCTATCATTAGAATTATCACTGCTTATTTCATGAGAATACTCAAATTTAGTATAGCGGTTTTTGCGATTTTTTCTAGATTCATGTTTCATTTTCTTCGCATCTAGTTCCTTAAGTTTGCGTTCACATCTCTGTATGTTTCTATCCGCCTGCCGTTTATTGTGATTCATTATTGAATTAATTGTGCGTCCCAGGAAAAGTTTATTTGGCCTTCCCAATGGATTCTTTTTTCTTTCTGCTGGGATAACTTCCTTTTCTTTGAATTCATCCATTTCCTTCATAAGTTCTTCTATTGCTTTTCTAAAAAAAAGTATATAAAAACATCTCTTTGTAATTAGAACGAAATATGCACACATGCTGTTCATGTTTTTATTTTAATTATTTTGGGAGACTTTTTGTGCAAATGAAATTAGAATCTATTGTAGGTTCAGAACACACATACGTACATAGATGCCAGATGAAAAATTATTCATTGTATACATACTTACCTTGTCAACTCCGACTCCTCCATTTTTCAATTTTAAAGAAATGAAAAGTTCTGCCACTTTTTCCAAATCTGCTGACACGATCTTCTTTTGCTTTCACTAGCTATAAAAAACCCTTTTTGAATCTTTATTACCAGCTCCAATTTCTAGACATTTCAGCTTTTTAATTTATTGTGCTTTCGACATTTCTCACAAATATACAGGGTTAAACATAAATAGGTGCTAAACAATCAAGGCGAATTCAGAACAGGTGAAATTGACAGCGCAGCTGATAATTTTTTTTAATTTTAATCTGTTTCAGATGTCATTGGAATAATTAAAAATTTGAAAAAAATAATTTAAAACAATTTTTTAAACTATCATCCAAAATCCTCCCCAATCTCGCTAGCCACAAGGCGAATTCATTACCAGGTGAACTTAACAGCACAGGTGATTATTTTTTGCTTCTCGCGTTTTTTCCAATGAGACTGTCAAATTTTGTTTCTTTTGTTTACAAACTTTTTCGCGCCATTTTAATCTGAAGGTTTTTTTGCATGATTTAGTGCAATTTCAAGAAATTTGTGTGAATTTAAAAGTGAAAAACTAATATAATCTGTGATTTTAATTACAAACAATTATAAAAGCTTATATTTAACGTTTATATAAAATATTTTCTCTGCTGAGCAATCTTGGGCGAATTTAGATTATGACATTCACGATGTGTTTTACAATAACAAAATACATTGTACTGAATTCGCCTTTCCGCTTGCACTCACCTGTATAATGTCGCCTTGCTAGCCATTTTCACATTTCCAGGCTCTGTGATCCCAGACTTTAAATTTTTTAAATTATGTATTGTATCTTGAGCGCCAGGTATCATCCAGAATCCTTCCCAATCTGGCTGGCCATTTTAACCTTTCTGAAACTTTAATTTTCACGAAATAATTAAAAGTTTCACGAAATAATTAAAAAAAGTTTTTCTTTTAGATTTATTTATTCAAAGTAATATAAAAGCCACTCCTGGACAATTTAAAATTTATTACAAGGTGCAGATCTGAGCGTTACTCTGCTTTTACATTTAGACAGACGATGGGCAGAAATTTTTTCATTTCTCTTTTGGTCTTGCCACAACCTTTTACATTTAAGAAATTAATAGACAGACAGAAATTTTCGTTTCTCTTTTCTTTTTTTTTGTTGTTGTTGTTGTTTTTTTAAGCGCAGCTAGTGTGTTTATATGAAGTTGATGTTGATATGAGAATAATGATATGAAGCAACAACATAAAAAATACGAAAAGTTAAAAAGAGAAAGAAAAAATGTCCACAAATGTCTAGTACAGAGAGTCGTGTACTACACACTTTCCCCCACCGACAATTTTCGTTACAGCACCATGATACAAAAAACAAGGTAGCCGCTTCGCTACAACAATACAACGATAAAAAAAACAACAGGTATTTTGTTTGTGTAAAAAGGCGAATTCACACTTAAGCTGTCAAAAGTAGTTGATAAAGAACATGTACAAAATTTAAATGGCGCCGAAAAAAGTAAACAAAACTTGACAGAGGAAGTGCCGCCATATTAACCGAATTCGCCTGAATTCGCCGATGCATCCACCTAATAATGAATTCGCCTTGTTACAGCACCATCAAATTTCGTCTGTCCATGATACAAAAAACAAGGTAGCCGCTTCGCTACAACAATGCAACAATAAAAAAAACAACAGGCATTTATTTTGTTTGTGTAAAAAGGCGAATTCACACTTAAGCTGTCACAAGTAGTTGATAACGAACATGTAAAAAAATTTAAATGGCGCCAAAAAAGGTAAACAAAACTTGACAGTGAAAGTGCCGCCATATTATTCGAATTCGCCTGAATTCGCCGATGCATCCACCCATGATACAAAAAACAAGGTAGCCGCTTCGCTACAACAATAAAAAAAACAACAGGTACTTTGTTTGTGTAAAAAGGCGAATTCACACTTAAGCTGTCAAAAGTAGTTGATAACGAACATGTAAAAAAATTTAAATGGCGCCGAAAAAGGTAAACAAAACTTGACAGCGAAAGTGCCGCCATATTAATCGAATTCGCCTGAATTCGCCGATGCATCCACCTAATAATTAATTCGCCTTGCATCCACCTAATAATTAGTTCGCCTTGCGTCTGTCTGCCCAAATGTAAAAGCGCTCTTATATACATAAGTACAAGGCGAATTAATTATTAGGTGGATGCATCGGCGAATTCAGTTAATATGGCGGCACTCTCTCTGTCAAGTTTTGTTTACCTTTTTCGGCGCCATTTAAATTTTTTTACATGTTCTTTATCATGATACAAAAAACAAGGTAGCCTCTTCGCTACAACAATACAGCAATAAAAAAACAACAGGTATTTTGTTTGTGTAAAAAGGCGAATTCACACTTAATCTGTCAAATGTAGTTGATAGCGAACATGTACAAAAATTTAAATGGCGCCGAAAAAGGCAAACAAAACTTGACAAAAAAAGGGCCGCCATATTAATCGAATTCGCCTGAATTCGCCGATGCATCCACCTAATAATTAATTAGCCTTGCTTCCATGATACAAAAAACAAGGTAGCCGCTTCGCTACAACAATAAAAAAAACAACAGGTATTTTGTTTGTGTAAAAGGCGAATTCACACTTAAGCTGTCAAAAGTAGTTGATGAAGACATGTACAAAAATTTAAATGGCGCCGAAAAATGTAAACAAAACTTGACAGAGGAAGTGCCGCCATATTAAACGAATTCGCCTGAATTCGCCGATGCATCCACCTAATCATGATACAAAAAAACAAGGTAGCCGCTTCGCTACAACAATACAACAATAAAAAAAACAACAGGTATTTTGTTTGTGTAAAAAGGCGAATTCACACTTACGCTGTCAAAAGTAGTTGATAAAGACATGTACAAAAATTTAAATGGCGCCGAAAAATGTAAACAAAACTTGACTGCGAAGGTGCCGCCATATTAACTGAATTCGCCTGAATTCGCCGATGCATCCACCTAATAATGAATTCGCCTTGCACCTAATAATGAATTCGCCTTGCTTGCTTCTTTATCAACTACTTTTGACAGCTTAAGTGTGAATTCACCATTTCACACAAACCAAGGCGACTTTATACAGGTGAATGCAAGCGGAGAGGCGAATTCAGTACTATGTATTTTGTTATTGTAAAACATATCGAGAATGACATAATATAAATTAGCCTAAGATTGCTCAGCAGAGAAAAAATTTTATATAAACGCTAAATATAAGCTTTTATACTTGTTTGTAATTAAAATCACAGATTATATTAGTTTTTCACTTTTAAATTCACACAAATTTCTTGAAATTGCACTAAATCATGCAAAAAAACCTTCAGATTAAAATGGCGCCAAAAAGTTTGTAAACAAAAGAAACAAAATTTGACAGTCTCATTGGAAAAAAAACGCGAGAAGCAAAAAATAATCACCTGTGCTGTTAAGTTCACCTGGTAATGAATTCGCCTTGACACAAACAAAATACCTGTTGTTTTTATTATTGTTGTATTGTTGTTGCGGAGCGTGGGCTAGTTTTATGAAAAAAAACTTTATTTATTAAAAAAAAAAAATTTTTATATATATATATATATATATATATATATATATATATATATATATATATATATATATATATATATATATATATATATATATATATATACATATATATATATTTATATATATATATATATATATATATATATATATATATATATATATATATATATATATATATATATATATATATATATATATATATATATATATATATATATATATATATATATATATATATATATATATATATATATATATATATATATATATATATATATATATATATATATATATATATATATATATATATATATATATATATATATATATATATATACATATATATATATATGCATATGCATACTTATATTTGATTATATTACATATAATGAATATATAAATAGAAAATATTTTCAATTGCAGGCACTATTTATAACTTCTTAATTCATATTTTCTTTTATGCGTACTTCAAAAATTCTTCTAGAGCGTCTTTACCTTCAGTATCTTCTAAATCAACTTCTTCCAAGTTAACGTTTTGGTTAAAATTCGTATGGATTTCTTGAAAATTAAAAATTATTTTTATTTAAACATAAATAGGTATGTGATAAAATTAGATCGATTTCAAAAGTAAATCAATTTCCAAATCGTAAAGTACATCGTGAAAACAGCAAAGTATATTTTTGAATTTAATTTTCAAATTATGTATTTCCACCATCAAAAACTAAACTACCTAAAATCTAACAAAAATTAACAAACTTAGCTCGAAGGTCAACAGTAACATTGTATACATACATACATACATATGTACATATACAGTTTGAAAAAAGTTTTTTCAAAAAAAATTAAAAACTTTCAGGAAAACTTTTATTTTTAAATAAAACTAGTAAATTTTTTATAATTTTTTAGTTAATTAAATAAGCACAAAAAAAAATTATAATAATAATAATTAAAATAACAAATATTTGTAACATAAAAAATAGCTGTTGGTATGCTGTAAAATTTAAGCGAAAGAAACTTAATTTGGGTTTGTCTAACTTTATTCTATGCGATGTGTCATCCAATTAAAATGCATTAGTACACACGGACGAATACTGTATTGCAGCACGTTTCAAACAGTTCGATGGGAGATACTTACTCCACTTTCATTGCTGATGTCAAGTGCAATTGCTCTAGTACTGGAAAGTGGTGAGTTTTCTTGTCTGCTTAGTGTCTGTAGGATAATACCTATACTGTTCTTAAGTTGAGGAACAACATTTCCGCAGTTTTTCTGTGAGATTAATCTTTCTAATAATCAAAGTAAACCAGCTGTGTAATATTTTTGTTTAGTCGCTTTCTTGGCACGGTTTTAATTTAATGAATAAACCCTACCAACTGAACTTACTATTATTAGGTGTGTTCCACGAGATCTCGGAATAGTTCGGACTAATGAGAGTAAAAAGAAAATTACTTTTAGATTAAAGTATATTTTATTGATTTTAGACGCTTAAAACGCATAGCATCATAAAAACAAAAGATTTGCATTATTGGCAACAGCTGTAAAATTAAAAGTAATGCAAAATTATCAATATTTTTTAGTATATATTTATAAAATGAAACAACAATTGCATGTTCTGTTTGCAACTTCACGTTATTTTTAGTTTAGGCAACCTTCCATTTTACTTTTAACTAGTTTTCAAACAAAAACGTTTTCCCCTATTTGCAAATTTTCTGATTACTTTTTCAGTTTCTTATGTATGTAACAAAAAACAGCTGAAAATTCAATTCCAGTCCAAACTTACCCGAAGAAAAAGCTCGGGCTAATTTGTACTGGAAATGAAAAAAACTACTTTCTCATTTTCTCTCAAAATTGCACAAAAATTGCTACGTGGAACGCTTTTGGACTAGTTCGGACTGTTTCGTTATTCACATGGAACACACCTTTTATTTTTCAAACAGCTGATTGTTTAAGTACTTGCCCAACCTAGCCCGAAGAAAAAGTACGGGCTGTTCCATGCACGAAGAGGAAGCATACTGTTCTCTCAAAAGCGCTCTCCTTTGCCCAATTTTAAAGTACGGGAACGCTTTTCGTGCGAATTGAGATCTCGCGAGATAACAAGGTATCGCAAAGAAACATGCCTGATGATATCCCGTGCACGAAACACTCTACATTTTATTCGCAGTCGTAAAGCAGCTCTGGGCTGGGGAACAGCTCTCATCGTAATTATTTCTTAATTATTAGTTTAATTTTTTTTAGGTATTTCTTAGTTAACCACGCGGCAACTTCTTATGTGAAAGCATAAGTTGTCTTAGTTAGTCAGCGCCGCTACAGGTTATCTTTAATACCATCGTGGGCATAAGGTCTTTGTTACTCCGCCCATGCTGTGCGGCCTATACTTTGCAAATTTATTTGCAACCGTATAGTTAAAGAAATGCTTTTTATTCGGTGAAGTAAGTAAGCAAAGAATTGTTTGAGAAATAAACAACAAAGAAAAATTCGTATTTAAAACTTTAAAAATACACACACAAAAGATTAAATTGGATACTTTTAATGATTATTTTAATTATTTTTGATGGATGGAAAGGTCTTTCTTTTATATACAATTTAAAAAAGTTCACTTTTTACGTTTTCCAATTTATTTCAGCGTCGAAATCGATTTGTTTCACATACCTGATAGTATCGGAATTATAAATGCAAACTTACTAGGTATATGACCTTTTTGCTTAAATTCTTCTAAATCATGACGAAACGCATCATCAAATACTGATTGCCGTTCTCTTTGAATTTTTCTCAAATTTTTTTCATGGTCGCAAATACGTTGTTGATGCTCAGCAGCGACATTTTGTCTGTAAACTTCCAAATCGTCTAAAAACAAAATTGTTCAGTACCAAATTGTAAGCAGCAATTTTTCAAATTACCCATTTTCTTTTGTTTGTATTTGGAAATTTCACACTGTTTTTCTAATACGTACTCCTGCAGTTCACACTCTTCACATAAATCCTCTAACTTATCTAATTCCTTGTGAATAATTTGACTTAGGTTCTGTACTTCATCCAAAGTTTGTCGACAAGTATTTAACTTTTCGATCAAATTTGGTATTCCAGCTAAGCAGTGTAATAAATCAGTCATTAATATGTATTGATTTGTCATATGACTGTCCAGTTTCAATATTTGTTTGGCAACATGTTGAGCCTTTTCAGAATTTTCCACGTTATATTGATGAATAGCTTTCCAATCGTCTTCATATTTGGTCAATAAGTTAACACCAGCAGCTACATTAACATCAAAAGGAAGCCCAAAATCCAAGGTTGATGTTGGTAACATTTTACGACTGCTACTCAAGCTCTTAATAAATGTAAGAATGTTAAGTACACTTTGGTTATAAAAGAGAAAAAATGGAATAAGCATACCTTATCTGGCGTTGAGACATGTTGCCGATAATGTTGCTGCAAGTTTTCCGTAATAATGGAAGCCTCCTGCAAAGCATTATTAAACTTCTTTTTCAAATTGTTGAACATCCCGTACTTTATCACAAAGTAGAAACTACGGGTATCATTAAAGTACACAGAGTTGAAAAAAGTATCGTTTGAATAAAATACAATCAGGTTTTTTATTTTTAATAGAGATTAGAGACAACACAAATGAGTTATTGCTTACTCCTACTTACGTATGCTTTTGAGTTTACGATATTGTTTGCTTACGAATAAAAGCACAAAATGCAGAGAGAAAAACTGATTAATAACAAAAAATAATTAAAAATTTTTCGTTTTGTTTCATCACTGTATACTGCAGTACACGATAACAAAGCAAAAAAAAAAAAAAATAATAATAAATAAATTTTCATTTGAACTTGCTTTTGTGTTAATACACTGATACGTTACATCTCTCTCACAAAGGAAGAGATTGGATCTATTCTCCATTGCGGATTGAAATTTAATAAGCTTATTATTCAAAATGGATTTTGTGATTTAAAAACAAAAATGTTGCGTTGCCACTTGTAAACTGTAATGCACTTGGTCAATAATTGGCCCGTGTGACCCTTACAAATCAGCTGTTTTTCCGCAGAATTAACTTAAATTGGGTGGAACCTTTGAGTTCTTCTCGGTGCCTCTGAGTACTTTATTGCCACTGATACGAATGCGTCGCGGATGTTTGAGATTATTTCACAAAAAATACCAAGCCGTGAAAAAATTGTATGAAGTGTAATTGATGTATTATTTTAAAACATGAACGAAGTTGTTCGTGGTGAAGCTTCAGAATCTGAAGATGAGACGATGGATTTAAAGGTCAGTGTCCACTTTTAGCTAAACACATTCCAAGCTTTATGAGTCCAATAATACAAGTATGTGCGTAAAAAATCTATGTAAATAATTCTTTCAGGGAATGTTGGCTGCAGAAGTAATTGGTGAAGCTTCAGAATCTGACGAAGGTTGAATATATAAAATAAAGATAATACCTATAAATACATAATTATTAATCATATACTACATATGCATGTACTTATGTTTCAGACGTTTACGAGAAAAATTTGGAAGACAGCATTGACTGTAAAACTGACGATATTGGATCAATTTTTCACAACAATTTGTTGCAGAGAAAATTGAGTAAGTGTGCTTAAAGAAAGTATGAATAACAATTCAAAAATGTTGTTTTTAATTACTCGCCAATGACAATAAGCCAAGATCTTTGAAATTTCGTTTTTTTTTATCATAATTTCTTTTTTCCCATTTTCATTATATATACCTGCTTACAATTTCTCATTTTTTTTGCAGTCGAAAATAATTTGTCGATTTGGCGCAGTTTAAATTTATTCGTAAAAAATATTGTAACTTCTGCATCCAAGCAATTACTTTTAACTGACCAATTGCTTATAAAATCCCAAACTTCAATGCAATCCGTTTTAGTAACACTAAATCAAGCCCAGCTTAATATTAAACTCTTACAGGAGAAAACCGATAGTATTTTTACAGCAAATTTTATTCCAAACATAAATGTACCACTTAAAAAAAAGCTATGCTGAATGCGAACGAACACATTTTAAAAATTGTATATGTACATTAAATTAAAAACTTAATTTAATAAACAATTAAACATTTAAAATAAATAAATTCTAATTTATAAAATAAATTTACAACCACTTTATGAACGGAGATTACTTATTCTTCCGTATCGGAATTAGGTACGAATACTTCACTATTTGGTGAAGGTTCTTTAGGAATGTATGTAGCTTCGAAACATCTCGCAAATATTGTTCGTATTTTAGGTATATGCCGAATTTGTGGAGATTGAGGAATTGTTTCATTTTCTTCCTCCTGGTTTTGGTTATCAGTAAAGATAAAATCTGGTGTTTCTACCACAGCAGCAGCTAAGATTACATCATTACTATCAACCATATCCTGATTACATTGTGTTAAGTTTCTGTCAACTTGTATAGACGAAAAGGACGTATCCCTACCCGTATTGAATTCAAATAAAGTAGTGTCGTTACTAAGTGTGGTTTCTTCCGACAGCTTTCTCTTTACTGCTTTTGATGTATTCTTTAAGTTTGAATCACCATTATTACGTTTCTGCTTTTTTGTTGTTGTATTTTTGATATTTGTATTACACACTGGTTCACTCACTTCTGTTTCCAGACATTCTTCATAAAAACTTACATCTTCAGGCATAACTGTAGTCATTATAAGACTACACTCAATGTAATCTGGTTTCTTCATTGTAACAAACAAAGGGCATCCTTCTTGGCTAAAATTTAAAACTATAGTCTCATTTATTGTATCAGCAAATGCCAAAAATGCACGAAACTCTTTTAATGAAAATGTAATAGCTGACTCTTCTAGTATATTATAGGACTCGAATTCACTGGGACTACCGAAAAAATTACATCAAAAATATTTATTTCATTTTATTCAAACGAAAGTTATCTCTACACCTACCTCAATTTTAGTTGAGACCTCATAAATTTATCATTCACTCTTGCTCCTTCGATATAATTTTTAGCGGTTAAACAGTTACCCATAGCTTCGATAGTAATTTCAGATTCACTTACATTGAAGTTGCTTGATATGTCGTTAAAAACCTTATTTGAACCTATAATACTTCACAGAACAATATAAAATTATTAACTGTCTATAATTTATTAAGAGCACTTACACGTTTGTGGCTTGATCCATTGAAACATTTGTTGTAAGGATTTCATCATCTACCACAGCGATCAACGCATTTTTCATGGTCTCCAAACTACATTTAAATTGTATTTGTAACTTTAATTGCTCATTTAAAAGATATATTTCACAACGTTCTACATGGCGCATATTTTTAAAAACTGATAATATCGTTTTCATACACACTTTACAAAAGTTTCCACCTGCCGCTTCAATATTGAAGGTTTCGAAAAATAATCGCTTAAATCGTATTGTAGCCATAGCAGATTTAGAAGAATTGAAAGTTCGAAATTGAAGTCCATCTTCATCTGCTTCAACACACAAATCACTTCCGATTTTAGCCAAAGATTGAATTGATTTTGCCACGGCTAAAAAAACATTTAACACAAGAAATTCTTAAAAATTATATTTGCTATTCATAAACCAACCTTTTGCATTAATTCCCTCTAAAGTAAACTTCATAATTACTTTTATATTTGAAATTACACAGAACTTGGCAAAAAGGCGTTTCAGCACATTGTAAACAATACACAACAACAATTTAACTGCGAATTGATATAAATCAAGGCGAATTCATTACCAGGTGAACTTAACAGCACAGGTGATTATTTTTTGCTTCTCGCGTTTTTTCCAATGAAACTGTCAAATTTTGTTTCTTTTGTTTACAAACTTTTTCGCGCCATTTTATTCTGAAGGTTTTTTTGCATGATTTAGTGCAATTTCAAGAAATTTGTGTGAATTTACAAGTGAAAAACTAATATAATCTGTGATTTTAATTACAAACAATTATAAAAGCTTATATTTAACGTTTATATAAAATTTTTTCTCTGCTGAGCAATCTTAGGCGAATTTAGACTATGACATTCACGATATGTTTTACAATAACAAAATACATAGTACTGAATTCGCCTTTCCGCTTGCATTCACCTGTATAAAGTCGCCTTGATATAAATACACCGTTTCAACAGTAGTGTCAACCTTGCAATTACTGACAATGATTTTAGTGTTAATGGAAATTCATCAGAACTTTTTATAATTTTCGTAACTTGTAGTATGCAAAATATTATGTAAACATAGTGAAATTGAGAAAACAGCTCATATTTTTTGTGTTTTAGTCACTATTGGATGCCCAAATTTCAAGAATAAATTTATTTTGCATTTCACTATCATTTAACAAAGTTCCAAGTCAAATTCGAGCAGATGGGTAAAAAAAATATTACACTATAAACCAAGACGAGTTCATACCAGGTAAATGCAAGAGCAATAAATACAACACTACAAAAAATAAATCTTTTTCAAATGTCAAGGGAAAAATATAAACAAAAGAAGGAATTAAAAAAATATATAATAAAAAAATTTACAATAAAAGACAAACATTTATGGGCATATTCATAAAAATTTAAATGAATTTGAAATGTGTTTTAATTCAAAAATTCCATACAAAATTTTACTAAAATTCATTTCAAATACATTTTAATTTTTTATGAATACGCACATTAATGATTTAGTGAAACTTTTAGTTATTTTGTGAAAATTAAAGTCATAGATCATAGAGCTTGGAAAGGTGAAAAAGTACAGCAAGATTGGGGAGGATTCTGAATGATAACTGGCGCTCAAGATGCAACACATAAATTAAAAAATTATTTTGATTTTTTTTTTTTTCAAATTTCCATAAAAAAAAATTACAATAAAAGAAAAACCTAATTATATTGTGAAACTTTTAATTTTCTCGTGAAACTTAAAGTCTCAGATCATAGAGCTTGAAAAGGTGAAAATGGCCAGACCCAGAATTCTGGGTGATATCTGGCGCTCAGGATAGAATACATAATTTAAAAAATTGTTTTACATTTTTTTCCCCAATTTTGTTTTAATTATGCCATTGACATCTGAAAAAGATCAAAATTTAAAAAAAGTTGTCAGCTGCGCTGGCAATTGTACCTGTTATGAATTCGTCTTACTATAAACTTATAAATTGTATGTACATCGTTATAAAAAAGCATATAAATAAAGCAACAAAGAACATTAATAACTATACCACATTAAAAGCAAATAAATGTATTTCCTACTATTTAAGGCGAGATTCCTCATCCTACACAATTGTGCGATCTTTCAAATATGATATATGTGCAGAAAAAGTGTGTACTTAAATGCAGAGTATAACCGATTTTTTGGTATGACTTCCAATTTAAAAAATTTTATGAAAATTTTCTTGAAATTATTGTTTCTGTGCGATTAGAGCAGGATTGTGAAACAAATGAGAATATTGCTGACGCCTAGAAAAATAAGTTGAAAAAGTAGATACACAGAAAATTATTAAGGAATAAAACCAGTTTTTAATCATGTTACTACTAACCTAAATTGTTATAACCATTCCTATATAATAGTGTGGCACTTTAACGTCGTTTTTTAAGGCTGGTCAGACCTATAATATTTTCCCGTGAATGAAGCGTTCGATCGTGTGGGATAATTAATCGAGGTTTTTAAAATATTTTCGGGACGTTGCAACTTAGGCGTATTCTTGCATGCGAGGCGAAGAAAACTTTGTAGTTCTGGCAACACTACCCACGGAAGGCGTGGTTTTTCCATCGCCGTTAACTCGTCGGCTGGCTTGTTCACCAGTTCAACAAAAATCCTAGTCGCTGGATTCGCGTACCTTTGAGGCTTACTCGAACTTGTCGCTTACCAGTGCCAGATAGTGGAACTCGGTGACCCATGAACTTACTAGCAAAACTCTCTCTGGGTTACAACACACGAAAACAATTTTTAATCGGAACAATTTTTGTTCCAACCCATCACATATGACGTAATATATATTCGTATATAGAGCATTATGTATGTGTAGTTGTATTCATTCAATTCCCTGTGGTACATGCAGAAGCCATTGCCAAATGTGGCTAGCGAAATGGTAGGTGTGTTCTGTCCATGCACTCAAATCGCTAACGAAAGGATATGTCACTCGTCTAGTATATCTGTGCCTATTCCCCAGTAGTTCTAACAATTGTTATTCTACTATTCTATAGCTAATACGGTATCACTAGGTAAAGCATAACGCATGTATTTTTTTACGGCGCATACAATGTTTGTCACTGAGAGCAATTATGTTAACGCAAAGCTCCCGTTGTTAAAACAACAAAAAGTTTAGGATCATAACATTATCTTTGCTAAAACAAACTTCAGTAGCATTTGTAATTTAATGAAAAACCACGTGTTTTTTAGAAAGTTGAATTTAAAAAAGGTAAATAAAACTAGTAAGGATGTAGTATATTCGGCTGGGCCGAATCTAAAATACTTTTCACGATAGTCACTTAAATATATAGTACATATATGAGAAATTTGAACTGAATATACTCGGATATACATATGTAAATGGACCGATATTGGAGAACATTTTATTTGCCTTGTAATCGCCATGCCAAAAAGGTAATGAAATTTTCATGGAAAAATCGGTTTAGGGTATATCTCGTGTACATATGGACCGATATCGGAAATTTTCATTTTCTGTTTTATAGTAACCTCCTTTTACAATCAGAACTGATTTTAAGCAAAAAAATTTCTTTCAGGGAAAAATCGGTTTAAGCTACATCTCGGGTATATATGGACCGATATCGGAATTTTTCGGAATTTTTTTCTGTATTATAATTTATTGTCTGGTTTTATAACCATAACTGTTTTTACGCAAAAAATTTTATATAATTTGACTGTTTACAAAATTTAAATTGCGATAGTTTTCTGGGGCTAGTTCTTTCGATGACTACTAGTGACTAGCATAAGGATTGCACCTCAGGTCTGGTACTATATGCAGAAACTTGTAGCTAACCCTTGAGATGGTGAAAGATAATGCAGAGACGGGTCAATCGCCACCTCCAATGACAAGCCCGTGTTAAATTCGCCACTTAAATACATGTGCGGTAGATTTCAGCTGGGCTAGCGGTAGTGCAAACTTATCTAGCGAGTCTACACGTTCGGAGCTAGTCCGTTATACCACTAGGTTGCTTGGCCTGTGTTTGTATTGGTTTTGTGCTGCTTGTGCGGGTATAAAGCTGGTTGAAAAATTATGCCGACAAAATAAAATCCCTTCGCCATTAAGCTGTCAGAACACTGTTCTCATATCTGATAGAAGACTTTCGTGGTACTGGGCGATGCTATCAAGTCAAATTTAAACGTTTTATACCCGCTTTAGTTGTTTTCTTGTTTTTATTAGCTGAATTAGGTTGCCTTCACTGTTTTTATTTAGTAGCTGCTCGGCGAATTAAAGCAATAAATTCACCTGACATAGCCAAGGCGAATTAATTATTAGGTGGATGCATCGGCGAATTCAGGCGAATTCGATTAATATGGCGGCACTTTTTTTGTCAAGTTTTGTTTACCTTTTTCAGCGCCATTTAAATTTCTGTACATGCTCGTTACCAACTACTTTTGACAGCGTAAGTGTGAATTCGCCTTTTTACACAAACAAAATACCTGTTGTTTTTTTTATTGTTGTATTGTTGTAGCGAAGCGGCTACCTTGTTTTTTGTATCATGGACATAGCCGGGTGTCACGGCGAATTCGCATTTCGGCTGTTGTCAGATCCTACTATTGTGCCACATCAGTTTCAACATTTTTTGGAAAATTGGTAATAATTATATAAAAATATATTTAAAATTTCGATATGATTTGTTTTTTCGTATTAAAGATATATATAATATGTTTTAAAACTGCAACTAGTCGTCCTAATTACAAGATGTCATTAAAATACGGACCAAAAAAAATTAAATTAAGGTGGGCATTATTGTCTTTAGTGTTACTTTTATTCGCAAAATGCAATCTGGGAGAGTGCCATGATACAACATCGAGCAAAAGCTTCCCTATAACTACACTAATTAATGCAAAATGGGAACAAACACCGTTGATCTTAGAAATTGCTGAATATATGGCGGATGAAAATCCAAATTTGTATTGGGAGTTTTTAAGAGACATTTCAGATTCGGATACATCTTTAAGTAGTTATGGTAATAAAAAGAGTAAATTTTACAGCATTTGCTAAAAAATGTCGTTTTAGATACTCCTTCCCAAAGTTATAATGCCGCCATTAACATCGTGCGTAAGCGTCTAACAGACCTGCAAATGCCGCTTATGAAGTTGATAATTTCCATGCACAGCCTTACACCTAGAATTCAAGCCCATTTTCAGATTGCTTCGGAGGCCTTAAATTTAGGACTTTGTCCCGATTCTATGATTTTCGCGCAAGTTGGGAGAGAATTGGCTTGCAACTTCGACGAGTTAAGACTAAAATTAAAAATAGGAAAGCAAGAATCATTGGACGCACTCATAGAAACATACGCCTTCGATCACATATACCCCGGTTCAGAAAACAACTCACGCACAGTTGTTTTGTATGGTGATATAGGTTCAAAAACTTTTGTGCAATATCATTATTTTTTAACAGAGAAGGCTTTAACTGGTGGCATTAAATATATAACACGGCACTATTTACCATCAGAACAGCAAAAATCGCAAAAGCGTGTGCGCCTATCAGGTTACGGCGTTGAATTACATTTAAAATCTACAGAATATAAGTCGCAAGATGATGCTCCGAAACCAGCTGAAGATTCTAACGAAGAAAGCATTGATGGCGTTGATGTAGATATGGAAGTGCAAGGTTTCGATTTTAAGCTACTTAAAGATAGATTCCCATCTTTGTCACATTCTCTAGATAAATTGCGGCAAAGCTTACTGCAAGGAAATGAGGAAATTGCACAATTGAAAGCCTGGGAGTTTCAAGATTTGGGCTTACAGGCGGCACAAGCAATAGCGGAAATAGATGGCGAGGAGGCTTTAAAGATATTACAGTTTACAGCTCATAATTTTCCCATGCAAGCAAAAGCACTGCTCAATCACAAAGTTAGCGAACAGTTAAGAAATGAGGTGAAACACAATAGTGAAGCTTTTGGTCGTAGTCTTAATATTATACCACCAGATGGAGCTCTGTTTATCAATGGTTTATTTTTTGATGCTGAAACAATGGATCTGAATACTCTAATAGAAACGCTAAGAAGCGAAATAAGAGTTTTAGAAAGCTTACACAATAGCCAAGTTAAAGGTTCAATGGCTTCATCCTTATTAGCTCTGGATTTCGCTGGATCAGGTTCAAAGGAGTTTGCTATAGATATTAGAGACACTGCCATTTCCTGGGTAAATGATATTGAAAGTGATGCTCAGTATAGAAGATGGCCATCAAGTGTTATGGATCTGCTAAGGCCAACTTTCCCTGGTATGTTACGAAACATCCGCAAAAATGTTTTCAATTTGGTTTTGGTAGTCGATCCATTGAAGGCCAATAGTCGCAGCCTTATTAAATTGGCCGAAAGTTTTGTGGTCCATTCGGCCCCTGTTAGGCTTGGCTTAGTATTCGATGCCAGTAAAGCCAATAATGAAAACCAAGATGACTACAGGTCTTTAGTGTGCGCTTTTAACTATGTCACACAGAAAAAAGATGCAAGATCTGCGTTAGGCTTTCTAACCGATGTCTTTACAGCAGTGGACGCCAATAAAGACGTAAAAAGAAAGCATATTAAAATGCAACTAAAGAAAACGTTTGACAAACTTTCTACCTCTGCCGTTGATGACATCCTAGACGAAGATTCAGACTATGATTATGGTCGCCAGCTTGCTTTAGAATTTGTTGATCGCTTGGGTTTCGCAGATTCCCCGCAAGCCCTCCTAAACGGTGTACCCATGCCACAAAACATTTTGTCGTCGGACAGCGATTTTGAAGAAGCAATATTTGCAGAAATCATACAACAAACCACAGCACTTCAAAAAGCTGTTTACAAAGGTGATTTAACCGATTCAGATGACTTGCTGGATTACCTTATGAACCAGCCACATGTAATGCCACGTTTAAATCAACAAATATTAGGTAATAATGAAAATGCAAAATTTATTGACTTGTCTGGCGAGCCTCATAAAGACATTAACAACGTTAGAACTTTGGCGAAACTTTCAAATCGTGATATGACAGCTACACTCCTCTATAATATCAAATATTTTGAGGTTAAAAACTCTTTCGAAACTATAGGAGATGCTAAATTACATTTTCTAACCGTGTGGTTATTGGGAAACGTGGAAACCGATAAAGGCAAGGAACTACTGACAAACGCCCTTATGTATGTTAAAGCTGGTTCAAGTGTGCGTGTCGCGTTCATTCCAAATACTGAAGGGACGGATTTGGCAAGAAAAAATAATCTCAATCGATTAGTTTGGGCTGCACAACAAGTACTTAAACCTCAAGAAGCCACAGATGTAGTTCTCAAATGGTTAAAGCAGCCAGCAGACAAGTGGGAAATACCAATACAAGTGGGTGACTTCTTATCATCGACAGAACTGCATATGAAGATATTAAGAGTATATGCCCAAAGAGTTCTTAATCTAAAACCTGACGAACGTATGGTTATTGGAAATGGTAAAATTATTGGGCCTTTGAAAGAAAAAGAGAATTTTGGTATAGAAGATTTTGGACTAATTGACCGTTTTAATGCCATTCAATATGGCGATAAGCTACGTAAGATATTGAAAACCAAATCCACAGACATAGAAGAGTCTGGATTTAATAGTGACACTTTACTTAAACTATATGCCTGTCTGATACCAAGACAATCAAAAACGAGGTTTAGGATACCAGATGATGTAAAAGAAGCGCATTCTGTAGTAAAACTTCTACCCAAACACAAAGAGATTCCACATTTTGATATCAATGCCGTAGTAGATCCAGCATCAAGAAGTGCACAAAAGCTTGCTCCCATTTTAATGCTCTTACGTAACACTGTTAATTGTAACATGAAAGTCTACTTAACTCCAGTCAACCAGCATAGTGATATGCCAGTGAAGAATTTCTATCGCTATGTGGTAGAACCGGAAGTACAATTTTTGCCAAATGGAGAATTTGCCGAGGGACCTATTGCCAAGTTCACAGGTGTTCCCGCCAATTCGCTGCTAACACAAAATGTTCAGGTTCCTGAAAATTGGTTAGTAGAAGCTGTGCGCTCAGTTTATGATTTGGATAATATCAAATTAAGCGAAATTGGGGGTCCAGTACATAGTGAATTCGAATTAGAATATCTGCTTTTGGAAGGCCATTGCTTTGACGCTGCCACTGGTGCTCCTCCAAGAGGCCTGCAGGTCACCTTGGGTACACAAGACAATCCAACTATGGTCGATACCATTGTTATGGCAAATTTGGGATATTTTCAACTAAAAGCTAATCCTGGTGTATGGACTTTGCGTTTAAGAGAAGGCAAGTCATCAGATATTTATGACATAACATTTGCTGAAGGCCCCAACACTGTGCATCAAGAAGGTAATACTCAAGTTGTAGTGAGTTCGTTGAGATCACATGTTATTAAATTGAGAGTAACAAAGAAGACCGGTATGCAACATGCAGATCTCTTAGGCGAAGACGATAATATTCATAATGGCGGTATATGGAACTCTATAGCCAGTTCCTTCGGAGGTGGTTCTAGCAACGATGAAGAAGTTGAAACCATTAACATATTTTCAGTAGCTTCGGGACATCTATATGAAAGGCTTTTACGCATTATGATGTTGTCCGTAATGAAGCATACAAAATCGCCCGTCAAGTTCTGGTTTTTGAAAAATTATCTTTCTCCTCAATTTACAGACTTTTTGCCATATATGGCCAAAGAATATGGTTTTCAATATGAGTTGGTGCAATACAAATGGCCACGTTGGCTACATCAACAAACTGAAAAGCAGCGAACTATTTGGGGCTATAAAATTCTTTTCCTAGATGTTTTATTCCCCCTTAATGTACGCAAAATCATATTTGTAGATGCTGATGCAATAGTAAGAGCCGATTTAAAAGAGTTATACGACATGGACTTGGGTGGAGCCCCTTATGCTTATACACCTTTTTGCGATTCACGAAAAGAAATGGAAGGATTTCGTTTTTGGAAACAGGGCTATTGGAAATCACATCTGATGGGAAGGCGGTATCATATTTCAGCGTTATATGTTGTAGATTTAAAACGTTTCCGCAAAATAGCGGCTGGTGATCGCTTGAGAGGACAATATCAGGCGCTAAGCCAAGATCCGAATAGTTTATCGAATTTAGATCAAGATTTACCAAATAATATGATACATCAAGTTGCAATCAAGTCATTACCTGATGAATGGTTGTGGTGTCAGACATGGTGTAGTGACAATGCTTTCAAGAAAGCCAAAGTAATTGATTTGTGTAACAACCCAATGACGAAGGAAGCGAAACTTACAGCAGCTCAGCGGATTGTACCAGAATGGAAAGATTATGATTCTGAGATCAAAAACTTAATGTCTCGCGTTGAGGATCATGAGAACGCCGATCATGGAGAGCAAATTTCTACCGAAAAAACGCTTGGCGACTCTGTGAAGCACAGTGAACTGTGATTTTGGGTACAATTTTATCCAGATTTTCTTTTCCTTTATTATTAACTTACACATATTGCTGTTCTCTTTCTTTTTCAACGATTAACTAATTTCTTCATGTTAAGACATTCCTTAAATTTAATATTTTTGAAAAACTAAGCTTGAACCTTAGCTTCAATACCAATAGCATATACCAACGCAGCTCCAAACAAAATAAAAATTTTAAAATAAGAAAACGTTAAATGGGAATATTGGTGGAAACGCTTAGTTTCCGAGTTATGGACCAAAGAAGTTTTCATATATACATGCGATTTTCTACCACATTTTTCTTTCTATTTGGTCAATATTGGCATCATTTGAAAGCTTTTGAACAGATCTCTTATAGCATACTGTAGAGAATCCTATGCAAAAAAACCCCTATGTACTTTTGGTTTCATTTGGAGCTGCGTTGGAAAACTAGATTTAAGCCAAAAAAAAAATTTTTTTTCACAAAACTAAAATTTTTTTTTTCAAATTTACCTGGGTATAAAAATCAATAGTAAAATTTGTCAGAGCGTTTAAATAAACAGTGTAAAAATATATGTATATTTTCTGTTTTATTTAAAAATTAATGTGCAACAGTTTAAGTATTTAAAATAATGACTTGATCTGTAACACGGGTTATTAAAGGGTCAAGCTCATATAGGCCTAATTCTGAACCCCACAGCTCTTTCAAGGTCTCTTCGGCCACAAAATGTGCATTTCCTTAAAATCAATGCAACACAAAAATTAAAATATGTAACTTTAATACCTTTCATATTTTAGGACTTACCTTTTTTATTTTCTTCTATAGTAAGGGACATAAATATAACAACATTTTTTTGTATAGGACTATGAGTGTCACATATAGCATGGAAAGCTCTGGCTGCAAGGGCAGGTATCTATTAAAAAAGAAATTAGTTCGTTTGGTTAGTATAGACGAGAATTTAAAATATATACTTCGTTTAGATTTGCTATCAGAAAAACATTCCCTTCTTTAATTTTGCTTTTATATTTTTCAATGGCGTAACCATAATCATCATCAGGCATGAAATCATCTTTTTCCATTGGTATTAGATTTTTGCCTAAAACGATTGATAATCAGCAAAATAAAAAAGGGTGCAACAAAGTCTGATTAATGCTTGTAAATACCAAAACATGCAGACGACTGCTGTGCTATTTTTTCAACTAATCCGGAACTACTTTGTTTCCCAGTATGAGCAAGTAAGTAAACTGCAGGTTTTTCGATTTTTTTATTCAATATCATTTCAATACCAACTTTCAACTGCTTCCACACCAAATCTATTTCTTTTGGATACTCGTTTCGCAAATTTTCAAAGGAACACGACCGTTGATTTTCTGGTTGTTGAAAATATGCAACAATTGCAAAAAAAATTAAGCACAGTGAAAGAATCTTCCATGACAATGCTATATCTGAAGCTGGCTTGTTATTTACAGAGCCAGTTTGCCCTTGCTTTCGCTCTAGCCGAATTGATAGGCTCTTAGTTATTTTAAGCTCTTCTTGTGTTGTTTTGGAAACTAGTATAGTTTCTTCATCATATTCTTCATCTGACTCGGATTTACTAATTGAATTTCTTTCAAGAATTATTCCTTCATATTGGTCAGATTCTTCACGTTGAGGTGTTTCGCGGTCATGTATACTTTTACGACGTTTAATGTTATTTACCGGCATTATTATATGCTAAAACTTCTACTTTGTGGCTAAAACAATAAATAATGTAATTTTTTTACAACAGACAAGAACAATTAGCGTGTAGGGGCTGTTTTTGAAACAACTTTCATGAAGTTACCAAGGCGAATTCATTATTAGGTGGATGCATCGGCGAATTCAGGCGAATTCGTTTAATACAAGGCGAATTAATTATTAGGTGGATGCATCGGCGAATTCGGTTAATATGGCGGCACCTTCGCTGTCAAGTTTTGTTTACCTTTTTCGGCGCCATTTAAATTTTTGTACATGTTCGCTATCAACTACTTCTGACAGCTTAAGTGTGAATTCGCCTTTTTACACAAACAAAATACCTGTTGTTTTTTTTATTGTTGTATTGTTGTAGCGAAGCGGCTACCTTGTTTTTTGTATCATGGTTTAATATGGCGGCACCAAGGCGAATTAATTATTAGGTGGATGCATTGGCGAATTCAGGCGAATTCGATTAATATGGCGGCACTTTCACTGTCAAGTTTTGTTTACCTTTTTCGCCGCCATTTAAATTTTTTTACATGTTCTTTATCAACTACTTTTGACAGCGTAAGTGTGAATTCGCCTTTTTACACAAACAAAATACCTGTTGTTTTTTTTTATTGTTGTATTGTTGTAGCGAAGCGGCTACCTTGTTTTTTGTATCATGTGCTTTATCAACTATTTTTGACAGCTTAAGTGTGCATTCGCCTTTTTACACAAACAAAATACCTGTTGTTTTTTCTATTGTTGTATTGTTGTAGCGAAGCGGCTACCTTGTTTTTTTGTATCATGGGGTGGGTGTCAAGTTTTGTTTACCTTTTTCGCCGCCATTTAAATTTTTTTACATGTTCTTTATCAACTACTTTTGACAGCGTAAGTGTGAATTCGCCTTTTTACACAAACAAAATACCTGTTGTTTTTTTTTATTGTTTTATTGTTGTAGCGAAGCGGCTACCTTGTTTTTTGTATCATGGGCGGCACTTTCTGTGTCAAGTTTTGTTTACCTTTTCGGCGCCATTTAAATTTTTGTACATGTTCTTTATCAACTACTTTTGACAGCTTAAGTGTGAATTCGCCTTTTTACAGAAACAAAATACCTGTTGTTTTTTTTATTGTTGTATTGTTGTAGCGAAGCGGCTACCTTGTTTTTTGTATCATGGAAGTTACTTTCCAAGGCGAATTAATTATTAGGTGGATGCATCGGCGAATTCAGGCGAATTCGGTTAATATGGCGGCACTTTCGCTGTCAAGTTTTGTTTACGTTTTTCGGTGCCATTTAAATTTTTTACATGTAATTTATCAAATACTTTTGACAGCTTAAGTGTGAATTCGCCTTTTTACACAAACAAAATACCTGTTGTTTTTTTTATTGTTGTATTGTTGTAGCGAAGCGGCTACCTTGTTTTTTGTATCATGTTACTTTCATGATACAAAAAACCCAAGGCGAATTAATTATTAGGTGCAAGGCGAATTAATTATTAGGTGGATGCATCGGCGAATTCAGGCGAATTTGATTAATATGGCGGCACTTTCCTTGTCAAGTTTTGTTTGCCTTTTTCGGCGCCATTTAAATGTTTGTACCAAGGCGAATTCATTACCAGGTGAACTTAACAGCACAGGTGATTATTTTTTGCTTCTCGCGGTTTTTCCAATGAGACTGTCAAATTTTGTTTCTTTTGTTTACAAACTTTTTCGCGCCATTTTAATCTGAAGGTTTTTTTTGCATGAATTAGTGCAATTTCAAGAAATTTGTGTGAATTTAAAAGTGAAAAACTAATATAATCTGTGATTTTAATTACAAACAATTATAAAAGCTTATATTTAACGTTTATATAAAATTTTTTCTCTGCTGAGCCATCTTAGGCGAATTTAGATTATGACATTCACGATATGTTTTACAATAACAAAATACATAGTACTGAATTCGCCTTTCCGCTTGCATTCACCCAAGGCGAATTCATTACCAGGTGAACTTAACAGCACAGGTGATTATTTTTTGCTTCTCGCGTTTTTTCCAATGAGACTGTCAAATTTTGTTTCTTTTGTTTACAAACTTTTTCGCGCCATTTTAATCTGAAGGTTTTTTTTCATGATTTAGTGCAATTTCAAGAAATTTGAGTGAATTTAAAAGTGAAAAACTAATATAATCTGTGATTTTAATTACAAACAATTATAAAAGCTTATATTTAACGTTTATATAAAATTTTTTCTCTGCTGAGCAATCTTAGGCGAATTTAGATTATGACATTCACGATATGTTTTACAATAACAAAATACATAGTACTGAATTCGCCTTTCCGCTTGCATTCACCTGTATAAAGTCGCCTTGCATTCACCTGTATAAAGTCGCCTTGGTTTGTACATGTGCTTTATCAAGGCGAATTCATTATGAGGTGGATTAATCGGCGAATTCAAGCGAATTCGGTTAATATGGCGGCACTTCCTCTGTCAAGTTTTGTTTACCTTTTCGGCGCCATTTAAATTTTTTAACATGTTAGTTATCAACTACTTTTGACAGCTTAAGTGTGAATTCGCCTTTTTACACAAACAAAATACCTGTTGTTGTTTTTATTTTTGTATTGTTGTAGCGAAGCGGCTACCTTGTTTTTTGTATCATGTGCTTTATCAACTATTTTTGACAGCTTAAGTGTGCATTCGCCTTTTTACACAAACAAAATACCTGTTGTTTTTTCTATTGTTGTATTGTTGTAGCGAAGCGGCTACCTTGTTTTTTGTATCATGATTAGGTGGATGCATCGGCGAATTCAGGCGAATTCGGTTAATATGGCGGCACTTTCTCTGTCAAGTTTTTTTTTACCTTCTTTGGCGCCATTTAAATTTTTGTACATGCTCATTATCAACTACTTTTGACAGCTTAAGTGTGAATTCGCCTTTTTACACAAACAAAATACATGTTGTTTTTTTTATTGTTGTATTGTTGTAGCGAAGCGGCTACCTTGTTTTTTGTATCATGCAAAAAACCAAGGTAGCCGCTTCGCTACAACAACACTACAATAAAGAAAACAACAGATATTTTGTCAAGGCGAATTCATTATTAGGTGAATGCATCGGCGAATTCAGGCGAATTCGGTTAATATGGTGGCACCTTCGCTGTCAAGTTTTGTTTACCTTTTTCGGCGCCATTTAAATTTTTGTTCATGTCTTTATCAACTTTTGACAGCGTAAGTGTGAATTCGCCTTTTTACACAAACAAAATACCTATTGTTTTTTTTATTGTTGTATAGTTGTAGCGAAGAGGCTACTTGTTTTTTGTATCATGGATGCATCCAAGGCTAATTCATTATTAGGTGGATGCAACGCGAATTAATTATTAGGTGGATGCAAGGCGAATTCGGTCAATATGGCATCACTTTCTCTGTCAAGTTTTGTTAACCTTTTTCGGCCCCATTTAAATTTTTGTATATGGTCGTTATCAACTACTTTTGACAGCTTAAGTGTGAATTCACCTTTTTACACAAACAAAATACCTGTTGTTTTTTTATTGTTGTAGCGAACCGGCTACCTTGTTTGTTTTTATCATGGGTAGATGCATCGGCGAATTCAGGCGAATTTGGTTAATATGTCGGCACCGCAGGCGAATTAATTATTAGGTGGATGCATCGGCGAATTCGGTTAACATGGCGGCACTTCCTCTGTCAAGTTTTGTTTACCTTGTTCGGCGCCATTTAAATTTTGTACATGTTCTTTATCAACTACTTTTGACAGCTTAAGTGTGAATTCGCCTTTTTACCCAAACAAAATACCTATTGTTTTTTTATTGTTGTATTGTTGTAGCGAAGCGGCTACCTTGTTTTTGTATCATGGTAATACATATACAGAAATTTCATGAAAGTACTTTCCTGTGTAATGGCAGCGTAAATGCAAGGTTAGAGCGCTTTTACATTTGGGCAGACAGACGAAATTTGATGGTGCTGCAACGAAAATTGTCGGTGGGGGAGAGTACATGACTCTCTGTACTAGACATTTGTGGACATTTTTTGTTTCTCTGTTTAACTTTTCACATTTCATATGCTGTTGCTTCATATCATTTTTCTCATATCAGCATCAACTTCATATAAGCACACAAGCTGTGCTTAAAAAGGCAACAACAACAAAAAAGAACGAAAAGAGAAACGAAAAGTTTCTGTCTGTCTATTAATTTCTTAAATGTAAAAGGTTTAGGCAAGATCAAGGCGACTTTATACAGGTGAATGCAAGCGGAAAGGCGAATTCAGTACTATGTATTTTGTTATTGTAAAACATATCGTGAATGTCATAATCTAAATTCGCCTAAGATTGTTCAGCAGAGAAAAAATTTTATATAAACGTTAAATATAAGCTTTTATAATTGTTTGTAATTAAAATCACAGATTATATTAATTTTTCACTTTTAAATTCACACAAATTTCTTGAAATTGCACTAAATCATGCAAAAAAACCTTCAGATTAAAATGGCGCGAAAAAGTTTGTAAACAAAAGAAACAAAATTTGACAGTCTCATTGGAAAAAACGCGAGAAGCAAAAAATAATCACCTGTGCTGTTAAGTTCACCTGGTAATGAATTCGCCTTGGGCAAGATCAACAGATAAATGGAAAAATGTCTGCTCATCGTCTGTCTATATGTAAACGCAGACTTATGAATTTGCCGTCGCCCTGGCGTTAGAGCGCTTTTACATTTGGACAGACGATGGGCAGACAGACGAAATTTGATGGTGCTGTAACGAAAATTGTAGGTGGGGGAGAGTGTGTAGTACACGACTCTCTGTACCAAGGCGAATTCATTATTAGGTGGATGCATCGGCGAATTCAGGCGAATTCGGTTAATATGGCGGCACCTTCGCAGTCAAGTTTTGTTTACCTTTTTCGGCGCCATTTAAATTTTTGTACATGTCTTTATCAACTACTTTTGACAGCGTAAGTGTGAATTCGCCTTTTTACACAAACAAAATACCTGCTGTTTTTTTTTATTGTTGTATTGTTGTAGCGAAGCGGCTACCTTGTTTTTTTTGTATCATGCTCTGTACTAGACATTTGTGGACATTTTTTCTTTCTCTTTTTAACTTTTCGCATTTTTTATGTTGTTGCTTCATATCATTATTCTCATATCAACATCAACTTCATATAAACACACTAGCTGTGCTTAAAAAAACAACAACAACAAAAAAGAAAGAAAAGAGAAACGAAAATTTCTGTCTGTCTATTAATTTCTTAAATGTAAAAGGTTTAGGCAAGACCAAAAGAGAAATGAAAAAATGTCTGCCCATCGTCTGTCTAAATGTAAAAGCTGAGTTATCAAACTGCAGCCAACTTCGCATATCCGTTAATTTTTTTTTTACTTTATTGCACATGTTGGTGATTCTCGTTCACTTCTTCGTTGGAATCAGGTGATAGTGGTGTGCTTGTGGTTAGTTGTAGAAATATGTATGTGCTTAACAATGTAGCACTTGGAACAGGAATCTTTTTAAATTAAAGGTAACAATAAATATAATTTGCATGAGAATAATTTTATATTAGTTAAAATAACTGATGAGTGTTCTTCACCTAAATAATAAATGGAATATTAGTTAATTATTTATTGTCATACAAAGTTTATTGTTATTTGAGGATAGATAAGAACGGCCAACTGAATTTATGTAGTACATACATACGTACTAATGTGTACACATTCTTTTCATAAAATCTTAAATATTACAATTCTTATTTTTCAGGTTTAATACAGAAGCAGGGTTACTACATGGTTAGTATTTTTAATGTAAGTTAAATAGTATAAAGCTGTAATGTATTTTTAAATACTAAAATATACATACCTATGATGAACATTATATCTGAATCATATGTGCTGATTACACATTTAAATTAAACCAAAAGGATTCTGATAAAAGTTTAATTAATATACAAATATGTTCCTACTCTTATAATAACTTCGTTTTATTTTACATTTATTTTAGTAATTCAAATTGAAGAACATGGCGAAAGGATCGGACACGTTAAAAGGTAAGCATTTCTTTTTAGTTTTCTTTTGTTGCGATCCTATTGTGATGATTTATCCTATTATCAGGATCCCTCTTCTGAGACGAACCCAATTTAAAAATCTTGCTGTTAACAATGTTACTGATTATTTATTAACTTAAGTAATTTGAAAAACACTAAACATGTTATTTCTAATATGTATTGGCAATCTCGTTTCAGCCCTCTGGTGAAGATTCCACACAAAATAAATGTATTCACTCGGGTAATTGCATCGTAAGTATTACCTAAGTTAAAATGAAGTGCAAAGTCAATTTGATGATAAATTTAATCTGAATGGAAATCTGTGTTGATCACAATATAAAAATTAAACCAAAAGGATTCTGACTAAATATCTTTAAATGAAATCTTTTATCTTTAAACTATATTTTTTTAATCTATTGGTTTTTTATCTTAAAGTTCGTTTGCAGTGTGTCGCCGGATTAGAGGGCAAACAAAAAGGTAATTGAACTTTGGTTGTTGTCTTCATGTAATGTTCGTGATGTTTCATTTATAGTATAGTTCATTTGAAACAAACGTGTAACTAATTCGTTGACTGATTAAAATTAACAAATAAGTTAATAAGTGAATTTTGGTGCAAAATCTGAGCAATATATTTATCATTTCAGGTAACGATTTGTGGGACGATTCGCGAAGTCATTGGGAAGCAAAATCGGCCATGTGCTGAAACATAATTCGCAAAAGAAATGTGATTTCGATTTCAAGGCACAAAAATGGTGTGCCGAAAATCGCAATCGCAAAAAATTTTGCTTTTTGATCTCGCAAGCAAATGGCGAAATGATGAACTTGCTTATAATGTGAAAACTACAGTTCAGACAGTGAAACTGGAAGGGCCAAATAAAATTTGACTTGTTTTTATGTATTTTAACAAAAAAAATATAATTTCATATATTTTAATAAAAAATGCAGCAATTAAGAAAAACACCTTATTTTCGTATGATTGTGTGTTGCATTTGTTTGCTTTAAAATGGCGTTTCCATATGTTGCGAGTCAAGGCAGCTTTAATAGATAGTGGCAGAATTGGCTTGAAAAGAAGAAAAATTCAGACTAAAAAATGTTCTCGTCTGTTGTCCATTCCGAACAATTTTTTTTGTTCTTTTTTTGAACAGGGGGGTTTATTGCGATAAGAGCATAATTTGGTATTCTGTGCTGTTTCCGCAAACTTTTTCACGAAATAGTTTAAAAACGAAGTAACACTGATATCACAAAATAATAGTGTAGTCTCAGGCATGTTCCCACACTCGCAAGTTTTCAAAGTCGCCAGGCGACTTGAAAACGCCAAATTTATTTTAGGTGTTCTGTGACTCGCGCGTTTTGCTTGCGAGTTGACATAATTTGAATGCTAAAAACACATGTTTTACCACGCAAATAAACTAAAAAATAAATTGATAATGCATTTTGGGTTAAAAATGTAATAAAAAATTGATTGTAAAAAAGTTTATTTCCAGAAATACATAATAAGTTTGGCTTGCGTTTTTAGACCATTTTTTAAATTGCATGTATTTAGCTAAAATTGTATGAAAAATCGTCTAGTTTTTATTCTAGTGCAAAGAAAACAAATTTAATTTAATATATACGTCATTTTATTATTTGTTTAGTGCTAATTCATCAGTTCACTTTGGCATACTCTTGTGATTTGAAATCGCCAACAGTCTGGCGATTGCGATTTACAGAACACCTTTCTTGCGAGTTCAAGTCACAATCGCAAATATCATGCGAGATGCGAGTGTCAGAACATGCCCGAACGATAAAATGAAATATGCGTAAAGTGCGGTCTCCACCTGACTTGAAAACACTAACTTTAACGCTAACATCAAGTTAAAGTTAAATGTGGACCGCTCATGTTAAAGTTTGGTTAAAGTTACAACTTGGTTGTTAAAACATTTCATTTGGAAACTCTGTTATAACTTAAATTGACAACAGCCTGCTATTTGTAGTTGTTTTTCGCCATTTTTATTGTTTTACTATGAAAAGTTACAACTCTAACATCACTACGTGTACGCCGACTTTAACAGATAGATATTTAAACAGCAAGTTTTAACATCATTTTTTAACTGCGTTTCAAGTTAGGTGTAGACTGCATGTAAAGAAAATACGAAAACGCTAAACAGAGTACCAATTCCTCAATTTTTCTTTCGCATCGTAAAGTGCGGTCTCCACCTGACACGAAAACACTAACTTTAACGCTAACTTCAAGTTAAAGTTAAATGTGGACCGCTCATGTTGAAGTTTGGTTAAAGTTATAACTCGGTTGTTAAAACATTTCATTTGGAAACTCTGTTATAACTTAAATTGACAACAGCCTGCTATTTGTAGTTGTTTTTCGCCATTTTTATTGTTTTACTATGGAAAGTTATAACTCTAACATCACTACGAGTACGCCGACTTTAACATATAGATATTTAAACAGCAAGTTTTAACTTCATGTTTTAACTGGTTTCAAGTTAGGTGTAGACTGCATGTTAGGTGCGGTCTCCACCTGACATGAAAACACTAACACTGCGTTTAGACATACAAGTAACTTGTTACAAGTTGTGTGTACATATTAACAACCAATACATCGAAAAAAATAATAAAAACACTTGCAATTTGCACGATTGTTTACACACTCAAGTGCAAGTTCATTTTCAAAATGTCGTCGAAGACAAACGTTGTACGTCTTTGTACTACATGCGCTTTTAATGTCTGTGCTGCCAAAGTTTTAGCATAGCAATATTACAGGGGAATTATATTATGCACACAATTTTTTCACAATTTAAATAATAAATTTGTATTCCAAATAAAAAATAAGTTATAGATGTTTATTTATTTTCGTGTTTTTATATTATGTTTTCGGCATACAATTAAAAATTTTAATATTTTAAAAAAATTTCCTTGAAAAATACCCATTAAGGTTAAAATGAAATATCTATTGGCAACACTGTTTGTTTCTGCTTGCATGCAAGTGAAAAAATCACTGCCAACCAAAATCAGTTGCAAGTGAGGCTACTACTTGCAGGTGTGTGAATGTATTAGTAAAAATATGGGTATGTATTGGGGTTTTTGCACTTGCACTTGCGTGTGTAAACATTGAGTAACTTTGACGCTAACTTCAAGTTAAAGTTACTGCCCGTCTACACTAGACATGAAACGCCGTTACATGCAATCTACACCTAACATGCAGTCTACACCTAACTTGAAGCCAGTTAAAACATGAAGTTAAAACTTGCTGTTTAAATATCTATATGTTAAAGTCGGCGTACTCGTAGTGATGTTAGAGTTATAACTTTCCATAGTAAAACAATAAAAATGGCGAAAAACAACTACAAATAGCAGGCTGTTGTCAATTTAAGTTATAACAGAGTTTCCAAATGAAATGTTTTAACAACCGAGTTATAACTTTAACCAAACTTCAACATGAGCGGTCCACATTTAACTTTAACTTGAAGTTAGCGTTAAAGTTAGTGTTTTCGTGTCAGGTGGAGACCGCACTTAACTTGAAACGCAGTTAAAACATAAAGTTAAAACTTGCTGTTTATATATCTGTCTGTTTAAGGTGGCGCACACGTAGTAATGTTAGAATTATAACTTCTCATAGTAAAAAAAAAATGGCGAAAAACAACTACAATTAGCAGGCTGTTGTCAATTTAAGTTATAACAGAGTTTCGAAATGAAATGTTTTAACAACCAAGTTATAACTTTAACCAAACTTCAACATGAGCGGTCCACACTTAACTTTAACTTGAAGTTAGCGTCAAAGTTAGTATTTTCATGTCAGGTGGAGACCCCACTTTAAGACATACTGTTAAAACATACCTTTGACGGCCTTATTGTTACATGGTGGGGTACCCGTATGTCTTGATTTTTTATTATTTTAATTTCGTCAACAAGAGAACATCATCACTTTTTATGTCCTTCTTTATAGTTTGTAGAAAAACAATATGTTTTTATTGCAAAATTTGCAATCTAAAATAAGAACTGAATTTTTTTTGTCAATTTGTTTTAATTTATAACTATTTTTACTTTTCTCATATTAAAATTTCATTTTCTGTTAAGACAGAGCTTTTAAAACAGACGTCTTAACAGCCGTGTCAAGACGGCAAGAAAACAGTAACATATGCAGGCTATACCAGACAGTAACAGTATTTTGCTGTTCCTGTTAGTGTTCTCATGTCAGGTGTGGACAGCACTTTAAGTGTGGACCGCTCATGTTGAAGTTTGGTTAATGTTATAACTTGGTTGTTAAAACATTTCATTTGGAAACTCTGTTATAACTTAAATTGACAACAGCCTGCTAATTGTAGTTGTTTTTCGCCATTTTTATTTTTTTACTATGAGAAGTTATAACTCTAACATTACTACGTGTCCGCCACCTTAAACAGACAGATATATAAACAGCAAGTTTTAACTTTATGTTTTAACTGCGTTTTAAGTTAGGTGTAGACTGCATGTAATAGAGAGTAACTCCCAAACGGGACTAGTCCGGCATAACATGTATACACGGTGGCAGCACTACGGCATGTGATAATTTTTTGCTACTGGCAATATAGTAAGCTATTTACGTCAAATGTATTGTTTACACTTTTTGAAAGTGAATTTAGTGTTTTATTCTGAATTAAACATGTAAAAATTATTTTGTGAACATAAGAATAATTCAAATAAAAATAATTTATAGTTATGAAAAGGTACATTCATAGTTTATAATTGTGAAAAAAGTTAAAAATAGTTTTTTGTTGTAATTTTGCTCTAGAGCTGCCACCGTGTAGACGTTAATGCACCTTGTTGTATTGTTATAATTTTTCTCTAGTGCTGCCACCTGTAGACGTTAATACACCTTGGGTAGAATTTATAGTTTGCTCGTGGCAGCCCTGCCTATTCTAACAAAAAAGTTTATGTCCAAAAACGAGTTGGAGAAACAAAATTGTTCTTAGCTGCCACTAAACAATAGAAAGTAATTTATAAGGTACAACATCAAACACGCATAAAAATGGTGATTAAATTTGACGCCCAAAAAACCAAGCATCAGCTCTTCCATGTATCGATAAGCCTGGGGGTAATATTGATTTGTATGACCTATATGCAGTACCGCAAAAATTGGACGTACCTAGGAAGCTTCTGGAATTCTCTTATTATACCCATTGTTTTTACAGGGGAAATGCTTAAAATAATATTATGCTGCTATTATGGACGCCATGATGATCCGGTATTGACTCAGAAACAAAAACAGAAGAAAGCTGTGTATTTTACACCAAAAGACTTGGCCGGCGGTTTGTTGTTGCAGTTTTTGTGTACTGTGCTGTATGCGTTTGTATGCATTATCTTAGGAGCACCTGTTTTACAAAACTACGAACAAACGTTTGTGCTTTCATTGCTTTTGACGTTGTTGTCTGTTTCGCCCACCGTATTTCTTTTGGGTGGTGGTGGCGCCTTACAGGTGTGTTTTTGTGAGAAACCAGATTTTCTAACAAAAAGCGAAGAAACTACTTTGGACCTTTTCAAGTACAATGCTATTGGTGGTATTTTGGGAGCCTGGGCCGGCTCAATCGTTTCACCGTTGGACTGGGATCGTGATTGGCAAACTTATCCCATACCTAATGTTATAGGAGCCCTCTTGGGCAGTGCTTTGGGTAATATATACGCATGTTCATGCATTTTATACGCCACGGGAAAGGTGTACTTGAGCAAAAAACGTTCTTAGAAACCTTAATAGAATTTATGTTATGTGTTTCTTTTTTCTAGTCATAGGTATTAAACAAAATTCTTAGCAAACACAAAAAACGATGTTTTCTTTTTGTGAAAAATATACCGATAATTTTAGTACAAAAACTATGTAGGTAAGCATTCTTAGCAAACACAAAAAACGATGTTTTCTTTTTGTGAAAAATATACCGATAATTTTAGTACAAAAACTATGTAGGTAAGCGTTAGAGCTATGTTTATCATGAACGAACGGGTTAAATTGAAGGATTTATTTATGTAAGTTAAACGGACCACTTTTCATACAGTAGTGTAACGTTCAGTTTCGTTCTTTATGTGTGCATTTTTTGCTCAAGTTGATTTATGTGTAGAAACAAAAGTTCTAAGTTAGCGTTTATACAATACTAACTATAAAATCAAGTACTTCAGGACCAAAAGAGGACTCAAGTGGGTTGCTTTTATGAAACTGGCAGCCTACAACAACCTAACTGCAAGACTAAAGTACATACGTACGTTTGTTTGTATTTTGTGATAAATCAGGCTACATATTTATATTTGCTCATTAGATAACATATTTTCCTTAAACCGATTCATGCCAAAGAAACAGTTTGGTTCTGGGACTGTTTAAGTCAGATTTAATTTTATACTTTTTTGTTAAGTTCTTTAGAATTTTCGTAACTCCTATTTTATACATCTTTGGGTGGGAGTTTCTACACAAATTCTAACGAGTTAAACGTTAACGATAATTTTTTATAAAGATTGTAAGCTACAAAGTTTGGCATATTGAGAAAGAAAGTTATTGGTTGTTCATTCGTCGCCATTAAAGCAACATCTTGCTCAATTTTGTCAGCAAATGTAATTTTAGATAAAGTTGAGTTTATCTCTTTGTTTTAAAATATTAAACCAACAGCTTTTATGTATTCCACGCAAACATTTGGTCCTTCGAACCGCATCTGAACCACTGAGCTATGGATTAATAGCCATTCAAAACTTCTGTCAAGTAAATTTTGTAGGCAAGGATTGCGTATAAAATATGTTTTACATTATGTATTATTTAACTGATATATCTGAGTTATTGAATATCGGTATTGTTTAGTACTCGTTACTTAGTCCCAGTTTACACACATCCATCAAGTTTTCTTGACCAATTCTGCTTCAGCTTACTTTTGTTCACACACAAAAGCTTTGTGTCGTCAGGTTTAAGTTTTTTTGTCCTTAAGTTTTCATATTTTTTGGCATTTCACTTTAAACTTGATCAAGGCTGCACTCTTTTCCATCTCTTCTCCCCGTTCTCCAACAAACTCAAAACTTGATGGGTCAAACTTGAAATGTGTAAAGTGGCACTTAGTTATCTATGTTTCCATCAACTTTAGCAGACTTTTTCTTAATATACATTATTGTACTTATCATTCTAACCTTTTTGTTTGAATAAAACACGTGGGGAATTAATACTTTCTCTAATTTAATAACCGAGTTTCATTCTGACATAAGGGGTTCTTAGGACACAACATTAACCCTCTTTTTGACTTAAAGTAACAGGTTGACGGAGAAAAACCGTCACTGAATTTAAACAGCTGTTATTATAAGGCATTGTTCACATGTCTGTTAATAGGTTTATTCGTTTACTCTACAGTAAAATGCAGTAAATAAGTAATTTCTCAGCAAATTGTAAAAATAACTCTCTAAAAACTCTCTTGTCCAAAAAAGTACTCGAACGGAAAAATAGTAAAAATTCGTAAACTTTAGTAAAGAGCTGATAAAACTGCACCCATATGTAACAGCACACATAGGTGTAATTGCAGATCTGACTATCCAAAAGTTAAGCTTCTTAAACACATTTTAGTCGTCTCCCCGTAGTCAACCATGCTTATAGTAACCAGTCAAAACGGACCTTAAGCCAATGTAAAAAGATTTGAAAATAATGTCATCGCAAGTAATAGATATGAGAAGCAAATGTGAGTCTTTGCGATTTGTAGCATAATTCCTACATGAGTCTCGAACGCTTCTAATCTCGTTTAATATAAGCGTTTTCCACTGTGTTGCGGATGAATATTGCATAGGAAGTTGCTTATATAATAGTTTCTAACATGCGAGTGATATGCAATTAAAAATGCGCTTGTCGATAATAAAAAAAAAAAACGCAGTTCATGTTATTCAGTGTAAACTCTGTAGCGATTAAAAACGCTTTAGCTAGATAACTAAATAAATATTTATTCAAATGCGTAGCTATGTATACATGTATGTATGTATTATATTAAATAAATATATTTAAGCTTTTGTTGCAACTAAAAACGTTTCATCCTCTAAAAGACATCTTTGCCCCACATAATAATCATTGGGTTCCCATAAATCATCCTCATCATCATCGAATGTTTGCAATTGTTCCCGCTTAATTTTATTATTGGTTAATGCCGCAGTTATCTCTTGTTGTTTCTTTGTGGCAAATTCTTCAATAGTCAAAAGCTTTTCCTGATTTCTGTCAGGATTTTTAAATTGCTTTAATTCGCTAGCTAAAGGACACGATTGTTTTTCATATAAATACTTGAGTTGCACAAAATGCTGACCGTATGCTAAACGTTGTATGGAGTCCTGCACAATTGCAGCAGACCAGCAGACAACCAGTGTCGTATGTGGTTCATAGGAGGCCACTATATTATTGAAATCTTCTGTGGTTATGTTCGTATTAAAATAAATTGTTTCGTGATTGGCTAACAAGCTGTAAAGTTCAAAAAGGTTTGGAATGTTTTGTTCGGGCTGGTGAGTTGCAGAAAAATCCATAGGCATGACATCCATATAAGAAAGACGTGATTTGAGTATATCTTGTATAGGTTGTTCAGAACATAGTGGTGACTGAGCAGGCTTTATTAAGCGGCATTGAAAACTGGCGGTTTTAGTAGATTTAAGACAGCGTTCTGAAAATCATTTTTAAACAATAGTATATAAAAAAGGAGGTTTCTCTTAAAAAGGTAAAGTAGGCTTTCAAAAAGCTTTCATTGAAAAATTAGCTTTATAGAAAAAGTTATGGGCAGATTACAGAACACGAATAAGTGACACCCAAAAATTAAGTCATTTTCATTCGTGTTCTGTAAACTGCAGAAAGTAATCTTGAAAAGAAAAAATATATATATTTTGAGCACTTGTTTTTATTACATATAGCCTGTGCAATTGTGCAGCTTACCTCCCAAAAGTCCAGAGCTAATTTCCATTTGATTCATTACTAAAAAAAAAAATAAATAAATAAAACACTAAATAACCGAAAACCATGCCATATTCGTTTTATGTACTTACGATAAAACTTGTCTTTGTTTAATTTAAACTTGTCACAATATAAAGCCAAAGAATTTATATATAACTCCGACATCAAAGGATGGTGCAATTTATTTTCATTGTGTACTTCAACGTTGAGCCCCAGCTCACAAGTAGCCGCATTGCTTAGCACACAGCTAACTTCGGTATGTAAACATTCGTGTATATTAAATTTCCAATTGTGACGTACCAAACGATATTTTAAATTTGAATCCGTAGCTGGTATGGCATAATAAAAAAGTAGACGCAAAATATGTTCGCCCTTGTCAAAGGGGGCTTGCAGCCAGGCTGTTATTGTGGTAAATTCTTGGGCCTTTAGGGCTTCCTTATCCGTTGTGCGATTTTTGAGTAAACGAAAAACATGGTGTTTACGAATCTCTTTATCTTTTACTAATTTTTCGTTGCTTAAATCTTTAACGGCTGTAGAAAACGAATTAATTTTTTTTTTTACAAAAAGTTTCTAAAAATATTGTGCCAATTTCACGATAGCGAAGCTGTTCGTTCGTTCGCCCGATTACATACATTTAAAACAAAAAGAACATTCAAAATTTTGTTATTGTTTTAAATGTAATTGTGCGAACGAACGAACAGCTTCGCTATCGTGAAATTGGCACATTATGTACAAAACCTATTTACGAATATCGAATTCATAAATTGTGGAAGTCTTCGTTAATTTTGTGTCAATTTACGGATTTCAAAGCTATTTATTCGTTGGTTCGCATAGTTACATTTCATACATTATACCAGTATCGAAACAGTGCGTACGTTCGCAATCTAAGCGATAGAAATTTTATGTATCGAAATTTAATTAAAATACGCAAATTGATTCGAATATGAGTGGCTAGCTTTATTTCGCATGCATTTTTTTTCGAGATTTGTAACTTAGAGTTTACACAAGTCACTGCCAGCTCGAAAAACTCAACTCCCCTGTCAAATAGGGGATGAAAATAAACGGTGCTTTCTGTTTCTCCCAACAACAAAAGCATTTTTATACTTATTCCACAATCACTATTGCCAGAAATGCAGATTTATCTTCATTTTGCAGATTTTTCCTCTCTAAAAACACTAAATGAAGAATTGAAGAATTTTGGCCTAAAAACGCAGATTTTAAAAATTTTTAATAATGTAACTTTTTATACTTTTTCCCTTATATTTCTACTGCCAATTGTTTACATTATGTTATAACGAAAATATCAATCAAAATTATAAATAGCTTGTTTTCTATGTTTCCCAGCTATATATATGTCGATATTTCATAGGAACTACCCTAATCATTAGTAGACTTTGGAAATTTTTGAAAGATATTCTCAAACATTCAACTTTATATCCCAGCAATATAAATAAATTGTTGAGAATTTAAAAGAAAAATGCTCTAATAATACCTGTCAAAACACAAAAAACAAGCCTTTTCATTTATTCACCTCTCTAACATTTCTTTACGCCTTTCAAATAAATGAACAACCGTTGGTTGCTACGATTTGCTTTTTGAAAGTATCGAAAAGCAGAGAACAAAAATTCAAACAATTAAGTTTTTTATTCGCTATTTTTAGCTTCTACCATTTATACCAATAAAAATTATAAATAGCTTGTTTTCTATGTTTCCCAGCTATCTATATGTCGACATTTCATAGGAACTACCCTAATCATCAGTAGACTTTGGAAATTTTTGAAAGATATTCTCAAACATTCAACTTTATATCCCAGCAATATAAATAAATTGTTGAGAATTTATAATTTTTATTGGTATAAATGGTAGAAGCTAGAGAATATCTTTCAAAAATTTCCAAAGTCTACTGATGATTAGGGTAGTTCCTATGAAATGTCGACATATAAATAGCTGGGAAACATAGAAAACAAGCTATTTATAATTTTTTACAAACACTCTTAAAATTTAAATTTTCATTTCTGAAGTTGATGAAATAATAATATATGATCAATCTAAAGTTGCTAGTTTTCAAATCATGTCTATCTTCTAGTCATAAAATAGATTGGATATAATATTTTGAATTCTTATAAGTATTTTGACTTACATCAAATCGAATATTATATTTATTCCGTTCTACGCCCTTATTTTATCTGAATTTATTATACTATATTTACCCGTCAAAATAAAAACATTTGTAAATTTTTTCAATTTTGTTTTCAAAATTAATAAACTCTCTAAAAGATATTAGGATGCCGCTCTTGATCTTGTTAGCCTCTGTACGGCAACAAACACATTTTTTTATTAATTCTTTTTCAGTACTTTTAATATTGATTTCTTGGCAGAGTTTTACATAAATATACCAAATAATGTTCATTCAATGCAGAGTCTAAATTATTAAAATTCACTACGGACTTTTGCAGATGTGTTAAAAGTAAGCGTATAAAACCACAATTTTAGCGGATTTAAAAACACCGCAACAGATTTGCCTCGAACCGGTATACCACGTTTAAGTCACACTGCTGCGGAAAATATTGAACGGGTATAGCAAAGTGTTAACGAAACACCAGAAATATCTGCCAGAAGGCGGTTTTTTCAGCTAGGAATGTCTCGTACGTCACTACGGCGCATTTAAAAAAAGATTTGCAGTTATACCCATATAAGGTGCAACTGGCGAAAGAATTAAAACCATCAGATCATTGGCAACGTCAAAATTTTGCAGTTAAATTTCAAGAACTGACCAGAAATGAAATCAACTTTATTGAAAATTTGAATGGCTTTGTTAATAAGTAGAACTGTAGGTTCTGGTATTCTGAAATTTTGAAAGAGCCATTCATCAACGCCAATGGCACCCCATTAGGTATACAATATTGTGTGGGATCACATCTGAAAATATCATTGGGCCTTACTTCTTCTAGAATGCAGATGGAAGTAATGTAATCGTAAATGGCGAGCGGTATCGATTTATAATAGGTTCTGTTGGGAACCCAAAATAAGCAACCATGGTTTTTTATCGTAAATGTATAGCGGTTTTCTATATACACAAATACAAATGTATCTACCTGTTGTGTTAGTTATTTACTTGCATATTTGTACCTATTTCATGTTTTGTTAATGTAACATTCCGCCATTTGTTAATTGTCTTTTAAACGCAACAGGTGTATACGCGGTAATTATTATTGTTATAAATTGTATTGTTTGTAATTAATTTAATGTATTTAAATAAAGGTAAATCTTGGGTAGTTAAATAGAACGGAGTTCGTTTATTTATCGAAATAGACATATGTAAACGGCAGACTTTTACATATGCAACAGGTTCGACAAGTCTTTTCTTAAGGTAAAATCTTCATTCATTTTTTTTGCTTTTAGTTTTAGTGTAATTATGCGAACAAACGAACAAACTGGAACTTATAGTTAGTTGGCAAACAAATTCTTTCAATGTTACAAAACAAGATTTTATAAATGTTTACTTACAACTTAAAATTGTTAGTGGTGGATCGGCTTCTTTGTCCTGCAAAGTCAACCAACGAGGATTGTCACAGCCCAAAAACACTTCTTCTATAGGTTTAACACCTTCATTTCTTAAACATATTGTAACGGGCATAATTTCGCCAGCTATTAAATCTGTAGGTGTTGCAGAGAAGCTAACATTTAGCCAGGGAACTGCGGACATAACACGTATATTAAGTTTCTGATCGAAAAGGGTTTGCTTTGTCTGCTTGCCAGGCGGCCTGAAGGCTTGTGTTTCGAATTGCAGTGAACCTATTAGTGTGTTGTGGGGTTCTGAAGCAGAAGCCAAATTAGCTACCATACCAATTATAGAAAGGCGTCCGGTCAATTTAGGCGTTAACCTAAAGTGCAAAGTTTGTGTAGCCTTTTCCTCAAGTAGTAAGTTTTGTAGATGGCTTGATTTAATGGCGGCCAAAATGGCAGCTTTATCTTGAAAAAAAAAAGAAACTGGTATTTTAAGGACTTATTATATATTTAGATGACTTTTATGTACATGTAGCCACGTAATCAATTTTAAAGATCTTATACTGATAAAGTTATGACGAAAAAAAACTTACTAGGATTTTCAGTGGAATTTTCGAATAGACTTATATTTGTTAATTCCTCTTCATTTTCCAATTTTAAACGCCACAATAATTCGACATTATTTAAAATAATAGTACAACGTATGGTATTGGTAATAGTAACAGCAATTTCAATAGGTTCTAAAATTGGGATTAAAATATTAGTTTTATAAATGTTTGAATAAAAATACATATTAGGAACAAATAGTTTGTAAAACTTACCACCTTGTATGGCTAAAGGATTATCAGTTGTGGGATTTTCTTTAGTAAATAGACTTCTTGAAGGCTTAAAAACCAAAGGTTTATTAGCTGCAGCCGTAGCAACTATCATTTCTTCCAGTCTATGCCAGATTGCTTCTTCATTTAAGTCATTCTTTTACCAAATAAAAAAAAAAATATGAATACAAACTGTTCCAGACTTCATACTACCTCTTTTACACACGGCAAATTTATAACATTAGATAAAAGATTACATACAACTTTAGTTAAAGAAAAACGCCAAAATTTCAAGAAAATTTGCCGTGTTTAAAAGAGTGAAAGCGAAGACAACATACATTAATATCAATATTCGTGGCTGAAATGTAATTGGCATTGGGCGTGGGCAAAGGCGATAGAGTAAGAACTTTTATTGAGTCTTGTACCACATGTGGCAAAGCATGTGCCTGTAAGCCCAGTTCTGGATGACGTTTAATATATTCCTGTAAAAAAGTCATATATGTTAGAGGTACTACTTTTTTGAGGCTTGTTGGTTGGAGTCAAAGTGTGTTAACGTATGAGATAGACGTGGTTATATCTCGTCTTAAGCTGCCATGATAAATCGCCACATATATATGCAGATAGCATATATAAAAACAAACTTACATTTTGCGTTTGAATAAATTCTTTGAGAAAACTCATTTGCTGTTGACCATTTTGTAGGCTATCGGGTCTTAAGAGATGAGCTAGCGACCGACTGGCTTCTTCAAGTTTCTTAAGCATATAAGCTTGTTTTGCCATTGTATGTTGTATATTATCTTCGGCTAAACTCCAACCTTTTTGCTGAAATACTTGATAAGCTTGATTATAACACCGATAGGCATGCTTGCGCTGACCGGCGCGCGAATAGCGATTGCCGGATAAAACAATTTGGAATGCATAAGTACGATGCATGGCCGGTGTAGATGCTAAAAAGCAATAAGCAGCTTGTTCTAATAATAGTGCTGAACGCAAATCGGATTCTTCACTGGTCATACGTATTAATTGTTTTGCTGCCTCGCCATAATAACGGCCGGATTTTAGACATTCCATACTTAACAAAGTGGCACGAGTAGCAAATTGCTGAAGTCTAAAAAGTGACAACTTTTATGTTAAAGTCATCACTTCGAAACTATATTATTTTTTACTCACTTGCAGGTATTTAAATAGCAAATTATAGCATCTTCCATATAATCATAGGTTTTGCGACTGGCTGTTCCCAACATAAATGCCGACAGTGCTGCCATTTCTAAGGCTCCAGCATAGTATTGCCAAGCTGAATCGGCATTAAAATCTCTTTTAGCCTGGTGATAAGCTTGGAATGCCATGTTATAGTGTCCAAACATAAAATACAAATCTCCTAGTTTACGTGTTTGCAATTCAGCAGACTCCTGAGTATAACTGAAAATGGTTCATTTTATATAGATTTTAAACAAAAAACCAAACATATGCATTTACATGACTGCATTTTGATTGCTAACTCCGGCGCCTGGTTTACTAGTAACAAACCAACGTTTTGTGGCACTTAGCAAAGATTTACTGACTCCTTTTTTGTTTGTAACCTGGTTACAAATTTACTTAGGTACATAAAAATTTAAATTTAATGAGTTTACAAGCTTACTGCTTCATTTAAAATTCCAACTAAATGTTCAACATAAGGAATAAGTGCTCTTACAGCATAATCTTGCACGAAATGTCTTAAGTTTTCCACATCCATTGAATTAAGACATTGACCATGTGGAGCATCATAATCGCCAGTCCAAACATTTGGGTTAAGAGTTTGGGAAGCGATGCTTTCACTGCTTACGGAAAATTTTGAGTTCTTATAAAACGAGAGGAAGTTATTACGCCAGTTTTTATTTACAGAAGTGATCAGATGAAAACAGTAAATAAATAAACAAAAATTCTTGCAAAAGCAATAAATATGAAATAGAATTTCGATAAAATATTTTTTTATGGTATACTTATTTTGCCATTTTTTGATTACAAATTCAGAGAGCTGATCGAACTTACTATAGAGTTTTTAATGCTCTGTACTTACAATTGCTTCTGTAGCATTCTCCTGAACCGGACTAAGCGGATGTATGATACCTGCGTTATCACTTAAGTCTTTACCGGCCACGGCATCATTTATAGTTGACAGTGAAATTACAGATAAATTATCTTGTGGAGTTTTATGACCACTAAGCTGATCACCGCTTGTACTACTGGATCCTAAGTTATCCGAAGATTTTGGTTGTCGCCTTAAAAATGGAGCCCAATAATCCGGCACTTCACTTGCTACGTTGCAGTCTAACGAATTTATTTGTATAAGAAAGCATTTAGCGTCACCGAAAGTAGATTTTAGCATTTCATATCCCTGTTGAGCTCTAGACAAGTCTCCTTGACTACCTTCGTGTAATACAACATAGCTATTAAGAACATCATAGGATTGAAACCATTTCGGTAATTTCTGTGGGGTAACACTCTGCATTTGATGGACATATTGAGAAAGTTTGTGCGCGGTTTCAACTATATTTGGATCCCCACTTGACAATACAATCAGACAACTTAAAAGATGTCGGGTAAATTCATGGTCAGCTGGAAACTGCACAGTTAAAAATGTTTCACGCCAGTTTTCAAACCAGGGTTCGGATGTCGGTATCTCCAAGGTTACATTGTCTGAAATATAATTCGTAAAATTATATTTTTAAAGCATTGCGCAATAGTGGAATACCTATATGTACTAATTTAGTTTTATCGTTATGAGCGTTTGTGACAGATTCATTGAGCATTTTCCGAGCCAAAACCGTTTGTGGTGGCCTCCATTCCACATCGCAGAAATTTAAGCGTAATCCCCTTATTGAGACGCTTGTCCCAGATACGTCTCGAAAATGAGCTTTAAAAAACATTTTTTTAAACACTTTTCATCAAATGCTTAGCGCAACTTTACCATCATTTTGCAATTTGGAGAATGGTTGTAATAATTCCACAAAAGACAAGTTATTACGATGACACACCTCATCAGCAGAAGGGCTTGTTAAAACGCCAATTAAAGGTGAAAATATATTTTGGATAATTTCTCGTGTATTGAAATTTTGCCCCGTTAAATGTATCATTATGAAACAATCAATGCAAATAAGATGAACAAATTCAACTTATTTTTCACAACAAACAATGCAAATTTTTTCATCCATTCAAAAATAAAGAAAAAATGAAACAGCTGTAATAAAATTAAAGAGATGCCAGTTTATGCTGAGAATGAGAACACGGCTTTTGACGGTTACTATTTTACAGTAAGTAAAATGAATTGGCTTTCGTTATTGCTGACATATAATGAACAGGTATTTTACCAGCTTTATCAGCTACTATAGTTACAGCCATGGCGAATTCATACCAGGTAAATGCCAGAGCAATAAATACAACATTACAAAAACAGTTTTTTTAAAGTCAAGCGAAAAAATAAACACCAAAAGGAATTAAAAAATATGTATTAAAAAATATTTTCAAGAAAAGAAAAACTTTTAATTATTTCGTGAAACTTTAATTATTTCGTGAAAATAAAGCCTCAGATCATAGAGCTTGGCAAGGTGAAAATGGGCAGCCGTATTGAGGAGAATTATGGATTATACCAGGCGCTCAAGCACAATAAATACATAATTAAAAACTTTTGTTTTAAATTTTTTTTTCATATTTCTTTCAATTATTTATAAATATATTGCTTGCGAAAACCGCAGTTTTTAATGTAACGTATGTTTTATTGAGTTCTTTGAGAAGCCTCTTTATTGCAAAATTTTTCATACAAAAATACTCTATGACGAAAAAATTACAAGCCAAAAAGCCTCTAGTGAAATACTCCTTCAAATGCCACAATACAGCAAAATCAGAGTAGATTCCAAATTGTAAAGTCCTGTTATAAAAACAGCGAAGTCTAAATGTATTAACAAGTGCATTTGTAAAGCCTCTATGCAACAAAGTACTAGTACAAATGTCTATACAATGAAGTAAGAATAAATTTATAACAAAGAGGTAATGTCCCGTTATCAAAAGAACCAATTCTTATTATGAATGCAAATGTAATTCTTATGTTAAATAGAAATTGAATAAATAAAACTATAGATATAACGAATTTGTTTCGTATTTTTTCAACTTTCACTACATCAAGGTTTTGCTTACTATATTTGTTGCAAAGCAATGGCTATAAATAGTTATTTTCTGCTTAGCTTAGAGTTCCTTACATCAAGGTTTCACTACATATTTTCTGAATTGGTTTTGTGTTTTGAAATTTTGACTGTATTCCAATTTGATATAAAAAAGAAATAAGGCAACTCCAGTGAAAAGTGTTAAACATCTGTGGTCATTCACGGCAATTTGATTACCTATAGCATTCTATTGTAATGGAATTTGGCGGGAAAGTTGGCAACCTTTCTGGTAATGTCATTTTCTTATTGTGCGAAAGTGTTTTCTGGTAAACGCCACAAATATTAACAGAGAAAAATAAAGTAATAATTTGGTTAATAAATTTAATCAAGCTGTTAAACTTTAGATTATTGATAAGGTAATAGTGATCTTTTTGAATATATGGGAAAAATTATTAAAGCTGTCCCATTTTAGGTAGATTGAAATTATATTTTTATACGTAAGGAATTGCACCATCTGCCCCTCATTGTCTGCCGAAAACAGCGCAAAATTTTAGAAAAAACGCTGAAAATTAAAAAAGCTGCCACTATTCCCGCTCAACTAAAGTATGGCTAAGGTACACATAACAAATGTTGTGGTTCTTGATAATCCCAGCAGTTTCTTTAATCCTTTTCAATTTGAATTAACTTTTGAATGCATTGAAGAGTTGAAAGAAGATTTGGAATGGAAAATGATTTATGTTGGTTCGGCAGAGTCTGAAGAATATGATCAAGTCCTGGATACAATTTACGTTGGGCCGGTACCCGAGGGCAGACATATCTTTGTTTTTCAAGCAGATCCACCAGATGTTACAAAAATACCTGAGCCAGATGCGGTTGGTGTAACCATTGTGCTGCTGACGTGCTCTTATAGAGGTCAGGAATTTGTACGCGTTGGCTATTTTGTAAACAATGATTATGCAGATCCAGAAATGCGTGAAAACCCTCCTCCAAAACCATTATTTGATAAATTAACCCGCAACATTTTAGCCACAAAACCGCGTGTAACACGTTTCAAAATCAATTGGGATGACGCGCCATCAAATGAATTGACCAACGGCAATAGTCATGATGGTGAAAATGTTGATGATGAAATGCAGTGTAGTGATATGAATGGCGGTGCCTCAACTTCGGCAGCAGCTAGCTTCTCAGCAAATCGCGATGCTATAGATGTACCCGAAGCAACAATTGATGATAATAGCTTAGCAATGCCTATCGAAAATGGTGTGGCAGCTTTAAATGAAAACTCAAATTCGTTAGCCATGGAATGTTAGGGTAAATTATTTGATTTTTTCATCTTAGGTTTAGCTGAAAACTCACAATTTAGTTTTTGTACCTTTTTTAGTCTATATGGAGATATTGAATAATAAAAATTTCCAGAAGCAATAATTTTGAGTACAACTGTACCGAAAGCTTAGTGCTATTCTTAAGCCAATTAAGCTTTTAACACTGGCTGAATAAAGTCTCTTCATTAGCTTGTCTCAAAGATTGTATTGTTTCACCCTTTAAGTTATGTTAAATGATTTTTGTGTTAAACTCTTAAATTTTGTTTTATATATAACATCTAGTACGTAATTTACTTTATTGTAAAATTAATTATCTAGAACAATTAAGTTTTTTATTCGCTATTTTTAGCTTCTACCATTTATACCAATAAAAATTATAAATAGCTTGTTTTTTATGTTTCCCAGCTATCTATATGTCGATATTTCATAGGAACTACCCGAACTTTTAAATTCTCAACAATTTATTTATATTGTTGGGATATAAAGTTGAATGTTTGAGAATATCTTTCAAAAATTTCCAAAGTCTACTGATGATTAGGGTAGTTCCTATGAAATGTCGACATATAGATAGCTGGGAAACATAAAAAACAAGCTATTTATAATTTTTATTGGTATTAATTATCTAGAAAATACAAAAGTTTCAGTTTTGTGCAAGTACAGTTTTTTTTTGGTGAAAAGTAATGTTCGTGTATCAGAAATGAAAACTTTGATTCGAATCAGTTTAACGGTGGTCTTGGATATATATTTTTGAGGTTTGTATTATTTGGGGTTTGTGGAGACACGGGGCTTGATGCTATCACGCAGTGTACAGGTTTTTTAAAACAAAATTTGACAAGTTTTGACAATTTTAACTCAAAGAATCGTTTAAACGAGCGTGAAAGCGAATATTTTTGCTGAACAAAAGTTTTCTGGTCGCTATAAAAATAGGAGCATTAAGTTAATGAAAGTAATCTTCGAGATTTAAAAAATTTTAACACGCTTATATTAGTTTCACTTGAAACAATTTTTATTCATTGGCTTCTAACGATACCAATAAAAAAATTAATTATAAACAGCTTGATTTTGATTGGTATCAATGTTAGATGTAAAGAAAGGTAGAGAGAGATGTGTATAAATGAAAAAGCATGTTTTTTGTGTTTCGACAGGTATTATTAAAACATTTTTGTTTTTAAATTTTGTTGAATGTTTGAGAATAGGTGTGTTCCTTTACTTTTTGGGTAAGTTTCGTGCAAATGGGAGCAAGCACAACTTTTTCTCAAAAAGAGATAAAATTTACCAAAAGTACGGGAACGCAGAAAGCCAAATTTCTAGCCCAAAAAGAAGCATATGCTGTGTTTTGATGCGGCAACAAAAACTATAATTCAGTTTTGCGAAAAAAATGATTTTTTACTCTTTTGAGGAATGGTGCAAAAGACATGCATATACTTTTTAATATTAATATAATAATATTGAAATCATTTGTATATGAGCTGATTCAAATTAAGTTTCTTTGTCATTGTTCATTTTTCAAACAGCTGATTGTTGTTTAACTAATTACCCAAACTAGCCCGAAGAAAAAGTACAGGCTGTTTCGTGAAAGAAGAGGAAGTATAGTGTTCTCGCAAAAGTGCTCTCATTTGCTCAATTTTAAAGTACGGGAACGCATTTCGTGCAAATTGGGATCCCGCGGGATCCCAAACTAGAGTAAAGAAACACACCTAATATCTTTCTAAAAAAAAAAAAATCCAAAGTCTGTTGATGATTAGGGTAGCTCCTATCAAGGGTTGTCAACTATTTATAACCAAAACGTGCCGTGAAAACCCGCTAAGCATTACATATTTACAAAAAAGTAACAAGCAAACAGCCAAATTTTCAAGATGTTGGAAAAATAACAGAAATAAAAATTTAAAAAAGAATTTTAAAATTTACATTTTCTTTTTCATATCTGCAGCTGACCCGCATAAAAGAGTAATATACAAGGTAGTAGGGCCACTTAGCAGTATTTTAGAATATGAAGTCTGAAAACATAGTCCTTCTAAAGTTGCTAGTTTTAAAGTCATGTTTATCTTCTAGTCACAAAACTGTTTGGGTATAATATTTCGAATTCTTATAAATATTTTTGTTATTTGAATTTACACCAGATGGAAGATTATTATATTTATTCCGTTCAGAATTTATTATATTTTCCGGCAAACATAAAAAAAATTGCAAATTTTTCACTTTCGTTTTCAAAATCAATACCCTTCTTGATCTTGTTAGAAAAGGGCCTCTGTACGGCAAAAAAAAAAATTTTTAATTAATTATTTTTCAGAACTTTTAATACTGATTTCTCGGAGTTTTATATAAATATCATTCAATACGGAGCCAATAACACTTTCTAAAATTCATTACAGACTTTTAAAGATACGAGTATGCTAAAAGTAAGTGAATAAAAAGCGCCATTTTAGCGGATTTTGCAAAAACTCCGGTGAGGGTAGTGATATATGTACGTAATGTAAATTTGTAGCTAGGAGTTTATGAATTTTTCTTGTTGATTTTTCAAATTATTCTCACACAAATTGCGGAAAAGTTTTAAGAGTAAATACTCTAAAATTTTATTTACATATGTACATGCCAAATTTTATGTTCATTATAAAATTGAAATTTAGTGTATTCTAAAAAATTTTCGATCACAATTGAAATTATCTAAACGCGTAAAATGAAACTTTTGTTGGCATATTCTTTACAAATGTCGTCGGCTGAGTAATTACTGTGTTGTGGCCTTTTAGTGCTACGTGATTGACGTAAATGTCTTATGTACTCAATGATATTATGAAGATGTTCGAAGCATATAAGACCGGCTGTACCCTCGTTAAGATCGAAATGTCGAAAGCGATTATAATTGCATGCGCAACCATCGAACAAATAATAGTGTTTTTTCTTTGTATCCGTATCGCCTGGGCAACGAAATATTACAAAGTTTCCCCATAGAGTCATTAATAATAAGCGATCGGCAACTTTGAACCCGGCTTGAAATAGTTTACAAATACTTTCATAGCTGCCGCTTTCAGAACCCAAGACTGCTAAATCAACAGGATATTTAAGATAACCTGGATAACGATTTGGATTAGGAGTAGAGCAAAAATCTGTACACCTCTTTAAGCAATCATCACTCTTGTCGTCTGCTTCAGTGCGATCATTGCACTTTTTGTCACGGTCCTTTTGGCTATTGTCGTTCAGCTTTTCAGTTCTTGCTTTATTAAATCTGTCAACTGATTTAACTTTTTGTACTTCTTTGGTTTCGTCTTTGTTTTCTGTTAAATCTTTATCATCGACAAATTTATGGAAACTTTTGAGTATTTCATTTTCTTTATTTTTATTTTTGCCTATATCGGATTTAAATCCGTTACAATCCGACTTATTGAGATCTTGATTAACTTCGTCTTTGTCTTTGCTAACATCATCTTTTTGTTGCACAAGAGTTTTGCTTAAATCGTTGTCTTTGCTAATATCTATGTCTCGGCTGAGAGTTTTATCTTTATTTACAACTGTGTCTTGGTTAAATTCTTTGTCTTTGCTCATATTTCCGTCCATGTTGCTTGGTTTGTCGGTATTTCCTGAACCTGCTTCAGGATTTTGTCTTAAACCAGTTTCATCATCGCTTTTCACATTACGATTTGTTTTCGCGCCCTTCATTTCTTTTTTGGGTTTTTTAGATTTGTTGCCTTTTTTACCAGTGTTACTTTTTATAATATCGCTATCATCGGATTCTTGTTCATTATCGTTTACTCCTTTACCTTTCTTATTATTTTGGCCACCTTTATTTCTTTCTTTGCGTTTGACTGTATTGTGCTTACCACGTGATTTGTTTAGTGGGGCGTTCTTTTTGTGGCCAGTAGCTTCTTCGCCACTCGAGGATGATTCTATATCTTCCATTTCTTCCACATCTCCTGCCACAGCTTCTTCTTCCAATAATTCTTCTTCACTAGATGAAGTTCTCAGTTCTATTTCAACCATATCTGACTTAAGATCATCATCTTCATAATCACTGATCTCACCCAAACCGGCCTTACACAAATCTTCTGCTTCTTCAAAGCATATGCGTTCATTAAGTGATAAAATCTCACCATCTTCGTCACGTTGAGGCTCCTTTATTTGTCTAGCTTGACCAGGTTTTCCTTCATGTAATGTCTGAATGTTTTTCACTTTAATAAAGTGCAAGCAAAAGTGACTAGTACGATTGGAATCGAGCAAAATATTATTTAAAACATTCATAAACACCTCAAAGGTACGAAACATTCTCACGGAGGCACTCTTCTCCATTTCTTCATATATTTTAGATTCGTTTTGTTTGCCCATTATACGATGACGATACGGATCTAGCAGATATATGAACTCCTGTTTTTTCAGTATGGCATACATTTGGTAATTGATTTGCAAAATCAATTTATGAAGTTTGGCATCGAAAGCTTTTCTTAGAGCATTAGCCAATTCGCTGTGCTCAAAAGCCGGCACACAATGCCAGATACCTTGATTAATATTATTCTTTACTTCGATGTTAATGTGAAATTGTCCCAATATAAAAGTGGTGGGAAAATCATTAACATCGGTGGCCTCAGCACTTTTACATTGCGCCCACAGCGCTTGACAAAAGTTAGCTCCAAAACATATTATTTTGTCGACCATTTTCAGATCCCAGGTAGCTGGATGATCTATTTTTGAGACTACAATAGCAGTTACAGCTACCGGCAGACTACAGCGACTTCTTAACACATCTTCTTTGTTCAGCGTTAAATGTAAATCGGATCTAAGGTAGGCGTAGTCATCGTTAACAATCTCGTATTGTTGCTTACGTAAACCATAATCCAGTTGCATGATACTGCCGTGCGGTGTTACAACTTTCACCAGCTTCAGTTCTCTTATTACAACAGGTTCCGTTTGCTGCAAACCACTTAGCTTGTTAATTAAATGTCTTATATTTTCCAAACTTTTAAAACACATGAGCATTACTACGCCATTATCTTTGTCCGCCTGAAAATCCGTCAATCTCCTGCCGCAAGCATCAAATACGAAATATGCACCCCTGGAGCGCCATATCATGGTATAAAATGTGCCAACCTTCAGAAGACCATATTTATGCTGACGTAGAAAACTTCTCATAGCTGGCATAATATCATCCAAAGTCAATTCGACGCCATCACCCTTGGCTCCCAATTCCGTAGAATTGTCAACTGAAAGTTGGAATTTTGGCATTAATTCTATTTGAAAGGTGAAACCGGATAATTCAAACTCTCGTAACACGCCCAGCTCATGGGACATATATATGTCAGTTGCTACAGTTTCGACGGGTGATTGCCTAGAATTTGTATACAAATCAAGGCCTTCTTTCATTATATCGTCTAAGATTTGTGCATCCCATTCTTTCTCATCATTCAGATGTAAGCGTGCAAAGGCCTTAAGATAGGTGGCATAACGGGCCTGCATAACATCGCCCGTCTTGCCTTCAGTTTTAAAATTGACATTTGAAGTCACCAGACCAATGGGTGATCCCAGTGAATTTTTATTTTCATTTTTAGTTTTAAGAACTGGAAACGAAAACAAGAATTTGATTATTTCCGGTAGGAAAGCATACTTTATCTATAAACACTTGGTGTCAGTTTGCGTATAATGAAGCTGTTCGTTCGTACAATTACATTTAGGGTCATTATTACAACGTACCGGTAAGGTTGGCATTAGTAAAAGGTAACTTTAGCTGAAGTGAGCGATAAATTGACCGTTAGCCATTTTTCATTATTACAACTTGCCTGTAAAATTATATTTATCTTTTTAAAAGTGTGGCAATAAAACAAAATAAAGGTAAAAATTGTAACGGCAACAAAAACTCACTTTAATTGTAACTCAAATAACAAATATGGTAGCATGTGCAGATATGGCAACTTCAAATATAAAATCTCCCGTTAAAATTTACAGGTAGGATTGTCTTCCCGGTAGCTTATCGGCTACTTTTAGGTTCAAAAGAAGTTGTAATAATGAAATGTGATTTATCCGGTCGATAAAATCGTACCCATGATACAAAAAACAAGGTAGCCGCTTCGCTACAACAATACAACAATAATAAAAACAACAGGTATTTTGTTTGTGTAAAATGGCGAATTCACACTTAAGCTGTCAAAAGTAGCTGATAAAGAACATGTACAAAAATTTAAATGGCGCCGAAAAAGGTAAACAAAACTTGACAGGGAGAGTGCCGCCATATTAACCGAATTCGCCGATGCATCCACCTAATAATTAATTCGCCTTGATCGTACCTTTAACCAAGGCGATTTTACACAGGTGAATGCAAGCGGAAAGGCGAATTCAGTACTATGTATTTTATTATTGTAAAGCTGAAAGTCCATACCACGCGTTAAATGCGCTGCGCGTTTTACGCATTTCAAACTTTCTACGCGTTCTACACCTTTTCTAAACTCAAGTTACATGCAACGCTTTTCATGCGTTAAGTTTTTTGTTGTGTTTGAATTATTTTTTCAATAAAAACATTTTTTAACACAAAAAAATAAAGTAACAATCCACGACACAGATATTCTTGGCGATAACTTTGAAAAAATATAATGAATTGTGATCTGTGGCTATCAAAAACAACCGACAGTTTTTATTACGCTTGTGACGCGTGCAAAAGTAGAAAGTAAACCTACTTTTGGCGTCGTACGCGTTTAAAGCGTCTTACGATTTGTGCTGTGTAACCTCTCACATACAATTACATTGTTTCTACTTTTTTGACAGACGCTTAGAACGCGTTGCCGCGTAAAATGCGTGTTATGGACTTTCAGCTTAAAACATATCGTGAATGTCAAAATCTAAATTCGCCTAAGATTGTTCAGCTGGGAAAAAAATTTTTATATAAACGTTAAATATAAACTTTTATAATTGTTTGTAATTAAGATCACAGATTATATTACTTTTTCACTTTTAAATTCACACAAATTTCTTGAAATTGCACTAAATCATAAAAAAAATCTTCAGATTAAAATAGCGCGAAAAACTTTGTAAACAAAAGAAAAAAATTTTGACAGTCTTATTGGAAAAAAAATGCGAGAAGTAAAAAATAATCACTTGAGCTGTTAAGGCCCTGATTCACTATCCTATACGATCGTACGATTCATTCACAGGAAACTGTTTCAAAAGTCTGGCCGACTTGAAAAAATCGCTTCAAAACGGCGTTGTAGGCCACACTATTCTACAAGTATAATTGCAATAATTTACATTCACAAAAAAATAATTAAAAACTTTTATTAACATAATAATTTTACATTGCTTAAATTTTTTTCCCGAGGCACCAACAATATTCTCATATTTTTCACAATATATCGCACAGAAACCATAATGTTTTGATAAAAGTTTCATAAAATTTTTCAAATCGCACGTTTTGTCAAAAACTGCCGCACGGTTGCATTTTTAGTACTTTTTCAGCACACATGCTTTATTTAGTAGATCGCACGATTGTGTATGATAGCGTAACATGACCTTTACTAGGCAGATCTACAATATACCCGTATATGTACGGTTACCTATAGGCATGCATTTATCAGCTGTTTACTAACTGTTTAGGAATTTGCATTCTTTTTCCAATCGAGTAGTTTTTTACACAAAAATTACTCATTTAAATAAACGAATGATACTATTAATATATATTATTAATAGTTAATAGCATTTGTATATGGATGAGTGGTTTCCACAAAGAGATCACTCAATATATATGTACATATATGTATAAGCGAAATTAATTTTGAGGGCATTGCGTGGTGATTAATGATATACAGCCATGTGCTATAACTAACATTTCGCAAAAAATATGATTACGATTTGAAGTCACAAAATTTCTGTGCGATATATTGTGAAAAATATGAGAATATTCTTGGTGCCTCGAGAAAAAAATTTAAGTAATGTAAAATTATTATCGTAATAAAAGTTTTTAATTATTTTTTTGTGAATGTAAATTATTGCAATTATACTTGTAGAATAGTGTGGCCTACAACGCCATTTTCAAACGATTTTTTCAAGTCGTCCAGACTTTTGAGACAGTTTCCTGTGAATGAATCGTACGATCGTGTAGGATAGTGAATCAGGGTCTTTAAGGCCGTGATTCACTATCCTACGATCTACCAAATATAACATGTGAGTTGAAAAAGTACTAAAAACGCATCTGTGTACCAGAGTTTTTGACATTTTCCAAGGCGTCTTTAATAGGTAGTGGCAGAATTACAATAAATACAAATCCAAAAAAACATCACATGTATTTTGATGGTAGAAATTACAAAAAGTTTGCAAGGAAGTCTTACGTATTTTTAACAAGTTTACGCAAAGGAAACGAAAGACAGCTGTGCTTATACCACTACCCTGGTAAAGGTGCCTTGAATGCACATGCACTTACGTTTTTCAGGGCGGTGATACTCCGGCAAAGGGGCGGCATCATGACTACCAAATATGTTGCAATTTTTGAAACTGCAATCTGCTTCATTTTTAAGAGGCCTTTCAATTCTACTTCTGAAATTGTCAGCAACAAATACATATGAATGTATTTATTCTTCTACCATGCTTATAAATTCGAAAATACAAACACCTACCTTACGTGAGGTCTGCAGGATAGTTGCGATAAGCAAGCTTCGCATGTTTCCGTGGGACAGCAGTTGCACTCTGATTCGATATTCATTTCAAAATTTGTATGTAAGTATGTGTGACTTAAATTTTGAATATATTTTTCTTTTTCAATTACTGCGTTCACTTATTTTTAATTATTTAGTTTTAATTTTTTAACGCAAAAATTCAATCTTAAAAAGTTTTTGCTTTTTTAAATTGAAATTTGACAAAACTTTAAAAAATTATTTTCAATTTTGTTTAATCAACAGGCTTTCAAATTTTGTTTTAAAATTTTTTAAGCGCCTCTGGTGTTAAGTAGACGCTCCAATGAAATAGTAGGTTTTTTTAAATGCCCAGCGAGAAAAATGTTCAAATATCTATTTTTGAAAAGGTGTTCTGCAACTGAGTTGCCATATGTGAAAGTGCTCTAAGCCAAGGCGAAGTCATTTTACCAGGTGAAACTGGGATTACAATAAGAACAACAATGCAAAAATAACATGGTGTTTTATTGTTGCTTCAGCGATTCATGTGTCAAAAAATTGTATAGAAAGTATGCACATCATACATACACATACAGTCTTTACATGCCAACGTATAAGCACAGTTGTCTTTTATTTGCGTTCCGTAAATACATATGTCAAAATTTTTTTTATAAGCTACACAATTCTGAAAAACAAACACATAGACCAAGGCGAATTCATTATTAGGTGGATGCATCGGGGAATTCCGGTGGCGGCACTTCCTCTGCCAAGTTTTGTTTACTTTTTTCGGCGCCATTCAGATTTTTGTACGTGTTCATTATCAACTACTTTTGACAGCTGAAGTGTGAATTCGCCTTTTTACACAAACAAAATATCTGTTGTTTTTATTTATTGTTGTTTTTTGTATCATGACATAGACTTTGTTGCTTTTTCAAGCAAAATAAAAGCAAATTTTTGACAACTTTTCGTAATTTCTACCCACAAAATACATGTGATGTTTGACGTTTCTGTAATTCTGCCACTATCTGGTAAAGATGCCTTGGCAGATATGTAATAACTTTTGATACTTGATGTTTTACAAATAGAAATAAAAGTAAGATATCTATCTGCCTTTACAGTTTCACCTGCTAAAATGAATTCGCTTTGGCTCTAATCAAAGGTTTCCTAACCTCAAAACATCGTTTTTGTGCGATCAGAGTGAAAAATATGAGAATATTCTTGGCACCTTGAAAAAAAAATTTAAATAACGTGAAATTATTATTAAGTTTTTTATTCGCTATTTAGTTTGAGAATATCTTTCAAAAATTTCCAAAGTCTACTGATGATTAGGGTAGTTCCAATGAAATGTCGACATATAGATAGCTGGGAAACATAGAAAACAAGATATTTATAATTTTTTACTGGTGTAAAATTATTATGATAATAAAAGCTTTAAATTATTTTATTAGCTCTATTCACAATTTGTGCATTTGTGATTGCAAATTTATGCAAGTGAAAATATATCCTATCAATTGTGAACCACCTCTGTTGGTTAAGTTTGCACATCTTTTTGCAAAGCGCGAAATTCACAACTGATTGAAAATTAGAGTAGAAAATAATTTACTAAAATTTTTGTCAAAAATAAATATGCCGAAAAAAAGCTTTAAGGAGCAGTTAGTGGACTTTTTAATAGAAAAAGCGATTTTAAGTTAGATAAGGACATCGATTGGTGTTATTTGAATGCGGGATGAGCGACGGCAACTAAGCGGCGATTACGAACTAATTGGCTTGGATCGCACATTGTCAGCTGTTGATTTGCAATTAACTTGTGCATAAGCAGAGCAAATAAAAACTATAGGTTTTATGTATTGCATATACACATAAGACTAGCAAGTGCATTGCTGTGTATTTTGCTAGTATAGAGTAAAAATATGCTAAACCTTATTGCAAATGCAATGATGCAATACTATTTGCACGAGACTGTGAATAGAGCTATTGTGTATATAAATAATTGCAATCATACTTGTATAATAGTGTGAACTACAACGCTAACTTGAAACAATTTTGTTAAGTCGGCGAGACTTTTAAAACATTTTCGCGTGAATGAATCGTACGATTGTGTAGAATAGTGCCGTGATTCACTATCCTACACGATCGTAACTAATTTTTGAATAAAAACTTTTTACCTATTTGCACATTTTCTGATTACTTTTTCATTTGCATATGTATGTAAACAAAAAACAGGTGTTTTTTGTTTACCAAACTTACCCAAAGAAAAATTTCGTGCAAAATTGCACAAAAATTTTTACGTGGAACGCTTAAGACTAGTTTGGACTGTTTCGATATTCGCGTGGAACATCAACTATTATAGAAGTGGCAGCAGCATAACAAACAGCTGATCTGTAACTTGGTGAAAATAATCAAGGCATATATTTGTAGCTTGGAGATATTCCTTACGCGTCCCGTTCATTAGATAGTGCTTAATTCTGGTCTTTATCAAAGTTGCCGAACCGCCGCAAGATCTTGAACGGGTATCTTTTGTGTCATATAATGTGTAGCCATTAATTTTGAAATAACTGTTAGTTGTCAAATGGGTTTCAGCAATCAGCATTATGTCGATTTGCTTTTCCATAAGGAAGTGCTCAAGTTAATTTTTGTGTTGGCGAATGCCGTTTGTTTTCCAGAAACATATTTTTAACCAATTCATTTTTTTTTAAATTGCCTGCAAGATAGTGGATTGCATTTTTAGCATTCCCTGCATCATGTTTGTCATAGAAACGGTAAAAGTGTTTATGAACTGAACAAAAGTCTGCAGAGTTGCCTCTAAATTACTAAAATTTGGGTCGCACTTTTGAGGTTTGGGCTCCTGGTTCAAGATTTGGTCGGCTTTAAGGACATTAGCATATGAAAATTGTTTGGAGTTTTGCGTATTTATATGGGTGGTTGAATCACCTACCTGGGGAAAATTGTTTTTACCAATGACATTTGGCTGCTGGGTTGCTGGAGAAACCGATGACTTATTTGTTATTGACCGCTTGAAGTGAGTATAGCCAGGGCAACCTCAGTGTGGTTACCTCCACAGTTACTGCATTTCTTAACACTTGCGTCGGCCTTTGGCTTGTTGCACTGAGTTGTGCCGTGAAGTTCGCCACACACAACACAAACTGTGGGAAGTTTACAATATACCTAGTAGCCATCTTGCTGTTAATATAAGCATTTCCATATATACACTTTGACGTTGATAATAAATACACATTATTTTTATGTTTTGAATGTTTTTATTTATTTTTGTATATTGTATAATTAATATACGTGGAATATGCTTTATTCGTTTTTTAAGTTTTTTTATACGATTTTTAACTTTGTTTTTTTTTCATCTTTTAATTCTACCATACATACATATATATATGTACATATATGCTTTTTAATGAATATTTTTTGTCTCAGTGTATAAGCTAAAATATAATAGTTTATATTGGCTTAAACTATTTTTTATTACGTTATTATTTACTAAATACAAAGTAATATTTGTTGCATATCCGTTTTTCTTTGCTTATTTTTTTTTTTTTTGTAACTAATAATTAATTTTATTGGTTTTTGTTTTTGTCGTAAATATTGTTTTTGTAATTTTTATTAAATTTTCCGTTAAAAATTTGTATTTAATGCAGCACATAAATATATTATTTTTGTTGTTTGTTTTTCTTTTTTGCATTAAGGCACTGAAGCAAGAATTTTGTGCGAATTAAAATTAGGGAAATTAAAATGAAAGTAAAAAAGTTTAATAATACAGTAGAAAAGAGTAGTAAAAGTTAAGGCGAATTCATGCCAGGTATATGCAAGAGCAATAAATACAACACTATACAAAATATATCTCTTTCAAATGTCAAATATAAACACAAAAAGGGATTCAAAAACAAACAAAAAATATATAATAAAAAAATTTACAAGAGAAGACTTATTTTTAATTATTGTGTGAAAATTAAAGTCTCAGATCAAAGAGCTTGGCAAGGGGAAAATGACTAGCCAGATTAGGGAGGATTCTGGATGATTGCAGGCGCTCAAGATACAATACATAATTTAAAAAATTGTTAAATTTTTTTTTTTTTAAATTTTTTAAATTTAGCTGGGGGACAACTAGCTGTTTCGTAGTCACTACACTACTCATCAGCACCCACTGGGATTCGAACTCGGGACATGACGTATCATGATCTACTGCTTTAACTAACTCGGTGGCTTAGTAGTTAAAGCAGTAGATCATGATACGTCATGTCCCGAGTTCGAATCCCAGTGGGTGCTGATGAGTAGTGTAGCGACTACGAAACAGCTAGTTGTCCCCCAGCTAAAGATTTGATTATTATTTTTCTTGTCTTCTTCAATCAATAATTATTGATCACAGCAAATTTGTATTGTAAAAAAATCCTTCTTAAGAAAAAAATTAAGAAAGGAAAAACTTGAACTAAAAACCTGTTGTACATATGTACAAACCAAACAGTTTTCAAAATATCATAAGCGGCCCATACACGTTTCAATTCAATTGTGAATTGAAGTCTTTCAACTGAAATGATTATTGCCCTCACACTTCATAAACTGAATTAAAGATTTTCATTCAACTATTAAATTCAATGAAATTATAGACAATTTTAAAAATATATAACGTTCACTTTGCAAAAATACTATAAATATAAATTTTGAGATCTGATCAAGAGATTCGAACACACACAGCACAATCGGATTGAAAGACTTGCTAGTCAACTTGAAAAAATTGAAATGTTCTAACTTTTCTTCAACCAACTCGACAACTGTCTGAGTTGCCAACTGAGTTGAAACGTGTATGGGGTGCTATACACTTGAATGCACACATATCGTCGGCTAATATGCAAAAAGTTGTAACTAAAAAAAAATATGCCAAACTATGAATTTGATGGAATGAATAAGATTTTATCGATTTCATATTTTTTGTCAGTTACGTTTTTTTTTACATTTTAATTAACAATATATATACTACTGTATATTGTTAAATAAATAAATTTTATTTGTTTGAAAACTTATTACATTCACTGTAGTCGAGTACTTTAAGCCACAAAGTGGAATGGAGTTGCAACGAGACTGAAAAGAAACAGCAAATAACTCTGTGCATTTCTTTTATCTTTTATTCGTTAGAATACAAATAAACGTAAAATAATATTTTTCCAGTTTATAAAAAGCATGTTGAAAATCGGTAAAGCTACCCGCTCAACGAATTAAACATTTTTTTTACTGCAGTTAATAAAATATTATAATAGGTGTGTTTCTTTACTCTACTTTGGGATCCCGCGGGATCCCAATTTGCACGAAAAGCGTTCCCGTACTTTAATATTGGGCAAATGAGAGCGCTTTTGCGAGAATAGTATGCTTTCCCTTCTTGCACGAAACAGCCCGTACTTTTTCTTCGGGCTAGTTTGGGCAAGTAGTTATGCAGTCAGCTGTTCGAAAAATAAACAATAACAAAGAAACAAACTTCATTTGAATTAACTCGTATACAAATCATTTCAGTGTTTTTATATAAATATTAAATAAAAAGAAATGTGCAAAAGACTTTAAAAGCCCAAAAGTGTAAAGTATCATAGCAATTTTTCGTAAAACTAAATGCCAGTTTTTGTTGCCACATCAAAACACAGCAGATCGCTCCTTTATTGCAACATAGTTATATCTCAGAAAATGAGCTTTTCGAGTTAACTATGCAGAATTGTTAACAGTACTACCATTTATATTGTGCCAAAATTTTATTTAAATTACCTTTAAACTGTTTCCTTTAGGAGATATTTTCTAAAAAAATTTTCTAAGACTTGTATGGAAACTAAAAATTTTAAAAGTGTTTTTCTCGAAACAAGCTTTTTTTAGTTATGACTATGTTGCAATAAAGGAGCGATATGTTTTCTTTGCGCTAGCAATTTGGCTTTTTCCGTTCCCGTACTTTAAGTAAATTTTATCTATATTTGAGAGAAACTTATGCATGCTCTCTTTTGCACGAAACTTGTCCGGAAAGTAAAGAAACACACCTAATATACCTATATTTTTTCATGTAATTCAGCATAAAATGTGTTATGTGTACATTTGGATTTTATGACACTCAGATATTTTTACACAATGTGCGGTCTACACCTGACATGAAATCACTAACAGGAACATCAAAATCATGTTACCTCTCACGTGTAGACCGAAAGAGGCATTAAGTCCGCTTTTAGGGTTTGGAAATTGAAAGACAGACATTTTTCTCATTCTGCTTTGAACTTGTCAAAACGTTTTAGAGTTGCGAAATTAATGGACAGACAGAAATTTTTCGTTTCTCTTTTCTTTCTTTTTTGTTGTTGTTTTTTAAGCACAGCCAGTGCTGATGTTGATATGAGAATAATAATATGAAGCAACAACATGAAAAAATGTGAAGAGAGGCAACTTCAAACGAAAAATGCCTTAAAATATCCAGTACAGTAGAGGTTTACCCCACACTCTTCCTCTTAAATACATCGCCTACAAACTTCGTCTGTCTGCCCATCAATTTCTCAACTGTGAAAGGGGACTAAGCAAACAGAGAAAATTTTTTGAAATTATATACTTATGTATAAATCAAGGTGCATTAATGTATACACGGTGGCAGCACTACGGCATGTGACAATTTTTTGCTACTGGCAATATAGGAAGCTATTTACGTCAAATGTATTGTTTACATTTTTGAAAGTGAATTTAGTGTTTTAATCTGAATTAAACATATACAAATTATTTTGTGAACATAAAAATAATTCAAATAAATATAATTTATAATTATGAAAAGGTACATTCATAGTTTATAATTGTGAAAATTGTTACAAATATTTTTGATAAACATAGTTTACCAGATGCCTGTTTTTGTTGTATTGTTGTAATTTTGCTCTAGTGCTGCCAGCGTGTATACGTTAATGCACCTTGGTATAAATCTTACATTTTTTCTCTTTAGGGTTTATACTTTTATTCGTAATGTTAACATGCTATAATGTGTTATATAGCTGTCTCTTTTATCATATCACGCTATCAGCTGATTTGAAGCTTTTTCAATACGCACTTTTTTCATCTCTCATGCATTCATTCCTCTGCTACTCTGTGCTTTAAACTAATTTATTTTCTTTCGTTGAAACAAATTTTTTCCCAGCAACAAAATTTTGCTTTTTCCTTTTATAAATTCGAATTTTTAAACTAATAAAAAACTATAATAAATATACACAAATCATCAGTTTTAATTACACTTAATAATAAAAGTATTTGCTAAACCAAATTAAATTTTTTTTTAAATTAACTAAATTAAATACGTGTACACAACTATAACTAAGGAAAATTTTATACATTTATATTGGTATGTGTAAAGAAATGATATTGTAGTTTGTGGACAAAATACAGTAAATGATATATTTTATTTAAAATTAAATAATTAAATCTACTTAGATAGCAAACTAAAGTTGATCTAAACCACAGACTCTACAATAATATAAAAAACGTTTCCAAAAAAATTGTTTTTTTTATAATACTTATATTCAAATATCTGCCGAAAAGTTATTAGTTTTGTGTATGTTTTACTTGCTAAAAAAATATTTGAATAGTAAAATAAAAAATTGGAGTGGATATTTAATTCGAAGAAACTAGTTATACATGGTCCGGTGGACTCAAAGCAAAAGCGTTATATGCCTTAACGCGTTCTAAGCGTATGCCAAAAAAGTAGAATCAGTGCAATTGTATGAGACAAATTACACATCGCAACGCATACGAAGCATAGACATGTTCGACGCAAAAAGTAGCGTACTTCTGCTTTGATGGTGACTGGTGCATCCAGCACTACGCCATCGAAAACAGTATTCATAATGCTGAACTGGCTACCGGCTGATCTCATGGTGAAAGAAATAGCCATGAATTTGGCTATCAGGCGTGGAGGGAGGCGACGTAGGATCATGCCGCAATAATAGGAAGAATAGTAAACCTTCCGGAGAATATTGATTACTGCTCGCAGGCTCTACTGTCCGACAAGAGATTTGGGGGGTTACTCTCTATTGCGATGCGAAAGAAAAATCGAAGAATTGGTACCCTGTATTGCGTTTTCGTATTTTCTTTTCGCATTTAATTTTCTCTTTCGCACATTTTATATTATCATATTTTGCTATTGTCTATTTTGTAACACCACTGTTGCTTCATTTTCAAACTATTTCGTGAAAAAATTTGCGCTAACAGCACTGAATACGAAATTATACTGTTATCGCATCTGCCTTTCGCATCGAACTTACTTTCGCATCGCAATAGAGAGTAACCCCCTTGATGTAATTTTGTCAGCTACGGCTTCGGATGTGATCGGCACATATCGTCAAGAGTACGTGCTTGAAATCTTTACAGATGGATCCAAGTCGGAGTTGATGGGGGTATCTTTATCCCCCTGTACGAGAGGAGGATTAGTTCTAGGCTGCAAGATGAGTAGTATAGTGGCAGGCGAAAACCGCCGTCATCCTAAAGGCCGCTAACTGGCTAAGGTACTAAAGGATATACGGGGATGATATTCGAATTTGTACTGATAGTAAGGCTACGTTGTATGCACTAGCTGTGATATGTAGATCTATTGAGATACATGTCACACCCAGGCAACACAACGGAAGCAGACTGGACCCAAGTGCGCTGGCTTTACAATAGCTGGCAGCCTGTTAAACCAAACCTAACTCAATGCGAATTCATTATTAGGTGGATGCGTCGTCGAATACAGCGAATTTATCAGTTCGCCTTTACCCGGTTTGTCAAACTTTCTCATGCCCTTCATACCCACACGATAAAAAAAATATTACTAGCAATGCACTTGTTCCTTATCAACAGCTTTTGACAGTTGAAGTTAAAAATTCGCTATTTACAAAAACAAAACAGCTGTTGTTTTTTAGTGTTGTATTGTTGTGGGGAAGCAGCTACGTTATTTTTTTCATGGGACTAACCACATACCTCGGCGTCAACGCTTTGCAATCGGGAAATCCAATTTTGACAGAACGTAAAGCTGGATTCACTCATGATTTTGGAACAAAATTTTTGTTTTGAAACATGTTTTTCCATACGAAACATGTTTTTTCCATACGAAACATGTTTTTTCCATACCAGTATGTAGAGAGATAACTTTGTTCGGAACAGTTATAGTTTTTGATTCGCACCGAATGAACTGTAATACTTTAATTTTTCAAACAAAATTGAACTGAGCTGCCACACCACATTATATACATACATATATATTTATAACAAAAGTATGTACCTAAATGTTTTATATTGATTATTATAAAAAATAAAAGTAAACAACTTTAAAACATTCTTTCATGAATTTCAATGCATTGATTGCACTAAAGCTTATTTCAGAAATTAAAAAGCTACCACCTAGTAACAGTAAGTGCCCTCGTTTACATAGTTATTTCATATGGCAGCTTTGTTTGTCTAGAACAAATGTTCAAAGTGGGTGAATCGTTTCAGAGCAAACTCTCAAAGAGCTAAAATTGGTGCGGAACAAAAATTAAGTTAAGTTGTTTGAATATCAACTCAATTGAGTTGAGTTGTAAATCATAATAGAGTCATATGTTTGGTCCTTTGAGCCGAAAGTCACGCCAGTAAAATGTATTTTTTAAAGGACCACATTTCTTCCCAATAAATTCTTCATTTACGAGCAAACAATGTCTGGTCTTTCGAACCAAATACTAGTGTATTCTCCAGTTTTTATTTCACTACTAATATTTAAATTTATATATTGTTTGTTTAGCTATAACTATAGGACGTATGTTGATGTATAGACTTATATATTTGTTTATTAAAATTAAAACGCAAAAAAAAAATTAAAAAATAACTGGCGACTTAAAGGAAGGTACATACATATTCAATTACATTTTACAATGGGCTTATTTTAATTGAAAACTTAGATATATTGTATAGTATATACAAACAGCTATAAGTGGGACGTAAACATGAAGAAGGGAATTTTTTTTGTGGAAAAAAAACCTGTGTAGCATACTTAAAGTAAAATTGGTTAAAAACCAAAAAGAAAATAATATACATATTGCAAAACAGCGATGGGCAGCTAGAGCGTGTTGAATAAGAACGTAAACAAATTGTTCTATAACCTAGTGTTTAGACATGCGAGTAAGAGTTTGAAAAACTCAATACACTCACATTTTTATATTACCACATTCACATTTTCCGCACTCGCAGGTCTACTCGCAGCTAAATTTGCTTGCGAGTGATTTTTTGGCTATTCCAAATGTCAAACAAACAAACAGAGTTACCGTGTAAATAATTTTAAGTAAATAAACTGGATCATTACAAAACTAAAATTTAAGTTTTAGCTAGTTTGTTTGTTAAATTGTGTGTTAATTTTTTTAAATTCCATTTATTTCTATAAATGTTTAAATTATAAAGCGTAAGTATCAATAAAATAATGATAATAAAAATTAATTCCAACTATTTCCCAAAAATATTCTCATGTGAAGAACACGGCAACTCCCATTTATAAAGAGAAGATAACTTAAAATAGGAACAAAATTTAAAATGAAATCTCATTCGCGTGTGTAAACACGCGAGAGGTTCGAGTTTTTCGACGAAATTTTCGTTCACAATATATATTCAGCACTCGCATATCTAAAAGCAGGTTAACTAGACAAATAAACAGTGCTGCCACGACCAACAAATTATTGCAACCAAAATGTTCCAGAATGTTACCAAATGTGCGAAAAAGTTACCAAAATCGATATGAATTTTTTTACTTGGTGAACATGTAAATTCAATTTAATTTGTACTGTAATACAAAAGATATAGATAAATAATATTATAAGTACAAAGCCAGAAGTTAATTGAACATTTGTTTCAAATTGGCTGTAATCGGAAGGCACACGTTTGTGGATTGAAATTGCTTATTTAAATTATTTTTTATGTTAAGGATATATGTAAGAAAGCAATCAAAAGCAAACTTTTAAACTTGAAACGACCAAAAGCTACCACAATTCACATGATTTAATATCGTTTATTTTTAAATATTTTGATACAAAATTTAATGACAAAGAAGTCCATTGCTCAATCAAGCAACCGGGTTAAAGAAATGTCAAATATTTTGTGTCGTCTTTTATGTTTGAATAGTTTCAAAGTTATAATCTAGTCTAGCCAGCCACCTTAAAACCCCGAACGCGGACTCTAAATTAAAAAAAAATGTGCTCAAAATATCTTTCAAAAATTAACTAATTTTGGTTGAAACTCAAGAACTAGAGTTGTATTTGATGAAACGCACCAACTAGAAAGAGTGATACTTAATTTAGTTAAATCAAATGGCTTTGACGAACTTTTAAAAGCCGTGGAAAGCGTTTACATTGAAGATGACTGTATCAAAACATTAAATTCAAGAGCTTCTGTGGAGATAGGTCTGTCTCGAAACGTTTAGGATGAGGTTAAGGTAGAAATATCTGTTTCCATAAATTCTTATATTGACATATTTTCCTAAAATATTTTGCTACAGACGACTTTGTCGCATTCGAACACATATATAACATTGCAAGTCATTTTGATATCTAACAACTTGGACCGGTCTAAGTTAAAGCAGTTTCATCTGCATGAATTTTTTCAAAGCCTAGTACTGTTTTAATAAAATATTATTATCACGGAATTTATTTCTCACATGAAATATTTTTTTTTCAATTCAAATTAAAGAAAAAATCACAATTTTTGTCCCTAAGAATTCAAGAGTTGATCTCACTTTAGTGTTTCCAACGAATGGAGAGAAGAAAAATAAAAAAACCACAATACTTTATTTTTGTCCACAATTGGAGGATATGGAAAAGTAATAAAATTCTTACGGAATTTTTATTTATAATTGGACTGGTAGTAATATCCATAGTTCAAATAATAAATGTGTACCTCTTATAAGCACGTCTCATAATCGAAAAAAATGCGCATAGTTATGAGAGAAATGCGCATAGGTATTTGTGGAAGAAAAAGTAATCAAAACGAAAAAAATATTCGCATCTCCACATTGAAGAAAAAAAAAAGTTTCCAATTTTGGTAAAAATTACCAAAAGTGGCATCTCTTCAAGTAATGCAAAATAAAAAATCTTTTTAGGACTCTTGCTCGGTTGGAACTTTGTAAGCTACTAAATCAGTAAAACACTGGTACCAGAAATTCACTTTTCAGAAAAAAAGAATTCTTAATTTTAGATAAAAAATCTTAAAATGTTTTGCTTCTGAAAATCGCGCGTTTTGTATAAGTAAAAATATGTGTAAATTTTGGTAGCACTTGCTGTTTGTATGAAAAAAAAACTAGTTGTGCCATCAGAAGTCGCCACACAGCAGTTATATAAAAAAGGGTATATTTTTTGATTGCAATTGTTTTTTTTATTAAAATTAATAAAAATTATACATTATTTTGATGAAAATATATAAAAACACCTTAAATTTTATTTACACGCTTCCAGTTCTATGATTTGCCTATTAGTATAAACAAGGTCACTTAGAATTGACTTCATCCTTTGCTTGTGAGTTGAAATGACAAATTTTTTTGTGATTGCGACTTTTAGCACATCAATTTTGAGACTTGAAATCGTAATCTCATTTTTTTCTTGTGAAATGCGAGTTTCAGCACATGGCTGATTATTATAAAGAGATGATTGTTGTTTATATAGGGAGACAATAACAAAAATTCAACTCAGTAAAATTTATTTCCCAAATTAGAATTAGTTTGATCATCTAAGAGCCGTTTTAAGAGTTGCCATTATTACTATTTATGTATAAAACAGAGAATACAATATGTTCTGGTTTACGGGCAGCCACCAGAACATCATAGAACAAATTTTTTCCATGTTTAATAAATTGTATTAAGATTTGAGTACTTATTGTTAGCTCATATTTTGAAGATTCAAAAAATAAATGAATGAAAAAAATATGTTCAGTAATGAAGTTCGCTGAATCAATTAGTAAATTGTTGGAATGCGGAGCTGTAAAAGAATACATATGTGGATTCTTTTATTTTTACTAAACAAAAGTTTAGTAAAAATAATTACTGAATAAAAGCAACAACTTTGTTTTCACAAAAACAATATATGATATCCAAAGTTATTTTTTTTTGTATACATTTACATTCTTCGTGATTCAGTCCAACCGTCGCCCTTCGCTGCTTTAAAATAATTTATACACGTGTTTTAGAAATGAAAGAGATAGCAAGCTTTACCTTAAAAAATTGTAGTCTTATGGAATATTAAGCTATTCTCTTCTTTCATTTCATAAAAAATTTAACTTTGCTAATATTAAAAAATCAAAATATATAATTTAAGATCTTTTTATGTGTTTGGAGATCGTTTTTTTCAGCAAAAACAAATTTCTATATAATCTTGTACTAAAATAATTATTTATGTTTTTTTTAATGTTAAGTTTATAAATTATGTTGTTGTAAATTTTACTCATTTTCATCAAAATTTTTAAAGACGCTTAAATAATAGTCTACATACATACATATATAACATGTAATATTATTTCTTAAAAGAGTAATTAAAAATCAGCGGATACAAACGGATTTCCAATAGATCGGTAATAAAAGTGTATTTTCTGTTTTAGTTCAGCTTGACTTTTTCTATAAGGTCAACTTTAGGTGAGAAAAATAAAAAAACATTATAAAAGGCTTTGTTCTTAGCAGAACTAAATTTGTCGCCAGAATCTAAACGTTAAAGGTGTTCAGATATGTTATAATTATTTCTCTGAGGCAATGTAACGTATCACCAGTGACTCAAATTCTTTGGATTGTATTAAAGATACAAATTGTTGTGGCATCAAAAAACAACCCAATCCAGACAGACGAGATGGCAGCATTTTTTATATTATTTCACTTTTCTTTTAAAAAAGCGCTTATAACTTTAACGAGCAAATACACTTATAGAAATCGATATTCTAAAGTAACTTTTTAAGTCATTTAACTTTATCGATTAGTCTTGATTTAGAAACCCTTCTGGTTAAAAACATAAAAAGTAAACATATCCGGTACTCGGCAATAAAAATAATTATCGATAACTTTTCTGTTCTAAAGAAAACATATGAATATAAATACATAGTTATTTTCAAGCGAAAACTTATCTTTACTTTTATAAATAAAGATCTTTAAAACTTTATTAATAGAATTTTTCTGAGCTAACGTAATCGATAACTTCTTCAGAAAACCATTATTGAAAACTCCACTAATATAACTTTTCTAAGGTAACGTTACTTTTATAAAACAAGTAATCGAAAAGTTACTGATAACAAAATTGTTTTACAGAAAGATGACCGTGAAAACTTTATTAATATGACTTTTCTAAGGTAACGTTATCGATAAATTTAATTTTATAAAAGAAAGTAAAGGATGTTCACGATGACAAACGTTTTTACATAACGGTTAAAAATAACTTTTCTTCACAAAGATTGTCTTGGAAACTTCACAAATATAACTGAAAAAACATGCAAAAGAAAAGTTTTTTATACTAAAACTTACTTTTTCATAGCAAGTAATATTTCTTCAGAAGAAGTCTTGAAAACTTCACTAATATAACTTTTCTACGGTAACGTCAGAGATAACATTACTTTTATAAAAGAAGTAATCGAAAAGTCATCGATAACAAAACTTTTGAGCAGAAAGGTCAGTGATAAATGTTCTTCAGGCAAATGGGATTGAAAACTTCATTGATATGACTTTTCTAAGTTAACGTTATCGATAAGTTTAATTTTATAAAAAAAGTAAACGAAGTTCACGATGACAAAAGTTTTTTACAGAACTAACGTTTCTTCAGAAAGGTAATCTTCACTAATATAACTTTTATAAATTACCGTTATCGACAACTTAGTTTTATACAAAAATCGTAGTTATCGATAATCAAGCTTTTTCACAGTAAGGTTATTTATAAATTTTCTTCAGAAAAATGGTTTTGAAAACTTCATTACCATTGCACTGCTTTCTAAGGTAACGTTATCGATAACTTTATTAAAAGAAATTAATCGAAAAGTTATCCAGGTTCGCCAACACTTTAAGAGCGAACTTACTTGGTTCATTTTGATTCTTGTTGCGAACTATACAAAAACCACTATCATCTCTAATTTTGATGATAAATTATCGCTAGTTTATCTGAACTAGCTCACAAAAAAATGTAAGCAAAGAAATCAAAAGAAACACATTGAACATATAAAAATTGGATACTTAAAGATTTAAATAAAAAAAGAAGTAAGGATACGTTTCCACAAAATATGGAAACATCAGTGTGAAACAAATTGAACGTCTGAACACCTAATTTCGCAATTGTGGTTCAGAGAGCGAACGAAGTGTTTCATATTACCGTCTGAACATGGTATTAATGATAGATTTACTTCCTTTTTTGGAAAAATGATCAATTTAACTATTTTTTAGAAAAGTTATTAACACTATTTTTCTTTAATCAATATATTTACTTTTCTATAGGAAGTTTTTTCAGAAAGATATACATATGTTATGAGTAACTTATCAACAACGTTACTTTACTATAAACAAGCTTACAATAACTTTATTAACATTAGCAGAAGTAACGATACTTTAAACGTTTTATAGAAATATTATCAACAAATTGAATTTCCTATAGAAAAGTTATCGGTAACGTCACTTTTCTACACAAAAGTTGCCGATAACTCCATTTGCATAGAGCACATGTCATAAAAAAATTTCGGAAAGTTATCGGTAGCGTCACTTTTCTACACAAAAGTTGCCGATAACTCCATTAGCAAAGGTATATATGCTTAATATTTACCGTAGTAGTTATGGGAAACTTATGGCTGCATTATGGATATCAATCGAACTATATAAAATTATATTATGTATGGCAACTATATTCAGTTGCTGAGCAACTAAAAATTTGTGGTGGCCGGAATTACTTTACAATAGCAACTTTGGTTGCCAGATTAAGTTGTCAGTTGCCTTCTTAGCAACTGGCAACGCAACTAAAGTTCGGTTGCTATCGATAATCGAGCCATTAATTTCATTTAGAAAAGTTATCGATATCAAAAAATTGAGTTTAGTTACTTTATCAGCTTTTAATATTGACACCAATCAAAAAAGTATAAAGTGTGCAATAGAAAAATATTTTGGTGTTTTTTTTTTTTGTTTTGAAAAGTTTTATTAGAAGATTTTTATTTTTAATCTCCCAATAATTTTTTTCAATTTTGGGATATAAAGTGGAGTGTTTGAGAATATCTTTTAAAGGTTTCCTATGATGCTTAGGGCAGCTGCTATAAAATATTGACGTATAGACAGCTAGGAAACATAGAAAACAAGCTGCTTGTATTTTTGATTGTTATCGATATCTTTACTTTTTTAATTAAATAATTGTATTTAGCTTTATCTATAAAAAGCCATCGATAACTTTAATTTTCTATAGAAAGAATATCAATAATTTTAATTTAACAGTAAATTTACTTTTCCGCTCAAGATCTAACGATAACTTTACTTTTCTATAAGACCATGCAAAAGAGAATTTTTTGTTTCCTTATGATGAGAGTGAGTGATTGAGTGCACAACATATAGAATATACATAATATTATTACAATAATAAAATAAATTAATTTACTTATAATAATTATTTAAATTGTTTTGAGTATGTACGTAATATACTTAAGTATTTTATTTGTAAGTGTTGGTTGAATGTGTGTTTGTATGTGTGTAATAGTGTGTTTGTAAAACAAACATCATGGCAAAACATTAATTTCTCTTAGTTTTTTAAGAGACCTTTTTAAGTTTCTGTTAAGAAAAGTGCTTTGTTTTGAAAAAAAAGCTTTTGATACTTGATCGAAATTTGTTCTTCGACCTAAACCATATTTATCGCTCCGTCTTTATTACATGTTGGTATTGAAATCATATCGCTTTTATTGTAGCGACTTTTTGCGCTATTTCCTAAAGGTTTTTGTTTGAAGGAAGCATTATTAGAATCTTTTGCCAGAGAATTGTGTGAGGACTTTTTTTTACTAAACGAGGGCTGCCTTTGTTGCACAGTTGTTCCTGTAGCTGCTGGATGTGTTGAGACAGTTGGCAAATCATAAGAAACATCTTCTTCGGCCGATTCAGGATCACTTGAATCCGAGGACTCTGAATCCGTTGTTGTTGAATTTGTTGTCGTTGTTGTTGTGGTTGATAGTTTTGAGCTGGTGTGATGGTGCTGGCTGTTTGTTAGATTCGTATTAGCTGCTATTTGCATTTTTTGGAGGGCTTCTGGCATATCGGGATTACTTTCGAGTGTAGAATGTTGACTGGAGGGCGAATGACTATATTCGGAAGTATTTTCTTCATCGGATATTATGATGGCATTACGTTTTTGTATTGAAACTTTTTGTTGTATGGGCGTTTTGTAGCAGCGTCTTGCCCGCATGCCACGTCCAATTGGCAAACGACCAATACTGAAAAGGAGATGAAAAAATTGCTTAAAAATTTCAATGCATTTAATTAAAATTCGTAAACTTACCTTCGTCGCCTCAGTGAATAGTTATAGTCCGTTTCCTCGCCCTCCTCATCGGACCAACTATCCTCGCAGATGTCTTCATTTGATTCCGCACCATTGGCATTTAAAACATTGCCTACTAAATCACTGCCAACATTATTTTGGTGGCGCATTGAACTCCTCTGCAGACTAGAGCATCTTGTTAAACGTGGCGTACGCAGCACAACCGCATCATCTGTTGTATCTCGGTCTGCTAAACACTCAGAATTGCCATTCTCAGCAGTAACAATTGTTTGATGTGTGACAATTATGCTCGCATTAGCGCATATTATTTGATTTTGATTGTTAGTCACAGAGGTAGTGATGTTTGAGTTGGTATTGTTTGTGATGCTGTTACTGTGATTGCTGTGATGCGATGTTATCGTTGTCGCATTCATGGACAAACGATTCTCGGCAATAAGTTCTATAACTTTGCGCCCCAGCCGTTCAAGGTTTTCATTATCACTGCAACAATCAGTAATGTCAAGACGTTCATTACTATTCATGACATCATCCAGCAGTTGATCGGGACTAGAGCAGGCATCTTGGAATGTTAAATCGCTTGCGGTTAATGAGTTGCCATTGGGACTTGTGGGTGTGATTGTAATTGGTGATGTACTATATTGTATTTGATTTTGCAGTCGTTGCTCCATCAGCTGTTGTAGCTGCACTGTTTGTGTTTCGGCCAGCCGTTGCCGGCTGCTTCGTTGTACATTCTGCAGCAAATCAATGGGCTGTGATGATGTGGTATGTTGAAGAAGGCAGTGATCATTCAAAACCATTGATATATCACGTGACAGATGACAAGCACTTGGACTTATATCCGTTTCACTAACATCCATGGCATCTGTTTGTGTCTCAGTATCGACCAGTTTGACTTTACGATTTTCCGGTTCGCTCTGATAGCGACGATCACGACATGGACTATATTTTGGCGCAGCCGCAAATGTACCAGAGCCAACTCTTCTATGTCTAGAAGATTTCTTCGTTTTTTGTGTGCTTACACAAAATGATTTGGGCTGAGATGAAGAACTATCTAGTTGAGCATAAAGTGTGCACTTAACGGGGCTCTAAGTAAAGAATAGAAGTAACATATTTAGTATACGTTTATTTACAATTTATTTATTTTTTATAGAAATCTATTCAGAGGTTATATTAAAATTTTTCAAAGTTAAATTTTTGCAAAGAAAATAATTTAAATTGCGAAATTACTGATATCTTTATTTTTTTCATAGAACATTTATCAATAACTTCGATTTTGTATAGAACAAACATCGATAACTTCGCTTTGATATACAAAATTTATTCACTGGCTAGTTTTCTTCAAAAAATATACAAATTACTTTAATATTTTATATAATATTATTTAAAAAGTTCATAAATGAATAACAATCAGCCATGTCACAAAGTTTAATTCCGTTCGGAAACGGAATTGAATTATTTTTTTACTTCTTCAAAAAACGAAGAATAATTTCTAATTGCAAGAATAAGACTAGTATTGTCTTATAGCATAGATTTCATTCCGAAATAAGTTTTAGATTTTCGTTTTTTGAGAATTAAAAACACGATTCAATTCCATTTCCGAACGGAAGTGAATTCTGTGATATGGCCGTATATTTCATCAAACTCACAGAAAAGTTAGCATTAGCTTCATTTTCTAAAAAAACTTATCGGTAGCATGAGCTATGGATAGCTTTACTTTACTTCAGATAAGTGTTTAGTTTTCTAGAGAAAAGTTATCAATAGTTTTACTTTTATACAAACGAATTTTTGATAGTCTCAGCTTTCTAGCAAAAAATATCAATGGAATTTATTTTGTAGAAAAAGGTTATCGATGACATTAGTTTTCCCGTTTTTCAATTACATTTTTCTATGAAACAATTATAGACTTTCTGTATAAAAGTTATCTTTCCTGTATAAAAGTTATCGTTTAACTAATTTTCTATAGAAAAATTATTCATTGACAACTTTTGTAGCAAAAAACTATCGATGGAATTAATTTTTTAGAGAAAAATTATCGATGCCATCAGTTTTCCGGTGAATAGTTTATTGATAACTTTACTAGTGTATGGAAAAGCTATTAACGACTAAATTTTTCAGTGAAACCTAATTTTCTACAGAAAAGTTATTCACTGACAACTTAAAATTTCTGTAGAAAAGCAGAAAACTTATCGCTAGTTATATATTTTATAGAAAAGTTATTGACAGCTTGAGGTTTTTAGAAAAAAGCGATTAGCGTGCTCTTCTATAAAAAAGCGTTAAAAAACCCTTATCGAACAAATTAATTTTCTATAGAACAGTTATAGATAACTTTACTTTTTTTACAGACAAGTTTTTGATATTCTCAGATTTTCAGAAGAAAGTTATCGATGATATTTAATTTCTATCGAAAAGTTATCGATAAATTGACTTCTCTATACAAAAGCTGTCCACAGCCTTTTCCGTATGAGCCAATTACAGATAACTTTAATTTTCTATATAAACCTTACCTGCTACAGAAAATTAATAGTTCTGTAGAAAGTTATCGATAGTTTAATTTTTTTACAGAGGTTATCGATAACTTGATTTTTTGAGGAAAAAAACGATAACATTGTTTTTTAGGCAAGACTTATCGACAACTTTACTTTTGCAGCTAATTCTACTTTTCTATATAAAAGTTATTGACAGTGTTAATTTCTACAGAAGACTTATTGAAAACTTATATTTCACTATAAAAGTTCTAGCTAGTTCTATTTTTTTGATAGAAATATTATTGATAGTGTGAAGTATTTAGAAAAAAGCAATAACTGTGCTATTCTATAAAAAAGTTTTTTTTTTAAACAAGTTAGTTTTTTATAGAACAGCTATCGATAATTTTATTTTTTTCTACAGAAAATTTTTTGATATCCTTGGAGTTCTAGAAACTAGTTATCGTTGATTTTAATTTTCTAGAGAAAAGTTAGGGATAGATTGACTATTCTATGGAAAAGCTATCGACAGTTTTTTTATATAAAAAACATATACAGATAACTTTACTTTTCTATGTAAAATATATCAGCAACCTTACATGCTACAGAAAGTTAACATTTTTGTGGAAAAATTATCCATAAACTGATTTTTTAGAATAAAAAACGATAGCTTTGTTGTTGTATATAAAGTTATCGATAGCCTTACTTTCTAAAGGAAACTTTGTCGATAGTTGTATTTTTTATACAAATGGTATCGATAACTGGAACTTTTCAGAAAAAAGTAGCAGCTTGCTCTTCTATGAAAAAGTTACTAGCAGCTTTAATTATCAGAGTGAATTACAGCTAACTTTACTTTTCTATATAAAAGTTATCGATAGCTTTGCTGTGTATAGAAAATTTACTAAAAACTTTTCATTTCAGTAAAAAAAATTGTCGATGCTTTTATTTTTTTTTTTTTAAGAAAAGTTTTGATAATTACGAGTTTTAAAAAAAAAAACGATAACTTTGATCTATAGGCAATATTGTCGATAGCTTTTCTAAAAAAATGATAGTGGTAGTAAACAAAATACCTCCGGTGTTGTTTCAGGATCTGGTGTTGCCGAAGACTGCTGTTGTGTTTGTTGTTGTTGCATTGAAGTAGATGCTGCTATCATCATGGGAGGGCCATTAAGTCTTCGTCGATAATACTGCATTTTACGTAAAGTGGTGCCAAAACGTCTCGAGGGCTTATAGCCTGGTAGCTTTTTTTCACGCCTAAGAAATTTATAAATCAGTGTTTAGCAGTTGGCAATATTTTGGAGCTTCGGGAACTTTTAAAATACTTACTCTGCTATTTCCTTTTCTTTTTCCTGCAACTGAGACATACATTCGCTTAGCTCCAAATATAAACGATTCGTTTTTTCCAATTTATCCTCGTAGACCATGCGTATATCCTGAGCATGCCTCCACTCGGCTGTGCGCCTTCGTATTAGGTCCTGCTCAAATTTATGAATACTGGTACCGTTTTGGGTCATCTCCTTCATGTGCGATCTTACTTCTTGCTTCCAGGAACGTTGCGTTTCGAAATATTGTTTTTCCGTTTTACGCAACAGCTCTGGGCCAGCTATTTCTAAATGCGATAAAATTTGTCTAAATGACGGACGGTTACGGGGCTTAGTATTCCAACACAATTTCACCAACAGTTTGAAGCCATCGGGACAGCTAGAGGGTATGGGTAACTTGAGCGAATTATTGCCTACCCCCCAAATTATGGCCGATGAGTCGACATCTTTGTAGGGAATTTCACAAGTCAACATTTCCCAGAGTACAACACCATACGACCATATATCAACCTTTTCCGAGCACGGCTCGTTGCGTATTACTTCAGGCGCCATCCAGGCCACAGTGCCTGCAAAGCTCATTTTCGTGCTGATCTCATTCCATTCACGGCTGGTGCCAAAATCACTTATTTTAACAATTTCATTTGTACTTATAAGAATACTTGAAAGAAATAACGATAAAAGCGGTTAAAATATTTTTGTTTCTTATGTTTACTCTTAAAATTACTTAGGGCTCTTTAAATCTCGATGTATTATTTTGTGAGAGTGAAGATATTGCATACCCAATGCTATTTGTTTCGACCAGGAAACCAGGCGGGACGGCAACATAACTTCTTCTTCCTTGAGTATATTTTGTAAAGGACCATAGGGACAAAATTCCATTATAATACAAAATACTGGCGATTGTGTACAAACACCTCTGTGGAAATTTTAAGACAAAAAAAAAAAATTTAATTTTAAAGAAAAAAAAAAAATTTGTGTGAATATTTAAAAACTCACTTGAATTTGATTATATTTTCATGATCTAATTTTCTTAAATGCTTGATATCCGTTTCTTTGACATCTTTGACTTTCTTTACCGCTACAATTTCATTTTTCAATTTGCCACTAAACACAGCTCCCTGCGCTCCGCTACCCAACCACTCCAGATCGGTTATATTTTCAAATGGAATTTCCCAATCTTCGGCTTTTTGGTTTTTTATTTCGATTACACCCGCTTTGCCTATAAATGACAATACCGGTTTCATGCAACCCAAAAGTCCATACATCCAACCGATTGGCTTGTCTGGATGGCCAAAAGTGCCACCATTCGGCGGCCATCGGTGTTGGCAGGTATTTTCAGCGCTACTATCACTACAATCGACTACAACATTTTGATGGGGCTGGTGCTGATGCTGAAGTGTGATTTCCGGCTTATACGGCAGATCGGAAGGACCACCCAGACCTAAGTGACCCAGCTCATCTTGTAAGCATGCAATACTGAAATTATAAAGATACACAATAGTTGGTTATTTTTTTATAACGCATTAAATTAGCAAAAAAAGAAAAGCTTAGAAATATTTCAACTTTTCAGTTAATTTAACATCATCGTTTTACATCTCCTCTCACTTTTTAACTTTCTCTCATGCTTACTCTTTTACTCTCTTTCAATTTAAGCAGGAAACTGCAGCTCTACTAAAATCAAGGTTAACTTTCAACATTTCATTAACTGCTGAATGCAAACAATTTTCATTCTTTGCATAAAATTAATTTTAAATACTTATTTTAGTGAAAACAAACGATTGCACATTTCTGTTTCATATACGAGAACAGGGGCTAAACTACGTTATAAATTAAACTAAGGAAAACAAAGAATGTGTTTTATTCAATTATCTCAACACTGAGCAACGTTTCTGGTAAAAGTTTATTACTTTTTTGGATTTTTTTTTTTGTTTCAGAGGGCTTTTTCATGGAAAGTTTTCAATACATTTTTTAAGGTAACGTGTTAATTTAATTAAAATAAAAATTACAGAACATTTCCGAAATTGGGAATTTTTTTTAAGTCTTCCTTTTTGTTAAAAGTAAGTTAAAAAGCTTTTCTTTGTAAAAAAAAAAACGGAAAACTTAATTAAATGTTATATTTTGGTTAACAATTGGTAAAATTCTCTTGTTGGATAAAAATTTTTTTCAAGAGTAAATTTTTTTTAAAAGTAAGTCAAAATAGCTTTTTGTGAGCTAAAACCTAAAAATTTTACTAAAAATTTTGGAATGGTTGAAAATGAAAAATTTCCCAAAATGGGAAATTTTTTTCAAGTCTAAATTTTTGTTAAAAGTAGTCAAAATAACTTTTATTCTCTTAAAACTAGAAAACCTTATCAAAAATTCTGGTGTAATTAAAAATGAAAAATTTCCCAAAATAGGAAATTTTTTTCAAGTCTAAATTTTTGTTAAAAGTAAGTCAAAATAACTTTTATTCTCTTAAAACTAGAAAACCTTATCAAAAATTAAAAATAAAAAATTTCCCAAAACGGGAAATTTTTGCAATAAATTTCTTCATCTCAAGGTCCTTTTTATTTATTTTTTATATATTTTTTTTAATTTTTTTAATATATTTTTCAAATTTTGTGCTCCTTCGAAAGACTTATTAAGGAAAATTTGTTTTTTTGTGTGATAAATTCAAATATTTTATTGAATTTATCACACAAAAAAAAATCTTCCTGAAGAAGCCTTCCGAAGGAAGACGTAATATTGAAAAATACATTACAAACTTAAAAAAAAAACAAAAAGGACCTTTAGCTGAAGAGATTTATTGCAAATATTATATTACAAAAAAAGTTTTTTTGATAACTTCTATAATTTTGAGTTTCAAGATATTTTTAAACTCCGAATTTTCAGAATTTTTGACTAAAATAGAATTTTTTAAATAAAATAAGTGAAAGTGATGCAAATAAATGGAAGTGATGAGTTGGTTGTACACATTTCAAACTCCGAACTTTTCAGTAAACTGTATTTTTGACAAAATATCGAGTTTGTTTATTAAAAATTTTGTTTTGAAAATATCTGAGTTTTAAGGTGTTTTTGAAACTCCGAATTTTCGGAGTCAGCTCATTTTTTGGTATAGTTCTAATTTTTGAAATAATATGTTCAAAGTAACTGTATTGGGATAATTTGTTGTACCTATCTAAGCTCCGAATTTTTCGGTAATACTATCTTATTGACAAAATAACGATTTTGTTTATTAAAAACAATTTCTTTTATGATAACTTCCCAATTTATAAGCAAATACTTGTCAACTAGGAATTTTTCTTGATATACATATACAAGTGTAGATTTATTTTTCGTTAAAATTTGTAGGTATGTAAGTATTTCGCTTTTTTTAAATCGCTGTTCTCTTTTAATTTAATTTTTAATTTTTATGTAATAAAATTATTTATTCTTTCTTGCTTGCTTAAGCATTTTTCTTTTTGTGATGTTTTGGTATTGTTTAACTTACTTTTATTTATTTTTTGTTTTTGTCATCTCTCTTGTTTTTTTTTTTTTTTTTGTTCAACCAGTCTACCATAAATTTGTGTCATGTGTGAATTTTTAAATCTACAAACATTGTATTATTTAACGATTGTGATTTTATTTGTTTTTATTGTTATTAAAATTAGTTGAAACTTTTTTTTTATACAAAAATTTTTGTTAACTTTAGCAAAATAGGCGAAATTAGTATTAATATATTTGTATATCTCCTTATTTTTTTATAGTTTATCAGTTCTTTTAGTCAAATCTTAACTTTGGTACCACAAAATGCCTGGCACGAATATATTCATATTCGTATGCACATATTTCTGAATAATATTTTAAAGCTTTTATCATGTGTCTATTCTAAAACTGGGATGTGCAAATAGCGGCACACGTTTAGGGTCTTCTGTTGTAGCGTAGAAGATTACAAGTAAGTCGAAAATGGCCGCCTGGCGTTGTTGAAAACGACATCAAGGGCCCGTTATTACCACTTGGCGCTAGTTAAAGGTAGAATTTTATCGGCTAGAATACATATTACTCTAAAAATAAGTGATAAGTTATTTGGAAGACAATTTCACCTCTAACTTTTAACGGGAGGTTTTGTATTTGAAGTTGTTACATGTTCTCAAGCTGCTAAGTAAACAAGTTGTTCTTAAAAACTTAAAATTTTTCTTAAAAAAAAAAAAAAACACAAATCAAAATATATTTACACTGCTAGCATCTATTTGGTTTTAATTGCACTTTACACCTGACATGACATCACTAACAGAAACAGCAATATTCTGTTACTGACAGGTGTAGACTAAGCATGTGCTAGAGTGTAACAGAAAGTATTGCGCAAACAGTTTAAAAAAGTTACTACTCATTACTTTTTATTCAAACAAGAATATTATACTGTATGCTGCTGTTTTGCTTTACACTTACTGCCACATTCAACAGGTTAAAATTAAAATAAAAAAAAAAAATTATCAGCTGCGCTCTCAATGTCACGAGTTTTGAATTCGCCTTGCGCCATTCGTTTTGAAAGATTATTAAAAAAAATTTATAATTTATTTATCATGTCAATTGTTTGCATGTGTGCTTATGTCCTTAAAATTCTGTAATACATTTTCCTGCGTTATTGCTAAATTTTGTTGATTTACCCAACATTTTATTTATAGACATATCACTCCTTTATTGCAACATAGTTATAACTAAAAAAAAGCTTGTTTCGAGAAAAACACATTTCAAATTTTTATTTTCCGTACAAGTCTTAGAAAACATCACCTAAAGGAAACAGTTTAAAAGTAATTTGAATAAATTTTTGGCACATAATATAAGCTAATTTTTTGAGATATGACTATGTTGCAATTAAGGAGCGATATATTTTATTAATCTTTTTCGGTTTTCAACTTCATTTTTTCCCGAAAAATTTTGTGTGCTTATTAAATTGTTTGAATTATATTTTTATATAATAATATAAAACTAGATCCTGAAGATGATATATAGATAAAAAATAAATGAAGTTTTATTAAAAATTGAATCAAAAAAGAGGCAACAAAAAGAAGATAAGTTAAATAATATTTTTAATTGATAGTAGATATGAGTAGTTAGATGTGTGCAATGTAAACAGTGTTTCACATACGGGTAAATCCCTGGTATTGAGGGTAACATTCGTATGTGTTGAACACCAAAAAGCAAAGAAACTAAAAGTACTATTAGGTTCGACTTAATCTGAAACTGTAGCTAATAGTGAACATTGTAATCAGGGCTGCCAGAAAAAATATGGAAGAAATCGTCAATATACCGATAATTTATGAAAATGTCGTCATTTTAGTTTTGAAATATTTTGGTGCATTTTAAATTTCTATTTAAAAATATAAACGATTTTTAATGTCAGCTTATAATCTAAATTTTGTACAATTGGAAAAAATATATGAATTTATTAAAGAATTTAGTTTTTAATTAATTACAGTTACAAACATACATACTTATTATGGTATTAAATTATCTGAAAATTTTAGAAAGATTTTGGATTGGATTTAGTTGCAATATCAAGGAAGTTCGAAGAATTTAATTTTAATTGGTCTTTATAATAAAGAATACCGTCAATTGTTTAATATTCTAAAGATTTTCATATTTTTGTCATATTTTAACTAACTTGGCTGAATACTAATCACTATAATTTTGAATAATTTTGAATATATTGGAAATGCTCGCATATCAATTGATATTTTATTTTTTGTAAAAACTATATAAATTTGTTTCTTAAGGACGTGATTCACTATTCTAAACAATTGTTTGATATACCTAATATAACTAGTGTGCTAAAAAACGAAAATCGAGTGATTTAAAAAGTTTTGTGAAAATTTTCATAAAATGATGGTTACTATGAGATCAAAGTGGTGTTTATTGTGAAAAATATAATATTGTTGGCGTCTCGAAAAATAAATTAAAATAATATAATATTATTATGGTAATAATAGTTTTTAATTATCTGCCTACTTACTTACTTTAATTATATGCCTACTTATATAAATACTACAATCATTCTTATATAATAGCGTAGCAACAATACAAATCCATTTTGAAGCGATTTTTAAAGTCGACAAGACTTCTAGAATATTTTTATATGAACGAATCGTACGATCGTGTAGGGTATTGAATCAGGGCTTTTAGATATACTTTGTGTCTCATCTATAAAAAATTTAATGTAATGCAAAAATCGTCATTTTTATGACAAAAATCGTCAAATCGTCATTTTGCTAAATTTGGGCCTGAAAATCGTCAAAATGACGATTTATCGTCAAATCTGGCAGCTATGACTGTAAATTATAATATATAGCTAATAGCAAATAGAGTCTCGAATAAAACAAAAAATTTAAAAATATGTAGTGGGTCTAACGTGACTAAAGTGATAACAGTTTTGACGTCCACACGTAGAAAGCAGTATTTCAGCGAAACCTTACGCAGTTTCGTCTTTCAATTAATTTCAGAATTTTACATAACAATGTTATATTAAAATGTTATGGTTTGACTTAAAAGGCTCGTGTTTGCATACTTTGCTCAACTATATTTTCGGTCGATACGTCACAAATCGAATGTGAATTTTTTTCCACAATAATTCGAACATTAAAATATGACTATATTTTCACCAAATTTATTTACAAAAAATAAATATTATTCATACATTTAAATTACAGTATGTTCTTTTGTGAATATTTAGTTCTCGCTGCTTTTATTTTATCACCGTCACGTGAATGTGAGTGCAGTTTTTGGATACTCGGAATTTTTATAATATAAAAAAACTTGCAAAAAATTGTGGTCAGAAATAAGAAATTGCATTTGTGCAATTGTTCATCTTTTTTGAAAAAATTAATCAGCCCAATTATGAATAAAAATTCCGTGGGACTTTTAACACTTTTCCCTTTCCTCCAATTATGAACAAAAATTAAGTATTAGGTTTTTATTTTCTTTTTTTTCTTTTCATTCGTTGTAAACACTAAATAAAGCTCAACTTCTCAATTCTTACGGTTAAGTTAACGAAAATTGTGCTTCCCCTTTAATTTGAAGTGAAACAAGTACTTTTTGTGAGAAATAAATTTCATGAGGAATAAAAGCCGAGAGAAATAAATTCCATTAGAATATTCATAATTGGGCTGAATAAAATTACAGTATTTCTGTATTACACCAGTTCAAAAAAATATATATTTTCAATAACTTTTATTTTTTTGGCCCCGGTGGACCTTTTTCTGGATTTGCCCATGTTCAACATCTACCATGCATTTCATGGAGTTTTTAATCTACACACTTAGTTTTTAATCTAGAGCTTATCTGGGTACGAGGGCACAGTGAAGTGTCCGGAAATCTAGTGGCGGATGAACTGGCAAAGGCCGGTGTTCAGCTACAACAAAGAGATATTGATGGGATCGTTGGAATCCCGCTTGCGAGCTGTGAGAAACAAGTACAGCGTCAACTTTTTCATATCGCTCATGACAGATGGTCTATTGAGGATACCTGTCGAATATCAAGGCTGACATGGCCCAGATATGATAACAGGAGGACTATCATCCTTAGGGGCTTGCCCCGACGGAGGTTGCGTTCTGCTGTGGCGGTCCTGACGGGACACTGCCACATAGGGGCGCAGGCGAGGAGGTTAAATCTTCCATTTAATGACTTCTGTGGAAGTTGCAGAGACGAGGAGGAAGAAGAGAGCGTTGAGCACTTCCTCTGTCAGTGTCCAACTCTTTCTTATATAAGGGCATTGTAACTAGGCAGACCGATGCTGCATGATTTGACGGAGGTATCGGAATGCGATGTAAGTGGATTGAACTCCTTTATCCGATCCTAGAGTTGGTTCTAAACCAGTGATATGTAGATCTACTGAGGTACATATCATATCCAGGCAACACAACGGGACCTGACTGGACCCAAGTGGGCTGGCCTTACAATAGCTGGCAGCCTGTTAAACCTAACCTAACGTTAATCTAGACATAGTGGCCAACTATTAACGAAAAACGAACTACAAAATATAATCCATTGTAGGAGTGATATGTCAAGGCTGCTGACAGTATTAAGTGAACGCTAGATGCAAGAACGCTAGGACATGCAAATCGACTTGGTCTTCTCTGTAATAAATTTTATTAAATAAAAAAACCATTTCACTAAAACTTCTCAACAGGGGAAATTATTCCATTATCTTTCAAATAAAGCAAATTTCAAGTAAATTAAAAAAAAATCATCTTCATTTTATTCATTTCAAAACACCCTTTAGTTCACAGTTTTTCGAATAATTTTGTAAATATGTACATTTTAGCATATTTAAGTAAAAGAATATAGAATACATACATACACTTATACATACAAAACACTTGCCTTTTTTCTGTATTTATAATTTTATCCGGCGGCTCAATATTACGACCGAAAATCGGTATAAAAAAGACCATAGTCAAATAAAATCCTTAGCTATGGAAGTTTTGGCGTTGCCGTATGTGAATATATTACTAATACGTAATGCTTGCGTGGCCACATACATACAAACACACACTCACACGCTGTTGATGTATAAAGATAAAAATGCTTCAAACAGGTGATCGTCAACGTAAACGTTATATTAATTGTTGTTGTTGTTGTTGTTGTTTTTTATTTTTTTATAGTATTTGTTTTGTATTATTTATAACGTGGTATTGGTTAATTGTTAAAAATAAATGTTTTGAAAACAATTTTAATTCTTGGAAATTCTTTAGGTTTCTATTAATTTTTTTTACAATTTTTTTCACACGTTTGTTTAAATTATTATTTTTTTTTTTGTGTTACAATTGTATAATTATTTTGTTTCTTTATGTGGTTTTGGTTATGGAGCCTTAAAAATTTGAAAACAAACGAGGTTTATTTAACTTTTTGAATTTTATTTTTATTGTGTTTTAGTTTTTATTTTTCCCCAATTGTTTTGTTTCAAATGCGCTATACTTATTGCTTAAAAAGTCACGTTGTTTTGTTTTTTTTTATCAACAAATAGTCTCATGACAAGTTGCGATTTTCAATCAATCTCTTAGAACTACAACTATTAAGAAAATTTGTAGTAAATTGCGGTTGTTGTGTTAAATACGCATGTGTACTATTTTAAAACACTGACGTAGTTGATTTAAAGCAAACATTCATTAAAAGAAATTAAGTTTTTATTGAAGGTGTTTTAATGTCTATAATTATTTATTACAAAGAGTACTTTTTTGAGAGCACATACATACATACTTGTACGTGTAATTTTATATTACTGTACGTGTACAGTAATAACATACGAGGAAAAAGGATCCCTATTTTGTGTTTCTAGTGTTCTTTTGAAAAAAACAATATCCAAATCCCTGATGATGCTACCCAGTGGTGTAGCGAAATATTGGATATTTTAAAATAAAAGTTAAAAACTTGACCTTAAGCTCGAATAATTCCTCACATTTTTATTTAACAATTATAAAGGTCGAAAAATCGATCATTAATATTAAAAATTTTTTATTAAATCAATGATTACATCTTAAGTTGTATTAACGTCTATAGGGTGGCAGCGCTACGGCATGTGACAGTTTTTTACTTCGCTTAAAATTGTGAGCGCTTAATGCCAAACGTATTGTTTATATGTTTGAAATTGAAGTTAGTGGTTTATTTAGATTTACACATTTCAAAACAGGTTTCGGAGAATGAAAATAATTTAAATAAAGTAATTGTGAAAAAGTTATAAATATTTTTAACCACATCTCTCTAAACGCCTGTTTTTGTAGTATTGTTGCTCTAGCGCTGCCACCTTGTCCCTGTAGAGATCGAGACTACTTCTTACATGCGAGTAAGGAGTAATCTACAAGAGACCAGTTATAGTCCAAAAGTAATCCAAATATATGAGAAAAACATGCTCCATTTTACATTAGAATGTCCTAGCAGAGGACCATGTAATCCAAAAAAGTATTACGTCTGAGTAATCCAAAAACTAGTCCAAGTAAAGGCCGGGACACATAGAATCCGTCATACGTTATACGTCTCCTTTTTCAACTGACATTAACGTATACGAAGTATGAAGTTGGCACAATCCGTACTTTGTTAACGGATATAAAATCAACTGCATTTTGCTATAATTTGATTAAAATCTTTTGATTTATTTTTCAGACACAGCACAGAAAATCTAGCACAATTTGTTTTTAATTTATTTTATTTTTGAACGAAAAACTAAATCAAAATATACAAAAAATATTACCAAATAGTTGCCAAAGTTCTCAACGTACGTTAAAAGTTAAAAGTTGCTCAACTTTAATACTTTGCGTTGACGGACAAGTACGGAATGTGACAAAGCTCATAAGACTACATGTATTTTAACTTAGTTGTCAGTTGAAAAAGGCAACGTATAACGTACAACGGATTCTATGTGCCCCAGCCTTAACTACTCCGCAAATTATTAACACAGGTTTAGTCTTGATATTACGTCATGCCACTACTCCATGGATTACCATAGGAAACTAGTTTAGAAACTATTTTTAAATTACTCTGATGTGAATACTTCATGGAACACCACAAGAGACTACTTTGAAAACTATAATTTTATAAAATTTGGTAAAATTTTTTGGAGCACCTTTAGGGTGTTTTTGAAAATAAAAATCAAATAAAATATAGTCAGAAAATTTTCATATAAAATTTTTCTTTATTTATTAAAACACTGCTATAAACAAAAACAAATTAAACACATATGAATGTTTTATTATAAATAAATAACACAAACGTTGAAATTCTTCAAAGATTCCAGTCAAAATTATTAAGAATATTCATCGTTACTTCAATATACCCGTAGTTAAAGATGAAATTACCAAATCCTGTGATAGATATATACTTATTAATAATAATAATAATTAAAAAAAATCGTTCAGCCTGTCATACATAAAAATACAATAAACAAAACATGGCGTAACAGTGTTACCATAGTTGTATTTTTTGTAATAATGTGTTGCGAGTATTGTCAAATATTTTTTTTAGTCATCATGGTCCATGTTTGCATTACATCAGACTACGTTGTAACTACTCCTTTTTATTTAAAACGGATCATGTACTCCAATAATTTCTGCAGGGGTAGACCTTAATACATAATGTTACATATTGCATGTTTTACAGTAGTCTATTTGTCGACATTTCATAGGTGCTGTTTCCCAACAAACACTAAGGTTTGATTTCAAATTGAGAAAGATTTGAAATCAAACGTTTTCTCAAACGACGAACGTTTATATATTTTATTTTTTACAGTAGTCTATTTGTCGACATTTCGTAGGTGCAGTTTCCCAACAAACACTAAGGTTTGATTTCAAATTAAGAATGATTTGAAATCAAACGTTTTCTCAAACGACAAACGTTTGATACTGATTTGAATTCTCAACAAAAAGCGGAAATTGTTTTCAAATTGAGAAGTTCATTTACTTGGTTTCAAATGTCATTTTCAAATGTTTTTCAAATGTGGATTGTGAAATGGAATACAAATAAAAACTAATTTTTTTCTTTTGATTTAATTGCTGTTTTTAATTTGATTTATTATTATATTATTTTCCTTAGTCTTGAAATTCTTGAACGGAAGAAATAGTTGGTTCCTTTTGGCTCTAAATCGCAGTCAAATCAGACGATCTCATTATTTCTTATTATTTCACTTTTTCATGTTTTATTTCATGCGTTTTAATTTATTAAAACTAATTTTTGCTGACATTTAATTAAATATTGTTCACAAAGAAATCACTTTTATTCATTTTTTTAAAATGTATTTAAAATGAATATTTCTTATTTTTGCAGCTAAATATCGTTTTATTTCATGTAAAAAAAAATCAACAGTATTTATTTTCAATATTTCGATAACAATTTGTTATTATCGTCAGAAAAATTAATACTAATTATAACATATTAATTTTTCTTACGAGGATGACAAATTGTTATCGAAATATTGAAAATAAATACTGTTGAATTTTTTTACATAAAATAAAACGATCTTTAGCTGCAAAAATAAGAAATATTTACTTAAACAAGATCAAATAATTAAATATCAATTAAATTTAAAATGTTGACATTTTCTTCAGTACACATTTGTTTTATGATTAATTTATGATTCAAAATCAAATTGATAAAACACTGAGTATCAAATGTTTATATTCAAATGATTTTTAATTTAAATTCAAATGTTAAAATCAAGCCATTGAAAAAGGTTTGAAAACTATGTTTGATATCAAATGATAACACGATTTTATATCAAATGTTTGATTTGGTGTTTGTTGGGTTAATAAGAGCGCTTTCACATTCAGCAACTTAGTAGCGCAAGCCTTCTGGTTGTTGACGTGAGAAGCAAGAGCAGCTTGAAGGGGCACAAATTGCTGATATTTAAGTACAGACTTGCTTGTATTCAGGAGTCCGTTTTGTTCTCACATTCTTGTTTTTTATATTTTTGATATTTTCTTTCGCTTACTTTTCGCGCTGTTCAAAATATTAAGAAAATTTAAATGAAACAAAATGAAAGTTGCGCAACTAAATTGCTATATGTGAACATAAAACGAAGTTTAAAAGGAAATAAATAAAAACAAAAATTAGACTTGGGCAACTAAGCAGCGCTTTAACTCCATAACACCGCTTTCACATACGGAAAGTTTATTTCATAAAGTCTTGAGTTTTATGAATGGGAAGAGAACACCTCTCCTTTGCCTTAATATCCTCAAAACAAGACTTTGAAAAGTAAACTTTCCGAGTGTGATTGCGGTATAACTTTTAAATTTCTCGCACAGCAATTTTAAATGCAAAGCTGCTGCCGTTAAACATCATCTTAATAGAGTACCGGGGCAGCTTTTCCAGGTAGTGTTATAAGCACAGCTGCCTTTTGTTTTCATGCCAGAATTTTGTGTACAAGCTACCTGATTCAGAGAAAACACATAGATGTTGTTGCTTTTACAAGTAAAAGAAAGAGTGTGAAATAGAGCTGATTTTGACCACAATGTGCTACTTCCTACCAACAGTGCCTAGTAAAGCTGCCTTGTGAATTATCAAATTTTGAACAAGCTTTCCTTGTTAGTTTGCGTCTAACAGCTATTAAAAGTAAACAACCTCGCAAGTTTTGGGTCAGATTGCCGAAACACAGGCCGATTTTGAAGCTTTTAAGAAAAACCATTATTTGGAGGGTATAAAAAAAATTATAAAGCGCTGGACTAAATGTATTGTTTTTTTCGCGTTTCACTTAGCAACTTTTGTATATATAACAAATATTCCTTAGTATAGATTTTTCGTATATGAAATGTATAAGTATAATATTCCTATACACTATCAGAAGTTTTAAATTCGCTGTTTTTCCACAAAAATGCCCGTTGCCTTAATGCCACTTGTTTCTATGAGGGAGGTTTGTTCACATGCTTGTTTGTGTGTTTGCGTGTCAATTGCAGCCAACACATGTTTTTGCTTTATATTAGAATTTATTTAAAATATTTTAATAGATCAAGAAATCTAAAAAAGAAACAAAAAAAAAAAAAAAAACTGAGATAAGCGAGCTAAAGAAAGATCAAGCGAAAATAAAATGCAATCAACGCTTTAAACATCTTGTGGTTACCTTCACAAAAAAATTTGTTGAAAAAGAGTAGTCAAAAATCTAATCAAAATTATTACACTAGATTTGCTGATAAAAACAAATCACTATGAAAATAAAAACTTTCAAATTAAACAGACAGATACTTTAACGGTGCTGCGTTGCCACACAGTTCAAAAATGTTCGGTGGAAACAGAGATTGAGAAGCAGTACTTTTTGATAACAAAATTGTTTACATTTGTATTGTCTCGTTGATACGTACGACTTATTTGCAAATAAGAACGTATAATGTTGCCTTATATCGAAAATATTTGAACTTTTGCCCAGCACTATCGGTGTCATAATACAACCAAAAATACATTTTTGCTTATGCCACCATAACGATTCACGATTATTGCTTGATCGAGTCTGCCCCCCTTAACAATTAAATGTCACAATTTCTGTTTATTGACCGTCTTTCGTTTTGTTTTGCTTACAGTTACCGTGGGTTTTTTACTCACAAATTGGTTGTTTGTTTTTAGTTTACTAATTTGGGTTGGCAACACTGCTTAATTTGACAGCCCTTTTAACAGCTGATAGTTGCTTTTTATTCAGTTATGTTTGACATTTCATTATAGTTAGATTTACATCAGAGTAACGCTTGCAAATGGGTTGAAGAACACTTTGATATTGAAGTTTCATTCAAAATTTCGTACTCCACTGAAGCTCATTTTTGGTCAAACCGGTAAATATGCAGAATCAACACATTTAGAGTGAGGATAACCTACAAGTTTCTGTCGAAACACCATTACACTCACAGAACATTACTGTTTAATGTGCTTTATATGCTGAAAAAGTCATTGCTCCATATATCTTCCAAAACGTTCATGGGCAGAATGTTACTGTCCATGGTGAATTATACAAGGTGGCGCAAAAGTAATCCTCCTATCAGAAAATGTAAGTTCTGTTTTGACATTTGTGTAGTAAACACATGCGAAATACACGTTAATAAACAATGTTACGCTACACTGTTCCAGAACGCGGAATATTGGTGACTTTTTATTTGACAAAATGAGGCCCATTTCCATCTTAGCGGGTACGTAAATAAGCAAAATTTACGCTTCTGAGGCACTGAAAATCCGCATGTAACCCACGAAGAGCCATTACACCCGCTCAAAGTCACTGTATGGTGTGCTGTTTTCGCTGGAGGAGCCATCGGACCTTTTTTCTTCGAAGATGTCGCGGGCCAAACGGTTACTGTGAGTGGTGAGCGCTACAGAGCAATGATCAACGAGTTCTTTTTGCCGCAACTTAATGACGGGACGGTGCTACGGCACACACGGCACGTGCCACAACCGATATGCTGAAGGATGCATTTCCCGGGCGCCTAATCTCCCGTTTTGGCGATTTGCACTGGCCAGCAAGATCGCCTGATTTGAAAGCTGTAGATTTCTGTTAGTGGGGCTTTTTGAAGTCGCGGGCTTATGTCAACAAGCTTCAGACTCTTGCAGCTCTTAAAGACAATATCAGTCAAGAATGTGAGGACCTATCGCCGGAAGTTTTGGCAAATGTGATGTAAAATGCTATAAAAAGGGCTCAAATGACAATCAGCTGTGGCAGCGGCTATTTACATGACATCATATAAAATAAAAATAGTCCACAAGAAGAATCAACGTTTTTAATTTTTTTTTAAATTACAGCCAAAAATATTGGAAGGTTATTTTTGCGCCACCCTGTATAAGGCATTATTAGAAATTTTTTCGTACCTCAATTAGCAATGATTAATGTTGTTGAAATGTGGTTCCAATATGACCGAGCCATTTGCTACACAGCACGCACTTCAGTTGATTTACTCATAGAAGCTTTCGATGAAAGAATGATTTCACTGTATAGTCTAACTACTTAACCACCAAAATCGTGTGATTTAACCCTATTAGATTATTCAACCATATCGCAGAGCTAAATTCTATTTAAGAATGGAGTTGAATCCATTTTTTGGTTTCTCTAAGAGTGAAAAATTAATAAGTTTTTCGGAATGAAATCATTTCTGTAAGATAATACTAGTTTCATTCTTGAAATTAGAAATAATTTTATTCCGAAATTTTTTTAGTTTATCGTAAAAAAAAGCGGTCTCAATTCCGTTTCCGAACAGAACTAAGCTCTGTGACATGGCTGATTATATTTGCGGTTATGTAGCTTGCCTTTGTAAAATAAATCAGAGGCAATTGAAAACCTCATATCATATTAAAAACAAATAATGTCATAAAATTTTTTATGCATACAAAAAAGATTTTTATTGATAGAAAAAATATTATTTTTATTTATTTCTTTAGATATTATTACAACTTAAATTATAATAAATCTTTGACAATAAAGCACTAGCAACAGAGGCTATCATATAGCTTGAACAAAAAATATATATTTTAGTTTTATTACAGTTATGTATCTCTAAAAAGATACCCTTTACGTTTGTACGTATTGTTTATACTGATTTTACTATTATTTATCATCAAAAGCTATATTTATACAATAAAACAATATTAGAATATTTTGCTGTTATAATTCTCATTATCTTTCAAAATATAACTGAATATACGAGTAGAGCGGAATACTTGAAAATATTTTTCAAAGGGGTTCAAATGCTTTGATCATGATGTTAGCACCTACGAGAGCTAGAAAATATAGCTTCATATATATTTTGGTTTGCTTAAATACATTTTTTATTTTTATCACAATCCTAAATTTTTCCCTACGCTTAAATTATTCATCTATTATTAATATTATCCTTTTAAATAAAATAGAGACTCATAACCAGATTATTCTTTTATTCAAAGAATATCCGTAATCAAGTTTTATTTGCTACAAAATATGCAAAACTATTTGGAATATATTTTAAAAATATAACTTTCTGGCATCCCAAAATACTACAATGTGGCTTAAAGTATATTTTATTACTTTTTAAATGTTATGAAAAAAAAAAATAAAGTTATTTGTTTTTTTGCTAAACGTTTAAAAAAAAACCACAAAAACAACTTGGCTTAAAAGTTATCTTGATTTCATAATAACAAAACAGTGTGACAGTAGTAGACGATAGTCACTAACACATAATCACATTTATGTATGTGTGTATACAATTAAGTAATTTTTCTTGGGTTTTTTTTTTTTTAATTAAGAAAAAGAGTAAAGTACAAAATAGAAACTTAAAAACGAAATAGAAGCAAATTATTAATAATAAAAAAAAATTACGTCAAGATAAATTATGTTTTGTGGTAAGGGAGATATTAAGATTCCAAATAAGAACTACAAAAAGCGCTTAAGATGAAGTTGCCAGATATATAAATATTTATATGAACGAGCATGTATTTTTGTTGGCAAGATTACAGTGAGTAAAGAGCCGAATAATACTTTGAAACCAAATAAGTTTCAAATTAAAGATCAAAAGTTGAAGGCCGTATAAAAACTATCTGCCGAATTTTATATAAAACTTTTTATTTGGTATATCTTGTGGTGGTTTGTGTTTCGACAGGTATTAATAAAACATTTTTCTTTTTAAATTCTCAATAATTTATTTAGATTGTTGGGATGTAAAGTTGAATGTTTGAGAATATCTTTCAAAAATTTCCAAAGTCTACTGATGATTAGGGTAGCTCCTATGAAATGTCGACATATAGATAACTGGGAAACATAGAAATCAAGCTATTTATAATTTTTATTGGTATAAATGGTAGAAGCTAAAAATAGCGAATAAAAAACTTAATTGTTTGAATTTTTGTTCTCTGCTTTTCGATACTTTCAAAAAGCAAATCGTAGCAACCAACGGTTGTTCATTTGTTTGAAAGGTGTAAAGAAATGATAGAGACGTGTATAAATGAAAAAGCTTGTTTTTTGTGTTTTGACAGGTATTATTAGAGCATTTTTCTTTTAAATTCTCAACAATTTATTTATATTGTTAGGATATAAAGTTGAATGTTTGAGAATATCTTTCAAAAATTTCCAAAGTCTACTGATGATTAGGGTAGTTCCTATGAAATGTCGACATATAGATAACTGGGAAATATAGAAAACAAGCTATTTATAATTTTTATTGGTATCTTTTGTAATATTTCTTTTTTTTTTACAACGTAACCAATATTTTAATGAAACAAAACATGCTTCAAATCAGTTTCGAAAATAAAAATACTTCATATTATAATGGAAGCACTTCGACATGTTTTCCTCAAAACACGCGGTGATTTTCTTTGTAGTGGAAATATGGTATTAAGCCGCCAAAGGATTATTTTTTGTACCGTCTGGTAACTTTCTCAAATATAAAACGCTGCGTAAAATTAAACTTTTTAATTCCTACAATTTTTTATTTTGAATCAACACGTTTGTTTTAATTTTCATGCGGACGTGTTTATCTTTTTTAGATACATTTTTGTTTGCTTTTCGTACGTTTCTTTTAACTTTGCAAAAATATTAAAGAAACAATTTCATATTTAACAAATTATTTGGTTTTTGATAACATCTTTTTCAGCAACGTACGGAAACTTGGTTGTTTTTTTTATAACAAAAAGAGAAGCAAAAACAAAAGTAACAATGCAAAATTATAAGTAAAACACAAAAAAAAAACACACTAACAATTACAATGCAGCACAAGTACGTTTGCAAGTGTGTACAGCGTTTGTACTCATTTATGGCTATTAAAAAATGATAATGGATTTGTTAATTTTTTATATCAATATTTTTCCGAAACACACATTTAAAAAATTTCGTGTTACGAACGTTACTTGTTGTAAGTTTTGCTTTTTTTCTAAAACATTGCCGTAGCACCGTTACCGAACAGCTGAGAATTTGCACGTCTACTAAATAATGTTTCTCCCAGATTGGTCATTTGGAGGTCTTCATTTCCCCCATAAAAATCTACTTACTCGTACTTATGTGTGATATACACATTGAAGAAATAATAAATATTACTTATAAATATAAACAAAATTATGGTTTAGGATGAGAGTAAGTTATACTCAAACAACACAATTGTTTTGCAAAGTGTTACCACGTACCTTTAACAAATAACTTGAACTAGGTAAGCATGTATTTAGTTCAATTTTAATACATAATATAGACGAGATGGGGGAACACTAAGTAGAAATATTAGCGGATATTTGCAATGTGCGGCCGATTCCAATTTGTAACTGATTTTAAGGAAGCCAAAGCAAAATAGTTTCTGCTTGGCAACATTGCTAAAAGAGCATCTTATTACCAATAAAAAAATGGGTATTGTGTTCAAGAGCCTTTGTGACATGAATACTTTTAAACTTTTGTTTGTGTTTTTTTAACAGTAAGAAAGAAAAAAAAAAACAACAACTAACAAAGCTGTTTTGGCCATGCGACTACTACTACTAACACATTTAGACTGGTAGCGAGAGAGAAAAAACATGAAATTCACTAACACCAAGTAGGTGCTGTGGGAATATTAACAGTCAATGCTAAAATAACAAGAAATATGCACACATACATATAATAGAGTCAACAACTTTGTTTTCAGCGTTACCATGTTGCTCTTTCTGATCTAATTTACAGTTTTGTTTTTCGTTAAGACTCATGTGTATATTATTTTACAACTTGTAAAGCAATTAGCCGTGTAATCCTTGTATGATTAATATAGGAAACAGGAATAGGTCTATATGATTTTTTCCTGCGCGAGTTAAATTCCAAACATGAAAGATTATCTAACTATAAAGAACAGACCATGACATACGCTGTTTGTTTCTCTTAATCTATAATATAAAAATCAGTTAACTAAATATATAAAAAAAATTTTATTCGTCTAACAAACATTCTAAGATTTACGGCCGTATGAAAAAAAAAAAAACTTAACAAAGCTAAGGTAAGCAATTGTTAAGAAAAATTGTATCCGTTGTATCCAAAACTAATTATTAGCTTACCAAACGTTTAAAGTTGAAATGAGCCACTTTAACTGTGTGTTAAAATGACATTTGATTTTGATTTTTCTCTAAATTTACAGTTTTATGGAAAATGTTCTCGTCCATACTATGAAACATTTGCTGCAAAACTTTCGAGTTTGGTGATGTTACAGGGAAAAGGGAAGGGAAACTTATACTTTGTACATGCAGTTATTGTTGAGTTTCTTATTCACGCTTTTCGATATAATGTTAGCTACAACTATATTTGATATTTCTTTTTATTTAATTTCTTTATTTGCGCCAATTATAAATACAAATTATATATACAAATACTTTTCTAATTTTGTTAATATTAAAAATCAAATAGTTACACAAAAAAATTAACAAATTAATGTGAAAAATGTAATTAATGCATAAAATTTCAAACAAAAATTATTTTCCATTCGCCCAAAATTTTCAAAAACTAAATAGAAAAAGAAGGAAGGAAAATACTTCAAACAATACAAACTGCAAAGAAAAACTTGAGTATGGACACGAATGCAGTTTCAAAAGAGAATTTAGAAATGTTTTGCAGCAAATGTTTCATAGTATGGACGGGGACTAGATAAATAAATTAGAGCTTTACATTTTATATGAACTTAAAATATTGATTTTGAAAGGGTGATGCACTTTCAATCAAACGAATACAACGAAAAACGCTATTCGAATAATAAAAGTATTTCAAGTATAAGTAATCCTATTAATTTTTCTCAATTTTATTAATATACTACATATTAAAACAATTAAGTTTTTTATTCGCTATTTAAGCTTCTGACATTTATACCAGTAAAAAATTATAGCTTGTTTTCTATGTTTCCCAGGTATCTATATGTCGATATTTCATAGGAACTACCCTAATCAGTAGACTTTGGAAATTTTTGAAAGATATTCTCAAACATTCAACTTTATATCCCAACAATCCAAATAAATTGCTGAGAATTTAAAAAGAAAAATGCTCTATAATATCAGTCAAAACACAAAAACAAGCTTTTCTATTTATAAACGTCTCTAACATTTCTTTACACCTTTCAAACAAATGAACAACCGTTGGTTGCTATGATTTGCTTTTTGAAAGTATCGAAAAGCAGAGAACAAAAATTCAAACAATTAAGTTTTTTATTCGCTATTTAAGCTTCTAACATTTATACCAGTAAAAAATTATAAATAGCTTGTTTTCTATGTTTCCCAGCATATGAAATATCAGCACTCGTATTCAAAAAATTACAACTGAAACAGTTAAATTCCTTACTACATATGAAAGTTAACGTACTGTTTTTGCATAAACTTTTTTAACAAATGTATAGTAGTGCTAATGTGTTCAAGTAAGATTTTTTTTTGGATATGGCTCTTTGTGTATTTTTGTTATTGTTACTCGCCAGAAAATCTTTTTGGGGCTTGTAAGTTAAACACAATCGTCTAACAAACAACGTATGCCAGCTGGGTAACATTAAAAAAATCCCTGATTTGCTTTTAATTAAGCTTTACCGGCAACACTTATTATTCATATATTGATTGTTATTTTTAGCTCGAGATTGTCGCACACGTTAGACTGACAGACATACATACATATGTACATATGTACATACTTGTTTGTTTGCGCTAAACAAAGACTAAAAATGAGGAGTGGGAAGGGGCCAGGGTGAAAAACCCTATTGCATGGTTGAATAAACAATGTACCTACATAAATAAAAGGGAAACTTTCTTACGAATGTCTTTTTGGTTCACACGTGTGTATATATGTAAATGTGTGAGTGTTTAAGAATAGGAAAATTAAAGTAAGAAAAATCATTGAAAGGAGTTATTTAGTGCACATGCTCGTTCATGTCCAAGCAGTTTATGAATGGATGTTTTTTGTTCGCCACGAGTTCTTAATCATGTACAAGTTTGGAAAAATTAGGGGTTTTTTTTAGTTAAGTTCTGAATAATGTGTTTTGGAAATTTCAGGATAACTTTGTAATCAGCCATGTTCTGAGAAATGCGCGATCTGAAACCGCAAAGAGTTCCGAAAAACTCTAAATTTATTTTTAGGTGTTATAAGGAATGCGCGTTTTACTGGTGTTTTGGAGTTGCCACGACATGGGTTTTAAGTAGGTAACACACGATATGTTTTTAACAATGTAGATGTAATTTTTCTCATTGTTAAATGACTACATGTGGTCTGTTACCTCAAAAACATTGCTTCTGTAAAAAAGCATGAGCAAGGTCATCTGACAAAATTTCAAATAGAGTGTGTTCTATTTTGTTAAGTTTAAACATTAGATATTAGACATGTTTAAACATAACATTAGAACTCTACGCCTTGCGACAACAATTCAGCGGCGGTTGATTTTGGGCGGTATAAGTAGTCGGCTTGAGAAAATTTTAACGCATTAATAAATTAATATGTTTTAAATACGTATTTGTATACTAAATGAAAAAGTTCTTTCAACTTTTTATTGAAATAAAAAAAAAACATATTAAATTTTAATAGTTTTAGCAAATTCATCAGTTCACTTCAATATACACATGCGAGTGTGCGTTTTCCAGAACACCTATTTGCCGATTTCAAATCGCAAAATCATACTTCTTGTGTTTTCAAATCGAAAATGCCAAATTTAAGCGATTTGCGTTTCTCAGAACATGCCTGTGACTCGTAGCTCCCTGAAGTGAACTCAGTGATACTAGTTCGTTCGCGAACTACCCAACTCTACTTAGAAGGTCTGCAAGAATGCTTTTTGACGAAAACCCCTAGAAGTTTGCCGCTAGGATACAAAAACGCTAATACATATTCAATGCTGTGTAAAACGTATACATGCAATGTTAGATGAATTAGTCTCGTGTGTGATGAATTAGCACAAAAATTGTTCGACTAATAATTTTTTTCCTTTGTTTTAGCCCGATGCGAAAATTCTTGCTTTTTGTTAAAAAAACCAACTCAATATTTCACTTTTCAAGAAGCCTATTTTTCTGTTTCTTCTGAAAAAATATCTGTTGTAGTCATCAAAAATGATAAAATAGTAAGAAATGAGTCACTTTTAAAGTACTAGTTTAATATCAGCAAAACAAAATAATTACAATTTCAGAAAGAAATGATGCGCAAAATATTTCTCCAACAACAGCAACTTGATAAGAATGTGTAAATAATTAACTTTTTTGACTTACCTTCTTTGTATGTTATCGGTTTGATCCTGATACAAATTTGGGCTGCTGCCATGACGCTGATGCTTATACGATGCTAAGGCAATTTGTGATGCTAGTTTTGAGGCGGTTACAAGATCTTCACGACTTTTGCTCAAACTTTCGCTATAGGGATGCATATTCCAAATATATTTAGGTAATTTTTCTCATTGTTAGACAAATTGAGTTTAAGCTGGAAGTTAAAAAAAGAGACCAAAAAGAATTGATATAGAAATTTTGTAAAGAAAAAAAAAACAAATTTTTAACTGCATTATACTGGAACTAGAAAAACAGGTTATGATGAGAAGGAAAGAGGGAGTAGTGTTCTGGGAGGTTTAACTTTAACAATAACAACACGAAAGACTAAAACGAACTCTATTGCAGCATATAAAATGTTGGAATTAAATTAGTTTAGTCCATTTGTCAAAATTTTGACAACTATTCGTAAATTCTACCAACAAAATACATGTTGATGTTTGTTGGTGTTGTATTTATTGTAATTCTGCCACTACCTGTATAAAGCTGCCTTGCCTTGGTTCCTATGTACATACATATATATTTTTTTTCAATATTAACAAAGAACTCTTCAATTTTAAAGCTACAAAAAACAGATTTTTTTTTTTTAATTTTTACAAATTATTTTATTTACAAAAATTATATGGAAAACTAAACATGTCGTAAGTATTATTTGTCTAAAATTTTAGACCTGTTTCAATGTATTGTTATAATTCCATCTGTCTATTACAGTGATGCTGGGGAAGATGTTAAGCCCACTGTGGGTAAATTTTTCAGTTATCATTGGAAAGGTGTTGTTAGTCTCTTCATACCATTGCTGCTGCTGCCAGTGCCGCTCTTAAATGAAGGAACTGTCAGTTTAATAAGAATTAGTTTCCAAAGTTCTTGATAAATATGTTTAATATTTGTTGTTTTTGGTTTTTTGCAGGAATTTCGTTGCATGTATTTAATACTGATTTGTTGTTTTTATTGGATTACGGAATGTATACCTTTGTACGTTACATCATTGATACCTTTGTTTGCTCTACCGCTAATGGGCATTTTGGTAAGTTTCTATTTTACAATATAGTACACCTATTCAAAATATATGAAGAAACTGCTATTGGAGTATTTGGCCAAAAGAAAAGTCATTTATTTTCGTTATGCAAACTTCTAAACAAGGCATTCAGTTTAAAAAAGTAAGCTATATGGCCAGTTTACAGAATGCGATTCAAACACACGTGTAGCAAACTTGTATGAAAAGCGCTTTCACTCAAATTTCCTGGCGCCTCGTACATCTAGTCTTTCCATGTTTTAATTAAATCCATACTAAACAAATTTCGCATTAATTAATATTGTCGCAATTTCGAATATCTTTTGAATGGCCAGTCAAGTATTTTTGAATATTAATGGTATACAAGGTGTCCGGTATACTACTCGCAATTATCCCATTATAATTCTGGATGTACACGAGTGGCACTGCCTTGTTGATACGACATGTTAATCAAGCCCAAAGCACGCAGGTGTGGCGTTGAAAAGTTTTCAATAATTTCACGATATCGCTGCCCATTAAGAATTACCTTTAAGCCATTTTCATTTTCAAAGTTTTAAGGTCCAATGATTTCTCTTGACCAAATTGCACACCAGACTGTCACTTTTAATGAATGCAAAAGTGACTGATGAATAATTTAAGTGGTTTCTACTGCCCAGAACCGACTATTCTGTTTATTCACATACTTACTCAAATAAAACTGTCACTCGTAACTCATATGATTTTTTCATGAATATCAGGGTTGTCATGGGCGAGCTGTAACATCCCATTGGCGTACGAGTATGTACGGTAGCGTAAATGGTCTTGTGTCAATTGAAGAAACAAATGCGAATCCTTGTGCAAACTTGTGTCCAAAGTTGTTCTTTGAAGACCAAGCTCCTGAGTACGGCGTCGAATTGAGGTTGATTTGTTTGTTTTGAACACTTTCTTGAGCAGCAGTTATGTTTTCAGCCGATCTTGTAGTACGCAGTACAGACTCTCCTTCTTCGAAATTATTCACTACGCGATAAATAGTTTGTTTTGCTGGCACGTTGTTTCTTCCAAAAATTTCACGTAACTTCTCATCGTCACAGTAAGAGAGGAAGTTTCAACTTGGACTACGCCTAACCCGGGCACTCTGCTTTCCGGTGGTAGAAGTGCCTTATTTGTGGGAAGCCACAGTATGAATTAGGTCGTGCTGAGCTTTTATGACGGGGAACAGCAAAGCCGCAGGGAGTTTCTGGTTTACAGACCATACTGGTGCCGATCGTGGTTCAAGTGCCTGCATCTTGGCTGAAACGACCTGTTTGTGGTTAAGACCTAAATTTGCCGGGAGGGGTTATTAGTATTCCCTGATAATTATGGCTCGTGCTGGTTTTCGGGAAATTAATCATAGCCGTTGAGGTGCTGTTGTCCTGCAGCTGGTACCTATTGTGTAAGAAACCAGAATTAAAGGATCGACGGATGAGTTGGTTAATGTTCTATATAAACTTTGGGCCACCCACTCGCGTTGGCCTTCATCGACTGGAGAATGGCATACAAGAGGAACTAGAAGAGCCCACGCTCTTCAGCGAGGGCTGTGTATGGCTACAAACATATGACAAAGTGACAACAAGTTTTAGCCTTCTAAGACACCTGGGAGCGCTGGTAAACCGTGAACTAATTCACTCTGTGGAATTGGGCCATCGCCAAATAAGGCCATCAAGGCAAGTGCTGATAAGAATCAATTCCGTATCATGACTCATTTGTTCTTTTCTTAAAATTGTTTTAGTTTTATACGACTGGGAATTTGACTACATCGATACTATCAAAAAATAAAGACAAACGATTTTTTTTTAACCAACAACACCTTACCAGTCGAATGAGCATAAAACGTAACAAAATAACAAATAAATAACAAAAAAATTAGAAAAAATTAGAAAAAAGTTGAATGATGGAAAATATTCCGTTTTTTACCACAATTTTTCAGTACAAAAAAAAAAAAAAAAGACATAGCTTTTAGGCTTCATGGCTTTAAATTATCGTGACATAATCAAAATCGTTGCTATAAGGAAACTTAGGATCTATCCCACGATGTCGAACGTTAACGTTCGTTAACATTTTGAATAAACAAACTTAGTTAAGAGCCAACTAACTAATCTAATGACAATATATTACAACTCAGTAATGCGACTGATAAGTGAAATTGTGAACAGAAAATTCAGAGTCTTCAAATCAGGTTTTTGTTATTTAAAACAAGCGAACGTTAACGTTCGACATCTTGGGACATGCATTTAATTTTGAAATTAGACTAGCTTTCGAAATCAATTCAAGAAGGGAAACCTTATTGGCTTATCCCACGATGTCGAACGTTCGAGATAGTGAAACAGCTCCTTACTATCACCCAATTAAAAGAAAAGTCCTTAACCAATGAAAACTCCAAACTGTTGTTATTTTAGGATTCAGAGGTGACCTGCATGCAGTACTTCAAAGATACTTTGGTCATGTTTTTGGGTGGCTTAATAGTGGCTTTGGCTGTGGAATACTGTAATCTACACAAACGTTTGGCTTTAAAAACTATTCTCATAGTAGGCTGTAGTCCAAGGCGGTAAATTATTACTAGAAATACATATGTTTATAAATATCATCGTTTTGTTAACTCTGTCTGGCTTGTCACACTTTCAGCTTACATTTCGGCTTAACTTGTGTAACCAGTTTTATTTCCCTGTGGATTTCAAATGCTGCCTCAACTGCCATGATGTGTCCCATAATAAAAGCAGTTCTGGAAGAGTTAGAAGCGGTAAAAGAAGAAATTTTGTGCTATCCCACAATGTCGAGCGTTATCGTTCGCCAATATTTTGAACAAGAAAAATCTGGTAAAGAGCAAACTGGCTGACTTTACTGTGGCATACGGGAATTCACTAATGTGAGCGGTAGATGGACTTGCAGACAGAAAGTTCACAACAAAACACTGGCAAACTTTAACGTTCGTTATCGTGGGACAGGTAACTAATCAGCGAAATTATTCCTTTTGTACGAAATTTCAGGCCAAAGTTATTGAAACGTATATGGATGAAAATGAAGCACCGGTGGTGGATGGTAAAAAACATCCCTCGAAAATTGCCATGGGTTTCTATTTCGGTGTGGCTTATGCTGCTACTCTGGGTGGCTGTGGTACTCTTATAGGAACTGGCACCAATTTGACTTTGAAAGGAATTTATGAAAAGTATAAGACATTTCATTTAACTAAAACTAATTTCCAGCTGCCTATATGCCGCGACTTCATAAGAGCTACCCTAATAAAGAAATGTTAGAGACGTGTATAAATGAATAATCAGTTCTTTTGTTTTTTGACAGGTATTATTAGAACATTTTTCTTTTTAAATTCTCAATAATTTATTTAGGTTGTTGGGATATAAAGTTGAATGTTTGAGAATATCGTTCAAAAATTTCCAAAGTCTGCTGATGAAATGTCAACATATAGACAGCTGTGAAATATTGAAAATAAGCTGTTTCAATGTTCGAAGCTAATATAGTGACTAAAACTCAATTGTTTAAAGTTAATTCCTCGAAATTATAAATTCTAGTCGCTTTCCGCAAGCCACTGATGTTATTGATTTTCCCAAATTTATGGCCTGGAGTATACCCATGGTTGTGGTGGATACTTTATTGCTTTATTTTTGCCTGCAAATCACCCATTTTGGTTTATTTCGTCCCAAGAGTAAAGAAGGCTTAGCGGTGGCCCAAGGAGCTGCAGCTGTTGATACTGTGAAGGCGGTCGTGGTGCAAAAATATCAAGAATTGGGTCCCATGAGTGCCCACGAATGGCAGGTTTTGTGGTGGTTTGTTTGTATGGTTTTGCTTTTGTTTACCCGCTCACCAGGTTTTGTGACCGGTTGGGGAGACTTTTTGAATGCAGTGTAAATATTTTACTTATTTGCTCACCCACGATAACGAGCGTTAACCTTTACCAGTATTTTGTGTACTAGGAATTGAGAAACTATATCAACTTTCTGTGGACCAGTCCACCTATCGCTAGGATTAATATATTGCGTGGTTACCTCCTAATTCTATTTATTAGTGTGCTCTTAAGCAGCATTTTGCTGTTCAAAATTCTAGCATTAGTTAATGTTCGTCATAGTGGGACCAGCCTGTAAACAAATCTAGAAAATTAATTTTATTTTTTTTATCATTGTATGTATTTTCAGACCCATAAAATCCTCTTGCCCAGTTATGTTAAGTGTCGTTTGCTTATTTCTGTTTCCCATGACATGTTTTTATTGCAGTCATCTTAAATCGGAAGGTTGGTTCAAAGTAACCGAAATTATAGTAAAAGTTTTTAATTATCGATTAAATTTATTTCAGGTCCCTATCCTACCGTACGAGAAAAGGCTCTCATATCTTGGGATTTTATCAACAAAAATACCCCCTGGGGACTAGTTTTTCTTTTGGGTAAAAACAGGGATATGTTTTGTTTTTCAACAAATTGATTTAGCTTCGTATTCACACATTGTCATCTTACAGGCAAGCGGACATAACTACGAAACAGTAAATCACGAGTCGACTTCATGATTGGTTATTGTTTTTTTTATCGAACTACATGCTCAAAATGATAAACGAACGTGATACTTTAATGTTATTAATTTTATAACATTTTCTGCTTTTACCATACAAAAATTATGAGGTGTACAAATTTGCTTCCGCCGTTTTTTCCCCCAAAATTTGAGGCTTTATTGTTAGAAACTGGTTATACATTTATGATTCAAAGTGTTGTCCATCGCTGACCGCTACTCTCTCCTATTTTTTGGGCAACGTGCGAATCACGCCTTATAAAAACTGGTTCTCTTTTGAAGTTATCCACGAATCGATCCAATTTTTTACTTTTTCATAACACTGGAAGTGCTGATCGTGTGCCTTTGATCGAAACAAGTAGTAGTCCGAACGAGCAACGTTTGGAGAATATGGCGGGTGGGATAGGGCTTCCCATTTCAACGTTTCCTAGTATGTCAACCACTTTCGCAACATGGTTTTAAAAACGCATAATACACTACGCCGAGCTGGTCCTACCAAATACTGAGCATGACCTTGGAACCGTGAATATTCGGTTTGGCCGTGGACGTGCAAGCATTGTCGTGATATTCGCATGGTCTTTTGCTCTTGGGATTATTGTAGAGAATCTATTTTGAGTTCCAGTCACAATGCGATACAAAAATCCCTTTCGTCTTTGCCTTGCAAGCAGCTGTTCACAAGCAAACAAACGCCATTGAACATCTCTCGGATTCAACTCGTATGGCATCCTCATTTTTAAATCATTCCCATGACACTCATTCGTTTAAAATGGCTTGTTGCGTCACTCCAAATGATCCTGCTAATTCTTGTTGCGTTCGATACGAAACTTGATCAAGCAAGAACAGTAAAACTAGAGATTTCGCCATACGCATGATTTCCCGTTAGATGACGTAGTTTAAACTATGCAGGAGTATGTATTTAAAATCACCTAGGGCTGTTGTCACATTGTTTCGTGACGTTATTTTACCAACATGCGCAGAAGATATCAGTTTTGTGTGAGAGTTGTCGTAATCATGTATTCTATCATTCTTGTTGATCCAGTAATACCTCCAATTTTTCGGAAACCTTCTCTCTTCCACCGACCTGCAACACTTCGACGTCAAAATCATCGTTCTCAGCACATTCTTTCAGTAATAGCGACATTTCAATAGGTATTTGCGAGCGTCCGATGAGCATCAGCCGCAGTTTTCTTCATATTAAAGCAGAAAATTAAAACCTCCCACAAATGACCAGAATTTGTCTCATAAGATGACATGTTTAGTCGAGAATAACTTTATGATGCAGACACAAATCAACTAATATTTTGATGGTGTTATGTTTAAAAATACCTGAGGTTATGATCTTTTTGTTTCGACTACCACTTACCATCCACCTATTGCAAAATGGCGGAAGCAACATCGTACACCTATTAAGAGTAGTTATGCCTGTTTGCTTTTGAATTGACGATATATTTTGTATAATAGAACGAATTACCAAAGGAGGCATGGTCGTTTTACCTGTTAATGACACTACTACAACAAATACGATAACAAAGCACCGTGTTTTGTTGGTAGAATGTAACAGAATAATGTCAAAATCTACGCTCTCTTTTGCTTTTTCCCTTAAAATGCAGGTTTTTCCTTGGTGTATGCCTAACCAGGGTACTCTGCTTTGTGGGGCGTAGAATAGCCCTGTAGTAGCAAATAAAACTTTAGGAAGCCGCATAACTTGTGTTGAGTTTCCAAATCCCTTACCGAAAAATAATTGGCAGAAATGGGATTGGGAGTCCCCCGGGGGGTTTTGCTCGCAGACCATCCTGGCGATGATCATTGTTGAGCCGCCTATCTTGGCTGAAATGTTCTAGCTGTGGTTTAAGCCTAAATTCCCAGGGAAGTGAATTAGTTTCTCTGATAAGTATGGTGCATGCGGGTTTTTGGGGACTAATAACCACCCGAGGTGCTGTTGTCTTTGCTACAGATACTTATGCTGTAAGGAACCAAGAGTGATGGTTAAACGGGTGAGTTGGTTAAAGCATCATTTCGCTTTTAATGGCCTTCAACCTACCAACTAATTAAGCCTTGTCTTCCGTTGAATTCTGGGAAATTGTATACAGGAGGGATTAGACGGCCCGAGCTCTTCAGCAAGAGGCTTGTTCGTAAAACTAAAAATTTATGGCAAAAGTTGTGACTTGTGTGAGCCTTGAAAGCAACACGGGGGCACAGGTAAATTCTGAATAATTCACCCGTGGAGTTGGTGAGTCGCCGGATAAGGCTGTCAATGCAGATGCTGATCTAAATAAATGATACATTCTGCCAACGTATATTTAGAAGTTACTCGACTGTGAACTACAGAGGCATAGCTTTCAGTGATAGTAGGGCATCCAACAAAGCAGCATCGCCGCTTTGTGGGATGTGTCATTTTGTTCTATCAGTACTACAGTCGATTTTGCTTTGATGAGATTAGGAGGGGTATTATTTCTTCGTCCCACATATCTTTAACTAATAAACGTTCATCGTTCAGGGAGGTTGCTCTCTATTGCGTTGCGAAAGAAAAATGGTTCGTAATCGATGAATTGGTACCCTGTATAGCGTTTTCGTATTTTCTTTCCACATTTAATTTTCCCTTTCGCACATTTTATTTTACCATTCTTCGCTACTGTTTATTTTTTGGTACCGGTATTGCTTCATTTTCAAACTATTTCGCGCAAAAGTTTGCGCAAACTGCACAGAGTACCAAATCGTACTCTTATAAGACATTTACATCTACCCAAAATCTAGTAGATTTGAATGAATATCTTGAAAAAAATCTTAAGTGTTTACGCTTTCGTTATCTGACAGCTTGCAAGATTTCATTTCCATAAAATTTATTTTGGCTAAGGGTTTGGCAGTAATAACTATATCGCAATGAATTCATCGTCTAAAAATAAAGTTTTTTTTTATTGTAGCGTATTATTTTTAAGTACTGTTGTGAACAAAATCTACTAGATTTTGTCAAATTCTGGCAACAATGTAGGTTTCATTTAGTATAGGAAATCTCGTCAAAATCAACTAGATTTGAATCGAAATCTTATAAGTACTAGATTTGGCTTAGGTTTAAATGCCCTATTGCCGCATTCACCTTTCGCATCGAACTTACTTTTGCATCGCAATAGAAAGTAGCCCCCCTAAAGTTTTTACTACCATGTTTTTTGAATTAATTAAAATTGTTATTGTGAATAGTACACCTGCAACAGCAATGATTTTCCAACATTACTCAATATTATAACAATTAACTACTAATTGTTCAACAACTAAATTGAATTTTTGTATGGAATATTAAGCTCAATTAAAGCGTTAATGCGGTTAGCTCAATAATGGTGTATGTCTGAATAGCATATTGCATGCTTATTAAACTTCACAGGTGGTGGTTTTGCTTTAGCCGAGGGCAGCGTCAAAAGCGGCATGGCTGTGTTGCTGGCAAATGCAATGATTTTCCTAGAACAATATCCAGCTCTGGCTGTTCAAGCAGCATCCATTATTTTTGCCGTCTTTCTTACAAATTTCAGTGCCAATGTACCGATTTGTAATATTCTATTACCCATTCTATCGGAATTGGTAAGTTTTATCGGGAAAATAATCGTCAACATATCAGGGTAATAACATAGAAAGTTTTTAATATATTCAATTAAGGCTGTTACGATTAAAATCAATCCCATAATGTTAATGTTTCCCGCTGGCATAGCTTGTAGCATGGCATTCCATTTGCCTGTAGGCACGCCACCGAATGCGATTATATCCGCTTATGCTGGCATAAAAACGAAATATATGGTGAGTTGTAAGTGAAATGGCTTAAAACATTTATTAATTTTTTATAACTTTTAGACTATGGCCGGCATTTTACCCACAATTTTTACCATAATCATGCTTTTGTTAAATGTGCAAACTATGCATTACATTGTCTATCCGAATCGTGAGTTTCCCGAATGGGCCAAGTCCGTTCCTAATACAACATATGTTGTGTTTGATGAAGAATTTGTGCACCATAGCAAATGAATATGTATAATTTTTTTCTATTTAATTAATAAATTTGGGTTTTTTTTGAAAATTATTTCGCCCACAACGCTTGTATTTTAAGCGTAGGTACACCTACATGCGAACACTTATACACGTGCACACACACACATACATACGCCATACCCATAAACGTTCTTCCCTACTTATAGCCGCTTTTATTTTGAAACTTATCCTTCAGATAAATTGTATGTATCTTTTATTTATGTACTTCCTATCTGAAAGCATTTGAGTTCCTGGAGACAAAAACACAGAGAGCGAGAGAGAAAGGGAGCGTGAAAGAAAGTGAGCAAGAGAGAAAGGGAGCGAGTGTGAAAACAAGTAAGAGACTTAAGCTCTCTAGAAGAGCATAATATTTTTATTATTATGATTTAAGTTTGCAAGGATAACTGGCGTCATATGGTTTGTCCAATAAGCAATGTATGTGCTTTTCTATTGGTTTAATTGTTTGTTGATATCCTTTAGCCTTTGACCTGTGCGTTATTTAGTTTGTCGTGATAAAACAGTGGTGAAAAAGTTGAAATGGTCAAAGCAAAATACTTTCGCTAACAATTACCCTCAAAATGAATATAATTGCCTTTCTTTACAAGACTTATTGGAATATTTTAAAGTGGTATTAAGTCTATAGAAAATTTTTAAACCTTTAATAAAATTTCGAAACTGTGTTTGAATTGTTATTTTTCTAACTTAGGTTTGCCATACATTACTTCAAAGTTTAACTTTTGAAACATTTGCTTTACTTCGAAAATTTTGAATTCAGTGCGTAAACAAGAATGATGCCTTGAGAAACATAAATTGTATTAATAAAAATTCTAAATTATACTTTTTTATAAAACTAGATCTTATATCAAATTGACTACAGTAAATAAATTTCAAACTAAAGCTATATTTACACGGTTGAAATTTTCTTCAAAATTGCTCTTCGAAATACTTCAAACTAGTGTAAACAAGAAAATTTCTTCAAAATTTATTGAACAAAACTTTTGAAGATTTTGTTGATGCCGTGTAAATAAGCTTCAAAATTGCATCTGGGAATATTGATAACTATAAACAATTTTATAGCATGTCCATTCTTTTGATTCAATACATATCACATGTTTTTATTTACATTTATTGAGTTTTGGTTGCGGCAAATTCAACGTGTTATTATATAATCCATTCGATAGCGAACATCTGCTGAATACTCCGCCATTGGACTCTCTACCCTTTGCACCAACGTCGATGTAAACAAAATTGTAGTTCGCGTCAACAAGCGCCATGAAAACAATGCTGTTTTTCTTTTTATAATTACAATGCGCTGGTGCTATAATATCGATGTGTTTTCCATCTAATGCCCCGATTGAATTAGGAAAATTCCACGTTTTATTTATATTTTCGGAAATACTCTCCCATTCCACCTCTGTTGCTGGCATTTGTATTAACAGATATTGTTTTTGATATCATTTTTTTTATAATATTTATAATATATGTAATATATTATGTTTTACCTTTAAAGATTCATCTTTTAATACTTTATATAATGCAGTAGAGACTTCAGACACAATATTGCATATAGATGATCTTTTAAACGAGAACACCAGACCTGCATAACTGTCCCCAGTCGCTAAAAATCTCAAAGTAATCGCCAGGCGCTCTCCGGGGCATATAGATTTTGGTATATTAGTATTGGCCTTTTCTAAGCAAATAATCAAAATCGTCTGGTGACATTCGCTCAAAGTTTTTGTATAGGTCAGGATTATTCCTTTTCAATCGCTCCCTAAAAGACACATACACACCATTACCTTCCAAAAGGTAATGTTGTGTCTTTTGTCTTCTTCCCCTTTTTTTTTGCATTATTATCAGCCACTTCTTCCTCCAATATTAAAAATGTTGATGCTATGATGATTATGTCGTCATCCATACTTTTTAATAATGAATTATTTCATAAAAGAAGCAATACAGTTGATCAAAGTCAATATTTTCAATATAAAAAGTTTACCAGTAGTGTATAAGCTTTAAAAAATTTTGATCAAATTTCTATCAAACGATTTTTAAAAAAGAATATATTGATCAAATTTTTGAAGCGTGTAAATAGAACAGCAAAATAAATTTTCAATATTTTGATAAGACTTCAAAATGCCTTCAATCGTGTAAATCTACCTTAATTATGATGAACGAAAATCGCAAAATTTGCATTTACGTAAACAATTTAAAATGATTTGAAATTTAAATTATAAATTATCAACGAAAATTCTTAACAACCAAACAAAGTTCATGACAACAAATAAGTTTTTTATTTGATTACGAGTATACTAGTCTTAAAAATTTGTTTGAACCATTAATCAAATTTTCGAAATTAATCAGGTATGTGATAGAAATCGATCGTTTTGAAAATTGTCGTTTCCAAAAGTTGTGTTGGAAAAGGATCTCTTTCGAAAAAGAGTTTTATAACATATTTTCATCACTGCCTTTTGAAATCCACTCAAAGTATATATAAAGTACGACTACAATTAAATGAATAATAAAAAATATCTATAAAAAAGTGAAGAAAATTTATTATTAGTGAGTTTTTAAACATTTTCAAAACGGATAAATTCTGTTTATCACACCTTTTTTCTTTTTTAAACTGAATCGTTTTGAGTATTGATTTCTAACACACACCTGAATGTCTCGCTTATGGATAGCAACCAAACTGTTCTTCTATAAAATATTTTCACTTATTCCAAGAGTTGTTATCGTAAGCGATATAAAAAATTTCATATACGGGGGCTGATCAGAAAATAACCGCTATTTTTAATTAAAAAAAAAGTGTTTATTCATCAATACCTATCTTGTCCCCTTCAAAGTAATCCCCCTCAGATGTAATACACTTATGCCGGCGTTTTTTCCAAGCCTCGAAACAGTTCTGAAACGGGCTTTTTGGTATCGCCAACAGCTCCTGTATCGATTTTTCTTTTATCTCTTCAATCGTAGCAAAATGCTTCCTTTCATCGGTGTCTTAAGTTTTGGGAGGAGGAGAAGCTCAGCCGTGGCCCAAGTCTGATGAATACGGTGGTTGAGGCATGCTAAAGGTTTTGTTTTTGGCAGGTGCGCTATCATGATGCTAAATCCATGATTGTTTTTTCCACAATTCTAACGAATCCCTTCGCGTAAACGGCGCATAGCTTCAAGGTAGCATTCCTCATTGAATGTACGACCTTGTAGCAAGAATTCAGGATGTACTACGCCATTGCAGTCGAAGAAAACAATGAGCAAAACCTTCACATTTGACCGAATTTTTTTTATCTTCTACCAGTACCCTACATATGCAGTACATTGTACCGGAACTAGGAAAATAGGTTCTGAGGAGGGGGAAAGAGGGAGTAGTATTTGTGAACATTTGACTTGAACTTTCCATTGTTATAACAGACAGGAATCACGTTTACAGACAACTTATTCCACAGGCGAAGCGCGCGGCTGAAAAATGAATTCTTTCTGTAAAGCGCAGTACGGTTCCCTGTATCTTCTGGACCCTTCCATTGGGATGATTGGGCTTTGGTTTCAATGTCATAGCCATTCACCCATGATTTGTCACCAGTTATGCAGCCATGTTCCGAGAACGCGCGTTCTGAAACCGCAATGCGTTTTGAAAAACGCTTAATTGATTTTTAGGTGTTCTAAGGAACGCGCGTTTTACTGGCGTTTAGGAGTTTTTTCCGAAAAAATACAACATGTGTTTTATTGACATTGTATATATGTGGTAGTAATATAAAACGAAAAAAAAAATTGACAACAAATAGGAAAATTTTTCTATTTAGTTCTCTTAATGGAAATGTGTAAAATTCATTAAACTTTTTATTGAAATAAAAAGAAAACATATTAGATTTTAATAGTGAATAATTTTATTGCCTTTGGCAAGTTGAGTTTTAGCAAGTTGATTTTTAGCAAGTTGAATCAGTTGACTTCAATATATACATGCGAGTTGAAGTCACCAATTTTAAGTGATATGCGTTTTCCAGAACACCTATTTGGCGATTTCGAATCGCAAAACCATATTTTTTGCGTTATACGTTTCTCAGAACACCTATTTGGTGTTTTCAAATCGAAGACGCTAAATTTAACCGATTTGCGTTTCTCAAAACATGCATGATGACCTTTTTGAGGAAATCTGGATCGTCGTTGACGATGTTCAACTGCTCTTGAGCGATATCCATGCAATGTTGTTTTTGCTCAAGATTTAGCAAAAAATCGAAGAGTGCACCAAAACACGACTAAGCTTTTTTTATTTGTCAAAAACAAACTGACAATCAGAAATGGCTGATAACATATATAACAGATATGTGTATCAACATAACAGAAAAAAATGCGAAAATTGAACACATACATAACTAATGAAATTTATATATAATGGTTATTTTTTTATCAGACCATGTATGTATATGGCTACAAACTTCTGGCAAATAGTTGTGACCTATGTGAGCCTTGCAAGTGACATGAGGGCGCTGGTAAATCCTGAATAGTTCACCCCTCGGAGTTGATCCATCATCACATTAGGCCGTCAAGGCAGGTGCTGATGTAAATCAATTTTCACATTCTGTCGCATATCACAATGGAAAGTTTAAGTCAAATGTCCACAAACACTACTCCATTTTTCCCCTCATTACATACCTATTTTCCTAGTTTTGATACAGTGCACTGCATTTGTAGGGCACATCCCCAAACACTACTTCATTTTTCCTCTCACCTCATAACATAACATTTGTAGGGGACATCCCCTGGGCACCGATCCAACATAAAACCAAAAAGTATTTCAACTTTTGGTGTACAAAAACTCATCAGCCATATGCAGGATGGCTCGACTTCACTACCTCTCGCCAACATGGCCAAATATATCACTTTTTTAAATTCTCTCGGTTGCATTCCAAAACAATCACAACATATTACGGAAAATATAAAATTGTCATATAATTCCTAACGGGTCTTTCACAAAAAGGTAAATACACCCTTGTCAAAAGGCATACACACAAAATATGCAATTCTTCTTTTATTCTTTTGCTTTAAAAAGAAGTCATAAAAAGCCTTTCCTAATATGTATACATATCGCACCCTAAATACGAAAATGTCACAACTCAAAATAGTAAAATTTTCAGGAGGATAAAAGACTGTAGAATTGATTGCAATATTTAAATATGTAACATATTGTTCCATTATGAAAAAATTCAACATTGAAGAAGGTTCCGCTATACTCTTTTCAATTTTATATTATGTTTGCGAAACCACAAAAAACTGACTTTTATGGAATAAAGTCAGTTTTGGAAAATTTTGAGTTGTGACCCTTTTGTATTTAGGGTGCGATATGTATATGTACATCTTTTATAATATTTCATACCATCAAAGTTTTAAAATAGCAAAAGTTTAGTAAAAAAAACTTACTTTGACTTCTCGGGATGGAAAAACAAATCAATAAAGTGCTTGTCAAACAAATCAGATGAGTTGAAAAGCAAAATAACGGTAAAAAGTTTGTTATAAATTGTTGGTGTTGTTGTTCAATAGAATTTCCAGGAATTTTGGTTTTACTTTATGGTATTTTTTTTTCGGAAATCAATAATTGCTCCTTTCATCCAACACTTTTTCTAAGGAAATTTTCAAGAAAAAAGGAGATTTTATTATATATTTTTAAGATTTCCGTTTTATGACCAGAACTTTCACGAAATCAATGAATTTTATGGTCTATGCAATACATATTTAATATTTTTTAAAAATTTTAACATATTTTTTTTATATTTTATTGAAATAATTCTGTTATTAATCTCTTTTCTTTGGAGCAACACAAACTTTTTCTTAAAATATTTTATACATATGTATATACTGTAGATATTTCTTTTATCTTATATTTTTTATGTGGCCTTTTATTTTCAATTATGCTTCTTAACTTGGCCAATAAACGGAAAAACATTTATAAATAGATAGCAACAAAAAACACTTTTCGAAAAGAGCTTAAGCCAGAAGAGCTTAGCTCAGTTTTTCTGACATGTTAAAATACACCACTGCTAGAGAGCAAATTCACCACCAAACACTTTGCATGCAATTTTACCTTTTACATTCTTTTTTTTTTTTGTTTGTTGGCTTTAATGATGTTAAAAAATTTTGTCTTATTCTATTTTGTTGTTGTTGTTGTTTACAGTGCGCAACATAAAATCGATATTAAGGATTTCAGACCAATTTCTTAAGAAATCTACACACACACTTACACAAGCAAAATTAAAGAAATTTTCTTTATTTTTTTATTAATTAGTTTAAGGATTTTTCTTTTTGTTAAACAATTTTATAAAAAATATTTTTTGTTTTATAAAAAGCTTATTAAATTTTATCTTTTTTGGGTAAAAAAAATTTCTTTCTACAATATTTTATGTGGCTTAAATTCTACAAAACAAAATTGTATTCATTTATTTTTTCTAAGCCATTGAGAAAAATTTAATTTGAAAAAAAAGCACTAACGCAACGTACGTAACGAAACCGAGCTCTCAAAAAGGTAGTCAGTCAACTACTGAATACATTTTTAGCCATCTTGCAGATACAAAGGAGCGGCTAAAACATTTAACAACAAACTCCAACATGCGCATAAATAATGTTGAAAATTCTCTTGTTTGCTTAAATGCAAACGAAAACAAAAATAAAAAAGCAAACCTGCTCTCCCCTTTAACTTGTTTTATTATTAAGCTCTTTTTGGTCACACTGTTTTCTTATTATTATTATCTTTTTAATAATTCACCTCTTTAATGCTGTCCAACATTTTTGAATGATTTTTCCTTCTTTACACCTATTTTTGTGATAGTTGTTGCTGTTCTTGTCCATTTGTCCGGGTGTCTCAACTACTACAATTACAAAAAAAAAAAAAGAAAGATGAATTGTTGTTGTCGTCGCTCAAATCTAGTTTTGAGTATTAAGAACTTACAAAAGCAATAAAAACATCATAAAAACAAAATTAACCACCAACCAACCAACCAGCCAGCCAGCCAGCCAGCCATAGCCATGTTAAGCCGCAGTGTTAAGATTGTCAGCATAACAACAAATACAACAGCAAACGCTTTCAATCTATAAATTTGTACGCTTACGAGCATGTATGTATGCACACGTATTTAACCATGGCTAAATAAATGTTTGGTATTGAGCGTCCCACTTTGGGCACTGCACTGTAAGAGTAGGAAATCCGAGGTGTATTAATGTCTACAAAGTGGCAGCGCTACAGTAAAATTACAACAATATAACAAAAATTGGCGTGATGACTGGGATATATTTACAGTTTTAAATAGTCACCCTTATCATGAATAATTTTTTCCCCTCATAATTTTTACTTTCCGTGAAATGAATAGTTCACTGAAGTGTGAATAATATCCTGAAAGAATTTTCTTGTTAAAAAAAAATTCCCTTATCTTAATTTATCTTGAAATATTTTCACATTTCCCTTATATTTGTTCACTTCATTTATATTGACGAATTGTGTGCAATATCTATGAGTTAATTTCTTTTGACTAGAATAACATATACTATCAATAATAAAATGTTATAGGATAAGATCTGTTAATAAATATCAAAGCAGTATAATACTAAACAAATTACACACTAACAGATTAATTGCGTATTGTTTTGTGAAATTGTCAAAAGATATAGTGGCGAAATTTTGGAATCGTCTTGCAAATGAGTTATATTCACTTCTACATGCTGTTATATTGCGCACAAATAAATCGTGACAGTGAATCGTATTATTATTACAAATCACGAAGGTCATTATATTTATATGATACATACTATTGCTTTCCGGTTGTAGTACAAGTGATTGTTTTACCCTTGAGGTTACCCTATCGATGTGCGTTCCATCATTCTGACGGACCACAAAGGCGTTGCTCTATAATATCCAATACTTGTAAAAGAACCTTTTTTCTTATTTTTTTATATTTTATTTTCGAAAATCATTTTCTTTGAATAAAAACATAAAACATTTTTCTAAAGAGATACGGTTATGAATCCGAAAATGATTTGGAAGGAAAATAAGTTTCGTTGAAAAACCTTACAAAAGTTGATTGTACCATTCCTACTTCATCGACTCTAGCCACCCTATTCTGGTATATGCCCTCTGAAAAGACGAAAAAACACTTAATTTAACTATTAGTAGAACTTCAGATTCGTTTCTTGAAGACGGCATAGAATTTTAAGTATATTTGATACATAAGTACATGCAAAATAACAGCTTAATTTTATTTACCCTGTAATGTTGAATGAAGGAAAAACACTGAAAAAAGCTTTTAGGTGAAATTTCCAAATAAACCAAATTTGAAAATAAACCAAAATTACAACACAATTTTGTCAATAACACGAAAAAATATTTTGGCAAACAAAAATTTTATATATAATAAATTAAAATTTTATATATAATAAATTAAAATTTTATATATGATAACTTAAAATTGATTTTTAAAATTTGACTTAAGTTGTTATGATTAAACACCGCAGATATAGTTAAGTTTCAGAGTATTTGGTAACTCCAAGAGATTGGAAGCGTCACGCTAACCTCTACCAATAACTTCATATTATCTAATGTTTTCCTCTTGCAGTAACATTGATCCGACTGTAAACATATTATGTTTTTTTTATTATTTAACTTTAATTTTTATAAACTCTATAAAACTTATTTTTATTTGAATGTATATAATGTGGACTGACATTTATTTGAAATAACTGTTCACATGAGATTTACGATAGCATTTTTCACCTTAAGGGAATTTAAAATTTTACGTTAATAAAAATTTCACTTGTTATTCATAATAGGGGTCAATAAAAGTATTTTTTCACAATTATAAATTATCTCTATCTAAATTGCTTTTATATATTTCTTTTTCTTTTAACTTTCCTGAAGATGATAACAAACTGCGATCTAAATATCGAAAATAAAATACCGTTAAACCTTTCTTCATAAAAAACAAAAACAAATCAAGATCTTTAGCTGAAAAATTTAGAAAAACAAATAACTTACTTTTATTTTCACAACAGTATTTTTAGCTTAAATAAACCACTAAATTCACTTTTAAAAATGTAAAAGACAGTCTAAATCGATCGAATTTTTCTCTCTTAAAAATGGCTTTTATCTAAATCGTTAGAACCATTTTTGAGAACCAATAAAACATTACAATGGATAAAACCCGACACAAAAGAGGTTTTCCCGGGACCAGGAACAATCTAGATCGATCGATTTTTCACCTTCAAAAATACCTAGATGCCGACTTTTATCAAACAGGCCTGTTCTGAAAACGGCGTGCTTTCAAATCACGAACCGTTTTGAAAGCACGCAGACAATTTGTAGCTGTTCTGCAAATCACGTGATTTTACGGTTTTCGACGGGCTTTTAATTTATCGAAAGCACGAAAAAGCAGATATTTCTACATTTTTGTTTTGTTTATTTATAGTTTTATATTCTTAACTACAATAAAAAGTGAATATTAGGTAAAAAAATAAACCAGCTGACTGCTAAAGAGAAAATGTAAATCACTACTATTGGTAAACAAAGCAAAACAATTTCTCTAAAAACAAGCAGTGTCTATAATTGTATTAATATTTATGTTTCTATGTGAATAGAACTTAATTTTATTACAAAAATCAACAAATAGTACATCATTTTAAATATAAAAAAAAAATAGTTTTATTAAATTTGTATTGAAAAACACAGAGAAAATAACCAAGTGATATCAAAAAGCTAACCATTTGGCTAACCGGTTTAAAATCACGTGATTTGAATATTTTCTGTGTGCAGAACTCCTTTTGCACGATTTGAAATCATTTTGACAAAAAGTGATTGCAGAACAGCCCTGAAAAGCTGTTTTTCCATATTTCGAGCTTAAAAACTCTTAGATACTGATTTTCATCAAAATCGTTAAAACCGTATCCCAAAACCAATAAAAAAATAACGCAAATAGGTAAAAACCGGGAACAAATGGATTTTCTCGTAATCGGGAATATATTTCCTCTTTCAAAAATGCTAAGAACCAATTAAAAGTTTTACAGCTAAATCCAACATAAATAAGTTATATTTAAAACTAAGCTAATATGGCCACACTAGTATTTATACTTTTCATGTTTGTTAGTGATACAATAAAAATTGCTGTATTTTTTATCTGAATTTTAAAATAAACAATAAGCTTATAGGAGATTAAAAATCAGGCCCGCTACTGGCTTAAGATTGGACGCCATAGCAAAATAAATATTAAGCGATGTTGTTCACTACCACTACTACTGAAACTACTTTATGTGATTGTATTTAGCATTAACTTTTTATTTTATTTTTTTTTAAATTTATATCATTTTTATCTCGTCGTTTTCTTTATTATTTATTCTTTAATTTACATGCATCTTTCACTTTATCAATAAATTAAATAATAAAGTCAGATTTATATGTATTTATATGTATATGTGTGTAAGTATGTATAGGGATAGCAGAAATATGTACATACATACATACAGATAAACTAAAACACTTGGTAAATGTGCTAAACTAATTTTATATATATGTATACATATGTTTGTATATTTTACATACTATATACATACATATGTACTTATGTATATATATATTTAACAAAAATAACTTTTAAAAGTTTTTGTTTTGGTTTCATGTAGAAAGGCTCTAACTAACATACAAGTACAGGCATGTTCTGAGAAACGCAAACCGCTTAAATTTAGCGTTTTCGATTTGAAAACGCCAAATAGGTGCCCTAACAATCGTGTAACGTCAGAAGTATGATTTTGTGATTTGAAATCGCCAAATAGGTGTTCTGGTAAACACATATCGCTTAGAATTAGCGACTTCAACTAATTGAATGTTATAAAACAGAACTTGCAAAAGGAAATAAAAGTATTGCATATAATGTAAAAAAAAAATATTGGATATACAAAATAATAATGTCGATTTGAACAACAATGGCATAACTATCATGTGTCAACAAACGCGTATTTCTTTTTAAGTGTTTACATCTGTCATTATAACTCAGCATTCGATAGGCGCCAAAGTGTAAACGATTTTTTAATCGCTATAGTAATGTCGAATTTTTTGCCTAAAAAATATGTTTTGCGGGGAAGTCTGATAAACTTCTCTGAATTGAAGAAAACTGCTGCTAAAAGTTATCAATTGTTATCATTAAACTTGTGAACGATGCTTTGTGCGATTCCAAAGTGGTGATTTCGATACAGAGGACAAGGAGAGATCTGGTCATCCGAAAAAGTTTGAAGATGAGGAATTGAAAGCTTTACTCGACGAAGACTGTTGTCAAATGTAAGAAGAACTCAGATCACCATTGGTAGAAACACAGCAAGCCACTTCCCTACGCTTAAAAGTATTGGAATTCATTCAAAAGCAAGGAAATTAAGTCACATATGCATTGAAGCCGAGAGACGTTGAAAGACGATGTAGCATATCGAAAATGATGGTTGAACATTTTTGCATCGTATTGCTGCTGGCGGTGAAAAATTAATACATTACGGTAATCTCAACTGTAAAAAGTCATATGTAAAGCCCGGATAACCAGCCAAATTTATGAAAGTAAATAGAATGTATAGGGGTTTGTGTTTTGAAAACTATATAACGTAAGGGCGATTCTTGTTCACTCTGACACTGACGCCACCTAGACCGGAAAATTTCCATTACCGCTCTACAACTATCGGTTGAAATATTTTGCGTATATTTTCCTTTTGTTCGATAATGCAAGCCACAGACTATGCGACTAGTTCTACAACATGACGATGTTGCTTATTAGATTGTAAAGTGTGTAGGATCATCGTATGAAGTTGTGTCTCGGTTGTACGAAAGATTAAAAAGTTTTGATTTTTTGGGTAGTTGTATCGACTGGTTGTAAAATTTAGGAGCATGTTGTACAACTTTATTTTGATTGGCTATTATTTCATATATATATATATATATATATATATATATATATATATATATATATATATATATATATATATATATATATATATATATATATATATATATATATATATATATATATATATATATATATATATATATATATATATATATATATATATATATATATATATATATATATATATATATATATATATATATATATATATATATATATATATATATATATATATATATATATATATATATATATATATATATATATATATATATATATATATATATATATATATATATATATATATATATATATATATACAGCTATGGACATATAAATGGCACATCTTACAGAGAGTTCATTCGTATGCTACTATTGGGTAAAAACAATTAACTAGCAACAAGTTTTTAGTTTTTTTCTAAGAGTTATTAAGTATATTTATTATTGATAAGAACTAAAATAAAAATTCATTAGTTAAAAAAAATTTTATTATTAAAAGAAAAAAACACCAGTGAAAAAAACTGGACACATAAATGGCACAATATCTAAATATAAGAAAAAAATTATTTTAGTATTGAATTATTTGGGTTTTTGGTAAGTAAAAGTATTTAACCGTTAATATTTGGTACTGTAACCTTTTTCCGATGACCGCTTCGCACCTACGATCCACACTTTTTACAAGTTTTTGGCATTTTGCTTTGGGTGTGGCATAACAAGCTTCTTGCGCGGCTGACCACAAATCGTCCATATTTTTATAATTTTTTTTTCGCGATTTCAACCTTGACTTCGTTCCAAAGGTTTTCTATTGGATTTAAGTCAGGACTCTGGGCTGGCCAATCCAAAACGTCGATCTGCTTTGCACTAAACCAATTTTTTATTAGTTTGGAGGAGTGTTTGGGGTCATTGTCTTGCATGAATTTCCACTTAATTGGCATCGAATCGAAAGCGTATGGTTCCATATGGTTTTTTAAAATGTCTAGGTACTGAAACTTGTCCATTTTCCCATTAATTTTTACAAGAGGACCTACGCCATGCCAAGAAAATGAACCCCATACCATAATGCTACCTCTGCCGTATTTTACCGTCCTCTGAGTGAACCGTTGATTGTATTCTTGTCCTTTAGGACGATGTACAAAGGTTCTGCCATCTGGTCCTATTCTATTTATTTAAGTTTCATCACTCCATAATACGTTTTTCCAAAAACTAATAGGTTTTTCTTTGTGCGTTCTGGCGAAGACTAGTCGTTTGGAAATATTATTTTTTGAGAGGAGTGGATTTTTTCTGGAAATTCGCCCAAAGAGATTTGCCTCATTTAATCTTCTTCTAACAAGTCTGCTAGATATTTCCGCGCCCAAATATTCGTTAATTTCAGATGCTATCTGTCGTGAGGACTTAAATGGATCAATTTTCGCCATTCTGACAATAGCTCCATCCGTACGCACATTTGTTTTTCGAGGCCTTGGCTTTCGAGTTTTACCCTTAATCAATACATCGGGGTTCTCAACACATGATTTGATTACGTTATACACTTTTTTCTAGAAACTTTCATTACTTCAGCAATTTCTGACACTTTTTTTTCCGTCTTCATGCAGTTTCCATATTATTCGCCTTTCCTCAGTTGTTGTATGTTTGCCTGAACCCATTTTTAAAAAATTTTCACACTTTACAATTATTTTTTAACTAGGAAAAATAAGAAGTGGTTTGAAATAAATTTTCACGAGAACTACCTTCTTTAAGTAAATTGTGCCATTTATATGTCCACTTAAAATTAGCACTTTTTATAAAAAAAAATATAACGGTGAATTATTAACGAAATATAACGGAACATTTGAGTGTTGTTGAGATAATTAATCTTACAACGAATAATAAGAAATCAAAAAACTTGTATTTTTGAAACTTTTTTGGTGTAAAGCGCGTGAATTTATGCTCAATTGGAGTTTGTGCCATTTATATGTCCATAGCTGTATATATATATATATATATATATATATATATATATATATATATATATATATATATATATATATATATATATATATATATATATATATATATATATATATATATATATATATATATATATATATATATATATATATATATATATATATATATATATATATATATATATATATATATATATATATATATACATATATATATATATAAATATTAATTTTTGATAATAGGCCGAAGGTTTTTATTGGAGTAAATTTTAAGTTTCCATTGTTTTGTCGAACCCCAAAAATTTTATACTTTTAATTTTTCTTTATAATTTTAGAACTACGTTATTTTTATGTTATTATTTTTTTGTTTATATATCAAAAAGAATCTATAAAATGAAATTTTAAAATACTTGTCAAGTTTCTTTAGAAATAATTTTTGATTTTCGACTTCTAAAAATAAATAAATAAATTTTTAGAAAAGTTTCCATTGAATTGTCCAGTACTATATATATATATATATATATATATATATATATATATATATATATATATATATATATATATATATATATATATATATATATATATATATATATATATATATATATATATATATATATATATATATATATATATATATATATATATATATATATATATATATATATATATACATATATATATATATATATATATATATATATATATATATATATATATATATATATATATATATATATATATATATATATATATATATATATATATATATATATATATATATATATATATACATATATATAATTGTTGCATCTGCGGTCGTCTTTACTCAACAAATTTTTTTTACGAAATGAAATTGTGAATCAATGTTGCACAGTTTGTGTGGATAGTCTATGGCATGGGTAATGATGGTAGGATTGTAACTCAAAACTTTGCTTTTTAGATATCCGCAAAGAAAAAGGTCCATTGGAAACCAATCGGGGCTACGGGGTGGTGAGTTAATGTTACCTCCTTTCGATATGATTTTCTGTCCAACATGTTGACGAACTGCTGCCAACAAGTCATTGAAGCATATTTAAGACCGCTTACGAGTAGAGAGGTTGGGTTCTCGAAACAGATGCTCGTATGTTATAGGATGTTGTTTTTATAATGTTGATCCAATCATCTTGAATTTCTGGACCAATTGCTTAACGGTTAGAATCGTTGGAGGATGATTGCTATCGAAAATATTAAAATAACAAAATTCGCGTTTAGCTTCAGAATCGTTGTTGCGATAGTATTTGCGTACGCAAAATGAGTGTTGTGCTCCGCTAGAGCACGCCATGGCACTATATTATTAAAGGCCGGTCTCCAATATCATAGCCCCCCTCCCCGATCCAATCCTCCTGGCCGCGATGATGCTACGGTCTGTTCAAATATTAAGAGACTTATGGTCCACCATGTATCTTTTGTATAACAATACAAATTAAAATAAGTTTATATGTTTTCAAGTAAAAAATGCATATTAAATTCGGTAATTTTTTTTTGCACACTTGGTAACTTTTTTAAATATGTAATCTGGTTGTAACAATATTTTGATTGTGGCAGCACTGATACTTAGTATATCTTGTGTATTAAAATGTTTTAAAATAAAATTAAAAAGTTGTAATAGCATTTTTGATTTGGATACATATGGTACATACATGTATATATATGTATGTATATATGTATGTAGGTATACGTACATAAATGTTTTTAACTCGTATGCATTGCATTTTCTAAAGCATGAGAATCTACCACATACATACACACGTACTTACATAAGTACATACATATGTGTACGAAAGATCAAAAACAATTACCAGTTACTACTTGAACACGGCTACGGCTACATACACTTTTACTTAAGCACCTTGACACATACGCTACATGCACAAATGCTCATATGTATGTATGTACACTTGCATATGTACATACATGCATATACAAATGCGTTTTTAAGATAAATCTATTAGATTTGGTTGAGAGAGGAGGGAGAAAAGAAGACAAACATTGATGCAACATTTTATTGATACGCATGGAGGAGTGTTAAAAAAAAGTGTATTTTAATTGAATAACTGTTGTTTAAAATGACAAGTTTTAGTTGTTGTTGTTGTTGTATGTATGTTGTAATATGAAACATGGTAGACGTTTATGAGGTGGATTTTAATAATAACAACAACAATAACAGTTACATGCATACATATGTATGTATGTATGTAGTTATCTGAGTGCATATTGATTCGAAGGTGAGTTGGTACAGTAGTGGTTTTTAATGCAAGTACAGTTTGATTGTAACAGTGATGCTTTTGAAGTTCTTCAAGCAAAATCCTTGATTTCGTTAATTTAGTCAAGTTTAAATGAAAGCAATAAAGTGCATTCGCGTAATGAATTTAAAAAGTTTGCTGCTCCGTGCTAACTTGTTGTTTAAATTAACTAGGAGAAAGGCCTACTCATACCTGAGGGTAGTACTTTTTTCTAGGCATCCAAAAAGCATTCGCAATTAACATTAAACACGACCTCAGTGACTAACCGTTTAATTTATACAGACGACATGTTCTTTGTATTGTTCTGGAATTAGGAAAAAAAGCTGAATTGAAGAAGCATAGAGAAAGAAGTGTTTGCTGCAAAGGATCGAAGAGCAGTCCTCGCTCAGTCAACTGCCAACTTCGTCAGAATAATTGTCCGAAGAGTTTCGAAATTGTTGGTAGTAGACTTATTGGTCTATATGATTCTACTTTAGGGGGATCCTTTCCTGGCTTGGGTATCACAGTAATCATAGACACCTTCCGCTCTTCAAGATAATACTCAAGACGTAAAATAGCGTTAAAAAGAAAACCATTAATTTTATCAATACCTGGAGCTTTCCTGGGTTTGTGCTACTGATAACGTTTTCAACGTCTTGAAAACTAAGTTTTAAGGACCAGGGTGGCATAACAGCATATGGCGGCAATTCAGTTGAATCAATTTCTGTATCATTTGCAGCAAAAACCTTTCTCACATGATTAACATACAGCATCCCCCTTTTCAGAATCGGTTTTTGCTCAGTCTCCTTTTGTCAAGGCTTTCCAAAAATATTTTAAGGGAAGCCATTCCCTAGATTTCAAGGAAGATTTCTTAGTTGCGTAATGCGGAGTTGCCACTTTCTTCTAACTATTTTTTTCTAACAGAAGTTGTTGAATTTCAGATGATAAGTAGTTCTATGGCTAGTTTAAGATTTCCAGAAAAATTGTTAATTGACACATCAATGTCCTCAAGCGTTCAATGTCAAGTCACTAAACGGGTAGCCAACCTTTTGGGGGAACGAAACGGAGATTATAGTGGGTGAGTGATCCTCCGATGGCAAATCTAATGAAGGCTCCACTTGCACCTATTCTAAAGGAAAATTTTTTGCTACTCCAAAGTCTATAGCATCTGGGATCTTTCGTCTGTCTGACGGCCAATAAGTAGGGTGTCGGGTGTCCACTTGAAATCACTTCTAAGCCGATTTTGGAAACAGTGTCAAAAAGCAGACGGCCTTTCGGGGAAATTAAACGTGATCCCCAAAAAGTATGTTTAGCGTCCCGCTAAAAATCGAGGCCCAAGTGATTTGAATAAAATCGTAATATTTAATATTTTCCGTTACTGAAAATAAGGGCGGTGAATAAATCGATGAAATAACGAGTTTTCCATGAAAATTTTCAATCAAATATTTGCTGCTTGGAGATACTCCTCACGTGTCTTGATCAATAAATAGTGCTTAATTCTGGTTTTTATTAGAATTGCGATCCTCTACGAGATCTTCCACGGGGATTTAATAAATGAATAAATTTTTGTTTTTTTTTTCAGAATTAACTTTTGAATCTTTTGAAAGTGCAGTACAGTGATCATGTTCGAATCGATCCATCAATATACCGATTTGTTAGTTGTAATCTTGAAAATTCATGCTCTAAAAGTTGAAATATAGCTCGGCATGAGGCAATTTTCAGTCAAAAGGACGCTAAAAACTTCTTATAGTCTGCTTTGTTACCACTTTCGTGAGACCTACGTCAGCTTTTTTTAAGTTACTTTCATTACAAAAGACGATATTTTTCTTCCAGATTTTCTAAGAATATTTTTTTGTTTAGCTGCCCCTTATTTGCATAATCTTTCTTTAAATTTTTATTTCTTATTGTAATTCCATGGCTTGTTTAATAGCTATCAAGTGCTTAAAACAAACAACCCTTTTTAGTTAAAGAAACCACAAAACTATTGTATAAGAAACTTTTCTGATCTACCTGTGAAATAAGAAAAATAGCAGGCACGCAGGTAAACACACAATTTCTATATAAAATTCTCGTTTAAATACGTTGAATATTTATTAATAAACATGGACTATTGATTACCAACTTGTTGACTCATAACCAGAGATGAACAAAAAAAAAAAAAAAAAGAAGGGAAAACTAAGAAAACTACACTGAAAGAAAAATTAAATATACATAAACGGCATAAAGTTGAATTCCGTTCGTAAACGGCATTCAAAACAAATTTTGGTAAATCAGAAAATAATTTTGAGGTCGTAAAAGCAGGGTCATATTCAACGCTCCTAAGACCCATTGTTGTTCATTAACATACAAACTCATGACCGTTAATGCTGCTTCATCAGTATTTATGGATAGTATAGACATTGAGAAATCAGTTGATTTTGATGTTTTTGGAATGAATATTTCTCTGGATGTAATACATTTTTAATGTATCTAAAGAAACATCTAAGTTTCTTGGTTTTTTGAAACAGTGTAGATGTACTTTATTCCATCCGATATTCTTACTATTTATGCCACCTTTTTCTAACCGAAAATGGAATACAGCTCTAATGTTTGTGTCGGAGCCTAAAATCTATTTTGGGTTTACTTGATCGTGCGCAAGAGAGAGGGAGAGAGAGCGAAGAAGCTTTTCGATGACAGTAGTGTAGCCACATCTGTTGACTTACAAGCATCATCGCAGTGTGGGATACCGTTAATCGTCCAATGCTCATCCATTTGTCGATTATCCAGTCCCAAAAACCCCAAATTTTCGTAACAAAAATTAATCACTTGCCACGATATTGCGAATTAACGTTCATAAGAATTCGGAAGATAAAGAAACTGATTTGGAGATGTTTGTGCTTTTTGAACTTCAAGTATATCGTGTATCCCTTAGTGTAACCCGTTTGCATATCTCTTAAAAGAGTTATCACTTTTAAATCAACACAAATTTTCCAATTATGATCGTTATATTTCACTACATCGAGGATTTTTTTCAATGATAAATAACTTCCTTTTGTGTTAGTACTTTGCGCGATTGGAATTGAATTTTTGGAATTTGTCATGTGGACCAGGACTGCCTTTAAGGCAGCCTAAATTTTCTATTTATTGATCTGCGTATTTAATCAAAATTTCCAAATTCAAAATTAATAAATGGTCAAAAAGTATAAAAATGTCATCTTTATAGTGCTTATTTTAAATCGCGAATACGAACGCCAACTTCGAAAAACGGCCAATGCCATTGAATTCTGCATACTCGAATTAGCTTTACCAGCAAGGTGTCCAGCTTGCTAAAATTTTCTACTAACATAAAGAAAAATTTAGTTGTTGATCTTTTTGCTGCAAAATAGTTTTGTTTATTTTAATACAATTTTTTTCTGTCAGTGTATTTTCTTATATCATGATGTTGAGCGCCGAACGTTGAAAGAATTTTAAATTTGTTTGATGTTGTAGCATAAAAGCAAACAAACGAACACACCAACACACTTGTTCGTACTGACATAACTACCAGAGATCTGCACCGGTGCACTGCAACCATAATACACCCAATCATTTTCATATCCAAGTATTTTAAACACTCTTAAAAATTGATGCGGTGTTATTTATACCTGTCATTCGTTTGTGAAATCTTGATAGATCAAAAATATATCAAATCACTTTCGTATCTTGTGTATTTTTTTAAGAGTTAAAGAAATGACCACCAAAAAAGAGTGTTGTTATTACTAGCACTTAGTAAGAAAAACATTTTGAGTATTTTCTATTTTCGTTTCTAATCGTTTTCTTAATAATACATACATGACGTCGTCACAAAATCAACCTGCAAAAACAACACACTCGGCAAACTCTTTTGTTGTGTATATGCGTCACCTTTTATTTAACACTAACTGAAATCGCGGCTGCCAGATTTAATCATTTACAACCATGCTGACGATTTTGAAAGTAGCATACTGAATGATGATTCTAATATTGTTTTTGCAAAAAATTTTGAAACGAAAATTCAATTCAAACAAAATTTTTTCAATAATTGGTTATATGTACATATGTGTAACTGAGCATTTATTGTGGTTATGGATTAAAACCAAGAAATAAAAATTATTATAATGAAAGGAACACAAACTAAAAGAAATTTAATGAAAATGTGTTTCATGATTTTTACTGGTTTTGTACTAAATATGTTCAAATAAATTATGTGTATATATTTTCTTTAAAGCACGATCGCCAAAACATGATGTTTTAAAAACCTTCTGGCAACGCCACGCTTATTAGTACGAATACGTTTACCGAGTGTGAGCCAGTAAATATATAAAACTGAACACACACACTCTCATGGGTAAAGTAAATATGTGACTACAAATTCTTACATACAAATATTCAGTCATGTTCCGAGAACGCGCGTTCTGAAACCGCAATACGTTTTGAAAAACGTTGAGTGTTCTGAGGAACGTGCGTTTTACTGGCGTTTAGGAGTTTTTCCGAAAAAATACAACAAGTGTTTTACATACGTATATATGTATGTGGTAGTAATATAAAACGATAAAAAAAATTTACAACAAATAGACAAATTTTTCAATTTAGTTTTCTTAATGAAAATGTGTAAAATTCTTTAAACTTTTTATTGAAATAAAAAGAAAACATATTAAATTTTAACTGTGGATAATTTTATTGCCTTTTGCAAGTTCAGTTTTAGCAAATTCAATCAGTTCACTTCAATATATACATGCGAGTTGAAGTCGCCAATTTTAAGCGATATGCGTTTTCTAGAACACCTATTTGCGATTTGAAATCGCAAAACCATACTTCTTGTGTTATACGTTCCTCAGAACACCTATTTGGCGTTTTCAAATCGAAAACGCAAAATCTAAGCGATTTGCGTTTCTCAGATCAGGCCTGATTATTTTCGTTGCTAAAGATAAGTACGAGTTCGATTGCCGAATGTAGAAAAAATAATTGAGAAACCACAGCCACCGCATACAAACTTGATTGGGTATGTTACATACTCTAGTTAACAGACGCAAGCCCTAACGAGTAGAAAACATAATTATGCAAACAATATGCGGTGGCCAAACACACCGCAACTCGATTTAAGATGGGTGTACTTAGATCATTAAAAAAGCCGCCGGTTGCAGATCTCTGATAACTACATACACGTATTTATGGTTTAAATCGATCACGGCAGTCTTGTGCAAACAAAGACCCAACCAGTACTTATTAGAAATGGTCTACAAGAATTCCAGGTCTTAAAATCAAGCACATTTGCGCACATGCATGCATACATACATATTTATTCATGAGTGTTTGTAAAATGTTTTTTTTTTTTAACACATTGGCTTTCTACACGTACATATGTATGTACATAGTTCAAAAGGCGCACTTGCAGGCATGCGTACATTTGGATAAAAATGAGTCATCTCTGTTTATAAAATAGTTTCCATATTTTCTCAAATGGTATTTTTTTCACATCAGAGAGTGTCTGTCCCGTTTTACCTGTTTAGCTTTTTTTTTATTGCACTGAAAAGTGAGGGATCATTATACAAATTCTTAAGAGATGGTGCACAATTTAAGATTATGCAACATGGACACATTTTGTACCGCAAGAAAAGTCCAGGGGCATCGATTTTTTCCTGTGAAGACGAGTATATACGAGGGCGGTTTCATATTAAAGCTACCTCGCGCTAGACGGCAGCACAAACACAATTTTTTTTTAATTGCAATCTGTCAAACGTCAGCTGTTAAAATTTCACCCAAATTCATCAACTAGTGTTTATTTGTTGTGGTCGTTTCAAATGAAAAACTTTTGTGTTTCTTGAAAAATGGAGAGAAATGAATTTCGTGCAGTGATTAAACACCATTATTTGAAAGGTAAAACGGCGAAAGGGACAAAAGAATAACTCGATAAACATTACGGTGAGTCTGCTTCGTCAGATTACATGGTAAAATATTGGATTGATGAATTTAAACGCGGCCGAATAAACACAACAAGAAGCCCAAAAGAAGTGGTTACTGAAGAAAATATCAGGAAAATCCCCGATATCGTTATGAAAGATCCCAAAGTTACGTGGGATTGTTGAAATGGTAAACATATCATATGAACGTGTGTTCAACATTTTGCATGAACATTTGCATATGAAAAAGCTATCGGCAAGATGGGTAGGTGCCGCGTTTGCTCAGTGTCGAGCAAAAACTAGTTCGACGGACCACGTAAAGCGTAATTCTCCATATTTTTGGCGTCGATTAATAACTGTAACGTTTCCGTAGTCCACTAATTGCCTTATATTCTCAGAGACATCAACGAGGGCCGTTATACAGCTGAGATATTTACGAAATCCAGATTGCTGATCAGTAAGCATGTTGGCGGCTTCAAGATATTGTGAAACTTGAATGTGAATTAAACTTTTAAAGATAGTAAAAACAAGATCGCTATTGGCCTCAAATCAGAATTAGATTTCGGTACTGGAGTGACCTGCGCAATTTTCCAAAATTTGAGATAACAGCTAGTAGTAAAAGTCTTATTAAAAATAAATGTTATAATGGGAAGAAGTCTTGGAATAAGAATTTTAACAAATCTGGCAGCCATTCCATCCACACCAACTGCTTTGGATCTTATAATAAACAGGCTGGATAACAGATCAGTTTGGCTTACGTTTGCAAAACTGAACCTGGTGTCCAAAATGGTAAGCGGAATTTGGCAGAACATTTGGAGTATTATCTTGACTACCATGATTTCCAATTCCGATCTTACGAAACGTTTGCCAGTTTCTTTTTCTGCAGTTGATGGCTATGGAAAACTTTGTAGTATAGTCGTTAGATTTTGCTTTTTAATTAGCCTGTTAGTTGTCTTACGTGATAATCTGTACTCTTCATGGAATTCTACTATTTCAAAACGTTTCTACCGAGTATACAGAATATCTCTGCGACTAATCGCTTATCTTGTTTCGTAAGAAACCCAGGGTTTCTTATGTCGTTTTACAATTTTTGTTTTTAAGGGAACGGCAAGATTGTACATATAAATAGTCAGGATTGTTATATGGAAAAAAGAGCTGGTCGTCAACAGAAATTAGATTATATGCCACACTCAAATCAATTCTCAAGAATTCTGCTTCTAAACTACTATAATTAATGTTATAAAAATGCCGATATCTAACAAATTCCTCAGGTAAACATGAGTTGCAAAGTCCCGGGCCTAACAAGAAAACACAGTTGTTTTTGGTTCATCAAGGTAATCTCTATCAAGAGCAATGCAATCACTCCAGCGCCGCTCTAACATTTCAACATCACTTCTGTAGAACGATTAACGATCAGCGATAACCTCTTCATTCGTGCGAAATTTCTTACCGGCCAATAATTACTGAGAGCAAAATCTGGCGAATACGGTGAATGTGGTAGCAATTCGAAGTTCAATTCATGTAGTTTTGCCATTGATTTGAATGACTTGTAACACGGTGCATTGTCTTGATGACACAAAATTTGTTTCTTTGCCATATGCGATCGTTTCTTTGCAATTTTGGCTTTGAAACGCTACAACAACGCTATATACTATTCACTGTTAATGGTATTTCCTTTCTCAAGATAGTCGATGAATATTACACCACACACATAACAAAATATCGAGGCCATAACCTTTCCAGCGTATTGTTGTATTTTCGGGCGCTTTGGACGAAGTTCCCCAGTTGCTGTCCACTCAGATGACGATCGTTTTGATGCATCCATGTTTCATCCATTGTCACATATCGACTCAACAATTCCGGTTTGTTACGTTTAAAAATGACCAAACACTGCTCAGAATCATCAACACGTTCTCATTTTTTATCAACAGTGAGCAATCGCGGCACCCACTTTGAACAGGGGCCAAATCACCGCATACGATATCGAGCAAAATTATCGAAATTTTTCATTTTGGTATCATGGCATACGATATCGGATAAATTGTATTGCAATAATATAAAAAAATTAAAGAATTTTTCTTTTGTATTCGTATTTCTAGGAAACGTATGGTCTTCAATCTATTACATTTTGTTTAAATTACGATCCGATATGCATCGTTTGCCATAATCTTGATGTGTCGTAATGTTATTCGATACGATAGTTAACCGGATATCGTATGCGGTAATTAGACCCCAGAGCTATCTCATAGTCAAATGCTCTTGCAATATAAAGTCAACACGTTCTTTGATTCAGCTAACTCACGCAACTTCACTTTCCGATCATTCAAAACGATTTTGTGGATTTTTTGTTTCTTTTCTGGTGTTGCCGCCTCATTTGGACGATACAGAATATCATCGGTGTCTCTACGATCACGTTTGAAGCCAGCAAACCAACGTTTTATTGTTGTTTCTGATGGAGCGGAGTCGCCATAACACTTTTCAAGCCATTGCTTCGCTTGAACGGTATTTTTTTCTATCTAAGCAGTGTAAAATTAAAACATGAAATTATTTTTGATCCACTGAAAAGAACAAAAGTAGCGTCACTCTCAGCACCTACAAACTAATGAATAGAATATCACAAAACTAGCGCCATCTATGAGTTGGGCCCGGGACTTTTCACCTCACGTAGAACTCGCTGTTTCGTAGCGTGATTCATTATGAGATGAATATAGACAAAAAAAAAGAATAATTGCCTTTACCTTTCGCTTCGCAATAGAGAGTAATCCCATTCAAATTCTCCACACTGCTACATTATATATCTTCAAGGTACATTTTCTACTTTAAAGGTACTTTACAACATAAAAATGTACACCTTAAAAATGTGCATTTTAAGTTTTGCTTTTCACTCTTAAAAAAAAGAAAAGTAAAAAAACTTCTAAGACAGTTTTTTTCGGTTAACATTTTATTGTTTTATTTGTCTTTTGTGTTGTTGGTACATAAATTATTTTCTTTTCCGTTGCACAAAAACGTGTAATTTTTCATCTGATTAAGGAACTTTAAATCTTTTGTTTTCCTTTTTATTTTCATTATTATTATTATTATTATGTATCACAAAGACTTAACAGACAGTCCATTTTTATGCGTTTCATGGAAGGAAATTGGGTCTAAAGATTTGAATGTGTGTGTTATTAATCAATATATATGTTTGTACGAGTATTTAAATGTGTGTTCAAACAAAATTAACAACAGATCAATAAACATTTTTAAGTTGTTCTGAGAATTGATAAACTTCAGAAAAATGTAAAGTCTATCGGTTGTCGTTTTATTAGAAGTGTAGAACTATCGATAATATTATCAACAAGTTATCTTTAAATAAGTAACACTATCGTTATTTGTTCTATGCACAAATAAGATAATCGTTAATTTTTCCATAAAAAAAAAATTTTACCGGTTAAATTCCGGAAGAGTAAATTTACCCATAACTTTTTTTATAAAAAAGTAAAGTTGTAAAAATTTTTACAGAGTAATAAAGTTATCGATAACTTTATATATATAAAAGAGTAAAGTTGTCAATAATTTTCTGGAATACATTTGAGCTATCGGTAATTTTTTAGAAGAGTAAGGCTAACGATAACTTCTTAAAAAGACTAAAGTTATCGATAACTTGGCATTTTCAGACTATTGATTATACTCCTATAAAAATGTAGTCATCTGCAGCTTTTGTGTATGAAAGTAAAACTATCGATTATTTTCTTATAGAAATATACGGCTCAATTATAAATGAGAATTTCATGGGAGTTTTTTCACTTTTCCCTTTCGGTCAACTATGGACAAAATAGAAGTATGTTTTTTATTTTCCCTTCTCTTCATTCCCTGCAAACACTAAAGGAAGATCATAATGTAAATTCCAAAAATTGTGCTTTTCTTTTTAATTTGAATTGAAAAAATTTACTTTACTTGAGAAACAAATTCCGTGAGAATATTTACAATTACGCTGATAATGTTATTGATTATTTCCTTTTAAAAATATAAAATTCAAAAAATATAATATTTATAAAAATATAATATTTATAAACAACAATTAAAGTGTTGAGTAACTTTCCTTTTTTTCGGAAACTTTACTCTTCTATAAAGGTAAAGTTATCGATAATTTGCATATAGAACGGTAATTAGTAACCTCTCTACAGAACAGTAAAGTAAATTCGATTACTTCTATAGACGACTAAAGATAGCAACAAATAATCAATCGCAAACATTTCTATAGAAATGTTATTGACTATTCTAATGAAAAGTAAAGCAATCGTTAACTTTTTAGTATAAATTCTGTGTAGAAAAATAAAGTTATTGAAGACATCTTCATAAAATATTAATGATTATCGATAATTTAAGAAAAAGAACAAACTCAAACCGTGCAAATAACATGAATTTATTGATATTTTATAGAAGAGCAAATTTGTCAATAACTTTTCTACACAAAAAAAAAATAAAGTTATCGTTAACTTTTAACAAGAAATGTAAAGTTATCGGAAAAAATTCTGTGGAAAATAAAAACTTTTTCATAGTAGATTAAAGCTATTGATAATTTAAGAAAATAAAAAATCATTGATCACAGCAAATTTGTATTGTAAAAAATCCTTCTTAAGAAAGGAAAACTTGAACTAAAATCCGATGTACATACTTATGTACAAACCAAAAATTTCATTTAAAAAATCATTTTTTTTTACAGAAGAGCAAACTTGACGATAATTTTTTTGTAGAAAAATACAGTTATAATTAACTTGTTAATAGAAGAGCAAAGTTATCTATACATTTTCTATAGAAAAGTAAAGTTATCGCAAAAATTTTCATAGAATATTAAAGTTATCGGTAATTTAATAAAAAAAACAAACTCAAGCGGGGCTAAAAACACGAGTTATTGATCATTTTTTTAATAGAGAAGCAAAGTTGTCGCGTACTTTTCTATAGGAAAGTCAAAGTTTTTATAGAAACTTTTCTATAGAAACGTTATTTTTCCATAAAAATGCAGTTATCGATATATTTTCTGCAAAAAAAGCAGCATTATCGATATATAAAGAATTTTCAATGAATTATGTTTATTTTAAGCCATTATGTATATATCTGGATTTAATGGGCCGTTCGAGCTTAAAATCCCATGAAATAAATAAATAAATATGTTCTGTAGAAAAATAAAGTAAGCGGAACCTTCTCAATAGAAGATTAAAGCTGACTATAATTTAATAAAAGAAAATAAGAACTCAAATCGAACAAATAACAGAGTTATCGATAACTTTTTATAGTAGGGAAATTTTTTCTATAGATAAGTAATCGTTAGCATTTGTACAAAAACTTCCCTATAGAATTGTTATTTTTCTATAGAAATATAGTTATCGATATATTTCCTGTAGAAAAGTAGGTTAAGTTAGGTTTAACAGGTTGCCAGCCATTAAGAAGCCAGTCGACTTGGGTTTAATTTGGTCCTGTTGCGTGGCCTGGGTGTTATATGTATCTCAGCAGATCTACATATTATTCGTTCAGAACCAAACAGATGATCGGATAAAGAAGTCCAATCCACTTACATCACTTTCCGATACCTTCGCTAAATCAGGCAGCATCGGTCTGCCTAGAGACAAAACCTTTAAGTAAGATAAAGCTGGACACTGACAGGCTCAACACTTTCTACTTCCTCCTCGTCTCTGCAATTCTTACAGAAGTGATTAGATGGAAAATTTAAATTTCTCGCCTGTGTAGAAAATTAACTTCGTTGGTATATTTTCTGCAGAAAAATAATTTTATCGAAAATTTTTTCTAGATGATAAAATAATCGGTAATTTAAGAAAAGAAGAAAAAACAGAACTCCAACTGGACAAATAACAACACGGAATTATCGATAACTTTTCTAGAGAAGTGAAGTGTTGTCGATAACAATTCCATAGATAAGTACAGCACTGTCTAACATTTGAACAGAAAAGTAAAGTTATGCATCATTATCATTTAAAAAAGTAATTTATTCATAGCTTTTTAAGTGAAAAGTAAAGTTATCTTTGACTTTTTTATAGAAAAGAAAAATTATAAAATTTCTATAGAAAAGTTAATCAATCAATGATTTTTCAACGGAGGAATACAGCGATCAATAACTATTCTAAAGGATATTAAAGCTATTGATAAATTTTCTACACAAGGACAGAGTTATCGACAGCTTTACGAAAAAAATTTGTTTGATTCAGTAAAGTTATCGATTTAAAAAAAAAAATCTGAGACTTTTTAAATTTCCACCTGCTATATTAAATGAAATATTATATTTTTTTATTTTAAAATAATTTTCTTTTTTTTATAATTTATTATTTTGAAAGAACATTCTTTTTGTTGAGAATCTTATAAAACTAAGTTTTCTTATAAACGTTAATTAAATCATTTAATAAATACACACTTAAAGTATTAAATAAGTAGTTTACATTTAGTTTAATCAAATTACTCAAATTAAAATACATTACAATTCTGTAAACAGAAGCAAGAAGAATTTAAGCAAATTACACAATTTGATTTATTTATTTAGTCAATTTAATACAAGATCTACCCAGCGGCGAACACTGCCTACCACATTACTTCTCTTCCATGATGTGTGCTACACTTTGTAATCAATGAATGCTAACTTACAAAGTATATGACCGTAGTGTATGGAATTCTCACAAATGAATTACGTTCATCTTTTGTATCACATTTATATGTATGTAGTTTATTTTTTTTAGTTGTAATTCAAACGTTCGCCGACTTTAGTTAAATCACGTTGCAAAATATTTTATTAACAAAATTAGTGCTAAAGGTAAGAAAACTTTGAAAAAATTACAAAAAGGACTTAAGGCCGGGGCATATAGAGTCCGTCAAACGTTATACGTCTTCTTTTTCAACTGACATTAACGTATATGAAGTATAAAGATGGCACAATCAGTACTTTGTTAACGGATATAAAATCAACTGCATTTTGCTCTAATTTGATTAAAATCTTTTGATTTATTTTTCAGACACAGCACAGAAAATCTAGCACAATTTGTTTTTAATTTATTTTATTTTTGAACAAAACACTAAATCAAAGTATACAAAAAATATCATCAAATAGCTCCCAAAGTTCTTAACGTACGTTAAAAGTTGCTCAACTTTAATACTTTGCCTTGACGGAGAAGTACGGAATGTAACAAAGCTCATAAGACTAGATGTATTTTAACTTAGTTGTCAGTTGAAAAATGCAATGTAATGGGTAATTTTATAAGAACTATATTTATTTGGATCGATAGTTGGGTCGATATAATTTAATGTTTGAAGATTATTTCATGTAAATGTTGGCCGCGGCTGCGCCTCAAATGGTCCATCCGCTTAGTCCAATTTTGGCATACTCTTTCCAACATTTCGGCCGGTATCTCACGAATAATGTTGGCAATTTTGGCTTCCAGTGCGTCAATCGAAGCGGGCTTGTCGCTATAGACATTAGCCTTAACACAAAAAATAGTCTAGAGGCGTTAAATCGCACGATTTGGGCGGCCAATTGACTGGTCCCAAGCATGAAATAAACTGTTCACCGAACTCGCCTCTCAATTGGTCCATTGTTTCGCGTGCTGTGTGGCATGTGGCACCGTCTTGTTGAAACCACATGTCATGCAAGTCAAGCTCTTCCATTTTGGGCAAAAAAAAGTTTGTTATCATTGCACGGTAGCGCTCAACATTCACAGTAACGTTGTGATTCGCATCATCTTTGAAGAAATACGGCCCAATGATGCCGCCAGCCCATAATCCGCACCAAACGGTTGTTTTTTGTGGATGCATTGGTAGCTCTTGCAATGCTTCTGGCTGCTCTTCACTCCAAATACGGCAGTTCAAGCAGAAATGAGCCTCGTCGCTGAACACAATTCTTCGATAAAAAAGTGGATCTTCATCTAACTTTTCAAGAGCCCATTCACCAAAAATTTGGCGTTGTGGTAGGTCGTTTGGCTGTATCTTATAAGGCGTCACACCCAAATCCTTCTGCAAAATTTTCCACGTAGTGGGGTAACAGAGGCCCAATTGCTGCGAACGGCGCCGAATCGATAATTCACGGTCATCACCAACACTGGCCGATACGGCTGCGATATTTTCTTCAGTTCGCACTCTACGTAAGCGTGTTGGTGGTTTAATGTCCAACAATGTAAATTTGGTGCGAAATTTTTTTACAATAGCCCGAATAGAAGCCTCAGTAGGTCGATTAAACTGACCATAAAATGGAAGAAGCGCGCGATGAACTTTCTTAACAGAGCACGCACTTTGGTAATAAAATTCAATAATTTGCAAGCGTTGTTCGTTTGTAAGACGATTCATGATTAAATTATAGACCAAACTGAAGATGTTTGACAGTGACACAAGATACAAAACGTGCGTGAGCTGTCAAAACTAGTGTTGCCAAAAAGATAATAGCAAAAAAATCACTCGTTATAACGTACAATGGATTCTAGGTGCCCCGGACTTTAGTGCAGTAAATATAAAATATTTAGCGCTAAAAGGAAAGAATGCAATAAGCAGAAAAGATAAGAAATAAATTTAATGAAAGACTCCAAAAAATTGTGTTTGAGGTGCGCAGTACGTTTTCAACCTACTTACAAAGACAGCGAGATAGTATTCGAGCTGCCTACTGATAAATTACAAAGTATGTTAGGAAGTAATGAGCTTTTGTTGAATGAACACCTCACTAACTTGCTTACTTTGTTGCAGGTGGTAGGCGTTCACTCTACAAATGCGGCAATGTGTATGAAAATGTATACTAGGTTCCTATATGAGATGGTGTGCATTACTGACTTACAAGTGTGCATCGCATCATCACTTCTGTAAGCGAAACTTTGGCCGCTGGGTAGTCTTATATAAAAGTATTGTTTAGAATTTAATATATAATAAGAAGGAAATATTTTTTAGCGCCAGATATTTTAGAATTTTATATTGAAATTTAGAACTTATATTTGAGTTGAATTCGTTAATGCTTCGTTAGTTCTCAATACAACTTTTTTTACATTATTGAAAATAATTTTCATGTAAAAAAATGTAATTTTTTTCTAACATAAAACTCAAAACTCGTACCATTGATACATACGCTTTTGCAATTAGCGCAAATAAATTATTTTAAAGCAGAAAGCTAGAAAATAAAAAGAAATAAAATAAAAAAATTAATAACAACAAAAAATCAACGAATTTTAAAACTTGACAAAAGATAAAAAGTAATTTAAGGTTAAAACTTTGCTTACACTGATTCCATAATAGCCTGGCAATAATTTCGACTGCAGAAAACAGGAAATAATGGGATTAAAAGCCAGTGATTGGAAGAAAGGCAGTCGAATTTTTTCAAATTTTGAAAAATCAAAATTTAAGAAAACTCTATTTCATTTCTCAGAAAACCAGCCATTCGAAAACAAACGCAAGCAAAGTTTTTTTCCCCCCCCGCCAATTTAAGATACTCGTATATAAGAAGACTGCTGCAATTTCAGTTGCAAAAGCGAAAGTATTGAAATGGTTAAATGAAATTGTGATTTTTGGCCACATGCAACAACAAAAGCATAGAAATTAGTATGAATAGTATTAAGATATGAACGGAAGAAATTCATGATGAAGCGGGCGCAACGAATGTGTAAAGAAAATTACAAAAGTAAGTAATCGGTAGTAAAATGGAATGATATTTAAGGAGTTGTTCAAAACTTATTATTGCGGTTATTGAAAGGTAATTTAATGAGTGCATAATTGGAAATATTTTTCAAAAATAGTAAGCAAAATTTAGGCACTAGACTTACGAATTTCTTCCAAATCGTTGCATTTCGTTTAATCGACTTAATTTTTGGATGGCATTAAAACATTTCGATAAAATTCGTAGACATTGAAAACACAATTTTTTAAAATATATTTCAAAGATAAGAGAAGATCGGAAGAGCGTTTGTAATCTAGAAAACGAATGAAGAGAAAAACAAAAAAATTATAAAAATTAAATAATAAGTTTGGAAAAATAAGCATAAATAAAAAACAAATATAATATAAACAAAATTGCAGCGACTTAAAAGAAGATTGAAAGGAAAATTATATTCAAAATTGACCAAAAATTCTTAAATAAACATTTGCTTAATAATAAATAAATTTTTAAATTGCAAAAATACAATTTTATAGAAGAGTTATCTATAATTTTTTGTTTTTTTTTTTGTAAGTTATCGCATAATTCAAACAATTGAGTTTATTTACTTTATTAGCTTCAAATATTGATACTAATCAATAAATACAAACAGCTTGTTTTTTATGTTTCCTAGTTGTCTAATAGTCGACATTTTACAGGAGCTACCCTAAGCATCAGTAGAGTTGGAAATCTTTAAGTATATTTAACTATATTCTCAATAGTTTATTGAAAAAATTGGGATTTATAGTTAAATGTTTGAAAATATTTTTCACGGGTTTCCAAGTCTACTGATAATTAAGATAGCTCCTATGAAATGTCGACATATAGACAGCTGTGAAACATACAAAACAACATGTTTGTAACGTGCTTTGTTCCATTTCTGTTTGTATTTTTTGATTGTTATCGGATAATTTGTCGATTAACTTTTTAATAGATACGATTTTTTTAATAGCTCCAGTTTTCGATAACTTAATTTTAATAATTGATTTTTTCTTAAAGTTAAATTTATTTTATTGAAAATTAGCACATAATTTTACATTGCTATAGAAAAGTTATCGATAGCTTTACTTTTTATATAGGAAAATAATATATAACTTTAATACTCTATAGAGAAGTATTAGTTAACTTTTCTGGTAACTTTACTACTCTATAGTATTCAATAGTTTTAATTTTCCCTATAAAAGTTATCGATAACTTTACTTTTTTACCGAAAAATACTCTATAACTTTAATATTCTATAAAGAAGTATTTGCTAACTTTTCTGGATTAAAGAAAAGTTACTTTGCTACTCTTTAGTATTTAATAGTTTTACTTTTCTCTACAAAAGTTATCGATAACTTTACTTTTTTACAGAAAAATAATCTATAACTTTAATATGCTATAGAAAAGTATAAGTTAACTTTGCTGGTTTAAAGAAAACTAACTTTACTACTCTGTAGTATTCAATATGTTTACTTTCCTCTGCAAAAGTTATCGATAACATTTTTTTTGTACCAATAAGAGATAACTTTTTATACAAAAATAGCCGATTTTATGTTTCTAAACCAAAGTTATCGCTAACTTTACTTTTTAATAGTAAATTAATCTATAATTTTAATATTCTATAAAGAAGTGCTCGATAACTTTGCTCGTCTAAAGAAAAGTAGTTAGTAATTTTACTACTCTGTACTATTCGATAGCTCCACTTTTCTGTAGAAAAATTATTGATGATTTTTAATAGAAAATTATCGATAATTTTACTTTCTTTACAAAAAGGTTATTGACAACTTCGCTCTCATTTCGATCTATAGAAAAGTATTTGATAGCTTACCAGTTCTACAAAAAATTAATTATTTTACTACTCTGTAATATTGGACAGTTTTACTCATCTCTAAAAAAAGTAACTTCGCTTCTAGCTAAGACATCTTTACTATTTTATATAGAAGTAAACCATAAATTTTCTTCCACATAGAAGACTTATCGATGACTTTCCTTTTCGATATAAAAGTAATCGATTAGTTTTTTTCCTGAAAAAATATGGATAGTTCTCCTTTTTTTAATAAAAAAATATTCGTTACTTTAATTTTTTCAATGAAAATGTTATCGATAATTTCGCTTTCACTTCCATGACTACAGAAAACTTTAACTATTCTATAAAAAAAAATATTCGATAACTTTGCAGTTCTAAAGAAAAGTATTTGATGATTTTACTACTCAGTAGCATTCGATAGTTTTACTCGCCATTAGAAAAAATATCTTCTAACTTCGCTTTTCGCTGAGATTTCTTTACCATTCTATAGAAAAGTAAACGATAAGCTTACCTCCACATGAAAAACTTATCGATAACTTTCCTTTTCCATAAAAAGTAATCGATTAGTTTTTCTGTAAAAGTTATCGATAATTCTACAGTTATCTAGAATATTTATCGATAACTTTACGTTTTCCATTAAAGCTATCGACAACATCACTTTCACTTTGATGATATTACTGTTTTATAGAAAAGTATTAGATAACATTGCAATTCTAAAGAAAAGTATTTGATGACTTATATATCTTTAGCTTCGTTTTTCGCTGGGATATATTTACTATTCTATAGAGAAGTAAACGATAAGCTCACTTCCGGTAAAAGTTATCGGTAGTTCTACTTTTCTCTAGAAAAGTTATTGATAGTTTTAATCGAAGCCTATTTCTTTAATGAAAAAAGTTAGATAGCTTCCCTTTCAGTTCAATGACTTTACTACTCCATAGAAAAATTTGCAATAAAGGAAAGTAATTGACTATTTTACTACTGTGTTGAAAAAATTGTTGAAAATTATCCATAGTGTTATTTTTCTCTAGAAGAGTTAACGATAATTTTATTTTTCTCTAGAAAAGTTATCGTTTCTGTACAGTCTTCGATCAAAATTCGTTTTTTTTTTCTAAAGAAATTTTTTATACAGAAGTTCTTAATAACCTTATTTCTCCTTTAAGTTTGCAGAAAAGAATAATGGACTCATTCATAAAAAATATTCCATAGGAAATTTGTCAAATAAATGTTTAATAAACATACAATATGTTTTATGAATACGGCCGTAAGTTTTTAAATTTTTTCTAAGGAAGTTTTTTACACAAAAGTTTTTAATAATCTTATCTTTTTTTTTTTTTAAATTTTTGCAGAAAAGTTATCAATAACTTGAAGTTTGTAGAAAAGAATAAATAACGAAAAGTTTTCGCTACTTTAATTTTTCTTTACGATAGTAAGTGATAACTTTTCTATAGAAAGTTTATCTTCACTTTCGCTTTTACTTTAAAGAAAAGTTATTTTAATTATTTTTCTATAAAAAGTTATGAAGGTTTTTGAATAAGAAAATCTACATGAATAGTACTTAAGATACGTTAACAATTTTATGACGTTTACAAATTTTCAAATGCAAATAAAGTAAATTAAATTATTTACTAACAGTTTTCTAAATATATGTTTGATTTAATTAAATTATTAGAGGAAAACAAATAAAAAAACCCTTAATAAATAAAAACAAATTAAAGTAAGTAATCACTAAGGGCCTTATGTATAATAAAAAACCTTGTGCTAACTAACTAGCTGCTATCTTTCCCTTATGGGAATTTACACACAAAAAACTTAGCAGCTAGTTAGTTAGCATAAGGATTTTGATTATACATAAGGCCGTAAATTAATATATTATACAAATCTGAAAAAGGGGAAAACTGAACAGGCAAGCATACTTTAAGGCGGTTTCGTTCAATTGAAAATAAATTTTGCAGCTGGCTGATTCTTATTACGTTTTATGATATTGTTCTTTTTTTTTAAATGTGTAATTAAAAACAAGAGCTTGTTATTATTGTTTCAAGTTATTTCTAAATTTATACTGATAATGTAACATTTGATTTCTAATCTCGGTAGTATATAGTTTTGATGTATTTTTTTAATTTCTTTGTTTCTTTTCAAGGAACGTCTGGTCTGTTTTTGTTATCTATGTTTTTACTTAATTGCTTTTTTGCACAAAATAAAATATACAATTTGTATATTTTGATAAATAAACTGTTTATTAATAAATGGTTTTGTTTTTAGTTGTTAAATTTAGATTTCTAGTCGAAGAATAATTACTTTTTTTTGTTTATGTATGTATGTATTTCTTAAATTGTTTTAGTTCGCTCTTTTGATACGAATCTTGAAATGTGTTATTTGAGTTATTATGGATTTCCCTGATTAAAAGAATGCGAAGACCTTTGGCCAGTAGGAGTTGTATGCTGATGTTCTTGTTCATTATCATCATCACTAGAATCAACAATATTACGTAACGTTAAAGCATGAAAATCGCTTAAAGTCTGTTCAAATAAATCTATAGTTGGCTGATCAGCCGTGGCTATGACACGTTGTGTAGCACCCAAAAGATCTTCTGCTGCCCCCAACAGTTCACGACTACCACGTTCACGTGATAGATTAACACCACCTGCACCGCCAGCGGAAACCATTGTAGTTGTATTTGCCGCATTCGGCGATGATGTTGTTAAATGTGTATTAAGAGTTAAATCATTTAAATTTAGCTCACCGGATGAAGAATTCAGAGAAGCATCTTGATTGTTTGTTGTTGTTGTTGCAGCTGTTCGGTGATGTTGTGATCTATAGAGATTGGCGGATGTGGAAGGTGTATTATGACTGCCTGAGCGAGTCAATTCATCGGCATGGGCTAGTGTTGAACCAATAATATCACTGGCTATACGTAGAGCGGCATCTGTGGCAGCTGCTGTCGATACAAATTCACTGGGATTGCCCAGTTCTATGACGTAACCGCCGAGGCCGCCGTACGATAAGCGTAAATGTCCCTGAGAATTAGGTGAGGCTGGATCACTTGTGCGTAAAATTGGATTGTCAGGACTTTCCAAATCGGAATCGGTCAATAGTTCACCACTGCGATATCTAAAAAGATTGAATAAATTTGAGTGTTTTGATGCTGATAAGTGGTTAATTAGGAAAATTTGGAAATACCGAATTCTAACCCAAAATTTGTTTTTTTAATACAACAAATAAATAAATTAGAAAATAGCAAGCTTAAATAAAATATAATATCAGGGGTCTGTTTCACGATTTCGAACGTTCGCATAAATTTGAAACGGAAAAAAAACACATTTGTAGCTCAAAAATAAAATATTTTTCTTATGAGTTGATACATTTTTGTGCGTTTTCTTACACTAGTTGCCTTTCAAAAGTGGATTGGAAATAGGAGTTTTCGCCATTCAAAATACTTGCGAACGTTAAGGTTCAAAATATTGAAACAGGCCATGGATATACATTTGACCATTTGTTTTGCTGTAAAAAAATAAATTTTTCGGTTGTTCGAAAATTCGAATTTAGTTTCGAAAACGAACTAATGCTAATTTTGGACTTTTTGAACGTACGTATATTACGTACGTATCACAAACTACAATTTTGGCCTTGTTCGAAAATTCGAACTTGAACTGTTCTAGTTAAAATTTTCAATTCAAAAATTTTTTATTGTAGATCAGATATGTTGCAACAAACGCAAATCACCTAAAATTATTTTTTTCAATTTCAAAACGCTAAATAGGTGTTTTGACAGACGTATAACGCAGGAAGTATGATTTTGCGGTTTGAAATCGCCATTAAATATGACCAACAATATTGTCTGCCTACTGAATTTTCATTTGTACACTCAGCAGTTAAAATTTCACCCAAATTCGTCGATTAGTTTATTTGTTGTATTGGTTTGAAGTCAGGCTTTTGTGTTTCTTGAAAAATGGAGAGAAGTGATTGAACACTATTATTTAAAACGGAAAACGGCGAAAGAGATAAAAGAAAAGCCCGATAAAAATTACGGTGAGTCTGCTCCGTCAGAGTACATGGTAAATTATTGGATTGCTGAATTTAAACGTGGTCGAACAAGCACTACAATAATACCATCAACAGGAAGGCTAAAAGAGCTGGTTACAGAAGAAAATATCAAGAAAATCCTCGATATCCTTATGAATGATCGCTTGGTTAAGTTACGTGATATTGTTGAATTGGTAAACATATCATATGAACGCTTGTTCAAAATTTTTCATGAACAGTTGCATATGAAAAAGCTATCAGCAAGATGGGTGCTGCGTTTGCGTTCGACAGACCACTTCACAGCGGTGTTTGGACATGATAAATGGTGATTCTCTAGATTTTTGGCGCCGTTGATGAAACGAGGGTCCACCACTACAACCTGAAACCAAGAATCAATCGAAACAATTGATGGAAGGAGGCTGGTGGAAGTGCTCCGAAGAAGGCGAAGACAGTGAAATCGGCTGGCAAGGTTATGGCCATTGTATTGTGATGCACTCAAATTATTGCTCGTCGATTATCTTGAAAAAGTATTTACAATCACAGGAAAGCATTATCGTAGATCATTGGATCAATTGAAAGATGCCATCAAGAAAAAACGATCTCATTTAAAGAAGAAAAAAGGGCTCTTTCTTCAAGACAACACACCGGTTCACACAGCATTAGATGTGATGCTAAAAATACTTGAACTACACTTCGGATTGGTTGAACATCCACTTTATAGTCCAGATTTAGCTCCTAGAGACTTTTCCCGTTTACAAACTTGAAAAAATGGCTCGCAGGAAAAAGATTCACCTCAAATGAAGAAGTGTTTACCGAAACTAACGCGTGTTTTGAGGGGTTTCGAAAATCGTATTATTCAGATGGTATAAAAAAGTTGGAATATCGTCTTACAAAGTATATTGAGCTAAAATGAGACTATGTTGGGAAATAAATGGTTTTTGAAAAATAAATGTTTTTTTTCCTACTTAGTAGGTAGCTTCAATATCAATCCGCCCTCATAGGTATACCATTGATTTTTGTATTTAACTTTTAGTCCGGGGGGTTTTCTTATTAAGCATGGAATTGTTAAACTAGTCAATAAATTATTTAAATTTTTTTGAAATGAACTTAAATAAATAAATAAAAACTTACGACCTTATTTATAAAAAATTTGTCGTGCTCTTATTACATAAATTTTGTATAGAAATCAGTACAATAAGAGCTTAATAAACATGAAAATTTTTTTTATAAATAAGACAGTTAATATATAATTATACCTGTTCTGGCGACTCTGATAAACTTGAGCAGCAAAATTTGAATCTGTTGTCACCGTATTACCCTCGATGCGTAGACCAGCTACACCTTTTTTGGGTATGGTGGCTAAATCACGTTTGACTCTTCGACAACGGGCTGGTTCATTTTGGCGCTGTTGTATCATGGCATCAAAGTCAACAATATAAACATAACCGGCTACTAAGATCGTACAAGAACGTTCACCTTTTTTAAAAGCTTCTTCTAAGTCTTGGCTAGTGCGATCATCATATTGCCACCAACCTTAAAAAGAGAGAATTTGAAAAAGGCAAATAGAAAAAGAAACAGCAAGCAAAAGAGACTTCCAACCTTTTACAGAAAAAAAGTTTTAAAACATTTTTTTTTAGTTCAAATAAAATGTGGCAAAAAAAAAAAAAGGCGAAAGTTTTATTAAAAATTACAAGCTTATGGTAAGTATAATTCATCTGTTTAAACTAGTTTTCGTTAAAGTAAGTATATACATATGTACTCAACGACGTTAAGTTCATGATTAATTTCTAAAAGCTTTAAAGATACGTGCTTAATAAGTATTTACGAAAAAAAATTTATATGTAAAAGATTTGTTTTATGGCTAAATTCAGAACAATATGAAATGGGTTGTTTGCACATATTTCTTAATAAGGATTTATTCTACGATCCTTTTTTGAAGTCAAAATGCCAGCCACGCCTTTGGCCGGCAGTCCTTTAGCTCTACATATTTTACGCTTTCTATAGGGCATTTCCTGTGGATATTGCACCATATTTTGAAAATCCACAACATAAGTGGAGCCACATATTTGTATTTTATAAGTCGAAGGATCGTCATTCTCCTCCTCTTCCTCCTCCCCTACGCTATCGTCAGCATCCTCGTTTAGAGAGTTGTTTCCATTTACTCTTCTACTTTCCTCCTTTTTCTCCTTAATCTGTCGTTTTAATTCGTTTAATAGCATTTGATGATAGGAGAATTTGTTCAATAATTTTTGAAAGGCTGCTTCAATTTCGGAAGCACTGCGTTTTTCATATGCCCACCAGCCACCTAAATGAAGGGGAGGGATTAGGAAGATGGGCATAAACAGTTTATTGAGAGAAGACAAACGGTTAAAGACGATACAGTGAAAGTTAAACAAAAGACTCAAAACTACTAATAAATATTGTGCATGTGTGTGTGCGTGTGAGTGTTTGGTTTAATTTGGAAAATATGGAAACGTTTGGGAAAGTTTATGGGATAAGGAATGAGGGAGTAGAAGTAGAAAAAAATATTAAACTCTTACCGTTACGTCCTTCATAGAACCATTGATAACCATCATCTGTGGCCTTGGTAGTGCAAATGTCTTCAATGCCATTAACTAATTGTGGATGATCCAGAAACTCGGGGGGAATTTCACGGCGACACATGGCACAACGACGGTTTTTGTAGGCGACGCCCTACAAAATAAAAAAAGAAAGTGGTTCAGATGAATATAGTAATTTATAAAGGTTTAAATATTATTTATACAAACAGAGGAACATAAAAATTTATTTATGAATAACGGGCCTGTTTCACGATCTCGAACGCTAGCGTTGAAAAAGCAGGTTTTTAGTTTATTATCAGCATTTCTTTCTATAAAATATTACATTTTCTTTGCTTACTTCCTATTTGCTAAGTTGAAGCCAATTAGTTTGCCCCAAATGCGTTTCTAGCGGTAATTGAGCATGCGAACGTTAACGTTCGAGATCATGAAACACATCACAACACGGTTCACACAACATTAGATACGATGCTAAAATTACGTAAAATACACTTCGAATTGGATCATCTACCTTATAGTTTTCCGTTGATTACTTGAAACGACTACAACAAATAAACTAATCGATGATTTTGGGTGCAATTTTAACAGCTGACGTTTTACGTGACGTGTTTGTGTTGTCATATAGCGCTAGGTAGCTTCCATATCAACTCGGCCTCGTATTTAAGTGAAAAAACCGCGAAAACTTTGCCAAAATTAGCTTTTACTAAATGAGTTTTAAATGTTTAAAAGAAAAGCGAAACCATGCCTTGTTCACTTGTAAAAAAAACTTGTTTTTGCCAAAAAGGTTAACAAGAAATTAGAAAACAAATAAAAATATAAGAAAATGCAAAACAAACTAATGTAAAATATTTATTTTAACTTTTTTTTCAATTTTTTTTTAGGTTTGTGTAAAGTGCATATCTATACGGTGCATTCAAATTGTAGTTTTTAAAATTGCATCAGCATCATGTAATGCCATTAAAAATAAAATAACTGCAGTTAAGTGTTGAATTTAAAATGCTTAATTATGGCTTAATTGGCTTCTAAAAAAAAGAAAAAAACAACATAAGGGTCATGGTCTATTTTGAAATAAATCAAGTTTCTTATTGTTTTAATCAAAGCGATAAACAAAAGACATAAATCTTGTTTAGAATATTTTATTGTTAAGTTGATCCTGACATACTGCAAAGCTGAATTTTAACTTTAAAATACATTTAATTTATATCGTTTAGTGTTTAAAAATGTATTTACAAATTTGCAAAACTCTAAATTCATTTCAATTTTGCTTTAACGTAAATATCGCAACGAATTTGCTCAGTTAAAGAACTATGTTAAAGTCTTGAGACCTTTCATATGCTCATAAATAATAAAACTTATGTAAGGTTAGGTAGACAGACCGCTGGATTGCTTAGTATATTCTGAGTTCTTCAGCTCACTTGGGTCCTTATTAGATCCCTTTGTGTTTGCTTCAAATAGAGAGGAACTTCTATTTCGGTGTCAAGCATCTTAATATGCAGTTTTATTTCCCAGTTTATAAAGAACAGTATTTATATTTATTCCATATAGAGAATTATATATATCAGCCCAATTGTGAATTTATCCCCCACCGAATTTATTACTCACGGAATTTCTTCCTCACAGATATCATTTAGACTTATTTATTCAAAGTAATATAAAAACCACTCTTTGGCCAATTTAAAATATATAACAAGGTGCAGATCTGAGCATTTGTCACGTAAAATACTTTTCTCCATTGAAATTAAAGAGAAAAGCTAAATTTTTGGTTAACTTTCTTGCAGGAATTGAAGAGTTGATTTCCCTTTAGTGTTTTCAGTGAATGGAGATAAGGAAAAAATAACAACATTAGGCTTAATTTTTTGCTCATAATAAGGGGAAATACAAAAGTCAAAAACCCCCCAAGGAATTTTCATTAAAAAATTCATATTTAAATTTTTTGAAAACAAGTTCGAATTTTCGAAGATATAAAAACCCAAATTCCTATGTGCCTAATTTTGTTTTTTCTTTATTAAGCTGAAATTCAATTGATTAAAATTTTTCGAAATAAAATTCGAATGTTCGAAAATAGCAAAATATAAAAAACCAGTTAACTAAGATGGCTATTTAACAATTTTTTAATTAGGCCGCAAAGTATAATGGATTTAAAAATTTTGAAATTAAGTTAAAATTTTCGAATATTGCACAAAGAAAAAAAAAATCAAGATATCTGTCTATGTAATTTTATTTTTTAATTAGCCAAGGTAGGCAGGCCGCTGGATTCTTCAAAAAAGTGCCTGGATACTCCAGATCACTTGGGTCCTGAAGATCGTTCACTTTGTGATTCTTAAATTTGAATTAATTAGCCAAAATACAATATATTTCAAATATTTGAAATAAAGCACGAATTTTCGAAGACTTCAAAACATTAAAAACGGCGCTCTGCATACATACATATGACTTAAATTTGTTTTTTAATTAGGATTGTAATAATCGATTTGAAAATAAACAAGAATTTACGAAGATTGCAATAAATGACAACGAGGTTTCTTAATTAGGACGAAATTAAAGCGATTTATAATTTTTTATACATTAAAGTTCGAATTTGCGAAAATTGCAAAATACCAACAACCAAAATGCTTATTTTTTTTATTACAGCCAAAACACAATTAATTTAAACATTTCGAAATAAATTGTTAACATAAGACCAAAAACAATTGGATTAATATTTTCGAAGCAAAGTTCGAATTGATGAAAAACAAGATACCTAAGTAACAATCTTACTTTTTTTTATATTACACCCGCAATATAATCGATTTAACATTTTCGAAATAAAATTCAAGTTTTCGAAGATTGCAGGACATCGATAAACAATTTAAACGATTTCAAATTTTTAATGCTTTATTTCGAAAAACGACATGTCTATGTACTAAATTCATTTTTTTAGAATTGTACTAACCGATTTAAAAACTTCAAAATAAAATTCGAATTTTCGAAAATTGCAAAATATGATAAAACAGGTAATGTAATTAATTATTTAATAACGACGAAAAATACACGCGATTTAAAAATTTCAAAGACTGAAAATGCGATGCAGAGAAAATTGTTTTACAAAGGATTGAGACTATATAATACCATGCCAAATGAAATTAAAAATTAGCAAAATGTAAAATTATTCAGAATGAAAGTTGTTAATTTGGTTCAGAACACATAATAAATAATTTAATAATTTTGTATTAGCTAAAAATTTTTCGTATTGTAATTAATAAAGTGTTTCATAATACTACTTAATATCTAAAAAAAAAAAAAAAAATGTGAAATTATAAAGTTGTTGCTTCTTAGTTACTGATGGAAGATGAAGAGTTTCGAAAAAAACTTAGTTAATAATATTGATTAAAAGAATTTATAATACTTTTTGGCAAATTTTAATATTACAATCGAATATTAATTATTTTTAATTAAATAAACAGATTTTTCGAGCTTAAAGTTTAGAAATTATATTCATCTAGTATATGAAATTCTCGTGTAGCGGTGTTTGTTGCCAAACTGCTTCGAAACGGCTGGACCGATTTGTCAGCTAATATTTTTCATACTAAATGGTAAGGACGACCACTACAAAATTTTATTTGAAAAAAAAATTTTATTTAATGATGTAGCATTGAAAAATACAACTTTAAATTTTCTCCCTTCTAACACATACATATGTATATTAAAATTAATAATAAATAAACTCACTCAATAGAATAGATAACGATTTTATTTTAAATACAAAATATACATTCATACATTCGTATGCACATAGTATATATGTACATACACATGTATATGTATGTAAATATGAAAATTTTTAAGATATGTATACGTACATATGTACACACTCCATTTATTAAATAACAGTTGTCATGGCTTTCTTGCACACCATAGTCAATACTGACAAGTATAAACCAATCTCAAATAATAATCATGAACTTGAATACCGGTTTAAAAACAACAACAAAAGCTTTGTTTATAAACAAATTATAAAATTTGGAACTTTTAGTATTTAATAATAATAATAAACTAAGACTAAGAAGAAAACTTAGTGTAGTCTTTTTTTCAGAGACTATTTCTTGACATCAGGTGCGTTAAAAGAAAAAATGTTAAGGTCAAGAAACAAAGCAATGACTTGTTTGCCGATTGAAATATTCCATAAATAGACTTCCGCATTTTAAACACCATTTTTTAATTTAAAATATGGCGCAAAAATATAAAAAGAAAACTAAGTGTATGAAACCAAACGACAGTAAATGTTTTGATTCGTGCGTCAAGCTTAAACATTCATTTAACTGATTTCAAATGCAAAACACGTTGAAAAGAAAATAACAAAAAGTTAAAACAGAAATTGAAAAATAAAATAAAAAAAAATCAAATACAATTTGCATAAAGACACAAATATAATTTTTTTTATTTTTTGGTTGAATAAGCAAACAAAATAGTTGCTGGAGAATAACAAAATAGGAAAATAACTTACTTTTACACAAAGGAAACAAAATATGTGGCCACATGGCAAACGTGCTGGATGTATACAGGTCTGCAAACAAATAGGACACTCCAAGACATTGCCGCCATTGTTGCCGCTGCTTGTACTGCTGCTAGTTGTATTCGCTGAAGCAGATGTTGAGGGATTTTGATCTAAAATTAACAAACAAATTTAAGATTAATAAACTATTTTCAATTACTTTAGAAACAAAAATTCAAGGGGAAATTTGAGTGCACAGTTCTGCCTGTGTAATGGGATACGCTTTTATAATTTATTAAAATTTTTTACATTTACCTAAAAAATAATAATAATAGTAGATACCAAGACAGTTTTAACAGGTAGTGGTATAATAAAGCTGTATTTTGTTTCCTTTCAAGTAAAAAGAGACAAAATTTTGAAATTTTTTACCAACAAAATACATACATGTGATTTTTTTGTTGCTGTATTTATTGTAATTCTGACACTACCTGGTAAAGCTGCCTAATACGAATTTAAGCAAAGTTTGAAGACAATAATGTCAAATTATTAAGAATTTAATATAATATTAATACCGAATTAATTTTATTTCGTTTTATAAAAGACTCTTAAAACTTTAATCTAAAGCACATCTAGATTAGCAATAAATATGTTAACAATGCGTTATTTCCAGTGAAGACAGGTTATTGCTAGAGGTTGCTACAATAATTGCCAAATATACAAGCCGTTATGCAGATAAAATCATTTGAACTGATTTTTTTGTTAGATTTTTTTCTGATTTTTCTTATGATGGTTGCAATCAATCCTGTCACCCTGTTTCGGCATGACGTTGAGTTCTGGAGCACCGTGTAGGTATGATTAGACTTTTAGTAATAATTTGATATGAAACCATTATGTAATTAATTCAATAATTTAAACTTTTTTGCAGCTTCTTGATTGTATTTTGTATAAAAAACTTAACAAAATTCATTTAATCTTTGATATTTCGCTAGCAATTTGGTAGCGCCCTTAAGAAAAATATATTTACAATACTAGGATAATATTGTAATAAAAATCGTTAGCGAATTGTTGAAAATCAAGTAAAGTAAAGGCAAGATTTTTTATAAAACAAAGAATATTATTTCTGAAGGAATTAATTAAAACAGCAACTATATATTTTTAAAAGTAGCTCTTTTCTGAGGACTAAATAACACGTAATAAGTATTAAAGTAAGTAATAAGTGTTTACTGGGCAGGAATGAGTGTTACATCTAGGAAATATTTATGAAATATACTCAATGTTTTGAGTCTATTTCACACAAATTTTCTAGACGTATCACTCATTCCTGTCCCATAATAATTCTTATTTTTTAAGCGAAAAATAAAACTCAAGAAATAACGATTATTTTCTAAGGAATAAATAAAACTTAGGAATTAACTATTACTTTTCGCGGAATAGATAAAAGTCAAGATATAACTACTATTTTCTGCGGAATAAATAAAAGTTAAAGAAAAAGCCGTACCTCGCGCTTATACCTTGATATAATTAATTTTTTCTTTGGGGGGAGCACTGATCTGAAGGTAACCTATTTAAAAAAGATTATCTTGGTGTATTTCTTGTTTACGTAGCAGTTCTCTTTTAGTTTTAATCTTTTTAGCCTAATGGCTCTATTTTTGTTTACAACTCAATTCAGTTGGGTTGAAATTCAAAAAACTTTAAGACACCTTAACTTATTTTTGGTATCAAGAATTACAACTCAACTCAGTTGTTTTTAAAACAATTGCCTGCGATCAGTTGTAATTTTTCTACGTCTCTATTAACCACACCAACACAGAGTTGTAAGCAGTAATACCACCAAAAAGTTATAATACCCTATATATTAAACTTTTTGACACCGATAATAGCAAACTTCCTGCCCCCATTTTTATAAAATAATATGATTTCAATGTGTTCAGTAATTAACTTATTACTTACAACATATAATAAATATGTTCTGTCTAGCTACACGTAATATATGCATCGTTGTTTATATGCGAATTCAAAATTATATAAATCATTGATCAGCATGCAATGCTGTCAAGGGTATTTGCACTTATCCGCTTTGTTAGGAACACTGATCTAAATACATAAGTATTCTATCGAATAGATGTTACGACCAAAATATATGAAAACATTATTAAGCTTCCGGGAGTATGTTTTTACACATAACTAATTTCTCATATAAATATACTACCATTTTTCCAATAATTTCTCTGCATATTCTGACTGATCACTATTAAACAGCACCATTATTTACTTGAATAAATTATCTTTGACCTTGAATTTCTTTAGTTTTTCCTTCATACTTAAAAAATTACCCGTTTTAAATGGTATGTGACATATGTATGTATTTACGTATTTATAGTTGAAACTTACTCACCCGTATTGGTTTCTTTCTTCAAAGTTTCTTCTAAATTAAGTTTAACTAAACTAGTGGCCCCTACAGCGCCCGCACTGTGTGAACTGGAGGTTGAGGGTTGTGGTGAGGTCAAATCTAATACTTCTACAGGAGTTTCTATTATCTCCACAGAATCATCTTCACTTTCTGCTTGATTGTTTGGTCCTGTATCCACTGTGGCTATAGTTTCAACAGCTGGTTCTGTTGCAGTTGCATTTATAGTTTCTCCAAAATTTTCTTCCAAGTTTTCCATTTCTTTATATTTGCTTTTATATTTTTATGTAAATTACAAAATACAACCAACTTATATGTAATCAAAATAAATGACAAGCTTTCTCTTGTCTGGCTTTGTAATGCCGTCTAAATTTATTATGTTGTAAAATTTCACAATTTTTTCCAACACATTTTAATTACTTAAATGCAGTTTTATTTTTATGTATACACACTTTTACTTTTTCTTAACGATTACTAATTACAAAATAATAAATTATTAGGTTTTTTTCTTAGCTGGGGCTCAATATCTTACGTTGCTTATCTTGCAAATTGTGTTTTTTGAATGAGTATTTACTGCGTTTTCTTGAAGAAAAAAAATGCCAAAGAAAAATTCTTTTGCCTTTTATTGTTTTGTTTTTATTCTCTTGTTGCTTTTATAGTAGTGTAGTTGTTGTTTAATACATTTTAGGCAACACTGAAAAATTGAGGCTATTTGGCGCATCTAGTGCTACCAAGTTTGTATTACCAAAGTTAAGTTTAGGATAATGCAGTTTGCTAAAACAAAATAACGGATAGTTTGGCCTTTTTCAAATTTAAATATATTACAATTAAAAAATAATTATATATTGCAGTGAAATAAAAGTATTGGGTTATAAGTGTAAAGTTTGTTAAAGAAAATTTTGTGGTATATTGCCCATTTTAGCATTTACTTATTTATGTTTTGCAATTATACAAATTTTGTGTTTGTAAAGCACCGGCTTACTGCCACTTCCACTATTTCGAATAAATATTTTCATTCGCAGAAATGCATTTAAAACAAAAACTAATTTTAAAATTTTTTTTTTGTTTCAAATGTTTTTATGCGAATGAAAATATTTATTCGAAATAGAGAAAGTGGCAGTTAATGTATACAGTTTTATTATATGAATTAATATGTGCAGGTATAGATCTAGATTAGGTTTTTATAAAAAGTTATTAATCTTTATTTCATTATTTTGCTAAAAGTTTGTTGGCTTCGTAAAGAAAAGTGACTAATTAGTTCATTTTCCTCACTAACGATGCGAACAAACTGTAAGGTTGATAACTTTTTATAAAGGGTGTTGAATTTCATATATAAATATATTGTACAACTCAAATGTTTTACTTGCTTATTTTATACTTTGTATTTTAAATCAAGTTAGACTATGAAAATTATGTATGTGAATAATTTTGTTATACTTTTTTACTTTTCACTTTTCAAATAACTTTTGTACAATAAACAACTATCTATTAAACAATTGATTAATCGACGTTTTAACAGGTTATGGGCCACACACCTAACCATTGTTAATACATGGAGAGATAACAAAAATTAGTTGCAAAAACTAAGATCAAATACTTATAGAAAATATAGAGGGAATTAGAAATATTGCTGCAAAATGTCATCTTTGAATGGGAGAATTTCATTGCTTAATGGAGAAAATTATGGAACATGGAAGCCGCAAATGGAAGCAGTTCTTCATAGATCAAGATTGTTGCAGTTTGTTAATGGAGTATGTCAAAGACCGGTGGTAGAGGAATTACCAGAAAGAGCCTCTGAAGAACAAAATCGTGCGTATCAGAAATCTTTAAATGATCAATCTACTTTTGATAATTTAGCACTGGATGCTCGTTCCGAGCTGATAATATCAATGGAACCAAGTATTGTAAGCATGGTAAAGAATTTGAAAACAGCTGGTGAAATATGGTGTTATCTTCAAGAAACCTATGACAGAAAATCAATAAGACGAAAGGCCGAAAGTTTCCGTAAGTTACTAAGTTTAAAAATGGATTCAATTAGCAGTATAAAAGATTATTTAATTAAATTTGATGTCTGTCTGTCATCTTTATCTGAGATGGACGTAAATCTGGATGAAAGTCTGCTGGTGGTTATTTTACTAGATGGTTTGAGTGAAGAATACAAAGAAATTCGTGCTGCATTTGACGCATCAAGTGAATTTCCTACTCTTAATGTTTTGAGATCAAGATTACTTGAAGTTGGAGATAAAGCTGTATGTGAAGAAAATAAAGAAAATGCTATGAAGGTGAAGAAATGGAAACATAATCAGTTTAGACCTAAAGAAGAGAAAAAAGGTACGTTGTATGATAAATTTCCTTATAAATGCTATAAGTGTGGTCGCAAGGGGCATAAGGCAAATGATTGCCGTACCAGAATAGATCAGAATTACGTAATTAAAGAAATAAAAACTAAACGAGATAAGGCTCATGGTTGTACTGAATATAGAACTGGTACTGTTGACAATAAAAAATATGTCAGTTGGTGTATTGATAGTGGCGCTACATCACATATGTCATACGATGATTCATTATTTATTGAAATTGATTATAATTACGCAGGAAAAGTTAAGTTGGCGGATGATAAAGTACTTGAAGTAAAAGGTATTGGCACAGTTCAGTTGAATTTTATTTTGAATAATCGTGCATCAAATTTCAAACTATTTAATACTTTATATATTCCTGGCTTGAAAAGTAATCTTATATCAACCACAAAGTTAACTGATGCTGGTTTTCACATCTTAATGAAAGATCAGTTTGCCAAATTTTTTAAGAACAGCTTGTTAGTTGCTGAAGCGAATAAAGAAGACAGTTTGTATATCATTAAATCTGAAAGAAAGTTTTATAATAGCTGCAGAAAAACTAAACAAATTAAATCAAGTTCATACTTATGGCACAGAAGACTAGGTCATCTTAATTTTAAAGATTTGTTGTTTTTGAAACAGAATAAAATGGTACATGGTTTACCAGAAATGACTTTACAACAGCAAGTGAATTGTTCCGTTTGTATTCAGGCGAAACAAACAAGAAATGTTTTTCCAAAGAAGAATGAAAAATCGACCACAGAAATATTACAGTTGATTCATACAGACTTATGTGGGCCGATGAGAGTTGAATCTGCTAGAAGAAAGTTATACTTTGCAACTTTCATAGATGATTATTCTAGAAAGGTCTGGGTATATTTTATAAGAAATAAAAGCGAGTACTTAAATGTTTTTAAAGAATTTAAAAGTAGCGTGGAATTAGAAAAAGACAAGAAGATTAAATGTATCAGGAGTGACAATGCACCTGAATTGATTGGAAAAGAATTTTCAAATTTTCTTAAGAAAGCTGGAATTAAACGTCAGTTGTCTGTAGAGTACACTCCTCAGCAAAATGGAGTAGCTGAAAGGATGAACAGAACTTTAGTTGAAATGGTAAGATGTTTTATGGTTGAGGCAAATTTACCAGAGTTTTTGTGGGCAGAATTAATTAGAACTGCAGCATATATAAGAAATCGTTGTCCAACAAATTTAAATAAGAACAAAACTTCTGAAGAGCTTTGGTCTGGAAAAGTTCCTTCCATACGGCACTTACGTAAAATAGGCTGTATAGCTTTCGTTTTAAATAACAAACCTGGTAAGGCAAAGTTCGAGCCACGGAGTAAGACGTGCATATTAATTGGGTATGATGAAATTTCTAAAGCATACATTTTATGGGAAAAAGGTGCTAGAACTGTGTTGAAAAGCAGAGATGTTAAATTTTTGGAAGATACTATATGTGCTAAAGAAAATAAAAATGAAGTTACTAAAATGCGTTTTTATGAGTTTAATGATGAGAAGGAGTTGATGAATCACAAGTTTGAAAATGAAGAAGTAAACCCATTAGGTTTGGAAGACAGTTCAAGTACAGAAAAGCCAGTGGAAAATGAAGATGATGAATTTTTTGATAGTATAGATCAAATGAATACAAGTGAAGAACAAAATATTTCTGAACAAGCAGTTAGTAGTATTAAGAAACGTCTAAGGTCATGGACAAAGAACAACGACACAGCAAAAACGGTAAAATTAAACAAAGTAAGCGATCCGAAAACCTATCAAGAAGCTTTTGGATGTGATGACTCCAAAGAATGGAAAAAAGCTATGGAACAAGAATACGAATCATTAATTAAAAATAAAACGTGGGATTTGGTTGATTTACCTAAAAATAGGAATATTATTAAATCTAAATGGGTATATAAGACAAAACTGAACAAGGATGGAACAGTTGAAAAACGAAAAGCGAGACTGGTTGCTAAGGGCTACTCACAAGAATATGGAGTTGACTACATGGAAACATACGCGCCAGTTGTTCGTCAAAATTCAATACGTCTTGTTTATGCACTTGCAGTTGAAAATGACTTAAAACTACGTCAGCTGGATGTTTCAACAGCTTTTTTGAACGGTGACTTAGAAGAAGAAATATATATGTTTCAACCAGAAGGGTTCGTAAAATCTGAAGACAAAGTTTGTAGATTGAGAAAGGCTATTTATGGATTAAAGCAAGCATCCCGTCAATGGTTTAAGAAAATTGATTCAGTCCTCAAGAATTTCGGATTAGCTCAATCAAAATATGATCAATGTATATATTTTAGGACTGGTGATTATACAATGATAGTAACCCTCTATGTTGATGATATATTGATAGCGTCGAATAATGAGAGTCAAGTAGAAAAATTGCTGCGATGTTTAAAAATTAATTTTGAAGTACGAGATTTAGGAGAGCCTAAACGTTGTATTGGGTTGGAAGTGGATGTAGAGAAATATTCCATAAGTTTATCTCAATCTGGTTATATAGAAAATTTGATAACAAGATATGGTCAAGAATATTCGAAACCGGTTAAAATTCCGATGCAATATAAATTTTCTCTAGAGAAAGATCCGAAAATACCGGGAGAAGCAGAGAGTGTTGATAAAACGAAATATCAAGAAATAATCGGATCACTTCTTCATTTGTCAGTTTTTAGTCGTCCGGATATAGCATGTAGTGTTAATATGCTATCACAATTTTGTCAGGATCCTCGCAAACAACATTGGATGGCAGCATTACAGATTGTTAGATACTTGAATACAACAAAGCATTACAAATTGATTTATAGGAAGAGTGGTACTTCGTTAGTTGGCTATGCTGATGCGAATTGGGCTACAGATATAAATGACAGAAAATCTCAAACAGGCTTTTGTTTCTTTCTCGCAGGTGGTGCAATTTCTTGGGAGTCAAGAAAACAGCGTGTTGTAGCAACATCCAGTGCAGAATCGGAATATATTGCTCTTTCAGAAGCAGCTAAAGAAGCATACTATTTACGGTATTTAATTGGAGAATTAGGTTATTTGACTGGCGATCCTACTACAGTATATAGCGACTCGCAGAGTGCTCAACAGATGGCAAAGTCTGGAGGTCATCATTCACGCTCTAAACATATAGACTACAAATACCATTTTATACGCCAAGCAATTGAAGAGAAAATTATACATGTTCAATACAAACCAACAACTGAGATGGTGGCGGATGTTTTGACAAAACCTTTATCCAGCAACAAACATGATTACTGTATAAAATCGATGGGCATTCAAGAAAGCATTTAAGTTGAGGAGGCGTGTTGAATTTCATATATACCATACACCGACCTGTTCGTTAGTAATATTAAATACAAATTATATACTGAATCCAATTTCGTCGGCAGTCTTAAAGAAAAATTTTAGCAAACCGTTCACAGAAAAAGAAATATTCAAATCTAAAGATTAGTTTTTGAATCTATACAAAATTTATTGAAATAAACAAATATTTATCGATTCAACGGCAAGGATTATAATAAAAATATTTGTTAAAAACGTAGATAAAATTCTATTGAACCAGTTAAAACAGTAGTAATGCATAGTGAGGCAAACAACATATACAAATATTTAAATTCAATGTATATAAAGAATGTTAATTTGAATAAAACATTTGTTTATTTTACTATACTCGTTCATATATTATTGATTTGGTGTCTATAGCAATCAATGAATTGTTTAAATTTAACTATTTTATTTCAATTAAATTAAAATTAAAAAAATGTTTACAATTTGAGTAAAATTGAATAAATATTTTGTAGATTGTACACTCAAAAAAAGTTAACTAAATTTAACATAACTTGAATAAATTCGGGAATGATTTGGCTCCAAAGAAATCGTGACCTCAATCAAGTATGCTATTTGTATAACAATTAGCAAAAAAAAATTGTTCAAAAACTAAAACCAAATAAATATTTACTGGAATTTTTCGATTTAGCACTTATAACTTCTAAATTAATAATCTAACATGCTTTCAAAAGAACTCTGATATCAAATTGTTTTTAAAGGAGACCATTTTGATGCCTTAAAATTATGCTTAGAAAATATCTTTGTAGCAATGCCGTATTTTAATTATAATTTTCAAAACTTTTTTAAATCTAGAAAAGAAACTATAAATCCTGAAATGGAGAAGGAAATACGAATTGTATGCCGCAGTTTTATTGCAGAATTGATTTATCAGTTACGACAACATTTGCCAAAACATTTTCTAAGCTCAAAAATACATATTTTTCTATAGTTTATATAGTTTAAAAGTTGATAAGTGTAAGTTACACGAACACTTTAAGGAGAAAATGCTAGACTATACAGTAGAGAATATAACAACTTTGGAACATGATATTTAATATAAAGACTGAATTATAATTTTGTTGTGATTCTAAAACTTTTTAGGCTTATAAAATAATTTATTGTTTTAAGAAATTTAGTTTTATTCTATGAACTATGAACTCTCAAAGTTATTATTTGCTTAAAATTAGGACATTTAAATTTTAGCACTCAAAAATTTTTCTACGCTTTTTAGCACTATTTGCTGCCAATTTACTTTCTACATATTTTTTGGATCTGGCCACACTGATAACAATATTGAACTATAAGGTAGAAGAGTTTTTTGTATTATAATGCAAATTAAACTCAATTTATATGTTTGTCAAGTAAACAAAAAATCACATTAATTTTGGTAATTTTTTACATATTTGGTAAGTTTTTTAGCTCTAAGCACTTAGACGGCAGCAGAATTCACAACTTCACGGCTACGAATGAAGTTAGCTTCAAGTGCTGCCGTCTCGTCAGCAACATAATTGTTTTCAACACAGCAGCAGCACTATGTGTATTTAAGCAATGCAAATTTTAGGGGTGCCACATATTTACTTTACATGAATAAAGTTAAAATTACTGACTGAAAACGTAATAATATCACGTAAAGTTGTAAAAACTCATCAATTTATTTGTTTATTTTATTTATATGATGTTTATTTCTATTAAATATTTCAAACAAATTTTAGTTTTTATTGCTGCCAATTTATATTTATAGTGGCAGCACTGCATTTACTTGTTGCTGCTTACGCAAATAGAAATTAATCTAAGTTGGCAGCAGCAGCAAATGCTGTTGTGAAGTTGTGCTGCTGTGATGTCGTTAAAATAATCGTGTGTATTTAAACACATGTATTTTATTTTTGACAGATTGCTGCTTGCTGTCTGCTGTCGTCTATGTGTTTAAAGCTTTTGAAAAAATTTTAATGTAATAATTTTTTTTTTATTTTTTGGCAGCACTGGCGCCAAAATAAAATTGAGCTAATACTGTCTCTAATTACCATCTAACCAACACTTTCAAAGACACTGTTTAATCATATTGCCAAGCGCTGCTTTTCCTTATTTTATTTCCTTCTCTAAACTGCCTTATCACACTTCCAGCAGAATGCAATAAGTTTCATCATAAAAAGCTTTTGTGTTTTCAAGCCAAAGCTTTATTACTTTTGTTTTTCTTTGCCGATTTGTGCGGCTTCCTTAGCGTTTTTCAGTAAAAGCAAATATTACCCAAGAAATACAGTTATATTATAAAATTTGTAGTATATTTTCTAAAGTTTGCCACATTGGTGGCTATTGAGATGTGTATTTTTGTATGTGGTTGTTTTTGCAGAAAAAGTATAACTAAAGCTGTCCTTGTTCTTCAAATACGAAATTAGAGGCCAAGTACGTTTAATGAACATTAAAATAAAAAGCAAATTAAAAACGCGAAAATGAGAAAATAAACTTTTTTGTTGAGCTAAATCTAGACATGGATGGAATAGCAAGACGCAGTAGAATGTAGAATATAATTTGAAAAATATTCTTTTAAAAGATTCTGATGAAAACAGATATAAGCTTTTTGTCCCCTTCTAATGCAATGAAATTTAGGTTAGTGTAGGAATAAAAAAAAAATTAGGTTGATTTAATTTGCTGTTCTATTTGTTGCTTATGTTGTTTTATTTCTTGCATTTAAGATTTTTAAAAAGAGGAACGAAGGGAAGGTTATGGTTGAAATGTTATTGTTGTTGCTGTTGTTGCTGAGGGATGTAGGGGGAAAAAGCTAAATAAGAATATGTGCTTAATAAACTTGTGTAGCTACATACATACACACATATAACAATAAATAGAGGAGCAAAGTGTTTTTTTTTCTTCTTGCCATTATATTTAGGGGTATAATTTGTTTTTGCTTTTTCGTGTTTCTCTGTCAATGTGAATTTATTTTACTATATACGTTTTTAGTAACAGTTTAGGCCTTCGCCTTTACCTTCGGCTAAGTGTTGAGTGTTTTTGGTTTTTTAGTCTATGGTGTCGTGTTTTGAGGAAATAGTCAACTAGAAATTTTATTATATATTTTTCCTTAAACAAATAGACAGTTTTTGAAATGAAAGAACAGGAATTCAAGATTGTTTTACAATAAAAACTTAAAAGTAAAAGTGTTTGTGATTGGTGCTGCTTTGTTTTTGAAAAAAAAAAATCAAGAATTGTTGTAATGGCGTTATAAAAGTTTTTGTTTTTGCCTTTTAGAGTTTTACGGATGGATTTTTAAATATCTCTACTGTCGGTATCTACGTACAAACAAACATACATGCATATAGAAGTGTGTACATAGTACATATGAATACGTTTTGAGAGCATTAGCAGCAAACACACAACAAATGTGACGTTGGCCTACAGACCTAATTTCCTTTTAGTAGTGTAAAGCTAATCAGCGGAAAAAAGAATTCAGTACAAAACATAATACCGAGTTATTGGAAGACAAAACGAAAAATAATATAACGACTAAAAAGGAAAAAATCAGATACATTTTCCTGAAAATCAAGAATGTATAACATAAGTACTTACATACTACATACATATGCACATGAAATAGTAAATGCAAGAAAAAATTAATTACAGCTAAAATCGTTATTGGAAAATTATTAAAAGCAAAATTTAAATAAAAAGAATATAATCAAAAAGGGATAAAATCAGTAAAAAGTATTACAAATAAATATCTACCTACCTACGTACAAACATATGTATATTCGTACATACTTACATACATATGTTATAAGAAATAAACGCCAAAAAATGTTTTTAAAGAACAAGCAAACAACGGTATTATCAGTTGCCATAAAAATTATAAAAAGTCTAATAATTGAATTTATAAAATAGAAAAAAAAACGCATATCTTTGTGAAGTTTAAACCGTGATATAAACAAAATAATTAAATCATATAATTTACTAATTAAATTTAAAACAAAAAGTTTTTTTGAAAAATAATAAAATACCTCATAATCAACATCACTACTACAAATTACTTTGTGTCTCCCTCTTTTTTTTTCTCTATATTGAAAGGAAACAAATACAACATGAAAGCTTTTTTATGTTATTTCACATGTTGCCTTCTTTGTGGTTAATTAAATAGATAAATATACATACATACGTACCTATGTACCTACTTACATATGCATGTACATAGGAAAAGGAAATCAGGCAAATAATTAAAAAACTTAAACAAAATTACGTGCATATGTATAAAATTCTAAAATATATGTAGGTACATATTTTTAAAATAAACACTAAAAATATCAACATATTGCAAAAAAAAACAAATTAAAAAACATCTCTCTCTTTCCTCTTAATAATAGAGTGTTATTAAATGAAATAACAACAAAATAGTGCAAATTATAAAGTAATCAGTTAAAATGAGAGCCAGCATGTGTGAATGTGAGTTTTGCTAAAAGGCCCCTCTCTACGTCTCACAAGTGAGTGTTTCTTAAAAGATCAAAGTATAAAGAAGCAAAACAAAATAACGCGAAAAATCGTAAATAAAAGTTTAGTGTATTAGTGTGTCGCCATCACCGTCTTCATCATTTGTGAAACGATGTTGTCGTAGTCGTCGGGTTGTGTTTTATTGCCATTGTTGTTGTTGTTGCTATTTGTATAGATTTTAATTCTTATTTTGTCGTTTACGCCGTGTTTTTTATCGTTCGCTGTTGCGTTTTCAGCGTGAGTTTGTGTGTGATTTTCAGTTTTTGCAATTTTTTTTTTTTGCTGAGAATTATGGTCGGTTTATTATGGCAGCGGTGGGTAATTCCCGGCACATGTTTATAAAGAATTACATAGACACAAAGGACTGTAACTTATCAGGAAAAAGTAATAAAACTGGGTAAGTAAATGCATCTACCTAAAGATTGAAACTGTTGAAAATATAGAAATGTATTTATGACTTTTGTTTGAAGTAGGATTTTTAGTTGTGAGGTTTATGCACTCCCACAGCTGCACTGTGGGCTAGCACAAATTATGTACCTAGCTAGTATTTTTACACCTTGCTGCAATTTGAAATACGAAATCGCTTCAAATGTTCCAACGTTTTAATTAAGGTGATCGAGCGGTTATTATTCGACCGGATTTTACTGATATTTTGCTTTTACTATAGTCTGGTTTTCTAAATTACTATTTTTCGAATATCGAATAAACCGGGGTTTCTAACAGTTTAAAATAGGGTGGCTGATCAATTTTGCTACATTAAGAAACTCAAAAAACTTTTTGTAAAATTTATAATTTATTTTTTAGTAATTCATTTGAAAAATACTACATTTTTATTGAAGTAATGCCTGAAGTTTTGAAAATAATTGAATTCAAATGGCCACCACCCTCGGTGACGCATGTGCGATATCTTACCAAAAAGTTATCAATTACTGCCCGGAGTGTTGCTTAGGGTATTGTCTCAATTACCATTCGAATGGATTGCTTTAAATCAATCAAATTTGTTGGGTTTCTTTTGTAAACTTCTTGTTTGCAATGACCAAAAAAAAAAAAAAAAATCAGGTGCAGTGAGGTCAGAAGACCTGGCACGCCAACGGATTGTAGAGTTTCTTGAAATCAGTTTATTGGGAAAACTTTTGCCTCAATTCTATCATAACAGACGTGGGTATGTGGCAAGTTACCCAATCTTGTTAAAACCGAACAGAGTTGAAAGGGGTTCTCTTTTGGCGTAATTCTGAAAAGCAAAGCTCTTTCAACATCTTTAAGTAACGGTCTCTATTGACAGTAACAGTAAGAGCGTTTTCGAACAAGGCTCGCCAATGAACCTTGAAGAAACTGCACATCACACTAAGATGCAAAGTGGATGTAAGTGCAGTGACTGTCTGCTGACACCCATTTGAGCAGATAAGCTCCTTGTCGAAACTCTAGGATTGGATTGTATGGCAGCAGCTACAGCAGCGATAAGGATCTCGATGATAAAGCCTTCTTGCGATTGTGCCACGCTTGGCAAAATTCATCACGAGCCTCATTATAGTCCATCTGCTAAAGGGAGTGCCGCCAAACGTGCACCTATATTCTCTTTCGATGGAAACAACGGACTCTGAAGCGTGAGAGTGTTGCACTATCTAAATTCTTGTTTCATTATCCCAATTCTCTGTTTTAGTTAAACTTAAAGATTAATCTATAAAATACAACAAAAATGAAACAGGTATATTGCAAGAGGTATTCGAAAACCGATTTTAGCAAAAAAATATTTTTTTTGTTAAAACGAGCTGTGTATATTGAGTTTAACAAGTTTAATTTTTCGAAGTGGTTCGGAAAAAAAAATTGTGTTAGTAGTCGCCCCTAGGATTAAAGATAATGTAAAAACAATTTCAAAAAAATAGTTTTATATATTGTCACGGCTACAAATAACGCCTTTTTAGTATTTTATTCACTGTATTGCCATTTTTAGTCCGATCATAACATTTTATATATCGATGGCTCTGTAAAGACTACATTTCTTATTAGTTTTTAATAGGTTTTCACTGTCACGTCAAATTCTAGCCATGACTTTTGAGAATTCTGTATAAAAATATTTAGAATTAGGGTGTGTCCCAACAGAGTTTTTAACGAGTTATGACTAGACTCAACAGATGTACATATCACTGTTTCTGTTCAGAAACAACCCGAGGATCGATTGAAAGAGCCCAATTCACCACCGTCACATTCCGATATTTCTGCCTAGATACAAAGCCTAGATAAAGAACTGGACACCGGCAGATGATGTGCTCAACGTTCTCTACTTCCTCCCCGTCCCTGCGACTTCAACAAAAATTATTAAATAGAAAATCTAATATCGCAGGCGCCCCTATGTATCAATGACTCGTCAGTACCGCCATTCTAGAACACAACCTAAGGATATTTGCTCTCCTACTATCTAAGCATGTCAGCCTTGATATTCTACAGGTAGCCTCATGGAGCCCTAAATGTTGACGCTGTACTTGGTTCTTGCAGCTTTTACGTGGAATCATAACCATCCCATCTATATTCCCTTGTTGTAAACGGAACTCGACCTTTGCCAGGAACTAGGTACTGTGCCCCCGTACCTAGAAAAGCTCCAGGTTCGAGTGTCTCGCTATCTTCTCTAGAGATATCTGGCATTCACGAACCAACCGAGACATCGTAGACCTCTTTACTATTAGTACAATTTCGAATATTTTCCCCGTATATCCTGTAGTACCTCAACTTGGCTACGCTCATTATAGCTGAGACATACATACGTATATGAGGGCAAAATGATTTGCAAGTACAAACAAGTTTGCTGTTAATCATTCTCCTTACCTCGCAACTTCAAATGCAAGCAGTTTACTTTTACGAATAAGACAATATGAATTGTGAGATTGATTTTTTGCGAAAAGTGATTTCCAGAAAAATTGTTGCCATTTAATAATAATAATTTTCGACAGTCTTCTGTTCAAGTATGAAACGAATAAATTTATGTTGTTTATAAAGGGGGCCCACAATATTTTACTATATTTTGCATTCAAAAGCAACCACTGTTCCAGCCGAATTCACAACAAGTAAACGCACGACTACAACAATACAACAAGGGAAAAACCCAAGTATGTATGTATCTTGGTTTTGTTAAAATTTTGGGAAATGTTAAAACAATTATATTACTCTTGAAATTATGACATCTCGCTGTGCTGCTATATAAAAATAGTCGATCGGCAAAGCTGCTAATTTTACCTGATTATCAATTCGCTATGCCACTGTTGGTGTAAACATGTTTTCTTGTTATCAGCGACAGCAAATAAGTAAAACATAACAAAAACCCCAGGAACATTGTTTTCGTAAATTAATGATTGTAAAGGGTGTTTTTTATAGAGCTATATAACTTTTAGTTGGCAACACTTTTTTAACTGACCTTATTATCAGCTGGTAAGTGATTTATGTTATTCCGAAAACTGGCATGCACCAAATTTATCGGAGAAACTAATTTCGCCTCCTGTGATTTTAGGTTTAAATTACAGTCAGAATGTTTCAGCCAAGGCCGGCGCAACCTCAACCATATTAAGCACCGAGATGGTCTGCAAGGCAGAATCACCCGGTGGCTTTATTTATTTGCCACAACAACCAAGGAATTCTTGCTCCTCTATGCCAGAAAGCAGAGGGACGTGGTTTGATGTACGCCAAGGCAAAACCTGCTCCCCGGGGGCTCTAAACGAAATAGAATTAGAAGATGTTTAGCGTTAGTTCCTGCCTTGATGATGATTCTCTCACAAGGTGAAAAAACACTCACCCGAATGTCCCCATGTATGACAAATTATAATGCATGGGTACCATTTTCGGTCACATGCTGAATGGCGCATGTTCTCCCCCATGGTGTGGCGCGGAGCCTTATAGCGTTGCAATGCAGAGTCTGAAAACTCTATGCATTTGAGTAGTAAACCACAGGTATCAAGTTGCCCCCGAAGGACCTCACCCCATAGCCGGGCGAAAAAAATGTTCCCGGGGCTCCCGTGGTATTAGAAAATAATTGTCTCTGGTCAGACTATCGCAGACCTGAAAAGGCCTACACTTTTAAACCCCAAACGGTTCTCTCTGCCTCTAAACAAGATTGAGAGAGACTCGAATCTAAATCTTTTCTGGGTACTAAGACACAGTAAAGTGCCCGGTCATGTTTTAGCAGACAAACTGGCAAAGTGCTGGGGTCTGCTTATAACAAGAAGATATAGATGTGGGAAAAACTGAAATACTATAAAATCTTCAAAATTAAGGTAAAATATTCCAAATATTCATTCTGGCAACACTGCATGCAACCAAGTAATATAAATATTCTCAGAACTAAAAATACCTTCGATCTTCTATAACTCTTAACTCACCATCATTACAAAAATAACTTTTCCATAATGAAGGTTTGATTTGGTGTACGCCAAGGCAAAACCTACTCCGTTGGGGGCTCTAAAGGAGACAGCGAGAGATTCGAAACTAGACCTTTTCTGGGTACTAGGGCACAGCAAAATGCCCGGTAATGTTGTTGCGGACACGAACTGACAAAGTCCTGGGCTGTGATTATAACAAAGAGATAAAGATGAAAAAAAAAAAAACAAAAATACCATAAAATCTTCAAAATTAAGGTAACATATTTATTCTGGCAAGACTGCTTGCAACCAAGGAAGATAAATATTCTCAAAATTAAATATGCTTTCGATTTTCCATCCCAAAAATAATTTCGATTTACGGCGACTTCGAGTTTCTTTATAAAATACCCAATTCCATGCAACAAGTCCAGATTACGCACAGAGCTTCAAATTGAAAAATATTTGTATAGGAGGTAGAAAATTTAAAAATAAGAAGAAAATGTAAAATGAAGAAATTGGCGGAAATGCTTAGTTTCCGAGCTATGGACCTCTGAAATTTTGATATACGTGTATATGAAATTGCAATATTTCATTACACTTCTCAATGTATTTATGCTAAATTGGTATCATTCGAAAGCTTTTGAATAGATACATTATATTATGCAAGAATCTTTTAATTTCTTAAGTGTAAAAACATTTCCTAAAAAATTTTAAATTAAGGTGCTAGTGGTTAATATATAAATATAACGAAAAACGGAATTGTGATCGAAATTTCAGTAAATAACACTGAATTATTTAAATAAATTGTTTCAGCGTAGACAGCCTTCGGCCTTGCGGAAGGATTTTCCCCTCCATGGTATAACAAACACGGGTTTCGCTGACCAAAATTTCTCTGTATATATCAAAACTTCAGAAGCCCGTAACTCGGAAACTATGCGTTTCCGCCAACTTTTTCACTTAATATTTTCTTCTTATTTTTCGATTTCTATATAATTTTTTTTTCAATTCGGAGCTCCGTGCGTAAACTGGACTTAAACCATAAAATTTTGCCTTACCAAAGCCGTTATATTTGTCCCGCTTTCAAACTGGCTAAAAACTAAAAAAAAATTCCATATCTAAATAGGCCTATTTAAGAGCTTTCAAATGATATAAAATTTGTCTAAGTACCTTGAGAAATGCATTGAAAAATCACAGTTCAATGTACATATCGCTCCGTTATTGCAACATAGTCATAACGCAAAAAAGCTTGTTTCGAGAAAAACACGTTTCAAATTTTTAGTTTCCATACAAGTCTTAGACAAGTTTTTTTTGGAAAATATCTCCTAAAGGAAAAAGTTTAAAAGTAATTTAAATAAAATTTTGGCACAATATAAAAGGCAGTACTGTTAACAATTCTGCGTTGTTAACTCAAAAAGTTCATTTTTTGTGATATGACTATGTTGCAATAAAGGAGCGATATGTACATATATACCAAATTTTCAGAGGTCCATAACTCGGAAACTATGCGTTTCCGCCAACTTTTTCACTTAGTATTTTCTTCTTATTTTTCAATTTCTTACCCCCCTATATAACTTTTTTTCAATTCGGAGCTCTGTGCGTAAACTGGACATAAGCCAATTCCATTTCTATTTTACCCTCATTCATTGCATGCCGCACTGTAATAAAATTAAGATTTTGCTCAAATCTCATCCTAATTTAAAGCTAGTACAACTCAGTGTGACTTAATTTTATTAGCACTATTTCCCCTACAAAATACTCACACACACACATGTATGGCCATATAAAAAATAATAAACAAATTATATTCGTTGTATGTGTTTGTTTCCTAGCACTTTATAGTTTTGCTTTGGCTGCCTACGAGAAGAACACTTTAGGCAGACAGTCAAACACATCCCCCACCTCTGCTCCCCAAAAAGCCCACTCGATATTAAAAACAATAAAAACAATATTTGCAAAATATTCTCACAGCAAAAAAAAGCAGAAGCAAAAAACCAAACACACACACACACACACACATAAAAGGAAAAAAACTTATTTTAATTTTGCTAGGAATTTTTAGAAGATAAATACAAAAGAAAACGTTTGCAAAAGAAACAAAAAATGTGCGAATATTAAAATAAATAAAATTCATGCGAAACGGAGCAAATAACAAAAATCATTGTGTTGGTTGCTTGCACAGGCTTGCCATATTAGCATTTTTAGTGAGTGCTAGATTTAGTAAATTCTTTGATTTGGTACCTATTAAGAATTAAAAAACGGTTACAAGATATGAAATAGTTTATCCAAATATACAAAGGAAAGAGTAGCAAGTGATGTGTGGAGTCCCTCATTGTTATTCAATATGTACTTAACGGCCATTTACACCAAGTCTGATTATATTTTAATTGAGACTTTAACCGCTGGTTAGAGAAAAATGTATTCCACAATGTATAATCAACCCACACTATTTAACAGAAAAGTTGCTGTTAAACTTAACCAATCAAAATTCGCCGGCTAAGAAGTTAATCAGAACTCAAATAAAGAATAAACAAAATTTATATTTTTGCAATATTTTTAATTATAAACATGCTTGTGGTAGAAAAAGAAATATTCGCTAGTGCCGAAATGTTTTTTTTTGTTATGTGATGAAGAATTTAGACAAAGATATAGATTGTCAAAGCCTGCAACACTATACATTACCAAGCTCGTACATGGTGATATAAAGACTGCAACAACTAGGTGAGATACATCATATAAACTTCGACATCTATACGTATCATGGTTATAATTATTGATTTTTACAAATCACTCTTTATCTCCCAGGCAAATGGTATTATAGACCTTGAGATTTTACGCCACAGGCAGCTTCCTGATAGTTGTAGGTGATTATTCTGCGGTTTCAATTGCAGCAGCTAGCCGCGTTGTAAAAAAGGTTTCAAAATCAATTGCAAAGCTGTCAAGAAAATTTATAAAAATGCCAAGTTCGCAAGAGGACTTGCTGATTTTCCGAGCAATGAACTTATCCGTTCATCATTTTTTTATTAATAACATTTTTTGAAAAATATTTTTGAAATTTGAAAGCCGCAGAAATGAAAAAAGCTTTTTTCTAAAAATTGTGTTCTTTGTGTCTTTACACTATTTTTCGTAAATAAATACAAGTAACATTGCCATAGGTACTTTTTAAATTATTTTCTGTTAAGTAACCGAAAGATAGTGCAATCCAAATTATTAACTGTCGGTTAAATAGTGCCTGTTAAGCAAACCGGCAATTAGTTAATAATTTTTTAATGGCAACTTAATTTTAGATTGTGAAAATGGCCCTAAATGATCTCCAAAACTTACCATTGTCGGGAAAATGTTTATGCCAATTTTTAATCTATACATCGTTTCATATATCAATTTTTAATCTATATATGGAACATGATTTAGCAGTAATATCTGATTAAATGCGGTTGAACAAGTTGTTTATCAGGTCGAAAAAACGAAACTAATGGTGTTTTCGTTTCTCCAAAAAAATTTGCCATTTTATTTAAAACTTCTTTTCTTCAACCCTTTTCTTTCTAGTTGAATGAACACTGTAATTTTCTCTTTTTACTTAAACTGCGTTCAGTTGCAAACAACAAATTGCATTTTTGCAATGGTTACAGAATATTGTTTGTTTTTACCTTTGAATAAGGCGGCATTTTTTCTGTCAGTATTTTACGTTCTTATTTGCAAATAAGTCGTAGGTATAAACGAGACGTTAGAATATTTGAGCACTTTCTTTTTGGCAACTTAGCTAGCGCACCAGTATGCTATATCTGGCAACTCTGAGTGTTGCATTCGCAAAATGAAATGCTTACATTCATTCACTCACTCACTCATCTGTTTGCTTTTTAAGAATTGAACGTTTCTTATTTTCATTCTCGTTGTTTGACAGAGATAACCAATAACAATGATCATTATCTGCTTTATGATAATGATGATAATGACAGTGGAAGTGTTTGAGGTATCATTTAGTGCAGGCCAAGGCGAATTAATTATTAGGTGGATGCATCGGCGAATTCAGGCGAATTCGGTTAATATGGCGGCACTCTCTGTATCAAGTTTTGTTTACCTTTTTCGGCGCCATTTGAATTTTTTTACATGTTCGTTATCAAGGCGAATTCATTATTAGGTGGATGCATCGGCGAATTCAGGCGAATTCGGTTAATATGGCGGCACCTTCGCTGTCAAGCTTTGTTTACCTTTTTCGGCGCCATTTAAATTTTTGTACATGTCTTTATCAACTACTTTTGACAGCGTAAGTGTGAATTCGCCTTTTTACACAAACAAAATACCTGTTGTTTTTTTTATTGTTGTATTGTTGTAGCGAAGCGGCTACCTTGTTTTTTGTATCATGTTCGTTATCAACTACTTTTGACAGCTTAAGTGTGAATTCGCCATTTTACACAAACAAAATACCTGTTGTTTTTATTATTGTTGTATTGTTGTAGCGAAGCGGCTACCTTGTTTTTTGTATCATGAGTGCAGGCAAACAAACATATGTGTTCTTGTATTATTTCTGTAGTTGCTGCCATTGTTGCTGTTGTTGTGTATTCAATATGGCTTTAAGTTTATGTAGTCGAAATGTACACATGAGTGTTTTTCTTTTCGCTTTTTTTTTTGTGTGCAAATTAAGAATGCATAGAAGAAAACAAGCACAACCTCTCCGACAAGAGTGTTGTCAATGTGGGAAGTAGAGTGTTTTTTTTATGAATGGCTGGAGACTTTAGCAAATATCTTATTGTCTGCTTGTCGGAGGGGCTAGGAGATTAATATGTAAGACTCCAGCAGAATTATATAATTTTATAAAGGGCGTTTTCTTTGAAGCTGTTAAATAAAAGAAAACGTAGCTACACACTTAACAGCACTGGCTACATATCCCAACCGCAAGGAAATTGACGTTATTGAGTGATTGATTATTTTTGTTTGCTATTTCATATGCAATTTTGAAAAAAAAACAATTTATTACAAATATTTAGGCGATGACCCTGGAAGCTACTGCTCTTACCATGGTGCAATTATTAGGTGGCAGCATTAGAGTTGCTGTTCTTTCTACTCGTAGATACATAATATTTTGTTTGTGTAAAATGTCAAAAACATGTTTACAAAACAGAGAAAAATGAAGAAAAAAGTGTATATAAAGAAAACTAATTGTGTATTACTATTTTCATAAATTGTTTTTACCCCATTTTAAGGAATTAAGTTATTTTTGAGGTGAGGAAATAGCAGACAGCAACGCATTTTAAGGAATTAAAATGTTTTTGAAATCCTTTTTATTGTTTCTTTTGCACTTTTTCAAACTGTTCAAAATATTATTAAACTTACTAAACAAAAAAAAAAAATATATTATTTTTTCACTTCACTTTGTATGCAATTAAAATATTTTTGAAAAATTTTTTAGTTTTTTTTTTTGCACTTTTTCAAGCTGTTTAAAATATTATTGTCTTTTCACTTCATTTTGTGTAAACATAAACAACTTTTGACACTACCGGTCGTTTTAAATAAAAAATTATTACCTGCGCTAGTGATGCCACCTGGTTAATACACCTTGGCTCTTACTTTTGTGACTTTTTAATAATGATTACCAAGTTGTTCAAAAAATAAATAATACAATACAATCTAAATATATATAACTCAAAGGTGACATAGTGATCTATCATTGCACAGCCCAAACTACTGGACGAATCGGTCTGAAATTTGGCATGCAGGTAGATGTTATGACGTAGGCATCCGCTAAGAAAGAATTTTGATTAATTCTACACCCAAGGAAATAAAATAGGGGATTAGAGTTTGTATGAAACTTTGGCAATTTTAAACTGATCGGGCTGAGACTTTTCATGCATAAAGCTACTATGACGTAGGCATCCCCTAAGAAAGGATTTTGATAAATTCCACCTCTAAGGGTGTGAAAGTTTGTATAAATTAATAGTAATACGTCTTAACGCGAGCGAAGCCGCAGGCCAAAGCTAGTTGTTTACTTAAAATTACAATTTTAACTAAACTGGAAATTAATTTTAAAAAAATAATTAAAATTTCGTTTAGATACATGAAAATTAGTTTCATTCTTTAATTCTTGAGGCATATTAAATTTTTAAACCTATATATATATATATATATATATATATATATATATATATATATATATATATATATATATATATATATATATATATATATATATATATATATATATATATATATATATATATATATATATATATATATATATAACGTTCTGACCAAAATTTGTTGTTGCAAAAGCAGTCTATACAGCATTGCCAGAATAAACATTTTACCTTAACCTTGCAGACTTTACAAGTAAAAAAAAAAAAATAAAAATAATAACAATGTGTTTTTAGCATTCAAATTATGTGAACTCGTAAGCAAAATACGTAAGTTACAGAACAATAAAAAATAAATTTGGCGTTTTCAAATCGCCTGGTGACTTTGAAAACTTGCGAGTGTGAAAATATGCCTGAAAGGTTTCTGAATACAGAATTTGTAGTGCCTTTAAATAAGTGAACCGGGGTGTATATAGTTTCAATTGAACAGAAACAAAACAGCCAAGGCGAATTCATATCAGGTATATGCAAGAGCAATAAATACAACACTACAAAAAATAAATCTTTTTCAAACGTCAAGGGAAAAATATAAACACAAAAAAGAATTCAAAAAAATATATAATAAAAAAAATGTACAAGAAAAGATAAACTTTTAATTATTTCGTGAAACGTTTAACTATTTCGTGAAAATTAAAGTCTCGGATCATAGAGCTCGGAAAGGAGAAAAAGGCCAGCCAGATTGCGCAGGATTCTGAATGATAGTTGCAATACAAAACCTAAAAAATTGTTTCAAAAAAAATTTGTTTTCACATTTCTTTTAAAAAAAATTACAATAAAAGAAAAACTTAATTATTTCGTGAAAGTTTTAATTATTTCGTGAAACTTAAAGTCTCAGATGATAGAGCTTGAAAAGGTGAAAATGGCCAGCCAGATTGTGGAGAATTCTGGATGATACCTGGCGCTCAAGATACAATAATAATATAAAAAATTGTTAAAAAAGTTTTTTTTTTAATTTGTTTTAATTATTTCATTGACATCTGAAAAAGGTTAAAATTAAAAAAAAGTTATCAGCTGCGCTGTCAATTTCACCTGTTATGAATTCGCCTTGAAAACAGCGATTCAGAACCGAAAAGAACGTACTAAGGCGAATTCATACCGGGTATATGCAAGAGCTATAAATACAACACTACAAAAAATAAATCTTTTTCAAATGTCAAGGGAAAAATATAAACACAAAAAGCAATTAAAAAAAAAAAAATTACTATAAAAGACAAATCTAATTATTTCATGAAACTTTTAATTATTTCGTGAAACAAAGTCTCAGATCATAAAGCTTGAAAAGGTGAAAACAGTCAGCCAGATCGGGGAGGATTGTGGGTGATACCTGATGCTCAAAGTATAATATATAATTCAACAAATTATTTAAAAAAATTAGTTTTTTTTTTTTTTAAATTTCTATAAAAAAAAAATACAAGAAAAACTTTGTTATTTCGTGAAACTTAAAATCTCAGATCATAGAAAATGGTCAGCAAGGCTGGGGACGATTCTGGATGTTACCTAGCGCTCAAGATACTATACATAATAATTTTTTTTTTCAAATTTCTTTTAATTATTCTATTGACATCTGAAACAGATTAAAATAAAAAAAAGTTATCACCTTGGAACGTACAAACTAACTGCCTGGCTCACGATGTCGTTTAGTTAACGTTCGCTAATGTTTTATATTAAAAATAAGTCACTTATAGTCAACTATTATCCAACTAACGGATAGATCGGAGGTAAACAAGAGAAATGGTACAAGATCAGGGATAAATAAAGCTTAAAAAAGGCATCGGAATAAGTTTTTTAACCTTAAAAAATATGACGAACGTTTACGAAACGACATCGTGAGCCAGGCACTAATTCTACCTGTATTTGATTAATGACACGACAAAACGCTAGAAGGACAACACTGTTCGAATGATGCAAGACAATCGACTTGAGAAGTTAAAAATAATGGAAAAAGAAAAAGTTCATTTAGCAGATACATACACATGTACATACAGACTTCGCCCATATGTATCTACAAGCTTAAAGCAGCTGTGTATCGGTTTTTGTCTGTTTTCTTCTGTAGCGGAAATTTCAATTTCATTTCATTATTGAATCACTAGATGTGTGTATATCTGATATTTGCAAAATGTATACTTAGTTACATACCTACATACATATGTTTGTCTGAGTATGCATGCCTCGTATGTTCTTGTTGTCTGTTACAGTTTTCTTTTGGTACAAACGGGTGCGGCTAATTGTTTGGAATTTTCCTTGTAATTCCCCTCAGAACTTTTACCGGCAAATTTCATATGCTTTTACATACGTTATACACCTACATAATTACATAATATGTCTGCCTTTTTTTTAATTTCTTTGATGTTCGTCTCTTTAATGCATTGCCAAACTTTTATCTTAAAATAAATTTCGTTGTAAGAATTTGCAATAATATTTTTCTCCACTTCCAAGTTTATCTTTCAGTTTGTTTTTTTATTTTTTTTATTTATGCCAGCGATTTAAAACAAACAAAAATAGTTTAGTATGTCAATTGTTAAAATTTAAAAATAATCATGTTCTCCTCTCTCTGTCACTCACTCTCTTTTACTTTATCTTGTTTTGTGCTTTTTTTTAAACACTTTTGCTTTCGCTTTCAACTGGTTTTAGTTTTTTCATTATCAAGTTTTGTTTTTGCACACAGAGTAACCGCAAACTCATACCAACAACCAATAATGCCGCTAAACTTGTTGCCGCTTTTGTTTTGTTATCTTTTTGTTTTTGTTGTTTGCTTTATGTGTAAAACGTCATCGACGCAGGCGCAGCAATTGTTAAATAACTTTTAATACAATGCTGCCATATCTTTTAAAAGCAAAAATAGGTTGTTTTAAAAATAAGCTCTTTCTAAAGTTGTTTAGAAACAATGTACAGTAAAGGAAAACGTAATGAGAACATACTGTTAAACAGTTTTCTGTTTAAAACAGTTTTCTTGTTAAATTCAAAATGATTTGTTTAAAATATTGGAATATAAAGTTGAACGTTTAAAATAATCTCAAAGGTTTCCAAGTCGGTAAATGAAAATTCCGTGGGAGTTTTTTCACTTTTCCCTTTCCTCCAATTATGAACAGAAATTAAGTATAATGCAGGATAGGAAAAATTTGTGCTCGCGAATTAAATTTTATTTACTTCGCTCGTTTTTAAATTTGTATTCCCGTATTTAAAAATAAAATTCGCGAAAAGAATTTAATTTTTAATTCGCAAATTTCTGTATTGTTTGCTGCTGGCGTTTGCCAGCAGAATGAAAAAATTCCCGAATTTAAAAAAAAAATTGTGCTCGCGGATTGCAAAAAAAAGTTCGCGAATTTAAAAATAAAATTCGTCAGCACAACTTTACAAACAAGAAGAACAAAGAAATAAAAATTCTTTAAAACATTTAACTGAGCATGATGAGAGTTGTGTTTGTTTTGAAGGTTTGCCAAAATGATAATTTTAACACATTTTTGATGATTTTTGAACCAAAATGTGATGATTTTTAATTTATATGAACTATGATTTTTATTTCATCAAAAATTAATATTTTGTTGAAAAGCAAACAGACTTATTGCGATGAAGTTTCTTAAATGTTTTATTTCTTCGGGAATAATTCGTGAATTTAATTATTTAATTATCTCGCGAATTAAACAATTTTCTCCCGAATTTTATTTTTAAATTCGCTTCTTTGCTTTTTAAATTCGCTCACGAATTTTATGGATAAAATTCGCGAACTACAAAGAATAATTCTTTGAAATATGAAAAATTAAATTCGTTCGTATTAAACTCGTTCGCCAACGAATTTAATTCGAGCATTATTCTTACCCTGGTATAATATTTTTATATTTTTCCCCTTTTCTCCATTCACTGAGAACATTGAAGGGTGGTCAAATCTTCAATTCCTACACTCAAGTTAACAAAAATTCAGCTTTTTTTTTTCTTTGAAAAATTACTTTGCGTGAGAAAAAATTCCGTGAGGAATAAATTCCGCGGGAAATAAATTTCGTGAGAATATTCATAATTGCGCTGATAATGTTTTTTATATGTTCCTTTTTCCCATTTAAAACGCTAAAAGGAGATCAAATCTTCACTTGCTATAGTCAATTTAACACAAATTGCATTTTTCTCTTTAATTTGAATTGAAAAAATACTTTATGTGAAAAATAAATTCCAAGGGAAATAAATTCCGTGAGAAATAAATTCCGTGAGAATATTTATAATTGGCATGATGGGCAGTTAGAAAACATAGATAACAAGCTGTTTGCAAATTTTAGGAACTAGGAAACCAATTAAAAGTTAGTTTTCTCGTAAAAGAAATATGTTCGAATAAAATGTTTTAAATCCATCTTCTTAAAAAGTTGCCATTTAAATTCAGTTTGCGAATTATTACCTACAAAAAAATTAAAAAGATGAATAAATATGTTTTGAAATACAAAACAAATTCGGCATAACATAAAATGTTATTTGCAACAATTTTACAATAATTGATAAAAAAAACTAACGCTGCAAAAAATAAGGGAAATTTTTCCAAAAAGGATTTTTTTTATTTTTGAACTCCGTTTCATATTATTTTTAGTAACATGTAATTTAAATGAATTTCATAAAAATTTCCCATCAAGGGAAATTTTCCCATTAAGGAATTTTTTTCTGTTTTTGAAAACTGTTTCTATTGCCTTTTGTAATTCATTCTATTTATGACATTTTAGTAAATTTTTTAATGAAAAATGTACATAAAGCAAAAATTTCCCATCAGGGGAAATTTTTGCCCTTAAGGGAATTTTTTATGTTATTGAAAACTGTTCTATTACCTTTAGCAAAATAACTTTAAACAATCGATCTTTTTCAAAATCATGAATTAAATAAAAAATTTCGCTTTAAGGGAAAATTTTGAGTTTCCAGTTTTTTAGAATATTTTGATACATGTTTATTTTCATTTTATAGGAGTTTTTACTAAAAATACGCAAAGAAAACATTTCCTGAAAGGGAAATTTTTCGCTTAATAAAGTACATTGCCACATTTAATAGTCTGTTCCCATAATCTCCATTATACATAGTAATTTAATAAATTTTTATAAAAAATTAATATAAAGCAAGTATTTTAATAGATTTTTGTATTTTAATAGATTTTTGAATGAAAAATTAATATAAAGCAAAAATTTTCCATAAAGAGAATTTTTTTGTGTATGTGGAAACTTTTTCTTTACCTTAAGCAAAATTACTTTGAACGAATTTCTTTGAAAATCATGCATGGAATAAAAATTACTCATCAAGGGATAATTTTAATTCGTATTTTTGTAGTATTTTAAAAATTTTTATACATGTTGACATCAAATTTTGTTCAAAGAGTTTTTTACTAAAAACACCCAAAGAAAAAATTTCCTTGCGGAGGAAATTTTTTGCCTATAGTTCATCGCCACATTTAATACTATGTTCCTATAATCTACATTAAAACTGGTACTTTAATAAATTTTTTAATGAAAAAATTGACATAAAGCAAAAATTTCCTTTGAAGGGAAATTTTCACGTTAAGAGAATTTTTATGTTTTTGAAAACTGTTTCTATTGCCCTTAGTAAAATAACTTTAAACGGATTTCTTACAAAATCATGCATTGAATAAAAATTTCCCATTAGGTGGAAATTTTAATTTGCCAGCTTTTGTAATATTTTTGATACCTTTTTTGATACATTTTGAAACGAAGTTATTTTAAAGGAGTCAAGGGAAATTTTTCACTTAAAGTTCATTCCAATAGACGTTTCATATGATCTGTATTAAAAATGGTAATCTAATAATTTTTTTAGAGAAAAACTAACACGAAGCAAAAACAACTTTTCAGTGAGCAAACAAAACTTTAAATACTTGTATTGTAAACGCTAGGCACAGAAAGGGAACAAAATATAAATCCTTAAAACTTTCACGGTTGGGGAGAGGAGAAATCCTTTTTTCTCCTGCCCTAAATCCGAAGCTGCCAGCAAGAAAAATGTTTAATTTATAGAACTGTGGGATTTAAAAATTTTATTTTAATTGATGAAAAAAAAAAAACTACACTGAACAAAATTTTTCATAGCAGGTTTTTTGTGTTTTTGTTTATTTATTTTATAATAATTCATTAAAATAGATAAAAAGTCTCTTATAGATTTTAAATTTGCTTCATATTTTTTATATGTATGTTTTCTTTTTTCAGCTTTTTTATCCTACACGAATTGTTAGCATTGTGATTTTAACATGGAAGATTTTTCTGTGCCTGTTTTGGCTGACAATGTACAGTACAACAACAATAATACTGCAATTAATAATAATAACAATATGAATATGATTCACCACAAAGATCACATGCTGGCAGCAGGCAGTACACCCAGTACTTCATCCTTCATGTACGATACAACACAACCTGTTACCAAATGCGAAATGTCGCTGCACAAAAGCGACTACAGCGCTTTTACCACCTGCATACAACAATCGGCTCTGCTCGATCATCGTTCGTCCATTGATCCCAATTTAGATGCTGGCGTATCGTTGGGTGCTTTATGTGATTTGAAATTTTCAGCCGGTACTCCTTCTATTTTAAGTGATTCTAATACAAATTTTAAAGGCTTATCACCACTACTGAACAATCTAGAGACTAATCAGATAATGTCTGGCCTGCATAAGCTAAATACCACAATGGGCTCTTCAAATGGGCCGTCTTTTTCAAATATTCTATTTGCCAGAGATGCTACAGTAAACGATGCCACCGCCAATAATCATAATAACACAACAACAGGTTCAACACATTTTATGACACTAAATACTAATGAAGTACAAAACACTGCCGAATCTACTCAACATCAACAACAACATCAACACTATTTACCAAATACAAATATCAGAAATTCTGCAAGGGCTCACACTAGACAAATGACACCCACCCATGAAATTGTGTCCAGAGTTAATCAGGAAAATAATCAACATTACACTTTGACAAATTCGCCTGCAACTTTTGTAGCGAATAACTTAAAAAGCCACCCTACAATTGTTAATGAAAAGCTCATAACTACCACAACAACCATCAACACAAATGTAACTCATACATGCAACAACAATAACACTGCCAATATGAACACAAACATAAATTGCACCAATCAGGCTGCACCGACGGCCAGTACAAGACCACCATCATCCTCATCATCTTCACAAAACAGTATTGAAGAATTAGCAGCCAGTTCCTGTACGCCACCCACAACAACAGCAATAATACAAAATACTCTTACCAGTAATGGCAACAATATTGCCGCCGCGACCACCTCCTTGTCTTCAACAGCAACTTTAGCTACAACAGTACCTTTATTATTAAACAGTAATGAAATAAATAAAACACAAAAGCAGCAACAGCAACAGCCACAACAACAGCAGCATATTGCTGTACAAACTTCTCAAATAGAAAGAATTGCTTGCACTAATGAAAATCTTCCTCATCATCACAATCATCATCAAACTCAGCAACAAACATCACAATTGCAGCAACATCAGCAACAGCAGCAACAACTTCAACATCACCAGCAGCAAAGTTTGCTTAATTCCTCTGCTCAAAGCAGCGATAACAGCAATGATTCCATTTCCACTTCAGATGATTATATCGAACTGGAATTAAATGAAGGAACAGGTGAGTGGATTTTTTCAAATCATTTTTTTATTTATAATGATGTTTTCAGATAAAAATATTGGCAATATTTTGTTGGTTACAAAAAGCTTCAAAAAATGACACTAATTAATGTAAATAAAAAGTTGTTGTTTACCACAAAAATAAAAAAATAATAAAAATAAATGGATCATAATATAATAATAATATAATAAATAAATCTTAATAAAACAATAATTTGTTAAAACTAAAAACTAAATCACCAACATCAACCGAGTATATTAAAACAATGTCATCAACAAGATTTTAAAAATATTTTTTTTGTCATTCTTCAATTTGCGGTTTGTATTACTACCTGAAAATTCACCCAGGGAAAAAATTCCCTCTATGGGAAATTTTTAGATTCAAATACAACATTAATTTTTCAATGAAATATTTTTGTTATTTGAAATTCAAACTAAGTGGAAAATATTTGTAGAAAAAATTTTAAATATTTAAAAATTTTCCCTCAGGGAATTTCTAACTGCAAATAATTTTTACATTTATTTTACAACGTCGCCTTGTTTGCTTAATAAAACTACTTTTACTAATTATTTTTTGTTAAAAACTGGTGCTATATAAAATTTCCCACGATGGGAAATTTTGTAATCGTAAAACTATTACAGTTTTTAAAAAAGGTGTCTAGCTATATTAATAAAAAAACATATTAAACATATATTTGCTTAAAATTTTATATAAATCAGAAATTTCCCTCCAGGGGAAATTTTCGTTTAACACTCAAATTTAATAATATTCATAAAATGTTTTCATAATTTCAGTTGTAATATATTTACATCTTGTTTGGTTTCTAAAACTTGTGGTACAAGAACAAACTTGCTTAGAGGGGAAATTTTTAGTTTCAATCGTAAAATATGTCAGTATTCAAAAAACAGGTGCTTTATAATCTTAATTAGAAGCATATTACACATATTTTTGTTTAAACTTTATGTAATAAAAAAATTCCCAACGGGAAATTTTCAATTTGCAAGCTAATTTAATCATAGTCATAAAATCTCGTCATAATTTCACTTGAAATATATTTAATTTTGTTTTGTTTCTAAAATTTGAAATAAAAAAGAAAAAATTTTCTTAAAAGGGAAATTTTCAATTTCAATCCTAAAATATGTCAGTATTAAAAAAAAAATATTTTACAATTAATTAGTTAATAAAAAGCGTACTAAACAGGTTGTTCTTTAAAATTTATATAATAACAAAATTTCCCAAAACGGGAAATAATCAATTAGCAAGCTAATTCAATCATTCTTAAGATGTCTTCATAAACTTGGGAAATTTTCAAATTGATATCTTTGGCGGTGATATTCATAAAATGAATCCAATATTTCATATTAAACATATTCTTAAAAATTTTTGTAAAACAATGCAATAGAATAAAAAGTTCCCATTAAGGGAAATTTTTAACTTTAAAGCAATTACGAAAGTTTTAATAAAATTTTCCTTGAGCGCTAAATTAAAATAAAAAGCTGTTTTATTATATTAATAAATAGCATATTATACATATTTTTGTTTGAAATTTATATAATAAAAAAAAAATCCCAACAGGGGAGTTTACAATTTGTAAGCTAATTCCATAATATTCATAACATGTTCTCATCAATTCACTTAAAATGTGTTTAAATGTTGCATAAGAAAAAATTTCCTTAAAGGGGAATTTTTTTTTCCAAAGTTTTAGTCTAGTTTTAAAAATAGATGCCTTTATTATATATTAAAATTTATATTTCAATAGATTTTAAGTCAAAATTTCTGTTTGATAAAATTTCCCACCTAGGGAAATTTTTAAATTAATGTGTATTGCAGTGATATATATAAAGTGGGTTTAATATTTCAATTTAAAACATATTCTTTAAAAATATATATATAAAATTAAATAAAATTAAAATTTTTTAGTGTAGGACATTTTGAACTTAAAGTCAATTACAAAAGTTTTTAATACATTTTTTGTTTAATGTTAAATTAAAATACTATTAGAACTACTTTTTATCTAAAGAAGCAAACAAAAATATAGAATTTCATGGTTTTACATAATTATTTTTTATAATTGTAAAGAAAAATGTATAAAAAAGAGATTTTTCTTCTCTATTTATAATAACCCTTCATTAGGATTTTTTTTATTTGTATTTTTTTCTCAATTTAACACTTAAAACTATTTGAAAGTTTTAAATTTAATAATAATTACATAGCTAATGCCGGTCGACCTTTTTCCATCCTTTCAATGGCATAAAGTTTAGTGGCAGGCAGCAGAAATATGCAAATCAACAGACCGTAAAACTATAACTTGCAACAAGTATCTCTTAATGCATCCAAATGACCATCAAATGTCAGTTTCAATGTCTCTAACATTAAAATGAAAATCCAGATTAAAAGAGAGGGAAACAAAAATCGTTAATGGCATTCACCTTGACCCAAAATTTTTCAATAATTTTCCAAAAGCAACAACTTAAAAGTTTAACTTTCTCTCTAACCTTCAAAACTTTTCATTTCCCATTCCAACTCAAAAAAAAAAGAAAAAAAAACAGATTTTTATAACAGATATAAATAAAGAAAAACTAAACAAAGAAAAACAAATTTGAATTTATTTAATCAAAAACTAGAAAGAAAAACATTGTTACTGACAACTCACTGACGACTCCACGTCACTAGTCAGAGCGACAAACAGACAAACACACACACACAGAGAGACAGACACAAACTAGTGTCTGTGTTGCATGTTTATTGACTGGATTTCTGTTGGGGAGGCATTGGTGGTGCAAAGTGTGTCGCAGTGTTGGCGAGGTTGTGTGTTTGAATATTTCATCTACTTGTTGGCCTTTAGACGCAACACTCACAGACACTTGCAATCTTCTCGCTGACATTCGTCAATGTCAGTGTTGCATTAAATAGTATTTATGAAAACAAACATCGACGCACAACAGCGCCCGCCGCGCAACGTTGAAATATTTGAATTTGAAAACAAATGAGATTTGCGGGGAATAAAATGTCGGAAAAAATAGCAAAAATTTGCAATTAATCTAATGCTGCTGTTACAGACCTTCGGTGGCTGTAAAAACAAAACAACAGATGCACAAGATGAGGAGTCGAGATATTGATGCATAGAGTAGAGTAGCTGTTGTGTTCATTTGTGTGTTTGTTAGTTGTTTGTCTGTTAGACACTCGGTCGTGTTTTGAGTGTTTACGGAACCAGGGGGTGAAAGTGGTTTTTCCTTTATGGTTTTGCTTTGTGACATTGAGTTAATTTTGCTTTTTTTGTTGTTATTGCTGTTGCAAGTAGTTACGTTTTCAAAGTAGGTGAAGGTTAAATTAAACGTTTTTTTTTTCGTTGTTTTCAAATACTTGTTGCACTTCAGTGAGAAGTAATAGAGAGAGAGAGAGTAGAGATTATGAGAAACATCTCTGATACTATCTCATCTTCATTTGAATGTTCTTGTTCAAGAACACATATCAGCTAATGTTTATGAATGAAAATGCTTTAGAGAAGGTTAACTTTCGGAGATAAATGGTTTCGTGCCAAATTTAACTAGATACATACGTGTTCAGAAAAAAGCTAACTGGAAACAGGGTTTCTTAAAAAAAACTTTCAATGCAAAAATATTTCTTAACACTTTTTATATGATACGTGTAGTATAAAAATGCATGTTTAGAATACTTTTAGTACAAAAGTTTTCATACAAATAATTTTAGGGCAAAAAGTGCTTATAAAAAAGTTTTAGTATCAAACATTTTCTAGGAAAAGTTTCTTATAACAAAAACTTTATTAAATATCAAGAAATTTGTATGAAAAAATTTTAGTACATAATATTTTTAGGCAAATTTTAATACATAATATATTCTGTACAATACTTCAGCGCAAAATATTTTTCTATTAAAATTCTACATGAAAATATTTCTCTTAGAAAATACAAAGTGATTTACATAGAAACTTTCAGTGAAGGATACAGAACTTTTTCTTAACACTAATTAAGCATAACAAATTTTTAAATATTTCATGTTATATAAAAATGCATGTTTAGAAAAACGTTTAGTACAAAAGATTTCATTCAAAAAAATTTTAGGACAAAAAAGTTCCTGTAGAAAAATGTTTAGTACCAAACAAATTGTATGAAAAAAATTTCGTACAAATTATTTTGAGGCTAACTTTAGTACAAACTATATAGCTGAAAATATTTTTCTAACAAAATTCTGCCTCAAAATATTTGTGGTAGAAAATTTTAATACAAAATAGTTTACATAGAAAAAATGTAGTACAGGATACAAAAATTTTTCTTAACACTTACTAAGCATAGCAAAGTTTTAAATGATTGTGTGTGTTGTGTGAAATGTGTATTTAGAAAACTTTTAGTACATTGTTTTTCTTAAAATAAATTTTTAGTTACAAACATATTGTATGAACAAATTTTAGTAAAAAATATTTTTAGGCACATTTTAGTATAAAATACATTCTGTTAAAAATTTCAGCTCAAAAGTAATTTTCTATTAAAATTCTGCATTAAAATATTTCTCGCAAAAAATTTTAGTACAAAGTATTTTACTTAGAAAAGTTTTGGCACAGAATACAAAAATTGGTCTATTATTGGCATTAAGCATAACAAACTTTTAAGTGATCATGTAGCATTAAACTGTTTGTTTAGAAAACTTTTTAGTATAAAAGTTTTTGTACAAAATATTTTTTATTACAAAATAAAATCACAAAATAAACAATTTTAATACAAGTAATTTTAGTACACATTTCCAACACGATGTTTTAGCACAAAATATTTCCCGAAATTTTTAGTACAAATATTTTCCAATAAAATTTTAGTGCAAATATTATCTAGACAAAATTTTTTGTTGTAAAACATGTTAGTACAACATATTTTTAAGAAAAATATTTAGCACAAAAATATTTTTATAATATAAAGTTATTACGAACAACTTTTTTTTAGAAAATTTGAGAGCATGTAAATTTTAGGATAAATAATTTTTTTGAAAATAATTTTAGTACAAAAAAATTTTTGGAGGAAATTTTAGTAATTTTTTATTTATTTAATTTAATTTTTTTAGAAAAATGTTTCTATGAAAAATGTTAATACATCAAATTTGTAATAGAAAATTTAGGTGCTAGTAAATTTTAATAAAAAATTTTAATAGAAAATGTGACGACAAAAAAAAAATGATTAAAGACAAATATTAATACAATATTCATAAACATGTCACTGTAAAAAGTTAAAAAAATAATAATAATTTTTTCCAAAATTAAATTTTAGACATATTTCAGCACAAAAACTAAATAAATATTTGGGTAAATATTTACAGCCTTATTTATAAAAAATACTTTTTGTTATTTAAGGTCTATTGTATACAAAATTTGTCTAATAAGAGCTTAATTAGCTTGAAATATTTTTATAAATAGTTAAAATTTAAATTAAAGCATTTTAGACAAAAAGTTTTAGTTCGCCGATGTCGAAAGGAAAAGTTTAGTCGCATTCTAGGCGAAAGAAAATTGATTTGGGTTTTTTCTCACTTTATTCTATGCGAACGATGTGTCAAAATTCAATTAAAATACATAAGTTCATGCGAACGAAATTTATTCGAATGTGAGCGACTAGCTTTGTTTCGCATACATTTTCATTCGATATCGTCGAACAGGCTGTAAATTTGTTTAGTGCAATTTTGTTTTTACCATATTTTAGTACAAGTACTATTCTGTTTACAAATTTTGGTTTTTAAATCTCTGGCTGAAAATGTTAAAATATTATCATAAACATTTGATCCAAAAAAAATTTGGGTACAAAAAATATAATGCTTAAATATTTTCTTTACTTCCTAGATTTTGTAGAAGTTATGCTAAAAAAACCTTTGCCTTAAATAGAATTACCTTTTTAGTACAATTTTGTTTTTACCATTTTTTAATAACAAATAATTTTCTGTTTACAAATTTTAGCTCGCAAATAACTAGCTGAAAATTTTATAAAAAAAAATTGGCCGCAAACAACTGCCCATAAAAAGTTTTAGAACAAAATTTAGTACTTAAATTTGTGTTGCTTCTTTCACTTTGCAAATGCTCTGCTGAAAAGATATCTTGCTTTATATAGAAAAAATTGTTTAGTACCTTTCGGTTAACAACTTTGAGTTCGTTAATCTCTGACTGAAGATTTTGTGTAAAACATGGCAACGGACTATAAAAAAATTTGATAACAAAAAAATTTAGTACTTAAATTACTTTGCTTGCTAGACTCTACAGATTATCTGCGGAAAAAATTATTATTTTATTATAACGTCTAATTAAACGCATAAACTGAAAACTTTCCCCTAAAAATCCTTTAAAGCATTATCGATTATTCCGTGTGCCATACTTCCCCAAGAGAGACTTAAACTTATATATCAAATATTCTACCTTCAAAAGTTTTACCTCCCCACTCCACAAATATTCCAATTAAATTTTAAATAGCATCTGTGTGGCTGCGTATCACTCTGTGCGCCCGTGTGCTCAAATTGCATTTGTATGCGATACAAGTTTTGTAATTAGAACATGACGCTGACGTTAAGCAATTTGTGTTACTTTATTTTTAAATAAATATTTATTATTTTCACAAAATTGCATTGAAAATTTAGGTCAAGCTCAAGCGGTGTTTTCTAATACACTCGAGATTGGATACAAGGATGTTTCAAAGTAAGATTCTTTATAACGACAGCAACAACACAACAACAACTACGAAGACAATAATTACAAAAAAAGGCAGTACACAGACACACACACATACACTAGTTCAAAAATGTTACAAACAAATACATATTTTAATAAATAAACAAATAAATAATTGAATAGTTAAAAAAAGTGTTGCCAAATTAAGAATTAATTGAGGAAAATAATTTCTTTTTTTTTTTGTTATAAGTTTTAGTAGATTTTATTTTAGAAAGTTTGTTATAGTATATATAGTCTATTTTCAAAGGCACTTTCCGATTTTCTTTGACGAGATTTCACAAAAACTATTTTATACCTTAGTACACAGAAAGAAAAAGTTCATACAAAATTTAAGTATTTTTTTTTTACTTGCTTTTAGTACAAACCGCTGTACTTAAAAATTTAACTACGACTAACACACAAGTGTACTTAGAATAATCCGAAAAGCAATCCTACAATGTCTTAAATAATTATACAGGCATGTGCTGAGAAACGCAAAATATTTAAATCATTTGTGAGGTCATAATTGCAAATCCCATTTATCTATGTGCTAAAGATCGCGCGAATTGTTTGAGCAAAAATATGTTTAAAATTAGTGGTAACACTTGCTATTTGTATGGGAAAAAACTAGTTGTGCCATCTGAAGTCACTAATTTTAAAGTAAACAAATGGAACATATCAATCATATAAAAAAGTATACCTTTTACCTTTTTCGAAAAAAATTTTTTCTAACGAGCGGACTTTTTTTGTAAGGGCATTTTTCCCGATTTAAAAGTTTTTTGTTCTTTTGTTTTTAAATACGAGTATTTTGTAAAAGAGTACTTTTTCAAAAGAGTATTTTTCAAAAGGGTATTTTTTCAAAAGGGTATTTTTTCTAAAGTGTACTTTTTGAAAAGCGTACTTTTTTAAAAGGGTACTTTTTCAAAAAGCTACTTTTTCAAAAGGGTACTTTCTCAAAAGGCTACTGTTTCAAAAGGGTACTTTTTCAAAAGGCTACTGTTTCAAAAGGGTACATTTTCAAAAGGCTACTTTTTCAAAGGGGTACTTTTTCAAACGGGAACTTTTTCAAAAGAGTACTTTTTCAAAAAGGTGCTTTTTCAAAAAAGTACTTTTTCAAAAGGGGACTTTTTCAAAAGGGGAATTTTTCAATAGAGTACTTTTTCAAATGAGTACTTTTTCAAAATGACACTTCTTCAATAGGGTACTTTTTCAAAAGGATACTTTTTCAAAATGCTAATATTTGCAAAGCGGTACTATTTTACGCACGTTTCTAAAAGGGAATTTTTTCGAAAGGATACTTTTTCTCGTCAGAGCAAAATCTATTGTAGTAACAACGGTAGAACAGAGTAACGCAGCCCAAAATTTTCTTGGTATTTTCTACAGTAATCACAACCTCTTTAGGCCTTCCTGTTGAAGGTGATGTTGCAGTGTTTGTTCGGCCACGTTAGACTCACCGTAATGTTTATCGAGGTCTTCTTTTGTCTCTTTCGCCGTTTCCCCTCTCAAATAATAGTGTTTCATCACTACACGAAATTCACTTTGTTTCATTTTTCACGAAACACCAAAGTTCTTACTTTAAACGACTACAACAAATAAACTAATTCATAAATTTGGTCGACATTTTAACAGCTGCTGGCGTTTGACAGATCGCAAATTAAAAAAAAAAAATATATTGTGTTTGGGCTGCCATCTAGCGCTAGACAGCTTCAATATTATTCCGCCCTCGCAAAAAAAAATATTTATATAGAAAAGAAATTTTATGGAAAAGTATTTTTTTTTAAACGTTTTTTTTTAAATTTATTGAATCTTCAAAATGAACTAACAATAAGTATTCAAAACTTAATACTAAAAGAGAAAACGATTTGATTAAGCCCAGTTCAGACTATTATACTTTGTATTAATACTTGTCAAAAATTCAAATAATAGGTGCAAGTCTGATAGTCTGAATGTAATCCGTCATACATACGAAAAATAATACGATAAAAACTTCACATCCCATACGACTTTGTTGTTTTTGAAACATTTCAAAACGATAATACTTTACATTGGACCAGGGTTGTGTTTTTTAGCAAACCAGCTAATTAAAAATTGAGTAGTCGGCTATTTCGTAGCCGATGGGGTGCCGTCACTGATAGTATTTTTTGTCGTTATAATAAAGGTCGAAATTTGGAATTTAGCTGTCATTTATAAATGTATTTTGCTCATGCTATATTTAGAACATAAAATATGTTTGTGCTATTGAATTTGGATGTGTTATACATAATTATTATTTTAACTGTTGAAGAATTTCACGCGCCGGCACGTCTATCGCCTGCCGCCGTGAAAAGTTTTATGATGGCACATCTATGTTGGTTTATATCAAGTGTGATGGTGTGAATGCAAAATCTCATTTACGTTAGACTTTTTGACAGTCGCAAGAAATGTGTTTAGACTTTTATCTCACAAAATCTAATGAAAGTATTTATACTTGTATAATAATCTGATTGGGCCTTTAGAATTTTGTTTTTAGAAAAGAAATAGTAATTTCTTTTTGGCTTGCTTAACTCTTTTCCACATGGCAACTTTGTAATAAACATTTAAATTTTAAGGTCATTTATTATTTGTAGTTAAATATTTTTGTTGCAATTGTTATTGTAATTATTAGTTTAGTTGTAGTTTATGTTTATATAACATATATTGTATTACCTGACATTGATCTAGTTTGGTTTTTTTTTGTTCTAAACATGCATACGAGTACATACATATGTTTGCTTGAACGTATGCAAATATCTACATACATACATATGTTTTTTTTTTCAAACAATACACGCACTCTTTACTAAACACTTTCCTACAGACATACATATGTATGTATATACATATGTTATGCACATACTTGTGGATTTGTGTATTGAAAGTGTGTTCGTGTGACTGAAACTAATAAGCTAAGCTATTCTTGTTCTTAATTTGTTTTGTGTACTGATGTAATACTCGCATTTTAGACTGCATTTGCTCAATATTATCAAAATGAACAACATCATCATCATTGTCATAGACATCATCATCATCGACATCGTCATCATTGTCATCATTATTATTAGTATTATTATAGAATTGTATTGAGAATATAGAAACATGCAGGCCATGCAACAAGCTTTTAAGAAATGGGTCAAAGTCAACGTTTTTAAATAGAGAAACAAGAACAGCAATAGCGACAACAAGAACAACAACAACATCGAATGCAACAAAACAAATGAATAAACAAACGTAAATGAAATAGAATGAATGCATTTTTTTGTTTTCACCAACTGAAACACGAACACAATCACACACTTGTTTATTCTAGCGCAAGGTTGCCAGACATATATACATATGTATGTACGTATATACATAAGTATAAAAGGTGTTTGTTGTTGCATAGTTTTATTTGTTTGTTGTATAAGTGTGTTGTTGCATTGGAGTACATCAACAATAGTAACAACAACGACAACAATAATAATAATAGAAAATAAGGCCATGGTTTCGACGACATTGACATACTAAAATAAAACCGCCATCTATGCAAGTGTGTGTGTGTGTGTGTATGTGTGCGCTTTTTTCGTATTATTATTTTGACATTTGTTTTTATTGGCTTCCATAACATCACTTTGCCTGCTGCAGTGTGTGACTTTTGCCATTTTATTCATTCTTATTATATTTCTAACGTAAAAAGGGGTTCTGCATGGAAGGTTTTCATATCGCAAGGTCATTGCAAACGTAGTCGCCGCATATTTAACATTTTTCTTCTTCTTTTGCTATAAGTGAAGTCCTCTTCTTGATTTATGCTCTTCGATTGTTGTTGGTGTTGCCAGCATTATATTATATTACCGCTGCTGGTGCTGCTTCTGCTGTTGCTGCTGCCGTAGTAGTAATTCTATATGAATTTTTGTCCTTGTCGCTAGAAAATGTTAAATATTTGTTTTGGTATCTGAAGGACTTTGGCAATTACCACAGGTGTTTGTGCCAAGGACGATTGAATAACAAATTCACAAGGTCTTTAAGGATTTAAAGTGAAGGTTTTTGTTAAGTTTAAGTATATGTAGCTATATATCAGCAAGAAGTAAGTTAAGAAATGCATCATATAATAACTTAAACTAAATTAAATATTCTTTCACTAAAAGGGCAAAATCTGCAGTTTAAATGCTTTAAATAAAATTGTAAAAATTAATTTCTTATACATATATTTTCCAGGAATTTTCACAAAATCTTCAATGCAATAAAGGGTTATTTCAAATGATTTTTGCTTAGAAATAAAACGATTTAAGAATTTGGCAAGGACTCTTAATTTGCAAAAATTTCCCTAAAAGGGGAATTCTCTATTAGAAACAAATTATAGTAGCTTCAACAAATTTGTCATAAATATAGTATTACAGGGTAGTAAAATATAAAATTCTATACAAATTTCCCATTGAGGGAACATTTTTGAAGTTTACTAATTTTTTGTTGCCTTAAAAAGGGCGACCGTTGCAGTTTAAACGTTCTAAAAAAAAGTTATAAAACAAGGTTTCTTATTCATATATGTTTAATCATAAATTATGACTCCGAAATTCCAGGAATATGCACAAAATATCATTATGAACAATAAGTAATTTCAAAAGACTAACTAAGAAATAATACGATATTGTCCTTATGAACAATAGATAATTTCAAAAGACATTTACTAACTAAGAAATAATACGGTTTATAAATCTTCGTAGGACGTTAATTTTCAATTAAGCCAAAAGATATTGTTATTAAATAATAGTAAAAAAATTTCCCATTAAGGGAAATTTTTAATGTAAAGACTACCCCTGTATTTTAGATAATTTCAGTTATAATCCTGAGCAAAAAATTAATTATCGAAAATTTTTTTATTGCAAGCTTACTATAAATAAACATTTCCCAAAGTAATCCCAAATTCACTTTGAAAATTAATAAAAATATGCTTAAGAAAATTATAATTAAGTTTTAATTCAACAAATAAAATTCCACCCTTTCTCATTAAAAATATGTGCTTAATTTTCCAGAGAGTTCCATTTAATATAATTTAAACGTAAATTTAGTAATTTGAAGGAGTTTTCATTAAATATATTTGACACGTATTTTATAAAAGAAATTTATTTCATTCCTAAAAAGGGAAATTCTGAATTGGATAGAAATTATTGTAGTTTCAACAAATTTTCCAAAAGTATTTTATTAAAAAAAGATAGTAAACTATGTGTTTGGTAATGAGAAAATTCCATAAAAATTCCTCATTAAGAGATGTTAAAATTTTGCCAATTTTTTGTTACGTCTTTAAAAGGTGGAATACTTGAATACTTTTATTACTTGCTAGTTTCATACAACAAAAATTTCCCATTAAGGGACATTTTTGAATTGGACGTTAAATAATTTTATTTTCTTTTCTCAAATTAAGAAAGTTTTAATTTTTTATTTAAATTCGCCTTGCAATCTAATGAAGAAAAAAGTATTAAATGATTTCTGTTAAAAACTAAACATATCACTTTTTTATTGCAACAAAGTCATATCTCAAAAAATTAAGTTTTTGAGTTAATAATGCTGAAATTTTAACAGTACTATTCTTTATATCCTGTCAAAAATTCATTCAAATTACTTATAAACTGCCTCCTTTAGGAGACATCTTCTAAGACGTGTATGGAAAATAAAAATTTTAAATGTGTTTGTGTGTTTGAGAAAATTTTCACGATGACTTAAAGCCATATCTAAAAGGCAACTCTTTTCTTTTGTACTGAAAAATTTGTTAAATTAAAAAAAGCCATGTTTTCTGTTTTTCAGGTTTTTTCTATAATTTCTTTTTGACTTGTGTGTTATATTTTAAATTGTTTTTTTTTTCATTCAACTGGCAAGGTTACCACATCGATACTACCAAAACGGTAAAAAGAGACAAACGATCATTTTTAACGAAACAATTAGAAAAACGACATGACTTAAAAATCATCGTAAAAATGTAACATGATTTTGGTTGCAGGTTTTAAAGAGTATTATGAAAAAAGGCATGGCTTTAAATCACCGTATAAATAAGCCCTTTGTTTTTGATACAAGCGTTTTGGCTTTATAGCGTTTTTTATAATAATGCATTTTTTTCTATTTTTAATTTACGCTCCATTGAAAATGTTCCAGTGAGTTTTATAACAAAATATGTAAAAAATGTTCCATAAGTCTACACGATATCAAATGTTTCATTCACTATTGATTAAGTTTCTTTTTAAATTCTCCATGTAACCAGATAATTATTCGTATAACACGTTCCTAGTTATATTTTTGAAATTCCCAAAATCGGCTTCAGGAATTGCCAAAATTTCCCACGTCTCCGGAAACAATACGGCAGCTTAAATTTTTTTGAATTACGGTTAGTAGTTTAGAAACGGAAGCACGGGTAAAACTAGCACCGAATATAAAAAACCGTTACCGATTTTTTTTTGGAGTTCCCAAAGTCGGCCTCAGGAAACGTTAAAATCCCCCACTTCCTCAGAAGCAATACAGCAACTTCAGTTTTCGCACTACAGCGAATTATCGTTTATAGTTCAGATGCATGTTCCATGTCAAAAACGTGCACCGAATATGAAAATCTGGTTCCGGTTAGCGAAGTGCTTCCGATTTTTTTTTGAATTCCCAAAATCGGCTTCGTGAATTTGAAATTTGACAACATAAATTCTTCTAAGAAAACTTGTGCTAAATAAGAATTTCCCAGAAAATAAATAACAGCATTTTAATAATGCTTATAAATTTAAAAAGCTATTTGTACTTGTTTATCTTATAAATATTTCTATTAAAATTTCTTTCTAGTATACTGCTTGTGCAGCGTTCTCGATAACAATGTAATAACAAAGCAGACACCAGCCATATTGCAACATTCATAGTTAACATACATACATACATATGTATCTATCTGGCCTCCAAAAATGAAATTTCCCTTTAGAATTTAACCCAGGCCTGTATGTACTGACCTCCTTGGTTCAATTATTCAATATTAGCAACCTCGTAACAATATTTTTATTATTTAGAATAATTTAATTAAAATATTTATAAAAAAAATGTTTAATTAAATTATAACAACTAAACAAACATAATGAAATTGCAAAAAATCAATTAAAACGCTACACTGGCACTAAAACAATAAATGCAATACTGCACAAACCAAATGAGCACCCATTTCACTTTTTTCAATTACAGTTAATGAGTCAGAGAGGTTTAGGGAGAGAGTGAGCAAATGAGATAAACCATAGAAAATACAGAAGGATGAATTTAAATGCTACACAAATAAACCAACAAACAAACACAAACATTTAAATGCAATTTAAAATTGTGGTCACTGTTATTTTTTGCATTTAACCTTAACTTGATGCAAAAATAACTTTATTAAACTATAAAACAGTTTTATTTTGTATAATAAAAATATTTGAAAAAAAAGAAGAAAAATGCAAAATAGCAACAATAACGAAAATGATTTTGCTAACTGTGCCAGTGGGTCGCCGCATGACCTTGTGCCACTTTATATTTCAACGAAGAAGATTTGGGTGAAGACTAAAGAAGAATTTTTTTGTGTACATACAAACAAACGGACGAGTTCACACATATTATTTTGGAAACAAATTTGTGTATCTACCAGGTGCTAAGCTTAAAGCAAAAACTTCTTTTGCCAAAACCGAAAATTGAGAAAATTTGTTATTGTTGGTTTTTGAATGCAGATTCGCAAATGCACATACTTACATACGAGTGCGTACATATGCACCTATGTGGGTGTTAAACAACAAGAAAGCTGAAAGGAGATGGTTGATTTTGAGTACATTTTTTAATTGGTGCTGCTATCGCGAGAGGGTTCGTATTTATTTATGTATGTACGTACATGGATATTTTGTTTATAAATCTGCCTATATAATTTTATTCTATAGATTCTTTTTAATATATTAAGAAATAAATAACATAAAAAATTTTTTAAAAAAATTATAAAGCAAAAGTTAAAGTGTTCAATTTTGGGGTACTGTCAAAATAATGGAAACTAACACATTTCTTGAATAAAAATCATTAGGCTAGTTATCAAAATTTAATATCTCAACTCAAAAGTTTAGGTAGGATTATTATTTATATATTCTAGCGCAACTTTAGTACTTTGCGTTGACGTACAAGCACGAAATGTGACAAAGCTTATAAGAATACTTGTATTTTAGCTTAGTTATCAGTTCGAAAAGGCAATGTATAATGTACTTCCGTTTATCTGAGTTGCTCTGATAAAAATTTTTAAAGAACAGTAGTTTTTAAAGCGTATTACTTTTTAAAGAACTTTTTAAAACACAGTACTTTTTTAAAGAATAGTACTTTAAAAAACAGTACTTTTTAGAGATAATTACTTTTTTATAAATTACTCTGTAAAGGGAAGTATTTTAAAGAAATAAATTTTTGCATAAAGGTACTTTTTAAAGAAAATTAATTAAAAAAAGTACTTTTTTCAGAAAACTACTTATTAAAAAAGTAATTTTTAAAGAAAACCACTTTTTAAGAGCGCATTTTTTACTCAAATAAAAGTACTTTTAACTAAGAGTGCTTTTAAAGAAAAGTATTTCCAAAGAAACGTATTTCTTAAAAAAAAAATACTTTTATGTAAAGTAATTTTAGAAAAAAGTATTTTTAAAGCAAAATATTTTTTTAACAAAAAGTTTTTTTTTTGTTTTTTTAAGAAAAAATATAAAAAAAGTTATTTAAAAATTTTTTTTTTTTTTTTTTTTTTGTAAATATGCGACAGTTTAAAAATATATATCATATACATCTTTAGTCGAGATAAGACTGAAAAAAGTTTTTAGGAGAAATTTCGATGAAAAACTATGTTTAAGAGCAAATGAATATAAAACAAAATTACAACGAAATTTTTTCAATAATACAAAAAAATATTTTTACAAAGAAAAATTTTATATTTCATAAAGTAATCAAATAAGAAGACATTTTTCAATTTATAAAATTTGACTTAAGTTGTTATGATAAAATACCACTGGTATGTACATATGTATATATGTAAGTATGTATAAACATATATAATTTTAAACAGGCACCTTATTGTTTTTTAATTTTTCTTTGCAATATTGCGTTTAAAAAAGCTGCTTACTGTTTCTTTATTATTTTTTTTTTTTTTTGTAAAACACACAATTTAAAAAAGAATAACAAAGATTTTTATAAACAAATAACATGTTTGTGATGATAAAAACGTATGTACTTGGGTATAACAGATTGCCTTCAAGTGTATTTAATATCACTTTTAATTAAAAGGCATTTTTAGTGTAAAAAAAACTTCCAGTAAATAGCTTCCTTTCCTATGAAGTGTTCTGTTTATAAAGTAAGTAGGCAATTTTTTTGTTGTATTGTGCAAAAAGTACCTTTTTGCACAAAAGTATATGAAAGGTACCTTAATGAAACGTCCTTTTTACGAAGCAACACCCACTCTGCGAAAACTTGCAGTAAAATTAAAAATATAATTTTCTACAGCCGGCCGCAATATTTCTTTCAATTTGTCTTCCCCTCATTGTAGCTAATTACATACACGAAAATCTAAATTATTTGCTACCGCTTTATGGCCGTCAATAAATTTTCAACCGCAAACCGCCTGTTTTCATCTACCTGCGCCACCACCTACTTCGACCTCTTTTTGGTGTTCCACTCTTTTGCATTTTTTCACCCATTGCATTTGGTTTTGCTTTTGTTGTTGCAACTACACAACGCCATATTTATATTTCTTCTCTTATTCATACTCTCTTTCTATCTCTTGTTATGCATGCATGTCTATGCATGCCTGTATACTTATGTGTCTCCTTTATTTTTATGTTTTTTGATTTTGTTTCAGTGTATTGGGGATATACCCTGACCTAGTTACATTTTTTTTATTACAATATAATTTTCTTTATTGTGGTTGTTGTCGTTGTTTTGATTATATTGCAATTGTTGTTGTTGTTGTTTTCTTTATAAATTGTTGTTTTGTTTTTATTGTTTTGCTTTTATAATTCAAGTTAAATGCATTTTTGTTTTAATAGTTTTTTTTTAATTAATAAATTTATATTAAATATTCATTTGGTTTAAGTTATAAATTTGTAAATTTTTATTTTAGCATTTTTTCTTTCAATTTGTTTAAACTGGGTTAAATTAGTTTTATTTTAGTGCAAAGTTTACATTTAATTAATTTTTATATTTCTCACCTTGTTTTCGTAAAAATGTTTTCACTTAAATAACCTCTTCGGTTCGAAGGTTTTGTGAAATACAAGATTGATTAGTCATATTGGCATCTACATACATCCATATGTACATATGTATATACATATGTACTTACATATGTACATATACATATGTACGTATGAAGAATTTTTGCAAAATATTTTTAAATTAAAAGAAACGCTAATGAAAATAGACTTTTTGAATTCATACTTAAGCGTGAGCAAAATAAGATCGTTTAATTTTGCTTTGCTTAATATTGAATAAAGTTGTATACATATGTACATATATACTTACATATGTACATACATACTTAGATGATGTATGTATAAGAAATAAATTTTGAAAGCGACCAGGGTAAATACGCATTTTCTGTAGATATTTCTTAAACATAAATTATGTATGTTTTTTATTTAATTTTTTTTTCTTGGACCAGTACTCAGGGGATGACCCCTACATATGCAGTGCATTGAACCGGAACTAGGAAAGTGGGTTGTGAGGAGGGGGAAAGAGGGAGTAGTGTTTTTGAACATTTGACTTGAAGTTTCCAACCTTATAACAGACAGGAAACACGTCTGCAGGCAACTTATTCCACAGATGAAGCGTACGGCTGAAAAACGAATTTTCTCTGCAATGCGTAGTACGATTCCCCGGGCAATCGACCACAAATGGATGAGCTCTGGAGGATGAACGTGTTTCACGTAAAAATGTGCGAGTTTCGGGAAGAAGATCCCTAATCTCGTCAGAACAAAATCCATTGTAGTAACGATAGAACAGAGTAAGGCACCCCACACTGCGCCGATGCTCCAGTGAGTCAATAGAGTTGGATACCCTACTGTCACCGATAAGCTTCTTCGCCCTCTCCTGCACACGGTCGAGTAACCCCAAAATAGACTTTGAGGCACCGACGCAAACATGAGAGTTGTATTCGATTTTCGGTCAGATGTAGGTGGTATAAATAGTAAGGAGGTCGGATGGAGTGAAGTACATCTTACACCGTTTTAGAAACCCTAGGCACTTGAATGCTTCTTTAGAGACATGAAAAATGTGTTCAGTCCAGCGAACGTCACACTGTATCTTCATTCCAAGAACACCAAGAGCATCCGAGTCCTCAATATTTATACCATCCATGAGTACAGATAAGGCAGCACTTGCGGTCGTTCGTTTGTGTGTTAATTAACAACATTGGGTCTTACGAGCATTGAGGGCGACTCTGTTTTTACGACCCCATTCGGAGATTAATAGAAGATCACATTCAGATCATATTCAGTGAATCGTTCATATTTAGCCTCTTGGCAGCGATCTCTGATAGGCTGGTCTATAGCTAAAAGAGTACGAATGGCAAATGCTGCTGTCATCCGCGAAAGAGTGGATAGGGTTGGAAGTTTGATAGAGAAGGTCATTGAGAAAAATAAGAAATAGGGTAGGAGAAAGAACGGAGCCTTGCGGTACCCCTGAATTAATCTTGAACTCGTTCTGTTTTGTATTATTTGTTGTAAATTTCGCAATTTAATATACAAATTCTCAATGACATTTGGAATTTTCTCAAATTCAAATCTAAACTCTCGACTTCATTTCAAGTTTTCTCAATTCAAAGTTTTTCTATTTTTATATTGAAATTTCCAATTTCATTTGGAATTTCACAATTTGAAATTGAAAAATTTCATTCTGAATGTTCTTAATTTCAATGAGAAATGTTTTATTGTTAGTGTACATATGTACATACATACATACGTGCATATTAAGGCGGATTGATATTGAAACTTCCTAGCTCTAGAGGGCAGCAAAAACGCTTTTTTTTATATAGCGATCTGTCAAACGTCAGCTGTTAAAATTTCACTAACAATAACATCAACAAATAGGTGGTTACTGAGGAAAATATCAAGAAAATCTTGAAAATAGTAATGAATGTTCGCCGTTTGCATAAAAAAAACAAAAATCGAAATCACGGGTGCGTTTTTGCCGTGAAACATGCATCTGAACTATTAACGGGCATTCCATTTGATGTTTTTGAAGCCGACTTTGGGAATTCGCAAAAAACTCGGAACCGCTTTCGGTACCGGTTTTTCGGTGTGCTGGGCTATTAACGATCATCTGATTTAGTGCGAAAATTGAAGTTGCGATATTGTTTCTAAGGAAGTTGTAGTTTTTTTTCGATTCCTGAACGCGTTACGCGGATAATTATCTGGTTATATGGATAATTGGTGTAGTTTGATATTGAAGCGTGTTTTTTTGTTTTTTAAACTATGTATGTATGTATATTTTTTCCACCGACTTCCTACTATATGAATAGCACTTGTCATCAGATTTTTATAATAGTTGTTGTATTTGAATGGGCATGGCCTCAGTTTGTATGCATAAAATGAATTGCAAAACTTTCTAGATGTTTACACCTGATTTTTTTTTTATAAAAATTTATACATATTTGCGTAGTAATAAACTTTGAATTGAAAATTTTTATAAAAACTGTAATCTTATTTCTTAGAAGTCGAGGAGTCAGTGACAGGGGAGATATGCATACCGTACATATGTTTGTATGTCTGTAGGTTATTACAAAAATTTTATATTTTTTATTTAGTTTGGTTCGTTTTCTAACGTTTCCTTGTAAAAAGTTTTATTATCTCTTCATTCAGTTGTTTTTTGCTTTCCATTTTTATTTCTTTGTTCCATTTGCCTGCTGATGTTGCTGCTGCTGCAACATTCTTTTTCTTGTTAACTACACAAATTGTTTGAGGAATGTGTTTTCTATCATAAAAATTACACTGTTTTTATATAGAACATTACACTCCCTGCTAGTGACGCCAATACTTTTTTGTTTATTTGTCTTTATGTTTTTTTTTCTTTTAGCAGTTTTTTCCTCAGACGCCTGACTGACAGCTCATTTCTTTGTTGTCGGTATTTTTGATTTCTGTGTAATTCTTTGCTTCTTTTTTTGTTTGTTTTGTTTTATTCACTGTTGAGCTGCTTTATTGTGCTTTGTATTTTTGTTGTTGTTATTGTTGTTTTCACAGTGTGTAAACAGTATGCATGCATGCATTTGCTTGCTTGCAGTTTCTTATTTTTGTTTTGTTAGGGAAGGTCTTGTCAAAGCTTTTCAGCTTTGTTGTTTCGTCTTCTTTTTTCCTTTTTAACAGTTTCTTATTAAAATCAATTGCCGTTTTCTTGCACAATATTTTATTTGTTAATTTGCATGTGTACAAATATACGTACATACTATTAATGTACATATGTAAATTTTCTTTCATTTTATTGCTGTTTACTTAATCATTTTATTAAAAGAATAATTTATTTTTATTAAAATGTAAAATGCATTATTCGCAATTGAATGGCAGGCATGTTGCCTTACAATATATTGGTTATATATACATACATACATACATACATACATACATATGTACATATTTGCATATGTATGTACATAAACTCAAAAAAAAATTATTGAACGATTAACTGATTGACAATATGAATGAATATTTGCTTGAATAAAAAAAAAGTAAAGAAAATATTCAGAAAGTATTATGGGTACCTCAGATATGTATGAACGCACATACAGACAGACATACACCCATACATATGTACTCGTAAGTATTCTTAAAGATGACGTTATATTTTGAAGAGCAAACTAGCGTTACAAGAAAACAGTAAAGCTAATTAAAGGCAGAGATGGGACCATCAGTACCCACTCATTTATATATATTTTTTAAAATAAAAGTTGGTTAAATTTTAAGGGCCGATGTTCATTTTGAATAAAACACAAATTATTTAGGGATTATCGTCATTTCTTTTTATTGATAATATTAGTATGGTTCAATTATGTATGGAACAAAATATCAACCAAATGGCCGCCACGCCCTCGGCGGCACACCTCCATCTGATGGTCCAAGTTTTCGATGACACTGAGCCGTAACTGAGGTTATATGCCGTTAATGTGCCGAATTATCTCATCCTTTAGCTCTTGAATTGTTGCTGGCTTATCGACGCACAACTTTTCTTTCAAATAACCCCAAAGAAAGAAGTCCAACGGTGTCAAATCACATGATCTTGGCGGCCAATTGACACCGTCACCATACGGGATAACACGGCTATTGAATTTGTCGCACGAAAGAGCCATTGCTTCATTAGCTGTGTGACAAGTGGCACCGTCTTGTTGAAACCACATAACGTCCACATTCATATTTTCCAATTTGGGACATAAAAAGTTCGTTATCATCTTACATTAGCGAACACCATTCACATTAGTTACCTGAAAAACTACGGCCCGATAATACTGTCAGCCCATCAACCGCACCAAATAGTCACTCTTTGTATGTGCATTGGTTTTTCGACAATCATTATTGCATTAGCATTCGCCCAAATGCGGCAATTCTGCTTCACCACTCAGGTGAAAATGTGCCTCATCACTGACGATGATTTTCTTTGAAAATTAGTTATCCATTAGTTATCCATTGTTGCCATTTCTTGCCACCATTCTGACCATTGACGACTATTGAAATCGTGTAAAGGGCCCGATTTATTTCGATTTTTATAATCATTTTAGTCTTAGCTTCTGAATTTTTATAAATTTTAATTGTAATTTTTTCATTTATGTGATTTTCTTTTCTTTTTTTCTTTGCACTCAGCTTATTCTAAAAATTTTTTTAAGTAATTTTTTTGACCTATTTTATTTTTATTTTTGCTAAATTTTAATCTTTTCCAAGTCTGCTTAATTTTGTTTTAATAATTATGTGCTATAAAGAACTAACAGCAATTTTTATTGTGTTGTTTTTATATACCTGTTTTTTGGCGATTTTTTATTTAAGCGGTTTTTCTATTTTTATGATATACATATGTATTTTACAGTCTTATGTTGTTGAAGATATATTATATTATAAATTTTTTTGCTGATTAATTTTTCGGCTTTAATATTTTTTTCAATTTAACAACTTTTATTTGCATTAAATATTTACATATGCTGTTTTTTTTAATTTGTACATTTTCAGAGCCGTGTTTTATATATGATTTAGCGATTTTGCATTTACGGAATATTTATATATTTTCCCATTTTTTGACAAAATTACATTGCTGATTTGGCGACAATTTATATAGAGTTTATTGCTTTTTCACCTGAACGTTTTTTTTTTCTGTTTTCAGCGACATATTTTGATTTTTTTTCTTTGATTGATAATTTTTTATGAATATTGTGGTGTATTTTCATTTAGGCGATTTTTGTGTTCTGTATTTTTATCTTTGATAATTTAAAATTGTTAGTCAAACCTATTTTTCGCTATTTCTTATGATTATTTTTTTTTTTTTTTTTTTTGGTTTTGCTACTTTTCCATGGCTTTATTTTTCCCACATAAAATGCAATATATCAGAGGCGCCCAAACCCTATGCTCGATTGTTATTGTAAAAGCGCTTAGCTATAGAGCTGTACTCTTTAATACACACATAAAATATTGTACTTAGCATTAGCAATGAAAAATACACAAACAACTTTGTCTTATATATTTTTTTTGTCGTTCTTCACTGTACACACACCAAAGCAAAGCAACAACACTTTCGCATGCTTTGTTGCTAAACATTGACGAGAACGATTATCAGCATAAATTTTGTTTGTGTAAAGATGTTTTGCTTTTTTCAACAAAAGCTATTAAATAAAAGTAGTTTACTCTTAAATGTATTGGTGTTTGCTCTTCAATAAAGAACTTTTGGGCACTCCTGCAATATATAAAAAAAATTTTTTTATATATTTTTTTTTAAATTTAAAACTCACTTTTCCATACCTGACGGTAATGATCCATAAAATTAGCAGCGACGATAAAAAAATAAAGGTAATTATTTACTGAAAAAAAAATCCCATTTCAAAAAGACTATTAAAAACAAAGACACTAAAAACAGAACTAATAATTAAAATAAATAAACATATTGCAATTAAATTTTATAACTCATTTTTAAGCTTTATTTCTTTGGCAAAAACTGCAATAAAAAATGAATTAATTAAAAAGCAAAAAAAATACTTTAATTCTGTACACCAAACAATTGTTATAAGGATGTTTTATGATGACGTTGATTTCGAAAACGAAAACCTTTTGAAATGGCAACAGTTAATTATGCAACATTACAAAATAAAACGTGATTAAAATTTCGTTTAGAGATAAAATTAAAAAACGTGCAAATAAAAAAATACGTGATCTTGTACTTGGCTTCTTTTAAGGGCGTTTAAAAAGTTGGTTCTGTTGGGTGAAAATTTTCGAACTGAAATGAAAAATTGCTATTATGCCAGTTTAATTTCGGTTGCAAATCATAATTGCAAGCGGCTGTTCTTTAATGCAACATGACGATGTTGGTTATCAGATTGTAAAGTGTGTGGGATCGTCATATGAAGTTGTGTCTCGGTTGAACGAACGATTAAAAAGTTTTGAGTTTTTGGGTAGTTGTATCGACTGGTTGTAAAATTTAGGAGCATGTTGTACAACATTTGAATTGCTATTATTTTTTTTATAAACAATTTTTTACCTGCGGTCATCTTTATTCAACAGAATTTTTTAAGAAATGACATTGTAAATTAATGTCGCACAGTTTGTGCGCAAAACATACAACTCGGCAAGGCAACGTGTTGTAGCGATGATCGCATAGTCTGTGGCATGGGTTAGGACTAAAAAGCTAGACATGTTTCAGAATTTCTAACTTTAATTAATTTATTTAATTATAGGTGGCACAAAATTTATATACAGGGGAGAGACAAGACTTTTCAGTGCTTTAACAAAAATTGTATATATTAATTTTGATTTTAATTTTAACCAAGGGACGTACTTTCTATAGACAGTACTAGACAAACTTTATTTAGCTTTGTGGGGAAGAGATTAATCTTTACGATATTTTAGCAAAAATCAAATTTTTAGGATATTGTTTGTTTTTAGCTTTTATCAGGGGAGATACTTTACAAACAACAAAAATAAAAAACAAGAAAAACTGTAAAAAACGTAAAATTTTAGAAGCACATGTTTTAAAGTTTTGTTTGTTCAAACAAACTTGTAGGAAAAAAATATTTGTTCCTACAAAAATTGTCCAAGAACAAATCTGTTTTTCCTTCCATTTTGTTTGAACAAACAAAACTTTAAAACATGCGCTTCTAAGTGATGGTTTCACTTTTTTGGGCAAATATTTGAACAATGTGAACGTACCTTAAGTTTCTTAAATTTTTACACAGAATAATTTTTTATTTTTGTTGCCAATTACGAGTATTTTGTAATTTTTTTACGCAAACAAAACTTCTGGTTTTTAATATTGTAGTCGAGTTTTATTTTCTATATACATATGTATTTGTAAAAAAATTTATGATCACGGCATTAGTAACAAAAACCGTCACTTTTTGGACAAAAATCGTCAAATCGTCATTTTGCTAAATTTTACCTTGGAAATCGTAAAAATGACGATTTATCGTCAAATCTGGCAGCTATGATTGTAACAAAGAAATGTCAAATTAAATCTCACCTACAAAAAAGTCAAAAAACTTTATGATCATGGCATTAATAACAAAAATCGTCATTCTTAAGACAAAAATCGTCAAATCGCCATTGTGCAAATTTTACCTTGGAAATTGTCAAAATGACGATTTATCGTCAAATCTGGCAGCTATGATTGTAAAGCACCCCATACACGTTTCAACTCAGTTGGCAACTGAGTCGGTTGCTGTCCAAATCAAAGCGTATATGGCTTTGTCAGTTGATTAGTTTGGCAGTTGTCGAGTTGGTTGAAGAAATATTAAACTGTTTTGATTTTTGGTGAAGAGCAAGTCTTTCATCTCGATTGTGTTGTGTGTGTTCGAGTCTCTTAATCAGGTCTCAAAATTTATATATGTAGTGTTTTTGCAAAGAGAACGTTATATATTTATAAAATTGTCTATAATTTCTTTGAATTTAATAGTTGAATGAAAATCTTTCAATTCAGTTTATGAAGTGAGTGGGCAATAATCTATTCCAATGAAAGACTCAATTCAGAATTGAATTGAAACGTGTATACGCTGCTTAACAAAGATATGTCAAATTAAATTGAACAAAAAATTGACGTTAAGCAGTGATTCACAATTCACATCATATATTATGGCAGGACCACCCTTTATATAGATTGGATTTTTATTTCAGTGAGATTCGTTATAGCACGTCTCAGCTGTATGGTTTATTCAATATTATAAAGAGAACAACAGTTTAAAAACTTCTAGGTTTACTAAAAACATAATACATTTAAAATGGTTTGCGGTTTTTGTAATTATAAGAACAATTTTAAAAAATAGTTTTGTTTATTAATATTTTTTATTAAAATAATTTATAATTTGCTGACAATTTAGTTGCAATGAAAATTCATTAACCAGCAACGATCGTAATTGCCATTGAAAAAATTTTGATCACCAATTTGGTTTACTCATGATTTCTATGAGATTTTTAAAGTTTGTTTAGCTCTGTGCTCTCTTGCAAACACTACTCATTAAGTAATTCTTCTCTTTAGTTTATTGCTCCAACTCTTTAAAACTTTCGAGCACGCATAGATACATTTGCTACATAATGTGTATATACATATGTATGTAGGCATATGTACATATACAAACAAGATATCTATAAGTTTGTTTAAATATATACATACACATAGATATGTGTGTAATATCAGTGACCTACTTTTCTATTTGTATGGCCTACTGCACTTGGCCAATTTTTCGTTGTATGTACTCTTTTTCTATTTTTATTATTTTTCGGTTTATTTTTGTACCGAAAAGTTGTATGTATGAAGAATGTATGTTTGCATATATACATACATATGAATATATTTCGTGTGCGTTTGTCTTTTATATATACATATATTTTTTTTATATTAATACAATTATTGGGGCATAGTATATTTGTTGGATAATTCCTCTTCTTCTAATCATTTTCGTTGAATTTATACTTCTATAGTATTTTTGATAATCGCTTTGTAGCCGCGACGGAGTGGTGGTGGTTGGTACATTTTTTTTTTTTTTTCGAAAACAACAAATTACGAGAACAGGTATTTTTTCATATATTGTTATTGTTTTTTTTTTTTTTTTTTTGATGTTAGGCAATATTTTATTGCTTTTTAAAAGGTAGACCTGCTTTTTAACAATTTTATATTTAGGTAAAGGGCTTTACAGCAAATTGCATAAATATGTTTTTGATTTGATAGTAAACTATAAGAATTTACGTATTTGATTTGATGTAAAGAACTAGATACGTAGGTACGAGGGCGGATTGATATTAAAGCTACTACCTAAGTAGGGGGAAAAAATATTGTTTTCTTGAAAAACCATTTGTTTCACAACATAGTCTCCTTTAACCTCAATATACACTTAGTAAGACGATATAAGGCGATTTTGGGAATCCCTCAAAATACGCGTTAGGTTCGGTAATCAATTCTTCGTTTCAGACGAATTTTTTTCCGGCGAGCCTTTTTTCAAGTTTGGAAACAGGAAAAATTCACTAGGAGCTAAACCTGTAGTATAAGGTGGATGAACAACTAATGTGGTACTTTTTTCTTGATTATATCATCAATTTAATGCACGATAATACTTTTCTGTGATTGTAGATCCTTTTTCAAGATAATCGATGAGCAGTATTGACGGAACAAACTCACCGTAATGTTTAACGAGCTTTTCTTTTGTCTCTTTCGCCATTTTCCCTTTCAAATATTAGGGTAGCTCCTATGAAATGTACATATGTAAAATAAATATAATTTATGTAAAAGATATAAATACTTTATGTAAAATAATACAAATTTTTGAAATTTGTTATATTCGAATATAGTTCAAAAATTCGAAATAGAATATTTTGCAAGGACTGTAATTTTTTTTTTCGTTCAAATTAAAATAAATTTTTCTATGATAAATATTTTATGTAAATCATACAAGTTTATTTAATTTGTTAAATTAGAATAGTTCGATATATCGAATATAAGAAAAATAAAACAAATCTAATATAAATTTGTTGAACTTAAATGTAGTAAATATGGTAAAAAATATTTATATAAAATCATTTTAACATACTTGCTAAATTTGAATTTTTGAAAAGAAAATAAAATGTACCAAAGATGATTTTTTGTAAAATATTTTATAATTTTAAATTATTTTTTTTTCTATTTTTCGCTTAAACCAAAAAAAGTTATGTATGTTGCAAATATTTTATATAAAATCATACAAATTTATGATATTTTCTAAATTCGAACATAGTTGGAAATTTCGTAAAGAATATACTTGTTGAAAAATATGAAATTTTTTCGCACAAGTAGGAAAGAATTTATTTAGGCTGTAAATGTTTTATGTAATATAATACAAATTTATAAAAAAAAAATTAAATTCGAATGGAGTAAGAAACTTCGAAAAAGTACCTAAGAGACGGTGCTTGTAATTTTCGCTGATATTAAGCCAATTTAAAACATAATTTATAAATATTTTATACAAAATAATAAAAAATTATTCAATTTATAAATTCGAAATTAGTGCGAAATTTCGAAATAGAACTTAGAGACGAGGAATGTGATTTTTTTCCTATAAAATTGAAAGAATTTATTTCTGCTGAAGGTAAATTCAGCAAAATCACAAAAATTTATTTAATTTGTTACATTCGAATATGGTGCAAAACTTCGAAAAGTACTAAAAAGTCGATAATTGTAGCTTTCGCTCAGATGAAAGCAATTTAGTATATACTTTATAGATATGTATATTATACAAAGCGATATAAATGTCTTCAATTTGTTAAGTGCGAATATAATACAAAATTTCGAAACAGAACATAGACACATAAAATGGGATTTTGTTTTGCTAAGATTAAAATAATTTATTTCTGCTGTAGATAAATTCTGTTAATTTGTTAAATTCGATTATGATGGGAAACTTGGAAAAAAACTTAAATAACATTTTTTTTTTGGTTTAGATTAAGCAAATTACATATTTTAAAACCATATTACATAAAATCTTAAACTATAAAATACTATGAATACAATGTTTTTTGCTCTGATTATTTAAATTTATTTTTATTATGAATATTGCAAATAAAATCAATCAAATTTATTAAATTCGAAATTAGTTCGAAAATTCGAATAAACGCGAAATATGCGGAATATAATTTTTTTTGCCGAAATCGTTAAAATTTATTACTTTTAAGAATAATTTTTATGTAAAAACATAAAAATTCATGAAGTTTCTGAAGATATTATATAGTTCGAAATTTCGAAAATAGCATTAATAGCTTCCAATATATTTTTTTCTACCTTAGACATTGCTATTCAACGGATTTAACAACAAATTTGAGAGCAATTTATGCACATATTTTTAAAAAATTTATTTTATATATTTTAATTTAATTTGAATACCCGAAAGAGTAATTTTCCTTGTATTTTTTTAGTAAATAATCCCATCAATTAATTATTATAATTTTATTTATTTAAAAAGCAAATAAACAAACTAAATTAATTAAGCAGAAAAGTGCTAAAAGGTTTCATCATAATATTTTGGATTTTATATTTTAACAGGGTGACTATTGGCCAACTTTTTTCGTTTCATTCAACATGAGATTTGAAATGGTTTTGTAAAATATTACCCAATGCTCATATATTATATCTTTCGTTTATTGTTTTAGTAAATCAAACAAAAAGCTAATTAAATAAAATTTTAAGTCTCAGCTTTAATATTTTTTTTCTTTATTTCTAACCTGACTTATGACTCGAGTTTTAAAGGTGGAGGGGGGGCTAAAGTCTACAAAACATTGACTATTTAAATTAAAATTATTACAAAATTTTGTTCAAATTTGTTTTTCTACAGTTTTCATGCACGCATAATTTTACGCAATTTTGTTTTTTGTTTTTTGTTTTTTTTTTTTTGCAACCAGACGTCTGTCTGACTAACAGACTAATTCAAGTCAACTGCTGACTGTGCAAATGGTTGTGGCTGCCTGTATGAACGAAACAATTAAAATTAAACAACACACAACAATAATAAATTTTATACTTATTTTATTTGTACTAGATATATTAAATACTATGTTTTTTAATGTCTGAACAAACAACACGTAAAAAATTAAAAATTATGTAACAGATACAAAAATTAAAGTTAAAAAAAAAAAAAATAAATAAACACAAACATACACACACACAAATTCATATGATATACTTCTTAAACTTAACACAAAATAGTAAATTATTTTTATAAAATAAATATGAAACAGGCATACATATATACTTACATACATACATTAACACTGTGTAAGTCAAGTTGACTGCTCAGTTGGAATAGGAAACTAAATACCCGCATGGAATGTTTATCTTATCTGGCATTTCCAGACATGATAAGAAATTTTCTATTTAGCACGGCGAAATATAAAAAAACAGGCTTAAATTAAAGTCTGCCATTTAAAATTAAAAGAAATATTTTTAGAAATCAGTCGAAAGGTCAAAAAAAAAAATCTGAGCCGATTTTTTAAGATACTAAGCTCGCGGGGAATTATGATCCCCTATGTTGCTATGCTTTTTATTTTAAATTCTAACAAAAAAGCTTTCATACCATAAGAAATGAAAAATTTTGAACTGATTTTTGAAAATTTTGATTTGAGTTTGAAAAACCTAAGAAACACGATTCAATATCAAACTAATTAAAAATAAAACCAGATAATTATCCCTATAAAGCGTAACGATTTTTTTTTTTGAATTCCCAAAATCGGCTTCATTTATCGCCAAAATATATGGCAACTTCAATTTTCCCACCAAATCGAATGACCCTTAATAGTTCAATTTGCACGTTCTATGGCAAAAACGCAAAGCAAATATGAAAAACAATTCCAACCCTGTTAGCAAAGTGTTCCGAGTTTTTTTGGGAATTCCCAAATTCGGCTTCGTGTATCCCCAAAATTCCCCCACTTCCCCGAAAGCAATACTGCAACTCCAATTTTCACATTAAAGCAGCAACACTGTTTATACAGTTTATATACCTACATATGTAATAACCACTCATATGGCATGTGTTTCGAGTGTTGAAAACACACACACATTAAAAAAAATTTAAGTGAAACTAACATAAGTGTGTTAAAAAAAATAATCAAAGGCCTATAGCGTCTCACATTTAAATACCTTTCATGCTTAAATACGTCTAAAATCCTCGCAGTTTTTTTTTTGCCATTTTTCCTACAAATAGCCCACTGTTAAATGCGTACTTCAGGCAGTTGTCAGAAAATTTAAATTCCTAAAACAAAGCTTTTCCCAATTTTCCCGGATGTTCGCCGGGAAGGTATACTACTTTGTTTGTTTATAATTTTCCATTAAATGGGAATGGATCTTATATTGATAAATGGCTTATTTAATGTCGACAGTTATGCAGGAATACAATGGCAAATAAATGACCTCCTCTGTTAACCTCATAAATGCGAGCCCTCTGAAGCACATTTTTCCTTACATTCTCACACATTTCTCGCGGTATTTCACATATCAGCTCAAGCGTTTCTGGCTTGTTTGCATAAACCTTACTTTTCAGATATTCCTCCAAAAAGAAGACCGGAGCGGTCAAATCGTCGAGGCCAATCAACATCACTATTTCTTGAAATAACTTCCCCTCCTCCCCACCATAAAATCCGCAAATATCTGTATTGAATATGCCCATCCTATACATAAACTTAGGGTCAGATTGTGAAATTGATTTACAACAGCATCTGTCTTGTCGATCTAATCTGATCAATTCCACGGGGTAAATTATTATTTACAATTCACCAGCCTGTGGCTTTCTACGCAAACCCCTTGTTTAAGAGTGCGGGCCTTCTAATCCCTCTTGTACGCAATTTCCCAACAGACAATGGAAGATATGGCTTGATGAGTTGGTAGCCCGAAGTTCATTAAGCACATCAGCCCTTAACCAACTCACCCAACTTGCAGGACAATAGCACCTCGGGGGCTTATTCGCCCCCGAAAATCGGTATGCACCAAAGTTATTAGAGAAACTAATTCTCTTTCCTGCGATTTTAGGTTTAAACCACAGCCAGAACGTTTGAGCCAAGACAGACACTTCAACCATGATCAGCACCATGAGTCCAAACTCTCGAGGGGTTTGCTGGTCCCCGGTCTGCCAATTTTAACTCTTGGTACGGGTTTCGGACGACCAACACGACATAAGTCATACGGCTTCCTAGAGTTTTATTTGCTACAATAAATGAGGGACTCCTTCTTCTCTATGCCCCATAAAGCAGAGTGCTCTGGCTGGTGTATGCCAAGGCAAAATCTGCTCCCGGGAGAGGGCGGGGGGGAGTGGGGTGGGGTAGAGCGGGGGGCAATAACAGTCCTCTCTAGATTGAGTATTGTTACCACACTCCCTTGCGTCCGCTATCAGACAGTATATACACCGCTTCCCTTATAGGCGTATGTCTCCGTTTGGAAGATTGTGGTGTACTTCTAGGAGTTATTTTCTAACTTGCTCTAGACTCGCTTTTGGATCCATCCGTATACCACTTTTGTTAACCACTGAGCAGTCAAGGTAACTGCTTGGGTTCGTGTCCAAGGTAACTTTTCGCTGTCTGGTTTCTTAAATTTTCCACTGGGTATTTTTCTCACTTATTATATAGCTTTTAATGTGTTTTTTATTTCATTTTTCTTGCGTGAGCTGGTATTGTTTGCATTTTCTTTGCATTAGTATTGATGCATTTGTTACAATGTTATATTGCTGCCATGATCTAGATTTCTTAACAAATTATTGCGGCATGCATTTTGCGTTTCAAGTGTGTTTGTTCAAGTCCGTCCGCTCGCTCGCTTGCTCACTCGCCCGTCTGTCTCTCAGTCTATTTTGTTTTAAGATGTTTGCCAATAAAATAATAATACTAAGCAAAACAATTGTTTGCATTTTAATTATTGAATGCTTCTTAAGATACGTTTACATAGCAATACAAGTGTTCAGATCTGTCATAAATTTGTGTAGAATAATTTCTACGTTATAATAATTTTAAAAATATTTTTCTTTTTAATTCTCATTATTTTTTTGAATGTAATTGAGTATCGGATTAAATGTTTAGATGGATTCTACAAAGGGTTTCAATCAAGTCTACTGAATGTTAGGTTAGCACCTATGAAATGTCAGCATGTGTAGACAGATTGTGAAATTGATTTACATTAGCACCTGGACGTAAAGGATATAAGTTTGTAGCCATATAGACAAACCGCTGGCTTAAGAGTTCGGCACTTCTAATCCCTCCTGCATGCAATTTCCTAACATTAAACAAGACTTAATGAGTCTATTAAGAGCAACAACCTTTAATCAACTCACCCGTCTAACTATCACCCCTGGTTCCTTACAGTACTAATATCTGTTACAATACAACAGCACTTCGGCGGTTATTAGCCTCAGAAAACCGGTATGCATCAAAATTATCAGGGAAACTAATTCCCCTTCCTGCAATTTTAGGTTTAAACCAGAAACGCCCAAGCCCTATGCGCTTGGTGCTCGGTTGTTCCTAAAGTGACGAATAATTCCTTCCCCTGTATGCCCCAGAAAGCAGAGTGCCCTGGTGGTATACGCCTAAGGCAGAAGCTGCTCGCCAGGGAGAACATGTATAGACAGCAAGAAAACACAAAAAAGCAGTTGCGTTTAATTTTCTTAATTTTTTTTTTGTTATATTTTTTTTTTGAGAAATTATCTGGAAAGTCAAAAAGTTAAGTCTAAAATTTACAAGTTCTTTATTTTATTTTTTCCTATTTATCACATAAAAGATCTTGTTTTGTTATAGAGATATAGAAATGGTGTAACTTAAAGATGATTTTTTTAATAGACATTAAAGTTACTTTATTCGAAAGATAATCTTATGGCCTTATAATTTAAATATGACTTCTGGCTGATCGCCACGGCTCGCTTAGATGTAGCCTAATCTGCAAGTCTGATTTCCAACATTTGTGGCCACAAAGCGGCAATAACGCGTTGGCCAATCTTTTCTTATTGGCGTTGACTAGCGACTTCAGATATCCCCCCAGAAAAAAGTCCAGCGGCGTTACATCGCACGATCATGGTGGCCCATTCGGGGGTATGAAACGTAAAACTATACGGTTACCAAACGTTTCCCTTGTGTAGTCTTGTTGTAACCATAGCTGCTGCATATCATGTTTGTTCGATGATGAACGCAAAGGTCGGCAATCATAGCGATTACCATTGACGGTAACATTCTGATTGGCATCGTTTTCAAAGAATTACGGACCAGTGATTCCATCAGCCCGTAAGGGTAGGTCGCTGGATTCCCTGATGTAGCTAAAATTCTCAGGACCAGCCCATAAAGCAGACTAAACAATCAGTTTTTCTGGATGCAAGGGTGTCTTAACATACACTTTTTTTGTATCTCGATGGCTAATTTGGTAGAGTACTCGACCAAAAGTCTCGAGGTCACAGGTTCGATTTCTGCCTTTGACTCTGGGTGTTACTGCAGACAAGCAAACAAGCTTCGCAGTTTTTGTATTTGTTTAAAAAATAAAACTTGAGGATTATCGTTGCTCCAAATACGGCAGGTTAGCTTATTGGCGTACCCATTCAAACAAATGAGGGACTCATCGCTAAATAGAATTCGCTTGTGAAAATCGGGGTCAGCGGTTGTTTCGTTTGGAGTCTATTTGGAAGCATTGCACACGCGTAATTCTGTTGATGTAAAAATGCCAAAAGAAAAAAAAATACTAAACATAAAGCACAAAATAAATTAAAAGCTAGTGCAACAGCTGTTTCGTTGTATTGCCGCAATTGCGAACCATCGTGTGGCTAATATGTGGTAATTATTGCCACAAAATTGTTTTCACAATCTTGCGGCAATCAAGTTTGTAAAAGAAAATCATGTGATGGCAGCGGTCTTGATTGGGACAAATTGGTTATTGAGCACCAATTCGTCTCAATAAAAATTGGCTCAATTTATGACAATCGTGTGATCCTACCTTTAGCCTATTCGTGTTGAAATAAAACACTTAACAGCTGACAAAATGGCCGCCAGTTAACAAAGTGTTGCTAACTTGAAGTTTTATAGCTCTATGAAAAAAAACACCTTTTATTTTATATTTGTATTGAAAATGTTATGGCGAAATATTTAAAATGCTAAAATCAAAGTTAAAGCGAAATGTTAAAATAATTGTTTTAGCCAAAGCATTTTACAAAAGTCAATTAGGGTTTTTATTTTATAGTTGAAGGTAAACAATTTAGCTTTTTATTCGCCTTTCAAACCAATCGATTTTACCATGATTCATAAAATTTATAAAAAAAAAAATTATGTTTTTCTGCGTAAATTTTTTTTTTTTTTGAGAAACACTTCTTAAATAAATTTAAAAGAAAAGTATAAAGATACTAGGATCAAGATACGAATTTAGAAAAGTATAAAGATTTTAATAAAATACAGTTACAATACAAGTAACTTATGTTTATATATGCAGACTTATAAAAAAATACAAAAAAACTTGTTACAAGAGAAATATGCGTGGATGGAATACGAGTATATTTGCTTTAATTTTATATTTTCGAGACCAAATTTGTCAAGCTTCTTATTAAATCATACAGTAGAAAAAATCTCTGTGTGAAGATATAAAAAAAAACACAGAAAACAAAGCACGTGTTCATAGAATGGAAGTCAAAATACTACTTATTACTGAACGCTACTTACTCCGGCTCAAAAAGAATCAATAATGAATATCAGCCGTAAAGCAGCTCTGGGCTGGAGAACAGCTCTCGCGTCATCGTAATTATTTCTTAAGTCTCAATTTTCACGAGGCAATTTTAGTTGCGCAATTCTTATCAAATTTTCTTTTCAACTTGCTTTTATTTTCAGACACAGCAATTTTACTTGAGCAATTTTTGTTTTCTATTGCTTACACTTTCTAAACCTTGCATGTACTGCATTCTCAAATTTTTCCATTTAATTTTCACTTCTTCTAAATTAATACTGCTGTCTATTTTTTTAATTTGTCCACAATACTTAATTTTTTTTCAAAGGAATTAAAATATCGCAATTTCGCGCCAATATTACTATCATCACGGACAACATATCAATACATAAAAGAAACAAATGAAAGGAAATGTAAAATTTCTGATGTTACGAATGATAGCACAAAACGACTTTCCGAGTACAAGCAAGTCTGTACTCATTTTTACACTCCCCACTCTTTCCTCTCTTATTTGTCCACAAACTCAAGAATTGCGCAACTAAAGTTGCCTCGTGAAAATTGGGACTAAGTACGGTCAGGCTTGTTGTTGTTGTTTGGCTTTCGAGAGTTTTGCGTCTCACTCTCATTGGTTAACTGTCTACCTCAACTAACTGTATTAGTTTACAGTTTTTGTGAGCTATTTCGTTGTTAACCACGCGGCAACTTCCTATGCGAAGGCCTAGGTCGGTACAGTTAGTCATAGCGCCGCAATAGTACTGTTAATACCATCGTGGGCGCAAGGTCTACGTTACTCCGCCCATGATGTGCATCCTATACTTTGCAAATTTATTTGCAACTGTATAGTTACAAATACAATACAATACAATACAATAACAATGAACATAAGTATATAAAAAATACAGAAGACAGTAAAATTACGTGAGCAGGAAGTGGAGGAAGACAAAACACTACTTATTAACGATTATGTAGGCAATTACCTTTGGAATAAGAAAATTTGTTTCTTATTCTTATCGAGTTGCATTTACTTACATATATATAATAAATATACTTTCAGTCTCACCTACAAAAAATCGTCATTTTTAGGACAAAAATCGTCAAATCATTATTTTGCTAAATTTGAGCATGGAAATTATCAAATCTGGCAACTATGGTGGTAGCCTTTCTTCTACTACGAGTACTGATCCAACTAAAAATGCATTGAGAAATGCTGGTTTTTGCGTTTGTCGTTATTTTTATTGACTATTCTATTATCTTTATCTATCTTGTTTAAATGTCTGAAATAATTTTTCATACACTCATACATACATATGTACACACATATGTATATATATGAGAAGCGTATTTTCATAAAAAAAAAAAAAAACCGACTGCAAGAAATTTTTGCAAAATCTCTTCTTGTTCTTGTTGCTGTTGTTGTTTGTGCTTGTGTGCGTATGAGTGGTGCAATAATTTTTGCCGTTGTGTTCTGCTGCTGCCGCTGTTGTTGTTGTTGTTGGTGGTAGTGATGGGTAAATGCAGGGTTTGTGTATTCTTTCCCTGCTCTTATTTTTCTTTGTATATTTTTTTTTTGCAACAGTATTTTTCTTTAATTTTTTTTTTCTCAATTAAATTTTGTTTTGTTTTACGGTTTTGTAGGTGACCCAAATTTACTTTCAGTAGTACTTGACCCAGTTTTCAATGAGATGTTTTTTAAGCTTGTTCTTTTTAATTTAAATGCATTTTAATGCAATTTAAATGTTTTACATTTAAAATTAAATATATTTTTTAATGCAATTAATTATTGACAAGTGAAAACAAAAAGCGAAAATGAAAGCAATGAATTTTCTAAGGAAAATTTTGGTCAGCTATAAATAGAATTTTTTAGAATTGCTTTTATTTGTTTTACATTTCCAATAGAATATATTTGAGTTTTATATTTGCTGCGGAAATATTTTCAAATGTTAAATTTTCCAGAGAAAATGCGATAAATTTTCGATAGACGATTTGTTTAAATTTTTTGTAGAGAATTTTTATAGGCAATATATTTTCAAGAGAAAGTTTTTAAAAGCAAGAAAATAGCTATAGAAAATTTTTCTTTTTCTTTATCCTAATTTTTCGACCTTTTTCTTAAATTAAGATGTAAAGAGGTCTTTTTTTTATAAAATTTTTGTGCAAAATTTTTTTTTATTTAATTCAATATTACGTCTTCTTTAAAAAGACTTCTTCAGGATTTTTTTTTTATAAAATAAGTAATTTATAAAGAAAAAAATAATAAAAAATCTTGAAGAAATATTGAATTTAATAAACAAATTTTTTAACAAAAATTTTATAAAAAAAAATACCTCAAGCTTGGAGATCATTACATCTTAATGATTAATTATTTTAAAATGTAACTTTTCCATATAAAGTTTTTATAAGCGATAAAATTTCAATAGTAAATTTCGATAAGCGATAAATGCTCAGTGAACATTTTTTGTAAGCGACAAATTTGAATATCTTTAGCGAAACTTTTTTTTAATATTTTACAAGCGATATATATTCCAAAGAAAATTTTGTATAAGCGAGAAATTTTCTGTCTAAAATTTTTTAAACGATAAAATTGTATCAAACAGTTTTTAAGCAATAATTATTTTCATGTTTTTAAATTTTTACATATAGCAAAATTTTTAAAGGATAAATTTTTTATAGGAAATTTTTATAAGTAACTAATTTTTTATAAGCGAAAATGTTTAGACAAAAAAAAAAAAAAGATTTTTTTTAGTATTTTTATGTATATAAAAATTTTTTATGCGATACAATTTTAATAGAAAAAATTTTAAGTGATAAATTTCTAAAAAAAATATTTTTGAATTTTCCACTGAAACTTTTTAAAAAAATTTGTATAGCAAATGTTTACAATATTAGATTTTCAGTCGAAGTTCTCTCTTGGCGATAAATTTTGAATAGCAAATTTTTGTATAAACTTCGTTAGAAAACTTGTTTAATCCACAAGTTTTCTGTATATATGTGACAATTTTTTTTATTAAAAATTTTTTGTAAGCAATTTTTTAATCACATTTTAATTTTCCTAACGATGATAAATTGTTATCGAAATATTGAAAATAAATACTGTTAAATTTTTAATAAAAAATCAAAACGGTATTTAGCTGCATAAATAAGAAATTATTTGATATAATCTCTTTTACAAATTAAAAAAGAAAAAAGAAAAAAAAAATCAATATTTGCATTATTTGATCTTGTTTATATTAATTTCTTCTAAATGCTTCCAGCTAAAGATCACTGTTTTTTTGTTTTTATAAAAACGGTTCGACAATTTTTATTTAAAAAAAAAAAAATAATGATAGTAATAAATAATAATCGAGAAGTATTCTATAGTGTTATTTTTCAGCGAAATTTGCCTAAAGAAGCTTTATCGCTCTCCATTATTTACTAGTCTATATTTGTATTATATCTTAAAAATCGCTTAACAAAAGTTGCTGTTAAAAAATAATTAGATGTAAATGTAATAATAGAAGTCTAAAGAAAAAATTAATTTTTTTTTTCAAATGATATTTCGCCACTCAAAGAGTAATTTTTGAACAGCAAACACATCAAGTGTTAATGTGTTTGGTTTTTATTTTATTTTTATTTTTTCCGTTTTAATATTCAACGCAATAAAATCGAAAGTGCGTGATTTACATACATATACATATTTAGTCTATTTTTTGTTTCATTTTGTATCTTTTTTGTAAAAATTTATTGCGCAAATTACAGACATTTACAGACTGAAATAAATTTGTTTAAAATTTTGGTAGAAAAACATAAAAGAAAAAATCAAATATATAATAAACTACATAAAACATAAAACGTTGTAATTTTTAAAAGAAGCAATAAAATTATAAAAAAAAATAATATTGTGGAAAAACAAAATAAAAATCTCACATTTAATCACTCATATTAGCAGTGATCATGGAAAGCATTTTACGCATTTAGATTTATTTGTAAGTACGAAATAGTGGAATTTTTTGTTTTATTTTTGTTTTTATATAAAAAAAACGAGTATTACATATGTACATACATATATGTATATACATAGCCACGCATACATATGTTTATATAGAGCATTCCAAGTCAAATCAGGTGGTTCCGATTTTTTTTTTTAATTTGCTTTAAGCGTTAAACACATTGAAGCCAGCAGACAACCGACTTCAATGTGTCAAATATAAAATATATTCGTTTAAAAACGAACGTTTATTTTGGCAAGAGCAAGACATCAGTACTGCAGGTTGTTGTCCATGCTTTTATTTATTTATTTATTTATTTATTTTTTCCGCAGTCGATTTAAACTAATTTCTATTTCTGTTGACTACAAAACAAAAACGGTGCAACCAGTATTTACAAAAAAAAAGCTCTTCTAATAAAGAGAGGTTATATATTAAAGGCTGATGTTGACTTAGAATAAATCACAATTTATGTAGAAATTATTGTGATATATTTTTGTTATGATAGTATTGGTGTAGTACAATTATATATGGAACAAAGTATTGGCCAAATGGCCGCCGCGAGTTTGGCGGCACACCTCCATCCGATGGTCCAAATTTTCGATGACGCTGATCCATAATTGAGATTCTATGCCGTTAATATGCCGAATCAGCTCATCCTTTAGGCTCTTGAACTGTTGCTGGCTTATCGATGTCCACCCTTTCCTTCAAATAACCTTAAAGAAAGTAGTCAATACGGTGTCAGAACACATTATCTTGGCGGCCAATTGAAGTCGCCACCACGTGAGATAATATGACCATTGAATTTATTGCGCAAAAGACCTATTGTTTCGTTAGCTGTGTAGCAAGTGGGTGTCCTGTTCAAAACACATATGGTCCACATTCATATCTTCCAATACGGGTCATAAAATGTTCGTTATCATGTGACGTCAGCCAACATCATTCACAGTAACTGCTTGACCGGTCTCATTTTGAAAAAAATACGGCCCGATAATGCCGCCAGCCCTTAAACTACACCAAACAGTCGTTCTTTGTGGGTGCATTGCCTTGACAACTATGTTGCATTGCCGGTTTTCAAAGGCTGTTGTCTCGTAAGAAAGCAGAAGTGATATTTAGACGGCTGAGTTGGCTATGAGCTGATGCTCTCGTAATGAAGTTCTGTTTGCCAACTCAGTAAGCCTTGGCTTCCATTGACTAATGGGAAATTGTATACAGGAGGCATGAGAAGGCCCGAACTCTTCAGCTACATACTTATGCGCAAGCTACGACCTGTGTGAGCTTTTTTTTGCATACATTTATTTATTGAATCTTCAGAATAAGAACTAACAATGGCTATTCAGATTTTAATACTAAACATAAAAAAATAAGTCCAGCCAATGCTAGACAAAAAGTTTTATTTTGCGCGAACAATATCGGTAAAATCAGCTATTTAACAATCTGATGGTGGCAATGGTATCCCTTCTTCTCAACCTAGAGTGGCCATCGAAATTAAGTATATTGTTGCGTGCAAGAGAATTTGGGTGAAGTTCCAGCTTACTGATATACCTGGTCGCGTACTTAGAGAATTCGTCTTTTACCAGCGGAGCACACAGCCCCTTATAAAATTGTGCGCTTCTTTCGTGGAGCCGCTTTGAATTTTTTCTGTGTTAGGGGCGCTGCTGAATCGTGAAGAATTCACAATCTGTCTGTTGAACCAAGCTCTCAACGTATTGACGACGCTTGAAATGGTCATTAGGCTTTAGCTCTTGAGTCAATTGACTCAATTCGCATCACTGATATTTGTGAAATATTCATTTGTTGGCCACGGCGATGAGTCGAGGGTGACGGCTCTTCTGTCACACTGTCGCGAACAACAGCAATGTTTTCCGGAGAACGAACAAGGTGCGAGCATACAACAGGTGTTTTCATATTCAACTCTGAAATTGGGATTGATTCGATCTCAGTTTTTTTTCAAATCAATTCTATTATTCTAAATTCTATTATCGCCTTATTTCAAGTATGGATTCGGAATAAAATATATATAAAAGTTAATATTTAGTACTTGAATAATCCGTACTTGAATAAACAAATCTGTACTTGATTCCAGAAAATCCTTACTTACCATACTTTTGACCACGCTTGGGATTGATGGATTCAATGTATGATAAACTAAAAACGGAATATATCTCACTAAATTTCTGCCCACATCATCCAGGAAAATCTTAAAATTCAGAAGACAATAATACAATAATTCACATTTTGTCTAAACACTAGCCTGTAGAGAATTTTAGGTTCGCAAAAGTTTTATAGGGTGGGACCCATTCAGTAATCGATATTGTACTGTAAACTTTTCGATAGCTTTTGACATAAGAAAAAACAGTTCCACTATGACATATCAAAAAAAAAAAAAAAAAAAAAAAAAAAAAAAAATAGTAATAATAATAATTTTCGATGCGACCAAATTAATTTTTTTACGTATTCTTAACTTTTAGTTTTAAACCATCTGATTTAATTGTTTTTAAATATCAACAAATTTTGGTTCTTCCAAATAGATATATTCTAATATACCTACATGATAAAATTACAACAAATGTTTGTGTTAAAATTATTAATGTGCTGTTTGCAGAACACTAATAAGCGACACGTTTAGAAAATTTTTGTAAAAAATCTCTCCATTTATCTCAATTTCTTACAAATTTTTCAGATGTCTGGCTCGTTCGTGTTGTCTAAATAGCACTTAAGGCCCATAGCTTATCAATAATTTGTTCACATGTTTGTTTTTGTTGTTTAATTTTTCAATGCCATTGTATATTATCAAAACCTTTTTTTAACTGTGTTTTTTAGTTTGTTTATTGTAAAAATTTCCATGAAGTGAGATAAACTTAAGTATACGTGAGAATTACAACACAAATTACAAAGAAAACAAATGTTGAATTTAAAGTTCTCTTAATTAACAGTATTTCTCACCATTCGGCTCTATTTTTGGCGCTAATTTTTTTTTACGGAGAATTAATTTTTTCTGTCCTGAGCTACAAATAGTTTACGCATAAAATACAATAAATTTAAATGTATATTATATTTATATATGTAAATATGTGTGTATATATGTACACACTTGCATGTGTATAAATAAATTTTTCGGTGTATAAATAAATTTTTCGATTCTCTTAACAAGTAATCAATTCAGTTTGAAAGCACACATACTTACAATATAGCAATTAATGAGACATGCAGTGCTGCCACCACGTAGAAATTATTACAACCAAAATTTCCATAGAAAATTTATCAATAATTAAAATTTTTCTATAGAAAATTTAACGTTTACAAAATTTTTCTATGGCAAATTTATCGATAACAAAAATGTTATGTATAACATTTATCGATTTTTCTATTTAATAAATAGAAAAAATACCCTGAGGAAGTGAACAGGAAATTCACGAAACGTTTGAATGTAAATGCCATTAAAATCAATGTAGTTTTGTTGACATGAAAATCTCACCAGCTAAAAAAGTTTACTGAAATACTACATAGCAAAAAATATATTTACACAATTTTTTAGCAACAAGATTTTCTATAAATGATATACTATACTATAAATTATATTATTTTAAGGAAATTTATCGATTACAAAAATTTTTATAAAACATTTGCAGAAAGAAAAAAAAAATTAGAACAAAATAAATAAATAAAAGTAAGTTAGTAAAAATAAATAAATGTAAGTAAATAAAAATAAATAAATAAAAATATGAATAAAAAAAAATAATAAAAAAAAAAAACAAATATTTCTTACTTTTGCAGCTAAAGATCGTTTTGATTTTATATAAAAAATTCAACAGTATTAATTTCAATATTTCGATAAAAATTAGTTATCATCGCCAGGAAAATTAATTAACATATTAAACTTAACTTAAAAAAGATAAAATAATTAAATAACAAAAATAAAAAAAATTATAAAAAAAGTTGTATATAAAAAAGTAGATAAAAAAAAAAAAAAAATAAATAAAGGAAAATTAAAAAATAAATAAGAAGTAAATAAAAAATAAAAAATAAGTAAATAACAAAAATAAAATTAAATAAATAAAAAAATAAAAAAAATTAAATATCTTAATATATTTCGATCTTCGTTTGTTAAATAATATTTATTTTTGTGTATATATAAAGTATTATTGACAAATAATTTTAGTAGCTACAGGTCTTGATTTGTTATATTTGTATATAAAAATGTAAATAAAAAAATAATAAATAAAGAAAAACTAAAAAATAAGAAATAAATAAAAATAAAAAATAAGTAAATAACAAAAATAAAATTAAATAAATAGAGAAAAAAAAAAATTTAAAATAAAAATGGAAATATCTTACTATATTTCGATCTTCGTTTGTTAAATAATATTTATTTTTGTATATATATAAAGTATTGTTGACAAATACTTTTTGTAGTTACAGATCTTGATTTGTTATATGTTTTATATAAATTTAACAGTTTTTTTTCAAGAAGTGTTAAAAACTGCTTATATTTCTTGTACAACCCAAGATCTATGGTTACCAAATTAAATTTATTTATGATAAAAATGTCTAAACCATCATGCCCAGAATAGTTACACGACTCTTGTAATTCCCATTTGTTGGCTCATGCTTTCCTCTTATTGGCAACTCCTTATTTTCTTATTCTCAGGCATATTTTTTGTGCAATAGATATTGTACGGGAATATTACTCATATTAAAAATATTACTCATACGCTCTTGTTTGTCGCTTGTATAATCAATGGAAAAGCTTTATTTATTTCTTGTGGATGGAATGATGGAGTGAGTGTGTTTGTATGTGTATGAGAGCGTTTATTAAAGAGTTTTTATTGTGAAATAACGCCATATATGTATGTAATTTGCAAACAAAAAGACTGAAAGAAAACACAGTGAGAACAAAAATTTTAAGAGTAAAAGCGGTTACAATAAAAATTAAAGTAACGTATGTGTTCGATTGATCTAAATATAATACGAAATAAATTTATTGGTACGTGATTTCAAAGCAAAAAAAAATGTTAAATAGTAGATTGTGGGCCCCACTAATGTATGTTTGGTTTACGAGTACGTTCTTCACACGCATATTTCACCAAATATGCGATATGAGTTGAGTATTAATTGCAAGTGCGTTAAGGCAAAACGGCTGACTAACCGGCCGACTGTATGTATTCCTACCTACATACACACATGCATATATACATACATACATACATTAGTACTTGTTGTTGCTGTAATTTGATTGCGTTGATAGCATTTTTATTTCTACTTTTTTTGTTTATATAATATTTTGCTGTTGCTGCTGCCGCTTGTTAATAATAAACGCAAAAAAGCCAACAACAACAAACACGAATACGACAAGAAAACTAAGCGAGCTTCATATTTCGTAGAAAAAGTAGGTTAGTGGGTCACCATATCTAACAACAAACACACAAGCAGACCTACAAACATACATACAATTGCAACAACTATAATATGTATGCATTTTTTAATCTATTCATACAAACATAAACTTAAATTCGTACGTGTTTCCAATAGATGTTTTATTCGTTTGAAATTTAGAAATATTTTTTTTGAAATTATAATATAAAACAAAAATACTTCAAACACATTTGTACATTTTTTTTTATTATTTTTTCTGTTTTTTCATTTTCAATAATTTTTAGTTTCATTTAAGTTTTGAAGTATTTTTTTGTGTTATTAATTTATTATTCTTAGATAATGAGTGCAATTCAAATAAAAAAAAAACAAGATTAATTGAAATGTTTCTATCAATTTGATTTATGACATTTGCATATTCAATTTAATTAAACAACGAAAAAATAAAATTATAATAAAAAATAAAAAAAAGTAAAAAATTAAAAAGGTAAAATAAAAAAATTAAAAAAATAAAATAAAAAATTTGTTAAATTTTTGTTGAACTTTATAATTTTTAAATTAAAAAAAATTTTTTTACGTACATCGGGTTTTAGTTCAAGTTATTCCTTTTTTAAATTTTTTCTTAAGGATTTTTTACAATACAAATTTGCTGTGATCAATAATTATTGATTGAAGAAAAATAATAATCAAATCTTTAGCTGGGTTTTGTAGTCGCTACACTACTCATCAGCAATCACTGGGATTTGAACTCGGGTCATGACTTATCATGATCTGCTGCTTTAATTTAATAAATAAAAAAATTAAAAAAATAAAATAAAAAATTTCAAAAGATAATAAATAAAACAAAAGAAACAAAATAAAAAAAAATTAAATAAAATGTAATATAATAAAAAATTAAATATAAAAAAAAATAATATATAAAAAAATAAATAAAATATAAAAAAAGTATAAAAAATAAAATATAAAAAAATAAAACAAAAAAATAAAAATTAAAAAATACTAAAAAGAAAACAAATAAATATTTAAAAAATTATAAAATAAAATTGAATATAATTTTTTTTTTAATTTTAAAAAGTTTTTTTACTTAAAAAAAATTGAAAAAATTTTTGTATGCTAATTATTTCCTAATTTGGACTTTCTTTTTCTTAATATTATATAATTTCCCAGCTTAAGGTCTTCTTTTATTATTTTATTATTTTATAGTTTTAAGTTTTTTTATTGTTTTATTATTTGGCAATATTTCTTTCTCCTTTGGATAGCTTCTTAAATTAAAAAAAAACAAAAATTATTTTAAATAAAAAAAAAATATAAAAAATTTTTTTGAATTAAAAAAAAAGAAGAAAGATAAAAAATACTAAAATAAATCAAAAATAATAAAAATATATTTTTTTTAAATTAAAAAAAGATTAAAGAGAGAATAAATTAAAAAAAATAAAGAGAGAATAAATAATAAAATTTAAAGTATATGTCTAATTATAGGGTGTCCCAGAACTCACCGTCAAGCCAAACAGGGTGACAAAATTGATTGTAACCATCATGAGAAATATTAGAAAAAAATCTAAAAAACAAATCCATTTTTCTCATGATGGTTTTAATCAATCCTGTCAGTAAATTTTCAGCCAAAATTTTTTTTTAGAAAATTGTATGCATCGATAAATTTTCTAATTTACCAATAAATTTTGAGTAGAAAATTATTTTTATAGAAAATTATATGTATCGATAAATTTTCTTAAAAAAAAATTATATAATATATATAATTTGTATATAGAAAAAATTTTTTTTGATAAATTTCCTATGATAAATTTCCTATAGCAAAAAAATTTTTTTTTATTGCCCATTATTCACAGACAATTTTGTACCACATAAGTATTTTTTTTAATTTTTTTTTTCATATTTCAAATTATTGGCCACATTCTTGATTTGCGAATTGTGATTTTTGTCATATTTATGTATTTTAGAAGACTAAAATAACTTTATGACACCATGACTATTCGTCTACATACTTATAGAATATTTATTGCTATTTTTATTTAGTTGAATCATGTGTCAGTTTTGACGTGCGATTACCTGCAATCGTAGAAGTTTCGTAAATGGAGATATTGGTTTGCCAAAATGAATAAACAAAATCCACGATGGATTTTTAAGAATTTTTCTTAAATTTGGATAAGAGTTTAAACAAACGAATGAATGCCCATAATCTGTTCTGACTGGCAAACAGCTCCAAAGCATGACAATCATTATGTATCATGCTGATACAGACTTTTTTCTGTTAAACATGACTCAGTTTAATTTTGAACCCATCAGTGATTTAGATATTAAAATTTCAAACTCTTATCTGAATATCATTTACTTTTAAAAATAATAAAGAAAAAAATTACACAAAATCTCAATTACAAACTAAAAAAAAAATTATATTAAAAAAAAAAAATGGTTGCATATGAGTTGTTTTGAATTGTGGCCTCGTAACCTACTTTTATTATTGTTATTTTTTTGCAGTCGATTAAGAAAAAACAACCAACAAAAATTACAACAACGACAAAAGCAATAATAAAAACAACAGTAGATTTAACAAAAATAATTAAATAATAAACAAAAATAATTTTAACATTAAAATTTAATGCAAATCTTGTCACATTCATCCACTGACAATAAAATAACACGAAGTTGATTCAACACTTCGAAACAGTGAATGGTTGCAACCACTGGCTTGTTTACAATTTTAGTGAGAAGTGTTTTCGTTTGTCGTCGACTGTACCAACAAATAAATCTGGCAATAATTTTTTCAGCCAAAATTTATTTTTCGTGTCAAGTTCCTTCCTCCCGTTTCGTTTTTCTTTTACTTTGTTTTCAATTCGTTACACAATTTTTGTATACACATAGATCTATATACATACATATATACAGAAGTACATTCATTTAAAAAATTTCCGCTTATTGGCATTAAAAGCCTAAATTGTATGCAAAGAGAAAACTTTTAGGGGAACACCCTTTTTAATAAATACTAAAAATAAAAATAAATTCTTCGAGAGAAACTTATTTTTGTACAAAGTAGCTTTTATGAAAAAGTACCTTTTATGAAAAAGTGCCTTAATGAAGAAGTACCTTTTATAAATAAGTACCTTTTATAAAAAAATAGCTTTTATAAAAAAGCATCTACTTTTCAAAAAAGTACTTTTTATAAAAAAGTACCCTTTATGAAAAAGTACCTTTTATGAATAAGTTACTTTTATGAAAAAGTGCCTTTATGAAGAAGTACCTTTTATACCTTTTATAAATAAGTACCTTTTATAAAATTGAACCTTTTAAAAAAAAGTACCTACCTTTCAAAAAAGTACTTTTTATAAAAAAGTATCTTTCATGAAAAAGTACTTTTTATGAAGAAGTACCTTTTTAAATAGGTACCTTATTTAAAAAAAGTACTTACCTTTCACAAAAGTACCTTTTACAAAAAAGTACCTTTTATAAAAAAGTGCCTTTTATAAAAAAGTTATAAAAAAGGGCCATTTATAAAATGTACCTTGTATAAAAAAGTACTTACCTTTCACAAAAGTACCTTTTATAAAAAGTACCTCCTATTAAAAAGACCCTTTATAAAAAAGTGTGATATAAAAATTTATCTGTTATAAAAAATTGCCTTTTATAAAAAAGTATATTTTATAAAAAATTATCTTTTATAAAAAAGTACCTTTTATAAAAAAAGTACCTTCTATAAAAAGTTTGTTTTATAAAAAAGTTTATTTTTTAAAAATAAGCGTTTGCAAAAAATCCCTTTTATAAAAAAGTACCTGATATACAACAATATCTTTTATAAAAAAGTATCTTATAAAAAAGTACCAAAAAAAAAAAGTACCTTTTATAAAGAAGGTTCCCGTTACAAAAAAATATTTTTACAGAAAGTAGTTAGTTTATAAAAGTACATTTTATAAAAAGGTACTCCTTATAAAAAAAAAACATTTACAAAAAATTACCTTTTATCAAAACGCACCGTTTATAAAAAGTGCCTGTTATAAAAAAGTACCTTTTAAGGTATATAAAAGTTCCTTTTATAAAAAAAGTACCTTATACAAAGAAGTAGTTGTTATAAAAAAGTATCTTTGTATCTTGTATAAAACAGTAACTTTTATAAGAAGTACCTTTTATAATAAAGTACTTTTTATAAAAAAGTATCTTATCAAAAAAGTATCTTTTATAATAAAGTACCTTTTATAAAAATGTATTTTTGATAAGATCATTTTATAAAAATGTACCTTTTGTAGAAAGTATCTTTTACTAAAAAAGTACCTTTTTAAAAAAGTATCTTTTATAAAAAAGTAACTTATATAAGAAAGTATTTTATCAAAAACGTTTTTTTTTTTCATAAAAAAAGTATGTTTTATAAAAAAGTATCTTTTTTAACAAATACATTTTATAAAAAAGTGCATTTTATACCTTTTGTAAGGAAAAGCGCTTAATAAAACAAAGTATCGCGCTTTTTATAATAAAATGTTTTTTTTTTATTATCTTTCATAAAGAAGTCATTTTTATAAAAAAGAGCTGTTGAGGAAAAACACTCTTGTTTCTCTTCTTTCCATCCAGTCTGCGTTTATGCTTTAACTTTATTTAGGCCATAAAACTCATAAACTGTTTTAAATGATTTGTGGTTCCAACAGAAACTGAATGCAAACTACTGTTTCTTATTCATTTTACAAAAATTACATAATAACGAATATCCATCATACTTTGTTATGTAAATACAAATGTTTGTTTGTGTGTGTGTGTGTATGTATGTGTGAATATGTGTATGAGATTGTAATTTTTAACTGAAAAAATAAAATAAATATCCGTCAGAGTGTGTTGAAATTTTCCATTACATTTAAACGTTTTGTGTTGACGTCGTTTGGTGCTTTATGATACTCAACATTTGTATGCCCATTGCGGGCGGGGGGAATGTGGGCGTGCAGAGTCAATGAGATTAAAGCTGCCCTTTCCTGCTTTGGTCAGGTTAACTAAAAAAGTTAATTTGTCAAAAAAAAAAAGTTTTAAAACGTATAAAAATGTAAAACTTTATAACTTAACTTAGCATTGTTTTGTTTGGAGATGTGCGCTGCTGGATTTGCTTTATTTGAGTTTTCAACGAAAAGTGATCTCTTTTGTTCAAATACTTATATAATTAATTCATTACTACAGTCATGGTTTAGCAAAAGTTGGACAAAAGAAGCGATAAAAATGATGGCTATTTAAAGTTCCAGGCCAAAACAGGAAAAGTTTGTGACAAGAAAGCTGTCATTTTTTTTTTTATAAAAGTCGTTTTTTTAATCATATGGGCAAAATAATTTCTTGAAATAAAAGTTTATTTGATCGAAAAAACCATTTTTTGATTGAGAAGAGAGCTTTTATTTTACCAAAAGTGATTTTTTAAAAAAAGTACTTTTTAGGAAGGGCACTTTTTTAATATCTTTTTTCAAAAGAGTCCTTTTTAACATGAATGATAAATTTTTTCAATTCAATTCAATTCAAATATTTTATTTATAATCGGTAAGCCAGTGGTATGGCCAAAATGATTACATAGCAATTAAACATGGCACAGTATTATGTTCTTAAACTATCAAATTAAAAATTTTAATATAAAGGGTGGTTAAATTTCAAGGGCCGATGTTGATTTTGAATAAAACACAAACTATTTAGGAAATTATTGTAATTTTATTTTATTATGATATACTGGTATTATTCAATTATGTATGAAACAAAATATCGGCCAAATGGGCGCCGCGACCTCGGCGGCACACCTCCATCCGATGGTCCAAATTTTCGATGACCCTGAGGCATAATGGAGGTTCTATGCCGTTAATGTGCCGAATTATCTCATCCTTTAACTGTTGAATTGTTGCTGGCTTATCGACGTACACCTTTTCTTTCAAATAACCCCAAAGAAAAAAGTCCAACGGTATCAAATCACATGATCTTGGCGGCCAATTGACATCGCCATTACGTGAGATAACACGGCCATTGAATTTGTTGCGCAAAAGAGCAATTGTTTCGTTAGCTGTGTGGCAAGTGGCACCATCCTGCTGAAACCACATATCGTCTGCATCCATATCTTCCAATTCGGGCCATAAAAAGTTCGTTATCATCTCACGATAGCGAACACCATTCACAGTAACTGCCTGACCGGCCTCATTTTGGAAAAAATACGGCCCGATGATGCCGCCAGCACATAAACCGCACCAAACAGTCACTCTTTGTGGATGCATTGGTTTTTCGACAGTCACTCTTGGATGCTCATTCGCCCAAATGCGGCAATTCTGTTTATTGACGAATCCACTGAGGTGAAAATGTGCCTCATCACTGAAGATGATTTTTTTCGAAAATTTATCATCATTTTCATAATAAGTCTGGATAACTTTAACACGTTGTTGGATTGTGTATCTCTCCATTATTCAAATTGAATAAGTCTAAAATAGAGAAATGTCAAATAAAATTCGGAAAAAAAACTTGGCGTTTAAGTGTGGTTCACATTCAACATCGGCCCTTGAAATTTAACCACCCGATACAAATTTGTTGTAATCTTTGTGAAACATGTTGTAATCTTTGTGTATTATATACATATACATCATTCTTAATACATTCTTAAGCACTTAAATATTTAAATATGTCTTCGATCTGGATAATTGGATAAAAAACAAGGAATCAAACAGTGAAGTTTAACCACCATCACTAAATGATAATATGCAGTAATAGTTTATAGATTTAACAATAAAATATTTTTAAATTCAATAGGCGAATGAGCAAAGTGTCTTTCACTATAGGGCACAAATGTATTCCACATTCGACAAATTCTTGCCACAAACGAACGCTGCATTGTTTGAGAATTGAAGAAAGGACAAAGAAATGTATGCGAGCTCGAAGAATGTCCAAATTCAAATCTGGATAGAAAGTATTTAGGAGAACCATTTTTAAAGACTTTATAAAACAATAACATTATTTTAACTCTCAAGTTAAGACATCAAAGAAGCTACCCAAGAAGTCTGACATAAATAGACACATGTTCTCGAACCTTTAGTTTATAAACATACTTTACAATTCTATTAAAAAATACTTTTAGACGGGCAATGTTAGACTCCTGTGGTTCCAGAATACACTTCTAAGCCATACAGTATAATCGGCATTAGAGTTGCATTAGCTACGATTTTTCTAATTTTAAGCGGTAAAGAACAATTCGTATTATACAATTTTCGTAATCCAAAAGAAATCCTTGAGAAAACATAACTTAAATGAAAATCAAATGTTAGTTTATTATCAATGAATATTCCTAGTGTTTTCATATATTGAACATACGCTATATCTTCATTATTTATTACAATTCTGGGCAGCACTCCTCTTGCAGCATTAAACGCAATCGCTTTCGATTTCCTCGGATTAACAACAATAAAGTTGCCCTCGCACCATTCCTCTATTCTACGCAAATTATAACCAATTCTACCAGCTAAACTATCAATATCATTTTGTTGTGACGAAAAAAGTAATTGGAGATCATCTGCATATAGATGACTCGATATATTAGAAAAAATCTCAAATATGTCGTTAATATAAATATTGAAAAATAAAGGGCCCAATACTGAGAACTCCACGAGATACTTCTCTAATTTCTGATATAATGAGTCCACTTTGCACAAATTGTTTCCGTCTAAATAGAAAAGACATAAAAAAAATTGTTTGTTTAATAATATTTTAAAAGAGGTACTTTTTTTGTTCAACGCCCAAAAACATATTTCGTGAACAACATACATACTTATTCACTTTTTAAAAATTGCTTTCTGGAAAAATAATGTTTTAGTCAAAAAAAAAAAAAAAAAAAAAAAAAAAAAAAAAAAAAAAAAAAAAAAAAAAAAAAACTTTTAAAAACGCAAAGCGCGTTTTTAAAAGAACATTAGTCTTTTTTGAAGGTAATTTGTAACAAAGGTACATTTTCAAGGGCTATCCTTTTTTTTTACAAAGTGTTTGTTTTGAAAAGAACTCTTTTAAATTATTTTAAAAGTGATTTAAAAAAATTTATTTTAAAAGTACTTTTTCTTCAAGAATCATTCTTCCCAAAAAAGTTTTTCAAAAAAAAAAATACTTTTTGGCTAAACATATTTTCTATATGGTTGGCTGGGTTGCCAACTAAAAGTTATAAACCTTTAAAACACCCTTTTATTCCAATAACCAATAACTACTCTTCTTTTTAGTCTAAAAAAAGCAGATCTATTCATCATCTATTTTTTCTAAAACGTACTTTTTATGGTTGAAAAGTGAATATATAATTTAAAAAACAAACAGATTCCGTTTTTATCAAAAAAAATTATATAAAATGTGTTTTTTATATACAGTACTTTTCCTTAAAGTTATTTTTTATTAAAGATGTTCTTTTATAAAAAGCGCTTTTTAATAAAATTGTATTTTTTTTTTATAAAAAGTACTTTTTATAATAGTTATCTTTTCATACAAAGTAGACTTTTTCATAGTTCATAGGTACTTTTTTTTATAAGGGGTACCTATTCTATAAAAGGTACTTTTTTATAGTAGGCATTTTTTTGGAAAAGGTATTTTTTCCTATAAATATATGTATTTGTTTCGAAAACGCATTTTTTCTATAAAATAACCAAAATCCCAAACAAATTGGGTGAAAGATAATAAAGTCTTATTAATTATTTTTAATACATATTAAATAAAATTTTCTAAAATATAATAGATTATAAAGTTTTTGTTTCAATTTATCAATTATTTATGAATTTAATTGTGTTTTGGTTGTTTTTTTTTCTAACCTTGAAATTAAAATTCAAAACCTCATAAAACTATTTATGTACAAACCGTAAAAAAAAAGAATAACGATTAATAAAATATTAAAAATGATAAGTAGACCTTTTACAGACATACAACTACTCGTACATACGAATACATAAATACATTATTTTGTTGGTTTTTTTGTTTTTGCATTTTGCATTTTATTAAAAATAGATATTTATACCTAAAAACATTTTTTAATATTTGATTTGTTTTTAAGTTTCTTTTTTAATTTTTTATAAAAGGTTATATTTTTAAAAAGTACTTTCATATAAAACCTACATAAAAAAAAATTATATTTTTATAAAAGACACTTATTTATAATAGGTACTTTTTTATAGAAGTTACTTTTTAAAAAAATTCTTTTTATAAAATGTACTTTTTTATAAAAGGTAATTTTTTTACAAAAGGTTCTTTTTTGTAAAAACTACTTTTTTGTAAAAGGTACTTTTTTATAAAAGGTACTTTTTTATAAAAGGCACTTTTTTTTATAAAATACACTTTTTTATAAATGGCACTTTTTTTATAAAAGACACTTTTTTTACAAAACGTACTTTTTTATAAAAGGAACTTTTTTTATTAAAGGTATTTTTTCATTAAGGGTAATTTTTTCATAAAAGGTACTTTTTCATAAAAAGTGCTTTTTTATAATAGGTACTTTTTCATAAAAGGTGCTTTTTTATAAAATGTTCTTTTTTTACATAAAGTACTTTTTATAAAAGGTACTTTTTTATAAAATGTAATTTTTTATAAAAGGTAATTCTCCCAAAAAAAAGTATTTTTTTATAAAAGTTTCTTTTTTATAAAAGTTTCTGTTTTATAAAAGGTACTTTTTTACAAAAGTTATTTATAAAGCACTTTTTTATAATGGATATTTTTTTACAAAAGGTACTTTTGTATAATAGGTATTTTTTTACACAAGGTGATTTTTTAGGAAATTATCTTTTTAGGAAAAGTACTTTTTTTTACATAAAGTGCTATATTTATAAAAAGTACTTTTGATTTTAAAAGCTACTTTTGATAAAAGTTTTAAAGGTGCTTTAAAAAACTTCTTTTTTAAAGTTACTTTGTTTTAGAAAGTTACCTTTTTGATAAAAGGTACTTTTTTATACTAGGTACTCTTTTACAAAAGGTACTTTTTTATGAGAGGTACTTTTTTATAAATTTTTATATACATATATAACTTGTGCTATTTTTTAATTTTTTGTTTTTTTAAGTCCCTTGTTTTAATTAAGGCTGTACTACAACCTGTATTCTAACTAATTAATAATTTTGTTGCTGCTATTTTTGGCGTGTGCGTGCGTGTGCTTGTGTGTCATGAGAAGCTTTTAACCAGAGATGCCAGAAAAATTTATGAAAAATTTTAATTTTTCAAAAAAATAAAGTCTTAATTTTTGCGTGGTGCGCTTGTGTGTCATGAGAAGCCAGAAATGCCAGAAAATTTTTTGGAAAAATTTTAACTTTAAAAAAAAAAAAGAAAGTCTTAATTTTTGAATGCCGAATGGCTGCGTGAGTACATAAAATTGTAGAATTTAGAACCCAGAATATACAGAATAAATCCACGATTTATTTTAGCTACGATTTCCAGAACGAATTATCTTAAAAAATTTTAATGCCATTTGGACACCAAAATTATGCGATTTTCTTCTCGGTATAATACAGCAGCCGCCCATTTCTGTGAAAAAATTCTGGAAAATTTCCTTAACATGGCAACTGCCTGTCATCAAGCCATTTGACAGATATTTTAATCTATTAATAATCTTGACTTCTTGCAATCCAATAAAAAATAAAAGAACAAAAGAACACAAAAGCACCACTCATTCTCAAAAATATGAATTTTATGTTAAAATTGAAAAGTTCGCTGTTACTGGAACACCCTTTATTGCAAGATTCGTGTAGCTAAAAAAGTTAAAACTCATTGGGCACATTATTTATTATCTAAAAATTTCAAAAATCTTAATCTTGAAAATTAAGGCAAAAATCTTCATTCTGGCAGCGCTGTTTGTAGCAAACAATTTTGCATTGAGCACAGTTTTGTTGTTAAACAAAAAACTTAGAATAAATTGCAACCAAAAAGCACAACAACAACTACAGCAATAGCAAGTAAGAAATTTAAAGCGACAACAACAACAACAAGAACAACAACGGCAACAGCTTACAATAACAAAATGCAATATTATTGCTCATCACGCGTCGCATTTAACTGACCTCCTCCTCGAAAATGAAATTGCGGTCGTATATGGCCCTGGCTAAATAAGTTTGTTGTTTTTGTTATTATTATTATTATTTTTTCTTGACTCGTGTAATGAGGTGGTGTTATAAGCACACACACACACACACACACAAACATACATTCACATCTAAATAAAGCCATGTAGAAATTTTATATTAAGTCATATGTTTCTTTATGGGTATGTGCGTTTTATTTATTTATTTATATTTTTCTGTGCAAAGTGTTGCCATGTTGGTGTTTTTGAATTTGAATATGTAATATAAAGAAAAAAGAAGAGTCTTGATAATAAATTTAAATATGTACGAGTATGTTAATTTTAATTTTGCAGCTACAAATCTGTAGTGCGATTCACTATGCTTTTTAAGCCCCAATTATTTTGGTTAAAATTATTAACCACAAAATTAACCATTTTTCTATTCACAAGTATTTTAAACACCATATGGTGGGGTTTAAAGTCAGCTGTTTGAGGCAGCTGTTGTATTTAACAACATAAATAGGTGTTAATTAACACCCCAATATTTTGTGAGTTTAAAAAAGTGTTGATTTATATTGTGTACATATTCATTTCATTTAATTTATGTAATAAACTATTTGTCTAATAAAAAAACAATAAAAGTTAGTAAACAACAAAGTTAAATTTTGAAAATAATATTTTTGTATAAAACAATAATTACAAATTTTTTATTCAATATGTATTTCGTTTTCCTTTAGATAACTTCTTAAGGAAAGTATTTGTTGATCGATTATAAAAACAAATTTGTTTTGATAGGCAATAAAATAACATTCTTTTTATGTTAAATGTAATTATGTATGTATGTAGATATGTATTAAATTTCTTCATGATTTTGATTTTATAATTCATCAACAAATACATTCCTTAAGAAGTTTTCTAAAACAAAACGAAATATTCAATAAAAAAATTTTAATTATTGTTTTATATAGAAAGGATCTCGAGCTCATATATTATTTTTAAGATTTTTATACATATGTATGTATAGAAAAAGGTCAAAGTTACAAAAGATGAAGAAAACATATAAACAAAAGGAGATTCAGTACAATAGCTAATAAAAATGAAATGGAGAGTTGCCACGTTATAACAATCTGAACGTGAAGAAAAATAAAACCCTTTACAGTGGCTAAATATAGTTAGTGAATAACGTAGGGGTTAGTGCAAACAACAAAATGTGTGGTTAAAGTTAACACTTCTAATTGGGGTGTAAAGTTAGTGAATTGCACAACTGTAGTGCAATTCACTAACCTGTTTTAACGCTAATAAAATTCGTTTAGAGAAATTAACACTAGCGTTGGTGTTTTCTCGATTCTATAACAGTTTTTAACACTATTTGCCTTCGTTTTAAATCAGCTGTTTTTGTAGCCTGACTGATTAGCGTTAACTAAACACCAATTATTTTTGTGGTGTTTATCTTAACAACAATGTCGTTAAAATTTCTACTAGAATAACTTCACAGTATTTGGCATACGGCTTGCCGGAAGACTCCAACAGTCGGTCGGCGTGTTCTCCGTGAGAAGAACTTATCTTATTTATCAAAAAATATTTAAAATAATAAACATATAAATAGTTTTACTTACCCTAAACATGGAATTATTTCCAAATTTGTTTGTTTTTGTTCTGTTCCTCTTTGTGGTTTTCTTTATTTTTAACAAAGCTGCCACATTATTTCAAATATTTTTAACATACAACCAGAGGTGTTAAGAATAAGTTAGTGAATCACATAAGCGTTAGTGCAAACCACAATAGCTCGCGTTAAGTTATGCTCTTTTAAAATCGTTAAAAGTTAGTGAATTGCACTACTGGAGTTGTTTTTATTTAATAAAAAATTAAGAAATTTTATTTCTATCTATTATAAGTTATTTATGTAATTAGTAGGCAACGATTTATATCGTTTTAAAATGATTTCTGCACAGAAGAGAACGAGCTTAATTTGGTTGTTTCAGCATTTTAGTAGTAATTTGGCTATTCATTTATTACTAATACTAACAAACAGAATATGCGTATGTGTTTGACTGAAATACAAGTAAAACAAAAACAGTGTGGCCAAATATTAGTAAAGAGCGCATTATTTAAAAGCGGTAAAAAAGAATGCGGTCGATTGCATGGACCGGTGATTGCCACTAGTTAAAAATAAATAGTTGAGCTCTTCTTGTTAAATAATACATAATGTTATTCTTTCGCTTAGAGTTCGAGTACACCCTCAGCCAAGAAGGATTTTTATCTCTTTTTAAAAATTAATTAAAAGCGTTATAAACACTACTCTATCTTTTTTCCTCCTTATAACATATTTTCCTGTACAATGCCGTGAATATGTAAGGGTCATTCTCTGAGTAGTGGTCCAAGATAAAAATAAAAACATTTTAGCGAAATTTATTAATTCTCTCAAAAAAGAAAAAAGAAACTGTAGTTCCAAAATTTAAATTCATTTAACGATAATTATACAAAATTATTAATAGTATTTTAGCTTAGTTTATATAAGGTGACCGAAAAGTCGTCATGGCATAAGCGCTAACTTTTTCGTTCATATATACGTATTTTTTACTATTTATTTTTTCATTTTATTTTATTATTATTTTCATATATACCTATTTTTTACTATTTTATTTTTCGGATTATAAAAATACACAAAATGTAATTTTTTTTACACTAAATACTGATATATGCGATTTCAACTTTGAAGGCTCACCTTCAAAGCAAAAAAGAAAATTATATTTTTTAGTTAAACTTCCCTTTTTATCGTTTTATCGACTTCTTTTTTAGAGAGAAGAACTTGTTTTTCAAAAAGGATTGGTATAAACAGAACTCGTTCTGTAAAGCACTGGCATTTTATAAAGCTAAAAACTGTAAGGTGGCCACACTGAGGTAGACTTTTACGCTGCCATTACACAGGAAAGTACTTTCATGAAATTTCTGTATACGTATTACAAATAAAAATTTCAAAGAAATAGACGACTTTCATGAAAATTTCTTTTTCGTCTACACAGGAAAGTGAAAGTTCATTTAAAAAATGTCGCCAAGGCAAAGAGTTGCAAAATTTGGCTCTACTTCTCTCCACTCTTATTTTGTTTGCTTACTAATCAGAGTTGCCGAACTTATTCCATATACAAATTTATGTGGCAATAGTTGAAAAAATGTATCATTATAAATTTTTCTATGATATTATTTTTATAAAAAGATTTTAATTGTTTTCTTTATGTGTTAAATATACAATACAAGGAAAACTTATCATTATTATTTTCATAGACTTGCAAAAGAAGTTAATTTAATAATTATTATTTTACTACAATACTGGAAGTTTGTATAATTCTTTGTATGTGGCAACAGTGCTTCGAATTTGTCACTTTACTTTCAGAAAACGTCAAAAAATTTGTTTCATGAAATTTTTAATGAAAGCTGAGTGGAAAGTAAGCAAAATGCGAGTGTGTTAGTAAAAAAGTGTGAGTGTAACTTTCATGAAATTACTTTCCTGTCTAAGTGCTAGGTTATGTAAATAATTTATGTTGCCGCCCGGTATCCACACGCCTATAATTTCCGTCTGCAGTATTTGCTAACTGTTGTCGGCTATGTGTTTAATGCTTAAGTATGAAAAATAATGAAAGCGAATAATATCCAAAAATTTGAACAGAGCGTTCGCCAGATTTGTCAGCACCTATGACTATGTTTGTTTTTGGAGCTATGTGAAGGTGAACAAGCTAGAGACAAACTAGATAATTCGGCATATTGATAACATTGAAACTCAGTAATGTCTCAGTGATATTGAAAATATTGGATAGAGGTATGCTACTGCAGCGGTAACAATGCACCGTACTGTAAGTATGTTCATAATGAAATGCCCAAAAAAAAAAAAAAAAACAATTAATGTATCAGCTGTTAAATGGATTGTCAAGCAAAGCAGTGTTGCCAATTAAGAGTTCTGAACCTCTAAAACGACACCAATAAAAGATTATGTCATTTTAAAAAATCTGAAAATCTTTTAAAACTGGCAATACCTTGGCACTTCCATACCTAAACATACATACATACATACATATGTATATACGAGTATATTCATATTTACATATGTATATGTGTGTATACATACATATATATTAAGTTGTTGCTATTTTTGCTATTAATTTTTATAAAATTTTTGTTTGCTTGTATGTTAAAAAAAAACGTAAATAAAAACAAAAACAACAACAATTTTATTGTAAGGCGCGCGCTCGCGCAAAAAGTATGTCAAGGTTTTTTTGACGTTGCGTTAAGTTTTTTTTTTTTAATTTTTATTTTTTAAAATTCATTCAGTGTAGTAGTGTTTGTTGCTGTTGTTGTTGTTGTTATTTAATACATTAGTACAAGTATAATAATAATTGTTGTTGCTGGTGCTGCTGTTGTTGTTGTCATTGTTGTAGTTGCTGCTCAAAGTGTTTTAAGTATTCAAGTGAAATACTATTAAAATTGAAAACGAAAAAAATAAATAAAAATAAAACCCGCTATACATACACAAGTAGTAGAAATAATTACAACAAATACAAACAAACAACCAACAACAATACTGGTTTTAAGTGCATTCAGGTTGTTGATGTTGTTGTTTTCGCAGCTAGTTTACCTCAGCTACTACTTGTCTATATAGTATACCTGCATACATACATACATATATATGTCTTAATTATTTTATTTGTTTATTATAAAATTAAATTTATTGTTTGCAACAACAACAAGAGCAGCAACAACGGCAGCACTACAACTACAACACCAGTCAGTTGTAATAACAATAATAATAAGTTATGAAAAGTTATAAATATCTACTCGCACTTAAGTAATTTTTAAAACCCCACCGCATTCAAAAGCTTCTTAAGTCAACAAAATGTTTTTTTTTAACATTCATCAATTAAAGTCAAATTTAAAAAAATATATACATATACATTAGGGCGGGTCAATTCGGTAGGAACAAAATTTGTCGATGTCATATACGACAATTTTTTTTTACTGTATTTACCTTCTAAAAAAATGAGAAAAAGCCAAAAAAAATCAGAATTTCGGTGCCGTGAAAATGATTTTTTGTTGATATGTGTTTCGATTGCTAAATCGGCGCACTGTAATATACATACATGTATAGACAGGACTTTATTTAAAGAGGTTTAAGGCCTCATTACTTTATACTTTCAGTTGCCGTTCTGTGAAGTTCTTTTCTGTAGAAAACATTTTACAATTACTTTTCCTGTGAAAAATTTCAGCTGAAGTTTACAGTGAAGCACAAGCAAGACAAAAATATTGGAATGAAATGTTTACAACATTTCTTATACAAAATATAATGTTTTTTATAAATTATATTCTTTTGAACATCCATAGTTGCGTAATTGATTAATACACAGTCACTCACATTTAAAGTCGGGCAGACGCATGAAAAAACTTTAAGTCCCAATATTTATAAGCTGACGGAAGAAAAAGTCTTTTTAATTTTGTTTATTTTATCACAAAAGTTCTTTTATTTAAAAACAACAAAAACAATTTATTCCAAGTTCTTTTATTAAATGTATACGAAGGCTTAACTTAAATAAGGTCACTTTTAAGTCTCACATTTAAAGTCGGGCAATTAATAAAAAAATTAGCATTATGTGAACATAACGCAAAATTAATATTTTGTTGATCCACCTTTTTGGGTTTCAACAGCTTGTCAGTGGTTAGGCAAATATTCCACTAATTTTTTGCAAACCTCAGGACTTATATTATTCCGCTCTTACTGTAAGGCATTCTTTAGTTGTGGAATTGACGTACACTGCCTGTCCTGCATCCGGCGGCCTAATTCGTCCCACAAATGTTCAATAACATTGAGGTCCGGACTTTGTGCAGGGGTTTTAATAACCTTCGGACAGTTATAGAGCAGCCAATTCTTTACATCATATGCTGAATGTTTAGGATCATTGTCCTGGTAAAATTGGAAATTAGTTTCAATGCCGAGTTTTTTACGCTTTCTTTTAAATTTTTTCTCAAAATATTTAAATAAATATTCTTATTCATAACACCGTCAATGAAATGCAAATTTCCAACGCCTGAGGCTGCCATGCATCCCCAAACCATAACCGATCCACCACCGTCTTTACTGTTTTTCTTAAATTCTTGCCTTCCATCTCTTTGTTTGGTTTGCGCCATACTTTGCCTCTTCCATCGCACCCAAATAAGTTAAATTTACTTTCGTCAGTAAACAATACCTAAATATTAATAATAAGCCTAATTAAATTTTTATGTTTGTTCCAACTTACGGTACTCCAGAAATCAAAATCTTTGGTCATATATTGACGAGCAGAAACAAGCCGTTCGCTTTGGTTTTTCTTACTTATAAGAGGTTTTTTCCGTGCCACTCGGCCATGAAAGTCATTCTTGCGATGAAGTCTTCTTATTGTTTCTGGGTTTACCTCCGTCCCAGAAGCTTCCTTGACCATTGCTGTCAGTTTTGGAGCAGAAATAAAAGGACTTTTCTTCACCTGTTTTAAAATCATGCTCTCATCTCTGGGTGAAAGCTTTCTTGCTCGGGCTCCGCGTTTTTTATTTGCTACCAAAACACTTTCTTTATATCTGGAAATGATATCATGCACTGTAGATTTGCTTTTTTTTTATCAAATTAGATATTTCCCTTTCAGATTTTCCATCTAAGTGCAACTCAATTATTATTTTCCGTTCTTCGAAGGTGGATTGTTTAATTTTGCTCGGCATTTTTCAAAAAACTTTTATAGTCTTCACTGATCGAATGATTGTGTGAGAAGAAATAATTGTTTTGGAGACAAAAGAAGAAAAAAGTGGAAATAACGGTATATTTCACTTTTTCATTGTACAAAACATTAAGTGCCCGACTTTCAATGTGAGACAGAGAATTTACTTTTTCTCATTTTGTTATTCTTATGTATTTTATAACGGGACTTAAAATAAAATTTCTATGGTTTTTCTATTAATAAGAGTTTTTATGATAAAACAAAAAAAAATTAAACGCATCATCTTTCATCAAAACATAAATATTAAGATCATAAATTTTCGACAATGTTTGCCCGACTTTAAATGTGAGTGACTGTATATTAAATTTTAAAAATATTTACCTAAAACAAATTATTTTAGCTTTCGACAAAAAAATTGTGTAGTCATATGAATAAAAAAATTGATTTTTTCATACCAGAAAAAAGTAACACATACACATATCTGGCTATCACTTAACGTTGTGTCCTATTTTCAACAGATTAGTCCACAACAGAACAGAACGAAAAAGTGAAAACAATCCCTTCACATATAGTTTTGAACAGAAACAAAACAGCTGATTCAGAACGGGGAAAAAACGTACAAACTAAAGGCCGGGGCACATACAATCCGTCGTACTTTGTCCGTCTCCTTTATCAACTGACATCACGTGTACAAAGTATAAAGTTGGCACAATCAGTACTTTGATAACGGATATAAAACCAACTGCATTTTACTTTAGTTTGATTAAAATCTTTGAATTTATATTTCAGATACAACACAAAAAATCTAACACAATTTTTTTTTTCAATTTATTTAATTTTTGAACGAAAAATTATATTAAAATATACAAAAAATATTACCAAATAGTTGTCAAAGTTGTTAACGTACGTTAAAAGTTGAAAGTTGCTCAACTTTAATACTTTGCGTTGACGGAGAAGTACCGAATGTGACAAAGCTCATTAGCCTACATGTATTTCAACTTAGTTGTCAGTCGAAAAAGGCAAAGTATAACGTACGACGGATTCTATGTGCCCCGGCCTTAATTCTGCTTTTAGAACTTTGAAATCGAATAAAACAAAGATGAATTTTTTATATTGTCCGAAAACTTACTTTATTCGGAAGATAATTCTCTTTCTTCATTATAACTTAAATATGTGCACTCATAGAAAAATCATCTTCATATTGATGACGGCGGGTCATCACAACTGTGACATCAATATTATGTAAGTAGTGTAATAGTAATGTGAAAACTGATGTCGATCTGAATGACAAAAGTCATCAAAGAATTTTGTCATATATATATATATTCCGTATCATCAATTCTCCAACTGTGGTGACATCAATTCAATGATAAATACATCTAATTTGTCAAAATTTATTTAAAAAAAAAGGATAAATAGTAGTAAAATATTTTATATTTATTGTTGAAAAGGAATTTTATTGTTAGAATTATTATTTTAAAATTTAAATTAATTTTTAAGAAGTAGAAAGAAATGCATCATATTGATGTAAATTTGTAATCATTGCAATTATTGTTTAAGCAAAAGCAAATAAGTATAACTATAAAGCGAATATATTAATTAATGATAATATTACACATCATATTGACGATACTTATTAGTCAGTCGATGTTAGTTAAATAACAAATATAATGAGACCGTAAAGAGAAAAAAAAGAACTACGAGGCAAATAAATATACAAACTAAAATCATTATCCATATAACCAATTAAATATCCGTATAACGCGTTCCGAATTGTTTTTTTTTATTTGAAATTCCCAAATTCGGCTTCAGGAATCGCCAAAATCCCCCACTTCCCCGGAAACAATATGGCAACTTAAATTGCCGCACTAAATCATAGGACCGTTAATAGTTCTGATACACGTTTCACGCCAAAAACGCGCATGAGTATGAAAAACGGTAGGGTATACAACACTATTGTCTCACTGGAGCATCGACGCAGTGCAGGGGTGGATTTTATTTTGCTTTGACGAGATTAAGGATCTCGTTCCCGAAACTTGCACATTTTAACATAACACATGTATATCGTCCAGGGCTCACCTATTTGTGGTTGATTGCCTAGGGATTCGTGCAACACATTACAGAGACAATTCGTTTCTCGACCGTACGCTTTGCATGTGGAACAAGTTGCTTACAGAGGTTTTTCCTGCGAGCTACAACTTTGCAAAATTCAAGTCAAATGTCCATAAACACTACTCCCCCTTTCCCCCTCCACTTAACCTGTTTTCCTAGTTCTAGTACAATGCATTGCATATATAGGGGTTATCCCCTGATTCTAAATAAAAAATAAGTCCAACGCTGTCAAACCACATGATCGTGACGGCCAATTACATCGCCATAACACGAACACCCTTCATAATACAGCAGTTAGTAAAATGTTAAACACACAGTTGCCTCCTTAAATTCCTTGTGTCGGCATGTAATCATCGCTTTTATAATTGATTTCAAAATAAACTTTAGTATAAATTGCTCTCTTAAAAATTAGAATATTCTCTTTTTTGCTTCCTTTTCTAAGCTACTCTGTTAGTTAAATACCTATATCTAAAAAGGAGAATACATATATTGAAAATTTGAATGAAAATGAGATTAATCTCTCTAACATAGACCTGAATCTGTATGAGAAATGTTTGCTGTAGCTGTTTTTATTGCTGTATCTGTTTGTTTTAACGCTTTTATTTTGTTTCTTTATTTTTTATACGTCGCTGCTGCTGTTCGAAAAGTAGGTCAAGCAGAGCTGCTATAAAAGTGATGACAGCCAAACAGTAAACCAACCAACCAGTCATCCATCCACAGTCGCAAACGATGATAGTTGCAGTTGTTGGTTATGGCCAGCCGAACGAACGAATATACATACATACGTACGTACGCACGCACGAACGAATGAGTAAATAAATACAACAAACACACCAATAAACCACTCTGTATTGCAAAGCAAATACACAAACCAAAAAGCAGAGCTACACTTTCACTTATTATATTATTCAATAATACCAGCACAACAAATAAAACTTGCCAAACACACAAAGAAACATAAACAAACATTCATGTGTATGAGTTAATCGTTTCTCCCAAATCTTCACTCGCTTAAACTTAATAATAATAATAGTTCTACTCTTTTAAAAGCACTTTTGTTTTCATCTCTGCTTTAAGATGTTGTAATAATTTACCCATACCAAAACAGCTACTCGTGCAATAACAACAAGCAAGACATTCTCAGGCATGCCCCTTAATACAGCAACTAAAATAAAAATAAGAAACGTGATTATACTCACATGTAATTTATTCCCCCCTCGTAAAATATTCTCTAATGCTTTATTCTCACATGATGTGCTTTTCACTCTCCAGACCTTTTAAACCACATTAAGCACGGTGGGTGTGAAAAAATTCTAAATTCAAATAAAAAAATCAAAAAAGAAAGAAGAAATCGTTGCGATTTTAGGAACATATAAAAAGTTTAAGAAATAAAAGAACTTGGATGGCTTTTTTTTTTTTTGTTTTTTGTTTTTTTGATAATTTGTAAAAAGCATTTGTTTGTATAAACAGTACAATCTCAGTTATGCTACTTTTTGTGAAATGCAATGAAGTTAAAATAAAAAATATGAATGGAGATTCAGTCATATTATTTGTTACGATTTATTTATAAAACGAACTAAAAATACTACAAAGCACCAATTTTTCACTAGCACGCAAAAAATAACAGAAATTAAAGGCCAGGGCACATAGAATCCATCTTACTTTGTCCGTCTCCATTTTCAACTGACATCAACGTATACGGATATGAAGTTGGCACAATCAGTACTTTCTTAACGGATATAAAATCAGCTGCATTTTACTTTAATTTGATTAAAATCTTTTGATTCATATCTCGGACACAGCACAAAAACTCGAATACAATTTGTTTTTAATTTAATTTATTTTTGAAAGAAAAAATAAATAAAAATGTACAAAAAAAAATGTATACTGATAGTTGTCAAAGTTCTCAACGTACGTTAATAGGTAAAAGTAAAGGCCGGGGCACATAGAATCCGTCGTACGTTATACTTTGCCTTTTTCAACTGACAGCTAAGTTGAAATACATGTAGGCTTATGAGCTTTGTCACATTCGGTACTTCTCCGTCAACGCAAAGTATTAAAGTTGAGCAACTTTTAACTTTTAACGTACGTTGAGAGCTTTGACAACTATGTGGTAATATTTTTTGTATATTTTAATATAATTTTTCGTTCAAAAATTAAATAAATTGAAAAAAAATTGTGTTAGATTTTGTGTGCTGTGTCTGAAATATAAATTCAAAGATTTTAATCAAGCTAAAGTAAAATGCAGTTGGTTTTATATCCGTTATCAAAGTGCTGATTGTGCCAACTTCATACTTTGTACACGTGATGTCAGTTGATAAAAGAGACGGACAAAGTACGACGGATTGTATGTGCCCCGGCCTTAACTGTAAGAATAAAAGTAGGGACAAGAAGAATTCATAAAAAAAGCTATACAGCTTTAAGTATTAAACTTATTGAAACCAGTAGACAACCAATTTCAATATGTCAAATATAAGTTAAGTTAAGTTTATTTGAGACTTTGAAACAAACATACATATATAAAGAAAACAAATGTTAATGTCGTTAAGTCTGCTGTGATCAATGTACGAGTATTATTATAAATATTATTTGCACGAAATAAAGAAGTTCTTCGAAACTTTTTTCATTCATTCCATTTTTGTACTGTCTGATACCAAAATTCAATTATCTCTATTTTGCCCTTAACATCTAAATTGTAAAATCTTAATATTTTCCATTGAGCAAAAATCTGCACAGCACTACCGGCTAAATACGGAAAAGGTGACAAGGATTCTAAAGATTATTATATGCTATAGGGTCCAGATATTTAAATTTTTTTTTGGAAAAATCAAATAGCTTATCAATCAGCGCAATTGTCAGAAAAAACGTAGCAAATCATAAAAAATATTTTTTAGTTGGAAGATATTGTAGCCAATACGAGTAATATCACATGCGAGAATATGTATTTCAACATTTATTTTATAGTTCAGAGCTGAAATAATGCTCATTTGAGAGTTTAGCAAGTGATATGTAAATAATATCATATATATTATTATTTTAGGGAAAATTATCAAACAAAAAATATTCGCATCTCCACGATGAAAAAAATATATTGCCAATTTGGGTTAAAATAACCAAAAATAGCAGCCCTGGTTGTAATAAAATGTAGCATTACGAAGCAGCTTTAATAGGTAGTGGCAGAATTACAATAAATACAACACCAAAAAACATTAACATGTATTTTGTTGGTAGAAACAGTTGTCAAAAGTTTGTTTGAAAACGCTTGTGTTTTTGACAAATTTACGCAAACGAAACGAAAGACCACTACCGTATTAAAGCTGGCTTGGTAGTATTATATAATAAACCATTTTTACATGTGTACTTCGTATAAGCGGACAGTGAGTATCCGGTTATGAGAGGTTTCACTGTGTATATGGAAGAAAAGATTAAATGAAATGAAAAAAAATATTCGCATCTTCACACTAAAGAAAACTATTACCAATTTTGGTTTAAATTACCAACAAAGGCAGCTCTGCTTATCTTCATCCTCTTTGTGAATACCCGGTTTTTTTGGTTTCTTGCTAAAATCTATTTATTATTATATTTTTCTACTTTTTGAGTCACAAAAGGCAGCAACCTCTGAAAAATATTACATCAAAGAATTATCAATGATATAATAACAACTCGGGCGCAGGTCCATGTAATGTTAACTTTGTCCATCGACTTGGCTATTGTTTATCCCCACTGTTTGACAATGAATGGGTATGAAATCAAATTGCTCCTGAATAGGTGTACACGTGTTTCATTTCATTACTTTGTAGTGTGGAAGGTGTTGGACTAAATTTTGCGAAACTGAGCAGTGTCGAAGGTACTTATATACACTGGGCACTGATCAGTTGTAACTAATTTAATTCCAACATTTTAAATGCTGCAATAGAGTTTGTTTTAGTCTTTCATGTTGTTATTGTTAACACTTAGCAAACACTACTCAATCTTTCCTCCTCATCATAACCTATTTTCCTAGTTCCAGTACAATGCTCTGCATATGTAGGGGTCATCCCTTGAATACTGGTCCCAGATTTAAAAAAAATGTTTTGTTTGTTTTATTACTTGAAAGTTTGTATTGTTTTTATATTTTTGGTGACGATAAAACGATTCGAATGATTTTATTTTTGCCCCACGGTTTGAGTTTAGTTTGCTTACGAGTATGGACTCGTTAGTACTCGTTTTTACGGCCTCGTTACATTATAATTTTTGTGGTGTTTTTTTTTTTTTCTTTCAACGTAATGACACATAAACGCCAACTGAGCAGCCAACTGCTAAAGCACACATACAAACATTAAATAATATAGTAGGTAGGTATAATTAAAAAAAAACAGTATTATTTCATATTGAAAGCAAAAGTAACAAGAAAAAATACAATTTTTAGAGCATGTGATCATTTTGTTTTGGGCCGTACTTTTTTTTATAATTCCTTTTTGCATCGTTTTAACATAATAATTGAGTAATATTTTCGGCTCTTTATATTTGTCGCCAATTTTAAGAGCAGGAGTTTGCAAATTCTCTGCTTTTGCTTCCCTTTTGTAACGAGAATACTTTCGTGAGTGTTTGTGAGTTTGTGGTTTGATGTGGCTGCTACTAAATTTATTGTTAATGTAGGTTGTGTTTTTAATGATTTTTTTTTTGTGTGCCTTCAATTGTTGTTTTTGATTTTCTTTTTCAATCACCTTATCCCCCGGTTTATTTCGTTATGCTTTTGAAAATTCCTTTTTTTTATATTCGGTCTTAGCATGTAAATTATATATTTACATACAAGCGGACATACATATGTATGAAAGGCACATATTTTGTGTTCTTAAGCTTTGGGGCTTATAACTGTGTTCAAAGTTTTACATGCATGTGTGTAAATGAAAGTGTGTTTGTGGTTGTTATGAGAAGTGTGCGAAGAACAGGAAAAAGTAAACAAGCGTGCATAGGATTTTTTCGTTGCAAAGCGTCAGTCAACTGGTTTCTGTAAAGTTTTTCTTAACTTGTGCATAAGAATTTTTTTTAGAATAGGTATAACAAAATTCAGAAAAAATTATAAACACCAACAACAACCCAGTAGGTTTTTAACCGCATAGGTAAATTTTAAATTTAGTATTAAGATTTGATTACTTATTGTTAGTTCATTTTGAAGATTCAATAAATAAAAAAATTCAAAAAAATAGGTACATTTCGTTATTAAGTCTATTAAAAATTTATAGGTACGATACTCAATTCAGGATATTGTATTAAGATTCTGTTGTTCATGATGAGAGCTGCCACAACCAAAAAATTATTAATTACACCCAAAAGTTTTTTTTTATTATTTTTTTTGTAATGTGTGCTTACTACACATTACAAATTTTGTAATGATCCATTAATATTTTTCGTATTGTTGAAAACTGTAAAGAGTGGTTAATTTTAAGATTGAACGTTGTTTTTTTTTTTTTTTTAATAAAACACAAACTATTTGAGAATTATTGTCATTTCCTTTTATTACACTGAACCAAATTTCGTTGGTATTATTAACTAAAAAATTTAGCAAACCCTTCACAAAAAATAAATATTTAAATCAGAAGATTATTTTTTAAATCGGCAAAAAAATTTATTCAAATAAACAGATATTATTCGATTCAACTCCAATGGATTTTGTTAAAAATATAAATTTGTACATTTCAAAAAAGATTTGTTAAAAATGTAGCCAAAGTTTTGTTGAATCAGTAAAAATTTCGTTAAAACAGTAGTAACTAATAGTTAGGCAAAAGCACACATAAATATTCAAATTTATATTCTGAAAGAATGTTAGCTTGATTAAAAAATTCGTTTATTTTACAAAAATTTCTTAACAAAACTCACCCTGTAAATTTGAATAAATTTCTTCTGTATTCAATTAATTTATTTTATTGAACCTGAATAATATTTTTCCATTTAACAAAAGGTATGAAGAAATTTCTTTGCATTATTTTAGTTAAATAAATTACAATAGTTGAAATTCAGAGTAAATTTGAATAAAATATTTGTAGGTTGAAAATAAAGTTTACACCCCATTTTGTAGTATTTAGGTAAATTTTTGTTTCAGTGTATGATAATATTGATATGATTCAATTATGTATGAAACATATAATCGGCTAAATGGCCGCCGCGATCTCGGCCGCACACTTCCATCCGAGAATGCAAATTTTTGATGACGTATAGGCATAAATGAGGCTCTATGCCGTTAATGTGCCGAATTATCTCATCCGCTGGCTTATCGGCGTACGAGGTCTGATCAACAAATAACCGTTATTTTATATAAATCTTGCTTTTCAGTTATCCCTACAAATCAGGCGACTGTGGAGGTCGGTCAGCATCATCATTTCTTGAAATAATTCCTTCTCCTCCCCACGTTAAAACCTGCAAATATCTGTATTGGAAATGCCCATTTTATACTCGTACACCGTTTCTTTCAAATAACTTCAAGGAAACAAGTTTAATGGTATCAAATCACATGATCTTGGCGTGTTATCTCACGCCACCACGTGAGATAACACGGCCATTGAAATTGTCTCGCAAAAGAGCCTTTGTTTCGTTAGCTGTGTGGCTAGTTGCACCGTCCTGTTGAAACCACATATCGTCCACATCAATATGGTCCAATTCGGGCCATAAAAAGTTCGTTATAATATCACGTTAGCGATCGCCATTCACATTACTTGCCTGACCGGCCTCGTTTTGGAAAAACTACGGCCCTATAATACCGCCAGCCCATAAACTACATCAAGCTGCCACTCTTTGTGGGTGCGTTGGTTTTTCGACAATCATTCTTGGGTTTTAGGTGTCGAAAAAATATATTTTTATATTTTTTTTTCTATGAAAACGTTTTTGTTTTTTTTTTTTTGAAATTTATGCAGCTTACAATTTTATATTTGTTGAATAAAATGGAACCAAAAACACAAACAAAAAAGTTTTTTAGTCGAAAAACGTATTTTTTCAGAAAATATAAGATTTCTTGAGAAAAAAAAAATATGGCAACACTTGTCATAAGATGAGTTTTTGAGAAAGTGGGTATAAATAACAGTACAATATTTTGCTTTTACAAATAGTGAAGTGGAAAATACGATTTATTTTTTAATTTAACTGAATTTTGAATTTTATTGGCTTTTTCAAATTTTTTACACTTATCACATGTTTAGCATATACAGATTTGTATGTAAACATATTTTAGCTTCAGGCCTAAAAACTTTTTTATTTTAAAATTATTACTTGCTAGCAAATTTTGTATTAAGCCAATTTCACAACCCACAAGAAATTACCTTAAAACAAATCATGTTGTGGGGAAAACCCATAAATTTCGTAAACTGAATTCCTTTGTTGACAATCACTACAGTTCACAAAATAAAAAGAAATCAATAAAAATAAAAAAGAAATCAATAAAATGCAATCAAAACAGAAATGAAGTCATGGGTGATCGTCATTGTCAGTATCAGCAGCAGCAGCGGCAGCAGCCCCAGTCACAGCCAAACAACTAGAAATCGAAGAAATTTTCGCATTTTTATTAAAACGGATCGTAGTGGAATGAATAAATGATGCATTTCTGCAGAATGAAATTAATTTTTAATAAAAAAATAATAATTTCTTCTGTTTTTATTTGGAAAATATAAAGATGATTTTCAAAACACCTCAGGAACACCTTCGCAATTAATAAAAAAAAATCGAGATGAAATAATACAAAAAAAAAAAAAGCTAAAAACGCTTTCAAAATTCAACGCGTACTGAATGAAGCTGTAACAAAAGCAATCCGTAAAAAAATTGCGAAATTTTTCGTTGAACAAATGAAAACTTAAAAAATGAAGCTTCTTTATTGCTTTTAACATTACTGGAAAAATGTATAGGAGCAGTACCAAAAAAAGAAAATTGAATTCGATGAATATTTTCCATATTCCAAAATTTTCTAACAAATTTATTTAAAAAGAAATCGCTCTGTAAAAAAATTTTAGGTAAAAAAGCTTTTTATAAAAAATTTATCGTTAAAAAAATGTTTCTGTGGAATAGCTTTTCATTGCATATATTTTCTGTACCAAGTTTCGGTCTGGAATATTTATCGATAACAAAAGTTCTCTATAGGAAATTTATTGATAAGAAAAAATTCCTATGGAAGATCTCTCCATCGTAAATAATTTCTATACAAAATTTAGCGATCGAAAATTTATCAATAACAAAAGTTTTCTATAGAAACTATAGCAAAAATTTTCGATACAATTTTTCGATAACAATAGATTTTATAGCAAATTGGCGATATCGAAACTTTTAATAGTAAATATTCCGTAATGCCATAATTTCCTTTAGTTTATTGATAACGAAAATTGTCGGTGGATATTTAACGAGAACCACTAATTTACAGAGATTTTATTGTTAACTAGTTATACCTGCTGCTTTGACCACTGTATATTGGAAAGGAGAAACTTTGCTGTTTTCATTTCAATTAAAGTAAATTCGTTTGAATGAAAGTGGTCCATCTGCTGAAAATTGGTCGTACCAACTTGGAAACCTTTGTGGGCTAATGCACAACAATTTTGCTAAAAATCATTACATTATCAAATATGTACTTTACGATTCTACGATATACGGACAAACATTAATTTTTATATATATTTTTAAGGAAAATTCATTCATTGCAAAGTTTCTATAGAAAACTTACTGATAGCAAGAGTGTTCTGTGCAAAAATAATAATCGATGAACAATATTTTTCAAAAAAAGTCTATCGGTATATTTTATATAGATTAAAAAAAATTTTCGATTTTCTTTATGACATCTACCGAGAGCACAAACTTTTTGTAGAAAATTTATCAATAATAAAATTGAACTAAAATCCGATGTACAAACCAAAAATCTAATTTAAAAATTATAAAGTTCAACTAAATTTCAATAAATTAATAAAATTTTTATTAGTAATTTTTGTCATATTGCCCTTATATGCTGTTCATATATACACTTTTTAATTAATTCAATTATCAGCTAATTAAAAAAATTTTTAAGTGTTAATACATACTTAATATTGCTAATGCAATTAACGTTCGACAACAGCTGACAGAAAAGTTGTTAACATTTTGTTTATGAATATTTCTTATTGTTATAATTTTACAAAAATGGAAAAAATTCGGCATTTGAAAAGATTTTGCTTATATATAATACTAAGAAGAAAATGATATTTTTTGTTTATTTATAATTATTTTAAAAGTTTTATATTGAAAACTTACACTCAACTTGACTCGCCATCTATTGTTTGCATTTGTATACATTTGAGTTGTCAAATTTGAACAAAGTGTGTTCATTAGGTATTATTGTGTTAACTAAACACGGTTGTCACAGGGTTGTATGTTTAGTTTTACTAAAGATTAGAACAATTAACTGTTAATTGGCAATTAAGTTAATTAAAATTGTGTATGGGTAATTAAAATCAATTAAGGCATTAATTGCAAAAGTGTATATATGAACAGCATATTAAGAACTTGAAACAATTTCGTTCAAATGGCCGGTCAGTCAAATGGCCGTTCTTATAGAGCTGTTCCTTGTTTCGATCTAAAACATGACATAAAATATTTTGTATAAACAGGACGGCTAAAAAATATCCGACAATAAAAATTTTTCATAGTAAATTTACCGTGTTCATAAAAAATATTTTATATATATTAAAGAAAGGTTTATTTGACAAACTTTTGTATGCTTTTTAAATTTTGCATTAAAAATTCCATATTCGAATTGCTGCCGCCTCTAAATAAATGTAAGAACATGTCTGCTCTCAGGTACGCTAACAACACAATTACAACAACTAAATCACATAAGCTTCGAACATATTTAACAAAATAAGATTTCACTTACAATTTCAACAATAAAAATCAGGTAAAACAAAGCAGATGGTCGCAGATGGTATCGTTTACATATTTTTCTTACTTCGAAGCAGCTACATATTTCAATTGTTTTTATTGTTGTAATGAGGGGCTTTTTTTCCTTTGGCCAGCCAGCCAGACATTTATTCAAATTATCGACACAACAAAAAAGGAAAAAAACAAACTTTTCAAACTTTTGCTTTTTAGACCACAAGACAAAAAGAAGAAAAAAAATTTTTGTTCAAAACCCGGTTTCAAATATTGCAAAATACTTTGATTTTGCGTTGAACACAGTTACAAACATACAAACAAGCAAACAAACTCGCTCCCATACACGAAATATGGAGCTAATATGCTCAAGAGCAGAAAACAAGATCTTTCGTTTCTAAGTGGTGTTATGTGAGAGATAGAGAGAGACAGAGAGCCACAGAGAGACAGCCAAAGGAAGGAAATAAAATAAACAATGCTTGATTTCAAACCAAATTTACGAATTGTATTAATGCGGTAATAAAAAAGCAAATAAAACTGAAAATAAACCTTAAAAATGTTAAGCAATCAAGTTTTTTTTTCACAAGAGCAATTGTTGTCTGTCATGGACAGACTTTTAGTCGTAAGGAAACCTGCATTTTTAGCAAAATTTGCTTTGGAAGTCAGTAACAAAAAATTTCACGCACTTAAAATCAAAGTTGCCGTTGAGTTTTGCAGACAAAAAATCATAAAGAAAACGAAATACGTTTAAAAATTATTTTATTAATAATAATAAAAAAATTTAATACAGGGTGGCTAATTAATTTTGCTAGATTAAAAAACGCAAATAAATTTTATGTAATTCATTTGAAAAAAAATACATTTTTATTAAAGTAATTCATATGGTATTGAAAATAATTGAATTCAAATGGCTTCCACCCTCGGGGTGCCACATGTGCGACATCTTATCAAAAAGTTACTCATTACTGCCTGGAGTATTGCAACGGGAATTGTTTCGTTTACCGTTCAAATGGATTGCTTTAAATCAATCAAATTTGTTGGGTTTCTTTTGTAAACTTCTTGTTTGCATTAAACACAAAATAAAAATAAAAATTTTATATAATTGTTGTTTATTTGAGCTTGAGGTTGTAAAATTATTAGTTTATTAATCCTTCGATATTACGACGCTCCCTTGTGTGTCTTCTTCAGAAATTTTCCTGAAGAAGACACACAAGGGGGTGTGGAAATATCGAAACATAATAAACTAATAATTTTACAGCAAGTGACCTCAAGCTCAAATAAACAACAATTATATTTAAAAAAAGGTCGAAAAACTAGGATCAAGATAGGAATTTAAATTTTTTGTCTTAATATATTTTGATCTTCATTTATTTAATACATATAAAATTTTTGCAGCTTGAGATTTTGTTTTTTTTTTTATAAAAAACTAAAAAATTTTTTAAACTTTTATTTTTCAATATTTCGCCAACAATTTGTTAGCATCATCATCGGTTTTAAATCAAAATGTGAATCGTCAGACATAAAAAAGCAGTTCAAGACGTTTTCATCCTCTGACGACACCATTTGAATGATCTTCTCACAAAATTCCAAGCGAATAGGGAAGTCTTTCGGGTTCAGTTTGTTTGTTAGTTGAATCTTATATGGAAATAAGTTTAAATCTTGGTGCAAAATTGTCTGCAGTGACTGTCTGCTGACACCCATTTGAGCAGATAAGCTCCTTGTCGAAACTCTAGGATTGGATTGTATGGCAGCAGCTACAGCAACTGGAATTTCATGCGCCCGAACTGTAGGATCTCGATGATAAGGTCTTCGTGCAATTGTGTCACGTTCGGCAAAATTCTTCGTGAGCCTCATTATAGTCCAGCTGTTTTTTTATCTTGGACCAGTACTCCGGAGATGACCCCTACATATGCAGTGCATTGTACCAGAACTAGGAAAATAGGTTGTGAGGAGGGGGAAAGACGTAGTAGTAGTGTTTGTGAACATTTGACTTGAACTTTAATGTTATAACAGATAGGAAACACGTCTGTAGGCAACTTATTCCACAGGTGAAGCGTACGGCTGAAAAACGAATTCTCTCTGTAATGCGTGGTATGATTCTCCTGGCAATCGATAACAGACGGATGAGCTCTGGACGATGAACAAGATCCCTAATCTCGTCAAAGCAAAACCCATTGTAGTAACGATAGAACAGAGTAACGCACCCCATATCTGCTAGGTGGAGTGCTGCCAAACATGCTCCTATATTCCCTTTGGATGGAAACAACGGACTCTAAAGCGTGAAAGCGTTGTACTATCCAAATTTTTGTTTCATTGTCACAATTCTTTATTTTAGTTAAACTTAAAGATCAGTTTATAACATAAAATAATAATGGAACAGGTTGGTTACACAGAAAATAAGTTATTACGGGGTTTTTTTTTCTTTTTTGTAGCAGCTTTCATCAGCCACCCTGTATATTTTTTTAAGACATATTCTTTGTTTCTTGAAAGCAAATCAAATTTCATGCACTAAGTGAAAATACAGTTATGCTTTAATATTTAAACTGGCAACACTGTTACACTCTTCGGAAAAATAACTGGTTAAAAGAGAGAGAGAGAGAGACACAGAGAGGCTGGTTTCAGTTATATAGCTCGGCCAACAAAGAGGAAACATTTAAAAATGAAGTGCTATTAAACGTTTTTCCAAAAATAAACACTCATTTGAAGCCATTGTCATACAAAATAAACGTTCCGTTCGTTCGCCTGTCCCCTCGTCTATCTGTATGTTTGTCAGAGTGTGTTTGTTGCAATTCAAATTTAAACTGGTTTGGAGACCTAGATTTTTATGTTTTAAGTTACGCGCCTCTTCTACTCCATTTACAAATATTCGTACATTAAAAACAAAAATAATAATAATAATAATTGTCATACAGTGGGCTTTAAAAATATGCAAAGTTAAATGTAGAGAGAATCACACTAGCGTGTAAAAAATTATGTTTATTTTAATTTTATGAAATGTTTTTATTTTCAGCAATTCTAAGGAAATATATAATCGGTTACCGATTACTTATTACAGTATTTGTTATAAACTTTAATTTTTTGTTTTATTAGGCGTATAAATAAAAACAATATAGTAATATCTCGATAATTGCGATAACTAAAAACCATGTGGTGTCCGAAATATCAAAATGTCTGAATTTCCAAAACAAGAGAAAAAATTTTGAAAATATAAGCTAAATTTAGACTTTGGACATTTTTTGAAAGACATTCTCAAACATTCAACCTTATATCCCAACAATCTAAATAAATTATTGAAAATTTAAGAAGAAAAGAAAAATAATAATAATATATTTAGATTGTTATCGATTGATATCTTTCAAACAATTTCCAAAGTCTGCTGATAATTAGGGTAGCTCCTATGAAATATTGACACATAGACTAACTTGTGTTTATTTATAAAATATTCATTTTGACATTCAAATTAATATACAGTCGGGATGTAAACTCGTGGCAAAGTTATCATGGAAAAATGACGTATCGTCAAAACATTTTATTAATATCAATCAACGATTTTCATGAAAAGTACAATAATGCAATTGTATGCTTTGGGTTTGATTAACATGTGGTATCAACTTCGCATACAGCCAGGATTACAATAGAATTATTGCCAATAGTATACACCCTGTGCAAATGAAGCTAAGATACCGTGCTAAAAAAAAATATATTAACGAAAACGTTATTAAATTTTGAAGCTCCACCCCTCCAGGATTTTTGGGCCACCTTTGGCTAAATACATTTTTTAAAGTTATTAGCACATAAACAAGTTTTTTTTTTTAAGAAAACAAGGTATTAAGTTTGGTTAACTTAGATATAGGCAAATGTTTTGATTAATGGTTATCGAGTAACCATTTTTTTTAAATTGTAATTTTTAATAAAAATAGCATGTGCTATAAAATAAGACGTTACTTTGGCAACAAATTCATTGTTCCAAAGAACCGGTTACTCGTTAGAAATAGCGAATACCCGATTTTTTTAATACGCTTACATAAGTTTCACTTGTGTGTTTGTTTGTTTGTTTGTATTTTTGCAACACTCAAAATCCATGCCATATGAGTGATTATTACAAATGTAGGTATATAACTGGTATAAACTGTATGTACAGTATTGCTGCTTTAGGGTGAAAATTGGAGTTACCGTACTGCTTCTGGGGAAGTGGGGATGATTTTGGGGATTCGCAATGTCGATTTTGGGAATTCCCGAAAAAATTCGAAACCACTTTGCTAACCGTTTTGGAACCAGTTTTTCCGTGAGCGATTTTGCCGTGAAACATGAACGGTCATTCTTTTTATTGCGAAAATTGAAGTTACCGTATTGATTCTGAGGAAATGGGGGAATTTTGAAGTTGTCCTAAAGCCGATTTTGAGAGTTCCCCAAAAACTCGTTATGCGTTTTTTTTCTATCTACTAAAGGTCATTCGGTTTAGCGTGAAAATTGAATTTGCCATATTGATTGCAGGGAAGTAGAGGATTTTGGCGATTCCTGAAGTTGATTTTGTGAATACAGAAAAAAAAAAAAAAAAAACATGGAAAACGTCATACAGGTAATTATCTGGTTATATGGATAATTTAAGTAGAAGCTTAAGCAATAGTAAATGAAAAATTTGAAATTTGATACCAAACAGTGTTTTTAAGTTCTGCTAACTATATTTATTTCATATGGTTCTTAATGTGTGTGAAGATAAATACGTATTTAAGTTCTCAGACAAACACCACTGGCTCTTAGCAAATCCATATTTTTCAACATCTTGAGAGATGTCATTGCGACATTGTTTTTGCTTGAAATATATAAATTTTGGAACAATCTTCGCTGCCGCATATTTCATGCCTAAAACATCCATAAAAATTACCTCTCTGATAATGAATCGCCAATTATCCAATATAATTTTTTTTTATCGCAAAAAAATCTCCTGGCAACACTGTTGTCTTCACACACACATTGCTGTTATGTTTAAATTCTTTTTCTAAGTAATCATAATATGCTCGCTCCACTGTGCCTTATTACATTTTCTGTGCTGTTGCTGCTGTTTTAGTTTTAAGTAACAACTATTTTATAACAAACCCCTTGGCCCCTAAAAACTTTTGTTGTTGTTTTTGTTGTAGTTGTTTGTCGGTTAGCATGTTTCGTTTTCTGAAAAAACAAAAACATAAAATTATACCAGGCAATTTTAATGAGCTGTAGTAAGTTGTTGAAAATTATGTTGCATGCCACCAGCACCATCACCACCACCAACCACAAAAACAATTCACAGTCATTTTAAACAACAACAATGTATGAAAATTGCTTGCAACCTAAAACTACTGCATGTTGTGGTGTTTACGAGTATTTATTTGTTGTTAGTAGGTGAACAAAGTACTTTTTTTGTTTTCTATTTGTGGCTGGCTGGCTGGCTGACTGGCTGTCTTTTCATTAAATGTTCCAAAATACTGAAAATCATGTTTAACAAACTCCAGCTAAAAGCCACCATTTGAAAGATAAACGCTAAACAAAAAGCTCTCCGGTCTTAAGACTGGATTTAAAAGTCTTGAGTCTGTCAAAGGCACTCGTATTTAATGACTCTGTGTAAACAATACAACACACACATACACATACACACACTAACAACAACAAAATTGTGTATTAAAGAAAACGACAAATAGTTAATAATACTCGTAAAATAGCAACCAAAAATAAAAACTTTTGTCTGATGGTTTGACTGATTTTGACTGACGTTTGAAAAGACTGACTAATACCTTAAGATACGGGCTCACGGGCTCAGAGTACAAAGTTAATGTCGTGGTAATGTTTCTTTACGGTTTTCGTAATTCTTATTTAATTTTTTTTGTTCCTAATTTTAGTTTTTGCAATAAGTTCATAAAATTGTTTGTTTTTTTTTTTGTTTTGTTCATTTTGTTAGCAACTTCTGCTGTTGTAATATACTAAATAGGTAGTCGTACGTATTTATTTAGTTTTTGTTAATTTAGTTTTTTTTGTTCGTTAGTTGTTTGTTGCGATAATGTCACAACTAAATAAAAGTTTGTAATCACAACAATTGTACGAGGGCGGGTCTAAAATTTCGGGACTTTTTGACTTTTCCACCTCTTAGTTGAAATGGCAATACTGGCGGCAGCTGTTGCGATAATGTCACAACTGAATAAAATTTTGTAATCACAACAATTGTACGAGGGCGGGTCTAAAATTTCGGGACTTTTTGACTTTTCCAACTTTTAATTGAAACGGCAATACTGGCGGCAGCTGTGAGTTGACTAGTGTTTTGTTTTTTGTCTTGGATCGGTACTCAGGGTATGACACCTACGTAAGCAGTGCATGGTATCGAAATTAGCGCCCCGGGAAACAGGTTTTGCCGTTATTGCAGACCAAACCAAGGCATTTTGTTTTCTGGGGCATAGAGGGGAAGTAGGTCCTCGTTTGTTGCTGGGCACAATTTATGTTGTGTAGGATTTGTGAAACCCTGCTGCATGATTATGGTGTGTAAGACTTCCGAAACCCATACCAGGGGTTAAATTTTGCAGAACAGCCTTCGCAGATCTCTCGATGCAGATCATGGTTGAATTGCCTGCCTTGGCTGAAACTTTCTGGCTGTGGCTTAAACCTAAAACCGCGGGAAGGCGACTTAGTTATTGGACTATCGATTGCTTTCACATCCTCTAGATTTAGCCTCGAGTGACTGTTTCTTGTTCGTAAATTTGCAGAAATGACCCGGCGGAAAGAGAATTGACTCCAATGACTAAATCATCTCACAAACAAATGCCTATTTTGATGAACTTGACGTATCAAATTTTTCGGAAGAGTTTAAAAATTGTAGAAAGTTTAAACTAACAGCCAGTTCGCCGATGTCGAAAGGATAAGTTCATTCGCATTCTAGGCGAAAGAAAATTGATTTTGGTTTTTCTAACTTTATTTCCATGCGAACAATGTGTCGAAATTCAATCAAAATACATAAGTATATGCACAGGAATGAATAAAATAGTGACATAGACAAACCCAAATTGATTCGAATGTGAGTGACTAGCTTTCTTTCGCATACATTTTCATTCGATATCGGCGAACAGGCTGTAAGTGGCTCAAAGGAAACTATTGTTATTGCAAATGACAGAATGACACACAACTCCCCCTTGTTCGTCACATAGTATTTGAATAATTCAAAACTTTATTTACACTTAACACCACTGTGTATAAACATACTAAACTTGTTTACTATTCTGACTTATGACTATCTTGCATAACGTTTAAAATTAAACTGTCCCTTTATTTATTTATTTATGCTTCTTCACTACCTTCTACAATCATGATGAACTTTCTAGTTATTGATGATTCCAGAATCAAATGTAATTTTTATCACATATATGCTTGCAAAATAATAAGAACGCAACAACAACAAACAATAAGGAACGCAATTGCCAGAGCGCAACAATAACAATAAAATCATTGCTGGTTGATTTTCTTGGAATTTTGAGTTTTCTAAATCATCTACGAGTATGTTGTTTGTTTTTGTGTATTATGTATTTTAGTTTTATAACAAGCAGATCAACGGCTGCACACTGGGTTAAATGTGTTAAAAATTCGTGATGTGCTAAAAAATTGGTGAAAAATAAAATAACTTAACCCGTGTTTAAAACCTGTGTTCCATTTTTAAATTTACGGTCTCTTTGACCTGCCCTCGTATATTTGTTTTTGAAGCGAGTGCTACTTTTTAGTTCGCAGAGTTCTTTGGAGGATTTCATGCTGAGTTGTGGCTTGATGGTACGAGTATATATGTGTTGCAAGTTCTGGATTTACGGTTAACGGTGCTGTGCAGTGCTGGTGTGCATTTAACGATAACAATGATATTGCAACACTTTATTTTTTTGTTAGATTTTATGCCAAAAAGAAAATGTCATGCAAATTTATGTTTTACGAAGGTATCCCCTGGCATACTGATAATTTTAGGAAATCTAATACAGTTTGACATACATATTGAATAATATTAATATTAAAAAATATTACTAATCGATTACTAACTATTCAAATTCTATGTAAAAAGGAAAAAATCTTGTATAAAATAAAATTTAAATCTGGAACTACGTTAACTTGTTCATGTATAAGAATAAAAGAGATTTTATTCGGAAATCCCATTTTCATATGAATTCGGTAGCCATTGAAATATCAAGTAACATTTTAAATATTTATTGGATTTTAAACTAAAAATCATAATGAAACCAATCATTAAAGTTAAAAATGCTAGAAATATTTAAATTTTACATTTTGGTATATGTCTAAATGGTTACCGAGTAACCACCTAAAATATTAGTTTTTTATTTTATTCTTTGTAAAAATAACACTCTTAATTTTAAAAAAACTAAAATAATTTTCTCTCAAAATATCTATTTTCGTTAACATTTAAATAATTACCGAGTACCCACTTCAACTAAAACCCAAAATTTTATATATTACTTGTTAAATCTTGCTATAGAAAACAAACTTTTAATTTTCTAAAAATAAAATAATTTTTGTTTCTTTGAAATTGCGGTTTCGTATAGCATTTTATTAATTACCGAGTACCCGTTTGAAATATCAAGTAACATTTTAAATATATATAGAATTTTAAATTAAAAATCATAATGACACCAACTTTTAAATATAAAAGATGCAAGATATATATTTAAAATTTAACATTTTGCTATATATCTAAATGGCTACCGAGTACCTGCCTAAAACATAAACTTTGGCTCGTTTTTTTAAATATTTTTACATTTCACTTTAAAAAAACTAAAATAGTTTTCGTTCCAAATATCTATTATTGTTTACATTTAAATGATTACCGAGTACCCATTTGAACTAAAAACCAAAATTTTATATTACTTGTTAAATCTTGCTATAAAAATACAGACTTGTATTGTTTTTGTCACCCTGTTTCGGATTTAAGTTGAGTTCTGGACACCCTGTATATTTGTTTATATATATTACAAATCGTTACCGATTACTTTTCCGGTAAATAAGTCATAAGCAAAAGTTTTTATGCTTGTTATAAGAATAAAACAATTGTATACCAAAATTTCATTTTTATATGAATGGTTACCGGGTATCCACTTGAAGTATCAGATAAAATTTTAAATATTTATTGAATTTTAAACTAAAAATCATACCGAAAGCTACTCTTAAATTTTAAAAGTGCAAGAAATGTACATATATTCTAAATTTAACATATTGGTATATATCTAAATGGTTACCGAGTACCCGCTTAAAATTTAAACTTCAGCTTTACTTATTTTTAAGTATTTTTACTCAAAATAACACTCTTAACTTTAAAGAACTAAAATAATTTTCTCTCAAAATATCTATTGTCCTTTACATTTAAGTGATTACCGAATACTCACTTCAATTAAAAACCAAAATTTTATATTACTTGTTAAAGCTTGCTATTAATAATACAAACTATTAATTTTGTAGAAATCAAATAATTTTTCCTCGAAATTTGTGATTTCGTATAGCATTTTATTGGTTACCGAGTACTCACATTATATAAGAATTAAAATTTTAAATTGTATTTGATAAATTTTGTACTAAACCTGAATAAAACCTTCAAATAATCATGGTTCGAAATTTATGTGTTCTTATATATTAAAATGGCTACCGAGTACCCGCATAATATTTTGCATTGAGAAGAAAAATTTATAATATAACATAAAAAAAAGCTGTTTTTTTTCAAATTTTACGTTTTTTAATATATCTTAATAGCTACCGAGTACTCACCTGAACTATAAAAACTAGTTTTAATTATATGTCATATGCTGTGCTTAAAATAATATTTTAACTCTTAACTTTAGAAAAAAAAAAAAAACAAGTAGTTGTTTTTCTAAAATTTGTGGTGTTTTATAATAGTGTCTAATTAATAATCGAGTACCAACATTAAATAATAAATAAAATTTTAAATACTATTTGATAAACTTTGTAAAAATTGAAATCCTTAATTAAAAAAAACTCTAAATAGTTTTTATTCCAAATTTGAGTTTTTTTTTTTTTTGTATATATCTCAAAAATAAACTTAAATTTTGAATATTATTGGCGAAATTTTGCACTAAAAATAAATCTTAAGTTTTCAACCTAACCTACTCGATAATCAGAATTTGAAGTTGTGGAAAGCACGAGTTTGAATACTGTAAAAGTATTATTTATTAAGGTGTATGCAGTTTTCTGCATTTGGCTATCGAGTACTTAATTTCCAATATTCTGGAGATTTAGAATAGACTTATAATTTAATTTATCAATGTCCACTTTGTGGCTATCGAGTACCTGATTGCGTATATACTGTAGAAATAGAATGGACTTCATAATTTTATTTATCAATGTGCACTTTATGGAAACTTGATCTGTTAAAATAATATTTACATGTATGTAGGTAATTTGGTATTCTGTATAAACTTTGCAAATGTGTTGACCAAAGAATTGTACATTCAAATACAAACTATTTCCGGCCAAACAACATAAATACATACATACCGTACGAGTATGTCTAATGATTTAAGTTTAGCTTTTGGGCTTAAGCTTCTGATTTTCTAACAATTCTTTAGTTCTTAACGCTTATTCTTGGCTTTAGGAAATTAATGCTATTTTTACTTCGTTTTATACATTTATTTTTAATTTTTATTCTTAATATGATTTTTTTTTTTTGGGTTAACAAATCGACTACGTAAGACAAAAATTAGTTACGTGGCCGAAACACACATCATTGGTTTGATATAAACTGAAATAAAACGTGAAAAAAATTAAATCTATTAGATTTTTGGGTCACAAAAGTGACCAGTACATACAATCAGTAAAAACTGTTTGTTAAATGTCTAGTAGTTGTCAAAATGACAAAAATTTCTGAGAGATTAACAATTAAATAAATAAAAATTAAGTTACATACATTTTTTTGCAAAATTCTACTTTTGACAATACTTCAGCGGTTGTTTTTTTTTTTTTTTGAAACTAAATTGCATCGGAATAAGTAGCAGGCAGGAATAATAAGTAGTGGTTTGTCTTAAATCCTGTGTTTTCTCATCCGTCATCCGTGTTTTCTTTATATGATCATTATTAATTTATTTTGAATATACTCGTACTCATAATTCATTGCCTTGGACTAAATTCTATTAGTCGGAGCAGTGGCGAAGGAATATGGCCAAAACGTGCACAGAGATTTTGAATTTTTTTTGGAAACTCCCAAAATCGTCTGCGTGAATCCCCAAAATATCCCTACTTCCCCGGAAGCAATATCCAAATTTAGCACTAAAGCAGCAGCACTGTATAAACAAGTGAAACTAATATAAGCGTGTTAAAAACAAACAAGAATTTTTAACAAAGTCGTTTTAAAATCGAGCATAAAAATGTGCGATTTTTATTTCATCAAAATACTTATGCTAACCAGTGTAGTTGTGTTAATTTTTTTTTTTGTGTTATTAACGCAAAGAACTTTGTAAACTATTATGAGCAATTTCAAAGTTGTACGAAGTAAGAAGTTGTACGAAGCAAGAACCTAAATATTTTCATATTATGTATCAATACATATACATATGTAAATAACATAACTAAACGTATTAATAACATCTACATATACATATGTAGGCATATGTATAGTACGTTCATGCATATACCTACATATAGACACCGAATATGTACATATGTACGTATGTACTATATAGTACATTTCTGAAAAAATAATATTCATAGGAAAAGCTTTTTAATTGCTTTCAAAATCTCTATCGATTTTTCTCTGAACATGTTTAAAGCACTGCTTTAACATAGTAACCATTGTAAAAGCCAAACAATTCTTTCTTTATATTCAACCAACAAAAAGGCCTTTTTTATTAAAAATGCTTCAGATATTTTTCTTTTCATCATCGAATCAAAAAAAAAAAAAAAATCAACAAAAACCAAATAGGAAACGTGCTACAAACAAAAATTGATTTTAAGAAACACAACAACAAAAAAAAAAAACGAGACCATATCTAGCAAAAACTACAACAAAATTACTAGATATACTGCAAAAAAAAAATCTAAACGAAAAGAAACGGTGTCATGAACAAATGCAACAAATACAAAAAAAAAAACGCAAACAAACACTTATTACAAACAGCCAAACATACTTCCCAACACATACATACATATGTGTGTGTTTATGCATTAAGAAGAAAAAAAAAGGAAAACGTCATCAACAAAACATTTTTAACACGACAAACCACGATTACACGATATTTTTTAACGAGAAGAAGCATACGAAGAAATTCCCACTAAGCCAACTAACAGCAGTTGTTGATTTAAAGTACACTCACACCAGCACACTAATAATTCTCATTTATACTATTACAACATAATGAGATGACAAACCAAATAGCAACAGCAACAACAACAACTACAAAAAACAAATTACAAATAAAGTGCGATTGCAGCAATCAATTTTTTACACAAACAAAAGATCATCATTATTGTAAGAGCAAAAAAATGCAAAGGCAATAAAAAGAAAAACTTTGCTTATAATCAGTGTGCCCATTTTAGCACTTTCAGTGCTACATTTAGCACTTCTTTTGTTGATTTAGCAGTAAAATTTTCGATTTAGCACAACATTTTTTTTTAGCACTTTCCAATTGTTCATTGAGCAATCTTTTAAAAGATCTCTGTTACCAAATTGTTTTTAAAGGAGACCATTTTGATCCCTTACATTCATGCTTAATAGATTTCTTGGTACCAAGGCCGTATTTTAATTATAATATTGAAAATTTTCGTAACTCTTTTTTTTTTTTTTTTTTTTTTTTAAGCTTTTCTTTATTTATTGAAACTTCACAATGTGAACTAGCAATAAGTATTCAAATCTTAACTAAGTCCTGCCAATGCCAGACAAAAGTTTTATTTTGCGCATATTATATCGGTAAAATCACCTACTTAACGCTCTGATGGTGGCAACGGTATCCCTTCTTCTCAACCGAGGTGTGACCGCTAAAATAAAATATAAAATCTTTCAAAAAATTTCCAAAGTCTACTGATGATTAGGGTAGTTGCTATGAAATGTCGACATATAAATAGCCGGGAAACATAGGAAACAAGCTATTTATAATTTTTTATTGGTATAAATGTTAGAAGCTAAAACAGCGAATAAAAAACTCAATTGTTTGAATTATTTTTTCGTATTATTGAAAAAAAAAATTTTTTTTTTTTTTGAAGTTTTGGTTTATTTTCATTTGTTAAAAACAATATAGTTTTTCATTGAAATTTCTCCGAGAAAGTTTTTTTAAGTCTTATCTCGACTTAAAATGTTATGATATAACGCCACAGATGTGTTTATTACTTGAAGTTCTCATAATTGTAACTGGTGCATTGCGATGCAAATTAAATATGAAATAAAAACAATTCAAACAATTGTAACAATTTCTTAAGAAACACAACCGAAAACGGACGTATTACAGAGTCTACTATTTTAATAACATAAGAGTCCGTATTAGCGCGCTGTCCGGATTTACTGGTATCCGGAGTAGCGGAATGATACTGTATTAACAACATTCAACCACCACTCAAATTATATAAGTCCAGCAAACGCTAGACAATAAAGTTTTGTTTCGCGCGGATAATATCGGTAAAATCACCTATTTAACAATCTGATGGGGGCAGGGGTATCCCTTCTTCTCAACCGATAGTAGCCGTCAAAATTATGTATGTTGCGTGCAATAGGATTTGGGTGAAGTTCCAATTTACTGATAGAGAATTCGTCTTTTCGTGAGTTTCTTACGTACCAACAAAAATAAATAAATAAAAATAACATTATTATGCTGAAGGGAGGGAATTATTTTACGAAATAGAGAATTCGTCTTTTCGTGAGTTTCTTACGTACCAACAAAAATAAATAAATAAAAATAACATTATTATGCTGAAGGGAGGGAATTATTTTACGAATAGTTTTGACGTGTTTATGGCATAATACAACAACCATTTTTATGTTAATCATATTATTATGCGAACTTTTCAATTTGGCCACACTTTATATGTATTTGAGGAAAAAAAGAGTGTTTCTTGTTGTTTTTCGTTATTTTTGTGAGGGGGTGGGCGCGCATGTAAAAACAAATCTTTCATAATACTCAGTATGAATGGCTGTTTGTTTGTGTTTGCTTTAGTAAGTTTCACTTTCGCTTTCAATATTTAAGAGAGTTATTTTGTTAAAGAGCAGTTGATGGAAAAAGAGAACCTTACCAGGCGTATGAATGATTTTTCTTATTGAGTTACGAACGAATGCAAGTTAAGAAATATTGGAGCTTTTTATGTGTTTGTGTGAGTAAATGAATTGAAAGTAAAATTTTTAATTGAGAGAGCTCCAACTACGAATTATGCATTCGCTGTACTGTACGTATGCATGTGTGTGTGTGTGTGTGCGTATATGCAACTGTATATACTCATGTGTGTGTAAGCGATAGTGTGTTTGCGTTTTTTGTGTTGTACTCATTTGTTGGCTTTTAAATGAAAGTGAAACTTTTTTGTGTGTTTATAATTTGTATTTTTTCGTACTGAAGAGCTTTATTTTATAGTTTTCGTTTTCATTTTCAGTTTCGCTTTTAATAGTGTTTGTGGGGTTTATAGTTGTTGTTGCTGTTGTTGTCTGTGGCCCAAACATTACATTAATAAAGAATATATACGTAATCTTTTGGGGCACAACGTCAACGTTGACCGTCGTTTTTTCTTGAGTTTTTCAAAGCGTTAATGTAGACATTATAGAGCTCTGTTGGCGTTCTCCTACAATAGAGTATTGCGGGTATCCTCGCCATTACTTAGGGTTTAGTCAATCGAGTTACGCGGTTGATGTTGGTCGTGTTTTTCGGCAAAAAAAGAAAAATATAATAAACTCTTAAGAAATATTAAAAAAAAATATTAATTAAATTTGCAAATAAACAAAAGAATTTAACATAATAATAAATATATAATATTTATTAATATAATTAAACAAAAAAAAGAATGTGGTAAATAAGTTTTGACCTTAATTTGTAACGTACATATATATAAAAAACGAAAACTATTTACAAAAATCAATTATTAAAAGAATAAAAAGTTGTTAAGTTTTTATGCAATAACCAGCCCCAGGATTATGTTTATTGTATAAACTTGACACTTTTAACACTTTTTATAATAAAATCTATTTCATTTAATTTGGCTTAATAGAAAAAAATCAATACATTTTAAGTGAAATATTTAAAATGGAAAAAAGCTATAAATAAAAAAAAGCAAAGCTGGCATAAACAACTCTGTGTAAATTTCGAAAATTTGTGTTAAAAATTTTACCCTCTACAACAACAACAACAAAAAATATCTTCCATTGTTTATAAAATTTATAGTAGAAAAAAAGAATCCCTTAAACAACCAAGTACCTGTTTAACAAATACAAATTTATCGAAAAAATAAAAAAAAGAATTAAATATTTTATTTAACAAAAAATTTTTCAAAAAATAAAAAAAATTAAAATTTTTTCTTTTGGTAAAAAATTAAAGTTGTGATTTGTGGATTTCGCTTGCTGTAAAAAAAAAATTGTGTTCAAAAATGTTTGTAACAAAATTGACCAAATTTTTTAAAAATAAACAACAATTGAAACACAATAAATATTTAAAAAATATAATAAAATTATATTAAAAAAAAAATAATAATACAAACAAAATAAAAAATTAATTGAAAACTAAGATGTTTAAAAAGTATAAAAAGTTTAAAAAGTATACATATATATTTAAAGTATATAACTAAAAATATAAAAAAATAATTAAAAAAAATAAATAAATAAAAATAAAAACAAAAAATATTTAAACAAATATAAAGAAACAAAAAATAAAAATAAAAAATTAAATAAAAATTTAATAAAAAAAATAATAATAAGTCATTTAACTATATATTATATACAAGTTTTGAAACTTGCAGACACCTCAGAAAAACTTAAAATTTTTTCAAATGAATTCTTTTTGCTTAAAACAATTGTAACTATTATAATATATTATAAAACCACTACAAAAAAAATTTATGACAATGTAAATAACACTTTAAATTTAAAAAAATAAATTCTAACAGCAGATCTATATAAAAAGTCATTATTAAAGAAACTCCCCTTAAATAATGAATTAACAAAATAAATAAATAAAACACAAATTCGGATAACCGCCAATAACAAAAAAAAAAAAAAAAAAAACAAAAAAAAACCAATATTAAAAAAAATATTTATATAATAAACAGTATTTACAACTGTTTTTATATTGGTTTAAAAACTGAAAAAATTTTCTTTTCCAATAAATATAACAAAATAGTCAAAATTTAATAATTTGATTTCTTTTTTGAATAACCGCAGAACATTTAATGGAAATTGAAAACCACTTAAAATCACCAGTAGCCAAAAATATCTAAAAATAATGGTTCATTATTATATTAACCTGAAACTTAACTTTTAAACAGACAAGCTACAAAAAAAAACATAAGAGCAACAAAAACATTTTTCTTAAAATAAATTATTAGAAAAAATTGTAATCTATAAAAAAAATCTCCCTTTTTACAAAACCCAAAAAAAAAATTATCAAACCAACAAATTTCATTATACCGTCCCTCAAACAAATTTACACTTCTAACATCCCCCAAATAATTAAAAAAAAAAAAAAAAAGAAAGAATTAAACAAGCCCACCTCAACAATCAAATCAAATAAATTAAAACTCCAAATTAAACCTTTATTTATAAAACCAACAAGCTTACGAGAATTATAAGCCAACATATATTTTAACTTTATCAAATCCACACACCATCAACTCTTTTTTCCACAAGGAATAAACATAGAAAGAGCAAAAGAGAAAGAGAGTGGTGTTTATTTACAAGTGTATGTTTGTAGTTATTGGAGAAAGAGAAGAGCGAAAAAAAATAACATAATTACTAACAAACCAAATAAACACCCAACGAGTGTTAATTTTATGTTTTTGTTTTGTAACAAAAAATGTTATTAAAAATGGAACAGCAACAAGCGACGGCGTCGTTTATATCGTCGCTAAATATGTCACCATTTTCATTGCAATTGGAACAAGAACAACCCTCGTCACCAGCTCTGGTAGCTGGTGGTAATTCCAATTCAAATCAGCACATGCTAAATGCCAACAATAACAATAATACTGAAACGGATTTAAATAATGCCAATGATGATTACTCATCATATACGTTACATTTGACACAAACAACGCATCAACAACAGCAACAACAACAACAGCAGCAGCAACAACAGCACCATCACCAGCAACAACAGCAACACCATTACCATCAGCAGCAGCAACAACAACAACAGCAGCAACAACAACAGCATCAACACTACCAACAACAAACATCTCAGTTACAACAACAACAACAGCAGCAACAACAACAACAACAAAATATTGCCAATAATCCCAACTTTCAATATTCCTACATCTATAACATCGATTCTCAATATATTTTTCCCACAGGTTATCAAGACACCACTTCCTCCCATTCACAACACAGCGCCAACGGTGGCGGCAACGGTAACGGTCCCTCCTCCAATCAAAATACCTCCAATCCCTCGGCCGGCGTATCCCTAATTAATGGTGTTGTCACCTTAAATTCCGGCCCAAATGTCGCCTTAACTGGTGGCAGCAATAATGGCGGCTCCTCGGCCTCTTCAGCCTCTGGCACCTATATGTCTCTGTTGCCGCCCAATGTTGGCGCCACCAGCTCCTCAACGGCTCATTTGGGCGGTGTAAATGCTTTGGGCGGTGGCACTAGTGCCTCGGCCAGCGGCTCAACGCCAGATGTTATTGATTTCAAACATTTGTTCGAGGAGTTGTGTCCTGTGTGTGGTGATAAAGTGAGCGGCTATCATTATGGTCTGCTGACGTGCGAATCGTGTAAAGGTTTCTTCAAGCGTACGGTACAAAATAAAAAAGTGTACACTTGTGTAGCAGAGCGTTCGTGTCACATTGATAAGACGCAGCGTAAACGTTGTCCATATTGTCGCTTTCAAAAGTGTCTGGAAGTTGGTATGAAACTAGAAGGTGAGTACCGTATACTAAAAATATTATAATAATATTATTTTATTTCCAATACATTTCTGACATTCAAACGGTGTCATATCACGCATAATGTCCTAATATTTTATGACAACATAGACATCTTGTTGTGATGCTTTGAGCAAAAATGTAATAAGAGTTTAATCGAATCGATATCGAAATACAATAGAAAACGATATCGAATGCGGTATTTCGTGGTTGTTTAAACTGTGCTGTTTGATTTGTCGTAACTAAAACGCAAACATCTCAGTTGACTAAAATTTAAGACTTACGACTTTATGAACGCCTTTGAATACTGTGATTGTTTCTTATTTGAGTGAACATTTCCATAGCACAATGTTTATGGAAATTACTTTGTTGCAGTTTGTTTATTTTTATTGCAATTATATTATATATGGTAGTTTTTTTGAGACGGTTACCGAGTAATCACATTTGTCAGGGCTTAACCTAAGCCCTAAACCTAAGCAGGCTGCCAGCCATTGTAAAGTTAACACACTTGGGTTCAGTTTGGCTTCGTTGTGTTGTTTATTAGGGCTTAAAATATAAATTTTTTTTTAATTTTATTTCTTTTATTAGGGCTTAAAATATGAACCGCCTAATTTACAAAAAAAAAAAAATATATATATATATATATATATATATATATATATATATATATATATATATATATATATATATATATATATATATATATATATATATATATATATATATATATATATATATATATATATATATATATATATATATATATATATATATATATATATATATATATATATATATATATATATATATATATATATATATATATATATATATATATATATATATATATATATATATATATATATATATATATATATATATATATATATATATCAAGTTTATTAAGCTGTTATTGAACAGATTTCTATACAAAATTTGTGTAATAAGAGCCTAATAAACATGAAATATTTTTATAAATAACTCCGTTATTATTTTTTTTTTTTATTTAGAAAATTGTGCTTTATCACAAAAGAAAGTAAATTAACTTAAAATTTTGGAAAGTTGATTAGTGCTTTACAAACAATTACCGGGTACTCGTCTTGAAGTATTGTCAAGTTTACTTAAATTTAAAGTTTACTAACTAAATTAAAATTTTTTGTAGTGTCACAAAAAAAAAAAAAATCAACTCAAAAACTATGAAAAGTGATTAATGCTTTACAAACGGCTACCGGTTACTTGTATTTTATGTATTGTCAAGTCTACTTAAATTTAAAATTTAAAGTTCACTATTTAATATATTTACTGTTGTGTTAGTTATTTGAATTATTTTAACAAAATTTAAGTTTCGCAAGGAATAAGTGATTGCCTTTTATAGGAATACCGAGTACTCTTTTTAGAAACGGTCACCGGGTACTCGCCTTGAAGTGTTGTCAAGTCTGCTTAAATTCAAAGCTTACTAATTAAATTAATATTGTGCAGTCTCACAAACGAAAATAAATCTACTCAAAAACTTGGAAAACTGATTAGTGCTTTACAAAAGGTTAACCGGGTACTCGTCTTGACGTCTTGTCTAGTCTACTTACATTTGAAGTTTACTAATTCAATTAAAACTTGTATAGAATCACAAAAGAAATTAAATCAACTCAAAAACTTGGAAAATTAATTAATTATATTAAAAAGGCTACCGGGTACTTGTCTTGAAGTGTTGTCAATTCTATTCAAATTTAAAGTTTTAAAGCTTACTTTTTTTTATTTATTGTTATTTGAATTATTTAAAAAAATTAAATTTCGCAGGAAATAAATTATTATATTTTATGGGAATACCGAGTACTCGTTTCAGAAACAGGCTGTTTTTTTAAGAAAATATTAAAGAAAAACTTTTTTTTATGTTAAATGATACCAACCCATCATATAATATTATAAATGTTAAATATTTTCATAAAAGCTTAAATACAGACTTGACCCTTGACTTCAAAATATAAATTATTGGATAACACATAGTGAAAGTGAAAACTTAAAATGCCAATTTTCAATAACTTACTGAGCTACAAATTTCCATACAAAATACGCAATATTAAAATTTGAGGTTTAAGATAATATTTTTCAATACGAGTACTCAAGACTCACTTAAATTAATTATTTTTTATCTTGGACTGGTACTCAGGTGATCTCCCTTAAATATGCAGTGTATTGTACTGGAACTAGGAAAATAGAATTATAAAGATGAGGAAAGAGGGAGTAGAGTTTGTGGACGTTTGGCTGTCGAAAACAACTTGTAAAGACTAAAGCAAAAGTGATCACAGCATTTAAAGAGTTGAAACTAAATTAGTTAAAACTGATCAGGGCTCAGTGTATATACCTTCGCACTGATCAGAGTAACAAAATTTGGTCTAACACCTGTCACACTGCAGTAATGAATTGCATTCAAAAGATATTAATAATGAACATATAAAGAAAATGCGGACGACAGTGAAAGAAGAAAAAAAAAAGACGCACATACAGGATAGAAGACGAAGCACTACTTATTTCTATTTGCTATCTATTCCGGTGTAATTTTGTTTCAAAAGAAATTAATAATGATATGAATCAATCACATAAAAAATTCGAAAAGTGAAAAATAGAAACAAGAAATGTCCACAAATGTCTAGTACTACATACTCTACCACACCGACAATTTTGCTTACAGCACCCTTAAATTTCATCTGTCTGCCCATCGTCTATACAAATGTAAAAGCAGGCGGACTAAGAGCCCTGATTCACTATCCTATACGGTCATATGATTCATTCACAGGAAAATGTTATAAAAGTCTAACAGACTTTATAAAATCGCTGTTGTGGCGCCACACTATTGTCCAAGAGTTATTGTAACAATTTATATACATAGTGAAATAAAGAAAAACTTTAAATTTTTCGATCATATATCTCAATGCGCCAACAATATCCTCATATTAATTTATTGAATTTTTGTTGAACTTTTATAATTTTTTAAATTAAATTTTTGGTTTAATTTAATCCTCATATGTTTTACAATAAATACCACTTTGATCCCATGAAAAATATAATTTTATGGAAATGTTGATAAAATTTATGAAATCGCAACATATGTCAAAAACTCTACTACACAGTTGCATTTTTAGTACTTCTTCAGTAAACATGTTATATTTGGTGGAATCCACGATCGTGCCGGATAGTGTATTAGGACCTAACAATGTTATATATACCTTTAAAATTAACTGTTTAATTTATTGATGTTGAAAAACCTCTATTACCAAAAAATATATTTTACAAATCTGGCCACACTTTGTGTATATGACATTCACCATGATTTGATGACATAAATTCATATAAAGATTTAATATTTCTTACTACTGGCAAAATCTCTACTTCCATAATAAATATTTACACATAAATAAATTATTTTCGCGCAGGGTGAAGGGTGTTTGTATTACAGTCGTAATGTATTGCAAAAAAATAATAAATCACACAAACAGAAGAACAAAAAAAAAAAAAAAAAAAAGAAAAGGAAAACAAAACTACAACTACACACAATTTATTCTGTCTTAACATGTCTCAATTCAGCAGATACTTGATAATGAGGCATATAAAAACAATTGTAGGCAAAATCGATATTTTGTTTTATTATTTATTTTTTAACCTCTTCCTTAGGTTTTGTTTAAGTGAAAAAAAAACTAGCAACAAAAATCTCATGCAATACAATAAAGAAAAAAAAATATGGTTGGAAAATTGTAAGACATCTTTTACTTTCAATTTTGATTTGCAAATACAAGTACATATCGCTCTTCTATTGCAACATAGTCATAACTCAAAAAAGCTTGTTTCGAGAAAACAACATTTAAAATTTTTAGCTTCCATACAAGTCTTAGAAAATTTATTTAGAAAATATCTCCTTAAGAAAACAGTTTAAAACTAATTTTATTAAATTTTTTAACACTTCAGCACTTTTAACTCGAAAAACTAATTTTTTTAAGATATGACTATATTGCAATAAAGGAGCGATATGTAGTATATATGGCTAACGCTTTAGCTGCATGATATAGAAATAGAAAAATTTGGATTGATTTTATAGAAATATGTAGGTTAATGTTATGGAAAATATGTTTAAACTTTACATATGTATACATACTTACATACATATAAGTATGTACGGACATACATACATTTGCAATCTTTATTGCAATATACATTTAAATATCAAACATATAGTCTATACAAAATATATTTTATATGTAAATATATGTATGTATAACCCTGTATGTTACAAAATTTTCAATATTTTTTCAATTTAGTTTAAATATTTCATTTGAATTGCTTAATTGGGGTTTGATCTCTTTATTTTTCTTAAAATTGTTCTACAGGGTGATGCCATTACTAACATTGGCATCACCAACCGTTAAGTGGTGTGTGCACTAATACAGTTGTCAGCTTACAGTGAGTGCTACTTTGTATAGACTGCAGCAAAATTATCGAAGATTTTTAAGTTTGTTGTAGCTTTTTATTTACTGTAAAACAAATAAAGTTTTTGTTTAATTCAGTATATTAATGCTGAATATTATATATTTAATTACGCTGTAATACAAAGTCAAACTTTCCGACTGCGAATGGGATGACACCAATTGGAAATCAAAGTTGACATTATGCATAACAAAACACAGAAAACATTTTCTTTCATGTCATAGTTGTTAACCTCTAAAATAACTCCCAATAATAAACTGTGTTCAACACATTTGTCGTTAGATAAATTATAAAAATTATCTAATATTTCTAAAATTGTTAGCTTTCATAAGCTTTATAAGTATTTTATTTCTGTTGCTATGTAGGTATTAATACGTACGAGTATGTATGTATGTATTATGTGTACTTGTACACATTTATGTATTTAAAGCACGTTCACATTGTACAAATATTGGGCCAAAAAAGCGTAACCACTACTTTTTAATTGAGCCCTATTTTCCTCAGCCTATGCATACAAACAACTAAAATACAAATAACAGCGCAACTACAATTAGTGCGTCAAGCGTAATTAACCCTTAAAAAAATCCTCAGGTACATACAAAATGTGTGAGACCAACCTAAATGGCGCTTTGCAATTGGAAAATCGAATTTTGACAGAGCGAAAGGGAGAACGCTTTAATGTCTCTCAGTAAAGTTCACTTTTAAACAAATGTTACTCTTTTTTTGTGTCAATTAGTAATCAAAATTTAGGCGCTTTCAGTCTAATTTACCGACTTTATAACTTTTTATTATTTCTATTTAGTGATTTTTATTAAACAAGGTTAGTGAACAATACTGTTCAAGGCAAAACGTTAACGCTCTTATTTAAGTTACGTACTACAGCGTAAAATCACAGCGTTAAATTACGTTGCGCTTAACGCTTTAATTTAGGTTGCACTGTAAGCACACTGAAAAGAAAATTCAATCCATCCGTATTTAAGTCAATCCCAAGCGGTTTCAAAAGTACGGTAAGTACGAATTTTCTTAAATCAAATATGGATGGAAATAAGCCGCAAATGATATTGATTTGAGAAAACCTGAGAACGAATTAATTTTAAAATGCAATTGATCCGTACTTGAAATAAGAACAATTAAGTCTATTGGTATTTACTCTGTTACTACTAATTATACTAGCTGTACGTACATATCGCTCCTTTATTGCAACATAGCCATATCTCAAAAAATGAGCTTTTCGAGCTAACAATGCTGAATTATTAACAGTGCTACCTCTTATATTGTGCCGAAATTTTATTGAAATTACCTTTAAACTGTCTCCTTTAGGAGATATTTTCTAAACATTTTTTCTAAGACTTGTATGGAAACTAAAAATTTGAAATGTGTTTTTCTCGAAGCAAGCCTTTTTGCGTTATGACAATGTTGCAATAAAGGAGCGATATGTCGAAATTTCTTAGAAGTTATCCTAATCAGCAGTAGACTTTAAAAAATATTTTCAAACATTAAACTATACATTTCATTATTTAAAAGAAATTAATGAGAATTAAAAAAGAAAAATGCTCAAATTATATTTCACAAGTGAACCAGCTTTTTTCTTAGAGAACCTTTTATTCCTATCTCTCAGCAATCCATTTACATGTACATATGTTTTTGTGTCTTTGTTTTCGTTTTTTACTCGCTTCAAGAATTTTATACTTATTTTAAAGTGTCCTGGAGAAAAAAAAAAAAAAAAAAAAAAAAAACAAATCAACGCTCTAAGTGTAAGCGTGCAGTCGTGCTTTTTCGCGCACACCTATAGGTTGCCGGCTCTGATTGATGATATTTTATGTTGACGTGTAATTATTTTGATAGTCTCCAGTTGTGATTGACGATAAAAAATTTCAGTTTTGTTATCGAATAAAAACTGGAATAAAAACAATAAAAAAATAAAAAAAAACTACATCTATATTTATTATGATTATTGAATTTTATTTTGTTCATATGTTACTACTTTTCATACATAGCTTTTTTCTTAACAAAATTGCACAAGATAGCAGTAATTCATCATTCGATGATGACATATTTAGAAACGAACGCAGCGAAGACAAATTAAAAATGATGATTGACGATTCTACTTGCACGTCTCCTTTTAAACGACAAAAACACGACACTCACACATATGCACTGATTGAAGAATTTTTTGATCGTCTGGAGGGCACTTAAGACATTGTGCGATTAGTTTTCTTGAAAAGATTTTTTTTTTTGGTTTATTTAAGTTACACTTTGCGTTATTCGTACTTAAATTTTTGAGTACGACCCGTACTAAAAGCCAGTAAGAAATACTTGATTTTTTTTTCTTAACAAAGAGAAAAAAATAAGAATAACTGTAAAAAACATAAAATCATAGAAGCGCATGCTTTAGAGTTTTGTTTGTTCAAACAAAATAGAAGGAAACAAATATTTGTTCTTTCACAAACGGAAGGACTTCAGGATCCAGGTAGGCTGGAGAACCTAGGCTATTTTGGGGTATACAGCGGACTGCCTATCTAACCTATACATTGAAATAGGGCTCAATAAGAAATTAATGGTGGTTGCGCTTATTTTTTGGCAAATATTTGAACAATGTGAACGTACTTTTAGGCTAGTTCTGTTTCTTCATTTGTAAAAAATCGCCGAAAACAAGGTATCTCAATTATTCTAAACGGGGGTTTTTCTAATTGTTTTCTTTTGTGATTATATATGCGCACGTACACGTGTTTATTTTTTTTTTTTTTTTTTATTAATTATAGATTGATTTTTTCATTATCATCATGTTATGTTATTGGGTCAGTTGATAAACAAAGAGAAATGTTTGTATGTATGTGTCTGCTGGTTTCCTTTACCTAGTTATTCATTATAACGTCATATTGAAAACTATTTTTCTTTCTCTACGGTTGAAATTGTTGATGATTGTCATAAATTACATATTTCCACTTTTTGGAAATCCAAAATCTAAATTTTATTATATTCAAATTAATGTGCCAGTTTAATTAACATAATTTTCGAGCTAGATACCTATTTAATAACCTAAAAATAGAAAAAAAAACAAATACACTACGCCACATACACATGCATACATACATATGAAACGAGCAATAAATTAATAAATAAAATAAAAGACCGACCTATCCCAAGACCCAAAAGTTTACTTTTATTTTTACGTGTCTCTTTTTCAATAACGTTTTTTCCCATTTTCTTCTCATGCTCTTCTTCTTACTCATAAGCTTTAATGACCAAGTTTTTAGTACATTTTGTTTTATGGTTGTGTCGTCGTCGTCGTATGTACATTGCGTGTGTGTGTGTGTGTGTGTGTGGGTAAAAGATGAATGTGTGTCAATGTGTTTTGGGGTTTTATTTTGGTTGAATATTTAGTTTATTGTATTGCTTTTCTGTTTTTAATTTTTTTCGTAGCTCAGAGACATGCACACATATGTACTCGTACATGTGTTTGAAGACATTTTGTTAAATCTAGTTTATTAAGCCGTTTTGTTTTGTAAAAATTTGTATAAATTAAACCTACTTATGTATGTGTTTGTTTCATCATGTCAATATCAAGAAAAAAATTACGAAATACAGATAAGTAATAAGTATATTCAAGATTTTAAATATTTGCATATATGCATGCCTACATACATACATACATATCGCTCCTTTATTGCAACATATTCATAACTCAAAAAAGCTAGTTTCGAGAAAAACGCATTTCAAATTTTTAGTAAGTCTTAGAAAATTTTTTAGAAAATATCTCCTAAAGGAAACAGTAATTTGAATAAATTTTTGGCACAATGTAAAAGGTAGTACTGTTAGCAATTCTGCATTGTTGGCTGGAAAAGCTAATTTTTTGAGATATGACTATGTTGCAATAAAGGAGCGATATGTACACGGTCTGACCAAAGAATAATCGTTATTTTCACATTTCGTGAGTTACGTTTGTTCGATATTCGCATTTTTGTTTTCTGTTATGTTGGTGCACATATCTGTTACACATGTTGGCAATATCAGCCATTTCGGGCTGTCAGATTGTTTTTGACAGATAAACAGGTTAGTCGTGTTTTGGTGTGCTCTTCCATTTTTTGCTAAATTTACTAAATTGTGAGCAAAAACAAAGTTGCATGGACATCGCTCAGGAGCTGTTGAACATCGTCAACGACGATCTAGATTTCCTCAAAACGGTCATAACTGGTGACGAATCATGGGTGTATAGCTATGACATTGAAACCAAAGCCCAATCATTCCAATGAAAGCGTCCAGAAGAGCTAAGACCGAAATAAGCACGTCGAGACCGGTCAAATGTGAAGGTGTTGCTCGCTATTTTCTTCGACTGCAATGGCGTTGTGCATCATGAATTTTTACCACAAAGTACTACGGCCCATAAGGAATGCTACCTTGAAGTTATGAGCCGTTTGCGCGCAGCAATTCATCAGAAGCGCACAGAATTGTGGAAATAACAATAATAGATTTTGCACCATGATAAAGCTGGTTCGTGAGTGTTTGGCCAAACACAAACCCGTTATCGCATCTCTACCACCGTATTCACAGGAATTGCTCCCCGGTGACTTTTTTCTCTTCCCAAAACTAAAGACACCTATGAAAGGAAAGCGTTGTGCTACGATTGAGGAAACATGTAACATCGTCCGCCACTAATATTTCTCCATATACATTTCCTGTGAACATACCTGCCTCCTTGCTGCCCTCCTTAAGGGGGCTCCTTCATATATAAAACACCATTTTTTAACATTTTAGATTCCAACGCCTAACTAGCCCCAGAGGGTTCCTAAATGTGCGGAATGTACGACCGCTACTAATATTTTTGTGACCCAGCATTTTTGTGGAACATACCTAGAGTGTGAAAGCGCTCTGGCAATTTAGTTTATATTTACCATTGCAATAGCAAAAGAGAATGAGGAAACAACAAATTATAGCAAAATGGAATAAAGAAACAACGAATTGTAATCTCGTGTGAAGTGATGCGTAGTAGAATATTCCCCCATATTCCAAGAGGTGTCATCGTCGTCACATCAAGACGCCATCAAAAAACAATCGGTTACACATTCGCCTTTGTCAGCAATTATGTATTCTTTGATAGGCCTTCGGTATTTCCTGGACCTAAGCGATAGATAGAAGCTGTCGACAACATTCGACTAGTAAATAAATGAAAAAATTTTTGTGTCGACTTCATATGACGACGATGACGCCTTATGGAATATGGGGGATTATTTTGTCAGCTTTTCGTCTTAGTTATTTGCTATTCGCTTCATGCGACATACAATCTTGATTGTCTAAGTATGTCACTCATTTTCCATGACTTCATTCATGTTGTCTTCTTCCACAACATCTTCGGTATTTCTATATTTTTCATTCTTAAAACCACTAATTGCATTCGCTATTTTATGTCCGGTGTCATAGACGACCAAGAATGATAAAACTAAAGATTACGCCTTACGCACGATTTTCCGTTAGATGACGCAGTTTATCCTAACCTGTATTTAGATATCATCTGGTGTTGTGTTTGTATTGTTTCGTGACGTCATTTGACCAACATGCGCAGAAGATTTCAGTTTTGTGTGAGAGTTGTCGTAATCGTTTATTATTCTATCATTCTTGATAGACGACTATTTATCAAATAATGAGAAAGTGACAGCTTCATAGCTGAAATATTAAATATGTCCAGAGAATCTACTTATTTCACAGATTTTGTGATACAGTGTCATCAATTAAGACGTAATCAGAAATCCCTTTCAATTGCTGCTGGCCACTTATTTATTCTTTATTCAGATTGAGCTATTTCAGCGGAATAAAAATATTTTGAGCAGTATTTACCTTTCGCCATCACCGTATAGTTGATTTAACAATGCATTGTTCACAGAAAGTTAATGCCTTTCTTCAAGGTCACTACTGTATTTTCACAAATGCATTATTTTCGTATAAAAGGACGATCTAAATATTGATACGAATTAATATTCTCGCTTTTCTGAGAGAAAGGTGACAAATATGAACCCGGTCAAACAAAAATTAGCATGGAAACCTTATAAACCATATATGTATGTACATTTTTATTCACACATCTTTACACACATGAGTGTATACATACAGGCATACATATGCATGTAGAAAAAACATGTGAAGTACTTAAACCTAACCTCTCTCAATATTTCAGGATAATCATACATATGTATATATGGATACACATATATATACTTAAGTATGTTATATTTCACAGTACAGTAACAACAACAAACAGTTAAAAAAATTCTTTTCATATTCATTGGCATTGCTTTTGTTGGTTGCTGTGTAATTTTGATGTTTTTATTGTTCACCAAGTTTGTGTTTTTGTAAATATATACATACATACATATGTAGGCATGACTTGATTTAATTTTCTTTTATCACTACTCATTAATAAATTTTTCTCTCTGCATATGAGAGTATGTATCATTATTAATGTTGTTGATGGTGCCGTTTTTGTCATTTTTGTAATTTGTTGTTTAAGGCGGTTATTTGTTTTGTTTCCATCTTACTGTTAATAGGCTGCCAGATGGGTAGACATTATATAAAAGGGCTGATAGCAGCGGTGCCAGAATGAAGATTTTGCCTTTATTTTGAAGATTTTACGATTAAAATAAGATTGAAAAATTATTATTATTAAATTTATAACATTTTAATATCTCCTGACGATGATAACAAATTGTTATCGAAATATCGAGAAATAAAAGATTTTTAATAGTTAATTTTTTATAAAACAAAAAACAAAGATCTGAAGCTGCAAAAATTAAATTTATTTAACAAACAAAGATCGAATAATATTCTGATAAAATTGAAAAATTATCTCTAAAATTAAGATTTTTGAGATTTTGTATTCTAATAAATAATGAGAGTTATTTCCAAATGTCCAATCAATATAAACTTATTAATAACAAGGATCTTGAAATAGTGAACCAACGTGATAAACACGTACAAACTGTCATAGATTACCAAATTTGATGTCTTGCAGGTGCCCATGTTTTTGTGAATCCGAGCCAGCAATATCATCGGGTTTCATTCGTGAATGGAGGAGGCAAAACTCTGCAATGCTGAATTTCTAATCTACTCATAACAGATTGTCTGTTATGATTATATGATATGATCAGTTATGTCAGATTTATGTTTTTTTGCTGGTTTTTGAGATGCTGAAAGTTTTTTTTTTTTTTAATAGGTATTTTATCGTGAATTTTTTTTTTTTTTTTGAAATTTCTGCAGCTTAATCTTTATACTTTTTGAACAAAATGTAATCAAAAACGCACACAAAAAACTTGCAAAACGATTCTTTTCCAGAAAATAAAAGATATGGCGCTAACTTTTTGTTTTGTTAGAAAAATGCATAACTCCCTCTGTTTATGCCTTTATGACACACTATTGAAATTTTAATTTTCGATATTTTCGCTTAAATTTCAACTTGTTGCTGACTCTATTGGGACTATTTATCAATGGAAATGATATAATAACAATGTTGCTCAAATACGGCACCGGATATATTACATACATATGTCTTTAATTTTGGAAATAAATTTGGTTAAATGTTTGCTGTTGTCTTGTATTGTTAGAATGCTCATCCTTTGGTAATAATTAACTATTCGGTGTCAAAGAAAGTCAAATGCATATTTAAGATTTGTGCCCGAAAATAAGCCTATTTTTAAAGATTTCCCACGAGAGTTTCTGGTACCACTGGCTGATAGGTATAAATAGGGTGTTCAAAGCTGCGACAAAAGAAAAATTCGTTTAACAAAAGTTCAATTTTTAAAAAACACTAATAATATCGTTAATTAAAGGAAAAAAGGCTCCAACTCGCATTTTTCTCAAATTTGAGTTGTTCCGTGGTTTTAATGCATTTCACACAAATGCCGCTCGTCACAAAAATAGGTGATAAGAGAAGAGCTAACAGGTAATTTTTCAAAAAAAGTATACATAAATTCTATTATGGTTTTTATTTCTGTAAAGTTCTACTCGAGCTCAACGATGTCTATATCGCATGTAAATATGAAGACAGATGCTTTTAATGAAATATGTTTGAGTTATTTCATACGTGGTAAAAACATTGTAGTTCAGTTGAAAGAGTTTCTCAATATTGTTTCATTTGAACTCTTATATAATTTTGAATTAATGGAAACTTAATAAAATTGTCTGGTAGCCTCATTTAAGAACTTAGAGAAACATACGATTTTCAAAGCCTCAATTTTATACAACTCACCAACAAATTTTATACAAGTACATTTTGTTTTTTGTATAACAATCAGCTATCTATAAACATACATATGTATGTAACAATTTATGTGTCCTTTTTACTCGTTCGAATTGAAAATTAAATGCTGTTTTAATCCTTTATATGTACTTATAATATGTAAATTTGTGTTTACAAATACTTTTTTATTTTTATTAGTTTGGAATTATCGATTTTTATAAATTTGCTTTTTTTTTTTTTTGTAGAAAAAAGAGAAAAAATCTAATTACAAACAATGTAATATGTAGATATGAGTGTAGGTGTATGTACATATGTGTGGATGTACATTATCTGTTATACTATTTACACTTTTAACAGTTAGTAGAAACAAATATTTTGATGAAACAAATTTGGTTTTTAGAGCATAAAGCAATAGTTCTTGTTTTCTTCAGCTTTTGGTAATTATTTTGTAAATAAAAATATTTTTGTTCTACATACATATGTACTAAGTTTAGTTTATATAATTACGCATACTTGTGTGGGCATATACACATGCATATAGTATGTATGTACATTATAATCAATTATAAATCAGTAGTAGCCCACCGGCAAAAAGAAGGAGTAAGACGGCCTTTTGAAACGCCTATTTTAGCAGACATAAGACCTTACTCGCTTCCATATTAATTTATATTTAACATACGATGTCCTAGGCCGCCAAGTCCTTCAACACTCATACGCGTCAGGTCTTATTATAAGTCTCCTTTAGCAGTTCTCATGAGAGGCCTACTTTTTAGTTCTTTCATAGCAGACCTTCATCATAAGGCAGGCAAGATTAAGACCGGTTCAAAAAAAAAAAAAGCAAAAAAAATGTCTCAGAAGGTCCTTTTGAAGTTTCCCGCTGGGAGAGAGACCACGTTGAAAAAATGTTTTAATTGTTTGTAAAATGTTTTTTCTAGCAAGTTCGAAGAAATGGTAAACAGAACCTGCAACGCTATATTCTACTATTTAAAAGAAAATAATGAGAATTAAAAAGTGAAAAATAAATAAAAACGTGGGAAGAAAAAAATCTGTGTTTTTTTTTTTGGTTTGAAAAGTAGTACTATTTTATTTTTAAATTTGGAAATTTTGACGGTAGAGGAAATAATATATAAAAACGTGAGAAGAAATGCAGTCTGTTTTTTTTTAATAGTACTATATTATTTTTAAATTTTGAAATTTTGACGGTAGAAGTAATGTTTCAATAATTAGTATAAAATATGTTAGTTAAAGGGAGATTTTAGCAACATAACTTTTTAGTTCAGAAACACATTCCGCGGTTCCAAATTTTATTGGGAATTCCCAAAATCGGCTTCGGGAATTGCTAAAATTCTCTCACTGCGCCGGAAGCAATACGGCAACTTCAATTTTCGCACTAAAGCGAATTACCGTTAATAGCGATTTCAATATGAAAAACCGGCTCTGAAGCGGTTCCGAGTTTTTAAGGAATTCCCAAAACTGGCTTCTGGAATTACTAAAATCTCCCAACTTCCCCGAAAGCAATACGGCGAGTGATCGCATACTTGTTTCATGGCAAAAATGCGGATGCAATATGAAAAACTGTTCTGAACCGGTTAATGAAGCGGTTCCGAGTTTTTAAAGATTTTATAGAATTACCAAAATCGGCACCAGGAATTGCCAATGTATGGAGTAATACGGCAACTTCAGTTTACGCTAAAGAGGCAACACTGTATAGGTATACAATTTTATATGCATACATATGTATATAATAATCATTTATACGGCATGGTTTTCCTGAGTTGCAAGTTAGACAGGCGAATCTAATATAAGCGTGTTAAAACCACATACATACGAATATAAACGGAGAAGTAATTAAATTTATAAACCCCTGTAACTCAATGAGAATCAAAAGTATTCTCTGATTTGGCATTTAGTCTCGTTTTGATGTTAACACTTACAGAGTAAAATTTTGTGCTCATCAAAATATTTATTTATGTACGTATTTCGCTGATATGTGTTGTTGTAATGACTAGACTGTAGGCTATAAATTCGCCTTGATTTTATTTTATTAATAATTCGGATATTTATACTGCCTTAATTATAAAAATATTTTATGTTTATTAAGCAAATTTCCACAAAAAATTTGTTTAATAACAGCTTAATAAACAGGAAATATTTTTTATAAATAAGACCAACAGAATTTTGTTTCTATTAGAATTTACAATAATTAAAATTTTTAACAACTTTATTTAAACAAAAAATATGTACTCATAGAAACGAGAAATACAATCTTAAACGCAAAATCAACTGCTTATAAATATACATATATACCTAACATATATACATATGTCTATAAGGACCACTAAAAATCGATTTAAAGTCTTTAGTAAATAAGTTTTTTGTATCAACAGTAAAGTTTTAGGCTCTGCAGACAACGACGTTAGCAACACCAACAGCAACAACAATAGCAGCCATCTCAAACCAGCAGCCAAACACCTTCTTAATTAAACAAACAAAAGCAACAACAAATCGACAACAACATTTTACCTACTTTGGTAAATTGTTATAACACAGTTTTAACACAGCTTTAATACTAAACACATACAAACATACAAAACATATGTATCCGCAAACATATGTAACTTGTGTCGATTGCTATTGACGAAATACTCTAGATATTTTTTTATTATACATTTTTAAATAAAATATTTTTCATAAAAATTTTTGTTTTATTTTGTAATTCTCTGACTCTTAAAATAATTTATCAAATTAATGGCTGTTATACAGCCGCCTCTATTTAAAAACCAGTTGTTTGTGTTATTTATTTTTATATATATTTTTTTTTTGTTAATTTTATTTTTGATGTAGTATTCGTGTGCCAAATTTTATGTTTAAAAACTATTGAATAAAAAAAAAAAAAAAACTTTGTTGTTTGCAGTTTTTGTTTGCTCTCATTTTGAAAACATTTCGATACAGTTTTTTTTCTGTTTGTTTCTCAACAAGAATTTGTCCTCGTACTCACCTCGTTCTCAAGTTGAGGGCAATATCGCAGCGTACGAAAAACAAAACAAATATAATATTATGAAATTAGGCGACTTTGAAAAAAGCACTGTGTTAACAGGCGCTATACATACATATGTTGATAGGCAAGGGCGTGGTAAGCTCTGTCAAGCTTGTAGAATTCTCTACTGTTGTCTACATTTATGCTAATTAGGAATTACTGTTAGTTACCATAAACTGCCTTTACTCCATAAACTGCCAGGTATTCCGAGATGCCCATTTTCAAATAATGTTTGTTCCAACTTTTTTTTATTAGTTTACGAGATGAACAATCCCGCCTGATTCTGTCTTATGCTCTACTCTAGATGTTTATACCATTTCGTTTCCCACAGCAACTTTCTACAGTTTTATTTGCTGCAGCAAATGGAGGACCCTAATCCTGTGTATCCCAGAAGCAGAACGTTGTAGTTATAAATGCGCCCTCGGGGAATAGGCATTGACGATTGATGATCATGATGGCTTTTGCAAACTCCGCCAGCTCATAAAGTGTAATTGTGTTTCAAAAAAAGTTTGGGAACTATCCTCGCCTCAAACCAATCTGTTAGTAAGGATTTTCACCACACTTTTGTTTTGGGAGAAAATTGCCCAAAGCAAATTCTGCGAAGCTCCGGCCGTGTATGCAGTCGCACCGTCCTGTTGAAACCACGTGTGTGAAACGTACGATGGATAAGCCCGCAGGTTTGGCAAACAAAATTCCGTAATCATGTAACGATAAATTTCACCCTTAAAATTCGTCGCCTGACCTCGAGAATTTTCGAAAAAAAAATGGTTCAATTATCTAATATGTGGATAAAGTACACCAAACAGTTATCCTGGGGCAATGCAATGGATTTTTTTGTTTCAATATAGAAGATAAATAGATTAGTAGATAGATAAATAAATAGCTAGCTAGATAGATAATTAGATAAATAGTTAGGTAATTAGATAGTTAGATAGATAGTTAGATAGATAGTTAAAAAACTAGATAGCTATACTCGGTCCATCACGTATTCGCCCAATACCGAACTCTGAACTAAATTACAAGCAATTACATAAGAATCATTACTCTTAATAAAAAGTCTCCACAGCGAACGCGCGTTGCTCACTCGATCACTGTGACATCGTGACTGACAAGTCCACACAATCAGTAGTGCCGACGGCGCCATCCTCCGCCTGCTCCTTTGAGTGTGCTAGTTTCGGTCATCTACGAGTATTTCCAGTAGGGACTTCAGTAATTTACAGAAAACTTAAAAATTCTGTGGTCACAAGTAATAACAGCGTACGTCGAAGGTCATACTTTTAAAAAATAAAATTTTAATATTCACGAACATATCTGAAAAAAAATCTTATTGCAGGTTTATTTGACAAATTTTTATACAAATAAACCTTTTTTGGCAAATAAACTTTTTGTCAAATAAACCTTTAATAAATTTAAAATACTTTTTATGAATACGACCGTAAATTTTTATTGCAAACTAAACATGTCAATCTGAAAGGTTTGCAACGATTTACGGCCATATTCATAAAAAGTTTAAATATATTCTTATTGTAGACTTATTTGACAAATTTTACTACAAAGTTTGTCAAATAAAACAGTAATTGTTTTCTACACGAATATGTATCCAAAAAAAAAAAAAGAAAAGATTTTTTAGTGTAATATGACGCATTCATTTCATTATTAAGTCGAGTTAGGCAGTTTATGTTTGTGACCACGGTATTATAGTTTATTTTAACGACTTTTTATTATTACTGTAGATCAGGTGTGCCCAGACCCAATGCGCTCAATCAATCAATTGTTTTTGCAAAAGCGCTTAGCTATAGAGCTGTGCTCTTTAATACACACATACCGACTCAGCACTAGCAATGAAAAATATACTAACAACTTCATCTTACATATTATTTTTGGCGCTCTTCACTGCATACACACGAGAGCAAAGCCATAACATTTTCGCATGCTTTGCTGGTAAATATTGACGATAGCGATTATCAGTGTAAATTTCGTTTTTGTAAATGTTTTGCTTTTTACACCAAAAAATTTTAAATAAAAGTAGTTTTTCCTTAAATGCATGGTGTTTGCTCTTCCATATAGAACTTGTGGGCCCTACTCTAGACCACTGATCAGCACGCAATGCCATCAACCGTGCTAATAAATTTATATACTGACGGCCCTATTCATAAAAAATATTGTATGTTTATTAAACACTTATTTGACAAATCTTCCATAGAAATTTGTCAAATAACAGTTTAATAAACATACAATATTTTTTATGAATAAGGGCATGAGTGTTCTATTTGTGGCGACAATGACAAATACAACACTGTAAACAAACGTAATGATAAGTCTTGACGGATCGTCTTGGGCACCCCTGCTGTTGATAAAAAATCTACGAGTATTGTACTAATATGGCATGTTTCACAAATAAATCGGTTTATTTTTGTTATAATTTGTAAAAAGAACGTATTAAATATTATACTTACATACATATGTATGTAAATAAGACCGTTTTATATTTTAGTATTTTGCAGAATTAAACAACTTTTTTTGCTTAATGTTAGTTTTAAAATTATGTTTAAAAATTTCATGAAAATCTGCAAACTTAAATCTTAATAAATGAGTCTTTATTTTCAAGAAAAGTATATGTAACATGTATGTATGTGTACGTGTATGTACATACATATATACATTTATGTCAATAAAAACATCTACATATTGATATGTGTGTATGATTACATTCCCCACTTTAAAAAATAGTTTTACGTTTTTTTCTTGTCTTTTTTGTTGTTGTTGTTTTTGTTAAGTTTTCTGTGTTGCTGCTGCCGTAATAGTTGATGTTGTTGTCGTTGTTTTTGGTTTTTTCTTCGTGCTATCTCATTTCCGCCTTTGCGCTCTTGGCCTATACATCCATCTCTTGCGCTCATGACCTAGATTTTTTTCTGTGTTGCTATTTTTTTTCTTGCCTTTTTTAATTTACTCGTTTATTTAAATGAGTATGTGAGTATTTTTGTATTTTGTGGGGAGTGCATGTGTGCGTTTGTGCTGTGCATTTTTGTTTTTTTTTTTCTGTTTTGTTTTCTGTGTACTCGTGTATTTATGATGTTGTACTTGGACAAGTTGCGTTGCTGTATCGTAGTTGCTGTTTGCTGTTGTTGGCTTAACTGCAGAGCTGAGTATGTGTTATCAATGCAACATGTAGTGTTGTTTTAAGTTTAGTATGTCACAGTTTATTTAATTTTTTAATGCTTTTATTGGCATATTTTGATTATTTTTGGATTTTTAGTTTTGTTTGAATATTCTGCTTAATTTCTGGATTCTTATTTAAGAGTTGTTTATATGTACATATACATATGTAGGTGTATTTTGCTTTGTTAGGCAGTAATACAAATAGGTATATAGGTATAAACAAATCTAAAATAAGAATTAGAAACTATAAAAACCACTAAGTCCCATTTTGCCGACGTAGAAATTGTAAATGTAAATGTTTCGTAAATGTAAATAGAACTGTAAGTGCGCTTATAGAAAAAAATGTATTGTAAATGTAACTGTAAGTGCGCTTATAGAATACCTAAACTCGTGTTGTTTCTTCCAACTAATTATTATTTCTTTTTGCTGGGTTATTATATCCCGAAAATACTTTTTTATTGATTTTCATGCACCAAAAAAATTAATTTTTCATCATCGAAGTTTTATATCAAATAAATTACAAAAAGCAATACAGCTGTTCAAAGCAGTGATGATAGTTCGTAATATTCAGTACATATACAAAAAGTACGAAAATTTTTTAATTGGTACCTAAAATTTCAATTTATTATCTTATATTAATACAGTATGTAATAACTTTGGTAAAAAGTTTTATTATAATGTATAAGTGTTAGCTTATTATATTTAAATAATATTAACTGCCATATTTATAAAAAAAAGTTTACTTTTTATTAAGCTCTTATTGCACTGATTTCTATACAAAATTTGTGTAATAAGGGCTTAATAAACATGAAATTTTTTTATGAATTATTATTATTAAATTTTTATTTCTTCACAGACCTAAATTTAATAATGCATTGCTTTCTTACATTTATAGCAGCATAACTATGCACTATGAACCGATTTTCAAAACTCATTTTTTCGTTGGAAGGTTAGGCTTGTGGAATATATTTTGCAAATCGGGGGAATAAATGTTGTGGTTACATATAATGTGATATTAGCAAAAATCGGGCGCAGTGTATAAATTATGCTACCTATATAGAGTATTTTACAGAACTCGGAGAAAAAGTTTTAAATTTATTCAAATATAATAAGTGTATATACAAATTTTAACCTTTAAACAGTTCAATTATCAAATAAACACAAAGTACTAAAACAGGATTTTTGTACCACCCTCCCATTCACAATAATATATACCATCACTGGCACCATCTGTCACGTAACCACGTCATGAAATTCTATTTTCTCCAGGTTGAGACATTACTGTTATATTTCATTACAGTCAGATAAGCATTGTCATGGTTTCTCGTATAAACGTGGTCACATCATAATTGATCCTCCTCCATTCGTCACTAAACGTAAAACATAGCGAGGATTAAATTTTGGCTTGATGGGCCTTCTTGCAATATGTCAGCCGTCTAGAACAAGGCGATTAATCTTCGTTCGTCGCTCAAAAGCACACGTTTCCACTGAACGGGTGGGTGCAGTCAAGTGGGACTTTTCAAATTCAACGCGACGCTTTCTCTGAATTTTGTTCAGAAGTGGTATTTAGCCAAAATTCAACCAAACGACATGAAATGGTCATCTGGGATATCGAAATATTAATACTGTCGCAAATTTCAAGCTGGACATCAGCAGACCACCTTTTTGGGATCGGCTTTAGGTTTTCGCGTTATCATGCGGTCTGTATATTCCGATCTTTTTCTGAGCCGTTTCTGTCGTGAAACATTTCTTATAGTGCAGTGATGGACATTTAGTCAAACAATTGTTTATAAGCAACGCCTTCTTTTTCTTATGCTCTTTAGTTCAGTCGTCCAACAGACGTTTTCGAATGCACATGTTAGCTAGATGCTTAGAGCTTTTTTCCAATTACAGCAGAGAACGTAAATGACAATACAAAATTATTTTATGATAAAAAATGCGTTTGTATATGTTTTTTATGTCATCAAACATTTAAAATGATAAAATTTTTTCGAAGGTATTATGATATCTACCATTCTAATATGAATAAATATAACAACAAACTTATGTGAAAAAAGTTTTTCATTTGTAGTAAACAACGTAATAAAATTGTTTCTACATCTCTGAAACATTTATAGCTCTTATGAAACTGTCATAACAGTATTAACGTACGTGATTTAATTGTTCATACGAAAATGTTTGTGTTAGTTTTGCTTGTCACAGTACTTTAAATTACTCTCAAATTATCTCACTAACACAAGTACAAAACAAATTTGTCCACCACTGTTATAGTGTCATTTTTTGTTGCAAAGCGGTAAAAATAAGTTTTCTTGAACAATGTAGCCGTTTCCGATTTTTTTTTATATGACTTTCCAGTTTTACGCAGTTAAAGAACGGAACTATTGTATTTAAATATGTGGAATTAAAAAAAATTACTCAATTTTTTCTAACTATTACATTTCACAGCAAATTTTGAACACTAAATAATCTTTTTTTAATTATGTGTCGCACTTTTTTTTCAACTATACTAACAACTTGTATATAAATTTGAACAAAAAAAATAATAGTAATTGAAATGCTGAGTAAGAAAAGTAAATTCATTTAAAGACAAATCATAGTAATAAACAAAATATAACAATTTAGAAGACAACATAATGATAAATTTCCGAAACATTTTGCATATTACTGGTTTTGTTCTAAAGTATAAAAAGCGTTTCTAATTAGTTGTCAATAGCTGTATGTATATGTTATACTCTATTTTATTTGTTAATCCGCTTGTTAATATGCATGTCATGTACTCCTCTAGTATGGTTTTACATGTTGTACCAATATTTTATTTTATTTATTTTTTTATTTATTTTATTTTTACATAAATATGGTTTTTAATATGTTTGTTAAAAACAAAGCAGCCTTTGTAAAAGTAAAGTAATGGGTTATTATTATTTTTTTTTGCCGGTGTAAGTTGTTTTTGTGAATACAATAACACATCCATACACACCTACACATGTGCACACATACGATATGTACCCTGCAGGAAATGTCAATAGTAAAACTATAGTGATTACCTATTGACGATGTCACCAGCACTACTGACAAGTTGTACCCTTACTAATACTAACTACTATTGACATTTAACACAAGCTTGTCCTACGAAATCTACCAATAGACTGCGTCAATACTGACTAGGTAGTTCTTGTGGGGTCATATGGAGAAAATGTCAATAGTAAGATTGTACTTACTTACTATTGACGATAATACCGCACTGTGGGAAATGTCCATAGTAAAACTGTATTGATTCCCTATAGACGCTGCCACTACGTGTAGAAAATGTCAATAGTAAAACAAATAGTGATTGCCTCTAATTATAAAATAATTAACTAGTTTAGCACTTTACCTTTTTATATCACTTTTTATTATTATTATTTTTTATTAGAATTCGCTATTTTCTTGCGGCCAGAGATAAATTTTAAAACCAAATGAAATTATTAACAAAAAATGTTCTCTATCTATCAAAAACAAAAGACAAGGAAAAAAATTTATTGACAGTGTCACCAGAAAGACACCATAAATGTTGACAAAACCGTTGACGTGGATACACTTAACCCTATACTTCCTTCAGGGTATATCCCAGCTAGCATTCATTGCTTCGTAGATGATAGTGTTTAATATACAATTCCCGTTAGAATCTTTTGACGATTAGCTGACGAGTAACAATAACAAAAACATCTACATTTTTATTTCCCTTTTGCATATTTTCTGAAACACTCGGTATATTTATTCTTGGCATGTTTGTTAGGCGATTAAAAATGTATTTGTTAGACGATTGTGTTTAATATACAATCCCCGAAAGAATCTCGTGAGGATTATCTGACGAGTAACAATAACAAAAACATCTACATTTTGATTTCTTTTTGGCATACTTTCTGAAAAAATCGATATATTTAATCTTGGAATGTTCGTTAGGTGATTAAAAATATGTTTGTTAGACGACTGTGTTTAATATACAATTCCCGAAAGAAACTTTTGGCGATTATCTGACGAGTAACAATAACAAAAACTTTTTGTTGCATATTTTCTGAAAAAATCGGCATATTTAATCTTGGAATGTTTGTTAGGCGATTAAAAATTGGGTTTTTTTGTATTATTTAATTAATTTTTGTATTATAGAAAAACAGAAAAAAATTGCATATCATAGTCTGTTCTTTATTATTCAACAACCTTTCATGTTTGGAATTTAACACGGGCAGGTTCAGCACCCTTCGCAAATTGTATACATAGTCTGATCAAAAAAATAACCGTTATTTTCAAACTTCGTAGTCACGTAAGTTCAATTTTCGAATTGTTTTTTTTTTCTGTTATCTTGGTACACATGTCTGTTATATATGTTGGCAATATCAGCCATTTCCAATTATCAGATTGTTTTTAACAGATAAAAAGGTTAGTTGTGTTCTGGTGTGCTGTTCATTTTTTTTTTTTTTTTACTAAATTTTGAGCAAAAACAACGTTGCATGGACAGCTCAGGAGCTATTGAACATCGTCAAGGACGATCCAGATTTCCTGAGCGAATGGCTGTGACATTGAAACCAAAGCCCAATCATCCCAATGGAAGCGTCCAGAAGACCGAAAAAAGCACGTCACGTTCCGTCAAATGTGAAAGTTATGCTCACTGATTTCTTCGCCTGAAATGGCGTGTTGCATCAAAAAAATTTTTGCGACGGTCAATAAAAAGTTCTACCTTGAAGTTGTGCGCCGTTTGTACTAAGCAGTTCGTCAGAAACACACAGAACTGTGGAAAAACAATCATGGATTTGGCATCATTATAAAGCACCTGATTACACATCGATGCTTGTGCGTGAGTTTTTGGCCAAAAAAAAAAAAAAAAAAAAAAAAAACTGTTATCATGCTCAACCCCGTATTCACCGCACTTGACCCCCGCTGACTTTTTCCTGTTTCCAAAACTGAAGACACCGATGAAAGGAAAGCATTTTACTACGATTAAGGAGATAAAAGAAAAATCGAAATAGGAGCTGTTGGTGATACCAAAAAAGCACGTTTCAGAAGTATTTCGAGAATTGGAAAAAACGCTGGCATAAGTGTATTATATCCAAGGGGAATTACGTGGACAGGATAGTTTTTACAGATGAATATATAAATGTTTTTTGAAAAAATTTAAAATTTTTTATTTTTTTTATCAGCCCTCGTATATGTAGAAATTTATTTATTTTAATTTAATTTAGTAAAACAAAATTTACAAAATAAAATTTTAAAGTTTAAACTAGTTTATTAATGGCTTTAAAAGATATAAGGTTAATATTTAAATTGTTGAATAGCCATTAAGCGAAGAAGCCAAAGAGCATGAGATAAACGTAAAAAATTTTAAATAAAAGTTAAGAAAAAAAATAAAATTAAAAAACTAAAAAGACTTAAAAATAATAAAACTAAAAAAATACCTTACAAAAACTAAAACAAAAATTAATTTCAAATAACATTTACTGCTTTTGCTTATTCTCTACTTCCTTTCCATTCCCAATAAACTTTATTATATAATTTCTTTTGGTGTTATGAAAACAACACTCCTCGGCGCTGTTAAAATATTAAAGAAATTTAAATATATAAATATACATTAATTTGCAACGCTTTTAACGTATCACTGATTATATCATGTTTGGTGGCGTTTTATATCTTTCTATCTTTGCTTTTAAATATGAACGATATTTAATATCTTTTATCTGCATTTAATAACCGTTTCAAAAATTACGAACTGCGAACTGCAGAATTTTTAATTAGCGGATATTGAATGAGTTTGATTAATATTTAAAAAAATATAATTAAAAACGGGGGCGGGCTTTTATACAAAGTGGCGCAGAACTACTTTTATAGTTTGAATGTTGAATAACTATTTTTTCTTTGAGCGTACAGAAAATTATGATAGACGCAACTGTTATTAAATCTCTTATTCAACTTATTTCAAGTACGGTTTCGGGATTAAATCAACTTTAAACTTCTTGAAACCGAAGCTTTGCAGCGTTGTCAGGTGCTAAACAAGTGTTACAGATGGCAACTGGTGACTAAATCTAGCAACACAAGTTGCTGTTATAAAGTTACTTTTCCAAAGTATGACAGAGAGTAGAGGCCTATTTTAAAGCAAAGTTTAAAGAGAAAATGTCCCAAAACGAAAGAAATCTGCATACAGTTGGAGGAGGTCATTCTTTAAAGTTTCCATCAAACACACTGAATAAAAAAACACGGAAACGTGCATGGTTGCCAAAACGTATCCCATAAATGGAATTTACTCACATCACATGGCACGAATCTAAAGGAGTTGGTGCCTGCCTTAACCGCCAGCTAATAGATACCACGCTATGCATATTTTTCTCTTGATGTAATCAACTCCAATACTCGTATACAATCCAACTAAATTCAGGTTGCTATCTGTAATCCAGCCATCAATTTTTTACAAGAAAGATTCCTAAGTACAATTTTTTCTTTCCTTAAAAATTTGGCGATTCCCGTTTGTTTTAAGATTTTTTTTTCTGATTTTTCTCATGATGGTTACAATCAATCTTGTCACCCTGTTTTGGCTTGACGATGATCTGGGACAGCCTTAATATATATGGGAGACGACGTAGATTTAGCATTATAAATAATTTTCTGCCTAACATTGTCGTTAGTAGACAATATTTTGCTTCCGGGAATGTGGAGGGAATTTGGCGATTCCAGTAGTCGAATTTGGGAATTCTCGAAAAACTCCTAACCGCTTCACCAACCGGTTCAAAACCAATTTTCCACATTCGGTGTACGTTTTTGATGTGCTTCTGAACTATTAACGGTCATTAGCTTTAGCGCGAAAATTGAAGTTGCCGTATTGCTTCCGGGGAAGTAGGAGTAATTTGTCGATTCACGAAGCTAATTTTGAGAATTCCCCTAAAATACTCGGAACAGCTTCACCAATTGTTTCGCAACCAGTTTTTTGCATTCGGTGCACGTTATTGATGTGCATCTAAACTATTAACGTTATTCATTTTAGCGCGGAAATTGAAGTGGCTTCCGGGGAAGTGACAATATTTTGGGGACTTCCGGAGCTAACTTTTGGCACAGCCGAACAACTCGGAACGTGTTCGCTAACCGGTTCAGAATCGGGTTTTCATTTTCGGTGCGTGCTCTGGCATGCGCTTATACGAATAATTATCCGGTGATTAATTGAAAAAACTTATTTTATATTTGCAGCAAGTCATGAAATAATACGATCATTTATTTTATATTTGCAGCAAAATATAAAATTATATGATCATAGAAGTCTTTCAATAAATATAGTTTAAATAAACGTAATTAAAAAAAAAAAAAAAAAAAAAAAAAACTAAAAGACAAGCTTTTAAAGATACCTAACTAAAATGTAAAAAATAAATATAGTTTAAACTACACTTCGATATCGAACTAAAAAGTAAGAAATAATCTTAAGAATAAGCTTAAAAAATAGTAAATAAAAAAATTCTAGTTTTGTAAATTAAGCGTCGAGCGCTTTGTGTCATATATTTCGTATATCGCCAGACGCTTACTTCTCAGCGAAAAACGCGCACAGAATATTAAAAACCGTTCCAAACCGGTTTGCGAAGCCGTTTTGGGGAATCCCCAAAATCAACTTCAAAAAACTCCAAAATCCCCACTTCCTCAAAAACAATACAGCAACTTCATATTTTCATTCACTATTATTAAGCTTATTTTTAAAATTATTTCTTACTTTTTAGTTCTATGTCAAAGCGTGTTTTTTAATTTTTTGAACTATATTTTAGTGATAATTATTTTTAGATTTTATAAGTATTTCTATAAAAAATATTGTCTACTAATGACAATTTTACGCAGAAAATTATTTATAATGCTAAATCTATGTCGTCGCCCATACATATACAGCCTGTCCCAGAATCTTCGTCAACCCGAAACAGGGTAACAAGATTGATTACAACCATCATGAGTAAAATCAGAAAAAAATCTTAAAAAAGCGTTTACTTAGTTTAAATGTTTCTGATTCGTACAATTCCTAATATTTTTTTAGATTTTTCTCATGATGGTTACAGTCCTGTCACCTTGTTTCGGCTTAACGTTGAGTTCTGCTACACCCCGTATACATATACATATTATTGATGTATGTATGTATATGCATATATAATAATTTTTGGTAACATTTATTTAGGTATACATTTTTTAAATAACTATTCTTATTTGTTGAGAAATTTCTTTAAACAAAAAAATAATAATTTTTTTTCTTGTCAAAACTTGAAGAAAAACATTTCAAGTTTCCTTTTCTTAACCCATATCCTTAACTTGTTACAAGTTTTTAAATTGTTTTACTCAGTAAAAACATCTTAAACGATTGAATTACAATTGTCGTTAAGAGGCGAGAAAAAACAAAATCAAGTTCCAAGGAGAACAAGAAGAAGAATAATATTGAAAAGCAATTGAAAAATTCCAAACAACACTTACACGTTTTACAGCGGCGGCATCTTTCTTGTGCAACACACAGCAATTTTCTTTTCATTTTCCTTGTATTGCTTTTCTTTCTATTTTTCACTAACCAAGTTAAGTGATGGCTTCGTTGCCCCACTTTTCATACTGTCCTTGACCTACTCCACTCACAATATCGACGATAATAAAAAAAAAACTTATAATAAAACAACATGACAGCAGCGGCAAGGCGAAGAAGAAAATGAAAATGAAAAAAAAACAAGCACACACAGTTAACACGAACCAAACCAGCAACAACAAGAAAATACTTATGTTACAACAACTAAATGAAGACAAAAAAAAAAAAAAAAAGATACGACGACCGAACTAAACTAAAACAAATAGAAAAAGAGTTTATTTTTATTTTACACACATATTTACAAACAAATACACCAACAAACTTTTACTGGCCAAAAGCATTTTACAACTTAACAATAACAAAAAAAAAATTTGCAAAAAGCAAAAGTGGATTTTGAAAAATGTCGTAACAAAGTATTAAACAATACAACTATGAAATAACTCTATGCCAAATATTAAACTAATGCTACAAATCTCACTCTCTTATGTCCGTCTCGTCAGTGCAGAAAAAGAGACACAGGGCTCTGCGAAAAGCTGCTTTAAAACTTCGAGTATTGAACTGGTTTATATTTTTTCAGCAAAGAAAAAAAAAGCTTAAATTATAAAGTTTTGTAATAAAATAGTTCATACTTGTTGAGACTTTAAAAGAGAAAGACACTTACACACACAGAGATAGAGAAATAGAGAGACATAAAATCAGAGAGATATTTCAACAAAGAAAATTTAATTTTCCATCGTATGAGTAATGTTGTAATAGTTATACGTCATGCATAACACATGCTCATATACTTACTATAAATATGCATATGTATGTGTGTTTGCATGTTTTAATGTCACACCAATGTGAGAGGACATATATTTTCTTTCTCTTTACTTTTACACTCTCTTAACGACGTCTTTCAAGAATAGTGGCATAGGAAATTGTCATTGATTTTTTTCTTATTCTTTTTCAACATTCAAGAAAAAACGTACGAGTAGTTTTAGTCGAAAAGGAAATCTTTGAAAATTTGAAGAAATATAAAAATCAAAGTTGGGCAAATAAATTATTTTTCTAAGAAAAACCTTATTTAAATAAAGAATTATTATTGTTGTTTCGTTGGTTTATTAAACACATACCTACACACTAGAGTAGTTCAAAAAAAAAGTTGTCAGTCACCGCCTGGGATTAAAGATAATGTAAAAACAATTCTAAAAATTATTATTTTGTATATCTTCGCCACGCCTGCAAATACCGCCTTTTTAGTATTTTGTTCACTGTTTGGCCATTTGTAGTCCGATCATAACATTTTATATACCGATGTTTATGGCTCTATTAGGGCTACATTTCTGCCTTTAATCGTTTTTCATTAAAACGTCCCACCATCGTACCCACCCTGATGCTAAATATTTTTGAACGGATATAAAACTTTTGCGTTCAAACTATTTATTTTAATTAATAAACAAACAAGTTATAGGAATTCAAAAAAAAAAAAAACTTATAAAGTATTTTTAGATGAAACAATTGAGTTTTATTCACTATGTTAGCTTCTAATATTGATAACAATCAAAAAAATATAAACAGCTTGTTTGCTATATTTAATAGATGTTGAACAAAAATTCTGCTTTTCTTTACTGTAAACAGTAGATTTGTGTAACCCAATTCTGCTTTTAAGAAAAATTGTGGACATAATTAACTCCGGGTGAGTTACTTAAATGTGGGAGTTTAGGGGAAAAGAGAAATAAATAAATGAGACTTATTATTTCTTTCCAATAATCCGTTTACCTTTTATAATTCACAATATTAATAGTAGAGCGATAAGAGACTCCAAACAAATGATCATAAGTATAAAAAAATTAGTGGGACGCTCTGCAGTTCTGCTTCGCAATTTATTGCGGAATTTGTAATAATTTTATATGCCGGTAATGATCAGTTTCTGACAATCCAAATTGATATTGGAATCTTTTCCAACCGAATTGCCAATGCAAACCACAGAGTGGTGAGTATAAGTTTAACTAAACAAGTATAAGTTTAACTAAAAGTACAAGTTTAACTAAACAAAATATAACTTGTAAATAGTAGGTGAGTATAATAAAATTCCTTTTACAAATTCATTATAATTCAAAATTTTAAGCCAAAAATAAGTAAAACCAAGAAAAATTAATTTTTGTCCAAATTACTGTGGACAGATGTCTATATGTCGACATTTCATAGGATTTGCCGTAACACTGTATATACAGTTTTATATACTCGTACCTACATATGTAATAATCACTTATATGGCAAACACAATCGAGTGTTGCAAACATACGAACAAATAAACATACAAGTGATACTAATATAAACGTGTAAAAAAGATTTGAACTGAACAAAATGTTTTTTAGATTTTTTTTCTTACTTTTCTCATGATGGTTACATTCAATTCTGTCATCATATTTCGGCTTCACTTTGAATTCTGGGACACCCTGTATAAAGAAGTGAATTTACGCAGTCTATTAGTCTATACAAAAATTTCATTAGTTAATCCCTAATATTTCAAGAGGCTTCATCGTCGTTACATCAAGACGACATCAAAAAACACTCAGTTACACATTCGCCTTCGACATGCAAATATGTATTCTTTGATAGGCGTTCGCTATTTCCTAGACCTAAACGATAGATAGAAGCTGTCGACAACATTCAATTGTTTTTGGCAACAACGAGTAAATAAATGAAAAAAATGTTTGTGTCGACTTTATGAGACGACGATGGCGCCTTATGGAATATGGGTTAGGTTAGGTTGTACAGGCCGCCAGTTTCATAAAACCATCCCACTAGGTCCTTTTGGTCTCGTTTTGTTGCCTGAGGGAGAAGTGCAGCCTATGAGACTTACACTTCCCCCGATGGTTCAGATCCAAACCAACCCGAAAGCCGGATAAAGGAATCCAGTCCGTTCACTCGGCATTCCGATATATCTGCCAACCCGTGCAGCATCGGTCCGCCTAGATACAGCGTCTTCATAGAACAGAGAGCCGGGCACCGACAGAGGAAGTGCTCAACACTTTTCTCCTCGTCTTCATCCCCGCAACTTCTACAGAAATCATTAAATGGAAGATTTAACCTCCTGGCATGCGTCCCTATGAGACAATGGCCTGTCCTGTCAGAACTGCCACCAAGGTACGCAACCTTTGACGGGAAAACCCTTTAGCTACTCGGCAGGTGTCGTCACCAGATCATCTGTCCTGTGCTGCACTTGGTTCTTACAGCTGTAAGAAATATAAATATGGGGGAATGTTTCTTTGAAAATTTATTATTAGCTGAAAAATTCTCAATAAAAATTATTTTTCGTTTCAATAAGGGGTTTCTACGGGCTAATGATGGTCACACCTTTGTTTTAAATTTTAAATAAATTAAAAACAATTTTTAGGAGTTTTTTACTCGACGTTTCTTTCGCTTTTTTCAAACATCTTCAGGAGTATAATTTATTGGAACAGCAGATTATTCATTTTTCTTTCATATTATTTGTCTTAATCTAAAAAACTGAACATCACAACAAATGAATTTCAAATTAAATAAATTATTAAAAAAGTGGTACAACACAACAATAATTCGTCAAACTTAATTTTATATCGCAGTATGTTGTTTTTGATTACTACAGGGTGGTCCGGCAGTCACCACGGTTGTAAAAATCTAATTTTTTTTAGCATTTTGTTTATTTATTGAATCTTCAAAATGAACTAACAATAAGTATTCAAATCTTAATACTAAATTTAAAATTAAAAAAAGTGCTTTTAAATTAAAAAAAAATGTGAGGAATTTTTATTTAACAATTATAAAGGTAGAAAAATCTATCATTAATATTAAAAAAAAATGTGCTTTTTACTTAAATCCGGCCAATGCTAGACAAAAAGTTTTATTATGCGGGAGCTATTTCGGTAAAATCACCTATTAACTAATCTGATGGTGGCAACGGTATCCCTTCTTCTAAGCCCAGTGTGGCCACCAAAATTAAGTATATTGCGCGCAAGAGAGTTTGGATGAAGTTCCAGTTTACTGATATACCTTGTCGCGTACTTAGAAAATTCCTCTTTTACCAGCTTGTATACACATGTTTATATTGCTCGTGGAATTATACAATTAAAATGGCTCTTCTTAGTTTTTGAACTAAAATTTACTACATTTCTTTAATATATTATGAATGTACAAAATTATTAAAAAAATAAAAATGAATAACTGATTTCTTATAAAGTTATTAAAAAAAAAACTCTTCAGCTAAATTCTTATTCCTCCATCTTCAATTCATCTCTTTCATTAAAACAATCTCTCTTTAAATGACGATTTTGTTTGTACTTTAAGAGTAATTAATATAATAAGTGTGTGAAGTTTTTGCTCATAATTTGTTGTTGTTGTTTTTTTTCCTTTCCTGCAGTTGAAAGAAAAAATAACAGAAAATTGCACTGCAAGCTGCCACTGTTGCTGCAACAACAATTGAGAAAAGCTACACAAACTTTTTTCGTTTTAGTTTTTGTTTTTCTAAATCTATAAAATACAACAAAATTTTGTTTGTGTTTTTTTTCTACCCGTTTAGAACAACTGGCAGTCGTCGTCGTCAGTCGTTGATTGCATTTTTATTTTGTACTCGTTTCTGCTGCATGCAGGCATGCATGTCACTCACACCATCGCAAATATTTTTGTAAACAATACGCTTGACCTAAATTTCATACATCGTTAGATTTTCATGCATTTGCGCGTGTGTATTTGTTTATATTGTTTTGTATGTGTATATACATATGTATGTTTTTTTATTTTGTTTTTCTTTCGTTTTCATTATTTATAATTGTTGCCACTTTTTGTGGGTTAACAAAAAAAAATTTTTTTTTTTTTGGGAATTTATTTTTTGTTTATTGCAGATTATTGTTTGTTTTGTTTGAATATAAAATTTGATCGAAGAAGGCGTTAAAGTGTTAAGGGACTTTTTTTTTTGCTGAGATGAATTTACAGTTTTGTGCAGAAGATTTATGTTTTAAAAAACAAGATGCTGCATGCATTAACATAAATTACATATGTATGTAATTAAAAAAATTATTTATTTTTTGAGCAATTTTATGCAAACATAAAACTGTTAATTTGGTTAGTATTTTGTATGTTTCACCCACAAACTTTATAGTAGAATCGCTCGACTGTGTTCTGTAGATAGCACATTAAACTTAAAATTTTGTATGAAGACTTTTTGATAGTTTTCATGATGAAACAAATTACGATCCCGCGAAACGTTTTTTTCTCTGCTCTCATTCCTCATAGTATGAATAACAGTTCTCGGGGAAGGTTGGAATTTCCCCTGGTGTTTGATATCCAAATTTTTTTATGTGAGATGTAAAATTAAAATTGAAAAACTAAAAAAAGTGTTTATCAAAAAATTTAATTAAAAAAAATTTTATTTAAAAAAATTTAATTAAAAAAATTAATTAAAAAATTCATTTAAAAAATTATATTAAAAAAATATATAACATATTAATTTTCCTGACGATGATAACAAATTGTTATCGAAATATTGAAAATAAATAATGTTAAATTTTTTATATAACATAAAACGATCTTTTGCTGCAAAAATAAGAAATATTTACAAAAACAAGATCAAATAATTAAATATTAAAAAAAAATATATATAATTAAAAAATAAATAAATTAAAAAAAAAAATAATTGTTAACAATCTTTCATCAGTAGACGTGGACGACCTATAATTTTCTGAAGAAGGATACCAAAGGTATCCGAAATATTGAAAATCAAATAAATAATAATTCTTATTTTATTTAATTATTAATCGAGACTAAAACCTAGAGCCTGGAAAGATAAGAACAAACTATACAACAGTTTTAAAAGGTCGAAAAAAGAAAACTAAGAACAATAATTTGGAAATTAAAATTAAAAAAATTTTAATTAAAAAATAATTAAAATTAAAAAAAAAGATTGAATTAAAAAAATTTTAGTTGATAAAAATTAAACCGAAAAAGATGTAATTAAAATAAAATTTCATAAAAAAGGTTAAAATTAAAAAAAAAATTAATTAAAAAAAAATTATATTATAAAAAATTACTGGTAAAAACTTAATTTAAAAAATTTTGTTGATAAAAACTAAACCGGAAAAGTTTAAATTCATAAAAGTTATATTAAAAACCAGGCTAAATTAAAAAATATACTAAAAAATTTAATTAGTAAAAATTAAATTAAAAAAAAAATAATAATAAATTAAAAAAATAACTAATATTATATGATGGTATTTGTCTGGCTCAAGTTCAAACGTGGCTTTCGCCAAGAATTATTTTGAATTATAACAATAATTGCCGCGATCAATAACTCTTGATCAAAAAAGACAGGAAAAAATTATTGAATACACTTAGCTGGGGGTCAACTGGCTGTTAACTAAAAAAATAAATTAAAATAAGGAGATTAAAATAAAAAAATTGGGTTATATATAAAATTCAAATTCAAAGCATAAAAAAATAAAATAAAAAATTTTGTTTTTAAATTAAAATGAAATAAAACCTTGAAATAAATAAAATAATTTAGAAAGCCTATTTTATTGATATAAAATTGTATACTATTTTTGCACATTAAACTAAATTGAAAATTTAAATGAATTATTATTTATTTATACTTTCAAACAAAATAAAGGGACAAAAGTAGAACAGCATTGCTTTTAAATAAAAAAATAAAAAAACAAATAAAAAAAATTAAATAAATATAATTAAAAAAAAAAAATATTAAAAAAATTAAGTTGATAACAGTTAATATTTAAACAAGTAAAGAATTTTTTATAAAAAACCATCGACCTTGCAAATTATTTCATTTGAATTAAACCAAAAAAAAAAACTAAATTAAAAAAAAATATATACTAAATAGTATTAAAGTTATTTAAAAGATATTAAATAAAAAGTTAAATTAAAAAAAAACTAAAATAAAATTAAAATAAATTAAAATAAAAACAAAATTAAAAACTTTTGTTTGAATATAAATGAAAAAACCATAAAATAAATTAAAATAATTTACGAAATATATCTAAATAATTAAAAATACAAAATATTATTTATCTACACTTTTAAACCAAATAAAGCGACAAGGGTAGAACAGCTTTTCAATAAAAAAGATAAATAAATTAATATATAAAATTTAAAAAAATTTAAATCAATAAAATTAAAAATATATTGAAGTAAAAAAATTAGTTGATAAAAATTAAACAAAAAAATGAAATATAAAGAAATATATGTTTTAATATATAATATAAAATATATATAAAAATTTTAATATATAAAATAATAAATTTAAATAATTATTAATTATTAAATAATTAAAAAATATTATATTATATAAAAAAATGTTATTGGTAAAATTTAATTAAAAACAGGTACTAAAAATAAAAAACAAAAACAATAAAATTAAAAGACCAAAATTAAAATTAAAAAATTAACATAAAACATAACATAACATAAATTAGGAAATTAAAAATTAACATAAAATTAAAAATAAAAAAAAAATATTTATTTTTTTTTTTAAATTGAAATGAAAAAACCTTAAAATAAATTGCAATAGTTTTGAAAAACTATTTTATTGACATAAAATCCTATACTATTTTTGCACATTGAACTAAATTAAAAATTTAAATGAATTATTTTTTAACAATAAGTTAATTAATTATTTTTTAACAATAAATGTAAAACAGCTTTAAAAAAAAAATATTTAAAAAATTGAAAAAAGAAATAAAGTGAAAAAAAATTGAATAATCAACAAAAAAATAAATAAAATAAAATAAAAATAAAATTTTATTGTTAAAAATTGAGCCAAATTAAATGTTTAAAAATATATATGTATATAAATATATATTAAGAAAAGATTAAAATTAAAAAAAAAAAAAATTATTTCAAAATATTAGATGAAAAAAAAAAATTTTGAGTTGTAAAAATTTAATTAAAACAGATATTAAAAAACTGAACTTAAAAAAAGAAACGATAAAGCTAAAATTAAATAATAAAATTTAAAAAATAATATTAAAATTAAAAGCAGAAAATTAAAACAAAATTTTAATTAAAAACATAAAAATAAATTTTAAAAAATTAAAGAAAAAAAATCTTTTTAAATAAAAATAAATCCTTATAATAAATAAAATTAGCTTAGAAAGCCTTCTTTAAAGTCATATGGCTCCTTTATTGCAACATATTCATAACTAAAAAAAGCTTAATTTAAGAAAAATACATTTCAAGTTTTTAGTTTCCATACAAATCTTAGAAAAATTTTTTTAGCAAATATCTCCTAAAGGAAACTAAACTGTCGCATAAGCGAACTTAAACAATTGTTTTTTGCTTAAAAGCAGTTCTGTTATAAAAGGAAGTTACTAAAATATCGAAAATGAAAATTTCTGATGTCGGTCCATATAGACCTGAGATATAGCCTAAAGCGACTTTTTCATGAAAATGTCGCATAAACAAACTTAAAAAAATTTTTTTTTACTTAAAAGCAGTTCTATTATAAAACGAGGTTACTAAAGTACAGAAAATGAAAATATCTGATATCGGTCGATATATACCCGAGATATAGCCAAAAACTATTTTTTCATAAAAATGTCCCGTAAGCGAGCATAAACAATTTTTTTTTTGCTTAAAAGTAGTTCTGGTAATTACGAGTGATTTTTTTGCTATTATCTTTTTGGCAACACTAGTTTTGACAGCTCACGCACGTTTTGTATCTTGTGTCACTGTCAAACATCTTCAGTTTGGTCTATAATTTAATCATGAATCGTCTTACAAACGAACAACGCTTGCAAATTATTGAATTTTATTACCAAAATGCGTGCTCTGTTAAGAAAGTCCATCGCGCGCTTCTTCCATTTTATGGTCAGTTTAATCGACCTACTGAGGCTTCTATTCGGGCTATTGTAAAAAAATTTCGCACCAAATTTACATTGTTGGACATTAAACCACCAACACGCTTACGTAGAGTGCGAACTGAAGAAAATATCGCAGCCATATCGGCCAGTGTTGGTGATGACCGTGAATTATCGATTCGGCGCCGTTCGCAGCAATTGGGCCTCTGTTACTCCACTACGTGGAAAATTTCGCACAAATTTTTGGTGAATGGGCTCTTGAAAAGTTAGATGAAGATCCACTTTTTTATCGAAGTATTGTGTTCAGCGACGAGGCTCATTTCTGGTTGAATGGATACGTGAACAGCAGCCAGAAGCAATGCAAGAGCTACCAATGCATCCACAAAAAACAACCGTTTGGTGCGGATTATGGACTGGCGGCATCATTGGGCCGTATTTCTTCAAAGATAATGCGAATCACAACGTTACTGTGAATGGTGAGCGCTACCGTGCGATGATAATAAATTTTTTTTTGCCCAAAATGGAAGAGCTTGACTTGCATGACATGTGGTTTCAACAAGACGGTGCCACATGCCACACAGCACGCGAAACAATGGACCAATTGAGAGGCGAGTTCGGTGAACAGTTTATTTCACGCTTGGGACCAGTCAATTGGCCGCCCAGATCGTACGATTTAACGCCTCTAGACTATTTTTTGCGGGGCTATGTTAAGGCTAATGTCTATAGCGACAAGCCCGCTTCGATTGACGCACTGGAAGCCAACATTGCCAACATTATTCGTGAGATACCGGCCGAAATGTTGGAAAGAGTATGCCAAAATTGGACTAAGCGGATGGACCATTGGAGGCGCAGCCGCGGCCAACATTTGCATGAAATAATCTTCAAACATTAAATTATATCGACCCAACTATCGATCCAAATAAATATTTCATGCATTTTTCTGAATTTTATGTGTTTTTTTTTTTTTTAATTTCCGATAGTTCTTATAAAATCACCCAATATAAGGAGGTTATCAAATAGAGATAGAAAATGAAAATTTTCGATATCAGTCCATATATGTATATACGAGATATAGCCTAAACCGATTTTTCCTTTACCAAAGCTTAACTTTTTGGCATGGCAATTACAAGGATTTTTTCCCCGATATCGTTCTATACACATCCGATCATATTTAGTTTAAGTTTATAAGATATAGTATATATTATAAGATATACTATATATTATCGTGAAGGGTAGTTTAGATTCGGCCTTGACGAATATACTACACTCTTGTTGTTGTTAATAAAATATAAAAGTAATATGAAGGTTTATTTAAACAACTATCATTGTTATTTATACTAGTTAATGAATTAATAACTATTACTGCCTGGCCCACTATGCCACTCGACATGGCTCGTTCGCATAAATACATTTGAAACGAAAACAAATTTTAAAAAATGTATTTATGAGAGCGATCGATATCGAGTGACAAGTGGGGCAGGCAGTTAAATTTTAAAAAATAGTGAAAGGTAGAAATCCATCTTATATATATGATAGATTTATTTTTGGTAGCTCTTCCAGGACAAATGTATTAATTTGCCCAGTGCTCTCAACACTGTATATGACCCGATCATTTGTTGTTAAAGTGGTGAGGATTTGGAACATGCTGCTTCCCATCTCCGTACGTGATTTCAGCAAAATAGTTTCCCAGTTTAAAGCTATAGTTAAAACATACTTATAGGTGGAATACGCTGCTGCAATGCCAGGTTTTATTTTGTTTAGCAATTTATACAAAAATATTAAATAAATGTGTTTTATTATTTGAGCCTTAAGAATTCAATATATAAATAAATAAATAAATAAAAAATAAATGTTTAATAAATTAGTAATGTGTGAAATTTCAAAAATTTTGTTATGGTATAGTAAAGGGACAGGCCAGGGTAGATACTTTTTTTCTAGGTAAACAAGAAGTTATGACTAAACTAAGGTAATTCAGGGATTGCAATTTATTGCTAGAAAAGTATACTTTATTTATTATTAAACACTTGGTATTTCCTGGAAACTTTCTGTGATTTTTAATTTAGCCGTCGATAGTGCCTTTTTATTTATCTTGGACCAGTACTCAGGGGATGGCCCCTACATATGCAGTGCATTGTACTGGAACTGATGAGGAGGAAAGAGGGAGTAGTGTTTGGGCAGGTTTAACTTTAACAATACGAAAGACGAAAACAAACTCTTACAGCATTTAAAATGTTTTAATTAAATTAGTTAAAACTGATCAGTTGCCAGGTATATACCTTCGGCTCTGCGCAGATTAGCAAAATCTAGTCCAACACCTTCCACCCTACACTAACATGCAGTCTACACCTAACTTGAAACGCAGTTAAAACATGAAGTTAAAACTTGCTGTTTAAATATCTATCTGTTAAAGTCGGCGTACACGTAGTGATGTTAGAGTTATAACTTTTTACAGTAAAACAATAAAAATGGCGAAAAACAACTACAAATAGCAGGCTGTTGTCAATTTAAGTTATAACAGAGTTTCCAAATGAAATGGTTTAACAACCAAGTTATAACTTTAACCAAACTTCAACATGAGCGACCCAAATTTAACTTTAACTTGAAGTTAGCGTTAAAGTTAGTGTTTTCAAGTCAGGTGGAGACCGCACTTAACGTAGAAACACGCATATACCTTTGGGGCTAAGAAATCTTTGTTTGTGAATAAAAGCACAAAGCACGTAGAGAAAACATGAAAGAGATCTTCACATTTTTTTTATCTTGGTTCATCTCTGTTTACTTTGCGACCATGCCTCACATTTGAACACATCTTGTTAATGTTTCTGTGGGTGGTACCGTGGACGTCACTAATCTTCTAAAAAAGAGTGTATTATAAGTTTAAACAATCTTTTTTTTTAATTATTTGAATATTCATCAAACTTAATGCCTCATCAAGTGCCGCTTATGGAAAGTGAGGAAAAAGGATATTCAAATATTGTAATTACACATACGAGCAGTTTCGCGGGTTCTATAAAAAAGTTTTGGAGCGGTGTATAAAATTATTTTCGCATTAGACCAAGACTCTAAATTAATTCTAAAAAAAAACTTAAAGTTTCTTGTAATTATCTTCAGGTTTGGGAAAAAATGAATTTTAAATAACCAGACTTACACAAATTTACATCATAAAACAAAGAAATATATTTTGAATGCGAGCATCAATAAAACTTAATGCAAATTTACTGGATGCCTGTGAAATTGTAATTAAAGGTTTGGATGGTTAAATACACAGGGTATTTGTCTTAGAGTTACACTAGTTTATAACCATAATAAAATAAAAATATATGCGAGTTCTGATAAAAAAAAATAACTGTTATTTTAAAGTTTTGCAATAAGTATTTATTTATTCATCAATAACTAGCTTGTCCCCTTCAAAGTAATCTCCCTCAGATATAATACTTACACAGAAAAAACTTTTTTTTCGTGTTCAATAACGGAATTCGTTGAATCAATTAATATATTGTTTGAATGCGGACCTGTAAAGGAATTCGTGGATTCAAACAAAAGTTTAGTAAAAATAATTATTAATCGAAAACAATTATTTTTTTAAACAACAACAAAATACGTATTTGCATAAAAATTATTTTTCAGACAAAAATTTTGTTGATTTTATTTTTGCTGTAATTTTTTCTGTGTTAACACTTATGGCAGCATTTTTTCCAATTCTCGCAACACCTCTGAAATGGGATTTTTGATGTCACCAACATCTCCTGCTTAAATTTTTCTTTTACCTCTTTAATCGTAGCAAAACGCTTTCTTTTCTTCAGTTTTAGGAAGAGGAAAAAGTCAGCGGGGGCTAAGCCCGGTGAATTCGGTGGTTGAGGCATGATAACGGTTTTGTTTTTGGCCAAAAACTCATGCACCAAGCTTCGATGTGTGAGCTGGTGCGATATCACAGTGCGAAATCCATCATTGTTTTTTCTACAATTTTGTGCGTTTCTGTCGAAATGCTGCGCGCAAACAGCGCAAAACTTCAAGGTAATATTCCTTATGGACCGTATAATAATTCATTGATGCACCACGCCATTGCAGTCGAAGAAATTAGTGACCATTAGTTTTCTTCCGTCTTGGCTCTACTGGACGCTTCCATTGGTATTATTGGGCTTTGTTTTCAATGTCATAGCCATACACCCATGATTCGCGTCACCAGTTATGACTTTTTTGAGGAAATCTGGATCGTCGTTGAGGATGCTCAACAGCTCCTGAGCGATGTCCATGCGACATTGTTTTTGCTCAAATGTTTGCAATTTTGGAACAATCTTCGCTGCCGCACGTTTCATGCTTAAAACAGTCGTAAAAATTGCTTGGCATGAGCCGAATGATATGACAACGTCATCAGCAACGTCTCTGATAGTGAATCGACGATTATCCAAAATCATTTTCTTCACTGCTTCAATGTTTTCATCGGTTGTTGACGTGTTCCAGCATCGGCATTGACATTTTCTCGGCCTTCCTTAAACCGGTTATACCTCAAATGAACTTGTGTTCTGCTCAAAGTAGACTCGCCAAACGCCACAGCCAACATTTCAAATGTCCTTACGCATTTAATTTAATTTTTTACAAAGAACCGTTCCTGTGATCCATTTTTTCGAATAGTAGAAAATCGAAGAGCACATCAAAACACGACTAACCTTTTGATCTGTCAAAAACAAATTGATAATCCAAAATGGCTGATATTGCCAACATATATAACAGACATGTGTATCAACATAACAGGAAAAAAATGTGCAAATTGAACATACTTTTGATCAGACCCCGTATATGGCACAAAGCGCTCGACGCTTAATTCACAATAATACTAGAATTTTTCATTCACTATTGTTTAAGCATATTCTTAAAATTATTTTTTGCTTTTTAGTTCGATATCGAAGTGCTGTTTAAACTCTATTTATTTTTCACTTTTACCTTTAAAAGCTTGTCTTTTCGTTTTTTTTTTTACTATATTTCTGTGGCGTTTTATCATAATAGCTTAAGTCGATTTTTAAAAATTGTTAAAATTGCTGCTAGTTTGATTATTTGAATAAATATGGTATTCTTGTTTGCAGAAATAATTTTACGTATTATTCACAAAATTAAGTTATAATTATGATTTATCTTCTTTTTTCTTAAATTTAGTTCTTCATTCAAATTTCCCCTCAAAACTTTTTTTGATCTTATCTCGACTTAAGCTGTTATGATAAAACGCCACAGAATTATTTAAAATATATTTATTGAAAGATTTCTATGATCGTATAATTTTATGTCTTGCTGCAAATATAAAATACTTTTTTACACGCAAAAGCGCGCACTGCATACTAAAAACCGATTCTGAACCGGTTATCGAATGTGTTCAAAGTTGTTCGGCCTTAGCGCGAAACTCAGCTTCGCGAATCCGCAAAATCCCTCCACTTCACCGGGCAACTTCAATTTCCGCGCTAAAGCGAATGACCGTTAATAGTTCAAATGCACATCAGAGACATGCACCGAATGTGAAGAATTGATTCCGAACCGGTTGGTAAAGCAGTTCGAGTAATCGCAAATTAAGCTTCGGGAATCGCCAAATTATCCCTACTTCCCCGGAAGCAATAGGGTAACTCAAATTTTCGAGCTAAAGCGAATGAACGTTAATAGTTCAGATACACGTTCCACTGCAAAAATGCCCATCGAATATGAAAACCCGGTTAGCGAAGTGATTCCGGGGTTTTTTTTGGGGAATTCTCAAAATAGGCTTCGTGAATCCGTGAATATTGTCTTATAGCGCATTTACACCAACTCAAAATCTAGTAGATTTGAATTGAAATCTATATCGTTTACACCACCGTTTTTATGACGCCTAACTAGATTTCATTTGCTCAAAAATAATTTATGCATGGGGGTTTGACAAAACAATTTTATCAGACACTAAATACACCACATTAAAGTGTATATTTTTGGTGCCCAGAGACTGCATACACCACATTAAAGTGTGTGTTTTTGTTACAGCGTAGTATTTTTAAATACTTTTTGAACAAAATCACAGTTGTGTCGCTTAGTACTGAGTAGATTTCATAAAGTAGATTTTATTTTGTATGGGAAATCTTCTCAAAATCTACTAGATTTGGCTTGAAATCTCGAATGAGCAGATTTCGCTTTGGTTTACACTATTACTAAGTGTATTGCGCTACAAGGAGACTATATTGAGCAATAATTTTTTTTTTTAATTTTTTTTCTCATTCATTTATTTATTGAATCTTCACAAAGTGAACAAATCTTAAAACTAAATACATAAAATTAATTAAGTCCAGCCAATGCTAGACAAATATGCTTTATTTTGCAATGTTTTTTTTTTGCTACTTAGGTAGTTTCAACCCGCCCTCGTATATACCGAAATCATGGCGTAGATGTTTGGTGGTCTTCAGTTTAAAAATGATTTGCAGATATTTGCGCTAAATATTAAGAAAGTTTACTGCCAGCTATGCTCATAACTTAACTTAAAAATAAAATTCGTATCTTGATCCTAGTTGTTCGACCTTTTTTTAAATATAATTGTTGTTTACTTGAGCTTGAGGTCACTTGTTACAAAATTATTCGTTTTATTAATGTTTCGATATTTCGACACCCCTTTGTGTGTCTTCTTCAGGAAAATTTCTAAATTTTTGTTTAAAATTTTTTATAAAATTGAAAACAAATTGATGTAACAAAAAACAAATTATACATAGAGAAAAAATCTTTTGAACAGTAGTAACATTAACAGTATTCATAGTATATATTTTTTTATATTTTTATAAAAAGAAAGAAATGAAAAATTTGTTTAAATAATCTAAGATAAAAACCTATTTATACGTTTTTAACTCCTGTTTTTACTCTTGTTTATTAAATGTCTATAATTTTGGGCCAATCCGTCTATATCCTTTTTAAAATTCATTCTTTTTTCTAACGGTACATTAGTTATTTGTAACATTTCTAACATATATCTCCGTTTACAATAATTTTCCCTATTTAATATAGATGTACCCCCAAAATCTGGATTATGATTAAAATCGCGACAATGAGTTGATAACGCAGTTTTCTGTGAAGAATTATAGTTTCTGTATTTTTGGTCAGATTTATGTCCTGCTAATCTAGTCTTAAGTTTATTACCTGTTGTTCCTATATAAATTTTATCACACTGCTCATTGGTGTTTCCACTACAAGGTATTTTATATGCTAAATTGGACTCTTCTAACTTTTTTAACTTGTCTTTAGTTTTACTAAAAGGTCTACCTACCGTGTTACGTATTTTATGTGCAATTTTATACTTGCAACTATCATACATATTTGAATTCTCCAATCTTTCTGACATCCCAGGTACATAAGTTAATGATTTATATATAATTGGTTCAGAAACATTCTCATTATCTGATCTTTCTCTTATGTTGAATTGTCTTATCAACTTGCAAATGAGTTCATTGGGAAAACTATTATCATTCAGTATATTCCTAATTATGCTTTTATTCTTGTTATGAAATCTACGGTCACTTATTGTTAATATTCTATCTATCAAATTCTTAGCTGTATTGATAATAACTTTTTTTGGATGTTTTGAAAAGTAATTTATAATTCTACTAGAAGAAGTTGGTTTTTGATACCAATCTATTAATAACCTATTTTTTATTCCTTATAACCATTGTATCCAAATAAGGAAGTGAAGAATTTGATTCCTTCTCAATAGTGAAATAAAATTTATTACTGTTGAATATTATTTGTGTCTGGCAACCCTGGGCCTTTACCCACAAAATTAAGTTCTTTTTGTGCATTTTTCATTTTCATTTTTTTTTTTGTTGCTCCCGCTGTTGTTATTCAATCGCGTTCTTTTGAGTTTGTGCCACTAAACACAACCAACCATTGAACGAAAATTATAAAGATTTTTGCGCGAGTATGAAAAATATGTATATTCCAGATACTCTGTCATGTTTTCCCCCCACTATTTTTTGTTCTTATTGTTGTACGTATGTATGTATGTATGTGTTAGTTTGTGTGTTTGTGCTTGTAGTTGGTGTGCAGTTACTCTACTCGTAGAAGCAAAACAAAAAGTTTTCTATACGATGTATTACAGTTGAAATTATATAGAACCTTTTCATTTTCTTTCACAAAATGTTGATGATATTGGGAAAATGTTAAAAATGAGAAAACCTTTTTATTGCGTAGCAATTATTTACTTGAAAACTAGTTTTTTTATATATATATGAATAGTTGTATGCCATACATTTATGTATATGAATGAGTATGCAAATCAGTTTCAGCAACTTAATGTCCTTTTTTTCTTGAAACAAAAACAAAATATAGGGGCATTTTAATTTGAATTTAATGCAAATTTTACTATAAATATTTATTTTTGTAAATATTTATATCTTAGATAATGTCACAAATGAAGACTTAAATCATGTAGTTAAAGATATTTCTAAATAAATCTTGATGCGTGTGCCAAAATATTTAATAATTTCCAAAAGAATATAACATTAGTTTGAAACATATTTTCGAAATTTAAAAAATATACTAAGAAATCAAATGAAAATTTTTTTAACATAATATTTTACATATCATGCTAGGAACACAACTGCGACGAACGACGAATATTTGGTCGCGTATGTTCGTCGCCAAAAATAAAACACATTGGTGTATATGAAAATGCACACAATCATGGCGTTGGTCGAAATTCGTCATACTCAGCGAAAGTTGAAATAGATTCTTTTCTAATTGTTTCGTAAGCGAACGACGAACAAAGCAGTATCAGGTGACCAGGTTTCTTACATAAAAAAAGTATTTTTCATGACATACTTTTCATAATTTTTATTAATCCATGTAGTAAAATATAAAGTGCCTGAGATAATTTGTTCAAAAATCCCTCTTTCGGATGGGGTTTATATAGGTTTCCTTTTAATATGGCCACCTTAGTATTTATATTCATTTTTTTTTTTCTTTGCATGGAATGTAAACAATGTTCGTTGATATTGTGCTTCACACGACGAATTTATACAACGAATATTTGTCGGCGAATTCGTCGCGATGGGTGAAGTTCGTCGTTCGTCACAGTTGTGTTCCTAGCATCAAACTGAAAGTAAATAAGATTTAATAATTTCTTTCTGAAATTATTTAATATTGTTGTCAAAAAGAATGCTTGTTTTTACTTTATTTTTAGCTTAGTATGTAGAATATTATGTTACAAAATTATATAGTGTAATTTTTAAAATTCGAAATTATGTTCGAAATTTCGAAAATGCTTAAAATATGTTTTAAACCAATGTTATTATTCAAATATATGAAAGCACGCTACGGCTAAGCTTTGCAATCTACGGTATCTATAATTTTAAAAGTTCGAACTTTTCCTACAAAGATATCAGCTTTTTTTATTAACGGGAGAAGTTTCTATTTAAGCTTTTTAGTTAATAGAATTAATACGAAGTTTTTGTGTTCATATGTTAATTAAATTTAATTGTTAATTAGGTATGCTCGAAATTCGAAATCATTTTCGAAATTTCGAAAATGTTTAAGATTATGTACGTAGCTATTTATATTATTCAAATATGTTCAAGAGGACAGGACAAAATACCCAAGTACCCAAAAAACTTTTTTCACTTTAATTATTTGCTTTCTTCTGTAACACATTACGAAAAAATTCCGAAGTGGCCACATATGAGGTTTTATTTGTAATTGGAATTGTTCGAAATAGCGAAACAGGCTTGAAATATGTTTTTCTTTATTTTTTAGTTTCCTGTTATTTTCTTGCAATTATTATCTTAATAGTTTTTTTGATTTCTCTGTCTTTGCAGCTGTGAGAGCCGATAGAATGCGAGGCGGTAGAAATAAGTTTGGACCCATGTACAAAAGAGATCGAGCGAGAAAATTGCAAGTGATGCGTCAAAGACAAATTGCATTGCAGGCCTTACGAACGTCAATGGGTACGGGAGAAATCAAGCCCACACCTCTATCGCCCGGCTATCAACAGGCCTATACAAATATGAATATAAAACAAGAAATACAAATACCTCAGGTTAGTAAAAAGAAAGCTAATGGCTTTTTTAATATAAAAATTTGACTAAATAAAATATTAACAAGCTTGATGTGATGCTTCCACTATGCAAGCAACCCTACAAAAACAATGGAAATATATATTGACTAGTCATCTATTCAATCAAAAATTTCTATCAGTTTCTTAAGAGCAATATGAATGATGGAAATACACATCAGTAATTTCCTAAAAGAAATATAAAAAAATATTAAGAATGTTGTTTGCCCTTGATGTTACTTTTATAGGCTGTTTTTTCTACAGATATATAACTTTGAAATGGAATTTAACAAAGATGAATTTTCCTAAATTGACATGAAAATTACTTTATTCGAATCGCCGGGGAAACCCCCTCAGCACCGTAGTCCTCCTACAATCATACACAGTCCATGTTAGCCTCGTTACTCGATAGGTAACCTGACCAGACCTGTCTGTCTTGCGCAGGCCCTACAAGTTGATGTTGCACTTGGTTCATAGAACTTTTAAGCAGGACTGCTACGATTCTAACGTCCCCTAGTTGTAAAAGGACCCCGGCTTTTGACATTTCATCCATCACAATATTTCCGGGCACTCCACTGTGCCTCGATACTCAGAAAAGCTCCAGGTTTGAATGTCTCGCTATCTCATCAAGGGCCAACGAAAAAAACTAAACGTAAATCAAATATCCGTTGACAAATGTGCTGCCAACTTATACCTGTATAAAACCAAAAGTAATATATTACGTATAGCATTTTTGAGATGTTAGAAAAAAAACCTTCCAAAGTGTTAAGCTATGTACACACGGTTGTCAGATGTTACAATATTGTAAGATCTGTCAACATGCTGACAATGTAGCGACAATGAAAAATTGTTCCGCAGAAGTTAATTGTGTGTTCAGACGATCGTAAGAAAATCTTACAATTTCATTGTCAGACTATGGTCTGACAAATAATTCCCCCGACAACAAAAATTGTCAGTTCACACGGTTGTCAGATTGTTAGATGAAAAAAATTGCCACTTATGTATATCAACAACTATCTGTTTGGCAGTGCTGCCCATCAAACTTTTTTCTAACGATGCCATTGTTAGGTGCATTAATTTTATACATCTGACAATTAAAACTGAGCTTACAATACCAGCCAATTATCTGGCATTGCCGCCGAAGAGTGTTCTCACGATTGTCAGATGCCTGACAACATTGCCGTCTTACAATCTGACAACGTTGTAAGTTAAAAATTGGCAGTTCACACGATTGTAATACATTTTCAGACAATTTTACTGACAATATTGTAAGATCTGACAACCATGTGTGCATAGCTTTAGTATCATGTCAACTATTTCTTGTAGAGAAGCGACCTGTTAACAAATTTTATATTAAAAGCACTCTATTTCTACATAAACAACTTTTTAAATATATTCCTTGTTTGTGTGGTGGAATGACTAGTTTTCCGACTCTAGCGGGTGACTAGTCCAGAATAATTTTATAATATCTATAACAATTTTCTAGACGAGTCACTTCTTTCTTTATCGGTGCCCTGTAAACAGTATTTAAGACGTAAAACAAAAGAAATCAATCATTCATAATTAATGCTAAAAACAAGAGTTTACTATAGTAGCAGGAAAAAAATCATATGAAAATTAAATAAAATTAAATTCCATAATGACCTTGACATTGACCCATTTCCCTAATTTAAGACAAAACAAAACATATGACGAACAACAAGCAAAAAAAAAAAATTTTTTTTTTTTTGTTTTAAAATTTGATTATATTGAAGAAAGAAGCATTTATATATTTTTCTAAAAATATGCACACACATTTTTGAAATTTGGTGAAAAAATTTTTATTTGAATATTAATTTTATCTTTCCAGGTATCCTCTCTAACACAATCACCCGACTCATCGCCCAGCCCCATAGCTATTGCCTTAGGTCAGGTTAATGCCAACTCTGGTGGTGTGATAGCGACACCTATGAATGGCAGTAGCGGAGCAGGCGGTGGAGGAGGAGGCGGGGGTGGTGGTGGTGGCGGTGGTGGCAATAATGTTAATAACAACAACAATAATACAAGTGATGGCATCAACCGTGTTGGCAGTGGCAGTGGTGGTGGCAGTGGTAATTGCCATGAAACTGGCACTGGATCCCTACAAAGTGCCAGCGAATCAAAGCTGTGGTATGAAGATATTTTGCAATTTATATTTTTTTACGTATTCCATAAAACGCAAGTATGCTTACATATCGCTCCTCTATTGCAACATGGCCATAACATAAAGAAAAGCTTGTTTCAAGAAAAATACACTTTAAATTTTCAGTTTCCATACACGCCTTGGAAATTTTTTTACAAAATAGCTCCTAAAGAATGCAATTTAAAAGTAATAGGAACGAATTTTTAGCTGAATGTAAAGGATAGTGTTAACTGTTAACAATTCCTCATTTTAAGAAAAAACCTCATTTTATGAGATATGACTTTGTTGCAAAAAGGGAGCGATGTGTACATTATGTTTGGAGTAGGTGAATACGAGTATAGTAAGTTAAATCCGTATCTAAAAATAGATAAGTTTGAGTTTTTCATCCCCGCCTTCCCTCATTTTCCGGATGCTTTTTGCGATTACAATAAAGCCAAAAAATGCTGTTACGAGGGGGAGTTAGAGTGTTAATATGTTCCACAAAAATATTTGCCACAACACGTTTTATAAAGTTGCTGAGCATGCCGTACAGCTTTAAATGTAAAGAAAGCATAGTTCTATATGCTGCAAGAGCAGGCCAAAGCTGGGAAACTTTAACCATCTCTAGAATAAAAGTCCACTGTGATCTTTCAAAACGCCGACAGACGTATATATTGTTTGTCTTCTACTAGAATCAAGCACCAGAATGCCGTCTTTTATTCGTGTTGAACTGCATTATCGCTTCCTTAAAATATTTTTAAAAATTTTCCAAAAACGTAGAACGTTTCCAGGGCTGATATGTTATTCTGTAGAACAAGCTTGAAATAATAACAATTTTATTTGCAATATTAAATAATTTAAAGCCCAAGAGCAAGACGAAATCGTAACAGATGAAGTTAGTATTCGGCTCAACCAGTGTTGCCATTTTTTGTTTGAGGAGATTTTAATTTGTGAAACAATTTTTTTTAAACAATTCAAAAACACATTTGTTTGTGGTTCTGTTTCACTTAAAAAACACATCAATGTATGTAAACTACACAAATTTCTAAAAGCTTTTTCAAGGAAAAAAAAACTTTAGCATCTCAGTGGGCTAGAAAACACGAAAACAATTATTAATCCGTGCAATTTTTGTTCGAATCCAGCGCATACGAGACTAATTCATCTGCCTTAAAATGTTTTCGTATACATAGCATTGTGTATGTATTAGTGTATTTATATTCACTCGACTCCCAGTTGGATATGTCCTAAAGCAGGAGCGCCAAAGCCCTATGCGCTTGGTGCTCATGTGTTTTTGTAAAAGCACTTAGCTATAGACTGTGTGCTTTCATATACACATGTGTGTGTACAGAAACAAGTGCACAGCAACAACACTTTCGTATGTTTTGCTTATTAAATAAAATTAGGTTTTTCTTAAATGTATTGGTGTTTGCTCTTCCATATAGAACTTTTGGGCACCCCAGTCTTAAATACATCTTAAACTACGGGTACAATACAATAGAAAATCGTGGAAGACATGTTGACAACATCTCTTTTCGCTTTAAAGTGCAAATATGAAAGACATGTTGATGGCACTTTAAACAAATCGTTGACGAAATTTTCGAACAAATGGCCACGAAATCGTGTAAGACCGTACAAAGGATAGTTGCCTTCACCGCTTCATCGACGATTATATAGATTACATTTTCCTTTACCATGCCGTCGACGAATGCATAAGTGAAGTGTCGCCCATTTAAACACAAATATAAATTTTTGTTCAGATCTTTTTTTAGAGTACCTTTTTTTTTTAATCCTTACATGAATAATTTGTAGACATTGTCGCTCATCTTTCATCTACAGCTGAGCGACCAGATTTTCATTAGAAAATTTAAACCAAAGAGGACAAATCGTATATATATCGTCGAGGACAATTTTGCCAACTGGGTCGCTTGGTTTGTATTTGTATTGATTTTGTGCTGCTTGTGCAGCTATGAAGCTGGTTGAAAAGCTATGCAGACAAAATATCACTCCCTTCGCCCCCTTTGCTAACAAACTGTCAAAACAATTGTTCTCATGTGTGATATAACAAAAAATTAGCAAAAAAGATAAATCTTACAATACGATCTGGCCACAGCTGATGAGTCAAGTATGTTTCTGTGGTCAGAATTGATTGATAATAATTGTAATATGTAGTAAATTTGAATAGTATTTTTACCCTTAGCATTTAGTTTTTTTTTTTTTGAGTTCCCAAAATCAGCTTCAGCAATCGCCATAATCCCCTACTTCCCCGGAAAATATATGCCAACTTAAATTATTGCACTAAATCGAATGACCATTAGTTCAGATATACGTCCCATGGCCAAAACACGCACCGAATATTAAAACCGGTTCCGATTCGGTTAGCGAAGTGATTCAGAATTTTTTTTTTTTGTTGGGAATTTTCAAAGTCGGCTTCAAGAAACGTCAAAATCCTCCCATTTCCTCAGAAGCAATATGATGCATGTTCCACGGCAAAAGCGCGCCTCGAATATGAAAAACCGTTTAGCGAAGTGATTCCGAATTTTTTTTTGGGGAATTCCCAAAATATATTTCGTGAATCCCCGAAATCCCCTCCCACTTCCCCGGAAGCAATACGGCAACTCTAATTTTCACAAACATACAATTGAAACTAAAGTTGAAAAACGTGTTTAAAAAACCGAAACAAAAGATCAAAGAAAATATTTAAAACTTAGAAATCTTTATTAAAGTATAAAAAGTTTAAAACTTAATTAAGTATTTCTTTTTCTGTTCTTCTCCTTACATTATTTTTTCACCCATTCTTAAGCTTCGATTCGGGCACACATCCTTCTAGTACCGCCGATTCCATTATAGAACCTTTAAGGTAAGTGCTTTGAGTTTTTCATCCTTTTTTTTAGTATTTTAAATTTATGTGTATTACGTTTTAAGGGTCTCACCGATGATCAGGGAATTTGTACAGTCTATAGATGACAGGGAATGGCAAACGCAACTATTTGCGTTGCTGCAAAAACAAACGTACAATCAAGTTGAAGTGGATCTCTTTGAATTAATGTGTAAAGTTTTAGATCAAAATCTGTTTTCCCAAGTGGATTGGGCCCGCAATACTGTGTTCTTTAAAGATCTAAAGGTAAGTTGCTTTTTTTTTTCTTTTAAACTAAAAGTTTCTAAGACTATAAATAGAATAAGAAAATTATTTAAAAATTTATAAATTTTGAAAAATCTTTACAACGGAGAGAAAAAAATCTGATTTTTTTTATCTTGTTTGTTAATATATTTTTTCTATTGCTTGTAAGACATTGTTTGTTGTTTTTCATTTTTCTAATATTTCTATTTAGTCATAAAGACAACAACAGCAAAACTGATTGCAGCAACAACAAACGCAAATTATGTAAAACTTATTTAGCACACTGTCTGCGTCATCGTCACTACGAAAGCAGCAAACACATTTTAATAAGTGCTGATAATTTAGTGCTTTTTACATTTTTCAATAAATATTTGTTATAATAAATTTTTGAACAATTTGAAGGCTTAGCTGATAATTTCGAGCCAAATTTTTTAAGTTTTCCAAACAAATTAAGTATCTGGGATTTTTAAAACATATTTGGGAATTTAAGTAATTTTTACTATGCAAGTATGGGAAAATCAAATAATTTTTGACTTCTAGCATGCTTGACGTCGCTTGCTGAGTTGTGTATAGTGGCAATACATCAAGCAGAAACAAATTTTTATTATGGTTTTGTTTTCATGATGAGTTGTTGTTAAGAAAAAAAAATTAAAACCAACTAGAAAGTAAATCAAAATAATAATGAAGAAGAAGCTTTTGAATTCAAGTGGCAAAAAATTTATTATTTTGGATTCTGAAGAAAGTTAAAAAAAAAAATAAGTACAGCACGCGTCTTCAAGGTGATATGGAACTTTTTGAAGCTTACCGGTCAAATAAACACTACAAAATGAAAAGTAAAATCAATGCTTGATGAATCATCAATCATAAAATGTTCATAACATCAAGCTGAAAACAAGCATTTTGTTTATATTTACTACGCTCCATCTATTTTCTTTACTACGCTGTAATATAATTGATAAAATATGTCGCTGTTTAAATAGTGAAAATAATAATTTCTAAATTTTTTTCAACTTTTTTTTGCAATTTAATAGTTTTTATACGAGTACAATCAAGGTTTCATTAAAATAAGAACTTATTGTTTTAAAGTGCAAATGCCGCTTCCAGACGGAAGCTGATTCAAGTATCCAAATTATATTTGTTAAATGTTGTCCATGAAAAACAGGTTTCGTGAGCGTGTTCAGAGTTTTTTTTTGGGGAATTTCCAAAATCGGATTTAGGAATCCCCAAAATCCCCCACTTCCCCGAAAACAATACGACAACTTCAATTTTTGCACTAAATTGAATGATCGTTAATAGTTCAGAATTACGTTTCATGTGAAAAACGAGCACCGAATATGAAAAACTCCTAAAATTGGCCTCAAGAATCGCAAAAATCCCCCTAATTTCTCGGAAGCAAAACGGCAACTTCGAATTTCTCACCTAAGCGAATGAGTGTGAGAACGCGCACCGAATATGAAGAACCGGTTTCAAACCACTTAGCGAAGCGATTCCGAATTTTCAGTGAGTTCCCAAAATCTCCAAAATTCCTCCACTTCCCCAGAAGCAATACGGCAACTTCAATTTTCGCACTAAAGCAGCATTGATTTCGAGATTTACAAACACACAAGTAAAGCAAATACAGGATGTCTTCTGGGAAGATATACTACTCACAGTAAATTCTCTGTAATCCTGCCTGTATGCGATATGGCACCGTCTTGTTGATACCACATGTTAATCAAGCCCAACGCATGCAGTTATGGCAATAAAAAGTTTTCAATCATATCACGATAACGCTCCCCAATTAACAGTTACCATTATGCCGTTTTCATTTTCAAAGAAGTAAGGTCTAATTCGTCCTCCTGGCCAAACTGCACAACGGGCTGTCACTTTTAATCGATACAAGGGGGGCTGATGAATAATTTGAGAGGTGTCCATTGCCCATATGTACATAAACATTCATTATTATTAAATTTTTAAAGTTCTGTAGCAAAGCAAACAAGCAGGTAAAAGTCATCTGACGACTTATACCCACGATTAGGTGTCAACGATTCAAATATGAAATCTTTTTTCGCAGAGATTTAACAGCAACCAAATATAACTTGGGGATTTGACTAATATATCTTTTATAAATTAGCCTTGTGTTCTAGCAAACATTTGTTTTGCAACTTTAATAACGCTACATTGTCAATACTGACTGACTGACACTCTTACTATCATTAGCAGTTTCGTTTTCGATTTTTTAATAAAGCAAGCAAACAAGCATCGGTCTATGACTACTACTTTTATTACCAAGTTCTTGCTGCCTGTATGTCTGTCTGTCTGTCTTTCTGTACCGTGGCAGTGTTTGAAGACAATACTCGTAAACATTTTCCTATTTTAAGCCGGCAGATTATCAATTATTGTTGACGTTTAATTTATTTATTATTATTTTTCTTATTTATTTTACGTTTTTTCTTGTTTCGCTTCAAACTAAAAGTATACAAACACAAGTATTTGTATATGTACCAGTATAAAAGTTGCAATTATTTTTTGTTTTTTTTATGTTGTGGTGCTTTGTTTTCGATTTCGTTTGCTGATTGTTGTGTTTTGTTGCACTACTCAAAGTATGTGTGTATAGTATGCACTTCGTTTCATTTCGCTTTAAGGTTCGGTTCGATTAAAGTTTCGTTTCGGTTTGTTTATAATATTTGACCTACTTAGCCAGCAAAGCTGAACCATATGTTAGCAACAGAGAGTATAGCCACAGCTTTGACACACACTTGACAACATATTTGCCAACATACATATGTACTATACACATATTCACGTATATAAGTTAATCTCCACATTCATATGTTCTTACATACGTTTTGCATTGTAACACATGCACACACATGACTGCCTGAAATATAACAAAACCGCAAAACAAACAAAATTGTAAAACGAATGAATATGTTTGGAACAAACGAATCGTCAGCGTAACGATAATGACAACGTTTAAAGTGAAGTGGGCTGCATATGAGCATATTCAGAGTTACCATGATCACTACACCGAAAAATCTTAGATTTTCGGGCAACTAAGCGGAAAAACATTTGAACAAATTCATCTAATTACCTTGATTACCTAATTATAGAAATACTCTTAATTGTGACAATGAATATGCTTAACTACTCCTTCTTCAGGTTAGGTTAGATTTAACAAGCCGCCAGCCATTGAAAAGCCAGCCCACTTAATCCCAGTTTGGTCCCACAGTGTTGCTTGAGTTTTATATATGTCTAAGAAGATCTACACATCACTGATCCAGTTCAGGACCAATCTGAGAATCGAATTAAGGAGTCCAATCCATCTATACCACATTCCGATATTTCTGCTGAATCGTGCAACACTGGTCTACCTAGATATAAAGACCTTATACAGGGTGGTTAAATTTTAATGGCCATTGTATCGTTAGCTGTGTGGCAAGTGGCACCGTTCTGTTGAAACCACATATCTTCCACATTCATAGCTTCCAATTCGGGCCATAAAAAGTTCGTTATCATCTTACGATAGCGAACACCTTTCACAGTAACTGCCTGACCACCAACCTCATTTTGGAATAAATATGGCCTGATTATGCCGCCAGCCCATAAACCGCATCAAACATTCACCCTTACCCTTTGTGAGTGCATTGGTTTTTCGATAATCACTCTTGGATTATCAATCGCCCTAATGCGGCAGTTCTGCTTAATGACGTATCCACTGTGGTGAAACTGAACCTCATCACTGAAGATGATTTGCTTCGAAACTTTATCATCCATTTCTTTCCACCATTCTGACCATTGACGACGTCTGGAATGGTCAAGAGGCTTTAGTAAATGCAAGACTATATGCATAATGTTCTTGAACGACAAGCGTAAGAGGTGCAATTGTTGGTTGCGACGACGAGTTTAGGTAGACGGCTCTTCCAGCCACACTATCACGACCAACAGCAATATTTTCTGCTCAACGAGTTGTACGAGCATGCACTAGTGTTTTCACATCTCCTATAGACCCGGCTTGCATGGTTGATTTTTGTACGCCTATCTGGACGATTAAATTAACCAAAAAAATAACGAAGTGCACGATATGGATTTTGATTTGAACGCTTATTTTCATAATAACCCTGAATAACTTTAACGCGTTGCTGGATTGTGTATCTTTCCGTGGTTCAAATTGAGCTGGTCGGAAATTAAGAAATGTCAAATGAAATGCAGAAAAAAAAACTTGTCGTTTAGGTATGGTTCACACTCAAAATCGTCCCTTAAAATTTAACCACCGATAGGGGAAGTACTCAACATTCTCAACTTCTTATTTATTCCTAAAACCTCTACAAAAGTCTTTAAATAGAAGTTGTAACCTTGTTGCATGCAATGACAGTATAACGCAACCTCCGCCGGGATAGACATTAAGGATAAGCGTGCATCTATTATCATACCTGGGCCATGCCAGCCTTGATATACGACAGCTAATCTCACTAGGCCAACTGTGCAGTTCCTAAAAGTTGACGCTGTACCTGGTTCTTACAGCTTTTATGCGGGATCCTAACCATCCCATCTATTTCCACTTCGTTCACTACAATATTTAAGGGCACTTCACTGTGCGCTCGCATCTAGAATATCTCCAGGTTCGAATGCTTATCTGTCTCATTTAGAGATAACCGGGATACACCAACCTGGACGTCATATATACCCCCGCTAGTGTATTCATCGCAGATATTCTCTTCGTATATCCTGTAGTATCCGCGTTAATTACAACCATTTTGTTATAGTTGATAAATTTTCCGAGCTGTTTTGTATTTTTCTTTAAATGAAAAAGTATAAAAATGTGATGGGTGCTTAATTCTCCAGCTCTGAATAAAACAGTGTTGCTGTTTCTGGGTGATTTTTTTTTTTAGTTTTTTCTAAATGTATATACGTAATGAGGCGGGCATGCTGTTGTGGAAAAGAATAAAAAAAAATAATAATAATAAAAACACATACACTGCCTGCCGCTTGAATAAGGAATCTCATTTTTTTTAACTTTAATTACCAAATTTCAAGATGTTGGCTTTTTAGTTTCCTGAAGAAATAAAATACTTTGCACTGTTCTTAAACTGACACTGAACCCACTTTTCACGTATTCTTGATACCGACATAGCAGAATTGGATGCAATTCTAAGAATTTTTCGTCTTTGTTTTGGAGTTGTTGCCATTTTCTTCCGCCCTTCCACGTTTTTCTTTTTTTTCATATCTTTCCACGTTATTTAAATAATTGTACACAACTGTATTTACTCTATTAATGTATTTGGCTATTTGGACCGGATTATAACCCTGAGGTTTCAAAATCAGAATTTCTTGTTTCTCAGAGTTATACAGGCCTGTTCTAAAAATCACATGATTTCAAAGCATATGCCGTTTCAAAAGCACAAATGTGATTTGTGCCTGTTCTGCAAGTGACAATTTTTTGTGATTTTTCATGTGATTTCTACTCCTCTGAAGCACAAAAAAAAAAACAGATATTTTTTGCTTCAATTTATTGATATTCTTATTTTCAGGTTAAATTTTTTTATTCGCGGTATTATTTGAAAAATAAAGTTAATTTCTTATAATGAATATAAAAGATAAAATAAAATAAACCAATAAATGAAATCACAAAATAATACAACAAATCTTGCAACAAAATAAACGTATCTAGTTTTTTTCTTAATTTAGTGAATTATTACGCATAAAATAAATGAGTTTACTTAAATAATCAATAGAAAACACATTAAGTTATTTATTAATGTAATAAATTATGAAATTCATAATAAAGTACGTGCAAAAATTGGGATGTGATTTCAAATTGTTTGCAAGTTAGCTAACCGATTTAAAATCACAAAAATCAAAAATATTTTGTGTGCAAAACACCTTTTTTGTGATTTCAAATCGCTTTCACAAAAAGCGATTTGCAGAACAGCCTCGGTAAAGAGCCTTACCACGTCCCATTTTGAATTCTCTAGAAAGAGTATTGTCTTCCTTAATAATATTAATAAGGAGTGATTTTTTTGCTATTATCTTTTTGGCAACACTAGTTTTGACAGCTCACGCACGTTTTGTATCTTGTGTCACTGTCAAACATCTTCAGTTTGGTCTATAATTTAATCATGAATCGTCTTACAAACGAACAACGCTTGCAAATTATTGAATTTTATTACCAAAATGCGTGCTCTGTTAAGAAAGTTCATCGCGCGCTTTTTCCATTTTATGGTCAGTTTAGTCGACCTACTGAGGCTTCTATTCGGGCTATTGTAAAAAATTTCGCACCAAATTTACATTGTTGGACATTAAACCACCAACACGCTTACGTAGAGTGCGAACTGAAGAAAATATCGCAGCCGTATCGGCCAGTGTTGGTGATGACCGTGAATTATCGATTCGGCGCCGTTCGCAGCAATTGGGCCTCTGTTACTCCACTACGTGGAGTAAAGAGAAAATTTTGCGGAAGGATTTGGGTGTGAAGCCTTATAAGATACAGCTGGTGCAAGAATTGAAGCCAAACGACCTACCACAACGCCAAATTTTTGGTGAATGGGCTCTTGAAAAGTTAGATGAAGATCCACTTTTTTATCGAAGAATTGTGTTCAGCGACGAGGCTCATTTCTGGTTGAATGGATACGTGAACAAGCAAAACTGCCGTATTTGGAGTGAAGAGCAGCCAGAAGCATTGCAAGAGCTACCAATGCATCCACAAAAAACAACCGTTTGATGCGGATTATGGGCTGGCGGCATCATTGGGCCGTATTTCTTCAAAGATGATGCGAATCACAACGTTACTGTGAATGGTGAGCGCTACCGTGCGATGATAACAAACTTTTTTTTGCCCAAAATAGAAGAGCTTGACTTGCATGACATGTGGTTTCAGCAAGATGGTGCCACATGCCATACAGCACGCGAAACAATGGACCAATTGAGAGGCGAGTTCGGTGAACAGTTTATTTCACGCTTGGGACCAGTCAATTGGCCGCCCAGATCGTGCGATTTAACGCCTCTAGACTATTTTTTGTGGGGCTATGTTAAGGCTAATGTCTATGGCGACAAGCCCGCTTCGATTGACGCACTGGAAGCCAACATTGCCAGCATTATTCGTGAGATACCGGCCGAAATGTTGGAAAGAGTATGCCAAAATTGGACTAAGCGGATGGACCATTTGAGGCGCAGCCGCGGCCAACATTTGCATGAAATAATCTTCAAACATTAAATTATATCGACCCAACTATCGATCCAAATAAATATTTCATGCATTTTTCTGAATTTTATGTGTTTTTTTTTTTAAACTTCCGATAGTTCTTATAAAATCACCCATTAGAATTTATTTTTCAAGTGATATACGAAAAAGTACCACAGAAATACATGTCTGTAAATAAATGCATAATTTCAGTATAACAAAATATTTCTGCAGGAAATGTAAAGACAACACCTTGAAATTTGGTTGGTCAAAGTATATCTCCTAAACTTTAGTTTAGGGGATTTACTCAATTAAAGTTAAAAAATGCAATTCTTTATTTAAGTGGCAGGCAGTGTACATATCGCACCCTAAATACAATAGGGTCACAACTCAAAATACTAAAATTTTCAGGAGAGACAAAAAATGTGTATGTAAAATTGATTGTAATATTTAAAGGAAATATTGTTCCATTATGAAAAAATTTTACATTGAAGAAGGTTCTGCTATACTTTTTTCTATTTTATATTATGTTTACGAAATCGTAAAAACTGACTTTTATGGAATAAAGTCAGTTTTGGAAAATTATTAGTTGTGACCCTTTTGTATTTAGGATGCGATATGTACTCGTACTTGCACACATCTAAACATATAAATGTTTATATATTTCTTTATGTACAACCGTGACGCAACAACGGCTTTAAGTTTAAATCAGCGTCTTTCTTTAGTCAGTCATTGTCAAGCAATTTGCTCCGTTTTTTTATATACTACCGCAAAATCATTTTATTTTTATTTCTTATGGCTATTTTTTGAATTAAAAATATCTTGAAAACAAACTTTAACAGAACTAGCAACTAAGAGACGCGATTTGAAATAACCGCTTTAAAACTTGCACAATTAAATCTATTTCTCCTATTCCATTTAAGGTTGACGATCAAATGAAACTTCTACAACATTCGTGGTCCGATATGTTGGTATTGGATCATTTACACCAGCGCATACACAACGGCCTGCCCGACGAAACCCAACTAAATAATGGTCAAGTGTTTAATCTTTTGAGTTTAGGACTACTGGGCGTACCACAATTGGCAGACTATTTCAATGAGCTGCAAAATAAATTGCAGGACTTGAAATTCGATATGGGCGATTATGTGTGTATGAAATTTTTAATTTTATTAAATCCAGGTAAGTATTTTTAATTTTTGAAAGAAGTGACAAATGAAACTGCACTGAAAAGTTCTAGCTAATTTTGTTTTCCTTTAACCAATTGCAGATGTACGAGGTATTATCAATAAGAAAACTGTATTGCAGGGTCACGAAAATGTACAAGCTGCGTTATTAGATTATACATTAACGTGTTATCCATCTGTAACAGTGAGTTTTTCTTTATTTTTATTCATTTAATAATGTTTTTATGTATGTACATAACACGGAACTAGTCAAGAAAAACACTATTATCGTATTGAAATGGCAAGACCGTTCATTTTGTGTTAGAATTATGTCGATAACTTAATTTAAACGTTTTTAATAAATGAAAATATGTAACATACTTTTGGGCGGTTGCATTAAATGTAGGTCTATTAATAAATATTCTAATTAATATTCAAAATTTGCTTAAATTATTTCGAAATAAACAAACTTGGGTTCTTATTTCATAAAAGGTATATAAATAAGTGTTTCTTGTTGAAATTTTCAAGTGTGAAATATCTTTCAAATTTGTTACTTGGTATAAAAAATTTATATATTATATATATTATAAAAAATATTTGTATAAACGAAAAGAACATGTTTAAGACATTTGTCTATGTCCCAATAACAGTTGATTGAGGTAGTAATTTACCTCTTCACTCTTACTTTGTATGCAATTATCGATGTTAGAAATTAGCCACACTCTTTAATCTACCGATCGTCCCATTGTACCAGCCAGTTATTAACTGTTCTTTGTTGTAGTTCCTGACGCAATTTTTCTTCATTTCATATTTTCCTGTGCAAGCAAATTTATCGGGACCATAGGCTATATTTACAGGCTGGCAGCAATAGAAAGGCTAGCCCACTTGGGTCCAATTTCCCACTATTGCGTTGCCTTAATATGTATCTCGGCAGATTTACATATCACCGGTCTAGCTCAATCCAGCTACACTGGTCTGTTAAATACAAAACCCTTTTATAATAAACAGCTGGACACCGGCAGAGGAAGTGCTTCCTCCACACCCTATAACTTCTGCCGCGGCAGAGTGTAGCCTTAGTCAGGGCAGTCCCCTAAAGATAATAGTCCTCCCTTATATTATTATATCTGGGCCATGTCAGCCTTGATATTCGTCAGCTAACTTCACTAGACCATCTGTCCTGTGCATTTCTTAAAAGTTGATGTTGTACCTGGTTCTTACAGCTCTAAAGCGGGACTCCAACTATCCCACCTAAATCCCTCCAGGGAACAGGTTTTGCCTTGGCGTAGACCAAACCAGGGCTTTGTTTTCTGAGGAATAGATGGGGGAAGGAAACCCTCGTTTGTTGTAGCAAATAAAACTCTAGAAAGCCGCATGACTTAGTTGTGTTGGCTTTCGAAACCCTTACGATGGATATAAATTGGCAGAATGGGGATCAGCATGCTCCCGAGTGGTGGTGCTTGCAGTTCAACGCGGAACGTTCTGGCTGTGGTTTAAACCTAAAAACGTAGTAAGGGGAAGTTGAGGCATGGTTTTTTTCAAGGGCTAACAACCCCCCGAGGTACTGTTGATTTGCAACAGATACCTGTACTGTAAAGAACTAGTGGTGATGGTTGACCGGATGAGTTGGTTTAAGGGCTGATGCTCTTAGTGGGCTTCGGCCTACTAACTCATTAAGCCTTGTCTGCCATTGATTGCAGGAAAATTGCATACAGAAGAGATTAGAAGGCCCTAACTCCTAAACAAGGGGTTCCCTATATGGTTACAAGCATATGGCAAGAATTACGACCTGTGTCTACCTGACAAGCCACACGGGGACGCTGACGAATCGTGAATAATTCACACCGTGGAATTGGCCCACCATCAGATAAGGCTGTAGATGCGGATGTAAATGTTATTCACTCTCTCTCTCTCTCTCCCATCGCGGGAAATATGATTTCCTTGGCATAAACCGAACCAGGGTACTCTGTTTTCTGATGAATAGAGGGAAGGAGTCTTTCGTTTGTTGTAACAAACAAAACTCTAGGAAGTCGCGTGACTTATTTTGTGTTAAGGATTTCTGAAACCTTTATCAAGGGCTAAAATTGGAAGAACGGGGATCACCAAACCTCCGGAATGTTCTGCTTTGCATATCTTACGGTGCTGATCATGATTGAGGTGTCTATCTTGACCTAAAGTACATTAAGGGGGAGTTATTATCCGTGATAATTGTTGCATAGCCAATTTTCGAGGCTAATAACCCCCCTGTCTTGCAACAGATACCTGCATGTTAAGGAAACAGGAGTTATTACACGGGTGAGTTGTTTAAGGGCTGATGCTACTAATGGGCTTTGGCCTACCAACTCATCAAGCCTTGTCTTCCATTGACTGTTGGGAAAATGCTTAAAGGAGGGATTAGAAGGCCCGATCTCTTAAGCATGGGGTTCTAGCGAAAAGTTGCGACCTGTGTGAGACTGGTAAGCCACACAGAGGCGCTAGTTAATCGTGAATTATTTGAATAATCCACTCCGTGGCTTTGTACATCATCAGATTAGGCTGCCAAGGCAGGTGCGGATGTAACTCAATTTCACAGTATCTGTTTAATGAGCTGTTTGCAGAACACGAATAGGCGACTTGTCGAGCATATTTGTATGAAAGCAGCTCGTGTTTTTTTTTGTGTTTTCCATAAAAATTTTCTAGACGAGACTCTCGTCTGTGTTCTATAAACAACACATTAATTTTCATTATTAATAGAACTAGAATAAAAAATTATACAATTTCCGTTTAAACTATTTCGGTCATTAATTATTTTCTGGTTTTATATTTTTGTAGGATAAATTCAGGAGGCTGTTAAGTATACTGCCAGACATACACGCCATGGCAGCACGTGGTGAAGAACACTTATATTCAAAACATTGTGCCGGCAGTGCACCCACACAAACGCTACTCATGGAAATGTTGCACGCAAAACGAAAAGTGTAAAATGAGTTTTAAAAGCAACAAAATAAATTAATTTAAGAAAATATATGTTTTTAAGGGGCGGGTTTAAAAATAAGTGAGAAAAACAGAAAAAATAAACAAAACATTTTACACACACCAAACACATTAAACATACACACCCACACACACACTTCTATACACAAAAATCATTTAAAGTTAGAAAATTAAAAAAGAAACGGTTTTAAACTAAAAAAAAAGCAAAGCTTAAATATAAAAGTTGAAAAAAATATAAAGAAAAAATAGATCTTAAAAAAAAAAAACTATATTTTGTGACAATTATAATATAGAGAAAACATAAGTGTAAGAAACAAATGAAAACATACTTTCAGGCTTTACAAAGACACCTTTTTTAAGGCATACTTTCAGGCAAATAAAAATTAACAAAACCAACAAAGAAAATTTTAAATAAAAACAAAAAACGTTCTAATTTAAACTTTATAACATAAAATGGTTTTTGTGGTTATTTATATAAAATTAAAATCAATGATACATGTATACATCTATCTATATATTTTCAAATTTCGGGGATTCTCTATATACATACAAGAAAAAAAAAAATTAAAAAAAATTAAAAAAAAAAAATATTTGACTTTGTTGTTAATTTTAGTAAGTAAATTAAAACATATTTTGTGAAGAAAAACAAAAAAAACTAAACTTAGTGTTATTATTTTATGTAAATATATAATTTTATTTGAAGTTTAAGGAAACAACAACAAATTAAAAAAAAAACAAAACAAAAAACATCACTAGTTAAGCCAACAAAACTTGAATTAAAATGAAAAATGTAATAATCTAACGTTATAAATAAATGTTTTTAGATTTAAAATATTAATTAATAAAAACAAAACAAAAAAAAAAAAAGTTGTTGCTTGATGTTTAACAAAACAAATTATAAACTAAATGTAAAAAGATTTCAATACTTTTAACAGATACCACTACAAAAACAAAGAAAAATCAAACAGCAATGCAAACACGTTCTTGTTTTATTTAATTATTATTAAAAAACAAAACCTAACAATTATCATGTAAAAATTAAAAATAAAACTTTTAGGGAGTACATTACCGTTAACAAAAAGGAAAATCTAAAAAAAACTTCTTTAAAAACAAAACAAAAAATATATTTAAAAGAAAAAAAAAATTAATAGAAAAAAATGTACCTTAAACTATATTTTAAATATAAAGAATTAATTATGTAATTACAATACAAAAAATAATTAGCAACTAAACAATTTTTTCTGTTTACTTTTTAAGTGTAAATGGTTTTTTTAAAGGTTTTTTTTTATCATGATAAAAATGTTTATTTTTAAATGTTAAACTTTATTTTTATTTTTAACATAAGCTCTTATTATTGTCATTCGATTATATTTTTGTTATACATATAAATTTTCTTTATTAAATATATTTTAATTATTTTTAAATATTATGCTTAAAATCAAATCATACAATAACTACTACCTTCATAGTTTTTTAAAAGAAGAAATTTATAAAACATTAAATTTAAAATAAAAATCATTTTATAAATTTTAATTTAACTCACATTTTATTTTTTTATTTTTATTTTACATTTAAATAATTATAATTGTTATTTTGTACTTTGAAGTTACACTTCTTTTTTTTATATTTTATTTCCTATCATCTTTGTTTTTTAAACTTCTAATAGATTCTTCTGTGGCCTAAAATGTTTTTCTTTTATTATTTTAAACTTTTTATGTATGTATAAAACACCAAAATAAGAAGAAAAAAAAATGTGAAACAAGAAAAAAAAGCGATACTAAAAAATAAAAACAATATTTGTGAAATCACTTCAGACTGTAGAGAAATAATTTATTGTTTTGTCAGCACAAATTTTATGGTATTCCTATAGAAACAACCCAACAAACATTAAATCAACCCGTTGGTATAAAATAACTTTTCCTTTTGATATCAGATATAATTTTCAAGCTCTTTACAATGGTTCGACTCTAAAGGGGTATAGTAGACATGATAAAAGTGCTTAAGAGGCACGGTAATAGTATAGAAAATTTGTTAGTATGTGTGACACATTAAGGATGCTTGATGTAAATTCAAAAATTTTTGATTTTCTGGCATGCTTGCTGTCACATGCTTTGTTAGGTTTAGTAGGCAGGCCGCTGGGTTCCCTTATATATCCTAGTTTTTCCAGCTCACTTGGGTCCTAAATTTGTTTCCTTTGGGATTACCTGCAAAAATAGAAAAGTGAAAGGTAGAGGGTAGTGATGAAATAGAAACTAGAGGAATCAGGGCTGTTCTGCAAATCACTTTTTTTGATTTTGATGTGATTGATTTGAAATCACAAAAAAGCTGTTCTGCACACAAAATATTTTTGATTTTTGTGATTTTGCATCGGTTAGCTAACTTGCAATCAATTTGAAATTACATCCCAATTTTTGCACGTACTTTATTATGAATTTTATAATTTATTACATTAATAAATAACTTGATGTGTTTTCTATTGATTATTTAAGTAAAATTGTTTATTTTATACGAAATAATTCACTAAATTAAGAAAAAACTAGATACGCTTATTTTGGTGCGAGATTTTTTGTATTATTTTGTGATTTCATTTATTGGTTTATTTTATTTTATCTTTTATATTCATTAGAAGAAATTAACCTTATTTTTAAAAATAATACCGCGAATAAAAAAATTCAACCTGAAAATAAGAATATCAATAAATTGAAGCAAAAAATATCTGTTTTTTTTTGTGCTTCAGAAGAGTAGAAATCACAAAAAAAAGTGATTTGCAGAACAGGCAGAAATCACATTTGTGCTTTTGAAACGGCATTTGCTTTAAAATCATGTGATTTTTAGAATAGGCCTGAATATAGTGGTCGTTGGGAGGGGTAAAGATAGGTAACAGCTTAGTGTGGCATTATATGCTATTATACTAGCCATCTGCTGCTCCTTATGAATGAGGCTAGAGCGGGCAGATTGACCAAGGCCAGACATGTTAGGCTATTGAAAATTCGCTCGCCTAGATATCTGATAATTTGCATGGGATGTGGCCGTCAGTGGCCACTTGCACTGCGACCATTGTGGATGTATTATGCGTCCCTTGCCCTATTACGGGTTAAATACGTCAAGAAACTGAACTTGCTCCTTCATTGGAAGTGATAGTAAGTCCCATTTACTCAACGTATGCGCTTGTAGCAGCCTATATTTCCTGTGTTGTAAAGCTCCACAGTCATGTGCTCCATAGTCTCTTCTTCGTCACCGCAGAATCTGCAAATGTCTGTGTTGGAAATGACCATCCTGTACAGGCGCTTAAGATAGGTATAATGACCTGTAAGTGTACCTGGCAGTACTCTGAGGCATTTAGGAGGGTTACTCTCTTTTGCGATGCGAAAGGTAGATGCGATAAAATTATTATTTGGTATTCTGTGCTATCTGCGTAAACTTTTTCGCGAAATAGTTTAGAAATGAAGTAGCACTGGTATCACAAAATAAACAATAGCGAAAAATGATAAAATAAAATGCGCCTAAGGGAAAATTAAATGCGAAAAGAAAATACGAGAACGCAATACAGGGTACCAATTCTTCGATTTTTCTTTCGCATCGCAATATAGAGTAACCCCTCAGTTTTAGAGCACATTCCTCCTTTTTTGCATCAAGGTTTAGAAATTTCTTGAAAAGTTCCAGACCAGCTGTCTCGTTCCAATGTTGCTCAAAGATGGACTCTGTCCATTTTCTAATCTCATTAAGGAGGTTCTTGTTAAAGCCAAGTGTTGGAGTGGGGCTAATAAAAGTCCCATTTACCACGCCCTAAGAACTCCAATGCCTAGTGACTTATTTGCTTAGATCTGTGCTAGAAGCTTTTGGAGTAAAATCTGCAAAATCTAATAATATTTAAAATACATACGCATTCTTTTTGGAAAATTTTGTATGGCAATTTCGCATAAATAAAGCAGTATTTCCATGACGCAACATTGTATCTTCTCCATTAACGCACGGGTGGTTGTGGGCATGTTGACATTGATATAGTTCCCTAAAAAGAAATCTAATTGTAATCGTAATATCTTGGGGACGAAACGCGAGAGAACACGACCTGAAAAAGTCGAATGCAGTAATTGAATTGTTTTACGGGCTGTGCAGCCGTATATTGGTCACATCAATGTAAAATTTCGGTAGGAAGAGCTGTATTATAAATCTTCATGCTTTATACCGCAGAAATACATGTCTGTAATTAAACGCATAATTTTCTTACAACAAAAAATTATATTTTTTATTTCTTCAGGAAACTAAAATTAACACCTTGAAATTTGGTACCGCTAAAAATTATGTTTTTCTGAACTTTAGGCGTTTTCTTTTCTAGAAAAAGTGTAACATTTTCAATATTGTTTTGGCAAAAAAATACAGAAGTATACAGTTTTCTCAACTTTTTTTTAGATATTTATAGTTATTGCAACATCTTCTTTTCATCTCAATAAAACTTAAATTTAAAAACTTGTATTTTAAGAAAAAAAGTGCAGCATAAAGGCAAAACTTTTTCAGAAAAGAAAACGGCATTAGTTAAAGTTCAAAAAAAAAAGTTATTCCTTATTCAAGTGGCTGGCAGTGTATACAATTTGAAAAAGCTTATCTCGACCATAATATTAAAAAGTGAGTTTTATTCATCTATGAAATGTTGACATATATACAGCTATGCATATTTTTGACTTTCTTAATATAATATTAAATACGCAGGCTCATCTGCAATGCCCATATATCCACGAAAAAATAACGAGTTATCTGTCCATTAGGAGACTATTTGTTCGGGGAAAAGTTGGAAAAATAATTGTAAACACAAAGTAAATTATTTTATAAAGTATTCAGTGTTTTGAACTAAACAGGTAAGGCAATAATATGAAAGAAGAAAATCGAAAAAGAAAATTTTGCTTGGATATATTTCACTTCTATACTTATAATCTAGATCAGGGGTGCCCAAAAGTTCTATATGGAAGAGCAAACACCAATGCGTTTAAGGAAAAACTTCTTTTATTTAATATTTTTTGTTGTAAAAAGCAAAGCAATTTACAAAAACAAAATAATATTGACTGAAAGAGTTGTTGCTTTGTTTTGATTCACGAAGCCGATTTTGGGAGCTCCCAAAAATTCGGAACTGCTTCGTTCACCGGTTCGGAACCAGTTTTTCATATTTGCTGTGCATCTTTGCCGTGGAACATGCATCTGAACTATTAACATTCGCTTTATTATGATAATTGAAGTTGCCGTATTGCTTCCGTGGAAGTGGGGGGATTTTAGGGATTCACGAAGCCGATTTTGGGAACTCCCAAAAAAAAAACTTGGAACCACGTGGAACGTATATCTGAAGTATTGATGGTCGTTACATTTAGTGCGAAAATTGAACTGTTTCCAGGGAAGCGGGGGATTTTGGCGATTCTTGAAGCCGATTTTGGGAGTTCCCAAAAAATAACTGGACACGCATTATGCGGATAATTATCTGGTTATATGGATACTTAGTTTGATATAAAAATGTGTTTTTTTGAGCTGCAATCTGAAAAACTGTGATTTTATTTATTATTAAGGCGTTGATAAATAGCAAGCTGGGGTCAGAGCAGAGACAGCAAAAGTGAGTTATTACTTTCTCCTACTTACGTATGCCTTTGAGGCACAAAATTCTTTGTTTACGATTAAAAGATGTTCACGTTCGGGCCGCGAACCTCGAATACAAGCCTTCGCGTGAACATGCTATTATATAACTATATACATATGTAATAATCATTCATATGGCATGGCTTTCCAGTGTTGCAAACACACAAGTAAAACTAATATAAGCGTATTAAAAAACTATTTTTTCCAAAGATCTAAAGCTGCAGAAACTAGATGACAAAAAAAATTTAATAAAATTTTTTTTTGTTTTCTAAAATTGTAAGCCTTTCAAAGTTATAAAAGAAAGAGATGTTTAAAACAAAATTCATCACAAAGAAATTATTTTTAAATTTTATATAATTTGTTACTCAAATGTTTTTTCAAAAACAGTTAAATATGTTCATCTAAATAAATATTTGTATATAAAATTATATATTTTGTGTTCACTTAAAAAATAAAAATCTTGTAAATGTGTGTAAAAATTCAATGTAAATTTTTTAGAGTGTAGACAAACTTAAACTTAAAATATGAAAGTTGAAAAATGTATGTATTAAAGCAAAACTTGTTACAAAAAAAAAGTGATCATTTTATTAAAATAAAACTCAAAATACCTGCTAAAAATAATGAAATCCCTTTCAACTTTAAAGGCAAAGAAAAAAATTAATAATAATAAAGTTACTTGTTGACAAAACGAGTGAATTTCAAATCGCAAGAATTGTCTAAGCATTGTAAAATAAGAGCTTCCACGGAGAGCAAAGCTCATTGTATTGCACTGAGCAAAAATTCCGTAGTGATGAATTTTGAAATGTTCACCAATTTCAGTGTTCACTGTTGACTTTTGTGTCCGTTATGATAGGAATGAATAATACTGACAGTTACAGTGAATAATGCAGAAATAATTTGTTCACTCAGTAATCTACGGTGAGTTTTTTGTAAAATATTTTGAAGTTGGGATTCAAGGCGAATTTATACAGGAGAATGCAAGCGGGAAGGCGAATTCGGTACTATGTATTTTGTTATTGTAAAACCAAGGCGAATGTATGCAGGTAAATGCAAGGCGAATTCATTATTAGGTGGATGCATCGGCGAATTCAGGCGAATTCGTTTAATATGGTGGCACTTCCCCTGTCAAGTTTTGTTTACCTTTTTGGCGCCATTTAAATTTTTGTACATGTTCTTTATCAACTACTTTTGACAGCTTAAGTGTGAATTCGCCTTTTTACACAAACAAAATACCTGTTGTTTTTTTTATTGTTGTATTGTTGTAGCGAAGCGGCTACCTTGCTTTTTGTATCATGGGTAAATGCAAGCGGAAAGGCGAGTTCAGTACTATGTATTTTGTTATTGTAAAACATATCGTGAATGTCAAAATCTAAATTCGCCTAGGATTGTTCAGCTGGGAAAAAATTTTATATAAACGTTAAATATAAACTTTTATAATAGTCTGTAATTAAAATCACAGATTAGTTTTTCACTTCTAAATTCACACAAATTTCTTGAAATATCACTAAATCATACAAAAAATTCTTCAGATTAAAATGGCGCGAAAAAGTTTGTTAACAAGAGAAAAAAAAAAAAGAAAACCATAATTTTATTTTTCGGGGAAATAAATAGCATGAATGAAATAAATAAATAAACTAGAATTATTCTTAACGTTTTCCAATTCCAAACGGCAAAGACTGCTTGATTTATATATTTTCAATCAAACAATTTTAATTATTTTAAAAATATATTTTGGAAAAGTTAAATAGAATAAAAGCATTCGGCCATGTACTGAGAAACGCAAAATTTTTAATTTACTTGTTAGGACCAAATCGCAAATCCCATTATTCTGTGTGCTAAAGATCGAGCGATTTGTTTGAGCAAAAATATGTGTGAAATTTGGCAGCACTTGCTTTTTGTATGGGAAAAAGCTGGTGGTGCCATTTGAAGTCGCCATTTTTAAATTAAACAAATGCAACACAACAATCATATAAAAAGGTGTATTTTTTAATCGCAAACTTTTTTTATTAAAATATATGAAAATTCTAAATTTTTTTCATGAAAATACATAAAAACAAGCCAAAATTTATTTAGACGCTTCCAGTTCCACGGTTTGATAATAAATTTTCATATTATAAGCCAATTCACTTAGAGTTCACTTCATCATTTGCTTGCGAGTTGAAATAGCTAAATTTTTTGTGATTGCGACTTCCAGCACACCAATTTTGTGACTTCAAATCGTACTCACATTTTTTTTTTTTTTGCTAAATGTGAGTTTCAGCACATGGCTGTATGACTAAGTTTATATCAAAAATATTAGTCTTATCGTCTTCTTCAAATGTATCAGCTTACATCCAAATGTTGGTTACTAAAGACTACTCGTATGTAAAACTTTGCCACCTTGGTCGTTAAGACTTACTTAGATACGAGTATGCCCAATTTAACAGACGTGCTTATTATAAAAATAGTTCTTTTATTAAATGAAATCTTATATATATATATATATATATGTCACAAATATTAATGAATAGTATATTTATGAAACTAACTTCATGTTTGTAGGAGTATGTATTTGTCGTTATAGCTTTAAATGCTGTAGTTTTTTATGAAAGGCAACAACTTTTCTTTACTTTACCCGGTGGAAATAATTCTTTTATTCAAAAATAATTAATTTTACTAGCTGACGATTTGTAATAATAATAATGACGATTTTTTCCGCCGAATTTGACGATTTTTAACCGCATTTATCTGGCATCTATACCAGATTTATCTGGCGTGCGATCTTTAACACTGCGCTTACACGTACAAGTGTTTGCATGAAAGTCAAGTGTACGTATTATCAACGAATATGTCGAAATAATACTCGACTTTCTTGCAAGTTCCATTAGTATTTATAAAGTAACATGGAAGTTCAGTTTAAAAATATCAACGGAGTGACAACAGTTCCAAAAACAGCTTTACCATAGAAAACCATAATTTTATTTTTCGGGGAAATGAACAGCTTTTTATTGTTGCCAAGGCGAATTCATAACAGGTGAAATTGACAGTGCAGCTGATAACTGTTTTTAAATTTTTATCTGTTTCAGATATCAATAGCATAATTAAAACAAAATTGGGAAAAAATTTTTTTTAAATTATGTATTTTATCTTGAGCGCCAGATATCACTCAGAACCCTCCGCAATCTGGCTGGCCATTTTCACCTTTTCAAGCTCTCTGATCTGAGACTTTAAGTTTCATGAGAAAATTAAAAGTTTCACATTATAACTAAGTTTTTCTTTTATTGTAATTTTTTTTTTTTTTTTTTTTTTTTATGGAAATTTGAATAAAAAATAGCATAATTAAAACAAAATTGGGAAAAAATTTTTTTTAAATTATGTATTTTATCTTGAGCGCCAGATATCACTCAGAACCCTCCGCAATCTTGCTGGACATTTTCATCTTTTCAAGCTCTATGATCTGTGACTTTAATTTTCACGAAATAACAAAAGTTTCACCAAATAATTAAATGTTTGTCTTTTATTGTAAATTTTTTTTTATTACATTTTTTTGGAATTCCTTTTTGTGTTTATATTTTTCTCTTGACATTTGAAAAAGATTTATTTTTTGTAGAGTTGTATATATTTCTCTTGCATTTACCTGGTATGAATTCGCCTTGATTGTTGCTTTGTGTTGATAACTGTCAAAGAAAACAAAAGAAAATAAAAAAACAAACGTATATTTTTCTTCGTGTTTTTATTTTACAAATTTTTCAATAAGTTTTTGCATTTAAAACTCGTGCAATAAATTAAATATATAAATAAAGATCAAGAAAAAGCTGTCTGTTGTGTTTGAAGCTGTTTTTTGGGTTTGAAAAATATTATTGGAACATTTTTTTTTTCAAAAAGTTTTTAAATTTGTAAACAACAATATAAAATGTGTGTCTATGTGTGCACAATATAAACAACTTTTGATGGTTATCATCACAGAAAAAAGATGTCGGCCACCGTTTAGACACTACCTGTATATTATTGTACCATGTTTTTAACGTTTTCTAATTCCCAACGGCAAAGACTGCTTGATTTATACATTTTCAATAAAAAAATTGTAATTATTTTGGAAATATTAAATAGTATAAAAACATTATATTAAAATCCAGGTAGTCTTCACAGAACTTGTTGTATGGCAAGGAACCTGTTGTTTGTTCAATTTTCAGTTGATTTTCAGTAAGTGGCATCACTTTGGCGAAAGTAAGGTGCTGCACTACTGACAAAACTTACTGCTTTTGGTGTCGGTGATGACTTTTATCGATTTATATCGAGCTTTCTCAGAGACCGCACTATACGAGTTGTTATATGTAGATGTGGTCTCATCAAACGAGTTTAAGATTAATTCAGGGGTACCACAAGGCTCCGTTCTATCTCCTACTCTATTTCTTATTTTCCTGAATGACCTTCCCTATCAAACTTCCAACCCTATCCACTCTTTCGCGGATGACAGCAGCATTTGCCGTTCGTACTCTTTTAGTTATAGACCCAGCCTATCAGAGGTCGCTGGTAAGAGGCTAAATATGAATGATTCACTGAATAGTGATCTTCTATTTATCTCTGAGTGGGGTCGTAAAAATAGGGTCGCCTTTAACGCTCGTAAGACCCAATGTTGCTTATTAACACACAAACAAACGACCGCAGATGCTGCTTCATCCTTACACATGGATGGTATAAATATTGAGGAATCGGATGCTCTTGATGTTCTCGGTATGAAGATACATTGTGATGTTCGCTGGACTGAACACATTTTTCATATCTCTAAAGAAGCATTCAAGTGCCTAGGTTTTTTGAAACGGTGTAAGATGTACTTCTCGCCATCCGATCTCCTTACTATTTATACCGCCTACATCCGACCGAAAATGGAATACAACTCTCATGTTTGGGCCGGTGCCTCAAAGTCTATTTTGGGGTTACTCGACCGTGTGCAGGAGAGGGCGAAGAAGCTCATCGGTGACAGTAGGGTATCCAACTCTATTGACTCACTGGAGCATCGACGCAGTGTGGGGTGCGTTACTCTGTTCTATCGTTACTACAATGGATTTTGCTCTGACGAGATCAGGGATCTGGTTCCCGAAACGCGCACATTTTTACGTAGCACGCGTTTATCGTCCAGAGCTCATCCATTTGTGGTTGATTGTCCGAGGAATCGTACTACGCATTACAGAGAGAATTCGTTTTTCAGCCGCACGCTTCGTCTGTGGAACAAGTTGTCTGCAGAAGTGTTTCCTGTCTGTTATAACGTTGGAAGGTTCAAGTCAAATGTTCACAAACACTACTCCCGCTTTCCCCCTCCTCACAACCTATTTTCCTAGTTCTGGTACAATGCACTGCATGTGTAGGGGTCATCCCCTGAGTACTGGTCCAAGTTAAAAAAAAAAAAAAAAAATTACTGCCTTCTGAAATTTTTTGTAAGTTCAATTAAAATTTGGTAACAAGTGCAGAGATTGTGCGTGTATTAGTAAAAGAGTTTGAATGTATTGAGTTTTTCGAACTTGCACCTGCAAGTGTAAACACTACAAAACACACAGAAAAATGCGATATGCGACTTTGGCCTAACAAGTGGTTTACAAATTTTCCGTTTCTCAGCACATGACAGATATTTATAAAAACAATGCTTAAACAATTTCTACAATTTTAAATCTACTCGTAATGCAAAACAAGGACGAGTTAATAATTATCTCCCTCCTGTCCTCCTTTTCCTAACCCCTCAAAAAGGCATCATTATTTACTACAAATTGTTGAACACCGTTTATATAGTCTATATAACTAAAATAAAATATATATATACACATACATATATTTATGTAAATTACATTCAATCGTTTAAATAGTAATAATAAAAAAAATGATTATTTGTATGCATTAAAAAAAAAAAAACAAAAAATTATCTTTTTTCTTAAAGAAATAAAAAAAAAAAACAAAAGAAGTGTAACCTGTTGAATGAAATTGAAAAGTGATTTTTTCTAAGTGATAAGTATTTAGGAGTTTAGTGCTGATGATATGAAAAAAATTTATTAAAACCAGAGCTAGGAAAAAAATCTTTAAAATTAATACCAAAATGTATAAAAATTATTATTGATAATTTAAAAAAAAAATATACATATATATATACATATTAAAAATGATAAAAAATCGATTTAAAAACAAGGAAAAGAAGCTTAAAGTACAGATTAAAACTCTTATTTTTAACTTAAAAAGTACACTCTATAATTTTAATTTAAAATAAATGTTTGTTTTTGAAAAATTTTATTTGTTTCCTTTAAATAATAAGTTGTTATTATAATTGTATGTATTAGCTAATAAATTACTTGAATATTATAAAAGAAAAGTTAAAAGTATAAAACAAAGTTAAATGAACAAATGTTATTTTATTTCAAATTTTATTTTTTCATCTCAAAATCTAATGTTTCAAAAACATTTTGTAATATTTAATAATGAAAACAAGAAAAAAACTCATTTTGATTCATTTAAGAAAAGAAAAAAAATATAAAAACAAATAAAACTAAACCTGGACTTTTATTCAAATAATAACTAAAGTAAAAAGAAAAGGAAACATATTTCCAAGAGCGGACTACTTTTATTTCAAGCGGGCAGGTTTTGACAAACACAAATCGCTTAACATTAGCTATTTCGATTTGAAAACGCATGAAAAATAAGTGTTCTGACAAAACGTATAACGCAAGAATTATGGTATTGTGGTTTAAATCCGCCAAGTAGGTGTTGTGGTAAACGCATATCGCTTAAAATTCGCAACCTCAACCCGCATGTGTATATTGAAACGAACTGTAGTGCGATTCTATTATTTCATATGTATTCAACGTTTATTTGACAAGTTTCCATTCGAAATTAGTCAAATAGGGTCTTAATAAAAGTATAAGATTGTTTACATGAAAATGTTATGATAACGTTTTGAGTAATTGAAGCGGTAAAAGATTCATAAAATTCTCTGCAACTGTTATAAATATTGAGTAACAAAGCACATGTTTGTGACTAAATATATTTACTCACAAACTATAGTCACAGATATATTATACATATTCTCCGCTATAGTGTGAGTAGCAGTGTTGCCGATTACTGTGTATTTATCCAAAAATGTGACAAATCATTTGTTAATTTCACATATCTATGCAAAGTTGTTGGTCCATTATATTTATCAAGTGAGAATTCTTCATTGTTTTTATTATTTTAAACTTTATAAACATAACTATTTCGACATTTTTAGACCAGAGCTTTGCCGGGTCGCTCATTTTAGTGACCAGTCGTTTTCGTTCAATTATAAAACACCGATGCGTTCGTTGAATCATTCACTTTGAATGAACAACACAAAACTAATTCTTTAAGGCCCTAATTCACTATCCAACACGATCGTACGATCCATTCACAGGAAACTGTTGCAAAAAACTGGCCGTCTTGAAAAAATCGCTTCACAATGGAGCTGTAGGCCACACTATTACACAAGTATGATTGCAATAATTTATATACACAATAAAATAACTAAAATCTTTTATTAACATACTAATTTTACATTAATTAAATGTTTTTTCTCGAGGCACCAACAATATTCTCATATTTTTCACAATAGGTGTGTTCCACGAGATCTCGGACTAGTTCGGTCTAATGAGAGTAAAAAGCAAATTACTCTCTAAATTTTCAAATTTCACCTAAAACTGCTGAAACGCAAAAAACCACAATTGTACATCTTGCATTAGTAGAGCTGCTTACTTTTTAGATTATAGTATATTTTAGTGATTTTAGACACTTATAACATATAACATCATATAAACAAAAGATTTGCATTATTGGCAACAGCTGTAAAATTAAAAGCAATGTAGAATTTTCAATAGATTAAGAATTTACAACTTCACAATGTTAATTTTAGTTTGGGCAACCGGTAATTTTGCTTTTAAACAGCTGATTATTGAATTCTAGTCCGAACTTACCCAAAGAAGAAGTTCGGGCTAATTTTTACTCTCTCATTTTCTCTCAAAATTACACAAAAATTGCTACGTGGAACGCTTTTGGACTAGTTCGGACTGTTTCGTTATTCACGTGGAACACACCTAATATATACCACACTGATTGCACAGAAAACATAACGTTTTGAAAACTTTTATAAAATTTTTCAAATCGCACGATTTGTCAAAAATTCTGTTGCACAGTTGCAATTTTAGCACACGTGCTTTATTTAGTAGATTGCACGATTGTGTATAATAGTGTAACAAGGCCTTTAGTTCTGTTTCATCATTGAGGTAATAATGGTGGTCCAGTGTCATAATGTCCATGGACGTTATGACACACTTAAAAGTGTCATAAGGTCCACGGACGTTAAGACACTTTTGACAATGTCATAGTGTCCATGGGCATAGTGTCACTTTGAAAATGGACATTATGTCATTTTTAAAAATGTCATAAGGTTCATACTTATAAAAGAGTTTATATATGAAGATAACCGTATATTTCAGTGATAATGTGAACCAATAAAAGCCGTTCCCATTACTAAATTCGCCCACATTTTCGTTGGCAAAACTTTGACGCATAACTCTTGCTTATATTGCCTAAAAGAATTTAACACTTTCACTCTTCTTGATTAAAGAAGTAATTATTTCAATACAGAACTTTTTTTATATTCTCTTTAAATCTTTTTTTTTTTTTTTAATTAATATTCCCTTGAAAAATTAAACCAAAATTTGAGTTTTTCTACAGAAATGAGTTTTCACAGAAGTAAAAATTACTTTATTATCAAAATAAATAATCGCTTACTGAGATATATTTAGGATTATATCACGTTCAAAAATTTTTAAAGGCAAAGTTGAATTACGTTTCTTAGATTTAGTGTCCAAATTTTGAAAACCAGGAGAACAAATTTTAAAATATCTGCATTTCTTAGCTCTGCCAATCATGTAACGCATTTTATGATTTCTGTCACCTGACTATGACTATGCTGATAGCATTTTCTTCGATATCTTTTGTTTCTGAATCGCTTTCTTCTCCAATATCTTTTTTATTATTTAATAATCTCTATGTCTTTGCATTGATTGATTACTTATAAAGGAACTATGAATATAGAGGAAATTATAATAATATAAAGGACAACCAATTTGATTTATCTGATAAGCAATCAAATGAAAGAAAATTGTTTTATGTATTGATAATAATACTAAAAACCTCAGATACTAAAAAAAGTATGTGTGTCGAGTGTCCAATTGCTGATCAAGTTTTTGGATTTGATAATCTTTATTACTTTGCATTGGTTGATCACTCATAAAGGAAGTATGAAGGAAAAATCTTTTTATGACTATTATAATAGAAATTCTAATTTTCGCCTTCCACTGCCGCATACCGCTTGCATTTGCCATTCCCTATTATGTTTATTACGAGTAATGGTTTATTTCTACAGAAATATGTCAAAAAATATATTTTATATTAATAAAAGATATTTTATGAATATGATTGTTAATTTTTATGCTTGATATTTTATCTAATATTATTTTTTTCTTCTTATTCTTCTTAATTTGTCAAAATAAATATAATTAAATATGTTTACTGCTCTGAAATTTTGAGATCCTGATTGTGTAAGTATAATTTACGCCACCGGCAACACTGCCGCAAATTGATCTTTGTTGTGGAATTGAATGTTGTTTATTATGATAAAAGCTGTTAAGTGATTGAAGACATTTAAAACAGTAGCGCTGAAGTGGAAACAGTTTTAGTTTGGAAAATTTACTGCGAAAGACCACTTTAAACGTACGATAAATGAAAGCTTTGAAAACGCGTGTGTTTTATAAATAGTGATTAAGGAAAAAACATCAAGATTAAAACAATATATTAGAGATTAAATAGAAGTTAAAAATTGCTTAAAAATTTAATATAAAAAAAAAAAAACATAACATTAAGAATAATGCAGGAAATTCTATTTCTTATCTCCTTGATACTGGGTTATGTGGGTTACTATTTATATAAATCGATCCAAAGACCAGTAAACTATCCACCAGGTGAGTGTGAGGTGATGACCAAGCAAATGCACGTAACTTTATTTAACTACGAGTATTAATTAATAGAAAATTAAAGAATATTTAAAATTGTTCTTGTAAAGGAAATTGTTGTCAACTTAAATTTGTGTTTAATAAAAAATGCCATCATTTTTTTTAAGGTCCTAGATGCTGGAGCCTTTATTAAAGGTCGTTTGACACTATCAAGTTTTGAGATTTCTATTGGATTTTGTGAGAAAGAATTCGTATGAGATTTGTTACGAGTGGCGAAAAATCACACCATCACACCTCCGATTAAACGAAACATATGAGTAGATAATAGAAACTTAATTTGTCAATTTGACCAACGATTGGTTTTAATATTGTTATCATAAAAAAAATTTTAGCGTTAAAAAAACATTTTTAGAGTCTGCTTCGCCATCGCGCTCGTTAACGTTCGCACAATTTATGACCGCTGAAATAATCGATTTTTAACTATTTGACCAATTTTGAAGTAGCAAGTCGGAAGATAGCAGACGGAACTATGCAATATATTGCCAAAATAAATGCTGATTGATAATAGACCAAAAAAATAAGTACTTTATCGGATAGCATACATGCACGTTCGAAATCGTGAAACAGGCCGTTAATATATTGAATCTTAAGGGATGCCAAATGAACAGGGTGTTTTTTACATACGTGTTTTTTTACACAAAAATTTAAATCATAATAAAACAAGGAAATGTGTATATTTTTTTATAAAAGGTGTTTCTTAGAACGCCATAAAACTTTAATTTGGTAACACTTTTCTAACAGCCTGCCCGCCAATTTGTCAGCTGTTGAGTGTTTTATGTATATTAAAACATGAATTTTTTTGAAACACGATTGCCGTTTACAGATAAAACTTATAGTGAAAATAAAATCACTAAACCTATTCTGAAAAAATAATTTGTATGTAAATATAAATTAAAAAATAAAAAAATCGGTGGTTAAAGTTTAAGGGCTGACATTGATTTTAGATAAAACAGAAACTATTTAGGAATTATTATTTCTTTTTATCATGATAATATTGGTATGGTTCAATTATATGTGTATGGAAGAAAATATCGGTCAAATGGCCATTCGAAGACACAAATTTTCAAAGACGCTGAGGCATAATTGAGGTTATATGCCGTTAATGTGCCGAATTATCTCAACCTTTTGCTTTTGACTTATTCCTGGCTTATCGAAGTACACCTGTTCTTTCACATAACCCCAAAGAAAGAAGTCCATTGGTGTCAAATCACATAAGCTTGGCGGTCAAATGACATCGCCACCACGTAAGATAACTTAGCCATTGAATTTGTCGCTCAAAAGAGCCATTGTTTCGTTAGCTGTGTTACAAATGGCACAGTCCAGTTGAAGCCACATATCGTCCACATCCATATCATAAAAAATTCGTTATTGCAGTAACTGCCTGACCGGACTCATTTCCTATTGTAATAAATACGGCCCGATGAAGCCACCAGGTCACAAGCCGCACCAAACAATTACTCTCTGTGGTTGCGTTGCTTATTCACTCTTGAATTATCATTCGGCCAAATGCGGCAATTCTGCTTATTGACTCCACCTCCACTGAGTTGAAAATGTGCCTCATCATTGAAGATGATTTTCTTCGAAAATTTATCATCCACTGCTGCCATTTCGTGACACCATTGACGACGCTTGGAATGATCAAGAGGCTTTAGTTCTTGAATCAATTGCACCTTGTAAGCGTGTAAATGCAAGTCTTTATGCATAATGTTCATCAACGCGGAGCGTGAGAGGTGCAATTCTTGGGCACGACGAAGCGTTGAGATGGACGGCTCTTCAGCCACACTCAAGGCGAATTCATTAATAGGTGAACTTGACAGCTCAGGTGATTATTTTTTGCTTGCCACGTTTTTTCTAATAAGACTCTTTTTGCGCCATTTTAAACTGAAGTTTTTCTTGTATGATTTATTGAAGCTTCTAGAAATTTTTGTGAATTTAAAAGTGAAAAACCATTAAAATCTGTGATTTTTATTACAAACAATTATAAAAATTTGTATTTAACGTTTATGTATCATTTTTTCTTAGCTGAATAATCTTAGGTGAATTTAAATTTTGACATTCACGATATGTGTTACAATAACAAAATACATAGTATTGAATTCGCCTACCCGCTTGCATCCACCCAAGGCGAATTCATTACAAGGTGAACTTGACAGCGCAGGTGACAATTTTTTTCTTCCCTCCTTTTTCTTCCTGGGACTGTCATTTATTTTTTTTTTTTTTGTTTTTTTTTTTGTTTACAAACATTTTCACGCCATTTTATTCTGAAGATTTTTTTGTATGATTTGGTGTAATTACGAGAAATTTTTGTAATTTTAAAAGTGACAAACTAATATAATTTGTGATTTTAATTACAAACATTTATAAAAATTTGTATTTAACGTTTATGTAAAATTTTTTCCTTGCTGAACAATCTTCGGCGAATTTAAATTTTTATATTCTCAGGAAGTTTTACAATAACAAAATACATAGTATTGAATTCGCCTACCCGCTTGCATTCACCTGTATAAATTCGCCTTGGCCACACTATCGCGAACAGCAGCAATATTTTCTGCAGAACGAGCTGTACGAGCATGCACTGTTGTTTTCACATCTCCTACAGACCCGATTTTGTACACACATTTAGACGATTAAATTGAACGAAAAAATCGCGAAGTGACACAATTGTGTCTATTTCTATGATTCGCATTGAGTTAGTGTGAAGTTCAGAAATGTCAAAAGAAATGCAGCGTTTAACATCGGCCCTTAAAATGTAACAACCTGAAATAATGCTAGAATAAAGTAAATTTCATGTCATTTAAAAAAAATCGTCTATATTTTATTCTATTTCAAAGTTGTATACCTCTATAAAAACACCCTTTATATATTTTTGAAAAAATTAGACATGTTTACAGTAGGTGAATGGGTGGCACGGGTTGAAAATTGTTATGAAATGCATTCGTGTTACATAAACTGGATATAGGTTTTTAATTTCATATTGTTTTATACGACTACAGGGTTCTAACTAACATATGTGCTGTTTACAGAATGCAGATGAGTGACACGTCAAGAAAATGTATTTTTTTCTGTACAACTCAAGGCGAATTTATAGGGGTGAATGCAAGCGGAAAGGCGAATTCAGTACTATGTATTTTGTTATTGTAAAACAAATCGTGAATGTCAAAATCTAAATTCGCCTAAGATTTTTCAGCTGGGAAAAATTTGATATAAACGTTAAATATAAACTTTTAAAATTGTTTGTAATTTAAATCACAGATTACATTAGTTTTTCACTTTTAAATTTACACAAATTTCTTGATATTGCACTAAATTATACAAAAAAATCTTCAGATTAAAAGTTTGTAAACAAAAGAAAAAATATTTGAGTCTCATTGGAAAAAAACGCGAGAAGCAAAAAATAATTACCTGAGCTGTTAAGTTCACCTAGTAATGAATTCGCCTTGGTACAACTGTTGATGAAACCGTTAATTATGTAACGATTCGATTAAATCTTTGTGACGACGTGTACTCGTATTTGTAAGAAATATACTAGAATCCCTAGAAGACTCACATTCAGAAAACATGCGAGTTACGGCCTTACTACAGGAGGCCAACGATATTCTTTTTAGTTTTTGTGATTTTTATTAATTTTGTGTATCTTAGACGATTTCTAATGGAACCGTACTATTTACGCGCATACATACATACACACATAAGTTTGTATGTGTGCATATAAACATGTATTCAGATTTCATCAGCTTTATTTTTTTTTTTTCAATGCAAATTTTATTGTATTTGATTGATTTGTCTGACATTTGATATGACCAATAGAGAATAGTTAAAAAAGTGCACACACGCCTATTTCCAAAAAAAAAAGTAATAATAATAAGAAAAAAAAAACACAAATTGCCAACTGTCAAACAAACCACATGTCTCTGGTTAAATTTTTGAATAAAAACATTTATGCTAATTCAACAATTAGTTATGCATTTGCGACATATTCTTTTCATTGAAAAAATGTTTTACTAGCATTTACATGTGTACGAGTATCTACTTCTACAAACGTAATGCAATCGTAACTGATGCACAGTGGGAGATTTCGAGAAAAAAATTATTTTATAAATTTCAAAAACTTGTTTAAGGATGATGAAGCAAATTAATGTTATCGATGGTGGGCTGCTAAAGCTTAAATTTTCGAACTTAAAGCAAATAACTAAGATGACGCTGAAAAGTTGCCAACATTATTTTCTATGACTATGACTTCACAAGTAGTCTGTTGTATTTTTTGTGTTTTGACAGGTAACTTTTTTTGCTTTTATCTTTTTGGCAACACTAGTTTTGACAACTCACGCACGTTTTGTATCTTGTGTCACTGTCAAACATCTTTAGTGGGGTCTATAATTTAATCATGAATCGTCTTACAAACAAACAACGCTTGCAAATTATTGAATTTTATTACCAAAATGCGTGCTCTGTGAAGAAAGTTCATCGCGCGCTTCTTCCATTTTATGGTCAGTTTAATCGACCTACTGAGGCTTCTATTCGAGCTATTGTAAAAAAATTTCGCACCAAATTTACATTGTTGGACATTAAACCACCAACACGCTAACGTAGAGTGCGAACTGAAGAAAATATCGCAGCCGTATCGGCCAGTGTTGGTGATGACCGTGAATTATCGATTCGGCGCCGTTCGCAGCAATTGGGCCTCTATTACTCCACTACGTGGAAAATTTTGCGGAAGGATTTGGGTGTGAAGCCTTATAAGATACAGCTGGTGCAAGAATTGAAGCCAAACGACCTACCACAACGCCAAATTTTTGGTGAATGGGCTCTTGAAAAGTTAGATGAAGATCCACTTTTTTATCGAAGAATTGTGTTCAGCGACGAGGCTCATTTCTGGTTGAATGGATACGTGAGCAAGCAAGACTGCCGTATTTGGAGTGAAGAGCAGCCAGAAGCATTGCAAGAGCTACCAATGCATCCACAAAAAACAACCGTTTGGTGCGGATTATGGGCTGGCGGCATCATTGGGCCGTATTTCTTCAAAGATGATGCGAATCACAACGTTACTGTGAATGGTGAGCGCTACCGTGCGATGATAACAAACTTTTTTTTGCCCAAAATAGAAGAGCTTGACTTGCATGACATGTGGTTTCAGCAAGATGGTGCCACATGCCACACAGCACGGGAAACAAATGACCAATTGAGAGGCGAGTTCGGTGAACAGTTTATTTCACGCTTGGGACCAGTCAATTGGCCGCCCAGATCGTGCGATTTAACTCCTCTAGAGTATTTTTTGTGGGGCTATGTTAAGGCTAATGTCTATAGCAACAAGCCCGCTTCGATTGACGCACTGGAAGCCAACATTGCCAACATTATTCGTGAGATACCGGCCGAAATGTTGGAAAGAGTATGCCAAAATTGGACTAAGCGGATGAACCATTTGAGGCGCAGCCGCGGCCAACATTTGCATGAAATAATCTTCAAACATTAAAGTATATCGACCCAACTATCGATCCAAATAAATATTTCATGGATTTTTCTGAATTTTGTGTTTTTTTTTTTTAATTTTCGATAGTTCTTATAAAATCACCCATTATTATTACAGCATTTTTCCTTTTAAATTCTCAACAATTTATTTAGATTGTTGGGATATAAAGTTGAATGTTTGAGAATATCTTTCAAAAATTTTCAAAGCTTAGGGTAGCTCCTATGAAATGTGGACATAGAGATAGCTGGGAAGCATAGAACACAAGCTATTTATAACTTTTTATTAGAAAATAAAAACTTTTAAATGTGTTGTCAAACTTTTAATTATACAAGATACGATACAAAATGTTAAAAATTGTTTAAATTCTTTTTTTCCAAATTTAAATTTAAAAAAAATTCCAATAAAAGTAGAACTCAATTATTACGTAAAATCTTTAATTATTTCGTGAAACTTAGTCTCAAATCATAGGGGAGGATTTTGGATGATATTTGGCGCTCAAGATACAATACAAAATTTAAAAAATAGTTTAAAATTTGTTTTCCCAACTTTGTTTTAATTCTGCCATTGATATCTGAAACAGATTAAAATTAAGAAAAGTTATCAGCTGCGCTGCCAATTTCACCTGTTATGAATTCGCCTTGCTTTTAGTCTTTTACAGTCCTTTGCACATTCCTTTTTATTTAATATTTATATAAAAACACTGAAATGATTTGTATGCGAGTTGATTCAAATGAACTTTGTTTCTTTGTTATTGTTTATTTTTCGAACAGCTGATTGCTTACCTACTTACCCAAACTAGTCCGAAGAAAAAGTATGGGCTGTTTCGTGCAAGAAGAGGAAGCATACTATTCTCTCAAAAGTGCTCTCATTTGCCCAATTTTAAAGTACGGGAACGCTTTTCGTGCAATTGGGATCTCGCGGGATCCCAAAGTAGAGTAAAGAAACACACCTAATAATTCACAACACGACTACAATTGCCGGTAGTAGCATTGGCTGTCGTATAGTGAATTTGTGAAGCCTGCTCTGGTCTATGTGCTTAATACTTTAATATTTCACTTTTGTTATAATAAAAAAAAAACACTAACTATCGTCAAAAAAGATCATTAAATAATCAGTAATTTTGTGTAGATTAAGAATTTTTTAAACTGTTTAACAACAAAGATAATACCTCTATTTTATCATGCATATGGGCATACTCGTACATTAAAATTTTTCTCATTTTTACAGGTCCCGATTTTGTGCCCTGGATAGGCAACGCCATACAATTGCGCAAAGAAGCTGCGGCCTGTGGTGGACAACACAAAGCATTTGAGAAATGGCACAAAAAATACAACTCGAATTTACTAGGTCTTAAATTGAGACGCGATTTAGTGGTGGTAGCTTCCTCGTACGCCCTTGTCAGGGATGTATATTTGCAAGAAGTTTTCGAAGGCCGGCCGGATACATTCTTTTTGCGTTTACGCACAATGGGCACACGCAAAGGCATTACCTGCACCGATGGCCAATTGTGGTATGAACATCGTACTTTTTCTATGAAACAAATGCGTCATGTTGGATACGGACGTTCACAAATGGAACAATATATTGAAAAGGAAACCGATAGCTTAATAGAGTTTATAGCCGATTTACAGGGTCAGCCAGTGTGGCCGGGTTCATTTTTGGCTCAAAGTATTATAAACGTGTTGTGGTTCATGACAGCGGGAAAACGTTTTAAGCGTGATGACAAACGTCTGGTAAGACTTTTGGATTTGATGAATCGTCGATCCAAAGTTTTTGATATGGCTGGTGGCACTTTGGCACAGTTTCCCTGGCTAAGATTTGTGGCTCCGGGTAGCATCGGTTACAATTTGATCACACAATTAAACAACGAACTGCATAATTTTTTTATGGAAACCATAAACGAGCACAAGGCAACTTTGACCAAAGAAAATGCCGATAACGACTTCATTTACGCCTATTTAAGTGAAATGCAACAGGAAACGAATCTGCAGAATGAGAATTCCACCTTCAATGAGACCCAATTGACCATGACAATTTTGGATTTCTTTATAGCTGGTTCTCAGACTACAAGTACCACCGTCGATTTGGCTTTAATGACGTTGGCGCTGCGGCCTGAACTGCAAAAAGCCATTTATGAGGAAATAGTGGCAAACATGAATAGCGAGCAGTTTCCTCATTTAAGCTCTAAAGCCTTTTATCCCTACATGGAAGCTTTCATAATGGAAGTACAACGATTTTATCACATAACACCCATAGCTGGACCAAGAAGAGCCCTGTGGGATACAAAATTAGGTGGCTACAACATACCCAAAAACACCACCATACTGATAGGCTTACACTCCGTGTTAATGGATCCGGAACACTGGAAGGATCCGCTTAATTTTAGACCAGAACGCTTTATAGACGCTGAAGGTAAAACGTTCAAAGATGAATATTTTATGCCTTTTGGTCTGGGCCGGCGTCGGTGTTTGGGCGATGCTTTAGCGCGAGCTTGTATATTTTCGATTTTAATAAATATATGTAAAAATTTCGAATTGTTTTTAAGTGACAAGGACGAAGACAAGCCATCAACAAATCTAACACCGGGCATAGTACTATCACCAAAACCTTATAAAGTTAAATTTGTAAAAAGACACTTATAAAAAGAATAATTATTTTTAGAATAGTTCTATACAAAATTCTTTAATAAGTTAAAATGCCGGAATTGAATTCGTTTCTTTGTTTGTTTAAAAACCGACAAACCAAAAATTTTTTCGGAACGAAATCATTTTTAAGAGAAAATATTAATACAAATCAAATATTATATATAGTTTGTTTCACAGCTGTCTATATGTCAACATTTCATAGGAGCTACCCTAATCATCAGTAGACTTGGAAAGTTTTGTAAGATATTTTCAAACATTCAATATTCTAAACATTGCAATATTCTAAATAAAAAATATTAGTTTCACGTTTAAAACTAAAAATGATTTCATTCCGCAAAACTTTTAAGCTTTTCGTTTTTTTGAAGAACAAAGAAACGGATTCAATTCCCTTTCCGAATGGAATTAAACTCTGTGGCATGGCTGAATATTTCCTTAAAGTTGCTACCATACACATATGTAAGTATATACTGTTTACAGAACACAGACAAATGACTCGTCTAGAAAATTTATTTGAAACATACTCAATATTTTTAGTGCTTCCCAAATAAATTTTCTAGACGAGACGTTGTCTGTGTTCTGTAAACAGCAAAATATTTTTTGTCTGAATAAAAGCTACTTAGTATATATGTATGTATATTTAAAATGAATAATTATTCTGACAATTTCTATTATTGTTGCATAATGGTGGTAAGTTAAAAAAAATATAACAATTTAATAGATTAAATAAAGATATACTAAAAACTAATCGTGAACTACAATTTGATATTGCTTTTAAAAATACTTTCATGAAAAAGATGAAATAAACAAACAATATTTTAAAATTCATATTCCTCAAAATCAGGGAGCAGCAACGTGTAGGCTCAAATCGTTTTAATCAGCTGTTTTTTACATACATATCCAACTAAAAAGGTTATCAAAAGATAGGAAAATATATAGAGACAAAAGAAAAGCTCGATAACCATTATGGTGAGTCCGCTCCGACGGATTTCATGCTAAAATGTTGGATTGCTGAATTTAATGCAGCTGAACAAGCACTGCAACAGGAACACCAAAAGAGGTGGTTGCTGAAGAAAATATCGAGAAAATCTTCGATATCGTTATGAATGATATCGTTAGATTATTGAAATGGTATACATGGCGAATGGTGAAGACAGTGAAATCGGCCGGCAAGGTTATGGGCACTGTACTCGTATTTTGGGTTGCACACCGAATATTGCTCATCGATAATCTTGAAAAGGGATCCACAATCACAGGAAAGTATTATAGTGCATAATTGGACCAATTGATTGATGCAATCAAGAAAAAACGACCACATTTAAAGAAGGAAAAGTGCTCTTTCTTCAAGAGAATACACCGGTTCACAGAGCATTAGATACGATGCTAAAATTACGTCCAATACAATTCGAATCCACCTTATAGCCCAGATTTAGCTCCTAGTGGTTTTTTCCTGTTGCAAAACTTGAAAAAAAGGCTCGCAGGAAAAAGATTCGTCTCAAACGAAGAAGTAATTACCGAAACTAACGCGAGGGGTTCCTAAAATCGTATTATTCAGATGGTATAAAAAAGTTGGAACATCGTTTTACACTTATGTGCATATTCAATAAAAATTAAAATGTATTTGAAATGAATATTTCTTATTTTTGCAGCTAAAGATCGTTTTTTATTTTTTATAAAAAATTCAACAGTATTTATTTTCAATATTTCGATAACAACTGTTGAATTTTTCATAAAAAATAAATAACGATCTTTAGCGGCAAAAATAAGAAATATTTACTTAAACAAGATCAAATAATTAAATATCAAATGTATTTGAAATGAATTTTAGTAAAATTTTATATGAAAATTTTGAATTAACACGCATTTCCAATTCATTTAAATTTTTATGTATATGCGCCTATAAGTATTGAGTTAAAAGGAGACTATGTTGAGAAATAAATGGTTTTTGAAAAAGTTTTTTTTTGTTTTCCTACTTGGGTAGCTTCAATATCAATCCGCCCACGTATAAATATTGGACGCTTATATAAGTATTTAAATAAAAATTGAGAAAAGAAGTAGTGAAACTTTTGCACAAAATATGCAAACATCAGTGTGAAACAAAAACGACCGTCTGAACACCTAGTTTCGCAATCGTCGTTCAGAGAGCGTACCAGGTGTTTCATATTACCGTCACCACAATTATATTATTGTCTTGTTTTTTGTAGAAACGCAAATAATTAACTGATATCTCTAATTTTCGTAACAAACTATCGCAAGTTTTTTTTTATCTTGGACCAGTACTAGGGGATTACCCCTACATATGCAGTGCATTGTAGTGGAACTAGGAAATTAGGTTATAAGGGGGAGGAAAGAGGGAGTAGTATTTGTACACGTTTAATTTCGACAATAACAACACGAAAGACCAAATCAAACTCTATTACAGCATTTAAAATGTTGGAATTAATCGCTAGTTTATCTGAGGTAGCTCTCAAATAAAAGTATGGACAAAAAAAAGTAAGTACTTAATGAGTGTAAAAAATTGAGAACAACGTTTGACATGTGAAAAGTGGATTACTTTAATTTTGTTGCGGATACTTTTTTAAATCATATAGGGACTACATGGCTAAGCATTTCACTAGCTGTAAGATGATCCCTACAAAGCTCTAAAATGCTAGGATTAACATAAGCGCCTTTGGCTGTGTTGGGGAGAAATGTCACAGAAGAATCAGCTTCGGTAACACAGTTTCTACCTTGGGAAGAGGCTTCCAAGATTAAACAATTCACGCGTTTGTTGACTATAAAAACGCTCTTCCTTTCTTTTTATCTTGGATCAGTACTCAGGGGTAACCCCTACATATGCAGTGCATTGTACCAGAACTAGGAAAATAGATTATGAGGAAGGGGAAAGAAGGAGTAGAGTTTATGAATATTTGACTTGAACTTTCCAAAGTTATAACAGACATGATATGCGTCTGTAGGCAACTTATTCCGTAGGCGAAGCGTACGTCTGAAAAACGTATCCTTTCCGTAATGCGCTGTACGATTCCCCGAGTAATCGACCACAAATGGATGAGCCCTGGACGATGCACGCGTGATACGTATAAATGTGCGAGTTTAGGGGACAAGATCCCTAATCTCGTCAAAGCAAAATCCATTGTAGTAACGATAGAACAGAGTAAAGCACCCTACACTGCGTCGATACTCCTGTGAGTGAATAGAGTTGGATACCCTGTATACTGTCACCGATAAGCTTCTTCGCCTTCTCCTGCACACGGTCGAGTAGCACCAAAATAGTCTTTGGGGCCCAAACATAAGAGTTGTATTCCATTCTCGGTCGGATATAGGTGGTATAAATAGTAAGGAGATCGGATAGAGTGAAGTACATCTTACACCGTTTCTATAATCCGAGGCATTTGAACGCTTCTTTCGAGACATGAAAAATGTGTTTAATCCAGCGAACATCGCACTGTATTTTCATTCCTAGAACATCAAGAGCATCCGATTCCTCAATGTTTATACCATGCATGAGCACAGATGCAGCAGCACTTGCGATCGTATATTTGTGTGTTAAAAAAGGGCGTTTCAGACTATCACACAAGTGATGGATTTTGTGAGACAGAAATCTAATGATATTTGCTCCGACTGTCAAAAAATCTAACGTATCATTATATTTTGTGTTCACGCCATCACATCTGAAATAAAATTGAAAGTATGTCTAGAGTCTAGCGAATAAGCAGACAATTTGGACAACGTCTGGATTTAATATTTTATGTATTTGTTTTTATAAAAAATGGATGTCAAATCTCTTACCGTATTATTTGACATTTTCATAACATTTTACATTCACACTATCCCACTTGCACATATTATTTGGTATTTTGCCAAGTCTTAGAACGAAGTGCGATAGTCTGAAGAGCCCTTAAGCAAGACTTAAGGCCGAGGCACATAGAATCCGTCGTACGTTATACGTTGCCTTTTTCAACTGACAACTAAGTTGAAGTGCATGAATTCTTATGAGCTTTGTCACATTCCGTACTTCTCCGTCAACGTAAAGTATTAAAGTTGAGCAACTTTCAACTTTTAACGTACGTTCAGAACTTTGACAACTATCTGGTAATATTTTTTGTATATTTTGAAATAATTTTCCGTTCAAAAATTAAATAAATTGGAAAAAAATTGTTTTAAATTTTTTGTGCTGTGTCTTAAATATAAATTCAAAGATTTTAATCAAATTAAAGTAAAATGCAGTTGATTTTATATCCGCTAACAAAGTACTGATTGTGCCAGCTTCATACTTCATATACGTTGATGTCAGTTGAAAAAGTAGACGGACAAAGTACGACGGATTCTATGTGCCCCGGCCTTTAGTCGTACGAGCGTTAAAAGTAACCCTGTTTTTACGACCCCATTCGGAGGTTAATCTCACTATTCAGTGAGTCATTCATATTTCATAAGACTCGCACTATACTCTTCCACGATCTGAATTGGTACGAATATTATAAAATTTTAATTACATACAATTATTTTAAAACTTTCTAGCTGCAGATGCGAAATAAAGGGAGGGAAAATATACTTTAAATAAAAAAAACATGTAACTTCTCTAACAAACGCTTTATCAAAACAAAAAAAAATTGTTTTTGTTTCATGTTCCTCCTAAAAACTTCAGCTGAATCCAGCTGTAAACCGTTTAATATCATTAACATATAAATTCGTTTGTTTGTCTATATTTTTGTTTGCGATTTAATATTTTACAATTATAATTTCAACTAGTTTTGAAAACATTAAATTATTTAAAAATACATGATATCTAATGAGTGCTAGCTACTACTATTAATTTTATTTTCAGGACAACAATTACACAAACAATTTAAGAATTAAAAAAAAAGAACAAAAACATGAAAACTATTTATTTGAAAAAGAAATTAACTAATTACAACTTATAACAGTATATCGTTAGTCTCATGTAGAAAGGCCCTAACTCGCATTTTCCCTGAATCGAAATTTTTTTAGGGATTCTACTACGTTTCACATAAATATAAAGCGTCATAAAGATTTAATTAAATAATTTCATAAATATCGCTTTTACAAGCAGTTGAACAAAAAAATTACTTGTAGATGAACCTAGGTATACAGTCTCTGTTCATGTGTGAATTGTGGATATTTCCGAACCCTGGCTACTATACTGACATCTAAGGGGCGCTGCTGAAATTCCTGCTTTAAAAAGTCTGGATGAATTTTGTGCTAACTGGAGTTCTCTGCTAGCATCCAGAAAAATCAATCGTATTATTCGTATATTTTTTACCTTACCTTAAGTGCAGACATTTTTAGTCTCCATTATGGGTTTCCTTCCCCTCTAAAATTGCAATTATGTTTGTATAGGGCCTTTCTGCATGAGACCAATGATATATTAAAGCTGTTTGATTGGTCATCATTGATTGACAGTTAAGGAAATTTTAAAGGCAAAGATCAGTTCAAAACTTAAAAAAAAACTATAAAACGTGCGCCTATATAAAAATAAAAAATATTTTATTAAACCTTTCCTAAGTTCAAATCAAATAAAAATAGTGTTTGTGAGAGGATATCATAATAAAATTTGACGAAGCGGGCAAAAACGAACCGATAAGAAATTCGCCTGAATTAACCCAAGGCGAATTCATTATTAGGTGGATGCATCGGCGAATTCAGGCGAATTCAGTTAATATGGCGGCACTCCCGCTGTCAAGTTCTGTTTACCTTTTTCGGCGCCATTTAAATTTTTGTACATATACTTTATGAACTACTTTTGACAGCTTAAGTGTGAATTCGCCTTTTTACACAAACAAAATACCTGTTGTTTTTTTTATTGTTGTAGCGATGCGGCTACATTGTTTTTTGTATCATGCACCCACCTAATACTGAATTCGCCTAGGCATTTTCAAATTGTATAGCGTTGACACCACATTATTTGAGTTGTTCTCATACGACGATACAAAAAACAAGATATCCGCTTCCCTACAACAATACAACACTAAAAAAACAATCAAAGTTTCTTTTGTGTGAATGCGAATTTTTAACCTCAACTGTCAAAAGTTGCTGATAAGGAACACGTGCACTGTTAATACGAGTAATTTATTTTTATCGCACAGATGTGAAGAGAAGAGTTTGATAAAATTTGACAAAGTAGGCAAAGGCGTACTCAAGGCGACTTTATACAGGTGAGTGCAAGCGGAAAAGCGAATTCAGTACAATGTATTTTGTTATTGTAAAACACATCGTGAATGTCATAATCTAAATTCGCCTATGATTGCTCAGCAGAGAAAATATTTTATATAAACGTTAAATATAAGCTTTTATAATTGTTTGTAATTAAAATCACATATTATATTAGTTTTTCACTTTTAAATTCACACAAATTTCTCGAAATTGCACTAAATCATGCAAAAAAACCTTCAGATTAAAATGGCACGAAAAAGTTTATAAACAATAGAAACAAAATTTGACAGTCTCATTGGAAAAAACGCGAGAAGCAAAAAATAATCACCTGTGCTGTTAAGTTCACCTGGTAATGAATTCGCCTTGGGCGTACTGATAAGAAATTCACCGATGCTTTACATATAAGTATGTATGTGTATATACATATGTTTTATTTTATTCTATTCAAGCTCACTAAAAATGATTTTATTCTGAAAAACTTGTTAATATTTCATACTAATTTTTTTTTTCTCATTCATTTGTTTATTGAATCTTCACAAAGTGAACTAACAATAAGTATTCAAATCTTAAAACTAAATACATAAAATTAATTAAGTCCAGCCAATGCTAGACAAAAATGTTTTATTTTGCACGGTCAATATCGGTGAAATCACCTATTTAACGTTCTGATGGTGGCAAGGGTGTCCCTCCTTCTCAACCGAGAGTGTCCTTCGAAATTAAGTATATTGCGTGCAAAACTCATACTAATTTAAAAATATATTTTTACACCAAAAATCTTTAAATCTATAGTTTTCTCTTAAATTTTCCAGCTAAAGATCTTGATTGATTTTTGTTTTGTATAAAATATGTTTAACGGTATTTTATTTAAGTATATAGTTATTATTTAGATTTTTTTTTTAATTCCGCGCATCTGCATATCTGGGTATCGTGCCTGTGATGAAAATCCCTCAGGAAAAAATCTTACAGTATCAAAACACACGATCTCAGCGCCCACTTGACATAAATACATACATATGTTGCGTACATACACAATACATACATATGTCACTATCGCGGTAATTTTTAAGAATTTACGATTTTTGCTTTGCGTCAAAACAGTTACCTCAATAACAATATATTTCTATACATATTTTTTTACTGCATTAAGTAACTGTTCCTGTTATTAAAAACGGCTTTGTTATTTAAATAATATTTAATCAATTTGCAAGCAAAGTTTTATTTATTTTTTTATTATTTTACTTAATTGTTTTACATAAAACGTAAGTAAATATTATTGAATTTATATGAGGAAAAACAACTTATTATACCACAATATTTATTTATTTATTTCTTAAAGGAAAATGAATTTGTAAATGTAATTAATAAATGTTATAAATTTTTTTATTCTGAATTGAATAAGAATTGTCTTAAAAACAAAAGTTATTTATATCGATGCAAACGTAGGTACGACTATACATGAACTGGGTTTTTTGAAAGTGGTATAAGTTCATTTTTTTATATATTGAGATATTTAAGGGTTTACGTTTGAATCAAGTTAAAAATATTGGCCAACTTTAATCAGTTCGAGTGATGTTATTTACATTATAAACCTTTTCAATTTTGTTGTGGAATAAAAATGACTAAAATTATTTGAAAAACTAAACGATTTTCTTAACTCCACATGGACTTATGCCACTTTCAAAAAGAACATATTGCAAGACATAAAAATAGTAGCGTAATAAGTCCATATATTTGCAGACATAAATGCTTTACTGAATTGGATTTTTATGTAAAAAGTAATAGTTAAAATGAGGACATAGAAATATTCGAATAATCAAGTTTAGTAAGTTTATTTCAATTATTATAAAAATCATTAAGAGCTTTCTGGCACTTACTTACCAACATCACTTTCAGACCAAATTGATGGATTGTCGTATTCTTCACAAGTATATGAATTGATTGTAACAACTAATATTATTTATTTAAACGTTTAATTTTCTAGTTTAACAGCAATTATATATAAATAATACTATTTGCATAAGAACCAAGGTCCGTAGGATAACTATACTAAATTTCTCATCATTTCATCAGAACAATAATACCTTTATTTTGTTAACAATGTTGTTTTTAATACATTAGCATTAGATAAGCGATCAGCGTGCAATAATCAATAATAATTGCAATAAAAAAGTTGTTTTAGTTATTTACTTATGTATTAGGAATGGACTTATTCCACTTTCAAAAGAAATTTGTTTGCGATACCATTGTACAGCAAAACTGTTTTTGTTCATTTTATTTCAAAAAAGAGCCGTATTGAAACTGTGATTATTACTATAGAGAGGTGCCTCTAGCTCATTAAAACTACCGTTAACTTAGTTTTTTTAAAAAGTGGACTTATACCATTTTCAAAAAAAAAAAAAAAAAAAAAAAAAAACAGTTCATATGTAAAAATACATATAAATTAACTTTGCCCTCCCAAAAGTATTTTGATTTCCAAATTGTGTGAATGAATGCATTAAAGAATAATTACAATTATCTTTATTTACAATACGCAGTCAAAAACTTTTTTGTCCCAGTTTTTACCCATTTTTGATATAGTTCTCAAAAACGGGTCAAACGGTTGTGATATCACTTTTCTTGGCAAGTCCATTTTTCCCGGTTTTCACTCATTGCAATATTTTTATTGGTTCTTGAAAATGACTCAACTGTTTATGATCATTTTTATGGTTGAAAAATCGATCAAGATTGCGTCGCCCGAGGAAACTTTTGTTCTGGAAAATGGAGTTAAAGATTTTCATAATAAGTAGTATCTACAGGACCAAAATAATCTAAATTTCTTTCACGATTTGGATGAAAATCGGTTTCTAGGGTTGATCACGTAAACAGACATTTTCTCGCGGTGTCTTAACCATTTTCGATATTCCAATGTATTGGGCATGTTCTGAGACTCGCATGACATATGCGATTGTGACTTGAACTCGCAAGAAAGGTTCTGTAAAGTAACATTGATACCAATAAAAAATTATAAAGGTGTAAAGAAATGTTAGAGACGTGTATAAATGAAAAAGCTTGTTTTTGTGAACATTTTTTTTTAAATTCTCAACAATTTATTTAGATTGTTGTGATATAAAGTTAAAGGTTTGAGAATATCTTTCGAAAATTTCCAAAGTCTACTACTGATTAGGGTAGCTCCTATGAAATGTCGACATATAGATAGCTGGGAAACATAGGAAACAAGCTATTTATAATTTTTAATTCTTTTATTATAAATTAATATTTTCAGAAATATATTTATTTTTGCTCACACACATATCTATATAGGGGTTTTTATATTATATTGAAAATAGAAAAAAAAATTGTTAAGGTTTTGTTATTTATAAAAACACCGAGTTCTTGGCCATTATATATTCGATTTCTGTGGTCCAAGGATTTTTAAATGCACGCCATTCACTTTGTAGTTGTATGAAGCTGTTGTCTTTGCAACGAAATCGGTAGACCTGTGTGGTGACCTTTTCGGCCACCTGTAAGACCGTTTTATGGGATTCAGCCAAAGCAGGTATGTCTTCGGGATGAAAATATTCATAGAAACTACTGCCTAAAATTTCTTGTGGCAAAAATCCCACCGCTAATGTTGCTCTAGAAATATTCAAATTTTAATTTAAAAGATATACACAGGATATGTATCTATGTATGTTAAAGACCAACCTCTGATCGATGAACAAAAATTTGCCATCCACTGAGTGACGAGAAAGGAAATTAACATGCCTGACATTGGGATGATTATCCAACGAGGAGGAGGTTTGATCTTCCATGACATTCGATGGTATGCGACCAATAGCTACTAAGCAGGAGAGATTTGTTATTTGATCTTCACTATCAGCATCTTGACTCTCCTCTTTAATGGGGGCCCAAGATTTTAAGTAACCTGTGCACTGTATAACGCGGTATTTCTCATCCATGCTAAGCTTCGATTTACGTTTTGTGGAACTGCGTGAACTTGAAGAAGTATCAGATTCTTCTTTGATTTGACTGCTACTGGCGGCTTTCAGTTTCATGCGACAGAAAAAGGATCTTCTGGCGCCTGGACACAAACGGCATAAACTCTGTGGTATATCAGTTTTAACTGGAAGCATGGCTGTAATGGAACGAAAGAATATAATTAACTCAACGAAATATTTTTTGTTAAGAACTTACTTTTGGCATCTATTAATCTTTCTCTCGGACAAGGATCCAAAGATGACAATTGTTCTTTAACTTTGGCCACATCCTTAGGATGTAAAACATCAAACCAACTCTGACCCAAAAGATCCGTTTGTGTATAATTTAAGACATTCGACACCGATTCCGAGACGTACAATATACGACCTCGATCACAACCCACAACAAAGAGAAAACCTTCTGCTGCCTGTAGTATTAACATTTTTAGTTCTTGATCGGATAAAAACGTTGGTCTACAATCTCCGCCACTGTAGGCATGTACCGCACCACGTATACTGCGCAAATGCTGTACCGCCATGCGTAAAACTGTTAATTTATCCAGCTTGCGATGCATGGCATAGCACATCGGTATCATGGAGGACAGCTCATTGATGTAAGTGTTCATTTTGTCACGCCTTCGTTTTTCGATTTCACTGTGGTTTTGTCTAGAAACAAATGCTTAATTATTATTTATTTATTCAATAATTACTAAAGCTCTGAATGGTCATATCTAATTAATATCAATTCCGTAATAAAAAAAATAGTCTAATTAATAAATATTTTTGACAGCGTTATTAAGGGTTATTAAAAATAAATCGATAAACATTATTTATAAACGTATAATAGCACTATTAAGCTGTTATAAACGATTAACAATTTCCAAAATTTTTTTGTAACTTTTACACTTTTCTAAACCTTTAATAAGCTGAAATTTATTTTATTATTATTTTATTTTGTTTATTTACTTTAATACATTGGAAGCCTATAAGGCCTATTGTACCTGTACTTATAAAGTATTATTGCTATTCTAAAAACATTAGTTTAAATTTGAATGTATGTATATACATATCAGAAAAAGAAGGTAAATGGCTCCCCTGCCTTAAAAACATTGCTAGAATTAAAACAAAATCTTTTATCATAAATGTAACCAGAGATATTACTCAATAAAATTGAAACACCTCAAAAGCAAATTATTGGCTCTATACATAGAATATGAAAATAAGCCGAGAGCAGTAGGAAAGCTATTCCTATTGCGACAAACTCTTATCCAAGGCGAATTCATGAATTCGCCTTGCTCTTATCTGAAAGGAAAGTTCAAAAATGGAAAGGAATATTCGAGGAATTTCAATTTGAGTATTATGGGTAGAGTTTATGAAAGAAAATTTATTTACTAAAGCAAAGGTATAAGAAATTTATAATAAATGAGCTTTTTATTCACTATACTATCTTCTAACATTGATAGCAATAAAAAATAATAAACAGCTTGTTTTTTATGTTTCCCACCTATCTATATGTCGACATGTCATAGAAGCTACTCTAATCATCAGCAGACTTTGAAATTTTTTTAAAGATATTCTCAAACATTCAACTTTATTTATTTAGATTGTTGGGATATAAAGTTGAATGTTTGAGAATATCTTTCAAAAATTTCCAAAGTCTACTGATGATTAGGGTAGCTCCTATGAAATGTCGACATATAGATAGCTGGAAAACAAGCTATTTATAATTTTTTTAGAAATTTATAATTATAAAAACATTTTTGTGAGCAAATTTAGATAATTTTGATAATAAAAATTAAAATAAAACCAACGTTATAAATTCAATTGCAATTATCGGTAAGTGTGTAACAAGATCTGGGGCCAAATCACCGCATACGATATCGAGCAAAATTATCGAAATTTTTCATTTTGGTATCATGGCATACGATATCGAATAAATTGTATTGCAATAATATAAAAAAGTTAAAGGATTTATTATTTGTATTCCTACTTTTAGGAAACGTATGGTCTTCAATCTATTACATTTTGTTTAATTTACGATCCAATATGCATCGTTTGCCACAATTTAGATGTATCGTAATGTTATTCGATACGATAGCTAATTCGATATCGTATGCGGTGATTAGACCTCTGGAAATATTGTATATAACAATCAGGGAATTGATAGCGGCCTTGCTGTCCGTTACTATCATGATATCGCTACCGAATATCTTGTGAAACGTCAGCCATCTGGCCGCTTTATTTATAGCCGATATTTCAGCTTGAAGAACACTACATCCGTCTGATAGTCTGAAGCATATTTTAGTGTTAAAATCTTCTATGTAAACGCCACCCCTAACCCTATCCCCCGTTCTGGACTCATCACTTTAGATCGTCTAAAGATTAAAAAATTTTAATTTGGCATTTTTATTACAAACAAACCCGAACTGAAAGTTTAAAAACTGTTATTTTCACAGAATATCCTTAAAAAAAAAGAGATGGACGATCGTCCTGGGACAAGTTGTATATACAGTAAAAGCCCTTTGGCATGATACCCACCCATATCGTATACATATGTTGGTATAGAAACAGATTCTCAAATTGACAAAACATGCAGAAACAGACCCTTTTTTACGAGAGGTCAAAGCTGGAGCCGAAATACTTTAAAAAATGTCATCTTAAAAAAGGCCAAGGTTTATTTTTATTAAGGTACATCGAGCACTTTTTTCGTGAGTCGCTCTAATGTACATATCGCTCCTTTAATTCAACATAGTCATATCTCAAAAAATTAGCTTTTCGAGTTAACAATGCAGAATTATTAACAGTACTATCATTTATATTGTGCCAAAAATTTATTCAAATTGCTTTTAAACTGTTTCCTTTAAGAGATATTTTCTAAAAGATTTTGCTAAGACTAAAAACTTTAAATGCGTTTTTCTCGAAACGAGCTTTTTTGAGATATGACTATGTTGCAATAAAGGTACAAGTCAATATATACCATAGTATCTTCATATACACACTTACATACATATATGTAAGTATGTATGTTTGTATATCCACCCATAACTCCCTTGACAACATATGGCAGACTTTGCCGGCAGTTTTTCTTAATATAGCCTAAAAACTACACACATATATACATATATACTTCTCTGTCCGCCCCCATAGCTAAGTTTTATTTCTTAAGTCACAAATATTTTCACTCACTTTCGATTTTCATCTGAAGTTCTGGCCATTTTTTCCTCATCATATGTCTCATCATCCAATTCCTCCAATGTTTCACTAGACGAATGAAAAAGAAACATTTTATATTTTAAACCAACTAGGTATGTATATACATATGCAGGTAATTAGTTAAATTGATTAACTATTAAAATAATATACAAAAATCACAAATGAATACTATAGATATAATCAATCTATCAATCGTTTTTAAGATGATAAAATATAAAACGAAATTTTTCAGTGGTTGAAATGTATAAATGCATACACACATACATATGTATGTACATAAGTACGTATGCATGTACATATGGACATAAGTACGTATGCATGAAGATTAAATTTGTGCTTTGTTTGTAGCTGGAAGTCACCCCGTTATATTTATTACAGACAAACGTACCAAAATTCCATAGATTCTAATTCCTTATATTCTGGTTACAAGTTTAGGTTTTGCCTGTTTTCTTATCGATAATTTGATTTATTAAATTTTTGTGTATAGTATTTGCAGATACTAGAAGCGTTTAAGTGTAAATCGCAAAGTAAATAAAAATAAACTTTTGACAAGTTGTTGCACTATTTGTTCTACACTGAGTTTCTGTTTTTTTCTTATTTTTCGTATTTTGCAATAAAAGCTTGCACTTTTTTTTTTAGTTTGTAATTGACAATTTCGAGTGACTTGTTGTTCGTTGTAAAAAAACGCTTTGAAAGCTTTTTACTACACATATTTGATTACAGAGCCCAGCAAACAATAATTCAATATTTTCAAGTAGCGTTTATCAATTCAAATTCAAATCATATTTATGTGCTGTTTCCTCATCACAAGCAAGCGAATTGTCAAGAAATTTTATATGTAATGTACTAAATTTTTTAAGTGATTTCTATACAAATATTTCAGGCAAGTGGCTTGCTTGTGTTGTGGAAACATCAAAAAACCTTAATCATATAACTTGTGTAAATTTTTTCATTAAATTGCGTAATCAAATTTCATTTGATTTTGAAAAATTTTTGATAATGTTGTCAATAAAAACAGCAAATCTCCTCATTTTATAATTAAATATGAAAAACAAGATCTCTGTTCCGAATATCAAGAGTTAATTGTTCTACATTTTGAAGCAGTTTTTTTAAGAAACAAATTTGTGTAGTTTTGGCAAAAAAAAATAATAATTGAAACAAATTTCAAACAAATGAACAACCGTTGATTGCTACGATTTGCTTTTTGAAAGTATCGAAAAGCAGAGACCAAAAATTCAAACAATTAAGTTTTTTTATTCGCTATTTAAGCTTCTAACATTTATACCAGTAAAAAATTATAAATAGCTTGTTTTCTATGTTTCCCAGCTATGTATATGTCGACATTTCATAGGAACTACCCTAATCATCAGTAAAGAAATGTTAGAGACGTTTAAGGCCGGGACACATAGAATCCGTCATACGTTATACGTCTCCTTTTTCAACTGACATTAACGTATACGAAGTATGAAGTTGGCACAATCCGTACTTTGTTAACGGATATAAAATCAACTGCATTTTGCTATAATTTGATTAAAATCTTTTGATTTATTTTTCAGACACAGCACAGAAAATCTAGCACAATTTGTTTTTAATTTATTTTATTTTTGAACGAAAAACTAAATCAAAATATACAAAAAATATTACCAAATAGTTGCCAAAGTTCTCAACGTACGTTAAAAGTTAAAAGTTGCTCAACTTTAATACTTTGCGTTGACGGACAAGTACGGAATGTGACAAAGCTCATAAGACTACATGTATTTTAACTTAGTTGTCAGTTGAAAAAGGCAACGTATAACGTACAACGGATTCTATGTGCCCCAGCCTTTATAAATAGAAAAGGTGGTTTTTTGCGTTTTGACGGATATTCTTAGAGCATTTTTCCTTTTAAATTCTCAGCAATTTATTTGGATTGTTGGGATATAAATTTGAATGTTTGAGAATATCTTTCGAAAATTTCCAAAGTCTACTGATGATTAGGGTAGTTCCTATAAAATGTCGACATATAGATAGCTGGGAAACATAGAAAACAAGCTATTTATAATTTTTTAAAAATTTTAAATACACTATAAATTTGAGTTTTATAAGTACGATTTTTGTTCCGATATTTTAAAACTGAAATGACGATATTTTCAAAAATTATCGGGGTTCTGACGATTTTTTCCATATTTATTCTGACAGCTTCGCTCTGAATTCATAACAGATGAAATTGACAGCGCAGATGATAACTTTTTTTATTTTAATCTGCTTCAGATAGATGTCAATGGAATAATTAAAAGAAATTTGAAAAAAAATATTTTAAAACAATTTAATTATGTATTGTAGCTTGAGAGCTAGCTAAGATCCAGAATCATCCCCAATTCGGCTAGCTATTTTCACCTTCCATGGTCTATAGTCCGAGACTTTAATCGTTTTTCTTTCCTTGTAAACATTTTCATCACAAAAATGTAAAGGGTATATATGTATAAGTTTGTGATTCCGTTTATAATTTTTACAGTTTTAATTTGCGACCCTATAAAGTATATATATTCTGAATCAGAATTAATGGAAAAGTCGATTAAGCGATGTCCGTCTGTCCGCTGTAGAAATACCGTTTCTGAGAAAACCATTAGACTTAGAAACTTTTTTCTTTCACCATTCTTTTACCCCATCGATTCATATCGATTCATGGGTTTGTTATTGAAATTCAGTAATATCGGTCCATGTATAGCTGAGATATATTCAAAATTCCGAAAAAATTTGTATGAAAATTTTTGGAAACAAAAGTTGTTTGTTTTGCTTCAAACTTCACACACTTATTAAGCATAGTGACTAAAAGCAAAAAAAAAAAAAAAATTCAGATATCGGTCCATATATACCCGAGATATAGCCTTAATCGGATTTTTATTTTTACTTTATTTTTGTGTTTATATTTCGCTTGACATTTGAAAAATATTTTGTTTTGTAGTGTTGTACTTATTGCTCTTGCATTTACCTGGTATGAATTCGCCTTACTTAGGTCCGTATTCATATTCGTATATTATATACACAAAGGGAACGACTACAGGACCCAAGTGAGCTGGACAACCTAGATTATTCCGGGGTACCCAGCGGCCTGCCTACCTAACCTAACCTAGGTCCGTATTCATAAAAAATGTTTTATATTTATTAAAAAGTTTATTTGACAAATTTTGTATAGAAATTTGTAAATAAGCCTATAATAAAATAATAAAAAAAAACAAATTTAATTTATACGTAGTGTTTACACGTGCAGGTGCAAGTTCGAAAAACCCAATACATTCAAACTTTTTTACTAACACACGCACAACCTCTGCACTTGCAACCAACTTTCAACTGAGCTGACAAGCAATTTCAGTAGGCAGTGATTTTTTGGCACTTACTGAAAGTCAAATGACAACTGAAATAACAGTGTTGCCTTACAACAAGTTTTGCGGAGATTGGTTTTAATATAGGCCCAGTTTTTGAGTTCGTATTTAAATGTTATTTAGCTTTAAGTTCCATTTAAATACGAAAATCAGTTTTTACTACAAATTTGGACTAAAATGCCCAAACTTCTTCATTTAAGTTTTATTTAAGTTTTTCTCATAGTCCATATGGTTTTTGCGTGCTTGCATTTGTATTAGTGCAAAAAAGGTAAACAAAACACACATATGAGCTATTGCCTGCAGATGATATTCGAAAATTAGTCGCTAATTTTGCACTAAACAACAGCAAAGTATAATAATTTATTAAAAATAACTTAGCGTAAAATAAAATGCCGTTAATAAATTTAATATTTTTCTTTAAGAATTTTTTCTATTCTTCCACTTAAAAACAGCTGTTCTATGGAATACTTTCCATAATATTTGGAATTAAAGTAGAGCTGCCACACTTCCATCGCATTTTAATAAGAACAATAATTTAATAGTGATAAACTGAAGTAGCATTTAAATACAACTTATATTCAAATGAAAATTAACTAATTTTGTATTTAAATACGCAGTCAAAAACTGGGCCATAATGTTTTTGTCATATTTAAATTTTTCAAAACATACATATTTTTAAAATAGTTCACATTTTTTTTATTGAAAATATATAAATTAAGTAGTCTTTGCCGTTTTGAGTGAAAAAAAGTTAAAATTATTCTATTTCATTTATTTATTTTATTCCTACTACTCATTTCCCCGAAAAATAAAATTATGGTTTTCTATGGTAATGCTGTTTTAGGACCTGTTGTCTCTCCACTGACATTTTTAAACTGAACTTCCATGTTATTCTTTAAATACTAATGCAACTTGCAAGAAAGTCGAGTATTTTTTCGACATTTTCGTTGATAATACGTACAGAGGACTTCCATGCAAGCACTTGTACGTGTAAACGCAGTGATAGAACAAGCTTCAAAATAAGGACATATATGACATATAGCTGGCGCTGGTCTTATGACAACTAGTGATTGCTTTTTAATGTACTGGCAACCTTATACATTCTAATGAGAACAACTGGCAACTTCCGACAAAAATAAACAAACATTGTCCGTAACAATTATTTTGTAATTTTGCATATTGTTAGGAAATGTCTTCAGAATATGATAAAGTAAAAATTGGTAAATTAATTTTAAAGGGAGAAAAGCAAAAGTATGTGTTTTATATAATAAATATTGTTAAGGTTTAACTTGCTGTGCCTTTGGTTGATTGCAGGAAGAGTAAAAAGCGAAAAAAGGATAAAAAGCTAAAAGATGAGTCTCATAAAAAACGCAAGACACAAGTGGACGAAGATGCTTTAAAACACGGCGGGTGGTGGCAAGCAAAATTGGCCAATGATATTACAGGACCGGTTGCTATACAGTTCGGTGAGCGTAGTTATGTCAAGGCACTAGACAATGGTTTGTTTACTTTGGGGCCGCCACATCGCGATGGCGAGGGTCCCGATCCTGAAGAAATTTTTACTGCTTTTCCCATCAACGAATGTAAGGTGACTTTCAAATCGGGCTATGGCAAATATTTGAAAATTGAAAAAGATGGTATGATTACGGGCCGTTCAGAGGCTGTAGGTAGTATGGAGCAATGGGAGCCTGTGTTTGAAGACGGACAAATGGCTCTACTGTCGGAGTTAGGCCTTTTTATGTGTATAGATCCCGAAGATGATGCCTGTGTGGCGCTGCGCAAAAAAGTAACAGACCTAGAAATTTGCAAAGTTCGCAGCAACGCGGTAAAAGAATGTGTGACTGACGATGAACCCACTGAAGAAAAAGGCGATTTGGCCGAAGTAGAAAAAAATTACGTGTAATTTTTTCAATTTGATATTGTTTTATGCATATTAACATAATTTTCTTTTTTAGCAAAAAATTTCAAAAGTTCCAGGATAAGAAACTGCGTATAAATAAAAATGATGTTAAAGAGTTGGAGACGGCTAAAGAAAAGGGGGTATTACATGAGGCATTATTAGATAGAAGAAGTAAAATGAAAGCTGACCGTTATTGCAAATAAAAATCTCTAAGAATAGCCAGTGGCGTCCGGCTATAAAAAAACAAGTTATAACCAAATTGGTTAAAACTTTTATATTACTTGTTAACATTTCTAAAACATTTTCAAATCTATTAATAAAGTATAAAAAGTTAGCAACTAAAGCTAAAATTTACAATGAGCTCAATTATAAATGAAGACTCTGTGGAACATTTTTAATTTTTCCAGGTGTTTCTAGTCAAGTTAACAAAAATTGTGCTTTAAGTATTTTACATGAGAATATTCATAATAGTATTTGTAACTATACAGTTGCAAATAAATTTAAAAAGTATAGGATGCACAGCAAGGGCGGAGTAATGAATACCTAATGCCCACGATGGCAATAACAGTAATTTTTTGCGGCACTGTGGCTAACTACCGACTTTGTTGGGATAAAAAGCTAAAAGGTTGAGAATATCTTTTAAAAATTTTCAGTCAACTGATGATTAGGGTAGCTCCTATGAAATGTCGATGGCCTGGGAAACAGAAAACAAGCTGTTTATAGTTTTTTAATTGGTATCAATGTTAGAGGCTAATATAGCGAACAAGACTTGTTTGAATTTTGTTTTTCAAAAACAGAAAACAAGCTGTTTATAATTTTTTAATTGGTATCAATGTTAGAGGCTAATATAGCGAAAAAGACTTGTTTGAATTTTGTTTTTCAAAAATTACCTTTTTTCCTCACTCCTCCTGAAAACTATACTTCTTCAAAAAGATCGATATTTCACAGAATATAAAAATTAAGCAAAAAAATTATAAATAAAATTAAAAAATTTTAATCGTCTAACAAACATTTCAAGATTTAATGCCGAGTGTGAGCAGATGTGTGAAACAGAAATAAGAAAAGTGATATTTTTGTTACTCGTCAAAAGATTATTTTTGCTATCCTAGCTGGGTTAGTAAGATTTGAAGAATGTGAACAAAATTCGTTGATAGTGCTCTTTTATCCAATTGCTGTTTAGGTATATATAACTTGTAGCAAATATTCAATCTTCGCCACTGAAGAAACAGTATTTTTGATAAGATGGTACTGACGAATTACATGTTGGTCTCATGCAGAAAGGGCCAACTCCTATTTTTCACAGTTTTTAGAACATTTTTTTTTTATCGACTTTCAATACATTAGTACAAAATTCATGCCCATAAACAGCCCAATTATAGATGAAAATTTCATGGGGGTTTATGAACAAAAAATTTTCCTTCTTTTCATTGCCTGACTACACTAAGGTGAGATCAAATCTTCAATTTTTAAATTGAAAAAAGTACTTTACGTAAGATATAAATTCAGTGAGAACATTCATAACTGGCTGAGTTTTCATTCAGGTTCGATTTAACAGGCTGCGGGACAGACCCCTAAGGATAATCCTGTTATATCTGAGCCTTGATATTCGACAAGTGACCTCACTAATCTATCCGTCTTGTGCGGTTTCAAAAAGTTTATGCGGTACTTACAACTCCTAAGCGGGGTTCCAACGATCCCATCATATTCTTTGGTTGTAGCTTGACGCCGGCCTTTACCAGGGGGGTTACTCTCTATTGCGATACGAAAGGTAGATGCGATAAAATTATAATTTGGTATTCTGTGCTGTCTGCGCAAACTTTTTCCCGAATAAGTTTAAAAATACAGTATCACTGGTATCAAAAAATAAACAATATCGAAGAATGATGAAATAAAATGTGCGAAAGGGAAAATGAAATGCGGAAACGTAATTCAGGGTATCAATCCTTCGATTATTCTTTCGCATCGCAATAGAGAGTTACCCCCCAGTTCGTGCGCTGCAAAATTACTGGACACTTCTCTGTGCCCTCGTACCCAGAAAAACTCTCAGGTTCGAATGTCTCGCTATCACGTTTAGATACCTGGCATTCACAAAACCTGGACCACAGCTAGTGCAGCCTTACTATGGGTACGAATTCGGATATCCTGTTGTAACTTAACCAGTTGCTGCCTTCATAATGGCAGCGATGCCGGCCTCCGCTATGCTGCATTCATTTTGCCTGAAATTAATACACTAAATCCCGAGTCCAACTTGTAAAGATTTCAAGCACGTCATCTTCTCGGAGATCGTGCCTGATAAAGTTACACTAAATCTCCTATCGGGCAGAAATCAATATTTTTCGTCCTATTATTGAGGCATAATTATATGTCGCCTACTTCCACGTCCCGCCTGACCACACCCTGATAGCCGAATTCTGGGCTATTTTTTTCACCATGAGATCAGCCGGCAGCCAATTCGGCATACTGAAAAGTGCTTGTGATGGCGCAATGCGCATTTCATTAACAATAAAAATTTTGTTTTAAATGTAATTACGCGAACTTTCCACGTGAGACCAACGAAGTGCTCTCGAATTTTTTCTTGATAACGAACAATGTTACACAATTTATTGGAATTTCCAGGTTTAGTATATTTTTTATGTAAAAAGCTTTGAATGCAGCTTCTCGTTATATTGAAGTTCTACTGTATTAATTTTGTAGCTTTAACAGCAAATAAACTCGTCTGAAGAGTGGAAAATCAAGTATTTTTAATTCTATTTTGAAATTTTAATAGCTCAAATTTAAAACAACAGAATTTCTTGAATACCTATTTAAATAAACAAAATTTCCATTTATCTCATGTGAGCAAATATAAATATACCCGAGTTGAAAGTAAACACAAGTTCGTAAGAATTGACATTATACACTCAACTTATATAATAAATTATGTATTTGTGTTAGGTGTTTACATGTATTTTAGCCATTTTTGATAAGCTTTTACCAAATTATAAAACAGATAGCAATCAAGCCCAAAATGTTTTTATTTACTTGCCATGAATTCACTTCTAAAAAATAACCCATCAAAATTTTATTATACTCCAAAGGGATCTGAAAAAAAATAAATTAAAACATAAGGCTGAAAAAGAAAATATTGTGATTCATTTGAAGCATCCAGCTACAAAGCTTTGCATGGTCCATCAGCCTTAAATTTTTGATTGTTGCAGCATCGTTCGTTGCAGAAGGTGGGTCGATTCAAAAGTACGAAAAAGAGAACTACGAAACGGGTGAATTACGAAGGAAATTGTGTGTATGTGTTAAATTATAAATAAAGTTGAGAAATGGCATTTGAGTGATTGAAGGCCAATAAGTTCAAAATGTTTTTTATTTTTACGAAGCAGGAATAAGGAAACGCCAAAAATATTGTTTATTAAAACATTTCGTAAGCGAAGTACTTTTACAAATAATTTTGAAGACGCAGTTTGTTTATCGAATATCGTTGTTGAAGAATTCAAAACAAATTTTTAAACAAAGTAACGAGCGTTAATGTAGTAAATAAATTTAGAGCAGGCGTAGGAGTTTTGAAATACAGATGTTAAGACGTAGAACGTCGAATTTTAAGGATTTTGTGCTGTTAAAATTATATAAATAAAAAAGATGCGATGCGAGAAATTAAGGTGACTAAATAAAAATTTTTGTCGTCTTCAAACGCAAGGCGTTGGGTAATTTTTTTAAGTGATGAGTAGTAAGGTGGTGTGTTTAGTTTATTTGCTTACGTGGAAATAAAGGATCTTGTAGCTTCAAAATAAGATTTTTTTTATCGTGATAAGTTTTACGATGAATGTAACGAAAAATAAACGATATACGAAGCGAAGTCTTTAAGTGTTGCAAACTAGGATGGAAAGAGGAAACCAAGGTTTTTATTTTGACGAGCTAAGCTAACGGGCGAAAGAACAATTGGCGAAGCTGAAGTTACACGAGGTGAAACAAAGCTGATGAAAGCTCGAAGACATCTATCTGTAGTTCATCAAGTTCCTTTTGGGCAGCATTATCATGAACATTGTTGTTTGACACGATGACGAAGGCTGTAAATTCGAAGCATTTTAATTAGTTAAATAAAACGACGCATACAAATTGTTTTTCTTTTTGAAGTTTTTTTCTTCATATTTTTCTTGTTTTTTTGTGGAATACTGTGTAATTGTTACAGAAATAGTACGAGTAGTTAATTCAATTTTTTCTTGCTTTTGACATTACACATAATTCGGATTTTAACTTTTTTTGTTTTAATAGAATACGACTTTGCTTAAAAATTCTTTTTCTGGTTTCACATGTTGTTATGACAGACGTATATGTATAAACTTAGCGTAGTATTACGTAGATATTTCTTCTTTATGGAAAAAATAATGTATATGTAGATTTTTTTGTTTGAAAGGAAATGGTAGACAGGAAAACTTAAAATTATACGTTGTATTAGATGTAAAAATAGATACATATTAAAATCTCTACAATTTTTGCTTTTTTTCTTGCACAAATGTCTTTTGAATCGGTTTTCTTCGTTCTCAATTCTGCCGGTTTTAATTAACGAATTGACTATGACAAATACATGTATGTTTCTCGTGCTTTTTCTTCATTTTTGTTTGCAAAACAGTAGTTAGAGCAGATTTTTTCAGGAATTTGCTTTTGAATAAAATTACGACTTACGACACTATACTCGAAATTTTTATGTGATCTCGTTTGAAATCTGATAAAATAGCATTTACATTACGTTTTTTTCTTTTTTGCAAAATTCTACAAAATTGTTACTATCAAACGCAGCTTAACGTAGTTATTTAATATGAATATTATATATTGTATGTATTAACATCTCGAAGCTTACTTGTAAATTTTAAAACTGTAGATAATTGTGAAGTTTTTAATTTAAAAACGTCCCATTGGAGAGCGTGATCTAAAACGACCACCACCACCACCTTGACCACCGAAGGAGCGGCCACCACCGCCGCCACCATCGCGACCGTATGAATCACGTCGACTGAAGCCACCTGAACCGCCACCATCACGTCCATAGCCACCACCGCCGGAACGTCCACCGCTAGAGCCACCATAGCCATCACGTCCATAACCGCCACCGCCGGAACGACCACCACCCGAACCGCCATAGCCGCGGTCGGGATAACGGCCACCACTTGAATTACGAGCGCGGAAACCACCGCCGCCGCCGCCTCCACCACCGTTACGACGCCCACCAAAGCTACCACCATCACGACGTCTGTCGCCACCGCCGCCTCCTCTACCACCTCCTTGACGACGACCACCCTGTCGGGGGCGTCCCTTGCTGATTTCAACTCTCAACTGAGAACCCAACAATTCGGTGCCATTTAAAACATCACATGCCTTTTGGGCATCGTCGCGATGCTCAAATTCGACGAAAGCAAAACCTGGTGGATTAAAAGCAATCCATACTGAATTTAATTTACCGTATTTTGTGAATTCTCCTTCTAAATCGTCTTTCTTAATTTTATCGGTTAAATTTCCAACATACACACGCGTTCCTCGTTGATCACCCATTTTATATTTTTGTCTTTTCTACTTTGTATTAACAAATAAAACTTTAACTTTTTCTGTACTTTTGACTCGGAGCACACCTACGTGTTGTTCCAATCGATAGTGAAAAATGTATGTATACGTTTTTCGCTATATCATGAAGTTGGCTTGGGATTGGCCGGTAGACATTTTGTTTTCTGCAGAGCAGAGTTGAACTTTTCGTAGTGATGGCGAAACTACACCAAAAACCTGTTTATTTGTACATAATAACGCCCTGTCTGCACGTGTCATCTACTTTTACATGTCATGAATATATCCTAGTTTCTACAACTGCGATTAACTCTGACATAATATCTGAGAAGACGTCGGCAGAATGAGAGAGCAAATTTCTCAATGTCCATCTTCATATCTAAGAAGGAGCATATGCATTATTGTTAATCTTATAAGAATTCATAAATCAATGAAAGCCGAGAAGAAAACACATATTTGCGATGAATAAATTCTTATATGAATTTCGAACATGAGCACATTTTGTACAAACTTAATCACTTATAATATATATTTAATGAATAAAAAGAAATTATTTTCCATTTAAAATTGTTTTTTAAAGGATATTTTGCAAAATTAAATCGCAATGGCGTCTTTTTGTAAACAAACACACGCACACTCGCTTTTTCGACAGCCCTTATTATAAGAACGTTGCCATGAGGTTTCTCGTGGGAACACTCTCATAAAAGTTATTATAAGACTGCGATAACACTGATTTTAAGTCTACATGTAACAGAATTCTCTCTGCGATTGAATTTGACGTTCTCATCTCAGATATTATCGCAGGTGTGAACACTAAGTAACCGACAGAGTGAAGGTTCAAGTTTATGTTATTGTACGTGATGAAAAGATACATATGCTCTGATTGACTTGTCAAAGAGTTTGATTGATTGACATTTTGTTTAGTTTTCAAGTGATTTGTGTATCTTTGTTGGTGGATAAAACTGCCAAACAGAAAGTAAATCGATATCAGAGCATTAAGTTCACAAAATTCATGGCTCATTAATTAGAGAGTGGTGAAGTGCTTTTACACTGGGCAATTATTAATTCTAAAATTCTTTTCGTCCATTGACAGTATATTAAGTACATAAAGTTTCCACCCATTGAAACATCGCATTAATGACAATAATAAAAAGCACAAATCGTGCACCAAGTTGTGTACGCACATTCATATTATGATATGTGCATACGTTTACGTGTGTAAAATCGTATTAAGAAATATGCGAATTAAGAAAATTTTTACATGAAGAAATTATCAAAAAATATAGCTTTGTTTTGACTATCGTACAATAATATATAAGGTAGAAGCGAAACTACGGGAAGCCTACAATTAAAAAATAGGGCTTTTTTATTGCTGCTTTATGATAAGAACTGCCAAACAAGAGAAAAAAATAAAAAATAAAAAGAAACATGTATTTTTCTCTTCTCAAAACTATAATATAAAAGTGTGTATGTTAGCAAAAAGTTTTGACAGTTCCTATCACAAAAAACACTGCCGCTTCGAAACTATGCGTTATATTCCTGTACCATAGTTTTGACTTTTGGAAAATATTGCTTCCACTAATCTATATAACGATTACAAGGTACAAAATGGTCAAAAGAAGTTTAATTTAATTTCATACACCTATCGTGCAAAGGCTATATTCAAAACTATTACGTAACAAATCTGCATTTGATTTGAAAATATTAGGTGTGTTCCACGAGATCTCGGACTAGTTCGGACTAAAAGCAAATTACTCTCAAAATTTGAAAATTTTACCCAAAACTGCTGGAACGCAAAAAACCACAATTGTACATTTTACAATAGTAGTGCCGCTTACTTTTTAGATTATAGTATATTTTACTGATTTTAGACGCTTAAATCGCGTAACATCATATAAAAAAAATATTTCCATTACTGGCAACAGCTGTAAAATTAAAAGCAATGTAAAATTTTCAATAGATTTGTATTATCATATTTATAAAATTAATAGCCAAATAACAATTGCATGTTCTGTTTACAACTTCACAATATTATTTTTAGTTTGGGCACAGACAGAAACAGAAACTTTTTTCCCAATTGCAAATTTTCTGATTACATTTTCAGTTTCATATGTATGTAAACATAAAACAGCTGATTATTCAATTCTAGTCCGAACTCACCCACAGAAAAATTTCGGGCTAATTTGTACAGAAAATCAAAAAAAATTACTCTCTCATTTTCTGTCAAAATTGCACAAAAATTGTTACGTGGAACGTTTTTGGTCTATTTTGGACTAGTTCGGACTGTTTCGTTATTCACGAGGAACACACCTATTTTATGAAAATATTTTATGAGGAAACAATTAAATATTTTTATTAATATTAAGCAATTTATTAAATAATGAATGTAATGGAGTAAATGCCTCTGTAGTAACGGCTTTAAAAGTTAAATGGCAGAAATCCGTTTTAATATAAACTGTCTTATCGACAATGGAATGAATTATGGTTCTTGTTTGTAATAAATGGTTCTTGCATAAATTTACGTAACATTTATTTTTTTTATATAAATTTCACTAATTCAACTCAAATGTCCAGGAAAATTCCTATAAAGATTTGTTTATTAAAAAAGTTTAGAACAAATGAACAAATTTTAGTTAAAATAGCTTTAGCAATTTCTGTGATCCTTAACACATTTTACTTTTAGTTCTGGGAGCTATTATTTTTTTAATTTACTCTATATAAAACATTTTAATAGGTCTCAAGTTTTTCTACATAAAAAGTTATTAGTATAAATTAAAATAATACTTTGTTTCCAATTATTTATTGAGAAATACATCTAAACACCCTCTAATATAAATTTTAGAAGAATCAACAACACGAAAAAGGACACATAAAACATCCACAACTACCAATACCAGCTATAAATTACAGAGGTGGTTGCATGTCTTTCAAGCACCCTTTCTCAAAAACACCCCCCACTGTTGGTGCTGAATGCATATTGACATGAAGTAACTACCACCAAAAACAAAACATTTGTCAGTGCTTATAACGATAAAAATTCTTTGCAATCTGCATAAATTTAGCAATGCTTTCATTTAACAATTTCTCTCTTAAATTATATACAATCTACTGTTTCTCTTATTAGTGTAGCCAGATTTAAATAAGAAAAAATAGAAAATATATGATTTGCTAGGGAATATATGAATATATAGAAGAAAAAAAGAAGTAACATACATATATATATAAATAAGTACTGTCAAAAGTTTAATACGGAATAACATAAATAAAACAAAAGTTAAAAAAAAAAATAATAAAGTATGATAACATTAATAAAAAAATTAAAATATAATAATAATGAAAAGTAAAAAAAAAAAATATTATAATAATAATAAATAAATAAAAAATAATAATAATAAAAAAAGCGCAGAAAAATATGTATACGAAAATTAAAAATAGATAAAAAAGAAGTCTTAATAGCAGAAATAGAAATAAATAAAATTTAACTTAAGGAATAACACAAAATGTACATATAAGTATCACAACATAAAAAAAATATTGTGGGTAATAATAGCAATAAAAAATAAAGAATAATAGAGTAAAATGAATTTTTGTACTAAAATTCACATCCAGTATAACATAAAAGAATATATAAAGTTTCTTAACCAAAAGCGAATATTTGAAATTAACATTTGTATGACAATCTGTTTGCCAAACATTTTGCGTGTTTTTTTAAATAAAAAATGATAATTAATTATATATAGAGTATTAAATTATGTAGGTGTATATGTATACATACATAAGCATGCATTAAATTAAAATTTTTTACATACATACTTATTCTTATTTCTTTAAAAAAATCTGGCAGCACAGTTCACAAAATGCATCAGTTATTTCTTTCCGTATTCATTAACTCAATGCTGTTGTTTCTGCTTTGCAACTTGCAATTTTAAGCACATGTTTGATTTTCAATCGAAATACATCAGGATTGGAAAATTGTAATTCAACAATGATTGCATTTAGATGTTTTGATGATTTATTATTTACCGATTTGAATTAATTGAGTTTAAGCACAATTATTTTGTAATAAATGTTATATAAATGCTTAATATATCCATGCGGTGGTTAAATTTTATGTAGCGATGTTGACTGTCAATTGCATCGAAACGTCAAGTTTTTTTCTTCATTTAATTCGACATTTCTTAATTTTAGACTAATTCAATTTGAACACAGTTGAGCAGCGCGTTAAACTTATTTAGGCTTATTATGAAAATGGGCGTTCAAATTAAAATGCGTATCGTGAAGTTCGTGAGTTTTTCGGCCAATTTAATCATCCAAATGTGCGTACAATCGGAAAAATCGTCCAAATATTTGAGCACACCGGGTCTGTAGGAGATGTAAAACACCAGTGCATCCTCATGCAGTTCGTTCTGCTGAAAATATTGGTCCTGTTCGCAATAGTGCGGCTGAACAGCCGTCTACTTTATGCATACAGATTTGCATTTACATACTTACAAGGTGCAATTAGCTTAAGGAATAAAGTCTCTTGACCACTTCAAGCCTCATCAATAGTCAGAATTGTGGCAATAAATGGCAACAGTGGATGATAAATTTTTGGAGAAAATCATCTTCACTGATTAGGCACATTTTCAATTTATTGGATTCGTCAATAAGCAGAATTTGGGCGAATGATTGACGACAAACCAATGCACCCACAAAGAGGGACTGTTTGTATCATCGGGTCGTATTTTTTTCAATATAAGACCGGTCAAGATGCAAGCTTATAGCATATTCGAGTTTTGCTCTCCCACTCGTTATTCGCACTCCAAACATGATTGAATCACACAATATTTCGACATACAATATTTTGAGACCGAAACATCTTATAACAGCTTGAACCTACTATCCAAACACGAAAAATTTAATGGTTTCTCTAATTTTGATAACTTTTATCGCTAGTTTATCTGAAAAAAATGTAAACTAAGAAAAACAAATATCAAATGTATGTAAAATCAAAAGAAAACCACTGAACATATAAAAACTGCCTATTTGCATATAAATTTAAATAAAAATGGAAAAAAGTATTGAAAAAAAATCGCGTTAAGCGTTTGAACAACCAACAACATCAAAGTGAAACAAGAACAACCGGCTAAAAAAAAAAAAAAATATATATATATATATATATATATATATATATATATATATATATATATATATATATATATATATATATATATATATATATATATATATATATATATATATATATATATATATATATATATATATATATATATATATATATATATATATATATATATATATATATATACATATATATAAAATAAATATTTTTTTAATAAAAATTTACTGATTATTTTCTACTTAAATTTTTTTTTGTGTATGGAGATCAAATGCGTTATGGAATTTGCCATTATGCTGTTGTTTCGCTAAAATTAAAGATAAAACAAATTTTTAAATAACACGAGCAAAGGCCAGACTTCAGTTTTTACTTTCAGTTGTCATTCTGTGACTTTCTTTTCTGTAGCAAATATTTTACAATTAATTTTTCTGTAAAAAGGCAAATTTTTTTAAGGTAAAGCAGAATCAAAAGAAAAAAATTGGAATTAAGCATAAAAAATTTTCATAAATATTATTTTAGTGGAAAAAACAAAAACCTATATAAACTAATAACTCAGAAATGGTGACCAAACGTCCCACTTTTTTTCTTATAATCTGCAGAATTTATGACCCTTCTTATATAAAATATAATTTTTTGTTATTACAATAATATTCTTCTGATCATACATAGTTGCTTCATTGATTAACATGTTTTAAATTTTAAAAATCTTTAATTAAAACAAATTATTTTCGCTTTTGATAACAACATTTTTATACTTATGAATAAATATTAAATAAAAATTTATTTTTCCATATCAGAAAAAGGAGTATTACATACAAATATCTGGTTGTCATTTAAGTCTCATTTAGCCAACGGTAGAAATCGTAAATGTGAATCACAAATATAACTGTAAATGCGCTTATAGAACACCTAAAATCTTATCATGTGTTTTTGTTTTGAAATATTCTTCCAGATTATGCTTTTTTTCTCTGGGTTTCTATATACCGCAGAGTATTTGTTATACAGGGGCATTGTTTCACCTGCGCAAAAAAATAATAATAATTTTTCATCATCCATACTTTCATATTAAATAAATTACAAAAAAAAAAAAAAAAAAAAAAAAAACAAATAAATAAATAAATGTTCAAAGCAGTGACGAAAGTTCATAATATTCAGTACATATACAAAAGGTATAACACTTACTTAAGGGCACTTCAGACTATCACACTTTGTATAAAGACTTGTCAAAAATTCAAATAATACGTGTAAGTGTGATAGTGTGAATGTAAAGCGTTATGAAAATGAGAAATAATACGGTAAGAGATTTGACATCCCATAACACTTTACCATTTTTAGAAATTTGTTTAAACAATAAGATTTTTCATTGGACCAGGGTTGCATTTTTCACAAAAGCAAATAATAAAAATATTAAAACCAGACGTTAAGCAAATTGGCGGTTTATTTTCAAATCATATTTCTTCTTTTACTTTAGGTGTGATGGTGTGAAAACAAAATGTAATGGTACTTAAGATTTTTTGACAGTCGCAACAAATATCATTAGATTTTTGTCCCACAAAATCCAATCAAAATCTTAAGACTTGTGTGATAGTCTGAAACGCCCTTTAAATGGTACGTAATAATTATCTTATACTAATATAATATGTAATAACTTTGATAAAAAGTTATATTATAAGGTACTACTAATGTACTATACTAAAAAAATATTAAAATTTATTATTACATTTTTATATCCTCACAGACTGAAATTAACATTTCTATATTTATAGTTGCAACACTCTTCATTATGAACCGATTCTCAAATTTTCCAAATTCAAAATTTCCAAATAGTTGGAAGATTATGCTTGTGGAATATATTTTTCAAAATCGGGTGAATACAGTCTGATAAGCATTTTCATGGGTTCACGTATAACAAAACGATCAGCTGTTCTAAATTTACATTTCTACATTTGCGGTCGGCTAAATGGGTCGTTGAATTCTATTTTCATTAGTCCGCAACAGAACACAACGAAAAGATACAATTAAACCAAGTATAAACAGTTTCAATTCATTTCTTGTTTACTATATGTCATTAGTTTGATTTATTTACTAGCACTTTAATTTCTAAGATATGTATATAACTTTTTGTGTTAGGTTACAATTATATAAATAAATAAATAAACAGCTCAGAATGTTCAAACTAATTCTGCCTTAGCACTAAACTCTCCATCTCTGCAACTCTCTTTATTCAAGTATTTCCGAGAGAGTTAATAACTCTCAAGTTTGCTCTTGTGATTGCATCCTGCTCATTTATTGCTCATACCACTTTGTTGACACTTGCCAAAGTCCTGCGTGTCTGTCTTTCTCTACTTTTGTTTTGGTTTTTTGCCGGTTGTTGTATTTTTTTAAAAGTTTTTTTCTCCGTTGGTGTTGTTTTGTTTGTTTTCAATTTCCATTCATACTTCTGCTTATCATATGTTATATCCTGTCTATGCTTTCATCGCGTTCTTCTTCTTTTTCCTTACCGTTAGTTAGTATTGGTGTTGTTGTGTTTTTTGCTTTTGATATCGAAATGATACGAACGTAATAACGATGATGATGATGTTGTGTTGATAATGACGATGTGGTTGGTGTAGTTTTATGTTGTTAGTGGCGCGCGTGCTTTCAGTTTACAATTTGAAGTCGCGTGCGGTACATTGTGAAACGGATGGATATTCAAGGATATCTAACCTTCGTTGTATTAAAATAAAAATTAATGTTTGAAATAAACACAACTTCTCTTGATAAACATTTTTTTTTTTTTTGGATGTCTGTAGTTCGAGGGTTTGTTTAGAGTTAAAAGTGAAATGAAAGTTTTTTTGCTTTTTGTTTTACGAGTATTATACTATTTGTCCTTGCAATAAATACGTGAGTGGGATTTAAATAAGAAAATAATTTTGCAGAAAAACTTAAGTTAATAAATGTATTCATTATGTGTTTGTTATAAAAACATTCATTGAAGTGTGAAAGCAAAATAATTTTAAAAGTGTTGAAAAACAGACAGCGGCATCATTTTTCTTTTGTAGACAGCACACCAGGATGCTAAACAGAGTTCAAATGTCTGGTGCGTATAATTTTTTTAAGGGGAAATGATTCATTCATTCTGCTGGTAAAAAGTGAGAGTTGTTTGTAAATGAAAAAGCACATTAAAAAAAAATAGTAAGAAAACCTAATGCAAATAGACCATAAATAACACATTACTTTAAATTAAAATAAACAATAATATTTAACAGCATCTGTTTTATAGCAAATTAATATTTGTATAAAAAATTCATTACTTTCTGTGTTTGCATAAAAAAAAAAATTAAGAAGAGGTAAGTTTATCTTAAAAAAAAGAGATAAAAGACAAAACACGACTTGCTTGAATTTGCAATACTGAAATATTTTATTACCAAAAACTTACGAGTATTGGTTTCTTAATGTTTTTTTTTTTTTTTTTTTTTTTTTGACAAAATCAAATCCGGATTTAAATTTTTTTTTGGAGACGAAAGTTTTTCCTGTGCGATGCATCCACGTAAGGCACTTTCATTAAGTCTCCGTCGAATAGTTCTAGATGATATATGGATACCATATGATGACTCTAATTCAACCTTTAGCTGTTTAAAGCTTTTAAATCGGGCAGCTTTAGAGGCACTTGCGGCTATTCTATTGTCTCTGGCTGTGGTTTTACATGTGGATTTACATGATTTGCTTACAAACGTACATGTACATTTACGTCTGACATTGTCTATGCTTTTTACTATTATAAAAAATAATCATTTAAAACATATTAAAATACTAATTCGATAAAATTTCCTCAACCGGAATACTTATACCGACCAAAATCAAACGCCGCTGAATTGTCACAAGGCATAGAGTTCTAATGTCAGATGTTTATACATAACAAAATAGAACACACTCTATTTGAAATTTTGTCAGATGACTTTGCTCATGTTTTTTACAGACGCAATGGTTTTGAGGTAACAGACGACATGTAGGCATTTTACATTGTGAAAAATAGCATCTTCATTGTTAAAAACATATCGTGTGGTAAATACTTTAGAAATTGTAAAACATAATTCTAGTTTATTAATTAATTTATTTTCTTGGAGAAAGTCGAGTGTGCACAGTACTTCAATGCAAGCACTAGTACGTCGATATGCAGTGTTAAGCTATGTACACACGGTTGTCAGATGTTACAATATTGTAATGGGCCATTTACACCTAAGCCAAATCTATTACTTTCGGGATTTCGAATCAAATCTAGTTGATTTTGACGAGATTTTATGAAAATGAAACCTAGTTAGATGTCAAAAAATTCAAATTTTGGGTAGATGTAAATGCCCTAAAGGTCTGGCAACATACTGACAACGTAGTGACAATGAAAAATTGTGCCACAGAAGTAAATTGCGTGTTCAGACGATCGTAAGAAAATCGTACAATTTCATTGTCAGACTATGGTCTGACAAATAATTCATCTGACAACAAAAATTGTCAGTTCACACGGTTGTCAGATTGTTAGATGAAAAAAATTGCCAGACATGTTGTAAGGCATTACCACTTATGTACATCAACAACCATCTGTTTGGCAATGTTGCCCATCAAACTTTTTTCTGACAATAATGCCATTGTCAGGTGCATTAATTTTATACATCTGACAATTAAAGCTGAGCTTACAATAGCAGCCAATTATCTGGCAATGCTGACGATGAATGTTCTCACGATTGTCAGATGCCTGACAACATTGTCGTCTTACAATTGATTGACAATGGTTTTTCTGACAACATTTTAAGTTAAAAATTGGCAGTTCATACGATTGTAATACATTTTCAGATAATTTTACAGCCAATATTGTAAGATCTGACAACCGTGTGTACGTACCTTACGGGTAAGTGTCCTCAGTAACTGTCAAAATATTCGTTCTCACCATCGAGAACACTACCATCAAAAGTGTACTCTGAAATTGGTGAACATTTCACAACTTATCATTGCAGAATTTGACCCTGAACACAAAAACAAGGAAGAAACTGTATTTCGTTGGTCTCATGTAGAAAGGCCCTAACAAACATAATTACAATTTTACAGGAGGAGGAAAAAACGTAATGGAAGGGTACATCTAAAGTAACTTTTTTTTGCATTTACATCTAAAAGTAACTTTTTTTGCTCAATTGCTTGTAAGAGCGATGTGTATGAAATTATATAATTAAATCTTTGTGACACTGTGTACTTGTGTCCCTAAAAGAGCTCAATTCAGGGAAAATTTGAGTTAGGGCCTTTCTACGTGAAACAAACGATTTTTTAAGTATGCATAGTTCTGCTAACAAAAAAAAAGAAAAAAAAAAATTGTTCACAAATACTCAAGAAATAAATTATCTAAAAATTTTGTTCCGTCAGTCCCATTGTACCAGTTTGTTGTTTTTTTTAATCTTTGTTAAGAATGCTGTTTAAAAACTTATGCTTATTTATTAATTCTGCATTCCACTTAGCAAATATACTGTATCCTTTAAACACTTGCAATTGCTCTCCTTTTTTTCATTGTTTTAAATCACTCTTCAAATGGACAATGCCTCGTCGGCGTTGTGCTGCTTCCATAGCGGAATGTTGTCTTTTATTACTATTGCCATTATCCCTATAAAAATGTTCATTTTGTACTGTCATCTACGAGTAATTGACATTAAGACTGTTTGAAATCTGACAGCATCATAATCTGTTAAGAAAATCATCTCATTTCAGCTTTTTACTCTTTTAGACATGGCAAATAGTCCTTTCTTACAATTTTGCCTTTCAATTTAAAAATGCTCAGGAAAAAAAACTCTATTTGCGTAATGCTTCCAGCTAAATATGATTTAAATTTCATAGAAATTCTTTTTGCCATTCTTTGTTACCATAGAAAATGAGAACATTTTCTTAGTGGGAAAATGCAAAACGGAGGCTCTTCAATGTCAGTTTAAATGGTAAATAAAAAGAAAAAAGAAAAAACAAGCGTTGAAAGTTAGAAATGACACACAAGTCTTACAAATTGATATCTAAGCCATGATAGACAAACAGCAATAATGAAATGTTTTAGAAACAAAAAACTTAAAATTTTCCCGTTTCTCTTCACCATTAACATTGAATCATGAAATTTTTGTTAAAAATTGTTCAGAGAAAAAATGAAATGTTTTTTCTTTTACAAAAATCTTAAAACTTGTTTAACAACAGTGATAGCAGGGAGCGAAAAAAAAAAAACAACAATAAAAGCGAAAATATGTTGGACAGTAGTATAGTTTGGTAGAAAAAGGATAAAGCTAATATCTGCTGAAATTAATATTTCGCAAAAAATTATAAAAATGTGTTACGTTTTGAAGTCACAAAATTGGTGTGTTGAAAAATCGCAAAAATTTTGCTATTTCTACTTGCCAGCAAGAAATAGTGTGAACCAGAGATCTGCAACCGGTGCGTTTTTTAATGATCTAAGTACACCCGTCTTTTAATTATCTAAGTATACCCGGTGAGATTGGCCAGCGCATATTGTTTGTACAAGTATATTTTCTACTCGTTAGAGCTTGCGTCTGTTAAGTAGAGTATATAATATACCCAGTCAAGTTTGTATGCGGTGGCTGCTTGATTTAGTTTCGCAATTATTTTTTCCATATTCGGCAATCGAACTCGTACTGCTTTTTAACAATGAAAATAATATTTGTAGGTAAGAATTTGCAGTCACAAACTTACCTTATCCATGCGAGTGCACGTACTCAGTTGTATGTATTTACTCACTCACACTCGATAAACGTATTCGTACTAAGCGCGGTTTTTAAAACATCATGTTTTGGAGATCGTGTTTTAAAGAAAATATTTTTTTATATTAACATATATTATATTAACATATTTAGTACAAAACCGGTAAAACTAATAACTTTTACTCTAATAAAATATATTTCTTTATGAAACAGATTTTCATCAAATTTCTTTTATTTTATTTACTGGTTTTAATCCATAACCACAATAAATGCGCAGTTGCACATACATATAACCATTTGTGGAAAAAATTTTGCTTGAATTGAATTTTCGTTTCACATTTTTCTGTAAAAACAATCTTAAAATCATCATCCAGTATGCTACTTTCAAAATCGTCAACACGTTTGTAAATTATTAAATCTGTCAGCCGCGATTTCAGTTAATGTTAAATAAAAGGTGACGCATATGCTTGTACACAAGAAAAGAATTTGTCGTCATTTGTTGTTAAAGTTTTGGTTTATTTTCATTTGTTCTTAAATATAGTTTTTCATTGAAATTTCTCTTAAAAAGTTTTTTTAGTCTTATCTCGACTTAAGATGTTATAATACGATAATAGAAAATACTCAAAATGTTTCTCTTACTAAGTGCTAGTAACAACAACAAACGTGTTGACGATTTTGTGGTCATTTCTTTTACTCTTATAAAATATACAAGATACGAGAGCGATTGGATACATTTTTGATTTCGCAAACAAACGACAGGTATAAAAACCACGCATCTATTTTCAAGAGCGTTTAAAATACTCGAATGTGAAAATGATTGGGTAAACAGCCGGCGTACTTATGGTTGCAGATCTCTGGCGGGAACATTAATGAACTTGCATATACTTGTATTATAAAAACGGAATGTCAAAAGTAAAACTAATATTTAAAATATAATGAAACTAACTAGTATTTAATACATAATAAAAATAAATAATTTTCTTCAAAAATAGTACGCCATTTTTTTCAATTTTTCAATTGTTTCCCTTAAAAATAGCGATATCAGAGAGTACATCTGGTGTCAGCGTTGCCAGCCAGAATGAAGATTTTATTTTAATTTTGAGGATTTTACAAGTAAAATAACTTTTGAAGATCCTTTTCTCAATATTAAGATTTTTGTAGCCCTAGTATTCTAATAAATGCGTGAATTAATTAATTTTAATTTATTTAATAGTAAGTTTTACAATTTTTTACACTTAAGGAAACAAATATTGCACAGAAATGGCTTTGCCTTATATCTTAAGTATTAACAATTTCTAATGAATAAGTTTAGTAATACAGTTAAATAATTTATAATTGTGAAGGACAACTATTAACAAAAAATCTTCAATTTGAAAGAGAGAAAAAAATAATAAATGATTTACACAGGATGTTATAAATACTACACTATGTCAATTATAAGACTAATTACATATTTGGAAAGATAAGTGTTAGTAAAGTGCACAAATAAGAATATTTTCAGAAAATCCACATTTTGTCACAATATTGTCTGAAACAGTTTTGATGTTACTGATAACATGTAATCTTATGGTAGAAAAATGCCATGTCAATTTTAAGGCCATTAGATTAGAATTTCTATACAGACACGTATGTATTATAATTTTGGCAAGTTGTAGTCGGTAGCCTTCTGACGTATTGAATGTGTTTAAAACATACACATGTAACTTCCAGGGACGGTAACCTAGGTTTGGCTAGATTTCGCTTAGATTTTTTGGCGAGATTATGCAACAGACTATAAATTTCATATGATTTATATCGGGGTTATCGGGATCTGAACCTATAACTATTATTACCTGGAAAGGATAGCACGGAATGTATTACCTTGCTAATTTTAGTTGTAAATGACTGTTAGTTATCTTCAAAATTTGCTTGCCCACGGTGCGTGCGCCTTCCACAAAACAGTTGTGATAAAAGCTCTTGAGACGTTTGTGATGTTGATGTTTTACACGACTCATGGCAAAAAAATGAAAAATGCTTCTCTTGACAATAATACCATATTTTTTTTATGTCTCATTTTTCGTTTTGTGCAATTTTTCTTTTACCATTCTTTCATTCTGCCTAAACTAAATGACAAGTGTTTTGTGGTTTTTCGTCATTGTACTCCAAATTAAAATAAACAAAACATAACTGTAAGCAAAAGAAATATTAACTTTGTAATGTTTATATTTGTATGGTTTCATACAAAGTATTTAGATAAGTGTGAGAGTAATTTAAATAACAAAGAGAGGAGCTTAAGCAATCTGTCAAAAAATGTAAATAGTTTCAGGCATAATTTTATTACAATATTAAATCCCTAAATATTAAATGGTCACAAATGAGAAAAAATAAATAACTGAAAAAGTTGTAAAAGAAAGTTCTTTATTCTTATTTTCTTTTAATGGAATAAGAGTAAGAAACAGAATTTTTTGTTGGTGAAAGAAAAACATTTTTTTTCTTAATTTTTAAAATAAATTCTTTACATGGGCAAACCTCATGGGAGATAAAAGTTTTTGATAGTTAAGAGACAAGTTTATATAAAAGTTTTATATATAAAAATATTTCTTTCATACAAGTTTTTAATATTTGAGGTAAATATTATTGGGATAACGTAAAAAAAACATACATAGTTCTTGTTTTATTTAAGGGTTTTTACTTATTTGCAATCTGTCTAACAACGCAATCTAAATTAGCGCGACAAGCGTAATTTATCTGTCAAAATTCCTCATGTCCCTGTTTACACACATCAGGTTTTCTGGATCAATTCAGCTTCAATTTTCTCTTGAACTTGCATTTACATTCACTTTGATCGTAGGCTAACGTAGAAGTTTCACATTGAAGCAAAAGTCACTCAGTTACAACTAAAAGCAGTGCAATTAAATTGGCTTATGGGCAGAAATTCTACATTGAAGTTGGATTGCAAACTTTTGTTGTACAATGCAATTCTAAAGCCTATATGGTGCTCCGTCATCATCAAAGCATTCAATAGGTGATTTTACCTATATAGTTTCCGAATAATAAAATTTTTTGTAAAAACCACTTTTTTAAAATTTTTTTATTTTTATATTTAGCATTAAGATTTGAATACGTATTGTTTGTTCAGTTTAAAGATTCAGTAAATAAAATAACGCTTAAAAAAATTTACGCTCACAAATAAAAGCTTTATATCGTTAAGTTTAAGTTTGTTTTTGACTTCAAGTTTTCATATTTTTAAGCATTACATTTTAAACTTGACGGTACCATCAAGTCTGCACACTTTTCTATTCTCTTTTCCCCGTGCTCTCACAAACTCAAGACTTGACAACTCAAACTTAATGTGTGTAAACTTGCACCAAGTACTGAAATCAAGCTTACTGGTGCCAGAAATTTTTATCGAAAAATTAATTTGCCAAAAAATAATCTTAATTTAAGGAAAAATATCTTAAAATGTTTTTTCTTGATTTTTTTTCATACAAACGTAAAAATAATGCTTTCTATTATTAACTATTATAAAAGGGTGAACATTCTAGCACAGAAAATAAAAACTAAAAGATTTGGAGCTAACGGGTAACAATTATTTTACATCTCAGTCTATGAAAGAAGACAATGTTCGTCCGGTATCTAAAAATAGTTCACAGTTACTAGAATACAAATTTTCTAAAATCTTAATTTTGAGAAAAATATCTTCAAACATTATTTTGCTTGTAAAATCTCAGGAATTAAGTTAAAATCTTCATTCTGGCAACGCTGAAACTAATAGAAACAAATAGAATGGCGTCAAAGCTTTGCAATTGGAAAATCCAATTTTGAACATCATAAGAAAGAAAACTTTATTATTTCTCAGTGAAGTTAGCTGCAGAACAGCGTTGACAACTTTGAAATTTTAAAACGCGCCAAAATGGGAGAGAAACCTGTTAATCTTAGAAAAAACGCATCAAATTTTATGACAAAATATCATCAGTACCATGGCGCGCTATCATCAACTAAACTTAAGCTCCGATTTAATTTAATGATTTCAAAAATATTATCAAACATGTAACTTTATATTTTTATATTTTATATTATTTTCAAGAAATCATTAAGAATTAAAAATGTTCTAATACTTTTGATGGCTTGCTGTCATCAGTAAAATATGTGTGTGTTGTATTATGTCATATTTTAATTGCGTGTAGGCTGTGTACGAGAAACTACTCTCTTTGTTTCATAGATCCTGTTTTTATTTTCCTCTACCGCAAATGCTACGTGTCATCAATATGATGTGTAATACTATCGTTCATTTATATATTCATCTCTTATTTGACAAATTTGTACGTACACCAACCATCCATCCAGAAACAGATCTCATTGCCTTTGCCTAAACAATATTTGCTGCGATTACAAATTTACATCAATATGACGCATTTTTTCTTCTTCTTAAAATTTAATTTAAGTTTAAAAATAATGGTTCCTTTTCAACAATAAATAGAAAAAATTCCTTTTTAAAAATAAGTAGAAAATATTATAATATTATTTATTTATACCAACCCATCATCATATAATGTTAGAAATATTATTTATTATAAAAAAAAAAATCAATTTTGACAAATTAGATGTATTATAAATATTAATAAAATGTACCATGAATTAATGACAAAATTCTCTGACGACTAGTCATTGAGATTGATGTCAGTTTTCACATAACTGATGACTACATGATATTGATGTCACAATTCTGATGTTTCACTGTTATCAATATGAAGATGCTTTATACTCTGAGTGTTTATTTTAACAAAAACAAGCTTTCTTTGGAAAAGAAAAACTTTTGTTCCACAAAATCTAAAATTATACGATTTTAGCTTTAAGTTAATTTCGTACTATTTTGAAATGTTTAAATACTTATAATCATAACTTTAGTTTAACTTTTATGTGCGTTTTGCTTCATTATAAATCTGAAGGAGTTTGCCAAAATTTATTTGCTAATTGATGACAATTTTAAAACTGTCGTTTATTTTCCCCCAAGTTTTCAAAACAACTTCATTAAGAATCTCTTCAAAAAACAAACAAAAAAGAAAGCCAAACAGAACCTGATGTATTTATCCACCATTTTTTTTCTTACTCATATAAAGAGAGTCGTTTCGCTTTGCAACAAATTGACATATTCTGGTATTCCAATTTTCGGACAGCAAAAGTTGTCAAAGTATTTTCTATTTTCTGTTGTTAGCAGCTAAAACTTGGAAAGAAAAAATACCAAGAAATAATAATAAAAGCCAAATCCAAAATAAAAAAAAAAGTTCAACGACTTTAAAGGCTGTTGATACTCTAACGAGTTGTAAGTATATATTATCCTTTACAAATTTTGTTGCTACTTGCTGCTTGTTATCTTTCAAAAAACTTTCGCCATGAAAAATATTGAAGCAGAAACTCTTTTTTTTCTAACAAAGAATAATAAGATTTGCCAAAGTATGGAATAAATACCAAAAAAAGGAAAAATAATAATAATAATCAAGATAATTTGATTTGTTTTCATTTTTCCGCTAAAAAGGAACATTAAAACAGCAGAGAATAAAAATGTTCAAGCAAATTGATTAAAGACAGTGGAAAATCGCTTTGAGTTTTATACTTTTTTGCAGAATTTTTATTTACTAAATAGCAAAGCTATTATAAATATTTTATTAAAAGTTTGCTAAAATAAATTTCTAGTTTTGTATTATTCTTTTCTGAAAAACACTACAAAACAAAATATTGCAAAGAGAAAACTTATACAAAAACTGTTAATTTTAATACCAATCGTTAATTGAATGAAGACCATGTTCCGAATTTTTTGGGAGTTCCCAAAGTCGGCTTCAGGAAACATCAAATTTCCCCCCCTTCCTCAGAAGCAATAAGGCAACTTGAATTTTCGCACTGAAGCGAATGACCGTTTATAGGTCAGATGCATGTTATACGATAAAAACGAGTACCGAAGATGAAAAATCGGTGCCAAAGTGGTTAGCGAATTGGTTTCGAACTTTTTTGTGAATTCCCAAAATCGGTTTTATTAATTCCCAAAATCCCCCCACTTCCCCGGTAGTAATACCTTGTCAACCAAATCTGTGTATGCTTGGTAATTCTTTAAAATAGCTGAAATTTTTGGACTAACATTAATCCTTACTCTCTTAACGAATGACCAAAAGCTAGCTCTCTTTTTGACACGAAGATGCCGTTTGGAAATAAATTTTTCACACCGTATTCTGACACACGAAGGCGTTTTCTTTTGGGTAGTAATTCAGTATCTGATAGACTTCGTTTTTGGTTTAAGTTTGAAGTTTGCGTCAACGTACCTTTTGTGAAATCTGAATTTGTGAAGTACGCGACAAGATATATTAACAAACTTGAATTCCATCCAAATCCTCTTGCAGTTAATATTCTTAACTTTGGTGGTCATACCCGTCTGAGAAGAAGGGATACTTTGGCTACCATTAGAGCTCTAAACAGATGACTGAATTCTGAAATAATATTCGCATAAAAATAAATTTTTGTTAAGCATTGGCAGGACTTTAATCACAATTTTTTTTGGTATTAAGATTTGAATACTTATTGTCATTATATTTTTTATGTAGATTCAATAAATAAAATAATAAAGTTAAAAAAAAGGAGATGCAAGATGATACTCGTACATATTTTCAAACATTTTTGCTGAAGCATTTATATCATTATCAAAAAAGCACAGTCTTAAATTAAAATGCTTGTAAAATTTGTTGAGCTCAGCCCAACGAGCCTTATGCTAAATATATTTTAATAATGATGTCCATGAACAGAAAGTCAGATGTTTATTATGCTGCTGCCTCTTCTACACTGCAATAAATATTACAAAACATCTGTACTAGATAGTGGCACAAGTACAAATGTTTTTTGTTTTCATGCAAGAAGAACGTCAGACTACTTACGTAGATCTTGGAAAACTCATAGAATTTTTGGAAACGAAAGAGAGCGCAGATTTTTGACAATATTGTATTATTTTCTATTGTATTTTTTGTAATAGTAACCCTGCCCGGTAAAGCTACCTTGAGTTGCTGCCAGCGTTATTTGTATCCACTAGCCTCCTGTCTTGAATATGTTATACGCATTAGCGCTCTTATACATATAAGTTACTCATTACAGCGCAAAAGCTACATGCTGGTCTGTAAACCCGTTTTAAGTAAAAATCGCAGGCCAACTTAACCTTTTCAGTTACCGAATTAGACTCATATTTTCATATAATTTAGGGCTTAATTTGAACAAATGAAAGCTAACTAATTTATTGAATTTTTGTTGAACTTTTTATAATTTTTATAAATTAGATTTTTGGTTTTTATACATTTGTACATCGGGTTTTTAGTTAAAATTTTTTCCTTTCTTAAGTTTTTCTTAAGAAGGATTTTTTTACAAAACAAATTTGCTGTGATCAATAAAAACTATAATCAAATCTTTAGCTGGGGGACAACAGGCTGAAGGCTAATTTTGTTTGTCTAATTTTGATTGTCTAAACTCTATTTGGGACGTTTTTTGTTCCACCGTTGAAAAAGCATCTCTCCAATACCTTCACTCTGTATTGTATTTTTCAATAATTTCCAAGCAGCCATGATATCATTAACGTTCTTTTTTAAATGTTTTCAGAAAACTTTATTTTTATTTTTATTTTTATAAATTAATTTTTCTCGTTTTGCCTGTAACCCATATTCTTTTTATCATTATCTTTCTATTTTTTATCTTTTGCAACTGTTGCCAACAAATTTTACCCTTTCTTTAATAAAGATTGGCTGCTGCTGTTGTTATTGTTGGTGTTGGTGCTGCTGCTGCTGCTGCTACTTTCACTTTCTGGATTTAATTTAGCAAACTTAAATCGAAAAAAACGTTATAAAACACGGATTTTTAAACTGAAATAAAAATATATTCCAACGCATTAAGTATTTGGCGCCGCAATGACAGCGTTGCCATCATTACGATTAAATACAATAGCCTGGGTTTTTGGCTTAAACGAAGGTTAACAGTCAGGCGATATTATTGTATTTTATATACGAGTACGATTCTGTTTGGCTTAAAAGGGAACAGAATAATTTGCTGTCTGTCTTGGTTGACTACACAATCACTTTTTAAACAGCAACAAACAATTATATACATACAGTTATGCATATACATACATTTATACACACTTGTGGTAATATGTGTGTTTGTTTGCCGGTTTATTGTTGTTTTTTGTAATGATTTGCTTTTTCTATTATTTTCATGGCTCCCGTTATGGTAGACTCAATATACTCAAACTGACATTAAAATAAAACGTAATAAAAACAGGGTTGTTTTGGGTGGAAATATGTATTTGAATATTTGTGTTTGTTTGTAGGTATGTTGTTATGTATGCATGTATTGATGTTTTCGAAATTTTGTACTAAAAACAGATTAACTCAACCAAATTCTAATATTAATGCATTGCAGAACTTTTTCACACTCCCAAGTCAAAAATAAATTGAATTAAAAATGTATTGCGCGCATTTAGCAAATATACATAAACCTAAAAATGTTCTCGCTGTAGCTTATAGGTACATACATATGTATGTACTTAAGTTCATACATACATATTTATGCAGGCATGTATGTATGTATTTCCTTTCCTAACAACATTGAAGAAGTATTTAAGTATGTGTGTATATGAAAGTGAGTTCACAAATCTGCACAATTTTCCGGTTGTTGAAAGTTGAAAAAATGTTTTCATATAGTTTTTTAGCGATTTTTTAAATTAGAAAAATATACACAAATGCATATATATGTTCATAAAATATATACCATTTCATATGACATACATAAGTATAAAAGCACTTAGAGAAAAAGTTAAGAAATACTCGTGTTAGAAAACTAGATAATTAGTTTCATAGTTGTATCACTTAACTTACTAAAAAGACAGACAGACGTTGGCTTCTTGTGTACGCTAGAACAAGAAACTTTGCAATTACAAATTTTTTTTCAGATTGTGCCTGAAAATTCTGAAATTTTAGAAAACTAATAAAACAAATGCAAGGTGGTCGCATTTCCTTTACATTCACCATCTGACAAGTGACATTTGCCATAAAATTATACTACCGTTTTTAGTATATTTCAGCATTTAAAAAAGTAACAAATGAAGTAATTATGTTCAATTTTACTCACTTTTATTTGTTGTATTCGCAAGTCAAATAATGATCTGCATATTTGAAAATTGCACAAGCAAAAAATCTAGAACATAAATACAAATGTTATATATTTTTTTATGATGCCTGACCAATCTGGTATTAGACAAATGAAACGTTCCTAATATACCGGAAAATAAGTTCGCTTACATTTTTTGAAAAGAACATGTATATTATTAAAAAAGGAAAAAGGCTGCACAAGAATGCAATACTAATAAGAAAAAGGCAAAAAAGTATGACTTCAGTATATAAAAATGAGTATATGTATATAAAGTAGTAGTATTTGTGTTCCGAATATTTTAAAAAATCCCAAAGTCGTCCACAGGAATCGCCAAATTCCCCTCACTTCCCCGGAAACAATACGGCAACTTTAATTTTCGCACTAGAGCGAATGACCGTTGATAGCTCACATACACGTTCCACGCTTCCGTGTTTTTGGGAATTTCTAGAGTCGTCCACAGTAATCGCGAAAGCCCCCTTACTTCCCCGGAAGCAATATGGCAACTTTAATTTTCGCACTATACCGAATGACCGTTAATAGTTCACATACACGTTCCACGGTTCCTTGTTTATGGGAATTCCCAAAGTTGTCCACAGAAACCATCAAATTCCCCTCACTTCCCCGAAAACAATATGGCAACTTTAATTTTCGCACTAAAACGAATGACCGTTAATAGTTCACATATACGTTCCACGGTTTAGTGTTTTTGGGAATTCCCAAAGTCGTCCATAGGAATCGCCAAATTCCCCCCAATACGGCAACTTTAATTTTCGCACTAAAGCGAATGACCATTAATAGTTTACATACACGTTCCACGGTTCTTTATTTTTTGGGAATTCACAAAATCGTCCACAGCAATCACCAAATTCCCCTCACTTCCCCTGTAGCAATACGGCAGCTTTAATTTTCGCACTAAAGCGAATGACTGTTAATAGTTAAGATACTTGTTGTACTGCAAAAACCGCTTATCGAATGTGAAAAAATTGATCCAAACCGGTTAGAGAATGTGTTCCGAGTTTTTCATGAATTCCTAAAATCGGAATCCTAAGAATCTCCTCCCACTTGCCGGTAGCAGAACGGTAACTTCAGTTTCCGCACTGAAGCGGCAGCATTGTATATTCAACTTTATATACCTACATGTGTAATAATCACTCATACGCCATAAGTTTCGAGTATTGCAAACATACATACAATTGAATATAATATAAACGTGTTAAAAAAGCTTAGTTTAAAGAAGCAGTTTGATGTGTGGCGATGATGCTTAACCTTTCAAAGGTGACCCAACCTAATGTACATACGAGTACTTTCTATACATTTTTTTTTGACACATAATCCGCTTAAGCAACAATAAAACACCAGGTTGTTTTTGCATTGTAATTTCAGTTCCACCGGGTAACTGAATTCGCCTAGATAAGCCTCTATCAGTTTTTTCAGTGTACTTTATATTTTACCGTTGTTTTGTTTATATTTATGCTCTCCAGACTACGTTGTTGTTTTTTAATTTTTTGCAAAATCGTAAAACGGAATTTGATATGAAAAAAAAATAAGAAAAAATATCAAATATCACTTTATACAAATTCTGATTTTTTCATGCAGTTTAATTTTCTAGCTTGGCTAGACATTTTGTAATCGGTTTTTAGCATGCAATATAAAAGCATGAAAATTGCTCTGTAGGTGTCTAACTTTAATTAATATTTTATTTATGTACCGTGGAAATCACATCGTAATAAATGAATGAAAATATTTTGTATATAAAATGAAAAGATTTCGAGAATTGTATTTAATATAAGTAATTGAAACGAAGTGAAGCATGATGGAAAAGTTACAAAATCACATCGAAATTCTCAATAATTGGTAGCAAATAGTTAGTTCCTTGGAAAAAATCATTATAAAACTCAATGATTTCATTTCGGTCCACTCGTTAATTTTTTTTTATTTGTTACAAAATGTGTTTAATATTAAGAAAAAAACATGGTTGAGTAATGATAATCTGTTAAATTTGTAATGTAAGGCAAAAGATTAAGAAAATAATGGACATAGGTACCTAAGTAATCTAAATACGTATATGATGTAGATACATACATACGGTCGGGGTGTGGCAGCTCCTTAACTTGCACAGAAATACAGCTTCTTATAAAGATTTAATGGAACAGTTTCATAAATGACAGCTTTCAAAGCAACTGTAAAAAAGGTTACATTTTGATAGGTAATTACAGTTTCTATCGCATTTTTCTTCTCTTGCCAGGTTGTAATAGTGTAATTGCCGGTCTATATTAGACATGAAAGGCTGTTAAAACTCACACTTGAAAGTCCGTTTTTTAGTGGTCCGATTTTATTGCAAAGATTACTGGATAAATAAGTATTTGAACATTATGTGCAATTTCTATTAATTTAAATTACATAGTTTTTTTTTTCTAATATCTAGAAGTAAAGCTGTATTTACACTTAATTTTTTTATCGATACTTTTTTATATCAGTTTTTGTTTTATGGGGGTTCCTGGTTTTAATGAAAAATTGCTTTCGTTTTTGGTTTCTTTGATTTGTACTAAGAAGCAAATAACAGGTGGGCCAAAAGAAGTCATCTGATGTTGTGTTGATCTCTTTTTTTTAACAAAAAACTTCGATTCTGTTTTTTGATTATGTTTATTTGAACCTTTAGAATTTTATTGGTCAATTAGAAAAGATGATTTCGGCAAAATAGGCGCCGCCACGATCGATTGCTATACGGGCTCCTTTTATGGTATTTTTTATCACTTTGGCAAGAAATTGTCCTTGAGAGCTTCCAGAGTCCCCGGCTTGTTCACGTACGCATAGGTCTTCAAAAAACCCTACAAAAAAGTATGGAATGGTTAAACCGGGCGATCTGCGGGTCAGTGCAAATAGCCAAAATGAGAGCTGAGGCGACTCCGGAATGCCGCTTTCAGAAGTTGTGGCTCGAGCAGTGTATGCCGTTGCGCTGCCCTGTTAAAACACATGTACTCCAGTCCTAGTTCGATCAGTTGCGGCAGGATAAACTCGTTTAACATGTCCCTATTGCGCGCACCGTCGACAAAATGCAGTCACTTTGAGCGGCTCCTCGTACATCACTTGTGGATTTTCGGTGCCCCAGATACAGTTTTGCTTCATCACGTACTCGCTGAGATAGAAATTAGCCTCATCGCTCATTATGATTTTGGGCGAAAAATTGACCAATAAAATTCTAGAGGTTCAAATAAACTTAATCAAAACACAGTATCGTTTTTTATTAAAAAAAAAAAAAATGAGAGCCAAACAACATCAGAAGACCTCTTTTGGCTGACCTTGCAGAAGTACTCCTTTAATTTGAGTACCGATCTAATTCGAAAAAAATGGCTCTTACTCTCACGCATTACTGGGACTCTCTAGCAAGAATGACAAAATTAGAGATTACGCCATGCGCATGATTTACCGTTAGATGACGTAGTTTAGCCTATGAAAAAGTATATATTTAAAAATCATCTAGGGTTGTGTTTATGTTGTTTCAGTTTTCGCAGAAGATTTCAGTTTTATGTGAGAGTTGCCGTTATCATGTATTGTATCATTCTGTACTCTATAGTACATATCGCACCCTAAATCCAAAAGGTTCAAAACTCAAAATTTTCCAAAACGGACATTTTTCCATAAAAGTCAGTTTTTTATGTTTTCACAAACAGAATATAAAATTGCAGAAATAGTATAGCAGTATTGAATTTTTTCAAAATGGAATAGTATTCATAACAGTTTTTTGTCGCTTGTGAAATTTTAGTATTTTAAGTTGTAACCCTTTTTATTTAGGGAGCGATATGTACACAGCTAAAATTGTGTGTTCGTTCTGGTACGAGAATTTTTGTTTAGAACTGAAAATACCATCAATAGTATTTTATATAATCAGTTTTAAAAAATATTTTTAAATTTCATTGAACAGCTGCGAGAAAGCAACTCTCAACTACATCAATTCTAAATTGTATTCTGAATGTTTGTTTAACAGCCGTTAGGCAAATTATAACGGCATCTAATATTTAGTTTCTTCTTTCTCTACCTTGAGAGTGATATCAACGCTAAAGTGCTGTCTAGTCGAGTAGCCACAGTGTTTATAAACAAAAAAAAAAAAAAAAAGTAATGCCTTTATTCAAAAAGAATTATTAATGCTAATAAAAATGAATTTATTTGAATAAGAGCATAAGGTTGTAAAATTTTATTGCTATTTATAAATTTTGTTATTTTAATGAAAAACACTTGTAAATTGTTTCGATTTAACAAAGTGTTTTCAAATGTTTCCTTTATGTTATAAGACTCTTATCTTTCTAAAATAAACAATTGAAACAAAGTTTTGCCTAATAAAGAATTCAGTTACAAATTGCTTACTACACACATCCATATACACAATATATAAATATTCAAATAAACTTTTTGCAAAATTCTCTTCTTACTTCAAAAAAAGAAAAAAAAAAAAACGTTTAGCAAATGAATAAAGTACCTACTCATAAATATTTTCTTAATTTTGCATGTTTTGATGCACACTTTTTTTCTTACACGCAACTCTTATAAAGATTTTATGTTGCAAGTTTATGTGCATGTATATATGTATGTGTGTATTGATGTGTATTTGCGGTTACAGAAAAAGAAACATATTTCTTGTGGTTTATATTTTTTAATGAAGTATTTTAGGGGTTTCCTTGTTATTTGCAGTAAAACTCAAGGAAGTTTGTTTTATTTTTTTTTTTGCTTAAATCTTGTAGATTTTTAATTAATATTTCTAGGTTTTATAAACTGCAAATGTTTGGTTGTAATTTGTAATTTTCTCCTTTTCTTTGTTGTAATAGTAATTTGCCTGGATTTGCTGAGTTTTGTTTTATTTGAGGTTTGAAAAAAAGAAAAATAGGAGGTTTATTATTGTTTAATGACCACTGCTTTTGTCAGAGTAAAAAAATTAATTTGGATTTAATTGGTTGAATAAACTTTACTTTTCTTGGGTATTATTTTACATAATCTAGACAGTAACTAGAGAAGAACTTGAAACAAAAAATTAAAATTAAAATCAATAGCAAAATTAAAAAGTAAAATGAAATATGATAGTATACATATACAACAAGAATAAAAATCAAAGTATTAACAATCACTTACGAATGAAAAAAATTTTCATACATCGTTTTTCAGAGAGTTTAAAAATATGTTAAACGAATTTTTATCAATTCTAACTTTACTGATCATGATTTAAAAGTAAGAAAGCAAGAAAACTCCGGTAATTATTTTTTACCTTTTTTTCTAATTTACACTAGTTTATTTTAAACACTCTTATCGCTCCTTTATTGCAACATATCTCAAAAAATGAGCTATTAGAGTTAACAATGCAAAATTGTTAATAGTACTACCATTTATATTGCGCCAAAAATTTATTCAAATTGCTATCAAATTATTCAAACTGTTTCCTTTAGGAGATATTTTCTAAACAAATTTGTTAAGACTTGTATGGAAACTAAAAACTTTAAATGCGTTTTTCTCCAAACGAGCTTTTTTGAGATATGACTATGTTGCAATAAAGGAGCGTTATGTTAGCTTCACTTCTATGTTTGTTTATATGTTTGCAACACTCGAACCCCATGTCGTATGAATGATACCAAAGTGAGTTCATAACAGGTGATTAAAGAGAGTTGCAGAGATGGAGAGTTTAGTACTAAGGCAGAATTAGGTTGTACGTTATATTCTGTTCTGATCCGACTGTTTGTTTCAATTGAAGCTATATATTACATGATTTGTTCGTACCTTTTCGTTCTGTGCTGTTACGGACTAATCCAAGGCGAATTCATAACAGGTAAAATTGGCAGTGCAGTTGTTAATTTTTTTTATGTTAATCTTTTTCAGATGTCAATGGAATAATTAAAAGAAATTTGAAAAAAAAAATTGAATTTTTTTTTAAATATAATGGCTTGAGCGCCAGTTATAATCCAGAATCTTACCCAACCCGGCAGGCTCTTTTCACCTTTCCAAGCTCTGTGATCTGAAACATTATTTTTCACGAAATAATTAAAAGTTTCACGAAATAATTTTTCTTTTCCTATAAATATTTTTTTATTATATTTTTATGAATTCCTTTTTGTGTTTATATTTTCCGGCTGATACGTAAGTGTATGTTGAGACACCGTTATATGAAAAAGAAACTGACTATTTGTTGTGCTTTATAGTCTGATGGAAAAAGTCCTTGCAAATTAGACCTCCAGATTAGAGTAAGTCCAAACCAGTTGTGGCAACAGAAATGACAGAAGTCATTTAAATTCTAATTCCAAAATATTCGCTTTCGAATAATGTGAATTTCGTGTCAATTTACAGAAAAATCATCAATGTTTTATTCCAAACCAGGCGTGCCAGAAGTCCAAAACAAAAAAAAATGTATTTTCTTTGTCAGCGTAAAATCAGTCACCAGCATATAACATAATTTTCTTAATTGCAGAAAAAATTATGCGTTTTCGCAATACTTTCTCTTGCATCATTCATTGCACGCACATCTCTATTTTTTTCATATAAGTCTGAACATTATATTAATCATTCGCTAGAGTAAACGCATTCTACCTTTAAAACTCCCCAGTTGGCAACATACTTCATATATGACAAACTCATTAAATCCGCTTGGTATTGCCATATCGTTCGTAAAAGTTTCTTGCATTCTTTGCAGTTTACATTAGCTTATTAAATAAAAATTAATTTATCAACGTTTACTATTCAAATAAAGGTTTTATTTATTGCATCATTAAATAACTATGTCAATGCGTTTTGCAGACTTGAACAAATCACATAAATTGCAAACGAATAAAAAGTCATTAAATAAAGATTTAACTGCTGAAGAGTTTTAATGAATATAAAACATAATCAAAGAATTATAACCTCCTTCTGCTTAAGGCTGAAAAGCATATGAATGTTTCTTAAAAACAGAATTTGTTTTGGCTTCTTTTCCTTTTGAAATAACCGCGCACTAACTCTTTTATGCCTTGCTTAGTTCTATATAAATCTTTTGATTTTTTTCTTCTTCAATTTTATTTTAAATACTTTATAAACTCTTGTTAGCCTTTCATTTTACTATTTTTCTGTGTGTTTAGCAAATCGTCTTAAATGCTTTTATCCTAAATATACATAATTTGCTATTAAATAACATTTGAACCCTTTTCTTTTTTTATCTCGATTTTGCTTTTTGTTTTGCTGGTCTGGGATGTTTTTACTTTTCCCTAAAGTTGTTAGAAAACATTTGTATGAATATAACGAGCAAACAAATCGGTAGCATAAATCAAATTTATTTAAGTAGCGTTAGGGGCAAAGAATAAGAGATGTGAGGAGTCGATTACGCATTATATTTTTAGTTGCAAAATTTTCGAATATCAGTGTTTCTGGTTTGTGTGAGCTTACATTTTCAACATTATTTTCAAGAATAAATTCTTCTGTCCATAATCTTGAAAACTAGCCTTGTATAACTGGAAGCGCTCTAAGCGAATTTTGCCGTTAAGTTTAAAAAAGTTAGCAGAAAGTTAGGTTATCAGCATTTTTATGGTCTCCAAGTAGTATTGTTAGACACTAACATACTTTTAACTGCTTTAGTCTTTTATTCTGAACTAAAAATAATATTGTGGAAATAAAAATAATTCATATAATAATAACTTATAATTGTAAAAAAGTACTTTCGCAACTTATAGTTGTGAAAAATGTTACAAATATGTTTGACAAGCACAGCTTACTACATTTTTTTTTGCTGATTTTTCTTTTGATGGTTACAATCAATCCGGTCTGTTGACGATGAGTTCTGGGCTACCCTGCATATGGATGCACAGCTGTTTTCACAGACATGCTGAAATTCGTGCACACTTCCCCTAATTGTTGTCCCATTTGGAAATTTTTAAAAGTGCAAGAATAATAGTTGTTTTTTGAAGGCAGCTAAAGAAGATAACACCCGACATGTTTTACAATGCAGATGTAATTTTTACCAATGTAAAATGCCTACATGTCGTCTGTTACCTCAAAAACATTGCTTCTGTAAAAAACATGAGTTAAGTCATATGACAAAACTTCAAATTAGTGTGTGTTCTATTTTGTTACGTATAAACATCTGACATCAAAACTCAATGTTATGCGAACAATTTAGCGGCTTAGACCTATAATAAACCCCCACCACTCTTGTGCAACGATACTTTTAGACTCCTCTTTCTCCATCTTCACTTTTTCAAAAGTCATAAAAAAACTCTACTTTTTAGGCATACAACTAATGCCAGTGTTGCATATCTACGCTACTTTTCCTGCACACCTGTTGTGTCAGACCATCTTAAAATACTTCACTATCCACCAAAAGGGTTTACACGATATGGACTACCCTTTAGTACTACAACTACTACAAACCTTGAAGTACATATTTTAATAATGAGTATTAAAACAAAGCGAATACTGTACCATAATACAGGGTAGTACAGAACTACCGTTATGGTGGGAATGGAATGGCATAATTTAGATGCTGTTCGTAGTTTATCGGCTTCAATTCGTGAATAAGCTGAACCTTGAATGTGGCCAAAGTCCTCTGAATGGACCTTCGCGATAGCCCCACTTATGCCAAACGTCTTCTTGTTGATATTTCAGAACTATTTTGTACACTACGCGCAACATGTTGGATATTTTTTTCCGTGTGAACCGTGCGTGGTCTGGCGGCATATGGAAAATGTCTTACTGCACCATGTTGTCAAAAATTTGCAACCAGGCTCACATTGAACATGTTGCCCCAAAACAATTGACATTTGATCTTCAAAGTAAAATTCACTATTCTGTTGTGTAGTGTTCCATGTTAAATTCCCTAAGTCTTCTTCACAAAGTTCTGAAATAAAAATAAAAATTTATAAACAACTTTATTAGCTTCTAATATTGATAACAATTAAGTCTACTGGTGATTAGGATAGCTCTTATGAAATAATTTCAATATTAGAAGCTAATAAAGCGTATGAACTCAATTGTTTGAATAAAAAATATAGATAAACTAAAAAAATTACTGAATAATTAGACCATAAAGGTAGTTCTGCGCTGCCCTGTATAGCCACACTTATGCATTATTTTCCAAAACACATTTATGACTTTTTGCTCTGTGTAAATTATGGAAGTTGCCAGATCTGAAAATTGTATTGCAGTGTGAAAAGTCTTTTTGTACTGATAAAAGAAATTTCCAGTTGTTTATAATTTTTTCTCTTTTCTTGTTTATGCTCTTCACTAGTGTTTTAAAACCATAAAGCTATTTCGTGTTTTTTTTATTATTATTATAATATATTGTTTTAATTTGTTGTTGTGTTTTTCTCTCTATTATGTTGGCAATGTTTTTAAAGTTTTACTTAATGTTGAAAATTCCTTAAAGATATTGCGCCAGAACAATTTTTCAAAACAAAATCAAAATGCTTTTCGTTAAATAAAAATAAAAGGGAATATCAAATGACACTAACAGCCCAAGCTCGAAAACAAAAGCATGAAAAGGAAAAAGAAAATGCATTTAAAAATCAGTTTAAAAAATGGAAATAATTATTTGCATACTAATACAACATGGCAACCACCCACAATTTGCTACTCCTTTACTTCTCATGCCGCTCAAAAACATAAACACACACACATACATACGCATACATTTATTTTTTTTAAAGTGTCATTTGAGATAAACAGCCTTGCCACTCCATTGCCAGTTTTATTTGAGTGGCGGTGTGGGGTAAGAAAAAAGGCAGAGAATAAATAAAAGTTTAACTTTTGTAATTATTTGAAAAAATAGTTTTATTTGAGAAATTAAAAGTTCTACTATGTTGTTCTTTTATGTTGTTATTTTTTTCTTTTTATTTGAAAGTAAATTAATACTCTTGTTGTTGATGTTGTTTAATGTTGGAGTGGAGTGTTTGTTTTTGTAAGGGAATTATTCAAATGAATAATGACAGTTGATAAGTGTTTAAGTAAAGCGAGAAAAATATATTTCTCTATAATTGTGCTTTGTTTAAGCATTTTACAATGAAAACATACTTTATGTACTTAAATGTTTTATTTGTTTTATTTTAACTTAATTACATATATAAATGTGCGAAATAATTCATTTTAACACAAATGTACAGAGCTTTCTTATTATGTAAATTATAGACTGTTATGAGTACATTTTAATATTAATCCCTTCCATATTGTCAATATATGCAGCTAGCATACTATTAGCCATGTAACAGAACCCGATTTCACTTCGAAATAAAATTGAATTCGTTATTTGGTTCTTCAAAAAACGAAAAAATAAAAAGTTGTTCGAAACAGGAACATTTTGAATAGAAAAAGCTAATTTCATACCTAAAATTAGATGTGATTTCATTTAGTTCATTCATTAGTTTTTTGTTTTTTCGGGTCCAATTTCGAACGGAATTGAGCTGTGTGACGTGGCTGTATATTTACTCGTATTAAGCCGTAATGACACTTGCTTTTGCCCAACATTTCTGAATCTAAAATTGAAAGAGTGAAATAGTCAATACTAGATAGAGACGATTATATAAGTTAACACAGAATAGCTTATGTTCATATAAATATGACATTTGTAAGCAAAATAACAATAGCATGCATTTTTTTCATGTAGTTTGTTCAAATTAATTAAAGAAAAATTATTATACAAATGACAAAATGTACGGGCAAAAGCCTATGTTCCACTTGTATGTTTGTATGTCTGCAACACTCGAAATCCATGCCATATTAGTGACTATTACATATGTAGGTATATAAAACTGTATATACAGTTTTGCTGCTTTAGTGCAAAAATGGGAGTTGATGTATTGCTTTCGAGGAACTGGCGGGTTTTGGGGATTCACGAAATCGAGTTTGGGAAGTCCCAAAAAGTTCGGAATAAGTTCACTAAACGTATTCGGCGCGAGTTTTTGCCGTGTATATGCATCTGAACTATAAACGGTCATTCGCTTTAGTGTGAAAATTTAAATTGCCTCTAAAAAGAGGGAGGGGGAGGGGAGGGGAGGTGTAGATTTTGACGTTTCCTGAAGCCAACTTTGGGAATAAAAAAAAAAAAAAAATTGGAATCGCTTCACTAACCGAATCGGAATCGGAACCGGGTTTTCATACTCGTTGCGCGTTTTGAGCGTGTATCTGAAATATTAACGGTATTTCGATTTAGTGTGAAAATTGAAGTTGTCATATTGTTTCCGGGGAATCTAAAAATGTTTGCTTTTAAGCACACATTTTTAGGATCTTTTTGGGCGTTTTCCACTTTTTATCGATAATATGTTGAAAAATGTTGACGTTTTTAGATTTTTTTCAATATAGCTGAACTCTTTGATCTTATTAATAATTACAATTGTGATATATCTCTACTCCTCTCCTTAAAAAGACACAAAAAATTATGTATTAGCACGACTTCACACAGAAAGGTACTTTCATCAAATTTCTGTGTACGTATTTTAAATAAAATTTCAATAAAATAGACGATTTTCTTGAAAATTTCTTGTTCATCTACACAGGAAAGCGAAAGTTAAAAAAAAATATATTATTGTTTTTATATACATACAACAGAAGTTAATTTTATAATTATTATTGTACTATAATACTGTAATTTTCTAAAATTCTTTGTAGGTGGCAACAGTGCTTACCACTATGTCACTTTATTTCCAGAAAACGTCAAAAAAAATTTTTCATGAAATTTTTATTAAAAGCTTTGTGTAAAGCCTTCAGGCATTTACTTTCATGTCTAAACGTTGGGTAAATATCTTGGTGGCACTTGCTTTTTGTATGGGAAAACCCAGCTGTGCTATCTGAAGTCGCTATATTAAACTGAACAAATGAAATACAGCGATCAAATGTATTTTTCAATTAGAAATATTTTGATAAAAATTGGTAGACACATATCATTGTGGTTTAATGAGCTTGAGGTTACTTATTGTAAAAACTATTAGTTTATTGTTTCGATATTTCGACACCCGTTTGTGTGTCTTCTTCAGGTAAATTTCTAAATCTTTTGTTTACAAATTTTTATAAAATTGAAAACAAATTGATCTAACAAAAACAAATTATTCATAGAAAAAAAATTTTTTTTTTACATAGTAGTAACATTAAAATTATTTATGGTATATATTTTTTTATTATTTTTTATAAAAAGAAAGAAATTAAAAAATTTTTAAACACCTAGTGTTCACTCTACTCTTTGTTGGCGATTTGAAAGATTGAAGCAACATTTTTTTTGATTGCATTTTTCAGTAGACCAATTTTGTTACTTTAAAATGTAGTCACAGTTTTTATGCGAAACGTGCGTTTCAGCACAAGGCTGACAGTATTAATGTTACATTAAAGTGACGTCTTAAAATTGACAACTATATTGGCGCCGCCATGTAGAATAAATATAAATAATATATTCTTCTATGCAATTGTGTGTGAATAGCTTTGTAATTTCATAGTATTATATACATCCAAAGTCGGAAAGTTGAAAAAAATGCACAAACATTGACGAAAAAACATTAATGAATCTAAAACTTCTTAATATAGACCTTTAACCAGCCATGAACCTTTAAATTCTATATTTAAGTGCTGCCAAATTTCTTCTGTGTGTTTACTGTTTCTTGCTGATTTGAATAATGCTGCCATTTGTTGACTTCGGCGCTACACATTTCTGTACCAAACTTCGTTTTCTTCTTCTTGTTCTTCTTTTTTACATTTAATTGTAAGCTAAAAACTAAAAAAAAAATTAAATAATAGTGGTTATGCGGCAGAAGTGTGAATTTGAATACTACTACCAAATATATGTACATACATAATTTTAAGGTTTTTATATTTATATGAGATCAGGTGCAGGAATGCGAGTGGTAAGAATGTAAATGCATAAGTGTATGGTATAAATATAAGGCAAACCTATATGTATGTCTGCGTATACATATGCACATACATATGTATATAATTATGAGGCCTTGTTGTTTTTTTTAACTGAAAATGTTTGTCAAGTAGTGTGTGGTCCTTTTATGGTTTGAATTTATTTTATGAAATGTTGTGAACAAGTTTTTAAATTAAAATTATATTAAATGAACAGTGTTGGTTTGCTACAAACGTATGTAAATCTACACTTCCATCTGTATAATTTCAAGTAAATGTTATTTGGTATAAATAAAAAAAACTCATTTATATACACATACAACCATATATGGTTTTAATTAAAATAAATGTAATACGTATGTATGTATAAAACTCATAAACAAATAAGAACAAATTTATTAAAATTCATATGTCAAAAAGATAGGTTAAATTTTAACTATTCCAGCATTAAACTAAAACAAACAGCTTTTAGCATAAAATTATTTACATACATATACTCGTATAATAAACGAGTAATTAATAGTTTTATGTGCTGAAAATCCAAACTTTTAATTCTTTGCCGTAAAAGTAATTACAGTGACCAAAAACAAATTTTTATAATTGGCTAGTATTTTTATAACTATTTTGGACTTTTTTAAATATTTTTATTTAATTTAGTTTTTATAATAAAACCATGTTTTGTATTCATTTAATAAGAATTAAAATATACTGAACTCTGATTTAAATGAAACGTTTAGTTAAGTGCATCATTAAATTTTCATGTCAATGAGCCTTTCAGACTTTGCAAATCACATAAGCAAATAAAAGCACCAAAAATGCTATAAAATTTTTTTATTTGTAAAACGATTTTAATAAAAACGAACTCATTTTTATGACTACAAAAAGAGCAAAAATAGCTTAAGAATAAAAAAAAATATATATAAAACTTTTCCAGTTTGAAAAACTCCCAACATTATTCGTTCTTTTTGGCATAAACTTCTTTGGCTACATTAAACATGCATACATATGTACATATATATGTAAGTATGTATTATGCTCATACTTGCTATGCTTTTGAAGCATGTTTTATTAATCTGTACTTTTATTTTGAAGTATTACACCCAAACAATATTTTATTACATTTTTTACAGAATCAAATAACGATTTTACAATCGTAATGCGGTTCAATTTGATATGTGGACTTATGATATTGAGCGTTTGTAAATATTCCGAACAATTATGTACATGCATCTGCTATTAGGCGTATTCCATAAGATCTCGGGCAAGTTCGAATTAATGATATTAAGAAGCAAGGTACCCAAAGTTACCCAACGCAAAACACCATAGTAAAACATCTTGAAATACTAATGCTGCTTACTCGCTTAAGACGCATAACATCGCAAAAAACAAAATATTTGCATTATTGGCAACAGCTGTAAAATTCAAATCAAAGTAAATTTTTATGTAAATATTTATAACACATATTTATGAAATAGATAGCCAGTGACAGCATATTGTTGGAACCACATATAGTTCATATCCATACCTGCAATTTCTGGCCACAGGAAGTGCCTTGTCATGTCGTTATAGCGAGCTCTGTTCACGGTAACTGCTTGACCAACCTCAAGCATCGGTTTTTCAAAATCATTTGTGGATTCTCATTTGTCAAAATGCGGCAACTCTGCTTGTCAGTATGTTGCTATTATCCTGAACAAATCATTTACGAAGTTCACGAAATGTATCTTGCTTTGAACATAAAATTGTACACCTCCTCATGATTGAATTTATCAAAACACTGAAATAACGAAATGTCAAATTAAGTTGGTCAAACAATTTGACTTTAAGATGTGATGTATAATTAACGTCGATCATTATGGTTAGACAGAATCCAGTCCAAACTTACCCAAAGAAAAAATGCGTATAATTTTGTACAGGAAATTAAAAAAAATACTATCTCATTTTCTCACAAAATTATACAAAAATTGTTACGTGGAATCCTTGAAGCAAATACCTAAGATGGCGTAGGGAATTGGCAAAAGAATTTTCTTCTGCGCAACACGTCATACGGAATTGCAATATGTTGCTTGTTTATCTTCTCTTGCTATAATTTGTGGCTTCTTCTCTCTATTTTGCTATTGTAAAAGTATACAAAAAATCACTGTCTACGTCACATTCTACAGTTCTCTGATGTAAATAAAATAATGGACCTGTGCACAGTGTAATCTATAATTATAGATTGATTCATAAGTGGAACCAGTGTTATCAGATACTGTTTTTTGACAGTCTTGAAAATATTTTTTTCTATGAAATAATTTTTTGGGAATTTGGATTAGTCACATTTTTACATTTTTTTTTATATAACAGACAGTCAAGCCCATACGTGTTTTTCCATGATTTGTCAAAAAGGTTTTTTTGCCCTGCGAGATTAGGGAACTTGTTCCCGAAACGCGCACATTTTTACGCAGCACGCGTTCTTCGTTCAGAGCTCATCCATTTGTGATCGATTGCTTGCGGACTCGTACTACGCATTACAGAGAGAATTCGTTTTTCAGCCGTACGCTTCGCCTGTGAAATAAGTTGCTTGCAGACGTGTTTCCTGTCTGTTGGCATTTTCAAGTCAAATGTTCACAAACACTATTCCCTCTTTCCCCCTCCTCATAGCCTATTTTCTTAGTTCTGGTACAATGCACTGCATATGTAGGGTAAAAATTTCGCCAGTAAATAGAAGATTTTTTGAAAAACATATGACAACATTGCGTGGAACACTTTTGGATAACTTTAAACCTGTTGTGATTGTTTCGTTATTCATGTGGAACTCATATACAATTTAATTGAATGAGTTGTTAAAAAAAGCTGTTATAGTTATTGTTATACCAACTATTTTACAGTTAATCACAATCTATTTATGGCAACTGTGCTTTTTGTTAAGCATAATAATTTGATTTATGTTCTTTTTATGCCGGCCTTTTATTTTTAAGGTGGTAATACGAACACACAATTATTTCATTGCTTAACTAATCAAATTTAATGTGACTGGTATTTGATCGAACTAATCAATCATAAAATTATTACTTGCCTGAAAATCGTTTAGCTCCAACACAAACTCATTTGCTTCAATTAAAATTTAATTGAACACCATATATTTGCTTTAGAACGTTTGAACAAATATTTTCTTATTGTTACATTGTTGTTGAACTTGTCTTATTTAAATTTGCTAAGGCAAGTTTGTTTGTAAAAGTTTACACACTCGTATGCTTACATATAAAAACTTATGATAATTTTATGCAAATCCTTTTAAATTCATTTATTATTAAGAATAAACAAGCAAAATAATGATGCATGATTTATTATGACATAAAAAAAACAAATTCTTTATGCTCTTCCTTATGCACACACACTCAGCGATACAAATACATATTTTTCAAATAAAGGAACAACATCAGCGTAAGAAATTGCTACTTGAAGTGTTTTTATTTTATTTGATAAATAAATTTAAATAAAAAAAAATAAAATAAGGAAATATGGTGTAGTAGCTTAACACCTACTCGTTTAAAATCACACCTTGCTTGCACTCACACTCTCGCTCACCCATAAACAAACACATACCTTTATAAAATGTAAGAGCGAAGACAAATCACTTGTACGAGTGAGTACCTCTAAGCGTATGAGTGCTAAAATGTCTTATGCTTTTTCTGTTTGTCTACAATTTATTGTTGCTTCAAACTCCTTGGCCTATGGCTGTTGATTAAGTATTTGTACACATTTGCATATTTACGAAATGTAGATAAAAGAGAAATAAGTTACCTAAACATTATTGAGATGATTTTAAATTTAATGTAAAAGAACTTCGCCTTTGAAGAAAATATAACAAAAAGAAAATTTTACGTGCAATGACTAGCACGAAGATAAGAATTATCTTCAAGAATTCAAACGATGACAGATTATTATGAGATTTTTTTTTAATAGCTTAACCATAACATTTTTAAAACTTCTTGTTTTGTAAGTATAAGAAAAATAATTTAAAACATAGTTTCACGGACAGATTAAATTTTTTTAGGGCTTCCATCATTGTTTATAATCATTGCTTATAATTTCTACTGGGACATTCTACTTATGGTTTTGCTTATCTCACATTTTTTAACACCGTAAAGGTAAATTTTGATGCATATTATCTAGACTAAAAGCTGATATATCAAATACTATAGAGAATGTCCGCCGGGAAGGTATACTATTTTGTTTTGCCGCCATTTTGATAAACATTAGTCTTGACAGTGGCGAATTTGACACATGGAAAATTTATTAAAACTAAAAAAAAATTTTTTGAGCAATTTTGGTGGTTCTTGAAATTCGTGCTAAAAAATATATGTATATTAACTCTTAATTTATATTAACCGTTATATTAACTTTTATATTAACGGTTATAGTAATTCTTATATTAACGGTTATACTAGCTATTATATATTAATCGTTATACTAATTGCTAGATAAACGGTTGCAATAAATGTTATGCTGACTGTTATACTAACTGTTATACAAACTGTTATACTAAACATTAAACTAGATATTACAACAACTGTTGTAAATCAGTTCCTTTTATCCATGCAGCAATACAGCATCGTATTATGTTAATTTAAAATATTGAGATTGAATTTGACGAAAAAGGTCAAAACAAATCTTACAACCCTGCAATTGCAACTATTGCAATTTCTTCGTGTGTATACTTTAATGTTATGTAGCTATGCCAATGGTCACATTCACTGTTACGCACACTGTACTACACGCTAAAATATATATATTAACACTTATATAAACTGGTATACTTTTTTATTAACTGTTGTACTGTTATATCGATATACTAAGTTTAATATAACCTGTTGTAATAACTGTAATATAAACTAAAAGCTATATTAACTGGTATACAAACTATCATTCAAACAGTTATACTAACCGCTGAACTATCTATTACAATAACTATTATATTCCATATTTGATTACCCTTTCAAATAAAGCAATTTGTTTATATCCATGCAGCAATACAGCATTGTATTGTGTTTAATATGAAATACTGAGATGGAGTTTGGCGAAAAAGGTCAAAATATGTATATCTGACAACCCTGATAGCTCTTGCAATTAGTAGAGTGAATGTATTCTGTAATGTTATGCTGTTATACTAATGGTCACATTCACTGTTACGCACATATAAATACACGCTAAAATATATATATTAACCGTTGGTATAACTGGTATACCGTTTTACTTACTGTTATATTAACTGCTATATTGACTATTATATTAACCGTTATACTAACTGTCATATTAAGTGTTATATAAATTCTTATATTAGCCGTTATACTAACTGTTATATTAACTGTTATACAAACTGTTATACTAACCGCTAAGCTATCTATTACAATAATTGTTGCATAATTTTTTCATTAATACAATAAAACAGTTCCTTCCAGCAATACAGTCATCGTATTGTGTTTAATGTAAAATATTAAAATAAATTGAATATCTTTAAAATTAAAAAAGTGTGTCAAAAGTTAATAGTTACACTTTCACACTGTTCTCAATAAGTGTTGCTCTATTGGCTTTACTGTATTGTGCAATAACATTTTACTATTGAGCCGTTTTTTTTCAGTGCACAAGTTCTAGTAAATATATAGAATAATAATGCTCCTAAGCAAAGCATTCCTATTGCTTATTTAAAATAGCTGCTGTAATTACGATATATTGTTATAAGAAATGTTATTATATATGATAATATATAATAACTTTTTTACGTTCTTTTGTACCTTTTGACTTTGTTAAATGTTAAAATGTATATTATATGGTGTTTGCGTCAATAAAGCCGCAAAGTAAAGTGTTCCCCCATATTCCAAGAGGCATCATAGTCGGCAAATCAAGACAGCATTAAAAAAACTCTTGATTATTCACTTGTCTTCGATGGCAATTATTTATTCTTTGATAGGCCTTCGATATTTCATAGACCTAAGCAATAGTTAGATACTGTCGACAACATTCAATCGTTGTTGGCAAGGATGAAATAAATACCGAATTCCTTTCTGTTGCCTTCCTATGACTACGATGACGTCTATTGGAATAAGGGGGATTAATTAAAAGTAAATTTTCATATAAAATTGAATACCAAATATTAAAAAAAACGCCTGAATTGAGTACTCTAATATAGGATGGGCCGAAGTCACAGACGGATTTTAAATTCCATACGATTTTTTTTATAAAACTCTTCGACCACTTTCCTGAAAATTGTAATAAAAAAATTTTTATATTTTTTCAGTATTTGAAAATAAATATTGTTGAATTTTTTATATAAAATAAAACGATCTTTAGCTGCAAAAATAATAAATAATTACTTAAACTTAAAGATCAAATAATTAAATATCAAATATAAACATATTTTTATAATTTTGAAACAACTCTGTTATAAAAAATATTACAATACTACCCATAGCACTTGACGCTTTAATATTCTCCTCATTTTTATCTTTGTTTTCGTTGTGTGCTATTTAAAATTTTTTATATTTCTATAAAGATTTCACAAAAATGAATCACAAATATTTCGTTAAAAAGAATTTTTTGACACACTTAACTTTCCTTTTTTTCAAATTAATTCTGTTCAAAAAATGTAAAACATTTCCGTAGCATTAACTTCTACAAACAAAAATGTGTTGCGTATTTAAGTTAACTGGGAATATAAGATGAAAAAAAAAATAAAATACAAGAAATATGCCAATAAAAAACTACGCACTTACTCGTAACAATTTTTCACCTGTAACACATTGGAATTTGGTAAAGAATTTTCCTTTTCTCTTCCAGCTGCTTGCTCTTCAGTCATCAATTTTAATACAATTCTTTTTATTTTCCATAATTTTTTTTTTGCAATTGAGTTTTAGAATTGTAAGGGTTTGTACGTTGGCTTTTTTACAGGCGAATATGAAACAAAAACAAAAAAAAAAAAGAAGTCTTTATTCCTTCCACTAAAGAATAACAGGCATATTATGCCTTCAACTGGAGCAGACAAACAGAATGTAGTGAAAAAGTTTGCAACCACATCAATGATAAATTCCCTTGAACGGGTAAAGTGTGCGTCAAATGGAAGGGATGGAGGGAGGGTGGGAGGTGAAAGGGCTTCAAAATAAACTTTTTAAACTGAAAATGAACATTTCCGCGTTTGCCTTTAGGACAGTGGTGGCCAAACACACACATTCATAGTTATACTCGTATGCTTGTTGAAGCCACGGCAAAAACAAAATGTGTGTTTTACAAAAGCAACACAGAGTGACCTAATTTCATTCAGTTAAATCTAAAAATCAACTGATTTAATGATCTTTGTTGAAATGTTAATAAAGCTTCAACAGAGTGTATGCTTGGAGTGAAGATTTTTATAGTAAACACAGTGATGGGAAAGTTGGTACGATCTTAATTTATTTGATATAAAAAATACCTTGGTACTAAAAATAGTTTTTACCATTTAATTTAAATCTTATGTTAATTTTGAGATACTCTTTATTTACTAACGAATGTGTCAGTTCAGACACAGCAATTTTTGTTGGGCCATTCTTGACTTTATAGAAGTTTTCGGAGAGGCGAATAAGAAGGAAAAAATAATTACTGGTACTCAGCACTTGCACACTTTTCCCTCGTGTATATATTTGTATGTGCACATACAATATAAATTGTAAGAAATAAAAGCTAGATAAAACTCAAGAATTGCTGCAAAAAGTTTTTGTATGTGAACATGAAAACAAGTTAAAAAAATAAAAATATGGGAAAAAGTTGGGCAATTAAAGTCGCCCTGTCTAATCTTAATTTTAGTGCTAGACCCAAATCGCGAGGAGAGTTTAATTGAGCTCGGTTTGGAAATGTCTTGCAACTGGGTACCGTGACCCAAAGATCGGAGGGGGAAATGGTTACGGTTTAGCCAAATTTCTAGGATTTTCTTATGTGCTCAAAATGTTCAAACTGCATGGGATAGACTTTTTTTTTCTTATTTTTCTAATTTTTAGTCACGGTCAATCCCTTGGGGAAACGAAACAGAGATTATAGTGGGCGAGTAATTCGATGACAAATCTAATGAAGGATCCACTTGCATTCACTCTAAAGGAACATTTTTTGCAACTCCAAAATTTATAACATCTGGAATCTTACGTCGGTCTGACGGCCATTAAATGGGGTGGCTGCTTGAAATCACATCTAAGCCCATTTTGTAATAGTGTCAAAAAGCACATGACCTTTCAGAGAAATTAAACGTGATCTCCAAAAAGTGTGTTTAGCATTGTAGTCACCAGCTGCGAAAAACGAGGATCAAGTTAAAAAAAATGTAAATATTGTTATTCATTTACTGAAAATCGGGACGGTGAATAAATTGAGCAAACAACAATTTTTCATGAAAATATTCAATTCATATATTTGTTGCTTCGAGAGATACTCCTCATGTGTCTCATTCAGTAAATAGTGCTTGATTCTGGTTTTTATTAGAATTGCTCAGCCTCCACAAGATCTTCCACGGGGAATCTTTAGTTAGTATGTTGCCATTAATTTTGAAATAATTGTTGCTTAGCAAATGAGTTTCAGCAATCATCATTATCTTGATTTCCTATGTAAATATTTGATTCTTCAGATTCAGCTGTCAAATGCTAAATAAGTAAGCATTTACTTAATTCGAAATTTTTGCCAAAAGTGTTAACATACGAAAGCTAAATTTAACAGTGAAAATGCTAAAGCTATGTACACACGGTTGTCAGATGTTACAATATTGTAAGATCTGGCAACATGCTGACAGTGTAGGGACAATGAAAAATTGTCCCACAGAAGTAAATTGTGTGTTCAGACGATCGTAAGAAAATCTTCGAATTTCATCTGACAACAAAAATTGCCAGTTCACACGGTTGTCAGATTGTTAGATGAAAATAATTGCCAGGCATGTTGTAAGGCATTGCCACTTATGTATATCAACAACTATCTGTTTGGCAGTGTTGCCCATCAAACTTTTTTCTGCCAATAATGCCATTGTCAAGTGCATTAATTTTATACATCTGACAATTAAAACTGAGCTTAAAATACCAGCCAATTATCTCACGATTGTCAGATGCCAGACAACATTGTTGTCTAACAATTGATTGACAATAGTTTTTCTGACAACGTTGTAAGTTAAAAATTGGCAGTTCACACGATTGTAATACATTTTTAGACAATTTTACTGCAAAATTGTAAGTTCTGATAACCGTGTGTACGTAGCTTAAAAGTGTTATTCTGCTCGTAAGTATGGCAAATTGAGAGTTTAGCCACCGTTTGGTTGGTGTAAATGAAGGAACGTGTATGCGTTTTCGGTGTGTACAAGAATTTTTCTTTTATTGAAATCGCACGGAAAGAATTTATTATTATGAGATTATGTTCCATCATACAAACCTTTTCACAAAATACACCTACTCGTACATACACACAGTTTTTTTTTTGTAAATTTTCTACCTTTTCTGTTGTTGCTTTTCTTTTCTGTGTGTTTGAGGGATTCAAAGAAGGCGGCTGTAGTTTTGTAACAACATTTTTACTTGTTTTTTTTTTTGTACAGTACAAAAAAATGTTATCAAAGAAAACTTCACAGTAAAGACCAAAAGTATTAGATTTTTTTATTGTAAAGGAATTTAGAACAAACGCTCTCAAGGATACTCAACTTTTGTGTTCTTGCAAAAGCTTGACTGTCAACATTTTTTTTTCTTCTTTTGGGCCATAAAACATCATTACATTTCCATTTGCCCATGTACATGTGTACATGCCGACAAACACTTGTGTATGTACACTACATGCACTCACACATACATACATGCTCGTATATGAATTGTAAAGATATTCAAAATGTTTACCATTTAAATTTTGAATACAGTTCTTTACTTTTTCAAAAGGTACTAAAACAATGAAAAAATAACGAAAATATAAAAATGTATACAAATAAAAAAAAAAAAAAATTAACAAATTTTTTTTTGGAAAGGAAACAAAAAAAAAAAAAAGAAAAGCAATAACGATTATTTAATACAAAAGTCTCATATAAAGTTTATTGTTCAGAAAATTGTATTGCAAAGGTGAAATAAAAAAGTGAAAGAAACACCAACAAAATCATCAGCAACGCAATGAAAACCATATACAGCTGGAATAAATTTCAAATTTAATTGGATTATAAAATCCACTGCAAAGAAGCTCAAACCAAATAATGTGTAACTTGAGGAAAAGTTTTCGGTAATTTCGTTTAATTAAAATGGAAAATTTAAGGCTCATAAATCTTTAAATGTAATCTTGATAAAATAAATGAATTTAAATGAGAAAAAACCAAAGACAAAGAGGTAAAATTTTAAAATATAACAGAAAGCAGTGAAATTCAAAGTAAAATGTTTATTAGAGAATTAACAATATTCCAAAGCGAACGACTACAGGACCCAAGTGAGTTGGACAACCTAGACTACTCCAGGGTATCCAGCGGCCTGCCTACCTAACAATATTCCAATTAGCTTTAGTTGTAATGTAAACAGCAAGATTTAAAAGCATAGATTTTCATTATTATAAGTGAAAAAACTTTAATTCAGCTGGGTGAGCTGAACACTGCTTAGTTCTTAGTGCTTTTGGGGTTAAAAACGTCAAATTCAGCTAGGAAAATATAAAAACAAAGCTGGGTGTATGTTATATATGAAAATACTTTAATTCAGCTAGCTGAATTTGACGCAGACCTCGTTAGAATGTATTTGGAATGCTAAAATAGTAGTATTAGTAAATATAATTCAGCTAGCTGAATTAAATGCTTTCCCTCTTAGTATATGTCTTTGACTTGTTTCATCTTCAACACTTGAGTTCTACTAAAATAACTTAAAAACAAAAATCCATTGCTGGATAAAAATATTATCTTTAGTTCAACTTGCTGAATACAACGCTGGCATGCGTAAAAAATGCTTTTCATATTTTCAGATGTAAAAGAGCAGAGTTCAGCATATAAAATTTAAATCTGAAATAGATTTTCCATTATTTTATATGAAAATAATTTAATTCAGCTAATTAAATACTTCCCGCATTTAAATATGTTACTTTTAGTATTAGAAGATATGAATTTAGCTGACAATAAGTAAGAGATGATGTTCTAATGATGTGCAATTTGTCTATTCAAAAAACTGGAATTCAGTAATGAAAATTAAATCATAAAAAAGCTTTCTATTGTTATGTTTAACCACACTCAGCTAGCTGAATATAATGCCACCCTGGCGCAAATGTAGTCTTAATATTTTAAGGTTTAAGGAAGCTGAAGTCGGTAAAGAAAAATTTTTATATTGAAAAAAAATTTCAGTGTTGTATCAATATATACAGTATTTCAGCTAGCTAAATTTAGGACTATACTACTCAAAATATATTTTTGGTGCTTTAACAAAAAACAGTTAGGAAAAAAGTTTTTTCCCTGTTGTTTTCAGTTAGCTCTATTTGATACTGATCATCTAAATATATACTCTCGCCGTTTTTATGTTTATTAAAGCGGAAACAGATTTACAATTGTTATCAATATAATACTACCTCTTATGAATCTGTTATTGGGGATAAAAAACTGAAATTCAGCTGCCAAAATTTTGAAAAAGGAGCTGCATATACGTATGAAAATACTAAACCTCAGTTAGCTAAATGCAATACTGGCTTCCTTATAATATACTTTCGATACTTTCAGGTTAAATAAACTTTACAAATGAAGCATGGGCTTTAATGCCAAACACAAAAATATTTTAATTCAGCTAGCTGAATTTAACATTGTATTCCTCAGAGTAGATTGTTGTGGCTGTTATGGCTAAAAAACTTATTTTGATTAACAAAATTTAAAAACAAAGCTGGTATTTAAAAGAATATTTAAAAAATAAAAATATTGAATTCAGCTGATAAAAATTTCAAAATACTACAATTTATTTAGCTGAACTTCCTTAAAATAAATTTTTCATGCTCTCCGGATAAACAAATTTATAAATGAAGCAACTTTTTTTATTTTCAAATACAAAACTATTTTTTAATTCAGCCAGCTGAGTTCAATGCTGTACTTTTTGACTAAATTTTTGGTGCTATTACGGTTAAAAGAACTTAGTTCGATGCAACAAAATTAAAAAAAAAAAAATTAAAAAACTGAATTCAGCTCATAAGATTTTAAAAATGGATCTACTTATATATGAAAGTACTACAGTTCAGCTAGCTGAATATGGTACTGACCTACTTAAAAATATTAAAAACTAAAAACGTTGGATTCAGCTGATGAAGTTTGTTTTTGGGGTTCTACTTACGTATGAAGATACTAAGATTAAGCTAGCTGAATATGATACTGACCTACTTAAAAATATTAAAAACTAAAAACGCTGAATCCAGCTAATGAAGTATTAAAATGGGATCTACTTATATATAAAACTACCACAATTCAGCTAGCTGAATATGATACTGACCCATTTAAAAAAAGTCAAAGACTAAAAATGCTGAGTTTAGCTGATGAAATTTGGTTTTGGGGATCACCTTGCAAATGAAAATATTACAATTCAGCTATTTGAATGTGGTACAGACTGATAAAAATTTTTGGAAAAAGATCTACTTAAAAATAAAATACTGCAATTCAGCTAGCTGAATATCATAGTGACCCACTTGAAATATGTTTTTGATGCTTTCGGATTAAATAAAATTTAAAAATGAAGCAGGTTTTTATGGTCAAATATAAAATTTTTTTAATGCAGCCAGCTGAATTTAGTACTGTACTCCTTAGAACACATTATTAGTGATTTTGTGGCTTAAAAAGCTTTATTCAACTAACGAAAAACGAAGCTGGTTTGCTTCAATTCACATTGCTGCATTTGTTGATGTCATCCTTAAAATATATTTATACAATTTTTAGATTTAAAAAAAAAATTAAATTCAGCTAACAATTTATATAAGTAGAGTAGGTTATATATAAAAAAACGTAATATGCAGAGTTCATTTGTAGCAGTTTCTTAGTTTGACGCAAAATAAGGACACACTAATTGTTATTTTTAATTTTGAAAAGCTCTGTGTATTTGGAATTATACTTTTTATGATATTTTGTACTAGATATTTTTAACATTTGTTGGTTTTTCATTTTTAGTTTACTACTTGACTTAATTGTGATAAAATCATTTAAAATTATTACATCTGCCTGAATTTAAGAGCTTATAGATTTTTAATGGAAAATTCCTGAAACCAACCTTCCTAAAAGCCATAAAATATTTAGCAGCCATAAAAAAGAGCAGCCATCATTTGTACCATGAAGCTCAGAGTACACTGACATAACAATACAACAAACACAAACACACACACAAAAGCTTGTACTCGTATGTTATATTTTATGAAAAAAAAAAAAAAAAATAATGCCAAAGAAAACTTATAGAAACATGGAAAAATATACAATATAAAAATTGTTAGTTGTAATAAATGTTGAAAGGAACACCTGTAAATGATGTTCATGGTGTGTAGTAAATAATTAATTTTCCTGGATTTCATTTATGGCTTAAAAGAGTTGTGGTTTGTCTGCACTCGTCTGCGATTAAAACCTACTAAGTCCTGTTGCAGCGCTAGCAGCAGCAAAATAGCAATTTATAAGCACTTAAACACAACTAAATACTGGAAACCGACTTGTAAAACTTCATTTCTACAAACAACCAACTGTCGAAAGCAGAAGAAAACAGGATGAATTTGTAAGATGTGTATTTAATAATTTTTGTGTGAGTGTGCTGGGTTTTTAGCGATATGAGAACATAATAAGAGTTAAAATGGTCTATTGAAAAAAATGCTTCAGGAACCTGTGACGAAATTGCCTGCTCTCAGAGAACAGTCGAATCGTTGTACTCCATTTATATTTTTTTCAATTCTATAAGAGTTTAAAACTCTTTGTTTTCTTCAGGCAGTAACTTAACAAAAAAAAAAAAAAAAGTTTTGCCTCATCTTCTCTAAAATTTTATTTCAAACTTTTTCCTCACAACAATTTATTATTAGTTGAACATATTTTACGGTCTGGTAAATAGCTTCAGTTTACCTTTTTCTCCATATTTTGTTTTAATTTTCTGCACACTTTATTCCCCCCAATCGTACGCCACAAAAACTGCTCTGCGATAATAAAGTTTCTTATTGTTTGACGTTAGAAAACAAAGCATACTTTTAGGTTTAATAAACGTTCAAATGCTTCGTTACAGCCATGATTATGAGTTTTTCTAGATTGTTAAGGTTTCACAAAAGGCTTTTTGATTTATTATCGTTTATGTGTTAAGTTATCTGCTTTTATGTGGCAACATAAATATGTGTTATTAAGGATTTGTATTTTATCGGAGGATTTTTAAATAATTTGTTTCAATCAGTTGCAAACTTAATTTTTCTTTTGTTATTCTTTTGTTAGTTAGTGCTTTATTGTAAAGCATAAAATTCAAGGATGTGTACTATTCAAAGGATTTGAATTGGAAAGGGAGTTAGGCAGCCAAAATTCTGCATGGAAAAGATTTATTGTAAATATAAGTCTTTAAATGTTAATTTTTTATATTTTTTGTCTCATTCAGCTAGCTGAATGAACTGATGTAAATATAAGAAAAATAGTATTTCATTTTTTTTGCTCTGATTCAGCTGGCGGAATACCATGAGCCATTTCCAAGAAAAACTGAAAGAAGCTAAAATAATATTTTGCCTACTTGCAGTATAATTCAGCTGGCTGAAAATGCTAAAAAGTATTTTATCTATTTTTAGAATGATACAGCTGGCTGAAATTAATACCATAAATTTAAAAAAACTAAAAAGGATAAAAATGTATTTCATAAAATTTTGCTCTAATTCAGCTGGCTGAATTATATGATTTTTAGGCGTATTCAGTCGACTAAATTCAATGGACCAAATTCAAGAAAGACCTAAAAGGGCTAAAAAAGTATTTTATACACTATAAGTTTAATTCAGCTGGCTGAATTGAATAAAATAAATTTAAGAACGACTAAAAAAATGTTTTATATAAATAAAAAATGTTATGATAAATAAAAAATGTGTTTGTTAAAGAAAGTATATTAATTCAAGGCCAGACTTTTTTACTTTTTAGATCAACTCAGCCAGCTGGATATAAAAAAGTAAATATAAGAAAGTTAAAAAAAGGCTTAAGTAGTTGTTATTTTTTTAAGTAATTCAGCTGACGGGGTTTTGTATAATAATAATAAATAATAGCAATAAAAAAGTATTTAGTTGGTATTAGTGTAATTCAGCTAACTTAATTGTTATTAATTATATTTTTACCTTATTCAACTGGCTGAATGAACTAATATAAATTTAAGAAAAAAAGTATTTTATTTTTTTGCTCGTTTTCAGCTGGCTGATTTCCTTTAACCATACTCCAGAAAGACCGAAAAAAGCTGAAATAGTATTTTATCTATATAATTAAGTATAATTAGTATTGTATAATTAAGTATTGTATCTACTTTCACTGTAATCCAGCTGGCTGAATTTAATAAAATAAATTTAAGAATAACTAAAAAAGATTATAAGGTAATTCATAGACACTTGGTCTAATTCAGCTGGCTGAATTCAATGAAGCAATGAAGTTCGAGGAGAAGAAGACTAAATAAAGATAAAAGGTGTTTTTTTAGAACGTATGTAAATTATCAGAAAGTATTTTCTACATTGATCCAACACAGCCACCTGAATATAATAAAGTAAATTTAAGAATGTTATAAAAAGGCTTTGAAAATACGAGTAATAGAATTTAAAGAAAAAATAAATAAAGCAGTATTTGGTTGATTTTGGTATAATTCAGCTGGCTGAATTTAATGAAGCAAATTTAAGAAAGAGTAAATAGAGGCTAAAACTCTATATTAATTTTTTGTACTCTAATTCAGCTGGCTAAATTTAATGAAGTAAATTTCAGGAAGTGTAAAAAGAAGCTAAATGAGTAATTGAAATTTTGTAGTCTAATTCAGCTGGCTGAATTCAGTAAAATAAATTTAAGAAAGGCAAAAAAGAAGGAAATAGAATCTGATCATTTTTGTGCTGTAGTTCAGCTGGATAAATTTCAGAAAGAGTAAAAAGAAGTTATATAAGTAATTGAAATTTTGTAGTCTAGTTCAGCTGGCTGCATATATAATAAAGGTAATTCCAAAAAATGCTTAAAAATAATATTTTCCCAGTTCAGCTGGCAGAATTTAATAAAGGAAAATTAAAAAACGTTTTCAAACGGTCTTTTTATAATTCAGCTGGAGAGTTTTATATAGTAAAGTAAAGTAAGTAAACGCTAAAAAAATGGTTTTATATTATTTTGGTATAATTTAGCTAACTGTGTTAAAAAATCCTAAAATAGTTTTTTATTTTGTTTGTTGTGGTAAGTTGTAGAAAAACCCAGAAAATACTAAAAACTATTTAAATATTTTGTTTGCGTCGAATTTAAAGAAGTAAGTTGAAAATTAAAGAAAATACTAAAAATGGTTTTTATTTTTGTGGTTTAAGTCAGCTGGCTGAATTTAATGAAATATATTTTTTGAGCCGGCTGCATAAGATAAATTCAAGAAAGATTAAGCCAATTGAGTACAAAAATAAAATTGAAGTACAAAATTAACTTATTGTTTACTTTGCAGCTATAAAACGTCATTCAGCTAGCTGAATTTCTGATTTATTGTACCTTTTACTGAACTGGGTGTGAGTTGGTTTAATTTAAGGAATTTAGCAAGAAAAATAAGTAACTTCCACCATATTCATTTAGTTTTTGTTAATATATAATGCTCGATGTTAAGAAAGTTCAATTCAGCTAGCTGAATTTGAGCTTTATATAAAATTTTAAAGTGTGTTTTCTGTTTATATATAAATAGCCTTTTGCCCAAAACTTCAACAAAAACATTAAACAGTTGACTAAATTTAAGTTTTTAGACGAACAAACATTTCCTCGCTTTCAGTTATCTCCAACTAATTAGTTGTAGTTTTCCTAAATTTGATAAATTTAAAGCAATTAACTTAACAAATCGCTAACTCACTCTGGTGCACAAAAGCAACATTTCAGTTTTGTATTCATTTTTCTCTATTGAAACTATGTTTCGAAGATTAATTACTTTAGCAGACAATGATGTTCTCTTTCGATGGCTAAAGAAATTTGGCTTTGTGTGAGCAAAAATTTTTAAATGCCAAAAGTTCATAGATGTTGTTAATCATGTTTCAAGAAATTTCTTAGACATTTTCAATTTAATGTTGCCACAAATAATCAATAAATGATAAGCCAAGCAAGTGTTAGTCTGTTAGAAACACATTTAAAATTAATTTCATATGAATGATACAATAACATTTTTACAGCACTGAACTTTAGCAATATAGATCATGTACATATGAGTGTTGAATGTGAAACGGCAACAACATGTCAGAAAGTAAACATCAACACACATATTCATGTGAAACTAAACATTCGCATGTAAATCAACATAAATATCAATATATATTCTTCCAATTTAACAAATCAATATAATCATAATTGCATCCTTTTTTTCCTTCCTCTTTACTTATTTGCTCTAAGCATTATATCGTTATTATAGGCATCAGATAATATAATGACACAAACACATACACAGCAACTTGCATATGACAATAACGGTAATATCAAATAATATTATTTGCATATTCATACAATCTACAAATACAGCTACAAATGAATAGAGTCGCAAGGCAGGCATATAAACTCATGACCAATAACAAACAAACATTTATGAGCAAATTTTTCAACAAAAAAAACAACAACACATAATATCGAATGTGAACATAATATTTAACAAGCTTATTTCATTTAAGCTGACCATGACATGACAATCTACATCCAAAACACTAATTAATGTATCTCACTTGTATAATATGCTTTACTTCGCAACACATGAGTATTGACATATATTAAATATGCATAGCGCGAATAAATGCTATTATTCAGCTTGCTGAATTTATTTTAAATAAAGGGTGCTATCGATTATTGCTGCCAGTGTATTTTTCAACCAGCTGAATACGGCAGTTTGGCACGCATGGCGGCCGACATTAAATTAGTTGGTTTTATGATAAATTGCAGCTAATATATTATATTTTTTCATTCCCAAAAGTTACTAAAAAGTTGAAATGTAAAAATTTTTTAAATTCAGCTAGCTGAATTCTAACTAGCTTACGTCCAACGCAAGAAAAAGTTCTCTTTTTGTATCTCACTTGTATGGTTTGCTTTGCTTCGCAACACATGAGCATTAAAATGTATTAAGTAATAATAGTGCTACTAAATGTTATTATTCAGCTAGCTGAAATCATTTAAAATAAAAGATATTACCAATAAAGTTGCTTGTTTTAAAGAATGTTGCTGTCAATGTGCTATTCAGCTAGCTGAATTCGGTAGTTTGTCACTGATGACACCAGAGGCCAAAGTAATTTATTTTATGATAATTTGAAGCTAATAATATATTGTTCTGTCCATCCTCAAAAGTTACCAAGAAGTAGAAAATTTTCAAAAATTTGTAATTAAATTTCATCCCATGCCAGAAATAGTTCTCTTTTTTCTCTAGGGTAGAAAAACAACTTTGTTGGTCATATTGCTTAGAATTTCAACTTTTTTACTACTTGTGGTTTAGTATACATATCTTCTAATATTCCTGCTGAATTAAATTTGATTTAATTTACAAGAATATATGTATGTATATTAAATATAAGTTTATTTAAATGAATAGCTACAGTTTTGTAACCTATTTACAGAAATATTTAGAATCTTAACAATTCAGCTAGCGGAGACTTCTAAATGCAATGGCTCAGTTTGGAAAGTTCAAGTAGTATTCACTAGTTAACCGCGCTGGACTTCAAAGACAAAATTTCAAAAAATTTTTTTTGGCTAATAGCTGTTTAGATATGTTTGAATTTCAATTCAGCTTGCTGAATATAATGAAACAATTTTCCCAGATGGTTTTTGCAGGCTTCTCTCTATTCCGATAGAGCAATATCTATAAAACTGTACAAAAAACTTTTCTAAATTAATCGTGGCTTAGAACTATTTACCAAATGGATCTTATCAGATGTAGTTTTTGACGGCGGTCCTCTATTCCCATAGATCAACATGTACAAAACTGTACGAAAAAACTTATACAATTTAATTTTGGTGTAGAACATGTGAAGCACCACAACACGGCTATTCAGCTAGCTGAAGTACAAATTTAAGTATATTTGTCTTACCATTTTTTTTTATAATTTTGCCGTGTTATAGGGACCATTTCACAATTCAGCTCAAGTAAAAAGCAAGCATTAACTATATACAAGAAGATAGAAATAAGATTTAGCTAGCTGAGCTTTCTTAGACGAACTAACACAATAGGGAAACTAACTAGTCCAACAAGGAGAATGAAATTTCACGAATTGTTTTATCCTATAACTGCTTATAAGCTATCAAACTTCTATTCAGCTAGCTGAATATAATCAAACAACTTTCCTCAGTTATTTTTAAGGCAATATGCAAATATATGTAAAACCTATCATACACACTAATTTATTTGTTTTTCTTTATATATTTCATGAGATTTTAAGCTCGAACGACCCACTAAATCCAGATATATACATAATGGCTTAAAAAACGTAATTCAGTGAAAATACATACATACATATTATTTATATTAATTGGACTTAATTTTGGTTCCACTTAATTTTGGTTTCACTTAATTTTGGTTCCAAACTTTTTACCCAATAAGTTTTTCTTGTTTCATATATATGAACTTCAGTTCAGCAGGCTGAATTCCTAAAAATGAGAACGAGTTCCTTTCAAAATATATTTTTATAATCTTATGAAGCAAAGTTTGCAATTCAGCTGAGATAAAAACATCAATACCATAGTTTCAACAAGTTTAAAAGCATTCAAATTTTAACTCAGCTGGCTGAATGTAATCTTTTAAACACTGTTTTCTATTCGGATGTGGCCATCATATAAAAAACTATACAATGCAACTTATTTAAACTAAATTCGGCTTAGAAGGTTTTAGCAAATATGTTAAAACTTGTTTTGTAGATATTAAAATTAAGATTCAGCTAGCTGAATTGGACAAAAATTACTTTCTTCAATTAAACCTGTGCTGGTTCGCAAGATTTGGTGCGAAATTGACAATTCAGCTGAAATGAATAGTACGCATTATATCCTACATGGATGAAAAAAGTTTTTGATAGCTTAGGTTTCAAGTTTATAGCACTTTAGCTGTAATTCAGCTAACTAAGCTTGAGAATTTCTTAGTTTATTTTAAATTTTCACTACCCAAAGAATTGCTAGTGTTTTTAACTAAAATCATTTATTATTATAATGCACAAAGGTAATTTATATTCATAATTTAAATTAAATTTAATATATTTTCCATAAACAAGTACGAGTATAAGACTTGTTGAAGCTGATGATAAGTTTTATTTTGGTACTACACTGATAAATTGTTGTGCTTAATGGGAGTATAAAAAGTTTTAAATTATTAAAATTTTTAACTTTTCAAAGAATTCTATTTAACGTTCAACTTTTTAATTAAAATGTTTTATAAGCAAAGCTTTAAGAAACCATTAGGCTAAAATGCAAGATTTTTTGTTTTTTTTTGTTTTGAGAAAGAATTGAGAGAATTATAAATGCAAATGCTCGAAGAAGCAAAATTGTAGGTAAATAAGGCATAAAGTATTAAAAAAGGAAAATTATGATATTGTGTTTTATATGTTTATGGCTCTTAAGCAGTTTAAAATTCAAATTAAAGTTTATGGTACAAAAAGATAAATTATTTGCTCAAGAAAAGAAGTATGTGTGTGTGTGAGTTAATACTTGAATAAAGCGGTAGTATTTTGTAGTTTTCAACAAGAAACTTCTTCTGCTGGGTTTCATAAATAAACTCTTCTTGCTATTTATAATATGCTAATAGATAAAGTACACTTTAAGCTGCTATACAATTCGTAAGCTTCTAATTTTGTGCGCTTTAAATTTAACTTGCTTAACAATTCAATGAATAAGCAACAGAAAGTGGGAAACAGAATTTGCATAATTAAATTAAATATTACACAAAAAAAATATACGTAAATAAGAATTACTTTCCAACCAACAAACCAAAATTTAAAACTAAAACGTGTAAGAAAATCGCCAAACTGCCTCTACGATGTGCTAAAATTACCATAAAACTTGAACGCAATTTATCGAACCAAACACCACCACTGAATACAAATACCAACTTTCACGAAAACATTAAAACCTCCTCCCCCGATTCCGCGCTGCTTTACAGATATTCTACTGCCAAAATTCTATTAAACTAAATGACATCAACAATTTGTGTATTTTTTCCAGTTTGTTTTATGTGATTTTGTAAAGTGAGAAGGGAGGAAGAGGCTGAAGTGAGCGTGGACTAGTTTTAATAAGGGTAAGATTTTAAGCAAAGTTATGGAATGTTTTCGGTAAACGTTAATGTTAATGGGAGCGGAAAGAATATGGAATTGTTTTTTTTCTAATGGTCGTCTAGAGCAAATTAAATTCGTAACAACAAATCAATTTTAATGTCACCAACATGATCATTATTTAGCACATTTAAATTACTTATTCAGTGAAAGGCTGAAAAAGGGGGAACAAGTGAAAAAGTTTTGTTTCTATATTAAAGATAAAATTAATAGTAATAAAAAAGAACTACGATTTACCATTAAAGTTAAGTAATAATTTAAAATAGAAATAAGCTAAAAAATATTTACAATCAAAGTTAAGTAATAATTTGAAATAGAAATAAACTAAAAAAAAAAATAAATCAGCAAGCTAAAATGGGGTTTTATTTGAATTTGACATATAAACGTATGCAAGTTTAATGGCTAAATCTAAATAAAATCATATTTATAAAACTTGAACTATTATTCAGCCAGCTGAATTTGCTAAAACATTCAGGATTTTTCACTTTACTTAATTTATTTAGGTTTGATAGTCGAATTCAGCTAGCTGAATGGAACACTTAAGGAGAAGTTTTGTATATTTTTACTCTCTTCTATTGTTACTAAAATGGATTTTGCTCTGACTAAGTTAGAGATCTTTATCTCGAAATTCGTATAATTTTACGTAATGCGAGTTCATCGTCCAAAGCTTATCCAATTGTAATTGTTTGCCCTGGGCAAATAAAAGCCTTCAAATAATTAAGATTAAGAAAAGATTAAGTTTGTAATATTTTCTAATGAAAAAGTTACATTCAGCAAGCTGAATGTAATTTTATTTTGAAATTTAGTTTCTTACCAATTTGAGGTTTTATATCAGCTAGAAAAATGTTATTCAGCTAGCTGAATTTGAATTATCTGTATTTAGTTAGGCTAAAAACTTACATAAAATAGTGCAAAAATATTTATGCTTTGTAGATGAAAAAATTTGGCTAAAACTATTTGAATATCAGCTGGCTGAATATCAAGTCACTATTTTTATATAAATTTAAACACGAATAAAATTTTACTTTTAAGTTGGCAGAATTATGTTAAAACTAACCACAATCGATTAGAAACAGTTTAAAAAGATTTGTTGGAAGAACACAGTGTAACAATGGCTGAGTTTCAAGTATATATTATACTTTTTGAAAACACGCACGATTCACTCGATATCCGGCTCGAAGGACCAAATTATATTTTTGAATAAAACAAAGTGCTTAACTTTTAGTTTCTTCAATGTTTATTTTAATAAAAAAAGTGGACTGTATTTCCTCGTACCAACGTTCATATCCGAGCGTAAAACAAAACCATACAAAAAAAAAAAAAAAAAAAAAAATAGCTGCCTTCGTCACAGTTGTAAAAAGAAAGGATTTAAAAATATTCTAAGTGCATCAGTGTCGCATTCAAGGGAACGTTCATCAACAATACTATAAATAAAAATTTTCTTAAGCATAGAGGTTAAATTATTCTATTGCAAAACTTGATGGGAACATTTTGTAAAGACTTCGTTTATTTAGCTGAATTCAACTTAAATTGTCATTTATTTCTTACTGAATACTTTATTAAATGAATTGAAACAACTAAATTTGATTTATAATTTTTTAGTTTCTAAGAAAGCTGCTTATAATATGATAAACGATACAAACCATAAGTTTGCTCAGATTTTCATTCCTGCCATGGTGCTAATTCGAAAGATTACCTATATAATACCTTTGAATAGATGACTAAATTGCTTCCCTATCTAAAGAATTTCCTTAATTGTTTTTTATTTAATTAAAATTGATAGTTTGATAAACATAATATAAATAGCTATTTTTCAGTTTAACAATGATAAATGCTGTTAAAACTCTTCTAAAGCTAGCTGAATTTGAATAAAATAACATAAATGTTCATATATAAACCCCAGGTGGTGGTTAAACTCCTATTCAGCTAGCTGAGTTAAAAAAAAATCACATAATTTTTTATATATAGACTTTTTTTTTAGTTAAATTGGGGTTAAACTTCTATTCAGCTAGCTGAATCTAGAAAAAATCACATATTTTTCACCAAGTCTATATGTTGATTGAAATTCTTATTCAGCGAGCTGAATTTGCTCATGTAGAGTTTTTCTGTTTAATAATATAAGTCAGCTAGCTGAATTGAATATAAAGAGAGAAGTGTTTGTTTAGAAATATTTATTTCAAAAATTCGTTGCTAATCTTTGGTTCAATACAGTTTTATTATTTGTCCTAAGAAGCTCTTCTAATGTTTTTAAGAAAATCGAATTTCCGTATTTTTTTTTTCTGGGTATAAAGAAACTCTTAACTAAACTACTTTAAGCAATTATAGTTAATAGTTTTCAGCAGTTCCTTTTTTGTTTTAGATGCTAAGTAAAAATGTCTCTTTATTGAATTTTGTTTAACTTTCCTTTGACTTTGAAGTTTGCTCTTTTATTTTAATGGATTTTTTCTTCTTTTTGCTTATGGAAAATATTATTCAATAATAAAATATAGGTTTTTTTCTGTCATACAGACACTTTAAGAGCAAAAATGGCATAATATAAAACTGATAAATAACAAAAACAGCTGTCTGACTTCCTATAAAAAAGTCCTGACTGTCCTGTCAAGATAAATTGTAAAAATATACAAATTCCTTCAAATCAAAATGTGTAATATTTTTATTTGCATGAAAAAGTGTTATAATTTCATTTCTTTAAAATAAAGTTTTTTCTTATATGTATATTTTTTAAAGCATAACGAAAACTAACTGAGGGGGAGGGGTGGGCTGTTTTGAATTTCAATCAAAAAGTGTTGATTGCGTGCGTGTGTTGGCATTTCACTTAAGATTGTTGTGTAAAAGTGTGCATGTAGGTGGTTTTGTGTGTGCATGTTTGTCTAAATTGATGTTTAGCATGTGCCTTCATTTTTCGAACGAAAAAAAAAACAACATGTAGTTCTTATGTAATCTTGTTACAGTTTCTCTTGTGCCATCGCTGCCAATTTTTCCTCCTCAATCTAAACACTTATTGCTCTTCAAACTCATGTCTTTCAAGCAACATCATTTTGTTGAATTTTTAGAATACTGCGTCAAAACAGCTGGAGCTTTTTTTTTTATTGTTTGTTTGCTGCGTTCTCACAGGAAATGGTGTGCTGATGTTCGACTGAAACACTGTTACGAATTCGGTGTGCGTGTGTATGTGTGTGTGTGTGTTTTTGTGTTGGAATATTTTGCAATTATGTATGTATGTCAATTCTCAGTTGTATAAGTGTATAATTTTGCTGATTTGCGATTATATATAGCAGACTTCCAGGCGTCAGTGGTGTTGGCTTATGTGTTTGCTTGAGTATGACAGTATGCGTGCATAAATATAAATGTTTATGAAATTTAAGATGATGTCAATATTAAAGTCTTTGTATTTGATATTTTTATCACGAAGTTCAAGTCACAGGCAGAAGGTAGGCAGCTGTAATGCTTTATTGGCATAAAAGATACTCAATACAGAAGTTAAGTCTGATTTTTTAATGTCTATGAAGTATTTGGTAATGTCTATATTAAGTTTGTTGATTATAACAATAAATTGTAAAAAACGTTTTCTGTGTATTATAGGTTTATTTGACAAATTTCTACAAAATGTTTGTCGGATAAAAATATAAAATATTTTTTATGAATACTGTCTTATGTTTTCTCTTCAATTAAAATAAAAAAAGATGGAAAAATTAAGAAAGGAAAAACTTGAACTAAATAAAATCCGATGTACAAATGTATAAAAATCAAAAATCTAATAAAAAAAATTTATATATATTTCCTTGAGTTTTTTTATTATTGAGAAAGTAATAGCCTTCTTATATACAAAAAGTCTTTTATGTTTACTAAGTTCCTCTTTGACAAAATTTCTACACAATGTTTGTCAAATAAGCTTTTAATAAACATAAAATATTTCCTCTTGAATAAGGCCGTAAGGCTTTTTGTAAAATGGTTTTCTATAAAAACAATAATGGCTGTTTTAAATTAGTTAGCTGAATAATGTAGTATATTTTATTTGTTAAATTTTTGCCAAAAGACAGAGTTATATACTATGAATAGTAAATTCAGCTAATAATTTTTAATTTTTATTTTAGTTTATGTACTTCGTTTAAGAGAAAATTCTTATAAAAAAAACTTACCATTTTTGCTGAATTATAAAAAACACTTACTAAGTTGCAATTAAGCTCCCAAATTATTAATGATTTCTTACACAAAGTGTTAATAAATTGAATAATTTCAAATGAAAGCGTTATTCATTATTTATTTTTTATTAAAATTTCTTTCATATATTTCTATTATCAAATAAAAGTTATTTCTGTACCCATATTAGAATATTAAAATAAAATAAATTATATACGTTAATAAAATGTTTACTCGCGAGGAAGAAGTGAATTCAGCTACTTGAATTAAAAGAATTTCTTTGTTTTTAGCTTCTATGTATGAAATTGTTATAAATCTTTGTAATTCAGCCAGCTGAATTGCACACTACTATTATATTCAAGCTATATTTTATAGTTAATATATGGTATAAAAGTCACAGCCACTTTTTTGAGCAGCTGAATTGCGTTTAAGTGTATAAAAGTTAATATATGACTTGCCAAAACATGTGCTTAATAATTTTAAAAGCGATTTTTTTTTTAAATTTCTTTAAAAAATAATGTTATTTGACAAATGTTATAAATGAATATAATTTATCCTGCTGAATAACTCAATAAAACGAAAAGAGAGTTAATGCTTACTTTTTTTATATTGAGTGTCATAGAAAACTTTACACGAAAGCCCTTTTTTTAGCTTCCACGTGTGAAAATCTTAACGTCAACAAAAAACTTATTCATCAAAACACTTATTAAAAAAAATCCTCTGCTTTTAGCTTTTGTGTATAAACTTCTCATATAAAATCGCAATTCAGTTAGCTGAATTGCTTCTACTAATATATATAATTTTTATTTGGCTCTTGAAATACGGTGGAAGAGACATAGCTCATTTTCTATGCGGCTGAATTGTATTTAGATATATCAATATAAGTTTGTACCTAGTTAAGTCAATTGCTTAATAATTTTAAGTAATTTTTTTTTTAATTTTTATGTAACAATTTATAAATAGCTATAACTCAGCTGGCTGAATGACTTAATAAACCTCGAAAATTTATTAATTGCATAGGAATTTTTTTACTTTTTTGTTTATATTGAAATTAATACAAAAGTTTGGGCGAAACTCCTTGCTTTATAGTTTCTATGTATGAAAATCTTATAGATGACCACAATAGCTGAATTGCTTACAATAATAATATAACATTTTTAGTTTGCTATTAACATACGGCTGAAGAGACATAGCTAGTTTTCTATGCGACTGAATTGTGTTTAAATATTTAAAAGTACATTTTTAGCTTGTTAAGTCGTTTGCTTACTAATTTTAAAATCAATTTCTTTTAAAATATTCTTTAACTATTAATTTTGCAAATGAGTTTAATTCAGCTAGCTGAATGGCTAATTGCGAAGAATTTTGTTTAGTTTTTTGTACTGAAATTCATAGAAACGTTTGCTTAATATTACTTGCTTTGCAGCTACTAAGAATGAAAATGTTATATACACCATAATTCAGCTAGCTGAATATCATACTATCATTATATTCAATTTATTGCGTTGCTGATATATCATGGAAGAGACGTAGTTAAGTTTCTTTGCGTCTTAATTGTTCTTAAATGTATAAAAATAAATTTTTGTTAAGTCGTTTGCTTACTAATTTAAAAATCGAATTTTTTTGAATAATTCCCTTAACTAATAATCTTGTAAATAAGTGTAATTCAGCTAGCTCAATAAAAAACTTGCTTCATATTTATTTATGACCATAATTCAGCTGAATTGCATACTACCATAATGCAAATTTTTTACTTTGTTATTAAACATTTTCTATGCAGCTGAATTGTGTTTGTATGTGCAAAAACAAATTTCTAGCTTATTATATCATGAGCTTAATATGTTTAAAAGTGAATTTTTGGTGCAAAAACTAATTCAGCTAGCTGAATAGTGAAAATTTCCATAAAGAAATAAATTCAGTGTGAAAAATTTTATAATGAGTTAATTCAGCTAGCTGAATGGCCAAATAAAGCGAAAAAATAATCACTTGTCTATAATTTTGTTTAGTTTGATTTTTGTTTTATTGAAATTTATACAACAAATTGCTTATATAACATTATTTTTATATTTTCAGCTTAACATCAAACAAGGAAATGTTTTTGCATATGCATATGTAAATGTAAGTTCATTTTATTCTTTCAAAATAGAATTTAATTTAAGATTCTAGCTTGTATTATACGAGTATGTTGTTATTATCTTATCGCTGGCAATTTCGCTTAATAAAAATCAATAGCCACACCGTGGTTTAGGTTTGTGGTTGAATAAAATGGTGTTGTAAAGAAAAATAAACTGCATTGTTACAATTACGGCTAGACAAACAAATAACAAAATAATGGAGTAAATTATTAAGTATCCCTTTGTCTAGTCAATGGCATACAAATTTCATAAGAATAGGAAAAAATTACCACACAAAAAGATTGCTATCTTGAAGTGGAATTGAAAAACATACTACAAATAACAATAATACTGGTAATAATAACTTAAAAATTTATATGTATGTGTGTAGAAAACACACACACACAAGCTTTAAAATAAACGTGCATGTTTATCTTGACGTTTGCATGATAAAGTTACATTTTGTTGGAATTAAGCTCAACATGTGATGATAAAAAACAAAAAACTGAAATTTTACCAGAGTTTGTTATTTTTTGTGTTTTAAATAATTTTCCGGTTGTCGCTGTTGGTTGACTTGTCACTCAGTCAGTCACTCCTACACTTGCTATCTCGTTTATATAAAAAGCTTAAGTATGTGTTTTTATAAGAAGAAAAAACAAGAGGAAGCAAAGCCCTCGACTCTGTTTGAGAAGCACACATACCAACACACACATTTCCAGTTATATTGTAGTTATAAACAATTGCTCTAAAGGTGTAGATACAACAAACTCACATACTCTGATAAAAAAGTGTACTCGTTTTTACATATGTGTGTATGTGTGTGTGTGTGTGTTGGAAACTTGTATTTTTGTCCAACTATGCATTGTTAGTTATTTTCAGTTGATTTTTTTTTTTTATTATTTGTACGTTTCTGTTATTTTTTTTTTTTCGTTTTAATATCCTTTTTATATCCGTTCTTATTTTTATTTCTAGCTGTTAACATGAGAGTGTTTAAGTTTTTCTACAGGTGAGAGGAGTGTTGTTTAATAGTAAAAACATTTAAAGAAAATACATTTCCCTGCCTGAAGCAATAGTGAAAATAAAAGTTGAGAAGCTTGTAGAAGTAAAGTAACTTTAATGAAAAATAAAGGGAAATAAATGCAGCTGTAATAAGTTTAAAACAAATCAGAAGAATTGAAAAATTCACACAATGCCGTAGTAAAAAACTAATTAAAAATTAATTTAATTTACAGCAGAAATGTAATAAAACTGTGAAAAATGTGTCAAGAAATGTTTTCATATCTCAGAAATGTTTATTACTAAATACGAAATTAGAAAATAAAATTTGAAAAGTTTTTGTACGAGTACAAGTGTTTTTCACATTTTGAAAAAATATTTACTTTAAAAAGGGCGTTTGCAGGGAGTTTTAAAAAACAATTTGGGAATTTAAAAATTTTACTTAGAATTAGTTTGTAATTAGTTTAGTTTTGTAGAAAAGCATTGCCAAATTATGAAATGTTTATGAAGGGGACTTTAAGGGCATGTGCTAAAAAAAAATTTGGGAATTTAAAGTTTTGCCTTTGGTTTAGTAATTTAAGTTAGTTTTGTACAAAAGCTTGACTAAATTGCCAAATATTTATGAACGGGACTTTAAGTAAATTATAAAAAAAAATAAATAAAAATTGGAACTTAAAAATTTGGTTTTTTAGTAATTTGGAATAAATTTGTACATAGTTAAGCATTCAAGAAGGGGTCTTTAGGGGACTTTTTCAAAAGAGTTTGGGAATTTTTTAATGTCGTTCTTTTTTAGCGTTTTAAAAACTTGAACCAACTTTAAAAACAATTTGGGGATTTACTAATTTTACTTAGAGTTAGTATGTAATTTAATTTAGTTTTCTACAAAAACATCGCTAAATTGTTAAATATTTATGAAGAGGACTTTATGTCAAAAAAAATTTGGTAATTTAAAAATTTGCCTTTGTTTTAGTAATTTAAGTTAATTTTGTACAAGAGCTTGGCTAAGTTGCCAAATATTTATGTAAGGGACTTTGTGGAGATTAAAAAAAATTGGGGGTTTAAAAATTTGCCTTTGTTTTAGTAATTTAAGTAAATTTACCGCAAAAGCTTGGCTAAATTGTAAAATATTTATGAAGTGGACTTTAAGTGAATTATTCAAAAACAATTGGGAATTTAAAAATTTGGGTTCTTAGTAATTTGGAAAAATTTTGTACATAGTTAACATTCAAGAAGGGGATTTTAGGGGACTTTTTCAAAAGAGTTTGGGAATTTTTAAATGCAGTTCTTTTTTAGTGTTTTTTGAAAACTTTAACAAAAAAAAAAAAAAAAAAAACAAGCAATTTATAGTCAGTGCTAATTAAAAATTTCAACGCACAATTTTTTTTTTTGATTTCGCTAAATCTTTAGCATAAAATGTCTTATTTAAATAAATCATATATTTTATGATTATTAAACTCCTATTACTCAAATTTCTATACAAAACTTGTCTAATAAGAGCTTAATAAAAACTTATATATTTTTATATAAGACTATTAGGAATTAAATGTTATATTTAAGATAAAACAGAGATCTCCAGGAGTTTCAAGCCTTTTCATTTGTTTTTTGTGTTTTGACAGGTATTATTAGAGCATTTTTCTTTTAAATTCTCAACAATTTATTTATATTGCTGGGATATAAAGTTGAATGTTTGAGAATATCTTTCAAAAATTTCCAAAGTCTACTGATGATTAGGGTAGTTCCTATGAAATGTCGGCATATAGATAGCTGGGAAACATAGAAAACAAGCTATTTATAATTTTTATTGGTATAAATGGTAGAAGCTAAAAATAGCGAATAAAAAACTTAACTGAGAAATAAAATTAATATTCACAATTTTAAGTATTTCGTACAAAATTTTGATGCCTTCAAAATTTTTGACACAGAAAAAAATTACATATAGGAATTCCTAAAAAAAATTCAAAATTTCCTAATTACCTTGATATAAAAAATTCCCTACTTAAGTTATAAAACTAGATTAATGATAGGAATGTTAACAATTTCATACAAATTTTGATTGAAATTTTTTTTTATTGGAATTCCTTAGACATGTCTGCAAAATCGCCAAGCTATCTGGATTTAAATAACTATTTTTTAAAAAAGTTCAATTACCGATTATTTTCTAGAAATTTTAATATTTTTAAATACCTGATTTTAAAAGCATTTTATATATGGAAATTCTTTAAAAAAATTAAAATCTCAAAAATGCTTCAATATAAAATTTACAATTTAAACTGAAATTAATGGTAGAAATTCTAAGTAACGATAGTAATGTATGTATGTACATTTTGACACATGTATATGCATATATGGAGGAAATCGTAAAACAACTTCAGTCCTCAGTGTTGCCAGAATGAAGATCTAACCTTAATTTTAAAGATTTTATAAATGAGATTTGAAGATCTCTCTTTAAAAATGAAAATATTTGAGTTTTAGTAAATAATGTGCAAGTTTCTTTTTAAACGTCTAATGAAATTAGATTTATTTCAAAATATTCTAAAATAATTTTCACCTCTTAAGCACAATATACACATATATGTATATACTTACATAATTACATAGAGAGAGAGAGAGAGAAATTTGATTGAATTTAACTTTTGCTCTAATTTTTTTATATTTTGGTGTTTCTTTTTAATAATAATTAACTATTTGGTGTCAAAAAAAAAAAAAAAAATCAAACCAAGATTATTTTAAGATACTGTTATTTAAGATATTGTTACGAATTTGTATTACTCCTAAAACACTGTACGTGCTGTTGATCTGCTTGTTATAAATGCACACACCTATCCACATATGCAACTAAATATATAATACACAAACAAGCAAAGAACACAAAATTCAAAGTAAATCAACCACCAATAAATTTATTGTTGTTGTTGCGTTCTTATAGTTTTGAAAGCATGCGTGTGTGTGTGTGCATGTGCATACCAATTATATTTATTCACTGGATGTTTCATCAACATTGTAGAAGGTAATAAAGAAGTATAAATAGCAGGCAAATGTTCCGCAGAGTTTAATTTTAAACATTATACAAGACAATCATGAATCAGAAAAGTCAGCGGGTCTAGTGTGTTTAGGCACAGTGGTATTAAGTGCAAATAAAGTGGTTGAGTATTTAAGTACTGTGTAACAAACAAGTGTCAGTGTCACTATTTCATTTGCGATTGAAAATTTTGAAGAAGCGTTTTAAAGCTAAAAACGTAACAAACATTTCTGGCACCACCGTGTCCAGCTATTGACTTTTAAGAAACTTTTTGTACATTTTACTTACTACCGACAACTATGATTAATAATATAAAAACTCGACCCCTAAGTCTGCCGATTTTTCACTTTTCCTACCATCTTAAAATTAATATTTTAGTAACCTTTTTGGTACTCATGTTAATATTTAAAACGTAGTGCCAAAATGTACTTTATTGTATTCGGTTTTTTGTAAAATTGGTGAAAGCACACAAATATACATATGTATATGTGTAAAAGAAGTCACTTTGTGGATAAGTCAATCGAAATTTCAACTCGCTGAGGTGTTTGCAGGATTTGCCATGTAATAGGTTTACATCCATTTATGAGGTAATTTTAAATCCGCCTACTTGCAGTTCAGTGTATGCATGACGCCAGGTAATTGCGTGCTTATAATGGATCTCGTATTTGTTGTTTTTTTCTCTCTTTGTTTTGTGAAAATACAGACTGCCGAACCTTTATTTTTATGCTTAAAAGTGTTTGCGTTTTTGTATGTTTAATCAAAAACCCCCTCCTATACATGATCCATGTTCTTTTAGTTTCGCTTCCAGCCTTGCCTCCATACTACTCGTCTATTATTTATTTCCACAGGTAACAAACATGCAATGGGGAATCCAACATAAAATCTTATATGTTTTTTTTTTATTTTTGGTTGCTAAACTCAAGCGGTAGAAGAGTGCTTTTGATTGTAGTAGTTGTTGTTGCTGTTGTTGTTGTTGTTCTTGTAGTTTGTTTGCATTGTACAAAGACAACAACAATTTGTGGTTGTAGTTTTAACCCTGACTCTCAAACCAAATGAATAAAATTTTCTTTCGGTTATCAAGTAACACATACATACTTGCTTATACATATAAATTAAATTTATTTGTGTGAATGAAAATAAATGCATGAGCTTGTTTGGATGTGTGTGTATGTGTGAGTTTTTTGCGTTTGCATGTTTTTTCTTCGTTTACATGTGTTGTTCCCTTTATGGTCCTTAACAATATGGTTGCATGTTGTTACTTTGTATTCCTGAGGTACTTTATCAAACTATGCAGACTAGAGTAATGAGAACTTATTGCTCTTTACATATGTATGTATGTACATATGTATAAGCAAAGATCTAAAAGATTTAGTTGCAGGTACGAGTATTAACACCAACAGTTGTCCCCGAAAATGTTCACACAAAAATATATAAAATGGAGGGAAAAATAATATTATATAAAAAATATATAAAAATTGCGATTATATATAAAATTTCATATAAATTCTAACAGAGCAAATGATGGAAGTTGGTTGTTCCTGTTGGTGTTATTACTTACAAAAGTTCAAACCTTCGAATTTTTCTAGGCTTGTGTAAAAACTACTTCGTAAAATTGGATATTCCTAAAAAGTTTTTGGGATTTTGGCGATTCCCGAAGCCGATTTTGGGAATTTCCAATATACTCGGAACATGTTCGCAACCAGTTAGGAACCAGTTATATACATTCGGTGTGCGTTTTACCTTCTTAAAAATGGAAATTCTGAGAATTCCCATAAAACCCAAAACACGTTCGCTGACGGGTTCAGAACCGGTTTTTCATATTCTGTGCGCTTTTTTGTCAAGAATCGCATATCTGAACGACTCGCTTTATTTCGAAAATTGATGTTGACATATTGCTTCCGTGGATTTTAGGGATTCCCGATGGCAATTGTGGGAGTTCCCAAAATCCCCGGAATACGTACGCTAACCGGTTTAAAACCGAATTTTTATATTTTTGGTGCACATTTTTGTTGTGGAACGTATATTTGAACTTTACTGTAAAAAGTTGCCGTATTTCTTCCAGGGAAGTAGACAAATAAATATAGTTTTAAAACCTAAAAACACGCTTCGAACTAAAAAGTAAAAAGAAATTTTAAGATTAAGCTTAAAATACAGTGAAAGAAAAATAGAAGTATTATTGTGAATTACATTCGGTAAGCTTAAGCTCGATATACGAAAAATAAAGCGTCCCACGCTTAATTCTCAATAGCACTAGTATTTTTCATTCATTATTTTTTAAAGTTATTTCTTACTTTTTAGTTCGCTATTGAAGCGAGAAATACGTATTGGCAAAAATAGAACATTTCATTTTGTGTTTTTTTTTTTAATAAAACCTGATATGGCTGGAAAACATGAAACGCTGAAGGGCGCAGTTTTGTTTGAACCACGAAGTTGTTCAGGTGCTTACAGGTAATCATCCCGTTAATTTAACCGGAGTTGTTTAAAAGGCAAACATTTTTCTACCTAGATGTTATTTATACTACTTTTTAATTGAAAAAGAATTATGAACTTATACATTTCAACCATACGACTGAAAAAAATGTTCTCTAGTGCGATCCACTAGCCCATCTACCACAAATTGATGAGTAAGAGCTACGGGAACATCATTCCTTATCTCGCCAGAACAAAATCCATTATAGCAGAGACAAGAAGAGTGTGAGTGTAAGACGATGCTTCAATAAGTTAATAGAGTTGGATACCCTGCTGTCGCTGATAAGCTTCTTTGCTCACTCTGGCACACATTCGTGTAACCACAGAATCGACTTTGAAGCACTGGTCCAAGCATGGAAGTTGTATTCTGTTTTCGTTCACATATGGATGGTATAAATAGTTCTAAATAGAAAAGAGATAAAATATGGTATAAACTACGTTTTATGCTTATTTGGTGAAAAATTTGTCCGATGTGAACGTGCTGTTGACTAGATAACATTATTAAGTTTCAGGCATTAGGCAAAATGCTAAAATCTTAATTCCCAAAAAAAATTTTAAAAATCCCCACTTTTAGTTTAAAAAAAATTTGCAATCAAAATAAGATGTTTCACAAAGAAATTAATTTTTATAATGAAATTTCTTACATTTCCAGGCATTTTTAGACATGCTGCCACAAGCATCTAAATTCCTAAAAACTAATTTAATAAACACAAATCATCTTTTAAAATAATAATTCTTAAAAATGATAATGATATACAGCTTTGATATATGATATATATTAACTCCTTAGTAGTGTTTAGCAGTCAATAGTAAAAATTATTTATTTCCTCAAAAAAATTAAAAAATCCCCATAATCTCCGAAAAATGGAAGTAAACAAAATTCTTGATATTTTCAAAACCTTTCAGCTACCAAAGCTTTAAAAAAAACTATTTTCTGCTTGGTTACATTAAATGTGAACATGGCCTTGATTGTATAGGATTGTAAAGTTTAAATCATCGTCCAATATAATAAAATTTTTATTCCCAAAAAAGATTTCAAAAATCCCAACTCGTAGTTTAAGAAAATTGGCAACCAAAATAGGATGTTTAACTAAGCAATTTGTTTTTATAACATGCAGCCACAAACATCTAAACTCCTAAAAAAAATAATTTTGTTAGACTCAGATCATCTTTTAAGCTATTAATTTTTAAAGATGGTATTGCCCTATGGCTTTGTTATATACTACTCGTATATACTATTAACTCTTGGTAAGTGCTTAGCATCCAATAATAAAAAGTATGTATTTCCTGAAAAAGAAATAGAAAAATCCCCATAATCTCAACCGAATTTGAAAACAATAAAATTCTTGGCATTTTCTAAGCCTTTCAGCTATCAAAACTTTAAAAAACTCTTTTCCGCTTTATAACGCTTTTGATAAAAAGTTTTAATGATCCTTTAGGATAATGAATTGCTTTTTTTCTGTTGACTTTCTTTCATTGCATACTGTATTCTAACGTGGTTGCAAATTAATATAAAATTTAACAGCGCTGTTTATTTCCTTAACTTACTACGTTATTCAATGAGTTGCTATTTTTATAGCAGCTCAGTTAGTAATTAACTTTCATCAACTGATTATTAAAACCGTATGAGTTGTTTTTGCTGTATACAACTTTAATACCAGACAACCAACCCCCTACAGCTCAGTTCCCTCCCCCACACTCATCGCCACTCCATAATATTTTCACTTTAAACGTGCAATCATAGAAATGATTTAGTAGCTTGTGTTAAATATCATTTAGTGCTGTTTTATTTTACTCTTTCCTGTTAGAATCCATTGAGGACTAAGAAAGAACAAGTGCAGTTTGTTCATATGTAGTAAGTTTTTTTTTATTTTTTACTAATCCTTTATTAATTTTTTTTATTATTTCTCATTGACATTTATTTTTTCTTTTTTTTTTTGAAAAAAATTTCTCCCATTATTTGGTCACAGACCTTTTTATGTCATTAACTTTAAGCTGCATTCTACGTTGAAGTATTTTCTTTTTTTTCGAAAAAGTTCATTGGTTTACTTTGTATGAGATTAAAATGAAATGTTTAAAACAAAAAAAACTGATTTGGCTTTAAACTAAAGTTTTTAATATGATTAAAATGTAACAAAATAAAAAAATCTAAAACTGATTTAATTATCTTAAAAACTAAAATTAATTTTTTTGTTTTTAATTTAAAAACAAAAATTTGCAATTTAATTTATTGTAACAAATGTTAGAAAAAAATAAATTAGTAATACTAGTTATAAATTTACTCTGAAAATTAAAATCCGCATATTCCTAAAATGTTTGGGAATATAATTTTATTTTTCAATTTAGTGTTTTTAAGAAGTTAAATATATGTTAAAGAGGTTTAAAAGAAAACTCGATAAATTATTCATGAAGGGGACTTTGAAGGAATTTTTGAAAAAAAATTTGGGAATTTAAAAATTTGACATAATTTTGTGCAAAATCTATGATATGTTTTTAAGTGTTTGTAAAGGTAACTTTGGAGACATTTTCCAAAGAAAAATTGGGAAATTGAAAATTTGAAAACTTGGGTTTTAATATTCTTAAATAAGTTGGTACATAATTTGGTATATTGGTATTAAGTGTTTAACATTTATGAAATTATTTATAAATGGATTATTAATAAATTAATTTATTAATTTGGTAGTTATCGAATGTTTTAAAATAATTTTGTATAAAATCTATGGTAAGCTTTGAAATATTTGTCAAGAGGGAACTTTAATAGAATTTTTCAAATAGATTTGGGAATTTGAAAATTTGAGCTTTTTGCTTTTTGACCATGTAATTCTAATAATTCATTTCACGGGCTAATGATGGTCAAACCTTTAAGGCCGTGTCAGATAAAACTTTGTCGCTTTGCGTGAAGTTTAAAACTTTAACAGAAAAGCCCAAAGCAAAAGGTATATGTCACAATAAAAACTTTGGCAACGCTCACGATTTGTTTATTTATCTAAAAAATTTTTCGTTAATTTTTAGATTTAATCATTTCTTATCATAACAGAAGTTATAAATATTATTAGACAAACTACTGAAATTGGTTCTAATTGTTTTCTTGGTGCATATAAAGCTATTGGAAAAAACTTCAACGCGTAAAAAGATGAGAGTTGCCGAACTTTTCACTTCGCTTTACGTTAAAAGTGCTCTATGTGACATGTTTCATATAAGTATATATATATTGTCTTAGATGTCAAAACGAATTTGCAACGCAAAGCGAAGGAAAGCTTTTATCTGACACGGCCCTTACTCTAAATTATAAATAAATTAAAAACAGCTGGATGAGTTTTTTTACTCAACGTTTCGTTCGTTTTTTTTTTCCGAACATCTTCAGGAGTACAATTTATTTGCTCAGGCAGATTATTTGTTTCTTTTTTATATTATTTACCTTATTCTAAAAAACTGGACATCACGACAACAGAATTTTCAATTACATAAATAATTAAAAAGGTGGTACAATATAACAATAATTCGATCGTCAAATTTAATATCAATTTAATATCACAGTATGTTGAAATTTGCGTCGGCTCCCACATCGAAGAATCTCCCTTTGAATCTGGACAAAGAAGAGCTATGTTTACACGAATGGGTCCAGAAGAAAAGAAAGGGGGGGGGGGGGGCGGAGAATAGAAGAATTAAACACTAATATATCCTTCAGTTGTGAAAAGAGATTTACATCAGCAGCTTATGTTTGTAGCCATATGAGCAACTTCTTGTTGAGGAGTTCGGGTCTTCTAATCCCTCCTGTATGCAATTTCCCAGCAATCAAGGCTTAATGAGTTGGTAGGCCGAAGCCCACTAAGAGCATCAGCCCTTGAACCAACTCACCCGTCAACCATCACCACTGGTTCCTTTCAGTACAGGTATCTGTTGTAAAGGCAACAGACCCTCGGGAGTTTGTTAGTCCCCAAAAAAGCCACGCCAAGCAATTATCAAGGATACTAACAGTCCCTTCCTGCGTTTTACGTTTCAACCACAGCCAAGGTATGCACCTCAAACATGATCAGCCCGGGTTGAATTGCAAGCAGAACCACCTGGGGGCCATGCTGATCCCCGTTCTGTCAATTTGTACCCTTGGTAAGGGTTTCGGAAGCCAAAACAACATAAGTCATGCGGCTTCCTAGAGTTTTATTTGCTACAACAAACGAGGGATCTCTCTTTACCCCAAAAACAGAGTGCCCTGGTTAGGAATACGCGGAGGCAAAACCTCGTCCCCGGGAGGTAATATATCCTTCAGATGGGTGTAGTGTTCTTCAAGCTAAGATATCAGCTATAAATAAAGTGATATCAGCTATTAATGATAGTAACGGACAACAAGGCCGTCATGAACTCCCTGATTGGAAGATACACTAATTCCAGTCTAGTCCAGAAATGCCGGACATATTTATATAAGATGAAGAAACTTTTTAACCTAACTAACGAATTACCCAAAAAAGGAACAACCTTAAAGCATAGGGATATCAATATCTTCTGTGACCAATCCTTATTAGCGTGCTGGAAAAAAATAAGTGCCAGTTTACAGATAACAAAGCTGGTTCGGTCGTTCGCACAATTACATATAAAACAAAAACAAAGTTCAAAATTTTATTATTGCTTTAAGTGTAATTGTGCTTCGTTATCGGTGTACTGGCACTAAAACTCCACATGCTGGGTATGCCCAAGAAAAAAGCTTCGCAGAGATATATAAGAAGAAGCAGGAGAAAGGACCGAGCTTTGTGGTACCCCCGAATTAATCTTTTCGTATAAAGTGGTGTCTGAGAAAGCCGAGAAAAATCTTCGCCGATACCAATAATCACAATTTCACAAGATTATTTTTCGAATAAAGTAAATTTCATGTCAATAACAAAATCTTTGTTTTATTCCATTTCAAAGCTCTATACCTTTATAAAAACACCCTATGTTAGTTTTTGGTAGTAAAATTTTTATGAAATTAATTTTATACCAGATAAATTCAGATGCCATTAGTCAATGTGCATTTTTTATACTTATTTTTAATTTTCTTTTTACTTTTTGTATATTATTTTTAATCAAATTTAATGTTGTCCTGAAGCTGAAGGGCTTGCTTTCGTTTGCCGGATTAAAAGTTTTTCTCTTTTCAGTCATTTGAGTTCTTTTTTCTGCTTTTTGGCTGAACCTAATTAAATTTATTTTAATTCCTTTTTTATTCATTTCATTTAATTATTTAAAGCATTCAACACGTTTAAATGTTTGTTTCTTTTTTTTTTGGCCCTTGACACTTCATTGTTCTAAAAAATAAATCCCTTTTTTAAATACGTTTTGTTGTGTTTGTTTTTTATTTTAAATACTTGCAATATTTGTATAAACATTGTTGTCAGGTATAAAAATATGTTTCTTTTGTCTCACTTGATGTGATTTGTTGTTTGGTTTTCGTTATAGTGTTTTTATTTTATTTTCAAGCCCAGTGGAAAAACTGTATGTAATTTACAATTTATTTAGATACATTTTTTTTGCGCACCTGTTGTAAGAACTATATATTTTTTTGTTTTAATTCAAATGCAAATGATTTATGCAAATATTTTTTTAAATTTAAATTAATTAAATTATTTTTTTGTCGCTGTTATAAAAATAATTAATACCCTTCAGTGTTGATTTCAAATACATACAAATGTATACAAAAACTTGATAGGAATAATATTTTTGAAATTATTGACTGAAAAATTGTTAAAAAATTATGGTTCATTAAACAAATTAATGATTTTGTTTTTTTTTTGCAAATGATGAAGAATGAAAAAAAAAACACAATAACAAAACAACCCTTATTTTAAAAGCCCACAACAAATGTTTAAAACAGCAATTATATTTTATTATAAAACGAGCATAACAAAAACTAGAAAGAAAAAAAAAAAAAGAAATGATTTAAAGTAATTTAACCACAGTGCATTAACAAACAAAAATGTCATTTAACACATAAAGACAAACATTTGGTCAGCAACTACACATTCAATTAGTGCAACTGTGTGACCAGCGGACGCACTAAAATAAATATGGAAAAGAGGGAGTAACAGTGCTTGCGCACACACACACATGCATGCACATGAGCAATTACACACAAATACATACAAAATATGCATACATTTACAGCTCATTGAAAGCCCAGCGAACCACATAAGGCAATATTAGCCCAGTTTACTTCTGCCAGCCTTTAAGTCTTAGAAATGTTTACAAATGTATTAAAAAAAAACTAACTTATTATCAATTAGTTTTAAATGCAGGGATTTTTGAGTTTACTCTTGGGAATTTTATAAAACACACTTTATGTTAAAATACACTTTATTTTTAAATAAAGGCTTTGAGGAGATTTTCAAAGTTCTTTTTGGGAATTTAATTTTTTTTAATGTTTTCTTAATATGACATTATAAAATACACTCCAATAAGAGATTTACGAATTTCTTTTTGGCAATTTTATATATAAAAAAATTTCATGTTTTGTTTAAGATAACTTTATAAAACAACTTTATTTTCAAATAGAGGCTTTGGGGAGATTTTCAAATATCTTTTTGGGAATTTAAAATTTTTTTTGTATGTTTTCGTAATACGACATTGAAAACACAAATAAAATAATTTTTTTATATGTTTTCTTAATATGACATAAAATACACTCCAATAAGGAGTTTTCAAATTTCTTTTTGGGAACTTAAAATTTAGAATTTTTTTGTATGTTTTCTTAATACGACATTAAAACCACACTCCGAATAGGGACTTTGGGGAGATTTTCGAATTTCTTTTTAGCAGTTTATTATATAAGAAAATTTCATGTTTTTTTAAGATAACCTTATAAAACACACTCCACTATGCCGTTATAAAACACACTCCCAAATGGGGACTTTGGGGAGATATTTGAATTTCTTCTTGGGAACTTAAGATTTAAAAAAATTTCATGTCTTTTAAGACAACTTTCTAAAACACACTTTATTTTCAAATGGAGGATTTGAGAAGACTTTCGTATTTCTTTTCAGAAATTTAATATTTGAAAATTGTTTCTACGTTTTTCATATGACATTATAAAAGACACTCTTCATAAGGGGTTTGAGGTCATTTTCAAATTTCTTCTGGCGATTTAAATTTTTAAGAAATTTTCGTATTTTTTTAGTATAACTTTACAAAACACACTTTATTTCCGAATAAAGGCTTAGAGATTTTCAAATTTCTTTTTAGGAATTTAAAATTTTTTATTTTTCTTAATGTGACATTAAAAACACACTCCAAATAGGGGCTTTGAGGAGATTTTCAAATTTCTTCTTGGCAATTTCATACATACGAAACACACTTTATTTTCAAATAGAAGTTTTGAGGAAATTTTCAAATTTATATTTGGGATTTAAAATCTTTTCTTACGTTTTCTTAATATGATAATAAATTTTACGAAAGAAGCGTTTATGCTATATTTAAAACAAATACAAATTATATTTCATTATAGAAATAATTTAAATTCCGAAAAAATTTCAAAAATCCCTTTAATAGTGGGCATTTGAAAGAGCATCTCAAAAAAGTTAACTAACTTTTAAGAGCTCTATAATATATAAAACTATTCAAAAAAATTAAACAGATGTAGCTGCAAATCTAATGGAGTATGTTTTTTGAGAAATTTATTTTTATTAGAGCCATTATTACAACTGACGAATAGTTAACATTAGGATTTTATCTTACAGATAATATGGTTTTGGTTATTACAAGTTAACATTAACCTGAACAGTTACTGATAACTTAACAGCAGGTTTATCCTCATGGTAAATTTCAATTTCTGTCGAAAAAATTGTAACTTAAGTTGTAAAAATGGGAAAAATTTTTTGGTGACTTTATCGTTCACGTTAACTAATGTTAAGGTTAACTAACAAGAACTTTATCGTTAGGTTGTAATTATGGCCCTTAAAGAGATTTTAAAATTTTTCTCCGGAATACAGCATCTTTAATTTTGAAAAATGTATTTTTTAATATTTTAATTTGATTAAACTTTGCTAGCTTGAGCTTTATTAAATAATGTTTTGTGACTTATATATAAAATATATAGTTAAAACATGCGCCGAAATGTTTGCTGGTTATTTTTATTGTTTTTAGATAAAAATTTTGTTGGCATTTTTTGTCAGGCTTGAAAACAACATTGAACACTTTTTCTATATCGATAGTGGGATCTTTTGTATTTAGTTTTGTTTTGTTGTCTTTTTGTTATCCTTTTCAAGCTATTGTTATTTTTTTTTTGAATTTTGTAAATTTTTCGGCCAAAAGCATTTAAAGTTTTTTTTATATATAAATATTGTGTTAGATTTTTTATACATAACAAACATATACTTTAATACAATGTAAACAATTTTTCTTTGTACCCTTAGGCATTCAAACAAAACTATTGATTGCAAAATAATTTTATTTATATTTTACAAAATATAATACAATAAAAACTATTCAATTATAATATTAATTTTATGCTGATATTTAAATGAAGTCTGTAAATCAAACATTCTAAAACAATTTTTGTGTAAGGGGCGGTACATAATTATTTAATAAAATTTTATGAGCTCTTTGCCAACAATTTCGTTTTTCAGAAACAAAAAAAAAACCTCAAAACCTAGGTTAGGTTATATTATATTGTATATCGCTGGAAAATCTCAGACCAGGGTCCAGGAGACGACACATCGTCAATATTTCTAGTAAAAATTCCAGCGAGATCTCTTTTATCTATGATGCTAACATCAATCAAACTTATAAACTGCATTTAAAGGATATATTTGAGTGTTAATTTAAAACGTTTGGTTCCAATGTTTACCCGTTTCAAAGAGCAATGACAAAATATGAAAGAATTTTATAAATATTTTGGTAAGGAAGGTTTTCCCTAAAGAAAGAACGTAGGAGATACGGAGTAAGTGTGTTAGAGAGGAAAAGCGAGAGAGATAGAGAGAAAACTAATACGATCGGTCATATGTTTGATTCACCCAGATGCTCTCTGGGGCTAGCTAGCTAGCGGAAACCAGTTTTACATGCAACACTCCTTAGTGGAAAAGATAGCGGATTGGCGGGTGTTATGTTATGTTATGTTATGTTATGTTATGTTATGTTATGTTATGTTATGTTATGTTATGTTATGTTATGTTATGTTATGTTATGTTATGTTATGTTATGTTATGTTATGTTATGTTATGTTATGTTATGTTATGTTATGTTATGTTATGTTATGTTATGTTATGTTATGTTATGTTATGTTATGTTATGTTATGTTATGTTGAAAAGGCTATCCGCTTTAGTCAAATTTGGTTTCTGATATCCCACTGGTTCAATTCCAAACCAGAGGACCGAGTTTAATCTGCCTGTAACGCATTCTAAAATTTCTGCCATAAGTTGCAGCACGGGTCTGCTTAGATACAGCGTCCTTATGTACAAAGGAGCTGCACTGCGTCAAAGAAAGTGTTCAACTCTTTGCTCCTCCTCTTCATCCCTACAACATCCACAGAAGTCATTATGAGAAAAATTTAACCTCCACGCATATAATCTCATTGATCCATATTGATTCTATACTTGACACGTAACCTCACTAGACCATCTGTTGTTTACAACTTTTAAGCGGGATTTCTATCATCACATTTATGTCCCCGTGTCGGAAACACCATTGCTAGTGCACTCAATGCAGTTTTGCTATTTATGCATATAAGGGTATCCTCTCCATATACCCTATATTACCTCAGCCTGTTACCTGCATTCCTTGTACTCGTCTACGAAAAATCTAGCAAAATGTAAGAATAAAATCTTTGTCATAAATTTAATGAAAAATCTCTGAAGTGAAAATTAAAGTATTATTTCCTTAACAACTTTTGGTGTAGAAGATTTTCGCCCCTTTTAAGCTATTGCATTTATTTAACTGACACAATGTCAATGCCCCAGTATATACCAAACAAACACTTGGTTGTTGTTATTGTTTTCGCTGTTGTGCGTTATTGTATTTTTAGTTTCTATTTCAAATTGCACAAGTATTTGTATTTTTCAGCATGAAAAGAGTTTTATGGACTTTGGCTCGTGCCGTAAATACTTGCGGACTGCCGACTGGCTGGCTTGAGAGAGAGATGGTATTTTCAAAGCAAATATTTTACTGCTAAAAATATACTATACACATGGTTTAACTAAACACTCATACACACACACACACACATGCACACATAAATACAAACATGCATGCATATAATAAGGATATTGGTACTCGACTTTACATATTAAATTGACAGTGGGGTCTAGAGGGGTGGGAGATTTTAAAAGAATTTAAGGGTGGCTTTTTCTGCTTTGCTTTCTATTCTCATATTTATTTCATTAAATTTGCTGCCTGGCTGGTTATTGGAGTTTATGGTGCTAGCTGTTTTTTCCACTGGCTTATCGAAGAAATATTACAAAAAGGAGAAAAGAAAAAACAAAAAAATAAACAATGTCCCCCCACGTATTCATCAGTTTTGCTCTATTTTTACCTGCTTTGTTTTGAAATATGATTTTTAAAAGCCAGTTGTTTTGCTTTGATTTCTTTTTTTAGTCCTTTTTAAACCTTTTTTGTTTTTAATTTTTTTTTTCTTTCATTTACTTTCAGCAATAGTTGCAAAATGGTTTGACTTTTCAATCGTTTTGAAACTGTTATTAAAAAATAATGTTTCCAATGGATTAACAGCCATTTTAAGAGGATTTAACAGGACAGCATTAACACATTTTCAAACACGACTATTTTTCATTTGCATGCATGGATTAATCGAATGCAACAAAAAAGGATGAAAACGTGTTGGGGAACTTATTGATTTTGAGAGTTATTAGCTTTGTCCTTTTAGCGGATTAAATTTTTATGGGACACATTTGAAATTAGAAAATCAAAATGATAAAACACAATTTTTTCTATAATGAGCATTGAAACAATAAAAGTAAAAAGGATTGCAATAAAAAAACCATGAACAGTTTGATTTTTATATTTCATTAACTTATTTAAAGTTGAATGTTTGGGAATAGCTTTCAAAAATGTCCAAAGTCTATAGATGGTTAGGGTAGCTTCAATGAAATATCGACATGCAGACAGCTGGGAAAACCAGGTAATAACATTAGAAGCTAATGTAGTGAAGTATTACTTTGAAATCGTGAATATTTGGTTTGTGCATCGGCTCGGAAGCACGGCCGGGATATCAATATGATTTTTGCGCTTGAGATTATCGTTATAAACCCAATTACAATGCGATGCAGAAGCCTCTTCCGTCTTTGCCTTACAAACCGCTGCTCACAACCAAACAAACGCTGTTCAACATCTCCAATTTCCTTGTTCCAGAATCATTCCCGTGTCTATCAGGCGTTTTGGACTAGCTTGTTGCATCACTCTTAATGATCCCGCCTATTGTTGTTGCGTTTGACATGAGTATTGATCAAGTATTGCCTCCAATTCTACATCGCCGAAACCCGTCTCTCTTCCGCCGATGGTCTTTGACGACAAAATCACCGTTCTTGAAGGCTTGAAAGCACTCTCGGCACGCTCTATCACTAATAGCGACCAAACCATTAAGAACATTTCATGAGCCTTAGCCGTAGATTTCTTCATATTACAGTGGAAAATTCCATTCACATTCTTCTTAATTTGTAAACTAAATAGTTAACTTTATGAGTTTGGCAGTAAAGCAGCATACCACTAACACCCAGATATCCACAACCACAACTGTATCTTCTATGTATGTATGTTTTACTGTTCACGTTGCTTAAATAAGCAAGTTTTCGTTTGACTACATCAGTGCCTCAATTAACAGAGCAGCGGGTGAATGATTTCTCACTTAATTGCCTCCAAAATCGTGCAGTTTTTGGGAAATCAATTAACCGCAAATAACCGTAAGCGCTCATTCTTTGTATATCGTGTAATTCTTTATTTTGCATGAAATTGCCTTTCGAGCCAGATTAACGAAACGGTTAAATGATTTCTCACTTAATTGTTTAAATAACCGCGCAGTTTTTGGGTAATTAACCATAATTTATGGCCTCATTTTTTATATTTCGTATAATTCCCAGTTTTTGCAAGGAATTGGCCTTCAAGCCAGATTAAAAAAACGGGTAATTAACCAGAAATTGCTGTATTAGCTCTAATTTTTTATACTTTTGTATAGTTTAACGTTTTTGCATGAAATTGGGTTTCGAACCAGTTTAAAGAAACGGGTAAATAATTTCGCACTTAATTGCTTTCAAAATCGTGCAGTTTTTGGGAAATTAATTAGCTAGAAATTACTGTATTACCTAGCATTGCTTATATTTTGTATAATTCCCAGTTTTTGCATGAAATTTGCTTTCGAGCCGGATTAAAGAAATGGGAAAATAGTTTCTAACTTAATTGCTTTCAAACTCGTGCAGTTTTTGGGTAACCAATAAACCATAAATTACTGTATTAGCTGTCATTTTTTCTATTTAGTATAATTCCCAGTTTTTGCATGAAATTGGCGTTCAAGCCAGATTAAAGAAATGGGTAAATAATTCTTCATTTAATTGCTTTCAAAATCCTGAAGTTTTTAGAAAAATTAATTAACCAGAAATCACTACATTAGCTCTCATTATTTATATTTCGTATAATTCTCAGTTTTTGCGGAGAATTTGTCTTCAAAACAGATTAAAGAAATGGCTTAATTATTTCTCACTTAATTGCTTTCAAAGTCGTGCAGTTTTTGGGAAATCAATTAATTAGAAATTACTGTGTTTGCTCTTATTGTTTATTTGTTGTATAATGCTTAGATTTTGCAGGAAATAAATGACTTCTCACTTAAATGCTTCCAAAACCGTGCATTGTTTGTAAAATCATTTAACCATTTCTATTTAGCATGAAGTTGACCTTCGAGCCAGTTTTAAGATTAAAAAGAATTCATTATAAATTTTCGGGAAATTAAGCCAAAAGCACTTGTTATCCGTTTTAGGGAATTTTATATTCTTCCTCCGGCTTCCTTAAGCAGTTAAGCTGTAATGAAAATGCTTTTCAGTGATTTGATGCTGCCTCATTTCATTTAAACTCTAATAGCTAAGTGTTTTTTGTAACTCTAATTGGCAACTCGAGGTTGCATGTGATTGAAGTTCTCAATTTAAATCAATCAATTTCAAATAGGAGCACATTAAATCTACAAGCCCACTTACACCGATAGACATGATTGGAATTGAGAAGTGGCTGCAGCATAAAAATCCTTAAAAGCATCCAGTATTTGGATGATTATTCCATTATTTTCTTTTTTTTGCGCCGAAAATCTATTTCATTCCTTTCTATTCGTTCAATCACTTTGGTTGTATCAACATCAAAATACACATGTAGTTTTATTTAACTTGGGTGTAAATCAAGACTTTTGCTAAAAACAAAAACAAACACAGGCACACACACACACGCACACACACTCAAACACATTCAGCCTTACATGTGTTTTGTATTTGATGTATGGGAAAAATTTAAACAATATTTTTTTTTTTGCGTTGTAGTGTATTTGTTTGTTGCCAGGATGTTGTTTCTGTGCAAATGTTTACTAAAATATGCGGATACAACAGCTGAGGTTACAATAGTAAATATTGTTAAATACGAAATACACTCTCATTGGCACATACACATACACAAACATGCACGTGCATGCTTACTTACAGTTAAATTTAAATACTTGTAGAACAGAATTGTAGAAAAGTTGTTTCTATAGTTCGATTGCAATTGCAAGTCGACTTTTGCAATATTTGTTAGTTGTGTTAGCGTGTGCGTTTGTATGGGTGTGTGTGTGTGTATGTTTAATGCTATCCCTGGGGTTAAATGTCTTCTTGTCTAACAGTTAAAATGCTTACAACCAAAAAACTAAAACAAAGAAAAAAAAATATTATTTTTCCTACACTTCGAAAGGAAACAAATGCATTTTAATGCAAGTAAATTTTCCCAAATGTTTGCATGTCCGTCTCTGTTTGTCCGTCCGGCCGAATCGTATGTCTGCCTGCGTGTGTGTTATGCTCAGCATGACTGGACAAATGAATGGCTGAATTGCTTGTACAGATAAAAAGATAAATAAATGTATAGATGGACGTATGAATGCTCAAATGGATTTGTATTGTATTGGTCAATACATTAATCTTTTTTTCCTCCTTTTCTTTTTTTTTGCTTTTTTCCTTTTTTTGCTTAACTATTTAGACACGCTGCATCCATAAAGCTAGCCAGCCTGCCAGCCCAGGGTGGGTGGGTGCTGCTTTGAAAGTGATTAACCTTAATGTGTGTGTTTTTCCTCTCTCTCTCTCTTTCCTACTCCAATTTAAGGTAAAAATTTACCGAGTTTTCAAATTGTTTTAATTTTGCTTGATGGATAAGGGGAGGCAGGGGGTAGAATAGGTGTGCAGGCAGCACAAGTAACATTATAATTATGGAGTAACTAGTGAGGTTAAATGATTAGCAAGTTTATGCAGTTTGAAAATTTAATTGCTTCGAAAAGGGCATTAATGGTCATCATTTTGGGAGTATATTTAAAGTCATAATTACACAATAGAATTAGTAACAAAGTAAAATTAGCAGCTCAATGGCTTCATTTAGACAATAAAATTTTATAGTTTTCAGATTAAATTTACGAAGAATGGGTAAATTTATAAAAATAAATTTTATACGCGTTTTTCTTCGTCATAATTTTTAAGGTCAAAAAAACTATTCCGAAGCCGTTTATAAGCTTTATTTTTTCCTGATCCTGCATCATTTGTCTTGTTTATTTCCGATATATCCGTTAGTTATATAATATTGTAACACATTAGGGAACGTTAACGAGCCAGGCAGTTTTTTATGTTTTGAAGAGAATTAATAAAAAAATTTTTTTTTACGAGTGCGGATTGATATTGAAACTACCTAGCGCTAGATGGCAGCACAAACTCATTTTTTTCGAAATTGCGAACGTCAGCCGTTAAAATATATATATCAAGAAAATCCTCGATATCGTTATGAATGATCGCCTAGTCAAATTACGTGTGATTGTTGAAAGGGTAAACATATTTGCTGAATTCACAAACTCAGTCGTATCGTGTATCGATGTATTTGGAGAGAATATTTCAAACACAGTAAACAAGTTAGTCCTTGATAATTGCTTGGCGTGGCTTTTTTCGGGGACTAACAAACTCCCGAGGGTCTGTTGCCTTTACAACACAGACCTGTACTGTAAGGAACCGGTGGTGATGGTTGACGGATGAGTTGGTTTAAAGGCTGATGCTTCGGCTTACAAACTCATTGTAGGGCTTCGGCCTACAAACTCATTAAGTCTTGTCTTCCATTGACCGCTGGGAAATTGCATACAGGAGGGATTAGAAGGTATGAACTCCTAAATAAAGCGTTGCCTATATGGCTACAAACATATGACAAGAATTGCAATCTGTGTGTGCCTGAATCGTGAATAATTCCCTCCGTGGAACTGGTCCATCATCAAATAAGGCCGCAAGGCAGGTGTAAATCTTTTTCACAACTGTATCATTTTCGCAATATGGTTATGTCTTGCAGTATAGTCCTGCGATGCTAAGCCAGGGTATCCATCCACCTATAATGTGGTTATTATTATTTCCAATGTTAACTAGCTGTCTAAGAAAAGCAATAAATATTTACTCAATATTACGTTTTCCTTTATACTTTAAAAATGTTGGCCTGAAGTACCTTTTCAAAAAAAAATCAAATCAATGAATAAATTTTTATAAATTTTTTCTAAAAAATAAAGAAAAAAACACCTTAAGCTTGGAAAATCATTCTAAATAAATTTCAAATCTCCATAATAGTATTTGAAATGAAAGGTTTTCAGTATTGTAATTCATTAAGTGTAAATAGCGCTGTATACTATAATACTATAAAAAAGTTAATACTAAAAGCAAAGAAAATTGCTGAAAAACTTTATTCGTTTTTTATGAAAAAATTCCAAATATTATAATCCTTTAACATTTGGGATAAAATAAACTATTATCCTCATAAAACTGTCCTGCTGTCCATAACTAAAATCCTTAAATAAGACTAAAGTAAATTTTATCAAAAAAGAGATCAATACTAAGAATTCTATTTCAATATTTATGGATTTTGGAAATAAATTTTTCAACAAATGGTTTATGTTTGTTGCTTTTTAAATGAGAATAGCCTTTTTACACATACATGCATACATAAATATGTGTAACAATCAATTTGTGTGCGTGCTTGTCTGCCAAATAAAAATGTGTGCGTTTGTGTAACAGGATACGACTTATAAATCTATTTAACTTATACAATTTAAAATTAAATAAACATATTTTATTCGTATAAGAGTGTTTCACATTTGGAGTTCCTAAATTGTTTGTTTTGTCTATTGAAACGACTTTATTTTTGATTTGTTTTCAATTGCACAAATTTAAAGATGTTTTTGCTTTAAACTCATTCAATAACTTTGCTAATATTTTTATTGAAAACTAAATGTATTTTTGACAGTTGTTATTGTGAAATTTCTGTTTTCTTGCAATTTGTTTTTAGGCATAAAATTTCTAAAATGTCAAAGAAAAAAAAACAATTTAATGGAAATAGAAAAGCAATTAAAATTTCATTAGTATTTCAAATACTTTATAAAACAAAAGTTGAAAATTGAGATGTGTTTCCTTCAGAATTCAAATTAACAAATGCTGGAATTTGTTGAATGAAGTTTTTTTTAATAACCAAAACATAGCCTAATTATGCTAAAACGTATACCAAGATTCTTTTAAGTACTAAACAGATTTTAAGTCATAATAAGCATTCAAAGTGCCCAAAACGGAAATTTTTAGTCAAATAATTTAATTGTATTATTTGCGGAACCTAACAATTTTGCTTTACAACACAATAACAAAACTATACATACTATATTTTAAGCTCTACTAGTAGCCTGCGACATTTTGGGATTTTGGGAATTTGTTTAAAATTTTTGGGGAATTGACAATTTTGCTTATTTATGCATTAGCAGTTTTAAATAATTTTTACATTAAATAACAATATAACAAAAGCTAATGACTATTATAGGACCTTTTGGGATTTTACAATTTTGTTTAAGCATTTTTGGGAATTGGCAAACTTGCTTATTAATACGAGTACTTTTGCATTAGCAATTTTGATTCATTATTACATTAAACAACGATTTTTCTCCATAATTTTTTTTCAAAAATCTCCAAAATTTCCATATACCGGTTATAACTCAAAAAATTTTATGTTTTTTGTTAAAAAATTTCTAAAATGCAATGTTAAAAATTTTGTTTTATAAATATGCTTTCATATATATTTTTTTGTCTTAAAAAAGCAATGAAAGATAATGATTTTAAATTTCTTGCTGCTAATTTTTCGATCCTTTTATGTTTAAATTAGTATTTGTTTGTTAAGCTAGAGGTCGCTTATAATGATTTTATTTTATTTTTATTTTTTTGCTATATAATATCAATACATATTTTTGTGGCAAATAAAAATATTAACAATTATTATGAATTTAATTTTTGTTGCTATAGATCTGGATTAAATTTTATTAATATTTTTTATTTCTTCTTGTCTGCATCCCCAGAAAAATTTGTTAACAATTTGGAGAAATATAATTGAATTAATATTGATAAAGAAAATAGGAAAGAACAAAGAAGAAATAAGGAGTATTATAGTCGTATATAAAACCCAATAAAGATTTGTAGCAGCAAAAATGAAATTCATTACGATTGTAAATATTTTAATTTACCGCAAAAAATGTAATGACATTATTTAGCAAAAAACAACTTTTAGTTTTCTCTCATACTTAGTTTTAATACATGACAGCAACCTTAAGTTTTTCTGGGATTTTGGAAATTTTTGTAATTTGTTTAAAATTTTTTGTTTAGTTAATTTTTTAGGTTAGTAGCTATATCTGCTTAATTCTTTGAATACCCAAATTTTTGTTCAAAAATCTCCAAACTTCCCGTGTTACCGGTTAAGTACGATGAAATGAGTTTATTGCTTATATATATGTTGGTACAAAATACAAAAAAAAATAAAATAAATAAATAAAAAAACAATCACCTTTTCAAATTCCTAACAATTATAGTTTACAAAATCATATCACAGCAAAATACTTATACTAAATTTTAAAAGTTGCTCATAATCTGAGATTACTCGGGGATTTTGTAATTTTTATAATTTACAAAATGGTTTATTTATATGTTAGCACCAGTAATTTTAAATAGTTTGTTGCTGTATAAATAGAAATGTTTGCTTAATTTTTTAAATTTTTTTTAACAATTATTAAGAAAGAAAGAAAAAAAATTTTTTCATTACCTAACAAGTTTAGTTTACAAAAACCATAATAAAAATACGAAATTTAACAGCTAATAAACTAATAAATATATGGGGATTTCGGAAATTTTTGTAAAAAATTTTGCGAATATACAAATTGGCCTAAATACACTTGCATTAGAAAATATAGTCGAATTTTCTTCTTTTTTTTTCTTCATACTTTTAATTCCCAAATTTTTCTTTAAAAATATCCAAAATTCCAATATTAAAATAATGCCGCTTATAAACAAAAAACTAATTATTTTATTTATATACATGGTTTTATATATTATTATCGTCTAATGGCCCTTATTTATTTAATATATTGAATTCCCACGATTTTGTTAAAAAATCTCCGAAATTCCAATATTAAAAATCGTTTTAGCCAAAAAAGAAGTAAGTTTTTGTTTATAAATATGCTTTCAAATATTTTTTATTTCTGTCAAACGGTAATGACTCTTATTCAACATAAAAGAAGCTGGAGAAATCTGTAGTTTCCTAAAACAATTTAAAATTTCTAGGAATAAACAGTTTTAGCAAATAAACTAAATACTTAAAGTATTTTTAAAGTTAATTGCTGTGATGTTTACTGAACCCTTACGAACGTCTGGTCAAAACAATTTGCATTGTTTTTCATCAATATTTTCTGCACTATGGCCTCGTCTGTGCTCTACAAACAAGACATTGAAATATTTAATATGTTTTATTATATAACAGAGAAAATAAATTACCTAAAATCCCATTTAATAACTAATCACTGGAATTAAATAAATTTATTTGTTTTAATTTGTTGAAACTACCAAACTACATGAATTTAGTGTTATATAATTGCATTCCTTAAATCTTGCAGAAGTTTTTATGCCAAAGATTATAAAAAACCATATTCAAAAATCTTTACATTCCATTTGCGGTTTTTTTGGTCTCTTAGACATTTCATTAAAATTTCTCGCAATAACAGACGACATACATACATACATACGTACTCGTACATACTCGTATGTGCATATGCATTTACATGTGCAAACCAGTCATTTCAATTAAACTCATTCGTGTTATTCTTTCTTCTTCTTCTCTTTGGTTATTTTTTTTTTATTGTAAGAGAATTTTAATTATGGTTTAAATGGATTTTTAATATGATACAACATCTTTTTTCGGTTTTATTTGGATAATGAATTTTCATCAGAAATGTAACACATGTTCAAACTTGACTTGTAAATTTTCCTTTTAACAACGAGTTTCATCCTTTGCTTCCTCCCGACCCTTAACACAATAAGCACATGATGGTAATAAATAAAATTTGTTATAATGACGTGTTGAAAATTACACAATTTCATTGTAAGCGAGTGAATGTAAGTTTTAACATCTTAATTAAGGTGACTTAAGGAAACCAAAGATTATTTTTCACAATGCATTATTGAGAACTGTTATGTGTATAGTTTATGGTATCATTATATAAAACTTTATCATTGTATAAATCAAATAGTAACCAAAAAATCTCCCAAAATGAAACTAAATATATTATAGCTGATTTTTTATAGGATGAAGACAATGATACAAAACCTCCAGGAATATTCACTTTAAATTTCAAAGGCTGGTCATAAAGTCATAAGTCTTAAAAAAAGTAGGAACATGTGCAAAAGAAAATGCTTATTCTTTATTTTTGAAAATTATTAGAACATTTTGCTTTTGAAATACTCAAACCAGCTGTTTGTATTCTTTGATTGGAATGATTCCAAGTCTTAAAATAATACCATGAAAAAATATGCTAGCTGTCATAATTTAATGTGCTATTTTAAATATGCAAATTTTCGTAAGTGTTTTGTCAACATCATATAAATTAACTTTAAACATGCTCTAAGTATTTATTTTTTTGCTTAAAGTTTTATACCAACAAGTTCTAATATTTCATTAGGGATTTCACAAGCTTCTCTTATATAAAATATTAGCCGGTGCCGATTTTAAGGCGAGAAAATATATATTTGAAGGCATATTTATTTAAATGAAAAACTTACGGCTATATTCATAAAATATTTTTTTAAATATTTTTTGTTTGTTACAGGTTTATTTGCAAAATTTCTATACAAAATTTTTTAAATAAACATTTACGGCCTTATTCATAAAAATTATTTTATGTTTACTAAATTCTTATTTGACATATTTCTATACAAAATTTGTCAAATAAGTGTTTAATAAACATAAAATATTTTTTATGAATATGACCGTTAGTTTTCTGATATGTAAGCGGTATTTGTTTTTAATATTGGAATTTTGGGGATTCTTAAGCAGACATTCAGGAGCTAGAAATATGAAATAAATAATAGTCATTGGTTTTTTTACAAAGAAAATATATGTTAAAGCATATTTATAAACAAAATATTTCGTATATCAGGCTATAAACAGTATATTTTTTAAAATTGGAATTTTGAATATTTTTAAGCAAAAATTTAGGAGTTTAAATATGAAATAGAAAATAGTCATTATCGTTTTTACGGCAACAAAAAAATATTTAAAATGATATTTATGAATAAAATAATTAGTTTTTTGGGCTATATGCGGTATTTTTTCATATTGGAATTTTGGGGATTTTTAAACATAAATTTGGGAATTCGAAATATGAAATAAATAATAGCCAATAGCTTTTTACGACAAAAAATATTTAGAAGCATATTAATAAATAGTTTTTTTGGTTATATTTTAATACTGAAATTTTATTGGGTATAGTTAGTCGATTTTTAATTGGAAGAAAATTTAAAAAAATAAGTTGTTTATGATTATTATAATCAATAAAATAATGGTTATAATAAATGAATTTTGCATTTGGAATAAAAATATTGCGTCTGAGATTATTTACATAATATTTTTTTTTTGCAAATTAGCATTTTTGATTCAATACGTGCACAGTGGTGTCCTACTGCACATCTGCTCATTTGATCGAAGACTTAAATCCAGGACCCCCATTAGCTTATACCTGCATTTGATGGTAGACCCAAATTACGAGGAGAGTTCATTGAACTTTATGTAAAGTTGCATTGCAACCGGGTGCCCTAACTCATAGATCGGTGGGAGTATTAGAAATTAGAAAATTAGTAACCTAGCAGGATATCGTAACCAACCAAACTGCGTTTACATTGGTCCTCATGTCAGTTTGTCATATGTGGGACACGTTGGTAGATGCATTGTATTCAATCGGTAAAAAGATCACTGTGCAGTAAGACCACACTAGCAGAAAATCGTTTTTACACCAGCACAATTTCCTGATTAGCTTATTTTAAAATTAAAACAAAATCGTTTTAAAGTTTTTAAAACGATTTTTAATTCTGCTTGCATCTATTGTTTTATTTTAGTTTTCGCAAATTTCTTTTCGACATTTTTTTATGTTTTAATTTTGTTTTTTTTTTATATTTTCAAACAAAGTTTAAATTAATGTGAAAAATCGGATTATGTAAAGCAAGGCTGGTAGCACTATTTTTAGCATTAGTATCAGCTAGCTCTTTTTGTGAAGTACACAGCCATATTACAGAGCTTAATTCAGTCCGGTAACGGAATTAAATCCGTTTTTTTGTCCTTCGAAAGACTAAAAAACTTTACGGAATGAAATCATTTCAAATATCAAGAATGAAACTAATTTTGTCTGAATGATATGATTTCATTCTGAAAAAATGTTTAAATTTTCACTTTTTGAAGAATCAAAAAACTGATTAAACTCCGTTTCCAAACGGTAGTGAATTCATAAGTGAATTCATAAGTGTATAGTCAAACAAATGAAGACTCTACCCTAATTTTTATATTATATTTATTTTATAAATATTTTTAACAAATTTCATTGCATAATGGGATTTTGTCAAGCAAGGATGGTAGCACGATTGTCTGCGTAGCCATCAGTTATCCTTTCTTGTCAGTTGTAATAAGTGTAATATGTCATACAAAAGGAGAAAGTGAAGCCACCCTATTTTTTATATTATGGGGAAAACTTTTTATTCTTTTTTTATATTTTTAACAAACTCTAAGTTATTGTGAAAAAGTGGATTTTGCCAAGGAAGTGTGGTAGCACGATTTTCAGCATAGCCATCATTTATTCTCTCTTGTCAATTGTAATACGTGCTATATGTCACACAAAAGGGAAAAAGTGAAACTACTTTATATATCATACCATGGGGAAAACTTTTACTTAACAAAGTTTTTGGCTCAATTTGAAATGTTAAGCATATGTTTGCCCCCATTTAACCTTGCATCGTGTTTAAGTTTCTCAATATGTTGGGAAGTTTTTTAACGTGTTTTTAAAAGAATTCATTTTCATTGTTGTCATTAATGAATATTGCTTTTTTTTTTTTTTGACATGCTTATAATTTTCATGTTCCAAATGTTTATCAATTTTTATTTTGTGTTTTCTGTTTTTCTTTCCTTTCGCTCATATATTTGTCCAACGGACATTTTTGTAATTTCCAAACGACAAACATTGACAGGAAACACATTAAATTGAACTTTGTTTGGCAGCTTTGGTTGCATGTTTCTCTTTTATGTTTTCAGATTTTGCTTTGGTTCAATGCCAGCCAGTACTGAAGCTCAAATCTACAAATTGGAATTTATTTATCAATTACACTTTTTTCTGTTCATGTGTATGTAATGAAGGCAAAGAAATTAAGGTCAGAAAAAACTTTCTTATACAATTAGAGAAGCACAGGAAAAGGAAATAAGAGAAAAGTAAAAGAAAATTACGTTCAAAGGAAGTTTGTTTATTTAAAAATATTTTTAAGATTATTATGCACAAATTTGTTTTGCTCTAAAATGCAAGCAAGATTTTGTAACAAAAATATTGCTGGCAATAAAAACCAACTTCTTTTATTCGTATTAGTGGAGCGTGTAATTGATGGGTTTGGGAGCTCAAACTGTTGCTGCAAGAAATATTTGTGTCCCCACCAGGTGCGGATTTAGCTGAAGTCTGTGAGGAGGGGGTGGAAATCTTCATTGAACAAGCAAAATTTAAAATTTTTGTACTAGCAAAGAATTTGTTACAGTAATAACAATATGTATTAGTATAATGCACTGCATATGTAGGGGTCATCTCCTGAGTACTGGTCCAAGATAAAAAAATAAAAAAACAATACATATTTTAATCAAATAAAATATACTTCATTAAAATATATTTTATATTTTTACCCCTTTTTTAATTCCGCTTTTTATCTCTGCTATAATATTTGTTTTTGCTTTGGAGAAACATATTTTTCTTAAATTATTTACGCATTTTTTGGGAGTTCTTTCTTGATTTCTAGCTCCTTTTTAATTGTGATATTTATGAAGGGATAACAATCATTCATTTATAATATTTTCTTAAATACCTGCAAAATTTGGCTCAATGCTTTTAAAAAAAATATTTGCATAAATTGCTAACAAACATTTCACTCATTACTTCATTTTGTTAACTAATTTTATTTTCAAATCTTAAATTTGTCTCCAGTCGTTCAGCATTATCATAACTATTAAACAAGAAAACTTGGTAAAACTTCATAAAAATATAACGGAAAAATTTCGTTTTCTTTACTTATACTTATTTCCAAATTACTTTTGCAAAATCCCCAAATTCCCCTAATAACTCTCAATACTGCAAAGTTGTTAAAAGCATAATGTATGTTTCCCCATTATCCTCTATATAGGAAAAATATGTTTAAAAAGTCTTGAAACTTGTAAATGAAAGATCAGAAACACTCTGTTTTTCTTTACTCATACCTATTCCCAAATTTCTTTTGAAAAATCCCCGACTACCCTTAATAAATAATTGTTAACGTTTCAAAAAGTACTAAATATGTTTCCCCATAATTTTCGAAACAGAAAAAATATATTTAAAAAGTATAAAAAATTACGAATAAAAATTAATGCATAAAAACACATCAGAAACAGCTTTACGCTTTACTCATACCTATTTCCAAATTCCTTTTGAAAACCTCATAAGTTCACCTGATAATTGTTAATATTGCAAATTTGTTAAAAGTATAATAAGTCTTAAAAAGTCCAAATCAAAGTAGTGCATAACAACACATCAGTAACTTTTATCGTTTTCTTTACTCATAACTATTCCCAAATTTCTTTTGAAAACTCCCTAAACTCCACCAATAATTGCTAATGTTGCAAAGTTGTTAAAAGTATAATATATGTTTCCCCATTATCCTCTAAATAGGAAAAATATGTTTAAAAAGTCTTAAAACTTGTAAATAAAAGTAATGCATACAAACACATCAGAAACATTTTGTTTTTTTACTCATACCTATTCCCAAATTTCTTTTGAAAAATCCCTGAATTCCCTTAATCATTGTTAATGTTTCGAAATTGGCAGAAGTACTAAATATGTTTCCCCATTATCCTTTAAACAGGAAAAATATGTTTAAAAAATATAAAAAATTGAAAATAAACTTAATGCATAAAAAACATCAGAACCTTTTTTGGTTTTCCTTTCCTATAAACAAATCTTTGTTTCCCCATTATCAATATTTCCTGAAAACATATTTCCCATAAAATATATTTCTCCAAAAATATGTCTAAAAAGTATAAAAAATTGTAAATAAAAATAGTGCATAAAAATACATCAACAACTTTTCTGGTTTTCCTTGCTCATACCTATTACCAACTTTTTTTTGAAAACTCCCTAAATTCCCTGAAAATTATTTATTCATATTGCAAAATTGGTAAAATTATAAAATATTTTAACAAATACTTGTAGTTGGCCCCTAGTTTTAAATTAATTTAAATGAATTTCCAATATAATTTTTAAATCTTCAATATTTCCACATGCATTTTAACTCTTATTATTATTTTTGTTATATTTTTGTAAAAAAACGCGAAAGTCTACACCAATCACCAATGTTATGAACATGGAATCAAATGTTATCAAAATATATGTATTCTTTTAATTATATAAATTCCCAGTATTTCTTATAAAAATCTCCAAAATTTCCTTTGGTGTAAATTTTATATAAAACTATTAACTACATATATATATATATATATATATATATATATATATATATATATATATATATATATATATATATATATATATATATATATATATATATATATATATATATATATATATATATATATATATATATATATATATATATATATATATATATATATATATATATATATATATATTTATATATATATATATATATATATATATATATAAACAGCCTTATGTATAATAGAAAACCTTGTGCTAACTAACTTACTGCTATCTTTCCGTTATGGGAATTTACACACAAAAAACTTAGCAGCCAGTTAGTTCGTTGGAATTAAAGAGTTGATCCGCATTCGCAGTGAGAGAGAAGGAATATACAATAAGATACATCAAACTAAATTCTTGTTCATAATTGTAGGAAAAAGAAATGTGAAAAAAATCCCATGGAACTTTTATTCGTAATTGGGCTGATAATTTTAAAAATTTTGACAAAAATTATATAAATACTTTTTTATATATAAATTATATAAATACATTTTTCACCATATCTCAAAATTAGCTTTCTGTCATAATCATAGAAAACATTTTTGGAAAATGCATTAAATAAAAAGCATCATATTTAATGCTTCAGTCCTCTGCCGACTTTCTGTTTATGCTGTAAATCACCTTTATAAAAAAAAAGAAAAAAAAAATCAAAATAAAAAAAAAGACTCAACCAAGTATTTCACAATTTTGTTGTCCCAAAACCACAAATTCAAAACAAAATTAACCTGTCAATTTCACTTTCCCACACACATGCACACCAAAGTCTATTATGCATTAGCTCTCGTTCATACGTGCTGTGTAAATAACGGTAATCTTTTTCTTACCTGCTCTCAAATACCAAACTGCAGTTTTAATTTGTTTGCGTCTCCTTTGAAGCGGCAAATGGGTTCCTATTAAAATATTTAGTGTTGCCATACTGTTGCTTGCGAATACTATTGTAATTTATTTGAATTGTTGTTGCCTTCTTTGTTGTTCAACGTTGTAAACAACACTGTCTGTGGTTTAACCAAAAAACAAGTGTTAAATAATGGTATTATGGTTACAGGGGAAAACATGTTGTAATTAAAACTTATAAAACCCACACACACGCACAGTCTAGCTTTCTACTTTCTCATCTTAATACATATGCATACACACATGCAAACATACATATATACTTACTTGCACTTTCTGTGGTTTTGAGCTGAAAAGTAAAAAATAAAAATTATGCTAAATTATATGCAGTCTAAGTTGTAATTTATGAGACTTTGATTAAATGTTTGTAACTTTTTAGTGGTTTTTATAACAAGTGAAAAATTAAATAGAAGAGAATGAGAATTGGAGTGTAAAACAGGTTTGCCATTGTAGACCTTAAGAGTAACTCGTTAAATTTTTGATATAATGAAAACTATTTAAATTAAATTTTTGGTTTGTACATTTTTACATCGGGTTTTAGTTCAAGTTTTTCCTTTCTTAAGTTTTTTCTTAAGAAGAATTTTTTACAATACAAATTTGCTGTGGTCAATAATTAATGATTGAAGAAGACAAGAAAAATAATAATCAAATCTTTAGCTGGGGGACAACTACTCTTCGGCACTTATTTTCAGATTTGAACTCGGGCCATGACGTATCATGAACTGCTGCAGTAACCACTCAGCCACCGATCCATTTAATTATTCTCTATCTATATTCATCTCATATTGAATCACATATGCATTTTTTTTGGACTATTGTGATGGAGGTGTGTCGCCAAGCCAGTAGGCCAATATTTTGTTCTGTACATAATTGAACTATATCAATATTGGCATAATAAAAAGAAATGATTTTTATTACTAAATAATTTGTGTTTTATTAAAAAATTTAACCACCCTTTTCACCCAACTTTGTTTTTAGACAGAATTTTTTCTGTACTTTCATGACCACCCCGGGGAGCAGGTTTCGCCTTGGCGTATTTCTAACTTGGTTGCTCTGTTTTTCGGGGAAAAGAGGGGAAGTGGTCCCTCGTTTGTTGTAGCAAATAAAACTTTAGGAAGCCACATGACTTATGTTGTGCTGGCTTCCGAAACCCTTACCAAGGGTATAAATTGGTAGAACGGGGATCAGCATGACCCTTGGGTGGTTCTGCTTGCAGTTCAAGCCGGGCTGATCATGGTTGAGGTGCCTACCTTGGCTGAAACGTTCTGGCTGTGGTTGAAACCTAAAACGCAGTAAGGGAAGATTAGTGTCCTTGATAATTGTTTAGTGTGTGGCTTTTTTCGGGGACTAACAATCTCCCAAGGATCTGTTGCCTATACTACAGATACCCGTACTGTAAGGAACCACTGGTGATGGTTGACGGGTGGGTTGGTTTAAGGGCTGATGCTCTTAGTGGACTTCGGCCTACCAACTCATTAGGCCTTGATTGCTGGGAAATTGCATACAGGAGGGACTAGAAGGCCCGAACTTATCAACAAGAAGTTGCTTGTATGGCTACAAACATATGGCATAAATTGCTACCTGTGTGAGCCTAGCAAGCCCCATGGGGGCGCTGGTGAATCGTGAATAATTCACTCCGTGGAACTGGTCCATCATCAGATAAGGCCGCAAGGCTTTTACACAACTGTACTTTGACGATTTGCTACTGTCTTATATTCAATATTTAAGATGTATTGAATACATGGCCAACTGGGAGATATATATGTACATACATAAGCAAGGCGAATTCATAGCAGATAAAATTGACAGCGCAGCTGATAACTTTTTTTCAAATTAATCTATTTTAGATGTCAATTAATTAAAAATTAAAACAATTTTTTAAATTATGTGTTGTATCTTGAGCGCCAGGTATCACACTGAAAAATATTTGCTTCATATTTCCAATGAACCCCATTCATTAGATAATTTTCATTAACGGAATGAAAAATTACGTTCCATGAATGAAAATTCATAGCATTAATGAAAATATTAGTTAAAATTGATTCATTAGTTTTCATAATTTCATTAGAAAATTTCATTGGACTTGTTATAAAAAATTTTTGAAGGCTATGTGCAAAATTTTAGAGATTTATTAAAAGTGAGAAAATAAATATATTATAACTACTAACTAAATGACAAAGTAAATTATTTTATACACTAATTACTGTGTAAAAAATTATTTTAATAAAAATTTCAATAGTTTTTTAGTTCTTATGAAAATTTTCATTATATTAACTAAACTTTTCATTAGAATTCATAAACTACCCTCATATTAAATACCTACATAGTTGAAATCAAAAGCAAAGAGATGGGCTTTTCTCTCGTTTTCTGGTTAAAAGAATATTTATTCCGTTACAAATGCAACAACAAAGTCACACTTAATTTTTTCCTTAGCGTTCGTTGTGAACAATTATGTATCTGTACCCAAAGCAAACGTTTTGTTTTTGCACGCAACGGGACTTTTTTTTTTGTTCTTCAAAAAGCAAAACATCACAAGTTTCCAAAAGCAGAAGCAAACGTTTAAAAAAAGAAATGAGTTTGCTGAAGTTCATTTTTTAAAGTGAAGTTTGCTGAAGTTCATTGTTTAAAGGAAAATTAATATTTTATATGTTTTCCTGACGATGATAACAAATTGTTATCGAAATATTGAAAATAAATACTGTTGAATTTTTTATAAAAAATAAAACGATCTTTAGCTGAAAATAAGAAATATTGACTTAAACAAGATCAAATAATTAAATATCAAATAACCATTGTTTAAACTTATTTAATTATCCAAAATGTTTACATATGTAACATTACATATTATTTTGTGTTGAATTAAAATGTTTTGATTTTCTTTTAACCATCATTCCAAATGAAATTTATTAGTATTATTAATTTTATATTATTTTCCATTATTATTAAAACAATAAAAAATTCTTTTATGCCGAATATAAAAAAATTGTTTAGTTTATTTTCAGTAGCACAATGCTAACCTAATGAATTTTTTCATTGTTTTAATGAAAAATATTCATAAATGTAATGATTTATTCTTCATTAACTTAATGAAGTTTTCATTAATCTAACGAATGTATTCATTAAATAATTTTTAATGAAAGAAGATTCATTAGTCCAATGAAGGCCATCATTGGCCGAAAAATAATGAAAATTTTCATTAGATTAATGTCAAAATTCATTATATTAATGAAGGAATTCTTTTCAGTGCATCCAGAATCTTTCCCAATCCGGCTGGCCATTTTCACTTTTTCAAGCTCTATGATCAGAGACTTTAATTTTCACGAAATAATTGAAAGTTTCTCGAAATAATTAAAAGTTTTTCTTTTGTAAATTTATTTTAAAGAAATTTAAAGCAATTCTTTTAATTTTTTGTATTGTATCTTGAGCGTCAGGTATAATTCAAGCTCTATAATCAGAGACTTTAATTTGCATGTTGCAAATGGTTAAATTAATTTCACGAAATAATTAAAAGTGTTTCTTTTCTTGTAATTTGTTTTTTATAAAATTTTTTTTAAATCCATTTTTGTGTTTATATTTTTCCCTTGACATTTGAAAAATATGTATTTTTTTTGTAGTGTTGTATTTATTGCTCTTGCATTTACCTAGTATGAATTCGCCTTGTATATAAGAGTGCATATATGTATGTATGTATGTAAATGCCCATTTTTTTTTGTGGAGAAAATTTTCTGTCAATTTGGTGTAAGTTTCATATGTACGTACATATGTATTTATTTTATAGATAAGTTCAAACATTTGTTTTTTGTTTAAAGTTTAAATTTGATTGATTGGGGTTTTCCATTAAATTAACAGGTGAACGAACGTGTTGCGAAGTTGGCAACCAAATCAAACAACATGTTATACGCCATGTATGTAAAAAAAAAAAAAAAAAACGTGTCAAAAGACGGATTAACTGGCGTGTTAAATGTGTAATGGTAGTTTCGAAATCATATTGTCGAAAAGTATTGTATAAAAGGAATACAAGTGCAACCTCAACTGAAAAATAAAAAACAAAAACGTGTTTATACGTTTGCATGTTGATTTATATTGTATTAAACAATTGTTTTTCCTGCCCGTATAACCAACCAATTGTCATCATCAGAGCAGTGGTGTTGTTTATTAAAAAAAAAAAAAATACAATAATAAAGGGTGCATAAAAAAGAGAGACAGCTCCAATAATGAATAAAAATACAAGAACCAACATGTGATTGAGTGCTTTTAAGGTTTCCACACAAGAAAAAAATAAAAATAAAAATAATGGTATAGTTTGGACAAAATTGATATTTTATTTAAAAAAAATAACAAGATATAGATGCAGTTTCCTCTTTCTGGTTTTGCATTTTTTTCTTGCTGTAACTGGAAATTAACGATTTTCAAATAATAGATTTGTGCAAAAACTGCTCCGCAAATAATAAAACGGACTGAAAGTACAAAAAACAAAAACAGAAAAATCACCGCAAACAATGAAAAACTGATGATGTTGGTTGGTTGGCAAAAGGGAGAAACTTTATTGGTATGTGAAAAAAGAAAAAAAAAAATGATATAAATGAAATTAAATAAGTAAAAAAAAGCATAAAACTGGAAAACAAAAGTTTCCTTTTTGAAAGAAAATAAAGAGAAAAAAATCAAAAATTAAACTAAATGGTCATGTTACTCGTAACAAAGCAATCATTTCACAATTTACGTCTACAGGCATGAAAGCAATACCAAAATACCAACCAACACAAATGGAATAGAAGCAAATCAGCATTAATGTTGCTGAAACTTTCAAGAAAAAGATCAAAATCTCTGCAGCCACAATTATCAACCAGAGAAATACGAAACATTTAAAACTGTTTTAGACAAAACCAAACAACATAAAAAGTTTTAATAAGGACAAAAAAAAAAAAAACAGAATGGCCCACAAAACTGTACCAAAATGGCAATACGGCACGTCTTTCTCTCACTACTGAAAAAGCTGAAATCAAATTAAGACTTTAGAACAGCGATGGGCACCAGATTGCCTAAACCAGTCGTGCCCACAAGTTCAATATGGAAGAGTAAACACCAAACATTTAAGGAAAAACTATTTTTATTTAATATTTTTTGTTGCAAAAAGCAAAACATTTACAAAAACAAAGTTCACACTGATAATCAATGTTTACCAACAAAGCATGCGGAAGTGTTGTTGCTTTGCTTTTGTGTGTGTGCGGTGAAGAACGAAAAAAATATATATAAGACAAAGTTGTTTGTGTATTTTTCATTGCTAATGCTGAGCGCAGTATTTGTGTATTAAAGAGCACTGCCCTATAGCTAAGCGCATTTACAAAAACAATTGAGTATCAAGCGCATATTGCTGGGCACACTTGGCCTAAACTATGAAGTCGGCTACTTTAACCAGAGATGCAACATATTCAAAAATTTTAATGAGTTACGTGTGTTCGATTTTCGCATTTTTTTTCTGTTATGTTGCTACACATGTCTGTTATATATGTTATAACATATGTATATCAACCATTTCGCATTGTCAGTTTGTTTTTGACACATTAAAAGGTTAGCCGTATTTTGGTGTGCTCTTCGATTTTTACTACACAAAAAAAATTATAGTAAAAATAAAATCAACAAAATTTTTGTCTGAAAAAAATATTCGTATGCATATACATAAACATAAAAAAATAACCTTGGAAATCGTATTTTGTTGTTGTTTACAAAAATTTTTGTTTTCGATCAATAATTATTTTTAATGTTAATAAACTTTTATTTTTATTTTAATAAACTTTTGTTTGAATCCATAAATTCCTTTATAGGTCCGCATTCAAACAATTTATTAATTGATTCAACGAATTGCGTTATTGAACACGAAAAAAATTATTTTCTATGTAAATTGACTAAATTTTGAGCAAAAACAACATCGCATGGACATCGCTCAGAAACTGTTCATCAACGATGATCCAGATTTCCTCAGAAAGGTTATAACTGGTGATGAATTATCGGTGTATGGCTATGACATTGAAACCAAAGCCGAATCATCCCAATGTAAGCGTCTAGTAGAGCCAAGGCCGAAAAAAGCACTTCAAGTTCGGTCAAATGTGAATGTTTTGCTCACTGTTTCCTTCGACTGCAATGGCGTGGTGCATCATGAATTCTTGCCACAAGGTCGTACGGTCAATAAGGAATACTACCTGAAGTTATGCGCCGTTTGCGCGAAGCAATTGGTCAGAAACGCACAGAACTGTGGAAAAAATCATGCATTTTGCACCATGATAGCTGATGGCGCACCAGCTCACACAGCGATGCTTGCGCGTGAGTTTTTGGCCAAAAGCAAAACCATTATCATGCCTCAACCACCGTATTCACGGGATGTGGCCCTCACTGACTTTTTCCTCTTCCCAAAACTTTTTTTTTATTTTATTTTATTTTATTTTATTTTATTTTATTTTATTTTATTTTATTTTATTTTATTTTATTTTATTTTATTTTATTTTATTTTATTTTATTTTATTTTATTTTATTTTATTTTATTTTATTTTATTTTATTTTATTTTATTTTATTTTATTTTATTTTATTTTATTTTATTTTATTTTATTTTATTTTATTTTATTTTATTTTATTTTATTTTATTTTATTTTATTTTATTTTATTTTATTTTATTTTATTTTATTTTATTTTATTTTATTTTATTTTATTTTATTTTATTTTATTTTATTTTATTTTATTTTATTTTATTTTATTTTATTTTATTTTATTTTATTTTATTTTATTTTATTTTATTTTATTTTATTTTATTTTATTTTATTTTATTTTATTTTATTTTATTTTATTTTATTTTATTTTATTTTATTTTATTTTATTTTATTTTATTTTATTTTATTTTATTTTATTTTATTTTATTTTATTTTATTTTATTTTATTTTATTTTATTTTATTTTATTTTATTTTATTTTATTTTATTTTATTTTATTTTATTTTATTTTATTTTATTTTATTTTGTTTTATTTTATTTTATTTTATTTTATTTTATTTTATTTTATTTTATTTTATTTTATTTTATTTTATTTTATTTTATTTTATTATATTTTATTTTATTTTATTTTATTTTATTTTATTTTATTTTATTTTATTTTATTTTATTTTATTTTATTTTATTTTATTTTATTTTATTTTATTTTATTTTATTTTATTTTATTTTATTTTATTTTATTTTATTTTATTTTATTTTACTTTGTATTGTTGTATTTTATTGTAACAACACGCTCTTACTGCCCATCACTGCTTTAAACCAAAGAAAAAAAACACGTCTCAAATCCCACACGTACTTACACCGTGAATTATGTTTTTATTTGTGTTTGCAATTATTGTGCTTTTTATTTATTTGTCCCAAAAACTAATGTCCTCCCCCAAGTGTGTTTTTTTCATTCATTCCAACAAAAATGTTAATGAAAAAGATTACAGCAAATGTGTTTTTCACAAATAAAATGGCGACACCTCATAAATATTGGAGACAATAGCTAGAATAAATTTAAAGTGGAAAAACAGATTAAAAGATAACTTTCTGTGTTTAAATATAAACTTGTATTTTTTACAAAATAAAAATATATGCTAACAATATTTATTGAAGATTTTTGCCGGCTATAGAGAATTATTTTAAGCGGCAAATGTTCCAAACAAATATTTTGTTAACAATAAATTTTATAAACACATACCTACTTATTTAGAAACGATAACACTTTTGTATCTGAAAAATTGGCTTTTGAAAATTTTATAAAAATTTATACAAAATTTCCTTCCTTCTTATCGAAAAATATATCCTGGAAATTTTCGTTATCGATAAATTTCTTTAAAGTGTTTTGTTACTCGTTAAATTTGTGCAGAAAAAAATGTTTTCATTAAATTTTCTATATAAATAATTGTTATCCATAAACTTACTAAATGTTATATATTAAAGATTAAAAATCCGATCAACTTTTGTGTGCGAAACATTTTTTATTAAAAATTTTATAAAAAAGAACTTTCTTTTATTTTTTTGTAAAGGATATTTTTTTGATCTCCAGAAGAAGTCTTTTTTTAATTTTTTATTCTCTGATAAACATTTATATAAAAATTTTTTTTCTAATCGATAAATACTCCCTAGAAATATTTCGTTATCGATAAATATCTTTGTTGTTTGTTTGTTGTTTTGTTAATTATGTACAGAAAATATTGATGTCATTAAATATTTTATATAAAATTTTCGTTAACGACAAACTTTCTTTAACAAATGTTTATCAGCTGTAGTTTTTATTTGTCAAACTTAAAAAAGTGATAAAATGTTTGAATGTGAAAAATTTTCTATTGAAAATTGTGTTGCAAAGAAAATTCCTTCTTAGAAAATTTTTCTAGAATTTTTTTGTTATCAATAATTATTGTTGTCAGCAAATTTTCCAAATAAAACTTTCAGAATCAAAAAGTTATCTAGAAAAATTTTTGTCCAAAATTATATACAAAAATTAAAAAAGCGATAAATTTTTTTTATGTGAAGAATTTTCGATTAAGTATTTTACATAAAGGAAACATCATTTTTATCGATAAGTATTTTGTAGAAATTTTGTATAGGAAATATTGCTGTCCTTAAATTTTTTATATACAACTTTCGTTATCGAATTTTTTTTTTGTGTAGAATAGTTCTATTATGGGTAAATATTTACTAGAAATGGTTAGTTATTTGTAATTTTTTTTAAGTTTTTGGTATCGGTGAATTTTATAGAGACAAAGTTGTTGATATTATTAAACTTTTTATGTAAAATCTCGTTATCGATAAATTTTCTTAAAAATACTTTTTTTTAGCAATAATTTTTATGAAAAAAACTTTAAAACATTATAAAATTTTTATGTGTGAAAAAGTTGCTATTAAAAATTTTATATAAATAAAATTCTTTTTTATCGATATATATTGTACTTTTTTTTGTTATCAATAAACTTTCTTTAAAATGTATCTTAACGGTTAATTTTGTACAGAAAATTTTATTGTCATAAAATTTTTTTATATAAAATTTTCGTTATGGACAATTTTTCTATAGAAAATGTTTGATATCGATAAATATATAATAAGCAATTAAATTTTTGGTATTTTTGTGAGTCATAAATTTAGCACAGAATTTTTTTTAAAACTTGTAGAAAAGTTTTTAGTTGACGTTAAGTAAAGTTTTTAATAATCCTAATTTTGTTTACAGCATTTATCATCATATAAAGGGTGTTTTTATAGTGGTATATAACTTTGAAATGGAATAAAACAATAAAGAATTTTTTAAATAGACATGAATTTTATTTTATTCGAAAGATAATCTTTTGGCATTATAATTTAAGTGTGACTTTTGGCACATGATCGCCACTGCTGACTCGGAAGTAATATAATTTGAAGATCCGTTCAATTTCGATTATTTTTTCAGCATTTGTGGCCGTATGTCGGCAATAACGCAACGAATGTTGGTCTCTAAGTGGTCAATCATTTCAAACATATTTCCACAGAAAATAGTCTAGCGGCTTTAAATTGCAGAAAGTTCAATTTTGCTAAATATTTTAGAATCTTTATACAAGTCGATGACAAATCGCATTTTTGAATTTATTTCTAAAAATGGTGGCAGTACTCGTTACTAACTTATAACCTAAAATTTAAAAATAAATTACAGTTTGCTTAGTCCCAATTTTCACGAGGCAACTTTAGTTGCGCAATTCTTATCAAATTTTCTTTTCAACTTGCTTTTACTTTCAGACACAGCAATTTTACTTGAGCAATTTTCGTTTTCTATTGCTTACACTTTCTAAACCTTGCATGTACTGCATTCTCAAATTTTTCCATTTAATTTTCACTTCTTCTAAATTAATACTGCTGTCTATTTTTTTAATTTGTTCACAATATTTAATTGTATTTCAAAGGAATTAAAATATCGCAATTTCGCGCCAATATTACTATCATCACGGACAATATATCAATACATAAAAGAAACACAAATGAAAGAAAATGTAAAATTTCTGATATTACGAATGATAGCACAAAACGACTTTCCGAGTACAAGCAAGTCTGTACTCATTTTTACACTCCCCACTCTTTCCTCTCTTATTTGTCCACAAACTCAAGGGCCTAAGTCCCAATTTTCACGAGGCAACTTTAGTTGCGCAATTCTTGAGTTTGTGGACAATTAAGTGAGGAAAGAGTGGTGAGTATAAAAATGATTACAGACTTGCTTGTACTCGGAAATTCGTTTTGTGCTATCATTCGTAATGTCAGAAATTTTATATTTTCTTTCATTTGCATTTCTTTTATGTATTGATATGTTGTCCGTGATGAAAGTAATATTCGCGTGAAATTGTGATATTTTAATTCATTTGAAATATTGTGGACAAACTCAAAAAATATTAATTTAGAAGAAGTGAAAATTAAATGGAAAAATTTGAGAATGCAGTACATGCAAGATTAAGAAAGCGTAAGCAATAGAAAACGAAAGTTGATCAGGTAAAATTGCTGTGTCTGAACATAAAAGTAAGTTTAAAAGAAAATTTTAAAAGAATTGCGCAACTAAAATTGCCTTGTGAAAACTGGGACTAAACGATTTTTATGCATTAAGCTCTAAACACTTAGACGACAGCAGACTTCACAACTTCACGGCTACAAATGAAGTTAGCTTTAAATGCTGCTGTCTCATCAGCAACATAATTATTTTCAAGACAGCAGCAGCGCTATGTGTATTTAAGCAATGCAAATTTTAGAGGTGCCACATATATATTTTACATGAATAAAATTAAAATTACTGACTCAAAACGTAATAGTATCACGTAAAGTTGTAAAAACTCATCAATTTAATTGTTTATTTTATTTATATGATGTTTATTTCTATTAAATATTTCAAACAAATTTTAGTTTTTATTGCTGCCAATTTGTATTTATAGTGGCAGCACTGCACTTACTTTTTGCTGCTTATGAAAATAGAAATTAATCTAAGTTGGCAGCAGCAGCAAGAAGTCGTGCTTCTGTGATGTCGTTAAAATAATCTTGTGCATTTAAACACATGTATTTTATTTTTGACAGATTGCTGCTTGCTGTCGTCTATGTGTTTAAAGCTTGACGCAGCACTGAATACTAAAAAAATAAGCAAGACAAACGCAAAAATGTATTCGCCAAATTAAAAATTAGAGACGCCGCCAATGTTTCGCTTCAATAATAAAGAAGAGGATTTTGCCCTTACACTTTTGGGTTTTTTATAATAATTTTTAGCTAATTTATTTCAACAAAATACACGAAAAACTTTATTTTTAACAAAATTGCATGTTATTATCGCTTATTTACAAATTTCGTATTTATGTGTACATAAGTTATCTTCTGTTAACTTGTATCGTCTCTTTCTATTATTGACTATTTCACTCTTTCAATCTTATGTCATTATTATCATTACAGCTTAACCAAACATTAGCCACTTAACAGCTGACAAAATGGCCTTTAGTTAAAGAAGTGTTGCCAACTTGAAGTTCTACACCTTTATAACAAACACCATTTACATTTATGACCACCTGAGCACCAACGCAGTTGCTTAGTTAATTAACTATATTGTCCCTGCTGTCGTATAACTTCAGTTACTGTCTTTCAAGACTTAACACACACACCTTTCCGCCTTTTGGTTGTTATTGTAATTTGGCCTGTAATATTATTTTCAACAATTTCTACAATTGGGCTTTCGGGCGAAGACATACTCGTTCACACAAACGCTGCAACAGGGAACGCAGTAAATCTTATAGGATTTCTTTGAATATTCATTTAAACTAAATTGAATAACCAAATTAATTACTTAATGTAACTGAAACTGTTTTTTTTTAATTCAGTAGTTCACAACATTAACAGCTACAACAGAATGTTGCAACAAAATCTTCATTAACAACTTGAAGTAAATAAATACGAGTACAAGTTCTGTCTGTCTGTTCACAGTAACAACATTTTGACAGAAACTTAATACATTTTTGTTTGCTGAAATCCGCACACGCAAGAAGACACACATTTAAAAAAAGAGAGTGAAAAAAAGCAAAGCAAGAAGAAACTGTTTAAAAGAGGGGAAAATAATGTTAAAAATGATACTTAACCTAAACATGCAAACCAGTCTGTCAGAAAATAATTTTTTCATTCGGTTTGTTGGGATTTCAAATTGTTTGTGTAGCTGGATTTAGCTGGAGAAATACTTAAATGAATATTTCGTTTTCTGTTTCTTCATGTTTAATTTTCGCCACTTGAAAATGTGAAACAAAAATTAATGCCAAAGTCAAGTACGTAACACTTATAAGAATTCTAAAAATTTGTCAGAGTAGAAGAAGAAGCATTTAAAACCAATTGCAATGGGGGCACCAGCAGTTGCTGAAGCAACAAAGATTCATCAGCTGAAGAAGACGGCTTAAATTAAATTTTTTTTTCTGTTTTGGTTTCCTCTGTTGTTGTTTGTACGAATAGCTCCAACGAAACTTTTGCTGTTAATGAAAAAACATACACTGGCAGAAAAACAGAAATCTAAAGTGTGGAGGTGTAAATAAAATTTAAGCTTAGTAGTCAACTCGCCTGATCTATCTGGCTTTAGTTAAGCTTAAGTGTATACACTTTAATAAATTTATATTGTAAAATATAAAATTTTATTTTATACTTTTTTTATTATAGTCATCCATTTATTTTCTCGTGTTACCTTATACAATTTTTTTTGTCGAAAATTAAAGATAATTGGGAATTGTAAATGAAAAAGAAAATTAACAAGAAACTGTAAATGTGTTACAAAGAATGATTCTAGAATGATTCAAAAACATAATATAAAGAACCGTAACCGCTGAAACTCCCTAAGCGGTGTTTATAAGAAATTGTTTTTTTTAATTAAATGTATTTTATTTTATTTGCTTATTTATATTAATATATGGAGCGGTGAAATTTTAACGGCGGATGTTGAATGTGAACCACACTTAAACGTCAAGTTTTTTTTCTGCATTTTATTTGACATTTCTCAATTTCAATCTAACTCAATTTGAACCATGGAAAGATGCACAAGCGGGCAACGCGTTAAAGTTATATAGGCTTATTATGAAAATGATCGTTCAAATCAATATAAATATCGTGCACTTCGTGATTTTTTTTTTACCAAATCGTGCAATAATTTGAACAAATCGGATCAGTAGGAGATGTGAAAACACCAGTGCATCCTCCTCGGTCTGCAGAAATTATTGCTACTGTTCGCGATAGTGTGGCTCAACACGTTGTCATGCCCAACAATTGCATCTTTCACGCTCATCGTTGATGAACATTATTCTTATTTACATTTACACTCCTGCATGGCGCAATTGACTCAGGAACTAAAGTCTCTTGAGCATTTCCAGTGCCGTCAATAATCAGAATGGTGGCAAGAAATAGCAATAGTAGATGATCAATTTTCGAAGGATATCACCTTCAGTAATGCGGCACATTTTCATCTCAGCAGATTCGTCAATAAACAGAATTCCGCATTTGGGAGAATGATAATCCAACAGTGATTGTCGAAAAACTCATGCATCCACAAAGAGTTACTGTTTAGTGCGGTTTATGGGCTGGCGGCGTCATCGGGCCGTAGTTTTTCGAATATGAGGCCGGTGAGGCAGTTACTGTGAATGATGTTGGCTATCGTGAGATGATAACGAATTCTTTATGGCTCGAATTGGAAGATATGGATGTGTGAGATATGTGGTTTCAACCGGACGTTGCTACTTGCCACACTGCTAACTGTAATATATTCTAATCTATGTGGTAAAACATAGATTAGAATATAAAAAGTTTTGTTGCTTACAATTTTTGCAGTTAAGGTTTGGTACTCATACCTTTTTCATAAAATAAATAAGTATTTACAACCAACTGAAAATTGTTAAATTTTTTCCTATTTTACTTTTAAGAAAATTTCCAAAACTTGCGAGCACGCAAATTGAATTAAGTTGAAAAACATATTGTTTCCAATGACTTTTGCTAAACAAACTGCAAATATATACACAAACATACACACTTACATACTTTAGATACAACAAATATTAATTTAAAAGCATTTTGTTCATTTATTCAATTTTAAAACTTCAGCTGATTTTCCTAACGCTATTTCCTTTTATCATATCTTTACAGATGCCACATGGTAGCAGAGTAATAGCAAAAGATTTCACAACTGGCATTTGAGACAGACAGACTTATACCTACATACTTACATATAAATGTGTTTTCATACATACAAACCTATAGAGAAAGATGTAACATTTGCTGAATTGAAAATTCCATTAATAAAACTACGTTTTTATTAAAAGAATAAGAACAAGCGAGTCAAAGAAGCATGAAACAAATATAAAAAGAAATAGAAGACGGAGTATAAAAAGCTAAATTCATTTGTTATATATTTATCTTAATATTTTTTCAATAAAACAACAACAACAACGAAATCAAATGTAAAAATAAAAAATTCAAAAGAAAAGCAAAAATTAACAATGGAAAAAATAACGGAACTTTTAATAAAAACATCTTGCACACTCTCTCTTCTCACCCAACACTTTCACATGAGATTGATATTTTGTTGTTGTTGTTCTACTTAACATGTTAACTGTTAAGTGTTGAGATTTTATTTGTAATGAAAACACCTACATACATATACGTATAGTTACATACGAACATACATCAGCATTAACATCAACAAAAAACAAAAAACTAAGGAGGTGTAAAAAAGGGGAGTTAACATTTGAGTGGAGCATAACAAGAGTCTTAAAATAATCATCATCATTATTTCATATAATCACAATAAAAACAAAAACATGAAATAAAACAATTGCACAGATTTGGCACAAGCAAACGCATACCTACCTACATAATCGCTGCAAGTGCATTTATAATTATATGCATATACATATGTACTTGAAACCGTGTGTATGAATGTGTAAAAGAAAGACTTGATTATTGTCAACATTTGCTAAATGCAAGTAAGCAGCCATACACACATAATATGTGTGCATGTATGACTTTATCTCCATATTATGTGCATATGTATCAATGTGAGTGGTTGAGAAAATTAAATAGAAACCCATTTAATCAATTGAACTGAACAAAATAAAAAAGTCATAATAATAATAATATCAAGAAAGAGAACTGAAGTTCGAGTATATATTTTATATATGCTCTTGGAATTATTGCAATGTGCGGCTATGTGCTTAACAATAGCAGCATTAACCGCAATATAAAAAGCTTTTTATTATTACCCACAATAGTGGCAAAAACAACAACAGCGGCAGCAGCAGCGGCAACAACCCCATTATTATCAACTGCCACAAAATACTCGACACAAGACTCTTCATTTTGCTATTGTTCAACAAAAAATGTATCTCGGCATTTTCTTCAGCATCAAATTGGCGACATATTTCTACGCTATAAAACAATTTGGGGCAAATCTTTAAGCAACTGGCAAATTGTCTTCTTATCTATATTTATTTTATTACAATGCTGTACAAGTGAGTATTACCAAAAATCAAACAACTTAATTTATATCCATATAGATATATGTACATACATACATGTTTGTATGTATTTTTCTTACTTTTTTATGTATATTTTAGTCGTGCTTGTGCTTACACTTTCCTTATTGAGTAAAATGTTTATTTTTTTATTTACTGAACTACTAGAGCGGAATTTCTTAATTTATCTGTTGTATTGATTATTCTTCTTAATGAAGTGTTTCTCTGCTGTGGTTGACAGCTGTCGCAATTGAAAGATTATTAAGCATTAAATAATTGATTGATTGGTTGATCGATTATTGCGAGTGTCAAGTATTGTGGTTTTTCAAAATGAGTATTTAATTTAAAAAAAAATTTATGCTTTCCCTAAGTTTTTTTTTTATTTTACAATTTTCAGCTTATTTTAACCGACTTAATGGAAAAAATTGTTGTACAACACTGAGTACTTAGTTTGTAAGAGAAGTAAAGAGTTTTCTTTGTGAAGCATTAAGTGTGGGAAAGTTTTCCAATGAAAGTTTTTACACTGAACTAAATTTCGTCGGTATTATTAGCTAAAAATTTTAGTAAAATCTTCACAAAAAAATTAACATTGCAACCATGTTCCGAGAAACGCGCGTTCTGAAACCGCAAAGCGTTTTGAAAAACGCTTAATTGATTTTTAGGTGTTCTAAGAAACGCACGTTTTACTAGCGTTTCGGAGTTTTTTCCCAAAAAAATTCAACATGTGTTTTACATAGGTATATGTATATGTGTTTGAGTTGACAATTGCTTCGCGCAAACGGTGCATAACTTCAGGTAGTATTCCTTATTGACAGTACGATCTTGTGGCAAGAATTCATGATGCGCCACCCCATTGTAGCCGAAGGAAATAGTGAGCAAAACCTTCACATTTGACCGAACTTGACGTGCTTTTTTTTTTTTGGTCTTGGCTCTTCTGGACGCTTCCACTGGGATGATTGGGCTTTAGTTTCCATATCCCCATGATTCGTAACTAGTTACGACCTTTTTGAGAAAATCGGGATCGTCGTTGACGATGTTCAACGACTCCTGAGCAATGTCCTTGCGACGTTGCTTTTGCTCAAAATTTAGCCATTTTGGAACATTCTTCGCTGCCGCACGTTTCATGCCTAAAACTTCCGTAAAAATTGCTTGGCATGAGCCGAACGATATGCCAACATCATCAGCAACCTCTCTGAGAGGGATTCGACAATTATCCAAATTTTTTTCTTCAATGTTTTCATCGGTTGTTGACATGCTCGGGCGGCCAGGACGAGCATCGTCATTGACATCTACTCGGCCTTCCTTAAATCGGTTATACCACAACTGAACATGGGATCTGCTCATAGTAGACTCGCCAAATGCCACAGACAACATTTCAAATGTCCTTGCGCATTTAATTCCATTTTGTACACAAAACTTAATACAGTTTCTTTGGTCCATTTTTTTCGAATAGTAAAAAATCGAACAGCGCAGCAGCAGCTGCCAGATTGTTGTCCGCTGTTGTCTATGTGTTTAACGCTTTAATTGGGCATCTTACTTTTTTACAACACACACAAAAAAGATTTTTGGTCGAAAAAAAATTTGTTTTCAGATTCTGAGAAAGAAAATATGACACCATGGCTTGCTACATAAAATTTTACTACGAGTAAATTTAACAGACGGGTAGAAAGCTACGATGTGTAAAATTTGTCTTATGGACTGTCAGCTTCAAGATAATTATGTTATCAATATCTGACATCTTCTACTTTCTTTTAATCTTTTACTTCTTCTTCGTCATGCAATAGGTAACTTGTTATTATAAAATTTTCTTTAAACAACATTATTAAGTTCTTTTAAGACAATAAATAATTCTTATCAGTCTTTAACCACAAATTTTGCTCTCAAACGTTTTTGTTTGTTTACAATTATCTGATTTTTGCTTTTATAACCTTAAAATTTGCCATCTTCACATTAACTTATTTATTTTTCAAACCTATTTATATTTTTTTAAGCTATTAAATTTCTACGTTATCTCAATTAACTCGAAATAAGCTGGAATCCTTTCTGTTCCCTTGTTCCCCTTATACGAGTTTAAGAAATTAAGGATGTTTTATTGCTTTAATGCCAAGCACGTTTCAGATTTTATAAAAAATATATATAAAACGAAATTTTTTCTAACAATTCTTTAATTTTTATCTTCTCTTTCTTTAAACCTCCCCCCAACCGCTTTCACGATTTTAATTCTTAATAAATTGAAATTATGAATGGAATGAAATTAAATGTCTATGAATGGCTTGGCTGAATGGTTGAAATCTTTTACAATGACTATAATCATAATAATAACAACAACAACAACAACGACAATAAAAAAGGTCACGTGTTGGCAATACGAAAGGGTCGTCTTATGACTCCAACAACATTTTCCGCTTTAAGCGGAGATTTACATGTACAAATACAATTCTCACCAGAAGATATAGAAAACGACATAATCAAAGCAACCACATCAGCCACGACGACGACAACAATCACAAGCACGAGTGCAGCAACAACAGCAACAACATCAACAACTGCAAAGCAAACAAATGCCCCAAACGGAGTAAGAGTAGCAGACTTAGCAAAAACTTCAACAACATCACGCACGCGAAGCAACAATACATCAAGTGGCAATGTGACACAACCTGTCCCACAAGTGGAGAATATCATAACAAGCACTTTGGTCATTAGTAAATACATTGATGATGTTAATGATGCCATATTATCCACAATACCTGAAAGTGAAGCAGAGAACGTAAATCAGCCTGTAGCTGCAACTAATCAGACTCTTAACGAAACGTTTGTTTTGCAACGTCGCCGAAAAGAAGTCATAGAGAATATTTTACTTTATCCCGATCCACGTCACAATGTTACACAGGTTGCAGTGCCCTGCCAGACTTTTATACAGGGTGGCCTGTATGAAATGCAAGTGGTCACAAATTTGAAAACCACTAACAAATTGCCGGTGAACAGTAATACCTCGTCTTTGGCAAACAGAAAAGGCAATGAGCCGCCGCCCACCATGACCACCACTACCACCACGTTAATACCCGTATTCGATGAACGTCTTAGACAAACATTGGATGTACGATGGCCGAGTGCCGAAATGATAGTTAGCCCAGTACGTCTGCGCACATATCCCGATCAGTCGGTAGAAGTTACTTTGCGTTTTCCGCATGTTAATTGTGATAATGCCTGGAAACGTGTAGATTTGCCGGAATTCTGGCTCGAGCTTATCTATTGCGGCAAAGAACGTCCCTGCTCACAAGTACGTCCACAAAATGTTTCCAAATCCAGTATTTTATTTGCCGAACAGGTGAGGGGCTATCCCAAGCAAAAATCCTTCAGACTATCCTGCGATCTCTTCGGTTTGGCTGGCAACTATGCGGTGCAGCTGCGGCCCATGATACTATTACCTAATATACCAATTACCAGACGTTTTCTCTCCGTTGACTGGAGCGAAAAATATGTTTTCAATGTCTATGCCCGCAGTATATTTCCCTGTGATCCTCATACCGGCATAGGTGTGTTGTATGAATACCCCACCTGTATTTTAGAGCAGGGCGATCGCGTAAGAGTCTATGCTAAATTAAGAGCAGATGTGGCTTCGCTTAAGCCGCCTACTACGCTGCACTATATAGCAGAACAGAGAGTCGTGAAAAATCAGTATTCTTTGTACTTTAGCTGTGACTTATTCACAGAGAAATATATAGAGTACTGTTTCGTATATGTGACTCAGGCGATATCAGGGGCAGTGGCTGATGTGAGAATGGATTGTGTGCCCACGCTACCTGTTAAGGGTAAGTACATGTGTATGCTTTTTATTTGCACTCCACTTTTTTTTTAACTTTCTCGGAAACATTATTAAGAGCTTTTAAATGAATTTAAACTTTTTCGAGTATTTTTTTTCTAGCTTTATTTTCCAGGGAAAACTTAAAAGCTCTAAAAATTTATGCTTTTTTTATTGGTTACGCTACTAGAACCGCTTTTACATACACGATAAGTTTACTTTGCATAGAAAGGAGAGTGGCTCTGTTTTCTCTTGTTTTACCCTTGCCACCGTCAAAATCTAGACTTTGCACTAAGCTTTTCATGTGCTAAAAGACCTGATGAATGCAAATAAATATATATACACATGTAATTTCGTAAACGTTTTTCATTCTGTTTGTCGAGCCAGAAGCTTTTTTAAAGCTTTAAAAAATTTTAAACATTTATCCTTTGAGAGTAGGAGAACTAAAAAGCAAAATGTTGTAATCATATTTCTAAAAGCCCAATAAATTTAGATTTTTTTACGTTTTACTTTCTTAACAACGTTTATATTGTTTAAAACATATCCTCTGGTTTGCTTTAAAGCTATAAAATTCACATTAAGTTGACAAATATGAATTTTTTTATTGATCGGTTAAAGCTATAAATTTTTATATACATAAATAAATCAAAAATTATATCTGTGTTTGTGTGTATTTAATTCAATATCAATTTTATAACTTTAAACAGAATTTGTAATCATATAAAAATAAATCGAGGCTTTTATAGGTTTTACTTTTTTTAAGCACTTTTACATAAGGCATATCTTTCCTTTGCTTTAAAGCTTTCAAATTTACATTAAGATTACAAATACATATTTTTATTGCTTAAAGCTTTAAAATTTATATATTATAAAATCAGATTCTACTGTATTTAATTTAATAGAGCAGAATCTCACAAATTCGAACTAAAGCTTATATAACTAACTTTATTATAGTTTTATCATTTCCTGTAAAAAATTATCTAGAAATTTTAACTTTTCAGGAATTTGAACTGGCCGGTGCATATATTGGTTCTAATTTGTGAGATTCTACTGTATACAATAAATTTTATAACTTAAAAGCGAATTTATTTTAGTGTTTAATAAAAAAAAAGAACTCTAAACAATTTAAAGTTTCCAACCAACTACTTTAGCAATTTTCTCTATCGAACTTTAAAAGCTTTAAACAACATCGTTGCCATTTGAGTGAGTGTACGTGCTAATGTGTTAAAAACTCCTAAAATCGTCTTTTATCATTAATTCAAATTGTCATCGTTTACAACGTCATCGTTTTATGTCATTTCCTAAAACAAGATATGTTTTCTTTCTTTAAAATCCTTTCGTTGCTTGCTTTTCCTTGTTCTCTATTGACACTTGCATTTCCATTTTCCCAGCACCAAATATCAATATAATCTAGAGCAGTTTTATAACATTCGTGTTTACTTTACTTGCTCCATATCGTTTTATTGCGAATTCCGAAAATTCGCAAGTTGCTGCTGCATGCTGCACTTATTCACTTGTTACGGCTCGTTGCATGCTTTAATGCGTTTAAACAATACCGGATATGTTTGTTGTACGTTTATGTGATTGCACGTATTGTTTTGTTTCGTTTCGCACGTTGGATATGGGGAAACAGGCGACAACGACGTCATGTAAACTCACCATTCACAATATGCACTTGCACTCGTATATATTGTCATGTATTTAGTGTCATATTTAGCATGGTTTATATTTTATTTGTTGTGCATGTGTACGTGTACGAGTATGTGTCTGTGTCTGTGTTTGTTTTTTTTTTTACTTCACGCTGTTTACTTTTTATTTCCAGAACTTACAGAGTTTCCGCGAAGTTGAAATTGATTTTTTTTTTTTTTTGAAGTCGTTAAAGGGACTTAGGAACGCATAAAGAACATAAAATATCATATATCAGAACATAAAATATATATATCAGAATTGCAATAATTTCTTATTAAGATCACAATAGAATCAACAAGATAATGCTTTACAATTTATTAAGGCTCCATGTTTTTAAAAGTGTTCATTATTTATTATCTAAAAAAATAACATATCGGAAAATAAAATATTTCTGACATAGTGTCCTTAACTGCAATAATATTTAAGATGAGAATATCAAATTCAATGGCAAAGAGAATTATGGCTTGTGAAGTAATAAAATATGCGTTGTTGTAATGAGAGAAATCTCATCACAACAATCTTATAATAAGAAATCCATTCTCTCATTCTGCCGACGTCCTCTCTGACATTATATTACACAGAAAAAAATAGATGAGATTTTTTTTCAATCAAGTTATGTTATTAATAAAAAACCATCAATTTAATAAAATTTGCATTGAGTTAATTAAATTATTATTAATAATGAATTTTTGGAAATATCTCTTAATAAAATGCAATTAATAAAAAGTTTTCCGAATTATTGACTGTTATTCAATAAATAAATTGCAGAGGTTGTCATATAACAGTGAAGAGTTGTTGTTTCATTAACAATTTTTTTTTGTTAAGTATATTTTACATATTAACGAAAATTTTTTCAACTCAATAATTTTTGCTTTTAAGTGAAAAAGCTATTTCTACTCTATAATTTGAATTATCAATCCGGCAAAATATCTTTTTCACAGGAAATTTGATAAAAATTGCACTATTTTGATCAAATTTCCTGTGAAAAAGATTTTTTGCCGGATTGATAATTCAAATTATAAAGTAGAAATAGCTTTTTCACTTAAAAGCAAAAATTATTGAGTTGAAAAAAATTGTTGTTAATATGTAAAATATACTTAACAAAAGAAATTGTTAAAGAAACAACAACTCTTCACTGTTATATGACAACCTTTGAAATTTATTTATTGAATAACAGTCAATAATTCGGAAAACTTTTTATTAATTGCATTTTATTAAGAGATATTTCCAAAAATTCATTATTAATAATAATTTAATCAAGTCAATGCAAATTTTATTAAATTGATGGTTTTTTATTAATAACATAATTTGATTGAAAAAAAATCTCATCTATTTTTTTCTGTGTAGAGTTAAACTCAATTGTAGACGCAATGTATGCGACGAAATTTATACCAAGTCTTCAAGCCAGTCTTATCGTTGTTCTGACAAATTGTTACAAAGAAGTAAGTACACATTTTCTGTACTTCATCTTGTTTTTGACTGTCATAAAGCAGCTTTGCAAATACCACTTGTGATGAACTATCTTAACGCAGTGCAAATATGGGTAAAGTTATGTGATGAGAAAATCATAGACTTGATTATTTCTAATTTGACAACTTACACAAAACAGAATAATAGGAACGAATTTAACTTGAATGACTGTGATTTGAAAAACTTCCTGGGAGTTTTGATATTATCCAGTTATAATAAAATGATCCTTGGATGAAGACATTGGAAATGAGATAGTGGCCAAAGCTATTTGAAGACATCGGTTTCGAGACATAAAGATAAACATTCATTTGGTTGATAATAATATAGCATCTACGATTACTGATGAAATGTTCAAGGTGAAACTATTGGCAGATTTATTAATGAAAAGTTTTATTAAGTGATTAATTGTTCATCAGAATATTTCCATTGACGAATCAATGGTCAAATATTATGATCACTATCCCGCTAAACAATTCATTCAAGGAAATTCAGTTCGATTCGGCTACAAAAACTGGGTTAAGACTACTTCTATAGGCTATTACTATTAATGGATCCATTTGGCTCGCGTGTTGTCAAAAAGTTATTAGACAAACTAAATTCGAACAATAAATCTAGACTGATCCCGGTTCGGGAAATATTTCTCCATATTCCAACAGGCGTCATCGACATTCGTCTTCGACAGTAGTTATGTATTCTTTGATAGGCCTTCGGTATTTCCAAGACCCAAGCAATATATAGAAGCTGCCAACAACATTAATTTCTTGTTGACAACAAGTAAATAAATGCCAAAATTTTTGTGTCGACTTCATGTGATGACGACGGTGTCTCTTGGAATATGGGAGACTGATTTTTTCAGGTTTTTAGCCATTTTCGATATTGTGGTCTATAAGGTGACGCAAAAAGAATCACCATATCGTAAGATGTATTAGCTTTTGTAAATGACCTGATGAAGCATATTTGAGAACTAAGCAGCCGTATTATACAAACAGACAAACAATGGGGCTCGGAATAATTGTTTCGATTTTTTCCAATAATCGGTGGATGGTGTTAGCTCAGCGTGAGTTTCGTCATAAATTTTCTAATCGTGTTGCGCCAAATGAGCAAACACTGAAAATCCGCGTGTGATGTATGAAAAACTGTTACATCATCTGAAGGCTACTTTCTCACGGGAGTAGTGATTGAAAAGTATTTTTTTGAAGAATCTAACGGCAATATAGTTACTGTTGCTGTTAGATGCCGGAGTTAAATGAGCGGGGTTTAATAAACAAGTGGTTTCAACCACACAAACAGCAGCGACCTTAATGAATATTGGAGGAAAAACATTTCCAGTTCGCGTCAACTGCTGCTTTTGCCGATTTAGCCATCCCAGACTTTTTTTTTTTGGGCTACTTCACGTCCCAATACACCAATTCTAGTCCAGTTCAGGAATGCCGGACATCTTTAAATAAGACGGTGAGACATTCTAACATAACCCTAAAATGGGTACATGGACACGGGTCCAACAATGGCAACAACATCGCTGACGAATTAGCCATAAAAGGGACAGCCCTAGAGGATAGGGATATAGACCCCTTTTGCGGACCATCCATATCAGCGTGTTGGAAAAGAATAACACTCCACACGCTGGAACATGCCCAAGAAAAGTGGCTTACAGAGACCACATGCCTTATATCAAGGAACCTGTGGCTGCATTTTAACTCTAAGAGAACGGGGGAGCTATTAAAACTTCCCAGATCTCTCCTAAGAATGACGGTAGCTGTCATCACTTTCTTTCATAAGAAGTAGCGGATGGCTAGTAAATCAGCAAGTAAAGCCGCATTAAGCAGTTTCCCACCTTTCCTTTCCCTCCTCCGCACTCCTTCTATATCCTTACAACTTTTATTTTTCTTCTATAATACCCTAACTTTTAACACAATCACAAAGGGAACGACCTTCAGAACTCAAGTGAGCTGGAATATCCAGATACTCTTTGAAGAATCCATCGGCCTGCCTACCTAACCTAACCTAGCTCACGTCCCGAGTTTATGCCAATAAGCCGCAGACAATGCAGCTCTTAAGGAGACTATTCTACAGGAAAGCGAATAGTTATTACCAGAAAAAATGTGAAAAGTTATGGAAAATGCAATAAAACGGCCATAAAGTGCATCAACATTGACGGCAGGCACTTGGCTGATATAGTTTCCAATTAACGGAAAAAATTGTACAGATCTAAAGGCTTGTAACACTCAAAACAATTTTTGTTTATTCAGTAAAAAAGCTATTTAGAAACGAAATTATATGACTACTTTTGCGCCACCCTTGTGGCCATTTTGAATTCGAAATGGCGTACTAAATTTTTCATTCTGCAAAATATTTTGGAAAAATGTACTTTAAGAATAATTTTATATTTGTATATAATTAAAACTTCAAGCAAAGCTCGGTATATTAGGTACTTTTATACAATATGTACTATATATTTATAATATGTCCTTATGCAACACTCTTCTAACTTATCTAAACCAGTAACATGAGAGTGTTTAAGAAACTCTGTTTTAAAACAGTGTGCCAAACTTACAAATCCCCTCGGCGCACTCAGTAATAAATTTGTATTTATTTCTGGCTGACGATGCAAATGTTTTCCATCGACAGTTTTTAAACAAATAGCAAATATATTTAAGCTGGCATTAAAATACCCAAAGTATATCTAAATCAGTTTCTTTTGTAATTTAACAAATATGTAGTTTATATTCCTTATTTAATATATTTTTTTTTATTCCACATTTTAGTTTTAGTTTTGGGTTTTGTTTTTTATTTTGTGGCCTTACAAACTCTCTGGTTATTTTTCAACAATTTTATGTTTCGAGTAGCTAACAAAATTCCTGAACTAAACACACTATAAATTTCAATTGTTTACATTTTTTGTATGTATGTATATGTATTGCAGAATCCGACACTGGTGGCTGGGGTCCTTGGAGTGAATGGACGCCCTGTTCAACAAATTGTCTTGGTGGCACTCGCAATCGTTATCGCTTCTGTGATTCACCGCCACCTCGTTATGGCGCGAAATTTTGTGAGGTATGTACGAATATAAAAATCCATACATATGTATGTATATATAAATACATTATTCTTACTTATTATACGTACACACATACATACGCATGTGCTAGTACACATTTTTGGCCTTTCACATCTTTGCCACTATACTACTATTCATCCAATCTTTTGCAACAACTAACAATAAAATGTGTTTTGCTTGCAGTATTCGCTAGCAAACCACGTTTTCATAAAAGTTAATGGCAATTTTGTAAATGGGAAAACTTTTAAGCAACTGGCAAATTTTTGCCAAAGCCACACTGTTATTGTTGTTGTGCACACACTTTAGACACTGGAGTATCTGTATCTGTTTACATTCACTCACTACTCATCCATTTATCCACACACACACACACACACACACACACATACACGTGCAATAAGCACACATAAACATGACAATGTATTGCTTTAACGAATGCACACAGAGACAGGATATGCGTAAAACGTGTGAGATTAAAAAAAAGGATCTTATGCGGAAGACAAAATCTTTAAAGCAGAGTAGCAGAGCCGCAAAGGGGTAAACTTGGGAAAAACGAATGACTTAAAGCGGATTTTATCAAATAAATTACTACAATTGAGTTTTATTCGCTATATTAGCTTCTAATACTGATATCAATCAACGAATTATAAACAGCTTATTTTCTATATTTCCCAGCTGTCTATATGTCAACATTTCATAGCCGCTACCCTACCAAAGTCTACTGATGATTAGCGTAGTTCCTATGAAATGTGGACAGCTGGGAAATATAGAAAACAGGCTGTTTATATTATTTTTAAAGTACAAACAATTGAGTTTTTTATTCACTATTCTAGCGTCTAACATTGATAACAATAAAAAAATTATAAATATCCTGTTTTCTATGTTTCCCAGCTATCTATATGTCGACATTTCATAGGAGCTACCATAATCATCAGTAGACTTTGGAAATTTTTGAAAGATATTTTCAAACATTCAACTTTATATCCCAACAATGTAAATAAATTGTTGAGAATTTAAAAAGAAAAATGTTCTAATAATACCTGTCAAAACACAAAAAACAAGCTTCTTCATTTACAAACGTCTCTAACATTTCTTTACACCTTTCAAACAAATGAATAACCATTGGTTGTTACGAAATTTGTATTTCCACATATCGGGTGATTATATTTTAGGGGCCGATGTTGAATGCGAACCACACCCAAACGTCAAGTTTTTCCTGCATATCATTTGATATTTCCAAATTTCAGACTATCTCAATTTTAACCATGGAAATATATACAATTGAACTTGGTCAAACTGGTGGCAAAAAATGGCGACAGTGGATGATAAACTTTCGAAGAAAATCATCTTCAGAGATAAGGCACATTTTCACCTTAGTAGATTTGTCAAAAAGCAGAATTGCCGCATTTGAGCGAATGAGAATCCAAGAGTGAGTGTCGAAAAACCAGTGCGCCCACAAAGAGTGGGTGTTTGGTGCGGTGTATGGGCTGGAGGCTGCCGGACAGGCATTTACTGTAAATGGTTTTCGCTATCGTGAGATGATAACGAAACTTTCATGTGCCGAACTAGAAGATATGGATGTGAACGATATGTGGTTTCAACAGGACGGTGCCACTTGCCACACAGCTAACGAAACAATGGCTCCTTTACGTGGCAAATTCAATGGCCGTGTTATCTCACGTGGAAGCGATGTCAATTGGCTGCCAAGATCATGTGCTTTGACACCGTTGGACTTCTTTCTTTGAGGTTATTTGAAAGAAAGGGTGTACGTCGATAAACCAGCAACAATTCAAGAGCTAAAGCATGATATAATTCGGTGCACTAAGGGCATAGACTTTCAATTATGCCTTAGCATCAGCGAAAATTTGAATCATTGGATGGATGTGTGCCAGCTAAACCTCGAAATCAACATCGACCCTTAAAATTTCACCATCCTTTAAATTTTCTGGACGTACCGCTCGTCTGTAATCTGTAAGCAGTGCAATAGTGTTACATCTTTTAAACAACTGGAAAGGTGAATAAATACGCTTCTTAGAAAACCCACAGATGTATGCAGATGTATAACTAACAAATGCTGCACAATTCCCTACCGCAAACTTATATGTGCTGTCTAAGTGCAAATGACGCGCCGAGTATGTGATAATTCCTAAACCGGTTCAAGATAGCAGGAGCAAAAATCTCATGACGAGATAGGATAACTGCCAATGAAATGCAATCAGTATTCATGACTGCAAATCAAAGGCTTATATTCCAACGACTTCCAACGGCAGCTTTCCCATTCTTAGCACTCCTTGATAATTAACTTCTATAGTATTTTTTGGGTAACTAACTGCAGGTTCCAAGGTGTTTAGATTATTACAACTTATTCCACAGGCGAAGCATACGTCTAAAGAACGAATTGTCTCTGTAATGTGTTGTACGATACGCCGGACGGTCGACCAGAAAAGTATGAGCTCTGGGCGATGAATGCGTGTTTCGGAAACAAGATCCCGGATCTCGTCACAACAAAATCCATTAGAGGAGTAACGATAGAACAAAGTCACATGAGAGTTGTAATCCATATTCGATGGGATAAAGGTGGTTATTTTTTCTTTGCATGAAATGTAAACAATGTTATCTAACGACCCAAAAGTTTGACCATATTGTGTTTCACACGACGAATTTATACAACGAATATTTGCCGATGAATTCGTCGCCATAAGCGAAATTCGTCGTACGTCGCTGTTGTGTTCCTAGTATAAAGTAGGAAATAATTTTCAAAAGTAAAAAAGGAGAATTTTGAAGTTTCCTCTTTAGAAATATGAACTTCTCATTCTTTAAACAATAAAATTTAAATTTTGCAACATTATTTGCATCATATACTCGAAGTATACTTTTTATCGAGGAAGCAATAAATTCTTATGCATAAAAAACACTGTTTATATTATAGAAAAGCCTTACAAGCAGCAATAGATCTAATCATACAGCAATTGTAGAAACTTTGTAAGTTTTGTTCTTTTGTATTTGCCTTTTGGCCAATTTTATTGCCCCACACAACACACAATATATTGTACATATGTGCAAATCAAACATATAATCTGAATTGCAAATCCTTTTTACAAAGTTTTCATCCCCCGCCCTGCCAAACCAAATGCATTTACTCTTAAGTTGTGCTGAAAACTGTGGTGAAAACAATACACTTTGGTGCAACTGCATGGAATAGTCAACAAGGGAAAAGAACCGGAAACTTTTTAATTTCATATATTGTTTTCTTTGTTTTCCTTACGGTGGTGGAATTCCTAGAAAACTATTTTCGCTCAAGACAACGGCTGATATAATGAATTTATGTACATATATACGAGTACATAGATATGTTATGTAAGTATGATGAAACTATACAGAACAAAAGACTTCCGCTGGAGGGGGTGCAGCGGGGGCATAAAATTGTATTTAAAAGGAATTTTTATTATGAATTTCTGTTTTTCTTTATTTTGTTATGTTTTTTTTGGTTGCAAATTACTGGCAAAAAGGGTGAAAAAGTATTCAAACTTAAAAAGTATTAAAAATGAGGTGAAGTGTTAATGCCTGCACGCCAGTAATGCGTAAAAAGCTTTATAAGATAATTAAAACGGGTGGCAACAGTTGGAGTACAAATAAACATCGGTATGTTGTTGTTAATGACAACAAACGACAGAAAGTGAATTTGTTTAATCGATAAATTTATAGCAGAACACAGAACAATTTTAATTTTCTTTTTTCATTTCGGTACAGGAATTTATGTAGAATTCTCGCAAAAGCCCAAGATGAGCTCAAAAGATAAGGAAGGCAAGGGCAAAAAGGCTGGCAAGGGTAAGAAGGGCAAAAAAACTGATCCCAATAAACTGAATCAAGTGGACAAAACGTTTTATGAACTAACCATAACTGATTTAAATCAAAAGCTCTCACGCCTTCGCAGCCATTTGGCGGCTTTAGACGATACTAATAACAACCTGAAGGAGAAATTAAGAAGTCTGGAAGAGGATCGCACCGATGTGGCAGCCCATTTAGAAAGATCCCTAACGGAACGCAATAATACCATCAAAGAGCTAGAGGAGCGCTTGGAGGAAATAACAAAAGTACGTAATCAGGAGAAACAAAAAGCAGCCGAACAAATAAAGGACCTGGAAGCCAAATACAAGTCCATGCATGACCAGCTGACCTCGGAAATCAAGTTGCTCAACGGCAAACTTAATTCTTTGGATGAATTTCGCGTGCAAAGAGATATTTTACTGGCGAAATTCGACGACCAGGAGGCCGAGCTTAAAGAGAAAGAGCGTTCCCATCAGGAGGTAATTTATAATATGGAACAAAAGGCCATTGTGGAAAAAGATGCTTTGAAGAAAGAAGTAGAAGCGAAACTTTTACAAGTTTCAGAGGACTTCACCCGCTCCAGTGAGATACGCAACGCCGGCTATACTCGTCGTTTGATAAGAGAGAATATAGCCTTGCAAAAGGAAATTGAGACTTTGGTTCAAGCCCAGCTAAAAATGCAGCAGGATTTTAAGCAACATGCCCAGAAAAATAAAGAAATGGCCGAGCAGTTCAACACCCTAGATCAGTTGAAAAATCAATTAATAAAAAGTTGCCAAAATAAAATTCAAATTATAGAAAAACTTACCACCAACTATGAACGTTTGAAGGCTAAATACAGCGAAGTGGCCAAATATCGCCAGCAGTATGAACATCTTATGAAGCGAGATGTTTGTGATCATTTCAATTTTAATGAAATGTCAAAAAAATTAAGAGTATTAGGCCAGCGCATAGAAGTCTTGAAAGTGGAAAAGAACCGTTTAATAGCTCTAAATGAACAAAACGAAATAGAAATTGGTAATTTGAAAGCAGTTATACAACAAATTAAACACGCCATTGAGGAAGCCATAAAGGCTAAAGAAGAGCCGACAGCTGTTAAGGATAAAGCAAACCTCAAGCAGCTAAAGCGTCACAATTTACTTAACGAGCTGCTGCAGCTGATAAGCAGCCATGATGAACGTTTGCTCGATACACCCTCCATGCAAACCATATCACGCTCTCATTCTTCACTTTATCGTCCTGGCAAAATGGGTCTCCTGCCACGTTCTGCTTCTTCCCTAATGGAAATCTTCAAACGTGAAGCTCAAAGACTGACCTCAACTGAAGCAGAGAAATCAGAATATAAAGTAATCGAAAAGGACAGCCGTATTATACCCAAAGAAAGAGCCGCAGAGGCCGGCTTTATCATCGATGTAGAAATGGGTTCAGCACTTATTGTCTCCTCCTCACACGAAGATCTAGATGCAGCAGCAATAGAAGAAGAACCAGCAGATTTGGTAGAAGAGACAACAAGCAGCGATTTTGCTTCATCCCCTGCTTCTGTCACTGCTACAGCAACCAAATTGGCAACGTCTTCAGATGCGAATACCAAATCTTTAAAAGAAGACGATACATTAAGAGTGTCACATGAAACGGAAAAAAGAACGCAAGAACCGGAAACCGCCTCAAGACACTCACGATTATCCCTCAGTTCGAAAATGAAAAGTTTACCAGACATTGATGCCGAGGAATATTCTATAAATGTTTTGTATTAAATAAAAATTAATGATAATAAATTATTGAAAAATCATACCCATGAGAAAAAATAAAACAATTTATGTGAAGAAGGAAAGTACTTGCTCCTTATTATAAGCAGTGTCACATGATTCAATTCTTATTCTATAGGGTGTTTTTTTAAGCTAGATAGAACTTTAAATTGTAAAAAGTAACACAAAAAATTAAATTTTGATGAAACATTTTTTTTATTTGTTTCAGTATACTCTGACAAATCATCATGAATAGACTCACGCTTGAACAACGCTACGAAATTATCCAAATTTACTTTGAAAATCAGTCCCGTTGTTTTATCGCAAAATTGTGTTCAGCGATGAGGCGCATTTTTGGCTTAACGGGTTTGTTAATAAGTAAAATTGCCGCATATGGAGTGAGACCAATCCACAAGAGACCCTACAGACTCCATTACATCCAGAAAAATGCACTGTTTGGTGCGGTTTTCATGCTGGTGGCATCATCGGACCTTATTTCTTCAAAAATGAGGCCGGAGCTCGCGTTACGGTCAATGGAGATCGTTACCGCACCATGATCAATGATTTTTTGTTTGAAAATATGGATGACATTGATCCGGAGGAGATGTGGTTTCAACAGGATGGCGCTACGTGCCATACGGCGAACGCAACCATCGACTTACTGAAATCAAAATTTGGCGATAAGTTGATTTCGAGAAATGGACCTGTCAATTGGCCTCCAAGGTCGTGCGATTTGACACCTCTCGATTATTTCCTGTGGGGCTACGTGAAGTCACTGGTTTATGCTGATAAACCAGCAACAATTGACGCCTTGGAGGCCAGCATTGTTCGTGTTGTTCGTGACATACGGCCAGCAGTGCTCGAAAAAGTGGCCCAAAATTGGACGTCCAGAATGCGCTTCGTCAAGAACAGCCGCGGTGCCCATATGCCCGAAATCATTTTCAAATGTTAATGTCACGTATTGATCTTTCGAACAAAAAAAAATTTTGATTACAATTTAATTTTTTGTGTTATTTTTTACAATTTCAAGTTCTATCGGGCTTAAAAAAACACCCTATATATTAGCTTCTAACATTGGTACCAATAAAACATTATAAATAGATTGTTTTCTATGTTTCCCAGCTATCTATATCTCGACATTTCATAGGAGCTACCCTAATCATCCGTAGACTTTGGAAATTTTTGAAAGATATGTATTCTCAAACATTCAACTTTATATCCCAACAATCTAAATAAATAAGATTAGGGGATCTACATCTAAAATTTATGCAATCTTAAAATGCATATGAAGTTTAAAACTTCATGGCTTAGTTTTTTTTCTTTCTCTTTTTATAGGTACGTTGAGAATTATACAGGCATGTTCTGAGAAACGCATAACGCAAGAAATATAGCTTTGCGATTTGAAATCGCTAATAGGTGTTCTGGAAAACGCATATCGCTTAAAATTGGAGACTTCAACTCGCATGTATATATTGAAGTGAACTTATTGAATTTGCTAAAACTGAACTTGCAAAAGGCAATAAAATTATTCACAATTAAAATTTAATATGTTTTCTCTTTATTTGAATAAAAAATTGAAATAATTTTACACATTTTCAATTAAAAAATCCAAATTAAAAAATATATCTATTTGTTGTCAAATTTTTTTTTTTTCGTTTTATATGACTACTACATACATACTTATATCCGTATGTAAAACACATATTGTATTTTTTCCGAAAAAACTCAGAAACGCAAGTAAAACGCGCGAGAACACCTAAAATTGCGTTAAGCGTTTTTCAGAACGCTTTGCGGTTTCAGATCGCGCGTTTCTCAGAACATGCCTGATAGATGCGATTTTAAGGGTGTTTCAGACTATCATACAAGTCTTAAGATTTTGATTGGATTTTGTGGGACAAAAATCTAAAGATATTTGTTGCGACTGTCAAAAAATCTAACGTACCATTACATTTTGTTTTCACATTATCATACCTAAAGTAAAAGAAGGAATATGACTTGAAAATAAACAGCCAATTTACTTAACGTCTGGTTTTAATATTTTTATTATTTGCTTTTGCAAAAAATGCAACCCTGATCCAATGAAAAATCTTATTGTTTAAACAAATTTCTAAAAATGGCGAAGTGTTATGGGATGTCAAAGCTTTTACCGTATTATTTCTCATTTTCATAACGTTCTACATTCACACTATCACACTTGCACGTATTATTTGATTTTTTGACAAGTCTTAATACAAAGTGTGATAGTCTGAAGTGCCCTTTAATAATAATTGGGAAATAAAATAATTATTTTACAAATATTTAAAATTGTAATTAAATTCAGTTAAAATGCATCGATATCCAATTTAGACCATGATTTTTCTTCATAGTCAGAAAAATTATGTTATTATGTTAACCTTTCGTAATAATTTAAAAAATCACTACAATAAAAATCAAACAAAAAATGTCTACGATTGGCAGCACTGTGTGCAATAGTCTCATAGAAGAATCAGTTCGTGTAATAGATACCCGCACGATAAAAGAATGAGTTCGTTGATGAGCAAAAACACTATTCATGAGTTTTTCAGTATAGTATTTTACAATTGTACGAGTAAAGGCTAGCTAGGAATAATACAAAAGCGTTAAACATTTATTTTTTTGTATTGGCATTTTGTGGAAATATATGGTCATTACGATGCGATAGGTATCGTTTGCCATAATCTATGCGTATCGTAACATTATGTGATACGATGCTTAATACGATATCGTATGAACTCAAAAGTTAACTCTACAATATTTAGTTTGCCGCTTATGCTTCATACACTGAAAGAATTATGCGTCATATATTTAATGAAACTGTTTCATTAAATATTTTTCATTAATCCAATGAAAACTTTTCACAATATGCATGAAACTTCATATATATTATGAAATAGTTCCATTAGAATGGTTTCATTAAGTTTCATAGTTTCATTAAACAAATCATTGGATTTATGACTACAACAAAATTTAATTTTTTTTTAATTCTTTGAATTTTGGTAAGATATATTAATGGGCATTTATTAATCTTAAGCTACAGTTTAAAAAATGTCAAATTTTTTTTATTAAAATGTAAGTTTTATGAGTTTCATAATTCCAATGAAATATAATTCATTAGATCAATGACAAATAAATTTCTGGCTACCGAACTTGGGTATGTGTGTACATATGTGTATGTACTCAAATCAGAATAATAATATTTTAAAAATAGTTTAAAAAGTTTAAATACCAGTGTATTGAAGTCGTTGGAATTAATAAAATCTGTTTTATTTGGTGAATACTTGTTCAACATTTTCTTTTATCATAATTAGGTACAATTTCACAAAAGCAAGGAATAGTATTGCTTGTGTAATGAAATAAAGTATCAATGAATAAATTAAATAATTCCATTGATCTTATTACGAACATTTGTGAACATATTTTATTAATGTGTGTTATGATATTATTTCATTAAACAAATGTAACTATTTCATTGATTTAATGTAAATTTTTCAGGTGCTCAATGAATAATAAAATTAGATAAATGAAATAACTTCATTGACCTTATGCAGAAGTTTCATATATTAATATATTACATTGGTATAAAGAAGTTATTTCGTTAAATAAATGTTACTTTTTCATTAATTTAATGTACAGTTTTCATGTGCTTTATGAAATTGATTCTTTGATCTAGAGAAATTATTTCACTAATCATATGATTTGTCTTTCATACTTGTAATGAAAATAAATCATGTTTCTTATCAAAATGTTTCATTACTTTTATATTTTAAAATAATCTAATGAAATTTGTTTCATTATTTCTATGAAAAGTTACAATGGTTGAAAAATAATGAAAAAATTCATAAAAGTAATGTCAAAATTCAGAGAATTTCTGAACAAAATTTTTTCAGTGTATTTTAGTTTGAAGTTGTTTAATAAACTTCTTTTCTTTTTTTATTTCAACAGGGCCCTTCTGTGCAAACGGAGAAATGCGGCAAATCTATAAGTGATGCCTGGGACTGTATCTACGAGACAAGTGGTTCGGTGTTTAATAAACTAAATCGCACCGATGTAAATCAAGAAATTGGTCCCGGTTGTCGTTGTGGCTGTATTGTGCATTTGGGAACTTCCAAGCCCAAGCGCATTATAGCAGGAGCTACACAAAGTTGTCCGGGCAGATCGTTTTGGTTGATACAGGTGAGTGTCACAGTTGTTTTCGCGTTTCCAAGTTCTAAAAAATATCTCTTCACCGCTATTTATTCTTTCACTATATCAAGCAAATGCCCTCAAATTTGTTTATTTTTCACATTGTCTTATAAATCTTAAACTAAAACCTCCAAAACCAAATTTCCAAATAAGAAACTTTAACAAAATGCCAGAAATAAATCATTAAATCCTGCAATTTATCTAAGAAATAGTGGTTGATGCTGGCGTTGGGTCATACGACTTAATAAATAAATTACTTACCATTCCATACAAAGAAAAAAAAAAACAAAAACAAAAACTCTATAATAAATTAAAATTATAAAAACTACAACAACAGCAAGTAGCTTTGGAAAAGCATAGCAACAAAAAGAAAATCAAAATCTATAAAAAACCAATTCAATATAAAGAAAAACACAAAAAGAAATTGTTCAAAATTTATTAAGGAATAATTTACGAGCATGTTAAACAAAATAAAAAAAAATATAATAAAATTCATATTGTGTACAATATGACAAGAACAAAGTCAGGACAGCAACTAAACTACAACTCTACAGGACACTTGTACAAAGAAAAACAAAAAAAAAATTGAAAAACTAAAATAAGTAAAGATTTTAATAGACTAAAGAAATAAGAATTTCAAGCACTCTTTATTAAATATAACAAAAAAATAATAAAAAAAATAAATAAAATCCACTTTTATTCAGATTTTCATTGTTTGCTTGTAAAAGGCAAAACCAGTGAACGACGACGAACCAAAGAAAATAGATTTTTAGAAAATTTAGTTTACATGTTCTTTTAAGATCAAGTTTATCAATAGCATTTTACAGTTTACGAGTACAAGCACAAAGCTGCAAAACTTTTTTCTGCTTTCAATTTTGGACACATTTTTTAAAAGCATAAGCTAGTGGAAGTGTGGGAAGGAGGAGTGGGGAGGTTAGAGATGTGATATTATAAATGGAATTACAGTGCAGAAAAATTTTACCTTTAAAAATTAATAATTTTTCTATTGAACATTTATGACTGGACATTTTTTTTTACTGAAGAAATTTTTTTATAGATTTGTGGCTTAAAAAACTTTTCTACAATCAAATTGCCACATGGAAAAATTTTGTATAGAAAAATTGTGATATGGAAATTTTTTTGTACATCAAAAGTATGTAAGCAGGAAATTTTCTGTAGAAAATTTTTTACCGGAAAGTGGTGGTATAGAAAGTTTTTCTGTAGAAAAATTGTAGTGTCGAATATTTTGATATAGAAAGGACTGTTATCGGAATTTTTTTTTACAGAAAATATATGTTATCGAAAACTTTTCTGTATATAAAATTTGTTACTACAAAAACGTCTACAGAAACTGTGCTATGAAAATTTTTCATAAGAAAAATTGTGGTACGAAAAAATTTTTGTAAAAAACAAATGTTATCGAAAAATTTTCTGCAGAAAAAAAAAATTTATATAGTGAAAACTTGTGGTATAAAAAGTTTACTTGTGCTATAGAACTTTTTGATATGAAAATGTTGATGTCGAAAATTTTTTGTATAGAAAAAATATGTTATCGAAAAATTTTCTGTAGAAATACTTTTGTATTGAAAATGTTTTACCGAAAAGTTGTACGAAAATTGTGGCATCGAATATTTTGCTATAGAAAAATAAGGTTGTCGGAATTTTTTCATAGAACGGTAAGGTGTCGAAAAATTTTCTGTAGGTGAAGTGTGTTGCTGCAAAAACGTCTACAGAAACTGTGTTATGGAAATTTTACATATGAAAATTTTGATATCGAAAATTTTTTATATAACAAAAATATGTTATCGAAAAATTGTTTGCGGAAAAAAATGGTTTCGAAACATTTTCTGTGGAAGAACTTTGTTATGAAAAATTTTTTACCGGAGTTGTGATATAGAATGTTTTTGTGTAGAAAAATGGTAGCACCGTACATTTTGCCATAGAATAAAAAGGTTATCGGACCACAAAAAGTATGTTATCGAGAATTTTTCTAGATGAAGTCTTTTACTGCAAAATGTTCTACAGAAAAAGAAATATTTTTTAAAGAAAATTCCTAGTATCGAAAAGTTTTTCCATAAAAAAAGTTTGTTATCGAAAAATTTTCTGTAGAAAAACTCTATTATAGAAAATTTTTTACCGAAAATTCTGGTATAGTAAGTTTTCTAAAAAAAATATTATTATCAAATATTTTGGTATAGAAAAATGCGCTTATCGGAACTTTTTTATAGAAAAAGTATGTTATCGATAAATATGCTATAAATAAAATATGTTTCTTCAAAATTGTTGTGTAGAGAAACTGTGTTATAGAATTTTTTGATATGAAAATTTTGATATCGAAAAATTTTTGTATAGAAAAAATATGTTATCGAAAAAATGTCTGTAGAAAAACTTTGGTATGGAAAATGTTTTATCGAAAAGTTGTAGAAAAATGGTGGCATCGACTATTTTGCTGTAGAAAAATAAGGTTATCGGAATACAAGAAGTATGTTATCGAAAAGTTTTCTATAGATAAAGCATCCTCTACAGAAAAAATCATAGCAAAATTTTTCTTAAGAAACTTTTTGGTATCACAAATTTTTTCTATGATCTATTTTTCAATGGAAAAATTTTCTGTAGAAAAACTATGCTACAGTAAACTTTTTTACACAAAGTTTAAGATATAGAAATTTTTCAATAGAAAAGTTGTCGCACTGAATTTTTTGCTAACGAAAAATAAACTTATTTGAATACAAAAAGTATGTTATCGAAAATATTTTTATAGATAAAGTTGTTAATGAAAACTTATCTATAGAGACAAGAGTTATGGTATGTTTTGATAAGTATAGTTGTGGTATCGAAAACTTCTTATATAGAAAAATGTGTTATTGAAAAATTGTCTATAGAAACGCTGTTTTATAATAAATCTTTTGCGGTATTAAAAGTTTTACTGATAATTTTTCTTAAGAAAATTTTTGGTATTGCAAATTTTTTTCTAAGAAAAAGTATGTTATCGAAAAATATTTTTTGGAAAAATAGTATTACTAAAATTTGTTTAGAGAAAAGTTATGGTACAGGAAGTTCTTCTGTAGGAAAATTGTGACATCGAAAATTTTGGTACAGAAAAATTATGGAATTATCGGAAATTTTTTATAGAAAATTATGTTATCGAAAATGGTTCAATAGAGAAAGTATGTTACTGCAAATTGTCTGTAAAAACAGTTCATAAGATTATTTGTGATATGGATTATTTGTGATAAGATTATTTGTGATATGGAAAGTTTTCTTTTTATGAAAAATTTTACTATCGAAAAAATTTTTAAAGAAAAACTCAGTTATAAAAAATTATTTTGGAAGATATTTGTACCATAGAAACTCTTTGTGTAAAAAAGTTGTGGAATCGAATATTTTGATGTAAAAAAATAAAGTTATCGGAATTTCGAAAAATTTCGTATTTTACAAAACGTCTACAGAAACAGTGTTATTGAAAATTTTCTTAAGAAAATTTGTGGTATCGAAAAATTATCGAAAAATTTTCTTTAGATACATCATGGTATGTTATCGAAAATTGTTTATATTAAGGTAAAGCTATCAAAATTTTTCTGCAGAGCAAATCCTTTCTTTTTTAAAAGTCACGTTTTCGAAATTTTTTCTGTAAATTAATTGTGTTGTCAAACATTTTTTATAGACAAATTTTCTTATCGAAAAATGTTTTTATATTTTTATAGACCAATTATATAGACAACAATTTTTGTATAAACAAATTGTGCTACATAAAAACCATAGCACCGAAAATCTTTCTTTTAGATAATTATTTGAAAGGAAATTCTTTATACATAAATCATATTATAGAAAAATTTTCCATACAAAAAATTTCTGCATTGAAAATTTGCTTTTAAGTTTCTTCCGTAAAATACTCATTGAAATCATCATGAAAGCTGGAGACCGTTTGTATATCTGTGGATTTTTTCCTGCCTCTACTGAAGTGAATTAAGGGCCTGTTTCACGAGAATGAACGTTAACGTTCACACATATTTGAAACGGCCATAAAACATATTTATAACTCAAAAATAATTTTTTTTAGTATGAGTTGATCCTTTGCTATGTTTTCTTACACTATGTTGCTTTTCAGCTGAAAAGTGGACCGCAAATAGGAGTTTTCGCCACGCAAAATGCTTGCGGACATTAAGGTTCGAAATCGTGAAAAAAGCTTTAAGATAGAGAATATATCTGCGGGTGATTTGCTTGCTGACGTTAAGATTTGATATCATGAAACAAGCCTTAAGATAGAGAACATTTCTGCAGGTGATTTGTGTTATCGATAACTTTTGCTGAGAAAAAGTTTCTCTAGTTTTGAATGTGCCATTAATAAAGAAATAATTACCCGTTATTGGTTTCTCCTCCAATCTACCTTATTTTGAAAGTTTCAAAGTCTTTCTTAGTATAATACTCGTATGCAATTACTACTTTCTTACTAACAAAAGAAATATTGACCCAAACAAGTCAATAGTCCTTATGCTTAAAACTCTTAATGTACAACTTACATTGAATGTGCAAGTGCTGATGCTGGTGACTGGTGCCTGCTGCCTGTTAAAGTAAAATGTGATGTGTTCAGTTCTATTAAAATGGATTTACATTGTGTAAACGACAAAAAATTACTTCAAATTAGATTACTTACGTTGCCTTCATTTTCATTGAACTCTCCGTTTTTTCTTTGTGTTCAGTTTTGTTTTTCATTTGTTCCTTTCTTGAACAACCAACTGACAATATTTTTATTCATACAAACTGCTTCGATAGTCTCTGTAAGAAAGAGGCTTAAACATACATACATACATAGAGATATCCTTTAAACTCAACTAGGTATTCAATATCGAACTTGTGTGTTGTTGTAGCTATTGTTGTTGTTCTTGTTCTTGTTTAAAAATGACATGTGATTGTTGTTTGAGAAAGGACAAGAAATATACTAAACAACTTTATCTATTCTTCTATATTCAAACACTCTCAAAAGACACACTTCCATGCTAACGCCTGTTCATCCATTATTTATTGCCATTTTTCATAAGTACTTGTATGTGCGTTTGTACTCGTACCTGGTAAAAACGAAATGTCAGTTAATGGTGTTCTTGGCAATCGAAAGTCGATGTACTCTTAAAGAAGCTTGCTCATCAAATATAACTTAAGTTCTTTCCTTACAGCCATAATGAAAAAAGGATTTTACGTATATGGCTCTGTCACTCCGTTAAAGCAACTTTGTCATAACTCAGAAAAGTCTTGTTAAAAGAAAAGCGGTTTTTAAAAGCTATCAAGCTTCTATTTCAAGAGAGTCATTAGAGAAAAATACATCATACACACTAAAAGCTGCAAAGAAATGGTCTGCAGGCAATCTCTTTTTTGTTTATTTAATTAAGGATCTGTTTTACAATTTCGAACTTTAACGTTTGCATGTATTTGAAACGCTCAAGAAACATATTTATAACTCAAAAATAAAAGCTTTTCTTTTGAGTTGATTCATTCTTTCCAAAGTTTTCTTACTTTTAGCCCAAGAGGTGATCGGAAAAACGTTCGCCACAAAAAATGCTTGCGAACGTTAAGTTTCGAAATCGTAAAACAAGCCCTAAACTTTATGAGTCCACAGGGCAGTACAAGGTGATGAATATAAATAATAGTATTACATTTTTTACTTTAAAAATGCTTTGCGGATTCTTTAATTGTAAATGAAACAATAACACAGAATCTTGTTTACACAGTATTTAAATACTGGACAACTTTATATACACTTAATATCCTTGTGTATTAACATACTAGACTTGCTTACTTTACTGACTTATGACTGTCTTGCAAAAAGTTTAAAATTAAATTCTGCTTCTGCCGAGCATCACAACATTATATACACTTAATATCACTGTGTATTAACATACTAGACTTGCTTTCTTTTCTGACTTATGACTGTCTTGCAGAAAGTTTAAAATTGAATTCTACCTTTGCCGAACATCTGCCTGCTATTTATACTTCTTTATTACCTTTTAAATTGTTCAAAACTCAAATGTCCATACATAAATGCTACATATACACACACACACACATGATTGCAAAACAATAAGAATGCAATAACAACAATAAAATCATTGATGGTTGATTTATTTGGAATTTAAGGTTCTCTATATCACGTACATTTTTTGCTTGTGTATTAAGTTTTTAGCCTTATGTTATTTGTGTCGATGTGTATGTATATTTTATAAAAAGCAAAAATTACTGCACAATGGGTTAGACGTAATGCAAATTGGCTACAATGTGAATAAATTAGCCTAATTATGAATCACGGAATTTATTTCTTTCGGAATGTAGTCCTCACTGAATTTATTTCTCACATAAAATATTCTTTTCAATTCAAATTGAAGAAAGAAAATAACAATTTCTATTCGTAAGAATTGAAGAGTTGATCTCCCTTTAGTGTTTTCAACAAATGGAGAGAAGAAAAATAAGAAAAAATTCATACTTAATTGTTGTTCATAATTGGAAGAAAGGGAAAAGTGATAAAATTTCTATGGATTTTTTATTTATAATTGGGCTGTATATTACACAGAAAAATCTTTAAATTTATGAAATACGTTCCAGATTCATATGTAAAAATATAAATACTTCACATACACATACACATGATTGCGTGAAACAATAAGAACGCAACAACAACAATGAAATCATTGTTGGTTGTTTTATTTGAAATTTTGTGCTTTTCATATCACGTCCGCTTTTTGCTTGTGTATTTAGTTTTTAGCCTTATGTTGTTTGTGTGGATATGTATGTTTATTTATAAGTATTGAAATCTTGGATAGATTTGAATACTTATTGTTAGTTCACTTTGAAGATTCAATAAATAAATAAATGCAAAAAAGTGTATTTATGAAAAGCAGATCAATGGCTGCACAATGGTTTAAAAATAATGGAAATTCGTAACAATATGAATAAATTATATAACACAGAAAAATCTTTAAATTTACGAAACTCTTTCAGCGTATTCAATGAAAAAGTTTACACAGAGTTGCTCACAACTAATCACTCTATTGTAAGAAAAAATTTCTCCACCTTTTACCATATACGATAAAGAGCCACTAGGCAGATAATAATTTCGCATTCAAAACACAAAAATCACATTTCTTTAGTTATGACTAAGTTGCCTTAAAGGGAGAGGAATGCCTTCTATAACAATCTGAACTTCATTAGTCAAGGTATTTTTGTTTCACATTTACAGAAGTTTGTATCTGGTGTTGTTGTTAAATTAAATACATAAGTAAATATTTTACCCTCATACATACGTGTTCGTCTTTTGACTTTAAATTATTGGTAAAATGTGCATATGTGTGCGTTTGTATTTACGAGTATGTGTTTGTTTGATGACACGTATGAGTTTGCAAAAACTCTGCCATCAATTTATTTTTATTGTGTAACCTTTCTGATGAGAATTTTTTTTTTTTTTCATTATCTCATCCTCATCCTTTTCGTTTACAAAAAAGGTGAATCGTACAACAAAGATTTATGAGTATGACATACTTTCTTATTATTTGGAAAACAATACGGAAAAAACCCCAATTTCCTTTTCAATTTTCAGTACTGTAAAATTAGCTGCAGGAAATTAAAAACAGGTTTGAGTAAAATTGTTATATTTTTAAACAATTTTTATATTTTCAATTATGTTTTTATAAGTATTATATTCTTGTTTGGATTTTTGAAAGACATATTGATGAGTAAAGTTTATTGAAAGCTGCAGGTTGCTTAGGAAAACAAACTGATTTGACTCTTAAATGAAATCAAAATATGTATGTATATATAAGTATTAATGATAAATAGTTTAAGTTTTTGGTATTGAAAATATATGTTTTTAGGAGATTTTCAATTAACGGATGTAGGAGGTCTGTGACCGCCAACTTATTTTTCGGGCGTCTGTTTAATCTCTTACTTGCTATAAGTTTACTGATGCCAAACCAGCCTGATAAATTGATCAGACTTTGGCATCAAGTTTTCTTTAGCCTTAAGCTCCTTGTAGGGACAATGTGAATACATATGCATGAATTTTTCAGCCACTTTTACTCGAAAAATCATATTTCTCATTAAGGCACATTCTAGGATGAACGGATTTGCAAACAAGCAAAAAATAACACTGATTCTGTTAACGAAATTTTGCAATTTTTCGAAAGCTTCCGTCCATTAAATCCTTAAAACAGAGCTAACGTCCATGAGTTCCACCGATTTTTGTCCTCCCATTTTCTTGGATTTCATTCTATAGAGAAATCAAATATTTAAATTTTACTGTTATTAAAATTTCTAAAATTTTCGAGCTCTGTTAAGATATCTGGCCATTAACTCCTTAAAACGGAAAGAGCTTGCGCCATCTACAACCTCCTGTATGCAATGTTCCGGCAGTCAATGAAAGACAATGCTTAATTGGTTGATAGGCCAATGTCCATTAAGAGTACCATAAGCTGGATAAATTCACTCGGCTAAGCATCACCCCTGGTTCCTTACATTAGTATCTGTAGCAAGACAACAGCACCTCGGCAGGTTATTAGCCCCCGAAAACCTACATTGCACCATAGTTATCAGGTAAACTAATTTTCCTTGCTGCTGCTTAAGTCTAAACCACAGCCAGAACGTTTTTCGAAGATGCAGACACTTCAGTTACGATCGGCGCCGATATGGTCTGCAAACAGAACCTCCCGGGGGCTATGTAGATACCCACTCTGCGATTTTTAAGCCTTGGCAAGGGATTCGAACGTCCAACACAACATAAGTCATGCGGCTCTTTAGAGTTTTATTTGCTACAACAAAATAGGGATGCCTTCCCCTTTATGCCACAGAAAGCAGAGTGCCCTGGTTTGATATATGCCAAGGTAAAACCTGCTCCCCGTGGGGAGGCCTCAAGGTCTACAGATTGTAAAATTGATTTCCATCAGCATCTGCCTTGTCGGCCTAATCTGATGATGGACTAACTCAACGGGGTGAGTTATTTACGAATCGCTAGCGCCCCAAGTGGTTTTCTAGGCTCACACTCGTTGCAGCTTTTTGCCATAAATTTATAGCCATATAGACTAGCTCCTTACTTAAAGAGTTCGGGCCTTCTAATCCTTCCGGTAATCCCAGATAGTCAATGGAAGACAAGGCTTAATGCGTTGTTAAGCCGAAGTCTACTAAAAATCAACTCATTCGTCTATCCATCACCCCTTCTTCCTTATATCTGTTGTAAGACAACAGCACCTCAGGGGGTTATTAGCCCCCAAAAACCGATATTTCACCATAGTTATCAGGGAAACTAATTTCCCTTCCAGCGATTTTAGGTTTAAGCTACAGCCAGAACGATTCAGCAAAGGTAGGTTTCTTAATTATGGTTAGCATGGAGATGGTCTGCAAGGCAGAACCTCCCGGGGGTTTTGTTGATCCCCTCTCTGCCTATTTTTTACCCTTGGTAAGAGTTTAGGAAGACCAACACAACATAAGTCATGCGACTTCGTAGAGCTTTATTTGCTGCGGACAGTGTCACTTTCGCATTTATAATACTTTCACATTTATAATAATAATATACTCTTTTGTTTTGCCACCATTTTTGTGAGATAAACATTAGTCTTGTAGTGGCATCCCTGCAAATAGTTAAATATACATAAATCACCCTGTATCCTTCTGTAAGTAGATGTTAAGAAGAGAATATGAAAAATAAAGACAGTCGATAATTGACCAACAAACCGAACACATCATATTTGGTTTTAATATGGCGACCGAGACGGGACCCCAGCCTGCAATCTTCGAAATGTAATGTGTTCGGTGACAGTCGTGAAATAGGCAGATGGCAAATTTAATATTAAAGAAAAATATTCGATAAGCCAACGTATTTTAATAGTTAAAACATTTCATCAAAAGCAATCATCGATTAGTGTGACGATGAGAAAGTTATGTGAAATTTATGAAAGAAGCAATGTGACAATTAAACGTGACATTTATCGTGTAGGTAACGATTTCGACGAAAGATAGCTGATAGGCTCAACCATAGACCATAATGTACAGCAAGATCGGCGCAAAATACTACTGCTGCTCAAGAAAGTGCTCAAAACAATCCAAGAATCTCAATTCGACGCCGTGCACAAGAGCTTGGTTTTTAAAGAACAACTTTGGCCACAATTTAACACAAGGATATGCATTTGTTTCCATTTAAAACTCAGTTGACACAAGAGCTTCTTCTATAAGATTGTTTACGTAGTACATATGCCAATAGGATGTTACAGCTCGCCCATGACAACCCCGATTTTCTTGAAAAAATCATAATGAGTGACTAGACACATTTTCATTTTAATGGGCATGTGAATAAACAGAATAGTCGGTTCAGGGCAAAGGAAACCCCTCAAACCCAGTTAGCTTTGCATCCATTGGAAGTAACAGTCTGTTGTGCTATTTCGTCAGGAGGAATCATTGAACGTAACGTTTTTCAAAATGAAAACGGCGTAATGGTAACTGTGAATGGGGAACGGTATTGTGATATGATTGAAAATTTTTAAATCAAATAACTATATGCTTCCGGCTTGATTAGCACGTGGTATCAATAAGACGTTGGTACATAGCATACAGCCAGGATTACAATGGAATTACTGCGATTAGTATATCTACCCGGCGGACACCTATTATTAGTAAGGAGTAAGGTTTGTCTTATGACTTAAAATTGTGTAACTTTGAAAACACCCTGTGTAATGACAATTGTTGTCTTTTATTTAGTTAATTCTCCTGTCAAAATTACACCAGTATCGCAGTAATCAGATTGATTATATTCACTGATAATAAACTATTACACTCGTTGGATTATTCTGTTTCCTTTTAAATTTGGAAAGTAATGTGTTATCCACTGAATATCCTGCCAACAAACAATTTTTAACACAACGACCCCAACGCTGATTCCTGTTAATCTTATTCGCACTCTTTGCTTACTTTGACTTCCTGCTTGCTGCAAATGAATGCTTTAAAATTGTTTTTAATAATAACAAAAAAAAATATAAAGTTACTTGGCACTTTCCACAAATCTTTTAGTCGCCATTTTGCTTATAAATACATCTCATCAGCTTAAACAGTATTCTCTATAAACTGCTTCGCAAGTAGTAGTCTGTAGTGCTGAATGATAATTTACAGTTTATGTGTCACCGATACAATCGAAATGAACAATTATCCCGGGAGCGTTAAATGGAAATTAACACAGTCTCATTGCATATCATCCGTCACTCCTGCAGCTGCTTCAGTTCAAAATTGTATGTTCGCAGGCAAATGCAGCTAATGACGAGAATGTTGATGATGATGCTGTTGATGCTGATTACGGCGGAATTCAATTGAATTGCACAACCATAACAAACTCTATAAAAAAAACTTTGTACATTTTCTCATTTGTTTTTCTGTTTGGGAGTGCCAATCATTCAATTGATCCATATTTATTCCAAAGCATGTGTGTTATAAATCCCTGTTTTATCTTTGGTGCCGTTTCCTTTTGCAGGTGGATGGCGAAGAGACAATTTTATTGCAATTGAGCTTTCTGCGTCTACCTTGTGCTACGCAATACATTAAAATACGTGATGGTCCCTCGTTGTCTTCCACTCTGCTGATTGAAATGACGGGTGGTGGTAATTCAGGTGTCTTAGAAGGTGGTGCTAATGTGTATAGTGGGAATTTACCCGTACAATTGCTATCAAGTGGAGCACAGCTATTATTAGAGTTTCATGCTGGAGAAGATGCCAACAATAGCACCACAAACAATGCAGACATTCACACAGGCTTAACATGTACAGGAGGATTTCTAGCAAATGTTGAACAGATGGGTAAATTAGTTTTGTACTTTTATGTATCTTACTGCTGAACACTTTTCTAATGCATTTGCAGTAAGAAATTCTTCGGAACCATCACAAACTTTAATGGCAGCCACTCGTTTGTCGGTTAAGGGCAGATCTTTTTTACAAAAGCCAAAATTGAAGTCGAAATTCACTTTGGTCCATTTAAGTGCTGTCATATTTGCCACCATTATTATCTTGATCAGTGCTTTATTGGGTGAGTAGCAATAAATTTCATTTTAGCCATTCATTACGAGTATTATAAATATCTTTTGTTCTTTTTCAAAGGCGCTCAATATGTGGTACGTTATCGCAAATACCATTTGGCGGTTGCTCGTCGTCGTGACGAAGGCTCCCGTTTGCACACACCTCATGCCAGTATGAGCTCTTTGCACAGCCCGCCCTCTAGAGCTGTTAGCACCACCACTCTTATATCAGAGGTGATTTATATGGTAAAAATGCGCCCCAAACATCAGCTGAGACATTCGATTTTGAGAGAAAGCATTGATGCGGAAAGCTTGGCTCGTGAAACGGAATTAAATGAATCGAGTGCCAGGGAGCCCATGGTTAAGTGGTGAGTCGGTATAGATTTGATTAAACATTATACGTTGAAATAAAATATTTGAGTTCTATGAATTTCTAATAAAAAGATTAGCTGGAAGCGAATATCTTTAATGATTTGCTAAAAATTTATATTTCCGTCCTTTAAAAATCTATTCAAAAATATAAATCTTTTACAAAAAATACTTTTTTGACTAATAAATTGTGTTGCCGAAACTTTTTCATTTATGAACCAGTGTTCCAACTGCTTTACTGAAGTTATTTTCCAGACTGTGTAAGTTCATTGCTGCTGTCATAGGTGATTTTCTTTTACAATTCTCTACAAGGGAAAATATGGAATTAATTTACATCAGCACCTGCTTTGACGGCCTAATGTGATGAAGGACCAGCTACACGGGGTGAATTATTCACGATTCACCAGCACCCCCGTGTGGCTTGCAAGGCTCACCCAGCTCGCAGTTTTTGCCTTATAAAAACTCTTCTGCTGAAGAACTCCTGCCTTTTAATTTCTCCTGTATGCAATTTCCCAGAGAGTCAATAAAAGACAAGGCTTAATGATTTCGAAGGCAGAAGTCCTTTAGCAGCATCTGCTCTTAACTAACTTGCCCGTCTAACCATCACTTCTAGTCCCTTACACTACAGGTATCTGTTGCAAGACAGCAGCACTTCGGAAGTTATTAGTCCCCAAAAGCTGCATTGCACCATATCACGAAACTAATCATTGCCTGGATCTGGATCTGGGAGCTTTGCCGATCCCTGTGTGGTCTATTTTAGCCCTGGGGGAGGATTTCCCCTTCTTCGATTTAAGTTTAAACCATAACCAGAACGTTTCAGCCCAGAAGTACCGCACCTCAACCATCAGCATTGCCAAGATCATCTGCAGATCCTTCCGGGAGCTTTGCCGATCATTGTACTGCTTATTTTAATCCTTGGTGAGGATTTCCGGTTCCTCCTTCCTGCGATTTAGGTTTAAACCATAACCAGAACGTTTCAGCCCAGAAGTACCACACCTCAATCATCAGCATTGCCAAGATCATCTGCAGATCCTTCCGGGAGCTTTGCCGATTCTTGTACTGCTTATTTTAATCCTTGGTGAGGATTTCCGGTTTTTCCTTCCTGCGATTTAACTAAAACGTTTCAGCTTAGATGTATCGCACTTCAACCACCAGCATTGCCAAGATGGCCTGCAAGCAGACCCTTCTGTGAGCTTTGCTGATCTCTGTACTGCCTATTTTAAACCTAGGTGAGGATTTCGGTAGTCCAAAACAACATAAATCATGCTACAACTTTCTAGAGTTTTATTTGCTACAATAAACGTAGAACTCCTACAACTCTATGTACCAGAAAGCAGAATACCCTGGTTAGTCTCCCCAGAGGATCCAGTAATCTTACGCAAAATTCATCGCGAGGTTTGATTTCTAGTAGGCTTTTTTTGACATAACACGCATGAGTCATATCAAACTGCTTTATCATTTTTGTTCGGTAGCGCTACGGAAGTTATCAAGGAAAGACTTACAACCGAGGTTAGGTTAGGTTTTATAATCCGCCAGCCATTGAAAAGGCAGTCCACTTGGGTCCAATTTGGTCCCGTTGTGTTGCCTGGGTGTGATATGTATCTCAGCTACATATCACTGGTTTAGAACCAACCCGAGGATCGGTTAAAGGAGGTCAATCCATTTACAGCACATGCCGATACCTCCACAAAGTCATGCAGCATCGGTCCTCCTAGATACAAAGCCCTTACGTATGAAAGAGCTGGACACCGATAAAGGAAGTGTTCAACGGCATCTCGAAATAGTTCAGCCGCATTATGAAAAATACCGTTCCTTGAGAAATGTTTTAAGTATTTTTTCTTTTCGAGAGATAAAGCACATTTTTGGCTTAATGGTTTCCTTAATAAAGAAAATTGCCGTATTTTCGGCTGGTGAGCAACCTGAAGCCTACCCAGCGCTACTATTATCAGACATGCCAATTCCGTTCGGAAACGGAACTAAATCCATTTTTTGATTATTCTGAATACAAACGGTTTGAAAGTTTTTAGGAGTGAAATCAATTTTGAATTCAAGAATGAGATCAATATTTTCTGTTAAAAGTGATTTCAAGACGAAAAACTTTTTAGCTTTTCGTTTTTTAAAGAATCAAAAAACGGATGGAGCGTTGTTTCCGATCGGAATTGGATTCTGTGACATAACTGTATATCCATTAAAATATCCAAAACAACGGTTTGGATGGTTTATGAGCTGGTAGAATCATTTCTACATATCTCTTGAGGAAAATCCTGTGCGATAATGGTTACAATCAATGGTAACCATTATCGCACTATGTTAAAGAACTATATGTTTCCTGAAATTCAAGAGCATGGTCGCGATGTACTCAGGTTTCAATCAGACACGGTTACAAGCCATACAGCGTATGAAACAATGGACTTGTTGAGAAGTTATTTTGGTGAGCACTTAATTTCACTTCTTGCTGCTGTAAATTGGCCACCCACATAGATTATGTGATGCCACAGCTTTGGACTATTTTCTCGGAGTCCTTCAGGAATAAGCCAGTTATGATTAGTGTGTTCGAGATCAATATTACGCGTGTTATTCGCGTACAACCAGTCACGCAATAGAAGGTATCGAGTGAGTAGAACAAGTTGCCCAAAATTGGATCTTCCAAATGGACCAAATCAGATTACGTCTGCCTCAAATAGTAAATGTCATAAATTGTTCTTTTAACTGATTATTAAAATTTCAAGTTCACTTTCAAGTTTAGGTATTTTATTTTACACTATAAATCAGAGTTCTGCATGAATCACCCGATATTTTTCGAGCATGAAAACAACAATTTTTGTTCTAATTAATGGAAGAAATATAGCTGTTGCTTATTTTAAAAACATTATTTTACTGTGTTGTTTCCGGTTTTCCATTTCTATTTTAGTGCTGAAGAGTTTGGCAGTAATTCATCTATGGTAACTCTGCGCAATGAAATTACTTCACCCACTACTGAATCTATAAGTCGCTCACCTTCAAGTGAAGATGTCATGTCTGGCACGGCGAACGAATCCAATACGGGTGATGCAAATCCACGCAGTTGTGGTACCTTAACGCGCAAGGACAGCGGCAGAGATACCGAAAGTATTATTTCCTCGGGCATGTCTTCTATCTGCCACAGTCCACCCATGAATACAAAACATTCGAGTAGATACTCCGAGCGCTATGATGCTTCTACATTGAAATTAAATAATTCTTATTTGGAGGAAAAAACTGACTGTGAGTCAATAAGATCAATAGCACCAAAAAGCAAATCCAGATGTGCCAGTGTTAATCTAACAAATGTAAGTGAAAATATAACCAAACTTATTCTAAAATATTTAACATCTCAATAAATGTTTTTAAAGGGTTGCTATTCGCCCGCCTCGAGCATAACCAGTTCCGCCACCATACGCAGCACGAATCTTAAAGAGAGCAAGGAGAAACAAAACCGCAAAAAACTTTTAGCTCGTCCTGGTTCTGAGTTCTCTTTGGGTACTCAAGAAGATTTTGAATTGGACTACTATGATTATAATGTCACAAATGCTGGTGCCGCGCCCGGCTCTTATTTGGGCATGGATCCTGCTTATTTGATATGGATACCACCCTTTGATGAAGTGCCTGATTCTCCAGACCGTGATGAAGATAAGACACCAGAACCGGCCCAACAGGAACCCGATGAAACACAACCTTTGTATGAGGAAATTAAAATGCCCAAATATGGTCACTATTTGTCGCCTCACAGCAACACCAATTCCAGCTATAATACCACCAACACCAGCCCTACTTCTGAGGAAATTTCCCCTTTGAGCAGTAATTTTCAGTCGAAAGCTACTACCCCTAGTGAAACAGATTTAAAGAATTGTCTCATCAAAAAAGCCATATCTTTTAATTCCAAACAACCCTCCCGACATTCGACACCATATCTGACGCGTAAACAGCGGAAACAACAAAAACATTACTCCAAATCTACTTTATCGCTGGCTAACCAAAAAGAGTCCATACCTCTTAATGATCTCAATGTCACAAGATCGGCTCGAAACTTGTTGATGCAAACACAAGAGCAACACGGTCGCTCAAAGGAACCAACTACTATTTTGGAGACAGACTCTATGAATGGCTCGTACATAGAAAAAGAGACATCTGTTGTCAAATCCCCCAGTGATTTGCAAAATTATCTCTCCATAGATGATATACAGTTTGCGGACGAGAGTGAAAGTGATCATGATATCTCATTGGGCACTCTAAAGCCGCAGCAGCGGAAAATGTCTGAAAAAGAAGCTCTGTCGGAGGAGTGCAAGCTGTTAAGGGATATGAAAAGGGTGAGTACAGTGGTGGCACAATGCAAAGCACAAACGGTGAAACGAACGCAGGTATAAATGATACCGGCGGTAAGTTATTTCATTTTAGTGTTTAATTAGATGTACTTAGTTAGTAAAGAGACTTTAAAAAGAGCATTGAATAATACATTTTGGGAAGATATGGAGAAAAGATTTTTACGAAAATCACCAAATGGAAATTTGTTTTATCACTACAACAGAAATTAACTTTAAAAATTAAAGGATATTCAGGGTGTTTCTGGAGTTATACAAATTTTAACGGACAGAAAATTCTATGACATTAATGTTTAAATATGAGATCGGTGATGTTACTGCCTCGGCTAGCGCATAGAAGGTGCAGTCTGGAACACTAATTTTTACAAGCTTTTTGCAGCTCTTGCAACCGTATCGCAATATGCCTCGCTTTTCTAAAATGGTGCAAGACATACTTCAATTCATTCATATTATGAAGAATATGCCGGTTTCTACAGACGCTTTGAATTGGTATCACTATAAATATGCATGTGATAATAATCTATATTATCAACTTGGTAGCACTTTTTATTATGCTTCAAACCAGTGAACATTTGTGTTTAAAATTAAAAAATCCTTAGGTGGTAGCAACTTTTTTATAAAGAAATTATTATTTCATGACAAAAAGTCAATAATTGTATTCATTTTCAAATTTGTATTTAAAAGAATAGTACGCATGAGTTTTCATGGAAAATTGTTGTCGTAAAAGATATAAATTTGTGGAACAACTTATTACAATTTGGAAAAAAACATTAACTGCCACTTTCAATTTTCAAAATTTGTTTCTGTTTCAAATGTTTTTATGCGAATGAAAATATTTATTTGAAATAGAGGAAGTGGCAGTTTATTTTTGAAAGTGCATATTTATTAATTGTATTTTTTTAATTTTTTAAAAAATTTCTCAAGTGAAAAATTTTTTTCCACTTAGGCATTTTTTTCGCCACAGTACTTTGCTATCATATCGCACACGACCTTAGAATTAAAATCAATAAACAAATTTATACAACTAAAATTAATGGTAGATTTTCCAACCTTTATAATTCTAAAATGAAGCTCGAAAAAAAATCCTGGCATTTTCGTATAACAAATAGTATTAACTCAAAATATAATCAAATTTAAATAAAACAGTTTGATTATTTTTAACTTAAATAAAAGCTCAAACAAAAATAATAACTTTTCGATGAAAATATACGATTTATTTAATATAAAATTTTCTACCAACTCAAAATAATACCTTTTTTTCAATAAAGGTAGTCACTACAATATCATGAAAATGGTGTCAACAGTGGTTTTAGAGATGAAACACCAATCGGAATACTTCGAAATTTTTTTCGTAGATAGATATTGATGTTGTTAGTTGATTCAATTCAATACAATAAGATCTAGTCTTGTATAAAAGTATTGTTTAGAATTTGAATAAATATACCTAGTTCCTTAGAAAAAGTGAAATTTTAAAAATATTGAGTTAATACAGGTAATTCACTTGATCAAGCGCGATATCTACTTCCATATGTTGATGTCTTAATGTGCGATAATATGTTTTTTTTAATCAAACCACTAATCTGGCATATTTTCACAAAAGCACTAATTTCATTTTCCTAGAAGTTGCTTAAACTTTAAAGTGCTCTGAGAAACGTAAGAGCTTTTAAACTTTTATGTCATCATATCATCAGTTGTGACTGAGTGGTTTGTTCTTATTTTGAACTTAAAGCTTTATAAAGCTTTCATAGACGGCAAACTTTACTGCTGTGAAATCTTTTTTTGTGTTTTTTGCAAAACACAGGTGAGCGACTCCCCTAAAAAATGTATCTTTCATATAAAATATTTTAGACTAGACGCTCGTTTGTGCTTTATAAACAATACATTATATATTAACCCAAAATTATTATTTAAGCTTTTCTTAAAACATTACACCAAAAATGAAAGCTAAAGAAACTTTCAGAGAAAGCAAGCTTTCTAACAAAATTGTAACTATAAGATTTATATATTAGATTTTAAGCGATGTTATCGCCTCTACTCGTAGATTAAAACAAGGCACTTAATATTTAAAAATAATTAAAATTGTATATACGATATTTAAAATTAATTCTATATATTAACTTGAGATTATATGATTATATTACAATTAATTAAAGCTGAAGCAAAATTATTACACAAAAATCATAAACAGCTGTGAGTATTAATGAAAGTATAGAACAGCTTTTATTTAAATAAATTAGAGTTTTTTGAGTTTTTGATTTGAGATCTAGAAGAAAAAGTAAAAATCAATATATCCAGACATATATCGTTAAAGAAAAACTCTGTACCTCCTTTTTAAATACTTTTATACTTCTTATTAAATGAATGGCAGTTGACTATATTTAACATTTATTTATTTAATATTTTAATATTAAAAAAAGTTTATTAAATAAATAAAGAAACTAATTACTTTGTAGAAGACAAGACTTTATTTTATAAAAAATAAACAAATATATTTACGCTTATTTCTTAAAACTCATGGAACAACCCTCCAAACGATTTTATTATATTTTAGTTTGCTTCGGAAATGAATTGAAAATGAGTAGATTTTGTAAAAAATGATTTGATTAAAATGTTTATATATTTTAAGCTCTTGAACAATTCAAAGCAGGAGATTTTTGTACAGTTTTTTATGATTTTATTTTGGACAAAATTCAAAATTAGTTTTAATGAAATTTTAGCGGCCTTGTGATCCTTTTTAGTTTTAATTAATTTATCCAGCTATTATTATTATTTTTTTTTTTTTTTTTTGTATTTTATGTGAAACGAGCTTTTGATAGAAAAAGTTAATTTTATTATCATTTTTAAATTTCAATATTTTTAAATAATTCTAGTCAATTTTACTTTATCTTGTTTTAATTTAATTAAATTTTTTTTTCTTAGCAGTAAGTTAAAATTAATATCAAAAAACTTTTTCTGCAAATTGAGAAGAGAAGAGAACTTAGAAATATATATAATATTTTATAAGCAGTTGCAATATTTAATATCTAAATTTAAGCAGATTTTTAAAAGTAAAATTAATTGAATATACTGGCCACCATCTTTGATATGAAACTTAGCAAAACCTTAAAACATTTAGTTTCTGTTTAAGAAAATATTTTGATGCTTTAAAAAATCTCAAAATTCATGCTCGAAAACACAACTCTTCTATTCCACTTTATTATTTCAAAGCACACATTTATAACTCCTCGTTTTCTTTTTTTCAAAAATTCCGCGTTCGAAACTGAAAATTTTGTAATCAAATAAACAAAAAGTGTTTTCCAAATCTATTACCGTAAGTTGTGGACTTTTTTCTGCACGGAACAATTCTTTTGGTGATTTCGAATTACATTTTCAACAACTGATTTCTCAAATAAATAGTCCTGTTCTGAAATCACGGTGATTTTAAATTGCAAAGTATTTTAAAATCACGGAGGTGGTTTTTTGTTGTTCTTGGGGTGTTAAAAATACGTTTTTTTAACTTTTCCGGTTTGCTTTTCTACTGCCAAAATCTCGAACAAACCCCATGAATCTGGCAACCACTGAAAAATTTTCGTATAAAACAAAACAGCTGTGTGTTTAAAAGTAAATCACAAATATTGCCAAACAAACGTTTTGCACTTAATGAAAAAAGCTATGCCTTCAATAATTTGTGAAGTTTTAAATTTGTTTCGTATAAAACGTACTATATTATTGCATATTTTGTAAAATAACCAATTAGTTTTTTATTGGATTCACTGTAGAATAAATGCAAAATATGAGCAAGTGATTTAAAACCAGCAGCCTCTTAGCGGCGTTAATTCAAATCATGAGACTACTGAAATTTTTGTGCGTAGAGCAGCATTTCAGTGATTTCACATCACTTTCGTGACATGTGGTTTACAGAATATGCCTCAAAATCTTTATTTTTTTTTAATAATATTACACTGTGGAGTTAAAAGAGTTGTCCAAGTAGCCGCTAAAAAGGCTAATCGTGACAGATTATATTATATATTAAAGAAATTAGGAAAACTTAATGATTAAGAGAAGAAAAAAAAACACATTTTTATTATAAGATTAAAGAAACTGTAAGTGTTTGAATATTTATTAGGATAAAATAGTTGTAAATAAAAACATACAAGTATAAAGGAAAAATTAAACCAAAAATGTATTTAAAGGGAATTTAAGAAAGCGATATTATTAAACTGGTAACAAATATAAGACGCTCTAATACATACTTGTTTTATTTCTAAAGCAAAGTTAATATTAATATCAATTAATATGTTAGGGGCCTCACCTATTAATCCTGGGTAAGTACACTCTAATATTCAAATTTATATTATAAAATTCAAAATGACTTCAAAACTCGCAGATATCTTATATCACATAAGTTTTGTATACTTCATTTTCAATTTGTCATCTTTTGACTCTCAGCGACCTAAATATTACAACACTAATTGAAAACTTATGACTAATAATTGAAAACTAAAATTGAAAGCAATTAGTTTCCTTAAAAAACATAATTTGTAACGCGCCCATTGATTGAAATTGTTGGCAGCTTTAATGTTATAACATTACATGACAGGTTTTAATTATAAAATATATGAAACTAAAGTTGCATCCGTATATTTTTTTCAACAATTAGTGTAATTTGTCTCTTTGCAAAGTTTTTTTTCTACAATTATTTATTTATTATAGTCTTATTCATAAATGTATTTTAGGGTTATTAAACTTCAATAGATCAAAATTCTATGCAAAAATTGTTTATTAAACCTTGAATAAAATCAACATCTTATTATCAATAAAGACGTTATAAATTATAAAAAAAAAATTGTATGCCTTTAGTGATCAGGGAAATGCATTCGTTTTGTTGACTTGGTGGTATTGGAAAAAAATCAAAATGTTTGCGAAAGTACTAGTATTTGACTCTACTAAATAAACTTGGCATTACTTATTAAACAGTACCAAATAGTTGTTGTTCTTGATTGCCTAAAACATTGACTTGGCAGTACTTTTGTACTTGTTAGACATTAATTGCTGGTTCAGGTGTCGATTTTGAAAATGATTATTAATTTTAATGCTTTTAATGAAGTTAAAAGAGTTGTCCAACTAGACTAAAAATGAAAGGGAATTTAAAAAAGCGATCTTATTAAACTGTTATCAAATATAAGACGCTCTAATACATACTTGTTTTATTTCTAAAGCAAAGTTAAAATTAATATCAGTAAATATGTTAGGGGCCTCACCTATTAATCCTGGGTAAGTACACTCTAATACTCAAATCTGTATTATAAAATTCAAACTGACTTCAAAACTCGCGGATATCTTATATCACATAAGTTTTGTATGCTTTAATTTCAATTTGTTCTCTTTGGACTCTCTCAGAGAATACAAAACTAATTAGAAATTTATGTCTAATAATTGAAAAATAAAATTGAAGGCAATTAGTTTCCTTAAAAAACATAATTTTGAACACTGCTTGAAATTGCGGGATAAAAGTTCTGGTTCATGACTGGGCAGCTTTAATGTTATAACATAGCAAGCAAATATAGGTTTTAATTATAAAATATATAAAGCTTAAGTTACATCCGTATATTTTTCTTTCAACAATTAGTTTAACTTGTATCTTTGTAAAGTTTTTTTTCTATAACTATTTTTTTATTATAGTTTTATTCATAAAATGTATTTTTTGGTTATTATACTTTAATGAATAAAAATTCTATGCAAAAATCGTTTATTAAACCTTGAATAAAATCAACATTTTATTATCAATAAAGACGTTATAAATTATAAAAAAAAATTTTATGCCCTTAATAATCAAGGAAATGCATTCGTTTTGTTGACTTGGTAGCATTAAAAAACTGAATGTGTTCACGGTAGTAATAGCGTTTGACCGTACTAAATAAACTTGGCAGTGCTTTTTAAACATGTACTGCAACCAACCCAGTTGTTGTCTTCTATTACTTAAAACATTGACTTGGCAGTACTTTGGTGTGAACTTGGCAGTACTTTTTAAACATGTACTGCAACCAAGCCAATCAATGTCTTCGATTGCTTAAAACATTGACTTGGCAGCACTTTTGTACTTGTTGAACAGAAACTAATTGCTGGTTCTGGATTCGATTTTGCAGTCAAGGATTAAACACAAACCACAGCAGACTTCACAATTTCTTGACAGTAAATGCTGCAAATAAGTTTCTCGGAATAAAATCATTTTTAATTAAAAAAAAAATGAGATTAATATATTCTAACCAGTTTATTATTCACTATACTAGCATTTACAATTGATACAAAACAATTTAAAATATTTTTCAAATGCTTATATCTCTACTGATGATTTGAGTGGCTCTTATTTTTTGTATTATGGGCAATATAAACTGTGGGTTAGCTATTTGCAAATAGTTTTTATTCACAAATAACTTTTATATACTCGTACAAATGAGACATATGTTGAGAAATAGATGGTTTTTGAAAATAAAATGTTATTTTCCCTACTTAGGTAGCTTCAATACCAGGCCGCCCTCGTAAATGTGGATCGCAAATAGTTGATTCTATCTCCTAAAATGGTTGCGAATATTGATTTAGAAGATTTTCATAGAAATAAACAACACAGCTTGTTTTAATTTTTAAAGAACAAACATTTATTAAAAATATTTCATATTGATAACGTAACCTGATTAATTTTTAGTTTAAAATTTTCTTTGAAATTTTCTTAAGAAGTAAATTTTGTTTTTCATTCAAAACAGCCATCGAAATAGATATAAATTAATTGGATTTATAGTTTTAGTAAAAATTAAGTTTAATTATAAAAAATAGACTTTTCAAGGAATGTATGTATAAAGAGTAGAGAAAAATTTAGTAGAAAAAAAATCAGTAAAATATATTGGGTGCATTAAATTTTATTTGTTTTTGTGTATAAAATATATTTTTAGATATTTTTATAATTTTATTTACTTATTTGGTTTTTAATTAATTTATTAACTTTATTACTTTATTAACATTATAATTAAGAGTATTATTTAATTATTTAAAAAATGTTCAGAAAATATTGATTTTTTTTAATGTTATTTTTTTTTTTTGAAGTATACTAAACTTGTATGTCAAGGTTGCCAGGTATTTATTTGCAAAAAGAACAGAAATTATAAATATAAATAAGCTTTATATTAAAGAAAAGTAATTTATGGCTTATATGTATGCATGTACAGCTATAGACAACTAATTAGAAACGCTGTAAAATGTCCTACAATATATAAGTATTTTCCATATTTTTGAATATGGTGTTAAACACAATTTTTTTAACATTGTAGCTGCTTTGATGTTTTTTATATGACTTTCTAGTTTTACGCAGTTCAAAAATAGAGCTTCTTACTTCAGGAGTGCAGCTCTTACATTTTTAACACGCTTATATTAGTTTCACTTGCCATATGAGTTATTAGTACAGTGTTGTTGTTTTAGTGCAAAAAATGGAGTTGTTGTATTACTTCCGGGGAAGTAGGGGATTTTGGGTGTCCACGAAGCCGATTTTGGGAATTCTCAAAAAAAAAGCTTGGAACCACTTCGCTAACCGGTTTGAAACCGGTTTTCATATTCGATGCGCGTTTTTACCGTGGAACATCCTTCAGTGCCTCGTTTCTGTAATATTAGTGAGAAAACTATGAGACATAAAATTCCACCTTTTTCTCGACTATCGAGAAAAACAGCGGTTTCGTATATTAAATCGAAAAGAGGCAACACTAGTTACGTCTTTTTTGGAATAATTCCATTAAGCAGCTGTCAAAACGTAAAAAGTTAACAAATAAGAAGAAGCATATAGGAAAAAATGATCAAACGAAAAGAAAGTTTAAGAAAAAAATGTTTAGCAGTGAATAAATAAAACAATTGAATTCAGTAGTGTTATAAATAAAAAAAAATTGTGTCAATTAATAGCATAAAGAATAACACCAAGAAACTAAAAATGAATTACATTCACTATCTGCCGTATCCATAAAAAATAATTTAGACATAATGAAAGTTAAATGGACAAATTTTGTGTAGAAATATGTATGGCAAGTAAACTTTTACTAATTGCAAATTATTTTTTATGAATACGGCAATATGTGTATAAATATTTAAAAACTTTACCTTTTCTACACTTTTGGCATCCATTTTATCAATTATATATTTTTTGAATTTATAACTTCCGCAACTGTTTTATTTGTGAAAAGTTTTGACAGCTCTAGCGAGAAATTACTCACAAAATTTTAATACAGAAACAGGTTTACTCACAAACTTCCAATAAATTACGTCAAAAAATCTATATTGACAGTTGTTTCTGGCTTCTCAAAGATACAGAAACATCACACAAATGTTTCTGTATCTTTGAGAACTCCATTTTTTATTTTAATTCGCATAGTTTTTCTGTCAATTCCTTTGTTTCTTATGAGAAATTTCTCGATGCGAGTAATACAGAAATGAGGCACTGAACTATAAACGGTCATTTGCTTTAGTGCAAAAATGGAAGCTTCTGAGAAAGTGAAGATATTTTGGGGATACACGAAGTTTATTTTGGGAATTGCCAAAAAAATTCAAAACAACATGCATCTCTACTATGAACAGTCATCCGCTTTAGTGCGAAAACTGAAGTTGTCGTACTGCTTCCCCGGAAGTGGAAGGACTCTGGGGATTCATGAAGCTGATTTTGGGAATTGCAAACAAAAATTGGAACTGCTTCGCAAACCGGTTCGGAATCGATTTTTCATATTCGGAGTGCGTTTTTGCAGTGGAACGTATATCTAAACTATCAACGGTCATACGCTTTAGTGCGAAAATTCAAGTTGCCGTATTGCCTTCAGACTTACGTCGATACCGAAGCGTGTTTTTTAGTTTTTTTTTAAGCTATATTTATTCCATTAGAAATCTTAAAAGTAATACGCTATTATATTTAAATATGTTGAATTAAAAACTGAAATTCTTTCTGAAACTTTTACCTTTCACAGCAGATTTTAAACACTAAATGATCGTTTCTAATTATGTGTTGCACTTTTTTTTAAACTATACTAAGAACTTTCCTGCAAGTTTGCAAAAAAAAAAAATAATAATAATGACGTTAATTGAAATGCTTAATAAGGAAAGTAAAATCATTTAAAAAAGAAACATTACAATAAATAAAATACAAGGACTTGGAAGAAAACACAATGTTAAATTTTCGAAATATTTCGTGTTTTACTGACTTTGTCCTACACTGAAAAAATTCTGTGCAGAAATTCTCTGAATTATGACATTACTTTTATGAATAGTTCCATTATTTTTCAACCATTGTAGCTTTTCATAGAAATAATGAAACAAATTTCATTACATTATTGTAATGAAAACCTTCATAAAAGTAATGAAACATTTTAATAAAAAACATGACTTATACAATTAAGTTTTTTATTCGCTATTTAAGCTTTTAACATTTATACCAATAAAAAATTATAAATAGCTTGTTTTCTATGTTCCCCAGCTATTTATATGTCAACATTTCATAGGAACGACCCTAATCATCAGTAGACTTTGGAAATTTTTTGAAAGATTATCTCAAACATTCAACTTTATATTATGGAAATTTTTTTAAAAATATTCTCAAACATTCAACTTTATATACAACTACTGATGATTAGGGTAGTTCCTATGAAATGTCGACATATAGATAGCTGGGAAACATAGAAAACAAGCTATTTATAATTTTTTATTGGTATAAATGTTAAAAGCTTAAATAGCGAATAAAAAACTTAATTGTTTGAGTTTTTGTTCTCTGCTTTTCGATACTTTCAAAAAACAAACCGTAGCAACCAACGGTTGTTCATTTGTTTGAAAGGTGTAAAGAAATGATAGAAACGTGTATAAATGAAAAAGCTTATTTTTTGTGTTTTGACAGGTATTATTATTTTTCTTTTTAAATTCTCAACAATTTATTTAGATTGTTGGGATATAAAGTTGAATGTTTGAGAATATCTTTCAAAAATTTCCAACGTCGACTGATGATTAGGGTAGCTCCTATGATATGTCGACATATAGATAGCTGGGAAACATAGAAAACAAGCTATTTATAATTTTTTATTGGTATAAACATGACTTTTTTTCATTAAAAGTATGAAAGAGAAATCATATGATTAGTGAAATAATTTCTCTAGATCAAAGAATCAATTTCACAAAGCGCATGAAAACTGTACATTAAAAAGAAAAAACTGGACATTTTCTTAAACTGTAGCTTAAGATTAAGAAATGTCCATTAATATGTTTTACTAAAAATCAAAGAGTTTTCAAAAAAAAAAAAAAACAAAATTAAATTTTATTGCAGTCAAATTAAATTTTATTGCAGTCCAATGATTTTTATTAATGAAACTATGAAACTTAATGAAACAATTCTAATGGAACTGTTTCATAATATATATATAATTTTTCATGCATATTGTGAAAAGCTTGCATTGGATTAATGAAATAAATTTAATGAAACAGTTTCATTAAATATATGAAGCATATTTATTTCAGTGTAAAGAAAAAAAAAAAGCTTTTCTAATTAGTTGTCATTAGCAGTAAACTCGTATGTATGCAAACACGTTAGTAAGGATTGTTTTTCCAAGCAAATCTATTTGATTTTATTATGAAATCCAGTCCGCATTGGAATCTATTAACAGACTGATATATTTTTATAGTAACATCAGGGGGCTAATTCTGTCATTCGTGATCGAAATTACAATAGAGTAGAAAATAATTTCGATATCGTGTAAATTTCTAATGATGTCACTCGTTACGTAACGAGTCGAGTTATCACTTCAGTGTTGCAAAATACTGACAAAATGTGTTTTATAACACTGCCGAAAAATTTATGTATTTGCATACTTTGTATATCGGGTGGTTAAATTTCAAGGGCCGATGTTGAATGTGAACCACACCTAAACGCCAAGTTTTTTTTCCGAATTTTATTTGACATTTCTCTATTTCAGACTTACTCAATTTGAACCATGGAGAGATACACAATCCAACAACGTGTTAAAGTTATCCAGACTTATTATGAAAATGATGATCAATTTTCGAAGAAAATCATCTTCACTGATGAGGCACATTTTCACCTCAGTGGATTCGTCAATAAACAAAATTGCCGCATTTGGGCGAATGAGAATCCAAGAGTGACTGTCGAAAAACACAAAAGAGTGACTGTTTGGTGCGGTTTATGTACTGGCGGCATCATCGGGCCGTATTTTTTCCAAAATGAGGCCGGTCAGGCAGTTACTGTGAATGGTGTTCGCTATCGTGAGATGATAACGAACTTTTTATGGTCCGAATTGGAAGATATGGATGTAGACGATATGTGGTTTCAGCAGGACGGTGCCACTTGCCACACAGCTAACGAAACAATTGCTCTTTTGCGCAACAAATTCAATGGCCGTGTTATCTCACGTAATGGCGATGTCAATTGGCCGCCAAGATCATGTGATTTGACACCGTTGGACTTTTTTCTTTGGCGTTATTTGAAAGAAAAGGTGTACGTCGATAAGCCAGCAACAATTCAACAGCTAAAGGATGAGATAATTCGGCACATAACGGCATAGAACCTCCATTATGCCTCAGGGTCATCGAAAATTTGGACCATCGGATGGAGGTGTGCCGCCGTGGTCGCGGTGCCCATTTGGCCGATATTTTGTTTCACACATAATTGAGTAATACCAATATATCATAATAAAATAAAATTACAATAATTTCCTAAATAGTTTATGTTTTATTCAAAATCAACATTGGCCCTTGAAATTTAACCACCCTTTACATTAAAAAGTAAGTAAATAGAAATAACAATTCAATAAATATGTATGTAAAAAACAACCATTTAACTATGTATATATGCATTTCTAAAAAAAACAAAAATAAATTCTTAAATATAACAACATGTGACTTCAAATTTAAGTTTTTGTGTTCTTAGCAATACTCATCTCTATATACATATACCTGTATATATACGTCATATACATCATCATATGAATTGAAAAAAGCCTTAAGAACCAAAAATTCTCAATGTAATTTAACTACTATTGCTATTCAAAACAAATTTTTAATTTACATTTCTTTTGTGTTTTTCTGTTTGGCTGGTTTTCGATAGTACTTTTGCTTACGAGTAAAAAGTTGAACGGTTGCATTTGAATGGTTACTCGCTATACCATCATTAGAAATTTCGAAACCTTTTACTCGATATCGAATGAGATAGTCCCAAAAGTGTAAAAACTCGCACATTTGAGTAAAAACTCGCTCGTAAGCGAATGACAGAATTAGCCCCCAGAATTTAGTTTATGGCCTTATGTGTATAAAAGTTATGTTATTGTTTCTGAAAATCAAACAATCGTTATTTTAAATGTTTTAAGTATTTTTTTTTTCTTTTTGTTTCGTATGCGGGTGGTTGGTTTTGATTTGTTGTTAAGGATATTTCCTTTTTTTCGTTTTAAGGTACATTCGGATCTTAAGGGTTCTAGATTTTTAGATTTTGTTAACATTTGTTTATTTATTTTTTTAGGTTTTCAATTTTAAGTTTTTATTCTAAGACAGTTGTTCCCATGTTGTATGTTTTTTTTTTTTTTTAGTTTTCGTTTCACAAATAGAAATTATTTATTAATTTTTAAAGATTTTAAATTATAAAAGCCATGCCTGAAAATATTTTAGTAAAATATTTTAGTAAATATTTTAGTATAAAACTTGGAAAAAAAAACATAAAATAACATGCAGAGAAATTTGTATAAAAAATTTTAAACTGGTAACTCTGATCGACATGAGCCATGCCAGCTAATAAACATTATTATTCCGGCCACCATCTGTCTGATCACCAAACTTATTTAAATCAACAAAATATATAACTGATCTGTGGTAAGCAGCTCTTGCTGAAGAACAGCTCTCACGTAATTACAACTTAAGTGCGGTCAGGTTTATTGATGTTGTTCGGCCTTCGAGAGTTTTGAGTCTCGCTCTTAAGGACCCCATACACGTTTCAACTCAGTTGGCAACTGAGTCGGTTGTTGTCCAAATCAAAGCGTGTATGGCTTTGTCAGTTGATTAGTTTGGCAGTTGTTGAGTTGGTTGAAGAAAAATTAAACAGCCCAATTATGAATATTCTCACGGAATTTATTTCTCTCGCAATGTATTCCTCACGGAATTTATTTCCCACATAAAGTACTTTTTTCAATTAAAATTAAAGAAAAAACACATTTTTTGTCCATAAGAATTGAAGAGTTGATCTCCCTTTAATGTTTTTAACGAATAGAGAGAAGAAAAAATAAAAAAAAACTCATACTTAATTTTTATTCATAATTGGAGGAAAAGGAAAAGTGATAAAATTCCTATGGAATTTTTATTTATAATTGGGCTGAAAATGTTTTGATTTTTTCAAGTTGACTAGCAAGTCTTTCAATACGATTGTGTTGTGTGTGTTCGAGTCTCTTGATCAGTAGGGCGATTCTGTAACTTATATAACGATAATCGAATCATTAAAATAATTATAAAGATATTTTATCGAATTTGCTATTCTGTAACATTTTCTTAACGATATTCGTAGTCGATCAAAAACTGTAATAATCTTCAAGCTTGAGGTCTTTTTTTTATAAAATTTTTCTTAAAAAATTTGTTTATTAAATTCAATATTTCGTTCTTTTTTTTTTAATTTTTAGATTTTTTTCCTGAAGAAGTCTTCCGAAGGAAGACGAAATATTGAATTTAATAAACAAATTTTTTAAGAAAAATTTTATTAAAAAAACACCTCAAGCTTGGAGATTATTACATCTTAATTATTTTATGATAAAATATTATTATTTCTCTTTATTACTAACTTGATCCCAATTGTTTGACCCTTTTTTTATTAAATTAAATTAAATTGAAATGTTGTTAGAAAACCGAAAAAAATTTTCCTGAAAAAATATCGAACAATAAATTCGTTAAAACTTTTTTTATAAAAAACAAAACCGACCTCAAGCTTAAAACAATATTTCCATTTAATCTGTTTATGACTTCTTTTTTGAAATAGATTTCCTTCTAAATATTTCATTAAAAGTTTTAGCCCTTTTTACTTTCAAAAATTTGACTTTTTGAAAATTCTCTCTGTTACATTTTGTTTTCCAAGCGCTATTGTTGAAATTTATTTAATCAAAACTGCTCTTAATTTTTGTACTAAACAAAAAATATTCCATAAAAATTTTAAAATAATTTTTTATATTAAATTTTAAGTCAACTAAATACTTTAAATAAATAAATAAGACTGGACGGAAATAGAGACTGAGTTTTCTATTTGTTATAAACTTCGTTGTCTATTTTCAAAGTAGACTAGATTTAAAGCGGCATGGCCACACTGTTTCTTTAAACTAGGCGTTTTTTGATTCTACGAGTATCTGTTAGTGAGAATAAATTCACACAGATGGTGTTTTAATATGAGTTTGGAAAAAATCAAAATAATTCAGATTTTTACTACGGCGCAGCGGAAGTTTGAAGCTAGTTTGATATGCGTGCGCGTAACTACTTCAAATTTAATATTTGTATGGTCTTGGCAGCAACGACATCAATGTTCTTGGTGACGAAGGGAAGATGAAAAATTAAAGAAAACAATTTTATTTTGTGATTTGTGAAGTATTTTAAACATTTTCAATTTGAAAAAATATTTTAATTCACAGAGAATCCGTCGTAATTTATCCGCCTCGTTTTTCAACAGACATTATTGTATACGCAGTATGAAGTTGGCACAATCGATACCGCTCTAAATTCAGCAGTTTTTTATTTTAATTTGATTAAAATCTTTTGATTCATTTTTAACATGCTTATAATAGTTGTGTTGTTTATATGTATATAAAACTATGCATATAAATATATAAAACTGTATATAAAGATTTGCCGCTTTAGTGCGAAAGTTGAAGTTGCCGTATTGCTTCCAATGAAATAGGGGGATTTTGGGGATTCAGGAAGCCGATTTTGGGAATTTCCAAAAAAACTGTACATAAAGTATGGCCGCTTTAGTGCAAAAGTTGAAGTTGCCGTATTGCTTCCGGAGAAGTGGGGGGATTTTGGGGATTCATGAAACCGATTTTGGGAATTCACAAAAAATTCGTAACCACTTCACTAAGCAGTTTGGAACCGGACTTTCATATTTGGTGCGCGTTTTTGCCGCGGAATATGCATCTGATGAAGTTGTCATATTGTTTCCGGGGACATGGGAGACGTTGGCCGATTTTGGGAATTAAACCAAAAACTCAGAACGCGTTATACCCACAATTATCTGGTTATATGGATAATATGGAAAAAGCTTAAACAATAGTGAATGATAAATTTGAAATTTGATATCGAAGCGTGTTTTTTAGTATTTTAAACTATATTTATTCAGACACATCACAGACAATCTAACATAATTTGTTTTTAAGAGTCTGAACACAATGCAACGATAATTTAATGCGGTGCAATTTTTCATACGATTTTGAAGTGAAAAACCGCAGTGCAGAACGGCATAAAACTAAAATCTATTTTATTTTCATTGCGGACTTTGTTATTCCGTAAATTTTTTACTCTCTTTCATTTTCCGATGTTGCCATAGTTTTTGAATAATTAGCGATTTTCACAACGTTATTGTAGGCAAAAAAAAAAAAAATAACATGATTTATAAATTTTTGTCATGAAATACAAAAGTTTAAAAAATAAATTAACGGAAGATGGAAAAATTTACAACAATGAAAGATATATCGAAGCATCTAGGAAGTATGACTGTGTTTATAATTTGCTGTCGGGAAGTAGAAAAAACTTCCAGTAGAAAGAGGAATGTGGCGCAAAATTGTCAATTGTATTTTTAACGCTATTTTACGCCTCGAGTATTATCCTGCAGTATCGAGTATAGTCCTCCATGATTACTATGATACCCAAACCAGGGAAGGATCTCACTAAAGTAGAATCATACAGACCAATAAGTCTACTGCCAACAATTTCAAAACTGTGCGAAAAATTGTTAATGGCGAAGTTGACACCAATATTAAACAATATGGAATGCATCCCTGATCCCTCAATTTGGCTTTCGGGCTAAACATAACATCATAGAACAAACGCACAGACTAGTCAACGTCATAAGACAGACTTTTGAAGACAAAAAGTATTGTTCAGCTTTATTCATTGACATTTCCCAAGCCTTCGATAAAGTGTGGCACAAGGTATTAATTTACAAAATAAAGTTGAACTTGCCTGCAAACACTCACAAGCTTCTGGAAAGCTACTTATGCGGCCGGAAGTTTGTTATCAGAGAAGGCGATTTTATAAGCCCAACTCAGCCAATCGAGGCAGGAGTTCCACAAGGTAGCATTCTGGGACCCACTTTATATTTAATTTACACTTCTGACATGCCAACCTGATCTGGTATTCACACTTCAACTTTTGCAGATGACACAGCATTCTGCAGCGTACATGAAAATCATCAAGTAGCTTCACGAAATTTGCAGGAGTATATTTCAATATTACAGATGTGGTTAAAACTTTGAAAAATTAAAGTTAATGAACAAAAGTGTACTCACGTTACATTCACACTGCGTAGACAAACATGTTCAGCTATCCAAATTAGCAATTCACATATTCCCCAGCAAAATGAAGTTAAGTACTTTGGTATTCATCTCGACGTGGAAGCCTCATATTGACGCGAAAGTCACTCAGTTAAAATTAAAAGCAGCGCAACTAAATTGGCTTATGGGCAGAAATTCTACATTGAAGCTGGATTGCAAACTTTTATTATACAACGCAATTTTAAAGCCTATATATTCCATAAATTCCATAGCACCTATGGAATTCAATTATGGGGCACCGCCTCCCCTTCTAACATTGAAAAAATTCAAAGGCGACAAAATCAAATTCTTCGGACGATTACTGCAGCTCCATGGTACGTAAAAAACTCACGAATTCATAAGGATCTCTGTGTTCCTCTTGTAAAAGCAGAATTTTCGAAGTACGCAACAAGGTATATCAGTAAATAGGAGCTTCACCCAAATCCTCCTGCACGCAATATACTTAATTTTGAAGGCCACTCTCGGTTGAGAAGGAAGGATACCCTTGCCACCATCAGAACGTTTAATAGGTGATTTTACCGATACTGACCGTGCAAGATAAAACATTTTTGTCTAGCATTGGCTGGACTTAATTAATTTTATGTATTTGGTTTTAAGATTTGAATACTTATTGTTAGTTCACTTTGTGAAGATTCAATAAATAAATGAATGGCAAAGGAAAAACAAAATTGTCAAAAATGTTGGCATACCAGGTAGGTAAGTATCTTCCGTTGTATTATGTTTATTTTTCTTTTCCGCAACGGGAAATCGTACCGCACCGCAAACATTATGTTCAGACTCTAATTTATATTATTTTCGAACGAAAAAATAACGTAAAATGTACAAAAAATATAAACTGATAGCTGTCAAAGTTCTCAACGTACGTTAAAAGTTGCTCAACTTTAATACTTTGTGTTGACGAAGAAGTGCGGAATGTGACAGACTACATTATTTCAACTTAGTTGTCAGCTGACAGATTCTATGTGCTGCGGCCTGACATCAATCTAAAAATCGTTTTTTTTTTTACAAACAATACACAATTTGGCATTTAATGAAAAACATTATTATCAAAATAATTTTAAAATGAAAGGTATGATGGAAAAAGTTTGACTTGTTTGGTGCTGTGCTAAGTCAATGCAAATTTTACTAACACATACTCATATTTGATCAAATAATTTGATCTGTGGCCACAGTGCTTAGTAAGCAAGTAACAGTAAAGAAAACCGAAAGTTAAGTAAACCACATTTTAACACAAAAGCTTGAAATTAAAACAAATAATAATAAAATGATCTTATATAACAAATAAATATTTGAATATTATGTCTAGTATGTATGTATAGCATGCAGGTATGTGTGCATGTATGTGTGTCATATGTAATGGTTGGCATGTTGCTTACATTTAATATAAATTATATAAAATTCGAACTTAAAAAGCTGTTAACAATCATGTCAATGATTCTGTATAAAAATTGTTTGGCTTTTTAGAAAACCTAAAATAATTTAACTAAAATCTCTCTTTCGTTAAAAAAAAGTTAAGCTTAAAATATTTATAAAGAATGTCTTAAAATGTAAATGACTAAAAAACAACGATCATCATCTTAACGTTTAAGTGTGTTTGTTTCACTATCATTTGGATCAATATCGGCATCACCATCTTCATCCACCGATGGCAGTTGTCGTTTCAGCTGAGCGGCAGCCAGAGCCACAGGAGAGCTATACCCTGCCGAAAGAAGAAGAAGCAAAGTTTAATACATCTGTCATGTTGTCAATTGCTTAAACTTACTTCTGTCTGTTTTGTGACCATCAGTCGAACCACCATCATGACTCATTCTCTTGCCAGAACTTTGATCGTTTTTGGCCTGTTCACAGAGGCGGAATGCTTCCAGAAATTCATTGAGATCCACCAGACCGTCTTTGTTCAAATCCATCATGCGACACATGTCCAGACATTGTTCTTTGGTATTTGTGCCGGGTAAATGTTTCTCCAGCAGTTCGCAGGCGTCACTAAATTCACTTAGCGAAATGTAGCCTTGGAAAATTGGAGGAAATTTTTTTCGTTAAACAAAATAGACTTATCGCTGACACAACGTTGGTCTCATGTAGAAAGGCTCTCATGAAACGAGCTAAGGGTTAATTCAGGAGTACCACAATAAACTGTTCACACTTCTACTCTATTTCGTAATTTTCTTAATGACGTTTAATGTCAAACTTCTAATCCTATCTACTCTTTTGAAAGCAGTATTTGCCGCGCCTACTCATTCAGCTATAGGCCCAGCCTATCCGAGATCCGAGATTGGTGCCAGGAGGCAAAATATGAATAACTCACTGAGTAATGATTTTTTTTTTGTCTCGAAATGGGGTCGAGGCACCGATCTCGGATGAATAACACACTGAATAATGATTTTCTTTTAGTCTCCAAATGGAGTCGTAAAAACAGGATCAACGCCTATAAGACTCAGTGTTGTTTATTAACACACAATCGCATGACCTGAATACTGCTTCGTCTATAGCCATGGTTAGCTAAGGTTGTGCAGGATGCCAGTTTAATCAAACAAGCTCACTGAGGTTGCGATACAAATCAATCAGAAAACCAGATAAAATAATTCAGTTCGTTCACCCCGCATACCGATAGATCTACTAAACCGTATAGTATCGGTTCTCCGAGATACAGCACTCTCATAGAACGAAGAACCGTACACCGACAAAAAAAAAAAAGAGCTCAAATTATAAACGGTATTGAGGAATTGGATGCTCTTGATTTTCTTAAAATGGAAATGTTGTTCGCTGGACTGAACACATTTTTTTGGGTCTTTAAAGAAATATGCAATGGATTGGTTTTTTGAAACCCTGCAAGATGTGCTTCACTTTATCCGACCTCCTTACTTTCGCCTGTATCCAACCGAAAATTGAATACAACTCTAATATTTGGCTCTGTGTCTTAAAGTGTTACTCGACCACTTGCAAGAGAGAGAGGGAGAGAGAGAGCGAAAAAGGTTATTAGTGACAGCAAGGTATCGAACTTAATTGACTCGTTGGTGTATGGACGCAGGGTGGGGTGCGTTACTTTGTTACTTCAATGAATTCTACTTTGACGAAATTTGGGAAACCCACTTATTCTTAATTAATACTCGTTCATCGTCCACCAAGAGAATATGTTTTTCAATCATATCTCTGTGGAATAAGTTGCCTGCAGATATGTTTCCTGTCTGTTATAACGTTGTAAAGTTCAATTCAAATGTCCATAAAAATTACTACCTTCTTCACTCTTCTCATAACTTGTTTTCTAACTGAAACTGTAAATATAATACCAAGCGAGGGGTGAGGTCGCCTGCACTACGATTATTGTTGATCGATTGTACTTGCCCTTACACCCTCTCGGACTTAGTATGTCAGAACACCGGAGTAACTTTTTCAATAGGAGTGTTACAAGTCTTGTTTATCTAATGTACGAGTATGGAGCTAGCAGCCTGTGCCGGAAAATGTTTCTTTAGCAAATGCGCATTCTGAATAGATGTTTAAGGTAAGTATAATGGCATAAGAGTACACCTTTCAGTTTTCCTGTTCAAGTTAAAGACCCTTTTAGCACCAAAGCTTATAAATTTCTTGAAATGTTCAAGACTGTTTGTCTGCTTCGGAAATGTCCCCGCGATTGACGCTGTCTATTTATTTACCTCCCTCTTGAGTGGTCTTTTGTTGAAGCCAAAGGTTGGTGCGGGTGCAGTGAACGTTCATTCGGCTCGATTTTTCTCGCAGTTCTTTGCCATCTCATTACGACTATACTCCTCATATCTTGGCAACCAGACAAGAGTAATCTGATTCTGACTCGCCAGTTCATTTAGCTTGCTGCAACATTCCACAACGCTGCTTCTTAGAACATTAAGGACCGATTAACTATCAGTGAGTATTATCCCATCCATCAAAACGAATTTTCCCTATTTTCCCTTATTGCATAAAGTTCTATTTGGAAGATGGTGGTGTTCCTGCTAACAGTTATATCTTTGCATGCCTTAGGTCTCGCTCTCCCTGCTTAAAGCATTTTGGAGCCATCTGTATACCACCTTGGAATCGTGCAGTATTCTTCCCTCGTCGGGAAGATGATCCTGAACTTCCTGAGAATGGAATGAACTGGATCCTTGTGGCCACCCGACTGAGACATATCATATAGAAACTATAATTATCAAAATGTATTTTTGTTGTACAATTGCGTGTGAACCTTTTCCTATAAAACTGTTTTCTTAAAACCGTGTAACACGATGAATTTTTCCGTAATATATTGCAATTGGTTAGAGCCTTTCTCTCCTTGAAACCAACGATTTAGATTTTTTTCAAATTCATACCCGATTGATCTGAGTCCAATATATGAAATATCGCCTCCAAACTGCTGACATTTTTATATAAAGAGTCCGCCACACTTGTTTCCTGTTCCTGGGCTTCAATCTATTTCAAATAACAAAATATAAAAAAATCACTTCAAGAATGATTCTAAAACAAACTTACTATTGTATCTGTATCCAATAACTCCAGCGTAGTTAGATAATTAACTTCAGCAGTGGGACAATCGTCACTGGAAGGCGCCAAACGAGGCCGCAACAAGCGCCACGGCAAACCCAAATTTGTAGCCTTTTCCATGGCCTCACACCACTTGGAAATGGTAATTTTACCTGTTAATTATAAACAAATAATATAAATCGTTCGTCTCAGTGTGCTGAAACAAGAAAACGGAAACCTCTATTTTTGGGATCATGTTTCTTAAACTCTGCTTCCAATTCGTCACGTTTAGCCCTCAGCCGAGCGCCCAATTCCCGTATGGCCGAACTCTCTACAATACCAACTCTCTGACGGAATGTTAATTGACGTGTTTTTGAAGCTGCGGATATATATTGCACAAAATGTGGCTCCAAATGTGGATTCAATTTGATATAGGCCCCACGATTCGAGCCAATAGCATAATAATTGGAAGCTGAAAATATGGTAATGACTTTTTCGTCGTGCGTGAATTCATAGCCATCAACTTTACATTCATGCGAACGCACCAAATAATCGAGTTTATGTTGCTCGAGAAACTGTTTGGTAATATCAGGGCCGAAATAAGTACCAGCCCCACGTAAACTATTGGGCAAACAACCTTCATTATGCTGTGGATCACTCCACATAATGTCAAAGAGCTAAAAGTAGAAAAGAAAGAAGTTTTAATATGTTTTATTCATTTATTTTTTTTCGAATTTTTGGGAGATGAAAGAAAAAATACTCTAACTTTGTTTGTGCTATTATAAACTCTCGAAGAATTCAAGAACCTGAGTGAGTCTCACTGAAAAAACACTCTTTCTTTTAGGGACTTAAGAAAGCATGCAGTGTTATGTCGCTTTGTCTATAAAATTTGTGACTTACAATGAACATCAATTAATCGCCAAGATCAACGTGCACACTCACAGAAGCTAATTGTTGTTGTGAAATTGTCTGAAGTTAGCCGTATTTAATAGTAATTCGCATTAAGTTCATGCGCTGAGGAGAAGCTAGTTGTTGTTATGAAATTTGTCTGAAGTTAGCCGTATTTAATAGTAATTCGCATTCAGTTCATGCGCTGAGGAGTATAAGATGGCAAAGAACAAACTCAAGAAGGAAGGTAGTTGGTGACCACCGAATGGTAGGTATTAAGACATACCTGCACCGCGAATAAGTCTTGTTATTCGAGAAGTTTTTCCCCTTAAGTGCATACATATTACCCAGCATCTTTGGCTGACTGCTCCCCCAGCAGTCTTCGGACTAGACTGTTTACCCAATTGTCTTCGGACTGACTGTTCTCTCAGCAGTTTCGCTAACTGTTCCTCCCAGCGGTCTTCGGACAAGACTGTTCGCACAGCAGTTTCAGCTGACTGTTCCCCAAAGCGGTCTTTGGACTAGACTGTTCCCCCAGCGGCCTACGAGCTAGACATTTTGCTCAACCGCTCCGGCTGACTGTTCTCTATTCTCTCTCTTTCTCTCACCCCCCGGAGAACAGGTTTTGCCTTAGCGTAGACAAAATCAGGGCATTCTGTTTCTCGGAGTATAGAGGGGAAGAAGCCCCTCGTTTGTTGTAGCAAACAAAATTCTAGAAAGTCGCATGACTTATGTTGTGTTGGATTCTTACCAAGGATAAATCACATGTCATTATTACAAATCCCTTTTAACCTAAAAAAGTAAGCGATAGTTACCGGGAAAACAACCCTACCTACCTGTAAATAAATTTCAAGAGCAGAATTTATATTTGACGTTGCCATATTGCACATGCTATCATATTTATTACAATTTTAAACTGAAATTTTATTGCCGCTACAATTTTCCTTGCTAAAAGTAGGCTTTATTTGTGGTTTGTTGCCATGCTTTCAAAAAGATAAATTTAATTTTACAGGCAAGTTGTAGAAATGAAAAAAGATGAACGATCAGTTTAGCACTCACTTCTGTTAAATAAAGGTACGTTTAACTAACGCCAACTTTACCAGTAAGTTGTAATAATGACCCTTAATAACGCAAAGTTTTCGCTTAACTAAATCAAAACTTTCAAAGTGTACTTTTCGGCACATTAAAATATTTGAGCCACCCAGTTGTGTGGCAACTATTATTTCTTACGCATGTCCTGTGTTCTTATTCGAAACAACTACCTGCAATATATCCAAGAAACACATCTTTATTTAACGAAGGCCATTGTTGCATCCAAGAAATTTTGGTAGATGTCTTGAATAAGCTAATTGAAAAGCCATTTTTTGCAACAACGGTAGGAGCAATTTTATTTGCAAATTACAGTAAAATATATATGTGCAATAAAATATATATGTTTGACAAACTTCAACATGTTTGCGCAAAAATCGCAATTTTTCTTTTCCTACAAACATGCTTCAAATATTTGTGCAAACAGGTAAACACTCCCATAAATAGCGCAAAACGTTTGTACATTATGTCGTGTTTGCCAAGTAGTTTATGTAGTTCATTTCATGATATAAAAAATACAAGGTAGTTAGTTGTATTCTCTTTTTATTATTTGTAATAAGGATTTTTGAAGTTTATTTTTAGAGAGAAATATAAAAAGGTGTTGCCACACAGTTGAATAAGGAAATTTACTCCTAGAATAGATTTTTTCTGAAATGTGTAGTGCATTGTTTATATTAGAAAAAGATAGAAATAATAAGCTGATGTAAGTAGGTATCTGTGGTCGTTTTGAAACTCATGTTAGGTTAGGTTTAACAGGTTGCCAGCTATAGTAAAGCCAGCTCACTTGGGTCCAATTTGGTCCCAAAAACTAAAAGCTCGGACTTTTGCTTATCAATAAACTTTACGATAGCATTCAAACGAATGCCTATTTTAAAGAAAATATTATATTTGAAAGAAAATACTCTTTAGATATTAAAAACAAAAGGAAAAATTTGATGCTTGTGGTTTAAAAATATAAAAATAATTATTTCTACTAGAATGACCCAGGATACAGCGACAAAACTAATGCACGTAACCTTGAATATTCTTCATTACTTACAATAAGAAAAAACTACTTCCAAAAGATGTCATTATTTGTTAAAATATCAAAGTAAGAATGTATAGCGAAAGTTTGCATATAGTTTTCCGTCGTAGCCGTGCCTTCAAACTTGTTCTGGACGTGACTTGTAACTTCTCTAACAAATGCCGCGATATAATTATTCAGTGCATTTAAAAGAAAAAAATAATTGCTGATTTTAATAACGGCCAATCAGTGATCACAATAGCAAAAAAATTTGATATTCACCAAGAATTATAAGTCGTTTTCGTTGTTCGGGTACTTTGGTTACAGAACATAAAGGTGGACGTTCCCGAAAAACTAGTAAACGAGATGGCCAGGCAATAATACGTTTGATAAAAATAAAAAAACCAATTCGTGTCGTCAAGAACCATCGCCACACAATTGTCATTAAATGTTACTCCCAGAAGGATTCAAAGGCAGGCTGCAGAAGGCTGACTAAAAGCATACCGAACAAAAGTGTAAAAAATATCTTTATTTCACGGAAAAATAGACTGGCCAGGTTGGAATTTGCAAGGGAACACATTAATTTGACTACCAAACAAAGATTCCGATATATTAAGACTGGTTAGATAACCGAAAAGCCAACGTCTTCATCCACGTTATACTGAAGGCACATTGAAACATGGTGTCGGTAGCATTTTAGTCTGGGGATGTTTTTCAGGCCATTTTTATATATTTTAGATTTATGTATGTATTCTATTTTAAAATTTTCATTTATTTTTGTTAGAAGTCACAATTTTATTATTATTTTTAGACACGACTTCAAACAAAACTGAAAACAAGCGAATGTATAAACTAATACGGTAGCACAATTTTTTGAAAAATGTCACAATCCTTATACTTGTCAGATGGTGATTGTTAAGGAAAATTGAGAGAATAAAACTACCTTGTATTTTTTATATCATGGTTCATTTCGTCTTTACACGTATGCTACTAATTTTAAAGAAGGCAATTTGATTGAATTTTTACTTTAAATTTTTTATTTTATCCTTCGGTAGAATATCCATCCTTTTGTAATAATTATCAAAAATTATTTTTGAGGTTACAAATACAAAAAAAAAAAACTTTAAAATTTTTAGTTCTAAAATTAAGATTTTATATTTGACAAATGAAGACAAACGAAGGACACAAAAAAAAATTTTTTTTTGTATCTAAAACAACTAAAAATGTTCGACACAAGCAGTGAATGAAAATAAACCGTACAACTATTTCTCCCAACAAGAACGTTAAAACGTTAATTGTTTACTGTTTTTGCTCAATGAACACAATCAGAAGACAAGAATGATAGAATACATTATTACAACACCTCTCTTACAAAACTGAAATCTTTTGCGTATTTTGGTCAAATGACGTCACGCAGAAATGCAAACACGTCGCTAGATTTAAAAATCATCTACATATACTCTTGCATAGGTTAAACTACGTTATCTGTGGAAACCATGCGCATGGTGTAATCTCTAGTTTTATCATTCTTGGTATTTTAGTCTATGGCGTAGTTTTTTGTCAAAATATTGTCAAGCTCTAGTTTTGTTTCATGATTAAATTAGCTTAGTGTTTGCATTCAAAACAATGTAAACTAAAACAGTCAAATTGCACTCATTGTTTTTGATTTGTTTTCATTTTTTTCACTAGGCAAAGTCGAAACTGAGAGATGTGATATGGTTTATTTTCGTGCCCTGGATACAAGCTTTGCAGTTTGGAGCTGAAGCTCCAAATTGGTTGTAACTCAACTTTCAATGTTTATATTCTAGAAACCGCTTTTTATATCTCAGGGCCGGTTGTTAGCTTTATGCTGCTAACTGTTTAAACATAGTTTAAGCCAGGGGTGCCCAAAATTTCTTTATGGAGAGCAAACACCAATACATTTAATGAAAAACTACTTTTAGTTAATATTTTTTGTTGTAAAAAGCGAAACATATTTACAAAAACAACATTTACACTGATAACTGTTGTTGTCACAGCAAAGCATGCGAAAGTGTTGTTGCTTTGCTCTTGTGTGTGTGTAGTGAAGAACGAAAAAAATATGTATAAGACAAAGTTTGTGTATTTTTCATTGCTAGTGCTGAGCACAGCCCTATAGCTAAGCGCTTATACAAAAACAATTTAGCATCAAGCGCATAGGGCTTGGGCACTCTTGGTTTAAACTATTGTTTTTGATGTTCAGGTTTATGATGGGTTTATTTCAGTTTAAGCGAGCAGTTTAAACTCCAGTTTGCACTCTACTGTTTCGTTTTAACAACCATCAACTTTCTTAACTTAACTCAGATTTCTTTACTCGTAAATGTTTTGAAACTGAAATCATACTGAGTTTAACTCCTTTCTAACAACTAACCCTGAGAGTTTAACTTTTACCTTTTCAAAAATTTTTAAGAATTATTATCTTGGTTGATAAATGGTTATCAAAATAAATAAAATGTTATTAGGTAAACAATAAATTTGTGCCCCCCTCTGGCGTCTTAACGACCACTTTGTGGCTAAAGTTGACATTTGTTATATGGTGCATAATTTTTTTTTGAAAAACACATGAAGGCTTCAAAAACTAATGAGCTGATATTTGTTAGAAATTTATTTTTAATTTTTAAAAATCATTTGGAAGCAAACGTATGCAAAACAATAATAATACTCGTACTTCATATGGAATTGATGGAATTTAGCATCAGCTGGCAAAAATAGCAATGACTTTGTTAAAGATTGCGAAAAGAAAAGATTCCTTTATTCTCTATTCAATCTAATTTTTCCGCCTTTTCAAATTTTCATGCTGTTATCTTTTATTTCTATGGATATTTTCAACAATAATAAAAATAAATTTGGGACATTAAAAACTAAAACTAAACTCAATTTAATTTAATTTTATTTTGAAATAAATCAGGCAGCAATGAATTCAAATACCTTTCTTTAGAATAATACACAATATGTAACTCTATAAATATTTAAGGCCTTTTGAATGGTTATTTTTGTCACAATGTGACAGATGTGGGATTAGTTAGCTAAGTGACGTAAACACTAATTGCTAAATCGTCAGTGTTTCATAAAGAAGTTGTATTTACGAGGGCTAATCAAAAAGTAACAGTTAAATTTTTTCAATAAGTATTTATTTATTCATCAATAACTATCTTCAAAGTAATCCACTTCAGATATAAAACACTTGTGCCAGCGTTTTTTTTCCAAGTCTCTTTCTGATATCGCCAACAGCTCCTGTTTCGATTTTTCTTTTATCTCCACAATCGTAGAAAAACGCTTTCTTTTCATCGGTGTCTTCAGTTTTGGGAAGAGGAAAAAGTCAGCGGAAGCCAAGTCCGGTGTTTGAGGCATGATAACAGCTTTGTTTTTGGTCTAAAACTCACGCACAAACATTGATGTGTAATCTGGTGAGCGTTTCTGACAAATTGCTTCGCGCAGACGGCGCATAACTTCAAGGTAGTATTTCTTATCGAGCGTAAGCCCTTGCGGCAAGAATTCACGATGCACCACGCCATTGCAGTCGAAAAAATAGGGAGCAAAAGCTTCACATTTGACCGAGCTTGATGTGCTTTTTTTTGGTCTTGGATCTTCTGGATGTTTCCATTGGGATGACTGGGCTTTGGTTTCAATGTCATGGCCATACACCCATGATTCGTCACCAGTTATGACCTTTTTTAGGAAATCTGGATAGTCGTTGACGATGTTCAGCAGCTCCTGAGCAATGTCCTGGCGACGTTGCTTTTGCTCAAAATTTAGCAATTTTGGAACAATCTTTGCTGCCGCACGTTTTATGCCTAAAACATTCGTAAAAATTGCTTGGCATGAGCCGAAGGATATGCCAAAATCATCAAAAACCTCTCTGATAGTGATTCGACGATTACCCAAAATCATTTTCTTCACTGCTTCAATGTTTTACTCGGCTGTACTCGAGTGCCCAGTACGAGCAATTGACATTCCTTCGGTCATCCTTAAACGGGTTATACCACAATTTAACTTCTGTTCTGCTCTTAGTAGACTCGCCAAATGGCACAGTCAACATTTCAAATGTTCTTGCATATTTAATTTCATTTTTTACACAAAACTTACAGCCAGTTCGCCGATGTTGAAAGGATAAGTTAATTCGCATTCAGGGCGAAAGAAAATTGCTTTGGGTTTTTTCTAACTTTTTTCTATACGAACGATGTGTCAAAATTCAATTAAAATACATAAGTTCATGCGAACGAATAGTAGTGACGTAGACAAACCCAAATTGACTTGAATGTGAGTCACTAGCTTTCCTTTGCCTACATTTTCATTTGATATCGGCAAAGAGGCTGTTAATATAGTTTCTTTGATCCATTTTTTCGAATAGTAAAATATTGAAGAGCACACCAAAACACAAATGAGCTTTTTATCTGTCAAAAACCAACTGACAATCCGAAATGTTTGATATTGCCAACATATCATCAACAGAGCAGGAAAAATCGAAAATTGAATATACGTAACATACGAAATTTGAAAATAATGGTTATTTTTCATTTCATTATTATCAGGCCTCGTATAGTTTAAGAAACTAAAAGACATGCTTCGATATCAAACTAGAAAAAGATTTATAATTTTAAGAATAGGTTTAAACAACAGTGAATGAAAAGTACTAGCATTATTGTGAATTAAAGCTTTAAACACATAGACGGCAGCAGACAGCAAGCGGCAATCTTTCAAAAATAAAATACATGTGTTTAAATGCACACGGTTATTTTGACGACATCACAGCAGTACGACTTCACAACAGCATTTGCTGCTGCTGCCAACTTAGACTAATTTCTATTTTCATAGGCAACAAAAAGAAAATGCAGTGCTGCCACAATAAATATAAATTGCCAGCAATAAGAACTAAAATTAGTTTGAAATATTTAATAGAAACAAACATCGCATAAATAAAATAAACAAATAAATTGATGGGTTTTTACAGTTTTACGTGATATTTTTACGTTTTAAGTCTGTAATTTTAATTATATTCGTGTAAAATATTTATGTGGCACCTCTGAATTTTGTATTGTTTAAATATACATAGTGCTGCTGCTGTCTTTAAAATAATTATGTTGCTGACCAGACGGCAGCATTTGAAGATAACTTCATTTGTACTCATGAAGTTATGAAGTCTGCTGTCGTCTAAGTGTTTAGAGCTTAAGCGTAGGCAATCGATATACAAAAAATGTGACACAAAGCGGCCCACGCTTAATTCACAATAGTACAAGTACTTTTCATTCAATATTGTTTAAGCTTATTCTTAAAATTATTTCTCACTTTCTGGTTTGATACCGAAGCGTGTTTCTTACAGCCAGTTCGCCGATAACGAAAGGATAAGTTCATTCGCATTCTAGGCGAAAGAAAATTGATTTGGGGTATTTCTAACTTTATTCTAAGCGAACAATGTGTCAAAGTTCAATTAAAATACATTAATAAATGCAAACGAATAACAGTGACATAGAAAAACCCAAATTGATTCGAATGTCAGTGACTAGCTTTCTTTCGCATATATTTTCATTCGATATCGCCGAACAGGCTGTTAGTTTTTTTTTAATTATATTTTTTTTTAGTAGTGCAGAATCAGATGGAAAAGTAAAGTAACTTGTGTGTTTTTTATTGTTCCTGCAATTTTTTAATTCACACATCATTTTAAATTAAAATTTTTAATAACTTTGCTAAGAGTTTCTTGTTTCGCTATTCGCTTTTACTATAACAATAATAAACAAAGCTCTCTTTCTACGTCACATTCTACAGCTCACTGATGTAAACAACACAACAGACCTGCACAAAGCGTAATCTATTATTTTTGATTCATGTACATACATAATACATATATTTCAATCTATGGACTGGTGAAATTATAGAGCAATATTCCTTTCAAAATGTAAGCAATTTTCGAATCGACATAAATTGTAATTTTTGAGGGTAAATGTTCTTCTGGTCATAAAAAACTTACAAGTTATGATTTTTTTTAGTAGCCTTAACATATCACCCGTTGTTTACACCTTTCAGTTATAAGGAATAAATAAAAGTGAAACATCCATCACTCCTAGTGCAAGTAGCGAATATTTTACACGTAAATTGAATCACGTATTCTTAGTTTTTTTTTTTTCTCTTTCCCTAGTTGCGTTTTGTTTTCTAATATTATAAAATTTTTCAGTCTTCTTGACATTTATGTTGTCATTTTATTCTGCTACTAAAACCCAAGACACGAATAAAAATAAAAAAAACAAACTATTTATAATGAGCTTTTCAAGTTTTCGATTAAAAAGTTTTGTAACAGCAGAACAGATTGTTACTAATTTCATTTTTTTTTGTCATAAATAATACAATAATAATAACAATAAGATTTTTAAGACTAATGTTACAATTTTTATGGCAACAGTTTAAATAAGTTAGTGGAATAAGTCCAATAATCTTTTTGTTTAGAAGCAATGACGACAGTGTTTAGTCATGCGTGATGACATGACACGCAATCAATAAGACATTAGAACTGAAGTTTGCTTCTTTTTTTTGCTTTAATCATAAAGTGTATTTATGGTTTCTATTTAGCTTAAGTGTACGTTTTAATTATATCAATTTATAAGTTTGTACAAGAGGGAAAGTACTTTAAACGGAAAAAAAAAATTTAAAGAACATCTAATCCTTTTTCAACACGCAAAAAATATGCTTTTACCTTAAATGGTTTCCCGTTTATTTTTTAATTTTGGTACACAGAGGAATAATGTATTAATGTATCAGGAGAGTCATCACTCTCCATTTATGTAGGGCTTACAATTGTTTATATGTTACCAGCTAAAAACCTTCCCACAACGTATGGGAGATTGTTGCTCACATTTGAACCGCTTTCACATTATCTAATGTGCATTCATTTGAAAATCCTTCTTTGTGATTTATATCAGAACACTGACAGTCAAATTATTTTTCTTGATCAAGGTGGCTCCCGGTATCTCATTACTTAACCTTCAAGTCATGTGAAGGCTGCGTCCAGGCTCTGCTTTTGTTTCTTCTATAGAGGTACTTGTGGACCTGTCATATTGTAAACTGGAACTTCACCCAAACCCTCTTGGGCGCAATATACTTAATTTTGGCGGGCACACTCGGCTTAGAAGAAGGGATACTGTTGCCATCATCATATTGCTCAATAATTGCTTTACCAAAATTCCGTATAATAAAACTTTTTGTCTAGCATTGGCCGGACTTAAGTAAAAAGCACATTTTTTTTATTTTTAATTTTAAATTTAGTATTAAAATTTGAATATTTTGAAGATTCAATAAATAAACGAATTAACACAAAAAACAAAATATTGTCTAGGTCAAAATTCTTTCTTCAGAAAGGACAACTGCTTTTAAGTTGAAATTATTCACCGACATCTCTCTAACAATATTCTCAAGTACGCTGCTAATTCCATCCTAGCGTTCACAGGTTGCCGACATCTTTCTAGGGATGTTCTCGGCTGTGATCTTACATATTCGTCTAACAGTTTCACAGAGTAAAAAATATATTCAGCTTCGTTTATTGTAGACCTTCGTACATGCAGTAGAAGTTTGTATGCACTTGCTCATCTGATGGTAGATATTGCCTATAGTAACCGTGAACAGATAGCATCTGATCTTCCAACATAAATCCTAATTGATATTCGGTATCAGTCTAAACGTTCACCTACCATACTTTTGGCCATTCCACCGAGTCTGCCAGCTTTCCGTTATTTGCTGTTTCACTGGCTACACTGACAATGAACTCGTTGTCGGATCATTCTTGATTTTTCATAATTTCATACGCTTTCGTGATTGTGTGATGAAGAATTTAGATTATATGAGTATTCATTACGATAATTATTCGAATAATAATTGATTAACAAAACAAAAAACAATAACAGAGAGCAAAAATCACTAACTAAACTAAAGCGGAGTACACACAGTCAAAATGCTTGCTGTCAACAACGTGAACGTGTGCTTGATATTTTACAGTTTTATGCTTGATAGCCCATCAAACACTAATTTTGATTTTGCGGGTTTCATTTAGTAGGCAATGACTGCCAAAAAATTCCATCAAGCAGCGCCGGTGTCGTACATGCTTGTTAAGCATTTTGATCGTGTCTATCCCCCCTAACATTGAGTTTTTATTGAATCATATTCAACGCAAAAACAGTTTAATGGTAAAAGTCTGTAAAAGCAGCCATTTTGATTCGTAATAAGTGTCACTTCTCCGGATGATGCAAGGTTGTATTTATAAGAATAACGGCCGCGCAGTATTGCACAGACGAACTTCGACTTAATTTGAAACAAATTACTTCATTTGAGATAATTTGGTGATATGAAAAATGTATGGGAAATCAAGTCGCAAATTACTTTATTTGGCCAAATGAAACGAGATGGCTGAAAATCCCGTATATAGAAATGTACTATTAGCGAAAACTGAAAAAAAACTAGCCACATTGGCTGAGAAAATTGTGGTTCTATCCGACGACATGCTATTTTTGCGTGCAGGGTACAGCAAACAACTCTGGATTTAAAATGTGAGTTATTACTAAGGTTTGTTTTTCGACGACGAGGTTTATTAGATAAAATGTTTTAAAAACTTCCACAAGCTTGAGGTGCATCTTAAAACACTTTTAATTTCAATAATAAACTCGTTCTCTTCCTTGGATTTCATTGCTTTAACATGAAAAGCAATACTTAAGAACAGCTGTGCCTCGTTTCTGTATTACTCGTATCGAGAAATTTCTCACAAGAAACAAAGGAATTGACAGAGAAACTATGCGAATTGAAACAAAAAGTGGAGTTTCTCACACAAATGTTTCTGTATCTTTGAGAAGCGAGAAATATCTGTCAAAATAGCTTTTTTGACGTAATTCATTGGAAGCTTGTGAGTAAACCTGTTTCTGTATTAAAATTTTGTGAGAAGTTTCTCGCTAGAGCTGTCAAAACTTTTCACAAATAAAAGAGTTGCGGAAGTTATAAATTTAAAAAATATATAATTGACATGATGAATGCAAAAAGTGTAGAAAAGGTAAAGTTTTTAAATATTTATACACATATTGTCGTATTCATAAAAGATAATTTGCAATTAGTAAAAGTTTACTTGATATACATATTTTTACACAAAATTTGTCAATTAAACCTTTGTTATGTGTAAATTATTTATTATGAATACGGCAGATATTGAATGTAGTTCATTATTCATTTCTTCTTTTTATTTTAGATATAACATAATAAATAAATAAAATAAATATATAAAAATTATGAATTAAATTTTTTTGGTTTTTTCTTTATTTCTTATGGCCTTATTCATAAAAAATATTTTATGTTTATTAAACTGTTATTTGACAAATTTCTATGGAAAATTTGTCAAATAACTGTTTAATAAACATACAATATTTTTTATGAATACGGCCGTTAATATTTATGTACATACATACAGTATGATAAATTAAAAATTTAATGGCAAAATCTTAATTTTAGCCTGTCTCGAATGCGAGAAGCTTCCCTCATCGGTTCAGGAACTAAAAAAGGGTCGGTTGCAGCCCTTAATCTCTGCCTGTAAATGTGCAAAGTGTTTCGCCATCATAAAACTATACCTTATTAAAAGTTTTTATGAAATTTATATATGATTTGAATGTGTTTTTATTTATGTACATCTGTTATTGATTGACACAATTTTATTTTATTTATAACACTACTGAATTCAATTGCTTTATTCACTGATGAACATTTGTTTCTTAAATTTTCTATTCGTTTGATAAATTTTTCCTGTATTATTTTCTTCTTATTTGTTTACTTTTTACATTTTGACAGCTGCTTAATGGAAATATTCCAATAAAGACGTAACTAGTATTGCCTCTTTTCGATTTAATATACAGAAACGCTGTTTTTCTCGATAGTCGAGAAACGGTGGAATTTTATGTTTCATACTTTTCGATGCGAGAAACTTCTCAATAATCTTACAGAAACGAAGCTCTGGTTTCACAGTGTTTACACTGCAGTAAATTTATTTCTATATACAAATATTTACTTATAAAATGATTACATGTTAAGCAAAAACATTTTTTAACTTTATCTAAATTTTTGCAGAAAAAAAAGACAAAAAATATGTAAGTGTAATATCTTTTACAAAATTCGCTGCTCATATTTTGTTCTAAGCTGCTTTAGATGCACGTGTTCAAATCGTTGTCATATATTTACTATTTTTACTTCGTTTAGTTTATTTTTATTGTCCTGAGCTGATGCTCCAAATATATAAAAAAATTAAAAAAAAAGAAAGCAAAACAAACAGCTAACGGAAAGAACAACAAAACTGGGAACATTTGTCTTAGTTTAACTAACTTGAAAAAAATAAAATAAAAGACAGGAAAAATACAACAGCATAAGAAAGCATTTTAGACAATTCTCTTAAGAAAATGCTGAATGCTTATACGATTTAGCTTAAGAAATACGAGAACTGTTTAAAGGGAAGGCTAGCTAGCCTAAACAATTGAAGTGAATAAACTAAAATTTTTTAAACAGCAGCAAGATTTAAATTATGAAAAACTAAATTAAATATATTTTTGGCTCTTTTTTTTTGTACATATATACATCGGGTTTGACTTCAAGTTATTTCCTTTCTTAAGTTTCTTAAGATGAAATTTTTTTATTACACAGTATCAGGCGCATCAGTGGTAAAGGATGATCCGGCAAATTTACTTGACTTGATTTACTTGTTTAAAATTTTTAGGGGAGCAAGTAAATTGACTTAAGTGCCATTTTTAATTATATAGTTATTTTTCTAGTTTTAACCTCTGAAATGTTTGTTTTTTGTTTCTTCAATTTTTGCAGACCAGCTGTTATTTTTTAATATTGTGAATATTATGAGTACCTACCTACTCGGTACTTTATGCTTTTAAATTAATTTTAAATAAAAATGCTACGTATAGGTAGGCTGTTATAACGTATACACATTTCAATTCAGTTGTCGATTGAGTTTTTCAATTGAATTGGTTCTTGACCACACACGTCATATTGATCGAAGTGAGAGACTTACTAGCCAACTTGAAAAATCAAAATCGTGTGATTTTTCTTCAACCAACTCGACAACTGTCAAACTAATCAATTTACAGAGCCATACACTCATAGAAAACCTGTCATAACTATGATGTATTTTAACATCAATGCAATGCCAAATGTCATAATTTTTGACCCCATGACATTTGTCATCGCTATGATGTCAACCATTACATCAGTTGCTCTAATTATCAACAGCGGCAATTATGACAAATATTTCATCAATGAAATGTCACACTGATATCATGGGGATGCTCTATCGGAATACGTTTGATGAGAGCATGTAATCACTCCAATACCCAGGAAATTACTAAATGATGTCAATGTAATGACAAAACATCATCATTAGAATGGCGCACTAACATCAGACCAACTATAAGTTTGTGATTGATTTGGAAGTAAATTTCATGATGACATCATCCGGTTATATTTTCTGATTTCAAAAATAAGTTCAAACACATAACTTTATATTCTACCATCTTAAAGGAATCAATGAGAATTAATAATCTTCTGATAATACTTTTGATGACTCCCTGCCATCAATACACTGTCTGTGTGGCGTATTATTATATTTTAATTTTGTGTACGCTGTGCATGAGGAAATATTCGCTTTCTTTGCTTCGTACTTCTTCTTTTTATTTTACTCTCTACGCTGTCATTATATTTATGTAACTAACGTCGCATATTATGACTAAATGCCATTAATGTGATGCATTTTTTTTCCTTCTTAAAAATTAATTTAAATTTAAAAATAATAATTTTAACAACCTAATTCCCCTTCAACAATAAATTAAAGTGTTATAACACTATGTAGGCTTTTTTATTTATAAGCAATTTTGACAAATTAGATGTATTATACCTATGAATAAAATGTATCATTGAATTGATGTCACCACAGTTGTAGAATTGATGATACTCAATATATGACAAAATTGTCTGATGACTTTTGTTGTTGAGATTGATGTCAGTTTTCATATTACTGGTGACTATTTACATACTATTGATGTCACAATTCTGATGATCCGTTGTCATCAATATTAAGATGTATTTTTCTATGAGTGTACACTTCTTGAATTTAGTTGAAACGTGTATGGGTTAAGCTCCCCTAATTAAAATTAGATATTTTATTCAAAAGTAGCTAATCACCCTTATAGTGTTTAACATATTTCGACTACGCCTAGTACTAGATTAAATAAAATTGTAAAATGTTTCATTATTCTATTACAAGCCGTACTCGAAAAACGCCAGTCACATTAATGCTGAATATAAATGACCATAATAATGCACATACAGCTATGGACATATAAATGGCACATCTTACCGAGAGTTCATTCGTATGCTACTATTGGGTAAAAACAATTAACAAGCAACAAGTTTTTAGTTTTTTTCTAAGAGTTATTAAGTATATTTATTATTGATAAGAACTAAAATGAAAATTCATTAGTTAAAAAAAATTTTATTATTAAAAGAAAAAAACACCAGTGAAAAAAATGGACACATAAATGGCACAATATCTAAATATAAGAAAAAAATGATTTTAGTATTGAATTATTTGGGTTTTTGGTATGTGAAAGTATTTTACCGTTAATATTTGGTACTGTAACCTTTATTTCCGATGACTGCTTCGCACCTACGATCCATACTTTCTACAAGTTTTTGGCATTTTGCTTTGGGTGTGGCATACCAAGCTTCTTGCGTGGCTGACCACAAATCGTCCATATTTTTATAATTTTTTTTTCGCGATTTCAACATTGACTTCGTTCCAAAGGTTTTCTATTGGATTTAAGTCAGGACTCTGAGCTGGCCAATCCAAAACGTCGATCTGCTTTGCACTAAACCAATTTTTTATTAGTTTGGAGGAGTGTTTGGGGTCATTGTCTTGCATGAATTTCCACTTAATTGGCATCGAATCGAAAGCGTATGGTTTTTAAAAACGTTTAGGTACTGAAACTTGTTCATTTTCCCATTAATTTTTACAAGAGGACCTACGCCACGCCAAGAAAATGCACCCCATACCATAATGCTACCTCCGCCGTATTTTACCGTCCTCTGAGTGAACCGATGATTGTATTCTTGTCCTTTAGGACGATGTACAAAGGTTCTGCCATCTGGTCCTATTCTATTTATTTTAGTTTCATCACTCCATAATACGTTTTTCCAAAAACTAATAGGGGTTTCTTTGTGCGTTCTGGCGAAGACTAGTCGTTTGGAAATATTCTTTTTTGAGAGGAGTGGCTTTTTTCTGGAAATTCGCCCAAAGAGATTTGCCTCATTTAATCTTCTTCTGACAAGTCTGCTAGATATTTCCGCGCCCAAATATTCGTTAATTTCAGATGCTATCTGTCGTGAGGACTTAAATCGATCAATTTTCGCCATTCTGACAATAGCTCCATCCGTACGCACATTTGTTTTTCGAGGCCTTGGCTTTCGAGTTTTACCCTTAATCAATGCATCGGGGTTCTCAACACATGATTTGATTGCGTTATACACTTTTTTTCTAGAAACTTTCATTACTTCAGCAATTTCTGACACTTTTTTCCGTCTTCATGCAGTTTCCATATTATTCGCCTTTCCTCAGTTGTTGTATGTTTGCCTGAACCCATTTTTAAAAAATTTTCACTCTTTACAATTATTTTTTAACTAGGAAAAATAAGAAGTGGTTTGAAATAAATTTTCGCGAGAACTACCTTCTTTAAGTAAATTGTGCCATTTATATGTCCACTTAAAATTAGCACTTTTTATAAAAAAAATATAACGGTGAATTATTAACGAAATATAACGGAGCATTTGAGTGTTGTTGAGATAATTAATCTTACAACGAATAATAAGAAAACAAAAAACTTGTATTTTTGAAACTTTTTTGGTGTAAAGCGCGTGAATTTATGCTCAATTGGAGTTTGTGCCATTTATATGTCCATAGCTGTATGTATGTACACGTATATGTATAATTTGTTCAAAAAACATAAAGGTAGTTATTAAGTACTCAAATACATATGTATATATACCTATACATAACAACACTACTCGAATTGCAAATTTTAGCTAGTAAAGTGTTCATTTACTCTTTCACATTTTTGAGAATAATTTTGAAAAATTTCTTGTTACTCTCTCGTTGTTAACTCGTAATAGTTAAGTAAATGAACATACCTTTTATAGTAAACACGTAAAGTTTACAACTGTTATACACAGCTGATAGCGATAACAGTGTTGGTAAACCTACTTATTAGTATCAGCATTTTAAGTTTAAACTGTAAACTTTGTTATGCCAAAAACTAGTCCTAATTATCTATAGTTAATTATAGATAAATTCTGCTCAGCCTATTTTCACTCTTTTGCCATTTCTTTTTTATACTTCTACGGGGTATGCTTCCCTTTTTAAACGCTATTTTCGAATTTCATGTAGAAAATGGAAAAAATACAACTCACCATAAATACAAAAAGCAAACCTACATACCACAAGTAAGAGTATTTAGAAATTTAAAGGTCAAGAGAATTTTTTTTAATATCATGTTTCATTAATTTAAAGCTTTATTAGAAGTAATGAAAATTTAATACTTTAAAGCTTAAAGCTGCTATTTAAATAACATACGAATAGAATTCTCTTGCAATCTAATTCCTTAACTGTAGAATTGCTGAATTTCTTATTTAAAATTTTGTTATTGTATGAAAAGGTTAAAATTATATATTTTTTTTACTTTTAATTCCATGACATTGATTTCATAATTTCCTTTGCGCTTAAGTTCATCTCAGGACACATTTTTACTAAATAAGCAACAGTCAGTCTGCTGGCGAAAAATATCTAATTTGCTTAACAAAATGCTCTCAAAGCAAAATCAGTATAATTTCATTTCAAGACAAGAAACTTTTCATAACTCAATTGAAAATATTTCAAATTTTTTGTATGAAAAAAAAGCACTAATTTAAATACATTTTCTTTATTTTTTTTTCCAGTGGAGAAGAGCGCTTGAATGAATAGAAATGGTCAGGAGGTTTGTGTCACATTGAGTAAGTGAATTTTGAAAGCAAGCAAATTCATTTGGAAACATTTTTTTCAAGTAGAACTCGCAAGGGAATTTTTTATATTAAAGTAGACTTTAAAGGTAAAATAGAATATGCAGTAAAGACACTTGTAATATGATTACTAGACATGAAACATGACATAAAATATATATGTGCTGTTCATAGAACACAGACGAGCAACTCATCTAGAAAATTTGTATGAAAGTTACTCAATTTTTTGAGTGATTTCCATATACAATTTCTTAGACGAGTGCTCGTCTGTGTTGTATAAACACCACAATAAAATTTAGTTAATTGATATTATTTAAATAATTAATTCTTAGTTTTGCTGCTAAAGATTGTTTTAGTTTTATATAAAAAATTCATCAGTATTTATAAACTGGAACTTCACCCAAATCCTCTTGCACGCAACATACTTAATTTTGGCGGCCACTCTCGGTTGAGAAGAAGGGTGATTCTACCGATATTATTAGCGCAAAATAAAACTTTTTTGTCCAGCAGTGGCTGGACTTAACTAACTTTTATATTTAGTATTAAGATTTGAATACTTATTGTTAGTTCATATTTTGAAGATTCAATAAATAAATGAATGAAAAAAAAAGTATTTATTTTCAATAACAATTGTTATCATCGTCAGGAAAAGTAAAATGTTAACATTTTAATTTTCTTGACGATGATTACAAATTGTTATCGAAATATCGAAAGTAAACACTGTTGAATTTTTTACATAAAACCAAAACGATATTTAGCTGCAAAAATTAGAATTATTGGCATAAAACAAAAATGTGTTAGCACTCTGTGTTCGTTCTATTAGAAAGCTCAGGGATTAAAAGACTAATTTTTAAATGAAAATTGTGAAATTACGATTTTTTATACATTTTCATGAAAATTAAAATTTTCCTTTAAGGGAAATTTTTAAAAATTCACTAAGTTTAACAGTTTATTTATTTAAAGGTATTAAAGAATTTGGCTTAATTATTTTTAAAAATATACTTCGAAAAATAAAATTTCAATGAGTAAACTTTTTAATAACCGGGGAAATTTTATCAAAAGGCAAAGAAATACGAAATATTGTCTAATTGTAGTAATAATATTTTTGGCCAACGTATTTAGTTATTTGTTTTTAGTATATACATACTTAGCTGGTGAGGCCTAACTTTTTTTATGTCAATATTTTATGTCGCATCTTTGTACCTGTATCAAAAAATACGTTTTCAAAGCCTGAATAAGGACTAAGTTTCATGTACTCGCATTCTACGGCGAAATGAGAATGATTTCATTTTCAAAATGAATTGAACTAATTTTCAAAATGAAAACTCATCAAAATTATACAAATATTTTTTTTTAACTTTGTTATTTTATTTATTGAATCTACATAAGAAATGTAATGACAATAAGTATTCAATTCTTAATACTAAAAAAAATTGTGATTAAAGTCCTGCCAGTGCTGGACAAAAATTTATTTTTATGCGAATATTATTTCAAAATTCAGTCATCTGTTTAGAGCTCGAATGGTAGCATCAGTATCCCTAATTCTCAGACGGGTGTGACCACTAAAGTTAAGAATATTAACTACAAGAGGATTTGGATGGAATTCAAGTTTGTTAATATATCTTGTCACGTACTTCACAAATTCAGATTTCACAAAAGGTACGTTCAGATCTGCGTGGATTCGTGAGTTTTTAACGTACCATGGAGCATCTGTAATTCTACGGAGAATTCTATTTTGACTTCTTTGAATTTTTTCAATGTTAGATGCCGAGGCTGTGCCCCATAATTGAGTCCCATAGCAGTATATTGGCTTTAGAATCGAGTTGTAAAGCAAAAGTTTACAATCAAGCTTCAAGGTCGAAAGCAAAAGTTTACAATCAAGCTTCAAGGTCGAATTTCTGTCTATTAGCCAGTTAATTTGCACTGCTTTCAATTTCATTTGCGTTACTTTTGCCTTATATACAAATATATGTACAATTCTTAATATATAATTTTGTTAAAGGCTAATCACATATTATCTCATAAGCACTTGTCTTGGTATGTACGAGTATACTCTGAAATAAATAATATTAACATTAAAGATACTTTTTTTTACAAATTTTCAGAGGAAGAAATATATAAAAAATACACATTTATTTTAATACTATATTTCTTTATATATTTCATCATTCCAACATATTTTTCAAGCTTTTTTTATTGATTTCTCCACAAATTATTATCAATGACCGAAAATTTGTTTATTGAAAATTTTTTTATTGATGTCTCTACAAATTATTATCAATGACCGAAAATTAATGAAAGTATGCAGTTGTAAAATCAAAGTTGCTTGTAAGATAAGAAAGTAAATAGCTGATCTATAAAAGCCGTTAAAAGACGAACCTTAAATCGTCGAATCGTCAACGTGCTATTTGCAGCACCCAAAATCGTCAAAATGACGATAAATCGTCAAATAGAGCAACCGTAGTCAACTGCTGTAGTTCTGCCACTTTTCAGACAACGTACTATTTTCACCATCCAAAATCGTCGACATAACGATAAATCATCAAATATAGCAACCGTAGTCACATGCTATAGTTCTGCCACCTTCTAGACATTAATACTCGTACATCTTGGCACATTTAGTTTCACGTCCTTCTCTCTCGCTTTTTTATCTTGTTTCATCTCTGCTTACTTTGTGATATCAATATCGTAAAACAAAAACTTTTATTGAGGAAAGTTTATGAAAAGTTTTTATATGTGACAAACTTGTATCAAAATGTATATGTATATAATATATTGTTGATAAATTATTGTTGGCTCCTTTAAATTGGACAATTCAAACTTTACTCCATTTTATAATCCCCAATAAAATTATTAAACAAAATGTAATTGACATTTTAACAAAAACTTTATTAAGACCATCCCATCAAGATAATAAAACTTAAATTCAGCAATTGCTGCCACAAATTCATAAGTGTTCATTTTGAACTTTATTACTGCTATTGTTTAATACAGGTGTGCCCAGCCCAATGCGCTTGATGCTCAATTGTTTTTGTAAATGCGCTTAGCTATAGGACTGTGCTCTTTAATACACAAATACTGCGCTCAGCACTAGCAATGAAAAATACACAAACAACTTCGTCTCATATATTTTTTGTCGTTCTTCACTGCACACACACACAAAAGCAAAGCAACAATACTTTCGCAAGTTTTGCTGGTAAACATTGACGACAGCGATTATCAGTGTGAATGTTGTTTTTGTAAATGGTTTGCTTTTTACAACAAAACATATTAAATAAAAGTAGTATTTTCTTAAATGTGTTGCTGTTTTCTCTTCCATATAGAACTTGTGGGCACCACTGGTTTAATCTACTCTTTTGTTCTTTTTGGTTTTTTTGTTTTTTTGCCATAGAAATCAATAAAGAGATAAACGAAAACTTTTCAAGCACCAAATAAGTGAAATTTACAACTTCCGTTTGGCAACGTGCTTACTGTGCACAATGTGGCATAAAATAAGTACATGCAACAAATGTTGGTAGCATGTAAGGAGATACCTGTACAACTGGCAAAAAGACTTTGGTAAAACTGTTATTGCTGTTGTTGGTCGGTTGGTTGTGTGGTTAGTAAAGTAGTTTATTGCCAGTCAGTCCTCTAGATTGACTGACAGTTTGTTAACTCCTTCATGGGCTTTGATCAAAATTATCATTCAAACATTTCGACATTTATTTGGGGCATTTATGCATTTCCTGCTAATCGTTTAGTGATTTTAATGTGAACGTTTGTATGAAAGTCTTCTCACAGGATGTGGTTTTAAAATATGGCAGAAACAGAACATGACGAATAAATTTCTTTCATAGTACAAAACAGAGATGCGCAATGATTTTACCACAAAGAAAAGTGCTTTTTTTTATGAGTTCGAAAGAAAATATGTTTCAAAACGCCTTACAGAGAACCTCAGAAAAACTGGCACCATACACCCAAAACACACATAAGTACCGTTATCTAAAAAACGGTACTTAGAAAACAAAATACAGCGTTTTTCGTGTTCAGGAGGTCCGAATTAACTTATCTGGGCATGTGGCGTTCTTGGTATTTTTTGGCTGTAAGCCAGTGTAATATATAGTGAATAATTCACCTCATGGAGTTGTAACATCAGCACCTATCGGTAAAGGCAGGTGCTAATGGAAATCAATATCAAAACTGTACCGTTTAAGTACAGGGTGGCCCAGAAAGACCGAAGTGGTGTGAATTGCTTATAACTTTTTATTTAAGAGATATTTTTTTAATTTTTTTTTTTTTAAATACATTAAATTTATGGGGAATATTTTTGGATTAGTTATTAAAAATGATATCCCGCAAGTGGTGGCCATATTCTGCTTCGCACAAATGTGCTCTTTCCAACACATTTTCCATGACCTTTCGCAAAACTTCCGGTGGTATGTTGTTAATTTCTTCTCGAATATTGGTTTTTAACTCCTCAATAGTCCTAGGCTTATTAACATAAACTTTTCCTTTTAAATAGCCCCAAAGAAAACAGTCTGGAGCGGTTAAATCCGGGGAACGCGGAGGCCAATTAAAATTGCTGTTACGAGAAATTATTCTTTCACCAAAGATGTCGCGTAAAAGAGTCATTGTGGCCCTCGCAGTGTGCGCTGTGGCTCCATCCTGTTGGAACCATATTTGCGGATGGTTTTCCACGGCTGGCCTTACAAAATTTTGCAACATGGCCCGATATCGATCACCATTGACGGAGGTGGCGACACCTTGTTCATTTTCAAAAAAAAATGGGCCAATGATCCTTTCTGAAGAAACACCGCACCAAACGGTACACTTAACTGGGTGCAATTGTCGTTGATGAAGTACTCTCGGGTTTTCCGTAGCCCATATCCTACAGTTTTGCTTGTTAACGAACCCATTTAATTGAAAATGGGCTTCGTCACTCATTATTAAGTTATGAATAAAATTTGGATTCTCTTGTGCTTTTTGCTGGAAATAAATTGCATAGTCAAGTCGTTGCTGGTAATCTGTTGGTTTCAATTCTTGGACAAGTTGAATTTTGTATGGAAACAATCCTATGGTGTGCAAAATTCGCTGCAGCGACGTCCTTGAGAGGCCCAGTTGTGACGAACGTCTCCTGGTTGATGTTTCTGGATCCTCCCGAATACTCTCCTGTACCACTTGAATATTGTCAGCCGTGTGGACAGTTCGGTGTCTGCCGGGACCAGGAAGGTTCCTTACTGCTCCTTGTTCTCGAAAATTTGCAACCAGACGGTTTATTGTTGACTGAGAGGGTGCAACCCGCACATTAAATTGACGACGGTATGCACGCTGAGTCAACACAATGGACCGTTGATTTGAAAAGTAAATTTCAACAATTTGGGCACGTTGTTCAATTGTGTATTGCTCCATTATAAATTATCCAAGTCTTCTTTACAAAATACTGAAAAGAAAAGAAAAAAAAAATTATAATAAAAAAGTTATAAGGAATTCACACCACTTCGGTCTTTCTGGGCCACCCAGTACAAACGGAAAGCGGGTATTTGCGTAACAGTTTGCGTAATTTATTTGGCTTTCAACTCTTGCAATCTCTGACGCATGAGTGATTTTTACAAGGGATATAAGAACATTTGTACTCATACGTATACTCATACACGCTTTCATAGCACACCAAATTACAGATAGTATTTGTAAGTATATATTTTGTAAATAAATTATAATTAGATTTAAAAAATGTATATAATGTATAGTTTTACTTATATATAACTAGCTGACCAGCAAACGTTGTTTTGCCTTCAAATTTTATTTACATGATAGGAATGACTTTAAATTTTCAAATTGTCATTGCCAGTGCAAGCCGTATATTGGCAACTGCAAATGTTTAAAATGGAGTGTTATGCCTTTCGCAACCGTTAGGACTCATGGTATCAAAACGTCCTCACCTCTTAAACTATCCTTTAAGTACTTTTTTTTTTAAAGCGTTGATCATCAAATTTTTCACCTGAAGCCAAATAACATTACAAAGACATAGTTGGTCTATACTTCATAATATTATGTTTACCGATCTGACTTTATCTAATTCTAGCGAGTTGAAAAACTGGGTTATAGAGTTGACGACCATATCTTGGGAAGTAAAGAGAGCCATCAACTTCTACATCATTTATTCGCAAGCACTTTAACTTTGAATCCGAATATTTAAATAGACAACACGTTCGGTCAACTAAACATGATTTTAGTAAAATGTTTGAGAATATATTGCTGATGAGCTTAGATTTTGATTCGGTAAAATAACAGAAAGGGACGGGTAATCGAATATTGCCAGCGTATTGATGAAATAGACGGCGATATTTCAAGATGTGATGGTCCTTATTTTCAGAAACTGTCAGTCCGATATGAATAATAATAACCTGAACTTACTTTTTTGTTAACTTCAGTATTTAGAATGCTGCGTATATGAAATGAATGCATCCATTGTTTGTATTGTACATTATGCATTCGCGTTCACAGAAAATAAATTTTACGTGATACTTTAATTCTTCTTTAATAAGAAAAATGCTCAAGTATCCGCCAGACAAATGTGAAACACAGGAACATGATTTATGGCCTATGAAAGTTACATAAAAATATTCGTCGGCTTATATCGGGTGGTTAAATTTCAAGGGCCGATGTTGAATGTGAACCACACCTAAACGCCAAGTTTTTTTCCGAATTTTATTTGACATTTCTCTATTTCAGACTTACTCAATTTGAACCATGGAGAGATACACAATCCAACAACGTGTTAAAGTTATCCAGACTTATGAAAATTTTCGAAGAAAATCATCTTCAGTGATGAGGCACATTTTCACCTCAGTGTATTCGTCAATAAACAGAATTGCTGCATTTGGGCGAATGAGAATCCAAGAGTGACTGTCGAAAAACCAATGCACCCACAAAGAGTGACTGTTTGGTGCGGTTTATGTGCTGGCGGCATCATCGGGCCATATTATTTCCAAAATGAGGCCGGTCAGGCAGTTACTGTGAATGGTGTTCGCTATCGTGAGATGATAACGAACTTTTTATGGCCCGAATTGGAAGATATGGATGTAGACGATATGTGGTTTCAGCAGGATGGTGCCACTTGCCACACAGCTAACGAAACAATTGCTCTTTTGAGCAACAAATTCAATGGCCGTGTTATCTCACGTAATGGCGATGTCAATTGGCCGCCAAGATCATGTGATTTGACACCGTTGGATTTTTTTCTTTGGGGTTATTTGAAAGAAAAGGTATACGTCGATAAGCCAGTAACAATTCAACAGCTAAAGAATGAGATAATTCGGCACATTAACGGCATAGAACCTCCATTATGCCTCAGGGTCATCGAAAATTTGGACCATCGGATGGAGGTGTGCCGCAGTAGTCGCGGCGCCCATTTGGCCGATATTTTGTTTTATACATAATTGAGTAATACCAGTATATCATAATAAAATAAAATTACAATAATTTCCTAAATAGTTTGTGCTTTATTCAAAATCAACATCGGCCCTTGAAATTTAACCACCCATTATTTATCTCTCATCGTTGTTATCACACCGAAGGAAGTCATCTTAAACGTCAAATTGTATGAATATAACCAAAAATATTTGGAATGTTCCAAAACCCATTGAATGAAGTGGATCGGATGGAGAGTAAAATTGTAACAATTTCACTTTAAGTTAGCACAACACAGGCCAGTGGTTCCATCTGGAAACGTGAACATCTCAATGTCTTTCTACCGATACATTCATGTACACTGCAACCAATTTCACACTCATAATAAAAAGCCATTCCATGTATCGTACAACACGACGTGGAACTCGTGTTAATTGGCCCGATGTCCGATTTCTTAAACTCCTATCCGCAGATGTAGTTTGAAATCGTGCATCGCATTGCAATTGGTTTTGATGTAATCGTTCAGCTTGCCATCTCATGGCGTTACCTTTGATATAATAATCGTATGTAGCAAGTGAAAAATCGAATGGCCAGCGTAGAAATAAAATAGCGATCGAAACAACGCCTGAAAAGTATCAGCTCAGAAGTCCAAATGTCATTGTCTAGATAAGATATTACGATACACGGTTTGCTATTTTTTCAAGTGACAATAAAAAATCATAATATGAAAAATAAAAGCCATTTTGTTGATACTTGTATGGGAGTATATAAAAACATCTTAATGCCATATCTTTGGAACCACTAAACCGATTTTGTGGAAACTTGACATAAACCATCTACAGTTCATGGCCAACGTATTTATATTAAATTTTGGTCGAAATCGGTCGGCCCGTTTGGCCAGTTAGTGGTGACATCAAAGTGTACACTTCTTTTTATATATATATGTAGATATACCAGCGAGCTCGTTTACAGGTTTTGTTTATTTCTAAAGGCAGAATTAGTTTGTACGTTCTTTTCCGTTCTGAATCAGCTGTTTTGTTTCTGTTCAATATAAACTATATGTACATGATTTGTTTTCACTTTTACGTTCTGTTCAGTTACGGACGAATCTGTTGAAAATAGAATTCAACGTTAAGTGACGGCCAGATATGTGTATGTTTTACTTTTTTCAGGTATGGAAACATGAATTTTTTATTCAAATGTACATAACTTTTTTTGCCAAAACTAAAAAAAAATTGTTTCAATTAAAGATTTTTAAAAATTAATAAATTTTTATCAATTATTAAAATAATATTATTTTAGCAAGGAAAAATTATATTTTGTATAACAAGTGTCATAAAGTCTGCAGATTGTGAGATAGAAGTGGACTGTTTGATCACCATTTCTATGTTATTAATTTGTTCCTTTTTCACACAAGATAATATTTATGTACATATTTTATTCTTCATTCCAATGTTTTTCTTTTATTTATGCTCTACTTTTTTTTTATATTGGACCAGTACTCAGGGGATGACCCCTATATATGCAGTGCATTGTATCAGAACTAGGAAAATAGGTTATGAGGAGGGAGAAAGAGGGAGTAGTGTTTGTGAACATTTGACTTAAACTTTCCAACGTTATAACAGACAGGAAACACTTCTGCAGGCAACTTGTTCCACAAACGGAGCGTACGGCTGAAAAACGAATTCTCTCTGTAATGCGTAGTACGATTCCCCGGACAATCGACCACAAATGGATGAGCTCTAGACGATGAACGCGTGCTATGTAAAAATGTGCGAGTTTCGGGAACAAGATCCCTAATCTCGTCAGAGCAAAATCCATTGTAGTAACAATAGAACTGTAGAAAACAGCTGAATATTTTCACAGAAAAAGTAATTGTAAAATATTTGTTACAGAAATGAACGTCACAGAACGGCAACAGACTTAACTTAAGTCTAAGCATAAAAAAATTTTTTTTTTTTTTTGCTGAAGTAATCGTTGAAAAAAAAAATTATAAATATAGTTAAAAAACTAAAAACACACTTCGATATCAAACTAAAAAGTAACAAATAATTTTAAAAATAAGCTTGAAACAATAGAAATAGAAAAATACTTGCAAGTATTATTATAAAAAAAGAGCGTGGGTATTTTATTTTTCGTGTATCGCGCGCCCGAAGCATTTTCTTATTTTTAGTTCGATATCGAAGCGCGTTTTTTAGTTTATTTTTTAACTATATTTATTGCAACAATAAAACTAATTTATTCAAATATATTCATACGTTTCACACTTGTACCAACGTGACAACATCAATCATAATTTTGATTTTATTATACAACAAAGCTTATCTATTCAAACCAAGAAATATATCAGATTTATGTGCCATTTGCACAAATAAAAGTCACACAAAATATGATTATCGCTGGTAGCTTTAAAAAAACACATTTTAAAGTGATTGCTTTGAAAGTACTTTTTTAAAAACTAAATGATGAAACAGAATACGTCCGCAACTTCAAGCAAAAACGACTCTCAGAGAAAACAGGCACATAATTGAAACGACGGCTGCAACTTCACAAACTGTCATTTAATCTTCTTCTTTGTTAGGTAAAAAAAGCTTTTTCTTTTATTTTTATTTTTCCTCGCAGTAAAGCTTTTGAAGCTTTGGTTTTGTTTACAAAATGTATGAAATTTACTAAAAGTGTGGTAATATTGTTGAAAGCTTTTTTGCTTCAAAGTGAGAGCATAAGAAAAATCGCTGCCAAAATAAAATAGATTCTATTTTACGACCGCATTCTCTGGCGTTATTTTATGCCAAATTGTATGGAGAAAAACGTCATGCCCTAGTTCTGTTTCAGAACGGCGTCTGAAACAGAACTAAAAGGGTTTCTAAGGCGTCTGTTTCAGACGCCTTAGAAACCCTTTTACAAATATACTCACTCCCTTTAAATATAAAAAGACACAAATCAAACAAAAACGAAAAAAATGCCTTTCAAAGATGACACTTACACTTTTTATTTTATTAATAAATCATGTAGCAATTTTGTTCTTGGAATTGTTGTATGGTATAATATAATCTTTTGGGACCACAAATTTCCAGCTACTTATTTAACTTAATATATTTTATTTCATTCTTCTCCACTTACCTGTTTCCATTCGACCTTGTCAATAGCTTCACTGCCAGTTTGTTCGATTGGTGGCCGCAAAATTGAAACATACTAGAACATGTGATACGACAGCAACCAGTCAGCAGCCGCAAGGAATTCAAGCCATAAAAATTAAATGAGCGGCAGCAAAATAGAAAAACACGAGGGAAAAAATAAATAAATGTTTTTATACTTTAATAAGTTACTTAAAACTAAAAGTATGCTTAAATACACATACACCCAACCATACTGGTACATAAATATTTTGAATACTCGTACTGTTAGCAAGGGTGTGTGTCTTTTGTATAAATTTATGATATGAAAACAACAAAAACCAACAAATAAAAGGTGTTTTTATAGAGGTTATAGGATTTTTCCACTGAACAACATGTAACATCTACCATCAGTTTTTGGAGATACTAATATCTTCCCATAAGAAATACATTGCACTAAAAGTCAACATCTTTATAAAATGTTCCTATCTAATTTTATTCCATTCAACATCTTTCGATTATTTCAATGTCGTCAGTAAAAAAGTGGCAATAATTATTATATTATTCTTATGGCATCACTGAAAAAACGTCATTTATTTTGAAAAATTAAAAAAACATAATTTATTTAACATGAGTCAATTGTTTGCATGTGTGTTTACTTTCTTAATTTATTTTTCTGTAGTAATTTTTTCAGTGTTTTCGTTAAATTTTGTTTATAAGGCCTACATTTTATTTATAGACATATGCACATAAATTTATTAATCCTCTTTCTGTTTTTAAAATTAAAAATTGAAAAAACAATATTTTGATTGATAGTAGCAATGTAAACAGTGTTTGACATTTTCAACATCTTTCATGCGTTTCATGACGATGTTGATCAGTGTAAATAGCCTATTAGAGACTTTGTAATAGAATAAAACACAGATGGATATTTTAAATTGACACGAACTTAATTTTTTTCGAAAAAAAATCTGACATTATAATTTAAATATGACTTCTGTTATATGGTTGCCATCAAGGCGTATTCATTTTACCAGGTAAAATTGGGATTGCAATAAATACAACAACACAAAAACAACATGGGATTTGTTGTTGCTTGAGCGACTCGTATGTCAAAAATTATAGAAAGTATTCCAGACGACATTGTCTTTGAAGGTATATGCACGATTTTCGTCTTTTGCTTAGGAATTTATATTTGTATATAAATGAGCGACGGGATGGGCGACAATGTCTTCAAGCTAGTCTTCAAATCGTTCAAGTAAAATATTTCATCAAAAAGGTTAACGGAACTCTTAAAAAATACCACAAATTTATAAAATTTGAGTATACATTTTTACTCAGTTCAATATTAACAGCAGTACGAGACCTATCGTCTGTACATTTTTTGTGTGAAATAAAAATATGTATTATAGCTATAATTTCTAAATAAATTTAACATAAATTTTTTTCAATTATACATGCATAAAAATTAATTTAAATAATCGATATCAAAAGTATTGTTTATTCTTTTTTTTAATTAATTTTTTTTACTTTTTTATATTACTTAAAAAAATGTAAAAGATTTTTATGTTATTTTATATATTTCGCTGACAATTTGTTAGCATTCTCTACAAATTGTATTATGACACCATTAATAATTTTATAAAAATTTTTCTAATCATTTAAAGTAGTAAAGTAGTAATTTTTTTAAACTGAAAAAAATTCATAATTTTCATTATATCACTATCACTGACGACAGTTTAGTGAAGATATAGTCGGAAAAAACGTCAACGATTATGTCGCCTACACAATCGTTGACCAGGATATTGTCACTTATGTATTCGTCGACGACGTGGTAGAGGAACATGTAGTGTATATAATCGTTGAAGATGAGGTGAGGGAAAATGTCGCTTGTGTGATCTTGCGTCAATTCGTGGCCATTTGTTCGAAAATTTCGTCAAAGATTTGTTGGAGGAGTTGTCAACATACCTTTCATGATTTGCTATTGTATTGTACTCATCGTTTAAGATGTCTTTAAGACTTGGCCAACTGGGATGTTGCTGATATGTTTGTATGTGAGCAAACCACCCTACTGGAAAATCTGTTAACTTTAAACTAACTTATTTGTCAATGGAAGCAACTAACTATTTAAACATTGTGATGTCCTAGGAAGTAGTCAGTAGTCCGACTTTACACTACTTTTCAACTAACTTACAATTAACTTGCTAAATGTTAACTTTCAGTTAACTTTTTGAAGCTAGCTATATTTTCACAACTCTACCGTTGGCTACAAGTAAGGTATTTTTAAGTCAGTTAGTTTTAAATCAACGAAAAGTTAATTGTTGATACATCTGTTTTTTCAGTTTCAACTGGTAAAATGAATTCGCCTTGGTTGCCATGGCTGGCATGTGCGTAGTCTAATCTGGACGTAGTCTAGTCTCGAACGTAGTCTAATCTGCATTTTCGATGACTTTTTCTTTACATGTGTGGTCGTATACCTACAATAACGCGGCAAACATTGTCCTTCCAGTGGCAAATCGTTTCGACCTTATTGGCATTAAGCAAACATTACCATTACATTCAACTCGCCTTAGCGAATTTAGCTTTATAGATTTTCGCTTGCCGCCAGCAAATTCAGGAGTTTACAAATTAAACTAGACACAAATCACTTAACAGCTAACAAAACGACTGCCAATTAAAATAGTGTTGTCAAATTAAAATTTTATACCCCTATAACAAATACCCTTTATTACACTCAAGCAGAGGAAACAAATTCACAGGAAGCATACAAACAGAATTTCCTCCCAAACAATTTCATTTAGTAAGCAAAGAGTGTTTAAATGAAAACACTTTGAGCAATAGTGCCCAAGTCTTTTCCCACCATTAAAGCTTGTGTACGAAAATTTATTTATTTTAAATCCCTTACAAGGTAGCGAACCAATTTCTATCATATGAACCTCTCTATTAGACTTCAAACACAGTGTAATGAAGTGTGAGTATACAAGCCGCTTACAAACTTACACTTGATAACGAGGAAAATTCCACAATTATATAATTTTAATAAAATTGCAGAGTAACTTTCAAAAGTTTATAAGAAATAAACAAAGCGTCATGAGCATAAGAAAGTTTTAACTCGTAAATTGTGTTAGATTAAAAAAAAAGTTTTTTTTTTTGTAAAAAAAAAATCAGGCACAGTGAGGTCAGGAGACCTGAAAGTACAATGGAATGTGGAGTTTCTTGAAATCAGCCTATTGGGAAATTTTTGCCTCAATTCTGTCATAACAGGCGTGGCTATGTGACAACTTGTCCCATCTTGTTGAAACCAAACAGTGTTGGAAGGGATTCTCTGTCGGTGCAATTCTGGAAAGAAAACCTCTTTCAATATCTTTAAGTAACAATCTCCATTGACCGTAACAGTAAGACCGTATTCTTTGAAAAAGTAAGGCCCGACAATGACCCTTCAAGAAACTGCATACCACACTGTGATGCGAAGTGGATGAAATTGCATCTGATAGAGTATCTGTGGGTTAAAATTACTCCATATTCGACTATTTTGTTTGTTAACATTGCCGTTGAAATCAAAATGTGCCTCGTCAGGCATAAATATTGCAGCTCAAGACGTTTTCATCTTCTCACAAAATTCCAAGCGAATCGGAAAGTCTCTAAGGTTCAGTTTGTTTGTTAATTGAATCTTATATGGAAATAAGTTTAAATCTTGGTGCAAAATTATCTGCTGATACCCATTTGAGCAGCTAAGCTCCTTGTCGAAAGTCTAGGATGGGATTGTCTGGCAGCAGCTACAGCAACGAGAAGTTCCTGCTTGCAAACGGAGGGATCTCAATGATAAGGCCTTCTTGCGATAGTGCCACGCTCGGCAAAATTCCTTACGAGCCGCATTATACTCCATCTGCTAGGAGGAGTGTCGTCAACCGTGCGCCTATATTCTCTTTGGACGGAAACAACGGACTCGAAAGCGCGAAAGCGTTGCACTATCCAAATTCTTGTTTCATTGTCCCAATTCTCCGTTTTAGTTAAATCTAAAGAACAATCTATAAAACACAATAAAAATGGAGCAGGTTAATTACATAGAAAATAAGCTATTACGTTTTTTTTTTTGGTAGCAGCTTTCATCAGCCACCCTATATAACACATATACATAGGTTTCAATTCGGCTGCTCATCTAGCACATGCATGTTAGTTCCTCTTTAATTTTCAACATTAATAATGAAGAGATAGTTTATTGTGAAATCTATTGGTCAATCGAACTCGGTAATTCCTTATGTGAACAGAAAATTCTCCCACTTCAATAAGAAGTTTAAATTGTTTTTGACAACATGTGATTTAGTAAAAATATGTTTCGACTGCTATTAATCACTTACTGTAAGTTTCACATTAGTACAGTTGTTATGCAATAGAGCTTCCGCATTTGTGCAAATGAGGGGATTATTTACAGAAATATTTTTTTTCCTCCTTTCTTTTCAGAATAAATTATAACTTAAGTTGAGGAAAGTTAAGCAACGAATTATGTATACTCGTGAATACGCTACGAGTAAGTGGCATACGAAATATTGTAACAGTTTATTGGCCCTCACGGCTTAAGAAACGTTATGAAATAAATAAATAAATAAAAGTTTTATTACTAAAAACGAAAGCTATATTAGTTATATCTTTCTCTTTTCTCTCTTTAAAATTTGAAACTAAATAAATATAACAACATTCTTTTAAAAGTGCACCACAAGCACATTGGACAGTCTTCGATGTCGTCCAAGTAATAAAAAACTTTATCATTCGCAATAATAAAAACAGGACACTTATTGTATAATAAACTGAACTTACGAATAACTTGTTGCCACTTTATTCAAGTAAGCACTCTCATAAGCATTGGAAAACACACACCATTACAAATAGAAATCATGCCAACAAATTTTTGGTTGAGGATAAAAGGAAACGTTTTATCGTTTAAAGGATATTAAATTGCACTCAAAAATGTTCAAAATGTGATTACTATTATTAGCAAAAATTAATTAAAGTTAATAGATAAAATTATTTTATAATTATTTTTGCTGTTCAGTTAAAATGACGTAATTGATATTTAAATACGTGATACATTTTCAGGATAATGTTTATGTTTTGAATTCTTTAAGGGCTTAAAGATTCTAAGACGTTTAAATTAAAACTATACATAAAAATCTAGCTTGAAATCTTTAGAGTTGATAAAAGTTAAAAATTTAAAATAAAAAGGATATTTTTTCTGTTTTTATATACTTGTTTCATGCTGATTTTAAGTTGTAAATAGTTGCATGAAACTTAATTAAAACACCAAATGATTTCTTTGTTGTAACATTTATAAAAGAGAAAAAAAAAGTAGCATCATGATTATAATTTTGCAAACCAATGAGTTGGTGCAAATTTAGCAAACGGCAAAGGAATAATCAATGAAATAAAAAGCAGCAACCAGGTAAAAGGAATTTCTATTTGGGGCATGTAAAATATTGTAAAAAGAAACGAGCGAAACATGTTCATTTAAAGTAGATACACAGTTTATGTACTGCAAAACTATATAATGCTAGAAACTCTTTTTAATAGATACAATTTCTTAAAAAAATATTTTTGTTGAATAATATTTTATGCAGCTGAATTACATTTTACACAGCTGAATAAGCAAAATGTGTATCAAAATACATTTGATTCATTTTCAGAATGAACTGTAGACGTATATTTTTGTTTTTCAGCTGAGTAAAATGTTATTCAGCTGAGTGAAATACTATTCAGCAAAACGAAAATTAAATTTTTTTAGAGTCTGATCTGTTAAAAAGTGTTTCATATTCTATAGGTTTGTACTTAAAACTCAGCACACAAAAAATACAATTAAAAAAAACACTGTTTCAAAATTTTGCTCTAAACATTTTTTAATATTTTACTTTGTTTTCGTTTATGTAATATTTTAATAACTGGAAATGTTTAAATTTCAGCTTTAAGAAACACTAACTGAAACATTTTGTTGATAAAAAAATGAATAAAAATTAGGACAAATATAACAAACAACTTAAAAAAATTTGTTTTTCTATGAAAAGTAATCAGCTGAATAGTGTTAAATTAAGCTGAATGGCAAAAGTTATTTTTAATATATTTTTATGTTATATTTTTCGCTTGCTGAATTAATTTTTACTCAGCTGAATAGCAAAAACAACATATTAACAAGAAGTTGTCCACTAAACTGATTTTTTTCATAGCTGAATTAAGCTGGGGCCAAATCACCGCATACGATATCGAGAAAAATTATCGAAATTTTTCATTTTGGTATCATGGCATACGATATCGAATAAATTGTATTGCAATAATATAAAAAAGTTAAAGGATTTGTTTTTTGTATTCGTACTTTTAAGAAACGTATGGTCTTCAATCTATTACATTTTATATAAATTACGACCCGATATGCATTGTTTGCCATAATCTAGATGTATCGTAATGTTATTCGATACGATAGTTAATTCGATATCGTATGCGGTGATTAGGCCCCTGATGTCTGCTGACTTAACTTCTTTTCAGCTGAATAGCAAAAATAATCTTTTAATAAAAACAAAAAAATGTCTCTATAAATTGATTTCTTTTATAACTAAATAGAGTCAATTTAAGCTTATTGTCAAAATTTCTTCTCGATTTATATTCTTACTTTGTCTTATTTATTTTTATATTTTGTTTGTTTGCTTGCTGTATTAAGTTTTACTCAATTGAATAGCAAAAATAATCTATTAGCAATAAAATTGTTCTATAAATTGAGTTTTTTTTCATGGCTGAACAGTGTTAAATTGAGGTGAATGGCAAAATTTCTGTTTAATTTATATTTAAATTTTGTTTTTTGTTTGCTGAATCAACTTTTATCCAGCTTAATAATAAAAACAATCTATTAATAAAAAAAATTTCCCTATTAATTCATTTTTTAATAACTGAATAGACTTAAATTAAGCTGAATGGAATAATTTCCTTTTAATTTATTTTTACATTTCGTTTGTTTGCTTGCTGAATTAAATTTTTCTTAGTTGAATAGCAAAAATAATCTTTTAGCAATAAAATTTCTCTATAAACTGACTTTTTCTATAGGTGAATAGCGTTAAATTAAACTGAATAAAAAACCTGAATTCTTAATTTATTTTCATATTTTGTTTTTTTTTTTGCTGAATTAGATTTTACTGAGTTGAATAGCAATTCACTATAAATTATTCCTGTAAAATGATTTTTTCATAGCTGAATAGTGTTAAATTAAGCGCGATGGCAAAATTTATTTTTGATTTATTTTTGAATTTGCTCTTACTCAGCTGAATAACCAAAAAGAATATATTAACATAAATATTTACCTATAAGTTCATTTTTTATAAATGAATAGTGTTAAAATAAGCGGAATGGGAAAATTTCTCATTAATTTATTTTTATATTTTATTTTTTGCTTGCTGAATTAAATTTTTGTCAGCTGAATACAAAAATAAAAATTTTTTTTTTGCAATAAATCATTTGTTTTTTAGCCTTCTTCTTGTCTGTATAAAAAGAAGAGTGTAATAATTAAAAAAAAAGCAAATCAGTACGACCTAGCTTTTAAAGTTTGTACAGCTGTATTATTTTTTTTATGGAGACTAGTGAGTAAAAAAATCTTGAACCAATAATTAAAAAGAAGAAAGATTTGTCCTAAATTAAAAAATTTTACTTAAAAATGTATATTTTCTTTTGCTGAATATAATTTTACAATAAAAACTTTCACCATTACAACATTTATTGAACTTCACATATGGTTTATGCAAAATTCCGCTGAATAGGAGTTAAACTCCTGAAAGAAATTTTTACAAGTTTTAAGTATAAGAAATTTTTAGCGCATTTAGCTTTGCAATGAAACTTTCGCCGAGATCAAATTTATTGAAATCACTAAAATTCCAGCTGAAAAGGTGTTAAGCTGAAAGATTTTTTCCACAAGTTTTAATATTAAGAAACGTTAATATGTATTCGTTTTTAAAATTTTAATTAAAGGTGAACTTTAGGTTAATTTTTTTTTTCATATTTTTTGTGTTTGCTGAATTGATTCAGCAAAATATCAAGAAATTTTATTTTATTTTATTTCACATCAACATTTCACTTAACATAAAGCTTAAAATATGCAAACAAAATCATAAGCTAGAATATATTAGTGTTAAAGACAAATTTTGTTTACTATAAAAAGGATCTTTTTCCAAAACATTGAATTACAGGCTGCTGAATTACTAATTATTATGCTAAAATTTTGTTTGAAAATTTAAAATAATGATAATCATCATTTTCATATTCTTTATTTAACAAAAATAGTAAAAAACACAAATAAAATCTATAAATAAATAAGGAGAAAAGTCCTTGAACATAAAAATTCTGTCAATGTAACCAATTTTATTTCTCTACCGTCGTCTATCAATAGAATAAACAAAGGAAGGACACAAAAATCGAAAAGACAAACAAAACCCAAAAGCTACAATATTGAACACTATGGCAAATGAAAGATTTAACTATTCAAGCATAAATTTAAAACAGTAGCAGCACTCCTTGTTGGCCGTATATATACGAGGATGGCTTACAAATTCGCTGCCTTATGCATTAACTTTTTTAAATTTAATAATATTTCTTTTTTTTAATTTTACATACTTTTACTTTATGTTAGATCTTTTGTAGTTATTTAATAGCACATTTTTATTTTTCGGAATTTTACTGCCTGGCCCACTATGTCACTCGACATCGATCGCTCGCATAAATACATGCAAGCCAAAAACAACATTTTTAAATTTGTTTTTGTTTCAAATGTAAATGTGCGAGCGAGCGATGTCGAATGATATCGTGGGCTGTTTATTTGCTGAATTGTTTAATAACTCAACTGAATAATTTTGCCGGGGTTTTTTATTGGTTTTTGCCGGATGTTACTTTTTGCCAAGTTTGTGCGATTTTTGTGCAAGCCAGTTGCATTTCCAACGTGGGGCGCTTTATTTTAAGGTTATTCGTAAAATTATTTCTTATCGATATCGATATCGAAGTCTGTTTTTTAGTTTTGTAACTACATATATTTATTTATAAAGTCTGCTTAAGTATTTTTATCTCCAACCTTGTTAAATATATTGATATTTACATCTGTACTAAATGCTACAACAAATATTTACACATATTCATGAATTGAAGGGTTTTTTCTCTACCATTTGTTTATATTGTTTCAATGCAGTTTTATTAAACTCACCTTGCCACGATCAAGACTTTTAATTAAATCCAAATTAGTTGTATCTGATATCCCACCGTGCACCACCAAGACACGACTATTTATGATGGTACCCAGTGGCAGCCAACGATACACCTCATCTATGAGTTTAAGTAATTTCGTTGAATTGCGCTAAAGTCATTAAAATACATTCAGATTACCCGCAGCACAACAACAAAGCAATAGAAATGAAAATGAAAAAAAAAACAAAAATTTTAATTTAAATTGGAAAACAAACCAACAACATAAAGAATAATTTTAGAATTGTTTACCTTGTATTTCTGTTGTACTTCGCGTATGAAACCGTAACGTGCATTCATAACAGAATCTTCGTGATTGCCACGATTTAGGAAAACTCCATTGGGAAAAGCGAGAAAACAGGCCAAGAGCAATAAAAATACTTCCAAGCCCTTTTTACCACGATCGACAAAGTCACCGTTGAAGATGTAGGGATTTTCGGAAGAAGGCAGACCATTCTGAAAGTAAAAGTATTAGCAATAAATACAACTCTGCAAAGCTTAATTTAATATAATACGAGTAGTAAATAAAACAAATACTAAGGTGTCATTCCAGACAGCAAACTATCACGGAAAGAGAATATACTGGATAGAGTAACCAAGGCTACAACAGCCATCTACTTGTATCTGTATAAAAAAGCAATAGGCTTAACATGGGGCATACAACCAAATGGAGTTGTATGGCTTCATTAAATGGTTATAAAACCGATCAGTTTCTATGGAGCATCAGTATGGTGGAAACCACTGGTTTCCGCAACCAACAGACTGCAAATTGAAAAAGTCAGTCGAACCATGGCAATACTGACCTCAAAGGCCAAGAGGACAACAACCAACTAAAGCACTTCGTGGACTTATGAGCTGAATGCCATGTGACTTAAAAGCTAAGCAGATAGCACTAAAAGCAAAATCAGGTTGAACGTGACAGGAGCATGGACCCACAGACCGTGGGGGCATGCCAATATACTTGAGAGCCCAGATCTAATTGACTACTGCATCCCAAAACCATTTCTCACAAGGAGCGTCTGCTACCAAATCGAAGACTCTCCCTTAGAAGCTGGACTCTTTTATGTTTACACGGATGGATCCAAAAGGGGGGGTGGCGGTTAGATAGAAGAATTTAATACTAAAATATCCTTCAGACTACCAGACGGATGTCGTGCTCTTCAAGCTGAAATATCGGCTATAGATAAAACGGCCAGATGGCTGACGTTTCACAAAATATTCGGTAGAGACATCATGATAGTAAGGAACCACTAAGCCAGCTTAAACTCCCTAATTAGAATATACACTAATTCTAGTCTCGTCCAGGAATGCCGGAAATTTTTAAATAATATGGCGAGACACTCTAACCTAACCCTAAAATGGGTACGTGAACACGGGTACACCAACGGCAACAACATCGCTGAAGACGTAGCCAAAAAAGGAACAACCCTAGATGATAGGTATATAGATCCCTTTTGCTGACAACTCGTATTATCGTGTTGGAAAAGAATAAAGCTCCACACGCTGGAACGTGCTCAAGAAAAATTGCTCATGCATATCAAATAACCTTTGGCTGCATTTTAACTTTAAGAAAACATGGGAACTATTATAACTGCCCATATCTCACTTGAGAGTCACTGTAGCAGTCATCGCTGAGAATTGCCCGTTTCGGAACCACGCCACGAGACTATGCTTACCTAATAACGACTTCTGCAGAGGTTGCCAAGACGAGTAAGAGGAGGAGACATCGCCTCCCAAATGAGATAACACAGCCATTGATTTTGTCGCGCAAAAAGTCCATTGTTTCGTTAGCTGTGTGGCAAATGGCACCGCCCTGTTGAAACCACATATCGTCCACATTCATATCATCGGATTCGAGTCATAAAAAAGATCGTCATCAAATCACGATAGCGTACACCAATCGTCTGATCTGGGTGCCTGGACATGAGGGGCACTATAGCAATGAGATTGCAAAGGGAGCAGATGGGACTTTTATTGATCCCACTCCAACATTTGGTTTCCACAAGAGTCTTTTTAATGATGAGATGAAGAACGTTGAGTGAACGGGACTTGCCATCACTCCCAATGAAGGTGCTAATTCCGGTTTCTTGACGTACTCAAGCCGTAATGGGGCAAGGGGAAGTACAATAGATCAACAATGGTCGCTGTGCAAGTGGTCGTAGAGGGCAACATCCAAATAATCATAATAGGAGAATCCAAAATCCAAATAATCATAATAGGAGAAGGGATGAGTAGTGTAGCGACTACGAAGCAGCTAGTTTTCCTCCACCTTAGTGTATTCAATTAGTTTTTTCTGTCTTGTTTGAGCAAAATTTTTTGATCGCGGCAATTGTTGTTATAATTCAAAAGAAAAAAATCCTTATTGGAGCTGGAATTTAACTTTAACCAGAAGAATAGCATCATGTAATATTAAAACACGACAAACAATATTTTATGCTTTAACAGGAGAAATTTGTCTTTAGAGATCTCTCTGATCTGGTATGATTTTTTTGTTTAATTACTCTCTTTCACTCACCTTATAGAACACCACCAAGAGATCATCCAATTTGCCGTGTAGATCACCACAAATTGTTATTTGTTTGGAAATGGCTGTAGAGGCCGTATTTAAATTTGGCAGAGTGCGAAGTTTTATAGCAGCTTCTCTTAAAATAGCGCCCACATAGCGAGCATGAAGACGATTTGACTGAAAGAACAAAGTTCGCTTGTTCGGTTACAATGGCGATGAATGAATAAAAAAATAAAAGCACTTACCCTTTTCTTACGAAATAAATCTATTAGAGTATCAATATCTTTTTTAGCTAATGGAAATTTAATTTGTGGTCCCTTATATCTGGCACCTGAAACACTATCGTATTCCTCATGATAATCGGATTCATCGGAATATTTGGAATCATATTGATCTGAAAGAAAGTCAAAGAAACATTTTATAAATTCTGGCAAACAAAAAGCAAAAGAGGCTTACCTATTGAAGAGGCTCTCGAATTGGCCAAAGAACCACCTTTTTGGGCAGCAGCATTTGGAATGTGTGTTAGTAAAGCATTAAAGAAATTATAGAGCTGAAAGAAAAAAAAAATAGTTTTATTATAAAAAGGTTTTCAATAAAAGAAACTAAAAGCGAATAAAACAAGTTTTGTGGCTAATTAAGTAGGAAATTGCGTCATTATTTGAGTATTCCCATGTACGGCATTATGTAAATGTTTGCAGTGACTTTTTACGGTGCCACAGATCCGAGTGATTTACCAGTACCTAAAAAATACGTCTCGCTTACATAATTGTTCCATATGGTTGCTTTATTTATCCAGAACAAGTGTTCGAAGTGGGTGAATGATTTCAGAACAAACTCTCAAAAAACTAAAATTGGTTTGGAACAAAAATTTTGTTCCGAAACAATTCAGCTTTAGGCATTTTGAAATGCCTTTCAATCCAGTTTTAGACATTTTGAAATGGCTTGCTGTATCACTCCCAATGATTCTTCCAATTCTTCATGCATTTGACACGAGTCTTGATCAAATATTCAAATTCTGCATCTTGGAAAACCTTCTCTCTTTCACCGCCATGCGGGGCTTTGACGTAAAATCAATGTTTTTGAAGCTTGGAAACCACTCCTGGCTCGTTTAGTTACTAATAGCGGCCTCATCATTCGTATTTGAAAATATTCGATAAGCCTAAGCCGCAGACTTCTTCATATAGTAACTGTAACTATGCCAAAGATATTTTTCTGAGCTCGAGCAGTCAAAAGGGTTGTGGCCGACCTCAACATAAATAAGACTTCTGGACCGGATGGCATATCAGCACTGGTCTTGAAGCAGGGTTTTGGCAGACCTCAACATAAATAAGACTCTTGGACCGGATGGCATCCCATCACTGGTCTTGAAGCAGTGTTCTTCTATGCTTGCGCGTCCATTAGCATGCCTCTTCAGCATACTTTACCATATTGGTGAGTTTCCATCATGCTGGTAGATTGCTAACATAATGTCGAGTCCCAAAAAAAGTGAGGCAAATAACCCTGAAAATTACCTTCCAAACGCAACTTGCTCTACGCTTTCCAAAGTAATGCTTAACTATCACCTTATGAGACATCTAGGTACGCATAAATTACTCTGTGATCGTCAATATGTATTTCGTAAGAGTCATCCTACTGGAGATCTTATGGCATATCTCTCAGAGAAATGGTGGCACTCAATTCCTCATTTCGGTAAAAGTAAGGTGCTGACTCTGGATATTTCCAAAGCATTTAACAGAGTGTGGCATGGTGCAATACTGGTACAACCTACAGCTTTTGATATCGGTGATGACTTTTCTCGGTTTATATCGAGCATTCTCAGAGACTGTACTATACGAGTTGTTATAGACCAAGTCTCATCAAACGAGTTCAAGATTAATTCAGGGATACCACAAGGCTCCGTTCTCTCTCCTACCCTATTTCTTATTTTTCTCAACAACCTTCTCTATCTAACTTCCAACCCTAAACACTCTTTCGCGGAGGACAGCAGTATTTTCCACTCGTATTCTTTTAGTGATTGGCCTAGCCAATCGGAGATCGCTGCCAAGAGGCTAAATATGAATGATGCATTGAATTACGTTTTTACGATCGCAATCTTCGAATGGGGTTGCAAAAACAAAGTCGCTTTTAACGCTCGTGAGACCCAGTGTTGTTTATTAATATATAAACACACGACCACAAGTGCTGCTTCATCCCTACTCATGGATGGTATAAGTATTGAGGAATCGGATGCTCTTGATGTTCTTGGAATAAAGATACAGTGTGATGTTCGCTGAACTGAGCACATTTTTCATGTCTCTAAAGAAGTATTTGAAGCGTTGTAAGATGTACTTGACTTCATCCGACCTCCTTACTATTTATACCAGCTACATTCGACCGAAAATGGAATACAGCTCTTATGTTTGGGCCAATGCCTCTAAGTCTATTTTGTGTTTACTCGACCGTATGCAGGAGAACGCAAAGAAGCTCATCGCTGACAGTAGGATACCCAACTCTATTGACTTACTGGAGCATCGACACAGTGTGTGGTGCGTTACTCTGCTCTATCGTTACTATAATGGATATTGCTCTGACGAGATTAGGGATCTTGTTTCCGAAACTTGTACATTTTTACGTAGCTCGCATTCATGGTTCAGTTGTCATCCTTTTGTGGTCGATTGCCCGGGGAATCATACTACGCATTACAGAGATAATTCGTTATTCAGCCGTACGCTTCGCCTGTGGAATAAGTTGCCTGCAGAGGTGTTTCTTGTCTGTTATAACGTTGGAAAGTTCAAGTCAAATGCTCACAAAAACTACTCCCACTTTCCTCCTCCTCACAACCTATTTTTCTAGTCACCCTAGGTCATCCCCTAAGTATTGGTAAAAGAAAAAAAAATATTAAGCAGAAAAATGAAAACGTCCCTCATATGATGAAAATTTGGTTTGTAAGCTGACATGTTGAATTGAGAATAACTTTATGATGCAGACACAAATCGACTAATATTTCGATGGCATGACATCAACGATGTTTTTATTTTGACTACCACTTACCGCTACACTCATCTATTGCAAAACGGCGAAAGCAAAGTTAAACATCTAATACATTCTAAAAAATGTGTTCTTTTAAAATTTTTGACACTTAATTAAAAGGTTAATTTTTTAAAGCTGTTTGCAACATCTTTTATTTTTTTGTTATACAAAATAAAGTCAAGAAAAAACTCCCTTAAGCAACAAAGCAAAACATGCAGCAGCATGCCAGTGCAGGTAGCATGTGCTTAGAGGCCAAGGGAACACCAAAGCTTTTTTTAAATGTTGCAAACTGAGAGTATTTAGTTTAATGGAGCGCAAACTGAAATTTAATAAAATATGTTCTTCTGTATGATAATATATTATAATAAAATATTTAAACAAAAACTCAAGTGTTGGCACAGGAACAATTAGCTGATTAAATATTTAAATAGTTTCAACAGAGAAAAAAAAAAGTTATAATTGGGTGATAAAAGTTTTGACCAAATAGTAAAAGGTCAAAGTAGTTTTCTTAAAATAAAATTTCTTTTGCAGCTGCTACCCCAGTAAAAATGTAAACCCTTTATTTAATAATATTTTTTTCATTATAGGGGTTCCTTCAAATCGTATTTAATTTGCAACAACACAACAAAATAGCCTACAATTTTATTTAAATAAATGGCTTTTTTAACAACATGCCTGTCATAAATGTATAATCTTGCATGAAACATTTGCCGAGAAAATTAATAGTAAAAATTTCTATAGAAATAAAAAAATTTTAAAAAAGTTCAACGCAAAATTTTTCTGAAACAAAAATTTTTATAAATGTTGGCAAACAAATATTTTTGCATGTCCTTTTGTTGAATGTTCTTCTAAAGTCTGCTGCCGTTGTTAGAATTTCTTTATTCTTTTTTTTTTAATTTCTATACTTTTGTATCATTTGTGTTGCGATTTTTTTAAGTTCATTTGCTGCAAAATATTTGCAGAAAAATGTATTTTGTAAAGGTTCTTTGAACAACACGCAATTGGTCCTGACCAAAAGTAATATTGGCGTGTGGAGGACATCAAATGAAATTGTATTTTCAGTTTTGACATTTCATGAATTCTTCACATTTATTTACTTTTTTTATGGCAGAGAAAAAAATCTGAATGAATGTTTTGTAACAAATTTCAATAAAAAATAAGTACATGTTTTTTATTATTTACAGTTGAATAAAAAAAAAAAAGTTACATACGAGTATATAAAATTGCACAATATATTTTAAGTGCAGAGTACAAATATTTAACGACAATCAGCGACTGATTTATTGAGAAGACAAGCTGCATACAGTGTGTTTCATAACTCAAAGTCAAACCGAAACGGGGTGACAGCATTGATTGCAGCAATCATGAGAAAAATCTGAAAAAAAAATCTATTCCAAGCAGTTCGAAAATTATGGGCATTTAAGAGAACCCTAGAAATTTTATTAAACAGTAACCAGTTTTTGAGTATTGTGGTTAATTTTTTTTTTCTTCTAAATTTTCCAGCTACAGATCTTGATTGATTTTTGTTTTTTATAGAAAAGGCTTAAAGGTGTTTTATTTTCGATAACAATTTGTTATCACCCTCAGGAAAATTAAAACATAAACATTTTAATTTTCCCAAGGATGATAACAAATTGTTATCGAAATATCGAAAATAAAACAGCGTTAAAACTTAAAAATAAACAAAAATCAATCAAGATCTTTAGCTGGAAAATTTAGAAGAATAAAATATAAACAAGATCAAATAATACGAATATTTAATTTAGTGGTTAATTTTTATTATTTTTAGAATCATAACCCTAGATAACATTTCAAGAACCACAGTCAAAAATACTGACACAATTGTCCCAAGTTTTGTAGAATTAAGACTATTTGTTAAACTATGAATTTAAATTAGATTTTTGGTTTGTACATTTGTACATGTTTTTTCTTAAGCAGAATTTTTTACAACACAAATTTGCTGAGATGAATAATTTTTGATTGAAAAAGACAAGAAAAATAATAATCAAGTCTTCAACTGGGGAACAACTAGCTGTTTCGTAGTCGCTACACTACTCTTCCGCACCCATTTTCGGATTTGAGCTCGGGTCATGACGTATCAAGATCTGCTTAAACCACTCAGCCACCGAGCCATTTAATATATATATATATATATATATATATATATATATATATATATATATATATATATATATATATATATATATATATATATATATATATATATATATATATATATATATATATATATATATATATATATATTTTTTTTTTTTTTTTTTTTTTTTTTATTATGGACCAGTACTCAGGGGATAACTATGAAGTGGATTGTACCAGAACTAGGAAAATAGGTTCTGAGGAGGAAGAGAGAGGGAATAGTGTTTGTGAACATTTGACTTGAAATTTCCAACATTTTAACAGACAGGAAACACGTCGGTAGGTAACTTATTCCATGGGCGAATAATGCAGCCAACAAACAAATTCTCTTATTCGGAATTTTACATTTGCTGTATTTATTACCACGTTTTATAATCAGAACTGATTTCAAGCAAAAAAAATTTTTCACTAAAAAATCGGTTTAGAATATATCTCGGGTATATATGGACCGATATCGGAAATTTGAATTTTCTGTATTTTAGTAACTTTTTCTTCATTACCAGAACTGATTTTAAGCAAACAAAACTTTTAAGCTTGTTTACGCGACATTTTCATGGAAAATCGGTTCAGACTATATCTCGGGTATACGAGTATATGGACAGATATAGGAAATTTTCATGTCCAGAACAGCTTTTAAGCGAAAAAAAAGGTTGGTTAAGTTAGCTTACGCGACATATTCTTGAAAAATCGGTTTAGGCTATATCTCGGTTATATATGGACCGATATCGGAAATTTTTATTTTTTGTATTTTAGTAACCACATTTCATTACCAAAAACGATAAAAAAAAAAAAAAAAATCGATTTAGGCTATATCTCAGATATATCGGGACCGATATCGAAAATTTTCATTTTCTGTATTTTAGTAAACATATTTTCCTTACCAAAACTGATTTTAAGCAAAAAAAAAAAAAAAAAAAAATTTTTTTAAAATTGGGTTAGGCTATATCTCGGATATATATGGACCGATATCGCAGCTTTTAATTGCCATGATTAATAAGTGTGTGATGTTTGAAGCAAAGCAAACATTTTTTTTTTTCGAAAAATTTTCATACAAATTTGCAAAAAACAACGGCTTTTTCGGAATTTTGGAAATATCTCAGCTATATGTGAACCGACTTTACTGAATTTCAAAAGCAAACCCATGAATCGATGGGGTAATAGAATTGTGAAAGAAAAAAGTTTCTTAGTCTAATGATTTTCTTCAGAAATGGTATTTTAACGACCAACAGACGGACAACGCTTAATCGACTTTTCTATTAATTCTGATTCAGAATATACATCTATACTTTATAGGGTCGCAAATAAAATTGTAGAAATTGCAAACAGAATCACAAACTTATATATACCCTTAACTTTTTTGTAAAGGGTATAATAAGAGTTATTTTTCACTTTATAATATTTTCTTTAAAAATAAAAAAAGGACTCTTTCAGTCGCCTAATTGCTAATGAACGGCTGCTGATTTCTTTTTATGAAAGAAAAAAACAAATATTTCTTTACGTTAGTAAACAAAAGAAAAAAAAAATAACAGAACCTTTAAAATTACCGACCTTTAACCCACATTATAAAATAAATTTTTACTATATTTGCAAACATATCGACTATTGAAGTCTTAAAAGTGTCTGTCAAGCAATAAGTGAGCAAAAGAATAAAGAACACAATAACAGAACAATAAGATGAAAAACAGCCAAGAAAATATTCTTGTAAAAATACTTATGTACCTCCACTTGATCCTGTTCACCGGCGTACTCCAGATTCGTAAATATAGACCAGGTGTAGCGTCTGCGAATTTCCATGCGTGCATTGTGGCGTCGATACCAACGTTGGATGAGCAAAGCAGCCTTCATGGCTGAAAAGAAATCGGCAAAAAAAAACAGCATGAAAAAAGGGTTCCATAAAATATTAAAAATTAATGGCTGTAAAGTCTGTTTCCCTTTTTTTTACTCGTAAATAGAAAACAGTAAAATGTTAAAAAAATTCAAATTCTCACAAAAATTTGTGTGTTCTGCTTAAAAAGTTGCAAAAGTTGCGTCAATGAAATTAAAATGTTATAGAACTTAAATGCTAATGGATTAAATAAAGAGTTTATATACGAGTAAATTATACTTTTTTTAAGTTACGGTAACTGGATTTTATGTTTTTCACGACATACTTATTATGTTCAACACAAAAGCAAAATCATTGGGGTTTAAACTTTCAAGCAGTCAAGCTTATCATGAGAGAAGTATTAGTAAAAAGTGGGGAGTGCAGCGAAATTAGTAGCAGACGTCGACACTTAAAGGAAAGAAAATAAATATTTTTATGCAGTTTCATTTGTAAAGGGATTTCTTTTAAAGAGAGCTTTAAATATACAATAAAACCCTAAAGAAATATTTTCTTAATGGGTGATTCTTTGCGAAGTATGTTTTATAATATATAAAGTAAAACACATAAACTTGAAAGTGAACTTAAAATTTTTATTATCGAATAAAAGAACAATTTATGGCATTTAGTGTTTGAAAATGATATCATATCAATAATAACGCCTTAGTTGACTCAGCGAGAGCATGCAGTTGAATTTCATAAGCCACATAGCCCATTAACATGGCGCGATAACGACTACCAATGACGCTAACATTTTTAGTTTAAGACCCAATGGGTGTCTTACATATATGTATTTGACCAGACTTGAACTTTTGTATATAGAGACTCTTATGCCTACGATGCCTGCGTTGGAAATTCACTGAGCGCAAAGTGGTTTCAGGCTCAGGCAAGGCAGGTATCAATTTTTGGTGAATTTTTATTCATTTCACCACATCTGCCTTTTTGAAATTTCAATATAAGTATATTATTACTACTATTAGAAAATAACAATGGCAGACTACTAAATGGCAACAGATAATAAAATCATTCCAAGCGTCGTCAATGATAAGAATGGTGACAGGAAATGGCAACAACGCCAATTTTCAAAATTAAATTTTTGCTCTGTACATATATACATCGGGTTTTAGTTCAAGTTTTACCTTTTTCAAGTTTTTTCTTAAGAAGGATTTTTTACAATACAAATTTGCTGTGATCAATAATTTTTGATTGAAGAAGACAAGAAAAATAATAATCAAATCTTTAGCTGGGGGACAACTAGCTGTTTCGTAGTCGCTAGAGTACTCATCAGCACCCACTGGGATTTGAACTCGGGTCATGACGTATCATGATCTGCTGCTTTAACCACCAATTTTCGCAGAAAATCATCATCAGTGATTATGTACATTTTCACGTCAGTGAATTCGTCAATAAGCAGAATTGCTGCATTTGCACGCAAAGGAAAACCAGTTTGGAATATTGTTGTGGCAACATTAGTATTTATTCTCATAATTTGTATTATTGCCACTAGCAGTATGTTATCGTTCTTAATATAGTTTAATCCTCTATAAGCATAATAGTTTTGCATGCACATTTGCATTAAAATTCACTTTTTTCCATTTTTCAAGAAACACAAAAGTTGCTTATTTCAAACGACTACAACAAATAAACTAAACGATGAATTTGGGTGAAATTTAAACCGCTGACCTTTGAAAGATCGCAATTTCAAAAAAAAAAAAATATGTTAGTTTGCCCTCATCCTTTTCTTGCTTATTAAAAAAAAAGTCATAAACGTATATTTATTTATTCAAGTGCATTTAAATTTCATTTAACTCTTGATAAAATATTTAAACGAAACTTAATTTTCTTTTGCAAACATGTTTGTGCAATTTAATAACTTTTTAAATTGTTTTTTTTTCGAAATTTCAATTTATTAAAATGAAATTGATGCTTTTGTGAAAACCACAAAGCTAATTTGTGCAGCAATTAAAATCAGGAGTCGGAAAAAATTACAATTTTTTGCAAATCTTTTTGCAACTATTTATTTTTTTCTGCTACTCACAGCCCTACATGCCTTATTTATTTTATTTTGTTTAATTAGTTGCAAAGAATGAAAAGCACTTGCATCAGCAGCTGCCTCTACGGCCTTATCTTATGATGGATCAATTGCACGGAGTGAATTATTCACGATTCACCAGCGCCCCCGTGTGGCTTATCAGGCACACACAGATGGCAATTCTTGTCATTTGTTTGTAGCCATATAGGCAACGCTTTATTTAGGATTTCATACCTTCTAATCCTTCCTGTATGCAATTTCCCAGCGGTCAATGGAAGACAAGGCTTAATGCAGGCCGAAGCCAACTAAGAGCATTAGCCTTTAAACCAACTCATCCGTCTAACCATCACCACTGGTTCCTTACAGACAACAGCACTTCGGGGGATTATTAGCTCCCGAAAAAACCATGCATCAACAATTATCAAGGATACTAACACTCCCTTCCTGTGTCTTTAGGTTTAAACCACAGCCAGAACGTTACAGCCAATCACGAGCAGTCGAGGTTAAGCCGCAAGCAGAAGCAACCGTGGCATGCTGATCCACGTTCTGCCAACTTATACCCTTGGTAAGGGTTTCGAAAGCCAATACAACATAAGTCATGCGGCTTCTTAGAGTTGTATTTGCTATAAACAATAAGGGACTCTTTCCTCTTTTTACTCGAAAAACCCTGGCTTGGAATACACTAAGGCAAAACCTGTTCCCCAGGGAGTTACCTAGTTGAATAAATAAATATTAGAATAAAAACTTTAACGTTTATTTTTTCATACAAGCATAAATATTAATAATCTTAAGATTATATTTGATGCCAGCAACGGATTAAAATGTGCTTGAAATTTCTTTCAGGCCATGTCAGATTAAAATTTTGATTCGCGTTGTGTTACAGATTCGCTTTGAGATTTAAGATAAAATGTATATTCTTAAACCAAACATATCACATAAAATATTTGTAATAAAATATGAAATGAAAAGTTTGGTGTTTAATTGTTTTTCTAATAGCTCCAATGCTTTGCGCGATAAGAGCACGCGATAAGAGCACAATATATAGCATTTTTTAATTTATGTTAGTAACATAATAATAAAATTTCGAATGTGGCTTTTGTTTTAAATGTAATTGTGCGAGCTTCGTTATCCGTGAACTGGCACTTAATGTAAAAACTACCAACGCTCTTTTTGGTTAAACAAATAATGTGGGAGAGTTGCTTCACGCTTTCTTTTACAAACAAAAATGTCACGCAAAGCGGCAAAGTTGTATCTAATGCGGTCTTTAGTTTTCCTTCCATTGAAAATAAATCAGGGATTGTATTGTTCGCCCTACAATTAGTTGAAATTTACCTACAATATGTGTATTTCTAGAGCCGCTGCTAAATAAATATACAGTAAGCCAAATTAGAGTTGGTTTCCATTCAACCCGTTTTTGTGTTGTGGAAGCACGTTTTGATTTGCAAGCGTAAATAAGCATCGTCCCAAAAAAGTTATGTAAAAACACTCAAATAAAGCTATAGCCGAAATAAAACATCAACAGGTGTATTTATTTTTTGCATCAAACTAATATCGGCCGTGTTACTATTTTTACCTTGAGAACCTAATGGAGAAATTTCATTCGTACTTGACTTTAAATTGATTTGCTAATAAACATAATAGTTACGATCCCTGATAAAAATGTACAAAACAAAAATATTCTTTGGTTAACAAACAATTCAATTCCAGCAAGTTTGTGTTTGTCATGTTATTTAACAACAAATTGAAGCATTACTTTTTATAGCTGTTGTTATATTTTTTTAGTTATAGTTATTATAACTACTGTATTATAAGCAAACAGAAGTATGTATGTACGTACGTTTATTGTAACAGAGTCATATCTCAAAAAAAAAAATTGGGTTTTCTGGTTAACAATGCAGAATTGTTAACAGCTTGTCATCTATATTGTTCCAACATTTTATTTACATGACTTTTGAATGGCCTCTTTAAGAAGATATTTTTTTTAAATATATTCTAGGACATTCTTACATAATTTTAAATATATTTTCCTTGAAACACATTTTTTTGAGTTATGATTTTGTTGCAATAAAGGAGTTATATGTATGCATGTATTTAACAAATGTCAACCAGTCAGCGGCAAGTCAGAAAAAAAAGAGCTAAAATATTGAGCTGGCATTTCAAAACCATTAACTTAACAAGGTAAGTAGCACCCTTAAGTATAAATGAGAATATTTATCAACGTCAGCACCTGCCATTACGTCTTATTCTGACAGTGAACTAGTCAACGGTTAATTACTCTGCCCTCATGTACTCGTAGCTTAGTCGCAATTTACACTATGCAAGTCTTATTTGCATGCAGAACTGGTACCGAGAAACCTTATATTCTTTATATCGCGCCAAGATTTTATTACGATGACTTTAAATAGTCTCTTTTAGGATATATTTTTATAAAATATTATCTAGAACATGCAGTAAAACTAAAAATTTTAAGTATTTTTCCTTGAAACAAATTTTTTCGAGTTATGATTTTGTTGCAGTAAAGGAGCGATATGTATGCATGTATTTAACAAATGTCAACCAGTCAGCGGCAAGTCAGAAAAAAAAAGTTAAAATATTGAGCTGGCATTTCAAAACCATTAACTTAACAAGGTAAGTAGCACCCTTAAGTATAAATGGGAATATTTATCAACGTCAGCACCTACCTTTATATCTTATTCTGACAGTGAACTTGTCAACGACTAATTGCTCTGACCTCATGTCGCAATTTACACTACACAAGTCTTAGTTGGCTGAGCTGATTATCTTTCAGCAAATGTGATATGTTGTTCATACATACACTTTTAATTAAAAATTGCAATTAACGCCTTAATTGATTTTAATTACCCATACAAAATTTAATTAACTTAATTGCCAATTAACAATTAATTGTTCTAATATTTAATAAAATTAAATGTACCATATTTAGCAACCATATTTAGTTAACACAATAATACCCAATGAATACAATTTGTTCAAATTTGTCAACTCAAATGTAAAAAAATGCAAACAAAAGATGGCAAATCAACAAAAAATATTCACAATCAAAATGTAAACAACTTTTCTGTCAGCTGTTGTCAAACGTTAATTACATTAGCAATATTAAGTATCTATTAACACTTAAAAAAATTATTAATTAGCTGATAATTGAATTAATTAAAAAGTGTCTGTATGAACAGCATATAAGATATTTCATCTCTCTACATAAATGTCTCACTCCGTTCCCTTAACCTCATTACTAAGTGTCTACAACTGCGATTAACTCTGACATAATATGGGAGAAAACATCGGCAGAATGAGAGAACGAATTTCTTTATGTCCATCATAATACCTAACCAGGAATATATACATATATATTTTTGGCAACCTTGAAAGCCGAGAAGAAAACACTTCTTGGCGAGCAATAGCAACCTATGTGAGTTTTATCTATCTTTACATTTTGTATAAACGTAATAATGTATGTATAAATACGAGTATGTAGAAATGCGAGTATATTTAACGCATAGAAATAAATTAATTCCCCTTTAAAAATGTTTTTAAAATATATTTTGCAAAACTAATAAAATTGTAATGGCGGCTTTTTTTTAAACAAACACATACACAGTCACTTTTTTGACAGCCCCTATTACATGATTGTTGCCATGAGATTTCTCATAGCAATGCCCTTACAAAAATTAGTATAACACTGCGATAATACTGATTTTAAGTCTACACGTGGCAGAATTCTCTCTGCGATTAAATTTGATGTTCTCATCTTAGATTTTCAACCATGTGCTGAGAAAATCAATATTTTTAAAACAAATGTTGGGTAAAAAACGCCAATCCCATTTTAATGTGTACTGAAGATCGTGCGTTTTGTTTGAGCAAAAATATGTGTAAAATTTGGTATCATTTGCTTTTTGTATGAGAAAAAACTAGTGGTGCCATCTGAAGTCGACATTTTTAAAGTAAACAAATGCAACACAGCAATCATACAAAAAATATGCATTTTTTAATTACATGTTAGTATCAATTCTAATACATCATTCTAGAGTTGAGTTCATGTGCTCTTTTCAGTTCAACACTTTTTACTGAAATATGTCTTTCTTTTAGTTCAATAGCTCAGTGCTCCGTAGATAATATTTTCAATGAACGGCTCTGTTTCAGCTTTCATGATAAAGCAAAAGAAAAACAAAACAAAATTGGTGTAAACAAATGAAAAGTGCAATTATAAACCCAAAAAGAAGGATCAATTAAAGGTGATATTAGAAATATTCAGGTGTGATGAAAAATAATTGTATTGAAAAGAAAAAAAAAAAAAACGATTTATTTGTGATCAGTCTTGATGTATGTTTTTGTATTAATTTTTGGTTGGTACCAGAAAGAAACATGAACGAGAGAGAAAATTTGAAGGCGAAAGAAAGAAACACGAACTTTGGAGCTAAAAGAGCTTGCGGAAATGATCACTTAGCTCCTTGAAGTGAATAGTTCAATGATACTAGTTCGTTCGCGAACTACACAACTCTACATCATTCAGTAACATTTTTAATAAAAAATAAATATAAAATAAAAATTGACTTCTATGCTTTTTTTTTAACTTAAAACATTTATTTCAATAATGTTTACATACTCTTCATCGGATCTAAAGATTTCTCTTCCTTGGGCTGCAAACAACCCATCATTTTGAAATTGTTTTTCAATTTATGTAATAAAGTCTGTTGATGTTTCGACGAATCCATTCAGAAAACGTTGGCTATGCGGCAACAAAAAGCAATAAATTTATTTGTATGGGTGTTTTTTATATATAAAAAATTCTTTCGAGTTAAACACCAACCGAAATGTAAGTAAAATATATTTCATAAATATTTCACCGTAGCACTTTGAAATTATCACGTTTTTTCTCTACTGAGACATATCTGTCGCTATGAATCACTTTTACTTCGTAATTATTTATGATTGTATGTGTTTATCTGTTGGGCACAAAAATACAATAAAATAAGAAATTGCAGTGTAATGCTATCAGAATTTTCAGGATAATTTTCTTACACAACCATGTTTGTTATTTTTATATGTAAAAAACACTTTTTCTCTTTTCTTTTCTGTGATGAGTTTTTTATTATTTTTTATACGATTTTCGCGTGCTATGGAGCAGAAATTACTTAAAGATTACAATTTATTATAATTTTTTTCTTTTGTAAAGATTTCAGCAATTTTTTAAATTAAATAATTAGTAGTTATTAAATTTGAATTAAAAAAATTTTTTTTAATATAATTTTGTTATTGTATAAAAGACCACAATATTTTAATTTGAACATTTTTTTATTTGTTACTAGGACTTGAAAAAATAGTGCGTCAATGGATCTATTATAAAGCGTCTGGCAGACGATCAAATAAAATCATCGTTATATGCACTGATAAGGAAATGTAGTGTGTCGTTTTAAAGGAGATGAATAAATAAAAATGGAAATCACATTTTAAATTTTGACGTAAAAGATATTTTCTTTTTAAACACAAAGCAAATGAAATTTGGTTCTCAAGTCTGCACTGAAAACAAATTCATGCCATCCGTACTTAAATCAATCCCAGGCGGTGTCAAAAGTGCAGTAAGTACGAATATTTTTACATAAAAAAAAGGCGAATGGAAGGTGTTCAAGGCATATTTAAACCCGCAAGTAGCTTGCGAGTAGAGAGATTGGGTTATTCTAACAGATGCTCGCTGCTTAATATTTTAAATCGTTGGAGAATGATTGCTTTTACGAATATTAAAAAAATCACAAAATTTGTGTTTAGCTTTGGCCGTAGAAACGTTATTGCAATAGTATTCGCGTACACAAATTGCGCGTTATGCTCCGCTAAAGGACGCAATGGCACTAAATACCTAAACGCTGGTCTCCAGTTTCATAGCCCCCCTCTCCGCTCCCCCCCTTCTATGATGATGCTACTATCTGTTCAAATGTAAGGAGACTTATGATCCACCCTGTGTTAGTAAAACTATGAGAGAGAATTAAAACTTGACAGCAACTATGAAAGAAATACTGATCGTGTGATGCCCAAGGAAGTGAAACCACAGAACTTGAAATACACTTAAATAAATAAATCTAAATATATATAACTCAAAGCTGACTGACTGACTCACATAGTGATCTATTAACGCACAGACCAAACTACTGGACGGATCAGGCTGAAATTTGGCATGCAGGTAGATGTTATGAGTAATTCTACCTGGCAAAACGTACATTATTTACTTCGCTTTTATACAGGGTGTTTGCCAGAAAGTTATACTATTTTGTTTATAATTTTTAATTAAATGAAAGAGAATGGGTCTTATATTGATAAATATTTTATTTAATGTCGACAATTTCATGAAAATCGGGGTTGTCATGGGCGAGCTAACTGCAACATCCTGTTGGCATATGTACGGTGGCGTTTATGGTCTTATGGAATAAGCTATTGTGCCAACTGAATCTAAAATGGAAACAAATACACATCCTTGTGGCCAAAGTTGGTCTTGGGAGAATGATGGAAGATGGATAGAATGCATTGAATATTTTCTTGAGCAGCAGTAATACTTTCAGCCGATCTTGCAGTACGTTGTGGTCCATGCTTGGGCCTATCACCTAAATACCATTTTTCACCATCTTTTCATAGTGCGTTTTGTTGGCACGTTGTTTCTCCCAAAAATTTCATGGAACTTTCTCATCGTCAGAGTAATCGATGATTGATTTTGATAAAATGTTTTAACAATCAAAACACGTTGGTTTGTCTAATATTTTTCCATAAGAAATTTCCCACGTGTCTACTTCACGACTGTCAAATATGAACTGTCAAGACCAATGTTTACCAAAATGGCGGCAAAATAAAATAGTATACCTTTTAAATTATTAATCAGTGGTTTTTTTTAGTTATATACATATATACGACATTCAGTATATATGTATATATCAGTTCGAGTCCAACTCGAGAGAGTTCGAGTCCAACTTCAGTCAAGAAGAAGAATTATTTTTAATTATAACAATAATTCTTGTGAAACAATAAGACCAAAGAAGAACCGAAAAATGTTAAAATATTCATTATTTATGTTTTTTTTTTACATATTTTTTAATTCAGTTATGACATTATTCATAAACAGTTTTTATTACGGTTATATTCATAGATAACTATTTTGTGTTTACTAAGGGTTTATTTGACATATTTCAGCAGAAAGATTGTCAAGTAAACCTTTAATAAACATACAACTATTTTTATGAATAAGTTTTTTAGAAAATTTTTATGGAAATATAACTTTCAAGAAATAAAAGATAATTTTTGTGAAATAGGTGAAATTTTTGTGAAATAGGTCTTTAATAAAAACTAATAAAAAATGGAAAAAATAAAATTAAATTTAAAGTCATATGTACTCGTATCACTACAGGCGCTTTTCAGCAAGTGTGGAAGCAAATTGAATATAATCTGATTTAAGACATATTGTGAAACTGTTAAAGGGTCTTAAGTGCTTTATTATGACTTTCGCCAAAAATACAGAGTGGAAAAAGCGTTCAAACGAAAATGTAGAAGGAAAATTACTTCCGTATTCATAAAAAATAATTTATATTTATTAAAGGTTTATTTGACAAACTTTGTATAGGAATTTGTCAATACCAGTTAGTATTTATTTAGTGTATTTTTTTTTAATTTACTTTGTTATTTATTTAGTTTATTTTTTAGTTAAGTTTATTATTTAAAGGGTGTTTTTTTAAGCTAGATAGAACTTTAAATTGTAAAAAGTAACACAAAAAATTAAATTTTGATGAAACATTTTTTTTATTTGTTTCAGTATACTCTGACAAATCATCATGAATAGACTCACGCTTGAACAACGCTACGAAATTATCCAAATTTACTTTGAAAATCAGTCGTCGATTCGCGCGTTGTTTTATCGCAAAATTGTGTTCAGCGATGAGGCGCATTTTTGGCTTAACGGGTTTGTTAATAAGCAAAATTGCCGCATATGGAGTGAGACCAATCCACAAGAGACCCTACAGACTCCATTACATCCAGAAAAATGCACTGTTTGGTGCGGTTTTCATGCTGGTGGCATCATCGGACCTTATTTCTTCAAAAATGAGGCCGGAGCTCGCGTTACGGTCAATGGAGATCGTTACCGCACCATGATCAATGATTTTTTGTTTGAAAATATGGATGACATTGATCCGGAGGAGATGTGGTTTCAACAGGATGGCGCTACGTGCCATACGGCGAACGCAACCATCGACTTACTGAAATCAAAATTTGGCGATAAGTTGATTTCGAGAAATGGACCTGTCAATTGGCCTCCAAGGTCGTGCGATTTGACACCTCTCGATTATTTCCTGTGGGGCTACGTGAAGTCACTGGCTTATGCTGATAAACCAGCAACAATTGACGCCTTGGAGGCCAGCATTGTTCGTGTTGTTCGTGACATACGGCCAGCAGTGCTCGAAAAAGTGGCCCAAAATTGGACGTCCAGAATGCACTTCGTCAAGAACAGCCGCGGTGCCCATATGCCCGAAATCATTTTCAAATGTTAATGTCACGTATTGATCTTTCGAATAAAAAAAAATTTTGATTACAATTTAATTTTTTGTGTTATTTTTTACAATTTCAAGTTCTATCGGGCTTAAAAAAACACCCTATAGTTTATTTACGTGCTATTCATAGAACACAGACGAGCAACTCGTCAAAAAAATTTGTATGAAAGTAACTCAATTTTTTGAGTGAATTCCATGTAAAATTTTTTAGACGTCTGTGTTCTATGTTATTTAACCGTTAGCAGAAAAGTGAAAAAGAATATTATTTGCGAAGCAGTTTTTCCCACTTTTTTAATTACATCGATGAAATCAATGCTGCAACTTTGCTGTACTCTTTTATAAAAACTTTTTCTCACTTTTTTTAAATAAAAAGATTTTATTTATTTGTTTGCCTTTTATATTATATTTTTATTAGTTGTGTATAAAAATTGATATTGATTTATATTTTCCGTATTTCAATATTGATTTTCTCTTAATTTTTTATGTAGAATTTAAATAATGCACTTTATTTTATGATTTATTATTCTATTTGTTTATTTATTAATTCTTTTTTATATTTCAAATCAAAGTCTTTTATGGCTTAGTTTAATTTGTGTTTTTATTTCAACAAATCAATTTCTGTTCTACTGCTTAATTCTTTTTTGCATGGTTTTATTTTGAGTTTTTAAAATTAAGCACTTTAGTTCTATAGCACACTTATTTAAAGATTTTATTTATTTTTTACTTTCAGTTTTTATTTTATAACATTTAATTTCTTGTATTTTTTTTAATGTTGAATGTATCTTAAAAGACACAACCACATTTTACCGCACTGAATTCTCAACTAATTTTGTGTTAAATACTTTTAAAATACACCTCTTTTTGTTTTAATTTCATTTTTTTATTTTGTGGTCATTAGACTTCATTTAACAAGTGTTTATTTTATATACCACATACTATAAAAAAATATAAATAAATACCAACAGTGTTAAAAAACTGAAAAGAGGTCTCTAGTGGATACCGAAAAGTGGCCTACGCTAATTTATAAAACAAATGTGTATATAACTTTAATGTGACACAATTGAGTAAAACAGTATAATATATACAAATATATATAAATGTATACACTGAAGAGAAAATTCACTCCATTCGTTTTTATATCAACCCCAAGCGGTGTCAAAAATACGGTAAGTTTGGATTTTCTTAAATCAAGTACAGATTACTTCATTCAAGTACACTCATTCAGTACATTATTCAATCACAAAATACTTACTTTTATATATACGCCCAAATTAGCGCTTGAAATAAGCCGAAAATGGGATTGATTTGAGATAATAGCATTCTTAAAATTGAATTTATATTATATTTATTATTTTTTTATATTTTTTTCCTGAGACATTATTAAAATCTAAATTATAAGAATTCCTTAACACCAATAAAAAATTATAAATAGCTTGTTTTCTATGTTTCCCAGCTATCTATATGTCGTCATTTCATAGGAACTACCCTAATCATCAGTAGACTTTGGAAATTTTTGAAAGATATTCTCAAACATTCAACTTTGTATCGCAACAATTTAATTAAATTGTTGAAAATTTAAAAAGAAAAATCATCTCTAATAATACCTGTCAAAACACAAAAACCAAGTTTTTCCGTTTATAAACGTCTCTAACATTTCTTTACAGCTTTCAACAAGCTATTTATAATTTTTTATTGGTATCAATGTTTAGAAGCTAAAATAGCGAATAAAAACTCAATTGTTAGAAATCTTTAACAATAAAACACTAGCAACAGAAGCTATCGACTTTTATATTTTATAAATTCGATATTTGGTGTGAATATGGTGAAATGTGATCACGACACCGTTTCTAGAAAACATACCGCGCCTTATTGTTATAAACAACTTTTAATATATGTCGGTCTTGTCTGCTGCAATTTGCAGAGATTTCACAGCCATATCAAAGTGAAGGAATGAGATACGTTTTTTTGCTTGTAACATATGTATATCAAATTAGGTGGGATCCTTGACAATCCCCAAGTTCCTTAGCATACTATACACTCTACCTACAACAATGTCAATATGTTAAGACCATGTCAATCTTTCATGGAAAGTGATTCCTAGACCTCTGCGGCTCACCTCCATCCGATAGTCCAAATTTTCGACAATTGAGGTTCTATGCTGTCAATGTGCCGAATTTTCTCATCCTTCAGCTGTTGAATTGTTGCTAGCTTATCGACGCACAACTCTTTTTTCAAATAACCCCAAAAAAAGAAGTGCAACGGTTTCAAATCATATGATTTTGGTGGCTAATTGATATCGCCACCACGTGACATAACACGGCCATTGAATTCCCGCGCAAAACAGCCATTATTTCGTTAGCTGTGTGGCAAGTGGCACCCTTCTGTTGAAACCACATATCGTCCACATCCATATGTTCCAAGTCGGGCCATAAAAAGTTCCTTATCATCTCACGGTAGCGAGCATCATTCAAAGAAACTACCTGACTGGGCTTATTTTGGAAAAAAAAATACGGCCCGATGATGCTGCTAGCCCATAAACTGCACTAAAGAGTCACTCTTTGTGAGTGCATTGATTTTTCGACAATCACTCTTGGTCTATACGAGTAGATCTCCCAAATTCCGCAATTCTGCTTGTTTAAAATATGCCTCATAACAGAAGATGATTTTCTTCGAAAATTGATCATCTACTGTTGCCATTTCTTGGCACCATTCTGACTATTGATGACGCTTGGAATGGTCAACAGGCTTTAACTCTTGAGTCTATTGCACCTTATAAGCATGTAAATGCAAGTGTTTATGCATAATGTGCATCAACGATGAGTGAGAGAGGTGCAAGTATTGGGTATGGTTGCGAGTTGAGGGGGATGGCTCTTCAGCCACACTATCGCGAACGAGCATGCCCTGATATTTTCACATCTGGTATAGACCTAGTTTGCTCAAACTTTTTTCGAATGTACGCACATCTGGTCGCTTAAATTGACCGAAAAAATCACGAAGAGTAGGATATGCATTTTGATTTGGACGCCCAATTTCATTAGAAGCCGGAATAAATTTAACGCTTTGCTCGATTATGTAGTTGTCCATGGTGCAAATTGAACTAGTCAGAAATGCAGAAATGTCAAATGAAGTACAGAAAATAACTAGATGTTTAGGTATGGTTTACATTCAACATTGGCATTTAAAATTTAACCAATGAAATCCTAAAAAAAACTCCGTTCTACCAATTAAGTTTTTTATTCGCTATTTTTAGCTTCTACCATTTATACCAATAAAAATTATAAATAGCTTGTTTTCTATGTTTCCCAGCTATCTATATGTCGACATTTCATAGGAACTACCCTAATCATCAGTAGACTTTGGAAATTTTTGAAAGATATTCTCAAACATTCAACTTTATATCCCAGCAATATAAATAAATTGTTGAGAATTTAAAAGAAAAATGCTCTAATAATACCTGTCAAAACACAAAAAACAAGCCTTTTCATTTATTCACCTCTCTAACATCTTTCAAAAATTTCCAAAGTCTACTGATGATTAGGGTAGTTCCTATGAAATGTCGACATATAGATAGCTGGGAAACATAGAAAACAAGCTATTTATAACTCCGTTCTACCATTCAAAAAATATATAAACAGATTGTTTTTTATGTTTCCTAGCTGTCTATATGTCAACATTTAATAGAAGCTATCATAATCATCAGTAGACTTGGAAATTTTTGCTAAGCATGTTTGCCATGATCCCGAGTTCGACAACAAGTGGGTGCTTATAAGCAGTAGACTAGAAAATAGCTAGCAGTAAAGAAATGCAGTCTATTGTTTTTTGAATTAAATATTGATTACAGCAATAAGTTACAATAACATATCTTTCTTAGTTTAAGAAAGAAAAAAAAACGAACTAGGGCTGTTATACCAATTTATAACAAACAACAGAATAGTATTTATTTAAAACTTTATTCACTTTTTAAAATACACGTACCTTTATTCAATTTTCCTGCACTGTATAGATTTTCTTTTCTTTCAGTCTACTTAAACATGTTCAGTTCACATACTCGTACACACTATGGGTCACTGCCAAACTCATAAAATTAGGGGTCGCTGTATTCTATTAGATACGTAAAAAAGCACACCTGCACAAATGCGAACATAATATACATACATATGAGTGTGTATATTTATAAACAAAGAATAAAATAGAATGCATTCATACCTCTTTAAGTAGGCTGGTTGTTTATAAGTACCCTGTTGTACAGTGTGGTCAGTTACAATACAACAACCACAAACACTACAAAACAATAAAAAGCAGGTTGCAGTTATTTTCTTTTTATTTTTCTTTCATTAAATGAAAAACACCGTCTAGTGGTTGTTTGTGTTTGTTTTTTTGTTTTTAATTTATTTTCGTACGAGTAGTTGTTGCGGATTTTTTTTTAGAAAAAAAAAATTACGTATCCGTTTCTACTTGACAGACTGAATGAAATTCACCTTTTCTGGCATTCGTTTCCATTTGCTGTCCTTGTCTTTTTCAAGTTTATTTTTAGACAACTTTTTTTAAGTTTGTGTAGCATTTTAAGTACTAGTATCATATGCATTTTTTTTAATAACCTTGAACTAATTTAAGGAAAAGTAGTATACTAATAGATTCTACAAAAGTCATTGTTTGTGGATAAAAGGTTGAGGACTAGTATTGTTGTGCTGCCAGCCGATGACAAACAACGATATTAAAAAAAAAAAAGTTCCCCAAACAAGTCAGCAATGTGTCGCATTATTATATGCACATGAGTACTTAATTTAGTTTCTTTTTTTTCGACGTATGAAGTTTTTGTACAATAACTAAATAGTAAGGCTTTTCTTTAGCCAACAATACGACATGGAGTCTTCAATCATTAACTTCACCATAAAGTTATTCTGAGGCTTTTATGGTCATTATGCCAACCTCACAATAACGATAAAGTTACTTAAAGTTAAACTGAATGTTAGTTAACGTGAACCATCAAGTCACCGTTAAATGTTTCCCATTATTACAACTGAAGTTATCATATTGTCAGCAGAAAATGTAGCAGCTTCAAATGCTTAAAATTCACCTATAAATTTCCCATAAATATAAGTCAGTTATCAGTAAATTTTCAGGTTAGTGTTAACTTTTAATAACCAAAAAAACAAAAATAAATAAATCTGTAAGATAAAATTATAATTTTAACTAGTTCTCAATTTTAATAATGGCTTTAATTTATTTATTTTTTTTTTTGTAGTTTACTTTTTATTGTACAACTTTTTCTTTTTTTTTTAATATTTACAACTTTGATTTGGCAGCACTGCTTTATTAACCAACCTACTTAACACAGCTGGTAGTTGCTTTTAGTCTGAAATTTCAGATAGACTTACACCACAACAACGCTTACGAAATGTTCATGCCACAGCTGCTAGTTGCTTTTTGTTTAGGTTGGGTTGAGATTTAATAACATCGAGTGGTTAAATTTTCAGGGTCCATGTTGAATGTGAACCTAACCTAAATGTCAGGTTTTTTTTGCATTCCATTTGACATTTCTAAATTCTCAGACCAACTCAACTTGCGCCATGGAAAGATACACAATAGAGTAACGCGTTAAAGTTATTCAGGCTTATTGTGAAAATGGGCGTTCAAATCAAAATGCATAACTTGATCATTCCAAGCGTCGTCAATGGTCAGAATGGTGCTAAGAAGTGGCAACAGTGGATGATAAATTTTCAAGAAACTCATCTTCAGTGTTGAGGCATATTTTCACCTCAGTAGATTCGTCAATAAACAGAATTGCCGCATTTGGCCGAATGATAATCCAAGAATGATTGTCAAAAAACCAATACGTCCACAAAGAGTGACTGTCAGGCAGTTACTATCTGATGGCTGATGGTCAGGCTCGCTATCGTGAGATGATAACAGTTTTAACAGAACGGTGCCACTTGCCACACAGCTAACAAAAACAATGATTCTTTTGCGATCATGTGGTTTGACACCGTTGGACTTCTTTCTTTAGGTTTATTATTATTATATTTTTATTTTGGATCACTACTCAGAGGGTGACCTCTACATATGCAGTACATTGTACCAGAACTAGTAAAATAGGTTGTGAGGAGTAGGAAAGAGGGAGTAGTATTTGTGACCACTTAACTTTCCAATGTTATAACAGACAGGAAACACGTCTGCAGGAAACTTATTCTACAGGCGAAGCATGCGGCTAAAAAACGAATTGTCTCTGTAATGCGTAGTACGATTCAACGGGTAATCGACCACAAATGGATGAGCTCTGGACAATGAATGCGTGCTACGTAAAATGTACGAGATTCAGGAACTAGGTCCCTAATCTCGTCAGAGCAAAATTTATTGTAGTAACGATAGAACAGAGTAACACACCCTACACTTTGTCGATGCTCCAGTGAGTCAATAGAGTGGGATACCCTACTGTCACCGATAAGCTTCTTCGCCCCCTCCTGAATACTGTTGACTAAACCCAAAACTTGGCACCAGCCCAAACATGAGAGTTGTCGATAAGCCAACAGCAATTCAAGAGCTAGAGGATGAGATATTTTAGCACATTATCAGCATAGAACCTCAATTATGTCTCAGCGTCATTGAAAATTTGGACCATCGGATGGTGATGTGTGGCTGAGGTCGGGGCAGGTATTTGACACATATTTTATTTCATACATAATTGATCTATATCAGTGATAATGATAACAATTCCTAAATAATTTGTGTTTTATTGGAAATTAACATCGGCCCTTAAAACTTAGGGTGGCCAACAATTTATTTCTTCAAGTTTTGGTACTCTGGTATCATATTCAAACAATAATACCATGAAATTTGCTATTGATATTAAAAATATACTTTTATACTTTATCATTATTTAAACTCGTTTAAACTCGCTTGCTTATACATTTTGTTAATTAAAATAAATCATACTTTAGGTAAGCTTCATTTATTTAGTTGTTTAGGCGCCATTTATGTGTGCAATTTTTAATTATTTTACCCGCTTTCTCTTTTCACTTAAGACCTTGTAAACTAAGTTGCTATTCCCATTCAATAAACATATTAATAAAATATAAACGGCACACAAAGTGTTTAGCAAAAATCATTGGGGAGTTTAAGATAATTTATCAGAAACTATTTTATGTACACTCACAAAAAAACCATATTAATTAGTTAAATTGCTATAAAATATCCTAAATTTAAAATAATTAAATTACAATTTATGAAATTATTCTTAATGAAATGAAAAATTTTTTAAAATTAAAGTAACTTGCTTTTGAATCTGATCTGAAAATTATTTTACTCAATCTTAGTCAAAATTTTCTCTAAGTGTGTGCATAAGTTGTTAAAGTAACACTCGTTCGTTATTGCTTAGTTAATTAATACATGTATTAGCCAGAGCTAAAGTAAACCAATTATATATGGCTATGAAGTAATGTTAGCTTTTTGTATTTCGTATAATTTTATTTTCTTTCTTCTGTTTTTTTTTAATAAATAAAAATTAGAAAAATATGATGCGAGGAGTGGAGAAAAGTCTTTAGAGATTAAAGTGTACAAAAAAGTAGTAACTTGTGTTGCAGAAAATTAGAACTTAATAATGTAGTTGAGTTTTTTAATTAAGCTGTTCTATGTATTTAAGGTTATAAAACTAGAAAAAAAACTGTGTATCTATTTTTCGTGTGTTTTCTAGCTATCTATATATTCATATGTCGTAAATGCCTCCCTGAAGCAAGTAATAGTAAACTAATAAGTAGATGCTTACAAAATTAGAAACATTTTTAGATTTAAAAATAATATTTTTGTGAATTTTAACTTGGTCAAAAGCCTTACAAAGGTCGATTGACACAACTACACATGTCTTACCAGTGTTAATATTTTTTCTTATTGATTCGGTTAACTCAGTTAAGAGACTCCCAGTGTTACGACCCCTTCGGAAACCAAACTGACATTCATTTAAGCAAATTCAATATATTTAACAATTTGATTGTTCATAATATTTTCCATTATCTTAAATTATTAACGTCCATCTGCTGATTATTCTTAGGAATTGGAGTAACACGCGCAAATTTCCAACTATTAGGAAACTTGGAAGTGGCTAAAATATTGTTCATTAGGAAGGTGAGATGTTTCCTGATATCCGGATATACCTTTTAATTAATTTAATAGATATCCCATCAGCACCAACAGAACACGTTTTTATCTTGGATAATGCGTCAAGTAACGCTAACTCAGAGATATTAGAAAAAGAGAAGGAGTCTGAGACATTGACAAAATCAGTCCAACTAGGCTCCTCATCAAAACTGCTTTATTGGTTACTAATAAAATTGTTATTGATATCATTAACATTAATACTGGAGAGAATAGGATTAACTTCCAATAATCCAGCATTACGCAAATTGCGCCACCTTTCCCTGGTGTCACCCAAACTAAATAATCGCCGACAGCTATCCCATTTAAATTTTCGAATTTTAGATTTGGTTTGATTCCAAAGTTGTTTGTAAATTTCATCATTTCTATCAATTTTATTCACTTGATAAGCTTTTAGCGCAATGCCAGTTAAAGATCTGTAATAAATAATGTGGTTCGGAAAAACAAGTTTCTTTTTGTTAGTTGGACCCAATATTTGTCTTAAAGGAATGTAATAAAGAATTATGTTAACTATTGATATATGACATATATGTGTACTGTGCTGCACTTGCTTTCAATGTCATTCTTGATAGCCAAATAGGAATTTAATTATTCGCACTTTATTACGAATAATGTTATCTGACATCATATTGCATAGGTCCAGGCCTGCACCTTGTACAGCTTTTGAAATATCCCGGCTTGCAATATCGTCACTGAGCGCCGAAAAAGAATGCTATCATATAACATTTTATACAGATCTATACTAGCACTTTATGCTGCACTTAAACAATCCTGGTTTCTATATTATCGTTATTGGGCAAAATGGGATATAATGGTTGGCATGTTATCACGAAGAATATTATCTTACATCATATTGCATTAGAAGTCCTTGAAGCTTTTCATGTTTTTACATAATTTCAGCTTATTCAAAATACAACTTTGATTGCTTTTTGCAGTTATATAAATTTTTAATTAATTTAATATTTATTAAACATTCACATGTTTGATCTCGTTCTGGCATATTGAACAAAAAAATAATTTATTGCAGCTTCAGATTATGAGGTTTTTAACAAAAACTCACTTTAGTTCATTAAATTTTCTAGATTTATTAACACAAATTGGTTTTGGTTTGTTCGTTTGCTCTTCAAAATTATTTAACCTCATGACATTCTAAATTTAATAAGCATGAATAATATTTTCCACATTCTTTTAGTTCAACACCTCTCATTTGTTAAAGAATAAATTAGGTTTAATTAAACTTAAATACTGCTTGAATCTAAATGAGTAAGCATAAAAGCACAAACGCACGCACGCACACATGCACATACATATACGCTTATACAAACACATATTTACCCAGTTGTCGCTTTAGATGACAGAGTCTTTGATAATATATGCAAGACTTATGCTCTTGCTTAGGTTTTCTGAAGACGTTTTAAAGGCAGCTGAGTGGCAATGTGTAGTATTCAAATAAGAATCGTTCATGTGAAATATTTTTGTGAAAAAATATCGGAACTTTTAAGAAAAGAAGAAAAACAGGTATATAAAATATTAACAGCCGTGAGTGAACTTTGAACTTTGTTTTACCTGCCATCCACGTAACACGTGTTTTTTTTATACGTATATTTTCGTTTTTATTTTTATTTTCCAAATTACGCTGGAATAACTAGCAAACAGGAATTAGTAGCGTTTTGCCTTCAATTCAATTTTTTCTTTACTTTCGTTCGTGTACTCTTTACACATTCCTTATTAATTTCTTATTAATTCATTGCCTTGCCTTGGTGTTGGATCAATTTTTGTTAGCCTGAGCAGTATTGAAGGTATATAGACTGGGCACTGATTAGTTTTAACTACTTTAATTCCAACACTTTACATACTGTGTTAACATTTATATGTTTTGGTCTTTCCGTGTTGCTATTGATAGATGCAAGTCAAACGTCCACAAACACTACTCTCTCTTTCCTCCTCCTGATCACCTATATCCCTACAATACTCGTATGTAGAGGTCAGTCCTTGAGTTACAAGATAAAGAAAATGTAATATGAATTTTTTGATTTTTGCATTGTTCGAAAGATAATCTTCAGGCGTTATAATTTACATATGACTTCTGGCATATGACCATCACTGCTGGCTAGGACGTAGCCTAATTTGGAAGTCCAATTTTCGATGAGTTTTTCACACAATTATGGCCGCTATGCTGTCCTCCAAGTGGCCATTAGTTTCAGACTTATCGGCGTGGACGATCTTGGCGGCCAATTCGCGCGTCCCAAAACTAAAATTATGCGGTTATCAAACATTTCCTGCACTAAATCAATTGTGGTATGACAGCTGCTGCATATCACAGTTGTTCATAAAAGCCAGTAATTATGGATCTATAGCAGCCACCGCGTTTTGATTGGCACAATTTTTCAAAAAGAACGGACTAGTCAATCTAATAGCCCATAAAGCATAGAAAACGGTAATTTTCCCTGAATACAGCGGTGTCTCAAGACACATTTGAGGATTATCATCACAGCAAATATGCAGTTTTGTTACTGACGAAACAATTCAAACAAAAGTGAGCTTATAGCGAACTATTATTCAACTAACGGATATATCGGAAGAAAATTATACAAGATCAGGGAAAAACAAAGCTTAAAAAAGCATCGGAATAGGTTTTTGAAACTTGAAAAATATAACGAACGTTTACGAAACGACATCGTGAGCAAGGCAGTAAATCAAACAAATTTTTAATCTATTTAACAAAAAAGTTTGATTAGTGTATTATTTTTCTGTGTTTATAGGACTTGACGATAAAGTGAGGAAAACTGATTGATTTATTCGAAATTTTAGTCATATTTTTGCACTATTTTACTAGTTTTTACCCGTCGCTAACCATGTCTGAAAAATATGGTCATCTGGGTACTCAAGCAAAATTTTGCGTGCGAACCGTCAATGGCATAATAAAATAAATGTGTGAACAATTTATGAAGAATAAAAGAATAATAAAAACTAATTATACAGTCTGGAATGTTTTATAATCCTTTTGACAGATCTGAATTCTTATGCTTTTCTATTAACCAAATTTCAATTAATACTGGCATATAATTTTAAACAGAATTTTTTATTAAAATACTTTTTCAATCTCTTCTCACATTTACATATGATAATATTTTGATGCAAAAATTTTACAAAAGAGGATTTGAATTCATCAGTTGTTGCTAATGACATTTAAATTTTATTTTTTTTTTTTTTTACCACAGCCAAAACTCCTATTTGAAAGCAAATAATTTGAAACTCGTTGCTTTTGGGGTCACAGATCAATGTCAGTATTAACTTTAGTAAATCAAAAGGAAATCTGCATAATAAACATAACAAGTTGTTAGGTTTTTAATGGAAATGTCTTAAGCTAAAACGGATATCATGTACGAACAGTTTCATCTAATGGGTTTTAACGATAAATGTTGTTATTGTTGCTGTCTGTTAAGATAATTCAATTACAAACTAATGCTAATCTACATATGCAGTTTAAATAAATTTAAAATTTAACCGGGTATATTTTCTCTTTATGGAAAACAAACAAACAACCTTAACATTTTGCATAAAATTTAATTAATTTCAAACAAAACCATTAAATTGAATAATCACTTTATGGTTTTCAAATAAAATTCTTTGCTAAATATTTAAAGAGGAAACCAACAAACTTTACTACCAACAAATTTATTTATATTTCATTTGACATTTTTAACAATAAATTGTGGTTGCTAATTTATTTGTTGTGCTCGTAAATCGCTCTAAGCATTTCAGTTTATCAATATTTAATGTTTTTAGATTAGATTATTTGTATACATGCTAAAATAATTAGAAAGTTTATGCCAGTATTTGTGTAAAATACAGTCAGGCTTAATAAATACAGCTGAGCGTATGATTGATATCAAATAACACTATTAAATATTCATTCCACAACACAAGCAAACGATTTCTATACAAATTTTTCCAGATAAGTTACATTAGGTTTACGGATTGAACGAAACATAAATAAATAAACAAATCACTAAAACTTTTAACACGGTAAAAAAATCTAAGCAGAGACTTATTTTATTATTATTTTTTTTATAAACTTCTGGTATGAGAAAAATTTTATATATTTATATCCGGAGGTAAAAAAAATATTTGAAATATATATATTTTATATAAACAAAAATAAAACCAATTTAATTTCAATAAATATAGCAATATTTGTATGCTACTATTTTTATTGAACCACGAACTTCAAATAAAACATTTCAAGTTAAATTGAAAATATACCAAAACAAGCAAGATACGAGTACAACTAGACGTATTACAGCTGAACACCAATAAAATTTAATTTCTGCCATAAAAATTTAAAACAAAATAAACATTTGTTTTATTTAAACTAAATTGCATTGTTTTTTTTTTTTTTTTTTTTTTTTTTTTTTTTTTTTTTTTTTTTAATTTGCTACATAATGATGTATACAATATAGTATTTTATTTAAAATAGAAAAAATATGGGAGAAGATGCATAAAAAATTTGCACTAAACGAAGAATTGCTTACATTAGTTGTATATTTTGTTTAAGAAATACTTAAGTCTTCCAGAACTATTCAACTGAGCTGCTGAATATAAGAAAATATTTTTAATTGTTTAATTCAGCTAGCTGAGTGCCACGCAAATAACTATTTTACATGGAAAAAATTTTTTATAAGCCTTGTTCAGCTAGCTGAATACCAAGAAAATATATTTCTTTGCTGAAAAAGTGTCTAAGCACCCAAAAATGACACGAGGCTACATATGTATATAAGAAAAACATTTGTTCAGTCATTACTACTTAATTGAGCTATGCATATGCATAATTCAGCTAGCTGAATACCACAAATATATATATTTTGTACGAAAAAACTTTAAATTTATTTTATAAACATTATTCAGCCAGCTGAATACTTCGAAGATATTTATTTTGTAAGGAAAAATTTAGGAATTAATATACTTGTATATTTTATACGGAAAATAGTAATAAAACCAGAAATTGCATAGTTTAGCCATTATTACTCAATTCAGGTGGTGAAAATAAACATTTGGAAAAAAAGCCTGATTATAAAACTTAAAACAGTTTAATTCAGCTAGCCGAATACTACGTGAATATCTATTTTGCAAGTTTAAAATTATTCTAGAAGTCCTATTCAGCTAGCTGAATACCAAAATATATATACATTTATTTGCCCCAAACCCCCCCCCCCCCCCCCTCCCAGAAACGATACGAAACTATGTTATATTAAATCTATTCATTAAAATCGATCCTGTTTTTTGTAGGAAAAAAAACTTATCGCAGAATTTAAAATTGCTAAATTCAGCTAGCTGAATAACACGAAAATATCTATTTAGGGAGACAAAAATTAAAAATTCTTTCAGAAGACTTATTCAGCTAGTTGCATACCAAAAAGCAATATTTGTTTGTCTAAGATATGTATGTAAATGCCCAGAAACGACATAAAAGTATATATGTTATATGAAAAATATTCATGAAACTAGAAATTACTTAACATAGCCATTATTACTTAACTCAGCTACTGAATACGACGAAAATTTGCGTTTTGTAAAAAAAAAATTACCACAAAACTCAAAATTGCTCAAATCAATGAAACGGTTTTACAAAATAAGAGTCCTAACAAGCATATCTTTCGCAAAAATCCTTTATTTTTATATTTATTTAGCTAGCTGAATTAAGTAAATGTCATTACCCATTTGTTCGAAATGTTTATTTTTGCTTCATTCAGCTAGCTGAATTGCCAGCATTGCAATGTTTTTTAATTAAAAATGTGAAAAATATGATAAATAATATGTGCAAAAAGTTTATATAAAACCTGCTATGTGAATGTCTTCATGTAATGTTCAATTATTTAACCGCATAATTGAAAATTGTCATTGTTGATAAAAATTCATAAGGAATAAAAATATTTTACATTTGACTAGCTGTATATCAATTTCAACTCGTTTTTTATTATGTTATCACATTTGTAAACTTAAATGGCAAAAATTTAAAGTTTTTGTTACACACATACTCGTATAACGAAACTTTAATCCTCTTAACAAGAATTACAAATTTACTATCATTGGAAATTATAATCCAATTACATCAGTTTTAGTTTTTGTGCTGTAACTGTCACAAAAAAGTATTTGGATCAACAGTAATTTTATTGCTAAAATATATATCATAATAATAATAAATAGAAAGACATCAAAAACAAAACTTTGGAAATAAGAAAAAATTAAATGGCTCTAGAAAAATGTTTTTGTTAAATTTATTTATTTGTTTGTTTCAAAAATATTTTGTTCTTTCTTCTATTAAATCTATTCTGGCACTTCTGTTCATTACGTAAGATTTGCCGCAAGGAAGTAAATATTTTTTATAACAAAAAATTGATTACAAAATTATGCAAAAAAACCATAGTCGCTCTATTGATGAAAAATATTCCATGAGTTTTATTGTTGTTTTAAAACTTGGAGATTGTAATTTCTATTGATGTTTAACAAAATGTGGTGACAATTTTTCGAATTTAACAAATAAATAATTCGGTGTGGGCTGTTCTAATGAATTATTGCCCAAATAAATAAAAGAAAATTTCAGCGCTGTTTAGATCCAAATGTTGGTAGAAAAATATTTTTAAGAAACTTAGTTCGTATTTGCACAAATTAATGAAATTTACATATACATACATACACATATTCATTTTTGAATTATTTGTTTTAAAATAAATAAGAATTTCTAAACATTTAAAACTTTTGGCTGATTTTGCAAAAAAAAAATATATATATATATATACGACAAATTGACATGGAGTAAAGTTTTGTTTTATTCTTTTTAAAGTAAATGTTTCAATCAGATTCTAAACAGAAGTATTCAAGTCAAAAAATACGAGTTAACAGCTAGCTTAATATTAAAAACAAGTTTTATTCAGCTAGCTGAACTACTTTTTAAAGGGTTTAATAGATGATTTAAACTAAAAATATTTAAATCTGGAAACAACTTACGTTTCTGGCTTTCTGCTTGCAGAACCACCAAAATTTAATATATAAACGTATACATATTCAGGCCGATCAGTGAAACATACAAACATTGATTCAGTTAACTGCGTTATCGTTTTAAGCATCTGTCATACGAACATATATCAATTCAGTTGGCTAAATATACCAGCTGAATTACTATATTTAAGGTTCTACAACATGAACACAAATAGAAATACCAATTCAGCTAGCTAAATATAACATATGTAGCTTTATTAGGCTAGTTGCATTTTTGTGTTTTAGGTGCTCTAGCACGAACGTGAATGGCTTTATCATTTCAGCTAACTGAATATAACATTCGTGGCTCTATTCTGCTAGCTGAATTATAACTTTTGAGATTATTTGATTCAAATGTAAATAAAAGTGCCAATTCTGACTGCTGTAACATATTGTTTGTATCATATAGAGAGATGCTAACTTGCATTATTTCTTTATCGCACAAAAATATCTAGTCACAAAGATTTATTAGAATAGTTGCATAAATAATGGGTTTACAAGCAATTCTGCAAAAAAAGTTATATATTGATAAAAACAGTTGCTATCATATTTTTTCCTTCTCCTTCAATGTTACAATTTTATCACTTAGGGCATTTCAGCATGAGACCAACCATAAAATTATACAATTCAGCTAGCTGAATTGTTTAGTTTTAGGTTTTGTACAGGTTTATAAATGCAAGTATTAACAAAAAGAGAAAATACTTGTATTCAGCTAGCTGAATTGTATGGTTTTAGGTTTTGTAGAGGTTTATAAATGCAAGTATTAATATGAAGAGAAAATACTTGTATTCAGCTAGCTGAATTGTAGAGTTTTAGGTTCTGTAGAGATTTATAAATGCAAGTATAAATAAAAGGAGAAAATACTTGTATTCAGCTAGCTGAGTTGTATGGTTTTAGGTTTTGTATACATATACAAATGTCAATATTAATATCAAGAGACATTACTTATATTCAGCAGGCTGAATAGTATTCAGTATTAGGCTGAGTTCAAAGTTAAGACGAATTACTTTAACTGGTGCACTGCTAAAACCCAACTGCCTGTCTCACGATATTGCTTCGTAAACGTTGGTCAAAATTTTTTAGGGTCAAAAAACCTATTTTATAAGCTTTATTTTTTCGTTATCTTGTAGCATTTGCCTCGTCTACCTCCGATATATCCGTCAGTTGAATAATAGTTCACTATAAGTCACTTATTTTTAATATAAAACATTAGCGAACGTTAACGAAACTCTAATAAGCAAATATAATATAAAATTTTTTTTTATTGTTTTTTTATGATTAATATGATATAATTTTGCATTATTTGCGATATTTTTTTAATTTTTCAAAATTTTAGCGCAAGATCCACACTAATTTGTTTTCATTATTTATTTTTTTATTACTTTATACAGGTACACAACATACACAAATAAAAGTCTCAGCGCCCCAATCACTTGATTGAAACAGACAGCGCAGCAAAAAATAACAAAAATAAGAAAGAAATAACAAAAATATCAACCTGCAGCTAACTTCATGTATATAATACAGAAAGCTTCTCTACAACAAGCGTCTTTTTTATTATGTTTCTCACAAACACAAAATTTGCTCAGCAAAATTAGAATCGTCTGAAAAGGAAATATTGACCATGTCATTCTGTAATCAATCCGTTCAGAAATGAAATTCAATTCGTTTTTAGGTTCTTCAGAAAACTAACAACTAAAATGTTAGTCAAAATAAAATCAGTTTTAAACTTCAAGAATGAGAATAACATTTTCTATTAAACATGATTACATTCCAAAAAATAAAAAAAATATTAAGTATTGTTTCGAAGAACCAACAAACGGATTTAGTTCCACTTCCGAACGGAATTGAACTCTGTCATATTAGTGTAATACTAACATTTAAAATGATGACAAAATTACTGCTTTACTGAAGCTTAACATATTAGAATTCGTGTTTACTATCTTTCTGATTAATTTATTTCTTCTAGTAAAAGATTTTGTTCTTTCCTGTTGACATTGTCAACACCAGATGACGCCATTTTTCTTTTCTTTGTAATCACAAATTTATTCCGAAAATCGACACAAAATTTTATTCAGCTTTGCATGATGAAATTAATTATATGCGAAAAGAAAATGATGTCCAAGTTCTTCTGTTTATGCATCATTTACACTTTTCAGTACACTCATTTAACGGTTTTTCAAACACTCAACACACATAAACATAAACATTAAGTTTCTTTTCACTTTGTTAGAATTTAGTAACATTAATGATTATAAATGCAAATTATGATGTTCTTTTTACTTACTGATTTCAATTTTAGTCATGCTGATGCCTCGAGTTGGTTTACGCCAAGGACGGTACCAACCTTTCGTTTGAAACAATTGTATTAAACTGGAAGCATACCGACCATTGGCCACGCCATTCTGGTGGCTGCCGTCAGTGTATGTTGCTGTTAGAACGGTTGTAGTTGTGGCTGTTTTTCCGCCACGTTCGATTTCTGAGGAACGGCACGATGATGATGTATCGAACGAGGAACTGCGACGCTTGTGACTGCCACGTTGACCAAAACACACACAACTGCGTAACATTGTAAATTTATGGAGATGTGTGTATGTGTGTGTGTGTGTGTGCTTGGGTACGTGTTGTTGTTCTTGTTGATTTGATGATGCAATACCCAAAAATGCAGTTTTTATTAGTCAACTCGTAAATAAGTTTGCTGGTATGCGTTTGTTTATGTGTTAGTGTTTCCTTTTTTTACTTCTACAACTTTCCTTCGTTTCGTTTAACAAAAAGAAGTTTCATTTCTTTGGTCGGTCTCTTTTACAGTGAACGACTTAGTTCATACTAAATTTGTGTACAAAAGCTTGTTATTTGGAAGACAATATTTTGTATTTTCATTTTCTTGTAATAACTTTAAAATGTTGTAAGTAATTTTAATTTGACTGTTCTTTTCCATAGAATTGTTCATATCTTTTTATTTTCCTTTTCACCATTGTAACGCAATATTCTCCCTTAAGCCATAAGCATGCCCCTGTGCTTTATTTTCATGCTGGCAAATCTGAAAGTAAATAGAAGAAAACAAAAAGAATAATTAATTTGTATAATATTTGTGTATTTACTTAGAAAACAAATCGCAGCTAATTTGATGTATATGTCCAAACTTAAACACAAATTAGCAAACTCAGGGTAGCTGAATTAGTGTTGGAAGTTTTCAGCAAAAAAAAAAAAATTGTACAGCAAACAAACTTTCTACGCACTGCAAATGATTTCATTACCGTAAAACGTGTAATTCAGCTATTAGTTTTCGCCTTTAAGTAAAATTACTAAGAGTATAGTCTTAGTCTTTTTCTGCTTTAAAATTTAAGGAAGTAAAAAATAATTCAGCAAAAGTAATAAAAGAAATTATTGAAATCCTAATGAAGTGTCATTCGTGGACCAATTTTCAAAATTCTTTTTTCAAAATTATGGGCTTAACATTACCAGGACCCACCAAAAATAAGCAAAATTAGAAAAAAAAGTATCTTTCATTTCATTTGTGGACCAATTTTCAAAATTCTTTTTTCATATAAAAAGATATCCACAAAATTGTTTTCTTCAAAATTTAAAGTAGTAACAAACTGATATAAAAAGTTATTCAGCAAGCAAAATGATGGGCTTAACATTACCAGGACCCACCAAAAATAAGCAAAATTAGAAAAAAAATATATTTCAGCTCTCCTTTTCTTTATTTTATGATGGTTCAGGGTCGGTATGATTAAAACTCAGGGAAAATAAAAAAGCAATTGAAATTATTTTTACTTCACTCTTTATTCGTCAATGGAGCCTTAGACTTGCATACTTTTAGGCTAAACTGTTGTCCATGTCATTACGCACCCCCTCGCGTACTCTTGTTGGTGAGTCAGGAGACTCAAAAACTCTCTTTTCCCCACTATCTCTCGAAACATCCCCGAAATTGTGCTTTTACTACAAGAAAATTAAAATTTCCCCTACCGCCAGAAGGTTAACAAACTCCCCCAAGTAAAGCTTAAATGTTTTTTTACAAGTGTAGCCTAACCATGTCTATATGGCTGAGTTAGAGCTTACCCTCTTAGTTGGATAGCATGCAAGCAGCTCAATGCCCCTTACTATCCACTTTGCTTCTTCTCAGTTGCTGGCTGCCTAATGATAAGTCCAGCTGAATTGCAAATTAAAAAAATCCAGTTAAATTGCTTGTCCAATAATACCAACGAAACCAGTAATTCAGCTAGCTGAATTCAAGCATTTTCCTCACAATAAATCTTTAGACTAAAATTTTTTCATGAGAATGTAATTCAACTGGCTTAACTCATTTTTTATAAGTTTTTACCAGAAAATTTTGTCGCATTCGAAATTTTTAAAACTACAAAATGCAGTAGGATTTAAAGCCAGCAAAGGCAAATCGCATAATAACTTAAGTGTCAACTCTGGAATCTGCGCAATTGTAAAAAATTCAATTTATATTCATCTAGTCCAAATTCAGCCAGCTGAATGCACTTATTTGTCATATTTTCTATGTGTGAAAGATACTTATTCAGCTAGCTTAATTTACAAAAATTACTCGTCTCACGAAGATTTAAAGCTTTAATATGGTTACAGTCTTTGATCTAACAAAATCTAAGCAAAACCTGTGGCAGATTTTAGCAATTCAGCTAGCGGAGTTGTCGAAATTGCTATTTAAAAATAAATTACAACCCTCTAAATGAAGTAATATATAGTTTTCATAGAAAATACTGAAGAAAGATTGCTTAATCTAAATTCAGCTAGCTGAATTAACTTTCTCGTTGTGTCTGATATGTATGTGTCAAGAAAGAAGCACTTATTTAGCTAGCTCAATTGACTAGAACGATTGAGATACTTAGTATTTCTATTATTATTTTTATAAATGTGTAATTATATATTTATTTAAATATTTATATATTTAAATAAACAAACTTCAACTTTATAACCACTGCCAGATAAACACTAAATTTATATTCAGCTAGCTGACTTAAACAATATGGAAAGAAAGAAATGATTTTAATTTATTAACTTGTTTATATGGAAAATTTATTGCTTACACAAAAAACTTTATAAATAATACATTAAATAATTTTGTCAAAACAAAAAAAATTGTGTCACTAGTTGCTTCTATTTGTTTCTTAAACGCAACGCTGCAGGTAATAATATTTCCTTGGAATTATAAATCAAAAAAGTAATAGAATCCTCTTTTATATAACAAAAAAAATAGCAAAATGTTATTAATTTTTTGTGACACTTTTATGGTTTTGTTTCAAAGATCAAAAACAATCTGATATCCAGCCATCAAGAAATTTATTTATGTAAATTTTTTCGGTTTTATTTTTTAAGACCAAAATTAATGTTATGAAAATTTGGTTTTGAATATGAAAAGGGGGAGCATAAAAAAGTCAACTTTATGTAAAACAGATGAATATGTATTAAAAACGCAAAGGTTCGCATGTCGAAAATATACAGGATTATAAAAGTATATAACATCAAAATACAAACTGAACTTTAATATAATAAAAAGAATTTAATATAATAACAAAATTTAATATGACGAAAAATATACACAGATATAATAAATGCCCTTCTAATTGCAAATTGGCGTATTACAAGTTTTTTTTTTCTTTTTTGTTTAGGGGGAAAAATTTACGAAATCAAACTGCAGATGAAACTAAAAAGGCAATAACCTTTCGAGATGTATATTTTACTTCTTATTTTAATATATATTGCTCATGATCCGTTATGAATTGAATATCAAACTTGAATAGTATTAGGTTTCAATCATTTACAGCCAACTGATTTTTTTCTATTCCTGCTAAATATCTTTTAAAATAAATATTTATATGTGTAAAAATTTATTTTAAGAGATTTAGTAAAAATATGGATATTCAGCTAGTTCGTTAAAAACGGTTGGTACAGTATTTTAAAAATGCTAAAGTTTATGTAAATTTAATTCGGTATTTTAGTTTGGCTTATATCAATGCATTCATCGGACAAAATCTTGAAGCAAATTCTTTTTTAAAGTATCATAAAAACACTGTGAAAGTGGGCAAACTCAGCTAGCTAAATATGTTTAAAAATGTTAACAATAACGCAAATAATACCAAGAACTATAATTCAGCTGAATGAATAAATATAAAAATCATAAAAAAATATGCAAATAACATCGTAAACTATAATTCAGCCAGCTGAATTTATCATAAAGTGCTAGAAAACTAATGGTAAATTAATTTTTTCACATAAATATGTATAATTAAATAGGATTTTCCAGTTTGTTACACACTTTTGAAATAGCTGAATTAGTCAAAAATTAAAGTTCAAATCAAAAAGAAACCTCAAGCTTAGATAGTATTAAGCTTGAACCATAATCAGCTAACTAATTCTTTTATATTTCTGCTAAATCTCTTTTAAAATAAGTATTTAATAACATGTTACAGAATTTATTTCGAGATTGAAAGTAAAAATATCGATGTTCAGCAAGCTGAATTCGTTAAAAGTGATCGGTATATGCTTAAGTTTTTATAAATTTAATTGAATATTTTAATTTAGTCTTTATCAATGCATTCAGCAGACAAAATCTTAGCGCAATTTCTTTTTATGAAAAATGTTGTTAAGGTGGACAAACTCAGCCAGCTGAATATTCTTAGAATCAATAATGCAAATAATATCGAGAACTATCATTCAGCTAGCTGAATATATTTTAAAAATCATAAAAAATATGTAAATAATATCGAGAACTATAATTCAGCTAGCTGAATTTATCATAACGTACTGGAAAACTCATGGTCAACTAATTTTTTCACATTAAATAAATTTTGTATAATTACATAAGTTTTGCAGTGTGTTTACACACTTTTGGAGTAGCTGCGTACACTAAAGCTAGCTGAATTTATTAGAAAACAAGTGTTAGTGCAAAATTGAGTCCATTCGATGGATTACAACAGTTAAGTAGACAAAAACTAAAGGGAAACGAAACCATATAATATAAGTAAAAGTTATTACAACTACTTTTTTTGTTATTAATAATTTTTATCAGAATTTTTGTAAGAAATTATATAGATTTTGCCAATAACCTTTGAACTTACCAAGCGGAATGATAAATATATGTTGCTTATATTCAACATATGTAAATTCACTTAGCTGAATTTAATTAAATTCACACAATGAAAATTGTTTTAATTATGGCCTTATTTCAATTTGTAAACTTGAAAGTTTGCAGCTACATTTTTTATTTTTCAATACAATTTGTTAAGGTTAAATTACTTCAGCACCTAAAGTAATAAAAAATTATTACTTTTTGAACTTTAAGCCTTATGAAATGAATAACTTTAATAAGCTTTATTGCAGTTAAATGCCAAGTTTTAAAACATTTTTCTATATATAATATTAAATGAGAATTTTCTGCTTTAAAATTTACATTGGAATATATATACAAATATTTACACATATAAATTTTAAATTATATATAAAATCAGTTTTGTTTGGTTGGTAAACTTTCTTAAATGTGTTTATAAATGAATATGATTAATTATATACTTGCTTAATGCACAATAAGCCCGACAGCCATGGGCATTATTAAGCCAAAGTAGTACGTATAACGTAATAAGTATCATTTGTACTTAAGGACTGGGAAAATTAAACTTCAATTTTAGAAAGTGCTTAGATTTAAAGAAATAAACAAAACTCAAGCACTTTTTTATTTGTTTTATTAAAAACAATAAAAGAGAGCTATTTTACTGAAAGTAACAACCTAATAAAAAAAATATATACAAACCATGTGGCCATTTAATGAATAAAACATTTAGATGTTAAAGCAGGCATTTGATACATTAGTAAAAATAACATGAAAAGAGGTAGAGCCAAAGAGCCAGAGTAAAAGAGATAGAGTGTAGGAGAATTTAAGTGTAATGTCCATGTGTAAACAACAAAAAATCTTAAGCAGATTCAAAACATTAAGAGATTCTTAAGTTGACGATGCCAGCCGACATTTTAAAGCAGCACAAAAAGTGGTAAAACAACAACAACAAAAGACCCAAATTTTTTTGCTGTTGCTTTACCATCTTTCAAAACAAAAGTATTTGTTTTACAGCAACCTTTTTGTTAAGGAATATAATACACATGTAATAAGACTTTTTTTGTAGGTTCACTTAAGCTAAGAAGTAAATAATACCAAAAAAAAATTAAATCGCCTAAAAGCATGCCGTACTTTTAGGACTTTAACACATACTGGCAAACACTTGAGATTTGGAAACGGACAAAAACGCCTGAAAAATAAACAAAAACAGCGTAATCAATCCCTTTCACATAATTAAAAAGAAAGAGAAAAGGAAAGGCAATATTTTGCACACCAGCTAGCTCGGGTTTGATTATACTCTGTTTCTTAGCAATGGCGAAAAACAATCACTGGAGAAAACCCTTGTGCTAATATCTTATTAGCCTTTATGTAAGAAAAATAATGAAAATAATAATTAACAGGCTTAAGAGTTAAAGAAAAGTATACTTATGTACTTATACGTAAAAAAGGATTTCTGAAAAATTAAGCAAAGCTTGAAATAAAATTTCATTGACATTATTTTAAAGCAGTTATGTCATATACACAAATTTACTTATGTCATATACACAAATTTATACAAATAAATAAAACCAGTCACAGTCTTAAAAACAGTCGAAAACAAAATTTATTGAGCTAGCTGAATTTGTTAAATAAAAAAAAACGACACCAATTAAAAGAACTTAGATTTTAGATTTAATTAAAACCAAAAACATACGAGTATATAACAAGACTCCTTGCAGGAAAATAATATTTAAACAATTAATGAAACGACTTAGAACTAAAGCTAAACTTAGTGGTATTTGAGAGTATTGTAACAAAAATTATTTTTGAATAACTAAAAAGAAAAACAGATTTGTTCCACCTTAATTTCAAATAAAACACTACTTTCAGCCACATTACTAATCCATTCAAACAAATAATATCAAAATCTAGTCGTTGAAAAATCGTATGCAGCTAGCTGAATTTGCTAAATGAACATCAAAAATAGAAAAAGATTTACTTGTTAAGAGTTTGAACAAATTCAGCTAACTTTAAAAAACTTTAGGCTAAAATTTACCCGAAGCAAATATATATACAACAGGACTCATTATTTTCAGCTAAAAGTATGTGGTTCAGGAAAATCTTACACACGAATTCAGCTAACGCAATGTAGTCAAAATGTATAACAATATAAAAAATATGCATGAAAAAACTTATTCAGCTAGCTGAATTAAGCTGAAACTAGTCATTAAGGCAGAAAAAAAAACTGAAACACAAAAGGATAATTATAAAAATGTACTCGTATAAAAAAAAATGGTACAAAACTATGATAAAGTCTACAAATCCATGATTTTTATTTGTTTACTTTTTTAGTTTTTTATTTATTTATTTTCTTTTTATTAGAAGTCAAAATGAAATGAAATGCACAAATTATATTTTCTGCAAGAGGAGTTATTTAAAATTTTTTTATAAAAAACAGAAGAGACAGCAGGCTTGCAGAATATTCTAACTAAATTTAGAAAAAGTCCAATAACGAGAATGAAAAAAAATTTAGAAGCAATAACAAAATGTTAAGAACCATTGAAGCTTGAATTCAGCTCATCAAAAATGGTTTAAAAACGCTATTAATATCAAACATATTCCATATTAAGCCCAATATATGTAGAGTTTTATGCTTTCTACCAAATAGGTTTAGAAGTCTTAGCCAAAATATAAATTCAGCTAGCTGAATTAGCTGAATATAGAAATTTAACTTAAAACCTTATGGCAAAATTCTTTGCAATAATATAAATAAAAAACATTAGCTTTGTAATATGTTTATACTTTAATACAAAAATTATATTCAGCTAGCTGTAACATTAAGCATTTTGCAAAAGATGTGTTATATAAAAAAGATAAAATAAACTAAGTGTAAAAATATAACATTACAATAACCCTTTAGCAACAATATACAAATTTATGTTTGGTTATATTGCTTGACAAATACTCTCTAATTTTTTTATTTCTAGGTTTTCTCAAAATTGTCACATGTACGCATTTATCATGACAATCGTTTCAAACATTTTTCACATTATCTGTAGTTTTTTTTTTCTATGAAGTAAATAATGCTGCCTGTTAAAATCCAACCAACATTTTAGACAAAGACAACAAGAAATGTTTTAACGATTTTATTAGCTGTCACTTCAAATAAATAATAAATTGATGGGAATATTTTAAGGCACTTAAATCTGCACACACATATATACATATATTGTACAATAAGAAGAATATCAAATTAGTAATAAAACCTGGTAAATTTATAACAAGTTATTGACTTATATAAATAAGCCTGCCAAATGTTGATGATTTTCAACTTAAGCTAAACCCCCCTTTCCATGTTATTTTAAAGTAAAAAGTTTTAATAATCTGCTGTTTCAGTTGACAAAGTTTTTTATTTCTATAATACTTTTACTTCCTAAATTGACTTCTTAAATTTCATTACCAAATATTTTTGTTCTTTTTCTATAAATATTCTTTTGAAAAAAAATAAATATAATAAAAACTAAGTAAATTGGCGGTAAATCACAGTTTTATTTGAAGTATTTTTCAGGTTTTGATAATAAATTTTTTTCTGGCCTTATAATAAACTCAGCAACCTTTAAACTGGAAAATTCAAATAAATAAATTTAAATGTTTTCCTAAATTAGTGAAGGGCTTTGGCTTGAGTCGCAAACTTGTTCGAGTGCTTAAAATAACGTTTATTTCAACAAGAGTTGCCACAAAGCCAAACAAATTCTCATGCCAAGATGCTTTCTAAAATCAAAGGTTTATTAATATGTGAGTTTAAAATAGATAATTGTGATTTTTCAGCAGTAAAAAAATAAGTATCATTTTACTCGTAAGATTGAAACCGAAATGTTAAGAAATGTTGTGTATACCTAAAATATTGGGATTCCTACTAATTTACTACTGCCCATAAAAAAGCATCTGGTATTCTTTGTTTCATGCATAAATATTAACAATGGCAACTCTTAATATAATTTCTAATTAGAGGAAAATAGCAAATTTGATTCAGTAGCTTAAGCCCAAAAATGAAAAAATGGCATTTGAGTAAAATAATATCAGGTATGAGCAGTGTTGCCAGAATCAAGATTTTAAATTAGTTTTGAAGATTTCATAACCAAATTGTATTTAAAAATTTTTCTCCTAAAATTGGGATTTTTGACATTCTATTAAGCAAGATGGCACAGAACTACCTTTATGGTTTAAATCTTCAATAAATTTTTAAGTTTATCTATATTTTTTATTTTTATTTTAGAATTTTATGAAGAAGGCTTAAGGCCGGGACGCATAGAATCCGTCGTACTTTGTCCGTCTTATTTTGCAACTGACATCAACGTATACGAAGTATGAAGTTGGCACAATCATTACTTTTTTAACGGATATTAAGTCCACTGTTTTTTATTTTAATTTCATTAATTTAACGGATATTAAGTCCACTGTTTTTTATTTTAATTTCATTAAAATCTTTTGATTTATTTTTCAGACACAGCACAGAAAATCTAGCACAATTTGTTTTTAATTTATTTTATTTTTGAACGAAAAACTAAATCAAAATATACAAAAAAATATTAGCTTATAGTTGTCAAAGTTCTCAACGTACGTTAAAAGTTAAAAGTTGCCCAACTTTAATACTTTGCGTTGACGGAGAAGTACGGAATGTGACAACGCTCATATGAATACATGTAATTCAACTTGGTTGTCAGTTGAAAAAGGCAACGTATAACGGACGACGGATTCTATGTGCCCCGGCCTTTAGGGAATTTAACAACAGAACAGCGATCAAACATTCAAATTCTTCGAACGATTACTGCAGCTGCATGGTAAGTAAAAAAAACTGGCACTAGGTTGAGAAGAAAGAATACCCTAGCCACCATCAGAGCTGTAAAATGATGGTTATACCGATATAATAATAAAAATGTCAGGAATTTTTCGAGCTTGAGGTCAAGTTTTTTTATTTTATTTTAAAATTTCCAATATTTTGCTACACCACTGGGTAGCATCATCAGGGCTAATATCAATAAAAAACAACAATAAATAAGTATAACAGTTTTTTATGATCATAATAAGTCTGTCTTGTACTTATTTGCAATTTTTATTTACTTATTATGATCATAAAAAACTGTTATACTTATTTATTGTGGTTTTTTATTGATATTAGCCCTGATGATGCTACCCAGTGGTGTAGTGAAATATTGGACATTTTAAAATAAAAGTAAAAAACTTGACCCAGTAGCTCGAAAAATTCCTGACATTTTTATTATTTTTTTTAATCAAGGGTCAATTCTTTTGACGCAACGTCATAGTCGTTTTTTTTAATATAAATACTGGACCTTCAGCACCTACAATAAACCACCTGGTTGCAAATTTTCGACAGCACGTTGCGGTAAGACATCTTGCTTGTACCGGAAGACCACGTACGGTCCACACGGAAGAAAGTATTGGATTAAATTTGTCTCTTTCTAATAATTAACAACTCGGTGTCAAAAAATCAAGAAAAAATATATTAAGATCTATTTTTCTTGCTTCAGATTTTTTATATCAAAAATTTTCCACAAATCGACAAAGATTTCTGATTTCACAAAATATATGTACATATTCGTATATGTATAAGTACAAAGTGCGGAGGGAGAATGTGACAGATAGACATAAAGTTTTTTCTTTTGCTCTGTTTCATCTCTGTTTGCTTTTTCAATATAGCAAGAGTATTGCAGAATTTTTTTCTCATTTTGCTTAATTCACCTGTTTTTACGTTTTAATTTAACGCGCTTACTGGCCATCGCTGCTCTAAATAATCATCTTGAATTTAATTACAAAGTCAAACACTCAACTCTTTTTTTCTTCTGGTGTTGCATTTCTACGCTGCTCAAAATACCACTTAACTTTTATTCAAATTTAATTTTGCTCAAAATATTTTTGCTTGTTTTCACTAAAAGCATTTTAGTATTGTGTTCAAATTGTTTAATGAACAAACTTCCTAAATCATTTCAATAAGTGGTAACTTAAGCTATTTTACATACTGATGATGTGTATGTGTGGGTGTGAAATAACCAACCCAGATGTCCAAAGTGTTGTAGACAACATTTATGCTCGACAATGTTTTTTTTTAATTAAGGCTAGTAATTCCACATATGCAGTGCATTGTACCGTAACTAGAAAAATAGCTGATGTGAAACAGGAGAGAAGGAGTAGTATTTGAATATTTCTATATTGTAGAACAAAGGTAAATATATCTATTACTGGCGTACAGTATGACTGAAGAACGAATTCTCTCTTTTTTCCAATGTGCAATGGACTAATCAATCAACCACGAACTGATGAGTTCTGGATGAAGCACAAAAATACTCGGGTTTCGGGAATAAGATTCATAATCCCGTCAGAGAAAAGTAGTACCGATAAAAAATGAAACGCGACAATAGTCCAGTGAGTCATTAAAGTGGTAGAAAGTTTATTGAAAATATGGAATATCCCATACGGATTGGTGGCTTAACCGTGGCGAGCAGTTGTTCAATAATTTGGTTTACAAAAAGGTAATTGTCACAGATCCTTCCATCATAAAAAAAATATTAACATAATTCTCTGCAAATTTTTTGCTTTCTTTACAAGTAATTTTGAGCATTGTACATGAAGTAGCATTTGCCGTTGTGTGTCTTTGGCGAAGCAGGCAATACTGGGACATACGTTCATTGAAATCGAACCTGTTCAGATATTGTCTGGAGATCATTGTTCAGCATGTAACTCATATTTAGCCACTTGCCTTGGATATGCAGGACCTACCTGAATAAGTACGAATGGCAAATGCCCCCGTCAACTGTAAAAGAATGAATAGGGTTGGAAGTTTGGCTTGGTAGCTCATTAAGATTATGAAATCCCATCTATAACATCTCATGTAGTGCGGTCTCCATCATTTTTCCGACAGATATGCCAAAAAATTGCCAGCGGCTCCAGTTTCGACAACAGATATGATATTCAGCTGTAACCGACAAGTGTAGTACATAATGCAATGTACATAATGGAAACTTTTAGATAATGGAAACTTTTCGAAAGACCAGAAAAACTGATAAAAAATTATATTTAAACAAAACTTTTCTTAAATTAGCAAAATTATAAAAAAGTGTTATTGATTTTTTTTTCTTATTAGTAATTGGTTTGGTTTGTCGTCATCATGTCGTTGTGCCTGCAGTTAACGACGCCTGCATAATACGGCCAACTGGGAAACACCCTGTATATACATGAATGTGTGTATGTACAAATACAAAAGAAGAGAACGGAAATACTTAATTAAACAGCTGGTGTGCCCTAGCTCTTGCAGATTTCCACAGCAGTACTGTTTTTTTTTTCTCTCTCTTTAAAAAAATTATAAGCTTATATTTCTTCTAAATGTTGCGTGTTGCTTGGCTTGAATTTTCCAACATGAAAGGCTATATTTTTAATTAACACATTGTAGAAGTGCGAAAAAGTGAGGGGCACGAATATTTCTTATTTGCTTATAAATAACACGTGATAATATAAGGTTTTCAAAATAAGGAAACTGATTTATTGATTCAGCAATGTGTCAGAAACTACAAATGTGGTATTAGGCCAAAGGAAAAATAGTAATTTTGAAGAAAGGAAGGAAGGAAGTGATAAACTACTTATGTTATGTTTGTGTTAAAGGAAATAAATTATTTTGGTCTTTCAGCTGTCTAAAAGTCATATATAAATCTATATATTATATAAAATCTTTCACTTTAGCCTTAATTCTTTTATTTCAATGAAATATTTGTATTAATTTAGTGGCAAACCATATATCACTATTTATCAAAATATTTATAAAAATTTAATGTACAATAAAATATTCAGCAGATTTAATAAACAAAATATTTTATACAAACTTTTAGATGTTATATGTATTTTACAACTCAATATGTATATATTTATTAAAATAACATTTAATATTCTAAAGTACTAAGTTAATATAAATTACAACTAGTTTTAAATAGATATCAAAAACAAATGTTTAATTTTAATTATTTTTAATGCTGAGCAAATTCAACAAGCTGAATCCTATCACATTCCAATTACACAAATTAAAAAATTATTATTTTTTGATAATTTCCACCGATAAATCGGCAAAACTCTGTACACTTAGCGTGCTAAATTTGCTTGTTCTATCATGCTTGGCACTATATTTGCATACTAAATCTTAGATTTTGCTGAATTTTAAGTTTTAAATATATGTGAACTAAGAAACATTAAATTTTAAATAAAATTCAGCTAGCTGAATTCCATTGTTTTCAGATTATATATCCCAACTAGTTCTATATAAGTTGTTTCTTTTGAGCTTTTACTCTTAATCAAATTCAGCCAGCTTAATTCTATTACATGCTTACTGCACAGGTTCAAAAACTATTATTTTTTTATCATATCTACTATTAAAGCGGCAAAACTCTGTTCATTCAGCAAGCTGAATTTGCCTATTCTATCAAGCTTGGTGTGGTATTATTCCACTAAATCTGCGTTTTAGCTGAATTTATATATTTTAAACGTTAAATATGTGTAAACTAAGAATTATTGTATTTTGAACAAATTTCAGCTAGCTGAGTTTCATTGTTTTTTAGTTTATATATTCTAACTAACAGTTTTTATTGAGTTTTTACTGTGGAGCAAAATTTAGCTAGCTGAATTCTTTTACATTTAAATCGCTCAAATCAAAAAATTATTTTTTTAACATATCTGTTGGCAAATCACCAAAACTCTGTGCACTTGCATTCAGCAAGCTGAATTTGTTCTATTACGCTTGATAAAATATTTCTATACTAACTTTTCGTTTTTACTGAATTTTAAATATTAAATGTGTGTGAGCTAAGAATTATTCTATTTTGATCAAAATTCAGCTAGCTGAATTCCATTATTTTTTAGTTTATATATCCTAATCAATTTCTTTTAAATATTTTTCTATTGAGCACAGATATTTTGCTAATTCAGCAAGCTAAATTTTTGCTTTCTCCAAAAAATTAATAATAATGTGCTTTCATTTAACTATTTAAGTTCCATGCTAATATATCTAGCAAATCCCCATAATATGTTTAAACTTTTATTTAATCCACCAAAAAAAAGTTTCAAATCCATTACTGATTTTTTTTAACATTTTGCCAGCTAAATTTGCATTAATTACAAGATTAGGTTTATTCAGATTTAATTGCTGTGATTTTAATTTAATTCAGCTAGCTGAATTGCACTTTATACCATTTTATTTGCTTTTAAAATAAGTTTTTACATTATTGTTAAGCCATTTCAGATATTTTATAAATTCGCCAGCTGAATACCTTCTATAATATTATATACCAAATTTATATATTTAAATAAATGTACAATTTTTTTTTTGCACTTAAAGAAAAGTTACCAAAATGACAGATAAATTAATGAAAATATTTATATAAACTTAATATGGTCTGTTAAACCTAACCCAATTTGACTTAGATATATAAAATAATATGTTAGCTGAATAAAATTTGTAGCAGAAGAGAAAAAGATTTAAAGTTCGGAATATACATTCAGATTATTTTTTTTTTAAATAAGTAAGCGGTTTCAGTTACAACATAAAGATGCATTCTCTATTACTGAGCTTTCGATCATCTTCCGGTGGTAATTTTCATTGACCGATGATACATGTACCTCAATTTTGGTTACCCTGTAAAACATACTTTTGTTCTCTTTCATAATATTTAATCTAAACACTTTATATTATCGTGTAACCACAACTTAAGTAACAAATGCTGCAATGTCATGGCAGTTTCAGCACATTAACTTATGCAAACACTTTTACTTAATTTTGCATAACAAATGGAAAAAAGGTTGCAAGGAAATCCAAACAGTAAACAGTTCAACACATTTATGCGAAAAGTGAAAATTAAAAAAACTGGTTTATATTTTGAGGAAAGCGGTTGGGTATGAAAACTGTCGCTAGTCTAAAGATTACTTTATTTCACTAATTACTAAAAATTAAAACAAATTTACACCATAATTTTACATTCTTATTTGTATAATTGAATAGAAATCATAAATAATGAGAAATGTTTGCAAATTTCTTAAAGAAATTTAAAAACCAAAAAATTACCTTTTTAAAGCAATTTTTATCTCAGATTGAAAACGAAAAAATTCATTAAAATCATTTAACAAATTGTTGTTCAATAGTGCGTTAAAGATAAACGAGAAATAAAACGAAAGAATTCAGTATTTTTGCAGCATTTGCATGATTGACACACGGCTGGCTGCTTAAATTAGCCCAGTTTTTAAATCAAAAATTTCAAATGAGTGTGTCAGAGATATATATTATGTATATGGCATATGTATTCTTCAAAGCAGGGGTGCCCCAAAGATCTTTATGGAAGAGCAAACACCAATACATTTAAGGAATAACTGCTTTTATTTAATATTTTTTGTTGTAAAAAGCAAAACATATTTACAAAAATTAAATTTACACTGACAATCGCTGTTGTAAATGTTTACCAGCACTGCAAGCGAAAGTGTTGTTGCTTTGCTGTTGTGCGTGAATGACAAAAAAAAATATAAGACAAAGTTGTTTGCGTTTGTTTTTCATTGTAAGTGTTGAGTGCAGTATGGATGTTTTAAAGAGCACGGCCCTATAGCTAAACGCTTTTACAAAAACAATTGAGCCATCAAGCGCATAGGGCTTGGACACTTTTGCTTTAAAGGCATATTACTTTTCTAGTAAACAAAACATTTATTTGTTAAATTTTTAAATATATTTTTTGATCTACTTATACAAATAAAAATGAATGATTGATGTTTATACATTTGTTAGTTTGTTCGCTCTTTTGTTTGTAATCTTGCTAAAGGAATGATGATACGGTTTAATATGTGAAGTGGGTGTGTTTGTCCCACATATACACGCAAAGAAAAAGCAGTGGTACAAGCATAATGCACGATGTTATTGTAAGTCACAACTTAACGTCAAGTTTTTTGCCCAACTTAATATGATATTTCCTTGTTTGATTGTTTGATAAATTCAAGCATTTAGAGGTACAAGCTTGAGCATGGTGTTAAGATTGATGAAAGTTTTTCGAAAATAGATTTCAAACCAAATTGCATTTTGCGTTCTACGCGATTTTTTTGATCAGCATAATCAGCCTCAGTGCACACGATAACAAATAGAATTGCTGCCTTTGGGCAAATTAAAATCCACGACTGATTTTAGAAAAGCCGATGCATCCGCAAACATTGGCAGTTTGTAGTGGTTTATAGGCTGGATGCATCATCGGGCCGTACTTTTTCGACAAAGAGGTAGGCCAAGCAGTTACCAGGTATGGTCTTCGCTATTGCGAGATGATAATGATACGTTTTTTGCCTTACTTAAAATGGCATTTCTTTACTTGAGTATTTGATAAATTCAAGCATTTAGAGGAACAAAGCTGAGCAACACGTTAAGATTGTTAAAGCCTTTTATGAAAATGGGCGATGAAATCATTTTTGTTTTATCACATATCGACCAAATGTGTTCACAATTGTGAGAGCTGTAGCAAACCGGTTCTGTAGGAATTGTGAAAACACCGGTGCATGGTCGTCCAGTTTGTTCTCCGAAAAACATTGCTATTGTTCGCAATAGTGTGGCAGAAGAGCCGTCAACCTGCTCTCATCGCCATGGCCAACAATTGAACGAAATGAACGTACAAATCAAAACGTATTTCGTACGCTTTCCTTTCAGCGGCGAGGCACACTTTCGCCCAAGTGAATTCGTTAACAAGCAGAATTGCCGCACTGACTGCTGAAAAACCTTTCCCCCCGGGAAACAGGTTTTGCCTTGGCGTATTCCAAACTAAGGCACTCTGTTTCTCGTTTGTTGTAGTGGTGCAGCAGAGCACACCGGGTTTTATCAACTTAATAATAAAAATCATTTTTAATTTCATAAAATTCTTGACAAAGTGTCCAATTTTATAGTCTTTAATGCTGATATATATTTTTTATTTATGCATAACTTGCAAAATATGTGTATGAATATATATACGGATGGAATAATACTTGTGTCATAGATGTGTCATTAAGTTTATCTTAAATGGGGCATTGTGCCAAGAAATATAATCAAATTCTTGTGTTTTTATTGTAGATGAATGAAATGTTATATTTCGTTTCTCATATAAAATATTAAAAATATTTTGAAAAGAAGTAGATAATTATTTTAAACGGAAAAAAATTTAAATATTTTCTTAAATTTTCAGTAAATAATTAATAAAGTTATATAAGAAAGTATTTTTGTTTATACATCGCAAATAGTTAGTTATAAATAAAGTATTTTTTGTGTTTTTTGATTACAAACATCATAGCAATTCACCAATGTTTTACAAATGGCCTTGCATTCTAGTATTTAACAAATATAGGAGTATATTTTTTTACTTTACACCATGAAAGTCGAATCGCTATCTCAACAAATTAGTAATTTTTCTTTATTCAAAGCACTCGCTGCCCACCACTGCTTTGTGAAAACCAAGATTAAGATTAAAGAGCGGCACATGCTACATTTGTGCATAAGTGCAATTTTACGGTTACGAGCATACAATCTTTAATAGTAAACAAACTGTTAGCAATCAGAGAACGGTGCCAATCAAGCGAAGTTTCCATTCGCAACAGAGAGTAAATGTGTGCAATTGCACAATTTGTAATCTCAAATGCATCAGATTATTAAAGAGACTAATGAATTCTTTTGAGCATGAAATATGCTAATAGCCAATTGGTGCTTTTTAGATAACGACTATTGCCATTTTTAAAAGTGTTGTGATATGTAGCTTCTCAGAATTTCAAAAGTGGCATGTCAATAGGTTGATTTGTCTTCCATCTTGTGTATACGTGGTTTTCACTGTTGTCCTTGTTTTCAATAGATTTTAAAATCTTGCAGTGTAGGAGACGTTGGACTAATTTGCGTTAGTCTATACACTGTTGCCGTTTCAATGCGAGAATTGAAGTTGTCGTATTACTCCCAAGAAAGTGGGGGATTTCGGCGATTCCTTTAGCCGATTTTGGGAATTCCCAAAAATTTCCAACCGGTTGGAATCGGTTTTCACATTCGTTGGGTGTTTTTGCGTACAACGTGTATTTTACATAGTAACGATCATTCGTTATAGCGCGAAAATTGAAGTTGCCTTATTGTTTCCGGGGAAGTCGGGGGATTTTGGCGATTCCTGAACCTGATGTTGCAGTCTCCCAAAAAGCACTCGGAACTGCTTCGCTAACCACTTTAGAGCCGGTTTTTCATATTCGATGAGCGTTTCTGTCTTGCAAGGTGCGTCTGAACAATTAACGGTTATTTGCTTTAGTGCGAAAAATTGCCGTATTGTTTCCACAGATTTCGGAACCGCTTCAATAAAGGATGCCGAATTAAAAAGTAAAAAATATATATATATTGGCTTATTCATAAAAACTTAAATTAATTTGAAATGTGTTTTAACTCAAAAATTCCATAAAAAATTTTACTAAAATTCATTTCAAATACATTTTAATTTTTTATGAATATGCACAATAATATTTAAAAGACTATAAAACGACATACAAAAAATATGACACAAGGCGCCTCACGCTTTATTCATAATAATACTATTATTTTTTCATACACTATTATTTAAGCTTATTTTCCAAATTATTCCTTCAATATCAAAGCGTGTTTTTCTTTTAGTTTTTTAACTATATTTATTTCTTCATTCTTGTATTCAAAAGGAACTTATAAGAACTAATAGCCAATGCGGACTCGAATCTTGTAAAAACTATTACTTACTCATAAGCTAAATTAAAACTTTTTTAGACGTTGTACTAATCATGCAATCGTGACCTTTGACTTTTTCCTGATGTTTTTCTTAACACGAAAAATTACTATGACAAGACAATATCCTACTGTGTTCTCTCAGTGTGTTACAGCAACCACAGTAAACGAAAATCACACACAAGAAAACACCTAAACATGCATATGTTATTATATACCAGAATATTTGTTATTACAGAGAGTGAGAGAGGGAGATGGGGAAGCAGAAAAAGCAGCAGTAGTGAAGTTTATTTGTTTGCATACTCAGTCAATCATGAATGTCTGACCATTTCGTATAACGGTATTAATCACAACATGAAACAAATAAAACTTTAACTTATAGCTTCTGTAATAATAAACTTTCGATTTTAACTTCATTGAACATAAAAGTTTCTTAGTTTGTTTGAAAATTTTCTGACTTTCTTTATGATTATCATTAAGAAAAGCAGCCAAAATACTTGTGCAATAACATGATATAAATTTCAAGGGAGATAGATATGCAAATGTGTATATGTATAGGACAACATGCGTTCATATGTAATGGATCAATATTAGTTTAATAATAAAAGCAAAACATATCCATACACACTTTATATACAATCATACCTTTATTTGTACAAACAGTCATTATAGAATTCTAATGAGCCATACGTCTGCAAAATTTATACAAAACTCTGTTAAATGTTTGAGCGCATTTCAAACAAATTTTTTAACTATGCCGCTCATTCGTACGGACGGTACTCATTAAAATTTTTGTGTAGCTGCTTTATCTCATTACAGTTACACGAAAAATTGTTTTTAAGCATAAGTGCTAAACAACTGGTATTTTTAAAAACTTTGCTCCATTATGATATGATTTCTTGCAAACAAAAAGACGAAAATTGATAAGCTGTTGTTTATAAAATCTCTTGCAATAGACACAATATGTATGCAATGGACACAATACGAGTATGTATTAAAATACATGGAAGGAAAACGGGGTCGAAAATAAAAACAAGGTTAGCAGCACTTGCAGACAGTCCACCAGACATTTTTCAATTTCATCAAGTACAACAATATTACAGCAGGAAAATAATAAAAGAAAAATATATACAATTCAGATAATTAAACCTTCTGCGAGCGCAGGAATAAATTACAAAACAGGTACTGAGCGAGCACATACAAACATATCATAAATATTAGGTTTCAGTTGGCAACACTGCTTAACTGCACTCATTTAACAGCTGATAGCTGCTCTTTGTTTAGTTTGCGCTATGGTGGTCCGAAGTTCATTACGAATATCAGCTCTTTACCAACTCACCGGTTTCTATCACTTCTTACCTTAAATTACAGTTAACTCTTGCAAAGCAACAGCACCTCGAGGACTGTAATTAGTTCCTCAAAAAATCTGTCAGGCACCGTAATTAACATAGAACATAAATAACCCCACCCTGCGATTCTTGGTCTAAACCTCTATCAACAAGACTGCTTTATTTGACAACATATTTAACAGCTGATGGCAGCGCTACTTTATTTGACCACTTTTTTAACAGCTGATGGTTAGTTTTTGTTTTGTTTGCTATATAGAGGCCCGAACAAAAGCTCTTGTTTGCGATTTTACGTTTAAAACACAGCCAGAACAATTCAGCCAAGATAGGCATCCCAACCATGATCAGCGTCAATATGGTCTGCAAGTAGGTCTTCCCAGGGACTTTGCTGATCCTCGTTCTGCCAACAAAACCATTCAGAAGTCCAACACAATATAAATCATTTGGCTTCCTAGAGTTTTATTTGCTACAACAAACGAGAAAATCCTATGGTCCAGAAAGCAGTGTCCGAGGTTCGGTTACTGAGGTGTAAGAACAAATTTTTCCCCCAAATTTTTTACTATTTTAACATGTTTCGTGGTGTGAATTGTTTATCCTGAAGATCCTGGAGGTATTCAAATTTTTTAAATAGTAAAACTAATAATATTTTGCATAAAAGTTGTATTTATTTATTTCCTTTATTTAAGACCTGGAGCGTGCCAAAAAAATTCAGCAAAGAATTTAACAATCCAGAAAGTCGAAGAAACATTAAATTTTTTTTGAAAATTGTTGATTTTGTTGCAGAAAATTTTGCTCCATAAATTTTGTTAACGAAATTATTGAACGTTTTGCATAAAATTCTGTTTTGTATAATTTTCTATGTTATTATATGTGTGTACATTAAAACAGTACGTTATTAAAATCTCTAAAGTCCTTTAACATTTTGAAGGCAATATTCTCCTTCTTTTTTGAATAAAGGATGGATTAAATGTTGTCAACATAATGCTGTCATGTTTCTTCATCATTTTGTTTATCGCATTATTCAATGGAAATATCGTAACATGTAACACCATATTTGCAGTGTTTTCTGCTAAAAAAAAAACGACTCTTTTGAAAACCAAATTTATTCAAATTTTTATACAAAATAAAAATATAACAATTGCTTCTATTTTACATTAATTTTTGACAAGCTTTAAAGCATGTTGTGATTAATGCGTAACAAAATTTTTGACAGCAAGCAGATTTGCAATTGTATAAAGTATTAAACAATGTATTGTAATATTTCCAATACAAAAAAAATCTTTTAATAAAAAGTTGTGAAGTTGTGAATACACAAGTCAAGGTGTGGGTTGGGTGGTGAGTTGGTGCTGGCATGTTTCGTCCTCTTCTTGAAAACTGTATGACTGTGTTTACTTTTTTCAACTTAAGTATCTGTTAAGTATATTGTTTATATTTTTTTCATGCAAATAATGACACCGATCAATTTGCTAGCAAAGATATAATAAAATAATTGATATTAATGAGATATTTACTGAAATTGCAAGTAAGTAAAATGACTCATATAAACACCAAGAAATAAATAATGATAGAACGCTTTAATGTAGTGTTTATGGGACATGAATGAGTGATACGTCTACGAAATATATATGAAATACACTCAAATTACTGAGTATATATCGTATAAATTTTCTAGATATATCACTCATTCGTGTCCCACAAAGACCACATAAGATTTAAATTTAAATTGTCAAAAAGCCTTAAAAATAAACTGTATTTCTTAAACTAATTTTTTGTACAAAACAAAAAAAATAAAATAAATGCAGTGGTGCCACTGGGTGGAAAAATCCTAATTTTAAGAAAAAATATCTTAAAATGGTTTTCATTTGATTTCTTTTCATGTCAAATGCAAAAATAATATTTAAAACAAAAATTCAATGCAATCAAATTTCCTTCTAAAATTAGTAGTATCTGTAACTATAAACAGTTAGTATGTACTGAAACCAATAAATCTATGTAAATCTACAAATATGTCTGTTACTCATATTTGCCCACACTCTTTTTGTTTTACTTTATTTTAATTAAACAAATACTCATATTTTGTTTGTTAGCTGCAAACTGCTCCAGAAGTGCAGAAAGAACTTTAAAACAATATATAGTTTTTCTAAATCGGTAGAGTAGTGCGTCTACAAAATGGATTTTAAAAAACGTGTTTGCCTATTAATTATATAGATAGCTTTTACAAAAGCACTCTTAGGGAAGTACCTTTTAACAAAAAATCTTAAAAAAAAGCACCTTTCGAAAAAGTACCTTTTAAAAATATACCTTTTAAAAAAAAGTAACTTTTAAATAAGCACCTTTTCAGCAAGTCCCTTTTAAAAACTACCTTTTCCAAGAAACTCGCGTTCTGAAACCGCAAAGCGTTCTGCAGAACGCTTAATTGGTTTTTAGGTGTTCTAAGGAACGCACGTTTTACTGGCGTTTCGGAGTTTTTTCCGAAAAAATACAACATGTTTTACATACGTATATATGTATGTGATAGCTATATAAAACGAAAAAAAAAATAATTGACTACAAATAGAAAAAATTTTTAATTTAGTTTTTTTAATTTAAAATGTGTAAAATTCTTTCAACTTTTTATTGAAATAAAAAGAAAACATATCAAATTTTAATTGTGAATAATTTTATTGCCTCTTGCAAGTTCCGTTTTAGCAAATTCAATCAGTTCACTTCAATATACACATGCGAGTTAAAGTTGCCAATTTTAAGCGATCTGCGTTTTCCAGAACACATATTTGGCGATTTCAAATCGCAAAGCTATACTTCTTGCGTTATACATTTCTCAGAACACCTATTTGGCGTTTGCAAATTGAAAACGCTAAATTTAAGCGATTTGCGCTTCTCAGAACATGCTTGTATATGTCGGGTATATATGGACCACTATAGAAAATTTTCACTTTCTATATTTAAATAACTTCCTTTTATTACCAAAACAGCTGTTAAGCAAAAACAGTTGTTTAAAATCGCTTATACGACATTTTCATAAAAAAATGGGTTTAGACTATATCTCGGATATACATATATCGCAAAAAAAATTTTTTTTTGCCTTCTAATCGCTATGCCAAATATATAATTGTGTCAAGTATGAAGCAAAATAAAAAAAAATTTTTCGAACATTTTTATACAAAATTGCAAAAAAAATTAATTTTTTCGGAATTGTGGATATATCTCAGCTTTATGCGAACCGATTTTACTGAATTTCAATAGCAAACCCACGAATCGATTGAGTAACAGAATGGTAATCAGAAACGGTATTTCAACGACTAACATGCGGACAGACAGACGGACGTCGCTTAATTGACTTTTCAATCAGTTCTGATTTAGAATTTGTATACTTTATAGGGCTACAAATTAAAGTTGTAGGAATTGCAAGCGGACTTACAAACTTATATACCTATACCCTTAACATTTTCGGGAAGGGTAAAATAATAAAAATATACATATGTATATTAAAATATTTTCTTATAGATGCGATGGCATTTATTGCATACAAGTCTTTATTTTTTAACTTATTGATTTTTTACAGCATACATATAGGTGATGAGTTAATGCTAATGACATAACGAACTTGAAGTATGCTTAAAGGGCTTATACACATGTCTACAGCATATGTTAAGGATTTAATGTCAAAAGATTTATGAAGAGGCAGCTGCTGCTAATAACTTGAAGAAGGACTGACTGTACGTACCATTAAGTCATTTAAAGGTAACACAAATGAATATCTCATTCGTTCTACTGAGTTTTGTTTTTATAATAAGATTTGATATACGAATATTGACGTTTCTCTGCGTAGCCTGAAAGTAATAGCATTTCTTTAAAAGTTTAAACGGGTGTTATGTTAAGCAATGCCTAAAAGTATGCTACAAATTATATTCATATTATTCTCACTATTTCAATTTGCATCTTATTTAAGATAAAATACAAAAATGTATTACAATTATTTTTTGCTTCTATTTTTTGCAGCTATTTATGCTAATGTCAATGTCACAATCATGAACTAATAAGTATGATATGACCGTGAATATAACAAGCAAAAGGAATGTGTTTAGAAAAACGAATGTATTGTGAGCCTGAGACTCAGCACTTGAAATATGAAAAAAAAACTTTTGTCTTTACTTTTGCACCAACTTTTCTTAAAGAAATTTTCAATAACAAAATGCCGATTTAAGAAAAAGGTTTAATGCCTTTATAATGTCAATGACAACTAAATTAAGTTTTATTCAAAAATATAAAAAAAAACTTTTTTTTATCTAATAATAGAAATTGAACTAAAGAAAAGAAGGCATTGAATTATCTTAAATAAAAAACTTTGTTAAAAAACTGAAAACAAAATGTTTGTAAAGTATTTCGTGGAAACCTAACAAGGCATAAAAAAGTGTTTTGAAAAGTAATTTGAAAATATCGTTGAGCAAGAGAAGAAGAAGAGGGTCTTTAATATGAATTGTTTTTTTATTTTATACTCGTATACACTTTCACAGCAAAAGAAAACAAAAATCATTTTTAAGATTTAAGTGGTTTCCCTTTTTAAAGAGAAATAAATACATTTTAAATACCTAATAAATTTGTGGCCAATTTTTTGTTTTCGTTTATAAAACAAACTTGTCCTGAATAAATTTTCCAAAGAAAAATGAAATATTAAAGAAAACAAAACAACAAAATTAGTGAAAAAAAAGATATTAAGCAAAAAAAAATTATTGTGTGTAATCTTTATATAAAATTACTTAATTTTAATTTAAGATGTACAGTAGAGTGGTTTGAAAAAAAATTGTGCCAGTCACCAGTTCAAAAATATTTAACATTAGGGTGGATACGAACCCTGATTTTAAAAGTCATGACAAGAATTTGGCGTGGCAGCTAAAAACTTTTAAATGAACTTTTCTTTTTTTAAAGTGGTATAAATCCATTCACTGAGATATTTGCCAAATATTGGCCAACTTTAACACCACGTTACACATATTCTGTCCTATGAGCGATATATACTTTTTCGGAAAGGGGGGAAAAATATACGTGTATCGGCAATTTTCATATACACGTCAGATTTTTTTTTTTTGTTTTTTTTTTTTTTTGTTTAACATATAAAACTCGTGGTGTCCGTCTGTCTGCCTGTGTTAAAGATTTTGGGTACGTTTTCAACCCTTTTTCCATGATGCAATCAAGCTGAATTTTTGCAGGCAGGCTCGTGTAAATGTCTGTAGCACGTCAAATTAAAAAAAAAATAGATTTTTATCAATTATAGATTTTTGGTTTTTGTACATTTGTACATCGGGTTTTAGTTCAAGTTTTCCTTTATTAAGTTTTTCTTAAAAAGGTTTTTTTTGCAATACAAATTTGCTATGTCACGTGCTTTGATGAACAATTTGTACTGCTAACATTTGCAAAACATGAATGCATACAAATTTTTTGTTTTGATAAGTTGAGTGTGTTAGTCAGAGTAAAGCAAAACAGCAGCCTACAGAACGTTTGATTGATTTTCATCAGTATATGTCTTGATGGCCTTATTTGATGATAGACCAACTCCACGGGGCTACCACCCGAGACCTATACACAAACAAAACAATTTGTATTGAATTACATCAACAACTGCGGGGTGGACCTATAAACCAAACAAACAAAAAAGTTTTGCATTGATTTACATCAGCATCTGCCCTTATGGCCTTATCTGATCATGAACAAACTCCACGGGGTTAACCCCCAAAAAAAAAACAATTTTTGCAAACTAAGTGCTTTTTGTTGACGAGTAGTGTCTTATATTAAAAAAACAAAAATAAAATAAAAAGTACATACTGTGAAGCTTTTTGCCTGTCTTTGGTACGAATCAAACCTGCGACATCGAGGCTATTAGTCGAGAATCCTACCAATTGGCTCATCTCCAGAAAAAAATACAGAATGTGTAATTGATTTACAACAGCAGCTGCCTTCACGGCATAACCTGATAATGGAAAAACTCCACGGAAAATTATTCACAATACACCAGCGCCTTCGTATTACTTACAAAGTTCACACAGGTTGCACCTTTTGCCTTGAGTTTGCAGCCGTATAGACAAATCCCTTCTTTAAGAGAAAATCGGCATGTACCATCGTTATCAGGGAAACTAGTTTCCTTTCCTGCGATTTTAGGTTTAAGCCACAGCCAAACCGTTTTAGCCAAGGTCTGCAACGCAGAATCTCCCGGGGGCTTTGCTGATCACCAGTCTGACAATTTTAACACTTAGTACGCATTGTAGAAGTCCAACACAACATAAGTCATACAACTTCCTAGTGTTTTATTCTCTACAACAAACGAGGACTCCTTCCCTTCTATGCCCGAAAAAACAGAGTGCCCTGGTTAGGTGTACGCTAAGGCAAAACCTCTTCCCCGGGAAGTGCAGAGGTGAACAGTTGTGAAATTGATTTACTTCAGCAACTGCTATACGGGCTAATCTGATAACAGACCAACTCCACGGGGTGAGCATAGTGCCCCCGTGTATCTAGCTAGGCTCACACAGGTTGTAACTTTTGCCATAAATTTGTAGCTATATGGACAAACCCCTTGCTAAAGAGCTCGGACCTTCTAGTCCCAACTGTATGCAATTTTCCAGGCAATCAATGGTAGACAAGGTTTAAAAAGTTTGTAGGCAAAAGCCCGTTAAGAGTATTAGCCCTTAACCAATACACCCATCTAATCAGCACTACTGGTTCCTTATACTACACTTATCTATAGCAAGACAAGAGCTCCGTGGAGGTTATAAGCGATGCTAATTCCTCTTCTTTTCAGATAAAATTTCATTCAAACTTATTGCTCATAAAGAAAATCGTAGTTTTTAATAAAGTAATGAAGAAAACTGAAAAAAGGCCAACAAACCCGATTTTTTACAAATACTTCGACTTTGGCGACCTTTAAACTGTATATGAAAAATCTGAAAAAAATCTAAAAAATACTTCAGCCTATAAGATTTTAAATTATGTAAGAACCCATGAAAACCAAAATTAAATTTCTGTTGGGACAACCTAATCTACATACATATGTACACCGAAACCATAATCTTATATCATATTTATTGCTGTGGAAAAAGTAACTACTTCCTAAAGAAAGAACTCTTGGGCAAAATGAACACAATAATAAGTGATTTAAAATAAAGTTACAGGAACAGCAAAGTGGAAAATTAATCTACCCAAATATTTCTCTAGCGAACAAAGAAAAAATAATTTTATTTATTTCTAAAAAACGGTTTAACGCAATTATTTAGAACTAAAATTTATGATGCTCATAACTTCTACTGTTTTTCTTTTATTATCTTTTTGATGAGTAACCAAAATATTAATATTGTATAACAAATTAAGGTCGCCCAAAAATATGCAGCAAAAAATTTAAATACTCATACGACGTTTCATTAAGCAAGTGGAAATGTAGGTGACTTAGTTTAGGGTCTTCTTTTTCTTTTTAGGATAACAAAACTTATTTCGCCAGCTACAAAATTAATCTTCAACAAATGAAAAGCAATTTATAAAAATTTAGAAAAAATTTAAAATATGAAACATTTTAAATATTTATATAACGGGTGGTTTCAGCGTGAGGTTTGATTCTCACTAGGATTTTTACGACAGATCACGCATGACCCATATCAAACTGCGTCATCATTTGTTTTCACTATTTTTTGTCAAGCCGCCAAGACTTATACCACAATAGTTCTGAAAATTGTTCAGCTGTACACTCAAAGAAACGGCAGTTTAAAATATGGTTACAGCAACATTAGTCTATGCACCATAACATTGAGTATTATTGCTAAAAACAGCCTATTATCGATTTAATTATAGTTTGCTTCCCCATAAATATGTTTTCGTTTGCATTTCCGTAAATCTATTGTTACTATCAAGTTCAGAATACGGTTGCATGCAACGTTAGTATTGTGCGCAATTTTCTTTTAAATTAAATTGCTTTTATTGTATCCAATACTAAAATATTTGTTTCTTTCATATCTATCCTTTATTGCAACATAGTCATATCTCAAAAAATGAGCTTTTCGAGTTAATAATGCGGAATTGCTAACAGTACTATCTTTTATATTGTGCCAACAATTTATTCAAATTTCTTTAAAAATGTTTCCTTAAGGAGATATTTTCTAAAAAAAATTTTCTAAGACTTGTATGGAAACTAAAAATGTAAATGCGTTTTTCTTGAAACAAGGCTTTTTTTAGTTATGACTATGTTGCAATAAAGGAGCGGTATGTAAGTTCTCAGAATAAACTTACTATTGTCAACATTAACGAATTAAGCGTTAGCATATTTTTATCCTTTAGTTTTGCGATCTTTTTTATAAAAAGAATATGTTGTTTTGTATTAAATTAAAAGCAAAAAAAAACCGAAATGAAAAGGTATGTTAAAATGTTAATATTTGTATGTAAGTTGTAATGAACAATGCTATTACGAAGTCAACCATATTTTCGGCCAACCATATTATAGTTTCGCCCAACAATACCATTGTTACAACCAAATGAATTTTAATGACTAACCATACTATCGTCGACAACAACCCTGCTATATTACATCCAACCATATTAAGCTATTTAAGGCATTAGTATGGTTGTGTAACGAAATATAAATGAAAAATATGGTTATATAATATAATGGTTAACATAATAACATGGTTGGGTACGACATTATTTTGGTAACTTTTAGAACTGTTCTTGTTCAGAACTATAACATTGTTAAACCAGAATATATTGTGGTTGTTTATAATATTTTTTTTTATAAAAGTATACGAGTAGTGAACATGTCATTGGTGTTTCAAATATATTAATATAAAATTATCAGTAGCAATTCAACAATAGTATGTTGCCCTCAGAATATTGTCAAGTCATTCATATATTTTTTTCTACGTATACTGCGAAAAATGTTTTCGGACGACACGTGGAACTTATGGTGATTATAGTCGACCTACTGAAACCACTTTTGCCCATACCATACGCAAATTTTAGTTCCAGTTTACATGCTGAATGTGGTTAGACCACATCCATCATGTAGTGATTAGAGAATATAGCAGCTGTAGCTGAGAGTATATGCGAAGTCCATGGCCTGTTAAGGGAATGTGGGGGGTGCCTGCAACCACTATTGCCAAAAACTTTTTTCTTATATTGGGCCAGTACTCACGGGCTGACCCCTTCATATGCGGTGCATTGTACTAGGAAAATACGTTATGAGGAGGAGGAAAGAGGAAGTAGTGTTTGTGAACGTTTGACTTGAATCTATCAAAAACAACATGAAAGGACTAAAGTAAACATTATCACAGCACTTAAAAAGTTGGGATCAAGTTAGTTAAACCCATTCATATTTGTTCTGATGAGCAACCCGAGGAGTACCAACAACTACCATCCATTACAAAACCAGTATGGTGTGAATTCTGTGGTACATATTTCATCAACAATGGGATAAATCAGATTGTTACCGTCAACGTTATTAGACCATGTTAATGGATTATATGCTTCGTGAAATTTAAGTCTCGCTTCACCAAGACGATCTATAAAGTGCATTAAACAATGGACGTGTTGAGAAACTATTTTAGTGAGCACTTAATTTAAGATTTTTCTAAAGTAAATTAGCCATCTATATAGTCATGTATCACAGCTTTAAACCATTTTCTCTGGTGATAAATAACGTCTGAGATCTTCAGTAATAAGCCAACTACGATTAACGCTTTAGAAGGCAACATTGCTCGTGTTATTTGCGAGATACAAGTCACTTTGCTCAAATAAGTCGCCCAAAATAGGACTATCCTATTGGACCATCTCAGACGTAGTTGTGGCCAACATCATGCAGATGATGTGAAAGAAAAATATATGAATCAGCTTGGTATCACTCGCGCTGGTAAAGCGATTATTTTGAGTAAAGCAACATATTGTGCTATTGTACTGAAGATTACGTGTCTCAAACAAGTCGCCCAAAATAAGACTATTAGAATGGACCATCTTAATCACAGTCATCGCCAACATCATGTTTGCTATTACTTTGCGCTGACAAAGCGATTAATTTGAGTAAAGCAAGATATGTACTGAAGATTACTAAGATGAGTTTTAACTAATTTGTCGCATTCTTGATCAAACAGTAAATGCCAGAAAACTTTCTTTTAACAAGTAAAAAAATTTTATGTTCACTTTCCAATATATGCAGTTTATTTTGCATCATAAATCAAGCCTCACGATGGATAACCCGATATTTAAAGCCCTGAGTAAAATTCATTTCCTGACCTTTTTGGAAAACAAACAAAATATTTTCTGGTTTTTATTATTGTCCATAGTTTTATTCACTGAACTTTACCCATTCCCATTTTATTTTAATATCCATGTGTTATCACATTCTATATTTTATTTCTTTATCTCTATTAAAGCTTTTTCTTTGATGACCTTTTTAATGTGGCCTTAAATACAATCCCTTAATAAAGCATATCCCTAAAAAAAATCTCCACATTTGTTACGCTAGTTTATCATCATATATTTAACATTTCATGGCTATAAATATTATTTGTTGTAAATAATTATCAGTCTTATATTCATTTATATTCGTATCAAATGAACAATGGAAAGGGAAAACAAAAACTACAAAGAAACTATAATGTTGTGGGTGCATAAAATACAACATTTGTTGTATTTTTTTTTTTTTCAATATAAATAGCCAGGAACTGTGTCTCATTGAATTTGGCAATAAGCTAGGTTTTTTGCCGTTCTAAAATTTACAGATACATTATATAAGTAAAAAATGTTATCATTGTAACGCTCAATACATTTGTCATATCTTGCGTTACAAACCATATGTGAAGCTCGTATTAAAATATGTATAATCTTCGATAGGTTTTAACATAAGATCTGGGTTCATTCATTAAAAATTTTCCGTTATTTAAAAAAAGCTTATATAACACTCAATACATTTTAAGTGAACAAAAGCAGAAACGATGTCTTATGTATATCTTTAACAATATTTCAAAAACTCACAATACTCTTAAATAGTTAATGCACAAAACAAACAGATACAAAACCTGCAGTGAATATTTTGGAAATACAAGCACATCTAGTATTTCTATACGAATATAGAAATAAATTTTCATTTGGACATAAAATTCACTGCTGATGCAAAAATTTTTTATTTTTTACATTCCAAATTTTACACATTATTTACTATAAAAAATTTGGTCAATGTAACACTCAGTACATATTTAATATATGTTAAGTTTATAACACATATTACAAAAATTATACGTACATACATATAAGTATTGAAAAACAATTGAAAACAATAACAGGAGCACATGCAAGTATGTATATAATAGAAGTGTATCAGAACGTTAAAAATAAATAAGCTGGATTTACAAAAATTTACTGTTTATGTTTAATAAGTGACATATTTGTCAACAGAGTTGAGTGAGGCAGTGTTGGGTAAACAAATGAAGGAATTTTTAGGGAGTTTTTGGATTTGGGATACAATATTTTGGGTAATTACCCAAAATGGGCAATTAAAAGAAAGTTAATTACCCGTACATTTTTGCATGAAAATAAGTGAAAAAACGGGGATAGAATAGGAGTGAATAAACGAAAAAGGCATTTAAGTGATGGGTAAATTTACGGAGTATACTGTAGTACATTAAAACTTTCCAATTATTTGAAAAAATATTAATGTGCTGTTCATAGAATACACACGAGCAATACGTCTAGAAAATTTGTATGAAAGTTACTCAACTTTTTGAGTGTCTGTGTTCTATGAACAGTACATAAATAACTCTCAAAACGTTTTAAGGATAAAAATCATAAGTATAGTATTTTTATACGAATATCGGAATAAGTTTTCATATGGACATAAAATTCACTAATACATAATTTATTTTTTTTTTTGTCATTCCAAAATTTATATAAAACCTACATACAAAAATTTTTGCATTGTAACACTCAACACATATTTAGTATATATTGAGTTTATAACAACTAAGGTAAATAATCTTCAATTTGTTTTAATATAAAATCCTTAAATATACACGTAACACTCAATACGTTTTTTACGAATTTCATATTTTTTCAATTACAAACTATATGATAAATTGCTAAAATTTTGTGTATAGTCTTCAATAAATTTTAACATAAGATCTGGACTCATACATTAAAAGTTTGAAATTATTTTAAATTATCTTATTCAACACTCAATTTATTTTTAAGGATAAAAACCAGAAACGATCTATTATATATTTAACAATAAGAAAATTCACAATACTTTAAAATAGTTACAAAGCAAAATGATACAAAAACTGCAGTGAATATTTGGAAGTACATGAGTTTAGTATTTGTATATGAATATCGACATAAAATTCCTAGCTGATGTAAACTTTTTTTGCTATTCCAAAATTTAAATAAAATACATATAAAAATTTGGTAACGTAACGCTCAATACATATTTGCTATATGTTGAGTTTGTAACAACTAAGTAAAAAAAAACCTGTTGTACATATGTACAAACCAAACAATTTTTAATTTAAAAAATTATAAAAAGTTCAACAAAAATTTAACAAATTAATATTTACATCTCTGGGTCCGGAGAATATTAAAATACAAAAAATATGTATGTTAATAAAATAAAATAAATACCGCTAGTTTAGAGACAGCAAACGCTGTACAAACAATGTGGGCAATTAACAAAATGCATATGTGATTCAATATGAGATGAATATAGATAGAAAATAATTAAATGCTCGGTGGCTTAGTGGTTAAAGCAGTAGATCATGATACGTCATGTCCCGAGTTCGAATCCCAGTGGGTGCTGATGAGTAGTGTAGCGACTACGAAACAGCTAGTTGTCCCCCAGCTAAAGATTTGATTATTATTTTTCTTGTCTTCTTCAATCAAAATTATTGATCACAGCAAATTTGTATTGTAAAAAATCCTTCTTAAGAAAAAAAATTAAGAAAGGAAAAACTTGAACTAAAAACCTGTTGTACATATGTACAAACCAAACAATTTTTAATTTAAAAAATTATAAAAAGTTCAACAAAAATTTAACAAATTAACTAAGTAAATTGTTTTCGATATATTTTGACATTAAATCTTGAATTATACACGGGACGCTCAATACATTTTTTTGATGACTTTTATATTTTTTTGTGTTAAAATAAAAACTATGTGTTGAATTCATATTAATTGATGTATTATCTTCGGTAGCTGGATTATTACATTAAAAATGTTCAATTATTTGAAAAAAAAAATCTTGATATAACACTCAATATAATTTTAAGGTTGAAAACCATAAAAGACATATTATATATTTAACAATGTTGCAAAAAATCGCAATATTAAATATTTCTCGTACAAAACAAACAGATACAAAATCGACAGTGTATATTTTGGGATTATATTAGTTTTTTATTTTTATACAAATATCGATTTAAATTTTCATACGCAAGATTTACTGCTGATGCAATTTTTTTGCCATTGCAATATTTACAGATTAATTACAAAAAATTTTATATAAACATGTCGTCAATTAAGTGTTACACTCAATACATATTTGCTTCATGTTGGGTTTATAACAACTAAGTTTTAAATTCTTCGATATACTTTAACACAAAATCCTGAATTATATACTAAAAATTTCAATTAATTTGAAATAACGCTCAATACATTTTTAAGAAAGCAAAGTGTATTTCTCCATTAAACTTTTTACAATATAACATTATACTTGTATCACAAATTCATAGAACTTTTAAAAACTTTGAAAGACAAACCCATACAAGAACTGCAGTAAATATTTTGAAAATAACTCTGGAATTTCCGCAAGAATAATTCCTTCGGAATAACATTTTATATAGAAATGGGATCAACTGCTGGTGTAAACTTTTGTTTTACCGTTGTAAAATTTAGAGACAATTTAAATTGAAAAATTTTTTACTGTAACGCTCAATACATTTTTATGCAAAATTATGAACTTATTATTATCAAATTATACAACGTTTAAAGCTTCTTCGCATTAAATTCACACATAAACATATTTTTTTAGTCATTTACTTACAGTTTTCCCCCCGTTTTCTCATAAATTTACTAGCAATAATGTGTGAAATCCTCACTCCTCAACTTTGTCCAAATTTAGTTAGTTGTTCACATTTAAGTGTATAGAAAAGTGCGGGAAAAATTATCTTCTAAGTATATCGATAGTAAAAAGTTCTGTTTACTAATCCTAAAAGTTTGCTTAAATAAAATATTTAAATAGAACTAGAAACCTCAACTGCCTTAAGATATGGCATAGACAATCTTTAAGGCTTTTTTTGTAGCCAGAAAAAAAATGATGGCCTTTTTAAATGGAAAAATATATGGCTTAAGGGCTGACGAGATAAATGGTGAGAAAAGAAAAAACGAATAATCAAACAGCCTCAAAAGTAGACAACATTGAGTAACAGTTTATAAAAATTTTTTTCTTCATATTTTTACCAACATTTTTAGATTTGCCTGGCAAATTGCCAAGTTATCATCACAATAATGTATTAAGGGGTGGGATGTTTTAAGAGTTTCTGTTCTTTTTTTGATTTTGTTTTAAAACTTATATATTTTTTTTCACAAAAGCCCTAAAATATGCAAATAATAGCAAAATTTTACAATCGAATTTTCTTTTTTATTGTGCAGCCTTAAATTATGCAGTGATAAAATTCGTTAACGTTGAAAATTTGCTTATTGATTTGTGTTTTAAAGAAAATCCAAATGAAAGTTGTGACCGTTAAAGCTTTAAAAAAAACGAATTGATTTTGAGTAGTTGCAGTATGAAATCTAGTTTGCGGCGTGCGATTGCTAACATCTAGTACATTTTTGTAAGTAAGCTGTTACACAGCTGCGATTTTATTCTTAGCGCATTAGAAAATACTATTCTGCTATACGCAAAACTTTACTTCAACCAGATGAATTCATTGAATTTATAATTTGTGGTTGCAAACACCTTGAAAATAACTAAGTTTTGTGCAAATCAGAACTTGAATTTAATTTGTTAAAGATTTTAATTTAATGAATTTAACTTGTTAAAGATTTTAATTCAAATCTGCTAAATACATTTCAATCAAGGATAAATAAAGTATAAATTTTTCAAATATGCTAATCAGCCTGAAAGTATGCTTCAATTTTTTTATCAAATTAAATCCACTTTAATTTATTTGAAGAAAAATCAATATGAAGCATACTTTCAGGTTGATTTTTCTTTCGCATTTTCAAACTTGGTGCTTTAAATATGCTTTGAGGGCTGGTAAAGTCATTGGTTCATTTGTCTTCTAAAACCATGACGATCAAAATTGTATTGCGAATTATGAACCGGATGAACAGTAAAGCGACATGATTAGGATTTTTAGCTGGCATTAATCTTGCTAAAATGGATTTCCTACAGGCTAGAGTTACATGGCGCATTGTGAGCTCTACAATTGATTAACTCGAAAAAACTTTTGTAGAAGAACAAGTTCATGTAATAGTTTAAGTAACTGCCGACCAAAGTCATGTAGTTTAACTTTATTGAAAAATTTTCTTTGGTGTTATTATAAAATCATTTGTCTACGACGACACATCAGTGTGGATGTGAAGGTGTTTTAACAAATACTTGTGAATTAGCCTTACTCCAAGTTTTTTTTTTTCTACTTGTTTGAGTATCCATTCAATCAAATCCTATCATCAGAGAACAAAATATTGCGTGGATTTTCAGAACAGCACCATTATTTTGTTTAAAATGTGCAACAGTTTAAAAGCGTTGCTCTGGCAAATTCTATTACCCTTAATGAAATATTAAACCCAACTAAATGAAGACCAACTTTTAGCTGCTAAATGGTTTGTGAACTACGAGTACAGCAACATTTCCCAACTCGAATCGTTGAAGCTTAAAAATGAGCATGAAATATTTAACTACAAGCAAATGTTTAGTTCTTTTCCAACGTGTTGATATTCATCCATAGAAATTCATAGAGAATTATTATTTTAAGCATAATTTTTCTCATAATCTGGCTTCAAATTTATTTACTCCCCCTGCTGTTTTATGCTGCTTTTAATTTTGTGCTTAAAACAAGCTTGTCATTAATAGACGTCATTATTCGACAGTCGTTCATTTATTTAGTGATATGGAAAATCATTTTTAAGAACCCCATAAAAATGTACACATTCGAACAACTTAACTACACATATTTTCAGACATCTTTGTTGGGGGTTAAGATTATAACCTTGATTTTGTATGTTTGCATTAAATATTGTTTGCATTTACTTGCCTTTTTTCTCAAGTGTCTAGTTTATTATTTTGCCTCTTTTTATTTTTTGTGTCATGAAAATAAGATTAAATATAGATTAAATGTTATTTTCCTCATAAAATGATAAATTCAACTCAGACTCAAAAACATGTTGACACAGCTACAACCAGTGTGGCCTTTTTGGTATTTTTGTGGCTATTATTATTTAGATGGGATGTGACTCTCAGCGGCCACTTGCCCTGTGACCATTGTTGATCTCTTGTGCACCCTTTGGCCCATTACGGGCCAGCTCCTTCATTGTTCCCATTCTCTGTATGCGCTTGTAGCAGCCTATATCTCCTGAATTCCAATGGCGCGCAGTGGGTGATCAACTGCTCCATTGACTCTTCCTTATCACCCCAGAATCTGCAAATGTCTGTGTTGGAAATGCCCATCCTGTACAGGTACTTAAGGCAGGTACAATGACCTGTAAGTGCACCTTCAGTGTTCTGAGGCTTTTCCTATCGAGTTTCAGAGCACATTCCGTCCTCTTTGCATCTAAGTTAGCAAATGTTCAAGACCAGCCGTCTTGTTCCAATAATGTTGCTCAACAATGGACTCCGTCCACTTCTTCATCTCCTTATTAGGGAGCCTCTTATTGAGGCGGTGTTGAAAGTATATACACTGATCAGTTTTAACTTATTTAATTCCAACATTTTAAATGCTGCAATAGAGTTTGGTTTAGTCTTTCGTGTTGTTATTATGTATTATTAAAGTTAAACATCGTCTTTCCTCCTCATCATAACCTATTTTCCTAGTTCCAATACAATGCGCTGCATAGGGGTCATACCCTGAGTTCTGGTGCAAGATAAAAAAAGAATGTTGGAGTGGGGTCAATAAAAGTCTCCTCTCCTCCTTTTTTGGCGTAGATGTTAGCCATCTTATAGCCACAGTGCCCCTCATGTCCTGGCACCTAAATCAGAGTAACATATACGAGTATATATGACGATTGAACAATTCTACAAGTCAGTTATCTCAGGGCTAACCAGTGCCCCTATTCAGCTGACAAGGCTCACCTTAGTGGCAACTTCTTGTTATATGTTTGTAGCTAAACAAGGCTCTTGCTGAAGATTTGAGGCCTTCTCATCCCTCTTTTATAGGAATTTACCAGACATTCAATGGAAATATGGCTCTCTCTACTTGGTAAATCGGAGCCCATTAAGAATATGAGTCCTTAGCCAACTCACCCGTCTATCCATCACTTAAAGGTCCTTGCTGAAGATTTGGGGCCTTCTAATCCCTCTATCCATCACTTGAAGGCCCTTGCTGAAGATTTGGAGCCTTCTAATCCCTCTGGTATGTAAATTTACCAGGCAGTTAATGGAAATAAAGCTCTCTCTAGTTGGTAAATTGAAAACCATTAAGAATATGAGCCCTTAACCAACTCACCCGTCTATCCAGCACTTATGGTTCCTTGCATTACAGATACCTGTTGCTAGTAACCTGGTTCTGGCTTGCCAGTTAATTTAGCCTGTTGTGACATTTCAGTATTAAACTAGACGTAAAGACACAACTGCTTAGGGTCTTCAGTACTGATTGGCCATTAGACAGTATTTTTATTAACACTCCCTTAAGTCCCTTATTGGAGAGTATTTTAACCACTTTCCTTATTGCTTATAGTTCCGCTTGGAAGATAGTGGCGTCTTTACTAAGAGTTATATACCTGCGTGCTCTAGGCCCCAGTATTTCCGCACCAACTCCTTGTAGCATTTTGAATCAATGCGTGTACCTTTTCTGTGCCATCCTGCAGCCATCTTGGGTTCGTGTCCCATTCTTCCCCTACTGAAAAGTTGATCCTAAACCTCCAGGTAGAGGAGGTTCTATGAGGTCACTTGTTTAAGACATCTCGACTACGTCTCTGATACCCTTTAGGACTGCAAGATGACCATTAAGGTTACCAGACTTTAGTTTTTCCCTTTTGTTAATTGAAATCGCCTGAACGGCCGCCTCTTTTTGAAAACCATGTTAAGCGGTGATAGGTTCAAAAGAGCTGACATGCCTGTCGTGGGGTGGTTTTCATCTCTCCTGTGATACTTAGGCATGCAAGTCTCTGCGAAGTCTTGATATGACTGTTACGTGTTTGATTTTTTCCCACCATACTAGAGCCCTGCATAGTACAGTGGGCATTTCAGTATACGAGTATAGTCAGTATGTCATCTTAGGACCCAGGATTACTTAATAGTTTTTTGGCAGTCCAGAGGCTTTTGCGGCTAAATTTAACATTTATTTTTCTGATTTAGCTGCCAGTATTTTATGTAGCAGTTGACATATTTTTACATTTTTCAACTTCACCTAAATTCTCTAGCACGCAACATACTTAAATTTGAAGCCCACTCTCGGTTTAGAAGAATTTACTTATTTATTTTATTTTTATTTATTTATTTAGTTTTTCTATGGAAATATTCCTTACAGACATTAATAATATGTTAATATGTGCATGTGTATATAAATATTAAAATATGTAAAAAATAAACTAATTAACAGGTATAAACAACAAAGAGAAAAGTTATGAATTTAAATAGACAATAATTGAATTCTTTACAACATTGAGATTTAATGAGAAATCATTAAGTCAAACAGTTGTTTGAACTGCATACACACTCTCCTGAGAGGGTAGGCATCAACATAATTAACTCTGGAAAATTCCACAAATAACGGAAAGAAATACTGAGATGAGCGTTGAAGAATGTTAAATAAAATTTCATTAACCAGAAAAATCCAGAGCAGATATCACCATTAATAAGTTTCAGAGCAAAAGAAACGTTGAGCATAGTTCTATGGCTTTTCAAAGTTGGCAGTTTAATGATAGCTAGACGGGCAGTATATAAAGGCAAATTTTGAGAGTGGAAGCGTAACCCTTGGAGGCAAAATAAGAGAAACTGCTTTTGCGCCGATTCAGTTGCCTTTGAATGAGTCTGCTAGATAGGGTCCCAAATAATCGATCCATTTTCGGATCTGCGAACTCTTTAGATCAACGTTTTATAAAACCCAGTGTCCCACTGGCCTTATTTATTATTCGGATCTGCGAACTCTTTAGACTAACGTTTTATAAAACCCAGTATACCCCCGGCCTTATTTATTGTAGCTGTCATATGCGGAATAAAACTTATTTTTGGATCAAATAAAATACCTGATATTGCTTGCGCAAAATAAACTTTTTTGTCTAGCATTGGCTGGACTAATTTAGTTTTTTATGTTTAGTATTAAGATTGGAATACTTATTGTTAGTTCATTTTTTAAAGATTCAATAAATAAATGTACGCAAAAAAAATTTTTTTTCGACTATAGATTTATTACTAGTATTATGAAAAATAAATCATTTGTAAAAATATAATAACTAAAATTACAAAAAATAATACAAATAAAATTTTAGCATTACTGTATTTTGTGCAGTTTAGGATTTTTTCTGCAATAGCTGTAACACAATTTTGAATATGGCCACACTAGCACAACCAGACCTCTCTCACTCACCATCACTTTTATATAAACAGCAAAAGAGATTAAGGATTAAAAACGTGTATGTGTGTGTGTGTGTAAGTGCGCTTTTGCATATCTTGAATAAATAAAAAGGCAATAAATTTACAACATTATGGTTTACAATAACGTTAAGAACAAATTCTTTTACGACGGTGTACGACGACGCGGTTGCTACTTTGTCAGTTAATGTTTTATTTGATTTGTTTAAACAGTTTTATAGCATACTTTAAGGGGGGTCACTGCATTGCAAGTGAAATTGCACTTTTTTATGATATCAGTGTGCTTTAAAAGATATTTTTTTTTAATAACATTTTTACTTTAAGATAAACTAAACTTTCTTTATTTGCTAATAAATTTAGAAATTTTATTATGTTAATGAATTTGCACACGTGCGTATAATTTTGACTTATTTTTTTTTTTAATGATTTTGTCTTTTCCTAAATCAATTTTTGTTGCTTAGATAAAAAAAAGTTTTCTTCCTAATTTATTGCCAGAAATATCCTGCAAATTATTTACTTTGTTGGCTTCAACAAATTTATCATGATTTCCGGTAATAATTTTCGGCATTCAACATTTCTAAGAGAGCAGTTTCTAAGCAAAACAAGAATAAATTTTAAGCGGAATGTCAAACTTGAAATTGATTAAAAGTGAATTAGCAAATAAAATTTTGTGCGAGCAAAAATAAAACAAGCAAAAATTTAGGTTTTGCTTATTTGCAACTTAGTTATAATAATATAAAAAAGAAATCTAAGCAAATCAAACAGCTTATAGAAAAAATTTTAATTTAATTAATTAATTTTGATTGGCCCCCATTCTCATCAGACCTGAATCCAATGGAAAGTGTCTGAGACTGGCTTGCAAGAAAAGTTTATGAAGAAAGAAAACAATTTGAGATGACAGAATCCTTAAAAAAAACTCGATAAACAGTGCGTTGAGACTGTTCCGTCAATAGTAAAATAGTGGATTGCTGAATTTAAACGCATCTGAACAAGCACTGCAACGATACGATCAATAAGAAGGTCAAAAGAGGTGGTTACTGGCGAAAAAATCAACATTTTGCATGAAAATTTGCATATGAAAAAGCTATCAGCAAGATGGGTGCCGGGTTTTTCGAACAAAAATGAGATAGACAGACCTCTTCACACTCCGAATTGGTTGATCATCCATAGTCCAAATTTAGCTCCTAGTGACTTTTTCCTGTTTTCAAATAGGAAAAAGATTCATCTCAAACGAAGAAGTGGTTACGGAAACTAACGCATGAAAATTTGCATATGAAAAAGCTATCAGCAAGATGGGTGCCGGGTTTTTCGAACAAAAATGAGTTAGACAGACCACTTCACACTCCGAATTGGTTGATCATCCATAGTCCAAATTTAGCTCTTAGTGACTTTTTCCTGTTTCCAAATAGGAAAAAGATTCATCTCAAACGAAGAAGTGGTTACGGAAACTAACGCGTATTTTGAGGGGTTCCCAAAATTGTATTATTCAGGTGGTGTAAAAAAGTTGGAATATCGTCTAACTAAGTGTATTGAGCTAAAATGAGACTATGTTGAGAAATAAATGATTTTTGAAAAAAAATATATTTTGTTTTTACTTAGTTAGCTTTAATATCAAGCCGCCCTCGTATACTTACTCGTAATTAAAGTTAAAAAAATGTGATCCCTTATTGAATTGGCAGGCAGTGTATGTGTAGAAACAAATAAAAATAAATCAAAACTACAACAAAATTTTTCAAAATTCGAAAACACTTTTTTGTTAAGTAAGAATCAAATTAGACAATTAATCAAATGTAACAGTGTTTTAATATTCTCAATTCAACTTAAGCTGTTATGATAAAACCACCAGAGAGAGATATTTTCTCAATTTATTTTGGATTTATTAGACGTTTCAAGTTTAAAGCATGGTTCGTATGAGTGATATTTTATGTTCAAACCTTTAATTCGCATTACTTATATGTCCTCGCATGTCAGGCAAGTTTTTATTGCCATTTTTAATGTCAGTTAGAGTGGATTTACAATAAACTTTTTTTATAGCTCCTTACACTTTTTATTAAGCATTATAAATAAAGAGTGGTCCAACTATAGTACATTTCAAAACGCCTGACAGTCATGGGAATGATTCAGAAACAAGGAAATTGGGTGCCGTACGAGTTGAAGACGATACATATTGAGTGGCATGTGTTTGCTTGTGAACAGCTGCATGCAAAGTAAAGCCGAAAAGAATTTCTGCTTTGCATTGTGAATGGGTATGAAAAATGGTTTCATTATGATAATTCCAAACACAGAAAATCATAAGGATATCCCGGCCACGCTTCCACGTGGACGGCCAAACCGAATATTTACGGTTTCAAGATAATGCTCAGTATTTGCTGTGACCAGCTCGGTGTAGTGTATTATGAGTTGTTGAAACCAATTGAAGCAATCACAGGTGATGGTTATTAAATGCAATTAATGCGTTTGACCCGAGCATTGCAAGACAAACGGCCGCAATACAACGAAAGACATGAAAAATTGATTTTACAGCATGACAATGCTCGACCCTATGTTGTGAAACTAGACGTTGAAATGGGAAGTCCTACCCCACCGGCTGTATTCTCTAGACGTTTCTCTCTCATAAATATTTGGAAGGAGTAAAAAACAGGATCAAAAGGATTGGATCGGAAGAAATAAAAAATTGGATCGATACATGAATCGCATCAAAATATGTCTTCTTTTTTCAACGCGGTATTTGTACGCTGTCCAAAAGATGGGGGAAATAGCAGCCAGCAATGTACAATACTTTATATCATAAATGTATGACCAGTTTTTTACAATTAAGCTGTGAATTTTGGAACAAAAATGGCGGAAGCAAAGTTGTACACCTATGTAATATGTACGAGTATATATAACTCAATTAACGGAGTCTCAGGCTAAAAAAAGAGTGGCCGCTGAAATAATTTCATTGTAATCTTGTTGATAACACGTGTTAATCAAGCCCATATCATATCACTCCCTATTCACAGTTACCATTACGCCGTTTTCATTTACAAAGAAGTACGGTCTAATGATATCTACTAAGCAAATTGCACACCAGGCTGTCACTTTCAATGCATGCAAAGTTCACTGCAGAATATTTGAGGGTTTCCCATTGCCCAGAACCGATTATTCTGTTTATTCACATATCGCTTCAAATGAAAATATGCCGCGTCACTAATTCTAATTTTTTCATAAAATTCTATGGTTGATTTTGATAAAATGTTTTAACGATTAAAACACGTTGGTTCATCGAATATTTTTTTATAATAAATTTTATTATATGTCTGCTTTCGGACAGCCAAATATGAACTGCCAAAACTAATGTTTATCAAAATGACGGACACCTTGTACAATTTAAGAACTTTTAACAAAGTTCGTTATATCGCAGTTTCACTGTTATATGCGCTAAGCCTACCACTCATTATAAAGCATTGTATACAACAATATATGTTTATAAAAAAAATACCTTCTAATCTATAATTTCATTAAATGTTCTACAATTTTGTCAATCAAACTTGATTAAAGAATTTTCCATAAAAGAAATAACAATATAAGCAAAAACGAAAAGCTGAGCAAACACTAATTCATCTTGCAACCTTCCTCTCTTCCCTTTTAAATATGCTTAATTTGTCATCTCTTGTTAGCTGTTTTATCTTTGATACCACAAACACTATTGTCTCTGCCACCTGTTTTGTTTAAAAGCAACCTGTTCGAATTTTTTCTTTTGTATACAAGACAAATAAAATTTTCTTTGAAAATGTGCATGCCAAAAACAAATTTTGAGTCACTCACACTCTTAAACACACACGGAGGTACATACGTATACACACACGCTAATAGTTCTCTTAAAAAAGACTTTACATCATTGAAAGTGTGTGCTTTATATTCTTAAAATAAATATTTATGGATTTTTACGCACAGGGTGGGCCAAAAGCCACCATAAGGTTTAAATATCTAATTTCTTTTTCATTTTTTTTTTTATATACTTATATATTTATTTTTTGTTTTTTTTTTCATATTTTACAAACAATACTTGTAGAATAAATCATGGAGAGATTCATAACTGAACAGAGAATCAGAAAGTATTGTGGCGTAAATAGGGAGTGGTACCGCTTTGTGATAGGAAGTACTGTTCAAGAAATGTGTTTTCAGTAGGATTGAGCTACTGCCCAAAACGCAATGCTAAGTTCAGGCCAAGTTTTTGGAGAGTGAATAATTTTCACTTGGTGACATTTGGCACACCCTTTCTTTATTTGTACATTTTGTTTTTTTTTTTTCCTGCTAAGTTTGCTTGCATGTGACAAAATCATGTTAATGCATGGATACCTTTAAGAAAATATAAAATTTATGACAGACTTTTCAAAATAAATACATGTAAAATGGAGAGTTTGTTTTATACTTATTTATCTACATGAAAAACATAAAACAAAAGCCATCCCAACATTTGGTAGATTCTTCTATTCATTTAGCAAAGTGTCTGCTTGCAATAATTTCTATAATCGTTTACCTATTTAGAGCCAGAGCTGGGAAATGCAGTACTTTAACTTGTGTTAAAATAATACAAGCATTTCTTTTCTGGAACTAGCTAGCGCCAGGATGGTTCTGCTTTGCAGAAAATATGTTGTTGTTTTTTTTATTATAAGTGTCTAAAATTGGATAAAAGGTTTTTTTCTTATACAGGAAAAAAAGTTCTTTTAACTTGATTTGGTACCACCAAAAGTTAAAAGAACGAAATTTTTAAAAAAGCGCACGGCACACTGACTAAGAAATTTTTCGCACTAAATATTTAAAAAAGCCCCAAAAACGGTGTGAACGACACTAATTGACAATGCTAGACCTTATTTATAAAAGTTTTATGAATAAAGTCTTTTTTTTTTCTATAACAAAATTATCTTAAAACTTTGCTACAACATTGTAAAGCAGATATTATATTTACTTTATATAAGTATGCTATATTTACTTTAAAGGCAATTCACCGCAAATCATTTAATAATGAATATGCTTACAATTACCGATACAACATTAATTAAATTACATTTTCGCCTGAAATTTGAATGGTAGCAAATTTATACAAAGAGAAATGTAAAAGAAATTATAACAAAGGCAAAATTAAATGTGAGAATATTTGTTAATGTTCAAAAACAAATAAAATGTAATCAAATGATTTGAGAAAATCGAACTGAAATCATTTAATTGAAATCATAAAACAATAATTTGGCATCACATGTAATGGCATGTCCAAAAAAAAAAAAAATACACACACGCACATAAACAACAATTGAATGCAAAGAACCGTAAATAAAGATTTCATTTCACTATAATTATACACGCATAAAGAGTGTGTGAGATAGAATGAATATCTTTTTAATGGCCTTGAACAACAACAAATGCTTTGCTTTTTTTTGTCTTTCGTTTTTTTGTTATTTGTTTTTTGTTTTTTTCTTTTGCTTACATAACAGTTATTGTTCTCTGGTAGTAGTTAATTTGTGAGTGATGTCGATATTTTAAAATGAAAACAAAACAAACACTGTTTGTTTTGTTTTTTTCTGTTATTTGTTTTAAGCTCTGCTCTTCACAGTGCGTGAGTGAAACACATATTTTTTGTCAATAACCAACAGCATTTACAACAAAATAATAAATAACAACAAAGGTAATAGTGAAATGAACTTTTAATCAAACAGGGTCATGTGATTTCTGTGGCAATGAAAGTGTGTAAAATGATAAAATATGTAATAAAATATTAAATTGAAGAAGTTTCATATTGAAAATCTTTGTTCTTATAAGCAAGTGCATAAATTGATTTTTGAAATCTTATTGACAGTAAAGATCTTATAAAAAAGAAAAATGCTTATGTTATGTTTTATATGTTTGGCTTCAACTTTGACTTTATATCGAAATTAATTTTTTTTTTTTAAGAATTTTATGACAGAATTTCGTATTAAAAATGTTCACATACTGCTAACAGCGGTTATTAAAGAAGACAAAGTAAGGCTTAATTGCAATTTTTACTTAAAAATTTGCAATAGGTTAACTCATCCTAATCACTGCCACCATATCCAACTCTTGTGTTTACACCGGCAATACCGAATTTTTTCACAAAAGGATCTTAAATGCTCTATTGTAGAGTAGTAAGCACAGTATTTAAATTTTATACTTGGTCTTTCGGGCCACAACCATATCACTCTACCTTTCCCAAAAAAAAAAAATTGTCTTTCCCATAAAATTGAAAATGTGGTTCATGTCGGTACTAGTTATATGTAAATTTCTTCAAGTTTTTTTTTCGAAGCTCATTTCGAAAAACCTAAACTACAACATTTGCAGAAAATCAAAAATTAAAAATTTACTTTTAAAATCGTATTTTATTTTCATTCTACTATTTTTCTGCAACATTCCTGAAAATATTACAATGGTATGAAGTTTTTAGTCCTTAAAGGGTTAAAGAAAACATAAAATTCTATTTTTACAAACGAAATGCGTGTTACAGAAAATTTTAAATATGTAAAGCAATGTAAATGCGTTTTAAAATTAAAATCAATGTGTTCAAAATTACATTAAGTAAATATGTGAGCGTATAATCAACATCTGTGAAAAATAAGTGAAGCAAATCATACGCCTTTGGCGTTTAAGTAGACCATTTTATTTATTTTTAATTTATACTGAAGTAAATAAACTGAACACCTTAAATATATATTTTTTAAACCAGCTGAGTAATTTTCTTACTACACTGCTCTTTGTTACCAAAATCAGATCTAAATAAATGCTGAAATATTTCATTAAAACCTTTTTAATTTTCATCTGTTGTCCCTGTTTTGTGTAATGAAAGTTTGTAGTATGTAGCATTGTTATTAATTTAATAAATATATAATATAAAACTAAAATTTCTAAGTTTCATTTGGAATTTTCTTAAGTTAAAACAAAAGTTTTTCATTTTTTTTGTTTTTTTTTTTTTTAATTGTAAATTTCAATTTAATTCGTAGTTTTCTTAATTTCCAAAGAAAATCTTCAAGACTATGTGGAATTTTCGTAATTTCTAACTCAATTTCTCAATTGTATTCGGAATTTTCTTAATTGAAAATATAAATTCTTAAATTTGATATTTAATTATTTGATCTTGTTTAAGTAAATATTTCTTATTTTTGCAGCTAAAAATCGTTTTTTTTTTTTATTTTTTATAAAAAATTCAACACGATTTATTTTCAATATTTCGATGATAACAAATTGTTATCGAAATATTGAAAATAAATACTGTTGAATTTATCATAAAAAATAAAAAAAAACGATCTTTAGCTGCAAGAATAAGAAATATTTTATAAATTTTTAATTCAAAATCGTAGTTTTTAGTTTAATGTGTAGAAATTAAAAATTCCAAAGAAAATCTTCAATACTACTTGGAATTTTCGTAATTTCAAATTCAGTTTCCCAATTCTATTTGGAGTTTTTCCAAATGAAAATATAAATTCTTTCCCAATTTAAAATATAAAGTTTTCAATTTAATTTGTAGTTTTCTTTTTAGTTTCCAAAGAAAATCTTCAATACTATTTGGAATTTTCGTAATTTCCCAATTCTATTTGGAGTTTTCCCAATTGAACATATAAGTTCTAAATTCGAAATAGTACATTTCAATTTAATTTGTAATTTTCTTAATTTCTAAAGAATATTTTATATGCCATTTAGAATTTTCGTAATTTCAGATTCAATTTCTCAATTCAAAATAGTAATCTTCAATTTATTTTGTAATTTTCTTAATTTCCAAAGAAAATCTTCAACACCATTTACTTTTTCTTATTTTCAAATGAAGTGTCTCCATTCTGTTCGGAATTTTCTCAATCGAATATTTCAATTCCCAATTCAAAACAGTAATTTTCAATTTAATTTGTAGTTCGTAATTTCAAATTCAATTTCCCAAGTCTATTTGCAATTTTCTTAATTTAAAATTTAAATTCACTATTAAAAATAGTAAATTTCAGTTTAACTTGCAGCTTTCTTAATTTCCAAAGAAAATCTTCAACACCATCTGGAATTTTCGTAATACAAATTCAATTTCTCAATTCTATTTGGAATTTTCTCAATTTAAAATATAAATTCTCAATTCAGTATAGTAAATTTCAATTTAATTTTCAGCTTTCTAAATTACCAAAGATAATCTCCAATTCCATTTAGAATTTTCATAATTTCAAATTGAATATCTCAAATCTGTTTGGTATTTTCCAAATTGAAATTTTAAATTTTCAATCTTTTTTCATTTCCTAAATTTCAAATTACAATTTTCAATTCCATTTGCAGTTTTTTTTTATATTAAATAGAATTTCTCAATTTAATTTCTAGTTGTCTAAACTTAAATTCTCAACTCCATTTCGAGTTTTCTCAATTTAATGTTCTTGATTTTAAACTGTAATTCTTGATATCTCTTGAAATTTTCTCAATTTTAAATTGAAGTCAATTTAAAATAAATTTTTTCTAATTTGATTTAGAATTTCTTCAATTTAAAATTGTAATTTACAATTTAATTTGGGGTTGTTTAATTTCCATTTGGAATAGAATCTTCAATACTATTTGAAAGTTTCTAAATTTCAAACTCAATTACTTAATATTATATGGAATTTTCTCAATTTAAAATTCGAGACATCATTTAGAGTTTTTTTATTTTTTTTTAATTTAAATTTTCTACTCCATTTGAAATTCTCTCCATTTCAAAATAAACATTTAATATAAATTGTGGATTTTTCTCAATTTAAAATTACATTTTTTCCAATAAAAATTATAAATAGCTTGTTTTCTATGTTTCCCAGCTATCTATATGAAAGGTGTAAAGAAATGATAGAGACGTGTATAAATGAAAAGGCTTGTTTTTTGTGTTTTGACAGGTATTATTAGAGCATTTTTCTTTTAAATTCTCAACAATTTATTTATATTGTTGGGATATAAAGTTGAATGTTTGAGAATATCTTTCAAAAATTTCCAAAGTCTACTGATGATTAGGGTAGTTCCTATGAAATGTCGAAATAGATAGCTGGGAAACAAGCTATTTATAATTTTTATTGGTATAAATGGTAGAAGCTAAAAATAGCGAATAAAAAACTTAATGGTTTGAATTACATTTTTTCAATAACATTTGAAATATTCTCAATTTTAAATTGTAGTTTTCAATTCATTTTTAAAGTTTTCGTAATTGCTAATTGAAGCCCTCGACACCATTTGAAATTTTCTTAACTTCAATTTGAAATTCTCGATTTTATTTGGAGTTTGCTCAATTTGAAATTGTAATTTTCAATTTGTTTTGAAGTTTTCTTATTATCTAATTGAAATCCTTGCAACCATTTGGAACTTTTTTCAATTTTGATTTTAAATTCTTGATTTTATTTGAAATTCTCTCAAGTTAAAATTGGAATTCTCGATTTTATGTGAAATTTTGCCAATTTTAAATTGCAATTAATGATTTTGTATGCAATTTTTTTCAATTTCATTTTAAATTTACGCAATTTTAATTTTAAAAAATGGTGTCAAATTTGTTTTTTTGTTTTTTTTTTTAACTAAAGTTATTCACTGTGCCAAACAATGCTTTTTAAAATACGTGCATATTCAAACATTATATTTTGAAGAATATTTATTTCCTATTCTCCAATTAACATATACATTTCCAGTGAAAACATTTTTTAAAAAGTAACCTTAGCGCAGCAATATAGAAGCATAGAAATCTCGTTAGATACTCTGTCAGATACTGTTCCAATATTTATCTGTTTAATGTGTATTTGTTTAAAAAGGGATCGAAAAGGTCCCAACCAAAAGTAAAACAAAATGTAAATTTTTTTTATTTGCCGGTGGTTAAAACAGAATAACAGCTTGTCAGCTTACATTACAATTAAATTCATTCTGAAGCCTTTAATTTTTTTATTTTTTATTTTCATTAGAGCGAAACTTACCTTTTATTCAACAAAATATTTATTTGTGCAGCCCAAAAATAAAAACAACGTGGGTGGACACTGGTCATATACTTTTTAAACAAAAACTCACAAAAACCGTATAATTTGCAATATAACATTCTTCGAACATTAACATATTTATTACAAACATATATTTTTTTATTTGTTCATTTGTATGCGAATATTTAGTATATAAATATATCTATCTGTATTTTATTTTTATTTAAAATTTATTTTGCTTGGCAGCTGAGATTTTTAATTTTTAGCTTTAACTTAAAATTTTAGAAAAACTTTAATTAAAAAAATGTACTTACAAAATTAGTTTAATACACTTTTACAAAAATTGTTTTTATACATTTATTATATTACATTTAATACATAAAAACAAATAGTAAAAAATTTAAACAAATGTTATAAAATATTTAAAACAAAATATTGATTGATTGCATAGTCAACGCTGTACAACCGGTAAAATAAATATTTTATTTAATACTTTTTTTTTTAATCAATCAATATTTTCATATAAAACCAACATACAACAAACACAAATTCTTTTAAAAATCTTTCTAGCGTTGATACATATATTTAAGAAAAAAATTCCCGAAATTCTTTTCGCACGTTTTTCCCCCAAAAATGTTACTATTAATATGTTATAATTTTTGTTTTTTTAGCAATCTCTCTTATTAATTTTATGAAGCAAAAACAAACATTACCGTTAAAAACTCTCACGTCACCCAACCGTTCGCTTAAACGTTTCATGGAAAACTAAAAATTCTTTCGATTTTAGTCTGTCAACAAACCAACATGTGCCTACACACACACGAATGTATGTAAGCAAATGTGTTTGTAGATTTCAACATGGCATCTCATAGCAAAAACAAATTATTATATCCCTTAACAGCAACAACACTTTTGTAAACAAGAGATATAACAGGACAAAAATGTCAGTAAGATATAGAATTGTAAAACAAATGCAAGCTAAACAGATGTTTTTTGTTTTGAACATGGTATAGTACGAATGCACACACATACACATGCACACAAGATGGAAGCACTACCAGCGTTGCCGGTTGCTGTGTAATTATCCAAGCATGATACAAAATTAAAATTTGCAAATAAATTTAGTGTAATTTCTATCCAAAACATAGTAAGTTAAAAAAAAACTGTAATATAAAATTAAATGTGTTAATGCTTTCTTATTTCAGTAACCTAATATAATTTTACGCAAAATATGTTATATATATAATACGTAAATTTAATGGCAGTTCATACTGACTTGGCAAAGGCTATATTGTCAAGCACTTCTCAAACCAACCAATTGTGGGGAAAGCTAAGATTGCAATTAAAACCTTCTGGCCGAAAGGACTCAAAAATGTGGCGCAAGCCAAAGTAATGATTTCTGTTACAGTAGGGATTTGTTTATTTCATTGTAAAACATGTACATACACAGGTCCTCCTCGCTAAAAAGAGAAATTCATTTCACAAGCGGAGTAAAAGCAACATGTAATGAAAAAATTTATTTCAATAAATTCTCCCTCAAAGAAAGCCGGCATTGGATCGTTTAAAGCGCAAATCCTTTCACAAGTGGAGGAACAGATAGTTGCTGCAGCAAGCCCAGAGTAGTGTTTTGTCTTTCGTTCTGTACACACTGGTTTTCATTGTTGTCCATGTTTTCTATACTTACACTTATGTTTATTATTCTAAAAAAAAAAATTATACCGGAACAGGTAGAGTTTTGTTTTGCATAAATGTATGCACGTGTGTTTTTTATTATTTCATGTTTTTACTGCGGTTTGTTTTCTTTTTTTTTTTTTTATTTGTTATTATTAATTTAATTTTTATGTTCCTCTTATGTATTTATTACTTTACGGTGTGCGCGGTGTTGAACTAATTTTTGTTATTCCGAGCAGTGTCGAAGGTATATACACTGGGCACTGATCAGTTTTAACTAATTTAATTTCAACACTTCAAATGCTGTGATAACGTTTGTTTTGGTTATTCCGTGTGTTAAGTTCACAAACATTACTCCCCGTTTCCTCCTTCTATCCCCTGAGTACTGGTCCAAGATAAAAAAAAAGAAGTTAGTTTGAACAGTTGAAAAATATTGAAAATTTTGATTCGCAAGTAATTTCGATCACGAATTAGCGTCCAGAACACGATATAACTCTAATATTAGTAATAAGAAGTTAATGCAAACGATCTTATTTATCAAACGTATATTATGTTTATTAAGCTGTTATTAGACAATTTTTGTATAGAAATTTGTCTAATAAGAGCCTAATAAACATAAAATATTTTTTAAGTTTTTTGGTTTTTGACCATGTAATTCAAATAATTCGTTTCAATAGAGGTTTTCTACGAGCTAATGATAATTAAACCTTTGTTTTCAATTACAAATTAATTAAAAACAATTTTTATGACTTTTTACTCAACGTTTCGTTCGCTTTTTTCTTTAGGAGCATAATTTATTGGATCAAGCAGATGAATTTTAAATTAAATAAATAATTAAAAAAGTAGCACAATGCAACAATAAACTTCAAACTTAATTTTAATATCACAGTATGTTGACCAAGCTATTATTTTATCGCTAATATTTTGACAAAGAGCACAGTTAAAATATAAAACAAATTTGTTTTGTGTATTTTTCCAAATTTTCTGTTTTTTTTTTTTTTAATTCCAACAGATTCAAAATTTATCTTTCGCTTCCGGCAGCACTGAAAAAGACACACATGCACACACATATGTAATGAATGTTATACGAGCAAATATTAACAACAGCGCAAATGTTAACAACTGCGCAAATGTTAGCTACAGTTATTTTGAAAAGTTGCTGATAAAATTAACTGCTCCAAACTATTTTACAAAATGTAAATAAATCCGTTACAGTACTTTTAACTTTTAATAAAAAAAGATAATTTAAATAAAACAATATTTTTAATTTGAAGCAGAATATGTATACATATGTATGTTTGCAGTGCTTTCAGCAACAAAATAATTGAATTCTAGAAGTACATATGAATATAAAGTTTTGTCAAATCTATAAATACATACATGCAGTGGCGAGCAGAAGTGAATGCATTTTCCTGACACTGACTTTCGCCATTCATGTTTATTCATTTTATTTGAAACAAAACGTGCTATTTGTAAATTAAAGCCCTTTAATTTCGTACTTTAACATATTTTGGGGCGATTATTGCTGTACGATGCGTCAAAAATCACGTATCGTTCTGCAACTCCTCATATAGTCGTATGCGTATTTGGCAAAATCGGTGTATTTAACAATGGCACTGCAAGTTTCTGATTTTATTCAGAAGTGAGGTAGAAAATTCGGTATAAGAGTATATTAATTTTCAAAAAATCTATTCAAAAAATATTAATAAAAAAAATCAAAACAATTTTATAACTTTTATAAGTCCCCGTCCATACTATGAAACATTTGCTGCAAAACATTTCTAAATTCATTTTTGAAACTGTATTCGTGCCCACACTAAAGTTTTTCTATGCAGTTTGTATTTTTTGCTGTAGCAAAAAAATACAAACTTCTTTCTTCCTCTAATTGGTTTTTGACAGTTTGGGGCAATTGGAAAATATATATTTGTTTGAAATTATATGCATTAAATACATTTTTTCACATTAATTAGTTTATTCTATTGTGTAACTGTTTGATTTTTAATTAAAAAAAAATTATAAACAACTTGTTTTCTATGTTAGCAAGCTGTATATATGTCGACATTTCATAGGAGCTACCCTAATCATAATTTTTGAAAGATATTCTCAAACAAAGTCTACTGATGACTAGAGTAACTTCTATGAAATGTTGACATATAGACAGCTGGGAAACATAGAAAACAAGTTGTTTATAATTTTTTTATTGGTATCAATGTTACAATCTAATATAGTGAATAAAACTCATTTGTTTGATTTTTAATATTAACAAAATTAGAAAAGTGTTTGTATATGTAATTTGTAGTTGGCGTAAATAAAGAAATTAAATAAAAAGAATTGTCAAATATAGTTGTAGCTAACTTTATATCGTAAAGTGTGAATGAGAAACTCAACAAGAACATGAAACAAAGTATATGTTTTCTTTGCCTTTTCCTGTAACATCACCAAAACTCTAAAATTTTGCAGCAAATGTTTCATAGTATAGACGGGGACTAAGCAATTTGAAAGTTTCTGAAAATTTCATAAAGACCATACCTTTAATTCCAACTACTAAAAAATACAAGAAAAGTTTTTATATAAATTGAACATAATTTTTCTTTATTTAGTCACATATTAAAAATTAATATAAAAAATACACACAAAATTGTAAAAAAAAAACCATTAAAGAAAAAACTTTGGAACTTAAATTAAAAAAAAAAAATCATAACACACTGTGTACAAATTGTAGAAAAGGTCATAATTCGCATCTTAATTAATATTTTCTAATTTTATGTTTTCCAGTTCCTCTGCTAAGTGCAAATCATCTTCCAATATTTGCTCGAAATCTATAACAATTTTATTTTGCGATGGTATATAGCGTAAACATTCAATTCCAGCTTTTGAAAACATTAAGCGTGAAGCTCGATATTTTGGGTCTTTGGCATGTTTGTCAGACATATAGTATATTTTCGATACCCCTGACTGTACAATTAGTTTAGCACATTCATTACAAGGAAATAGTGTAGTGTATAGGCGCGTATTTTTTAAATTGGCACAATTTTTATTCAATATGGCATTTGCCTCAGCATGAACTACAAACATATTTTTATCGTTGATGGGATCCACATTGCCAAACAACGTTGCGACATCGCTCGGTTTGTACCAAGGGAATTCGTCATCTTCACATTTGCGTGGAAACCCATTATAGCCAACAGCCACAATACGATATTCGTCGTTGACAATGACGGCACCAACTTGAGTATTGGGATCTTTGCTGCGTTGTGATGACAAAACGGCCGTGGCCATAAAATAATCATCCCAGTGTAAATAATCTAGGCGCTTGTTATTCATTAGAGGTATCATTTTACTGGATGGTTTAGAACAAGTGTATTCAAAACAAGCTAAAAAAAACAAAAACATCATTAGCTATCGTTTCGTAACAATTAAAAATACCGTGACAATAATAAAAAAGTCCACTATTTTTTTTTATCTTTCAATTATTTATTTATATATTTTTGCTCTGAAATTAGATAAATCTATGTAGTACAACTTGAAAACAATAATATATGGAAATTTGTTTGAAAATAAACATAAAAATAATTGTTAATACATACAAGTATAATGAATTCATTTTTTAAATACTAATAAAGTTAAGAAACATCTTGCAAGCTTCCTCATTTTAAGCTTTTTGGGTTCTAATGGGAATAGGATTTTGTTTGAGATGTAAATAAATTGAGCGCATGCGTGATACATCTTTTCCAGACTTGTTGACTTTGGGATTAAAATCACACAATTTTGCAATACGCTCCCATTCAGTGCCTGGTTCCATGGTTCCTCCATTTTCTAAAGCGGCAGCTTGTTTTTCGGCATTGCGTGCAGCAGATTTGGTTTTGGCAATTGATTCTTCAGTTTGTCTCAACCAATCCTCCAGTTCCTTTTTTGCCTGCGCACGCAATTCCTCTTTTTTACGTTCCTCCTCCCGATCTTTTTCTTCAAGCCGCTGTTGTTGTTCTTCACGCCATTTTCTTATCTTTTCTGGCTCCACACGAGATGGTGGAGGTCCAGATATGGGATTAACATCGTTGTTGTCGCTTCCAATCATTTCGAATGAACCTGTAGACGATTCTAAACCGCCACTGTTAACAGCTGCTATTTCGTTAATATCGCCACCCAATAAGGCTGCATCATCGGCAACTGTGGGTACTTTAACGGTGGAACTAGCATTGATTTCAGCTTCCAAGTCTCCTAAAATCGATTTCTCCTGAGCCAAAAACTCGGCAGCTGGATCAACTTCTTCACTGGCACCAGCAGGAGCAGCAACAAAGTCATCACCAAAATCCATATTGAAAAAAACTTCAGTGTTGATTGAATTTAATACAAAGTGATGACACATCATTTTGATTTGAAGCGAGAGAAAAAAATAAAACAATACAAAAAGGGGCGTAGTGTTAAAAAATTCAAATTACTCTAAAAAAAATTTAAATTACTTACTAGTAATGTTTAATTAGTTAATGTTTAGAAATTTCTCCTTTAAGTTTTACTAGCTTAAGAATTATATTTTTTTTTTTTTGTTTTTTTCTTTCTTGATATTTCTCTTTTCATTCGTTTTTTATAAACCTAAAAAATGTTTTAGTTCCTTTTTGGTAGACGTTTTTATCAAATCAGTCGGTGTAGTTACGACCTCAATTGAAATAAAGTCATATAAAAAACAGGCACGTCATGCCAAATTAACAAAGAATGTACACGAACACTATTAACAAAAAGGAATAACCTTGATATCAGAGAAATATTTCTTCAACGTTTTCAATATTTAAAATTATTTTTTCGTAAATTGAGACCCATCTCTCTAATTTTTAAGTTGCTCAGCTCCAAACAACGAAGTTCATTATTAACTTTACCTGCTAGTCATATTTATTCAAATCAGAATATATACAGCTATTTTTTGTATATGGAAATGTTAATGTATAGACAGCTATGCAACAAAGAAACTGCATATTTTTTGTTATTGAGCTACTAGTTGGGGATAGCGAAAACCATTTAGTCTCGGAGACTTATCTGAAGTTCTTCTAAGCAAAAAGTTAGTATGTAGAAAAACATTTATTTCAACATCCTTGAGCTACAACATTTTTCAGGACATCAATAACACTTATGTGAATTGTAACAGAACCTGTGGAAACAATCAACATAACAAAATATAGTTATTACAAAAGTACAGAATTTGGTCCTCCTCGTAATTAAAATCATGTATTACTTTTTAAAATGTCGCTGTTTTTTGTATTTCCGGATGTCTATACATCCAAATTTCGTAGGCACCCCCCTACTCATCTGTAAGCTCGCAACCCAAAGCTGTAACCCTATACACAGAGATATTAAGTTCCATATCGGCTGATAATTGTATTAAGAGTCATCAATGTTATATAATATGTAATATCTGAATGTAAACAAGGCTAAAATCGGAAAGAAATGCTTTATTTTATATTTGCGAATAAAAACACAAAGCAAGGAGAATAAAAGTGAGTAAAATGCAGACATTTTGCGTTCTTTAAACATCTCTTTTTTATCATGATTCATCTCTATTCTACTTTGTGTATACAACTGATACTACTACTAAATGCATGTTTTGTTGGTAGACGCATACCAGCACCATGCCAAAATCAGTTGTCAAATTTTTGCAAGTGTACACATTGCAGCTTGTTAAAAAAAATTATAATTTGCTGGTATAAACAGCTGTTGCGCCTACTGATTCTGCTTTATGAAAGATGTTGCGCAAATATTTAGCTTTATATTCGATTGACTTTAAAATTACAATAAAAAATTTTCTAATAATATCTTTCAAAATAAGTCTTCTTTCATGTTTTTATTTTTTGATTTAATATAAATTTTTTGAACAATTTATCACAAAATAATTTTACATTTGTTTCTTCACTAAGAGCATACACTATTTGAGAGTAAAAAAATTTTTGTATTTTATTTAACAAGCAATTGTAACCTTTTTTAATTTAAAATTCATAAAACTCAACAATTACCTATATAAATTTTGATGTACATACATTTCATTTCCTTAATAAATACCTAACTTATTTTACTTAACATATTTTCATTTACAATTCAAGAACAATTTATAAGCCAAAAAATCGCTACGTCCTGCCAGTTAAAGATAACAAAGCCGTAGTGTAAAAGCGAAACAAAGAATAATAAAACAAAAACAAGCACATGTTTACAAGTGAAAGATCACACAATGCAATTTTAGTTATTCAACTTTTTCTATTTTCAACTTTCTTCCATGCTCTCACACTAAAAATTTTCTTCAATTTTTTTTTCCTTTAATTTTTTGATATCTCCATTTACATTTTGTATGTAAATTTGGCTTATGTCCAGTTTACGCACAGAGCTCCAAATTGGAAAAAAATATTATATACGGGGGTAGGAAATTGAAAAATAAGAGGAAAATATTAAGTGAAAAAGTTGGCGGAAACGCATAGTTTCCGAGTTATGGATGTCTGAAATTTTGATATACGTGTGTATAAAATTGCGATTTTGCATTACGTATCCAAAGTTATGTAGGCAAAAATGGTATCATTTTGTTATACCATAGAGGACAAAATCCTTATGCCCGGCCAAAGGCCGGCTATGCAGAAAAACTTTGGTCAGCGAAGCCGGTGTTTGTTATACCATAGAGGAGAAAATCCTTCCGCCCGGCCGAAGGCCGGCTATGCAGGAAAACTTTGGTCAGCGAAGCCGGTATTTGTTATACCATAGAGGAGAAAATCCTTCCGCCCGGCCGAAGGCCGTCTACGCTAAAACAATTTATTTAATTAATCCAGTATTATTTACTGAAATTTTGATCACAGTTTCGTTTTTCTAACAAATTATATTATTTATATATTAACCTCTAGCACTTTAATAAAAAAAATTTTAAGACCTGTATTTACACTTAAGAAATTAAAAGATTTTTGCATAATATAATGCATCTATTCAAAAGCTTTCGAATGATACCAATTTTGCATAAATACCTTGAGAAAAGTAATGAAATATTGCAATTTCATATACTCGTATATCAAAATTTCAGAGGTCCATAACTCGGAAACTAAGCATTTCCGCCAATTTCTTCATTTTACATTTTCTTCTTATTTTCCAATTTTCTACCTCCCTATATAATTTTTTTTTTTTAATTTGGAGCTCTGTGCGTAAACTGGACTTGGTCCGTAAATTTTTATAAACAAAACAATAATTATATACAACTTTGTGTATTTCAATTTCTTTGTGGTGTCTAACTAAAATTGCTCCATGTGATTCAGCACTAAAAAACTTTATTTTCTTTCAGATTTTTATTACTATTAATTAAATTTGTGGTATTTTTAAAATGTACATAAAGCGTTAAACCTATAAATTACTTTACAACACAAAAGTTCACACACATGACAGATTTTTTTAAATAAAATTATAGTACACGTTTTTGAAAATTCTACTTACAGGTATGACAACTTGGTTTATTTTCCGGTAAGCTTCACAAAGGATTATCACACTGTAACGCCGTGCCTGCAACCTTACGTTGTCAAAAGTGAAAGTTTAACGAACTGAAGATAAATAAGTGAGAATATAAATAATGCTGTTATGTGTGTTAAAAGTTTAAACTTAAAGTTATCTTGTTAAAAATATTTGTATGCAATTAAACGATAATATATATATAGTATGTATGTATATTTCAATTACGAAAACCCATACTATACCTATATAAATGCTAATTGTTTTGTGTTCGAAATTGTGGCATCTCTTAAGGTTTTATTGAGCAAAAAAAGTGATGCCTATTTGAAGTTTACTTGGTTAATTAGAGCTAAGTTTGTGTAATTAATTTATAATTTCACAATTTTATTGAATGCAAAATGTATTTTTTAATGAACTATCAAGTTCACTTGATAGTGAAGCAATTTTTCCTTTGAAAATCAATACAATATGTTAATGGCCGTTTCGACACGGCATTTCTGACTACACAAATTTTCTTTCAACTTCTTTCAATATCTTCTGTGACTGCCATATTTTTCTAAAATGGCGCTTTGCGACAAGACGAAGTAAAAAACAGTGCATAAATTTTTATAAAAATAACAACGAAATTACTAATTAATTGAGAAAAAAATTGCATAAATTTCAAGTGTAAATAGTGATTAATATATAATGATGAAAAAATGTAAGAAAAATTGTGAATAAATATGAAAATTTCAATAGCAAAAAATGACAATTAAAAGTGATAGACGTGATTGATGATAGACAATTTAACAAGAACGCGATACACATACATACACAAACACCTTCAACATACAATACAAAAAAAAGACCCCAAATAAAAAAAACGAAAAAGAGGAGGACAAGTACAATTTTCTTATATGTAGTAGATGAAAAACGTCAAAAGTTGATAGTGAGAAAAAAAATTTACAAAAAAAGGGAGCCAAGACGGCGGGCAGGTTACTGTTAAAAAATCTAAAATATTATTTTTCTTACTAATTTCGGAGTAATTATTAAGTAAAATAATATTTAATTAGGTAAGTAAAGGAAAAAAGTTGAAACTTTATGTAATGAGATGATTTAATATATTCATATTCATTATTGTTTTTATATTTTTTGTTTTAGTTCTGTGTGTACTTTTTACTAAAAAAGCGTGAGTCACCATGGACCCAAATTCAAGTCCCTGGCCTTATGCCTACAATCGCATTGTACCAACGGCAAGTAGTACAACATCAGCTGAAGATTTTCAACATCCACATTTGGCATCAAGTGCCCAGTCATTACTATTGCAGGCTCATTCTAATATTGCGGCAAATATTGCTGCCGGTGGTGGAAGCTTTGTGTCGCCCTCACCAATAAGTGGCTACAATCCAGTTTTCCAGCAAATCTATCATCATGCCGCCGCTGCTAGTGCTGTACAACCTAAACCTGCCCATTATGCCTCATCGGCTGTTAATACACCACATCGCCAATTACAAATACCCGCCACACTGGACAAACAATTGACCTCATTCCAAAACCAAGCTGCTATAGCTGCAGTATCTTCGGCCGCTGCCGCCGTAGTCAATAATGCTGCAGCCGCTACAAATTATTATGGTGAAAATTCATCATCAAGTGGTGCTTCACCTTCGCCTACCACCTCAACTATAACACCAACCACCTTAAGTTGGAATACTCCAACAATGATATCAAATACTTTTTTAGCCATGCAACAACAACAGCAGCAGCAACAGGCTCAGCAACAGCAACAACAAAGCCAACAGCAGCAGCAGCATCAGCAACAACAACAGCTTAATCTAGCTGCGGATAAGGTGGTGAGTAGTAGTATGTAGTCAGAGATTAAGTTGAAAACGAAATTCCAAACGAAACTTACAATTATTAGATGTGCATAAAGAGAATATTTATTTATTTTATATGATGTACATTTAACAAAACGTCGTCGTATCACTTCATCCATTTACATATTTTTATTTTTGTTATTGTTTGACTTTTTAACTTAACTAACTTATTTTCTACTTTCGATCATTTCTAAAGAAACTACAATACGAACTGAATACATTACAGTGAGAAAGAGAGAACAGTAAGGTTTAGATTAAGAGATAATAAAGGACAAAAGTATTAAAACATTGTGAAGGTTTTATGCTCCCACATTTTGTTTTTTTTAAGGAAAAATGATTTGATTAAAAATAAAAATATTTAAGAATCGATAACTTCTGATTGCATCCCGCCTCTCAAAAAGAATGCAGTTTTGCTTGCTAGCGTGTTATGTAAAAGACTTTCTGACAAGCAGCATATATTTTAATATTCTCTAACTGGCTTAGTTAAATTAAATGCCCATTTAAAGTAATGTTTGTCATGAAACATAAAATTGGTTAAGTGTTTTAGGAGTTTCGTTCCTTCTAATTTGATATTGCACTTGGAAACCTACTCAACTTAAGGAGGAAGACAAGTGCATATGCATAAAAGAATGCAAATGTACATTCATGGATATATTTACATTTTCGAATGTAGAAGGGATGGAAAGAAAACATGTAATAAGCATTTGATGACATAAAATCTACATTTGTAAATATTCTATATAATTCTGTATAATACTGTACGTATAGCATTTTCTTGATAAAGGTAGGTTGAGTAAGCTGCCAGCTAATGAAAAAACCTTGCCGTCGTGTGTTCTGTTCTATTGCCTGAGGATAGGTGAAGCTTAGCAAATCTACATATCACTCACCGGATCAGTTTGGAACCAAACTGACAATCGGGTGAAAAAATACAATGTGTCGAACATGAATTCCGATATTTCGGCCAGTTTCCATTATCTAAATCTAAATATAAGTCTTATAAACTTCCGTTGTATTCGCGAGTTTTTCATTAGCTCTTGTTTTAAATGGGGAACAAATATGTGAAAACTTGTGTTTGCATTAGGATTTGTTACAACAAATTATGCAAATTCTTTTGACTAAGTATGCGATACAACACAACGAGATCAAATTGGTCCTAAGTTGGCTAGTAGCCTGTTAAGCCTACTAAAAATTGTTCGATCAATTCACATAATTCAAAGTTGAATAAGATAACAATATTACTAAAAACAATTAGAAATTCTCTACCGTTATAACGGTCAATCTTTATTTTTGTAAAGCTGTTAAAACTCATAGTGTAAGAGTTTAAACTTCTTTTGTACAGATTTCGGTTTCAAACATCCGAATTTTATATAAATAATAACATGACCACAAGGTATAAATGGGATGAATTGAGAGATAAAAATTTTCTGTTGAGAAATTTCAATAAGTTTTATTTTCAATCTATCTTGTCTGAAAATTACAAAAATTGTTCTATATAAAATGGCAAAATAATATGACGCGATAAAACGACTAATTCATTTTTGAAAAAAGAAATGATTTTTACCATTCTGTATCATTTATTACATATCTATACTTTCTTACCTGTTTCAAATAGAAGTGTATGTGCTTGCATCTTCTGATCTTAAAAATTATATTCCATAAATATTATAGAGCACCAAAAATACGTAATAAACAAAATAAGTTGTTGATTATAAATTGTTACTCACTTTTTAAAAAATTTGTAAACCTGATAACATTTGTTTTGCTTATGATTTAAAAAAAAAATAATGTAAAAATGTTTTCAATAACGATTTGTAACGGTAATATGATGTTTACAGATTAAATGCAAACGAATCGGCTAAAAAAAATTGTATTGATAATACTAAAAAAAAATTTAGTATTTCTCCCGGCTACAGGTTTCTAGTTTCTATTACATACATTTATATTAAAAATTCTTCAAATGTATAATATAGTATGTGTAGAAATGTATGTTTGAAGTGTAAAATACACAATTAATTTTATTTCTAAAAGTTTTAGCTGCACTACGTACTGCGTTAAAGGTTTAATGTTTTGTTCTTAAGATCCCTGTAGACGATCAAATGAAATCGTCAATCAGTACATATGTCTGAGGGCCGTGTGCTTGTCGCTTTAAAGAACATGTATAAATAAAAATGTCAATCAACATTTATTACAGTTTGACATAAAAACATATGAAATAAATGGCTATTTGTTTTTTTAACTGCAACAAAGAACGATCAGATAATCAGGTTTCAAATAAACAAATTTCATTTTCAGCATGGTATTATTTGATCCTCTCTCTGCATATCACTCTAGTTCTGTTTATGCACCAATTTATGCGCTGTTATTTAAATTATTTTATTTATTTATTTTTATTTTCATGACTAAGGTTTTAAAGTGTTACTGCATTATTTATAAAAAAAAAAGACTACTCCATATTCCAAGAAGTGTCATCGACGTCACATCAAGACAACATCAAAAAACTCTTGATTGTAAACTCATCTTCAATAGTAATTATCTATTAATAAGCATTCGATATTTTAAATACCAACACTATAGGTATTAGCCAAATTTTTAAACAAAATTTGTCAGTTAAGAACAATCTCAAGCTGGGTTTTGACCATTTCGCGCTAGTCTTAAGTCCCCTAATTTAGAAAAAAAAATATAAGTAAGAACTACAATGGGTTTTCGGCAGTTTGTCATCGTAATTATCTATTTTCTGATGACATGCTGTCAGTTAAAAAGAACTTACGAATCGTGCTTATTATAGTGAGTTTTATTTTAAGGGCCAAAGAATTATAAGCTTTAATATTACTTTAAATTATATTTTTATATTATTATTCACAAAAATAACTTATCTTTGTTTTATTTTTGCTCACTGTAGAGTTCTTTTTAACAATTTTTTTAACGCAATAATAGTTCAATTGAATATAAAGTTAGATATTTGAACGTTATTTCAAAGATTTTCCAATCCTACTGACAAGTATGGTATATGCCATACGAAATATAGACAGCTGGAAACAGACATAAAACCGCTTTTGTTTCATTCAAAACCGTAATTTTCGTAACATTAGAGTATAAAAAAAATGCAAATGCTACAAAAGGACTCATCTTTATATGTGGCAATTTAAAAATAAAGTATTGGACAATTTTTTTACAACACTAACTAATATCGACAGAGTGCTTGCGTTCACAAGCTAGGCGAAAGTTTTCTATGCATTTTCTTTTGATATTGGTAAACGCGCAGTCAAATATTTCTGCACACTGAAAAAAGAAGAAAACTGTATAATATTCAGTTTTTGTAAGGTTGTATAAACAATTTGTTCAAAATACTTGTATGAAACAAAACAAGTAAACAAAATTTTTTCGTTATATAAAAACAAATTTTACGCTTTTTTGCTTCCAAGGATTTTTATTCTAACCTAAAAATTGCTTTGAAAAAGTTTATTGTGTGACAAAACACCGATGTCACACAATTACAATTGCAAAACTTTCAGCGTCATCAGATGGACTTTAAACATCTATGAATGCATACTCCCCTCGAAAGGTTTGTGAGATCACATGACAAACAAGGTATATGTTTAGCAAATTTATGGGATTAATGCCCGATTTTTAAGATGTTTTGTTCATTCTGGGTTGCAACTTTCCACCACAAATTTTAAGCCATTTAGACAAACTCCTTGCTTATGAGTTCAGGCTTTCGCAGCCCTCCTCAATACAAATAACCAGCAGTCAATGAAAAACAAGGGCTTACTGAGTTGGTAGTCCGAAGCCTATTGAGAGTATCACCCCTTAAACAATTCACCCGTCCAACTATCACTCCTGGCTTCTTACACAACAGGTATCTGTTGCAAGACAACAGCACCTCGGGGATGATTAGCCCCCGAAAACCGGCATTTACTACAGTTATCAGGGAAAGTAATTCCCCTTCCTGGGCAACCACAGCCAGAACGTTTCAGCCAAGATAGGCACCTCAAACATGATCAATGCCGAAATGGTCTGTTATCAGAACCTCCCGTGGACTTTACTGATCACCGTTCTGCCAATTTTAATAATTGGTTATTATTTCGGAAGTCCAGTACAACACAGACATGCGGCTTCTAGAGTTTTATTTGCCACAACAAACGAGATACTCCTTCCCCTCTATGCCCCAGAAAGCAGAGTGGTCTGGTTTGGTGTACGCCAAAGCAAAACCTACTCCTTGGAGGATCTGTGTTGCATGCAATGGGATTTATTGTATATTACAGTTAAATATATTCATACCAATCAAAAAATTATAAACAGCTCAATTTTTATGTTTCCTAGCTGTCTATATGTCGACATTTCATAGCAGCTACCCTAATGTTTTAATAATAACTGTCAAAACTCACACGTCTACTTTTCTTTGCACCTTCCTAGTCTACTGTTCTATTCCTATGAAATGTCTACATATGGACATAGAAAAAAATTTTTTATAATTTTTTTTATTGTTATCAATATTAGAAGCCATTAAAGTAAATAAACTTAATTGGTTAAATATATTCTTTGAACTCAACCAAATCTCGTAGCTGTGTTTTAACATAACTTTAAAAAATAGCTCCAATGAAAAATATTTGTCCCGGAAATAATATTTAAATAGGAAGTTTTCTTGTGAAAGTTGGAAAACTAAATTGTTGGGCAAGCTTTAATAAAATACAAATAAATCCAAATTAATATCATAGTAGTCTAATAGTTTATTGTTTTAAATCACATTTTCAAGTTTATTTTATACAGTACAAAAAAAAAACTTTTTGTTGTTACAGCCAAAACGAAGAATACGATTTTTATAGTAAGACCATGATCAAGCCTAACTTTGAATACAGAAACAATATTCCTAAACAAGCACTTTTCAAAAAAGAAAATCTAGCTAGATATCTCACGACTTCTGATTAATATAAAGTTATTTTGTTTTTGTTGTATGACAACTTTTTTATTGTTCAGATATGATTCAAATAAAACATATACATATATTTCATATTTTTCTTAATGTTTCGTAGGCTTTTTTCCAAAGTTACTTTGTTTTCTCAAAAAAAAATAATGATTAGTTACGTTACTTTTTAAAAATGTTCTTAAAACAAATTTTCTGCAAAAAAGTTAGTCTGATGTAATTAAATTGCTTCTAAATTTAATGAGATAAAAGTATAATTTAAAATTTATTTCTACATAAATTCTTTTATTTTCTGTATCCTAAATATTCAAAAATTTAAAAGTATACATTGTACACTTACATACATATGTATGAATTCTATATATTAAATTTAAGCATACATATGTTGCCAGTATACATACAATACGGCCACCGTACAAACACATTCGATAGTATATCAAGCATACCTACATACATATGCACATATATGTATATATCATTGTTATCTGAAATAATAACAAAACGAGAAAACTTGGTTTTATAATTTAGCATTCATGACAATAAACCATAGACTACAATCAAAAAAATAAATAAATAAATTGAAAGAAATAAGAGATGAACAAGACGTCAGAAGAGTTATTTGGGGGTGGTTAAGATAGGAGGGGTGATCATCATACAAAAAACATAGAAACACTATATAAATATGCTACGTTTGTTGTCTGTGCTATACATAAACTATTGTATTTGTTATTACTACATGTATGTACAATTTTGTTGTAACAAAATTCTATTCCTTACTGTTTATTCTCTGACAATTTACACACATTCATTCCACACACACAAACACACACACTCACATTTTAATATATATTCCTACAAACACCACGCATACATAAAAAGCATATGAACTTTTATTTACACACGCATTCATTTATGCCATACCTACCAACTAAACCATACCATACGTAGCATTTATATATCTTTTACATTACATTGCATACATTACTTTACAACTCACATGCATACAACATTTATGTACTAACATAACATTTGAAATAAATACATGCATATACATTTAATTGTATATATTTTTCTCTATATATATTTTATACTTTTTTTTTACTTTATATGACAATTTTAATAACTTGAACTAAAACAATACAAATAAATTTCTCAATAATGTCTCTAAAAACAAAATTTTGAACACAAAAACAAATCTGTCTACACATCTCCTCCTCCTCTTCAAACTTTCAACAAAAAACAAAAATAAAACTACTTTTTGTTAACAAAAACAAAAATATGAAATATGCAATTCAAATTTAAAATCAAATTAAACCAAACAAACAAACAAAAAAAAACATTGTGTAGCAAATCAAACAAGAAAATACACAATGTACTAAGGCTCAAGTAAAAGCCTACAATGATTTGTTATACCTCACACAATTACAACAACAGCAACTGCAGCAACAGCAGCAGCAACAACAGCAGCAGCAAGAGGAAGAGGAAACAACGTATTATACCATTGATGGTAAACATTATAAAATTGTACGAAAATCGCAACAACAAGTACAACCACAACAACAACAAGTGTTGCAACTAGATCAGCAACATCCTAGTCCGGCTTCGTCGACCACTACCCAACAATATCCCGTTTATGCCAGTCCAGCTCTAAGTTCGACTGGCAATTCGTCACCAGCCTTACACAATAATAACAATAATGTCAATAATGCCACCACCCCACCACAAGTAATCGTTTATAAAACAACAACTGCAACGTCCGCCGAATCGCCGATACGTCGTAGCTCACATGTTGCAAACGCTGGTTCGCCTGCAACATCTTCGAACACAGTTGCCTATTCATCTGTGATACAAAGCACTTTGCAGCAACAGCAATTGCAACAACAACACCAACAGCAGCAGCAGCAACAACAGCACCACCAACAACAGCAGCAGCATCAATTGAATTTATGGAAAATCGAAGATGCTGCTGGTCAAGAGGAAGATGTTAAGAATGTTTTACAATTACAGGTTAAACAAGAACATCAAAATTTGGACTACCATACTGGAGTAGGAATTGTTGGTGGCGGCAATGTTGTCATGAGTGATAATCTCATATTTAATTTGCCACCTGGCCTGGAAATTAAACAAACCGCTATTAATGTTTGTAATAACAATAATAATTCACAACATTCGCCTACCGTGCTACAACACACTCAGCAACAACACCAACAGCAACAGCAGCAACTATTAGCCCATCAACAGCAACAGCAGCATAATTTATATAATGAACAAAAGTTGCAACAACAGCAGCAGCAACCGGATAATAAACGGCGTCAGCATATGATTGCCAATATGTTAATGTCTCCTTCTTCTCAAACTACTGCAAACTCCACCGCTGCTAACAATAATAACAATAACACTTCGTCTGCGTCTTCGTCGTCTTCCCACCATCATACTTCGGCCACAACGTCACAGATTCAAATAAATTCTAAGGTTTGTATTTTATTTTTTAATTTTTCAAAGCAGAATTTGCTGTTTTTATTTATTTATTATTTTTTTAACTTCTTTTGTTAGATTATGTTTTTATTTCTTTATTTACATAAAAATATATATTTTTTTTGCTACATCATTTTTCATTTAGTTGTAAAATTTTTAAGAAAAACAAATAAACATATATATATTATGGATCAAAAGAATAAAATTAAACCGATAAAATTTTATAGTCTCAACCTAACACTGGTCTAGCTTTAAAGTAATACCGATAATTGTCTTTTATTTGTACTCTTTGAAATAGGAAAAAAGCTCTTCCTTTTTCCTATTCTTATTATTATTTTTTTTTTAGCACATGTAATTCAAACTATACAAAACCTAAAACTGCAATGAATACTTTTGTCAGTTACAAATCTAAATTACTGTTCTCTCCCTTTAGAAAGGAAACCCCTGACTTTAAAGTCGATTATAGAAAACATACTGTTGTTACGGACGCATTTAGGTTGCGACTTTGCTCTGGCAAGTTAGATAACTTCATACATATTGCAAATGTATTTATGTATTTGCTGGCAAAAGGGAAATATACAATATTGGTATACTGGATGAAAAAGTAGGGAAGGATCTCTATAGTTGTTGCTCCCTTTCGCATTATTACAGAGTGTCTTGACAATAGAATATTATAAAAAAAAACATGAAAGATATCGCTCTGCTAACAAATAATCGTTTTCTGTTTCGTTTTTAATGAAAAACAAAAAAAAAAAAGTTGATCTCTCAAAAGATCAAAAAATATGTTGTCACCTAAAGAAATATTCCACATTAGGGTGGTTCGCCTTCCATACAAAAAAAAAAAAAAAAAACTTTTTTGCCAATCACCCGCTAGGATTAAAGATTATCGAATATTACATATACATATCGCCCTTTTAGTATTTTATTCACTGTGGCGCCATTTTTCCGAGCGTAACATTTGATATATCGGTGTGCATGACTCTGTAAAGACTACATTTTTGTCTTTAATAGTTTTGCAGTACCACGGCAAATGCTCGTCATGATATTTAAATACTCGATTCAAAAACATGTAGCATTGATGTTCATAGGAACCAATTTTTGAAAAATCATGGGTAGAATTGGACGTGATAGTGAAAAACTGTTGAAGACAGAAATGTAGCCCTTACAGAGCCGCGAAAATGGATATAAGAGTATTTTCAAGTAAATATAAGTTTCTAATAATATTTCTAATATTATATTATAATGGGTTGGTATCATTCGTTTCTAATAATATTGATGTAATGTATGATATACATACTGAAGAAGCAATAAATCCAATTTCAGTCATACACATTTTTATATATTTCATGATTTTTATCGCACAAACTAAACTTGCAGCTATTAGAATAAAAAAAATATATAAGTACATACATATATAATTGAACATAAACTTGTCATACGAAACTGTTTTTATTTCATTATCAAATCAATTTAAGTACACAATATCGAACTTGAAACTTTTGCATATTATATTGATTGATTATCAGTATCTTATTAAGGCTTAAGTAGCCATTTAAAGCTCTGATTAATAGCAGACACACAAATTTTAAATAATCAGTTGAAAAATATAGAATAAAAAAGCCAAATAATAAAAGACACTAGTAAGCAGAGGCCTGCCACTTTTTTATTTATTTCGCCCAATGAGGGGTATTTTTCTTTTTTCTTGAGCACAAAAATAATTTTCTGTTATAAAGGAAAATAGTAATATGTTTTATTGTTTGCAGAATTGCACGGCAAAACTACAGTGATTAAGTGCTGCCAGCCTAAATTTATTTATTGAACCAACTATCTATCACTCATCCGAAATAGGATTTGTCGTAAAATTTTTACCATCAAACATTAAAAAAAAAATCATTTTTTATAGTTGTGGCCGGTCACATTAGACTGGGGCAGTTTAATGCATTCGAATTTTTCGAATAATTTGCTAATCTGGAATGTCATCAGCTGTTGGTGTATTGCGCAAGTTCAGAAACAAATTTGATCGCCGTATTAAGAAGCTGGTCTAGTTCACAGTCATCTAAGCTACAAAAATAATGTTAAAATAAAGTCACTTCAATCAGTACAGAATAAAGCTTTAAAATTGGTATATGATCTGCCGGCAAGATACCACACATTAGATCCTTTTAGTAATTTCGCCCAAAATATTTTTTCAGTTAGGGGAATGAATAAAGTGTATTACAATAACTTTACATTAGTTTTTAATTATTTTACTATGTATATTAATTATCTTGTATAATAGTGTGGCACTACAACGCCATTTTGTAAAACCGGCCGCACTTTTGGAACATTTTCCTGCGAGTCAATCGTATTATCATGTAGTTTATATAGTGAATCAGGGCCTTTAAAGCTGGTGAAATTTATTGTTACAACATCTTTTGCTATCAACAATTGTTGATCAAAAAACTAATTAGTATTTCCGCATTGTCTAAACCACAAATTAAAACATTTGTCGCTTAGTTTGATATTTATGAACTGAAGAACTTTTGAAAGTGAGACCTAATTAAGCAACTTGTTTCATTTTCCCTAATTTCTAACTGATTAGAAAAATGGCGCAGGCTGCCTTTTACACTTTTAGTTTTAACTAAGTATAAAGTTTTACTTGCAATATTGCTTTTTGTTCTAATAAAGGAAGAGCTTTTGTTTTTATTTATATATATAAAACCGTTAACAATGCCTTGAAATCTTTTAAACAATATTATATTTTATTTTACAATTAAAAATTGTCATACTCATTTAATGTGCCCAATTTAGTCTTTATGTTTATGCTTGTTTATTTTTTTTTAACGAAATATTTACAAAATTTAAATGAAGAAATAAAATTTATAAAAAAATGCTTTAAATTATTTAAAGATTTTTTTCATATATACAATCATCTTCCTCTATTATGTGTGTTAAATTAAATTTTTTTATTCAATTTGGTATAAAATTTGTTTGATGTTTCTTCCGCTAAATTAGAAAAAAGAATGGGGCTAACGGTTTTGGTATTCTTGTTTTGATGCACACAATATAGTAATTAAATTTAATATAGAACTCAAAAATAACTAAATGTTCAATAACACACCCTTATTAGTTTCTAATTCAAAGTATTAAATGTTTTTAATTATTAACACTTTAATACAACTTAAACTTCTTTACATTGGTTCTGTTGGTTGTTACTTAGTTTTCTTAATTCTTTTTTTTTTTTTTTCTTTTTTTTTCTTTTTTTTATAACTAACTTTGTGCCTTTCTCTATTAACACTAATTATGTACTTATTATATGTTTAATATAAATAAAAACGTAAAAGAAACTTGTATAAAAAAGTTATTTGAACCTGTGACGTTTTCAAAAATAAATAAAAACTTAAAAAAAGTATACGATGTTGAGGAAGATGAGCGTAAGAATATTAAAAAAAAATCACCTAAATATATTTGAAATAAAAATTTCCTTATGTAAATCATTAAAGAAAAATAAACACTGTATATAAAACTTGATACAATAAAGCGTTCAAGTTTTATAGTTGAAAATGGTTATTTATCGATATTTCTGTCTTTTGCAGGCTCAGGAGGAAAAACATCAACAGCAACAACTAGTGGTAACGAAAACGACAAAGACACCACGTAAGAGACAGCCTAAAAAGACGCTTATAACAAATGATTATGAATCGGAACAAAGTCCCCAGCAGCAGCAACAGGAATCTTCGACGGCAAGTCATCACCAGCAACAACAGCAGCAGCAGCAACAGCATGTCCAACAGCAGCAACAACAACAGCAGCAGCAGCAACAACAACAACAACAATCAACTTACTACGATTTCAATAATAAATGGAATACCACGGTACTAAAAACTGAAAACAATACAACAACACCAGCGGTGCAAGTGCCGCCTATTAATATACCAACATACGTAAATCCTCATACGCAGCAACATGCTCAGCAGCAGCAGCAACAGCAACAACAACAGCAGCAACAACAGCAACAACAACAGCAGCAACAACAACAGCAGCAGCAACAGCAGCAAACTGTTGCACATCAGCAACAGCAACAGCAGCAAGTACCACAGCCAGCACATATGCAATCATCACAAGCCCAATCACACTTGACAAATCTAACATCATATTACCCAAATTTTACGCAACAAATTGCCTCACAATATACAGCTTGCATGCAACAAACAGCTGCAGCTGCCGGCGCAATACAGCACACTCTCTACAATCTCAATCAGCAGCATCAGCAAACAGCAGCTGCGACGGCCGCACCTGCCGCGGCTACGACGACGCACACACAACAGCAGCAGCAACAACAGCAAGAAGAACAACAGCAACAACAGGCCGCACAAGAAGCTGCCACTAATAAAGTCATTGTACCGAATATCGAAGAAGAATTGGAATTTCTTTCGGACACTACACCCAAACAGGGTTACGCCAGTGCCAGCGAAGCTCCAGCAGTGCGTACTACCAATCCCTCAGTAAAAGCCACAAATATTGGCATTTATAATCCTAATAGTGCAGCTGGTGATACTGCAGCTTCAAAAGTTGGTGCAAAATCAAATGCAACTGCCGCAAGTGGTGCTGGCAGTGCAGCTGTTACAAATTCAAGTTCGGCCAGTAACAGCACTGCTACTGGAACAGTTGGTGGTGTAGCGAATGCTGGTGCCTCTTCGGCTGCTTATGTGCCTCCAGAGAAGAAACCGGTTGTCGGCACTTCGATAGGTGAAAAGAAAACCCAGTTTATGGACAGTTATTTGAAGTTCTTGCAAGGTGATAGGGAGGAAGAGACGGCAACGACGGCGAAAGGCGGTCGCAAAAATAATTACCAGAAATCGGCAAGTGGTGCTAGCAGTGGCAGTGGTGGTGGTGGTGGTGGCGGTGGTGGAGGAGGAGGTGGCGGAAAGCGTAAGCAGCAGCAGACACAGCCAACAGCAGAAGAAGCTGCAATAGCAGCGGCTCATATTGCTGCAATGGATGGTCAAGGTGCTCAGCCTGGTCAAATTCTTACGGGAGATGATGGCCATCAAATCAAGATTCTATCGCAAACACAAATTTTACCTAAAAAACGGCCTCATGCACAAATGCAAGCCGCTGCCGCAGCGGCGGCTGCAGCACAATCATCATCCGGCTCCAATTCCCATACAGGTACATCAGTTATACAACAACATCCTCAACATACAGAACATCAACAGCAACAACAGCAGCATGAGCAGTCATTCCGTCCATATGGACAACACCAACAGCAACAACAACAGCATCATCCACAACAACAGCATCATCAACAGCAGCAGCAACAGCAGCAACAACAATACTGTGCACAATTAGGTTTTGGCTCATCACCAGCGGCAGCTGCTGGCTCCAGTCAAGGTATGTTGCTACTTGACCAACAAAATTCTGCTAGCCGTAGTTCATTAAATGCTTTCAACAACTCTACTACAGCTCCACATCATAATTCCTCTTCCGCCGCCACTAGTGTACCACACAACAATCATCATCATTTTCTTAATTTTCTTTGGTCCTGGCGTTGAAAACATTATTAGAGACAAGAGTTAGAAAATGAAATAAACTAGAGACAAACCTAGCTTAATGAAATTATTCTTATTCGTTTCTAAAACGATGCGCCCGCTTTTCGTTTTCTCTCATCTCTTCATATAAACAAATGTGTATAAATAAAAAGAAACGTCCTCATCCTCTCTATAAATATCACTTTCGCTCTTTATATATATGCTACCGTTATCAAAATAACGACAGAGCATGCATGCATCTCTTTAAGAGTTCCAAAGCAAACAAGTGAAAACTAAATACCACAAAAGAAAAATCAAAGTTTCTCTAAAAAAAATTTTTTTAGTCTCCAAATAATCAATCAATCGTTTTATAAAGTTTGTGTAAAAAGTATTTAAAACACAATTTTCTTTTTATTTTCGTTTTGTTTCTTTGATTTTCTTAATTTTTTCTTTTTGTACAAAAAATTAAATTATATTCTAAAATAATTGTTAAACAAAATCGCATAAATTAAAAAATTACGTTGGAAAAAAAAAGTATTTTTTAAATTTTCACTACAGAAAATAATTTATAGTCAAGTAAATTACTAAAAAAAAAGCGAAATAACTTATATTAAAAAAGCAATCAAAAAAAAAAATAATAAAACTCTTCTATGTAAATCTTGTTTTTTATTGCATTTATGGATGGATTAGACTACAAGTTTTCCTTTCAGTCGGACAAAAGGATCATGATGATAATGATGATGATGATGAGTATATACATTAATATGAAGAAATAATGATGGTGGTATGTTAGTGGCAAAAAATAAGCATTTATGGATATTTTACGGAATTTTGAAATATTGTTGTCGGTCTGGAGTATTACTTTTATTTTTTATTAATTTATTTTTATTATTATTAATAAGTTTAAGTTTACTTTACATAAATTATTTTAACAAATGATTTTATTATTAATTAAGTTGAAGGTGGAAGGAAGTATTATCGGAATTAGCCAAAACTTTGTAACATGGCTTTTTATTTTTATTTTTTAATATTTATTTTCTAAATTTTATTTTTGTTTCGAATTTTATCTGCCTTATAATAGATAACTGTTAAAGGAGATACTGATTTTTTTTAAGTACCAGAAACTTTAAAAAGACGTGTTTCCCCATAATTGATTTGAAATATATTTGAAATACTTGTAAGCAGCAGCGGACTTAAAACAAGATAACAGCTCGCCTATAAATTGCCAAAACCGACATTTTTTTCTTTTAAAAACTTAATTTGAAAAAGATATTTTACACGTACTTTTGCCTTCGCTTTTCAGATATCGTAAATTTGTTTTTGAGCATCTATCTAAAATTAAAAAATATATGACTAAAACTAAAAGTGGCTTAAACAATGTTTTATTGATATATTGACAAAATTTAAATATATTCAATAGATGCCTTTTATTGAAAAGCCGTAACACACAGTGTAAGTCAAAAATTCGACAACAATCTGCACTGGACACCAAACTGATAACGCAAATTGAACTGCACGAAATGTGTCAAAAAAAAAAGGTATATATATTTGTTCTAATTTTTGTAGTTAAATTTCTTGTTTTGGCTGGTTTTTATAAAAAAAAAGTTTAACAATAAATATTATTTTATTTTATCCTAATATTCTTCAAACACAAAGGGACCAAATTTAGAATCAAAAAAGAAAATATGTAAATCTTGTTTTTATTGCATTTATGGATGAATTACACTGATAATGATGAGGAGTATGTCCTGTTGAGAACCACTGTTTCTTGTTTTTATTGCATTTATGGATGAATTACACTGATAATGATAAGGAGTATGTCCTGTTGAGAACCACTGGACATACTGGGAATCCAGCGTCCTGCCTACGTAACCATCCTAATATTATTCAATCTTCTTTTTTATTTTAAATAAATTAATTTATTGTTGCTCAAGATTTATATGGGTTTTTTATGAAAATTTTTATTATTATTTCGATATTTCGCTAAAAGGAAAAATTAATAATTTAACGGTGCTAACAAACTGTTAGCGAACTTTCGGAATAATAATAAAAATTGTTACTATTTTATAATAATAAAAAAAAAACATAAGATCTTAAGCTGCAAAAATTTAAATTATTTAAATAAATATTGTTAAATATTTTTTATAAAAAATTGCAAAAATTGGACAAATACATATAAACTAGATCAAATATATGAATATTGCAAAAATTATATAGTTTAACGCTGAATAATTTTGATAATGCGAGAAGAAAAGCTTTCTGCTTTAAAATCTATATTTACATATACATATATGTATATAGTTTAGTTTTCAAAACGAAAGCCTTTTTAAATACTTGTTTAGAAAAAAAAGATTTTTTTCATAAAATCTAAAACAATTTAGATTTTTTTTCTCTCTGAATTAAAAAAGTAATTAACAATTTTGTTTTTTCTTCTTCTGAAACATAAAAAATAATTAATTAGTGCCTCACAAAATTTTTAAAAGTTAAAGTTTTAATATCATCATAAAACAAATGAGACTAATTACGGTTTACGAAATCAGAGAGATTTTATAATAAATAAAGAACTCTTGATCCTATTTGCTTTGACCTTTATTTAATTCAATATTTGCAAATAATTTGTTCAACTCAAAGTCCATTTTTTTTTTTTTTTTAACAACAAAGATTGAAAAAAATTTGAATCAAATTAAAATTTTGTATTAAATTTACACACAAAAAACAAATTTTCCTGAAGAAGTCTTCCAAAGGCGGACAAAATATTGAAAAATACATTAAACATTTAAAAAAAAAATATTTCTAATATATGATGATGGGTTGGTATCATTCGTCTAGCTCGAGTTCAGTCCTGGCCAAAGCCAATAAATATTTTTATTTATAATTATAACAATAATTGCCGCGATCAATAACTCTTGATAAAAGAAGACGGGAAAAAATAATTGAATACACTAAAGCTGGGGGACAACTAGCTGTTTCACAGTCGCTACACTGCTCATCATCACCCACTAGGATTCGAACTCAGCACCATGTAAACATGATGTATTTTTAATACGGCTGCTTAACCAACTCAGCCACTGAGCTCTTATTTATTTTTTCGTCTATATTTGTCTCACATTGATCACATATGCAATTTGTTATAATCCCAGTTGTTTGTACTGCAGTTTGCTGTCACTGAACAACCAGTTATTTTTTATTATTTATCAACGTACGTATGTATGTATGTTGACAGTCTCTGTGCTGTGAGATATATATGTATGTATTAATGTATAGTCGAACTTTATTTTAATATTTCTAATATTATATAATGATGTGTTGGTATCATTCGTCTAGCTCGAGTTCAATCCTGGCTAAAATTAACATTGATACATACATTAAAAAAAAAAAAACCAAAAAGGACCTTGAGCTGAACGAACTATTTGCAAATATTACTAAAGAACATTCAAGTACTATCGAGAATGGTAATGAATAAACTGAGAACGTCTAAAAGTATTAAGTTCAATATACTTGGTTTAATTTAATCGATTTCAAATTTATGTACAGTGTGACTAACTCCAATATGTATACATAATGTAAATATATATAATTTTTTTTTTTTTGTTTTTTTTTTTTTTTTTTTTTTTTTTGTTTTTGTCAAAACTTACTAAGAAATAGAATACGAAATTTAACGACCACTAATCTATAGTCCTTAACGGACAGTTCAAATTTGGCGATCTAACAACTTATTTGAACTTCCGGACCTAATTGGATATTTACAATCCCTTTGACCAATTTTCTAACAATCGCCCTTATTGTGTTTAGTGTAGTCGTAAAACGACAGCCCTCGTAGTAGTTGTCGCATTTACACCCTTATGTTACCGTCTAAAATTTTCGGCAAGAAAAATTTTGTAAATGAATCATAATCAAGGCGAATTCATTACTAGGTGAACTTAACAGCACAGGTGATTATTTTTTGCTTCTCGCGTTTTTTCCAATGAGACTGTCAAATTTTTTTTCTTTTGTTTACAAACTTTTTCGCGCCATTTTAATCTTTAGATTTTTTTGTATGATTTATTACAGTTTCAAGAAATTTTTGTGAATTTAAAAGTGAATAACCAATATTACCTGTGATTTTTATTACAAACAATTATAAAAGTTTATATTTAACGTTTTTATAAAAATTTTTTCCAGCTGAACAATCTTTGGCGAATTTAGATTTTGACATTCACAATATGTTTTACAATAACAAAATACATAGTACTGAATTCGCCTTTCCGCTTGCATTCACCTGTATAAATTCGCCTTGATCATAATGTAAAAGATTATATTAAACGAATGAGTACGAAGCATCCTGTTAAAGAATAGCAACAATTGTTTAAATAGAAAAAATAGCATAAAAATAGTAAAATGTTTTTGTTATTGTTCATTTAATTTGTGCAAATGTTGTGTTGCATTTTACTCATCCTCTGAATATAGAGGAAATTAAAATATTGAATGAATTCTATAAAAAAGCTGCTGAGACTCCTTGCTTTCTAACAAAAAATATATTACAAAATAATATATTATAAATGTTTGTTAACATACATACATATGTATATCTGTATGTTCATACAAACGAATTTTACAAAATTATTCCACGCCTTCTACGGAACAAGGTGATGGACCTATATAGTTTAAATTTTCGCAAACGGTGCCTCACGGAGCTTCACTATTTTTTTTTTTTTTTTAATATACATATATAAATAAATACTCACTTCAAATGAGCAAATGTAACAGCAATCATATGTAACAAAAATGAGAAAGTAGAACTCATTTTTTTATTTGCGAGAGCTTTTATTTTATCTCGTTTTAATTACTTATCGTTAGCAAATACTCTGACGACAAATTTGTTGTCTTTCGAAAGATAAATACACCAAGCATAGTAGCATTTTTGTAATAGATTTGAAACTTGTATTCTTTGCCGTTTTTCGCAAATCGCGGTACAATTTTGCAAAAACGTCTAACTTTCGTCATAAAAACTAATATTGAAGTATTTTCACAACCCTTCGAACGAAACATACTTTATAGCCCAAAAACAGTGTATCTTATTAAATATGTTGTATATACGAGTACATACTTTATTACGCCATATTACACTACATTACGTTGTGCTTGAGCTCAAAAAAGGATCGCAAGTAGCAGATTTCGTCATTTAAAAAGCTTGCTAATGTTAAAGTTCGAGATCGTGAACCAGCTCCTATATATTTTGTTTTCGCGTGTGATAAAAATGTACCTTAAAACAGATTTTTAGTTCCAATTTTTGAAAAAAAAAAATATGTAAATGTAGACCTGAGATTTAAGTGCGAGTGGTTTTTTAGTATTCATATAATTGTGGATTGAGTACTTGTAATTTCGTGTTTGTTTTTTTTTTTTTTTTTTAGCAGTTAATGTGTTCTGTATGTACTAAGAACAATCTTTGTTGCAAAGTAAATCTGTCATAATCTAGCGTCACGTCCTTGCCTGCCAGCGATCCTTTGTAAATTCAATAATTAAAGATTTTCTAAAAATGGTACATAAATTTCCAAAGACTAGCTCGGTGTAAATCAATATCAGCGACATACGTTCGTAATTCAAAATTATTGATAAAAGGATTAAAGCAAGAAACACAATCCACCCCCCTATTTTGGTCGGCGAATTTAAAATACGCCTACAGCCATTTCCAAACCGATAAATAACCTAGGTCTATTTTAATCTATTACAAAACTGTCGTCATTGTTTTTAAAATTCGCGAACTAAGATAAAGGCAAATTTGTATACAAAAAAGGAACAAATTCTGTGCAACGAAAGCAAAGTTATAATATCGAACAAAATTTCTAAATACCTAAAAATATATTGAAACAAAATTATGAAAACGGACTGAAGACTGTCGTAGTTGAGCAAAACAAACAAAAAAAAATTGTGTTGAAAATAAGTATTGCCACCATAAAAAAACAGTATATTATTTCAATTTCAGTATAAATTCGAACCAATATAAATAAGTACTTCTAAAATCGCATTTAAAAAGTAAAAAAAAAAAACTTCTCAACTGAATAGCTGTAGTAGAGGATTAATGCCCCACCCCAACTCATAAAAACAAAATGAATGCTAAGTCCATTTTTGTTATTAGTTTTACTTAAAACCTTGTTGTTATTTTAGATCCATTAAATTTACCACCTAGGCGTGAACAATGTTTACGCAAGGCTAAAACAAATAGCATTGCTGTAATGGGCAATACCACAACCGCTGTTGCAACCGAAGATGCTATGGCAGAACCTGATGAATTTGCAGACTCAGATACAGATCCGGTTTGGACACCACAAGAAGATGATGTAAGTAAGATTATTTTAAGACTATAGAAAACAAAAAACCAAAACAAAACAATTTGTTCACATCAAAATTGTTTGATTTCAAAAAACAACAACCACACTAAAACAAATACTTAAAAACTAAATAAAATAAAGAGCGAAGATAGCAAAGGATTTAAGCGTAAAATAGCAAGGCGTACTAAAAGTTCACCACGCAAACATTATAATCAGCCACAGCAACAACAACAACAACAACAACAGCAGCAGCAGCAGCCGCAACAACAACAGCAGCAGCAGCCGCCGCAGCAACAACAGCAACAACAACAGCCTCATCAAACCCAACAACAACAGCAGCAACAGCAATCAAACGCCATTGTTAACAATGATGGCTACACTTTGAATCACGACATTGCTAGCACTTCAGCGAGTTATACAAATTCATCAGGCGCTGGCGCCGCTTCTGACAATTTTAAGGTTAAAAATAAAATACAAATTTTATGTCCTTAAATTAAGATTAAAACTTTGTTTTTCTTAAAACAAACACAATACATCTTTTTAGACCGGAGACTTCATAGTTCTACGTTCAGATTTGGTTAATGATTGGCCCACTATTTGGCAAGTAGACTCTAAATGCATTTTACAAAAATACGAACCCTTTTATCAAAATGGTAAAATGTTTTACCGCAATATGTCCAAGGTAATTTATCGTCTATTTCTTTTCTAACCCGTAGCTAATGAAATTTTTCTAAATTTTAGTATGCTTCCTGGAATTTGGAAACAAAAAAATTATATTTAAAAGCTCCCGTACGCATACAAGTGCAATCTCATACCGAAACCATAGTGGAGTTTTTGCGTTCCGAACTTTTGGCAGATGATACCGAACAGTTCATTGAAAAAATCATGGAAGAATATCTATCGTATCGTGATCATTTCGAAATTTATATACAAACGATGATATCACAAGTTTTAGATCCAAGTTTCTTTTCGGAAATCACCCGTGAAAAAGGTATGTGATCATGCGAATATTGGCAAACTTTAAATTAATTTAAAGCTTTTGCAGATGAATATTTTCTAGGCAGCGTGCGTGCCATTGATACAATAATGGATAATTGCAAGCGCAAATTGCTATCGATAACTCCTTGGACGCGCAGTATTATCGCTTCGATAGAGACTTGGCCCAAATGTCATGTGTTTACCGAATGGGGTCAGAACAATTTGACACAAAAAAATTGTGCCGGTTGCCATCAACCGGGCATATCGGTGCGTTTCCTTTTATTTGGACACACATATAATTCAAATACCATGCAATCGATACCCACGGATGCACGTATTACTTATGAAAAGGTATTCGCGCAGATTTTATTTGACACCTGCTGTTCCATTTTGATTTATTTTTCATATTTAAAAATAGGATATTTTACTTTGCCGCATTTGTGCTGCTCGTGCTGATATATTCCATAAAATTGCTCATGAGAAATATAATTTATATATAAATTGTTCTCGTCGCGTAACCGAGTTACAGCAGGAGAATCCCAGCAAAACATCAACAGAAATTCTTAACGATTTACTCGCCGAACACAATTGGATAGATGAGGTAAGAAAGAAAAGTTCTCGCCGCACACTAAAAGTGATTGTAATGTTACAAAAAAAAAAAAAAATGATAATAATAATAATAATGAAGCGAAACGAGTATTGTTCGTTTGCATAAAAAAAATTTACTTTTACTGCCTGTCCCATTAATAGTGAAAGGCCAATGTAAGCGGCTTGAGGCAACGAGCGGCAACCACCTGTTCTATTTGCCGCTTGAGTTTATTTGTTGTGGGCAAATGAACGCGGCTAATTGAAGAAAAATTTGTGCTTCGAAGATTAAACAAAACAACATTTTGATTTTTTTTTAGAGCCAAAATAAATAAACAAATTCAATTGTTGAAATTTCAAAAAAGGAAATTAATTTCTGTTTTCTATTTTTTTCCTTTACTTTTTGGTTTGACAAATTGAAGCGGCAAAACAAAAAGTTAAACTGAATTCAACATTGCCGCTCGGCTGGCTTTAACGGCATTGCCAAATTAAATTAAATCCAATATGTTGAAATTTATGTACGAATATTTTTATAAAAAATATAATTTTTTGTAAATGGGTCACATTGTTGCCGCATGCTGCTTACATTGGCCTTTCACTATAACAAAAATAAAATTGGGTGAATAAAAATCGGTGCCTCAGGTTGACTAAGCGGCGTACTATATTGCACTCTCTTCTAACGGACGATTTTGGCATTGCCAAAAAAAAAAAAAAAAAAAAAAAAATGACCGGACGTGGACACATTTTTCCACATAGAAACGAATTTTTAGTGGTGTTGGACAAAATCTTTCATTTGTGGGAATCTTTCATTCTGTTAAAGGTTAAATTAATTAATTAATACGTTTCTTGAATCATTCTTTATATAAAAAAGTCGCCAATTGCTGATTTACTAACTGTTGCTATCATATTGAATTAATACGTAAAAAACCTAAGTTCCGCAATAAATCCCTAAAGGCTTAGGCTCTAAAGATATATCGTTTGAAAATGGATGGTTTTAGATGTTCTATTTAATGGCGCGCAGTGTACAATATAATTTGCTTGTAAGTGAATTTTGAGTACCTATTTATTTTTTTATGATTATGATTAAAGCCTAACACAACAAGATGAATATCTTATAAATGAAAATGTTAGTAAATAAATCAGGGGCCAAATCACCGCATACGATATCGAGCAAAATTATCGAAATTTTTCATTTTGGTATCACGGCATACGATATCGAATAAACTGTATTGCAATAATATAAAAAAGTTAAAGGATTTATTTTTTGTATTCCTACTTTTAGGGAACGTATGGTCTTCAATCTATTGCATTTTGTTTAAATTACGATCCAATATGCATCGGTTGTCATAATTTAGATGTATCGTAATGTTATTCGATACGATAGTTAATTCGATATCGTATGCGGTGATTAGACCCCAGATATATACTCAAATTCAGGTTTATTTCAACTTAGTTAAATTAAAACTACGGGGTGGCTGATCAATTTTGCTACATTAAGAAACTCAAATAACAATAAAAATTATAAATAGCTTGTTTTCCATGTTTCCCAGCTATCTATATGTCGACATTTCATAGGAACTACCCTAATCATCAGTAGACTTTGGAAATTTTTGAAAGATATTCTCAAACATTCAACTTTATATCCCAAAAATATAAATAAATTGTTGAGAATTTAAAAGAAAAATGCTCTAATAATACCTATCAAAACACAAAAAACAAGCTTTTTCATTTATACACGTCTCTAACATTTCTTTATACCTTTCAAACAAATGAACAACCGTTGGTTGCTACGATTTGCAAATCAGCATTTCAGTATTGTCAAACCCACACCACAAATCTTGCTAGATGTCAAAAAACGGTGGTGTAAACGATATAGATTTCGTTGTAGATTTCAATTCAAATCTACTAGATTTTGAGTTGGTGTAAATGCGCTATTAGGGCCAGCAACTATACAGGTTTGTTTATTAAAAATGAGGTATTTTGAGTTGCAACTTTTCGGTAATTGCAATACACCAGATTCTTTCAGGTTACGAAAGTCAAGCTCACACTATATTTGTATAATAATTCTTATTGCGATTTGACATTTCTTATTTATTTCATTTTTTTTTTTTCAGCTCTTCCGCAATATGCGAAATTCTTGGGCTGAAGTTGAGAGTCTTGAAAGACAAAAGCGCTTTAGAGAAGTTTCGCAATAAGTTTGGCAAATGATTACAATTGTGACTTTTATATAACTTAACACATACTCACAATGGTCGTGTGTGGATTATGCTACATATTCCTTGCAATACATAAGATGAAAATAATAATAATAATGAATTAAACTATTCAAAGATAAGTTTTATTTAAATATTAGTAAAGAGAATCAGCAACAACAATATACATCCATGTATAAAAAGGAAAATAACTATATACATAAAATTATACATATAAAAACATATACATATATTTTAAAACACAAGCAGATTAGTTTTGCTAATTGGAGTTGAAGAAAGAAAATATAATAATATAATTATAATAATAATAATAAAATAAGAAATTACAAACACCTTAATCTACTATTGAATAAAATATAAAGAAAAACGTATAATAATTATAAATATTAATTTAATTAAATATGCAAAAATTAAAAATTTTTGTTTATCTTAAAAGAAATCATTTTAATACTTAATATGTAGTCTACAATTATGCATACATTTAAATACTTTTGAATTTATATACTTGAAAATTAAAAGCAAAACAAACACATTTTCTTTCTATAGTTTTTCATTCTTTCATTACATTTAATAGATTTTCATTTAAACTTTCTTTAGTTGTAAAAAGTTAGGTTTTCTCTAAACTAAATATTATTAGTAATAAGAATAGAACACACTACATTATTTCTTTTGTTTTGTAAAAAAAAAAAAACAATAAATACTTACATACACTTTTGAAAAAAAAACATCCGAAAATTCAATTAATTTACTTATTATAAAACAACATGGACATACATAACATACATGCATAAATACATAACATGTTTATACTAACGCAGACATATAAAACATATGGGCCATTCCGTATTTGAAATAACATTCATTTGTATTAGGTTTTAAATTTATTTTTAAATTGTTAAATAATGAATTTAAAATGCTACTTATCGTTGTTTTCGTGTTTAAAAACGCATACGCCAATTTTGTAAGAGATTAATGAAGAAGTAAATTAGTTTCTTCAATCTTGAACAAAATTGTGGCTGGCGTTTGTTAAATCCGCCAATTGCGATAAGGACCAACATTTAATTTTGCCGTCTAAATAGCACATATCTTAATATAACTTCTTAACAAGTAGCATTTGAAACTGCACATTTTTTTGTCATTGAAACGTCCATATATTTACATTTTTTTTGTTCCTTTTAATTTTATAAAATTTGTAAAAATTCAAGCTTAAGTGTGCAATAAATATATCAGTTTAACTTGAGTAAAATTAAATTTTTATAATTTCTATTTTGTTTAATATGGAATGTCCCGTATTCATATAAGGACAGCTAAAAAGCACAAGCTTCTTTAACACGAAAAGAAAAGAATAACGTTTTTTATGTTTATTTTATATAAGGGATATTTTAATTTTGCTCTTTAAATGTAGTGATTATCATAAAACCATAAGCACCCCAGAACTTGAAAAAATTATTTTCAATAAATAAATAATTTAAATGATAAAAAAAATGTATTTTTATGCAAGAGGGCTAATTGTTGGAACGTGGGATCATCATCACGTGGGCGTTCTATAAGACCGTTCTTTTAAATTTATGTAAAATATGCGTAGATATGCATTTGGAAGAACCAATTTTAATTTTTCCAGCATTGCCACCGGCATTTCTCTAATTATGCGAGAAATGTTGTTTTCCAGGTGTTGAATTGCAGCCAGTTCATCGAATTTATGAGGAGTGATAGCACACAATTTAGATGGCCTGTAATATATGTCATGTAATTCCGTTTGAAAGAATAAACAGTTTTATCACGATTTAAATTTATTTAAAAAACGTCGACGAAACTTTTGTGGCAGTTTAAAGGAGCAATTTTAACTTTTCATTAGTCTATTACAAAACTCTCGCCGACATCAGGTACTTTAATTTGGGAAGTAAAAAATGCTCATAAGTTGATGCATTAAAAACACTGTAAATTGATCTAAGAAAGCACATGGTCAAATATCTCCCGCTTTAGTTATAAAAGTGCCTTGCATGGCTCCTTAAGAGGTAGTGTTGTGCGCCTGTACTCTTTAAAATTTAACTTCCATTTTAGCTCAAAAACAGTGCTTTCTTTTCACTACTCAATATTGTCGACGTACAAAAAAATGTTTCAATGAAAATGTAAATTTTAGCACTCAGCTCTCAAAGATCTGAAAAAAAGAAGTCTTTCAATAGTCATGATTATAAATATGTTGTAGGATTAATTATGTTTTCTTGCTTGAGCCAGTCACTTGTTAAAATTATTGTCTTTTATATTTCTACAAAAAAAGAAAAAAAAAATTTTTTAAGACACATGATGAAGTGTGGAAGGAATAAACCACAATAATTTTAGCCAGTGACCACTGGATCAAGCAACAAACAATAATTAAAATAAAAAGGGTCGAAAAACTGACATCAAGAAATGTTGTAGAAGATATAGGTCCCATTAAGAAAATAATTTAATTTTGTGTGAAAAGGAAGATTTTGCAAATATAAAAATAATTGTTTTAATTAAAATTATTTACATTATATACAAATTTTGTCAAGTAAATCTTTAACATATATAAAATATTTTTATGAATACTTAAAAATATTTGATAATTAGGTCTGTGAAGAAAAAGTTTCTTTAGGAAATAAAAATCGGTCGTATCCTCGAAATGAAATCACTTATTTTTTAATATGCTTATATTAGCTTCATCTTGTATGTTTGCAACACTGGAAACCCATACCATATGAGTGATTATTACCTATGTAGGTATATAAACCTGTATATAGAGTTGCTGCTTTAATGCAAAAATTGAAGTGGAGGGATTTTAGGTATTCATGAAGCCGATTTTGGGAATTTACAAAAAAAAAAAAACGTCGCAACCACTTCGCTAAAATGTTTTGCATATTCGGTACGCGTTTTTGCCGTGGTATATACATCTGAACTATTAACGGTCATTCGATTTAGTGCGAAATTTAAGCTGTCATACAGTTTCCGCAGAAGTCGGAGATTTTGCCGATTCATGAAACCGATTTTGGGAATTACAAAAAACCCCCGGAACGCGTCATACAGATAGATCAAACTAATTATCTATATAATCTGGGGCCAAATCACCGCATACGATATCGAGCAAAATTATCGAAATTTTTCATTTTGGTATCATGGCATACGATATCGAATAAATTGTATTGCAATAATATAAAATAGTTAAAGGATTTATTATTTGTATTCCTACTTTTAGAAAACGTATGGTCTTCAATCTATTACATTTTGTTTAATTTACGATCCAATATGCATCGTTTGCCATAATTTAGATGTATCGTAATGTTATTCGATACGATAGTTAATTCGATATCGTATGCGGTGATTAGACCCCTGGTTATATAGATAATTAGTTTGATATCGAATGTTTTTTAAACTATAATCCCAATTACAAATATTTTAGCGGAATTTATTCTTCGCAGAATTTATTTCCCGTGTAAAGTACCTTTTTTCAATTAAAATTAAAAAGAAAAGCACAATTTTCATTAACTTCACCGTAGGAATTGAAAATTTGATCTCCCTTTAATTTTTTCAGTTAATGGAAAGGAGGAAGAGGAAAAGTCGAAAAACTCCCACGGAATTATCATTTGTAATTGGGCTGGATATTTACGATCGAATTAGTAGTTTTGGCTTAAGTCCAGTTTAAGTACACTGGCGGAAATGTATAGTTTCCGAGTTATGGACTTCTGAAGTTTGGATATTCCTATACCTAAAATTGCGATTTTCCATTATATTTCTAAAGCTATTTATGCAAAATTGGTATTTGAAAGCTCTTAAATAAGGCTTTTTGGATTACGTATATCAAAACTTCAGAGATCAATAGCTCGGAAGCTATCTGTTTCCGCCAACTTTCTCACTTAACATTTTCTGCTTTTATTTTCTATCCATCTATATAATTTTCTTCAATTTGGAGGAGTGTATTCGTACATAAACTTGACTTGTTCCGTAGCACACACTAAAATATTTTTATTTCAACAAGGAAAACTATATTATGTTTTTATTTTGATTAGCACAATACTACTACTTTTAACAAATATTACAGTATAAAATTTAAAAAATAACAAAGTTTACAGGCATGTTCCCACACTCGCAAGTTTTCAAAGTCGCCAGGCGACTTGAAAACGCCAAATTTATTTTTAGGTGTTCTGTGACTCACGCTTTTTGCTTGCGAGTTGACATAATTTGAATGCTAAAAACACATGTTTTACCACGCAAATAAACTAAAAAATAAATTGGTAATGCATTTTGGGTTAAAAATGTAATAAAAAATTGATTGTAAAAAAGTTTATTTCCAGAAATACATAATAAGTTTGGCTTGCGTTTTTAGACCATTTTTTAAATTGCATGTATTTAGCTAAAATTGTATGAAAAATCGTCTAGTTTTTATTCTAGTGCAAAGAAAACAAATTTAATTTAATATATACGTCATTTTATTATTTGTTTAAACGTTTGTTTAGTGCTAATTCATCAGTTCACTTTGGCATACTCTTGTGATTTGAAATCGCCAACAGTCTGGCGATTGCGATTTACAGAACACCTTTCTTGCGAGTTCAAGTCACAATCGCAAATATCATGCGAGATGCGAGTGTCAGAACATGCCCGTTAGATTAAGGGAATGAAGTAAATCCATCAAATTCTGAAGAAGATAAAACAAAATCGATCGAAATGAAAATTCATAATCAGAAGCATTTCGAATAATTGTCGTGATATACCTGAATATTTATAAAAACAACTTTTTTAATTGAAGTTATACCGTCAATTAAAAAACTGATTCTATTTACTTAGGGTTAATAAATGATAATTTAAAACTATACCAATTGCTTAAAATATGTACATAAATAATTTCAGAATACTTTGGTTTCTAGCTTAGCTTAAGAGTTTAATAATTCGCCGCACTAGATATATCACCATTTCCAAATTTCTTCCATCATTTGATACTTTTCCAAATCTTTTGTTACTCCATACATGCGGCTTTTGAAAATGGGCAAGGTGCGCTCACATAACAAATCGTATTCCTCCAATAATTCTAAACATTCGCGATTTGCCTCATTAACGCCACAACCCTGCTCATTTATCTCCGGTTCATCGTCAGAATTTTCATTCGAAGATATCTCTTTTATAGCACGCGACGCTTCTTCTAAATCCGGCAATTCGTTTTCATTAGATATGAAAAATGGTATCGAAAAAGCGGCCATACATAAACCATAAACTCCAAAATCACGTAAATGCTGTTGGAATATTGCTTTAGGATAAAGGTCTTCAATACAATGGCCAAAGTATTCGGTATTTTCAGTTAGAGTTACATAATAAATGTCCATGAACTCCATAAAATGTTTATCCCGTAAATCGCGTTCAGTGCAAGTAAATAAATAATGCACAAGATCCAGAGCCGGGGAAGCGTAACGGGATATTTGAAAATCTATCAATTTTGCAGAAATGGCGTGATGTTGATCCTAGAAAAGAAGAAGTTTGTTAAAATGTTTTCATTAATTCTGCTCATAATCAGAATTTGATGTGCAAGTGCAACAGAATGAAAATGATTTTTAATCATCATTGAATTTTTTGTTATTCTTTAAAATGAATAAAAACTGTTTGTGCTGAACAAAATCGAGAAAATCAATGATTTAAAAGTTCTCTGTTGTACAATTACAAAAGTGTATGTGTATTTTTCAACTTACATCAAACTTGTAGAGAATGTTATTATTCCAAAAATCTCCATGACAAATTACCGCATATGGCGCCACCGCTTGCCCATCAACACATTTCAAGCCGATTCCTTGAAAATTACTTTCCAACTTTTTCAGAGCTTCTATTTGTTTTAGCGAAGGTTCGGCTTCCTGTTCTAACATTGTTCTAGTGCGTCTGATATATTTCTTGCCAAATTCCACTGATACAGTTGCCATGTCCGGACTGAAAAGATTGTCACTCATTTCACTGACCAAAGTTTTGAAAAGTTCTGGCTTGCGACATTGCAAAACAAATGACATGGCGTGCATTTTTGCAATGGAACGAAATGTTGCACACACAATATCATAGGTGGGCATGTTTGTGCGTAAATTTTGTTTGTAACCACTTAAAGTTAAATCTTCGCTTACGATAAATTCATCTTCTTCATCTAAACTTGCATAAAGTATTTCAGGTACTACATCAAAGGTATTAGTTTTGTTATTATCACAGCTATAGTTGTTGGCTGAAGAATTACTCAATTCGTTTTGTCTCTCTTGGCTCAAAAGTTGATATTCTTTAAAAACTTGTTGATACATAAACACTTCACGTTTATACAAATCAACGATGCGGGCATGTGAACGATATGCCGATGCTTTGGGTGATATTTTTAATATAGTTGTAAACGACTTGCTGGTTTCAGAGTTTTCTCGTTCCTCTTTGTTGGCAATGGGAGGAGATTTCAGGCACATTTGCAAAAGCAAACCATTGCAATTCTCTCCCACACCTGACACCGATCGAGCTGTTATTTCATATGTATATAAGTTTCTCTCAAAAGCTAATTTTTTATATGTGTCAAATATTTTGGGAGAAATTTTTGTTAAAATTTCGCTATTGCCACTGACGAAAACAGACGTTTTGTTTTGGCTTAAATGATAATTATTTTTATGATATAATAAGTAGAAGATGGTAACTTGCTTTCAATTTTCCTCGACATTCATCACTTGACAACAAATATAATAAAAGGAATTGTGATATTTTCGATATGTACAGGGTGGACCATAGCCTCTTAACATTTGAAATTATCAATCAAAAACAAATAGCCACATGTTTATCAAACTATTTATTACGAAAGTAAATCAAATAAAAACAAAAACTTAAATGTAATACTTGTTTACTCTGGCACTGATGCAACCTAGACTTGAAATTTTCCATGAACGCTCTACAAGAACGAGTTGAAATGTTTTGCATTTCCTTGCGTAGATTCTCCTTTAGTTCGGCTCACGGTCGTCGGGTTGTCACTGAAAACTTATAATAACTTATAATTCGAGAGAAATACGAGGCGGACAGTTAATATTACCTTTTTTGGATATGGTTTTCTGGCCAATATTTTGACGAACTGTCATTTGATGTATGGCTTATAACTGCTTGATTTACGAGTTGTTGTGGATAAAAACTATCAAAATCGCTGAAGATGTTTTGTATAAATGCTCGAAAAGTAATGGATTACTTTATTTAATATAAAAAAGACATGACTTTAAATCATAGTATAAATGCCACCATTATAAATGCATTCTTAGGACGTGTGCAAAACGATAGCAAAGTACTATGATGAAAAATAATTTGTATGTGGTAAAAATATTTCATGATTTTGCTGTGTGAAAAAATAACATATTTAACAACATAAAATTTTGACAAAAAAGAAAAAAATTTTTAACAAAAGAAATAATTATTATAGAGCCATTTTTCAATTCAGTATTATTTAATGTTTACACTTTTAATTATAAAATTGTCAATTATAAGTTATTTCAATCAAATTCCTAGATTTCAAATATTTCTATCCTATTTTAAAAATTTATATTAGCCCCCAAAGCATGGTAAATAATAGTTATATAGGTAGTGTCGAAACGGTGGCCGACATTTTTTTTCTGTGATGATAACTATCAAAAGTGGACACATACACACATTTTTTATTATTGTTTACAAATTGAAAAAGTTTTTGCAAAAAAAAAAAAAAATGTTCCAATAATATTTTTCAAACATAAAAACAGCTTCAAACACAACAGACAGCTTTTTCTTGATCTTTATTTATATATTTAATTTATTGCACGAGTTTTAATTGCAAAAACTTATTGAAAAATTATTTGTAAAATAAAAACAAGAAAAAAAAATATATGTTTGTTTTTTTATTTTCTTTTGTTTTCTTTGACAGTTATCAACACAAAGCAACAATAAAAAGTCATGTTGTTTTTTTATTGTTGGCTTGTTGTAGTTCCACTTTTACCTGTTGTATTATTGTACCATGCCCTAACTTAATGTTTACACACGCAAGTGCAAGTGCAAAAAACCCAATACATTACCATTTTTTTACTAATACATACACACACCTGCAAGTAGTAGCCTCACTTGCAACTGATTTTGGTTGGCAGTGATTTTTTCACTTGCATGCAAGCAGAAACAAACAGTGTTGCCCATAGATATTTCATTTTCACTTTAATAGGTATTTTTCAATGAAAAATTTTTAAAATTTTAATATTTTTAGTTATATGCCGAAAACATAATATAAAAACACAAAAATAAATAAACATCTATAACTTATTTTTTCTTTGGATTACAAATTTATTATTTATATTGTGAAAAATTTATGTACTTAATATAATTCCCCTGTAATATTGCTAGGCTAAAACTTTGGCAGCACAGACATCAAAAGCGCATGTAGTACAAAGGCGTACAACGTTTGTCTTCGACGACATTTTGAAAATGAGCTTGCACTTGCGTGTGTAAACAATCGTGGAAATTGCAAGTGTTTTTATTATTTTTTTCGATGTATTGGTTGTTAATATGTACACGCTACTTGTAACAAGTTACTTGCACGTGTAAACTTAGTGTAAAGCTAGTAAAATTTTATTCACCTCAGAAATGTCAAAATTTTACTTACGAGAGTACTTTGCTACCGTTTCACACACGTCCTTACAAACAATATCTCTTAAAAAGGCCTTAAAGATATGTGTACCTGTTCAAAAAGTCTTTTTGGGTATAAGAACCACTTATATTCAATATTTTTCTTAAAAGCCTTTTTGATAACAATAAATTTTTAACGTCAATTAAGTATGGTTCTTAGTACTGTGATTTGTCATTTTAGCATTTTAAAAATTTATACATTTGAACGAGCTTGTCAGCGCGTATGTAATGTTAACAGCACTTTTACACCGGATATTCATAACCTGTAAGTCGTAATGACAGGCAAAACAAACGACGCGTAATAGTAAAATTGCCAGAACAGCAAAATTTATAAAAGTAAATATTGATTTACTACATTTTTCTTCTTGTAAACATTTTTAAATCCGTTTCTATCACTCTTAAGTTTTATCAAATCCCAATATTACTAAAAATTCTATTATTTAATTTTCATTGCAAATATTGCCAAGAACAATATTAAGCAAGTCATTACTTAGCAAATTCTAAGTAATGTAGGCGGTAAATACTATGATTTAGATTTATTGAGCCTTTGAAACATGCAAATTACAATACAATGAGAGACAAAAAACTTAGGACTATAATGTATTATCCTAATAACAATATAATTAAAAAGCAACCAACTTATTTCAATAAAGTTAATATATTGCGATATGCAAAAATGAAGTATAATAAGCTCTTGCTCCCGGAGCTAGCATGAAACAAACGAGAGTATAACTCTAAAATAAACTTAAAACTAATTTTAGAAACTAACTTATATGTAAGACTTAAAAACTAAAACAAAACTAATCAACAAATGGGCGCTAACCCCTGTGAGTACCCGAAGTACTCTTCAAATAAAAAGGGGGACGCAAATTAATATTTAAGTTAAAATTAGGAGGATCCTGATTTAAAAAACCAACTGGTGATAAGTAATTTGTATTCGACCAACTAAAGTTCATTTGTCCATTTAAAGCATTCCTTATTACATCATTCCCCTGATGAGCAAGTCTTGCTATAAATGTAAATACTATGATATTTAAAAGTATATTCTTAGGTAAGTGAAACACATTACCAAGCTTTCGCTGGGTATTAATTATGTATACAGATAATTATAATTATATCTTATTATGAATATAATTTATTTAATTATCAAATTCCCAATTTAATTTAACGTTATCTCAAAAATAAATTCTCAACTACATTTGGAATTTTCTCAATCTCATATTAAAATTCTCAATTTTATTTGTAGTCAGAGCTACCGTTTTTGGTCATTTTAACCAAAATTGGTAATATTTTTCTTCAGTGTGAAGATTCAATTTTTGTAGACGTATCAATTATTCGTGTGCCGTACACACCGCACAATTCTCAATGTCTTTAAATAAGAATACCACAATTTCTCCGGCTATTACTGATAATAATAAAAAAAATATCCATTACAATTTTACATAAACAATTTCTGCTCTTAAAATTTGAAAATATGTATACTGCTCAATTTGTTTTTTTTTTTTTTTTGCATATACATCACATCAAATTAAAGTAAATAAATATTACTTATACGTACATACGTAAATAAAATTCTTGTTTATTTCTTACCTGTTTTGCTCGTATTTACATTCATTTGTACATACATACATATATTAGACTTTTTTCGCCTGTATTTGATAAATCACAATATTAATATTATTTTTAAACACAATTTCAAACAAAACAGAAAAATAAAATACATACATACATATGTACATACATACATATGTATATAAAACTAACCTGGCAGCTCTATTTAATCAAAAATGTCACAATTATTACTCGTAAATGGTGAATGTCAAGGAAAATTAAGAGAATGTAGCTAATTACCTGCTATTTGTTATATCATAGTCGTTATTGTCTGCCATTATTTTAACACTTAGTTATTTAGTTTTATTAATGTAAATTATTGATCACAGTTAACAAATTTTTTTTTATTATTTACAAATTTGCATGAATGCGGCTATTATTAACGATAAAAAAAAAAAGACAAAGTTTCAGTTGTTAGCGGGCCGCTGCTTTCTAGTAAACTGTTAAGGTTTGTACTTTAGCATGAAAGTATTTATAGTTATTTGATAGTTGTTGTTTTGTGCTGAATGGTTTGTTTGGAGTAGACCAAGGCGAATTACGTTTTAATTCGCCTTGGAGCAAACAGCATAGAAAGGCTTATCTCTCTTAGAAACTCAATATAGGTACTCAGGTTTAGTTTTTTTTTTTTTTTTTTTTTTTGTTTAAAAAGTAAATATTTTGTTTAAAAAAATTTGCAATTTATGAGTGATTAAAAAAAAGTTATAATTCTGTTCAGAAAAATTAAAAGTCTTGCCGATGTTTTTGTTATTTTTTTTTTTTTTTTTTTTTTTAATAAGTGGTAGCGAGGAAATGTTTATTGAAGAAATGTTTTCGTTCATGAAGTTAATTAACTAATTTTATTGAGTTATTTATTTATTTATTAGTATTATAACACACATTTAATATATAAGATATATATATTGCAAAGTGGAACAGAGTTTAAGAAGAGATTCATACATAATCACATTAAAATTAATGGCAAATAGGAATTAAAAATTACAAGAATGATATCTGCAGAGAGTTTATTCCCCAAACGGTACTAGTACCCATATATGGAAAATAAACAACTAGCGGTTAAAAGCTTAAAGGTGTGTTTCACGATCTCGAACGTTAATGTTTGCATACTTTATTAACTCCAAGAAAACACTGATTTTCATCGAAGTTATTAGCTTTAACGTAGCAAATCGGTAGATATCAAAGATAATAATACAATATTTACAACAATATATACATACGAGTATGTAATTATGTGATTATAATCAACCTGCAACCTCTGCAGAAAATTCTTGCTGCACTGAAAACGTAGGTAATTACATGTTGTTGTTTTTTTATGTTTAACAAGCTGAATTCATACCAGGTAAATGTAAGAGCAATAAAAGCAACACTACAAAAAATAAATCTTCTTCAAATGTTAAGGAAAAATATAAACACAAAAACGAATTCAAAAAAATATATAATAATAATATTTTTTCTTTTTTGATTTTTTTTTTTTTTAATAACCCAAAAATGTTTCTGTCAGTATATTAAATAGATATTTTTTAAGTTTTCAATTAAAAATTTTTCAATTTGATAATATTGTTAAGAATTTTTTCTTTGTGTATGAATTAATCATTTTTCTTGGTGTATAGATGTTTTGTATATAGGAATTTTTTGACAATAATTTTTCAAATTGAAAAATTTTTAATAACATATTAATTTTCCTGACGATGATAACAAATTGTTATCGAAATATTGAAAATAAATGCTGTTAAATTTTTTATATAACATAAAACGATCTTTTGCTGCAAAAATAAGAAATATTTAAAAAAAAAAATTTCAAGAAAAGAAAAACTTTTAATTATTTCGTCTCAGATCATAGAGCTTGGAAAGGTGAAAATGTCCAGCCAGATTGGGGTGGATTCTGGATGATACATATTTTTAATTTTTTTTTTTCAAATTTCTTTAATTATTCTATAGATATCTTTGACAGATTAAAGTTTAAAAAAAAATATCAGCTGCGCTGTCAATTTCACCTGTTATGAATTCGCCTTGATGTTTAGATTGGTTTCGCATTTCAACCACAAAGTAAACAGTGATGAAACAAAACAAAAAAAATATTTAATACTATTTACGTCTCAAGCCGATAACCCCAGTTGCTAGAGCTTTACTAAATATAGTTTATTGTAATTTAAATTATAATAAATTTGTAAATAAATAAATAAAATATTTATATCTTTCATTTTTTCTCTCTCTCCGCCTTACTATATGCTTACATTTATAAAAAAAAAAGAATTTTGTAACCTCGCAGGCATACGTAAGTACGAGAAAGCAATAACTTACTTTTGCTGTCTCTATCCTGACATCTCTCGGAAAATTCAAAAACCTAATTTTATATTACGTTACGTTTTTCTTCTCTGTGTACTCTGTGATTTCAACATGAATAGACTAAAGCTTGAATAACGCTTCCAAATTGTGCAAGTTTATTTTGAAAATCATGATTCTGTATAAAATATCACGCACTACGTCCATTTTACGGTCAACACAACGTATGGCTCACGTTTGTTTCCATGGATACGTCAATAAACAAAATTGTCATATTAGGAGAGATGATAATCCACAAGTGCATATTGAGACGGTGAATGTTTGGTGTGCTTTATGGGCTGGTAGAAAAAGTCATCATAAATTGGACCTCCATCCAGATTAGAAGACGTCCAAGCCAGCCCTATATGTCATATACAAGAAGTCATATTAAATGCCACAAGATTATCTTTTAAATAAAGTAAATGTTATGTCAACTTAAAAATTTTATGTTTGTTTTATTCCATTTCCTCGATAAAAAAAACACCCTGTATAACAACCCCTTTCTTTCTATAATATCATTACCTGACTTTATCATAAACATTAAAAAAAGAGAAAACATTTCAAAATACATTACTGCAAATTGCTTGAATGTCACTATCTAACGAGTTGCTCATTGTAAGTACATACGAGCACTTACATACGTAACAATATTGTTTAATGCACTTTTCACCTTGACAGAGGAATAAGAGTCGTTGAACTCAACAAATAATTAGCTTATAAACGTGATGCGACCTTGCTGCAACCACAAAAACATTTTCTAAATGAAAGTATTAGAATGAAATATCTAAAGTAAACATTATAGATCTAATTGCCAATCAAAAGCAAGAATTCGTATACAAATTGTATAGAAAAACTTCAACTACGAACATACATATGTTTGTATATTTGTACATACTTATATACATACATATGTATGTACATAAGGGGGATGTTATTCACAATTTGAATTTGTTTTTAAACCCCCTCAACTATTATAATTATTTTTATTATTTTGTATAAAAATCTTCAGATGGTCACGCTATAAATACTGCACCACACCACCCCCAGCGGATTGAAAATGATACTTACGTGAATACATTTGCAGACATACATGAATTAGTTTCTAATTAAAGTCAAAAAATGTATAGTTAGTTCAGCTAATAATCTCGTCGATTCGTTTTTCTCACTCACCCAGTATTATCTTATACTAAATGCTTAGAAATTTGTCCTTGGTATAGTGCATTGACCATTTTGTTTTGTTTTGTTTTTTGATTGTGTTTTGCCGCCAACCACGTGTCAGCCACACTTTTTTATTAAGATACGATTTTTATAGTCTCTTTGTTGTAATAATTGTTCTGCTAAATTGCAAAAGCAAAGGTCTTATTTTATTTAGTTCCTACATAATTTTAAGGTGAATTTTTTAAGGCTTGCTTTTTTTCGTATACAGTTTTAATAGTAAATTTATTATTTTAGTGTTTTTCTTATTAGCAAAAATATTTAGCCCAGCAGTAAAAAGTAATTTTTTAGAATTTTATCTATGTTTTAAAATTAGGTTGTTCAGAAGTGTAAATGTAATTAGAAGTAAAGAAAAATTTTTTTTAAAAATTCTAACAAGTGTTAGCTAAAGCTAATAGAATATAAACGACCGTATTCATAAAAAATATTTTATATTTATTAAAGGTTTATTTGACACAAAGTTTGTATAGAAATTTGTCAAATAAACCTTTAATAAAAATAAATGGTTTTTTATGAACACGGCCGAAAATTTTAATAATTAATTTCAAAAACATGAATTTTTGAGAACAACAAGATACTTTCATACATACGTAGCATTAGGTAGAATATAGTACCAAAAATTTGGTTTTGAATATTCGATTGAATTGAATTTCAATAAAACAAAATTTAAATACATATAGTGGACAATGAGAAATTCATTTGCCGTATTATTATTAGTATTTGGCTGCTATCATCATGTGATTTGAGATCGTTAGACATCTTTTTTTGAGGATAATTAAAAGGAAAGGTGTACGTCGATAAGTCAAGAACAGTTCAACAGCTAAAGGATGAGATAATACTACACATTTACGGCACTGAACCTCAATTATGTCTCAGTCATTGAAAATATGAACCCTCGGATAGAAGCACATAGTTGTCACAGATCTTTCTGTCATACAATAAGAAAAAATATTAAATCATTATCTGGAAACTTTTAACTTACCTAGTACGTTAGGGTGATCCATCTTTATAATATTGAAGCCAAACATTAGGCCAAACTTCAAAACGACTATTTTACATATTTCAGAAGAGTCGATATCGCCTTCTTTTCTGTGCATTTTTATCATTTCTAAAACTATTGCTTTTATTTAGCCAGATGCTTAAAAAAATCACCTGTTAAAAGTGTTTTAACTTGTTGAGCAATCATCTTATTGGAAAACTATAGGTACTTATAAAAGCTTAGACTTTGTCCTTGAATGAGTTCATTGACTTTTTCTAATGAATTTGCTCGGTTATACATATGAATGTGCGTGTTTTTTTTATTATTAAAGGCTTGATATTGTTAGAATTGCATACGACCATGATAATGACATTTTACAGAAAATGCTTGAATATGAAAAGCTTTTCAAATAAAATAACAGGAAATCAAACATGAAAAATGGATTTAATGTGTTTATAAATAAACAATAATGTTTTTTTTCTATTTTTTATGCACATTACTTTTTTAATTATCAATTATTGTAGCTTTTAATTGTAATTTTTCTAGAAACTAGATATCCTCTTTGCAGATACATAAATATTTATTGTTATATACTTGTAATTTTTCCATTTTTATTTCTTTTCATGAATATAAAAACGATATAAATCATTTTAATTATAAAAATAGACTTGAAAGGGAAAATAAAGTACTTCAAGCTATTAACTTGATTTAAACTGTTGTTACTCGTCAGAGGAAATAGCCACATATTATTATTTAGTCCTGTTATTCACATGAAATGGATAGCTTACGAAATACACTTTTAAAAAATATGTACTCCTTAAAGTGCGGTCTCCACCTGACATGAGAACACTAAATTTAACACTAAGTCTGCATTTAGACACGAAAACATTTGGAAGGGAAACATTTAGTTTGGTAGCAAATTACCGGTGGGGAAAGGAGAATCGATTTTGTGTTCGGTACTCGGCAACACGCTTTGTTGACATTTACTCTATTGACATATAATTTACTTTTTGACATTTTAATTTAATTTACATTTTCTGGAAATTTTAATAAATATGGAATATAAATATTTGTACAGGAAATAGATTATCGGTACAGTGTGCGATCCAAAGAATATATGGACCGAATAAAAAAAGCACAGCCATTTAATGAAATAAAAAAATATTTTGGAGAAGGAAATGTTTGGTGTGACTGTAGCAGACATTAAAAATAAATTGATTTATGAAAAACTTCAATTTGATTATTTTTTATCATTTAAATTAATCATATGTCAAAAACTTAACAGACAACATAACGAAAAATGTAAAAAAACAAGTAATAATGGAATGTTGCCGGCAACATGTTCGACTGTGTGAATACGAAAGAAAAATCAAAAGAGTATTCCAAATGTTTTTCTTCCAAATGTTCGCTCGTCTAAATTCAGACTAACTTCAAGTTAGTGTTAAATGTGGACCGCTCATGTTGAAGTTTGGTTAAAGTTATAACTTGGTTGTTAAAACATTTCATTTAGAAACTTAAATTATGAGAAGTTATAACTCCAACATCACTACGTGTACGTTGGCTTTAACAGACAGATATTTAAACAGCAACTTTTATTAACTTCGTGTTTTAACTGCGTTTCAGGTTAGTTGTAGTCCATACCTGCGATAACATCTAAGATGGGAAAGTGAAATTCAATCGCAAAGAGTATTTTGTTACGTATAGACTTAAAATCAGTGTTATCGCAGTCTTATAATAATTTTTATGAGAGCCTTCTTATGAAAAATCTCATGGCAACGATCTTGTAATAATAACTGTCAAAAAAGCCACTGTGTTTGTGTTGGTTTACAAAAAGACTCTATTGCAATCTTACCAATTATTAATTTTGCAAAATATCTTTTCAACTCCCTTTTAAATTGGAAATAATTTGTTTTATGCATTAAATATATATTTCTTTTTTATCAAAATTTTGTTTTATTTTCGTTTGCAAAAGCAAGGAAACTAAAGACAGCTTTGCTTATACCCCTACCGAGGTAAAGCTGGCTTGGTATTTATTTTTCCTTTTTCAACCATAAGTTTTATGCTTATATACGAGTATACTGAATGTATTTGAATCACAAAAATTCTCAAATTTAGGGAAATGCGGTTTAGTACCTTTCTGCACGAGCGCAATGATATGTACTTAGATTTTAAGAGGACTTTCCCTTTTGTCATTTTTGTGTTGCAATTTAAACATTTTTTGTTTCTCATTTTGTAGTCTCTAAACCAAATATTACATAAAGCTTACATGTAATAAAAATTTAATGGACTTCTCGTCTACTTTAATTTTTAAAGCTTATATTTCTGTTGTTATCTTTGCACAGTAGGTTTTTTTTGGTTAGCTGGTCATAAAAAATGATTGAAATTACAAAAGTAGGTCAAAGTTTTCTGTTTGTTGTTGGTCGCACAACTATTTTGAAGGTAAGTCAATGAACTTTATCTGTGTATAATGAAGATATGAAATGTGTTTTGTTTTGTTCCATTTCGAAATTTCATTTATACATATATTTTTACTGCAATGCAAATTATTTATAACAATAAGTTTATGTTTAATAATTTCCTGTTATAATGAATTTTGGGCATACATTTTTTTCGAAAATAAAAATTAATTAACAAAACAAGTCATTGTTTTTGCAAAAAAATACGTTATAGTTTTCATGCAGATCATTCGTTTGATTTTGAATTACAATAAATACAACACCAAAAAACGACATATGTAAATATTTTTTTAGTAGCAATTAAAAAAAGTTGTCAAAATTTGGTTTTTCTTTTGTTTGAAAAAGCAAGGAGGTCTTTATGTTTTTTCAGAATTATATATCTTGTTGTATCTTCATTCGATAATATACACCCTTACCTAATGTACAATATATTATAATTTTGCAATAATTTAGTTTTACTCGTACAGAACAATTTAATCTCAAAGGCATTTGTTAACAGAAACAAAATAAATCAGCGTGAATAATTGTATTTAAATTAAATTTTTTTAACGGCCGACCACTTTATTATTTTTGCTACTTCTTTTTAATATGTGTCGTACGGCATCACTGTTAGGTCAACACTTCTTTGTGAATGCCACCATAAAATAAAAAGCAGCAAATAAACAAAGCTCACAAAAAAAAAGAAAAAAATTTTCTGAAAAATTTTTATTTTATTAAACAAAGAGAAATTTATAGTTTTCTTAAAGTACAAAAAAGTTTTAAATTATGTCTAACAGTAATACAGATACCGGTGATACTTTTCATTCAAACGATATGAACCACAGTCTAGTTGAAATTTCCCCTCACACTAACACAATTGCTGTATTAAGTAAACCTGTCTCATCCAAAACAAAATTAAATATCTGTAATATTGAGCCCATTGAATGTGTTACGTTAATAAGTGATGAATCTGACACAGAGCCATCACCTAAACGCAAGCCGAGTAGTAGTGCCAGTTATAATAACAGTGGTATAAAGAAGTGCACCGGTGATGAAGATTCCAATGACGCCCAAAGAACAGCTGAAGAAAGGCGTACAAGCAGGCGCAATAAGCCCCGAGTAGACTATACAAATAAACCAAATGCTAATAGTGCCAGTGATGAAAAGCCCTCCACTCCCTCGGGCAATTTGAGCAATACTTTGTTAAATACTAGTGCTAAACTGGAAACTAAAAACAAAAAACCAGAATCCTTAAAAAGTCCGTTTGCAAAAGATATAACAGATCCGCGTGAAGCTGTGGCAGCAGCAGCCGAGGCTTATAAGGAAATTTTAACTGGGTTAGAAGGAGCGGCTTTCCAATCACGTTTACCATTCGATAAAATGACTTCGAATGAAGCAGCTTGTTTTCCTGATATAACAAAAACAGGCCTGGTGGCACAACGTGTATTTCTTAACATTCGTAACCGTCTATTACAGATGTGGATTGAGAATCCCAAACAGCAATTGATACTAGAAAACGGTATTAAAGATATGGAACCACCATTTGACAGCGATCCTAATTTGGTTAAACGCATACATTCCTTCCTGGAACGTCATGGTTTTATAAATTTTGGCATTTTCAAACGTCTGCGTGAAATACCCACAAAAAAATTAGGTAAAGTTATTATCATAGGCGCCGGTATATCTGGCCTGGCAGCTGCCCAACAACTACAGCAATTTGGCATGGATGTGATCGTTTTAGAAGCTAGAGATCGTGTGGGTGGCCGCATTGCAACATTTCGCAAAAATAATTATATAGCTGACTTGGGTGCTTTGGTAGTAACAGGTGTTTGGGGTAATCCAATGACGATTTTGGGTAAACAAATTGGCATGGAAATGGTTCCTATAAGACAAGCTTGCCCTCTTTATGGCGCTGGTGGAAAACCAGTTCCCAAACATAAAGATGACATGGTTGAAAGGGAATTCAACCGCCTCTTAGAATCGGCAAGCTATCTGTCACATCAACTAGATTTCAACTATGCCGGCAACAATCCCGTTTCGTTGGGTCAGGCCTTAGAATGGATTATAAAATTACAAGAAAAAGCCGTTAAAGAAAAGCAAGTTCAACATTTAACTCAGCTTTGCGCAGCACAAAAGGCAATCATTGAGAATCAAACAAAAATTTCTGATGTTTTGACGCGTATTAAACATTTAAAACAATTACATGCTAAATTACTGCGCACGCGCCCTGTTCGTAGTGGTGAAGGAGATAACAATTACATAGAGCATGAGTTTGAGACACGTTCAACCTATTACGAATGGACCAAGGCTTGTAAATTATATGAAGACCTTACGAAAGAAGATGAAATATTACAAAATAAACTTAAGGATTTAGAATCCAACCCGCCCAGGTAAGGCAGAATCCTCTTTTTTTAAAAACTGTATATAGAGTAATAGAGAATTCAAAAAATAATATATTAAATATATATAAAATATGCATATGGACGAAGTCTTCGTATTTATATGCGTTTTTTTATTTACTTATGAATTACCTATATTAATGCCAATTGAAAGCTTTTGAATACTTCGTGTATTCAAAGAAGTATTTAAAAAAATTATTGATGGAAACATCATTTTTTTACGACTTAAAGCACAGCTTTTTTGCACTTAAGGCTAAAGTGCTGAAACAGATGCAGCTTAATTTAAATTATACACTTTTTGTTCCGCTAGTAAAATAAACAAAATTATTTTTTATTTTTGAACTTTACTTCTTACAGTGATGTTTACTTATCATCAAAAGATCGCCAAATATTGGACTGGCATTTTGCAAATCTTGAGTTTGCCAATGCTACACCCTTAAGTAACCTATCGCTTAAACATTGGGATCAAGATGATGATTTCGAATTTATTGGCAACCATACCACCGTAAGAAATGGTTACTCCTGCGTGCCCATAGCGTTAACAGAAGGGCTCGATATACGGGTTAATACAGCTGTTAAAACTATAAAATATTTTCCTACGGGCGTGGAAATTGTGGCTGAAAATTTGAAGACCAATAACTCAACTGTAACTTATAAAGCTGACTTAGTTCTATGTACATTAACTTTAGGTGTTTTAAAAATATCTACTGCTAAAGTGCAATCTCAACAGGCTAATACGGTAAAGTTCGAACCTTGTTTGCCGGACTGGAAACAGCAGGCCATACAGCGTTTAGGTTTTGGTAATTTAAATAAAGTAGTTTTATGCTTTGATCGTATATTTTGGGATCCAAATACAAATTTATTTGGCCATGTTGGTAGTACAACGGCAAGTCGTGGTGAACTGTTCTTATTTTGGAGCATATCGTCATCGCCTGTATTATTGGCTCTAGTTGCAGGCCAATCGGCAGCTATCATGGAAAATGTTTCCGACGATGTTATAGTGGGTAGATGTATAGCCGTTTTAAAAGGTATATTCGGCAATGGGTCAGTACCCCAGCCCAAAGAAACTGTGGTATCACGCTGGCGTGCTGATCCTTGGGCCAGAGGCTCATATAGTTTTGTCTCCGTGGGTTCCTCCGGTAGTGATTATGATCTTTTGGCCGCTCCTGTTATACCTCCAAATCCCAACAACCCCAATCCTAATCAAGAGCTAGACGAACTACCTCGTTTGTTTTTTGCCGGTGAACACACAATTCGAAATTATCCGGCAACCGTTCATGGAGCATTTCTAAGTGGTCTTCGTGAAGCGGGCCGAATTGCCGACTATTATTTAGGTTATCCTGAAGGTACCCCGCCAGATATTGGTTACTCTGTAGTAGAAGCTGCCAACACTGCCTCCGTCGGTGATACTGTAGATTTAGTAGATATTGCTCATTCTTCAGACTCCTCATCCAAAACATCGGATGAAAAGTCTAATCCTGCCGATTCTAATGAATAAGATTTTCTTTAATTTTAATATTTTTCAAAATTTATCTCCGAAATAACAGTAGAAAAACTTAACCAACATTTATTACAAAATAAAGTTTTTGTTTTAATTTTTGATGCTATAATGTCCAACATGAGTTCAGTTGAAGATACATACTATTAAATTTATATTAAACATGCGTACATACATACATATAATATTAAAAAAAACATAAACATTTCTGCTTTGAAATTTGTTTACTGTTGGTTAAGTGTTTTTGTAGTTGATGGCTCGATATTCAAACATATACTTTTTCCCAAAATTAGTTTTCCAATTAAATTTTGTTAACTTTGTTATAATAGTTTTTAATTTTTTATACACAAATAACCTACTCAAACAATATTTAATTTATTATAATAATGGAAAATAATTTTTGATAGAAAAGTAGACAAGAAAATGATTAAATGAACTGAACTATTTTGACTTGTAAATCAAAATTTTTTTCGATTATTCCGATTTGTATTTACTACCAACTCGTTTTGATGGAAATTTAAAGAAAGTCAAAAAAATGGGAAAGTCAAACTTGATAAATCAAAATTTTGTTAATTTTTTATTTATATTTACTATTTGTCAAGAGTATTTTCTCCTGCTTTTGGTTTTAATATATAATTACAATTATTTTATTTTCTTTTTATTCAAATCTTATACTTTCGATATTATATCTGAATGTAAATAAAACCTATAACGAAACCAGGTTTCGCTGAAATTGAACTGCAAAATAAATAAATCAATTAAATGTGTAGCAACATTAAATATGTATGTAAAATAATACTTTTAAAAAACGTAATTTTTTATAGTGGATTTATTTTAAAATATTCAAAATGAATTTATCGATAATAAATTAGTATTTTGAATAAAGAACTTTTATGTATAGTACCATATAGTAAATAAAAATAATTTCAAAATATAGAAATCTTGTTTTTCTGAACTTGTGCTGGCGTAAATTCAGTGTGGCAACATTACTCACCGTATCTTTTTTGCGGTTTCTAACACTGGTTATAAAATAAGCAACTGTTTGACGTTTGTTTGTCTTATTATTTTTCCTTAATAAATTGTTTTTATTTTATAGCCCAAAATTGTTTTATTTGATCAAATATTTTTTTCAAAATTCCGTTATCATCCAATAATTTTATTCGTAAGGTTTTCATTTGTGAGCAGAAATTTGTGATCTAAGTGCTCGAACATGGAAAAATTGCGCAGAGTATTGAGCGGCAATGATCGCACACCCGAAGAAGAAAGTAGTATTATAACCCAGGTAATTTTATTTTACAATTCCTATTGATGTAAATATGAATGTATCTGTCCATATCAATAATATTTTGGGGGAGTATTTATATTTGCTTCCATATTTACGTATGTGCGTAGACTTTAAAAAATATATGTGGATGCATACGTATGTATATGCATGTATGTATGTATAGGCATGTGTTAATTGTGGTCGCATAACATTGCATTTCGATGGTTTTTCAGTTAAGCTCAAAGGGAAAGGGGTTTCTGAATTCTTTTAATGACTCAGATTTCAAATAGAAACTTCTATTGAAATTCTTAGTTTGGTCCGGGCCAAACCACTTTAAATATTAAACGTAAATGGGAAAATTGTACATAGTTAGAAAATTGAATTCGTATGATATTATAATCAAATACTGATAGTTTAGGCTTTGTCACATGGGTATTGAAACTGCTTAAAATATAGACCTAAATACATCCAGAAATATACAAGAATCATACATAAATAGGTTTATATACATACATACATATGTACATACATTAGGTTTGACAGGCTGCCAGCTATTGTAAAGCCAGCCCAGATTAATGTATGTACATACATTAATCTACGTATCTGTTTCGACCTGAATTTGAAATTATCATGGAATTTGGACAACTAAAAGCACATTTTCATTATTCCTATAGGTACTTGGCAAATTTTGTGCATCATATTTCCACTACATAATACGCATGTATGTAGTCTACATATTATTAGTTATTGAATATTTTTCATAAAGAAATTAAAAATGATAAGAATTATGATCGTGCATATTATCAGACATTTTTAAAGAAATAATTTATGTTTTATTTTGTGCTGTTTTTGTTATATTCTGTTTGAAATTTTTAGATTAACGAAATGTCAACACTTAGTTGGTCTACCCGCATTAAAGGTTTCTGCATATGCTTCATATTGGGCATTGTTTTGTCTCTTTTGGGATCAATAGCTTTGTTTTTACATATGGGCATAGTAACTTTTGCCGTACTTTATACCCTGGGCAATATTATATCAATGACCAGGTAAATATACATAAACCTATAAGCTAATAATCATTTTTGTACAAATAACTTGATTTCTTAAGCACTTGTTTTCTAATGGGCCCTGTAAACCAATTGAAAAAAATGTTTTCTGATACTCGTCTCATTGCTACATGCATTGTTATATTTTCTCTCATCATGACTTTGATTGCAGCCATTGTGGTATGTGTTTTTTTTATATTCTCATGCTATTCTTTTACTAAGATTTGCTTATTTTTAGTTGCAAAAACCCGGCTTGACTTTAATATTTATAATAGTACAATCATTAGCTATGACTTGGTATTCCTTATCTTATATACCGTATGCTAGAGATGCCGTTAAGAAGACTGTTTCCGCTTGTTTAGATGTTTAAGTAACAATTTATTTATATATATGTCCATTTTATTTCATAATAATGTTCACAACTTTTTTTTTATTTTTTTTTTGTATGAAAATATGTATAAATAGCTTGATAATAACGCCATTTAAATGTTACAATTTCTTAAGCATTTGTAGTATTATATACATTTTTTTTCATTATCACGTTCAACACAAAATTTCTATCTATTATTGTATTACGTATATTACTTGTATAAGAACATATTCCTTGAACTTTTGCATCAAGAACTAATTTTCCATGCAAATAATACTTAAGTCATAAACTAACAAGTAAAAAAATAAAATAAAAACTTAAAATAGAAAAAATAAATAAAAGGATATAAAAAGAAGACAACCCACTATAAGTTATTCTAATTCCGTTAAACTATAACGGCTATATTTATAAAAAATATTTTATGTTTATTATAGGTTTTATTTGATATACTTTTATTGTACTGTGATCACGTTAATTCTGCGTTTTGATTCGGATCATACATTTTTCCTTCTGACAAGTTTATTATTCTGCGTTCCATTCCCCGTATCAATTCGATTTGTTTTGCGATTGTGTGTATTCTGCGTTTCATTCCCCATATCGCACATTTGTACGTAGCACGCGTTCATGGTCCAGGGGGGTTACTCTCTGTTGTGATGCGAAAGAAAAATCTAAGAATTGGTACTCTGTATTGCATTTTTTCTTTTCGAATTTAATTTTTCCCTTTCGCACATTTTATTTTATCATTCTTCGCTATTGTTTATTTTGTGGTACCAGCGTTGGTTCATTTTTATTTCACGAAAAAGTATGTGCAAAGGGAACTTTACCTTTCGCGTCGCAAATTTACCTTTCGCATCGCAATAGTGAGTAACCCCCCAGAGCTCATCCATTTGTGGTCTATTGCCCGGGGAGTCGTACTACGCATTACAGAAAGAATTCGTTTTTCAGCCGTACGCTTTGCCTGTGGAATAAGTTGCCTGCAGACGTGTTTCCTGTCTGTTATAACGTTGGAAGGTTCTAGTCAAATGTTCATAAATACTACTCCCTCTTTCCTCCTCCTCACAACGTATTTTTCTAATTCTGGTACAATGCACTGCATATGTAGGCGTCATCCCCTGAGTACTGCTCCAAAAAAAAAAAAACGGATTTGTTTTTCGATTGTATGTATCGTAGCTACTGTTTTTAAGTTGTTTATTTATTATCGGAAAGTTTTTCGATTTTCGTTTTTGATGTTAAAAAGTGTATCATGCATGTTCTGAGAAACGCAAATCGCTTAAATTTAGCGTTTTCGATTTCGAAACGCCAAATAGGTGTTCTGAGAAACGTATAACGCAAGAAATATGGTTTTGCGATTTAAAATCGCCAAATAGGTGTCTTGGAAAACGCATATCGCTTAAAATTTGCGACTTCAACTCGCAAGTATATATAGAAGTGAACTGATTGAATTTGCTAAAACTGAACTTGCAAAAGGCAATAAAATTATTCACAATTAAAATTTAATATGTTTTCTTTTTATTTCAATAAAAAGTTTAAAGAATTTTACACATTTTCAATTAAAAAAACTAAATTAAAAATTTTGTCTATTTGTTGTCAATTTTTTTTATTTATATAACTACCACATACATATATACGTATGTAAAACACATGTAGTATTTTTTCGGAAAAAATTCCGAAACGCCAGTAAAACGCGCGTTCCGTAGAACATCTAAAAATCAATTAAGCGTTTTTCAGAACGCTTTGCGGTTTCAGAACGCACGTTTCTCGGAACATGGCTGTATAATTAAATAAAATGTGAGTATAAAATGCTTTTAATTTATTTTATAGTAAATTTGGTTTTATCTGTAATTTTAAAGCTTTACATCTCCGCTACAGTCTGTTCAAATTTTATCCAATGAGAGCAAAGCTTTGTTTGCACTATATTTAGGAAGCACGATAGCGACTCTGACACTGTGGGTTGATAAAAGTGCTAACGTGTTGGACGGTGCTTCGGGTGCAAAAATATCTAACACATACTTGAAGGCGTCTTTATTTAGACAAAAGTATTTTTGAAATCGATTTAATTTTTGCAGCTTCAGATCTTTGTTTTTTGTTTCATAAAAAATTAACTACTAAAAATCTTTTATTTATAACAATTTGTTATCATTTTAATTTCTCCTGACGATGATAACAAATTGTTATCGAAATATCGAGAAATAAAAGATTTTTAACAGTTAATTTTTTTTATAAAACAAAAAACAAAGATCTGAAGCTGCAAAAATTAAATTTATTTAACAAATGAAGATCGAATAATATTGAGATAAAATATTTTTGAAATCTATAAAAAATAATTAAATTAAAACCAATATCTTACAGTTTATCACTTATCTCAAATGGATGGTAACTGTTCAATTTCCGCTTTTCTAGTCTTGGTTTTGCATTCTGTATCACGTTGTCCCCTTCTTCCAACAGCAAAGCCGTTGCTATCGGTTTCATTTCTTCTTTAAACTAGATTTTTTTCCTGCAATGATGTGTAGAAAATGAAAATTTCGCTTCGGAGCTTCAGGATTCCTCACACTGGAACAGTTTAGCCACATATGCCGCTTACATAAGCAAGTATAACGCGGTTTTATAAAATCTGGCTAGTTTCTTCTCCACAATTAACTGATGTGTTTATTCAATTACAGTTACCCCAATATTTAGTTTTTATATATGTATGTATTTATCACTGTTTTTTAAAATTTTTTATTTTTAATGTTTCTATTTCATACGTTTCTTAACAAAGCAGCTGGTTTAGACATACTATTCACTTCTTCTTTTTCATTCGATTAGGATTTTTTTAGAATACCAATTTTCGATTCGAGTTACAAAACTTTTTATTGTGGTTGGTAAATCATGAAAAAAAGACGTTTACGTCATAATTATATTACAAAGTAATTGATCCCGGAACCATTATTAGATAACTAAAGCATTGCTTAGTCTTCAGTTACAGTTTGACTTAATACTGCTGCTACAGAATAACACGTTTCATAAAAATTTCCTTTTATGATTTAAGCGCAATGTCAAAATATTTAAGTTATTCTGAAAGAATGAAGGCCACCGCATAGTAAAATGTGCCCGCTTTATTATTTAAGTAAAAGACAGTTTATTTTCAAATTTACTTTTTTTTGTATTTCTTAACTAATTCGAAAAAAGGTTAACAAAAATTATCACTTAAAATATATATCAGCAATTTGTTTTACTAATTTTTTTAGTTTACTTTAATATTTTTTTCTAGTAGTAAAAATAACTTAAAAAAAGTATTTAACTTAAGCCTTGCTAACACAATACAATACATTCAAAAAGTTGTTTGTTTGTATTCATTCACTTATTAAGTAAAAGCTTAATTTATAAAATAGTTATTAAAGCCTATTTTGTTATTGTTTAATAATTAAATCCATTACATTTAATTTAACATTAATTTGTTCTTAACAGAGTTTTTTGATTATTATTAAAAATATTTCTTTTTTTTTTTTTAATTTGTTCGGTTTTATAACACAAGACTATAAGCTGTATTTCATAATATATGAAATATTCAAAGTAATGATTTAAAAATAAATTTTAATTAAACTAGATTTTTTCAAAATCATTTATTTTATATTTAAATAAAAGTATCAATTTACGATAAAGTGGAAAACAGTATTAATTTTTTTTTTTACATTTATACTAAATTTTGTTTTGCTTTTCGAAAAAAATAACAAAAATTTTCTTTCCCAAATTTACTATATTGAAAACAAAAAATGTTTGTATTCTATTGTGGTTTTCTATATAAATTCAAAAAACGAAATTTATGAACATTTTCGAAAAGCAGGCAATGGCGAATTGAAAAAAATTATATTTTTTATTTGGTGGTTTTAAAATGACTAAGTTTTAGTTTTTTTTTTTTTATGTGTATGAGGACAGAATTCTTTGAGGCATTTTTTTTAAAGAAATTATTTCTTAAATGGTGGTGTTATTAAAGGAGTATTTATGTATATAACTATTTGTCTTTTATAAATATTTAATTAATTACAGGATTTGTTTAATTTATTCAAGGTAATAAAAATGATTTAAACTATTACTTAAAAAATGGGGATTTTAAAAGTGTTTTAATGCTGAGGTAAATTATGAACAATTTTAAATAAAAACAAAATTAGGCAGTGACGAAAAAAATAAATAAATATATTACCCACTATTAGAACAAGTTGAAATTTCTACTTGTGCCTTGTGAAACAAGAATATACTTAGTTGTAAGACATATAGGTAAGTGATGGAAATCGATCGCTTTGAAAACAAGTTCTTAAACAAGTTTTAATAACTTTTGATTAAAATGTTTGGACAGCTACGGAATCCAATTCAGTTTATGCGAAACAAATGTGCAGTTAAACTTCGCGGTTCAAAACTCGAGGTTATTGTTTTCTTATTTCTTCATAATTGTATCATAATTGTTAAAAAAAAGAACAGTTTAATTTTTTTTTTCTTAACTTTAAGAGCTTTATATGTTTGCCATCAAATTCTTAAAACATATTTTTAAATTTGATGGTTAATTGTTGATGTCTATAAGCTATAAGCATTTACATTGACATTTTAGTGGTCGCCATTATTTTGCTAATATAGACAGACACATTTTCAATTACAAACATTTCGATTTCCATCACATACCTGCATTATATTTCCTTTGGGTAGTTATATTTTTTAACTTAAATAAAGTTCTTAAGACAAAACTCATAAATATTTATTCAATCTTCTTGTCGTTGCGTTTAGGGGACTTTTTGGGTGATACTTTGCCTAGAAAAAAAAAGACGAAAATATATAAAAACAAATAAAAAAAAAAAATAAAAGTAAAAGGTTTTTTAACTACCCCTTGATTTTATAGAAAAAAATTATATATAATCACTTTTATTGAACTAGAAACAATTTCAATAAAAATGTTTAAACAAAATGGCTGCAAAATTGAGGGGTTACATAAATCGAGGAAAAATAAAGTTGCAAATTGAAGAATATATTTAAAATTATACTAAAGAATGGTAATTAAATATGTGCGAAAATGTCTTTTTTGTAATTTTTTTTATAAGCAAAGCATTTAACAAACAATCGTACACTTATTTGCTATAAAAAGAAAATGACAAAACAAAAGAAAGAAAAAGTTAAAAATTAAAGAAACTTATTTAACTGTCATAAAAATTTTCCACTGGTGCTTATCATCTTTGGAAAATTAAGAAGAAGGCTGCGACTGTTTTTAATACATTAAAAAGAAAAAGTTTCCAAGTTTTTTTCATTTATTTTTTATACAACTATCCTGTTTTATTAATAAAAGTCGCGATACATTTTTAATACTCGTAGAAGCAACAGAATTATTTTTTTAAATTTATTACAAAATTGTCATATTTTTTAAATTCTTCAATCGCAATAAGCACGAATTTAAAACTGTGTGCAGTCCTTTTTAACACGCTTATATTAGTTTCTCTTGAATGTATGTTCACAACACTCGAAACCCATACCATTATTACATGTCTAGGCACTCGTATATAAAATGTTGCCGCTTTAGTGCGAAGATTAGAGATGCCATATTGTAAAAATTCGGAACGTCTTCGGTAACCGGTTTTTCACATTCGGTGCGCGTTTTGGCCGTGCAACGTGTATCTATCTGATCTATTAACGGTAATTCGATTTAGTGCGAAAATTGAAGTTGTCAAATTGGTTCGAAGGACGTGGGAAATTTTGGCGATTCCTGAAACCGATTTTGGGAATTCCAAAAAAAAAAAAAAAAACTTGGATCGCTTTCTATGGATAATTCTCTGGTTATATGGATAATTTAAGATGAAAAATTTGATATCGAAGCGTGTTTTTTAGTTTTTGTAAAATTTGGAATAATAGTGTTGCAAACATATTCTCTTTGTACAGTTCATGCATGTTCTATAAAAAGCAAATTTCTAAATTTAGCGTTTTCGATTTGAAAACACCAAATAAATGTTCTGACAAACGTATAACGCAATAGGCATGGTTTTGCAATCGCCAAATAGGAGTTCTGGTAAACGAAAATCGCTTAAAATTTGCGACTTCAACTCGCATGTGTATATTGAGGTGAACTAATTGAATTTACTACGCTTTACGGTTTCAAATCGCGCGTTTTCCAGAACATGGCTGGTAATGAAAAATTCCTTCTCAAAGATCTAATAACGAAAAAAAGTAATGAAATTAAAAAATTCAGCAGTAATCTACAATTATTTGACAGCACTTTGTACGATGAGTGTTAAACGCTACTTATACATATATTGTTTATAAACCAGGGACCAAAAATAACAGTTATTTTTCAATGTTTAATAAGAAAATACAGATTTAAAGAATGAAACCACACAAGCATTCAAATTATAAAAGTATTTATGTCCAAAAATCATATGATTTAAAATCACAAATATAATTTTTCGATTTCATATCCGAAAGTTTCATCCCGATGGTTAAAAAATTTATGAGAGATCAAAAATTAAGGAATGAAAGCGCGCAAGAACGCACATACATAAAAGTATGTTCTGAAAATCATATGATTTCAAACCACATGCGTGCTTTTGCACTGTTCTGTTATTCACACGATTTTTGAGTTTTCGAGCTAAAAATTATTCTTAAATGTTATGGATATGAGGTAGAAAGAATGTCAGGTTTTCTCCCGTAATCCACGGGTAAAAAGGGCACTCCACCACTATTATTTCCATATCATAAAATTTGATTTTGATAGTTAAAACAATAAAATGTAATTATATTAAATATTTGTAAGACCAAAACTTAAGGAATGAATGTGCACAAGATTTCAAATGCATTCAAGTAAGTTCTGGAAATCATATGATTTCGTATCGCATGTGATTTTAAAATCACATGTTTGGTTTTTTATTATTTTCTTAGTCACGATTTTTGTGTATTTTTGAAATAAATACTATGGGCCATATTCAAAAAAAAAATTTTTTTTTAGTTTATTACAAGTTTATTTGACAAATTTCTATACAAAGTTTGTGAAATAAACCTTTAATAAATATAAAATATTTTGTATGAATACGGCCATATGTCTGAATATGGATTTTAGCTTTCCCGTAATCAAAAAGTTAAAATGACACCCCAATCTTAACGTTATCATATTCGAATATAAATATTCCAACTCTGCCAATTGCTAAAACAATAAAAAAAAATAAAACTTTTGTGAGAACAAAATAAAAACTAGAAAATAAAATGCAGAAAAATGTGATTTATGTGATGATTGAATAACATAAACATAATCATAAAATAACTGTTATATTGCAATCTTTTTTTAAGATAAGTGGAATAACTGTTATGGTCCCTAATACGTAATATACATAAAATATACATAAAAAGTTTATGTCAATGTTGAGTTCGATAATAATTAAACAATTTTAATTTTAATATCATAAGGTGTGCTTTCAATATCAACATGTTTGCTAATGGTTTTATTTAACTTTCCTCGTGCATGTTCTATGATTCTAGGATGTACATAGTATATGGGACCTGGCCAGTTGAAAAGTAAAAGTAAAAAGGAAAGGATAGCATGATATTACACACACATAATAATAATAGACACATAGTTTTATTTTTGTATATAAAATGATTAATTCCCAACTAGCCGGAAGTTTCAGAAATTCTGACTAGTAAGGGAAATTTGTTTTAAAAACCGAGAATACAAAAGAAAAAATAATTGAATTTTAGAAATCATTATTTAAAACATAATAAAAAGCCACGCATAGACAGAGGCACATGATAGGTATCATAGAAAGTGCTTTATTAAACATAATGGGGATGCATTTAAATCACGTAACCAATTAAAACAAATTAAAATAAATGATTATGAAAACATAAAATTCAAAATATATTTTAAGGAAACATAAATTATGAAAATAAAACGATTAAATTTGTTTACCTTTTGATTGTTGTCTTTCTAAGCTTCTAAGTTTTTTGGAAGGTGATTGCTGTAGTTGTTTATTGGATTTGCGTTTATCCATCATGCGCTTTAAATTATAATAAATGCAAAATAAGTATAAAGTTTAACAAGTTTCTATGTTCGCAAATTAATTACCTGCCATAATATACAACCGTATACAAAAGCTATGGAAATTATAACTTGTACTGTCAACCAGATTACTATGTTAATTGCTTGCGTGCGTTCAAATAGTTCTTTGCCATTTTTAATGCATAAAATTGCCTCCGACACCATTATGGCACCGTAAACCCAACACTGCGTACCAACACGTTTGCAACGTGTATCCGTAACATAAGTATAATATTGACTAAAATAAATATAAAATTTGCGTTTTAAGTACAAAATCTTGATAACAGAGAAAGAAAGAGTGAGAAGCAAATACCTACCGTACTGAAGGCGCCACAAACAGGCCAACGAATATTAACCGTCCAATAACAATATAATGATCTGGTGGCATTTCAAAGATGTGTTTAAGAAAGAATGTATTTAGTTCAGTAACCTAAAAAATAAAACGTAAATGATTGAAGTATATTAAAATGGCAAAGGGTGAGATTTTTTTGTAATAAACAATAAAAAATAATTGAAGCATGAATGCTGATATTTATTTATTTATTCATTCAATAATATATAATACAAAGCCTATTTGGCCAATTTGATGGTATTACACAGTAAAATATAAAATAGCAATATAAAATACTGACAGCAAAAATTATTTTAGAATTTACAAAATAAAAGTAGACAATTAAAATACATATACATAGTTCCCCTCACATAAATATAATCAAAACATATAAACTTGATATTCTCAATTTTGAAAAAAATAAATTTAAGTTGCATACAGTGAGTACAATTGTTAGGCGCCGGGACCCTATATCACAATATGTAGTAGCTTTATGGGATATTTTTTGTGGAACTTCCTGAAATTTCCTAGAGCGCCTTGTCGTTTGTTTCCTTTTTCACGATCGACCAGGAATCCTCGAATATTCATGCCTAGGATTTATACTTCTATTTTTGAAAGATCATTTATGACCAGGGTGGTTCAATGAAGGAATGCAATTCCTATTTTGGTCAGCTTTTTCTCAGACTCTAATAATGTATTCCGGATTAAACTCTTACAGTATTTTTCTTCACAGCCTTTTCCCCCTCCTTAGATATTTCTCTGCTACATACATATGTATATAATAGAGATTGTTGTGCCACATAGCTGCTCACTTGGTTAACCTTGGATATTTTTATTATGTCTGCCACTGAAGGGGAGCTTTATTAAATGCTTTATTGTGTTTTTAATTTTTATGCTATTTACTGTGGCTGCGGAGCCCAAGTATGAATGTGAAGGTTGTAAATACAAATGTAATTTTTAAAATAATTTTTAAGTTTTACTGATATATGATTATATATACATATATATGTATATCTTTAGATGTATATTTTCAGGTTATAATGCCTTCTAATATTGTAATTTGGCCATGAAAACTTTATATTACTGGAAAAATGAAATAAATAAAACTGATATTGATATAGTTAAAAAAGAACTCAAAAAATTTTATTCATTTACTATTGTTTAAGCTTCTTCTTAAATTATCCATATAACACGTTTTAAGTTTTTTTTTTTTTTTTAAATTCCCGAACCGGCTTCAGGAATCGCCAATATCCTCACACTTCCCCGGAAAAAAGAAATAGAGAGTATAACAATTTATAAAACAATTGACGACTATTCTCATTGAAAACAAAAAGTGATTGTGTTTGTATGAACTATATGTGTATCGTTTGTGTGCAAACGGAAAGACTGTGTTTGCCAAACGGTTTGCGTAGTTTATTTGGCCCTTTAGTCCGAGATAAAAGCCAATCGCCAACGTGTATTAACGTATACAAGGTGGCAGCGCTACGGCATGTAACAGTTTTTTATTACTGGTAATATCGTGATATCTCAACATCAAATGTATTGCTTACAGTTTTGAAAGTGAACCACTGGTCTGACTTAGACATTTAAAAATAATGTTGTGAAAAAATTTAGAATTATGAAAAATTACTGCTAGACTCCATAATTGGGGGAAAAGGTTATAAATAATTTGACAAGAACAGCTCATTAAATGTCAGCTTTCGTTGTACTATTGTAAGAGTATTTTAGCGCTGCCACCTTGTACTTTAAGTTTTTTGCAAAAAAGAAAAAAATCCGGTTTGTTTCGATTTCGTTTCCGTTAAATTATGTGTGCCAAAAGAATCTTACCTGCCAAAATATCACCAATTGTATAACAGCTGCAAAACGCATAGCTGTCGATTTAGGATCCAACCATCTTATAGCTGTCCAACTTTCAGGTGTAAACTGTAACATGGCCCGTTTTATTTTACCACTTGTGGAAGATATATCCTTAATGCTAGCCCATTTGTATTCGCGCATTTCCAATATTTTACAGATTTTCAAGCCAACCCAAATGCCCAAACCGTTACAAATTAAAACATCCAAAATCAAAGCATCCCACCAACATTCCACAAAATTCGGTAATAAATGGGCAAATGTGATTTCTGTTATTTCCCACATAACAGAAATTGCCCATAATATGCCCATATGACGGATAAGAATGGCTTTAAATGCCCAGCCCAAAAAATGGCCCCAGGCAAAAACATCCAAATGGCCTTTGATGCGTTCAAATGAAACATCTGAACAATTGACGCCGTATTCCTTAAAATAAAAATTGTTTATTTAAAACACAAAAATATGTCAACATAGAGATATTTTTCTCTTATCTTTTTCTCTTACCTTATCCATATTTATGTGAAATTCTCTCAGTTTTGGATCAAGCCAATAGAAAATATTCATAATGGTTTTATGATTTTGAAACATAAGAAACTGTAAGGCCATCAAATACAATACCGAACAGCCAAATAGAATACGCCATACTGCAGGATGTGGTCGTGTAAAAGGACCATTAGGAAATGCCAACACCGATATAATTAGGAAAAAGAAAACCACGCATAATATACCAGCCCAAATATTCTCCTCAAAATTGCCTTCGTCCCTATAGAATAAAAGAAATATTTTAATTAGTAGACATTTTTTTTTTAAATAACTATTAATAAGAAGTGCATACATAAATACATATCGTCATGCTCAAATTATCTTCACGTAAAGCATATAATCAAATAATCGTAATCAAAATATATGAGATAAATTAAATTGAAATGTTGATTTAAGCTTGAGGTCAGTTTTGTTTTTTTTGTATGAAAAATGTTTTAATGATTTTACTCCTCGATATTTCGTCTTCCTTCAAAAAAAAAAAAAAACCGAAAAAGTTTTCCGAAGGAAAACGAAATATCAAAGAATAAAATCATTAAAACATTTGTTATACAAAAACTGACCTCAAGCTTAAATCAACATTTCAAATTAATTTATAAAAAAAAGGTAAAAAATTTTGGATTAGTTTTATCTCAATATTATTTGATCTTCGTTTTTTAAATAAATTTAATTTTTGCAGCTTCAGATCTTTGTTTTTTTGTTTTTTTATAAAAAATTTACAATTTAAAATCTTTTATTTCTCAATATTTCGATAACAATTTGTTATCATTGTCAGAAGAAATTAAATGTTCGGTAACAAATTGTTATCGAAATATTGAGAAATAAAAGATTTTAAATTGTAAATTTTTTATAAAAAAACAAAAAACAAAGATGTGAAGCTGCAAAAATTAAATTTATTTAATTTTGGATTAGGATAAAATATATGAGATATAAACTTTTCCTAGAGTAAATGTTATAGGCTTATCCATCTTGGTAATTCCTAGGTTACAGTATCTTATGGCTTTTGAGATATAATAGAGGCGTTTAATTGTACAGAGCGTCCGCCGGGAAGGTATACTACTTTGTTTTGCCGCCGTTTTGGTAAGCAGTCTTAACAGTTCATATTTGGCGCATGGCAAATTTATGACGGAAAAATATTCTATAAAACAACGTTAATTTTTAAAACATTTTACCAAACTCAAACATCGATTTTCATGAAATAATCATAGTGAGTGACGATTTAAATGGATATGTGAAGAAACAGATTAGTCGGTTCTGGGCAATGGAAAATCCTCAATTTATTCATCAGTCACTTTTGCATCCACTAAAAGTGCCAGTTGCAAACTGGTCAGGAGGAATCATTAACATTGTAACGGTGACTATGAATGTTAGGAGGGAGATATCGTGATTGAAAACTCTTTTAAGCCCCAACTACATGCTTTGGGCTTGCTTAAGACGGTGCCACATTGCATACAGCTAGGATTAGAATGGAATTACGGTGAGTATTATACCTTCCCACCCGTTATATCCAATTTTGATAAAAATCGAATATCTTATAATACAATAAGAGATGCAATTAAAAAAAAATATATGAAGACAACTTGAGCACGACGACATGTTTATGTACATATGTGTCATTTACTTAAGTTAACTTATTTTATTAATTACACAACATCTTGTTTTATCTGCTTATGTATTGAATCCAAATAATATTATTTTTAAAATAATAAAAACATTTTTTTATTGCACGTGCTGTTTTAAGAAATAAAACATAATCTTTTTTCGAATGCATTCAACTTGGCAACAATCCAAAATAAAACTATATCTACATATACTCGTATGTATGTAACTATGTAGACCACTATGTGATAAGAAACCATGAAACTCAACAACAAACTTAAACGTCATATCGTACGATTTTTACTTAAGAATTCAAAGTCTAGCATCACAGAAAATGCGATTACAATTACTCGTACGATTGTCTATTTCTTGTCAGTTCCTTTTACTTGATAATGTATTCATCGTACTAAAAATAGTAACGCTTGGTCTCAAACAATTCTGTAGTTATCTGCGCAAAGATTGTGCAAGTTTCATTAAAAATATTTTTAATCAGAATGATACATTTTTGTATGAGTATTTAATATCAAGAAATTATTATTTCATTTTAACACTACATTTACACATTCAAGTAACTTACAGTTAGTACAGTATACATACATATTATCATCGAAAAAATTGTCTAATGCCTCGCAACTTACTTCTATGTTTACACAGATAAGTGCAAGTTCATTTTTAAAATGTTGTCACAGATTAAAAATCTATTAAAATTGTTTTACGTTTGTAGTTAAAAATGCAAAATATACAAAAACGAAAGCGAAATTAATTCAATAATTTCTTCTTTATATCATTTTTTTTTGTTTAGTGAAAAATATTTGATTTGAAATAATATTTAAAGAAAAATAATATGGAGCAAGTGTTGCCATTTTGTCGAATATCAAGGCTGACATGGCCCAGATATGATAAAAAGAGGACCATCTTCCTTAGGGGTTTGCCCCGATAGAGGTTGACTTCTGGTGTGGCGATCCTGACGGGACTTTGCCACATAGGGACGAAGGGAATCTTTCTTATATAAAGGCAATGTATCTAGGCAGACCGATGCTGCATGATTTGGTAAATGGATTGGACTCCTTTATCCGATCTTCGGGTTGGCTATAAATCAGTGGTTTGTAGATCTATTGTGATACATATCACACCCAAGCAACACAACGGGACCAGACTGGACCCAAGTGGGCTGGCTTTACAATAGCAGGCAGCCTGTTAAACATAACCTAATTTATTGCCGTTTTGTCATTATCAAAAAAAAAAAAAAAAAAAAAAAAAAAATGCAGAATATATTTGCATGAAATGATTTTGTCCAAAACACATGTAATTTATGGTTAGTCGATACTGCCATTGAAATATGTATTCGTTTTATATAAGTCCCAGCATACAGACTTCAGGTTTTCTTGGTCAGTTCTACTTCAATTTTCTTTTGAACTTGCATTTACGTTCACACACAAAAGCTTTGTGTCAAGTTTAAGTTTTTCCTTCAAGTTTTCATATTTTTTGACATTTCATTTTCAACTTGACGGTACTGTCAAGTCCGCACCCTTTTCCATTCTCTTCTCCCCGTTCTCCCACAAACTCAAAACTTGACGAATCAAATTTGATGTGTATAAACTAACACTGAATTTTATTGTAAGATGATTTGTAAGTAAGAATTGACCTTTACGAACTTGTACCTACATGTGTAAATGATGGGTAAAAGATTTTTATAAAATTAATGTCAGTAGCAAATTCCGTTTTTCTATCTCTTCTAAAGTTGCTATTAGTTAGGGCCATTCTACATGAGACCAACGAAATATTTTTTAATTTTTTAAGTTTTGTTCTGTTTAACTTATTATTTTATATTTTACTCAATAGTTATACAGGTGAATCGCAATAGTGAACACTTAAGGCGCTTTCACATTCGGCAACCTAGTTGCGCGATTCTTTTGCTTAAGTCTTGTGGTTGTTGATGTGACAGGTAAGGGCAGCGTAAAGGGGAAATAATTGCTGATATTTAAGTACAGAATTGCTTGTACTCAGCAATTCGTTTTGTTCGCACATTCTTGCTTTTATGTTTTTGTTATTTTCTTTTGTTTATTTTTCGGGGCATTCAAAAAATTACAAAAATTTGGGTAAAAGGAAAGGAAAATTGCGCAACTAAATTGCTGTATGTGAACATAAAAGCAGGCTTAAAAGAAAATAAATAGCAATAAAAAATATACTTGCGCAATTAAGTTGCCGAATGTGAAAGCGCTCTTTGTAATATGAATTACTCGATATTACAATATCATACATTTTTTTCATTGGGTACTTATTGAGTGAACAATATGCAACTCAATAGAGTAAACTTTTGTTTTTCTCATACAAAGTTGCAGAAGTAAGGGTGTTGAAAAACTTTACAATTGATTTTTAAGACTACGTGCTAAAGATCTGTCAGTATGTGGAGAAATGTGTGAATTCAATGCAAACCCAGGTTGACTTCGAAGCGAGATACGGATCCAGACTCTTGAAAATTTGTGGAGAAAAGTTTTCCACAGAAGTTTCTGTCGACGAACCATCTAAAAAAAACTAACTGAAATGATTAGAGAGCATGGATTGTGTGAATGCGAGTTTGATTGGTCTCTTTAGAAAAGACCTATGTTTGTGTCCATGAAAAACAGCACCGGGAAGGAAAATTCAGAAAGCAAGAAAAACGCTAAAAATCCAAGATATTTTAAAGTATATTCCTGCCAAGAAACAGGTTTCCAAAAATGCATGGCTTTTTATAGACTCTTTAAATCGGACATTCTCAATAGAGTGCATGCATTAGTTCACTCTATTGCGATGCAACAGTACTTATTTTAGTTAAAATATTAAAAATTAATTGAACAAATCTACGTCATCAAAAACTAACCAATCGTAAGCATGACTGTCAAAAGTATTTCAAGTTTACTGACGTGTACGTATAAAAAAAAATTTTGACTGCTATATAGTAATAAGCTTTAAAATTTGGCAGAAATATACAAAAATAGGGAAAAGAAAACTTTCTGATAAGAAATTAATATTATTTATCTAGTGTTGATAATTTTTAAAATTTCCCCTATAAATTATCTTTTAAGCATTTGTCCTCCATTTTTGTTTATACACATATATATGTTTATTTATTTTATTTTGATCTATATCGAAGTCGTTTTAGGCAAGTTACATATCTTAAATTAAAATTCTTAAAACATGTATATTATAGCTAGTATTATCATATTACTTAGACTAATTATTTATATAAAAAGAAAAACGAACTCACAAAATGTTTAAAATCTATTTCTTTGAATAACAATCACCAAGTAAAATTTAATGATGCAAATTTGCAATTCAAGTTCATTTGTATTGAAAAAAAAGTCGCCTCAATTAAAATTTGTTGTATGTTTCTATTTGTTTTTTTATATTTGTGAAGTTGAAAAACCTCATTTAATCACATATTTTGTTAAATTGTTTTAAACATCTTTGTAGCGAAAATATTTTTCTTTAGACAATTTGTCGATAATAATAAATTTTTGTATTGAAACTGAAACGTCCTGAAGACGATCAAATGCAATCGTCAATGGGTGCATATGTTTAAGTGTCGTATGCTTGTTGTTTGTAAAATCGCCTATTCGCCATTTGAATTTTGCCAGAAAATTTATATATTTACTCTCTTCCATAAACATTGCCATGACGGCAAACACAAAACAAATGAAAATTGTTTTTCAATCACACATCAGGAGACGATCAAACAAACGGCCGTCTAATTAAAAATGTAATTGGCAAGTTTATTTGATCGTCTCCACGGCACTCTATAGATAGACATGGTACAATCAGGCATGTTCTGGGAATCGCAAATCGCTGAAATTTAGAGTTTTCGTTTTGAAAATGCCAAATAGGTGTTCTGACAAACGTTTAACGCAAGAAGTATAGTTTTACGATGTGGAATCGCCAAATAGGTGTTCTGGAAAACGTATATCGCTTAAAATTGACGACTTCAACTTGCATGTGTATATTGAAGCGAACTGATTGAATTTGCTAAAACTGAACTTGCAAAAGGAAATAAAATTATTAACAACTAAAATTTAACATATTTTCTTTTTATTTCAATAAAAAGTTGCAAGAATTTTGCACATTTCAATAAAAGAAAACCAAATTAAAGAAGTTCTCTTGTCAAATTTTTTTCAGTTTATATAACTATCACATACATATGCACGTATGTAAAACACATGTATTTTGCCGTAAACAACTCCGAAACGCCAGTAAATCGTGCGTTCCGTAGAATAACAAAAATCAATTAAGTGATTTGAGAACAGTTTGCGGTTTCTGATCGCGCGTTTCTCGGAACATGCCTAAATAATATACAGGTAGTGTCGAAACGGCGGCCAACATTTTTTTCTGTGATGATAACTGTCAAAAGCTGTTTCTAATAATCAAAAGCTTTTCTTTTCTTGTAAATTTTTTTTTTATTATATTTTTTTAAATTTCTTTTTATGTTTATATTTTTGCATTGGCATTTGAAAAATATATATTTTTTCTAGCATTGTATTTATTGCTGTGGCATTTACCTAGTATGAATTCGCCTTGTTTTCATACATCTCCAAGGTGAATTCATACCAGGTAAATGCGAGAGCAATAAATACAACACTAGAAAAAGAATCTTCTTCACCTGTCTAGAGAAACATATGAGCAGAAAAAGAAATTAAAAAAAATATAATAAAATCAAAGAAAAAAATAATATAAAAAATGGTTCATACTCACTCAAGATACAATGTATAATTAAAAAAATTATTTTAAAGTTTTTTTTTTTTTTCAAATTTCTTTAATTACTCCATTGACATCTGAAACAGATTATTTCTTAATTTGTTTATTTGATCAAATTCAGCCTAAGAAAAAATAAGTATACTTTAAGATTAAAATTAAAAAAAAAAAAAAAAAATGATCAGCTGCGCTGTCAATTTCAGCTGTTATGAATTCGCATCACTATTCAAAAAATTACAACTGGAAAAAACAATTTAAGTCTTTATTACATTTAATAGCTAATGTATGCGTTAAAACTTAAGCTAGAACTTTTTTTGCATATGGCCCTAAACAGTTTTAAATAAAAATGGAAAAAAGAAATAGTAAAACATAAAAAATCACACTAAATGTATGCACAAAAAATATAAAATTTAAAGTGAAATAGGTGCAATCATCTGCTGAACAATAAAGTTTGCAAACGTAGTTCAGAGAGCAAAGCAAGTGTTTCACACTTCACTTCACCAAAATTCTTCTACAGAAATTTTATCGATAAAATTTTCTATAAAAAATTATTGGTAATAAAAATTATCTCCATTAAATTCATCAACACCAATTTTCTATGGAAGTTTTATCGATAATTTAAATAGTCTATAGAATATAATAACATTAAACAATTTGCCTGCATATTTATTTTTTTAAGTTTTCGTTAATGCTTTTGAAGTTCGAAGATTAATGTTTTTACGTTTCACTCCTAAAATCATGCACTTTATTTTTACTTTATTTAGTTTTATACTTTTTGTAGCATTTCTAAAAAAAACTAGGTTTTTTTGCAAGAACTCTTTAAGTTTTGGCTTTTAAATACCTTAAGTTTTTTTTACATTTGCATAGCTTAATAAATAATTTTCATTGGTTGTGGTTTGTTTGCATTGAAAATAGCAAAATAATCAATCAATTGCAATAACGTTGAGTTGAGCACATGCTTTCAAATAAAACAATGTTACAAATACAGATTAAATGTGTAAAAGTGAAATTTAATGAAAAATTAAGCATAAAAAGTAGAAGTGTGAAAATAAAAAAAGTCCTCTAGATGCCATATAAGAAAAAAAATTTATTTGCTACACACTCTATATATTTCGATCAATAAATAAATGAAGGTTAATTTGACTTTTTAATGTTAGAAAAACTCTTTTTAAACAAAAATGGATCGTTTTCATTGAAATCTTAATTTAGCTTTTTAGGAAGTAAAACAACTTACGCATCCATTTTAAATATTCCTTCAATGTATTGAAGAGCATTTGCTAAGTTAAGCTTATATTTTTCTATTGCTTGTTTCTATTGTAAACTATTTTTACATATTTTTTAAATTACATTTTTTACACTTTGAATTTAACTTTTTATTATATGTATTATTATAAATAGTAACCATAGTGTTAAATTTAGTAACATTTGTATAAAACAAAAATAGAAAATTTATTAGTTTTTTTGCTGTTATTCATTTATGACTTTTCGAATTTTTTAAGAAAATTCGCAAAATTATTTGATTTTCACGTTAAACTAGCTAAGAAAGAAATGACACAATTATATTTTTCTTTCTGCTCAATACATGTTACAAGAAAGTGGAAAAGAAAACTGCAGTTTTTTGTTGTTATTAAAGAATTAAGGGTAGTATGACTATAACAAAGTATTTGGAGACAGAGATGTTCCAACAGAGGGGCTTGTTGGATGTCAGATACGTTTTCATATTTAAAATTAGTTTGTGGTGATTAATTTTACTGTGATTTGTTAACAAGATAATTTTGTATGCGGCTTAGTATAAAATTTGATGAAAAATTTTTTTTTTTCAGTTCGTAAGTAACTCAGTTCGAAAGCAACATTTATCGCATTCTGGTACGAGTACCAACATAGCCCTATGATTGTAAAATAAATCCATTCCAACATACATATTAAATGAAATATTATTAAGATTAGCGTAAATCATTATAAAGTTTTAATTTTCCAATATTGTGTAGTAGTTATGCTTGACAGTATGGTGGTCGGTATTTACGTTTGTTAAACTAGTAATTGGGTTTTAAATCTCCATATCAAAGCAAGTAAATCAGACTTGTTCTATATGAGACAAAACATTTTAGATAGAATATTGTGCTTTATGTTTGTTCGAAATTGCATTAACTCATGTTTATAAAACCCTTTTCAAAGCTAAGCTAATGCTTTTTTAACGCATATGCGCATTGAAAAGAATTGTTCTTAGTGATTTAAAACAGAGCCATTGCATGTTTTGTAATCTTTGTTTTCATCAGAATATTCTGCATAAATGCTGGTCAAAAATTGGTTATCAAATGTCAATCAATTGGGCATACTCCTAATATACCTCCTGCTCAAAGTATTAAGACAACTTGAATTATTTAATAAATTGAATCCTTAAAATCATACCTATGACATGATTCAATAGAACCTGTTGAGATATGTTTTTTTTCCGGTATACGTATGCAATTGCATTTATAGGTCTATTTTAATATACACCTACATACATATGTATATTATACTTATATCTTTTTCCAATTACTATTTGTATTTACATGCAATCCTTGTAAAATTATTTTTTTGACGAAGTATTACAAAATTTATGAAATAATAAATAAATAAATAATAAATTACCTGACAAACGCAAAATACATCACGGCCAAAATTGATACTGCCAATAATGTTATAGTATGAGGTTTATAGAAGAAATCCAAGGATATATCATCGACAGGTCGTTCATTGACCACCAAAAATGTTTCGGCAATTTCTTCAGGCTTTGGTTTTGTGCTGCTGCCGCCGACTGCATGTGTTTTAGTTGGTGTGGTTGGGACACTATTAGCACCGGATTTAATAGTTGCGGGAGTGTAAGTTATTGTAGACTGGTTATTCTCGGAAGCCTCCGGACTACCACGTGAATTAGACCGTTTTTTCATAATTTTTTTTATGAGATTTCACTTTTTTTCAAATGTTAATTATTAAATTAAAAAGCTCAAAATAACAAGTTATAGCTGTTTTTTGCGCAAGGGGAGGTGGAGTTGCGCAACCACTACCCTGCCTGCCAATTGATTATGTGTGTTTTTTTGCGATAGAACCTTTTAAATATAACACAATCGCACTTGTAAATGATTATATAAATCATATATCCATTTTCGACAACACTTAAAGTACTAGATGCCGGTTCGTCATCATTAATAAACACATTATTTTTTAATTATCACTAAATTACAAAAATTAATCTTGTGCTTACAAGGAACACGTCTTGTTCTAACAAAAATTACCGCAAAAATGAGCACGAGAGAATATTTATTTTGTTGCTGTCAACCTTTGACAGCTTAGCGTAAAATGAGTGCAAGAATTAAGGGATGCCAGATCTGAATAATTTTTTAAAATTGGTTTACTATCATGATCACAATTCTTTGACCTCTTTCGTTTTAATGGTATGTAATTTATATGGTAATCACAGAATACAATTGATATATTGTTTGAGTTTAAGGTCTTGTTTTATTTCAACAATTTTTTTAAATCATTATTTCGAAGTCGTAATCTTTTAATTTTTTTTTTTTTTTTATATAAAGAAAGATCTCAAGCTCAAATAACGTTTTATGGGAGTGTTTGCACAATTATTTGAATCATGTTTGGCGTTCCCATGTAGGATTTTATATCACATATATACCCTATATTAAGACGACTTATGGTCTCTAAAATGTGAAAAATATATTAAATTATTTTTTTATAATTATTAATTCATTTAATGCAAGAAGCCTTAAAGGCCAAGGCACACCTATATTCTATTAATATCAGTGTCCTTATAAATATTTTATTAAAACTATATCACTATTATAATTACAACATATTGCATATTGATTTGTGGCTAAAACAATATGAGTTATGTACTAGAAAAAGAATGAAATGAAATTTCATTCTATCCTCGAAAAAAGAGGTAAAAGTTGTTAACAGGGGTCGGTACTATGGTTCCGGTTAATATTTTTGTACTACGGTCGTTGCTCACGAAAATAAACTAAAAGATTATTTTTGAAGGTAGACGGTGTAATCGAAAATTTTTTAAGCCGATTTGGCAGACAATTCCAATTTCGACAGTTTCTTAGACAAACGATTTTTCGAAAACAGCACTGGAAATTAGGGGTTCTACAATATATGGAGTAGTGGTGTATCTTGTAAATGTGATCTTAGAGAATAAAAATTCAGGAACTTTGTAATAAATGGTCCTATAAAAAATGATTAGTGATCTTAATTTTAAGAAATCATGGAATGCACATCCCAAAAACTTGTTTAAAGCCTGAGAAACTTGATCATGAGAATTAATTCCATAGAAAAATCTTACAATTCTTTTAATTATCTTTTTTTTAATAGCCCACGGACCCAGGTACCAGAATATGTTTCCAAACCATAAATAATATGTGGCATTAGAAGCACATGCGCAACAGAATACTTTATTATCGTAGATAGATGAAGCCCACAACAATAAAGTTCTCTTAAACCCAAAGTAATTTTAGAAGCAATCATGTTAATATGCTGATCAAAATTTATTTATTATTCCAAGGCAAGTGAAACACTAGACAAAATTAATTTTAACACCTGCAATATAAATATCAGGGTAATCTAAACTGCGAAAATCAGTACGAAACATGATTGCAATGGTTTTCGAAGAATTAATTGAAAGACAATTTTCCCTCATCCACTCATTAACACTTTCCAGCGTGTGTTTAACCACTGCCTCTAAAACATCAGGGTTGTCTCTATCTCCTCTAAAAACCAGTTGAATATCATCTGCAAAAATGAAAGGTTTTACAAGGCTCAAATAAATAAGGGAAAACACACGCTTTCCGTTTGCACATAAGTGATACAAATATAATTCACGCAAACACTAATTAATCACTTTTTTTGTTTGCAATGAGAGTAGACGACGGTTATCTTGCGGCAATTTGCTAGCCATATGAAGTCTTCCAGATATAACTTACTTTTATCGAAATTTCTTTGTTGGCTTCTAGATATTTCTTTCATAACTTTTTTGCAAATAAAAACTCTTGATTTATTTTGTGTGCTCCTTTTGCCACTACTTCACTCTGCAACATTTTCATTGAAAATTTGGCGCTAAGCAACACAAACATTGAAAATATTTGCCCGAAAATCAAAAAATTATTGTACAAACTGTAAATTTTGGTATGCTTTCTAAGCATTTTGTGCTGATTATTTGGCCCATTACGTGCGTATAATGTTAATACCACAGTTATATCTGTGGTTAATACTATATAAACATGAAGAAATCAATTCTGTCTTTCTGCCCACGTTCTCTAATATATCCGAGTAAGTCGCAATTGCAGAGACCGCGTAAAATTTCGATAATGAAAATATTGTACATTTGGCAACGTAGCTCAGTATTAGTGATACCAAGTTTATTATTTTTCTTTAATTCTCATTGTTTATGCAAGAAGTATTTTAATAATAATAACAACCATATTTTGTTAAAAGGTTAAAATAATTATAAAATAGCAATGGATACGCTACACAATGCAGCAAATATGAAAGGTAAGAAATAAAGCAAAGAAGCGTTTCTATAATGAGAGTTTGTTTTGAGTAGAATTTGAAGTTACGGGCGTCTCACGCAGTGGTCGTGTTCGCAAAAAGTCTTCTAAACTCTTAGATTTTCAATCCCCTGATGAAGTGGAAAGGAAAGTCTACAAAAGAACCACTACTAATACTCATCCACCTAAACTTACACCAACTAGATATGCTGGTCGCGGCAGACCTAGTTTGGCAGCCATAAAGGCACGAAGAACGGCCCGTGATGAAGAAACTGATGTGGCAGCAGATGATGAACTGGGGGATGATGCTCCAATTAAGGGAGACATGGATGTAGATAACCGGAGTAAAGAAACAGCTGATGAGGATGAAGAAGATGAAGAAATGGACGATGATGACGATATGAATGATGGTTTACACAATACAAGTGGTCTCACCAATGTTTCAGATTCGGATGATGATGGTTTTGGCGAACTGGTGGCAGATTTAGTTGGAAGCGAAAGATCCAATGTTGATGGTATGCCCATTAATACAAAGTCAGCTTTCAGACAATCTTTGTACATGACAGAAAAGAATAAGAAACTAAAGGAAACTAGAGTAGAACGTAAAGATAAGGGAAAGACTCGCTACACTGCTTACAATATGTGGGCCAGGGAGCATCGCAAGTCTAACAAGTTTGGTAAAATCACTGATATGGATTATCAGGCAGCCAGGCGTTTACATGAATTATGGTCGAATGTTTCAAATAAAGAAAAAAATGCTTGGAAACGAAAAGCAAAAGTCCAAGCCACCAGAGCTAAACAAAGGGAAAGGACGGGAATAAATCAAATGAATAAAACATCTGTTGAGCAAGTTAATCAAACAACAGCTAATTCCACTTTTATTAATAGACCAACAACAAGCCGAACCAGGAAGCTGGCGGAAGATAAACAGAAAGCTAAAGAGGAGTCCGTGGTAGCCAGTCCATCGACTCCAGTGACGAAAAGAACACGCAACAACTCGTACAGAAAAAGCCATGCTATTTCATCAATGAGTAATAACTCTAGTTCCTCTCCCTTGTATGCGGCTACGAATGGATCTACTAGTAGTTATAACAATTCAAACAAGTCTCTAAGTAATATTAAGAATCCTTTACCCGCAATCGAACCCATTGATGCTGCCGCTCACTTGAAACTATTGGGCGAGAGTCTTAGCATTATAGGTGACCGCCTTAAAGAACATGAGGGTCAAATTGCGGTATCAGGTAGCCTATCAGTGTTGCTAGATAGTCTTCTTTGTTCGTTGGGGCCTTTACTTTGCTTAACAACACGACTTCCTGGTTTAGATAAGAAACCTCAACTTAAATTAAATTTAGCCACTACTTTAGATAACATTGCGTATGTTATGCCGGGGCTTTAAAAATCTAATAATAAAATGAATTTTAAGCTAAAAGATAAGAAGAAAATATATTTTAATAAATAAAGTATATATATATATATATAATATTTAGTTGTATGATATCTTTAATTTATTTATTAGTTTCACTTTATAAGTTAAAATTTTTTTATTAGAGTTGTAAAATATAATTTTTTAAGGGGAATGTAAAATTGCTTAAGGTAACTTTTGAACAGGTCCATTAATAAAACGTAAAAATGCACTTCAATGCAATAAAAATCTTAAAATATAAATTTTAACAAATTTCGTAATACCAACATTACTAACTACAAAACTAAACATAATAGGATAATGATTACGCAAGTCAAATATATTAGTTAAAACAAATACGAGTACAAATATAAATTAGTAGTTGCTATGAACATATAAAAATGTTTCGAAATGTTTCAAAATATATGTATATCAAAATATTTAGGGAATGTCTTTGAAATAGGTCAGGTTTATTAGGTTTCCAAAATTTATAGCCTTAAAAAAGGGATTCTATTATTTAGTTAACTCCTTTTTATTGCTGTAAATATCATTCCCTTTAGCATAGCAGTCTTTTTAAGTAGTTACGGCTCCTTTGAGTTACATAATAGATTGAGTGTTTGTTTGCAAATTATAACTGTTGTGACAGTCCTGCGGCTGATATATTGTCGCCAGCACCGGCAGTCTTTTTAGCCACACGACATACCAGTACGGGAGCAACACAAATTTCAACATCCACCGACTTTTGAGCGGCAATTTGTAAAGTTTCAGCCCAGCAGGGAACAGGGTTTTGAGGATCGAAGTTCATGCGTTGAGCTTTTGTTTGATGTATAGAAGTGGAAAAGCTATCATCCAAAACTAAAGTAGCTGCCTCAGGGTTAATCTAAAAAAGTAAATACAGGTTAATAATCATGTATTAAAATTTCAATATTATATAAAAAACCTGCTGTGTTTGACACACATAGCGATGAGCTACTAAAGCTGCTTTAGCTGCCCCCAATTTGGTACGCTTCCATTTAGTGTCTTTGACAGTTAAAAGAGCCTGATAAGCCAATGTATGTAAATGTATTCTGCTGACCATTCTTCTTTTAGTGTTATTTATACTCGTTAAGTTCTTATTATAGTCTTTAGCTAATATGGTGAAAACTTTACGCATTTGATCTAGAGTTGTGGCCACACGAGGATTCCAATCCGAAGCCAAAGTTGTGCGTCCATTTTCTAAAACTTGTGCCAAGTTATCTAGCTCTTGTTCATTCATACCCAACGAGTCGACATGGGGTAGAATATACTGTTTCAACTGCTGTAAAAGCTCTATTTCTACATACGAAGCCATTTCAAAGTGTATTAAAGTTTCTTTTGTTAAAGAATTTATTTGCTCATTGACTTTAAGTAAGCGTGATTCTCTTACGCCCTTGTTAAATTTAAAGCTGTCCATCATTTGAATGCCACTGATTATAAAAAGATCAGGTTTGTATGCTTTGATGGCTTTTTCTAAATGTTCAAGAGAATTTAAGTGCGGATTATTCTGATCGTTGTGTAAGATATATCGATTAGCTCTGGGGGCTGTAAAGGGGCCCCAAGTTTCACCAGCCTTATATTCTAATATTAAATGTATATCATCTTCTTCGATTACATCACCAGCAATTTTTATTGTTTTGGGCACTAAGCGGCGTAATCTGTGTAAGAAAAGCAATTTATGTACATTAATTTAAAATTAAAAAAATTCTTTTTTATTCGGCAAATTTTATTAAATTGCAGGCTTAAAAAATTTTTTTTTAAAACGAATGTAAATATATTACAAAAACTACATTAAAATATTTTTCAAAATATGTATGCATATACAGGGTGCCATAACTCATATTAGACTTAAAAACTTAATTAGACCAATTATGAATATTTTCACGTAATTTATTTATCCCATACGTAAAGTAATTTTCTCATCACAAAGGGAACAACATCAGGACCTAAGTGAGAGCCTAGGCTTTTTCGCGGTATCTAGCGGCCTGCCTACCTAACCTAAATTACTTTTCTCAATTCAAGCTGAAGACAAAAGCATAATTTTTGTGAGCTTGACCGTATGAATTGAAACATTTTTATTGGTAATTAGGCTCAATGATAACTTTTCGTTTATATATTTTTGTTTACTTCCTCAGATTATAAAATATACAAAATTGAAATTTTTTGCACTTAAGTAATCGTCTTTTCCTACTGAGAGTGAATAATAATCAGTATTTCGGAAATTAATTGGCCAGTCAGATTTGTCAGCAGCCGACTATTTTCTTTAGGGCTATTTGCAGGAGCAGGTATCCGGATCACATTTAAAAAAAATATGGAAAATGTTCTGAAAACGGCGGTAATTTAAGCGACATTATTTTCAATATTTCCTATGAAATATTTCCATTTCATATATGAATATTTAAATTAAAAAAAATTATATAAAGAAAAAAACTATTTAAGCCCCACAAATGTGTGGTAATTTTGGGCCGACTATTTTCTTTAGGGTTATTTGAAGGAGCCGGTATCCGGATCATATTAAAAAAAATTATGGAAAATGTTCCAAAACGGACCCATTATTGTGAATCTGAAAACGGCGGTAATTTAAGCGACATTATTTTCAATATTTCCTGTAACATATTTCCATTTCATATATGAATATTTTAATTTAAAAAAATTATATAAAGAAAAAAAACTATTTAAGCCCCACAAATGTGTGGTAATTTTGGGCCACCCTGCGTAATCATACTTTGTATAGAGATTTTTAAATTCATCAGGTCATGGAAATTTGACTGGGAATCTACATTTTTCTATAAAAAATTTTTAGAATTTTATAATAGTACTATATTTATTTTACGTATTATATCAATTGGGTCGAATAAGTCCATGGACGGAAAAAAATGTTTATATTAAATCTACAACATATACTTAGTTGTGTGTTTTCTAGCTGTCTAAATGTTGAAATTTTGCAGGTGCAAAAATGTATACAAATAGATTTTATAACTTTTGAAAAATATGTTCAAACATTAAACTTTTATCTACAATCGACTATGAAAGACAATGAGAATAGATAAGAAAGATAAAACAGAATATAAAGTTAAATGTTTGAACATGTTTTTCTAAGGGATCCAGGTCTTTGAGGAGTGGGTGGGGACTGCGTATAAAAACAACTTCAAATACAGCTATATTTTAGACATAATGCAAATGTTATAGCTTTTAATGAAAGTAATAGTATACCCAGTTGTAAACATTTTTTAATGGATATATTTGCATGCTTCAATCCATTATTAGGAGCAAGAAAAAGCTATTTTTGATTTGTCAAAAATTGTTAAAAAATAACATTACAATATTATCTTAAACAACTATTTTTGCTTTTTTCTGTTCTACTTCTGTGAAATAACGACCTTATTTAAGCTAAATATTTTATATTTATAAAAGGTTAATAAATATAAAATATTTTTTATAAATAAGATCGTAAACATTTATAAAACACTATAGTCATAGCTTTTCAGCAATACAAGATTGCTGTATGTTAGCTCCAGGAGCAAGGGCTTATTATAGGTACTTCAGTTTTTACATGTCGTAATCAACTCAATAACAAGTGAAAATTCCGCGGGACTTTTCTTACTTTTCCTCTTCCTCCAATTATGAATAAAAATTAAGTATGGCGCTTTTTATTTTTTTCTTCTTTCCATTAACTGAAAACGCTAAATAGAGATCAAATCTTCAATTCCTACGGTCAATTTAATGAAAATTGTGATTTTCTTTTTAATTTGAATTGAAAAGTATTTTACATGGGAAATAAATTCCGCGGGGAGTACATTTCGTGAGAAATAAATTCCGTGAGAATATTCATAATTGCCTTGAATATATTTTCTTTACTGAAATAAGTTGGTTGTTGTATAATTATAAATGTTATTAGGAAAATTCGTTATAGTCCTAAGTTTTTGTTTATCCATTGTATTGTGATTTGCATGGCATTGTGGCTCAATAAATGAAAATTTAACTAACTCTGTATAGAAATTTGTCAAATAAGATGTTTTACGTACGTAAAATTTTTAATGCATAAGGCTGTAATTTTTTTGTCCGTATACTCACTTTTCAGACATGCGAGCACCTAGCAATACTTCCCAACCTTCTTTATCAAAACGTATACCCATCAAGGGAGCATTGCCGCCAATAAACCACTGGATAGACTGGCGATGCTGCTTTTTTGCTATATTTACTAATTGATTGAATAGTGAAGTATTGGGCATCACTCTCCTACGGTAAGAATAGAAAATACATATTTTCAAAAGCATAGAAAAAGAAACTTACTCTGCCGCAGCACCATTACGAAAATAATAAGCGAATGTTTGTAACAATTCCGCCTCATCATTCACCTCATCCACTGTAAATTCTGACCCCACACTGTCTGGTATCATTTCGGCCGAATAATTAAGAAATTCTCTGGCATTTATCAATAAATCACTGCAACCTCCATAGCCTAAAGCAACTTTTGGTTTAGGCTCATTCCAAGGTCGTTTCAATTGACTCTCGATTGCCAACAATCCAGTTAAAATTTGAGTGATTTTATTCAATTGTTTCAATGATAAAAATGCTTGCCAAACAATCGATATTAATGCTGCGAACACCGAGAAAGTGGTAAACAAAGACATGTATTTTAAAAGAGTCATTTTAGCCCTTTTGCTTAAACTTGGGCACTATTTTAATAGTAATTTTACTTTTTAAACTAATTAAACGAAAAACTCTATATAATTTATATAATTAACAAAGAAAAACTGAATGTAGGCGAATGAAAAGAAATTTGCACAAACAAACCGGCTACTCGTCTGTCTGGCTGAATGTCTGGTTTAGCTGTGTGGTGTTTACTGTAGATATTTCGGTAATGATAACAACTGTCAACGTCACTTATGTTCACTAAAAACGATGCTGCCAATAAGCGTTTGGTTAAAAACGTAAATTTATGTAGTAATAAGGAATGTAACTACATACATATGTATGTACTTTCTAAAATAAAAAAATAAAAAAATAAAAAATATATAGTAAAATTTTGTAAATCTGTAACTTTTAAAAGCAAACTATAGTTTGCTCTTTAATAAATACTTAAGAAAACTTTACAGTTTTTTGTACATATTTTTGTCGAAATTGTTAGCACTAGTACAGAGTTGTTATACAAATTAAAAATAACTTTACCGGAAGGATATGTAGATATAATTATATGTAGATATAATTTGAAACAAATAAGTATATATAGTAATAAAAGAGTTGATAATCTATGGTATTGTAAAATAAAAGAAGATAAAATAATAACAAATGAAAAAAATAAAACAAAGACAAGAAGAATTAAAATAAAGTTAAATATTGTAAACAATTGAGTTTATTCACTTTATTAGCTTCTAATATACTGCCAAATTACAAACTGCTTATGTATCCTAGCTGTCAATATGTCGACATTTCATTGAAGCTGCGCTAATCATCAGTAGACTTGCAAACCTTTAAAAGATATTCTCAAATATATAACTACATATATCCCAATATTATAAATGTTAAAAAAAGTAGAAAAATAATAAATTTCCATGTATAGGATTAGCGTAGTTCCTATGAAATGTCCATATGTAGACAGCTATCAAACTGAGAAATAGGCCGTTTGTAGTTTTTATTAAAAATAATCCCTTAATAAAAAAATACAACGGTTTTATGTGTATTTGTTGTTGTCTATGTCTCGATATTTTGTTATATAACGAGTTGAATTACTGTCCTATATACTTTTGTAAAATAGTGACTGAATTATGTTTTATATTTTCATATTTTCCAACATATGTAAGTCTATCGGAGAGTTAAGTGATACTGTAAAAATTTGTTTAGAACCAGTTTCTTGGTTCCACAGTTCATTTTTACACAATTACGTACAAACAGTATTATTTTTTTGTTTTTCTTTAATTTCAAGTGCATGGCCAAACAAATAGTCAACCGGCTTTTTGTACCAGTTTTAATTGTTAATTATTAACTACAACAAACGAAGTGATCATGTTTATATTACAAGATACTTTTATAGCAGAGTGTTAAGCAAATACACAAATAATAGTAATAAAGCCGGCATAACTGTAATGTGTGTAAATTTAAAAATAACAAAAATAATTATTAGTCTAGAAAGCAATTCTCGCCGTACCCAATGACCTTTAAAGTTCATTTACTTATGTCTTCAAGGTCACAGAGGTCTACATAAGAACAAGCGCATTTTTAAATCTAACAATCATAACAATTATATATAGGAAAAACTACTGTTGTTTTGCATGTGATTAATTAAATAAATATTAATTATTTTCTCAATTGATATTTTATTTCAATTAAAATATTTATGCAAATTTATTTATTTTTTTTGAACTCTTAATATTTTATGAAATTAAAAATTCTTTATTTTATTTTTAAAATATATTTTTATTCTCCTATATTTCGGCCAACATTGTTGGTCGTCCTCAAGGTTATTTAAAATAGGTCGTAGTGTTGTTAGCTTTTTATGTTTCGAAGTAGTATAACAGCTGACGACACTATGAAGTACTCCCTAAGGATGACAAACAATGTTGGCCGAAATATTGAAGAATAAAAATATACTCTTAAAATAAAATAAAGGATGTTTTATTTTATAAAAAAGGACTTCAAGTCAAAAACATACCTATTCTACATTAAAGTATTTATATATTTTTTCAAAATTGTCTATTTAACGAGTGATTTTTTTGCTATTATCTTTTTGGCAACACTAGTTTTGACAGCTCACGCACGTTTTGTATCTTGTGTCACTGTCAAACATCTTCAGTTTGGTCTATAATTTAATCATGAATCGTCTTACAAACGAACAATGCTTGCAAATTATTGAATTTTATTACCAAAATGCGTGCTCTGTTAAGAAAGTTCATCGCACGCTTCTTCCATTTTATGGTCAGTTTAATCGACCTACTGAGGCTTTTATTCGGGCTATTGTAAAAAAATTTCGCACCAAATTTACATTGTTGGACATTAAACCACCAACACGCTTACGTAGAGTGCGAACTGAAGAAAATATCGCAGCCGTATTGGCCAGTGTTGGTGATGACCGTGAATTATCGATTCGGTGCCGTTCGCAGCAATTGGGCCTCTGTTACTCCACTACGTGGAAAATTTTGCGGAAGGATTTCGGTGTAAAGCCTTATAAGATACAGCTGGTGCAAGAATTGAAGCCAAACGACCTACCACAGCGCCAAATTTTTGGTGAATGGGCTCTTGAAAAGTTAGATGAAGATCCACTTTTTTATCGAAGAATTGTGTTCAGCGACGAGGCTCATTTCTGGTTGAATGGATACGTGAACAAGCAAAACTGCCGTATTTGGAGTGAAGAGCAGCCAAAAGCATTGCAAGAGCTACCAATGAATCCACAAAAGCAACCGTTTGGTGCGGATTATGGGCTGGCGGCATCATTGGGCCGTATTTCTTCAAAGATGATGCAAATCACAACGTTACTGTGAATGGTGAGCACTACCATGTGATGATAACAAACTTTTTTTTGCCCAAAATGGAAGAGCTTGACTTGCATGACATGTGGTTTCAACAAGACGGTGCCACATGCCACACAGCACGCGAAACAATGGACCAATTGAGAGGCGAGTTCGGTGAACAGTTTATTTCACGCTTGGGACCAGTCAATTGGCCGCCCAGATCGTACGATTTAACGCCTCTAGACTATTTTTTGTGGGGCTATGTTAAGGCTAATGTCTATAGCGACAAGCCCGCTTCGATTGACGCACTGGAAGCCAACATTACCAACATTATTCGTGAGATACCGGCCGAAATGTTGGAAAGAGTATGCCAAAATTGGACTAAGCGGATGGACCATTTGAGGCGCAGTCGCGGCCAACATTTGCATGAAATAATCTTCAAACATTAAATTATATCGACCCAACTATTGATCCAAATAAATATTTCATGCATTTTTCTGAATTTTATGTGTTTTTTTTTTGTAAATTTCCGATAGTTCTTATAAAATCACCCATTATATTTATATGTCTATTTATTAAACAAATGTGTACTATTTTTTTAATTAATTTTTTATTGAAAAAATATATGTATATTTTATTAAAATTCTTGTTGTTTTTCAATTTATTTTATTAAATTATTCAAATTTTATTTTTGACTAGCTGACCTGGTCCGCGTTGCTGGCCCTAAGCGAACATTAGTGTTGTATTAGCAAATGGTTTAAATTGAGCTTTTAACGAAATTTACGGCCTTTACATAAAAATCCTGTATATGTCATTGGTGGTGCAGTATGAAAATTGGATTTTGCCACGCTCCTTCGCCCGCAGATCGAAAATGAAAAATCAGACAGTGTCACCTACCCGAATACTCGGAATATTCCCTGAATATTTCATCAAAATCGGCACATCTTGTTTTATATATATGTATATAGATTTCAATATATATCAGTCCAATTTATTGTGCTCTCAAGATATTTGTATTCTGCAAACAGCATAAATATGTGTAAAGTATATAGAATGTCCAAAATTGAGGTATCATTGCTCAATGGAAATCACTGAAAGGCAATGATCCGAAGCATTTTGTGACGGAAAATTTATTATTTGGATGCAGAGAATATGTGGTTTCAACATACTGGTGCCACTTGTCATGGATCTTTGGAAGAAGGTAGAAATTAATTGGCATAAAAAGGTGAGTAAATTGGTCACCAAGATCGTGAGATTTGTGATCTTTATCAATCATTGATAACAGTTTATTAAAAAAAGGTGATTGATAATTTTGGTAAAAAGCTGAAAGCCTACCGTGCCATAATTTTTCATTTTTAACCGGAATCTAGCTATAATAAACTGAAATAAACATATTTTTAATATGTGAAAAAGCATTTTTTTTATTAAAATTAAAATAATACCTTTAATATTTAATTATTTGATCTTGTTTTGGTAAATATTTCTTATTTTTGCAACAAAAGACCGTTTTATGTTATATAAAAAATTTAACAGTATTTATTTTCAATATTTCGATAACAATTTGTTATCATCGTCAGGAAAATAATAATTGAATAACATATTAATTTTCCTGACGATGATAACAAATTGTTATCGAAATATTGAAAATAAATACTGTTAAATTTTTTATATAACATAAAACGATCTTTTGCTGCAAAAATAAGAAATATTTATTAAAATAATACTTCAAATTTGGACTACCTTTATTACACCAGTTGTTTTTTTTTCTAATTTTGGCAGCTTGTTTCACGAGCTGGAACGTTAGCGTTCGCAAGCATTTTGGGAGTCAAACTCCCTTAACGTTAAAAATTTTGTGAAACCAGCTCATATACTCGTACGTTTTTATATTTTCTTAAATGTTTTTTTTTTGTTATTGTCGTTTTTTATTTATATACTGGTTTAGTTTTTAAAAATCGCACTAGTATTTAAATTATTTGACAAGTATAAATGTAGTAGTGGGAATTTAGAGAGAAGCGCCGCAAGACGTTCAACATTCCCATGACTATTGCCGCTGCATATGTAATAGCTTACAGGTAGCTATTATTTCAAATATTTTCACCTGAAAAATACTAAAATCATTAGAAATGCGATGAGAGTCGTCTATTCCAACACTCCAGCTCCAACACAGTTCTTCACTTTCGCACCATGCGGTGAATATAAATGTTTATCAGGTTATCTCTACACTACTCTCTGTTGGAGAGAAAAATGACCTAGAACATTCTCTCAAAACAATTACCAGGGCTTAAGACAGATTAGTGGCAACTAGTTTAAAATGCTTGCATTCCCATATATTCTGGATATCAACCATGCAAGTGCACAAAACTGCACTGCGCCACAGTGGAAGATGCCCATTATAAGAAAGTCAATGGAAACAAGTACTTAGAACTAGTCTTCGGAAAGACTAGTTCTTGGTGCTCCTTTTATACCCATACAATATTTTCTTTGCAAAAAACTTTACTAGTTGTTAGCAAAGAAAAAAGTTTTTTTCTATAAATATTATTTTTCCCCTTCTCTAATATTCGCGCCTGGTTTACTACATATGCTAGTGCTTCCTCTTTATTAAAACCTCAGTCATCTCATGATTTCGTGTTTATAACCACAAAAAACAATACATCTTTTTGTTCTTAACAGAAATGAAAAACAAAAAAATATTTAATTTTAAATATTTAAGCAAATAAATTTGTTATACATAATACAATTAATTTTAGCAAAGAGAAAAAAAATTAATGTTCAACTTCTTTTCACTAAACACAAATTTAATTGAACGGATTCTTGTTAAGCTGATTAGTTTCCTACAAAATTGGTTAAATAACATATTTTTGCTAATTTCTACAAAAAGCGACCAATCACTTAAACAATATCAAATTTGCTTAGTCATTGTAATATATACGAATATGTTTGTTTTATAGAAAAAAATCAATATTTTAGAATAATTTAAAAAATTTTAAAATAAATGTGTTCAAATATTATATCATGTCTTTAAAAGAAAGTGTGTGTGTTTTCAAAAATAAATACATATGTATGTATTTGGTTCCTTTTACGTAAAGTATACAATTTCTTAAATATGCACATATATTTATTTAGAGCCCAAATATGTAGTTTTATCTTTGAGAAGGAAGCTTAGTTACATATTTGCAAATTCTAGTCAATCTATAAAAAACACACAAGTGTTGTCGTTCGCATGGATTTGTCAATTAAAATTCCTTAAACATTTTAGTTGAATCTTTTTATAGGTAAATAAAAAAACGGCATATTTAACTGATTTTTATTATAATGAATATGCATAATTTATAAGCGCAATTTATTTTATATGATCAACATGTCAACAAAAGAAACGCTTGTTAAATATTAAATTGTTACCAGCTTACACTTATATATTTGTTTAATTTTGTATAAATGTAAAATAAGTTGTTTGAGATATTATAGTTAACACGAACTTCATTTACACTGCCGTTGGTGATAAAGGGGGTTAATTGAATCTGATTAATTTAATTTAACTTAATATGTATGTATTAATGATAAACAGTCGAACTTATTTTAATATTTATAGTAATATATAATGAGTTGGTATCATTCATCTAGCTCGAGTTCAATCCTGGCTAAAGCCAAGAAATATTTTTTTATTTATAATTATAACAATAATTGCCGCTATCAATAATTCTTGATCAAAGAAGACAGGAAAAAATAATTGAATACACTAAAGCTGGGGGACAACTAGCTGTTTCACAGTCGCTACACTGCTCATCAGCACCCACTAGGATTCGAACTCAGGACCATGTAAACATGATGTATTTTTAATACGGCTATTTAACCAACTCAGCCACAGAGCTCTTATTTATTCTTTTCGTCTATATTTGTCTCATATTAACTTAATTAAATTTTATTATATTTATGTTGTTGTTATGTTATGTTATGTTATGTTATGTTATGTTATGTTATGTTATGTTATGTTATGTTATGTTATGTTATGTTATGTTATGTTATGTTACGTTATGTTATGTTATGTTACGTTATGTTATGTTATGTTATGTTATGTTATGTTATGTTATGTTATGTTATGTTATGTTATGTTATGTTATGTTATGTTATGTTATGTTATGTTATGTTATGTTATGTTATGTTATGTTATGTTATGTTATGTTATGTTATGTTATGTTATGTTATGTTATGTTATGTTATGTTATGTTATGTTATGTTATGTTGTGTTATGTTATGTTATGTTATGTTATGTTATGTTATGTTATGTTATGTTATGTTATGTTATGTTATGTTATGTTATGTTATGTTATGTTATGTTATGTTATGTTATGTTATGTTATGTTATGTTATGTTATGTTATGTTATGCTATGTTATGTTATGTTATGTTATATTATGTTATGTTATGTTATGTTATGTTATGTTATGTTATGTTATGTTATGTTATGTTATGTTATGTTATGTTATGTTATGTTATGTTATGTTATGTTATGTTATGTTATGTTATGTTGTGTTATGTTATGTTATTTCATTTCATTTCACTTTATTTTATTGTATTTTATGTGATTTAATTTAATTTTTATCATGCATTAGTACTCAGGATATGAACCCTGCACATGCAGTACATTTTACTGGAAGCAGAAAAATAGATTATGAGGAGTAGGACAGAGGGAGCAGTGTTTGTTGACGTTTGACTAACAGCATGGAAGGACCAAATCAAACGTTATCACAGCATTTAAAATGTAAGAAGTAAGTTAGTTAAAAGATCTTGGTATCTTAATTTTTTTTAATTTAATTTTTAAACATCTTTTTATTTTTTTGTATTCTTTTTATCTTGGACCAGCACTCAGGAGATAGCCCCTACATATGCAGTGCATTGCACTGGAACTAGGAAAATAGATTATGAGAAGGAGGAAAGGGGGAGTAATGTTTGTGAACTCAACACACGGAATGACCAAAACAAACATTACGAGTATTACAGCATATAAAATGTTGAAATTTAATTAGTTATTTTTTTGTATTACTTGGTTTTTATTTAATTTACATTTAATTTAACTTAATTCTATATTAATATCTTTATATTATTTCAAATCAAATTTGATCAGATATTTGAACCCATTTATGTTAACCATGATGACATATTTTTATCGCAGTTGCTTTGATTTGTGTATATACATGTGTATATGGGATTGTCAATTACCAACAATTATATTAATTTCATAATGACAGTGCAGTCATAGGTTTGTTACTGCTTAAAGGATTGTAATAAGATGCTAAACTAAATACTCTCTTTGTTATACAATTCTTCTTCTTTTTAACACAGTCATTGATTAAGGGACGATGCGGTTTAACTGCATTTGAAACTATGTTGTCATGAAAGTACACATAGCAAGTTTTATTAATGTACATACATACATACACACATATAAATATACGAATGTATATAAACTTCTATTTCTAGTTCTCATAATGATGAAGCAAACATGTACAAAAACCGGCAAACGCAAACAACCTCAGAAATTCTCTAAACAACAAGGTATGCACATATGTATATACATATGTATATTAAACAGAATATTGGTATCGTAGTTGATTTTGTATGCTTTAGAAATTTTATATAAAAAATGATAATCACAATCCGAATACTTCAGTTCACTTTCAGTTGTCGTTGATTCTTAGAAGTATTAAGTGCTCAATGAAGCGTGGTGGGAGCATGCTAAGACAATATCTACGATTAAGGAATTAGAAACGCGTTTGACATATTAAAAACAAAAAAAAAGTTAAAAAGCTAATCGTATATAAAAAATCGGGAGTTTAAATTTTTGTTTTCTTTAAAAGAAAAAAGTAATTAAACATTTTATTTTTTATGATGTTTTTAAAATATTGTTCTGTGTTGGTGATTTCTATGAGTTAACAGATTTGAAAACTATAAAAATATTGAATGCTTTGCGATGATATTAAACATTTTAATAAGTTTAATAAACATTTTTATTACAAATTTCTTTGATAATTTTAGGCACATTATTACGTGCGCAAAGTGAATATTGAAATTTTAATTTTTTTTTGTATAATTTTTTTTTTTTGGTTTTGTGACTTAAAAAGAATTCGAGTATACATACGTATGTATTTGAAATTCAACTTTAATTTTTTTTATTTATTACAATATTACTTGTACTTTAAATGCTTACAGTTTCCAATTTTGGTTTTAATTTTTGGAATAATGAATTTTGTTTTAAATTTTTGGAATAATGATGTTTGTGTTGCTGTTATCGTTAAATATTTTAATTAGGCTTAACTTTGCTTTTCTTGTTTACATTTTGTATTTTCGTATATTTGATTAATATTTCACAGAAATGAAGTCTTTACAAGATACTCAAAGAAAATACTTGCGCTTTACAGCCAAGAGCTTATGTATGTATGCATATCAAAATTGCTAAATAAAATTTTGTTTTGAACCCTTCTGTTTTTTTAATAATTGAGTGATAAGCAGATAAAAGTGATATTTTATTTTAACCTTCATTTCTATTCAAGTTTTGTTTATTTTTCAGTTTAGACTATTTGTAAAACTTTATTTATTTTTGTAGATCTGGTTTTAAGTAAATAAATAAATAATTGGTTAACAATTAAAAAGTAGATATTAATAAACAAAAATAAATAAATATAGTTCTAATTAATAACTCACAGTTATTAATAAATTCTTTTTTATGAATATAAAGTTACGGTGCTTAAACAAAATCACTGCATCACTAATTATCAATAATTTGAATATCTTTAATCAAACCAAAACATATATATAGTTGTTTTTTGTGTGTGTCGACATTTCATAGGTTCGAATCTAATCATCAGTAAAATCCTTGACTATCGTGCGATCTACCAAATATAACATGTGTGCAGAAAAAGTACTAAAAATTCAACTGCATGAGGGACTTTTTAGACCAATCGTGTGATTTAAAAATTTTTATGCAAACTTTCATTATGGTTTCTATGTGATCAGAGTAGCACCCAGTGAAAATATGAGAGTATTGTTGGCATCTCGAGAAATAAATTGAAATAACTTGTGATGTTCCCAAGATGTATTGTATCCAGTCACTTGAAGGATTCGTATCACTTTTTGCATTAGATTAGTGCTGTATAGAAAGATTATATATATTATTTTCTCAGAAAATTATGAGTACACCTTGTGACTGTTTCACAAAGAAATACGGTAGAATGAAAACTTCAGAAATGTAAACCTTGAAAGAGGGATACTAATAGAGTGGGCCAGAAGCTACCATGGCATTTAAAAGTTTAATAACTTTTTCCTTTATTATTTTGTTTTATATTTTTTCTCGGATTATGTAATATACAAAATGGAAATTTTTTTACACTAAGTATGAAAAATAATGTCTCTTAAATGACAACCGATTGCAGCTTCGCACTGATGAGCTCGTTTTAGAGCATTTTCTATAACATCTTTCAAAATTTGTAGCTGTAGCGTTCGAATTTCTGCAACAATGCTTGTCTTGAGTTCAAGGATTGTCTCTGGCTTATTCACATACACTCGCTTCTTCAAATAAACCAAAAGAAAGTAGTCGAGTGGTGTCAAACTTGGAAATCGCACTGGCCAAATAATTTCTGAAGATTGTTGGCTGTCCAAAAATTTGATTTAAAAGAACCATTATTTTTCTGGTTGAACCACATACCAGGTCTATTTTCAAGAGCAGGACGTAAAAAATGTTCAATCATAAACCGATAGCGCTCTCCATTTACGGTTACAGCACTTCCATCTTCATTCTCGAAGAAGTAAGACCCAATGATATTTTCAGATGTTCATATTGTACACCTAATGGTGTGCAATTGGTGTTGATGAATGGCTCTTGGATTTTCAAAACCCCAGAACCTTTAGTTCTGCTTATTAATAAAGAAATGCGAATGAAAATGAATTTTATCACTTATAATCAAATTTTCAATAAAGTTGATTTCATTTCTGGCCAACTCTAGAAATTTAACTGCCTTATATGGAAAATTTTTTTTTTAATGAGCCGTAGTAATGGATGATACATTTCTAGATTAGCAGAATGACTTCTGGCAGATGTTTCTGTTTTGTTAACATTTTGCTGTACTTGTTCAATATTTTCCGCAGTGCGACTTAAACATGGCCTACCGCTTGGAGGCAAATCTGTTATGGTGCCCCATGTTGGTGATGACAATCAACTAAGCAAGGGATTATTGCTTCAGAAGGCGAAATTCTGACGCTAAAATGTCGACGATATGCTCTTTACATTAAAATAATTGATCTCTGATTTAAATAGTAAAGTCCTATCATTTTGGTTCCTTGTTCAGTTGTGTATCTCTCCATTATTTATTATTTCTTTATTATTCATATAATCTGGAAAAATAAAAAATATAAACCCCATGGTATCTGGTCCACCCTGTATATAGTAAAAATTGTAAAATTTGACCAATTTGGGGAAAAAGTTAAATTTAAAACAAAAACTTCAAAAGTACAAAATGCAGATAAATTTGTACACTTGGCAACGCTGGTGGTAGATACTCAAAAAAAGCAACAAAGTCTTGATAAATTACAATAATTGTGTTATTTATTTCATAGCAATGTACTTATAACAGATTTGTTTTCAATTGATAAATATTTAAAAGCTTTCTTAATATAAATTTCGTTCAGGTATTTATTTTGGTTTGATTAATATTTTTGTTTCTTAATAGTCATTCCGTATTTCTCTATAAAATGAAACCCTATGAAAAAGGAACAATAAGATTTAGTAAAAACATATTAAATTTAATAAATTATTGTTTATTTGTATAATCAATGTTTTAATTAACTTTGAAATACTGTTCATTTCTTGAATGCATAAATATTGCAAGATCTGGCCACACGTGTCTACTTTGTGTCGAACATGCCTACATACTTACATATACAAAAATCAACTGAATAAAAACAAGAGTTAAAACAGTGCTGCAAATTCTTTGATAATGAGAATTGACCTTGATGAGAAACTTCTTATTGAACGACGATTAAAGGCAAAAACAATTCAAAAAGTGCTGCCAATTCTCTAATAATGTGAGACATCATCGTATTGAATATAAAATGCTAATTTTAATTAAGGCCCATGATAAAAATCGTATAATCCAATAACAATTTTTATGCAGTACAGATAAATCAATTACATATTTTATTTGAAACTAATTAATTGTTATTGTGAATTTCATTATAATGACTGTGTTGTTTTCCTTCTAAAATAATTCTTTTCTCATATATAAAATTAGCATTCAAGTGCTAATTTTGTGACTCAAATGTATAAAATTGACAATACACTTTGATTTATTGTAGAATACATGTTTTTAATATCATTGCAAAAAGATATAAAGAATTTCTCTTTCGAATGAAATTATTTGATAATTAACTTGAGAACAGCAGTTTAATAGTTAAAATTACTGTAGTGCGAGAAAGTTGAAAAAAGTTTCTGGCAAAATTCTTAAATATTTGTGTTTTAAACAATTATATTGCTTTCTAGGGAAAATATGTGAATTATTTTAATAAGATTTCCTTCTTCTCTCCAAAGGAATGTATTAAGGCAGCTTTACCAGTTAGAATTACAATAAATACAACACCAAAATATATCACATATGTATATGTGTTTTGTTGCTAGAACTTACGTAATGTTATCAATATATTAATTTATCTTATAATATATTTTAGCAATTTGACAATTTTGAGAATTTTAAAATAATATCAGCTGTTTACAAATATTTACTTGAACACAAAATGCATGATAAAGTGCTTTTATACAACTATACATACATACATAGGCATACTCACTGAATTGCGTTTCATTTTTCAAATGTCATTAATTTGACAAGCACTTATTATGTGTCAATTATTTTAGTGTTACTTTTAGGTAACAAATTTCTTATATTGTTATTATAGTTTTTTATGATTGTTTCATTGTTAGAGAGATGTTAAAATTTGAAATATTGCACTGTATTGTTATTAAATTTCCAATTTTGTTTCTCAATATATTTACTATTTTGGTTTAGTATTCTGTAGAAATGATCTTGATAAATTGAAAAATATCTGCCATATATATAAGTATATATATTTCTTTAAAACTTTTTAATGAATATTCGGCTAGAATATAAAGCTAAAAACTTTTTAAAAAATTACGTAATACGTCTAGAAAATTTATATGAACACATTTTTTAGACGTATCACTCATTCGTGTCCAGTAAAGACCACATAGAATTAAAACTCGTACTGTCCAAATTCACAAGCCCAGTTGCATTGCGTAAAGTTGTATTTTTGATTGTTTTTGTTTTGAGAAGCTGTATTTGAAATTGTCTCAATAGCTACAAATTTCCACAATACAACTGAGCTTTAATATTTCATCAGCAAATTCCCTTGCAGTATCATTTTTCTAAATTCTCATTACAGTATTTTATATAAATATTTATACTACTGAAAATTCATTTAACGTGTTAGCAGTTTTAAGTTATTAATTGTTAAATCAGTTGTCGTTAAGCAAACATATTTGTATAACTTACATGTGATTACTTGCTCATCACGATTTAAATATGCGTTTCATGTAAATAATTTATCTGTGCCAATCAAAAAACAATTAATTTGCTTGAGAACCACATTTTCTATTCTATTAATCTATTGCAATTTTTTCAGCAAAGCTAACTTGTTTAATATTATTATTTTATGTTCATAGAAATTATACTCGTATGTAATGCTTAATCAATATAATAAATTAAAAAATTTAATTGCTTTTACAATATTTTAATTTTAAGAGTATTAAACTTTAGAAATTTTCTTAATTTTTTTTTAACTTGATTAATATTTTAAAAAAATTTTCTTTAAAAAATTTCTTTTATAATTATCAATGTCCTTGAACTTGCTGATAATTAAAAAGCTAATGATATTTATCATAAAAAATATTTTAGGTTTTATAAACTCTTCTTCTATATAATAATAAATATAAAATAGTTTTTATTAAAAAGGCTTTAAGTTTTTAAATTTATTTAATTATAATTTGTGGGGGGAAATAAAATTGACACGAAAATTTTAATGTTGGTTTGGTTTATTTATTATTTGTTCGTTTAGTGTTGTACATAAATGAAGGTTGAATTGTTGAGGATATTGATTATTAATGTCACTAGATTGTTGTTTATACCTAAGGAACAAAAATGGGTATTGCCGTGTTGGAAAGGTAAGGAAGGAGAAGTCGGTACGGTTTTACGATTGCAAAACATAAAATGAGTTGAGGACAAACTTTTTGCAACCAGGTTGGGTGGGCAATGAAGAAACAAAAATACCAGTTTCTCCCCTGTAAGAGATCGATAAAGTGGCTAGCAAAGCGAAATTGAATACTAAAGCTGGGGTTAACTGGCTGTTCGCTACACTACTCTTTAGTACCCACTTGGATTCAAACACGGCTCAAACAATTCAGCTATCGAGCTCTTTCATTTATTATTTCGACTATATTTGTCTCACATTGGTCACATATGCAATATCGTATTACCCCAGTTATTTCCCTTCGGGGAACAACTGCGTAGACCAAACCTCGTTTTTTGTAGCAAACAAAACTCTGTGAAGTCAGCTTATCTTAGGTTGTGCTAAAAATTTCCGAACCCCTTACCAAGGGTATAAATTGGTAGAACGGGGATCAGCATGCTTGCAGTTCAGCCCGGGCTGATCATGTTTGAGTCGCCTAACTTGGCTGGAACGTTCTGGCTGTGGTTTAAACCTAAAGGCGCAGAAAGGGGGAGTTAGTATTCCTGATAACTGTGTGATGCATGGCTTTTTTTTCGGGGGCTAACAACCCCCTGAGGGGCTGTTGCTTTGCAACAGAAACCTTTACTGAAGTGAACCAGTGGTGATGGTTAGGCGGGTGAGTTGGTTTAAGAGCTGACCAAGTCATTAAACCTTGTCTTCCATTGATTGCAGGGAAATTGCATACAGGAGGGATGCGAAGGCCATATGGAAATAAGTTGCGATATGTGCCTGATAAGCCACACGGGCGCGCTGGTGAATCGTGAATAATTCACTTCATGGATTTGTTCCCTCATCAGATTGAGCACAATTGCATACGTGGGCCGTAAAGGCAGGTACTGATGTAAATAAATTTCACAACTGTGTCAGTTATTAGTCTAAAAATGGATTGTAACTCATAACCTGACAGATAGCATCATTCAATATTAAAATAATAAAGTTCAACTACTTATCATTAATACTTACACGTTTTAAAATTTCTTATAAGTTACGATTTTGATGACTATAATTATAAGCATACAATTAATTATTTTTAATGCTAATTTTGTTTACCTTAGTTGCGATATTATTCCCAATATACATAATTATTCGAGCTTGAGGCCTTTTGTGTTTTGTAATAAATATTTATAGATATCTATTATTACTTACTCGTATTTGTATATCTTCTTTAGCAATGTTTTTGTTTTTATTTTTTATAAAATTTTGTAAAACTTGCAGGTTTTTTTTTTGTATTGTGGATTATTTTAAAATGAGTAAGTATGTGTCTTAAGTCTTTTGTATTAGTCATGACTTGCACCGAGAGAGGCTTAAGAAATTATATACAGTTTGTTTCCTAAGTCTTTTATAGTTTACACGACTTGTTAAAAACAATGATCCAATAATAAATACGGTCTTATAACATTTAGACCCAGTTTTCTAGAAATTCACTTGCGTTTGTTTTTTTTTTTTTTTTTGAGTGCCAAATATCATCGCTAAATAAATTTATTAAAATTTTATGATGTGTTATTATGTTTTTCATATAAAGAATGTTGTTTGATTTATATAAAACAAGCATTTAAATATCCATTAAAAAACACTAAAGTTGAATAACCCATACAAAAAAAAAAAAAAAAAATTTTTTTTTTGATTTTTGTTTAAAAATATTTAACGGAAACTATTTTTTATTTTTAGTAGTCCCTAACATATGTTCTAGATGTTTATTAAAATTAACAACACGTTATAAAAGAGTCATAAAAATTAATTAATTGTTGTTTGTTTTAAATATTTTCTAGATAAATTATTCAAATCATGCATTTGACTTATATCTGCCAATTAACAGTTGTAATACTTGTGCTTATGGTATTGAAACAAGATGTTAAAGCCCAGCGCACCTCATTGGACACAATACTGGGAAGTAATTTAAGAATATTACGTAAAACACTGCTCAATGTAATGGGACGGTCTGGCGATGATCCTATTAATTTAGCATTGTCTAATAGAAGAGGTGTAAGTTCTGTTTTTAAAACAAAAGACAATATACATGTCCAATAAAAATAACTTGATATTGAATAATAACTTTAAAAGAAAACTCAAAAAATGGATAGAGTTGCCAGATCTCTAATGAAATTTTGTGATGCAAAAAATGGTCCTGGTCGAAGAAGTGACCAACCGCCCTCATCGGTTCATAGACTGCGTCCAGGTGATATAGACACAATAGGTGCTATGGGTGATTCCTTAACCGCTGGGAATGGTATTTTTGCCAATAATATTTTGCATACTGTACAAGAAAATCGAGGCGTAAGTTGGTCTATAGGCGGTCAGGGTACTTGGCAGCAGTATTTAACTTTGCCCAATATATTGAAAGAATTTAATCCGGACTTGTATGGTTATGCCCTTAAGGATGGCTTGAGTACGGAACGCTCTTCGAGGCTAGTGATAAAAATAACAATATATAAGTTTGTATAAATTCTTAACTCTTTTTTCTTTGTTACAGATTTAATGTTGCCGAATTGGGTGCCATGTCACGTGACATGCCTTATATGGCAAAAGTTTTGGTTAAACGCATGAAATATGACACTCACGTCAATATGACTCATCATTGGAAACTTGTCACTCTTCTGATAGGCAATAATGATTTTTGTTCTGATGCTTGCTTTCATGCTAATCCCATGAAAATTATTGAATGGCATGAGCAAAATATGCTGAAAACTTATAGATACTTAAGAGACAATATACCACGTTTGATGTTGAATGTTGTGCCTGCGCCAAATCTACTACTTTTGACACGATTCAAAGGTTTGCCATACCACTGTCATACAACTTTAAGATTTGAGTGTCCTTGTATAATTGGCAAATCTGAGAAACAAAAAGAGTTTATGGGCAAATTAATGGACAAGTGGGTGGCAAAGGATATAGAAATCGCAAACAGAGAAGAATTTAATTCAGAGGTTTGTTGTAAACTACATGTTGTTGGGTGAAATTTTAAAATTTTTCTTGTTCAGACTTTTACAATTAATATACAGCATTTTACCAAAAATTTTGTATTTCCAACATTGCCAAATGGTAATACTGACATGTCTTATACTTCAGAGGACTGCTTTCATATAAGCCAAAGGGGTCATGCTGCAAGTAAGTCAAAAGCTTTATTTTATTCTAAGTGTTAAATCCAGTTTAAATTCTATATTAACATTTGTTATATTTTGTTAGTTTATTCCATTTGTTAAATAAATTCATTTTAATTTAATACATTCATATTTTGTTTAATCTAATTTTGTCTTCAATTTGTTATTTGCTTTGTTTTTTTATGCTATTTAATATTTTCTTTTGGACTTTTTTTTAAATTAAAAAAAAAAAAAACAAACAGCATGTTTCCTAGCTGTCTCTATGTTCACATTTCATTAAAAACCGATAAAGTAAATAAATTTAATTGTTTATTATTTCTTTATTTCGACTCTTCTTCTTCTTAATAATTTTTCGAGCTTAAGGTCCCTTCAGATTTTGGAGTTTTTGGTTTTTTTATTATTATCTGGCAATATTTCGCTCTCCTTCAAATAGCTTCTTCTGGCCAAATAATATTTATTAAATAAAACAAAATATAAACGTGTTAAATTAAAATTATTAATGAAACAAAGAAAATAGATTAACAAAATATAAATATTATTTGACCTGAAGAAGCTATTCGAAGGAGAGTGAAATATTGCCAGATAATAATGAAAAACGAAAAACTCCAATATCTGAAGAGATCTTAATTAAGCTCGAAAATTATATAATACTAAATTAAATTGTTTAACAAAATATTATTATTTTATATATAAGCTGACTTAAAAATATAAAAATAAAATACGTTTTACAAATGTACAAACCAAAAATCTAATTTAAAAATTATGAAGTTCAACAAAAATTCAATAAATCAAAAAATAAAATACTTTTATAAGTAAGACCAAGATTATTTTAATTATAATTTTTTTTGTTAAATATATTTTATTTTATTTTATTTTATTTTATTTTATTTTATTTTATTTTATTTTATTTTATTTTATTTTATTTTATTTTATTTTATTTTATTTTATTTTATTTTATTTTATTTTATTTTATTTTATTTTATTTTAACAATATAATTCTTGGTGTTCTTGGTCCTAATTGGAATTTAGTATGCTTTTGATCTTCTCAAGTTAAGACCTTTTGAATTGAAAATTTTCTTAATATATTTTTGTTTAATTTAACTGAATTCTTTATTATCTTTTGCTTATAGGTACAAATTCTTATTGGAACAATTTGTTTGAAAAACCTAATGAAAAATCGTCATTTTCCCCCAAACTTTACTCGAAGTTTTTATGCCCCACCGAACAGCATCCATTTATTATTACACGTGTTAATAGTAGAGAGGATTTTATAATTTAGCATTTTATTAAAAGTAATAATATTTTAATTCTCTACCACTGTGATAAAAAGTTTTAGTCAAATTATCATATAAAAGTACTATTTTATAAATAATTTATTATATTATTAAAATTAAGTTATATTTTAATGGCCGTATTCATAAAAAAAATTTTGTATAATTACGGCAGTAAATATTTACAAACATATAATTTCATTCTTTTTGTTTAAATTTGGAAAACAATACAATAAATATTGGTAAGTAAAATTTGCAAAGTTGTTTTTGAGCAAAAAGTTGTTTTTTTTTTATGAAAAGTGTACATTACGGATTAACATTACATCAAAATAATAATTAATAAATAAATAATTTCATAAATGACTGAATCAATTATGCATGTATATATTTATGTTTACACACTTTTTGATTCTTTAAAACCCCCTTAAAAATTATAATTCCTCAACTCTTATCAACAACATTTTATCAAAACATTCATGCATTAATATGTAATATAAACTCTCATTTTTATTTACACTCCCATTAAAATGGTTTACTCATTAATATCAAACTATTTTAAATAAGATATTTTCCATGCTCTTGCACTCACACATATTAATTACTACTTCGTACTCTTTACCAAAATCACCAACAACAAGTTTTCAGTTATAATTTTTGTTTGTTTACATTTTAAGCATTCGTTTTCCCGCTATTTATAGAGACATATTAAGTCACTTACACAGTTCCATAATTTATTTTCTCATTATTTGATAATTTATAATATTGATGGTGTTGATTTAATATTTTGGGGTTGGAAGGAATTTATTAAGCTTAATTAAACTTAAATTTCAAATAAACAAAATATTTTTAAATTATTTTAGCAAAGATTGAATGTAATATGTATATGCTAAAAATATTAATAAAGTAGGTATTAAGTTAAATAATCTAGTTTTAAAAACAACCACATTTAAAAGAAAGTATTAAATGAAAATAAGCAGTTCTTGGAAAAAAATGAACAGTATGATTCATATTTATGTACATACATATGTATATTCCCGAACCTAAGCAAAAGGCACATTTTTTATTTTTTTATTTTTATATTGGTATTAAGATTTGAATACTTATTGTTAGTTCATTTTGAAGATTCAATAAATAAATAACGCTTAAAAAAATATGTATATTCATGGGACTTTTTTTTGTTCCATAGGTATTCGTTATTATGTAAGTGAATTTGATTAATATGTATAAAATTGTCTCAGTAATAAACGTAGCATACCTATAATTAAAAATTAGTTTTTAAATTCGCATGAACTAAAATTAACACGTTGAACCTTAGCGGCTGTTAATTTAGTCAAAATGCCAGTTTAACTAGATTGATGTTCTGAAATGATGGCCAAACAATTCCATACATACATATATGAAACATATTGTTCGTTTATTGCAACATAGTCATAACTAAAAAAAAGCTTGTTTCGAGAAAAATACATTTCAAATTTTCAGTTTCAGTACAAGACTTAGAAATTTTTTTTTAGAAAATATCTCTTAAAGTAAACAGTATGAACGCAATATAAAAGGTAGTGCTGTTAATAATTCTGCATTGTTAACTCGAAAAGTTTATTTTTTGATTTATGACTATGTTGCAATAAAGGACAAATTAAGTTTAAATAAAATATTTTATTGATAAATAAAAAATAAGAGCTTAAATAAAATATTTGTCTTCAAATTAGAAATTGAAAATTTGCCAGTTTAACTAGATTGATGTTCTAAAAAATTACGGACAAACAATCATATGTATATACATACATATATACTCTTAACAAATCAGGAATTTAGTTTAAATAAATTATTTTATTGATAAATAAAATATAAGACCTTACGGACCATTATTACAACTGACGAATAGTTAACATTGGGATTTCAACTTACAGACAATTTTTTTTTTGTTATTACAAGTTAACATTAACCTGAAAAGTTACTGATAATTTAACAACAGTTTTATCCTCATGGTAAATTTCAAAGTTAACTTTAAGCATTTGAAGCTGCCATATTATCTGCTAAAAATATTGTAACTTAAGTTGTAAAAATGGGAAAAATTTAATGGCGACTTTATCGTTCACTTTAACTAATGTTAAGGTTAACTATCAAGAACTTTTGCGTTACGTTGTAATAGTGGCCCTAAATAAAATATTTTCCTTCAAATTAGAAATTAACAAGCTGCTTAACAATTTTACAAATATGTGAACACCAATACAAATTTCACAAGAACTTGTTTCATGTAAGATTTTAAGGGTCGAAAAATTAGCAACAAGAAAAATATAGTTTTTTCTGAAAATTAAAATAAATTCGTTCTTTTTGGCTGCTTAGAATTTGATAAAAAAGGCAGTTCTGAAAATAAATTAAGGGGTTTTTACATAGGCGTACATAGGCATAGGCAACATTTTTTTAACGAGAAATTTTGCTTCGAGTACACAAAATCTAAAATTTTTGTATTAGCAAATCGCTTATTGGAGAAATAACAATAAATATTTTTATTATTTTGGGTAAGCGGAAATGAGTAATTAACCGCAAATCCATACCTGGTAACAAAAAAAAATGTTATGGGTATTGTTAAAGTATTATGCAATACTATTTTGTTACATCGTTAGCAGCATATACATATGAATGTTTTTAGTAAAATATAAAAAAATAATTTATGCGCAGTTTACAGAACACGAATAAATGACACATGTTGAAAATGTTTCTAGACATGTAAACAGTATGTTAACATAAACAGTATGTTAACATAAGCAGCGCCTCATTTATGCATTATTATTTTTTTGTTCATATCTTAAGAAAGTTCATACACTCGTTATACGCGGCAACGCGTTCGTCTGTCAAAAAAGTAGAATCAGTGTAATTTTACTAATTTGATTCCAATATTTTAAATGCTGCAATAGGGTTTGGTTTAGTCTTTCGTGTTGTTATTGCTAAAGTTAAACCTTCACGAACACTACTCCCTCTTTTCTACCTCATCATAACCTATTTTCCTAGTACCAGTACAATGCACTGCATATGTAGGGGCTATCCCCTGAATACTGGTCCAAATTAAAAAAAAAATTATGTGACAGGTTACACAGAACAAAGCATAGGACGCGTTAAACGCGTACAACGCCAAAGTAAGTTTACTTTCTACTTTTGCACGCGTCATAAGAGTTATGAAAACTGTCAGTTGTTTTTAATAGCCGCAGATCACAATTCATTTTATGTTTTTAAAGTGGATTGTTATTTTATGTTTTTGTGTTAAAAACCTATTTTTATAAAAAAAAAAAAAATACTTCAAACGCAAAAAAAAACTAATCGCATGAAAAGCGTTGCATGTAACTTGAGTTTAAAAAAGTGTAGAGCGCTTAGAAAGATTAAGCGCATAAAGAGCGCAGGGCATATAACGCGTGCTATGGACTTTCAACTTTATTGTTTTACCATTTCGAACGTTAACCTTTGATAGATGATTACTTCCATTTGCGGTCTTTTCTTAGACTAAGTTGCAAAATAATTTTAAAAAACGTGTCGTGCCCATCATAAAAAATCTAATTTCTGTACAAATCTCATATTCGTTTTCATTTGAAATTTGCTTTAATTAAAATTTCTTAATTCTTCTCAAATTTATTTGAAGTTTTCTCAGTTTCAATGAAAAATGCTGCAGTTTCGTCAAACTATTTTATTTATCTTATACTTGATATTTGAAAATACTTCAATTATTTGTTAATTTTAAAATATTTGTATAAATTTTTTACTTGAAATAATGCTCATTAATTTGGATAAATAATTTCGGTTTAATCAAACATATATTATTTCACTAACATTTCGTTAATTCACATGCGCACAAGTTCTCCGTTCAGTGAATTCAATCTATAAATAAAATCAAGCTGATTGGCTTTTAGCCAAACTAGTTTCAATAAAAAGTTTTTATTTAATTTCTTGCAACAAAAAATATTCTAGTGTTTGTAAGTTCATTGAACACAATAATTGCAATCAAAGCCTGAAAAACGCCATTGGTTGCAAATATTTTTGTAATGATGCGCAGACCTTGACTTTGAACGTGATTAACACAAAAGTATTCGTTTCATATGAAAAACGGAAAAAATAAATAAAAAAAAATAAGAAAAATTTTAGTTAAAGGTTGGTGAAGTAAAAAAGATAAAGAAGTAAGAATGTAAGCTGAATAGCAACCCTTTAAACTTAACCAAAAAGTGACTTCTTTAACACATACATATTCATGTGCTTGCGTCATTCTTACAAAAAAAAAACAAATGTAATAATATCCATTTTGAGCTACATTTTAAACTTTTAAACAACACTGATAAAATCAAAAAGGTCATTACAATGTTAATTTTAACATAGTAAGGAAAGCTAAATAAAATCAGTACACTTGTGTTTCGAGTTTTTGTCCTATTAATAATAATGTTAGAACCTAATAAAATGTTTAAAAATGTTCTCAAAAATAACTGCAATCTTCCAATATAAGAAAGAAGGTACAAAAGGTACTGTTAGGTGCAAAAACAAAAGATGTGTATTGTACACAAGAGTAAAAGAGTAATAAAAACAAATATATTGAAATAACAAAAACAAAATAAAGTGTTATTTTATATTACAGTTATTTTTGATTGCAGAAAATTTGACAAATATCTGTTGATTAGTTATAGCAGTTTGATTATGTACTCTAGAAAAATGTTTGAAAATTATTGTTAAAAGTAAAAAGTGGTATAACTGGTGAGACTATTTTTTTATAGAAAAACGATGCGAAGTTTTTTAAATTTCAGCATAAATTCCTGAAGATTTGCTTACCTAGCGTTAACTATGCGTTTAGACAAGAAAATAATTTCATGAAAGTTGCGATACACTCACACTTTTTCACTAACATATTCACATTTTGTTTACTTTCCACTCAGCTTTCATTAAAAATTTCATGAAACAAATTTTTTGAAGTTTTCTGAAAGTAAAATGACAAATTGTTAAATACAAATTAAATAAGTTGCAGTATAGGCCCTGATTCACTATCCTACACGATCGTACGATTCATTCACAGGAAACTGTTTCAAAAGTCTGGCCGACTTGAAAAAATCGTTTCAAAATGGCGTTGTAGGCCACACTATTATACAAGTATGATGGAAATAATTTATATGCACAATAAAACAATTAAAAACTTTTATTAACATAATAATTTTATATTACTTAAATTTTTTCCTCGAGGCACCAACAATATTTTCATATTTTTCACAATATATACAAAACTGATCACACAGAAATCATAATGTTTTGAAAAGTTTCATAAAATTTTTCAAATCGCACGATTTGTCAAAAACTCTGTCGCACGGTTGAGTTTTTAGAACTTTTTCAGCACACATGCTTTATTTAGTAGATCGCAGGATCGTGTATGATAGAGTAGCAAGGGCTTATGGTAGTAAAATAATAATTATAAAATTAACTTCTTTTGCAAGCCTATGAAAATAATTATGATGATTTTTCCTTGTATTGTATATTTAACACATAAAGAAAACAATTAAGGTCTTTTTATAAAAATAATGTCATAGAAAAATTTATAACAAGTTTTTTCAACTAGTGCCCCTTAAATTTGTATATGTAATAAGTTTGGCAACTCTGATTAGTAAGTAAAAAAAATAAGAGTGTAGAGAAGTAGAGGCAAATTTTGCAACTCTGCCTCGACAACATTTTTAAAATGAAGTTTCACTTCATTTTAAAAATGAAACAAGAAATTTTCATGAAAGTCGTCTATTTCATTGAAATTTTTATTAATAATACATATACAGAAATTTCATGAAAGTACTTTCCTGTGTAAAGGCAACGTTACCAAAAAAACGCCACTTTCAACCATTCTATATCTAAAAAACGAGTGTAATTATTCTCGGTGACGTTCAAAAAGTAATATGAAGATGGGTTGGTGAGAGAGCTAACCAACAAAAATAATATCGAACACTCAAAACATGAAAAAATTTCAGATTTAGAATTTTTGTCAGATATAACTATTCTTTATTAAATTAATGTAATTTAAATTTTAAAGAAGAGAAAACATATACATTACACGGATAACTTTCTCTTCAATTTTATTTATTTTTGACTTTCTTTTTATGTGTTCAATTTTAATTGAAACGCGTGTATTTCTATACGAAAATCGCTTAAGCTTAGCGTTTTCGATTTGAAAACGCCAAATAGATATTCTGACAAATGTATAATGCAAGAAGTATGGTTTTGCGATTTAAAATCGCCAACTAAGTGTTCTCCAGTTTACATAACTACCACATACATATACCACATACATATGCGGAAATGCCAGTAAAACGCGCGTTCTTAGAGCACCTAAAAGTGAATTAAGCGGTTTTCAGAATGCTGTGCGGTTTCAGAATGTGTTTTTATCGCTTGCTGAACGGCGAATGAGTTAAAATCTTGTAAGAACACAACAAATGCATGTACATTTTTTCAAACAATTGTTCAATGGGCTAAACACCACTGCACTTAATAGATTCATTATCCAAGTTGCTATTTCGTTTTACCAGCAGTTTTAGTTTTATGATAAGAAGGTGATTATGATAGTTTTTCACGTCTTATTTTTAGTTTTTAGTCTCAGTTTTGATAGAAAATGTTTGCAGAGTATATTCGTTGTGTAAATGTACATGTGTCTGCAAATAGTTTCCATATAAAAAATTGCTGCATATAATCCTGTGGAATGCCTTTATAATGCAATTAACCAAGATTTTTTTAAAAAGGAAAGGATCTAGGCAATTTTATTTATGCATTTATTTGTCACACAATGTAATTTTTGTAAAGATTTATTATTGTATAAAAATTGGGTTAAACAGTAATTAAACCATTAAAAAAAATTATTCCATTTCTGTTGTCATTTATTTTGATTTATATATTTTATTACTTCCAGAATTTTGATTATTATTTCTTTGCGTTATTTAAAACACAATTAAATATTTAAATACTTAGGAAAGTCCATAACAGCAGCGTAAAATAAATATACATAAATTATTATTTATGATATTTGTATGACATTTTAAGTGCTTTACAATTTGCATAGAATCTCTATACTTGTTTTTATATAAAACGTGCTTAAATATGCACGAGCTTAGTTATTCTCTTATTAAAACTGCATAAATTAAGTATGTACTACTTAAGTGATTATTATGAAGTAAAAAATAATAAAAAAATTAGATAAATTGACAGCTAAAATAAAGTCCAGGTGGTCTGAAATGAACATGTGCTGACTCGAAATTATCCACCCCTTTTTAATAACGACCTCAGAAAAAAAATGTTTTGGCCGAAATGGCAACGAATTTTACGATGTGTGATATTTATGGATCCATAATTTTTCTAGCATTTGTTCAAGCGTAAATTTGCGAATATCGTACCTGTTTATTCGCTAGCATGATTATACTTACAATAAGAGTAAAATTGCGTAATCCCCGAAAAATAATGAGAAAGTTATTTGAACATATAAATGTTTGAGTATATATATATATATATTTTTTTTTTTTCACTTGTTATTATGCAAATTATTTGATTTAAATACGCATATTTCTAAAATTTATCTTGCTTACAATACAAATGTGAGATTCTTATTTCATCATATACGTAGAAAACAAAATAAACTACAAAAATTTCGAAACATAATGCTATTACATTTAAATTACTACAAACTATTAAGGCACATTTAAAGTGAAGGGAGTATATTCTTTTTTGAAAAGTATTGAAAAGTACTTTCTTCTAGTTTAACTTCTCTGCCAATGCAATAGAGGGCATAGTTAATTACATATCTTTAGTTAAAATGCAAAACTATGGAACTAGAAATGTTACAAATTGGCAGTATTTTTATGGTATAGTTTTACATTTTAGCTTACCATATGTTAAACATACAATTTTTGGTTTCAGCTAAATGTATTTTTTTCTTTAACTTCTATCTTAATGCAACTACAATTCTTCATGGGTTTTAACATTAGCAGCAGCCTCAAATTTGGGATCTTTTAACTCGATGGCCGGAGCATCTAAACGGGGTTCTCTAAAATATTCTTTTTCTCGATCACTTTTTAGCTGAGCTTGTCCAGGACGTACAGGACCTGTTACTTGATCACTTTTAATAACTACTGAATCTTCAGTATCCGAAATATAACCGTATTCCCCGGTATAGTGTGTAGGATATAAAAGCAAAGGACTGGCGCTAAAGGCCAAAACATCGCGTTTGTTAAAAGCTTTGGCCCAGGTTTTATTAGGGTGCCGGTTAAACATGATTGGCAGAAATTCATCTACAGGTAAAAGTTTTTCCAAAGGTTTGGCCGCTAAAAGCTTTTCAGCTCCTTTAAGAGAAATAACATAACCCAAAGTCCAATAGGAATAGCCTACATGCACCAAGTTTTCAGTGTTAGCTACATAAGGTTCTGACTCTTCTTTCAAACGCTTACGACCAAAGTATCTTAAAAAAGTGATTAAAAAAAATATATTTATTTCTACATAATTATATAACTTTTCTTACTTACACCAAATCATATTCTATAACATTGCGTATCTGTTCTATTACTGAAATAGCCTTATCTTTGAAATACGACTCAAATCTTATATCATCTTCCAATATTAATACTTCTTGTTGCTGTTCTTCAACCATTTTCTGCCATATTTTATAGTGGCTTAAAAAACATCCTATTTCTCCCATAGTCATTTGACGATGATGATATGGATCCTCATAGCCAGGCAAGAATTTAATGCCCATTTCTTGTAATAAATCGTGATTTAATTTTCTGTAAAATAAACTCAGCTTGTTAATAAAGTATTAAAAATAGTATTACAAAAAAAGGTTCATCAATACTAACTTTCCATCAACAGCGGGAAAATATTCCACATCTAAGCCTAAAACTTCAAAAAGTCTTTCCATTTTTTCCCGCCGTTCAGGTCGTCGTTCCAAATTAATCATGTATATATGGTCTAAAGTAAGTGTGTGCCTGAAAAAAATAATCAAATACTAATATAAATCAAAACGATCGAAATTATTTTGTAACGACATTATAGCAGACTTATATATTCTATAGAGATAAAGAAACACAGCTTTCACACACAGAAAGTTTATTTTGCTAAGTCTTCAGTTCAACACAACGGGACCTGACTGGACCCAAGTGGGCTGGCTTTACAATAGCTGGTAGCCTGTCAAACCTAAGTCTTCAGTTTGATGGTGGCAATGGAAAATAAAAGGAGTAGTAGTGTGTTTCTATATAGGTGTTTTGCTCAAAACTTTTACAAATAAACATGTTTTTCCATGAATTTAAAACAAAAGCAAAACACCTCAATTAATTGAAAAATTCCAACAACATTTTTCCATCTACAAAAAACAAAACATTTACATATGTATATAGAAAATTGCTTTTTTCAACTTGAATAAAAATTTAAGTTTTTCATGCAGCTGTGGTTCTGCTATTAACCGCTTTCCGGTTAGTATATCCCAGCTTTTTGAAAAAGAAAATGTTTTCCTATGAAATGACCTGGCACCGTTTTGATGTTGTTCAAAGTGCTATATTATCATCTAAGTGGCACCAAGTACTCAGCTCTGATTAAAGAGACTTCACGTAAGAAGCGTTATGATACTATATAAACATTTACGACTTTGCATATGTATGATAACTCACTTGCTGCTATCTTTCCGTTATGGAAATTTACACACAAAAGACTTTGCAGCTAGTTAGTTAGTACAAGAATTTTGATTATGCATAAGGCCGTTAAAGTCCACAATTTATTTCAGCATCTTCAAAGACAATTTGTTTGAATGCAAGATAATTAGCCAACAAATCTAAAGCCGCCGAATTCTGAAACTATTCCCATTTGATGGAACCAAATGTACAAATTCCGCATTTGAATTATACATAATAAATAACACCAGAAACCACAAAAAATTGAATGAAGGAGACACAATATTTGTCTACCAATTTACTCTGATAATGACTTTGAGAGACAATGAATTTTTTATACAAAAATAAGAAATATTTACATAAACAAGATCAAATAATTAAATATCAAACAGAAAAAAAATATGAAAAGAAAAAAACTATGTATGAAAAATGGTAATATATGAACAAAATAAAATTCAATAATCATAAACAAAATAAAATTCAATAATCACATTTTTTTTATCGTCTCCAAGGCACTTAACCTTTTTGTTACTGATATATTTTCTATAGAGAATTTTTGGTATTAAATTTAAGCTATCGATAATTTGTTTATAGAAAATCATTGTTATCGGTAAAATTGTTATAGAAATATTTGCTATCGATAAATTTGTGCAGAAAATATTTACTATAAGAAGTCTAGATGACAATCATTACAATAAAGCATTTATTTAATTTGCACCTATAAAATTTTTTTAATTTTTAAGTTATTTGTTTTTAGAATATACTTATCTGGTGAGGCCTAACTTTTTTATGTCAAATATTATATTTTAATTTTGAATGACACAATTTTCATACTTACTTCTTTTCTTTAATTTCGTATTTTTCTAAGTAATCATTGACCTCAATCAATTGTCCCAAATCATGTATAATATTTGCTTTGATATTGATCAACTGTTTATAATCCTGTTCGATGTTATCGTTTGGATCCAAAGGTTGTAAAATATAGCCAAAAGGAACTTCGTTCGTAATAAATAAAGGAATCTTTGAACAATTTGCTGAAATGGCAAAAATAATAATATCATCTACTGGCCCATCATACAAACGACATTGAGGGCCCATCTCAGCCAAGTAATCTAAATCAACTTTCTGTTGCTCGAGCAACTGCTCCCGATCAAAAGTTAAATAGTTAGAGCCTTTATAGTTAAGGCTTATTAAAACAGCACTATGGATCATGGGGACTTGAAAAATGCCTTCGCGATTTACATTGTAAATGTCTTGATATAAATCTGTGCGTAAATAGTAATAGTCAGACGACATGCCACACCAAAAGTTGGAGTAAAGGCCTTCGGAGAGAAGCATGGGAGCCACTATGGGTAGACGCAGCTCGACCAAATGCGCCAATGTATGAGCCTCCGTAAGCAAAACATCAGCATCAAGCAACTATAGAGTACATATTAAACAAGATTGAAAGAACAAAATAATTTATTAGTAAGAGATTAAAGATAAGAATTTTAAGAGTAAGTTTGTATGTAACTATACTCACAAATATGTAGTCGGCCCAGTTTTGTTTTGCATTGCTCAAAGCTTGCTCTTTAAGATTGATAAGATGCTCAAAGCGTGCACGCGGCCAATCAAAAGGTGAACTTTCATTTTGATGACGTTGCGTATCAGTGTCTAAAACTTTTTGTACACTGTGATACAAGTGCTCCGTATGATTAAGCCATTCGTTTAAAATTTCTATGCTATTATCGGTATTGAAATCTGAATAAATCCTGTAAGAACAATCCTTTTTAATATCCATATATATGCACATATGAAAATTATTAACTCACCACAGAGTCATGCGTTTCTTGGGGTAGTCTTGTTTTTCCAAATATGTTAAAAACAAGGGCAAAATATGGGCTTTATTACGCACCATTAACGCCACCATTACCGTGGGCTCTTCATTTTTTAAGTCAACCGGCAATAACTTTTGCAAATCTTTTAAGTTTGTCTCTTGCCCATAACACCACAATACTGCGCTCGATATTAACAAAAACCACAAAATTTTCATTATTTTAACAATTATTCTTAAAGCAGCACACTATTTGGAAATATATATAGCCAAATGAAAACACACCGCTTTACTCAGACCGGATGCACTGGTGTATGATTTCGTTTTTCTCAAATTCTTGACAATTTTTGTTCACATATGTTTTTTTTTCTACTTGTTTTCTTTTTTGATTAATTTATATAGTTGTGTGTGTACAATCACAATTAAAAATAATTAATTTAATCATGTTTCTAGTTTATGATAATTATTTTCTTTTTATTGTTTTTGTTGTTTCTATGCTTTTTATTGATAGTTCTTATCATCGCTACAAATAAAATAATGTAAACAAAACAATTCTATTTAAAAAATGCACATATGGTGGGACGAATAAAAGAACAACAATTAGAAAGTGATAGTGGAAATATAAAACAAAAGCTGCCAGACTAAAAACCGGCTAGCCATAGATATGTAATCAGCAGTAGCTCTTGAACTTTAAAAAAAGCCGTTAAAATATTTTACTCTATCAAATGACAACGGAATTGAAAAATGACCAACATACATAATTATAATCATGTATGTAGAGATATATATTTCTGTTACATAAATTTTGTTCTAACCACCATGTAACTTTAGGTAAAGGTTTTAAACTATATTTTCTTATTTAAGAGAATAAATGGCGTTACTTAAAGCAATCCATTAAGTTTTAGAATCACTCAATTTGAAGTAGATTTATGCAGTTAAAAGTAAAATTAGTTATATATTCTTAATAATAATGTGAAAGATATTCAATTTACATCAGAAAATACCATGTGTGGTAAAGTAATTCAAAAAGATTTTAAAAAAAACGTATTGATAATGAAAGCTTATATAAAACCCTACTAGAGGATTCTGTTTCGTAGAAAGTTAAGCAAAGCAGTGAGTGCGATATCAAGAAAATTTAGATTGAAATACCATATGCTTTTTATTTTTGATTATTCAAAATCCTTCCCCCTGCATATCCAAACGTACTTAAAAGTGCTTTAAATTTCTTCTAATTGTTTTATTTACGAAAACTTAACAGTTTGTTTACTACGCTGCATGAGGTTTTGCATATGAAGGAAAATTAAGTTTTAAGCCTTCTCTAGCTTCAAAGAAAGTATATGATAACGTAATAGTGTCAATGTTTTCCAACTTTGGGTCCCTAACATATTCGGGATCGATGTAAAAGAAAACCGGCATATCAACCTAGAAATAACAAAGATTATCATAGAGAAATTAAGGTTAGTTTTCCTTATAGTATTACATACCTCTTCGTGCGGATTTAGTTGCTGTTCTTCAAAACAAAAACACTGTATCTTATTGAAGTAGGCTCCAGCCTCAAACGGAACAACGTTATATGTACTAATACCTATTACCGGCGAGTCTGTAGGATTTTTCGCAGTGTAAAATGCCAAAGCTGTTTCTCCTGGAGCTACTTTGATTTCATATTGCTGAGGCTTGAAATTCCAACGCATAGAAGCTGCCAAATCGGCATTGAATCGTATACGTAATATGCGATCAGGAATTTTTTCCATGGTTTCTACTTTATCAGCATCATGACCTTGATTTGTGGTGCCACCATAACTATAAGCCTTAAAGGAAACAAAATAATAATTTTTAGCCATTTCGAAAAATGCTTACATACCTGACAAAACATGCGGTATAGCGGTACAGCTGCGTAGCTTAAACCAACTATCAAAACTCCTCCGGCTGTAATATAATACAAAGTTGTTTTCAGGTTTTTATTTTGGACTGATTCTGGAGTTGGATTTCCTCTAGGTACTTGGGCAGCGTAAAATCTTGATTTTACTAAAGTTTTTATTATGTTAAAGCCTTGCTTATTAAATTGTCTATAAAACTGCCACATTTTCTTTTATTTTTAATTAATAGCTTTCAAAATAAATTAAAAAATTCATGCTGTTTTATAACTTTATGAGAACAAAATGAAAATTGTTTACATTTAAGAGCGATTAAACAGCTGCTTGCGTTGTTATCAACAGCTGTGCAAAATCAGAGATGCTTTGGAGCTGTAAGCAATGGCTTCAAAACTAGAATTGCCTATCATAACAGAAATTTGTTAAATTCAAATTAAAACGATGTTGCCAGGCAACGCTTTAGTGAGTAAACAAAAGGAATTGGTGTTTTATTTTATATAAAATTTCAAGCAAGTTTGAGGAAAAGTTCCATTATTTTAATTAAAATAATGCGAGAGTATTACATTACCAGCTAAGAGAATTTTAGACTGTATTTTGAAAATAGGATTTAATTTTATACATATGTATGTATATATAAATAAACAAATACATATATAAAAGTAAGGAAACGGTAGGTGAATATTTAAAATTTTGAAAATAAATTTTTATTATTTCGATTTTAGTTGGCAATACATACATTTGTAAAAATTATCCGAACATACATTTATGTTTAATAATTTCCCAAGGAAATTATGGATTTAAATGACAATAGCGATGACTTTGATAGTTTCTTTAATGCTAAAAAATCTTCATCATCAACTCAACAAAAATCTTCTAAAGGTTTGGACCCCTTAGAAGATCTTTTCGGCTTAGAAGACAAATCTGATGACCGACTTTCAGCCGGACGGAAAACTTTTGCTGCAGGCATTAAATCTAAAATAACTGAAGAAAATGAAGACGATGATGATGATTTAGGCTTTGACCCTAAAAAACCAAAGGCTACAAGAAAATCACAAAATATACTTGACGACCTGTTGGCACCCTTGGAAGCAAAGAGACCGCAGACTGCATTAGCATCAAGCTCAAAAACTCCTATATCAAGACAATCTACAGATACAACAACCGAAAACTCAAATATTTTTCAAGCTCAAACCACAAGACCAAAAACTTCTCAAGGTCGTAGAACATCTAACATGTCCAGTGTACAAAATCCAGATCTTTTAGGTTTATTTACAAAAGATAAAGACAGTTCTAAGCCACCTTCACGATTAACATCACCTAAAACACAAAAACGGGGAACCACGGCCGATTGGTTGGGCCTTACTAAGGAACCAGAAAATGAAGTTCCTAAAAGTGAAGTCATTACAGATACTCCTAAAATGGTCAGTATTACCAAAACTTCTTCTAAAGAAAAAGTAGATGTGTTAAAGCTAGCAGACAATCCAGACAGCGCGGACAATGAAGCCGAAACTCATCAAGAACAAACAGAAGATGTAAAAGAGGTAGCAACCAAAGTTGCTGAAACCTTAAAGAAGGATTCAACAAATCAACAGTTTATGCTTCTAAATACTCTAAATATGGAAACTCAACAAAATATTTCCAATCTAAAATATCAAGAACAACAACTGTTAATGGCTACACATATGAAACAGCAGGAGAGAGTATTAATGGATATGCAGCGCAAGCAGGATTCACTGCTGCAGCAACAAGAGCAACAATTCCAACAACTTTTTCAACAGCAAATACAAAGACATCAGCAGTTAGAGGAACTCATTAAACAGCAACAACAGAGAATTAATAACCATTTGCAGCTAATGATGACACAACCGCCTCTTACCCACGATCTTTACGATTTACATAACGACACTGTGGTGCCAGCCAAAAGAGATAATATAGACGAAAATGATGAAGTGGTAGCAGTATCAAAAGACTTGGCAAGGGAAAAGCTAACTACCTTGGAAGTGATACAATACGAGTCCGATAATAAGCGTTTAGAATTGGAAAACCTGCGCTTAGAAGAGCTGATTTCTAATACCAAAAGCAATTACGAAAGGGAAATTGAGTTGTTAGAAAAATCTTACAAGTAAGCCTCGGAACAATTTTCGAACTTTTGTTATCTTTTCTTTATATTGTTACAGAAAACAAATCGAGGTTCTTGAACACCATCTCTCCAGTATGGAAAAACGTCTAAAAACCGAATTAGATGAATTACAATTGCATTTCCAAAAGAAAATTACAATTCTCGAACAAGAAAAAAATGATTTAAAAAAGTCCTACCAAGAGGAATTGTCCAACCTTAAACAAGATCATGAAGATGATCTGCGCAAAATGCGTAAACACCAAGAAGAAGATTTAGAAATGTTAAAAGAAGAACATCGTCGCATGTTGGATAATATAAGACAAGCAAAAATGCTAGAGTTTGCAGCTGTACAAGAAAATGGCTCCTATTTGGACTGCCTAAAAGTTGCTTCTAATAATCTTGAAGATTTATCAGGAGGTCTAAAGGAGCTCAAGGAAAATATGCATAGCAAAATAGAAACATTGCATTTGGAAAAGGAAAAAAATCTAGAGCAGCGAGAGAAAAGGTTGCAGGATGCAGAGCGAAGGCTCAAAATTACTGAAGAATCTAACGAACTAGAAAAGAAAAGACTAATGGAGTTGGTAAGCAATTTAGAATTACAAATGTCCAAAATGTCCAAGGAGACAGCTGAAGAAAATTGGCAACTAAGACAAAAACTGGCCAGCCTTGATTCTGAAAAACTGGCTTTCGATAAAGAAAAAGAATTCTTCCGTGAGCAAATGCTAAGGGACGAGGAAAGAATAAAAGACCTAAAAGAACAACAGCTTCTGGAGACACAAAAACTTCACATTCATTTGCAAGAAGAGAGAACTCAATTCCAAATGGAAAGAGCTAAATTTGAATTAGAAAAACGTTTACAAAATACTAATGACCTGCAAAAAGAACGTTTAGAAATAGAGACTGCCATGCAGGTAGCTCAAGATGCTGCTCGCAAAGCGGATTTAGAAAGGGAACGTTTTTATAAAATGCAACGTCAACTGGAACAACAAAAACGTGACTTAAATAATAAAGAGCATGCTCTCAGTATCCAGGAAGAAGAATTGCAGCAAGAACTATTGTCGTACCGTATGGCAGACAGGGTGGCACAGGAAGCTCAACAAAAAGCCAAAATTGCTGAACAATTCTATCAAAACAAACTGCAATTATTGCAGCAAAGATCCAATGAAATTGTCGAAAAAGAAAATAGTTTATCACAAGAACGTCTACTTCTAGCTCAAGATCGTTTAGCTGTCCATGCTCTTAAAACCAAGCTAACTCAACAACCAAAATGCTCTCTTTGTCAGCTCTCACAAAAGAATCAAGAAATAACACAAAGCATAAATAATTTTCCAATAAACAATGCAACTTTAGTTCCCAGGGAATTTGTAGTTAGTTCTCCAGACAACTGTGACTATTTACAGCAAACAAATTTAGTCGAACGTCTATTAGATGCCAACATTGCCGATTCTTTAAAGAAAATGTACTCAAATTCTAATTTAGCTTTTGAATGGCAAAATCTGCTCGATGATGATCACAAAAAATTAGTGCAGAATGAAGAAAATGAAATGCACAAAGGAAGTTATATACCTAAGACGGATTTGTAATATTTTCGAGAATTTTAACTAAAATTTTTTATACGTGTACGTACGTATTGTACATGCGGATTTTAATAAAATAATTTTTTATAATGAGTTTGAAGAGTATTATTTATAAGAAATTTAATAGCATTTTAGGACTTTACAGAAAGTAAACAGAGATGATAATATAATAGTATAAGTCACAAAATTGGTGTGCTGAAAATAGCAATCACAAAAAAATTTGCTGAACTCTAAGTGAACTAGCTTACAATATGAAAATTTGACTTGGTTTTATGTATTTTCATAAAACAAATTTAGAATTTTCATATATTTTAATAAAAAATTTTTTTTTTTTATCTGATTGTTGTGTTGCATTTGTTTACTTTAAAAATGGCGACTTCAGATGGCACAACTAGTTTTTTCCCATACAAAAAGCAAGTGCTGCCAAATTTTACACCAATTTTTGCTCAAACAAATCGCGTGATCTTTATCACACAGGAAAATGCGATTTGCGACTTTGTTCTAACAAGTAATTTAACAATTTTGCGTTGCTCATGGCTATGCTGCCAAATTTTACACCTAATTTTGATAAACAAATAACGCGATCTTTATCACACAGGAAAATGCGATTTACATAGTACTGAATTCGCCATCCCGCTTGCATTCACCTGTATAAATTCGCCTTGGTGTGTGCTTTGTTTACCTCTTCTTCACTAATACAAAAGCAAGCACAGAAAAACCATATGATAAATCAGCTGAACGTAAAAATAAGTTAATGCTAGGCACACAAGTGCGACGAACGACGAATATTTGGTCGCGAATATTCGTCGCCAAAAATAAAACACATTGGTGTATATGAAAATGCACACAATCGTGGCGTTGGTCGAAATTCGTCATACTCAGCGAAAATTGAAATAGATTTATTTCTAATTGTTTCGTCAGCGAACGACGAACAAAACAGTATCAGGTGGCCAGGTTTCTTATATAAAAAAATATTTTTCACGAAATTATACTTTTTATATTTATATTAATCCATGTAGTAAACAATTTATGAAGATGTTCTCAAAATATAAAGTACCTGAGATAATTTGTTCAAAAATCCCTCTTTCGGATGGGATTTATATAAGTTTACTTTTAATATGGCCAGCTTAGTATTTATATTTACAGCCAGTTTACCAATCTCGACAGCGTGCTTGCGTTCGCAATCTAAGCGAAAGAAAATTGATTTGGGTTCGTCTAACTTGTTTTTATGCGAACGATCTGTCAAAACTCAATGAAAATACATAAGAATATGCGAACGAATAATAGTGAGATAGACAAACCCAAATTGATTCGAATGTGAGTGACTAGCTTTCTTTCGCATTCATTTTCATTCGAAATTGGTAAACTGCCTGTTATTTTTTTTTTCTTTCCACGGAATGTAAACAATGCTCGTTGATATTGCGCTTCGCACGACAAATTTATGCAACGAATATTTGCCGGCGAATTCGTCGCGATGGGCGAAGTTCGTCGAAGTAGTGTTTCTAGCATAAACGAAGAAGATTAGGCGTGCATTTAAGTTTAGAGCAAATTTGTAGTGGAAAATTGATTTTCTTATTTCAATGGAACTTAAAACTAAATGACATTTGAATACAAAAAACGGGACCTAAATGCATTTTTTGTTGTTTCAAATGCTTGCACGCCTAACATAGAGAATTCCCATTTTTCGAGACTTGTCGACCATTATTTTTTTCTGTGTGCACTTTACATGTGAAATTAATAAATTTACTTACGTAAGCTGCTGTTATACAAATGACTTTCAAAAGAATCAAAGTAAATAAATATTTAAACTCCCGCATTGACTGGTTTACATTCCCACCTACCCAAACTCGACAAACAGGGAAACAAACTCTATATCAGTAACAGAAGCCGACGATACTGTTGCCAGCACTCTCTCTAATTTAACAACTACAAAATCTTGAACACTGTTCAAACAAAAATACAAACTGTTTACACCGACAACATTCAAGAAAAACTGTAATAAGACGGCTTCTAAAGAAGAAGAAAAAAAAACACGGCAAAGTATTAAAATTACGGAAAATAAAGTCAACAAAAAAGCAAAATAAAATAAAAACTAAATAAAAATTGTCGCATTTCTTTGAATTAATTTTGTAATTATTTGTTTTTATCTTAAATTCAAAACATTATTTGTTTGTCGGTGATTTTTTCAAAAGATATTTTAGCATTTTTCTTAATGTAAATGTTAGTTAAAGGGGAGGCACATAAAGTTTTTAAACTAAAATAATAAAGGGTGACCTTAATAGCTGGAGCAGTGAACTTAACTAAAGTTTATGATCTCAGGAGATAAAACTTGTTTCAACACTTTTATTTTTACCGCAAAACTTCTTTTACTAAAATTGATTTCCCTTTACGCCGTTTGCCCTTAAATCGTTATTTTAATTAATTCTAAAATGTTTAACTATCCACCAATGAATGTTTCCTCTTGCCAAGCCAAGCCATCCCATCCATCCATCCATCATTTGACTAGCCACCCAACAGCAAATTAATTTTCCAATATCCTTTATTTTCTCTTGTGCCATTATTTTCTCGTCAGTTGTTTCCATTATTTTGCAATTATCCTTAAATCAATAATCTTTCTTGTTTTTTTTTTTTATTAAAATATTTTTTCAATCATCTCTACAGTCGCAGCATTAAAGTTTAATCACTTTTTAAATATTGCAGCGGTGGAAAGAAAGTTTCCATTTGAAACAGCAAATTTAGCTTATCAATCATATTTTTTTTTTTATAACGACAGCTTTTGTTTGAGTTGGGAAATTTTCGCTCAGGACGCGCTTGTTTACATTGTAATCCTTTAAATATGTGCGTAACAAAGTAATTCATCAATTTTCTATTTCTTTTTACCTCTAACACAACTTCTTTTACTAAAGTATTTTGAAAAATACATACGAGTACGAGTAATTACGAGTATATACATATGTACATATTCAGCAGAAGTAGAAAAAAAAGAAGAAAATAAATTACTCCTATCTGCATTTGAAAAGCTCAAACTCAAATTGGTATTTTAAACCAAAAGTAATGAGATAAAGGATAACAGCCAGCCACTCATCTAAAACAATATTAACTGCCGGCTGGGAGCGTAAAGTTGGATTTACACGTTATTTGATTACCTGATAAATCAATAGGCTAACTTGGCGAAGGGAAGGTACTAAAAGTTAGGAATAAAAAAAAATAAATATATTGGGTACTTACGAGTACATCGAGACCACTTTATTTTCAAAATATGAGTTAATGGTATATATGATTAAATACTTACTTATTGACTTTTTGGCAATCTTCTGAGCTTGATTTGTTTCTTAATATAAATATGCGGTTTCAACAATTTGAACATGTAACAAAAAAAAAAAAAAAAAAAAAAAAAATCGATTGTTCTGTAAATAGAATTAATGTGATGTCTCCACAACTAGGTAACGATACGAGTAAATACAAGTAAATACTAGATACTTTTCCTTCAATACCAAGTACTTTTGATATCGATGCTTTACTAAGGAGTAGTCTTTTTCTAACTCTTTTTTCACCGTTGTCCGTATTTTCTATATATGTTCATTATTAATTTCGAATGTAGTAAACTGTCTACACGTGTTTGTTTATTTATTATTATTTAGTATCTTTTCATCGTTGTCCGTATTTTCAACATATGTGATCATTATTAGTCTCGTATAAAACCAAATTGCATCGGAATAGGTAACAAGTGTTTCCTTTTCGTTCACCGTTGTCCATGTTGTCTTTATATGTTTATTATTAATTTCTTTTGAATGCATTTCATTACCTTGTAGTGTGGAAGGTGTTGGACTAAATTTTGCTAATCTGAGCAGTGGCGAAGGTATATACACAGGGCACTGATCAGTTTTAACTAATTTAAATCCAACAGTTTAAATTCTGTAATAGAGTTTGTTTTAGTCTTTCGTGTTGTTATTGTTAAAGTAAAACCTCCATAAAAACTTCTCCCTCTTTCTTCCTCATCATAACCTATTTTCATAGTTGCAGTACAATGCACTGCATGTGTAGGGATCATCTGTACCAAGACAAAAAAAAAAAAAATAAATAAAATAAAAAGATAAAAAAAGTAGGTATCGATCTAAAATATTCGTATCTGTCTGAAATACTCTTTTCGTATATTCCAAACAAAAAAGCTGAGTTGGACACCATTTTTACCGTAATTTTATTTGTTTTCAATGATAGAATTTCCCGTTTCGGGGATCCTAATAAAGGCACTTCAATTTCAGCCAATGGATCAGAATATGAAGTCCATAACGAATATTTTGATTTTGGACTCCATGTGTTTTTCCTTGCCGCTAATCGTATGAAGAAATCGAGCTATACAAGTTTGTATCGAAGCTTTATCTTCGATACTGAGTAGGTATCGATACTTTGCGATCGATACCGTATCAAAAATAAGTATCGAAACCCTAGTGGTATCCGATTCAGATTAGTCTTTTCCTACTCATAATGCTAAATTAAATATACATAAGAAGCAAAGAAATGCTAATAATATAATTTTGAACTTATCCAATCTTCGCTTACAATGTATACAGTGTTGGATGCATCTTACGGCCTAGGCCATCGCTGTGTAAATGTAAGTAGGAATTGTATACAGACTTCGGATGGGTCGCGCTAACATTGTCAATGTTCTTAGAGCGAAGATGTATGTGACAAAAATTTCACTGGCTACATATAAAAAAATGTTTCAGAACAAAACTTATGTAAGTCCTCTCACTGCCTTTCAGAAAAATTTTTATAAAAAAATTACATGAAAAACACAACGTACTTTGCATTATTCTATAGAGAAGTTTTCAATTAAAAAATTTTTTAATATCAGATTAAAAAAAAAATAATATTTTTAAAAAAGTTTTCTATTTAATAAAAATTCTTTTTGTATACAACAGACTTTCCAAATAAACCAATTTTTTATATAATATTTTTGCAACAAAACATGGAAATAAAATTTGGTAAAAAAATTTTCGATAATTATATTTCCCCACAGACAATTTTTGGAGTTTTTCCCAACAGAAAATTCCTTTTTCGAAATTTTTTTTTGTTGAAGTTTTTTTTTGTCGAACATTTTGCAATTGAGAAAACATTTTTTGTACATATCTATAAAAAAAAAGATTTTTACGGAAACATCTTTTCATACAAAAATTTTTTTCGTGTACATTTTTTTTACAAAAATTTTTTATTGTCAAATTTTGTTTTCAAAAAAATATCCATCCAAAAACTCTTTAAGGAAAATATCATAAGAGATCCGGAAAAAAATTTATATAGTTTTTGTGAAAATTTTTTTTATTGTTAATATTTTTTATCGAAACATTTTCTATCCAAATATTTTTGGTGAGTATTATAAGGGAATCAGAAAATTTTCGGTAGGAAATTTTTTTCTTATATTATATTTTATAGAAAATATATATATTTTAATGAGAAACTATTATTAAAACAACTTTTGTCGTCATCTGTTCTATAGAAAACTGTTTATTGAGAAATTTTCAGAAATAAATTTTTATTGAGAAAAATTCTGCAGAAATACTGCTTTCACACATGGAAAGTTTACTTTGCCAAATCTTAAGCTTTGTGGTGGCACGAGAAAAGCAAGGAAGTGGCTGTCTTCACTCTATTTTTGCCTGCCAAATTCTTGTGAATTAAGAACTAGTCCCACATTCTTAAAAATACTCTCGTTAGTTTTAAGAATGAAAAGATTTTGTAGCAATATAAAAATTATTTTTATAGAAAAATGTTGTTTTCAAAAAATTATCCTTTCAAAAATTTTTTAAGGAACAAAGATATGTCGGAGAATATTATCAGAGTTTCAGAAAAAAATGTTTTTTAAATGTTTTTGTGTGAAAATGGTTTATAAACAATTGAGTTTTATTCAATTATAAACGGCTTGTTTTTTGTGTTTCCCAGCTGTCTATATGTCGATATTTTATTGGAGCTAACCTAATCATTAGTATAAAATTTTGAAAGGTATTCTCAAACATTCGATACTATATCCCACAAAAAAATATTTATAGAACATTTTTTTTTGTCTGAAATTTTTTTATAGAAAGATGCTAGTTACCGAAAAATTTTTTATTCAAACATTTTCGATGAATATCATAAGAGTTACGGAAAATTTTTTGTAGGAAATATTTTTCTTAAATTATTTTTTATAGAAAATAATTTTTGTCGAAAATGGCTTTAATGAAAAAGTTTTATTAAAACATAGAGAAATTTTCTATAGAAACGAATTTTTATTGCAACATTTTCTGCAGAAATACCGCTTTCACACATGGAAAGTTTACTTTGCCAAATCTTAAGCTTTGTGGTGGTAAGCAAGGGAGTGACAGTCTTCACTCTAGTTTGCTTGCCAAATTCTTGTGAACTAAGAATTAGTTCCACTTTCCCAAGAATACTTCCTTCAGTTTAAAGAATGAAAAGATTTTGTAGCAATATAAATATCCTTTGAAAAATATATGTATATACATATATTTTATCTCATTCCGCTCCCTCAAGCCGCAATGTAAAGTTTCACATTTGTTTAAGTTTATTAACAACACTTTTGCTATAAATCCCACAAATATTTTAATTAAATTTGTAATAATCCCTAGAAAATCTTCTATTCTTTGCGGCTGATGAATTTAAGCTAAACAATTGACAAGGTGTCAAACGACAGTGATTTTGACAAGGGATATTTAGTTAAGCAAGAAAAAGAAACAATTTGTACAAAAGCAATCAAATAAACGCAAAATATAAATATCTTACAAAGAACAAATAGTTCAAAACAAAAATGCTTCTTTATGCTTCTCTAATCCCAAACAGAGATCGCATTTTTCCCATTCATTTTTACAAATCTTATATTTTTATTTAAGATTCAATTCATATGGGTTCTATATTGTTTTATTATCGGCTACCATAACGGTTTAGTTCTATTATCTGCGGATGTGTGTGTGATTATCCTTTTGAATCCTTAAAACAATTTGCTTAAAGCAAATGTTCATTTGCTCACAAACATTCGTTTTGCACCTGAAGTGTTTGTTTTCTTGTGTTTTCTTGGGTTTTTTTTCTTCCTCGCCGCGTATTCCCCAAACTCATCCATTAAAATGTTGTCTCTTTCCTTTTCATAGTACTCGTTTGTACATATACATGTGTATGTATATTTGTATATTCTTATTTTCGTTATGTTTTCCATCTGGGTTTTAGTGTTGTTTTCATGGTTTCCGAAATCCCTTGAATCTTATTTACTTACGAGTAAGTTAAGTTTCTTAGGAAAAACGTTGTTGTGGCACAAAGGCTTAAGAAATTTTAAAAGATTTTAATCACAAATATTTGGCCAAAAGGACAAAAGTGGTAGAAATGTTCATGGTGATTACAAAAATTGAGGATTCGAAAAACAAAACGTGACTTTTCAAAACTTTGGAACCTTAAGAACTTACCCTACACCCATACATACGTTTGTTTATATATATATATATATATATATATATATATATATATATATATATATATATATATATATATATATATATATATATATATATATATATATATATATATATATATATATATATATATATATATATATATATATATATATACATATTTTGCCTTTTGGTCTCTTTGTGGACTCTTCAATTGCAAATGAGATAATAGCATTAAGACTTGTTCGTTACACAGTTTTTAATTATTCACAACTTTATTTACTCTTAACACCACTGTATATTGACACACTAGACTTGCTTACTTTTCTGACTTATGGCTGTCTTGCAGAACGTTTAAAATTAAAATTCTCTCTTTGCCGAACACCTATTTATACTCTCTTATTATATTCTACAATCATCACGAACTTTCTTGTTATTGATAACTCCGGACTCAAATGCACAAATATAATACTTGCGCACATACACACTTACACACATGCTTGCGAAACAATAAGAACTCAATAATATGAGCGCAACAACAACAATAAAACCACTGGTGATTGATTTACTTGGAGTTATGTATTCTTTAAATCATGCTTTTTGTTCGTGTGGATATGCATGCACATTTATAACAAGCAGATCAACGGCTGTACAATGGCTTAGAAGTAATGAAAAATCGTAGCACTACCGCCCGCTTAAGCTTGTTTGTCCCGAAAATAAGCAGAGCTAGCTCTTCTGTATTTTGCTAGTCGTTCATCTTGGATCGAGGGCTATTGTCCTTTTGTATAAACCACAACGTTTAGTCTTGTAATCACCTAATACGATCCTTCCCAATGGGTTTACAACCGTGAAAATGATTTACATTAGCACCTGCCTTTACGGCCTAATCTGATGGTGGACCAATTCCTCGGAGTAAATTAAGGTAAAAGTCACTGGGAGCTAAAACAGGAAAATAAGGTGGGTGGTCAAGCAACTCGTACTTTAATTCTTTGATTTTAGCCATTGTTAAAACACTCTTGTGCGCTGGTGTGTTGTCTTGATGAAAAATTATTTTTTTGTGTAGTAAGCCAAGACGTTTTTCTAGAATTTGTACATTTAATTGATCGAAAAAGTTGAAATAGTACTCTGAATTTACTGTTTTACATTTGTGCAGATAGTCAATCAATAAAATACCCTTGAAGTCCCAAAAAAAACGTTGCTATAACCTTACCAGCCGATTGAATTGTTTTTGTCTTCTTTGGGGCACTTCCTCCAGCTTCAGTCCATTGTTTGGATTGTTCTTTTGTCTCTGGAGTATAGTGGTGAATCCATGTCTCATCAACAGTTATGAAACGACGCTTAAAATCCATTTCATTTCGCTTAAAACGAACCAAACAAGCTTGAGAAATGTTTATTCTTATGCGTTTTTGGTCGACTAATAACAAATGCGGCACCCATCTTGCAGAAAGCTTTTTCATCTGTAGTTCTTCATGCAAAATTAAATGGACTCGATCATTTGAGAAGCCCATGATATTAGCTATTTCAGGCACTTGTATTCGTCGATCATTTAATAACATCTCATGCACTTTGGCTACAATTTCTGTGGCTGTTGCTGGTTTTGGACGTCCACTACGTGGTTCATCTTCACTGGTTGTACGACCACGTTTAAATTCAGCAACCCAATTTTTTACTGTTGCATATGAAGGAGCACTTTCACCTAACACATTCGCCATATCATTATGAATTTCTTGTCCCGATAAACCTTTTTTATATAAATATTTAATGACACCACGCATTTCTAATTTTTCCATTGTAAAAAAATCGCGGATGCGTCTTTTGTGAATAGCTGTTTCTATATGAAGGAGTTACCAGATCGAAACAGAATTTAACACGTGTTCATAGCAGAGATGGAAGTTTCCAAAACACTTAACTTTTTTCTGTTTATACCGCGCTTTTTGTGCTAGGCTAAGAAGTTTCCGAACCGCCTCGTATGTGATAAACATATGCCCAATAGGGCTTGATGGCCTTAAGATCTTTTAAACAAAGAATTCTCATTATATTCTTTAACTATTTTTCTTTGCTATAGTTTCCCTAAAACGAATCCTTTTAGTATATAAAGTTTACACTTAACAGCGCTTAAGTTCAATTAAGAGAAAACAAATTGTAGTTGTTGCTTTTTCGATTTTTGCAAAGAAACCATTATGTGTTTATACTTATATTTAAGGAGATTTGATGCGACCCAGCATTTTAATATTGTTTTATTTTTAACTTTAGGTATTTTATTTAGAGTTTCAGTTTATTTGTGAGCAATTTGTTTAAGCAACTGGCTTTTGTTTGGCTTCAAGTCCTTTTTGTTTTCTTAACTACTAACGAACTACAAGTCATATCTTTGCTTTTACAACATTTTACTTTTATTTTATTTCCTTGTGTGTGTGTGTGCTTTTTTTTGTATTACCCATTGAGTTTATTTCCGTTTCCTCAACTGTTTTTGTCACACAAGTAAAACTTTGTTTTTGCTTCTTTTTCCCCTTTTCTGTTGTTTTTACTTAATAAATCAACTTACAATAATTTTTGGTAGTTTTATTTAAAACAAAAACATCATGCAAAGTTATGAATATTAAATAAAAGCTGGCAAAACAAAAAACGAAAAAAATTAAGGATTAAATATAGGAAGGAAAATTTACACTGATTAAAACGAACATAAAGAGCATGCAACTCTATTTGAATAATATGTACGAGTGCAAGCAAAAGAATTAAATGCAATTAAGACTTGCGCCAAAAAAATTTTGGGTTATTACGAATTTCCTTTCTTATAGCTTCGCTTGGAAATTATGTTGTTATTTTAAATTTTAAGCAAACCGATTTAAAAATTACTGGATATCAGTAATTTTAGTTTGGAGCTCAAGAATAATTTCTAATAGTAATATTTTTAAAATAATCTCCCATATTGCAAAAGTCGAGATAGTTGTCACATCAAGACTACTCCCCTTTTTCTTCCTCCTCATAATTTACTTTCCAAGTTCCAGTATAATGCACTGCATACCCAGGGTTGGGCAGTATTTGAAATACTTGTATTTAAAATACGTTTTTGAAATACAAATACGTATTCTGTTTTCGTATTTCAAATACACGACCTGTAAGTATTTAGTACTTTGTATTTCAAATACATAATTTAAAAGTATTTTGTATTTCAAATACATGTGACTCAAAAATACATTTTTACAAAATACATTTATTTATTATAGTAAATTCCAAATAAGTTATTTCATACAGAAGCTAAAATTGCTAGAAACTACGACCATTAAAATGTTTATCATTTTGCAAAACTGCAATTCAGCTTTCAATTGTTTTGTCCAGAGCAAATTGATTTTACACTAATCAGGTGGTATCAATAAGAATTTCTACATATTCGCCACCAGCTTTTTCACAACGCTTTGAATTCTATACAGGGAAATAGTTGTTATTACGGAAAACTTTCTATGAAAACCAGATTAGATCGACTGCAAATATAATAATTTGAGACATTTCAGTTGTATTTTAACAAAATTAATGGAGAGCTTAATGAGTTTCTCATGCTGACACGTGAAGCAAATAGAACCATATTCTCATCATTGTCTCCACCCTAGTTTCAAAATGCGCTAGTTACTAGAAAGCGTCTCATTAAAAGAGAGGCAAGGAATTAAAACCATTGCAATAGATACCATGAAACCAAACGTGCATGCAGCAGTAGAAGTAGTAGTTGCAGCAAAGATGATGAGGATTTTATTGTTTTTAAGCATTTATAGAATTCGGCAGCAGCTTATGTTCGTCAGGACCTGTAGGTTTTATTAACTCGTCAACAAGAAGTTTGTTTGTTTTATGAGTCATTAAAATATATTGTTTTTATTAAAGGAAATATTTGTATCTGAAACCAGAGAGGTATATTCTTATGAGATCGAAATACAAAAATGTATTTGTATCTTTTAGTTGTATTTTGTATTTAAAATACGCAGCTTGAAAGTATTTTGTAATTGAAATACACAAATTGAAAGTATTTTGTATCTTATATTTGAAATACGCAGCTGGGAAGTATTTTGTTTCTTGTATTTGAAATACATTAGGTGAGTATTTTGCCCAGCCCTGTTCATACCATGCTTTTCTTTTTATTGTCTTATTACGAACTACAAGCCTTCATGACCAAATTAGTTCAGAGTTTCAATAATGGTTAATACAATTGCATAGCATAATAATACTTGCAATATTACTCGTATATATTAAAAAATTTAATTTAAAAACTGCGCCAAGCGCGGTATCATTAATGAAGTTTGCTTTAAAAAAAAATTTAAAAATGCTTCAAATAACTCTTATTGCTGTAATAGCGAAAATCCTCATAAATACTGCTTGAGCAATCATTTCAACTGGGGAATAGATTTGTAAAAGTTCCGTTCCTCATATGGAATAACTGTATTCCAAATCCGTGCTACTCTCACAATAAAAGATCTGCGCATCACCAAAGTGGAGTGATAAGGACAGGACAGCATATTAGTTCTTGAAGAAGATATTTTATAAAACTGAAGCATAAGTCGCGGTACGATGAAAGTTGAAAATTTCAACTTGAAATGTCAGAACCTAACGTTCCTACTACGTAAGCAGAATATAAATGGTCCCTATAGTGTAGGCCATACATAAAATGGATAACTCTGTTGAAGCAAAGTTTGAGCTTAGAAATATTTTGTTGAGATATACCCGAAACCACTTTAATTCCATACAAGAAAAGCGGCAAACACAAAGAAAGAGCTACACGTTTTCTCACATTTATCGGCAAGAAAATAGCCAAATGGTATAATTTCTATATCTAGGCGCCAGCCCCTGAATACTGACTGGCTCAAGATAAAAAAAATGAGGCGGAAAAAATTATAGTGGGAAAAGATCAGCAATATTTTCTACTGAAACGACAGTAATAAATATTTTTGGTGGTAAAAGAAAAGTTTTCTTTCAATATAATCTTGTACACTGAAAAGAAAACTTAACCAAGTGGTGACAAAAGTTCGGTAAATATAGATTTTCTTAAATCAAGTACGGATTATTCAATTATCAAATACTTACTTTTAGACATATTTAATTCCGAAATCTTCAAATGCGATTAACTCAAGAGCTTTAGAGTTCATTCAATACCGTATCCGTATTTGATTTAAAAACAATTGAGTATTATTATTTACTCTATTAGCTACTAATATTTATTTATTTGGTATTTTAGAGGCTCCAATACAATTAGGTTATATAGGCCATTTAGATGTACAACTATATAAGTTGGAAATTCAAATTAAATTATAAATATTTATTTGAGTTAAAAACTTTTGAATATTTCTAAATTCACTTTCTCTAAGACGAATGTCAATGCCACTGATTTTATATTTCATCCATTCGTTATGCAGGAGTATGCAATCATTAAATATATGCAAGACAGAATCAGAAGATGTTTAATGTGGGTTCCTGCCTTGACATATAACTGTATATTTTGAAGAAATCAATGAGAACTAAAAATTTTCAAATAATACTTTTGATGGCTGAAGTGCTCTGAAGACGATAAAAAAAAAAACACATCAACGCTCTAAGTGTGTGCGTTTTTGGGTATATTTATATGTTGTCGGCTCTGATTGATGAAAATCACAAACTTTTGATATTTTATTTTGACGTGTAATTATTTTGATAGTCTCCAGTTTTGATTGACGATAAAAAAATGTCAGTTTTGTTATCGAAAGGAACAACAATAACAGGCAGTTTACCGATTTCGAAAGAAAATAAATGCGAGAGTAAGCTAGTCACGCACATTCGAATCAATTAGGGTTTGTCTATCTCGTTCGCATTTTATGTCAATCAATTTTCTTTCGCTTAGATTGCGAATTCAAGCATGCTGTCGAGATTGGTAAACTGGCCGTAAGTAAAATAAAGAACTACATCTATATTTATTATGATTATTGAAGTTTACTTTGTTTATGATTATTGAATTTTATTTTGTTCACATATTACTACTTTTCATACATATTTTTATTATATTTATTTATACGTATTTTTCTTTTGATGTTTTTTTTTCATAACAAAATTGCACAAGATAGCAATAATTCATCATGCGATGATGCCATGTTTAGAAAAGAATGCGGCGAAGTCAAAATAAAAATGATGATTGAGGATTTTATTCGTACGTCTCATTTTAAAGGACAAAAACATGACATTCACACATATGCACTGATTGACGATTTTTTTGATCGTCTCCAGGGCACTTAAGAGCCCATGGCCGGCTACATATATGTATTTGACCAGACCTGAGCTTTTGTATATGGAGACCCTTATGCCTGCCATGCATGAGAGGTGCGGGTAAATCCCCAAAACCAAACATACACACATACATCGAGCGTTCTGGACATTTTGCACCTTCAAAAGAAATATTTGCCAGCCCAGATGTAGGGCGCTAAACACCGTAAGACAATTGAAGATTTTTAAATAAAACAACTTAATTTATAAGCAAAGTTTTACCGGAACATCTCATCTCATCTTCAGTTATTATACGACAATATTTTTGAAACTTTAACATACCTCTAGACAGCCATACATATGTACTCACACACATGCATACTAGTGCATACATACGTTGTTCTGCCAGTGGTTTACATGAGTATGTGTGTTTCTGTTGTTGTTGAGAAGTAAAACTATTGCATAACATTGATAACACTTTTGCATTTGTTTAATACTTATTTTCCCCTCCACAGGATTGTGTATGAAGTCCTTAATTTTTCCTACTTTTATTGTTAACAATTTTTATCGTTAACACTCTCTGCTTCTTTACCTCTGCGTTTTTTTTTTTTTTTGTTGCAAAGCATTGCTTTATTTTATACTACACCACACCAGTTGTCGAGTTGTAGACCAAGTTTAGGCTGCTGTGCCTGTCGTATTTACACAATCTTTGTTTCATATTATATAGAAATATTTCTTTTTTCTTATTTCTCACTTGTTAAAAAAAAAAGAAAAGAAAAGAAAACGAAATATTTTTAAATAAAAATTTGTGCCAGACATTATTTAACATGTGTAAAAAACTTATGATTTCAACTTAATGCAAAACGCTTTTAGTGGGTTTGAGTTTTTTGAGATGAGAATGCTTGTTTAAAGGTGGAGTAGGGGGTGGAAGGGAGGGGGGGGGGGGGGGGGGGGTGCTGCGATGTGCGGTTGCAGTGAAAGAATAATTTTTGGCTGAGGTGCTCATGTAGAAGGAAAATTTTATGAATATTTTAAGCCTGCTACTTGTACACTTCATATTTTCAAGTTAAATATTACTTTAGTTTTATATTTAAGTGTTGAAATTTCACACATAAATCATGATGCTTTTCTTTTTCGTTATTTCAACTCTGCCTCGTTGCCTTGTCATCCTTGCTTCGTTTAAGTTTTAGGCGCTTTTTTGAAACGAGAAGGATAAAAAAATTTTAATGTTTAGACAGTTTTAAGCTTGTGCTAAAAAGCAGTAGGTATAAAAAAATTACTAAAAAAAATGTTTCTCTTTTAAGGTGCACCATTGAAAACTTCTTTTAAATAATTAAAAATACATAAGTACAAGAATTTCGATAATTTCAAATCGTTATGAATTAAAAAAGCAACACTGACGCTTATCTCATTCGCAAATTTTTTTAGCACTGCTGCTAATATCTCACGATTTACACGATTAACCTGTAGTGTGGTTCAGTAACTTTTATAACGATAATCGAATCGTTAAAATAATTATAACGATATATTATCGTATTTGCTATACTGTACCATGTTTTTAACGATATTCGATATTTAACGCCGTCGATCAAAATCAGCTGTTAGTTTTAAGGCCTCATTAGTTTTTACTTTCTGTTGCCGTTCTGTGACGTACTGAGCAAATATTTTACAATTACTTTTTCCCTGAAAATATTCAGCTGTTTTTTACAGTAGAGCAAAAATAAAAGAAACACATTGGAACGAAAAGTAAAATATGCACATAAATATTATCTTGTGTGAAAAAACAAAAAAATAAACAAATTAATAATTTGAAAATGGTGATCAAACAGTCCACTTCTGTCGCACAATCTGCAGAGTTTATGACACTTCTTATACAAACTATAATTTTTTCCTCGCTAAAATAATATTCGTTTGCTCATTCATAGCTACATAACTGATAAAAATGTATTAACTTTTAAAAATCTTTAATTGAAACAATTTTTTTTTAGCTTTTGACAAAAAATATTATATACCAAGGCGAATTCATAACAGGTATATGCAAGAGCACTAAATACAACACTACAAAAAATAAATCTCGTTCAAATGTCAAGGGAAAAATATAAACACAAAAAGGAATTAAAAAAAAATTTAATAAAAAACATTTAAAAGAAAAGATAAACTTTTAATTATTTCGTGAAACTTTTAACTATTACGTGAAAATTAAGGTCTCGGATCGTAGAGCTCGGAAAGGTGAAAAAGGCCAGCCGGATTGCGGAGGATTCTGAATGATAGTTGTAATACAAAACTAAAAAATTGTTTCTTCAAATTTCTTTCAAAAAAAAAAAAAAAATATTTACAACAAAAGAAAAACTTAATTATTTCGTGAAAGTTTTAATTATTTCGTGAAATTTAAAGTCTCAGATTATAGAGCTTGAAAAGGTGAAAATGGCAAGCCAGATTGGGGAGAATTCTGGATGATACCTGGTGGTCAAGATACAATAATAATTTAAAAAATTGTTTTAAAATTTTATTTTCCAAATTTGTTTTAATTATTCCATTGACATCTGAAAAAGATTAAAATTAAGAAAAGTCATCAGCTGCGCTGTCAATTTCATCTGTTATGAATTCGCCTTGTTATATACAATTGAATAACAAATTAATGTTACCATATCTGAAAAAAGTGAAACATACACATATCTGGCCGTCACTTGACGTTGAATTCTATTTTCAACAGACTAATCCGCAACAGAACAGAACGAAAAGGTAAAAATAAACCATGCACATATACATAGTTTATATCGAACAGAAACAAACCGGCTGATTCAGAACGGAAAAAAACGTACAAACTAGTTCTGCCTTCAACCTGTAGAAAATAGAATTTCATTTTACCAAAAACGATCAGCTGTTTCAACTACATTTACATTTACGGTCGGCTAATGGGCCTTAACCCAAATAGCACAGCGTCAACGTTTTGCAATTGGAAAATCCAATTTTGAGAGAGCGGAGGAGAAAAAGCTTTACTGACTCTCAATAAAGATTCCCAGCGGTCAAAGTTTCGCTTACAGAAGCGATGATCCGATGCACACTTGTAAGTCAGTAATGCATACCATCTCATATACGAACCTAGTATACATTTTCATACACATTGCCGCATTTGTAGAGTGAACGCCGTTATCACTTTTTATTATTACTACTTAGTGATTTTTATTAAATAAGTTCAGTGAGCAATACTGTTTACGGCGCAACGTTAACGCTCTTATTTCAGTTACTTTAGCGTAAAATCAAATCGTTAAATTACGTTGCGTTTTACGCCCTAATTTAGGTTGCGCTGAAAGGCTACTACCAAGGGAGGAATACCGAAAATAAACAAAGTCTTATTCATAGCTTTCTTGAACAAATTTCTTTATTAATTTAAACAATTTCCATTAATAGAAAACATTAACAAAAAGTAATTTTCCACTCAATTGACAAAACGGCCCTTCAGAAAACTTAAATAAACAATCGCCATTAAACAAGAGCTTCCTATCAAATTCAATTTCGAGAACTTAAAACTGACAAGTTTTACGTTAAAAACCTGTCAGCAGATCAACAAAACATTAATCAAATTTAACGCTTAAATTTTTCGACACTTACAAAAAAGTAAAGAAAAAAAAGACGAATAATGAAAAAAGTTTTACAATGATTTTAATTTGTAACATAAAAAAAAAAATGAGCAACAAAAAAAAACCTCAAAGTAAACTTAATCAAACAAACTTTTAAGCGATTTTATTACACTGTCCGTTTTTTTTAGATTAAAAAAAAAGAGAAACAGGGAGATTAAAGCTTAAATTTGCCAAAAACAGATTTATGTATATTTAAAATATTTTTTTTTTCTTTGGAGATAAACTGTAAGTGTAGCCCGCAGTTGTGCTCAGCGATGATAAACAATAAAATTGAAGCGACAATTGCTTTGACGAAAGGCTAAATTATCATTTATTCAATCACTCAGTGAAAATAACAAAATAAAAATTCATCAATCACTGTCACTTGCTAAAAAAAAAACTTAGACACTTAAATGAATTACATTTTATTTGAGCTTTAATATTTATGGGGTGAAGAAAATATTAGTGAAAACATAAATTCTATATGGATTTTACAGCATCAGGAAACTAAAAAGAAATGTGTTAAAATTTGTGGTACAGTTGTCAATTAAATAAAGGGTGGTTAAATTTTAACCCTTAAATGCATGGTGAAGCGGATCTACATCGCATGTTAAAACCGTTATACAATTGCTACGTTTTTATGATACATACGAGTATGCTATTCCCTAGAACAAATTTACCATTATGATGAGCAAAATATTGCTCAGCTCTATTTATTGACGTTTCCATAGCTTTTGACAAAGTGTGGCACAAAGGCTTAACCCATAAAATAAAATTAAACTTGCCTGCAAACACGCACAAGCTTTTAGAGAGCTACTTATATGACCGGAATTTCGTCGTTAAGGAAGGTGATTTCAAAAGCTCGGCTCAGCCAATCGAAGCTGGAGTTCCCCAGGGTAGCATATTGGGTCCAACTTTATATTTGATTTATGTTTCAGACATGCCAACGAGCTGCAAAATTTACACTCCAACTTTTGCAGATGATACAGCATTCATCAGTGTCCATGAAGACTATAAATTAGCATCACAAAATTTGCAACAACATATTCTTATATTGGAGAAATGGCTGAAATTTTGGAAAATAAAAGTAAATGAACAAAAATGTACCCATGTTACATTCACACTACGTAGAAAAACTTGTTCGGCTATTAAAATCAACAACTACATTGTTCCGCAGCACAGTGAAGTCAAATACCTTGGTATTCACCTCGACCGTAGGCTCACGTGGAAGTCTCACGTTGACGCTAAAGTCACCCAGATGAAATTAAAAGCGGTGCAACTAAATTGGCTCATCGGCAGAAATTCTGTCTTGAAGTTAGATTGCAAACTTTTATTGTATAACGCAATCCTAAAGCCAATATGGAGTTATGGAATTCAATTGTGGGGTACCGCCTCTGCATCTAACATTGAGAAAATTCAAAAGCGCCAGAATAAAATTCTCCGTATAATTACTGCAGCTCCATGGCATGTTAAAAACTCTCGAATTCACAAAGATCTAGGTGTACCCTTAGTGAAAGATGAATTTTCAAAACACGCGATAAGGTACATTAACAGACTGGAGTCTCACCCGAATCCTCTCGCACGTAGCATCCTTAACTTTGGTGGCCACACTCGACTGAGAAGGATGGACACCCTTGCAACCATCAGAGCGTTGGAAAGGTGATTTACCAACAAAATACACGCAAGAAACAACTTTTCGTCTAGCATTGGTTGGACCTAAGGAAACAAAATTTTTCAATATTAATTAATTAATTTTTTTCTATATTAATTAATGAATTTTTAGTTTTAAGATTTGCATACTTATTGTTAGTTCTTTTAGAAGATACAATAAATAATTGAATTATAAAAAACAAAAAAAATTATTATTTATCATGAGCAAAAATAAGTCCAACAAGTTTATTTTATTATCTGTAAAAGTATTACAAGGAACAACTCAGTTTGTGATTATGTTCATATTGCTGTGCACTAACGGCCCTGTTACACTATCCTACACGATCGTACGTTTCACTCATAGGAAAATGGTTTAAAAGTCTGGCCAGCTTTACAAAATTGTCTCAAGTATGATTGCAATAACTTATATTCTTAGTAAAGTAATTAAAAACTATTATTACCATAATAATTTTACATTATTTCAATTTATATATTTCTCGAGGCGCCAACAATATTCTCATATTTTTCACACAACACACTGATCGCACAGAAACCATTACTTAGTGTCCACACCTGCGATAATATCTGAGATGAGAACGTCAAATTCAATCGCAGAGAGAATTCTGTTATGTATAGACTTAAAATCAGTGTTATCGCAGTCTTATAATAATTTTTATGAGAGCGTTCTTATGAGAAATCTTATGGCAACAATCTTATAATAAGAGCTGTCAAAAAAGCGATTGTGTGTGTGTTTGTTTACAAAAAGACGCCATTGAAATTTTAGCGATTATTAATTTTGCAAAATATCTTTTAAAAAACCATTTTAAATGAAAATAATTTACTTTTATGCATTAAATATATACTATAAGTGATTAATTTTGTACAAAATGTGCGCATATACGAAATTCATATAAGATTTTATTCATCGCAAGAATGCGTTTTCTTCTCGGCTTTCATTGATTTATGAATTCTTATAAAATTAACTACAATACGTTTACTCCTTGTTAGATATGAAGATGGACATAGAGAAATTTGCTCTCTCATTCTGCCGACGTTTTCTCAGATATTATGTCAGAGTTAATCGCAGTTGTAGACACTAGGTTATATTTTCATTATTTTCATAAAAACTTTCATATCGTACGATTTGTTAAAAACTCTGTCACACAGTTGCATTTTTAGTACTTTTTCAGAACACATGTTGTAATTAGTAGATCTAACGATCGTGTAGGATATTGTGTCAGGGCCTTAACAGGTGTGATTATTTATATAAAAATAACTTAAAATATAGCAAAAAATTGTTTTTAAATACCAAAATTTCCTTTTATCATCCAGCAGTTGATCAGGGTTCAGCAATGCCATTTTTCTCTAGTGAATTTTTGTCTGCTAAGACCATTTTATTAAATAAATAAGTTTAATTATATTGAACTAAATAATATTTTATTATACAAGATTTAACAAGTGGTTATTAAATAAATAACCCGAGAAGCCAAGAAGCTTTCAGCACCATTGGTTTCTTTTTATAGTTCATTATCAAAATTCAAAGCATGATTGTGCATGACGATATAAATATGCATCAGTATGTAAAGGGTGGTTAAATTTCAAGGGCCGATGTTGATTTTGAATAAAACACAAACTATTTAGGAAATTATTGTAATTTTATTTTATTATGATATATTGGTGTTACTCAATTATGTATAGAACAAAATATCGGCCAAATGGGCGCCGCGACCACGGCGGCACACCTCCATCCGATGGTCCAAATTTTCGATGACCCTGAGGCATAATGGAGGTTCTATGCCGTTAATGTGCCGAATTATCTCATCCTTTAGCTGTTGAATTATTGCTGGCTTATCGATGTACACCTTTTCTTTCAAATAACCGCAAAGAAAAAAGTCCAACGCTGTCAAATCACATGATCTTGGCGACCAATTGACATCGCCATTGCGTGAGATAACACGGCTATTGAATTTGTTGCGCAAAAGGGCAATTGTTTCGTTAGCTGTGGGGCAAGTGGCACCGTCCTGCTGAAACCACATATCGTCTACATCCATATCTTCCAATTCGGGCCATAAAAAGTTCGTTATCATCTCTCGATATTGAACACTATTCACAGTAACTGTCTGATCGGCCTCATTTTGGAAAAAATACGGCCCGATGATGCCGCCAGCACATAAACCGCACCAAACAGTCACTCTTTGTGGGTGCATTGGTTTTTCGATGGTCACTCTTGGATTCTCATTCGCCCAAATGCGGCAATTCTGTTTATTAACGAATCCACTGAGGTGAAAATGTGCCTCATCACTGAAGAGGATTTTCTTCGAAAATTGATCATCATTTTCATAATAAGTCTGGATAACTTTAACACGTTGTTGGATTGTGTATCTCTCCATGGTTCAAATTGAGTAAGTCTGAAATAGAGAAATGTCAAATAAAATTCGGAAAAAAACTTGGCGTTTAGGTGTGGTTCACATTCAACATCGGCCCTTGAAATTTTATCACCCGATATGTTCTTTTTTTTTTTGGATATAAAGCGAAAAAAAGAATGTGATGGTTATTATTTTATTGTTTCCTTCAACTTCAGCAATTTTCCACATAATGAACATATTTGTAAATCAAAAATAAAGTCTCATGCATTTAAGGGCTGAAGACGATGTAGATTTTGAATAAAGCACAAGTTATTTAGGAATGATTGTCATTTCTTTTCATTATGGTAATATTGGTATGAATCAATTATGTATGCAACAAAATGGCGGCCAAATGACTGACGTGTACTCGGCGGCACATCTCCATCCGATGGTCTAAATTTTCGATGACACTGAGGCATTTGGCTATTGTGTCAAATTATCTCATACTTTAGCTCTTGAATTCTTGCTGGCTTATCGACGTACACCTTTTCTTTCAAATAATCCTAAATAAAGAATTCCAACGGCGTCAAATCACACGATGTTGGCGCCAATTGACATCGCCCCCACGTCGGATAACACGGCCATTGAACTTGTTGCACAAAATAGCTTTGTTTGAGATTGTTTCATTAGCTGTGTGGCAAGTGGCACCGTCCTGTTGAACCACATATTGTCCACATCCTTATCTACCAATTCGGTTCATAAAAAGTTTGTTATAATGTCATAATAGCGAACACCATTCACAGTAACTGTCTGAACGGCCCCATTTCGCAAAAAATACGGCCCGATGATGCCGCCAGCACATAAACCGCACCAAACACTCACTCTTTTTGCGTGCGTTGGTCAGTCTTAGATTATCATTATGAGGTGAAAATGTGTCTCATCACTGCCATTCTGACCATTGACGACGCTTGGAATGGTCAATAGGCTTTAGTTCTTGAGACAGAAACACTAAACGTGACTTTTTCAAACTTTGGAACCTTAAATACTTACCTACATTCATACATACTTTTGCTTAGGTATATACATATTGTGACTTTTTTGCCTTTAAAAACGATTTGTGGACTCTTCAATTGTAAATGAAATAATAGAACAAACAATTGTTCATTACAAAGTTCTCAAATAATTCATAACTTTAATTACACTTAACACACTAGACTTGCATACTTTTCTGACTTATGGCTGTCTTGCAGAACGTTTAAAATTAAAATTCTCCTTCTGCCGAATATCTGCTATTTATACTTCTTTATTACATTCTACAATCATCACGAACGTTCTGGTTATTGACAACGCCGGACTCAAATGCACAACTATAATAGTTACGTACATACACACCCACACACATGCTTGCGAAACAATAAGAACGCAATAATATGCGCACAGCAACAACAATATAACCATTGGTGATTGGTTAATTTGGAGTTTTACATTGTTTAAATCAGATGTGCCCAGGCCTATGCGCTTGATGCTCAATTGTTTTTGTAAAAGCGCTTACCTCCGAGTATACGGCGATGCTCTTTAACTTACACATACTCCTCTCAGCACCAGCAATCGAAAATACACAAACAACTTCGTCTTATACATTTTTTTGTCGTTCTTCACTGCACACATACAAGAGCAAACCTTCTACGCTTTCCCATGCCTTGCTGGTAAGCATTGACGATAGCGATTATCAGTGTAAATTTTGTGTTTGTAAATTGTTTTACTTTTTACAACATAAAATATTGAACAAAAGTGGTTTTTCCTTAAATGTTTTGCTGTTTGCTCTTCCAAATAGAACTTTTGAGCACCCCTGCTTTAAATTATGCTTTTTGTTCATGTGGATATGCATATACATTTATAACAAGCAGATCAACGGCTGCACAATGGCCTAGAAGTAATGCAAATTCGTAACATGACCGCCTGCTTGAACTTGTTAGCCCCGAAAAGGAGCAGACCTAAATCTTCTGTATTTTGCTAGTCGTTCTAAGAGGACCAGTTTCATCTTGGATCGGGGGCTATTTTTCTTTTGCATCCTGTAAACCACATCGTTTATTCTTGTAATCAATTTATATCCCAGTGGGTTTGCAGTTTGCGAGAAAGTCTTTTCTTCCGTTGTGAGTTTAATATTTTAGGGTTGCTAGCCGATAAAAAAATAATTAAAGAAAGAATAAACTTTAAGCGAATATTTCTTGCGGGATTACATAATATATATTAAAATTAAAGAGATTACTGCTATTATTTTGCACGATACTGTAATTTTTGTTAACTGAAAAGAAGTGTAGGTCATTTTATATTCCACTTAAACTGTTGTTAACAACTTAATCTTTTCGCTTTTGTTATTGAAACTTAAGTTTAAAAGCCAATGTTAGCAAAACACTTCGGTTGGCAATTTCTTCGTCTAATTAAAGAATATTTCATTTCATTAACATATAAACTGGGCAATGTCAACTGTAAAATGCTGATTAAAGGCTTTTCAAGCTGCAGAATGAAGAAAAAAAACAAATATATAAGTTAATTAAACCGTGGAATTTTGTTATAGTCGCAAAATGGCACACAAAACAACAGCAATGGCAAGAGCGGTGATTGTCTTCTATTTAGTTTTGTGTAAGTTTAAAACTTACTTTAGTTTTTTGCAAAATTAATAAAAATATAATTTAAATATTTACAGTTTCCTGTGCGATTTCATTAACGAGCAGCGCTCCAAGTGGAGAAGGCGATCTTGCGAATATAAATTTTGAGAGCCAACTACTCGGTGATAATGTCGACTATAATGCCGTGATGACCCACTTCAAGGATCTTTTTATGTATCTGCCTGTCGTTTTTAGCACTTTTAAAGAGACCATGTCTGGTTTTCCCAAACTGGCCGAAAGCATTAAAATATTGACTTCACCTTATGAAAAAGCCTATGATGATGATGACGACTGCAAATGCAAAACGACAGCGACTGCAAATGGCAATGAAATTGATAAATCTTCAAATCGTTACGGCTGAAAAGGGTTTTTGTTAAATGGATGGCTTCATAACGCGGCATGTGTGTAAATAAAGACATACTGATAGTTTTTGTTATATTGTTAATGCTTTAGAAAACTGTGTACTTTTTTTTTATCAAAGAAAACAATATAGTTGCGAAATCATTATTTTCCGTGGGGGGGAGTTGCTCTCTATTGCGAAGCGAAAAAAAATGTTACCTATTCGAACATTTGATGCCTTATATGACATTTTCGTATTTTTTCTAACATTTAGTTTTTCATTTTCCCAAATTTCATGTTCTCATTTTTTATTTTGTGGTATCAGTGTGGCTGCAGTTTCAACTTATTTTGCGAAAGCGTATGTGTAGGCTATGGAGAGTACTAAATTATATTCTTACCGCAATTACGGTAGGGAGTAACCCTTCTGATTCTGACAGCTTTTTGAAACATTCGAAGAGGAAATATTTTATAAATCGTAAATTTTCTAAAATATGTCTTTGTAGAGATATTAAGAATATTTTTATATAAAAAAGGTGGAATCAGTCCAAAAACAATTCCTGCTGTTCTGTCTTAATCATCTCCACTGGAACCCAGCAGTGAATTTACCATCATACCGCAGCCGACTAGCTCTTATTAACCTCCCTACATTGAAAAGCCGAAGAATCACATCAAATATATTATTCTTTTTAAAGTTATTAAAAGGGGATACTGGTTCAATTCATCTTCGCGATAGAATAAACATTAATATACCTAACAGACAGCTAAGGTCGTACTTTCCACTGTATCTTCAATTTCATTAATCAAACTTCTTAAATTTTGATCCTTTCCGTAGAGTTTGTGGCGAAGTAAACAGATTTTATGATCTCATCGACTTATCTGACAATATTCATGTTACTAAGAGAAGACTTCTTTTGTATTTAAACTCTAGTGATTATATTTATAACTGCTTGTAGTTTTCTAATGAAATTTTTGTTAAAACAATTAAGTTTTTTATTCGCTATTTAAGCTTCTAACATTTATACCAGTAAAAAATTATAAATAGCTTGTTTTTTATGTTTCCCAGCTATCTATATGTCGACATTTCATAGGAACTACCCTAATCATCAGTAGACTTGCTACGATTTCCTTTTGAAAGTATCGTAAAGCAGGGAACCAAAATTCTAATAATTGAGTTCTCTGCTTTTCGATACTTTTAAAAAGCAAATCGTAGCAACCAACGGTTGTTCATTTGTTTGAAAGGTGTAAAGAAATGTTAGAGATGTTTATAAATAGAAAAGCTTGTTTTTTGTGTTTTGACGGATATTATTACAGCATTTTTCTTTTTTAATTCTCAGCAATTTATTTGGATTGTTGGGATAGAAAGTTGAATGTTTGAGAATATCTTTCAAAAATTTCCAAAGTCTACTGATGATTAGGGTAGTTCCTATGAAATGTCGAAATATAGTTAGTTGGGAAACATAAAAAACAAGCTATTTATAATTTTTTACTGAAATTTTTGTTATATTAATTCTATCTATTTCCTTGTTATACTGATGTCTCAGCTGATATTAAGCATTTAGCTGAAGTAAATAAATAAATAAATAAATAAATAAATTTTGCCACTATCGAGTTTTCAAATAAACACTTGAGAATTTTTGTTTTTAAATAAAACGTAAATCACTTGATATATTTCCACACTTTACGGGTGGCTGACGAATCGTGCTACAAAACAAGTTTTTTTTTATCAGAACTGCGCCGAAGACATATCTGTTTTAACAGCGTTTGGTTTCAGCAAGATGATGCAACTGCACACATAGCCACAGCGGTTATGGCGGAGCTCCAAAGAAAACTCCCATTTAGACTTTACGCAGGCTGTCAAGGTCAGCCCTAAACTGCACTAGACTGCTTTATCGGGTTACGTCAACCAAAAGGGTGTAGAAAACGAAACTAAGGAATGTGACTGAATTACAGCATCCCACTAAAACCGCAATCAATAATTTTCTGATTAGGTGTCGCATAGGCATGAATGAGCATGGAGGACTTTTACGGTTTCTCATCTATTATCTATCAATTATTTATATAAAATTAAATTGAACTTATACATACTTATATACTACAAAAACAGTAAAAAACAAAATACATTGATGAAAAACAAACAGCCTGTTCGACAATATCGAATGAAAATGTATGCGAAAGAAAGCTAGCCACTCACATTCGAATCAATTTGGGTTTGTCTATGTCACTATTGTTCGTTCGCATGAACTTATGTATTTTAATAAAAACCCAAATCAAATTTCAATATCCTTTTGACATCGGCGAACTGGCTGTTAAAATATTTTAAAATTTAAAAAAGTTCATCCAAAAGTTAAAAAAAAAACATTTGAAAAATAACTTTTATTAACGGTCAATCAAAAAATATATACTACTTGTTTTTATATATCCTAGCAGTCTATAGATCGACATTTCATAGGCGCTATCCTGTTCATCGGTAGATTTTGAAACCTACTGGGCCAAGATAAAAAAAAACCAAATTTTTCCATGAAAATGTCCATGAAAGATTTCTTTTTTGGGATGTTGATTACAAGGCAAAAATATTTTTTCCCCAATATCGGTCCATATATATCCGAGCATATTTAGTTTAAATTCGCAATATATACTATACATATACGTGACTATCGTGAAGGGTATTTTAGATTCGGCTCAACCGAATATACCACACTCTTACTTGTTTTCTATTGCAGCGTATTATTTTAAAGTATTATTTTGAACAAAATCACAGTTGTATAATAGAGTACTTACAAAAATCTACCAGATTTCGCCAAAATCTAGTTGCAATCTAGATTTCATTTTGTATGGGAATTCTCGTCAAAATCAACTAGATTGGAGTCGAAATCCCGAAAGTAGTAGATTTGGCTTAGCTGTCAATGGCCTATAAAACTCTTTTGCTAATGTTTGTATATATAGAAATATATGTTACACCGCTTTCACACACGAAAAGTTTACTTTGCAAAGTCTTGAGTTTGATGGTAGGAAGGGAAAATAAAGAGTGTAAAGCAAGCCACAGACTATGCGACTAGTTGTACAACATGTCGATGTTGGTTATTAGATTGTAAAGTGTGTGGGGCCGTCGTATGAAGTTGTGTCTCGGTTGTACGAAAGATTAAAAAGTTTAGATTTTTTGGGTAGTTGTATCGACTGGTTGTAAAATTTAGGAGCATGTTGTACAACTTATTTCGATTTGCTACTATTTTATATATGTATACAACTGTTGCATCTGCGGTCATCTTTACTCAACAAATTTTTTTAAGAAATGAAATTGTGAATTAATGTCGCACAGTTTGTGCGCAAAACACACAACTCGGCAAGCCAACGTGTTGTAGCGACGGTCGCATAGTCTATGGCATGGGTAAGAGAGCTGTTCTTTTTTTACCCTGCCACCAACAAACTCTAGACTTTGCAAAGTAAACCTTTCGTGTGTGAAAGCGGTGTTATATTATGTATATCCAGTTTGCAATTATCTCCAGATTAACTTTTCTGATTATACACAGCTCCTTCTTGTGCCCACGTTTTCAATAAGTATGTGGCTTTTATTTCAATTTATGTTAATTTCCTTTAAAATCCTTTCAAAAATCTTTGTAAAGTAGTTCAACATTTCTGGAACCAAAGAAAAAAAAAAAAAGTATCGCAAAATGGCTAATTATTTGTTTAAAATAGAATGTGGCAAAATTGTTATTTTAGCTGTTTTTTCTTGGCCACAAACAACATCATGTCTGTCGTTTATCTTAACAAATTCATCTCTCGAATCGTGTGCTTTTGAACACAAAACTTAAGCTTTCAATTTTATTCGTAACTGGTAGTTTAAGTGTTGTCTCCTTAAGTTTATTTTAGCAGTTGGTTGGTTTTTCTTTCTTTTTGTGTTTTATTTTTGTGTTCAATTTCGAGATAAGCGCGTTTTTTTCTATCTTGTTCTTTTTTTAAAGAAAAATGTCTTTTGTAGTCTTTAGTTGTCGCTGCAGTCGTTGTAGTCGTGTAGTTGTCGCAGTTTTTGCTTTTCTTGTAGATAGTTTTCGTTTTTATTTCAACTCCCACTGAGTTTCTTTCCAAAAGATTAAGGTTAAGTTTCATCCATCCACTTTACATTGTCAGGATTTTCAAATTCAAGTATTTAGTTTTAAAAATCGAGTGGAGTTTAGTGTATTATGATGTGTCTTTTGCGTTTGAACTTGGATTTTTTTTTCACATACATATATATATTTTTGGCGGTTGATTTCTTATAAAATGTATGTATGACTGCTGCGAGTTTTATATGTATATGTACGAGTACATATGTAGGTATGATTATTTGTGTGTTTCTAGTTGAAATCGTTTCGTGTCATTTATCAATTTATTTTGATCTCTGGCACCTTTAAGAAATACCTGAAAGTGTTTTTATTTTTGTTTAAGAGAACTTGTTTGCAAGAGAAGCATACATACATATGTATATTGATTGGCAAAATAGTTAAGCTTTAGAAAATATAATAAACAAAAGTTTTTTTCAGATGTGTGAAGAATAGTGGCAGAGATCCGCAGGTATGAATGTTGCTGGAGGAGCTCATTAAGGTGACCCTTAAATCGCATAAAACACTTAAGCTTCTGGTTTCATATCATTTTGCGTACTGAAGGAGTTGTGACATCTACACAGGAAAAAATGTTTTTCGTGTTCAATAACGAAATTCGTTGAATCAATTAATAAACTGTTTGAATGCGGACCTGTAAAGGAATTCGTGGATTCAAACAAAAGTTTAGTAAAAATAATTATTGAGCGAAAACAACTATTATTTTAAACAGCAAAAAAACACGATATCCAAGATTATCAGCCCAATTAAAAAATAAAATTCCATAGGAATTTTATCACTTTTCCCTTTTCTCCAATTATGGATAAAAATTAAGTATGAGGTTTTTTTTTTCTTTTCTTTATTCGTTAAAAACATTAAAGGGAGATCAACTCTTCAATTTTTACGAACAAAAAATGTGTTTTTTCTTTCATTTTAATTGAAAAAAGTACTTTATGTGGGAGATAAATTCCGTGAGGAATAAATTCGGAGAGAAATAAATTCCGAGAGAATATTCATAATTGGGCTGTATATTTTTGATATTTATGTATATGCATACACAGGCGTATTCCTAACTCTAGGAAGCCGCATGACTTATGTTGTGTGGGCTTCCGAAACCTTTACCAAGGGTTTAAATTGGCAGAACGGGGATCAGCATGAACTTCGGGTGGTTTTGCTTGCAGTTCAACCTGGGCTGATAATGGTTAAGGTGCCTACCTTGGCTAGAACGTTCCGGCTGTGGTTTAAACCTAAAGACACATCAAGGGGGAGTTAGTATCCCTGATAATCGTTGGTGTGTTGCTTTTTTCCGGGGCTAACAACCCGTACTGTAAGGAGCCAGAGGTGATGGTTGGACAGGTGAGCTGGTTTAGTGGACTTCGACCAACTCATTGAGCCTTGTCTTCCATTGATTGTTGGGAAGGGAAATTGCATACATAAAGGGATTAGAAGACCCAGATTCCCGGACAAGGGTTTGCCTACATGGCTACAAACATATGCAAGAATTGCTAATTGTGTGCCTAGTAAGCCACACGGGGGTGAATCGTACACAATTCGCTCCGTGAAATTGGTCCATCATTAGGCAAAGCCGTAAAGGCAGGTGCTGATGTAAATCTTTTCTCACAACTAGTTAATTAATATTGTACAAATGTGACAACTAAAGAAAGTTCACTTATTGATGATTTATACATAATTATCCAATGTTGCAGGATAAAAAATTTTAAAGAATATCGTTATAATTATTGTAAAGATGCCATTGTCTTAATAAAAACACCAGATACGCACTAGAAGCCAAGTTTGACAAACACAAGTCTAGTTATTGAACGAATTTGATGGCATGGCAGCAGCCAGTGCTATCATACCCAGTTTGATCGTCTAATAGCCGTTTAAAAGGCTGTTTAATTATCGTTTTTTTTTTATATAAAAATATTATACTTTTTATAACACAAAATGCGTTTTTCAAAAAGATTTTTTTTTTCTATTTTGCTAAAATAAGGAGCTTTTTCTTCATTTTGGTGCGTTTTAAAATTTCAAAGTTGGCAACGCTGATTTATATACATATAACTGTTTTCCCGAAGCACGTAAAGAGAGTAAAGAACAGTGCTAGTTCGTCAATTCCAACTCTTTTAAAGACTGACCAAGCATTCACCGACCCGGTTGACAAGGCTAACCTGCTGGCTGAAATTTTTGCAAGCAATTCTTACTTGCCGGAAAGCAGTCAACCACTTCCCGAGTTCGAAAGAGTATCTGCAACTATGCCAAAGATATTTTTCCGGGCTCGAGCAGTTAAAAGGGTTTTGGCCGATCTCGACATAAACAAGACTCCTGGACCGGATGGCATTCCAGCACTGGTCTTGAAACAGTGTTCTTCTACACTTGCGCGTCCATTAGCACGCCTCTTCAGCAAACTTTACCATAATGGTGAGTTCTCATCGTGCTGGAAGGTTGCTAATGTAACGCCAATCCCCAAAATGGTGAGGCAAATAACCCTAGAAATTACCGCCCAATTGCAATTTACTCTGCGCTTTCCAGAGTAATGGAAAGTATGGTCAATTACCACCTTGTGAGGTAACTAGAGTCGCACAAATTACTTTGCGATCGTCAATATGGGTTTCGTAAGAGTCGCTCTACTGGAGCTCTTCTGACATATCTCTCTGAGAAATGGTGCCAATCAATCCATAATTTTGGCGAAAGCAAAGTGGTAGCTCTGGATATCTCCAAAGCGTTCGACAGAGTGTGGCATGCTGCACCACTGGCAAAACTTACTGCTTTTGGTGTCGGTAATGCCTTTTCGCGATTTATATCGAGCTTTCTTAGAGACCGCACTATACGAGTTGTTATAGATGGGGTCTCATCAAACGAGTTCAAGATTAATTCAGGGGTACCGCAAGGCTCCGTTCTTTCTTCTACCCTATTCCTTATTTTTCTAAATGATCTTCTTTATCAAACTTCAAACCCTATACACTCTTTCGCGGACGACAGCAGCATTTGCCACTCGTACTCTTTTAGTTATAGGCCCAGCCTATCAGAGATCGCTGCCAAGAGCCTAAATATGAATGATTCACTGAATAGTGATCTTCTATTAACCTGCGTATGGGGTCATAAAAACAGGGCCGCCTTTAATGCTCGTAAGACCCAGTGTTGCTTATTGACGCCCAAACAAAAGACCGCAAATGCTGCTTCATCTGTACTCATGGATGGTATAAGTATTGAGGAATCGGATGCTCTTGATGTTCTTGGAACGAAGATACAGTGTGATGTTCGCCGGAATGATCACATTTTTCATGTCTCTAAAGAAGCATTCAAGTGCCTAGGTTTTTTGAAACGGTGTAAGATCCGACCTCCTTACTATTTATACCACCTACATCCGACCGAAAATGGAATACAACTCTCATGTTTGGGCCGGTGCCTCAAAGTCTATTTTGGGGTTACTCGATCGTGTGCAGAAGAGGGCGAAGAAGCTCATCGGGGACAGTAGGGTATCCAACTCTATTGATTCGCTGGAGCATCGACGCAGTGTGGGGTGCGTTACTCTGTTCTATCGGTACTACAATGGATTTTGCTCCAACGAGATTAGGGATCCCAAGTGCATCGTCCAGAGCTCACCTATTTGTGGTCGATTGCCCAGGGAATCGTACTGCGCATTACAGAGAGAATTCGTTTTTCAGCCGTACGCTTCGTCTGTGGATTAAGTTGCCTGCAGACGTGTTTCCTGTCTGTTATAGCGTCGGAAGGTTCAAGTCAAATGTTCACAAACACTACTCTCTCTTTCCCCCTCCTCACAACCTATTTTCCTAGTTCTGGTACAATGCACTGCATATGTAGGAGTCATCCCCTGAGTACTGGTCCAAGACAAAAAAAAAAAAAAAACTTAAGTAGCTGTTTTTGCCATTTTTCCTTAAAATTCTACTACTTATAAAGGCGGTTCTGCGCCATCGTGTATATGAGAACGAATTATCGTGAGCTGGCAAACACCAATTGATTCGAATGTGAGTGACAAGCTTTCTTTCGATATGGGTAAACAGTCTATAAATATAAAAATATAAATTTTGAAGTGTGTTAGCCGAACATCCATAAAGCCCCACAAATTGCAACAGAGTTGCTAAACTTTTAATCGGCTCCCGTGATTGAAATAAAAACACTCGAATTTTTAAAATTATTTGGTTTTTATTTATTGTTAATACTTTAATGAAACTTGCTTGCAATTGGTTTTCAATCAATCATTACATCTCATTTCCTTCACTTTTTTTTTTAGTCAATTAAATATTTCCTTTTTTTTTTGTTTGTTTCTTTAATTATAAATTTTTATTTGATTTTGTCACTTTTAAATAATTGTATTTAAAAGTTATTTTTTGTTTGTTTGTTTTAACCACTTTTGTTTTATTTATTATATTTATTATTTAAATATTTATTGTTTTTTATTATTGCTATTTTTTGTATTTTTTTTATATACTTTTTTTTTCTTTTGTTCACAATAGAAATGGTGTAAAAGTGTGTAATCTTTTGTTTGTTGTAATGTGCAATTGTTGTTGTTGGTTTATTTGTTTACTTATTAAATTGTTGTAATGCTTCAATTTTCATTATCTGTATCTGTGTTTTAATTTTGATTAGGGGTTTGTTTGTTTATTTGTTTTTTGTTTAATTGGAAATAAATAAATAATTTTTTTGTTATCACTTATAAATTAATATATTTTTTATTTCATTTGTTTATGCATTTTTTTTTTTTTTGTTATTTTTGTTCAGTATTTTAAAAAATAATTTATATATTATTTATATGTGTTGTTGTACAGAACTGAAACGAGTAAAATATAATTCACAAAAATACAATTCACAACTACAATACGTTCACACTTGCTTCGGTTTTTTACATTATTTTATAATATAAATATTTTTCTTTAATTTTAAGTATTAATTCATATTTCTGTTTCTTTGAATTTGTATTATTTTTGCTAATTTTTAAAACATTTTGCCAAAAAATATGATTAAAACAAATTATTTAAAAATATCGTATACATTGTTTTTTTCATTTCTTTTTTTTCTTTTTCGAGGAGGGCGCAAGTAGAATATCAATTAATTGAATAGATTTTTTTTTTTTGTAAATTATTACTTTTTTTTAAACCAAAAACAAATTGTATTTCAAAATTTTTTCAAATCTATAAAAAGTGAAAAAGGATTTGGAAAGGTTTTAGGGCCAGTATTACCAACTAACGATAAAGTTCTTGATAGTTAACCTTAACGATAAAGTCAGCATTAATTTTTTCCTATTTCTACAGCTAAAGTTATAATCACCCATATTCTGCATGTCGGCGGCAATACAAGATGACGTCGATTTTTAAGTTTTGAGGTGAATTGGCATTCCTGTTGTCAATATTGGCATGTATCGATAACTGCCGACACATATTTGATATTCTACAAGAGAAAATGTCGGCAATATTCTCTTTAATTGCAGTGTGGGAGGTGCCGACAAAATTTCGTCACAGTTTTTAGCGTCGAGTTCAAACAAAAACATAAACAAATTAATAAAGAAAGTTAAAACAATTGAGTTTTTATTCGCTATCTTAGCTTCTAACATTTATACCAAAGTCTACTGATGATTAGGATAGTTCCTATGAAATGTCGGCATATAGATAGCTGGGAAATATAGAAAACAAGCTATTTATAATTTTTTATTGGTATAAAGAAAATTAAACTTAAAAAAAATGGAAAAAATTAAAATTACGAATCCCGCCCAATTTCAAAAATTATTAGAGCAGCTGGTAAAGAGCCCATCAATGGCCAGAATTAAAAATGCAGGACTTCGGTCTAAGCAGTCTTCTTTTCACTATTAAGCTTGTTTTGTTTTCTTCGTCACCGGAGTCTAAATATGGCTAGAAAAACATTTTGTATTTAAAAATTTCCTTATATTTCTTTTTCCCCAAACTTTCTTATTTTGCACAAAATTTTTTGTTCTATATCAAAATTTAAACAAAACTAAGCAATTGACACATACATTAGAGATGTGTGTTGGGGTTTATTAATATAATCGATAAGCCGGCAACATCAATACAGAACTGTTAGAGAGTGCCAGTTTAATATTGATGTCGCCATAATATTGCTGACGGTATTGCCGTCGACAAGCAGAATATGGGTGAATATTTTCAGTAGAAAATATGACAGCTTTAAATGCTTAAAGTTAACTTTCATTCATTATCAGTAACTTTTCAGGTTAATATTAACTTGTAATAACAAAAAAAAAAAAAAAAAATTATCTGCAAGTTAAAATCCTAATGTTAACTATTCGTCAGTTGTAATAATGACCCTTAATGCCATAAACTTCAAGACAATTTTACATAAAAACGACTTTAAACAGCTTTATAAAAGTTGTAATAAATGAAACTTAGATAACATTTAGATAAACATGCATGTTCTGAGAAACGCAAATCGCTTAAATTTAGCGTTTTCGATTTCAAAACGCCAAATAGGTGTTCTGAGAAACATATAACGCAAGAAACATAGTTTTGCGTTTTGAAATCGCCAAATAGGTGTTCTGGAAAACGCATATCGCTTAAAATTGGCGACTTCAACTCGCATGTATACATATATTGAAGTGAACTGATTGAATTTGCTAAAACGGAACTTGCAAAAGGCAATAAAATTATTCACAATTAAAATTTAATATGTTTTCTTTTTATTTCAATAAAAAGTTTAAAGAATTTTAGAGATTTTCATTAAGAAAACTAAATTGAAAAAATTTTCTATTTGTTGTCCATTTTTTTTTTCGTTTTATATTACTACCACATACATACATATATACGTATGTAAACCACATGTTGCATTTTTTCGGAAAAAACTCCTAAACGCCAGTAAAACGCGCGTTCCTCAGAACACCTAAAAATCAAGTAGACGTTTTTCAGAACGCATTGCGGTTTCAGAACGCGCGTTCTCGGAACATGGCTGAAAGTATTCCCAAACATATTTTTATCACGCCACCATCATAAAACGTTTTTAAAATTTGCTTTTCTTAAAAGGTACTTTCTTTAAAAACCACCTTTTTCAAAAAGTACTTATTTAAACATTTGTTTTTAAAGGTGAATTTTCTTAAACGTTAATTTTTTTAAATATACTTTTCTCCAACTATCATCTTTTCCGTAGGGGTCTTCTTTTTTAAAGAGTACTTTTCAAAACAGTATTTTTCTAATTGTACATTTTCAGAAAAGTATTCTTCTTAAAAGCTAAAATCTCCTTTTTAATGGCGACATTTTGTAAACAGTACTTTTTTTTAAACATACTTTTCTTTAAATATCGTGTTTAATTTAGATATCCTCTCTTTTAAAAGATAGTTTTAAAAAATGTATTTTTCAAATAATACATTTTCTGAAAAGTCTTGTTCTTAAAAGCCACTTTTCTAAATAAGTACTTTCTTCAAAAGCCATATTTTTTAGAAAGGAAATTTAGCTTTTAAAAATTACTTTTTGTACTTTAAAAAAGATTCTTTCCTCCAAACATACGCTTTTTTTGAAAGATTATTTCCCCAAAGGGTCTTCTTTCATAAAGTACTTTTCATAACAGGTATTTTTTAATATGTACTTTTCCTTAAAGTTCTTTTTTTTTAAAAAGATAATTTTATGAAAGTTCAGCTTCTAAGAGATCTTCTCTTAAAAGCTACTTTGATAAAAGCTCCTCTTCTAAAAAAGTATTTTTCTAAATAGTCTTTTCTTAAAAGCTACTTTTTGAATGTTCCTGTTCTAAAAAAACTTTCTTTTAGAGAACTTCTAAAAAGTACTTTTTAATCGTTATTTTTTAAAAAAGATGTTTTAGAAGTATTTTGTTGTAAAAGATACTTATTTTTAAAAACCGGGAAGTTTTCAACTAGAATATATTTTTTAAAGTACTTTTTCTAAAAGTAGCCCTTTTTTAAAGGTACTTTCTTGGAAAATTTCTTTTCTTAAAATTTTACTTTTTATTTTAAACCAGTTACTTAGTTTTAAAATTTACTATTTCAACATATCGTTGTTTGAAAAATGATTTTTTTTTTTTTGAGGAAAATGGAATGGAAGCTACTTTTTTTGATAAGTGGTTTTTGTGAGTAAAAGTAAGAAAAAGTAGTTCTTCTTTGGGGGTATTTTTTTAAAAGGTAAATTTTTTTTTACAAACATTTGCATGTGCTTGTGTTGTTTTACTCAGGGATAACTTTCTAAAAAACTACTTTTTTAAAAAGTTCTTCTTTTAAAAGTAACGTTTGAATTTTTCTTTATCCTAATTTTTCGACCTTTTTCTTAAATTAAGATGTAATGATCTTCAAGCTTGAGGTCTTTTTTATAAAAATTTTTTAAAAAATTGTTTATTTAATTCAATATTTCGTCTTCCTTCGGAAGACTTCTTCAATAAAATTTTTTTGATTTTTTGTTTATAAATTATTTGAAAGGAAAAAAAGAATTTATAAACAAAAAATCAAAAAAATTTTCCTGAAGAAGTCTTCCGAAGGAAGACGAAATATTGAATTAAATAAACAATTTTTTAAAAAAAAATTTATAAAAAAGACCTCAAGCTTGAAGATCATTACATAGTAACGTTTAAAAAAAAATATACTTTTTTTTTTGTGAGTATAAGTGAAAAGTGCTGTTTTAGAAAGTAATCGTTTAAAAAAGTATATTTATTATCCACATAACCTAGATCACCCCGAAGTCAACAAAAAAAAAAAAAAAAAAAAATTGATGAAACGTTGGGAAAAAATGTAAATAAAATTGTTTTAATTTACATGGGAAAATTTAGGTCCAATTAGCTCAAGGAAGAACTAAGGTTCTTAAAAATATTATATAAAACACTAAAACATTCAACATTTATTTGAAAGTTGAATGTGTGAGAATATCTTTCAAAAATTTCCAAAGTCTACTAATGATTAGGGTAGCTCCTATGAAATGTCGACATACAGATAACTGGGAAAAACAAGCTATTTATAATTTTTTGCAGTTATTTCTTAAGTGCTTATTAAAAAAACAAATTTTTAAGAGGTCACATTCTCTACTGAAACCCTTTCATTACTATTTCAGCAAATCGTTTTTGTAAAAATGTTTGCGAGAAGGATTTGTTTTTATTTAAAATGATTTTCCAAAAGCAATTAGTTGTGCAAAAAGTATCTAAAGCTACATACACACGGTTGTCAGATCTTACAATATTGCCAATAATATTGGCTGAAAATGTGTTACAATCGTATGAACTGCCAATTTTTAACTTACATCGTTGTCAGTAAAACCATTGTCAGTCAATTGTAAGACGACAATGTTGTCAGGCATCTGACAATCGTGAGAACACTCTTCGTCGGCATTGCCAGATAATTGGCTGGTATTGTAAGCTCAGTTTTAAATGTCAGATGTATAAAATTAGTGCACCTGACAGTGGCATCATTGTCAGAAAAAAGTTTGATGGGCAACACTGCCAAACAGACGGTTGTTGATATATATAAGTGGCAATGTCTTACAACATATCTGGCAATTTTTTTCATCTAACTATCTGACAACCATGTGAACTGACAATTTTTGTTGTCAGATGAATTATTTGTCAGACCATAGGCTGACAATGAAATTGTAAGATTTTCTTACGATCGTCAGAAACACACAATTTACTTCTGTGGGGCAATTTTTCATTGTCACTACTTTGTCAGCATGTTGCCAGATCTTACAATCACCCTTATTGTGTTTGGCGTTTTTATGGCGAAAGACGGGCGTTTTTGAAAAATCGTACCGTGATTGGCGAAAAACGCCAGTGAATACGACAAGTTTCAAATCTATTACAAAACGCCATGAAAATGCTACCGTGTTTGGCGTATTTGTCTTTCAAAAGGAAGCAAATTTGTCGTCAACGTATTTGCTCACGACAGATAACTAAAATTTGATAAAATAAAAAAATATCACAAATAAAAATATGAATTCTACACTCTCCATTTTTTACATATGATTGATGTTACATTTTCTCATTTGAAATAAGTATTTATTTATTTATTTATTTATATATGTATATTTAAAAAAAAGTAAATAGTATATCGGCGCGACACACCGTTTGCGAAAATTTAATTTATATTTGTCCACCATCCCGTTCCGTATAGGGTTGTACGAAGGCCTGGACTGATTTTAAACATATGTGAACAAACATTTATAATAAAATATTTTCTAACATATTTCTTGTTAGAAAGCAAAAATATTTTCACTTGCTGCTGTCTCAGCTACTTTTTACAGAATTCTTTAACAGGATGCTTCAATCATTTAGATTAGCATAATCTTTTACATTATGATTCATTTACAAAATTTTGCTTGTCGAAAATTTTAGACGGTAAGATAACAGTGTAAATGCGACAGCTACTACGAGAGCTGTCGTTTTACGACTACGCCAAGCACAATAAGGGTGAATATTGTAACATCTGACAACCGTGTGTACATAGCTTAATAGTTTTATCAATTTACTTTGAAAAAATTTCAAGTGCTGCATTTAGTTTGTAACTTTGTTTTTGGTTTTCTGCTAATTTGTTTTTAATTTTTCCGCTTCCTTTTTCTCAACTTCAGCGCATTTACCAATTCTTTAGCATTTTTTTTTAATATTCGTAATCAATTTTTTCTTTTTTAATTTCCTAACAGATTTTTAAGACCAACAAATTCTACTTAATCATCTTTTTTTTTTCTTTTTTTTTTTGCTTTCACGTTAATATTTTTCTTAAAACTTAATAATTTTATAAACATTTATTATTATTATTTTTTTTATATATAATACATATTTAGAAAAAAAAACTTTTTGTCTTGTCAAATTACGTATATTCGTTACAAATTTTCTTCTTAAGCTTGAGTTTTCAAAAAAGGGAAATTTTAAGCTTCTTTCTATTGACCTGTTTTTTTGTTTTATTTAAATAATAAATTTATTCACATAATACAAATATAAATACATTAAGCCTAAGGTACACAGAGAAAAAAATTTTATTATACAACTCATATATAATTAACAACTACATTATCGTTTAATTTTATTTATTTATTAAATTTTTTTTTTGGGAGGGTTTTACGATAGGAATATATGAAGACATGAAATCAAGACTTTATTATGTTGACAATATAGTTTTAAAGCCTACTTCAGGGGGGTTACTCTCTATTACGATGCGAAAGAAAAATGGTTCGTAATCGAAGAATTGGTACCCTGCATTGCGTTTTCGTATTTTCTTTCGCATTTAATTTTTCCCTTTCGCACATTTTATTTTATCATTCTTCGCTATCGTTTATTTTGTGGCACCAGTTTTGCTTCACTTTCAAATTATTTCGCAAAAAAGTTTGCGGCACAGAATATCAAATTATATTCTTATCGCACTTACCTTTCGCATCGAACTTACTTTCACATCGCAATAGAGAGTAACTCCCCAGACTATCACACTTTGCATTAAGACTTGTCAAAAATTCAAATAATACGTTATGAAAATGAAAAATAATACGGTAAGAGATTTGACGACATCCCATAACACTTCACCATTTTTAGAAATTTGTTTAAACAATATGATTTATCCAATGGATCAGGGTTGCATTTTTTACAAAAGCAAATTATAAAAATATTAAAACCAGACGTTAAGCAAATTGGCTGTTTATTTTCATATCATCGGGTATGTTCTGGATTCTACTTTGAAGTGAAAATTGTTCGAAATCACTTTAATTTGAAGCTTTGGTGTTCTACATTCTACTCTATACTTTTCATTTGGGTTTTGTTTTCGCACAATGATTGATGAGTAGTGTAGCGACTACGAAACAGCTAGTTGTTCCCCAGCTAAAGATTTGATTATTAGTTTTTTTGTTTTCTTCAATCAATAATTATTAATCACAGCAAATTTGTATTGTAAAAAATCCTTCTTAAGAAAAACCTGAACTAACAGCCAGTTCGCCGATGTCGAAAAGATAAGTTCATTCGCTCTCTAGGCGAAAGAAAATTGATTTGGGTTTTTTCCAACTTTATTCTATGCGAACAATGTGTCAAAATTCAATTAAGATACATAAGTTCATGCGAACGAACAATAGTGACATAGACAAAACCAAATTGATTCGAATGTGAGTGACTAGCTTTCTTTCGCATACATTTTCATTCGATATCGTCGAACAGCCTGTAAAACCCAATGTATATATGTATGTACAAACTAAAACATTTTTAATTTAACAAATTATAAAAAAGTTCAACAAAAATTTAACAAATTAATAATTTGTTAAATTTTTTTTTCAATTTGTAAAAAATTCTTGTGTAATATGGGGAAAAAATTGTGCATTTTTCGCAATCAAATTATTTGAAATTCTTGTAAGGGGTGTTTTTTTAAGCCCGATAGAACTTGAAATTGTAAAAAATAACACAAAAAATTAAATTGTAATCAAAATTTTTTTTTATTCGAAAGATCAATACGTGACATTAACATTTGAAAATGATTTCGGGCGTATGGGCACCGCGGCTGTTCTTGACGAAGCGCATTCTGGACGTCCAATTTTGGGCCACTTTTTCGAGCACTGCTGGCCGTATGTCACGAACAACACGAACAATGCTGGCCTCCAAGGCGTCAATTGTTGCTGGTTTATCAGCATAAACCAGTGACTTCACGTAGCCCCACAGGAAATAATCGAGAGGTGTCAAATCGCACGACCTTGGAGGCCAATTGACAGGTCCATTTCTCGAAATCAACTTATCGCCAAATTTTGATTTCAGTAAGTCGATGGTTGCGTTCGCCGTATGGCACGTAGCGCCATCCTGTTGAAACCACATCTCCTCCGGATCAATGTCATCCATATTTTCAAACAAAAAATCATTGATCATGGTGCGGTAACGATCTCCATTGACCGTAACGCGAGCTCCGGCCTCATTTTTGAAGAAATAAGGTCCGATGATGCCACCAGCATGAAAACCGCACCAAACAGTGCATTTTTCTGGATGTAATGGAGTCTGTAGGGTCTCTTGTGGATTGGTCTCACTCCATATGCGGCAATTTTGCTTATTAACAAACCCGTTAAGCCAAAAATGCGCCTCATCGCTGAACACAATTTTGCGATAAAACAACGGGAAATCGACGACTGATTTTCAAAGTAAATTTGGATAATTTCGTAGCGTTGTTCAAGCGTGAGTCTATTCATGATGATTTGTCAGAGTATACTGAAACAAATAAAAAAAATGTTTCATCAAAATTTAATTTTTTGTGTTACTTTTTACAATTTAAAGTTCTATCTAGCTTAAAAAAACACCCTATACAAATGAGCGAAAGTGGCAAAATATTTTAAAATAAAAAAAAAAAATATGATTAAAACATATTTCATAAGTCCGTAGATAAGTTTTAAGTTTTTTCAAATAACAATGTCGCTCAATAAAAAAAAGTCGGTTCGAAAGACCACACTAGTAAAATTTATACAGCATAAAACATCTCCTACATACTACATGGACTGAAAAGTCCCGGGCTTAACACATAGATGGCGCTAGTGTTATTCCCGTCATCTTTTGATGAGTTAATACATCTCCAAAAGACAGCTGTCAAAATTTCATGATATTCTATTCATTACATGCAGTCTACACCTAACATGAAACGCAGTTAAAACATGAAGTTAAAACTTGCTGTTTACATATCTATATGTTAAAGTCGTCGTACACGTAGTGATGTTAGAGTTATAAGTTTTCATAGTAAAACAATAAAATTGGCGAAAAACAACTACAAATAGCAGGCTGTTGTGAATTTAAGTTATAACAGAGTTTCCAAATGAAATGTTTTAACAACCAAGTTATAACTTTAACGAAACTTCAACATGAGCGGTCTACATTTAACTTTAACTTGAAGTTAGCGTTAAAGTTAGTGTTTTCAAGTCCCCTTTCACAGTTGAGAAACTGATGGACAAACAGACGAAGTTTGTAGGCGATGTCTTAAAGAGGAAGAGTGTGTGGTAAACCTCTACTGCAGCCGTATTCTGTAACTCGCTAAAGCTAAATCTCCATCGCTAAAAATCTACAAAGATGATTTAGCGATTTTTGGCCACAAATGCAATTCTATAACGTGCTTAGCTAAATTTGGCGATGACAAAAAAATTGAATTCGCCGCAATTTTAGCGATTAGTGGCGTCACTAAAATGTTTAAATTTTGTATTCTCTAATGCCAAATAAGTAGTTGTTGTTGGCTAAAACGCTAAAATATTAGCAACGCAAATTTTTAAGTGCTAAAATGTAAGTAAATTACAAATCTTTTCTTTTTTCTATTGTTTCTTGTTAAAAAAAAAAAAAATTATTACAATATAATGGAAGAAACAACAAAAAGAATTACATAGGAGTAAAAATATATGCTTATTCAGTACTTGGAGGAGCACAAACCATTTGCCCATGATGGGTAAAAAATTAATTTCATCTTAAAGTGAAGCAAAACACAAAAATTCGTTTTTTTTTAAGATTTGTGAATTCCATAAATGTTTCTAGTTCACATTTAGCTTATCGCGTTCACTACGAGTAATTGCACTTAATCGGCCATGTCACAGAATTCACTTCCGTTCGGCAATGGAATTGAGTCGGGTTTTAATTCTCAAAAAACGAAAATCTAAAACTTATTTCGGAATTAAATCTATGCTATAAGACAATACTAGTCTTATTCTTGCAATTAAAAATGATTTAATTCCGAAAATTTTTCAGTTCTTCGTTTTTTGAAGAAGTAAAAAAATAATTCAATTCCGTTTCCGAACGGAATTAAACTTTGTGACATGGCTGAATGAGTTCATTATATTACGACTCCGATAAAAACTGCTCATTTTCAGTTTTTTAAATATTTATTATTATAAAAAGAAGAAAAATTTGTCTAAACCAAGGCGACTTTATACAGGTGAATGCAAGCGGAAAGACGAATTCAGTACTACGTATTTTGTTATTGTAAAACATATCGAGAATGTCAACATCTAAATTCGCCTAAGATTGTTCAGCTGGGAAAAAATTTTATATAAACGTTAAATATAAACTTTTATAATTGTCTGTTATTAAAATCACAGATTATATTAGTTTTTCACTTCTAAATTCACACAAATTTCTTGAAATTGCACTAAATCATACAAAAAAATCTTCAGATTAAAATGGCGCGAAAAAGTTTGTAAACAAGAGAAAAAAAATTTGACAGTCTCATTGGAAAAAACGCGAGAAGCAAAAAATAGTCACCTGTGCTGTTAAGTTCACCTTGTAATGAATTCGCCTTGGTCTAAACCTTATGAACGTTTTTTTGTTTATTTAAAATGTAAATAAACAAATACTTTTTTGTGATGCGGTATTTTGAAAATTTTCCCATAAATTACACATTTGGTAGTATCATGAAAAAATATTGCTTATAATTTATCGACTTAAGTGCTGTTTAAGTAATATTTGTCAAAAACTAAATAAATTTTGAATGGATCTTTCACAATAACTATTTAAAATCCATATTCCAAAACATATTTTACAACGTTGTTGAAGAGAAGTTTTAAGAATATTTACGGGAAGCATTTTGTTAAATTAAATTTACATAAGAAACAAAGAAGAAAAGAAATGCTAATAATATAGTTTTGAACTCATCCAATCTTCGCTTACAATGTATACAGTGTTGGATGCATCTTACGGTCTAGGCCATCGCTGTGTAAATGTAAGTAGGAATTTTATACAGACTTCGGATGGGTCACTCTTACATTGTCAATGCTCTTAGATCGAAGATGTATGTGACAAAAATTTCACTGGGTAGCTGTGCTTAAAAAACAACAACAACAAAAAAGAAAGAAAAGAGAAACGAATAATTTCTGACTGTCTATTAATTTCGCAACTCTAAAAGGTTACGACAAGTTCAAAGCAGAATGAGAAAAATGTCTGTCTTCCAATTACCAAATCCTAAAAGCGGACTTAGTGTGTGAGTTATTGTGCTAAGAGTGTCGCTACTTTTGTTATTTTCGAAACAATGTTTCAAATTTAATGTGGTGTTTATGGGACACGAACGAGTGAAATGTCCAAAAAAAAAATTGTATCAAACATACTCAATATTTTTAGAGCATTTCATACAAATTTTCTAGACGTATCACTCATTCGTTTCCCATAAACAGCACATAAAATAAAGCAAAAAAAAAAAAAACAAAAAAAAAAAAATAAAATAATAATAATAATAAAAACTCAAAAAAATATATTTTTTTAAATTAAAAATAAATCAAAATTTTATTGCAATTTTTTTTTCGTTTTTTTTTTTAGGATTATAAATTCATGGTTTTTGTTGTTGGTTTTCTGGACCAAACAATTCATATAAGGATTTTTAGGTATATAAATTATTTTATATATAAATATTTATATAAGTATGTATATATATATTTTTGTATGTTTATTATTAATATTAATTAAATACTTAATTTATAAAACTTTATACAGTTATAATTTGTTTTACGTTTTCTGTGATAGTTTTAGTTTTAAAAATTGGCTTTTTTTTTGTTTTATTAAAATTCTGTAAAAGAAGTATTATAAAATAAGTTGAGCTTAAATGCCATTCATTATTATTCTTTCTTTTATTTAATAAATTTTTGTTTGTAATTTTAAAAATCTTTTTAGAAGTTTTTTTTTTGTTACCAATTTTAAATTCAGTTTTAAGATTTTTATTTAAAATGCAGTTTAAGACTTTTTGGATGTAATACAGTTTTCTTTTTGTTGGTTGGTTTGTTTGTTTGTTTGCTTATTTTTTTTTAATTTTTTATTTATAATAAGCTAAGCATTAAAGTGAGGTTAGAAAAACCTTAGCACTTTGACGCTGGGTTTATTTATTTTGTTGGCTTATTTGCTATTATTTCTTTTTTTATTGTTTAAGTTTAAATTAATATTTACAAGTTTGTTTTGAGGCTTAATTGCTAATGTTATATAAATTTTTTAGATGTTAATGCTAAATCCTGGTTTTTTTTTTGTTATTCTTAATATGAAATATTTTACAAATGTTTTTCTTTACTGATATTTTATTCGATTTGTTGTTTATTTATTTTGTTTTTTTTTTTTTTTGTTGAATTTTTATTTATTTATTTTTTTTTTGTAATTTTGCGTTTTTTACATTATGGCTTGGCTTTTGGCAGTGGCAGTATGGTTTGCTTTCATTTCCTGTTTCCCCTCTTCTTCTTCTTCATTTTCTTTTCTTCCAATTTTCTCCATTTTCCTATACCTAACACTGATTTCATTTTAAAAAGACGTACATACATACAAACATATTTGCTTTAAGATTTGTTTTAGTTCTGTGTGTGTGTGTTTTTTTTTTCTTCTATTTAAATATTTATAAAGTCAGTCTATTTAAGAAAAATTATTAAAATAATTAACAGAAAAAAGTAGTTTAGCTTGTTGTTTATTTAAAATAAACCTTGTTTTTTAATAATGTTTAATATATTATTTAAAGATATTGTGCTTTTCGTTTTTGTTTTCTCAATATTATCAGTAGTTTTTCTTAAGTTTTATTATGGAAAAAAGTGGACTAGATTTTTTTTTATATATTTTATTTTTCATATTAGTTAAATAGCTTTCGTTTTCTATATAATAGTATGTTTTGTAAAGAAAATAAAAAAAAGGAATAAAAATTAAAATTTACTTTACTAGATTTTAAATATGGCCGCCGTTTCTTAATTTCCTTGAAATAGAAAAGGAAAAAAAGTAATAAGCAAGAAATTTATGTTTTCGTTTTTATACAAGTTTATAACCTCAAATAACGGTCATCAAATGTAAACAAGTTCGCTGTTTTGGCAACACGCTCTCTATCTCTTTCTCAAATCAAATAAAATGTAAACAAATTCTCTTTTTGGCAACATGCTCTCCATCTCTTTCTCCAATCAAATTAAATGGGAAATTTGAGATGTACTCATTGTTGTCAATTTTTTCTCTTATTCATGTTTCTTTTTTTTTTTAATTTTAAGCATACATGTTTGTACTTCGTGCGGAAAAAGATTTGCTTATGATATTTCGCAGCTGAAATAACAAATAACCCTAGAAACAATTTTAAATGAAAGCATGTTGCAGATACATATTGTGTGATTTTCGCTTTAAAACTCAGTACTACATTTCTAAACTTATTTCGCAGATATTTGATACTAAATACTTTTGTATGTAATTTGAAAGAATTTCGCACGAAATAATGAACTCAATATTAGCCTTAATGCTGGATTCATCCGTTGTTTCGGAACAAAATTTTTGTTCAGAACTAATTTAAGTTTTTTGAGAGTTTGTTCTGAAACGATTCACCTACTTCGAACATTTGTTCTCGTCAAACAAAACTACCATATGAAATAACTATGTAAACGAGACGTCTTAAGGCTTTGTCAGATAACAGTTAGTCGCTTTGCGTGACGTTTAAATCTTTAACAGAAAAGCGCAAAGCAAAAGGCGTGTGTCACAATAAAAACATTGGCAACGCTGACGATTTAATGGTTGTTAATTTTTACATTTTATTATTTCTTATGATAACACTGGTGTACAGCCAAAAAAATATCGAGAACGCCACATGCCTGGATAAGTTAATTGGGACCTCCTGATCAAGAAAAACGCTATAATTTTTTTTTCTAAAGCACCCCATACACGTTTTAACTCAGTTGGCTACTAAGTCGGTTGTTGCCCAAATTAAAGCGTGTATGGCTTTGTCAGTTGATTAGTTTGGCAGTTGTTGAGTTGGTTGAAGAAAAATTTAAATTTTTTGATTTTTTCAAGTTGACTAGGAAGTCTTTCAATTCGATTGTGTTGTGTGTGTTCAAGTCTCTTGATCAGGTCTCAAAATTTATATTTGTAGTGTTTTTGCAAAGAAAACGCTATATATGTTAAAAATTGTCTATAATTTCATTGAATTTAATAAGTGAATGAAAATCTTTCAATTCAGTTTATCAAATGTGTGGGCAATAATCAATTCAATTGAAAGACTCAATTCACAATTGAATTGAAACGTGTATGGGCCGCTTAAGAAACGGTACTGTTGTATTTTTCGGTGCATGGTCCCACTCAAACCCTTGTGGAGCCCTACCAAAAAGTCCGATCGAGATAAATGGCATATCGTTGGCAAGGTAATTGAATACGTTTTCCGAACATAAAATAAAATTAAACCAATTAAAGCTAAAATTGTTTCGAACAAAGTTAACTCTTTTTTGCGCTCTATATGTCTCTCTCCAAAGGAGAAACGTCAAAAACATGTTTCAGAACAAAAATTTTGTTCAAGAGCGGCAAGCGTTTTATTTTTTTGCTGTCAAAGTTCTCATAACCGTAAATATTGTATGGAGCAGGAGTGCCCAAGCCCTATGTGCTTGGTGCTCATTTGTTGTGGTAAAAGCACTGTAAACACACAAGTGCAAACCAACAACCCGTTGGCATGCTTTGATGGTAAACACTGACGACAGCGATTATCAGTGTAGATTTTGTTTTTTTAACATATATTACCATTTTGCTTTTACAACAACAAATATTAAATAAAATTAGTTTATCCTTACATACTTTGGTGTTGGCTCTTCTATATAGAACTTTTGTGCACCCCTGTTATGGAGCATACCGAAACAACTCGGCGGCAACGCTTTGCTATGGGAAAATTTAATTTTTATTGCGTTTTACAGTGAAGTAAGATGCAAGAGAAAACAATTTAAACAAAACAAAAAAAGAAACATATAAGAGTTTACATTATTTGTAATTTACATTACAAATCAAAGCTCACAAGGAATCACCCATTAGCAGCTAAATGGCACGAATTAAAGATTTAAAAACAAAAATTGACTTCGCCTAAGGTAGGTTCTATTCTCTTAGTTGTTGTGTAGTGTTTCTACATTCCATTAAACTGCACCGTGAAAAATTTTAGTTAATAAATTAATAATTGAAAAATTTCCTATTTTAATGCTAGAAACACAATTGCGACGAACGACAAATTTCGTCCATAGCGACGAATTAGCCGGCAAATATTCGCTGTATAAATTCGTCGTGAAAAGCACAAAAATAACGAACTTTTGTGTAATAACATTGTGCAAAGAAAAAGTAAAAAAAAAAAATGAATATAAATACTAAGGGGACCATATTGAAAGCAAATCTGTATCAGCGATGGACATTTAGTGACTAAAAAATCTTTACAAATCCTTTCATTTTGCCCGTTCACATACTTATGTGAAAAATTTTTTCGGACTTAAAGTTTATTTGTACTAAACAACGTAACAAAATTAGTTCTACGTCTTTCAAACATATATTGCTATTACGAAACTGTCATAATAGCATAATAGCATCGTAGACGATTTCGTTTCATATAATTCTTCATACGAAAATTATTGTGACTAGTTTTGTTTGTCACAGTACTTTAAATTACTCTCAAATTATCTCACTAACACAAGTGCAAAATAAATTTGTCTACCACTGATCTATATAAATCCTATACGAAAGAGGGATTTTTTAACAAACTATCTGAGGTGCTTTATATTTTGAGAAAATCTTCGTAAACTTTTTACTACATGGATTAATAAAAATATAAAAAGTATTATTTCGTGAAAATGATATAAGACAGCTGGTCACCTGGTCGTTCGCTGACGGAACAATTAGAAATAAATCTATTTCAATTTTCGCTGAGTGTGAAAAATTTCGACTAACAACTTCAATTGTGTGAATTTTCATATACACCAATGTGTTTTATTTTTGACGACGAATATTCGCGCCGTTCGTCGCAGTTGTGTTCCTAGCATAAAACATTCCGTAGTATCACAAATATGTATATCGATAGTTTAATATTAAAACGACGTATGTATATCTCGATTTTTGGGGAAGAGAAAAACTGAGTCAAATCAAAAAATCTTCAGTACAAGAAAAAAAAAAAAAAATGTGAATTTTAGATTAAAGTAAGTTATACAGACATGTTCTGACAAACGCACATCGCCTAAAATTAGCGTTTTGAATTTGAAAACGTCAAATAGGTGTTCTCACAAACGCATAAGACCAGAAGTTTATACAAAGTTAACAATTCTAAAAAAGTTTTCAAACCAATAACAATTTCCAACAGACTCTTGTTAAGTGTTTTTTTTTAACCTCAACTCTTTAATGCCGCCCTGCTTTCTCTTGTAATAACTCAACAAAACATGCCGCTTTTATAGCCGAAGAAGTATTTATGAAAAATTGATCTGGAAAGTAATGAGACTGTTTTTGTTGCCGCTTCTAACTCACTAACAAACGAACTGTTTACAATTGACTAAAACTACTTGTGGATACCCAATGATTTGTATCAGGTCGTACCATTAACTATATAGGACCATAATCACTTAATGCCTGACCCGGATGCTGCGCACCAGGCCCGCCCGGCAGCGAAACAACAACGGATACGGCACGTGAATCAACCATGGAGCCTGGAGCACCCTGGTTGCCTGGACCGCCGGCACCACCACCGCCGCCACCGCCTCCATTACCATAAACATTGCCGGGTGCATTCATGCCACCATTACCGCCGCCACCGCCGTGCATTAAACTGCCAGGAGGAGCCCCAACACCGTGCATACCACTGCCGCCAACTGTACTATTGCCCGCCGTGCTCATAAGAGTGCCATGACCGCCGAGCACACTACCACCGCCAATTGTACTGCCGCCGCCGCCGCCACCGCCGCCCATCGTTGAAGCTCCGCCTGACTCTCCATGTCATACATGGCTGGCAGCTGGCTGTTTCAAAACATGATGATGCAAATGGTGGTGGCTAGTGGAAGCCACAGAAGCTCCTCCCGCTTGGGTGTAAGGGGTAGCCAGTAGAGATCCGGCAGCGGAACCTACCGGCATACCCATGCCAGAGCCGGCATATGGATGTGGTATGGGTGGCCGCTGTTTAATGAGCGCCTGATTGGCTCCGGTACGATCGGGTTGGCCAAACAGTCGTCTCCAAAAGCGGCGCCAACTTTCTAAGGTTTTACCCGACCATATCCATACGCCGGATGTTATGCCCACCGCCAAAGCCATAAAGTATTTTAACATTAAAACCGAATACAGAGGTTTCTTGCCAGGTCCCTTAATTTGTGCACAAGGACAGGCCAAGGCTTTGATCCAGTCCTCAAAGTAGGCTGCCTCATATAAATAACAGCCAATGACTATTGTAGCCGGGACGGTATAAAGCACCGAGAAGATGCCTATGCGTATCATTAATTTCTCCAACTTGTCTGCTTTTACTCCGGCTCCCACGCCTCCTTGTTGTTTGATAACCGATCTTATGCGGAACAGAGAAACAAAGCCGGCCATCAGAAAAGTGGTGCCTATCACCAGGTACACAAACAATGGAGCCAATACAAACGTTTTCAAATGATCAGGATTCAGATTGCCCACATAACAAATGCCCAAAATGGGATCACCATCTACTGCGGATAGTAACAACACTGCCACCGATTGCACAGTGGGTATAAGCCAGGCTGCCAAATGAAAATACTGCGAATGTTTGGTAATTGCCTCATTGCCCCATTTCAAACCAGCCGCCAAAAACCAGGTAAAGCTTAAGATCACCCACCATATGGAAGAGGCCATACCAAAGAAGTAAGTCATCAAGAACACCAAGGTACAGGAATGAGGTCCAGTAGAACTCTCCTTTAAAAGGCGGCCATCACAAGCTATTTCTTCATTTTGCAAAAAGTTTTTCGATAGATAGCCTACAGCCACCATAAAGTAACAGGCCGACAGAAAAACTATAGGCCTTTCGGGGTACTTAAATCTTTCGGTGTCGATGATGAAAGTGGTGAGTGTCATAAGAGTGCTGCAAAAGCACAGACCTGACCAAAGAGTTATCCATATGCCGGCGAACTCCTTTTCGTCGTTTGTGAAGAACGGCCCCTTGCACGGTATGGCGCAGTTTTGTACGCCGGCGATTCTTGACACAGTCGAATTCATGTACCACGGATAGTGAAGAGGTGGCTGCATCAGTTGAGCTTCCTTCCCCAGGAGTATGAGAGGTGGGCGACATGAGCATGTGCATTCCTTTGCGTTTGTTTTTTCTCCTAGGGAGCTTTGACAGTTTTTTGAATTCTTGCCTTTACATTTTTGGGAGCCAGTCGAAGAACCAGAACCAGATTGTTTACGTTTGCCACCACCCGAAGAAGAACCACTACCGGTTGAATCACCACGACCACCACCAGTAGTGCCACCCGAAGAGGAGCCACCGCTAGCGGAAGAGTCGGTGTAGGAGGGCTGTTCCATACAAAGATTTTCGGGATCACCGTGAAAGGGTAAATTTTCACAGGCCATTCGCTCGGGCCATTCAAAACTATACTGCTGCATAATGGGGGCACAGCCAGCTCGAGCTCTTTCACACACCGAACGGCACACAGGCAAAGGTTTGTGATAGTCCTCCAGACATATGGGTGTATACATAGAGCATAAAAAGAATTTCAGATCTGGCGAACATTTGATTTCTACCAGTGGCCAAAATTGGTGGACCTCCAAACCGGCCTCATCTTGTGTCTCATGATTCATTTCATTGGGAAACGAAGTCATATTGTAGCCTATACCGCGACACATGGGTATCGTTATTTCTTCGCATCGTGAGTTGGGATCTTTGGGTATGGCGGGCAAACCATAACCCGGAGCGGGGCTTACTTCCATCGAATGCATGCCCAGGCCCATATTGCCACCCATGCCTACACCGGCACTACCACCGCCATTATCTGACATGTGCTGCAAACCATCCGCCCGACATGTGTGGCGATAACTTAGTAGTAATATAAAGATGATGGCCTGAATGTGAAATGTCCCTCTTGAGGACGTTGATATTAAATGTGTTGCACGTGTATGTGGCATGTTTAAGCAGGATGAGACTCACAGTATTAGAGGGAGATAGTTTAAGAAAGACGGAGAGCTTCCAGAGTACTCAAAATCCTTCTTTTTAATTTTGCGTTGCAATTTTTTGCGTTTATTTTTAGCCTATTTTTTTATAGGAAACTTAAAAGGGTTTCCTTCCTTCTTCTTCCTTGTTTTTTTTTTGTAAGTAGATAAAAGCAGCTGTGTGTAGTTTTTTGCTTATCAGTTGGAGGTTACAGGACAAACAATGTTGGAAAAAACACAGCGTCAAATAAAGAGATTCCGAAATTCAAAAAACATCTGTAAAGAGAAGAGATAAAAACAGAAAATGTTAAAATGTTTTCATAGGAAAAATTTTAAAAATATTTAATATAAAGTAATGACTAATGCCAGTCTCAACTGTCAGCCTTTTAAAGCATTCAAGAAAAAAAAGTGGTTTAAATTAAATTGAACGAACCCTTTAGCAAAATGCTTAACTTGCGATTAAATTGCATTTACTCAACCCCTTTTGCTACTCTGCGTTCACACAGCGTGTACGCTAGTGTCACCAAAGTAAGAACTATATATAAATACTTACATACATATGTGTATGTATTCTATACATATATACATGTTTGTATGTACGCATGCACCATAAATACGCCAGTCAAAAAGCTTATGCTCACTAAATCGTTATTTCATTATTTGCTATCTAACCACCAAATTTTTTCTTCCAGAACATGACAAAAGGGTATCCCAAAAATGAGGCAATATTTGATTTTGCCGCCATTTGTGCAGTAAAATATTGGCAGCCCTAAGAAAACAATCCGACAGCTGACAATTTAGGGTTAGCAAAAATAGAAAAAAAAGAAGGGCTCTGTGGCTGACTTGATTAAGCGGACGTGTTAAAAATGTATCATGTTTACATGATTATATGGTACTGATTAGTAGTTTAGCGACTACGAAACAACCAGTTGTCCACCAGCTTTAGCAGTTCATTTCTTTTTTCTGTCTTCTTTGATCTTATTGATCATAGCAATTATTGTTATAATAAATAAATATAGTTTAAAAAACTCAAAAATACGCTTTGGAAATTCCATCGGTCAGCTTCAGGAAACGTCAAAATCTCCCCACTCCCTCAGAACCAATACAGCAACTTCAATTTTCGCTCTTAAGCGAACTGCCGTTTATCGGTAAAAACGCGCACCGAATACGAAAAACCAATTCCTAACTGGTTAGCGAAGTGGTTCCGCGTTTTTTGGGAAATTCCCAAATTTGACTTCGGGAATACCCAAAATACAACTACTTCCCCGGCAATAAATATAATGATACTTCAGATACACCTTCCACGTAAAACCATATACCAAATATGGAAACCCCAAAATCCCGCACTTCCCCGGAAACAATACTGCAACTTCAATTTTCGCGCTAAAGCGAATGACCATTAATAAGTCAAAGACACGATTCATGAAAAACCCGCACATCAAATACGAAAAACCAGTTGGCGAAGCGGTTCCGAGTTTTTTTTTTGGAAATTCCGAAAATCGGCTTCGGGAATCTCCAAAATCCCTTACTTCCCCGGAAGCAATACTGCAACTTCCATTTTTGCTCTAATGCGCATGACCGTTAATACTTAGTTCAGATACATGTGCCACGAAAAAACCGCACACCAAATATGATAAACCGGTTTCAAACGCGTTAGCGAAGCGGTTCCGAATTTTTTGTGAGTACCCAAAATCAGTTTCGGGAATCACCAAAATCTCTCCACTTGCGCAGAAGCAATACGGCAACTCCAATTTTTGCTCTAAACCAGCAACACTGCACATACAGTTTTATCTACCGACTATATAAGGGATTAAAAGATCCAAACTCTTTAGCAAGGGATTTACGGCTGGAAACGTATGGCAAGAATTTGCGATATGCATCAATATTGTCTGCGCCACATATTGATGCTGGTGAATTCTGAGATTATTCACCCCGTGGCATGGATACACCGCCAGATAAAGTCATCAAGGCAGGTGTAGATGCAAATCGTTACGCTACTACAACTTCACACATAGTTTACTTATTGAATTTCAATATCTACCCGACCTTATTGAAAAACCCTATACATAAGTATGTGTGAATAAATCGCAATAACTTATCAAGAAAAATCAACTTTAATAATTGTAAACGTCATCATACAGTTATAATTTTGAGTTAAATTGTTTTTACATACATACGTATAGGCTTGAATAAAAGTGTGTGTGCTTAAACCAGTGGTGACCACACTCTCAAAATTCAGCAACTGCGACATCATCACATTAGTCTCTACTGAAGTAAGATTTCACTGCCTCGCGTTGCAAAAATACACATTTGTGTTTTGCTGCTACTTATACTAGCGACTACTTATGAATGTATGTGTTTGGCCACCACTGGCTTAAACCCTTAGCAGGCGCTGTATTGTACGTATGAATAGTAGTATATAAATGTATATATACACATACTCGTACGTACATATATATAAGTTTGTGTTTGAGCACTTAGTTGTGAGATCAGGTTCAATAATATAACATCAATCAAAATCAGTGAATTTTATTAAATATGACAGACACAAACGGCTGCTGCTGCTGCCAGCAGGCTGGATGGACTTTAAATACAAGAAAGAAAATAAACCTCAAGTTGTTTTTCTAAATGGGAAAGCATTAAAAACGAATGACTTGTTTGGAGTGTGAAATGTAGAAGACAATAGTTTTTATAGCTTTAACTAGCATATGACAATGAGCATAAAAATATAGGCATATGCACATATATATGTATGTACGTATGTGCATACGTATGTATGGAAGTATGTATTTCGTTTCTTTTTTCGTTTTGTAATTTGTGAAATAAAGTGTGGAAATGTTTTACTATAAAATCAATTAAATTCAATTGAATGCTCTTTTTCTGCATAGTAAGCAACTTTTAAAAAGGGGCGCTGAAAGGGTTTATTGAGCAATTTACTTTAAGATAAAATTTTTCTCTATATGAGACAAAAGTGGGTCTAAATTTTTTTGTTAAATAAATTTGCTGCCGTATGCAAAAATGCTAAACGTCAATAGAATATAAAAATAATTTTTTTAGGTCTAGATGTGGTATATACATACATACATAGACCCGTAGGTACATGTTTCCTTACTTGAAAAAATTGTTGATGGTAAACATTTTTTTTTATCAAAAAACTAATTCTAAAACTTTAATTTATATACACTTTTATAAAATATCTTGTTCATGGAACCACATTCAGCCGGGAGTAGCGATCAGGTGCCAATACTGCCTAATCGATTTGACGTCATGCAGAGTACACTGTGAAGGCTTGTAAAGTCCTGCTTGATCAAGAATTGAAGCCGTTCTTGACATTATGGCGAAAACTCAATTAAGACGACAATTTATTTTGCTCACTAGTGCCATTTTGCTTATTAAACTCCCAGTTAGTAAATAATAACAATGTTTGATTTAAGGCTGATCGAAGATGACTACGCTCGAAAGGCATTTGAACACATGCATATGCTTATTGAGTAACTAAAGCTTTATACAATATACAATTTGATTACAAAATGCTTTAAACTTTGATTTAATAAAAATAATTTAAAAAATACTAATATTATTGTGAAAAAAAACGAAAAAAACCGACAAAACACCGATAATTATCCGTATAGTCGGGTACAAAGTGCTTGTTAATATTGTTGTGAAAAACCAACAAAAAACCGGTAAAATCCGACAAAAATCTAATAATTAATTCAAGATAACACATGTTCCGTGGCAAAACCGTACACTATGTATGAAAAACCGATCCCAAACCGGTTAGTGAAGCGGTTCCGCATATTTTTGGGAATTCTCAAAATCGGTTTCGGGAATTCCCAAAATACCCCACTTTCCCGGAAGCAATAATGCAATTTAAATTTTCGCACTGAAGAGAATGACCGTTAATAAATCAAAAATACCCGCACATCAAATATGAAAAACCAGTTGGCGAAGCGGTCCCGAGTTTTTTTTTTTTTGGAATTCCCAAAATCGGCTTCGGGAATTGCCAAAAATATGTAGAATCGCTTCGCTAACCGGTTTCAGATCGGTTTTTCATATTTAGTGTGCGGTTTTGCCACGGAACGTGTATTATTGCGAAACAAAATCCCCCACTTCCCCGGAGGCAATACTGCAACTTCCATTTTCGCCCTATTGCGAACAATCGTTAATAGTTCAGATACATGTGCCACGAAAAAACCGCACACCAAATATGATAAACCGGTTCCAAATCCATTAGCGAAGTGGTTTCACGTATTTTCGGGAGTAGCCAAAATCGGTTTCGGGAATCGCCAAAATCCCCACACTTCTCGGGAACCCATACGGCAACTTCAATTTTCCCACTAGGGCGGCAATACTGTCTATACAACTTTATATACCTACATATCTAATAATAACTCATAAGGCAAGGGGTTCGAGAGTTGCGAACATACAAACAAACATACAAGTGAAGCTAATATAAGAGTGTTAATGAATAACTTACATTCCTGCAAGATTACACCCCACTTTGCAGCATTTACGTACATTTTTCGTTCAGTGTAGTTGAAACTTTGTTGTAGTTTGGATACAAACATGATATTTTTTAATGCCAGCATTGACAATATTTTTAATTTACAACCACTTGATCAACACATTGCATACTATCTAAATTATTATTTCTTGATTTATTACCTGGGTGTTCTACAGGCCGCAAAGACCAATTGTAAATATATACAGACAATGTATACATTATCCTACGTACCCGATTTGTTAAAGATTTAATGAAAATTATTAAAATTCTTCTTGGCGCCACATTTCCACTTCTTTTCTGAAAGTAACCATTTTTTCTTAGAGTTATAGTTTTCTTTTTTCCCAGTTATTTTCTTTGAGAAACCTCTTCCTTTATTTCTCCTTTACGGCAACTTTTTGTCAAGAGAGTCTTTTAACTATTTTCTTCTACGAATTGTTTGTTTTTCGAAAACTACTTTACGGGAATTGCATCTTGAATTTTCCCCCTTAAAATGACATTTTCATAGAAATTCCTTTAACTGTTTACATTTAATTAACATAAATCTTAAGAAAATAAAGAAATTTATAAAACTCATCTCCTTAATATTCATGAACTTTGAAAAAAAAAAAAAAATAATAAGATTTTCTACAAAAAGGAATAACTGCTTGAATATTGTTGTTCCTTCTGCTGCTGTTTTTTTTTCTTTCTCTTTTTTAATAAAATGAAGCAAGTGTTTATTTTGTGATTTGCTAGTTTGTTATGTGTTTTTTTTTTGTTTTTTCTCTTAACTAGCATAAATACTTGTCGTATTGCTCTTTTTGTTAAATCATGGTTGGTTTACCTGAAAAGGTTTGAAAGAAGACGGACTGGACTATTGGAAACTTCAAGTGCGCCAGAGCAGAAAGCAGACTATGAAGAGTTTATAAGAAGCATTTAGTAGTGCAATGCTAATCATGTTTATTTTATGAGTTTAAGTGTAAATTTCCTTGAAAGTAGAAAAAAAACCAACACACTTGAGAATATATTTATGAAAAAAGTATTAAAAAAAATAAAATAGTTTATATGTATGTGGTAAAATAAATATTGAAATAGTTTTAATAGGCACATGCAAGTCATGATTGGATATTAAAATAAATACAAACTGAAAGCATACATCCATCTATATGTATACACGTAAGTACGGATATACATACCAGAGATTTGCAACCGGTAGCTTTTTTAATGATGTAAGTACACCCGTCTTAAATCGAGTTGCGGTGTGATTGGCCACTGCATATTGTTTGCACAAGTATGTTTTCTACTCGTTAGAGCTTGCGTCTGTTAACTAGACTACATAACATACCCAATCAAGTGTATATGCGGTAGCTGTTTGATTTGGTTTCTCAATTATTTGTTCCAAATTCGACTATCGAACTCGTATTTCTTTTTTAACAAAGAAGATAATATTTGTATGTAACAATTTTCATTCACACATTTACCTTACCCATGAGAGCATGTGCGATCAGCTTTATGTATTTACTCACTCACACTCGGTAAACGTATTCGTACTAAGTGCGGCGTTGCCAGAAGTTTTTTAAACATCAGGTTTTGGTGATCGTGTTTTGAAGAAAATATATACACATATTTGATTTGAACATATTTAGTACAAAACCGGTAAAAATAACTTTTACTTAAAAAAAAAATTGATTTTTTTATGAAGCACATGTCAAGAAAAATATTCGTGATGAAATTAATCAAATACCGCGTGAAATGTGTGTGAATGTAATGAAAAATCTACTCAAAAGGGCTCGCATTCATCTGATATTTTATTCCATACATAATCATTCATCTGATATTTTATTCCATACATAATTATCGACATTAAATAAAACATTTATCAATATAAAATCCATTCTCTTTCATTTAATTAAAAATTATAAAAAAAAAAACAACGTAGTATACCTTCCCGGCGGACACCCTGTACTTTTGAATATGATCAGTTTTTTGTTTAGAAGTCCGTAGTTAACAATATCTGTACAGTATTTTCGCAACTAAAGTTGAAACTTGGTTTTAACATAAACAGCTGACTTTGTATTCACACTATCAACTGAATAAGATCTGTCCCCATGTTCTGTAACTCTCGCTACCATAAACTTTTCGATTTAAACATGTAAAATGAAACAAAAATTTCATAAATTGAAATAAACAGCTGGGTTTTTTACTAAACTGTGGTGAGTAACAGGTGTCACGAAAAATATATATGTATGTAACACGCAAATATACAGCAAACAGTGCCTGTAAAACTTCTGCGAAAACTGTATTTCAAACTCTTCAACTTGGTAGCACCAACATATTTAATACACTAAAACAGGGGCATATTTTATAAAAAATGCTTGCTACAAATTACAGAATTTTATTCGTGCTCAATAATGAATTTGGCTGAAACAGTTACTAAATTGTTTGAATACGCACCCTTCAAAGAATTTGTGGATTTAAAGAAAAATGTAGTAAAAATAGTTACTGAACGAAGGCAGCTTTTTTTTTGAACAAATATTTGGGATGATTTTACAAAAATAATTTTGTACAGTAGAAATAGGTTTAAACGTTAAAACCATATTTACATACTTTACGAAGCAAAAATATATGGAGTAAAAAAACTATAAAAAAACATGTTTCATATAGACTGATGAAAACTTAAACGTTTTGTTTTTCATGAATACCAATAAACGGATTGAGCTCATTTTGTTTCCGAACGTAATTGCGGTTTGTTAAATTCGTATAATAAGTAAAATTTTTCTGACAGTTTTCTTTTAAATAGGTAATTGCTTTTCTAAAATCAAGAGAATTTTTTGTTCCGATCAATTTACTTTTAAATGTTGATTAAGTTACCTTTAAATATTCATTAAAACTTGTGTTTAGTTTGAAGTCTGTTTTATCTTGTTTTTTCCCCCCGAAAAAGATAAGCAACACTGACTCTACTCTCTAGCGATATTTTCCCTCTCATTAAAAAATATAACTGCATTTCACTCCGTTAGTATTGTTACTTTGCAGTTTGTAATAGTTTCTTTAGCGTTTTCAAATAACCTCTTAAACTTATTGTCTTGAATTTTTTTTAACAATGTCGTTCATATTTTTTTTTTTCTGAAGAAACAACAACAGCCGTATTGCGGTTTTTAGTTTACTGGGCTACTGTGTTTTGTTATGAGATATTGTGGTTTTCTACAAAAGAATAAACAATAATAAATAATTTTAAAACTATCATTTTCACAAACTGTCAAGCATTTTGAAAATGATGTGACATTTAGCTAGAAATTTAATATTTGAATTTTATATTAAAAATAAAGAGAAGAAAAATGTACTATATAAAAATATTAATTTGAGTAAGAGTTTATCTCCCATTCCGAATACTTATCGTTAAAAAAATTCTTTAAAACTTTCAAGTTTCATTTTAGGGGGCATACGTACATACATACATAGCACAAAAATAATAGATTACGAATCAAAAATAATAGATTAAGTTTTGCGCAGGTCCGTTATGTTGTTTAAATCACTGAACTTTACAATGTGACGTAGACAGTGATTTTTGTATAATATTGCAATAGTTAAAGAGAATGCATAAACAACAAATTTTAGCAAGTTGGATTGCAGAAACAACAAATTGTAATCCCGTGTCAACTTTTCGGGGTCATCTTAGTTATTTGCTGCATGACAGTACCGTTTATACTATTGTATTATGTTTCATTCAAAGAGAAATAGAGTTCTCATATGCAAGGCTATAAACAAGATATTTTAGCTTTGACTGTACTTCAGTACCAGCTGATTTGCATCAGCTGCGCTAACAAATTCAGTATCAGATATAGTGTATTGTTGCATTTTCGAAAACTTTTGTTAAATCAGCTAAAGTATTTATCGAGAAAAATTACTTTTTCAGACATATATATTATTGGCGTTTTATTTTCGGTTCACGCTATGAACGATATATTTTTGCAAACCTTAGTTTATAGCAACAGTATTGAATACACACTTTCATGTGCTGTTGTTGTCTTGATACTTTCTTTCACTTTTCAAAAAAATAAAAATTAGAAGTTCATTACAAAATTTTAGTGTATAGATAACAGTGGAATTTTAGAAGAGGACGAAGAAAACGCTGCCATTACACAGGAAACTACTTTCATGAAATTTCTGTACACGTATTATAAATAATAAATTCAGTGAAATAGGCGACTCTCATGAAAATTTCTTGTTCATCTACACAGGAAAGTGAAACTTCATTTTAAAAATGTTGTCGAGGCAGAATTGCAAAGTTTGCCTCTACTTCTCTCCATTCTTATTTTATTTACTACTAATTAGAGTTGCCAAACTTATTATACATACAAATTTATGGGACAGTAGTTGAAAAAAGTTATCATTATAAAGATTTTTATGAGATTATCTTTATAAAAAGACTTTAATTGTTTTCTTTACATGCATTAAAAGGAAAACATACTATAATTTTTTTCATAACATGCAAAAGAAGTTAATTTTATAGTTATTTTACAAGAATACTGCAACTTTGTATGTGGCAACAGTGTTTAGCAATTGGTCATTTTACTTTCAGAAAACTTCAAAAATTTTTGATGAAAGCTTAGTGGAAAGTAAACAAAATGTGAATGTGTTAGTGGAAAAGTGTGAGAGTATGGCAACTTTCATGAAATTACTTTCCTGTCTAAATCCTACGAAAGTGTCAGAAGAAAAACTTTCATAGTGAGAACGGAGACTTACTATAATTTTTGTATATACATATATAAACTTTATTATTCTCTAGCATTACAAAATGCCACAGCAGATCGAAAAACAACTGATTTGCTACTCACTTAACTCTATATTAATATAATAATTTGTGTTGGTAACGCCAAATGGTCGCTGCAGAGTTGCTATTCGGTCTGCCTTTATTTAAAATGATTTGAATGACATAAAATTTTAAAAACAACATATCAAAAGAAAAATAATTTTGTTTAATTTACTTTAAATAATTTTACTTTGAATTTGGAGAACCCATTATTATATTTATATACATATGTAAGTGTATTCAAGTTGCTTTTTATCCGGCACAGTCTTATGAAAATAGCAGACAGACATTTAAGCAAACGGATAGAGAGAGAGAGAGAGAGAGAGAGAAGGAGCGAAAGGAAAACATCTAATAACCACTGTTTGCCTCAATTGTTTTTTCAGCCAACTGCAATGTCTTTATTAGCAAAACTTCTGGCAACAATGTATATTTGGCTTCCTTAAAAAAACTATACTTAACGACTATTACAAATAGTCTCAAGTGTATTTAACATTACATTTCAGAAAAAAGAAATTGGAGAAAAAAATATATTTAAAGCCATTACAACCAAAAATGCTAGAAAAACAAATCTTTTAAACAAGATCATTAAGCACGATCTTTATAAAAACATCAAACTAGAAAATGTTTTTCCGTTAAACGGGCAGCCGGGCGGGCAGGCAGGCAGGCAGCCAGCCAACCAAACGATCAAACCAGCCGTTGAAAACGTGAACAATTCTTTAACATTTTCAAGCATTTAACTCGCATAGAAATAGAAAAAAAAACACATGACTTTAAATGGTTCAGGCTACTACCACCAATTGTTGTTGTTTCTGCCATTTCCAACATTTCATTGGTTTTGTCAACAAGCACCACTAGCAACAACAACAGCAGAGTCGTCATCATCTTCATCATTGTTGACGTGGGCATCTTTATTTTAAGTACCAGTAGTGGAAATATTGTTTATTTAAGGCTTGAATTTTCAAGCCATCGTCGTTTTTCATGGTGGTTATTGAAGCTTGATATCAAGTAGCTTTTGAAATAAAGTTCCCTCCAAATGATCTGAAGTTAAAGATTTTCTAAGAAAAATAGCCACCTATAAGTTGTTGCCATGACTAGACATGAATTATGGATATTTGTTTTTTTTTACAATAAACAAGTGGTGGCAACTTGAAGCAAAAAAATATATTTTATTTATGGATAAATGATGACAATTTTCTTTATATTGAACATTTGTTGTTCTTATTCAATCAGCTTTATCAAGTTTAGTTTTTACGATATATTTTTTTGGATAGTACGAAAAGGACATAAAGTTGCTTAGAACATAAAAAGAATAATCAAAAATTCTGATTTTATGGAGGTTTTTGACATTCTTTAAAAAATCAATATTTCTTCAAGAAAATTTTCTAGAAGAAAAGCAAAGCAGTTGCTCTAAGAAAAAGTAACATGAATTTGTTTAAAACAATTTTTTTTTAATTAGTAAAATATAATACAATAAATACAGTAGCGAAAATAAATTTTTCCATACCAAATACGATCGTTTTGAAATTCTTTGTGACAAAAAAATATCTCAAAAATTACACCGCGTTACAAAAACGAACTTTTTTTCTGTCCCATGAACCGAATATACTTTTTCGGAAAGGAGGGAAACATAAAAATATACTTGTATCAGCGATTTTCATGTACACGTCAGAATTTTTTTGTATAAAATATAAAGCCTGTAGTGTCCGTCTGTGTGCCTGTGTGAAAGACTTTGGATAAGTTTTTAACCCTTTTTCCGTGATTCAATCAAACTGAATTTTTGCAGGCGAAAATGTTTTTATTACGTCAAATTAAAAAAAAAATAAAAATAAATTTTCATCAATTGTCAAATTTTTTTTTCTCTTTTTTCAGCATAACTTGAAAGGACTGCAAATTTTTAAACTACTAAAGCGTTCCGGAATCACAAAGGGACCTACAGGACCCAAGTGAGCTGGAGTATTAGAGTACTTTCTGGAGCATCCAGCGGCCTGCCTGCCTAACCTAACTTAAAGCGTTCCGTTTATTTTTCGACCCTTCCTACTCCATATATTTGCAGTTTATCAATGCAGTGCCCAACTCGAAATAACTTTTGTCAAGTTTGTATGTTTTCAATGGTCTGAAGATAAATAAAAATTAGTTGCAAGTTATGAATTTTCATCTAAATTGAATGCTATCGAGCAACGTGCATGGAAAGGCACAGTCGCCGTTATTGAGCAATTTCTTGGCAACAAACGAGATGCCAATTATGTAAAAATATTGTCATGGAAATGATTTCGGCATATGGCAAAATAGGCATATTAATGTCGCTAAATTTCCATTTCCTTCACAATCATTTACATGTTTGTGTTTTCCAGCTGTCTATCAAACAGAATCTGCAAATGAAATCAATTTAAAAACAAATGAAATAATTTTTAAGAAATAAATTAAAATTTCATTCTTTACATTAAAAATGATATCATTCCGATTTTTCGATTTTTTGAAAACCCAAAACACTACTTCAATTCCGTTTTCGATCGTTTATAAATCTGTGACATTGCTGCATATCTTGATATTTCTTGATACTAATCATCACTAAACTGGAAAACCTTTGAAAAAAAATGTTCAAACCAGTGATACCAGACATTTTTGTCGAAATATCTAAAATTTATAATAAAAAACTCCAAATTTTGGGTATAAAATCTTAAAATATTTTTCTTTTGATTTTTTTTTCATATCAAACGCAAAAATAGTGTTTGTTAAATATTACAAATGTAATATTACAAATGAATAGAACAAGAATATAAATACAATTTTAAATCATAAATTTTTTGTCGAAAATTAGTAATACGAATATGTAATTGTATGAAAAAAAAGACATTAATGAAGGAAGCTTTTTGTGGATTTTATACCGCGTTGCCATATCTCTTACTACAATCCTAGTTTTTCCAAGTTTTTTTTCTTTGCTAGTTACAGTTTTTTACCCCACAAATCTCGTTTCTAAGGTTTTCCATATGACACTAATCCACTCCTAACGAACAACTTTGTGTTATATACCCGCGATCATAGGAAATTCTGATTTTTGGCGACGCAGGTGGTAGGTATATAACACTAATTCACTCCTAATGTACATAAAAGCAGCTGAACTTTCGCAAACCTAGGAAATTCGGATTTTGGTTGACGCTGGTGGTATTGCGTTGTTGTTAATTGTATTGCTCTGAAGTAAAAACTATAATTATTTTTATATGATTACACATTTGTAGATACCACAATTGTATTATCTAGAAAAAATAGCGTAGTTTATCTCTGCTGATGCAAAAAAAAAATATTCCTAGTTACACACTATTGCAACTTCAGTTCATGTTTTTATGAATAAAAAGAAATTATTAAAATCTAATTACAATCCAAATTATAATTCACTCAAAGCAAGTTCAAAAAGCAAGTGCATACTTTATTTACTTGACTTGTTTTTAATAACATTTAGCTAAAGAACTCCATAAAAGCAACTGCAGTGCCACACAACGCACAACATAAATATAAACAAGTGCTTTTTTACTCCTACTAACATGAAATTAATAATAAAACAGAAAACAGTGTTGTACTAGGTATTTCATGAAAACACTTGAAGTTTTTTTTTTTGTTTTTTTTTTACCAAATATAAGAAAATTACTTTATCTGTTGGCTAAAAAATTATAATTTAATGATTTTTATTATAAATTAATTTTTACAGCAACAAAATAAGTAAAAATAGGGTTCTACCCATATGTATGTATGTATATACATACATATATAAACATTTTCAGTCCAGGTGGTTATTCGACTTTTAACTTAAACATTATACCTTCGCCAACATCAAAGGAAAAAATTAAAAGAAAGGCAAAAAACCAAAGTAAAAATTTCATTCATGTTATTTTCAAACCATTAGAAAGGTTACTCCTTTAACTAGGATTTTTATATTCTCTTATAGGTAAATTGTAAAACTGCAACAGTCAAGCAAAATGATAAAAACAGTAACAACATTTTGTTGTAGGCATTATAAAATCATAAAAAAAGTTGTCATTAATTTATGAAAACGTTTTTAAACACTTAAAAAAACAACAAAGTTAAAAAACAACTTTCTGTCTTCTATGCCAGGAACTTTACTTAAACCAGCGTCGGCCGAAATTTGTGTTTCCTTTGCTAGCGAGTATAGGACACAAAATTCAGCTGCTGCGACGCTCTCACATCTACACTAGAAGCAACTTTATGTATTGTATAAAAAATAACTATGAAGGCGAAATTTCTTTTCAGAGCCTACAGCATATCTCTTTAAAAATACACCTTCGTTTTTTGCTGTTACTAATGCAAGCGTATGACTATCAATGCATGTGTGTGGCCATCACTGGTTTAAACGTAAACACCTAACTGCGTATGTATGTGTGAATGTATACTATAAACAAAAACAAAGTTTAACAAATACTGTGAAAATTTAATTCAGCATTTTTTTCTCAGTGTTTTGCTTTTAAATATACATATACATCTCTTTATCCTTATTTTACATTTTTGTTTTTGTAACATCATGTTGCAAAAAAAAAAAATAAAAAAAACATGGTTGCAATTACATACTACAGAAGCTTTTTTGTTGTTGTTTTTATTGCACTGTTTTGTTTGTGTTTTCATTTGATTGTAAGGTCATGGAACTTGGCGGCATTTTGTTTGTGTTACAGAAATCGACAACAACAAAAACAACAGCAAGAATACAACTGAAAAAACTCTTCACTTGAGTTTTTTACCTTTTTAACTGTTTTCTTCTTCACGTTACTCTCTCTTTAGTTTTAGTATGTACTTTGCTTTTGTTGTGCTCTAGCTGTAATTTAAATACACTTGTAAAACAGTGTTGTTAAAGTTTGTTTGTATTTTTTTTTTATATAATTTATTTAAAATTTTATTTAGGCAAAATATAGTATTGAAAATCAGTTGCTGTGTTGCAGACAGAGCTGTCACTTTGGTCTGTTTGGAGCATATTAATTGTAGTTGGTAGGAAATCCGATTTTGAAGTTTATTTTCATATTAAACTTCTTGACAATACGATTACAAATTGCAACAAAATGTGGCAAATTTAATTTTTCAAGCAATAACAAAAATAAACATAATAACAATATCGAATAAAAGAGATTTAGTTGGGCCATCCTTGGCTTTATAGAAGTTTTCGGAGAGGGGAATATCAAGGGAAACATAATTGCCGGTACTCAGCAATTCCATATTATTCTCTCATGCATATGTACATACATATACTAGTATGTACATATGCAATGCAAATTGTAAGAAATAAAGGCTAGAGAAAACACAAGAATAGCCGAAAAAATTTTACGTGTGCAGCAAGTTCGAAAGAAAATTGTGAAAAAATTGGGCAATTAACATCTCCCAGTCTGATATTACACTTATCGTTGAGTCTTTATCGTGTTTTTTGCTTACACTGAGGAAGGTTTCAAAAAATTTTATTTTTAGAATATGGAGTAAACCAGAATTTTCGGCGCAATTAGACTGATTTCAAATACTTAATTAAATGTCATACTTATACGTTTTTATTTCAATTACAAACGTGCTGGAAAATGGAGTGTTTGTATGAGAGTGTAAAAGTGAGAACTTGCCGAAACCCGGCTTTACAATACAAACAAATCTAATAATACATTATCATAAAAGATTTGTTGTCTAATAATAATTTATTGTAAAATAATATGCAGTAGACTCGCACATATTACAACCATTTTGCTCCCCGCGAGATGCTAATTTTCCAAATATTCTAATTTTTAGAAGTTTTTTTTTCTTCCTTTAAGAAGATAAAAAAATATTTTAACAGATTATTTAGACATAAAATAACTAGAATGTAATAATCTTCAAGCTTGAGGTGTTTTTTATTAACACAATTCTTAAATTGTTTGTTTATTTCAATATTTCTTTAGGAGAAGAACAAAACTAAAAATATTTCCTAAGACGAAATATCGAAATATATAAACAATTTAAGAAATTTTTATAAAAATACGGCAAGCTTGAAAATTATCTGAATTTAAGAAAAACTTAATAAAAATTGGGATAAAAAAGACATAACATAATTTATATTAATTTACTGCCTGGCTCACGATGTAGTTTCGGTAACGTTCGCTAATGTTTTATATTAAAAAAAATAATGCAATTATAGTCAACTATTATTCAACTAACGGATATATCGGAGGTAAACAAGAAAAATGATGTAAGATCTGGGAAAAATAAAGCTTAAAGAGGCATCGGAATAAGTTTTTCAACGTTAAAAATATGACGAACGTTTACGAAACGACATTGTGAACCAGGCAGTTATTTTCGTCATTATTTTCGTTTGTTTGGCCTTTATGTAACTAATTGCGGACTTGCTTACATTGATATCGTGGGCCAATCCTATTTACATGCACACCTTCATTAACTGCATCTGGCTCCTTATATCGAAGGTTAAGGTTCACCGTAGCTTTCAACATCAAATAACTCATTCCGAGACGGATTATAAGCTTTATTTCTTTTACTCGTTTCATTTGCTTTGTCTACTTCTGATATTGACTTTTAAGTAAATTAATTTTACAGCCTGTACGGCAATATCGAATGCAAATGTATGCGAAAAAAAGCTAGTCACTCACATTCGAATCAATTTGGGTTTGTCTATATCACTATTATTCGTTCGCATGTACTTATGTATTTTAATTGAATTTTGACACACCGTTTGCATAGAATAAAGTTAGACAAACCCACATCAATTTTCTATTACCTAGAATGGGAATGAACTTATCCTTCCGACATCTACGAACTGGCTGCTAATCACATTTTCACAACATTATAATTTAGAACTTTCCTTCTTACTGATTCACAACAAATATGCCAAGTCGTAATTTAATAGTATTGTAAACCATCCGACTTCGTTTAAGACAGGTAATCTCTGTTTTATAATAGACTTTAATAAATAAATAAAAATAGCGTGTTTTAAAACACGTAAAGAAAACATTTTCAAAACTTAGACCCTGTAGTGAGAATGCAGTTCAAATTTTAATCTTGCTCTTCCATCTCTCAAAGCGTGGTTTTTGTTACATTTTTTCAGTATTACCAGCCCAGCCTGATAATGCTGCTTATCTATTTATGTATCTCCATTATTTTGTGGAAATTATGCAGGAAATTTGTAGAAGCTTTAGTGCAGGTTGCATTTTTTTCCTTCAATATGTAGTAAAAGTATGTTTATAGAGAAAAAAAAATGTGAGCAATGCTGTAGTGTTAAATCTCCTTTTGATAAGTATTAAAATTCGACCACAAAATATACGCATACACATACACACACATATATATGAAGGTACGTACATACATAAAAAATTTCTAATTTTTAGTCTCTACACCCTCTTGACAATATTTTCGCTCAAAAATCTTTTATTTGAAAAAAGTAAAAAAAAACCCCAAACTCCCTTATTTAACTACACTGTCATTCATCAAAATCCCTTAATAACCAACCCTATAGAACTACCACTACTTTTGTTACAACTATGTATTACGTTTTTATGTGGCGAAAAGACCAACAACAACAACGATAGCAAAAATTTTAGCCAAAAGCTTAGAATTGTCAAGGAAATTCAATTTTGAAAATTCACTATGAGCTGGAAAGCAGCATGTGTGCAAAAATTTTCTTTCATGAAAAAAAAACGACAACAAGAAAAAAAATACGACTAAAAGTGACAAGTGTTTTTCAAAAACTCCCACAAAAAGAAACACACACCCCTTTCAGACGTTTTGACACAGGTTTTAAGTTTTACAATAGCGAAATTAACATGACGTGGTGTTTAAGATTCCGCTTTTTACATTAAAATGCTTTTTATTAAGATAATTTAATAATAAATATTTAATGAATTTGTTGTACTGGGTATGACAACAAAATACCTAACCTCACTTTATTGAGCTTTTAAAAAGCCATTAAAATTCTTTTATTACTTTCGAGTGCATAGTAATGCTCGTATTTTAATGGTGTGTGTGGCTGACAAAACAAAAAAAAAAAAAAAAACAAAACCGTTTGAACTTAAATAGATTTTGACTAAAAATATAAATCAACTATTGTCATTATGACATTAATGTGTTTAAGAGGGGAACTACGAAGTAAAACATGCACACACAATCACAAAACATTTATGACATTTTTTTCTTATTATTCTTCTTCCAAAATATTATGGCCAGTCATAAAAATAAAACAACTAATTTATGTAACATAAAATATTCCACAAAATACCATAGAAAATAAACTATAAAAATATAATTTGTTTAATATGGCACACACAGAAAAAGGGTGAACAAAAATATGGAAAAATAACAATTACAAAATACACACACACATACTCCTATATATACAAAAGTTTTTCTTTAATAAAAATATAGTGTTAGAAACAAAATAAAAAGAAATCCTATGAAATAATTTAACACTAAACAGAAATTAAATAACGGCGTTATACAAACAAAACTGACGGCTTCAGCTGGAGGTAGAATAACAGACTGCGATGTTCTCAGAGAAGAGTTGCCAATTGAGATGTTAATAAAAAATCACAGTACTTGAGCTGCCACATTGTTTCAGTAAACCCGATTAAAGAGTTTATTAAGAAATTAATAGAAATTTCTTTTCTTTGATCTGTCAAAAGCATTTGATTTAGTGAACCACGATATTCTATGCCAAAAACTCCGGTTTGCTAGATTGGAACAAAATTGTCTTACTCTGATTACGGATTATTTGAAGGATAGGAAGAAATTTGTTACAATAAGTAATGCAAGTAGTAAAGAGTTACATGCACTGTAAGGGTTTCACAAGAATGTGTATTAGGGCCACTTTTATATGAAACTTATAGCGATGTAGTCGTAAAGCAGCTCTGGGTTGACGAATAACTTGATGTGTTAAAAAAACAAGCTTTATAAGATTTAAACCGCATCTTTACAAAAGAGAAGAATTTATGGAAATGCACTTTGATGGAAATAAACTATGTCTAGTAGTAGACTTTACGTTCAAATTTAAATAAAAAGCGATTGGGTTCTGGAGAAGATGTGCCAAAATGGTTTCATCGCAAAACTATCTTCAGTGACGAAGCTTATTCTTGGTTCGATGGGTTTGTCAGTAAGCAAAATATGCACTGCTGGTCTGGTGAAAATCCAAATGAATCACAGCTTCATCTACAAAAAATAACTGTTTGGTGCGGTTTGTATGCAGATGGCATCATTAACGATCGTAAGTTACTATGAATGGCGATCGTTATCGCGTCATGATTACCGATTAGTGTGTGAGTAAAATGGACCAGTTCATTGGTCACCTCCTTCGTGCGATTTTGGCGCCGCTAGTCTTTTTTCAAAGGGGTTATGTCAAATCACTGGTCTATGCCAACAAGTCGACGGCGTTGGAAGAACTCAGAGCCAACATTGAACGCAGCCGAACTATGTGATAAAATCATCGAAGATTAGACTCAACGAATCAACCGCTGCCGACATGCCCGCGGTGGCCATATGAACGAAGGCGTGTTCCATTCATAAATGTTTTGATTGTATATCAAGTCGATCATAAAGTTTTGGAAATAACTATCTCAAATAGTTTGTGTTTTATTTAAAATAAATTGTCTAGTATTTATTGGAAAGCCCGATATAAATAGAATTGGTTCGTATTCGGTTTTACTTCAGCAGAACATATCAACATTTAGAACGAATACTAGACAACCAAGAGATCTGAAGATTACGTGGTGTTACCTTGAGGTTATTAAGCAACGCAGCAAATTTAGTGGTCCGAGTGAATACAACATATTACCAGAAGGCTTAAAAATATCAACCTTTGAAAATAAATTAAAAAATTATTTACTTGAAAATGCACTCATAAGTTTACTTCTTGCATATGCGAGCTAATCAATTCTCTTTTTGTGCCCTATTTCTAAGTAAATTTTGTGCAAAGTTTTAATAAAATATTGTAAGTAATGTAGAACAATAACTGTATTGAAAATTTTTACAACACGTATAACTAGATGCCTTTGAGCCTCTATAAAGCCACTTGGCGTTGAGGCGTAATACTATTCTTATTGAAATTATAATTATATGGAAATAAATACTCTGAAAAAAATAATTAAATTGATTTCCCTTTTTTTTTTACTTTAAAACGGAAATTCTTTCGTTGAAGCCATCAGAGGAACAGGTCGCCTATCGCTGTGACTTCACCATAAAGTCGTTTTAATTTTTTTTTTCAATATCATCTGGAATCGTTAACACATGTACTTAAATGCTTATTTTCCAGGGTGATTTTTATTAACGGAAAAAATCATTAAGTTTTTTTTGTTTATGTAATAACTTTGTAATACACACGCGTATTAATTAATGTCAACATTTTTGTTGAACATGAAAATTTATGTGTGTGATGTTGCTGACATTGTCTTTAATTAATGACTCTTGAGTTGATTTTTTCCTCTCCTTTGTTTTCGTAAATTTCTTCTTTTTTTTTAAACATATTTTTTGTCGCTGTTGCTGGTAAATTACAAAAATATTTTGTGTGGGAAATGAGAAATTGTTAAGAGCAAAGGATATGGAAAATGACAGTAAATAATAAGGAAAACAAATAATTATTCTTAATGACTTAAATTTGGAAGCAAGGTACATAGAGACAGACTTACAAACAGACAGACACAAACAAAAGGAGTTGAATGCTGGAGCACATGGAAGCAATTTGTTAAAATAAAATTATTTGCAAACAACTAAAAGAATATAATTTTTATTACAAAAAAAAAAAAAAAAAAAAAAAAAAAACAACACATTGTTTTGAATTAAAGTAATAAGAAGAACCCTTAAAAAATATTGCCCCTATTAAATACGAGGGTGGATTGATATTGCACTACCTAAGTAGGAACTTTTTTATACCAACTGAATAAGTTAGTATCGACAATCACTTCTTCGTTTGAGATGAATCTTTTTCCTGCGAGCCATTTTTCCAAGTTTGGAAACAGGAAAAAGTCACTAGGAGCTAAATCTGGGCTATAAGGTGGATGATCAGCCAGTTCGAAAAGTATTTCAGTTAATCCATATGAATCAGAGTTTCATATGGTTTAGCAACTCTTTAATATATTTTTTGTTCACCTTGTACTGAATCCTTCTATAATACCCTTTTATATCTTCCCTGCTGTACAATTAAATTGCTTTCATTATTAATTTTTCAATGTATTTTTATTCAATTCTAATTTTTTTAGTGCTGGTATTTTTTTTGCTGCATCAAAAACCACATTAGAATTTTGTTTGTAAACTTTTGCTGTCTGGGTCTGTTTTTTGCTTTTTTTTCTATTTACTCATCTAAATAGTTATTGATTTTATTTATTGTTTGTTTAAAAAATAGTAAAAAAAAGAATTCATTGCAAAATCAATTTAGATTTTTCTCGCTTTTCAAACAGAAGTAAATATTGTTTTATTTGTTGATTTAAAATAAATTTATTAGTTTAAATTCAATAGGTGGCCGGCAAAAAATAACTTATTGATTCATTTATTACTTAAGATTAACAAATTTTCACACATTATTTATTAATCATTAACAACATCATAATTAATGTTGCCAGCTTAATTTAAAATAGTGTTAATATTTGTTTAAATATATACACAAATGCGTACTTAAATATGTACTACATACTTGAAGGAAAAAATATATGAGGGAGGTAGCTATATTAGCTCTCAAGATTTTAATTAGTTAATTTGGTCCTACGAACCAAACTTACATTATTATTTGTAGATGATACAGCAGTTTGTGTGTTATTTAAATAGATATGTACATATACTTGTGCATACCAACTTATTTAAAGGCAAAATAAACAAGGGAGGAGGTGATAATAGCTTTCAAGTTTTTAACTTGTTAATGTGGTCCTTCAAACCGAACTTACATTAAGTGTGTCTCTTTATCCTACTTTGGAAGCCCGAGGGATTCCAATTTGCATGAAAAGAGTGCCTGTCCTTTAAAATGGGAACCATTTCGAAAGAACAATATGCTTCTTCTTCTACTTGTATGAAATACCCCGAACTTTTTTTCGGGCTAGTTTGTGCATGTAGCTAAGCAATCAGCTGTTTGAAGAGTCAACAATAGCAAAGACGGAAAAGTCATTTGAATCAACTCATACCCAAATCGTTTCAACGTTATTTTAGTAATATTAAATAAAAAAGTATGTGCAAAAGACTTTTAAAACACAAAATAGTAAAACATCATACCTACTATTTTTTTTGTGAATCCAAATGGCATTTTTTTTGCTATTTAAAGCAAAAAAAAAAAACGACTAAAGCAGCCATACTAACTTTCAAGATTTATACATGTTAACTAATGGTCCTTCGAACCGAACTTACATTACAACACATACGAGTAGACCATACAACAGTATTTGCTGGAAGGTGGATAGGACTTGTTCGTTATTTTAGTTCGCTTGATTCTTTAGGCACCCTTTTTCATGGCCAGTTTGCTTCTGTACTTTTCCACCGGCTAACAAAAAAAATGTTACAGAGCACATTTGTTTTCCAGACCTCTTAATTTTTGAGCGTTTCTAGCATCTAGATAATTTACATAATCTTGCTCCATACTAGATGAAAAAAAAAAGATAATCTGTTCCATACTAGATGAAGAAAAATATGCCGTTTATAATTTTAATGCTAAGTGCCATCGTTACTTCGTGTCCCTATTATTTCTTCCATCAGTGTATATACAGTTTGCTTTTAAATTAATTATGGCTTTTAATGTTTCATTATTTAAATTAAATTAATAAATAATAATGAAAAAAAAATACTAAAAAATATTATTTAAGACTTCTTAATTCTTTAATATCAGATTTTGAAATATATTTCCGTTACAAGTGCTCGAAATGTATTATATTTTAAACGTTCATACATATGTATGTCGATATACATATGTATGTATGTGCACTTTGTGTTGAAATTTTCTTTAAATTGTTTTAAACGCCAGCGAGTCCACAATTTGTATTGATAGTTTTTCCTAATGTTTGTGTTGTTGTTCCAGTATCAAGCTGTTTTTTTAATTTTTGTTTTATTATTGTTTGTTTATGTGTAGTTGTTGTTTTTTAATTTTCCTTTCAGATTTCGAGTATTTGGAAAAGTACGTGGCTGCTGCTGCATGATGTCTGTTCGGTGAGTTAATGGCTTTTAATGGCATTTAGATTTTGTAAGTGTATGATTGTGTATGAGCGTGTGTGAATTTGAGAGCGTCTCTCTGCATAGTATATGTGCGTTAAAATAATATGGCCACTTAAACATACACATGGATGTATAACTGTATGTGTATGATTTGTTCATTTCTAGTCCAGGGAAAGGAAATCAATGTTTTCTTTTTTGCTTTGTTTTGCTATTTTGCTTTTCGTTAAAACAAATATTGATATTTATTTTACCAAAATAAAACCATTAAAAGCAATAAATGCTTTTAAGAAAAAAAAAAAAAGAAATGCACATATGTATAAATAGTGGAGATCAAAATTATATATGTACATAAGTACATATATGTATATTAAAGGTATTATACCTAGTTGAAAAAACATGATTTAGATAATATGTATCATAAAAAAACCTAATTGTTACTTGTGAAACTATAACATTGAATCATTGTATTTGTGTGAAATCTGTGGAAAACTCTAGTCGGGAATAATACGACAAAAAATATGTACATAATGCTTTGGCGGATTTTGTGCAAATTTGGGCTACGTAGCTCCTCGTTGTATGACAATGATGGGTAAATAACCCCAAATTCAGGAACAGTTTCTCAACAGCCGCTGAGCCAGTAGTTAAATAGTAAAATTTAAAAGACTAAATAAACTACACAAACTGCTTGGCAAATATGCCAAAATTTTAGGTTTGTCCAAACATTGAGTGTTGTTCAAGCAATCACAACCATTGCAAGCAAAATAAAAAAAAAAAAACTACACAAACTGCTTGGCAAACATGCCAAAATTGTAGATTTGTACAAACATTTGCAGTGATTGTCAAAAAACAAATGTCTGCATAACGTGTCACTGTTGGGTGTCGATATTGAGCTAAATGCATAGTTGAAATATATAAGTTTTTTTTCCTGAAAATTAGGCTGACTAAGCACTGTTATTGGTGCTCGATATCGCGATATGATAATGCAGTTCTTTGCACCAAAATTGGATGATATTGATGTAGTCAATACAAAGTTTAACCAAGACAGTGTACTATAATATGCCATGTAGCTCGTGAAACAACTCAATTATTGTACCAGATATTTCGAGAGAGTTTGCACTACTCTCGTTATTGTGATCAGAATTGACTCACTAGTTTGTGTGATTTAACCCCATTAGATTTAATGGGACAATATGAATTCACAGGTTTATGTCCACAAGCGCACAACTATTCATTCATTAAAGGCGGAGATACAAACCTACATCAATGAAATTCAGCAACATTTTTGCAAAATTGTCATAGGTTTTTGACAAAAGATAAGAAGACTGTGTCATGTGCCATATAGCCCATTAAATACTTCATCTACAGCATGAGATATTTCAAGGTTGTCTACTTTTCCGTTTCGGTGAGAAGAATTTATCCCTAGTTCGTGGGATTTAACACCACTAGATTTCTTTTTTATGGGGTTATTTGAAATCACAGGTCTGTGGCAACAGGCCCACAGCTGTCTGAGCATAAAAGGAGGATATTCAATGCTGCATCAATGAAATTCAGCCACATTCATGTAAAATAGTCATGGAAAGGTTCAACGAGTGTGTAGTTGAATGCAAACTTCTGGAGGTTGTTTGCCTGATGTGCTATTTCATAAATAATCCTATGTTATGAACCAACATCTTCACAAAAGGAAAGTTCAGTTAGCAAAGTCTTTTGTCGGGCTAAAGAAAAGAGGGCCTCTCTCTTCCAAACACAGCTGCAAAGCAAACTTACCGTGTTTGAAAGCGAAAAATAAGAATCAAAATTTTAAAAACTGTGTTTTCGATAAAACTCATATCTTGCTTTAATTTTGGGGCACCTTTTATTATAAATGTAAATTTCTTGATACAGAATAATAATAAAAAAATATTTATCTTTCACTGTAAATTTTAAATGATATTCAATTGAGTTTTTACAAACATGGTCAGAAATATTATTCAAGCGTTCTATAAATAAAAATCATTAAAAAATGCTTGAAACACTTTTTAAACAATAAAAACAAAACCAAAAAATACTTAAAAACCTAATTGACCCATTTTGCATTTATGACATGATTAACATCTCTGGTTTGTTTAACGTTCCCTGTATCTGCTGCTGATGCTCTCAGTAAACAACTTTCTATCAGTGATTAAAGCAAAAGTTGGCAACACTTTAAGATGCACAAGTTAATATAAAAATTTTAGCATTTCATTTAAATTTTTAATTTCAAAAACAATTGACCATTTTATTACGAAAAAAAAAAAAAACTGTGGCATGCTCTGCTACTGTTTAGATCTCTTTGTTTTTAATGAAAATGTAAAAAAAAATCTTATGAAATAAAATAAGCAAATTTTTTATGTTGAAATAACATATTGTAATAAAAATTCCCCATTATCATAAAAACTGTTCGCTTATCTTTATTATTTTTTTTTTATATAGAAGAAGCTAACATTTTGTGCCCGAATCGAAATCAAAGATTAATACCGCTTCGCACTACAGTTTTCAAAACTTTACACAAAAAAGTCTCAATAATACATAAAAACAAATTTATGTTTTTGTGCATATGATTGAACTTTTTTAATGAATTTTCAAAAGGTCATTAAACAGTTTATGATGGCCACAATAATAAATGGGAAAACATTCGACTGATAAAGTGTATTAAAAAAATCAAAAGGCCATTAAAGACAATGGTAGAGTTCAAACTGTATTTTTTACTGTTTACTTTAAAAGAAAAATCTGAAATATTGAATTTAAATTAAAATAAAATGTTGCCATTTTGAGTTGGCAATTTACTCAGTATGTGCTTACAAGTGTTTTGCTTAATAGAGAAAAATTCTGCCTTTTGAGTATACATGCAACATTTTTTACCGATTATTACAACCCTTAAGATGTGCTAAATTTTTAACAAATATAGTATTTATGTGTAGGATGTGATATTTGGTATTAAAATTTGTTTATATATTTATTTACTCAATTCAGTACAGGAATAAGTCTTATGTAAAAGTATTGTTTAGAACAGTGTTGCCAGGAGGTTTTTTGTAAAATCCCTACCATAGTGCATAAAAATCACTATTTTCCCCTACAATCAAAAAAATATTTTCCTACATTTTTCCCCACACAAATTTTCAGGCAAACATTATTGCATAAATAAATTATTTTAATACAATAAACAAATTATTTAATACAACGTTTATTGCAAATTCAAACATGTACATTTTTACTAAAAGGTAAATTAGTGTAGAAAATGTAACCTAAATGTTTAATATGACTAAAAAGATATGTAAATATGCACTAATTAATATGTTTAGCTATATAGCTAGATTCGTTTAAGTGAATAGGCGTGTATTCTAATACAAATTGAAACATGTGTTTATTGGTTGCATAAGTAAAGACCACACAAACTGCTTGCCAAGCATATCAAAATTTTAGGTTCGTGCTAACATTTTTGTTCGTTTGTGGGGGTGTTTGCTAGTTTGTACAAATATTTGAAGCATGTTTGAACAAAAATCAAAAACTTTTGATTTTCGTGAAAACATTGTGTGTAAATTTTGTCATTTAAATGAAATTTTTGCAGAGTGAGGTGGTGGAAGAAAAGCATACAGAGTGAATCAAGAAAACGTTTTCTTGTAATTACATTTAGAACGGCATAAAAACTTACTTTTATTGGGGAAATTAAACAAAAAATAAAGATTAAAAAGAGAACAATACTCGTAATATCAAGAAATAGAAAGTAAAACAATTTGTATTTTGCAAACTTCATATGGTGAACAAATTGCCGCAACACAATGTGTGATTACATTACATTTGCATGTGTTGTATTTGTATGGTTTGGATGTAAACGGAAAGCATGTGTTTGGCAAGCAGTTTGCGTAGTTTATTTGGGCCTTAAGAATATCAACGTTATCATAATTGCAAATAATAAATTTGAAATGTTTGTATAACATTAGTTTTAATAATCAAACAATTACAAACAGGTTGTTTGCTATGTTTCCCAGTTGTCTATATGTCGACATTTCATAGGAATGGAATGGAAATTTTCGAAAGATATTCTCAAATCTTCAACTTTATATTCCAAAAATCTAAATAAATTAGAATTGTGTTTTGACAGGTATTATTAAAATATTTTTCTTTTTAAATTCTCAACAATTCATTTAGATTGTTGGTATACAAAGTTGAATGTTTGAGAATATCTTTCAAAAATTTCCAAACTCTACTGAAGATTAGGGTAGCTCCTATGAAATGTCGACATATAGACAGCTAGGAAACATAGAAAACAAGTTGTTTATAATTTTAGATTGCTGTCAATGTTGGAAGCTAATATAGTGAATAAAACTCAATAGTTTGAATTAGTTTTAATATGCTGTTTTTCATTTTTAAATTAAAAAAGAAAATAATTTTTTTAATAGCTTGATTGGTTCTGTTTTATTTAAATATTTTTGCAATTTATACCGCCTAACTCTTTTGTAATTTAACAGTCTTATTGTCGAAACATTCAAACTCATGTTAACACATATTTGTTAGAACATTTTTCTCCTACTATCACATGCAAAACATATTCTGATGGTGTGCCGCTGTTGAACGGATGTTTCATGCTTCCTTTGTTTTGCTTTTCAAATAAAAAAAAAAACTTTTCAAAACTTATGTTAAAACATGTCGTCTTTAGGCAGACAGTGGGCTTTTTCTTTTTCCCAAATTTCTTTTTTATTTTTAAAGAATAACATACACAAGACAATTGTTGCCAGTATCTTGGTAAATGATAGACATGTGTCATTTTTATGTTGGTTTCAACATAAAATATTGTTGTCTAGTTACAAGTCATTTAAAAGGCGCACACATGTGTTTCCGAGCACCGTTTGCAGTAACAAGCGATAGGCAAAGGAAAACAAAGTTGGTTACTTATTAGAATTACAAATTTTCTTTTACTAATAACTAAACAAGGAAGTTAAAAAATAAAAAAAGAAATACATACATATGTATGTATAGTTTTCAATGATGTAAATTTACATAAAATCTTGTTAAGATAAACAAAAAATTAGGTATTCCTAAACTGAAATAGTTGTTACTATTACAAGCGATTTTTAAGTTAATGGGACTCGAAAGAGGCTTTTTTTGTCAAAAGAATTTTTAAGGAAGTAGAACATAAGTTATGCAAAATTAGAAAGTTTTTTTTTGTTTATTTTTCTCTTATTTGTTTTTAGTGAGGTTAATATAAAGAAAACCAAATAAATTGTTAGTTGGCTTTATTTCATTTAAATTGATTTTTATAAAAATTATTCAAAGAAATAAAAAAAATAATAAATTGGTTGGGCTCCACAAGGGTTTGAGTGGTACCTTACACCGAAAAACACAAAAGTACAGGTATCTAAAAAACGGTACTTAGAAAAAAAAAGAAAAATACAGGCTTTTAATGTTCAGGAGATCGGCATGTGGCGCTCTTGGTTTTTTTTTCAAATTTAAAATTTGTAAACCAGTGTAATTAATTGATAAAAATTTATGTTAAATTTATTGGGAAAATCATTTTTGTTACAATACTTATTTTTAAAAATACATGCATAATACATAGCTATAATAGCTACATATTTTTTATTTTATACAAGAAATGTACAGAAAAAACTGACGATATGTCTCGTACTGCTGTTAATATTCAACTGAGTAAAAATGTATACTCAAATTTTACATATTTTTGTTGTTTTTTAGAGTCCTGTTATTTTTTTTGTAGAAATATTTTACTTGAACGATTTCAAGACTAGATTGAAGACATTCTCGCCCATTGTAATGCTCATTTAAGCACAAATATACATAAATTCTTGTTTAGCCTTTTTTTTAGAGTACCGTTGCTTTTTTGAAATACCTTCATGAACAATTTGTAGACATTGTCGCTAATTTGTGCCCTATAGATGAGCAGCAAGATTGAAGACATTGTTGCCCATATGGTCCTCTTTTCATTAGAAAACCTAAACAAAAGAGTAAATCGTGCATATATCTTCGAAGACAATGTCGTCTAGGACAAACTTGCTAATTGGGTAGCCGTATTACTGCTAAAATACTGAGCCGATCAAAATGAAATTAAGCTCGTTCACTGCTGTACAGAAAGAACTTTAAACCCATATCTACATGATTTTTCAAAACCGTAGTGCAGTAGTACGGCTACAAAAAGCATTTTAAAAAACGTGTTTGCCTATTAATTACATAGATGTATGCAGTTTTTTTTATCAACTGGCAACTTTGTTTCATTTTCATATATCTTCCATAATTCCGCCTTTTTTCTTCCCATTATAATATATATATGTAGAACACTAACATTTTTGCACATACCAAATTACAAAGGTTCATACATATGTGTGTGTGCGTGTACTTATGTTAGGCAATACCGCCATTCTCATTATTGCCATCTAAAGATGGCTGTTTGTCTAACTAATATGTATGTATGTAAGTATTATGTACCAGTATGTTATTTGGGTGTATTTCTTTTTTTTATAAACAAACATTATTTTAAAACTGCAATAAGTATTTTTTTTTAACATTAATAGAAGATTTTTGTTTTTTATTACATTACCTGGCCATTTTTTTACGATTGTTTAATGTTATTAACAGCTAACATGTCACTTGCGTTACTCAAAGTGAGAAGATGCAGCTAACGCACAATCAAACATATTCGTACACACACTCACACCAACGCACGTAGGCAAATATACTTCAAAACAACAGTGTTTAATATCTGTAAAAAACAACAGTACTCAAACGGCGGTATTGTTGGTGTTGTTTTTTTTATGGGCTTAAACACACAAAGGCCAGGGTAGTAAAATAATTATTTGTCTAGTGAATTATGGAGTAGTAAAAAATAAATAAACATATTTTTTGTTTTACATTTTAAATTATTTTTAAAGCATCAGTGCCAGAAAACATCATGTAGAGTTACTTGTTTTAAAATTTTGCATGCTGCAAATAGTTTTAAAAAAGACTTTTTTCTCTTCTTTAAATTTGGTCTCGTATATTGAAAAAGATACACACACTTGCTTGCATATATGTATATATACATATGTAAGTATGTATATTTGTACTAGGTATGTATTTTAATTTTAAACAAGTTCATTGATTGCTGATGATGGGTGAAACAAGTAAATTACTTGGCAGGCCTTAATTTCACTTCTTTTTTTTTGCTTCTGCTAAATAAACTCTATAGGTATTTCATGTGTAATAAAACAACAACTACAACAAAAACACAAAACAACTTTAAATTACTATAACAACAGTTTCCCTGTAGAACACAAAATGATTTTTTAAGGCAAAAAAATTTTATTTTTTTTCAAAACAGTAAAAACACTGAGAGAAAAATTTACAAAATTTTGTTCATCAACACAAAAAGAGTTACAGTAAAATCTTTTCCTCTCTATTACAACACTTCGTTTGCTTTAAGATACATACATAAGTACATGCACACATATACATATGTATGCACGTCCATATGTAATGTTTTCCTATACATACATATTTACTTACATGGTTTTGAACTGATTCAAGAAGAAAAAAAAACTTAGTGCCCACATTTAGCTGGCAGCTAAAATTATATCAAACAACTAAAATGCATACAAAACACATGCTGCTGCTCACTAAACTAACAACAACATCAGCTACAACATTACGTTTTTCGTTTTTGTTGTTGTTGGTTGTTTTTTATTTAACTGAAAATTACATACTAAATTAAAAAAAAAAGAATAGTATTGCTGCAGCATGTGCTGTTGAAATGTACTAACTGCAAGGAATTATTGGGTAGGGGGAAAAGTTATTGTAATGTAATGGTATGGAATCCTTGCAGGGCGAAATAAATTAGCGCATCACAAAACGTTTTTATGTAGCCAATTGCCACAATTGTCAAATTTGATTGCTTCCATAAAATTTGTGATGTATAGACCGTAAATTGCTATATAAAGCCATCTTTTGTGAAATGATTGCTTTGCTGGTTCTTTGAGCAATTATTGCTAAGCAGTGAGCTGTCAGTTGTTATAATTTAGTATAACACAATAAACAGTGTTGTTCATACTACTTCTCATGTTGAAAATTTTGTATATGCGATGAAGTAATATTACGTTTACGCCACCTAAAGCAATTAGCAACCGCAGTACTGTACTTTGCGTATATTATCTGTCAAAAATCTTCCTACACAGAAGAAATTTATGAAATCAATTGAAATAGAGCGACCTCAACTATTTGCAATAGCAAAATCCAATTTTGACAGGGCGTGAGACAATAAAATTGGCTCTCTCTCAATAAAATTAGCTTCGAACTATGTTTTACTCATTTTTTGTCCTAATTAGTAATCACACTTTAAGTGCTTTCATACAAATTTAGTGACATTATTATTTCTAATCAGTGATTTTTATTAAGCAAGGTTAGTGTACAATACTGTTCATGCAACAATTTTCGCATATTTTTATGCAGCAATCATGTGATGACACAATTAATTAGCTTTTAATGTTAAATCGTTATAAAAAGTAAGAAAAATTTGTTAAAAAGGATAAATTTAAGAAAAGCCATGAGCAAATATATTGATAGCAATAGCTTTAAGAAGGAAGCAGAAAAGAAATGAACGCCTTAAGAAACAATTCTTGCGAGATTGCTCAAATTCTTTGGATATAAAAGAAAAATTGTAAAATATTTATATATACCGCAGATATGATTTCACGCCACAGCCCCTTTTAGATTTATGACACATTACAGGCTGAATAAGAGCACTTTTCAAAAAGTAGTTAATAAAGATGAAGTGTATTTTCGAAGAAAACAAAACAGCTGACTGCTAAAAAGCAAAAGCTCACTCACAGAGATTGCCAAATAAAATTATTTTTTGTTAAAAACAAAACAGTGATTGATGTCTTTAATAATTTTTGAATTCAATTTTTTTTTTGTATAAAAGGTAAAATATAAATGCATAAATAAGTAAAAAATAGATTATTAACATTAAAGCATTCATACTGTTTTTTTATTGTGGTGATAATTATAGTAAAATATAACTACAATACATGAGCACCTAATTTGAAATCTGCAGCCGTTTGGCTAAACGATTTTAAATCACTAGATTACAAAAATTTTTGTGCGCCAAACGTGCTCCAGTGTTTTCAATACGACCAACCAAATGCAGCCCTCCTGCGACAATCATGAGCCTATTTGATATGCAATCTCGCGCAGCAAAAAAAAAAAAAATACGAAAAATGCATTGACACACGCTAATTTGATACTTTTAAAGAAGCCTTTTTCAATCACTACAAAACAAACTAATAAACTAGTGCAAGCGTTGATTTTTGTGTTGTCACAAATTAAAACAAGAGTGTGAATGATATGTGCCAATTATTGGCGTAACATTGTTATCACAATCATGCCGCAAATAAATTTGGCCTCCTACGTTACTGCAGAGTATTTGATTTATAGCCATTTTTTTATTAAGTCAAATTGATATATTTTCGGCAATCGTGTGGTTATACCTTTAACAGAAAAAATTTGCAATACTTTCTTTAAACAAATCACAGCTTGTTGGAAAAAACACAAAGCAAACTTACTAAAAATCCAAACAAATTTAAAGTTCACTCTGAGCTTGCTAATTAACCTTTTAAAAATATTTAAAAAAAAAATTTGTTAAGATACAACTTTTTCCCTTTGCCAATTGTTTTAACCTTAACAAGCATAAAAATATATTTTTTTATTCAGTTCTAGACTCCATACATGCCAGCGAAATGCACAAAGAACAGAATACAAAACAGACAAAATGAGCATAAAAAAAATAAATAAAAACTCAACTGCATCAGTTAAAAAAATAAAATACTCGAAAATTACAGAGTCTTTGATTTGCTGTTAAAACGCCCATTTGCCTTGGAACCATTTATTGCACAAACGAATAGCCATAAAAGTGGAATTCTCATACTCCTTTTTTATATCAATAAAGACAACAATATTTCATTTATTTTTCTATATAAACATATTTTTATTACAACTGACCATAATTCTTATAGTGTTTTAAATACTTGTGGGACATTTAAAGCCCCACCCTTTTAAGGGGTTTATGACACAATTGCATATTAAACTTAAACGGCAAAAAATAAAAAATTAACATTTCAAACACATTTTTTCATTAACAAGTGTCAACACGTTTGATTTAAAACACAAAAATATGAATGCATTACCATCTTTTCTTCCTTTTTTAGTTTCTTTATTTAGTTTTAAGACAAGCTTGGTTATTAATTAATTATTTATTCTAAGCATATATATTTTTTTAACGCAGAGTGTAGGTACGTCGGTGTTAACATAGGCAAGTAAATGATTTACATTTGTAATAATTAAATATTTCTGAATGAATTTATTTTTAAAACTCCTAAGAAAGTTAAGAAATTAACTGGATTTATTAAGCCTAAACTGGCGCCTTTTAAACAGGCCTGAAAAGTAAATAAAGTAACAGTAAAATGTATTTTCTTTGTTTCAATCCCCTCTTTTATTATGTAAATTCCAAAAGTATTTTTGTCACAATACTCGTAGTTATGACACCTATATACCTACACATTTACCTGTCTTTCAACTTAAAATTCATTATAATACATTTTATATTTACCATTTTTTCCATTGTTTATTGTTGCTGTGTCTAATTTAATTACTGCTATTCAAACAGCTGTCCAAAGAAAATCTCCGCCAATAAAAATTTGTTGCAATTTTATTTATACATTAAACAGTGAGCTGTAAAGATAAAAGTATTTAAAATATGATTAAAATAAATATTTGAGCAAGAATAAAACAAACAATATAAAACAGAAATTTAATTAATTTTTAATCTATTAAGTAAATATGTATTTAAGAGTTTGAAAACACAAATTAAAATACGGCAATTTAACTCCAAACACATTTCATTTCTACTAAAAACGGAAAAGAGATGGCTACTAAATTTCTTTGAGTTTAATAAAACTGTAAAAGTATTTTTTCCAGTTTTCAATACTCTTTTAACACTCAACTCTCAACAGATTTACATGCAAACACACATACTTACACAACTCTGTGCATTTACTAGCAACAACATAAGCAACAACCGTAAGATGTTGTAGAAAATAATCAAGGCAATCATATTTGTGTGGTAAAGAACAGAAAAAAAAGATGAAGCATTTTTCCCCGTTATTTTGTTTACTTTTGGAAATGAAAAAAGGGATATACTATGGAGGGACGGCGAAAGAGATTATTCATTATTAAACTTTTGTTCCAAGGGTAGGGAAGAGATTAATTGATGAAGTAAATTAAGCAGAACTTGTTTGACTTTCTATCAGATCTCTAGCACAAAACTAAAAAAAATAATATACTAAAAATAAATTCCAGAAATTCGGCAATTATTTGGCCAGCGCGACCGCCAGATTTGACAGCATCCGACTATTTGCTTTGGGGTTATTTGAAGGAGCGAGTGTAAGAAAACAAGCCAAAGACAATCTTTGCACTTAAGGCAAACATTGTTGCAGAAATTCGAGCGCTACAGCCACCAATTTTGAAAGATATTATGAAACATGCTCTAAGACGATCCCAGCATTGTGAAGCTGAAATCGGCGGTAATTTCAGAGACATTATTTTTCATACTTATAGAAGTGTAAAAAAAGTTTCTTTTTGTATATTATAAAAAAATAAAAAAAACGAAAAATGTATGAAACTTTTAAACCCCGTGGTAACTTCTGGCCCACTGTGTATTTTCAGTTCTGTTGCTTCTTAGAAGTTCATAGCTTTGAAATTTGCAAATAGTTTAAAGAAATTTCATGATTGATCACAACAATTAAATTTTTAATAAGGTTTAAATCCAAGTTGAAAGCTGGACAAAATCTGGTTTCCAAGACAATAGAAAGCTGTGGCATAGAAATAATCTTTTAAAAAAATAATAATAAATGTTATAACTAATAAATCAAACAAGTAGGTATTAACAAAAATTTCTCCTAACGGTTTAATTGTCTTACATTTCTTTAAAAATGATTTATACAAACTTTATGTCACAAATTAAACTTCGGAGAAATTGAGTAGGTATATCCAATATATTTTTGTTTTCCATAAAGATGATATATTGTATAAAACAATATTAATATTAATTAAAACACCACATGTGTTTAATCATAATTCTCTTATTTATTACACAAAATACACAAATTGTACATATGTTTAAAGAAAAAGAAGCTCGGCAACTTGGCGTTAACTGCCTATATTTGCTACAAGTATACCAAATAATAAAATGTCAACTTAAAAAATATTTCTCTTAAATTAATGAGTTTATTTAGAAAAAAAAAAACAAAATACCTTTCCTTTGAAAAAATGTTCAAGTGAATTCAAAGAATTTCGTTTAAAACACCCCAGACACACTGAACCTTTAAGACACTCACTCGCTCGAGTACAAAATAAAGAAATAATTTATTTCAGTTTTGTTTTTTGTCTACTACTCGTATAAAAATTTTGAAATGTGTCTCTGAACAAACAACCTGTTATAAAGTCTTGTTTCTTTTTTTTTTTGTTTGACATCTTTTTTTTTATTGTTTAGCATTAAAGTTTCCAAATAATATTCCCTCAACTCGAAACGAGGTAAAAACTTATTCAATAAAATAAATAATTGTATGTATTTAAGCAAACATAAAAATGACTAATTAAGTACCCGCAGATGGGTTTCAAATTAATTTCTATATAATTTATAGCTTTTTGCTGCTTAAAGAGTCACAACAACAAATCCACTTTTTAAAAAAAGTCATAAATAAAAAAATATGTACAAAATTCTTAAGAAATCTAATACTACTCGTACGTTTGAATATCAGAGGAAGCTTTTTGGACTGGCAAAAAAATTATTTATTACTTCAACATGTATAACATTTTTCAGCCAACAAATGCCGGAGCAAAAAACTTAAAAATAGTTAAAATATTAAACGATTGAATTGGCCGGCCGGCCATGTTCATGAGAATTTTGCAAGCAAGTTGAGCATAAAATTTGAATTCATTCGAAATTTTGAACATGAGCTCCAATCGAAAAGTTTTTGAACAACATTACAAAAAATATAAATATTTGGTAGCTGATGGAAGGATTATTATAAACAAAAGCGATTTAACGGTTTGAAGTTTTATTTTTTGTGTCCAAATTAAAAATGAACTTAAAAAATAATAAATTGTTAAAATATTTTTTTTCTTATTTTTTAGTTTGTATTATAATACATTTCAGATAAATTAAAAAGAATTATTGATCATAAATTCGATATTTACTATTTACAGTAGAACGCAACCTCCGTCGGGGCAAGCCCCTAAAGATGATAGTCCTCCTGTTATCATATCTGGGCCATGTCAGCCTTGATATTCGACAGGTATACTCACTAGACCATCCGTCTTGAGCGGTCGGGAAAAGTTGCCGCTGTATTTGTTTCACACAGCTCTCAAGCGGGATTTCAACGATCCCATCTATATCTCTTTGTTGTAGCTGGACACCGGCCTTTGCCAGTTCATCCGCTACTAGATTTCCGGGCACTTTATATTACAGCTAATTGTAAATGTTTTATTTATAAAAAAATTGAAAATTTAAATATAATTTTTTAAACTTGAAAATTACTGAATTCACTAGCTCAGCCTTTGAATTGGCTCCCAAGATCAGTGGAGGTTTGCTAGTTTCAGGTATTAAGTTGTTTGGGTATGAATGTGATGTAAGTGGATCGTTTATCCGATAATCGGGTTAATTCTGAACTCTGCTGAGATATATATTACACTCTGGCAACACAACGGGACCAAATTGGACCCCGGGGGGCTGGCCTTTCAATAGCTGAATATAAGAGGAAAATCATATGCAGGCATAAATAAACCCGTTTCATTTACTCCCCTATTAAAACTCTCCGACTTGTCATTAACATACATACCTACTACTTGAAATTAATTGCAAATTGAAAAATTATTTCATTTGTCTGTATAAATATTAGTATTCATATTTAAGAATTGATATTTATGTCTATATATGTACATAAAATTCAGCGCTTTTTTTTTTCATTACGAAATTACTACCCCCATATAATTATTTATACTTGTACTTTTATTCAATTCAAAGAGCGTAAAACGTTACACGGTCTATAAAATTAAATGATAGAAGAAAATTAAACGGAGAAAAAAACTAACAACAAATACGACTACATAAAGAAATAAATCAAAAGTAAAAATGCCGCCTTAAATACAATACTGAAAACACAACAACAGCTAGAAAACATAATGAATTGTACAACAACAAGAAATCAAAGGAAATAACAACAAAACAGCAGCAAACAGTTATTATTTTTTGTGTTTTGTTATTGCTTCTTATCTTTTTATTATTAGTAAGTTTGACTAACATTGACACGACACACCGTCTTCTCTTGGCTCTTTAGAACTGAACTCTTCTCTGGCCTGTTACTCGTAAATAAAACCGTTAGCAAAATGAGAGATGACTTTGAATACAAAGGAATTAAACCACCCACTCGAATGGGATTTTTGTTTTTATTTCTTTTTAAACTTGCTAGTACATTACATGAATGTGAACTTAACCTTTCTTATTATAACACAAAAGGGTTGCCACACTGCTTCACCAGTAATAAGTAGCTAAAGGGGATATCAGTGGAGACTAACAAATGGAATTAAAAAGTTTTGATTATTCTCTATTTTCTTATGGGAATTTACTGACAGTATGTTATTTAAGAAATAAGTATTCATATGTAGGTATGTATCTAAGTATATGGCAATCTTTTTCCACTTCTTCCATCCGGCAAATGATATAACAGATGACAGAAGTAAGAAAAATTTAATTAAATTGTACTCAACTCAACTCTTAATCTCATAATTCAGTCAGTCAATCTGTTGGAAATGAAATGACTTGCTTGACTTTAAATAATTAACTTTTCGTGAAATAAAAGAAGAAATATAATAATGCCGCCTTAAAGGTTGAACTTTGGTTTTGGCAAAAACGATACATTGGCACAAGACATAAATCAATTTATATTTTTGTAATCCTACGAATTATAAATAAAAACCACGTAATATATGAAAGAGTTTTTTCAAATAGAACGGGGTGAGTAATTCATTTTACAGGGTTGGGAAATTGTTTTGTAGAAAATTACGACATTTATTCTCATCACTAGAAGAAAATAGCAGATATTTCTTAAGATATAAAAAAGGTTTATAAAAGTAAGAAATATAATGAATTGACCATAGTTTTGAAAGTTTTTAAGTCAAGCAACAAATAGTTACGCAATATTTTTGAAGTCTATAGCTTGTGAGTCATGTGCGGATACTTGCATTTCTTTGACAAATAGGCAAAATTTTTTTTAATTCTGGTAATATATCTGTGGCATTCTATTATAACAGCTTAAGTCGAAATAGGGGAAAAAAAAATTTTTTTCCAGGAAAACTTCTATGAAAATTAAGAAAATCAAAAACATGCATAACAACTTAAGTCGAAAAAAGGCAAAAAAAAATGTTTTTTTTGCAGGAAAATTTCAATGAGAATTAAGAAAATCAAAAATATGTATATCTGTGGCATTATATTATAATAAGTCCAAGTAAGACAAAAAAAAAGCTTTGAGGGAACATTTCAATGAGAGCAAATGAAAATAAACTAAAATTATAATAAAATTTCCGCAATAATATGAAAAAATATTTTAACAACCCAAAATTAAAATTTTTAAAGTTCGACTTAAGCTGTTATGACTAAACACCACAGATATTCCTATTAAAACAAATTTTCTGTTACTTTTCACTATTTTGTGAAATTCTTAGTAGGTTTGAAAATTCGAATTTATGTTGGAAAAATGCAATATTTCACAAATGATTGTTAATGTGTAAATATTTTTAATATCTCCCTCCCTCTTTTGAGTCATGTTCATTTATATTTGAAATTTCGAACATATATTCACATTTCAAATTAAAAACTACTAAGCTGCGAAGAAATAACTACGTTTTCGTCAAGAATTGTGAGAAAATTTCACAATTCGTTTATATTCGAAAATAAATTTGAAACAATTTTTTCAGCAATAAAAGTTTTGTGGTATTACCAAACTAATATGTCCAGGTTTTGTCCTTTCTTAAATGAAAAATGTTGGTTGTTACCTTTTGGTTTTAAGGTTTTTTTATATATTAGAATTTAGGCTAAAAATCTACAAAAATGTGGAAAACTAACTAGAAATAATAAATTCATCACATTTTTATCAGCTATGGTGAAGCATTTCACAATTCGTTTATATTCGAAAATTCGAATATAAGTTCGAAAAAATTTTTTCAGTACCAAAAGTGTTTGGTAAATTACCAAACAAATATGATCAGATTTTGTTCTTCCTCTAATGAAATGTAGGTAATAGCTAGTGTTTAAATTTTTTATATATTAGAACTTGCGTTTAAAAATGATTAAATTGTGAAAAAATAATTAATAATAATAAGTTAATATAGTTTTTACCAGGAATAGCGAAATTTTTCACCTTTCGATAATGAACGAAAATTCTAACATATTTTTTTCAATACCAAAAGTGTTTGTGAATGACCAAACAAACATGCCCAAGTTTTGTTCTTTTTTAAACAAAAAAAGTTGGTAAGTTTTAGTGAAATAAAAACGTTTTTTTGATTGTTATTAACAATGTATATTTAATTTCTTGCCATTTGCAGCAAAATGTTTAATTTATGAGTTTTTGACAACATGAAAATTTATTGTTTCCTTAAATATTTCCAGCCCCACTCACTATTTATATTCTTTAGTATTAAAGTAAAATAATGAATATTGCAAAATCACTTTTTTTTTTGTTTCTCAGTTGAAAAGAACAGCATACACATATAAAATCAAGCTTGCATGTTTATTTCCCAAAACAAAGCACACACAACTTGCAAACAACGAACAATAAAATTTTAAGAAAAAACCAAAAAAATATTAAAAAATGTTAAAAACATTATAAACATTTTTGTATACATGATCAAGGCATTATTGCCTGCCGCCACGTTTAAAAAACAAACAGAAATTAATTATGTTTCGATACAATAAGTCTTGCACCGACGTCTCGTGTTGCTGTTTATATTTCTGATATGTTTGATTTCAAATGAAACACAAAAAAAACCAACACTTTGGCCTTTAATAACGGCTTGAATTTGTGAATTTTTTGTTAAAAAAATACTATACAAAATCTTTAAACAAATGGCCGTCAAAAAACCTGCTCTCTACCGTCTTTATAAATATGCATGTGTGTGCAAATGAGCGTGAAAATGATTGTCTAAGTATGAGTGTTTGTATCTTCAATTTTTTTCTTCTCTTCATCGTTTAACAATAATATTTGTTTTGACTCTGTGTGTTCATTTCTTCGTTCGTTTGTAGTGTTGGCTGTTGTATTCTTCTTGTTGCTGTTGCCACAGTTGATGCTGCTGCAATGTTCTTGAATTCTTTATAAAAAAAAAAAAATTATAAAAGAAAAAGTTGCCTGCTGCCTGTTTCTTCTTTCAAATAAAACGTTTCTCGTTAAGAAGTAATATTTGTAGTATTTCAACAGCAAGCGGTAACACACAGTTCAACAAGATGTGCAACAACAAGAACAGCTACAACGTTGAAAAAAGATATCTTTTAATTTACGGTCTTATATGATATGTAATACAAAAACAGCGACTCAACCAACAAAAACTACACAACATCGGTAAAAATTAGCAACAAAATGCATTTAAAACAAAATCTAAATACAATTTTAAGTAGAAAAACAAACAAAATTGGTCAATGTTTAGACACAAAGCAAAATATCAAAAACTATGGAATAATATTGATTGATTGGTGAAAGTATTTAAATTTTCCAGCTAATATGAAAAGTTCGAATTGCATGCAAAAACACTTTTGATAGAATTTTGTAGCATTTGACCCTAAATATAAAGTTGTACAATAATTTTTGTTATTTATTTTACATTGATTGAAAGTATAACATTTTTTTTGATAATGTTCGAAAATTCGAATTTATCTTCGAAACATAGTTTTTCAAGATAAGAGTATAACACATGAAGAAATTGATTTATTAGCAAAAAAATTGGGAGATATAAGCTATGTTCGAAAGTTCGAAGTTGTAATTGTAAGCTCAAAAACGATGCAGACAACTTTTAGCTGTGCAAATAAAAGTAATAATAAAAAAAATATTATTACTAGTATTCAAAATCTATCCTGCTGCTCATGGGAAATACACCACTTTTAAAAATTTTCTAGCAATTTTCGAAAATTTAAAATTAGTTATATGCATATGTAAAACCATACAATTTTTTATTTAATACAAAATACTAAAACTTTATGGGGTTTATTAAAAAAAAACATACTCACATATGTTGTGGAGTTCATATACATATGTTTTCGAAGTTCAGTTTTTGTTAAAAAAAAAAAAATTTTTTATTAATGAGAACTTTAGTATTTTGTTTCAAAAAAAAAACGTTTGAATCTGCAACCTCCAAACTGTTCATCGATCATTATATTAATTTAGCCATCGAGACACTCAATAAAATTTAAATTTTATTTAACTAAAAAGAATTGGAAAGTGTTTGAGAAATTATAAAGTTTTCTCCAGATCTGTTTTTCTAATGAATAGTACAGTATGTAACGAAACTATTTTAATATTAGACCTTAAACGAAATTTAAAAAAAAATTTATAGGTGATACAATGCTTGAAATTATAGTACATTTTGGTAATGTTCGAAAATTCAAAATTATCTTTTTCAAGCTGAGACTAAAGCATGTTAAGAAATTGATTTCTTAGCAAGTAAATTACAGGTTTAAGCTACATATATTCGAAAATTCGATGTCTTGCTGAAAATCTTATAACTGGTGCACACAATTTTTAACTATGCCAAGAGAAATGTCTGTTATGTAAGATCTTGCTGATCATTAAAAGCAGACAAACAAAATATAAAATTTTTCTAGCTATATTTTTAACGTTTTAGATTTTCGAAATTGTAAAGAGATAATTTTAACTTGAGCATTCTATAAACTCCGTAAATATTTTTTTTTTTTTAACTTTGCACAAAATATTGAAGTTTTGTATTTATTTAAGGAAATTCCAAGTACCGCACATTAATTTGGAAATTCGAATATATTTTCGAAATGCAGTTTTGCGTTGCAAATGGATTTAAATTAATGCACAACATTGCATATTATTAAAAACACTTAAAAATAGAGGAAATTAATCATGTTCGAAAATTCGAAGTTATGTTCGAAAGTTCGAAAATATGTGCAAGAGCTATTAGGCCTCTTTTCGAAATTCCCTTCTCACTGTTTTTGCCTTTCAAAGCAAGTTTTGTATTTAAAATTTATGTTTTATTTTTTCCTTTACATATTTCTTTATAATACATGTGTTATTATTGCCTTAGTTTAAGTTTTTCTGGTTGATATTTGAATTTAAGATTATCTTTTGTTTTTATTTTACTTTTTTCTTGTCTTTTTTGCTTAATTTAAATTAATGTTTATGTTGCTGCAATCTTAAAGATTTTTAGTTTTTGATATTTGGTTTTTTGAAAAAAAGGGATTTTTATATAAAAAAAACTCAATTTTTCTTGATGCCTTTAGAACGTTTTTAATTAGCCTGACAACTTTTTTTTTGTTTTCGTAGTTTCTGTTTTATAAATAATAAAATATCTCTGTGTGTTTGTGTTGATTTTATTTTCATTTCTTTAAATTGAAATTATTTTTTGTTGACTGTCTGGTTGGTTGGGCTGGTTGCTTGTATTATTGCCTGCATTTTGTTGATGATGAAGTGAATATCTTGTTTTTTCTCCATTATTTAAAATGATTTTTTAAGGGAGACAACAACGTGACTTTTTGGTTGAAGTTGCAATGAGTTTTGTTGAGAATTCTACAGAATTTTTTTGTGGTTTTCAGTTGTTGTTTAAAGTTCGATTTTTATAAGGGGTTAAATACTTTTAGATTGATATCTTTCAAGTTCATTAGTTAAACATGGTATGGCACAGCATGATATATTGGCTGTCTTGTTTTTCAACATTAAATCATTAATGATTTCAGTTTCCTTAAGAAAATTTCCTATTTTTGGTCCTTTAAAATCGATAACGATTTTGCTTAAAGTAACGAAAAACAAAAATCTTTTAGGCTCCAGAGAATTATTTTTTTTTTGTTTACAGCAACATAAAAACATGTTTATGAAAATTCCTAAAGAACTAATTTTGTTTAATCACTTTTTCCTTTTTTCTGTTTTCTTCTTCTTTATTTACAGTATAATTTTACTTTTTCTAATCTTTCGTTTTCCAATCGCAGTTTATTTGTGCTGCCAACTAAATGGCCATAAATCATTTAATCGTTGCTGGTTGCTGTTGTTGTTTTACTATTTGTTTCAATAGATAAAAAAAGTATTATGGTATTTAGGTAGTTACAGTTTCACATGTATGTACTCGTATGTTTTAGTTTTTATTAATTTTTTTTTCATTCTTTCTTTCTAAATAATAAATAAAATATTTATCTAGACAGGCAAGTGTGTGGAAATGTGATTGCGCTTTTAGTTCAGTTGTTGAATACGGATAGATAAAATACGAGTACATTCGATACTGACATTTGGACGAAGAGTAGTCCATACATGTTATATGCTTGCTCAAATGCTTATACGAGGGCGGCTCAAAAAGTCGGTGACTTTTAGAATTTCTCTTAAAAGAAATGGTAACACTGCTCATGTCAATAGACAACTATCAGTTTACTCCTTTTTATTTTTGAAACCAACATAAAAACTGCTAGTCAGGACGAGTATTCTACCAAATCTGGCATCGGGGCACTGCTATCTAAATTTGTGTTTTGATGGTAACACCAGACTACCGCGTGTTTAGAGAAGAAAATGGAAAACATGTTTTTCGTGTGTTCTCCGCACTCTCCTATGCTTTGCAAATACTTCAAATGCCCTCCTAAATTAATATAAAGCATAATACGATAGAAAAGTTAGTTAACCTGAGTTTAGCTAAACTGGGTTTAGAAGAGATTAAGTGAAATTTTTCATCTTAAGGTGTGTCTAGAGCTACAACAAACAACATCTTTATGTTTTTAAGTAATAATTTACTTATTATCTAAAAAAAAATACATGTTAAGTTTATAAAAACTAACGTAGAATAAAGAGCTGTGGTTAAAAATCAAACATTGCTTAGTTTACCTAACAATTGTTTATTAAAAATTATTTATTAAAAACGATTTTTAATTATTTAATAAAAAAGTTAGTTAACAAAAGGTTTAGCTAAACTTGGTTTTGAAGAGGTTAAGGGAAATTATTCGTGTTAAATTTTGAGCAAAGCAAAAACAAATAAAATCTTTGTGTTTTTAAATATTTATTTATTTGTTGCGAATAAATTTGCTAGGTATAGGATACACAGCATGTGCGGCGTAACGAAGACCTTATGCCCGCGATGGTATTAATAGTAATTTGTAGCGGTTTTAAAGTAATAATCTAACTACCGTTTATAAAATCTAAGGCAGAATAAAGAGCTACGTTTAAAAATCAAGCACTGCTTTTTGTACCTAACAAGAAATCATCACAAAGAAGTACCTCTACAAATCATATTTTTCTAAAGAGATATAAAAATTGCCGAAACGCTGGACTAAGTGCATAGAACTCAAAAAAGGCTGTGATGTAAAATAAAATAACTTTTTATATGAAAACCTATGTTTCATGCAAAAAGCCACTGACTTATTGAACTGCCCTCGTAGATATTTGTATATGGCTGGTCTTATGTAGAAAAGTCTTAACTAGCACAGTTGCAACTTTGCCGGCGAAAGAGAAACCAGAATAGAAACTTTTTCTTGTACGATTTCACAACTTGTGATATTATTCCATTAAATTTTTGAGACATGGTGTGGTTTTGTATGAAATGTATCAGAATCACTAAATAACTTAAACTTGGGAAAAATGAGAGTTAGGGCTTTTCCATCTAAAACCAACACAATACATTCATGAATGCATACAAACATTCATAAATAAATAACATATATTTTTTTGTAATACAATGATTAAGTTCATATCAAACATTTAGAGATTAAAAGATATGTATATAGGTTTTTTTTAAACATTAATTAATAATTGTAGGTAGTAGAGATATGCATGTTCGTATTTACAACTAACCCACCTGAATTACTCGTGCAACTGCTACAATTTTTAAAATCCATTTTCAAATAGAAAATTTTGTAGAGGTGGAATTTAATGTAAGAAAACATAAAAAATTATTAAAACCAGCTTTAATTTTTATATTTCAGTGGAAAAAGTTTTCTTGCGATTGCAAAAGTGTAGGCGGCAGTTTAACTGGGATGATGTCACTAACAGATATAAATGAAAATATTATTAAACTAAATGTGTTGAATACTCTGAAATAATTTGAAAATTTGATTTTATACAAAACATAAAAATAGGCAGAGTTAAATTAATCCTATATTAAGCCTACTTTAACATGGTTCAGTTTACATGAATTTAGGTTCCTAAACCATTCTTAATAAAAAAAGTGTCATATAAAGTTCTTTAAATCAATATAACTAGAACTTAAACCTTCGTTCCATAGCTTTATTAAAACTAAATTAAAAGCTTGTAGAAAATTAAGTTAACCAAAGTTTAGTTAAACTAGCGTATTTGGAGTTACAACAAACTTATATAATTATAACTCAGTCTATTTAGGAAACTGCTGGTCAAATGAAATACTAAAATCAATAAATACAGGGCGACCCATAATTCCCGAAAAGGTGCGTTTTAAAAGTTTTATAACTTTTTTGTATTTATTTTTTCAGTTTATGAAATATATAATATGCAAATTTTTTTACACTTAGTAAAACAAAATTGCATATTTAGCTCTGAATGATCATCGCAAGTAGAATAGTTAGTTAGTATAATATAATAGTTGGTAGTATAAAAACAAATCGTAATACGGCATAAAAGCTAATTAACCAAGGTTTAGCTAAACCCACATAATTGAAGATTAAGAGAAAAGATTAGCTAAATTAAATATATTTTAGCTCGAAAAGCAAGCAGGTTAGTTATATTATATTATTATAATTATTAGCAATAAAGCATACAAGTTAGTTAACCAAGGTTTAGCTAAATTCGAGCAATATAAACAAAATTGTATATTTAACTTTGAATGATCATTCCAAGTAGAATAGCTAGTGGTGTATAATAGTTGGTAGTATAAAAACAAACCAGCCAAGACCTAAAAGTTAGTTAACCAAGGTTTAGCTAAACCCACATAATTGAAGATTACGAGAAAAGGTCCATGGTTTTGATAAATTAAAGATATTTTAACTTGAAAAGCAAGCAGGTTAGTTATTTATAGCAATTGAACTCAGCAAAATCTTCTAATTAAAGTTAGCATTGAGAAAGTATGATGGAATACTCGTATGGAACACGTAAGAGCGAGGAATGGTTTTGATTTCTTACACCCAGTAATTTTAAAACTTAAATGGGAAACAACAACAAAAAACCTTGAGTTTCTTCAAACCCAATAAAGACGCTTGGCAGTAGTAGATTCGTATTAAATTGCATATGTACGTTTAAAATATGAAATTTCAAAAATATTGAAACAAATTAAGACAAATTGATCATTTAATCGCTAAACAATGAAGTTTGTTAAAAGCAGTAACAAAACATGGAAACAGCCGCTTAAGCCCTGTTACCAAATGAACTGAAAATGATGCTTGCTAAAGTTTAACTACTTCTGGTTTTTACATAATTAGTGAAGGGGCCTTGGTTGGTTTTAAAGACTGTGCTTTTGTTAAACAAATAACTAATTATCCAAAAACATTTAAACAGACAAATCATTAATTATGATTTTTATAAAAGAGCATTTTTGTTTATTGTGTTCAACAAGAAGTACAAATGAGACCAATCTGTTGTAAAACGACAACTTTTTTTTCAAAATATTTGTTTAACAAGGAAAATTCAGTGCAGCTATTTTACTAGATTCGAAGAGAAAACTCCTTTTTGTTTAAATGTTTTTGTAAATGTATTTTTAATATTTGTTTAAAAACCCGTTACTAATTTTCCTGAGCTTCCACAATTTCATTTGTTGTATTACTTAAAAATTAAAAAGCAAAACATGCCCAAAATAAATCATTCCTAACTGCCGTGTTCCCCTGGTGATGATTGATGAATTACAATAAGGCTTTTGAATCTTTTTTTTTACTTCTTTGAATGTTCAAGCGAGGCAATAAGCAGAAAAAGGAAAAAACTACAAAATTAACTTAAGACAAAACAGCAACAAACTGAGAAATTAATCAAAATTCATAAAAGTGTGTTTAAACAGAAAAAAAATCTTAAAAAGTAAGAAAAAAAATCAATTCACAAGAAGTAGTTAAACATGGCTCGTTATCATGTGGTTAAACACATGAAGCACAACAAGGCTTAAATACTTGAACAAGCAGTTAAGATAAAATTAAAAAAAAAAGAAATAAAACACTTAAGGGAACTAAACTGGTTCTTCTTTGAATAAATTACATATACGAGGAAAAAGAAGAAACAAAAATAAATAGTCCTCCAAACGGAATTTACAATTTTTAAAAGAAATGATTTGTTTGTTTGACTCTTACCAATTTCGCTAAATATTTGTGAAGTTTTCGAAAGAAAGTCTAAAAGGAAAACTTCTTTTTAATAAATTAAAAACAAAAATCATTTTAATGGGTGTTTCTGGAGGTTCAGAGCTTTGAGTTATTTGACAACAGCTATAGTGCGGTTCTACTACTTTTATTACGACAATCGTATCGCTAATTATCACGATATTTATAGAATTTGTTATTCAGTAAAATGTTTAAGGATATCGCTGTCAAACAAAATCTGCTGTTGCTTTTACTGTCTATTATCATATACACAAAAATATAACTGTTCAACGTCTCTAAAACTAAAGGCTGATCCAACCCTAGTGCACGCTGTTGATTATGTTTCATACCTTAACGTCAAACGTAATGCCCAACTGTATTCTTTGAGCTTGAGTTTTTTACATTTTCATTTTTAGTTTGCTAAGTTAGTTTTAGCAACGAAAAGTATATTGCCTTTATTTAAAATTGTAAATTTTTTATTAATTACGTTTATATGTATGTACATATATTTTCTTTCAAATGACGTTTAAATTTCAGCGATATCCGTTAAGAAAGTTTAATTTAATACTGCTAATTGTTTTTATAACCATTTAGTAGCAGACTTTTTGTTTTTAAATGTTTTTATGCATTTTTTTGTACACGTAAGCCAAGAACGAGTAACTTCCTTTGCCTAATATATCATTAATTATATAGCCTATATCATAAGATAGCCAAATATGTTGTTGTTTTATCATAAACTTGTCTGAAGCAAGATTAACTAATCTCCGGTTAGCTAATTTTTTTAATGTATATCGCTTTATTTTTGCATTATTTAACCAATACAAACAATCTTTAATAGTTTTTTACTTTTAAGTCAAATTTTATTCGCTTTAAATACTTCACATATATCACTCGCGCCTGAAATATCTTAAATTTTCAATAAATAAAATTGTTCTAAAAGTTTAGTTATATAGTTAAGTGTTTAATAATCCCGGCTTAATTAAACGGCTTGATTTTAAATTGTTTCCAAAATATTATCTTTAAAGGGATCAAAAATTAAGAAAAAAGCAAATAATTTGCAACTCAAACAATACAAAATTTCAATGAAATGAAAACATTTTTAAATGTACAAAAAATCTTTAACGTGCATATATTCTTCTTTTTTTTAAAGATCAACACGACTTGACATTTTTAAACACATTTTATTTCTTGTGTTTTCTGTTTCTTCCTTTCACAATAAAAAGTATCATTTTACATGCAAATTTATCTCAAATTGTGTGTGTGTGTGTTTGTGCGTGTGTTTGTATAGGTTTCTTATTTCGGTTAACGTATGACTTTTTATTCCTTTAATTTTAAGCACATGCTGACTTTGGAAAAAACGTCTTTTCAAAACTCCATTCAAGCAGTCAGAAGAAAAAAAAAGAATGAATTATAAACATAAGAGACAAACGAGTAATCAGAGAAATAAAAGAGTAAATTATTTTGTATATATATAATCAATAAGATTAAGAAAAAATTAAAAGAAAATTTTGTTCAATTGATTTTCAGAAACACTTTGAAATTTCTTTCAAAACACACGGTAAAAAAAAAAAAAAACGAAGAAAACCATTGAAATAACAAGAGGTTTGTTAGATTGATTTTATATGGGTTTATCAAATTTAAAAAACTCAAGTTTAACTAAGTATCAAATCAAGAAATTTCAAAAAATTAACTTATTTGTTTTAAAAAAGTTTAAAATGAGTAAAAAGATAAATTTATTTTTAGTATCTTATATTTTTGTTACAAGAAAAGCAGAATATGGCATAAAAGATACTTAACCAGAGATTAGTTAAACTTGCTTTTGAAAAGTTTAAGTTAAAACTAGCTTAATTTAAGCAAGTTTAAAAAATATAAGTTATGAAAACAATAAGCAACAAGTTTATTCTCAAACTCTACGATTATAATTAGACTTGTTTAAGTAACATATAAGCAAAACATAAATTAAACTGAAGTGAATAAAGCAAGTCTGAAATCTACCACTAGCTAAAATTAGTATAGTTAAACCTTTTAATTGAAATAGATAATCTAATCTTATTTATAGTGGTATAACTTTAAGTTGGCAGCACTTTTTTGGCTTGCAGTGATTGATAACTTAAAGGCTACCATTCCCTGCCTTATTGCCGATATACTGCCACCAATATTGAAAACGTCATTTTCCAGATAAAACTACGTCCGAGCCATTCGTGGCGGTCATATGCGAGAAGTCATACTGAAATTATAATGCCACAAAATTGTCCTACGAAGAAAGTAAATTTCATGTAAATTTTTTATTCCAAAGTTCTATAACCTCTATAAAAATACCCTTTATTATGTAACTGCTTTCTTTTAACGAACGATGTTAATTACAAAAATTTTTCGGAATGAAATTAATAGTTTCACTTAAAAATTACATCATTCCGAAACGCCTTTTAGTTTTTTGAAGAAACAAGAAGCGTAATCAATTCCGTTTAAAAATGATGTTATTCAAAATACTTTGAGTTTTTCATTTTTTGAAGAGCCAGAAAGTGGAATTAATTCCGTTTCCGAACGGATTGAATTCTGTGACATGGCTGATAATCACAATGATTTTTTTTTTAATTTTTAATCAATAATATTGTCTGCAACAAAAAGGATCGCTTACAGTGTTCAATTCCATTGGAAAATGAAATTTAATCCATCTTCCGGTGTTCAAAAAACTAACAACTGAAAAGTTTTAAGAAATGAAATAATTTTTGCAGAAAATTTTACTTTCATGCTTGAAATTCAAAATAATTTCGTTACGAGAATCTTTTAAATTTTTATTTTCTGACAAACCAAAACAAAAAAAAAAAAAAAAAAATACGGATTGAATTCACTATTAAAATTACAAATGGTTTCGTTCCAACGTTAATTTAACGTTTTCTGAACGAATTGAATTCCGTTTCCGAATTGTATCGCTCTTTGTTTTATAACATATTTAAAGCATCCATTTAATCTACTGAAACATGAAAAATTCATTATCTTAAACGTCTGCTTTCAATTTTTATTATTTTATACAGCCTGCAGGTCTTAGTGCTGCACAAGAGTATAAAATAATTCCTTTTTTACCCTCCCGCTGTTTTTGTCTCCTTGCTTTTTGCGTCCTTCTTTTCGTTTTATAACATGTTTTTGTTTTGAAGCTGTTATTTTTCCTTTAAGTCTTAAATTCCTTAACTAAAACAGGTGATCTCTGTTTTTACCTGGATTTTTTTATTGTCGAGTTATGAGTGTGAGTATGCGCGTGTATTTGTAAGATATTTGACTCTGCCATATCTTAACTTTGAGATCTGTTTTGTGTCCGAAATCAAACCATAAATTATGATTTTAAAACGATTTTTTTCCTTAAACCAGCAAAATTTTGTGAACACAAGGTCTTATTCAAAACAAGGTGACAATACGCCTTTTGTTTATTTATTTAGTTTTTATGGCTTTCAAAGAATTTTTAGAGTTAAATTTCTGTGAAGAAATTTGAGAGATTTTTTCACCTAAAGTTAGAACTAATATTAAACACTTGTTGCCTTAAAAGCTTCAAAGTAAATAGACCAAATTTAATTGATTTACTTAGAATTCTCATTTGCATAGATCACTGACTTGTGTCAGTTTGGCTTTTAGCGTTTAGACATTCTTTATATTATATTTAGTATATCAGTATCAATATTGAATTGTGTTGTTTATTTAACAACAAATTATTTTAAAAAACGGTGTTTTATTTTGGCACGACTTTTAAATATATAAAAATCGTTTTTAATAAATAATTTTTAATAAACAACTGTTAAGTAAACAAAACAATGTTCGTTCTTTAAACATAGATTTTTATACTGCTTTAGCTTTTATAAACTTTACGTGTATTTTTTAGATTATAAACAAATTATTACTTAAAACCATAAAGCTGTTATTTGTTCTGGCTCTAGGCAAAGTTTAAGATAAAAAATTTCACTTAATCTCTTCAAAACTCAGTTTAGCTAAACTTAGGTTAACTAATTTGTTTAACGTAATATGCTTTATAATAGTTTAAGAAGATAATTGAAGCATTCACAAAACCTAGGATAGTTCAAAATATTACAAAACCACCCTATTGCCACCAGGGTGGAACGGGGCAGTAAGACGATGGTTCTTTTACTTTTTACATAAAAAGTTATTTCATCTTTCAAATGGAGTTCTTATATGATTAGTGTTTTATATAAATATGATTTATCGAGGTACTTGTTTGTAAGATGATTTTGTATTGGATACACAGATCAATGTTTGCTTTCTAAACGTAGTTCTTTATTATATTTTAGCTTTCATAAACTTTACGTGTATTTCTTTAGAGTATAGGCAAATTATTACTTAAAAATATAAAGCTGTTGTTTGTTTTGCCGCTGGGCAAATTTTAAGATGAAAAATTTCACTTAATCTCTCCAAAACCAAGTTTAGCTAAACTCTGGTTAACTAATTTTTTCATCGTAGTTTGCTTTTTATTAATTTAAGAGGCCAATTGAAGAATTCACAAAGCCTAGAATAACTTCAAAATTATTCTCTTACACTACGAAAACGAATCAACGTGACTTTTTGAACCTTTTATACAAAAAATTATTTTATTTTTTTAACATGGTCTAACAAATTTTTAATTTTTTTATTCCTGTCGAAAAATATTCTTTGTGAGATGATTTCTTGTTAAGTACAAAAAACAATGTTTGCTTTTTAAACGTAGCTTTTTACTCTGCTTTAGCTTTTATAAATGTAGCATGGATTATTATTAATTTTTTTTTTGTTATAGGCAAATATTACTTAAATATAAAGATGTTATTTGTTTTACCGTTGGGCAAAATTAAAGATGAAAAATTTCCCTTAATCTCTTCAAAACTAAGTTTAGCTAAACTTTGGTTAACTAACTTTTTTTATCGTAATATGCCTTACACTAATTTAAGAAGCCAGTTGAAGAATTCACAAAGCCTAGAATAAGTCCAAAATCATTCTCTTGACACTACGAGGGCCGGTCAATATGTCCATGACTTTTTCAGCTTTTTATATTAAAACTTATTTTTCTTTTGAATATAGTTTTCTTTGAGTTCTATACCTTTAGTCCAAAAATTCTTTGTCAGATGTTATTTTCTTGGTCAAATGTTGTCGTTTTTTCAAATGTAATGTGGAAACATCACAATAATGTGAAATTGACTTAGTCTGCTATCAACGGCTGCCTAACACAAATTTAGACAGGAGTTAACTGACAGTTAGTTGCCGTTGACAGGACCAGTATTGTCATTTCAATCAAGAGGCGGAAAATTCAAAAAGTCACGGAATTAGCTTATGGTTAATTTTAAAGTATTTTTTTTCTTCGACCTTTTGAGTATACAATTTTTCGCAATAAATTCTTTTAACAAAATATGGTTTAACTTTTTGAAAAATATTTCGTTCTCTATTGAAATCTTTACAGGGATTTTTTTCCAATAAAAAAAGTAATAATAGACGATACATTTTAAATTTTTACTGGTTAAATATTAATATTAATTATGTATATTTTTAGTCTTAATTCTCTTGAAGAAATGACAGAGAAATTAAATAGTTTAAAACATTTTTATAGCTTTAGTAAATCAAAATTAATTTAATCTCAGTTAACGATCGTTAAGAAGAAAAAACTGCAAAATAGATTCGAAAGTCGTAAACCATAGTCGTTAAAAATTAACATAATATTTGTTTAAATCAAAAACACAAATAAATAAAGCAATCTTTTAAGCAGTAAAATGTAAATAGAAGAAACTACAACCAAAAATAGTATAACAACAAGCATTTCGCTTAGAAATAAAACAAGAAGACAAAAATAGGGCTAACAAATGTTTTTTTTTGTGCCAAAAATTAAACAGCTAAACTTTAATGCTACAGCAACGACGAATTAACAAGAGTACTTTAGTATATAATTATTATTTAACCACAACATTATTAATGTTAAACAGTCATCAAAATACTTTTTTCTATTTATTCCTAATTTTGTTTTACTAAATAAACTGCCGGACGCAGTTAATTACTCGTTTTAAATATACTTAAAACATATCTTTGTAAGCCAGAGTTAGCCTAAAAATTCTTAAGTTATCAGAAGTTTGACTATTTTTAATACTATGCGTTATTTGTGCCCTTCCTTGACTGTAACCGTAGTCAATTTCTCTTAAACTTCATAAAACCAAGATTAACTAACCTTCGATTAACTTAGTTTTTTGATGTTTTTCGTTTCTTTTAAGTTTAGTTTCTTTCTAACAGTAGATATTTTTAAATATTAACAGTTAAAAAAACAGATATCACCTGACCTTTTCTCCTTCATTTCCAATTTTTTAACTGTTTTCTATTTAGCATGCTTAATAATAGTTTGCCAAACCGGAAGGTTGTTAAGATACTTAAAACGGACTTCTTTAAGTAAAAGTTTAGGAAAAACTTATAAGTTATTAAAGTTTTGACTATTACTAATATTATAAATGATGGTATCATTCGTCTGGCTGAAGTTCTATCCTGGCTATAGCCAAGAAATATTTTTATTTTTAATTATAACAATAATTACCGCGATCAATAACTCTTGATCAAAGACGACAGGAAAAAATAGTTGAATAAACTTGACTATTTTTAATTTTAAGCCTTGCTTACAGCTTGATTTTGCTTAAACCTTAAAAAATTTCTCTTAAACTTCATAAAACTAAGTTTAACTAAACCTCGGTTTACTTAGTTTTTTGATATTTTTCGTTTCGTTTCATTTTATTTTATTAATTTATTTTTTTGACGGTAGATATGTTTTAATTATTCTATATTAATTTTTCTCTTCTATCTCTAATTTTATTTTACTAAGTAATATGTAACTGTTAACTGGTAAGCTTAAATAGTCAAGCATTAATTTTAAAGATACTTTAAACTTGCTTATGTAAGTAAAATTTTACTTAAAAAAGGTTTGAATATTTTTACTTTTAAGCATTACTTATAATCTTCGTTTCCCTAAGCTGTGGTTGATTTTTTTAAAACCTCATAAAACCAAGTTTAACTAACCTGTAGTTAACTTGGTTTTTTAATATTTTTCATCTTATTTTAGTTACTTTTTAACAATAATTATGTTTTAATTATATATAGATAAAAAATTTGGCAAAAATTCATTTTCTTTCTTTAAATTTTGCAAAAACAAGTTTGTCTACTTCGATTTACTGAGCTTGCTTGCTATTTTTTTCTTCTCATATAGTTGTTTAGAATAATAACACTAGAAAGAAATCATATCGAATTTGTTTACTACACTCAATATTATATGGAACAATGTTTATAAAGCCGAATTCGGGTAAATAGAAACTTATTTTGGCATGAAAAAACAAATTAAAAAATATTCTGATAATAATTTTACTACAAACATTTATTTGAAAAACAATAACGAACTATTCTAGATATAAACGACATCATATAACTTTTGACAATCGATCAAAATAAAACAAAAATAATGAATACAGAAAGGCAATTTAAAACAGAGGTTATTAGATAGACTGATAGTGGGAAAAAACATTTTTACTTATATATTGGAATATGTTAGGAAGTTATGAGACAGAAAAAGAGCACATTTTATTTTTTAAAAGTTATAGAAGACAAAAAACTGCTTGATCACATGCTGCTCACTAACGAATTTAGAAAACTTCTGCTACAAATAACTTGGGATTAAACAAAAGATTTAGCTCTTCTAGGAATTTTTTCCATTGATGTCATGAATACTGCATAAATTTTGGGGTTTGGTATTTATTGTAAACTGTTTAAAAAAAAAATCCTTTAAAAAAAATTTGTAAACTTAATTGCAACACAAAATAGGAATATAAAAAATCAAAGGAAATTATTATAAATGCATTTAAAAGTCTAAAATAATCTTTTAAATTCAAAATAAACTTTTAACATAGTTTTAACTACTCATTGGCAGACCTTATATGCCGAAAAAGTTAGTTAATCCGAGTTTAGTTAAACTTGCTTTAACAAAGATTAAGTGTTTTTGGCAAATGTTTAGGCATACTAAGAAAGTTTAGTATTAAATAAAAAACATTTTAAAGGAGTTAAGCTAAAATCTACGTTTTTGTGCTCAAGTTTTAAAAAGTGTGTAAGCATATACATGTGTATATATTATAGATATTTACAACATTGATAATAAGCAGGAAAATTAAATGAAATTTTTCAGTATGTTAATTTTTTAATGCAAAAACTCGCTTACTGGAGGTTAGTTAATCTTGCTTTTATAGAAGTTAAAACACAGATTTCTAAAGTTTCGCTACACACAATAAATAATGTTATATAGTTATAGTAATTGATTTAATAGCTTAAATTAGAAGGTTAAATTCATGCATAGTTCCTTTTGTTAAAATTAACTTATTTTTATTTTCTACGTGTAGCTTGCATTAAAAACCTGTAAATGTTTATTATTTTGCTGTCTGCATTAAAAATTCAAAATATATGTCTTTATTTTTCAACAATCAATCTATCTTTATAAAACCATATTTTTTCAAAATTATTGCCGCGTCTTTGAATTTCAATACATTTGAATAAATATAAATTTAAATTCTAGAATTTTGTAGTTTTTTAAACTTTGTTGCTTCATCTCTAGAAAAAAAACGCATAACTAAAAGGCAGAGAAACCTGTTAAAAAACAAAACTATTTAATAATATGTCTAAACAAGCAAAAGGTGTCACGTTACGCATAATTTATGGGCATCAAGAAATCAAAAGAAGAAAAAAAAAACAAAAAACGACTACAAAGAAAAAATTCAGGCCACAAATTTACCACTAAATAACAAACTTCGTGCTTAAAATTATATCTCTGGGTTGTTGCTGTTCGTCTATAACTATTTATTTAAATGAAAACCAAGAAGAGCCTTGTTTTCACCGCTTACAACACACAACATGCAACAAGTCGAATATAACCCTTTTCCATCTTCAACTTTTTTTCATAATAATGAACATGTAATTAAAAATCTTGTAGTGGAATAATTTTCTTATAATTTATAGATCAAAAGAAGAAGAGGAAAATATCAGCAGACGCTGGACGATTGTCTTAAGACTTCAAACACTCAAACACACATTTATTCACAAAAAAAAAAAAAAAAACATATGTTGTTAGAATCATGATAATGATCTTAGAAGAAACAAGATCTTAAATGAGATAAATAAAGGCAAGAAGAAAAACTCAAGCGACAATTTTTATTCTTTCGAAAAAGAAACTGAAACGCTGTGGGCTGTTAAAGGCATAACAAAAACATATGCAGGTAAAGAAACGGCAAGCTGGAGTACCAGTATTCTATTATTTGCATCATGTTGCCTAGTTTTTAGTATTCAGGCATGTTCTGTAAATCACTTTACGAAAGTGATTTGAAATCACTGAAATGGTGTTCTGCGCACAAAAATCTTTCATTACAGAAATCGATCAGTTAAGCGGTTGGAGATTTCAAATCACTTCCTTATATTTTGTACCTATTTTGCTATGAACCCAATACAAAATTTATGGATTACTTAATATATAGCGAGGGGAGCTCTGTGACAATCATTCGGAAACGGAATGGAATTCCTTTTCTGGTTCATCAAAAAACGATAATTTCTGTGACATGACTGATAAAGCTTCTTCTACTTATTAATGCTATAATATTGTACAAATTAAAAAATCACAAATTCTTTAAGGCATCGCTTTTTGCTAAATTGGTATGTTTGGCAATCTTCGAGATGTACTTGTTAGCAGTCGGGTATTTTGTTTGGTTACTAGATTCACAGAGTTTGCGCATGCGTTCGACGGAAGAAAAACACTTTGAAAATGTTAAAATCTCGTCATTTGCAGAACACCAATAAAATCACCGTGAATTAAGAACAGGGCGGAATATGTAAGAGATTTGAATAAAACGTTTTCAATGAACTAAAAACTCAAATACAATTCATATTAAAATTGTTTAAGAAAGTTTTTCTACAAAATTAAAAAAGCTGCATTTGAGAAACATAATATACTCGTATAGTCAGTTATAATCAAGCTTAACATAAGTAAATCATTGTACAGGTTTTTCCTCAGTTTAGCTTTTAGTTAAGATTAGAAAAAAACTCGTGAGTTAAACTTGGTTTAATGGAATTTAACAGCTCAAAAAATTTTTAAATCACGCTTTTATGTCATTTCATTTGGTACCAACTACAACACTAGGTTTAAAATTTACTATAATTTTTTAAACTTTAACTCTTTTTATTTAAACTGGATTTAAACGAGATTAACTAAGCCCCGGTTAACTAAACTTTTTGCCAGTTTCTAATTAGTTCCATACTTGTAAATACAATTCAATCAAATATATATAATAAAAGTTATTACTTTTTAAAAACTCCAAAAAAAAGATCGATTTAGTTAACCAGAGATTAGCTAAAATTTAGTTAACCAAAGATTAGCTAAACTCGTTGTTAGTATGTCCTTTGGGCTTGTTTTTCATACTTTCTATAGAAAATTACATATTTTTTATTTTATTTCGTACTTTTATTGCGAGCAGGATATATTAAACGCAAAAATCTCAGTTAACCAGAGTTTAGCTAAACTTGGCTTTAGCTAGTTTAAGAGATTTAAAGGGATTTTTGCGGATATTTAATGTAAAATAAGTAGTTTATTATAAACACAAACGTTTCTAAACAGAGTTTGAGCAAGATTTATTAAAAAATACCTATATACATATACGTATACAACATATTTATTTGCTTAAAATCTGCCTTGACATTATTTTTCATACTTTCTATGAAACAATTTCAATATTAATTATTTTGTAACTTAACTTTAATGCCAGCAGGTAACCTTCAACCTAAAATAATCAGTTAACCAGAGTTTAGCTAAACTTGGCTTTAGCAAGTTTAGGAGATATAAAAGGATTTCTTTAGTTTATTGTAAACGAAAACGTTTCTAAGCCGAGTTTGAACAATATTTATTCAAAAACTCCTATATTATATATATATATATATACGTATACAACATACGAGTATTTATATGCTTAAAATCTGCCTTGACATTATTTTTTATACTTTCTATGAAACAATTTCAATATTAATTATTTTATAACTTAACTTTAATGCCAGCAGGTAACCTTCAACCTGAAAAGATCAGTTAACCAGAGTTTAGTTAACTTCGGCTTTGTTTAAGAGAATTAAAGCGATTTTTGGGGATGCTTAAACTAAAATAAGTAGCTTCTTGTGAATAAAATTCTGGAGCAACGTTTCGAAATCAAGTTTGAGTAAGATATATTCAGAAATTCAGGTAGTAAATATATACAATATGTTTACTACTCGATAATACTCGATGTAGTTATAAATTTTGTATATTATTGAAAATTTCAATACCTAAATTTTCTTCATTTATGCTATAATTGTTCCTTATTCACCTTTTGGTAGACAGAAAAAAAAACTTATTTCAATTCTTTGGTTGCTCTACAGCATACATACCTTGTTTTTGCCTTTTTGTATTCTTAATCCAAATTTTAAATCCTTTTCTAATTCTTTTGATTTTGTTTGATCGAAATCCAGATATGCAGAATTTATTTTAGAAGAAATTTCAAATATTTTATTCGCAAAAATGTTTTATTGTTTAGTTTCTTTCATCTTATTTTTAAAACAAAATTTGGCACTGCTTCACCATTTCAAACATTCTTGAGATTTTTTTGTGATAGATTAGAGGAAAAAAAATCAAAGAAGTTTTAATTTTATTTTATAAGCAAAAGTGTAAAGAAAATTTTCTTATAGAAAAAAATGGCACTAAATTGAACTTTTTACATTTGGTTTTAACATTACAAATATGTTGTTCAAACACTTCTAAGAAGTTAATTTGTTTCATTTATTAATTTTTTTGATTTCATTCTCCATAAACTTATTTTGGTTTAACTTTTTATTTTCTTTTTTGGATTTGTTTTGTTTGTCCAAATTTCTATTTTACTCCACCAGTTGTTTGTCATAAAACATAATGACAAATTCGTGTTACAATTTGTTTCTGTTTTCTTTTGCCAAAAGCCACCACCAAATAATGTTATCACTTATTATTAGAAAAAGGAACTATTTTATTTGATTGCGCTAAATTTTGCCAACAGCCAAAATATGTTTGATTTACATTTTTGTTGTTTTTTTTTTTAAATAAAAACAGTTTTCTTTTATCTTAACAACAAACGTGTTGTTTAAAATATTAAAAAATCGTTTAATTGTAAAACCCGCCTTCCAAACATTTCCGCTAACAACACCAGACAACACGATCGCTTGTTAAAAACTGAACAAATCTTAATTACAGACGAATATTTTTCATTCAAATTTAGTTTTATGGTGTATTTACTGCTCTTTACCTCACGCTCATTTTCTTACTTAAAAATAACAAACTCCCAGAGCATAAAGGCCACCACCACAACTACATTGTTGTTGCACATACTTGTTAAGAAATGAAAGAAAAAAAAAAAACCTGATATACAAAAATTGTTATATTTTTGTTGGTATCTCGAACTCTAAAAGAAACTACAAAATTACAGTAGAAACAACTAAAGTACGAGTACACACAAAGATACTTGCTTACACAGAGACTCTCATACATGTGTAAAATAAATAATACAACAAGAGCTAAACAAATCCAATCATTTTACTCTTTTAGGGTGACTTGTTGTTGCTTTATTGGAAAAAATAGCATGTGTTGTGTTCAGCGTTGTCAACAATTTTTAACCAAAACGCGTCTTCAAGTTGCCCAAGAAAGCACTAAAATGCACGTATTCAAAACGTAAGTAGTATAATAAGGTGACACGAAATGAATCACCCAATTTTGTTCTTGAACAAATCGATTACTAAATAAAAAAAATAATAATAATTTAAGCTGCGAGTTTTTTTAGTTTTTGCACCGATTTTCATTCGAATTATCTCCCCACCCTTCAAGTTTCTCGTAAGACAATTTATAGCATTAAGAAGCTACTGAAGCCGTAATGATACGAGGGCGGATTGCTGGTGAAGCTACCTAGCGTGAAATTGCGAGGTGTCAAGCGTCAGCTGTTAATATTTCACCCAAATTCATCGATTAGTTTATTTCGTGTAGTCTTTTGAAGTAATTAACTTTTGTGTTTCTTGAAAAATAGAAAAAAAATGAATTTCATGCAGTGACACTATTATTTGAAAAGGAAAACGGCGAAAGAGACAAAATAAAAGCTCGATAAACATTACCGTGAATCTGCTTCGTCTGATCACATGGTAAAATATTGGATTGCTGAATTTAAACGCGGTCACACAAGCACTGCACCAATACCACCAACAGGCCAAAAGAGGTGGTTATTGAAGAAAATATGAAATATTAACCTTGATATCGTTATGAATGGTCAAGTTCTGTGAGAATGTTGAAATTATAAACATATCATATGAACGTGTGGTCAACATTTTGCATGAACATTTGCATATGAAAAAGCTATTGAAAAGATGGTTGTCACTTTGGCTCAGTGTCGAACAAACACGACTTCGACAGACCACTTCACAAAGGTGGTTGCCCATGATAAAGAGTAATCCTGTGGATTTTTAGCGTCGATTAATAGCTCTTGATGAAACGTGGGTCCATCTATGAAAGTTTTCTTTCTGAACGTATGAGCTTATAAAAGGATTCAGAGATATTCGGTGTACAAAATTTCCCGTATTTAGAAATACCGTCTTCCAAAGGAAGATGAAATTGTGAAAAAAAACCATTAAAAAGTAAAAAAAAAAAACAAAAAGGACCTTGAGCTGAAGAAATTTATTGCAAATCTTGAATTAAGAATTCAAAAATAAAATAAAATTAAATAATATTTTTTAATTACATTAGAAAAATGTCATTATTTTAATCTGACAATAACATGAAACAAAAGCTACTCCTACAAGCAAAAATTCAATTCAGTTAAATTTCTTAAAAAAAATTAAGTGAAATAAAATAAAATAAACTAAAATAATATAAAATAAAATAAAATAATAAATATGAAATAATGTTTTTAATGTTTTTTTTACAAAAATATCATTAAATATCACCCTAAACATAATTTGTTGAAACAAAAGCTTCAAGCAAAAATTCAATTTAGACAAATTTCTTTCCAAAGGTGGTATTTTAGTATGTGTAACTTCATATCGATTGATGTGTAACTTCATATCGATTGATTTGCATACTGCAAAAGATATGAAGCCAAGAAGTAAAAAATATTTCCAGTTTGATTAAATGAAGGCAGAATAATAGTTCACACTCAAAAATCTTAATTTTGAAAGAAATATCATCAAATCTTATTTTTCTTTTATAATCTGGAAAATTAAGCTAAAATCTTCATTCTGGCAACGCTGAATTACAAATTTATATTACAACTAAAAATATTTCCTCATAATACTCAATTTACAAATTTATCTCTCATAGACTTAAGAGCGGTATTGAACATTGGATTGATTTATTACAGTAAAATGAGAGCAAGTAAAAGTAAATTTTTATATTTCTCTTTTTTAATGAGTAATAGATAAAACGTTGAGAAAGCATGTACTGCTTTTTTCTGTCATGCTATAATTTTTAAAAATTAAATTCACTCACTACTCACCTTTGGTTTAAAATTCTAGATTATTTGGTTTGATAAGAAGTATTGCACAAAGATCATCTGTAAGAAAAAACAAAACAATGAAATTATAATGAGGAAAAATAAATATTTTTGTCTGATATTAATTATCGTATTTCAATAGATTTTAGATGATTTTATTTAGAAAAGGTTTCATATAAAATAAGTTTCTCCAGAATTCTAAGGAAATATTGAAACCTTAAACATAATTTGTTGCTTTTTTTTAGAAGATACTCTTTATTAGGGGTTTTGTATTTCAAATATTGTGCAACTAAAATCGGGTGAAAGCAGAAGTAATGCAGCGGAAATTTAAGTAAATAATTTTTTAAGGAATTAAGTATTAATTTTTTTATATTAAATTTAACTATATTTGAAATAGCTTTGATGTTTATATAGCATCATTTTTGGTAGGTATACTACTCGCAATAATTCCTTTGCAATCCTGACTATATGCGATGTGGCACCGTCTTATTGGTACCACATGGTAATCAAGCATGCAGTTGTGGCGTTAAGAAATTTTCAATTATGTCATGATATCGCTTCTCATACACAGTTACCGTTAGACTGTTTTCATTTTCAAAGCAGTAAGGTCCAATGATTCCTTCTGACCAAATTGCACACCAGACTGTCACTTCTAATGGATGCAAAGGGGGCTGTTGAATAATTTGGGGGGTTTCCAGCGCCCAGTACCGACTATCCTGTTTATTAACATATCGCTCCTTTATTGCAACATAGTCATATCTCAAAAAGTGCGCTTTTCGAGTTAACAATGCAGAATTGTTAACAGTACTACCATTTATATTGTGCCAAAAATTTATTCAAATTGCTTTTAAACTGTTTTCTTTAGGAGATATTTCCTCAAAAAATTTACTAATGCCGAGTTCTTTTCTGTGAAAGTTTTGCATTTATGCTGCACTTTTTTTTTCTTAAAATATAAGTTTTAAAATTAAAGTTTTATTGAGATGAAAAGAAAATGTCACAATAACTATAAATATTTGAAAAAAAGTTGAGAAAACTGTATACTTCTGTATTTTTTTTGGCAAAACAATATTGAAAATGCTACACTTTTTCTAGAAAAGACAACGCCATAAAACTTGTATGGATACTAAAAATTTTAAATGCGTTTTTCTCGAAACGAGCTTTTTTGCGATATGACTATGTTGCAATAAAGGAGCGATATCTATTCAAATGAAAATGTGCTTCGTTACTTATTCTGATGTTTTCATAAAAATTCGATATTTGATTTTGATAAAATCTTTTAAGTTTAGTTTATGGAATATTTTTCCATAATAAATTTGTCAAGATGTAATTTTGACCAAAATGGCGGCAACACAAAGTAGTACACCTTTTCGTATTTAGGGCTTAAATAATACATATTTGCATTTAACCGCATGCTACTTGGTATAAAAAAAATCTGTACTTATCGTAATTTTGACACCCCCTGGGATTGAATTTTCGTTTCAGTGTATTAACATAAATGCACAAAAATGCAAATTGCTTACCTTTCCCCCCTTCCCTTTTACTTCTCACTTGTCAAAATTAATAATAGCCTGTAACTGTTACAATTAAATTAGGTATGAAATGAAAAATGTTAACTGAACCAGCAGCAAGCAGCGCCTAGTTTTCTGTTGTATGTAGCATTCCTTATTGTTGTTTTTACTTTTGCTATTGTTTAGTTCATTAGCGCAGTGCCGCACGAATTCGTCGATGTAAATGTCTAAACAACGTGCGGCAGTTAGTAGCTGCAACAAAATTTTTAAACAATGCATGTTGCATATCAACATTTTCATGCACTAAGCAAGATTTCATAGCAATAACAAGTAAAATTTTGTTTTTGCCGGGCCACAACGAGCCCAATACCAGCACACAATTGCACGTGAGTAACAAACACACTACACTACGTCTAGGCCTGCAAATACACACTCGTTTGTACATACATCTGATCGGTTAGGTCTCCTTTCGTATAAACAAACGGTTGGATAAACCAGTGTTGTATGAAGGAGATGAATTTTTCAAATTAAAGCACCCTGTTGCTTTTTTATGATTTTGAATTTTTTTTTTCAGTTTTTTTTTTATTACAAATTAAAACGAAAAACAATCTCAACAAAACTGAAATGAAGTGTAATGAACCTGAAAATGTTTTTAAAGGAATAGTTAATCCAAAAAAGAGCAATCAAATGAGCCTAAAATAGCTTAAAGAGAGCTACAAATTTTGTTTTAATATTTTTGAATAGGTATAAATTTAATTGTACTCTCTCAAAACTTGTATTTTTTTTTAACAAGACTTTTCAAACAAGTTGTGGTTATTTTTAAGCCTGATTTTGCCAGTTTCTCTTTTAGGCCATTTCATGCTCTTTTCTTAGCTTGGTATTGGTGTAAGTTGGGAGAGCGTGCATAACTGTGTATGTTGCTTTTCTTAACCAGGCTTGTTTAGCCAACCTTAGCCAGGCGGTTATTATCTGGTAACAACGTGTTACGAATTACTTTTAACAAGACCCTTAAAAAGATAAAAACCTCTAGACAAGAAAAAATTAAAAAAAAGAAACTACAAAAAACCGCAAAAAAAATAAATACAAACTGAATTTTAAAATAAAACATAAAGCAAATAAAGAGAGAAAAAAATGAAAACAGAAGCAAAAAAAAAAAAAAACAAATGTGTGCATAAAACAGGAATCCATTTAAGAATATTTTATTTTCATTGTCTTGCGGCTCTTACATACTCATGAACATACATAGTATGTTGTTAAGAAATTAAGGTAACAAGGGAGGCAACAACCAACTTTATTTCATTTGTTGGTAACTGGTTAGTTGTCTGCATTTTAAACATCATTAACTTGGTCATGATTTAATTTCTTTCTTCACTTCAAGCTTTTTCAGTAAATTGTTTTCCAAATCAATTAACATATGCTTTAAAATCAACGAAATTTTGTAATATTTAATTATATTTCGTAAAAGCAAAGTGAAAAATAGGAGAAAACACAGTTAACCCGAGTTTAGTTAATCCCCAATTACGTGAGATTAAGGTTATTGAAATGAAGTTTAGCTAAATTTGAAGAATTTTGTACATAAAACAAGGAACCTTTTTTAAGATTTGCGAAAAATGTAGTAATATTATATATTATGCTTGAGATTAAGACAAGGAAAATTAAAAATAAGACCAAAATTAGACTATAATTTAGTTATTAAGCTGGGTTGAACATTGCTAAAAATTGGAAATTTGCAGCTAAAAAGCAATTTTGAATATAGAATAGGTATTCCTTTTTGGAGAATTGCAGAAAATTTAGTAAGATTAAATGTAATGATGGATATTAACACAACAAACTACAAAAAACTAAAATTGTTTCGAGTTTATTAAAAAAAAATTGTAAAATTGTTTTGAGTTTATTAGTTAAGTTGTTTTCAAGATTGTTAAAGTTTTTAAAATTTTTGCGTTTTTTTAATAAAACAAAATTTAACAATATTGAATTACTTTTAATAGAATGAAAGCGAAAAATAGGCAAAAACATAGTTAACCGAAGTTTAGTTAATCCCCAATTGAGAAAGATTGAGATTATTAAAACACTCTTTACTTGAATTTTTAGCGTTTTTAATGTAAAGTAAGTAATTTTTTTTCTCAAGATTGGAGAAAAATTTTGTAAGATTAAATGCTATGCTAGAGATTAAGACAAAGAGAATTAAAAATGGGACCACAAAGTCATATGAGTTTATTAAAGCGTAGTTTAGTTAAGCTAGGTTGACGAATGTTAAAGCCTTTAAAGTTTTTGAATGCTTAACATCATCAAAACTTCATAATATTTAATTATTTTTAATAGAGGCGAAGCGACCAATGGGGGAAAAACAGTTAACCCGAGTTTAGTTTAACTCCGTTTAAGGTAGATTAAGGTTATTAAAATGAAAAATAGTTGAATCTGCAGAATTTTGAATATAAAACAATAATTTTTTTTAAGATTTGCGTAAAGTTTAGTAAGATTAAATATTATGCTCAACAATAAGACAAGGAAATTTAAAAAAAAACGAATTTGGTTCGAGTTTATTAAACTATAGTTTAGTTAAGCATACTGTTAAAACTTTTGTATGCTTTACGTAAACAGAATTTTATTATATTTAATTAAGTTTAATAGCATCAAAGCGAAAAACAAGAAGCAACATAGTCAACTCGAGTTTAGTTAATCCCGGTTTAAGGGAGATTAAAGTTATTAAGATGAAGTTAAGATGAATTTGCAGAATTTTGAATATAAAATAAGTAATTTTTTTAAGATTTGTGAAAAATTTAGTAAGATTATATATTATGCTGGAGATTTAGACAGGAAAAATCCAAACAAAATCAAAGTTAAACCATAATTTTTAAGCTGGGTTGAAGATTGTTAAAGATTGTATATTAAAATTTTTAATTCAAGCGTGCAGTATAATAATAAAGGTAGATTAATAACTCCTCCCTGCGATATGAGGCCAAAACCACGGTCAGAACGTTTCAGCTAAGGTACAGGCCGCTCAACCAAAATCAGCGGCAGGATGGATTGCAAAATAACATCGGGAGATGTGCACCATAATTATCAGAGTGTACTATTAACACCTCACTACGATTTTAGGTCTAATCCACAACCAGAACGTATCAGCCATTATGCAGGAAACTCAACCACAATTAACACCTGGATGGATTGGAAAATTGGGCCACTTGGGAGGCGCATCATGCCGATCAGGCAAAACTAATAATCCTTTCCTGCAATTTTAGGTCTAAAGAATAGCCAGAACGTTTCAGACAAGACGGATGGCCTGCAAAACATAACCTCCTGGGAGATTGCTGAGACCTCCGTTCTGCTGAGACCTCCTAAAGTATTATTTGCTATAACAAATGAGGGACAACTGCCTCCCTATACCCCAGAAAGTAAAGTGCCGTGGTTAGGCATACGCCTATGCTCCCCGAGAAAGTAACCATAAATAATGAAGCTTTATTTAAATAATTTAAAATTAATTTAATGTCATTGAACTGCTTAAGTTGGCTGAATATTTTGACAACTTTTGTTTTATATTTTCTTTTTTATTTTTTCCTAAAGTCAAGGAATTTTGTTTATGTGCGACAAAAATTTCCCTTGACCATTTCAAATATAACGACCGACCAGTCAGCCTTTCCAATTCATTTATCTTAATAAATGATTTCCCTCTTGCGTACGGGGTGTCTATATCCAATAATCGCATGGAGTGAAGTGAAGTGAATGAAAGGGATATTCTGCGGGTTGCCGTCATAATTTATGATAGTGATAAATGTTCTTTACGTTTTCTTAATTTGTTTAAATTTTATTTTAAAAATTGTTTTAATTGGTGAACAAAACAAAAAAAAAAAAAAAAAAAAAAAAATAAAAATAATTTTCAACCACAGTCACCCGGTGAGTGTTTGAAATGAAATAGACAAAACTTTTAAATGAACTTTAAATTGAATTTGTTTGCTGTTGTTGTTGTTGTTGTTGTTGTTAGTTCAAGATTTGAAAATAGAAAAGAATTTCCAACACCAACAAAAATAAAGCAGCATTTAGAAAAAGATTTAAATATTTCAACATTTTCCTCAAAATGTTTTGTGCTGTTGTGTGTTTTTGTTTATTTATTCAAGGTTCACAATTGACACCCCGAGCAGAACACCCAGCATCATTTATCGCCGTTGAACTTTAAATTGCTGTGTGTAGTTTTTGCCTCCAATGCCCGCCCAACTCTTTCTTTCCTCATCATCAACATTTCAACATATTGCTCGAACCGAACGAACTCATTTATAGACCGGGTAATATCGATTCTTTATACTCGTTAATACGTTCAAACGCTTTACAAGGAGCTGTGCAGTTTTACAAGGCAGTCAGTCTCGCAGGCAGGCAGGCAGGCAGGGCAGGCATGTTTAATTTCTTGTCTAGTTTTTTTTTTATTACTCCGCTTTTTTTCTTCAATACACATTTTTGGTGGCAAGGAATGAGTTGCTGCTTTGTACGTTTCAAGAGCCACTAGCAGCAGGGTGCTGCCATAAATTACGCACGTTTTATAACAAGCAATCGACGATGCAGTACAACCAGAACCAGAACTCTGCTGTAGTCAGTCAATACGTGCGTAATGCATTTACTTGCGCCGGTTGCTCTTCTGTTTGTTTGTTGTAGTTGGTGTTTTTTTCCCTGCTGCTACAGTTGTTGTTGTTGTTGTTGTGCACAAATTAAAGTTCTAGTGTTATTGAGAAATATTTATTTGCTCATACTCGTACGTATGAATTTATATGCAGCTCACATAATTATTGAATCGCAAATGAATACATTCATTATCGCAGAGTGGCCAGCTTGTTATAAACAATTATAAAGAGATTTAGATGGCTCAGATGCCGAAAAAGCTAAAAACAATTTTAAATGGATATAAAAAGAGCGAGGTATGGCTCAGGTGTAGCTAACTCAATCCAAATTTACTTTTGCAGGGACGGGAAGCACATAAACAAAAGAAGCTAAAGAAACAAACAGTTAGGGCATTGCTTTAAAGTTAAATAATAATTTTCTGTAACTTATGTACTGCCAAACTATTATTTTATGAAAAAAGAAATAAGGAAAGGAGGACCGAAAGAAAAAAAAAAAAAGAAAGGAAGAAAGAAAGAAGGAAAGAAAGAAGAAAATAAAGAGGGAAAGTAAGAAAGAAAGTAATGGGGGGGGGGGGGGGGGGAAAGAAGGAAGGAGAGAAAGTAACGGAGAAAAAAGGATAGAAAAAAGGAAGAAAAGAAAGAAAGATAGGTAGAAAGAAAGGAAGGAAAAAATAGACAGAAAGTCAGAAAAGGGGGAAAAAATAGAAAGAAAGAAAGGAAGAAGGAGAAAGGAAAAAAACAAAAATACAGAAAAGAGGAAAAAAGCATGAAAGAAAGGAAGAAAAATGGAAAGAATGAAAGTAAAGGAAAGAAAGAAATGTAGAAAGAAAGGAAGAAAAAAATGGACAGAAATTCAGAAAGAAAAAAAAAAATAGGAGGAATGAAAGGAAGAAGGAAAAAGTAAGAAAACCGAAATACAGAAAAGAGAAAAAAGAAAGCATGAAGGAAAGAAAGAAAGCAAAATGGAAAAGAAGAAAGAAAAAAATGAAGAAAGAAAGAAAAAAAGATCAAAGGAAAAAAGAAAGAAAGAAAGAAAAAAAAAGGTGGAAGGATAGAAGAAAGCAAGAAAAAGAAATGGAAGGAAAGAAAGAAGGATAAAAAGAAAGATTGAAAGAAGTAAAAAAGGAAAAGGAAAAAAGAAAGACAAAAAGAAGGAAAGTAAAAAAAAGTAATGGATAAGAAAGTGGAAGAAAGAAGGAAATATAAAAGAAGTAAGGAAGAAAGAAAGGAAAGAAAAATAGATAGAAAAAAAAGAAATGAAGAAAAAAATTGAAAGAAACGCAGAAAGAAAGAAAAATAGAAAAAAAGGAAGAAGGCAAAAGAAAGAAAACTGAAATACAAAAAAAAAAGAAAGTATGAAAGAAAGAAAAATGGAAAGAAAGAAAGTGAATAAGAGAGAAAGAAAGATGGAAGAGAAGAAAGCAAGATAAAAAGAAAAAAGGGAAGAAAGACGGAAAGAAAACAAGAAAGGAAAAGAGTAACGGAGAAAGAAAGAAAAAAAGAAGGAAGGAAGAAAGGAAGGAAAGATAGAATGGTAGGTAGAAAAAAGGAAAGGGGAAAAATTTAAAGAAATACATAAAGAAAAAAAAAGGAAGAACGAAAAAAAGAAATAAGGAAAAAAGGAACAAAACCGAAAAAACGAAAGGAAGAAAAAAAGAAAGGAAAGAAAGAAGGAAAGAGTAAGGAAAAAAATAAAGCAAGAAAAAAAGAAGGAATAAAGAAAGAAATAAAGGAAACAAAGGAAGAAGGAAAGAAAGAAAAGAAATAGAGAAAGAAAGAAACAGAAATTGAAGAAAAGAAAAAAAGAATGAAATTCTTGTTGTTTTCTATCAAGTGTGAGAGCGTTTTCACCTGTCTGGAAATAAAAACCATTTTTATTACAACAGAGCCCAACTTCCGCAACGACAAATTTTGAAGTTTGTGGGAATTTCAGTGTTTACTTTTAATTTTTGTGTCCGCAATGGTGAGAATGAGTAATTTCGACAGTTACGGGTGAGCACGTAAGGAATAATTTTTTCACTCAGAGATCTGCGGTAGATTTTACATTCTCTATAACAAAGTGCGGGAGGGTATGCGATAGTAGATAACACATTTCTCACCAAAACTTAATAAATTTCTTGTGTTTACTTGAGCTTTATCTGTAGAAAATTCAATTTACTATTAAACTTTTACTTGTAAAATTGTTCCTACGGCACTTGTTGGTCGCCCTAATGAAATATTTTTCACATAAATACACTATACTAATCTTAACGAAATCGTCGTTGCTAACAATAAATTATTTTTTATCCAAATACTTTTTCGTCTCTTGCTGTTACACCCTGTCCACAGATTTTGCTACGTTCTTCAAGATTTATTTGCAATTTTCGCCATGAAAATTGCATTTTATGTATTATTCGTTTTTTTCTATCTTGTACCAAAGACTGTCAAAATGACATTATTTGCGTAGTTGTCAGATTTATGTGACGTTGTCATAGGATCTGCATAGGATTTGTTGGTTGTACATGATGTTGTAGTTGTGTTCTTCTATTCTTGATTTCTTTTTCGCAACACAAATTTAAAAAATTCTTTTTAATATTATTAAATCAAATAAAAAATAAAGTAGAAAAAAAAGAAAGCCAGAAGAATTGGACATCTAAATGTTTGTGGCATTATGAGGATTGACACAAGTGTAGAAAATTGTGTTGGAAAGTACTGCCAGGGAAGAGAGTGTGTATTTTTAGAAGACTTTAAATGTCAAGTTTAACATGATGGCTTGATAACTTTGTTTGCAGAAGATATTTGCTTATTAATAAGAAATTCTATATCAGCTAATTTTAAATAACTGGGGAAAGTTTTAAAAGATTTTACCTGTTTTATAGTGATTATTTTGCCTTACGAGTTCTTTTTTTTTTCCTTAAATTATGTTTTCTCAAGATGGCAAATTATTTGATAAGTACTGCGAAATAAAACTAAATATTTAATGCAAATCATTTTTTTTTTTTTAAATACGGAAGGATTACTACGGCAAAAATAGAAACCAAAAATCAACTCCAGATAAAAATCAAAACAGAATTAAATGTCAACCATCCAGCCAGCAAGTGACAAATAAACACCCAGATTAACTGTTACTAAAGAATGAAATATTTTTTTAAAATTTTAATTTAAAATTAAATTATTGGTTTGTACATATGTATGTATGTATATGGGGTTTTAGTTCCAGTTTTTCCTTTCTTAAGTTTTTTCTTAAGAAGGATTTATTACAATACAAATTATTTTTGATTGAAGAAAAATAATAATAAGAACAATAATAATAAAATCTTTAGCTGGGGGACAACTAGCTGTTTCGTAGCCGCTACACTCAACACCCACTGGGATTTGAATTTAATTTTATTTAGTATTTTTAAAGAGGATTTGTTGAGAGACTGGCTTAGAAAAAGTACTTTTAAGAAACTACTTTATCATAAATAGCCCTAAAAATGCACTTAAAAAAAGTATCGTTTTCAAAAAATTGATTTAAAAAAGATGTACTTTTCAAAAAGTACCATTTTCAAGAAAAGTGCATTTTAAAGAAAAAGTACACTTTTCAAACAATTGCTTTAAAAATATACCTTTTAATAAAGTACAAGTAAACTATGTTTAGGAATGTGTTGAAAAGTACTTTTTTTTAAAAATGTAATTAAAAAAAAAAACAACTTTTTCAAAAAAAAAATTTAATAAACCTTTCAAAACAGTTCTTCTTCAAAAAAAATAGCTTTAGAAATATACGCATTAAACCTTTTACCTTTTTTAATATGTAAGTAGCTTTAAAAACCCGTCTTATCAAGAAGAACCCTTTTCAAAAAAATGGTTTAAAAATGTAACATTAAGAATCTACTTGTATTAAAATAGAGCATTAAAAATTTGCTTTTTTTCAAAGCTATCTTTAAAAAGACACTTTTTCAATAAATAACGTTTAGGAAATCTCGTTTTAAAAATGTACACTTGTTTTTTTTATATAAAAAATTGCAACTAAAAAGAGTACTATTTTAAAAAAAGCGCGTCTAAAATATATTTTAAAACAAATTTTCTTCGAAGAACTTCTTTTTAAAACTCACTTTTTAGAAAATATATTTTTAATATAAATAAAATACTTGAAAAAAGCACTTTGTAAATAAGCAGTTTATAAAAAAGTAATTTATAAAAGAGCACTTTATAAGAAGAACTCTACAATAAAGTACTTTAAAGTACAAAAAATATTTTGTAAAGTACTTTATAGAAAAGTTCTTTGTAAGAAAATACTGTATGAAAAAAACTTTACAAAAAAGTACTTTATAAAAAAGAACTTTATAAAAAAGTACTTTATAAAAAACAAATTTTATAACAAATGCTTTATAAAAAAAAGTTCTGTATAAAAAATGCTTTTTAAAGAAGTACGTTAAAATAAGAAATTAAAAAAAAGTACTTTTTAAAAAATAGTTTACAAAATAGGACTTTATAAACAGAAATTTAAAAAAGTACTTTATAAAGAAGTACTTTATATAAAACGTCTTATAAAAAGTGCTGTATAAGAAAATGTCCTTTACAAATTTTTTTTAAATTACTTTATAAAAAAAGTTAAAAAAAGTACTTTTTAAAAAAGGGTTTACAAAACAGTACTTTATAAACAGAAATTTAAAAAAGTACGTTATATAAAACGTCTTATAAAAATTGCTGTATAAGAAAATGTTCTTTACAATTTTTTTTTAAATTACTTTTTAAAAAAATTACAAAAAAGTACTTTCTAAAAAAGAGTTTACAAAACAGTACTTTATAAACAGAAATTTAAAGAAGTACTTTATGTAAAAGGTCTTTGTAAAAAAGTACAAGTATTTTATACAAAGTACTTTGTAAACAAGCATTTTATAATAATGTACCTAGTAAAATATATAAAAGCAAATAGGTACTTTATTAAAAAAAATATTTTTAGTTTTTTGAGCCAGTACTTTTTTAAAGGTAACTTAAAAAAACCAGCTGTTAAAGGAGTACTTTATTAAAACATTTTTTTAAATATTACTTTTAGAAAAAAAAAACAACAAAATAAATAATAATGATAAAAAATAAAAATAAAAATCATAAAAAATAATAATAATAAAATAAAATAATATAAAATAAATACCTTAAAAAAATACTTTCTTTAGCTTTAAAAAATGCCTTGCAAAAAGTACCTTTTGACAAAGAACTAAAGGTTTTTCTTTTAGGTAAATTGAAGAAATATCTTGTTATAAATAAAATACTTTTTCAAATAAGTAACTTTGAGGTAAGTACTTTAAATAAAAAGAAGTTTAAAAAAATAAAGTGTTAAAAAACGCATCCGTTTTTGAAAAACGTAAATATTAATATTTTTGAAACAAATGGTTTTCTGGAAAAGTACCTACTTTTACAAAGGCCCAATTAAAGTAAATACCTTTAAAAATACTTCTTTTAGTTTTCTAAAAATGCGTTAAAAAACGCGCCTTTCAAAAAAGAAATTTAGGATATATTGTTAAAATCTCTTTTTATAAATAAAAACTCCTTTAAGATAAGAACCTTTTAAAATAAGTACTTTTAAAAAAGTATAAAGAAATTTAAACAATTTGCATTTTCAAAAAAGTTTCCCATTTCCCGAAAAAATCCAATCACCAAATAAGTATCAGTGATACAGACTCCAGCTTCCTACGTTTTAGGTTTAAACCATAGTCAGAACGTTCCAGCCTCAGCTTGAGCCTCAACCATGATTAGCCCTTCTAACGAAAAGAGCGTGACTGTGTTGTTAGATAGTCTCGTTTTTGTGACCTTTTAATTTTTGAACTATAACTTTTCTGTTAATTGAGGAAAATTTTTTTTTTTCTTATATTTTTGTTACTCTTCACAAATAGATAACAAAATAAATATAAAATAAAATTAAGATGTAATGATCTTCAAGCTTGAGGTCTTTTTTATACAAATTTTTAAAAAAATTTGTTTATTTAATTCTTCCGGAAAATTTTTTTGATTTTTTCTTTTATAAAATAAAATATTAATTTACTTAATAGAAAAGTTGCAGCTCAAAAAGGTCTGAAAAACGAGATTCTCTAACAGCACAATCCCGCTCTGTACTCGTAGCTTAAGAAATGGTTGGGCAGTATTAACTAACTAAATTTATTGGACCCTTTCAAGATTGTCAAAGCGGCTTCTTTTCGCTAGAAAACTGTCTCACGAGAATCTGAGAAGGACGGGGAAGTTATTTCAATATAAATTGGTTCAAAAACTAAAAAATTCCCAACTTTTCAGTAACCAAATTTCGTTAATTTTTCTAAATTTATTAAAAGAAATTTTACTTTTAAATTTGCTTCCATTTTTTTTTTTTTCATTTCATTCTTTGACTAGTCTGTTTGTAATTTATATCACAAAATTTCAATGCAGTCATTCAGTCAGTCCTTTGTGGTTTTTAAAAGGTGAGATTTTCTTGTGGTTTTCTAAACCATTCAAGATTATAAACATAACAATTAACAGTGAAGTGGCTTGCTAAGCTTTTCACACAAACTTGATTACTACACAAGTTTTCTATTTTGTGTTTTAGTTGGAGAAGCTTTACAGCACATTTTGCTCCACTGTTAAATAATTTTCATTTATACAAGAATCCCTAACGACATGGGGTAACACCTCTTGTTAGTTTAACTGATCTTGGCATTTTCCATTTTTTTTTTATTTTGCTGATTTTGTTGTTGTTTGTGCACAATGTGACTATTTATTGATGTTGTGGTGTGCTTTGTTCTTCCTACCACCACTTCCTTATGCCTCCTCCTTCTCCTCCTCTGGCTCCACCAGCCTTTAACAACATCTTGCACTTCTACTTAATCATGCCTTCGTCTGCCCGCTACCCGTTGCACATGAATGCAAATGCAAACTTTCTGTCCGGCACATCATGAAATAAGCCCTGCAGTAACGAACGAATTGTTTTGTGGCATTTAACAAAAAAAAAAAAAAAAATCAAACGTATAGAAAAAAAAACTTTGTATGTTCTTTTTTGTTTTTGCAAAATTTTGTGCAATTTCATGTTTTTAAACAAAACTTAAAGATCATATAACTGCTGAAGCGAAACCGGAGAAGAAATAAATGTTCAAAAAACAGAGAGGAAACAAAATTAAACATCACGACTTGTGGTTTGCCAGTACGAGTACATCAGCAACAGAATATGATTTTTTGTGAACTTTTGTATTTTTGATGATGTGGCTAAATGTTTATTAAAGTCCAGAGATGAGGTGTCTTCATATGACTAAATGTTTTGCAAGTCCAGAAATGAGCTGTCTGCTGCCTTCCCCTGGCTAACAGATTTGTGGCAAATACAAAAAAGGATATAAAAGTTTAACAGGCTAAACATAAAACTATAAGAGTGTAAAAGTGTAGTATAATTGGTACTGAAAATACTGATACAGGGGAGAGGACAAAAATTACTACTCTTGCCCATGTTTAGCAAGGCTGGAAATGAGCGGCCTGATGCCTTCCCCTGGTAAATGGATTGGTGGCAAATACAGAACCCCTAGGTATAAAGATATAAAAGTATAACAGATTACGTATAAAAGTACAAGAATGTATTGGTATACATAAATACTGATACAGGGGAGGGGACAAAAATTTGTATTCTTGCACATGTTTAGCAAGGCCGGAAATGTGCTGCCTGCTGCCTTCCCCTGGCCAACGGATTTGTGGCAAGTACAAAATCTCAGGATGTAAGGATATAAAAGTTTAACAGAATTGATTACCTCAATTGGTATACCTAAATACTGACACAGGGGAGGGGACAAAGTTTGCTACTCTTCCTTATAAGCTTTATCCCTGCGATGATGATTATTGTTAAATAAGTAAAAAGGCAAAACTAATACATCGAAGAGTTACAGAGTTTTGTTGCTTTGGAAGTGTGCGAAACGGTAGCAAAGTGCTCTCGTAAGTAAAATTTTGACATTTCTGAGGTGATTAAAATTTCACTAGTTTTGGAGGCTAGTAAAAATTGTGACAACAGGACAGAAATATTTGAAATGTAAGAATTTGATTGAACTAAATTATAAATGAAAATTGTAAACATATATAATATAAATTAAATAAATATAGCTTAAAAAAATAAAAAAACACGCTTCGATATCAAATTTCAAATCTTAGTTTTACTATTATTTAGGCTTCTTCTTAAATTATCTACATAACACGTTCGATATCAAACTAAAATAATTATCCATATAACCAGATAATTATATGTATAACATGCTTTGTGATTTTTTTTAAATTCCCAAAATCGGCTTTAGGAATCGCCAAAATCTCCCACTTCCCCAGAAAAAATATAGTAACTTCAAGTTTCACACTAAATCGTTACCTTTAATAGTTCAGATAAAGGTTCCACGGCCAAAACGCGCACCGAATATGAGAAACTGATTCCGATTTGGTTAGCGAAGCGATTTCGAGTTTTTTGGGAATTCACAAAGTCGGCTTCAGGAAACGTCAAAATCACCCCACTTCCTCAGAACCAATATGGCATCTTCAATTTTCGGCGATTGGTTCGGAATTTTTTTAGGAATTCCCAAAATCGGCTTCGTGAATCCCCAAAATCCCCCACTTCCCGGAAGCAATACGGAAACCTCAACTTTCGCACTAAAGTGGTAACACTGCATATAGAGTTTTATGTAGCTACATATATAATAATCTTTTATATGGTGTGGGTTTGATGTATTGCAAACAAACAAACATACAAGTGAAGCATTTTGGCTTATCATGTCTGGCCTTGGTGAATCTGGTCATGCAAAAGGAGCTGCTTATAATAGCATATAACGCCACACTAAGCGGTTTCCCACCTTTCCCTTTCCCAACGACCTCTTCCAAGCTAGCATTTTCAATCGTCGAAGACTCTACTGGGAAACTAATGAATAGTGCTTTTGATCGTCGCTGAGCTCATTTTTTAATCACAGCCGATCCCTAGCACGAAAGTAAGTGTTACAAAAGCTGATTCCTCTATGAGACTCTTACTCAACTCAGCAAAAGACTCTTATGTTAATCATATAGGGAATCATCTGAGACTTGTGTGGATATTATCTAACAACTTATCAAGGAATCAGCCAAACAATCCTTGTATGACTCATATAGGATACACCACAAATTCATTCGATATTTTCATACTATATATAATTCGCCACAATCACCACCCGTACTTTTAATATTAAAAAATAAAGAAATAATTATTGCACGTTGTTTGTTTCTGTTTATCTATAATATAAAAATCAATTAAAAATATAAGAAAATAAAAGCAATAAAATTTTAATCGTCTAACAAACATTAAAAGATTGTGTGACGAGCATGTCAGAAAATTTTTAAAAAATAAATAAAAACTTGTTACTATTACTTGTAAGATAATCAATAGAAGATTCTTTTGGGGATTGTATATTGAATACAATCGTCTAACATATAACGTCTGCTAGCTGGGCTATATCCCTCTAGTTTGTATTGCACCTCTACCTAATACCTTTCTATTTTTTCAGGCAATCACAAAGGGAACGAATTTAGGACCCAAGTGAGCTGAAGAACCTGGGATATATTAAAAAATATAAAGTGGCCTGCTCACCTAACCTAACCTGTAGTGTACAAAACATTCTTCGAATTGATTAAAGTTGGCCAATATTTTTAAATTGATAAAAAATTAAACCCTTAAATATCCCACTCAATATATGAAAAAGTGGACTTATACCATTTTCAACAAAACCAGCTCATATGGCTCCTTTATGCATAGTCATATCTCAAAAAATGAGCTTTTCCTTTTTACCTTTTATATTGTGCCCACAATTTATTCAAATTACTTTTAAGCTGTTTCCTTTAGGAGATATTTTCGAAAAAAATTTTTCTAAGACTTGTATGGAAACTAAAAATTTGATATGCGTTTTTCTCGAAACGAGCTTTTTTTAGTTATGATTATGTTGCAATAAATGAGCGATATGTCAACTTAAGTTGGCCAAAACACTTGATGTTAAGGTGTGACTTATAATTAACATTGTGCATTATGGCAGGGGACATCCTTTATAAGAAATAAAAGTAGTGTTCTTTTAAGTCGTTTTTGACTGGAAGAACAACAAATTTTCTAAAAAACTGTTCATCCTTTTTTTTTGCTTCTCTGCCACACAATCACATCATTCACAATATTTGCTTAGAGTTGCACTTAATCATGTCGTTTTGTTGTCCTAAGTCTCACTTAAAGTTGACATTGATGTTGGTGTTGGAGCTGTTCTGAAAGCTGGCTGGCTATTCGGTGGTTGGTCCATTCTTCATTTGAAGAGTACTTAAAGAATCAAATGGCAACGTGTTGTTGGAGATGGTCGGCCGCCTGAGCGATCGAGCAATCGTCTGTCTGTCTGCCTGGTTCGCTGGCTGGCTGCCTTAACGACTGTTGTTGCCTTTAATGTTGAGTCGTTTGTTAAAGATTTTTGTGTACACAGCAAGCAACAATTGTTGTCATTTGTAAGAAGCCTGCATTATATTGCAACTTGGTTGTTGTTGTTTTTGCTGTTCTTGGTGTTGTTTTTATTGCTGAATTATTATTAAACATTGGGGAATTCTAAATGAGTTATTTTTAAAATTTATATTCGTTTCTTTTTTGTGTGTTTTTTGTTTTGTTGTCATCTTGCAGCTTTTTCGATGTTTGCTTGGAAACGGGCGTGGGTTTTTTGTTGCCTGCAATTATGAGCAACAATATTCGTTTCGCATTCCCTGCACATAAAACAGCATCATCAACATTATTTCTTTACTCGTAAGTTTCGTTTTGTTATGAAAAGTGAGTTTTTAGTGTAAACAATTAAATTAAGTCATGATTAATGATTTCAGCTTTGTTTGCTTATCGCATTTTTCGAAAATCTTGTAACCGATGCGCTTCTTCACTTTTAATGGAATTACTTCGTACTTCAAGTTCAAACCAAAGTCATAAAATAATTTTTACAATGTGCCTGCTTCTAACACGTCATAAATCTTGCAACGAAATAAGTATGTACACATGTGCAGGCATTATTTATGAATTAATTCTTTTTATTTTAAGAGTATTTTTCTTAAAAAATGTCTGGGTTAAGGGATTTTTTTTTAAAGCTGATAAAGCTGGGTTTAATCAGTGGGAATTTTTCAGCTTCTAGGCCATTAAATGCAGTTAATTTTGTGTTTAATATAAAGATGAATAAAAAGAAATAAACTTTGAAAATGAAATATATTGTAAAACAAACTCTCACATTGCTAGATAATACGTAAAAAAACTAAACTTAAGTTTCGGTTTTGTATATTGTTTAATGCTTCATGAAGATTAGCGAACGGCAATGGCTTGTCTGAATTACGAAGTTGTTCTCACTGTTGGTGTGGGTGAAGATTTTCCCGGTTTATGTACAGCTTTCTCAGAGAGCGCAAATGCACTGTTTTAAATGGGTGTCACAACAAACGAGTTCAATATAAATTTAGAGGTACTACAAATTTATTCTCCTACTCTCCTTTTTTATTTCTCTTAATGACCTTCTATGTCAAATGTCTAAACCTATCTATTATTTTGCAGATGACAGCAGCACTTGTCATTCGTACACATTTGAATCTACGATCGCTGCCAAGTGGCCAATAATGAATAATGATCTTCTCTTAATTTCCGGGGTTATAAAAACAGAGTTGATCCCGTGTTGTTTATTAACACACGAATGCAGGACCGTGAATGCTGCTTCATCTATACTCATGAATGGTATTGATATTGTGGTATCGGATGCTGTTGATGTTCTTGGAATGAAAATTCAGTGTGATGTTCACTGGGCTGAAAACATTTTTTATGTCTCTTTATGTCTTTCATAGATACAACGAATTTTTACATTAATGTTAGGTTTTTGTCGTTGTTTTTGGGCCAACGTAAAGCATCATTCGATTAGTAAATATTATATCATTAAAGAAATAATAACCGTATAGAATTGAATTTGTTCGTTTATGGCCTAACGTAAAGCTTCATTCGATTAAAAACTATTCAGCCCAATTATAAATAAAAATTCCGTAGGAATTTTATCACTTTTCCCTTTCCTTCAATTAAGAACAAAAATTAAGTATTAGGTTTTTTTATTTTTCTTCTCTCCATTTGTTGCAAACATTAAAGAAAGATCAACTCTTCAATTCTTATGGACAAAAATTGTGCTTTTTTTCAGGTTGAATTGAAAAAAGTACTTTATATGTGAAATAAATTCCGTGAGGAATAAATTCCGTGAGAATATTCATAATTGGGCTGATTATTTCATTAAAGAAATAATAACCGTAAATAGAATTTGTTCGTTTATGAAAAAAGGTGGCAGGAATCGAACCTGCGATCTCGAGACTGTTGTGCTCAAACTCTACCAAATCAGCCATCATCGAGTTCATAATAAAAGTCTTACGTTAATAATTGAAATATTTTAATCACATTATCTCGTACCTGTTACGAAAGTCGTACATTGATATAATGTAATATTTTCATTATATTTATTACACCGTTTAGTAGTTATAACAAAACTCTCACATTTTCATGCAAAAGTGTTTCGTAACACCAATTAAATAATTTTCGTAACATTAATGAAGTTGCAAAAAATAATAAATTGATGCTAAGAAAGTTTTCATTCCATTAATGCAGCTTTCATAATCGAAACGGAACTTTTGTTTTTCTTTCAGTGTAGGTATTTTGAAGTGGTGTCACATGTACTTCACTTTCTTCTGATCTCTTACTGTTTATACCACCTAATACTGACCGAAAATGTAATAAAATTCTCATGTTTTGGCTGATACCTTAACGCCTATTATGGCGTTACTCGACCGTAAGCACGAGAGAACGAAATAGCTTACTGCTGACAGCAGGGTATCTAACTCTATTGACTCATCGCCGCAGTGTGTGGTGCGGTACTCTGTTCTATCGTTACTACAATGGATTTCACTCTGATGAGATTACGGGTCTTCTTTTCGAAAACCATGTATATTTATGTACATCGTGTAGAGCTCATCCAGAACTATTTTTCTGACAAAAAAAAAAAAACAAAAAAAAAAAAACCAAAAAAAAAAAATTGCTCTGGTGTAACAGGCCAAATCAACTTCACAGACTTCTTGACAAACATGCATACATTTTATGTTTGTACAAACATTTTGTGTTGTTTATGGGAATGTTTGCATGCTTGTACAAATATTTAAAGCATGTTGGCACGAAAATCAAATATTTTTGATTTTGGCACAAACATGTTTTTGTTTGTCAAACCGTTGGTTTAGCGCTGAATTTTGACATTTTACTGAAACAGTAGATGAAGAAGCACACAAAATAGCGAGACAAGTTTATTATTATCTGAATTTACATATATATACCACCCGGGGAGCAGGTTTTGTCTTGGCGTGCACCAAACCAGAGCATTATGTTTTCTGGGGGATAGAGGGGAAGGAGTCCCTAATATATTGTAGTAAATAAAACTCTAGGAATCCGCATGACTTAAACATCCGAAACCTGTACCGAGGGTTAAAATTGACAGAACGGGGATCAGCAAAGCCCCCTAAAGGTTCTACTTTGCCTGCCTTGACTTAAGCGTTCTGTCTGTGGTTTAAACCTAAATTGCAGGAAAAGGAAAAGAGTTGCCCTGATAACTTTCATGCTTGCCGGTTTTTGAGGGCATATAACCCCTCGAGATTCTGTTGTCTTGCAGCAAAGACCTGTATTATAAGAAACCAGGAGTGATGTTTAGCCGGGTAAGTTTTCCATTAAGGGCTCAAGTTGTTAATGGACTGTGGTCTACCAATTTAATAAGCCTTGTCTTCCATTGACTGTTGGAAAAGTACATACAGGGTGGACAAGAAGGCTCGAACGCTTTTTCAATATGGCTACAAATTTATGGCAAAAAGATGCGACCAGAGCCTAGAAGGCCACACGGGGCCGCTGGTGAAGCGTGAATAAGACACCCCGTGGAGTTGGGCCATCATTAGATTAGGCCGATAAGGCAGGTGCTGATGTAAATCTTTTTCACAACTGTTCAAACCAACACAAAAACTGCGAAGCTTTTTACTAGTCTGCACCCAGAGTCTTTGGCAGGAATCGAAGTTGCAACCTTGGACGAGTATTCTACCAAATCTACCATCGGTGCACTCCTATCTAAATTTGAGTTTTAACGGCAACAGCAGACTACCGCGTGTTTAGAGTAGCAAATGGAAAAAATGAATTTCGTTTGCTGATCAAGCATTACTTTTTTTTTGCGGAAAAACAAAACGTCAAAAATCGCGGACCCCCACCACTTGCGACAAGAGAATTTGGAGTTTTTCGAACTCTCCTATGTTTTTTAAATACTTCAATTGCCGTCTTAAACTAATATAAAGCATAATACGATAGAAAAGTAGTTAACCAGAGTTTAGTTAAACTGGGTTTAGAAGAGGTTAAGGGAAATTTTTCATCTTATGATGATGGCCCCATCATCAGATTAGGCCGACAAGGCAGGTGCTGATGTAAATCAATTTCATAATCTGTCTGGTTTTATGGAATCATACCAAAGTCTGCCTTTTTTGCACAAAATAAAATGTAAAGACTATAGCAACAGAATCTCACGAAATATCTCGAGGCCAGCACGGAAAGGTCAATAAGAACCATTTATATTTAGTGAGCTTCATATGCCGAGCAACATAAATTAAAAAACTATAAAAAAATTTTTTTTGTTGAAGGAATAGGTGCAGAGCTACCTTTAGAGGTTCTATGTGACGAAGTAAAGCAGCAAGCGCCTCTGCAGCCAAAGTCTCAACCAGTTCGCAGAGATCCAGACTGCAGGGAGGATACACTAATGACAGCACAAAGACCGGCAAGAGTCCGAAGGTCACCCCATAGGCTCGAAGACTTCATATTTTGATGAGGGACGTATTGGCATCACTGTTAATAGAAGTGTCAAATGAGAGAAGCGGGACTTTTTCATAAAATGAAGGACATAAGAGCATCAGCAGTGAAACAAGAAACACGTGTATATTAATTGGTATTAATTAGAATAGTTTAAATAAAGGAATTTGTTGATATTGAATTTAATTCTTATGCTGTTTCCTTTCCAACACAATAGCATGCGGTTTACGAGCGATGAATATATTTTATATGATGTTTTTAAATTTAGAAATTTTTCAAGCCAATAACAAACCAATCACCCAACCACTTGCCATGCTAAGCGAGAAACTTTTTTCTGATCAACTAAATTCCGTTAATCTCTTAAATCCTTAAGGGTTTCAATTACTTAATATTTTTTATAATTTACATCGTTATCAATCTCTCTGAACTCTTCTCATCCCCCATTCTACAACACTATTTAAATAATTCGTCTTAATATAACAATATCTTTAGAGATATTGATCAATTTAAAAACTTTTGAAAATATGCAGCTTTACAAATTATCACATAAATATTAATTTAAACAAACTTTCTTTTCATAAAAAAGAAGTAGTCATCTGAAAAAGTCATAGATCTTGGTCTGCAGCCTCTATTTAAGATGTTAAGATTAATATAAAATATTTATACATTTTGTGTTTTTTGTTGCTTTTCACTTACAAGAAATAAAAGAAAATATTCTTTTAATAAATTTCTTATACTACAAAAGAGATAACAAATATTCCAAATACTTTATGGTGGGCATCCCTTTACAATAAAAAAAAAATATACATATATGACAAAAATTCTTCCACAAACTTTTTTCCCTGTAAAAGATGTATGACAATTTTTACCAAACCCACTCTTTTACAATGTTTTCTTTTTCTTGGTCTCACATGTTGCTGTCAATTTACGATGTAATAAATTTAAATATTGTTCTTTTGCTTCCCCCAATATTTTATTTTTTTATGCTTTATTTATTTATTTTTTTTTCGTTGTTGTAACTTTTAAGAATTTTATAATATTGAATTTTGTTTTTCAATAGCGAAAAGAAAAAAACGCAAGCAAATAATGTCAATAATTCAATTATCAATACGGGTTATCGCTTCTTTTCAGCTCAAGGAAACAAGGTTATCGCGTCCGACAGAGCTCTTTCATATGCAGAAAACTGAAAAAGCTGAAATATTTATGAAATATTTGTAAATAAAAACTTTATAAATAAATTATCAACGGCACATGTTTTAAAGGTTTGTGACATTAGAAATAAGACTAAACGAGGAAATAATAAAACATTTAAATCATAAAATAACATAATGTATGTTTTGCTTTGCGAAAACTTTGCACTTCGAAATACGTTGGGAAAAGATCATCCATCAAAGGCCATACAGTATAGAAATTGTCATTGATTTACATCAATAACTTCCTGCACGGCCTTATCTGGTGATGGGCCAACTACACGGGATGAATTATTCACGGTTCACCAGCATCCCCGTGTAGCTTGCTAAGTTGACACATGACGTAACTTCTGTAATATACGAGTATTTGTAGCCAGATGAATAACGCCTTTAATGAAGAACTAGGGTCTTCTGATCCCTCCTATAAGCAATTCGTCAGGCAGGTAATGGAAGACAAGGCTCACTGAGGTGGTAAGCCAAAGCCTATTATGATCACTAGCCCTTAACAAACTCACCCGTTTTACAGTACCAGTACCTTACAGTACAGGTGCCTGTTGTAGGACAACAGCGGGGTTGTTCGCTCCAAAAAACCAGCATGCTCCGGCATGCACCAGCATAGTTATCAGGGAAACTATTTTCCCTTCCAGGGGTTTTAGGTTTAAACCACAGCCAGAACATTTCATCCAAGGTAGGTACCTTAACCATGCCGGAATGGTCTAAAAGGCAGAACCTTATGTGGGCTTTGCTGATCCACATTCTGCTAAAGTTAGCCGTTGGTAAGGGTTTCGGAAGTCCAAAACAACATAAGTCATGCGGCTTCCTAGAATTTTATTTACTGAAACAAAAGAAGGACTCCTCCCCTCTATGCCCCATGGCTGAGAGTTGAGTGCCCTGATTTGGTGTATGCCAAGGCAAAACTTGCTCCCCTGGGGGAGTTATCAGGTAAGTTGTGAAAACGATTAACGTGGGTACCTGCCATTGTGGCCTTACCCCACGGTGATCTTAACACCGGGTGAATACAATGCGTCTACCAGCGCCCCCATACATGACAAACTGCCATGCATGAGTACCAATTCGATCTCATGTTGTTTGGACATGATCTCCCCCTTGGTTAGGAGCGGAGCCTTTCTAAAACTCCTTCCGATCTTTGGGTCACGGCACCCGGTCGCAATGCAACTCCACATCGAGCTCAAATGAACTCTCCCCGCGATTTGGGTTTAAACCACAACCACCACGATACTCCCCGAAGGGCCGCACCATAACCGGGCAGGAACAAGTTCCTGGGGCTCCCGGTTCCCGTGGTACCAGATTTAAGTCTCCGGTCAGACTTCGTAGCCCAAGGACTACTACCAGTAGAGCCCCAAACGGCTCGGGGACTGGTGACCCCCTGCAACCATACTCACAGTAAACAGCACACAGGAACACAGCAATAACAGCAAACAGCAACATAAAACAGGAACAACAGGAACGTCAGCGACAACAGCAAAACAGCAGCCACTCAACGTACAAACTGCATCACCTGCAACACAAAACACACACGGGCACAAGGCACAATAAACAAAAACAACAAAAACATTCAACATTCATCCTCACGGATGAGTACATTGGCCACCCCCCTGTGGCCCAGCCCTTTACAACACGAACAAAACAAAAAACAACAATTAGACATGACCCCCCTCACGGAAGGACTTACAAACAAAAACAACGTTGCCAGCAACCCTGCGACATCAAAACAAACAGCAGACAGCAACCAGCAACACAGCAAACAGCAACCAGCAAACAAAACACAGCCAAGTACATGACACCAGGAACAGCACAGGGCACAGGAACTGTGCTCTATGCTCCTCATGGTTGCCTACACTAAGACTTCAACCACAACTGCAACCAACTCCGCCGACGAGAGACGCACACAGTCACGCGCGAACCTGCGGTTCAACAGACGACGGTTCCGGAAATGGCAACAACAGGGAGGCTACCCTCCCTACCTTGGTCTCCGCCTAAAGACCTCACGGGCATACGCGCCCAACGCGTCAAAAGACGCGCCGACCGCCAAAACCCTACTGAAATCCCAATGGTCGCCCGCCCCTACTACGCCCATTCCCTCTAGATCCCTAATGTCATCATAAAGATGGCATTCGACCAGAACGTGTCTCCAGTCCTCAGGGCTCTCACCACATCTGCACAGCGCAGTCTCGGACAGGCCCCTCTTATGCAAAAATGCATTGAGGGAACCATGCCCCGTAAGCAAGAAGCCCGTACTGAGACTGAAGCCAAATTCCGGCCGTCCCACAACAAAATCAGCCTCGCGAATGAATTCGTGCGTTGCTCGCCCCTTTGTACTATTCGCCCATCGCGCCCGCCAGGCAGACACAAGACGTTCCCAAAGGAGCGCCTTGATCTGACTGGGTTCCCTATTAACCACAAGATCAAGAGCAGAAAGCCAATCATGTGGACAAAGCGGTAGCCCCTTCTTCACCTTGAAGGCGATCGCACGGCGAATCACCTCCAGATCAAGGGGAGCCACCCCCAGCAAGACCTGTAGAGCATCTGTTGACACCGTCCTACAAACTGGCATGCAAGCAAGCATCGCAGTTCTCTGGGCGGACTCTATCTTATTGCGGCCAACAACAGTCATGACTGTCTCGTACCACACAGGTGCACCATAAGCTGCGCATGCAACAAACAGTCCACCATATATGGTACGAGTAGCCCGCCTGCTGAGGCCCCATTCACTTCTAAGAATGCGCCTAACTTTACCTACTACAGCAGTAAGCCTGTCCCTCACATATGAGAGGTGAACCATAAAGTTCAACCTCTCACTCACCATTATTCCCAGGTATTTGACTTCCGTCGCATACCGGAGACTAATGCCGCCAGAGCGAACGAGTGGTGGACGACCCCGAGACAACCTGCCTTTCAGCAGCATTGCCACGGTCTTGTCCATAGCCACCTCCACACCCACACTATCGCCCCACTCGCGCACAACACGCATGGCCCTCTCACCCCGGCTTTCCAGATCAGCACGAGACTGTCCTTCAACCAAGATGAGCAAGTCATCCGCATATGCACACAGTTCGAAGTCACGCTGCAACGACCTCAGCAGGGGGAATCCATCATGAGGTTCCATAAAAATGGACCACAGATGGACCCCTGCGGACAGCCGCGTACAACGTCCCTCCAAACCGTGTCGCTGGCGCCCACCACACAGGCTTTCCTACCGCAGAAGTAACTCTCCCATAGAGCGAGCTCCCGACAGCCCACACTACGTAGTCTATCGAGAACTACACTCCACAGGAGATTGTCAAACGCACCCCTGAAGTCTACGAAGAGTCCCAGTACATATCTTCCCGCAGAGCTAGCAACACTTGACTTAACATGCAGCCAGGCATCGTCAACAGACCTCCCCTCCCTGAAACCGAACTGGAATTCAGACAGTGCTGCACCCGGACACTCTTTCAGTCGAAAGACCATTATCCTCTCCAGTACTTTTCCAAGCACTGGAAGAAGACTAATGCCCCTATAAGAGCGAGGATCAGTCCTCACTTTTCCGGGGGACTTTAAGAGCACCACAACACGTGCCTTCTTCCAAGCCTCAGGGAAGTAGCCCTCACTGAGACACTTCGCAAATATTGACTCCAGGTATTCCGGTATGGCCTTCCAGATGCTTTTACACATCTCTCCAGTCATACCGTCTATACCCGGAGATTTCCTACTCTTGATCCTGTGGACACAAACTTCTATTTCGGATCTCTCCAGCGCAGGAGGGGCGGCTCCCTCCCTAATGAGAGGAGGGCTACCGCCCGCCCGTACAACCGGAAAGAAAACCCCCAACAACGCGCCCATAATATCGCTCCAGGAAGACAATGTTACATTGTCAACCTGGAGGCTTCCTACTTCTAAACGCCTGTGTCGACCCGAACAAACGCGATAGACACGACCCCAAGGATCGTCCCTATTTTCACGCACGAATTCCCTCCACTCGTCTTCTTTTACCCTACAAATTTTACCCTTATATTCCCTCAGGCTTGCCAGATATTCAACCTTACGAATAGCTAGATCATCTGCGTTAGACTGCCGGGCCCTCTGGAATCTCTTCCTGAGGCGCCTGACACTCCTCCGCATCAGATCCAGTTCATCGGTCCACCACTTGACTTTTCTTGGCCTACCCGGACGGGCTCGGCCAAGCAGCGCATCATTCACCGCGCACATCCAGTCGTCAATCTGGCCAACCTGAGCGTCTATACCCAATTCCCTGAATTCATCTATTGGCTGTACCATAGCAGCCGCCCTAACACTATTCGCGTAACCGCCCCAGTCTATATCCCTTTTACGCCACCCGCGAGGTGACCCAGATATCCAACTCCGCCGGCGATAAGTGAACCGAATCTCAATGAGATTATGATCACTCACACCAGCGTTGTCACATACCCTCCAGCTGAAGTCGAAGTATGACAACGCCAAGTTATTGGCAATTGTCACATCGATATCGCTGCGGCCCTGTGGAGCGTCAAACGTGTACAGATCACTAGCCTCGTTTAACACCGAAGCACCAACTGTGACCAGCCATTCGCCGAGCATGATTCCTCTAGTGTGGTTCATATGACCAGGCGCATGCCTGGGCATTTTACTGAACCACATAGAGGAACATGCATTTGCATCCAGGCCTAGAATAACGGGTGCACTACTCGCTAGGAGTAGGACCGTATCTATGTACCGAATGTACGGCTCCAAAGGGACGGCAAACCTGCAATACAGGCTTGCAAAGAGCACCCGCCCAAACTCCCCCTGTACAGCAACACAGACCCCCCACCGGGTACAGCTCACGACCGTACAATCGACCCCCGGGTCATCCACCACTACCGCAGAGTTCCCCTCCAAATCGGGGAAAACCCGCATACCCCCAGGAAGCCCCCTGATGTCACCAAATCGGAGGTACGGCTCCTGCACTAAGGCAACAGCCGCACCCCGTCGCCGCATCGCCTGCCCAAGTTCGCACGTGGCCACGTACGACTTCTGAAGGTTTTGCTGTATTACAATCGCGGTATCCATCTTAATGACGAGCGTTCACCCTAGCAACCATGGTCGCATAGACCGGGCACGCTGCAGACATCATCATGTGATCCGCCTGCAGTCCCTTGAACGCACAGTTCCTGCACCTCAGCTCGTTGGGGCATCGGCTCGCCCAGTGGCCAGCGTCGCCGCACCGTCTGCACACATCCGCCTGGAACTTGCAGTCGCGCACCCTATGGTCGAATCCCAAGCACCTGTAGCACGCCGGTATGGGGTCGAGCGTCCTCACCGCAAACCTGAACCATTTAATGTACGCCCCCGTTGTCCTCAAGTGCTCTGCAACACGCGGCGTGCACTCCAGGGTCACATTGGCTGTGCCCTCCTCTACCTTCCAGGGTGCGCTTACCAAGCGGACGGATTTCTTGTACTCACTCGGTGACATCAGCTCCCCGAGGTTCATGGAGTGTAGTTCCTCCATGAACTCATCCGGCGAAATCTCCTTATGGACGCGCTGAACCACTATTTTAGGCCCCAATTTGTCCTTAACAGCCACCTCCAACCCCACTTCAGCGAACTTAGTGTTACCAGCCACCTTCCTCCTCTCAGCCTCCGATGGCGTGCGAATCACGGCTCCTTCCTTAGTTTGGCGCACCTCGTGCACGCGTACCCCCAAAGTCGGCCCAACCTCCCCAACCACCTTTTCCACCACCTCCTTCGCACTCTTCCCAGCCTTACTTTTTACGACTACCGACCAAGTTTCCACCGGTTTTACCAACGGCAGGGCCGGGTATGACACTGGCGCTACCGCCTCCTGTGTCCTGGTCACAACTCTGCTACTTACTGGGGGTACGGTCATCGACTTCGCCATCGGGGCAGCAGCAACTCCCACCGCACCAGCCTCCAATCTCCCCCTCAACCGCTCATTTTCGGCCACCAATCCCATAAGAAGTGCCTCGTACTCTCCCACTTCCTTCAACAGCCTGCGTGCAACCCCCCTGCCCACATCATCAGCCATCACTACGTCCATCACCTTCTCCGTGATGCGCTTCATGTCCGCAATCACTCCCTCAGCCTGCAGCTTCTTCTTTCTGGTCCGCGACAACCTCTCAGGCAGCTTGGTGACTACTCCCTCACTGGCCACCTCACCCACACACGTTACGATCACCTCGTCGTCCACCACCATTGGGGCTTTTGACACAGCCGCGATCTCACCCACACCTTTCACCGCTTCCAACGCCATCTTCTTCCGCGATTTAGGCGACCCAGCTTTAAATTTCTTCACCGATTCCACATCTTCAGTCGACGACATCTCTGACTCCGTGTGCCTGAGCTTCGGTGGCACAAATGGCGGCGGCGCCCTGGGATCGTCAGTCGTTGCGTCACTGGCGTCCCCTTTCGCTCTTGGCTTGTCGCCCTTCCTTTTGCTTGCCGGCGGCATGTCGGCAAACTCCGCTATATCTAATAAATAATTAAGTGCCACCTACCTTTGTGTAGCAGTACTTATTTAATAGTATCCTTATCAAGTCCGCGAACCGTCAGCCAAATATAAATCCTAGTTTCAAACCTCACACGCGCCGTACCGTCAACCGTTCCGTTAAATCAATTTCAAATTTCCAAAAAACGTTAATCAACCAAATACCAAGAAGAAGCACGAGTAGTAGTCAACAGTTCACTTTAACCAAACTTTTGGCCGGAATATCCGTCCAACCTTGAGACACCTGCCAAAGGAGTCTCAAAACACACACACACACACTTTAGAGTCACTTAGCTCTTCAATTTAACCAAACTTTTGGCCGGAGATTTTTGCCAGCGGAGTCTCAATCTGCCAGCGGAGTCTCACTCTTCTTCTTCCACTTTATTTATTTTCTTTTTTCTTTTGTTTTTTATGCTTCTTCTTACCACTATTCAATTTTTAACACTTTTACTATCCGCTATATACGTCCGAACGCTTTAACACTCAAACTGCGAATGAGTTATCAGGTAAGACTAGTTTCCCAGCGATGTCAGATTTAAACCACAGACCGAACATTTCAGCCAAGATGTAGGCACCTCAACCATAATCAGCGCCGGGATGGTCTGCCAACAGAACCTTGAGGGGGGTTCGATGATCTCTTTTCTGCCAATCAACTCTTTGTGAGGATTTCGGTAATTTTTTTTTTTAAATTTATGTTATTCATAAGCTTTTTTTTACTGCAGATTTGTGTTAGTAATGGTAATCTTCTTTTTACAAAATACTGATGCTATCGATAATTGATTTTATAGAAAATTTTTGTCATCGATAAATTTTCTAAAACAAAATGTTCACTATCAACAAATTTTCATTAGAAAAATCATATTACCATCAGCTTGTTTTGTGTAAAATTATTGCTGTCGGAAAAAATCTTCGTTATCGGTAATTTTTCTGTAAACAATTTTGGCTATCCATGATTTTTTTGCTATTTTGTTTCTATTGAAAATTCTTTCATCCTATCATTGTTTAAATTTTTGCAGATATTATCTATCGAAAATCTTTCTAAAGAAAATTTTCATTATCAATAAATTATATATTATTTTCTATAGAATTTTTTTTTAGTAGTAGTAAAAAAAGTTTTTCAGAAAAAAAGAAGGAAAAATATTACTGTATTACTATCGATAAATTTCCATTTTTATTATTATTGAGTTTTTGATATGAATATTATAATTTTGAAAACAAATTACAATGAATTTCCTATACGCAGATTATGTGATCGATAACTACTATGCTAAAAGAAATTTGGTTATATGCGGTTAATTCTTTTTCGAAATATTTGTTATCGATAAATTTTTTTATAAAAAAAATTTTGCTGTCAATAACTTTTATATCGAAAATTATTGCTATCAATAAATTTTGTATAGAAAATTTTCATAATTAATAATATTTTCCTAATCAATAATATTTTCATAGCAAAACTATTACTATCGATAGCTTTTCCATAGAAAAATTTTATTATCGTTAAGTTTTCGACAGAAATATTATTTTATATATAAATTTATAACTTTTTAAATAGAGAATTTTGTTTTCAATAAATTTTCTATAGACAATTGGCATGACCAAAAAATTTTGTAGACAATTTTTGCTATCGATAACTATAAAATTTTTTAGCATTAGTAAATTTTCTGAAAAAAAAAATTTTTTCTTATCGATAAATTTCTTACACAGAATTGTTGTTGGTATTAAATTTTTACAGAAAATTTTTACTGTCGGTCGAGTCGATTAATTTATTTGGAGAATATTTGTTATAAAAAACTATTGTTATCGGCAAATTTTCAAAAAAGCAAAATATATTACTATTATTAAATTAAATTAGATAAATTTTTTGTAGCATATTTTATCTTTCGATAATTGTTATTATTTTGTTTTTTTTATTGGAACTGTACTCAGGGGATGACCCCTACATATGCAGTGCATTGTACCAGAACTAGGAAAATAGGTTGTGAGCAGGGGGTAAGCGGGAGTAGTGTTTGTGAACATTTGACTTGAATTTTCCAACGTTATAACAGACAGGAAACACTTCTGCAGGCAACTTGTTCCACAGACGAAGCGTGCGGCTGAAAAACGAATTATCTCTGTAATGCGTAGTACGATTCCCCGGGTAATCAACCACAAATGGATGAGCTCTAGACGATGAACGCGTGGTACGTAAAAATGTGCAAGTTTCGGGAACAAGATCCCTAATCTCGTCAGAGCAAAATCAATTGTAGTAACGACAGAACAGAGTAACGCACGCCACACTCCGTCGATGCTCCAGTGAATCAATAGAGTTGGATACCCTACTGTCACTGATGAGCTTCTTCGCCCTCTCCTGCACACGATCGAGCAACCCCAAAATAGACTTTGAGAGTTGTATTTCATTTTCGGTCGGATATAGGTGGTATAAATAGTAAGGAGATCGGATGGAGTGAAGTACATCTTACACCGTTTCAAAAAACCGAGACACTTGAATGCTTCTTTAGAGACATGAAAAATGTGTTCAGTCCAGCGGACATCACACTGTATCTTCATTCCAAGAACATCAAGAGCATCCGATTCCTCAATATTCGGAGATTAATAGAAGATCACTATTCAGTGAATCGTTCATATTTAGCCTCTTGGCAGTGATCTCTGATAGGCTGGGCCTATGACCAAAAGAGTACGAGTGACAAATGCTATAAGAAATATTTGCAAACGTTTTTTTAGAATAGTAGTTGCTTTTCTATAAATTATTTTCGATAATTGCTATATCGAAAAAAAAAAAAAAGTTATCGATTAAATTTTGCACAGAAAATCCTCGTTTATTGCTTTATCGAAAATTTTTACTGTCAATAAATGTTTCATAAATTCATAAAATATTTCATAAATACAGACTTATTCATAAATTCACTTAATCATAAATTTTTACAGAAAAATTTTCTGTCAAGTCGATAAATTTATTTGGAGAACATTTTTTTTATAAAAATTTTTGTTATCGAAAAATTTCTTGAAACAAACATTTTTTACCACCACTAAATTTTAGAAATTTTTTTTATCAATAACGTTTTTGCTACCGATAATATATTATAAATGTTATTATTGATGAGTTTTCCTTAAAAAATATTTGTTATCAATAAATTTTCTATACAAAAACTTCTTCTTTTCTTGTAAAAGTAGTTGCTAGCGATGAATTTTCTAAATAAATCTTTTTCGGTAAATTTCTATAGGAAATTAATATATATTTTCGTGAAATTTTTTGATATCTTGAAATTTTTAATTGAGAATCTTAATTAACGATAATTTTTTTACAGAAAATTTTTGCCATCGGAAAATTTTTTATGGAAAATGTTTACTGTTACAGCAATATATACATACATTTTTAATTTTCTACAGAAAAGTTTTGTTATCGACAATATTTTGTAGAAAGTATATGTTATCGATAGTTTTTTTTGGAGAAAATTTTTGTTATCGATAACGATTGTTGTAGAAAATTTTGCCGTCAACAAATTTTTGATGGAAAATTTTTCGATCGTTATATTTTCTGTAGAAATTTGTTGTTATCCATGAATTTTCTCTAGATAATTTTTGCAATAAATATTTTAAAGAAAAATTTGTCTATATCTTGATTTTAATTTGTTGTCGCTTTAAAAACAAAGCCTTTAGTGAAAACTAAGGACGGTGACAGAAAAATTTATTAAAGTTTAGTGCATTTAAGAATTTTTTTTTGTAATAATTATATTTAAAAAGTAGACTATAAACAAACACGATTATTTTATTTTAATTGCAATAGAATTTGAAATTGTTAATTATTTTTTTTAAATTAAGAAGAAAATTACTGAGTGATAAGAGCACATTTCACAAATATCGTGACAATTCAATTATTTTCGTTTAAACTGCTGAAATTTGTTTTCATATAAATACGAATTGAATGCAGTTCATTTTTACTTTAAAAGAAGTTAGAAAAGTCAGAAACGGGTAACAAGTTTAAGAATAATAAAAAACATTTTGGAAACCAACAAAACTTTTTGAATAGGGTAAGTTTTTTTTTTCAATTATCGCACAGTTTTTCTTTTAGTAAACAATTTTATATAAATTTTTGCATTTTCTTTTCATTAAGTTTGAACATGAAGTTCTCAGTTTTAATTGTTGTTGTTACCGTTTTGGTGAGCATCCTGACGCTTGTTTCTGGCAAACCGCTTCTATCGGAAATTTTCCGTCGCTTTAGAAGGAGGTATGGCTTTCTGGGATAATGGTCATGGATTTGGCAGAGCAAAATCATTTTAAGGACACTTTGTAACGAGCAAAAACAGTTTTTTGTGTAAAATTCAATTCAATTTGAAAAAATTAAAATAAAACAATTTCTATAAAATATGATTAAATTGAGTAAATAATAGTTTCAGTAAAAATATGATATTTTATTCATTACAAAAATGTTAAACCCACGCGATATTCATATAATTTTCTACAGGGTGAACCATAAATATCTTAAGATTTGAAATGATCAATAAAAACAAATAGGCACGTGTTTATAAAGCTGTTTATTTATTACGAAAGTAAATGAAATAGATCACTTAAATGCGATTCTTATTCACTCTGGAACCAATGCAACCTAGACCGAAAAGTTGCCAGACCGCTCTACAAGAAATGTTTTAATTTTCCCCGCGCATATTTTCCTTTAGTTCGGTAATGGTCGTTGGGTTGTTACTGAAAATTTTGCATTCCCCAAAGGAGAAAGTCCATTGGAGATAAATCGCGGCTACAGTTTGATGTTACCTCTTCTCTATATGATTCTCAGGCCAAATATTTGGTGTAATGTAGCCAAAGAATCATTTGACCTATGAAATGTTGCTTTATCCTACTGTAAAATGCGATTTATAATTAGTTGAACGAAGCATATTTAAAAGCGCAGACCGCTTACGTGTAGAGAGGTTGGAGTGTTTTCGGACAGATACTCGTACTCGCTCTATATTTCACAGTTCTTTCGATGTTTTAGGATGCCCGGATTGTTGTTTTGATAATGTTGATCCAATCATCGTGAACTGCTGGACGCACTGCTTAATGGTTTGAATTGTTGTAGAATGATTCCTATCGTGAACATTAAACTGATAACAAAATTTACGTTTGGCTTCGGTCATACACAGAAAAAAATAATAGTCAGGATAAAATCAACAAAATTTTTGGCTGAAAAAATAATTTATATGCATATACTGGGTGGCCCAGAAAGACCGAAGTGGTGTGAATTCCTTATAACTTTTTTATTATAATTTTTTTTTTCTTTTCTTTTCAGTATTTTGTAAAGAAGACTTGGATAATTTATAATGGAGCAATACACAATTGAACAACGTGCCCAAATTGTTGAAATTTACTTTTCAAATCAACGGTCCATTGTGTTGACTTAGCGTGCATACCGTCGTCAATTTAATGTGCGGGTTGCACCCTCTCAGTCAACAATAAACCGTCTGGTTGCAAATTTTCGAGAACAAGGAGCAGTAAGGAACCTTCCTGGTCCCGGCAGACACCGAACTGTCCACACGGCTGACAATATTCAAGTGGTACAGGACAGTATTCGGGAGGATCCAGAAACATCAACCAGGAGACGTTCGTCACAACTGGGCCTCTCAAGGACGTTTTGTAAGGCCAGCCGTGGAAAACCATCCGCAAATATGGTTCCAACAGGATGGAGCCACAGCGCACACTGCGAGGGCCACAATGACTCTTTTACGCGACATCTTTGGTGAAAGAATAATTTCTCGTAACAGCAATTTTAATTGGCCTCCGCGTTCCCCGGATTTAACCGCTCCAGACTGTTTTCTTTGGGGCGATTTAAAAGGAAAAGTTTATGTTAATAAGCCTAGGACTATTGAGGAGTTAAAAACCAATATTCGAGAAGAAATTAACAACATACCACCGGAAGTTTTGCGAAAGGTCATGGAAAATGTGTTGGAAAGAGCACATTTGTGCGAAGCAGAATATGGCCACCACTTGCGGGATATCATTTTTAATAACTAATCCAAAAATATTCCCCATAAATTTAATGTATTTAAAAAAAAAAAAATTAAAAAAATATCTCTTAAATAAAAAGTTATAAGCAATTCACACCACTTCGGTCTTTCTGGGCCACCCTGTACATAAATATTAAAAAAATAATCTCGGATATCGTATTTTGTTGTTGTTTAAAAAAATAGTTGTTTTCGTTAAATAATTATTTTTACTACACTTTTGTTTGAATCCACGAATTCCTTTACAGGTCCGCATTCAAACAATTTATTAATTGATTCAACGAATTTCGTAATTGAATACGAAAAAAACTTTTTTCTGTGTACTTGCGTATGCAAAATGCCTGTTGTGCTTCGCTAAAGGATGCCATGGTCTCCAGTTTCATAGCTCCGATCCCCCTGACAACGCTGATGCTACAGGGTGTTCTAATGTTAAAAGACTTACGATCCATCTTGTACTGCGATTTATTTTATTAAGCGCTTATAAAGGCATTGCTGATTGCTGCAGATTTATTTTGTTAGGAATGAACTTTCTTTAAATAAAATTTTTTCAAAGTCATGGCACTAAATCTCTGAAGGCCGGTCTCCAGTTTCATAGCTCCGATGCCTCTGCCCACGATGATACTACGGGGTGTTCTAATGTTAAAAAACTTACGATCCATCTTGTACTGTGATTTATTTTATTAAGCGCTTATAAAGGCATTGCTGATTGCTGCAGATTTATTTTGTTGGGAATGAACTTTCTTTAAATAAAATTTTTCAACATTTTTAACAAATATATTTTTTCTATGGAATTTCTGGACTATTGAGAAAATATGTACAGAAAATGTTTGCTAAGGAAATCTTCTGCATTAAAAATTATTTTTCAAGATAAATAATATTTCACAGAAATTATAAGCAACGGAAATTTTTCAACAGAAAACTGTCTCCTTTCATATTGTGTATTTCATAATTACTCAAATTATTTATGGAAAATATACTTGACAGATCTCACTTGAAGTTGAAAGCATTCTTCAACTAAACAAAATACGAGGGCGGATTGCTAATGAAGCTACCTAGCGCTAGATGGCTGCACAAACAAATTTTTTTTATTATAATTTTTTTTGAAATTTTTTCCGGGGAATTGGGGGATTTTGGCGATTTTTTAAGCCAATTTTGGCAATTAAAAAAAAACTCGAAATAAGTTATACGGATATTTATATGTATATATATGGGTAATAAGTTTGATATCCAAGCATGTATCTTAAATTTTTAAACTACGAGGGCGGATTGATATTGAAGCTAACTAGCGCAATTTTTTTTACTTGCGATTTATCAAACGTTAGAGGTTAAAATTTCACCCAAATTCATCGTATAGTTTAAGTGTTGTAGTCGTTTGAAGTAAGCAACTTCTGTGTTTCTTGAAAAGTGGAAAAAATTTAATTTCGTGCAGTGATTAAACACTATTATTTGAAAGGGAAAACGGCTAAAGGGGCAAAAGAAAAGCTCGATAAGCATTACAGAGAGTCTGCTACGGCAGATTACATGGTAAAATATTCGATTGCTGAATTTAAACGCGGCCAAACAAGCAATGCAACAATACCATCAACAGGAAGTCCAAAAGAGGTGGTTACTGGAAGAAAGTATCAAGAAAATCCTCGATATCATTATGAATGAGCGCCGAGTCAAGTTACGTGAGATTGTTGAAATGGTAAACATGTCATATGAACGTGTGTTCAATATTTTGCCCAAACATTTGCATATGAAAAAGCTATCACTAAGATGGGTGCCGCGTTTGCTCAGTGTCGAACAAAAACGAGTTCGACAGACCACTTCACAGCGGTGTTTGGACCTGATAAGGTGCAATCCTGTTGATTTTTTGCACCAATTAATAACTGTGGATGAAACGCGTATCCACCACTATACAACTGACATCATAAGTCAATCCAAGCAGTGCGTGGAAGCTGGTGGAAGTACTCGGAAGCAGGCGAAGACAGCGAAATCGGCTGGCAAAGTTATGTTCACTGTATTTTGAGATGCACAAAGAATGCTGCCCATTGATTATATTGAAAAAGATTTCACAAATACAGAAAAATATTATCGTGCATTTTAGGCTCAATTGATTAATGCAATCAATAAAATACGGCCATATTTAAAGAAGCAAAATGTGCTCTTTCTTCAAGACAACGCACCGGTTCACACAGCATTAGATACGTTGCCAGAATTACATGAAATACACTTCGAACTGGTTGATCATCCACCTTTTAGTCCAGATTTAGCTCCTAGTGACTTTTTCCTGTTTCCAAACTTGAGAATATGGCTCGCTGGAAAAAGTATTATTATAAACGAAGAAGTGATTACCGAAACTAACGCGTATTTTGAGGGGCTACCAAAATCGTATTATGTCGTGCTGTTCCTAGAACACAGAAGAGCAACTCGTCTAGAAAATTTCTATGAAAGTTACTCAATTTTTTGAGTGATTTCCATATAAAAGTTTTTAGACGTAGTGCTCACTCGTCTGTGTTCTATGAACAGCACATAAATGTATTAAGCTAAAAGGAGATTATTGTGCTGTTCATAGAGCGTCTGTGCTCTCTGTGTCTGTGAGCACTCGTCTAAAAAATTTTATATGAAAATCACTCTAAAAATTGAGTAACTTTCATACAAATTTTTTAGATAAGTTGCCCGTCTGTGTTCTATGAACAGCACGTATGTTGAAAAGTAAATGGTTTTTGAAGAAAAAAAAAATTTTGTTTGGTACCTTCAATATCAATCCGCCCTCGTATTACATTATTGATATGGAATTTTATTTGTTGCTTTTGTTTTTAAGTTAAATGTTTTAAAACTTTTCAAACCACCACTTTCACGAGAATGTTTTTGAAACTTCAGCTAACAAAAACATTCTTACAAAACTCACAACTTCATAAATTGTTGCAAAACGATTTATATAATTTTTTTTTTTGTTAAGAACTCGAGTCAAAGAGCAACAACATTTGTATAAAATAAACCAATAGTTTTTTTTTCTTCCTTTTAACTAGAAATACTTCATCATATTTGCTGATAAACCCATTGCCGAATAACAATAGCAAAATTTCATAGGAAAAGTGAACTCTTAGACCACTTATACAAGCCAAAATATCATGTAACAGTTGTTAATAGTTCTTCAACAGAGAGTCTTACTTATTCTTAAAAAAAAATAAACAAAAAATATTAAAAAAAGGAAACTATTGTTACTTCCGTTTGTTGTTTATAGTGCATTTTGATTTTTCATTTCCTCTCTTCAACAACTACCAACCAACTCACTCACTTTACCATACACACATACATACATATACAGTTATACACTCATACACTTAAAACTTGAGCTGCCATTCATACTTCATTTAGCAACTTGTATTTTGTTGAATTTTTGAAATTGACTTGACTTGATTTTTGTTTTTCTTTTTTTTTTTTTGTTTAAATAAATTTTTACTTATTTCTTAAAATTTTCCTTTTTCTTTTGCAACATTTGAAAAAAGTGAAACTTTGTATGATGTTTTCTGCTTTCCAAAAAGGATTTTTGGTGCTGGTTTCCACTAAAGTAAGTGTGTTTGTCTGTTTTTATAATAGTCCTCCTTTCATTTCATTAAATACACTTTAACAATGCAATTGTTAAAAAAACAGAACTTTTTCTGCACAATTTCATATTTCTGCTGACAAAGTGAAGCGAACAAGATATTTTAGAAAAAGAAACTGGACTATTTTTGCAATTGTGTTTTGCCAGAGTTCAAGAGAAACAAGTCACAAAAAATGAAAATAAAATGTAAGAAAATGTAAATGCTTTTTACTTAATGAATTGGAAATAATTTTTACTAAAATATCCCCCCTCCCAAAAAAAAAAAAAAAAAAAAAAAAAAAAAAACTGATAAAGTGCTTAAAAATTTTACATATTGAAGCCAAAACTTTAGTTAAAAATTTTTTTTTTTTTTTTTCTGCAAGAAATCTTCACTTATTTAAATGCAATTAACGAGAAATTAACAATTGAAAATATTATTTGGAAATTAACATAATTTATTACTTTAAAATTATTGCCAATAAAAACGTTTTAGAAAATTTATCCATACCAAAATCTTTCCGAAGAAAGCAAAAACTTTTTACAAAATTTATCGATAACGACAACTTTATATAGAAAATTTATAGCTAGCAAAAACTTTTTTATAAAAAGTTGTCCAATAATAATAGTTGTCAATAAAATATGTATTGATAACAAAAAGTTTCTGTTGGCAACAAATATTTTCTATAGAAAATTAGCCGATAACAAATATTTTCAGTAATTATCAAAAATTATACGAAAAAAAATTTGTCGATAACAAATATGTATACAAAAAATTTGTGCAAAAGGAAATTTATTGAACATACAATAGCAAATAATCGATAGGAATTATATTTTATGGAATATATGTGTCTTATTTATCGATAACGACAACTTTATACAGAAAATTTATCGATAGAAAACATTTCCTTACATATAAAGTTGACCAATAAAAATAGTTTTCAATAACATATTTATCGATAACAGACAGTTTCTGTTGGCAACAAGCATTTTCTATAAAAAATTTGTCGATAACAATAATTTTCTGTAAATATACATATACTCGTATCATTATCAATAATTATATGAAAAAAATTTTCGATAACAAAAATCTTCATTGGAGTATTGACCAATAGCGATAATTATCTGTAAAAAATTTGTCGACAACAAAAATTTATACAATAAAGTTTTGCAATAGGAAACATTTTTATAGCAAATTTATCGAACATTTAATAGCAAATAGTCGATAGGAATTATTTTTTTTAGAAAATATTTATCAATACAAAAAACTTTATATAGAAAATTTATTGCTAACAAAATTTCTTAAATAAAAAGTTGACCAACAACAATAGTTTTCAATAAAATATTTGCCAAACACAAAACGATTCGATTAATAAATAAAATAAATACCGCGAGTTCTGAGGCAGCAAACGCTGTACAAACAATGTGGGCAATTAACAAAATGCATATGTGATTCAATATGAGATGAATATAGATAGAAAATAATTAAATGCTCGGTGGCTTAGTGGTTAAAGCAGTAGATCATGATACGTCATGACCCGAGTTCAAATCCCAGTGGGTGCTGATGAGTAGTGTAGCGACTACGAAACAGCTAGTTGTCCCCAGCTAAAGATTTGATTACTATTTTTCTTGTCTTCTTTAATCAAAATTATTGATCACAGCAGATTTGTATTGTAATAAATCCTTCTTAAGAAAAAAACTTAAAAAAGAAAAAAACCTGAACTATAACCCGTTGTACAAATGTACAAACCAAAAATTTAATTTTAAAAAATTATAAAAAGTTCATCAAAAATTCAATAAACAAAACGATTCTGTTGGCAAAAAATATTTTCTATAAAAAATTAGCCGATAACAATAATTTTGTGTAAAATATATATCATTATCAAAAATTACACGAAAAAAACTTTTCGATAACAAAAGTCGACAATAGAAAATTGATCTATAGCGATAATTATCTGTAAATAATTTTTGGATAACAAAAATTTATACAAAAATTTTTTGCAATAGGAAAAATTTTCATAGCAAATTTATCGAACATTCAATAGCAAATAAACCATAGCAATTTTTTTTTTTTAGAAAATATTGATCTTCTATATCGATAACGACAACTTTATATAAAAAATTTATCGATAGAAATTTTTGTATAAAAAGTTGGCCAATAATAAAATATTTATCGATAACAGAACGTTTCTGTTGGTAACAAACATTTTCTATAGAAAGTGGATCACCAACAGTAAATTATTACAAAATATTTATCGATAACAAAATTTTATATTTAGTTATTTATTCTTGTTTAAGTAATTAATAAAAATCGTTTTGTTTTTATATAAAAAGTTTAACAGTATTTATGTTCGATATTTCGATAACAATTTATTAATTTTTCTGACGATGATAATAAATTGTTATCGGAATATTGAAAATAAATACTGTTGAATTTTTTATATAAAACCAACCCCATGAAAATAAATAAGAATTAGTTTTTATATTTATATATAAATTTATAAATATTTATCGATTGTAAAAATTTTGTGCAGAAAATTTATCGAAATCCAAATTCTTTAATAACATTAATTTTCTAAACAAATTTATAGAAAGCAAAGAAAAATTTTTTTGTATGAAATTTATCGATAACAAAAATTTATTTAAAAAGCGACTTATCAACGATGTGGAGTATTTTTTTGTATGAAATTTATCGATAACAAAAATTTACTTAAAAAACGACTTATCAACGATGTGGATCGATAGTAAAATTTTTGTGCAAAAAATTTATCTTAATCCAAATTCTTTAATAACAATAATTTTCTATACAAATTTATAGAAAGCAAAAAAAAAATTTTTGTATGAAATTTATCGATAGCAAATATTTACTTAAAAAGCGACTTATCAACGATGTGGGGTTTTTAAGAATATCGAGGAAGAATAAAATGTGTGTAATAAAAAATTCATCGAGAGAAAAAATTTTTATAAAAAAATTTCTCGTTAATAAATATATGTATATATGGAATATATATCGATAATAAATTTTTTTTAATAAAATCGATTATAAGGGCCTGTTTGGCAATCTCGAATGTTAGCATTCGCAAATATTTAAAAGTACACAGAAACATATTTTTGGTGCAAAACAGAATTATTTATTCGGCAGATCTTTTATGACGGTTTCTTACGTTACTCGTAGATACCTTTGTGGTGGATCGCAGATAGGAGCTTTCGTTTCTTAAATTGCTTGCAAACTTTAAAGTTTGGAAGATAAACACCTTGTGCCAAAATTTTGTTGGTAATAATAATTTTCATAAAAAAATTTATCGATAACAAGAAATATATCTAGAAAATTGGCCGTTAAAAAAATTTCTATGGAAAATTTATAGACGGAAAATGTTTCCTAAAGTATATTTACAATACCGATTATTTTACAGCTGAAATTTCGCGAATGTATCAAGGAAACAACGTTGAAATTTCAGCCGTACGGTTCGTCTATAAAACAAACTGCCTGCAGAAGTGCTTTATGTCACTCATAACGTTGGAAGGTTTACGGTAAACGTCCACACAAGTACTCTCTTTTCTCCTCCTTATAAACTATTATCCTTGTTCCAGTACAATGCACTGCATATGTAGGGGATATTCCCTGAGTGCTGGTCCAAGATAAAAAACGCGTTTATAAATTTATGCGTAGGACATAATAATATTCATTAGGTAGAAAGTCGCCGCCAATAAAATTTTACGCGGTTTATTTTTTACTTTAAACTTTTACTTCTTGCTTCTTTTATATTTTTTCCTTAAAAACTGTATTCTGCTGTTGCCAGTGTCCAAAGATTTCATATTTCCATTTGAATGCAACTTCAACTTTCTTTGGAACAACAATTGAGATTTATTGCTTTTCTTAATAAAAACATAATATTTCTCTCTACCTGAATTCCCCTTTTCACTGACTTTTTGTTTACAAAAAAAAAAGAGCTCTTAACAGTTCAATACGGTTTTCGCTTTTAGTTCTTTATTCCATTTCAAGTCAAAGAAATACTGATTTGTAAATGGCTTCAAATTGGGAAAGTATTCTCTAATGATTTTTTTTTCGCTTCGTGTTGGAATTGAAAAAAAAAAGAAAGAAACTGCTTAACTTTGTGCATATAGATTGAAATTTATTATACCACACAGGACTTTAGCCAAAGCAAAGGCGGAAAAAGTGATTTAGAGAAAAATGTAACTTCATTTGACAAAGCAACTCCCAGTAGTTTTAAACAAATCCAATATTATAGTTAGGAAAATTGTACAGGAAAGCAAAAACAAACATTACAGTAAATTACATTTTGTTTGAGAAGTTCCAGAAAGTCATCAACAACTAAAGACAACCATAAATAACTGACCTTAAACTCTGCGAAGAATAAAAAAATGTGGAGAATAAAATAAGCAGAAAAACAATTTCAAAACTAACAGACATAAATACGAGTACGAGTATATTTTTGAAATCTATTTAGACATTAAGTCACGCTGGGACTCTTTAGCCTCAAGAAAGTGTGAAATTAGTTGAGGGCCCAAAACTAAATATGAAAATACTCCTAGAAAAGATGGAGGCAGCAATTAAGACTTCAAACTATGCGAGTAAACAAATATCCTTGCTTATGACTTCAAGCTGATGATCTCCTTGCATTCTGTGCTAAATTATACAGAAAAATGTTCAAGGGAGAAAAATTTATGTCCTAAAACATAAAATCAAGGTCAGGATATAATTCGTGTTAATTTGAAACCACTGTGTTGTTCATAGAACATAGACGAGTAACTCGTCTATGTTCTATGAGAATTTGTATCGTCTGGAACATTTGTACTCGTCTAGAAAATTTGTATGAAAGTTACTCAATGTGTTGTTCTATGAACGCGTTGTTTATAGAATACAGTTCTAAAACAAAAATAACTATCGGTATATAAACTTATTGCTTTACTTTTTTATAATTATATTTTTCATTTCTTTTTTCTCCGGCAAATTTTCATCACATATATTTTAAAGCAATTTCCGCTTAAAAATAGTGTTATTTGCTTAAGTCAAATTGAAAAACATGACATTTCCTGTTCACTCTTAAGATTTTTTATATAAAAGTCTTTATAGAATCTTTATTAGTTCGTTGCTTTTTAAAAATAAAGCAAATATTTTTTTCACACTTACAAGATTTTGCTCATGATGGTTTTTTTCAGTTAATTCCTTTTTGAATTCTTCAACACTTATACTCGTATTCCATCATCATTGCACAACAAATATAACGAGTGATTTTTTTGCTATTATCTTTTTGGCAACACTAGTTTTGACAGCTCACGCACGTTTTGTATCTTGTGTCACTGTCAAACATCTTCAGTTTGGTCTATAATTTAATCATGAATCGTCTTACAAACGAACAACGCTTGCAAATTATTGAATTTTATTGCCAAAATGCGTGCTCTGTTAAGAAAGTTCATCGCGCGCTTCTTCCATTTTATGGTCAGTTTAATCGACCTACTGAGGCTTCTATTCGGGCTATTGTAAAAAAATTTCGCATCAAATTTACATTGTTGGACATTAAACCACCAACACGCTTACGTAGAGTGCGAACTGAAGAAAATATCGTAGCAGTATCGGCCAGTGTTGGTGATGACCGTGAATTATCGATTCGGCGCCGTTCGCAGCAATTGGGCCTGTGTTACTCCACTACGTGGAAAATTTTGCGGAAGGATTTGGGTGTGAAGCCTTATAAGATACAGCTGGTGCAAGAATTGAAGTCAAACGACCTACCACAACGCCAAATTTTTGGTGAATGGGCTCTTGAAAAGTTTTTTATCGAAGAATTGTGTTCAGCGACGAGGCTCATTTCTGATTGAATGGATACGTGAACAAGCAAAACTGCCGTATTTGGAGTGAAGAGCAGCCAGAAGCATTGCAAGAGCTACCAATGCATCCACAAGAAACAACCGTTTGGTGCGGATTATGGGCTGGCGGCATCATTGGGCCGTATTTCTTCAAAGATGATGCGAATCACAACGTTACTGTGAATGGTGAGCGCTACCGTGCGATGATAACAAACTTTTTTTGCCCAAAATGGAAGAGCTTGACTTGCATGACATGTGGTTTCAACAAGACGGTGCCATATGCCGCACAGCACGCGAAACAATGGACCAATTGAGAGGCGAGTTCGGTGAACAGTTTATTTCACGCTTGGGACCAGTCAATTGGCCACCCAGATCGTGCGATTTAACGCCTCTAGACTATTTTTTGTGGGGCTATGTTAAGGCTAATGTCTATAGCAACAAGCCCGCTTCGATTGACGCACTGGAAACCAACATTGCCAACATTGTTCGTGAGATACCGGCCGAAATGTTGGAAAGAGTATGCCAAAATTGGACTAAGCGGATGGACCATTTGAGGCGCAGCCGCGGCCAACATTTGCATGATATAATCTTCAAAAATTAAATTATATCGACCCAACTATCGCTCCAAATAAATATTTCATGCATTTTTCTGAATTTTATGTGTGTTTTTTTTTTTTTAATTTCCGATAGTTCTTATAAAATCACCCATTAGTTGCAAACAAAAATTCTTCAACTTTGAATTAAAAAAGAAAAAAAATATTTTTTTGTAAAAAAAAAAATGTATCAAACATTTTTCTAAATAAATTATTTGTGTTGTTTTTTATGTTATATTAGAAAATAAAATATTTTCTAAATTGCATATATTTTTGCACACTGGTCACACTCTTTTTATTCTGTAGTCCACAAAAACAGAAATTGGTTTAATTGGATTGCGGTAAAAGTTCAGCATGGACAACAACCTGCAGTCGTGTCGTTTTGCTGTTGTCAAAATAAACGTTTGCATTTCCATGCACGAATTTTATATTTGATACTTTGAAGTCAGTTGTCTGCTGGCTTCAATATGTTCAAAGCTTTAATCATGTCGGCATCAAAAATTGTCTACAATACCTATAAATCTACAATACCTTCTAAAAACTTTTTTCTACTGTTCAACAAATAACATTTTTTGGCTGTTCTTTAAATGAAAGTATGGAGATTATATGGATTTTGAGATATTTAATTTAAATCTGCTTTCAGTTCTTCTCCATAACGAATGAAAATTTTACATGCCTCATAATATATAAGTTACCTATATTAATAATTTTACTTTACTTGAAAATTGCGGTTATTATTGTATAAATGAATGGATAATTTATTTAAAGTATTGTCCACTGTTAGCCACTACATTTCCCCGTCTTTCTTGCAGCATAAAGCTCTAAACCAAGTGTGCCCAGCCCTATGCGCTTGATACTCAATTGTTTTTGTAAATGCGCTTAGCTTTAGGGCTGTGCTCTTTAATACGTAAATACTGCGCTCGGCACTAGCAATAAAAAATACACAAACAACTTCGTCCTATAATATAAGACTTATATATTTTTTTGTCGTTCTTCACTGCACACACACAAAAGCAAAGCAACAACACTTTCGCATGTTTTGCTGATAAACATTGAAGACAACGACTATCAGTAAATTTTGTTTTTGTAAACGTTTTGTTTTTTACAACAAAAAGTATTAAACAAAAATAGTTTTTCCTTATATGTATTGGTGTTTACTTTTCCATATAGAACTTGTGGGCATCACTGATTTAAAGTATTGTCCACCGTTAGCCACTACATTTCCCCGTCTATCCGGTAGCATAAAACTCTAAACACTTAGACGACAACAGACTTCACAACTTCACGAGTACAAATGAAGTTAGCTTCGAATGCTGCCGTCTCGTCATCAACATAATTATATTAAAGACAGCAGCAGCGCTATGTGTATTTAGATAATACAAAATTCAGAGGTGCCATATACATATCGCTCCTTTATTGCAACATAGTCATATCTCAAAAAATTAGCTTTTCGAGTTAAGAATGCAGAATTGTTAACAGTACTACTATTTATATTGTGCCAAAAATTTATTCAAATTGCTTTTAAACTGTTTCCTTTAGGAGATATTTTCTCAAAAAATTTGTTAAGACTTGTATGGAAATTAAAAATTTTAAATGCGTTTTTGTCGAAACGAACTTTTTGAAGATATGACTATGTTGCATAAAGGAGCGATATATGTGTTACATGATTAAAATTACTGACTGAAAACGTAATACGAGTAATATCACGTAAAACTGTAAAAACTCATCAATTGATTTGTTTATTTTATTTATGTGATGTTTATTTCAATTAAATATTTCAAAAAAATTTTAATTCTTATTGCTGCCAATTTATATTTATAATGGCAGCACTGCATTTACTTTTTGCTGCTTACGAAAATAGAAATTAGTCTACGTTGGCAGCTGTGATGTCGTTAAAATAATCGTGTGCATCTAAACACAAGTATTTTATTTTTGACAGATTGCTGCTTGCTGTCTGCTGTCGCTTATGTGTTTAAAGCTTAAGGGTTCCACGCCAAAATAACTGCTCCCATTTCGAGGTAAAAACATGAATCAAGCCAATTTCTGGTACTCTGTTCGCTCGAAACAAATCGCAGTTCGAAAGAATAAGGCCTGGACTATACGGCGGTTGAGCTAAAACTTTGGTGTAGTCGAGCGTTGTCATGATGTAAGATCACAGCCTCGTGTCTGGTATTTTTACGTTGATTGTTTTCTTCAATCAATCAATTGTCTTTGGTATAGATGCTCTGTGATCTTATGACCCGATGTCAATAGCTCATATCAGAAAACACCCGTCTGATCCCACAAAATACATCGATGTTCGGCTTCGGTGTACATTTGCCTGGTTGGCCGGGCTTTACATATGACTTCGAAAAAGTATCAACTTTTCATCACCGAATGCAAAATGATTTATTTTTGTAGCGTTCAAGCCTTCCTCCGGGAGAAAGGCCTTGTCTTGGCGAATGCTAAATCACGCCATTCTGTTGTCTGGCGCATAAAGAGGAAGGAGTCTTTCGTTTGTTGTAGCAAACAAAACTCTAGGAAGTCGCATGGCTTATGTTATGTTGGACTTGCGAAGCTCATACCAAGGGTTAAAGTTGGCAAAACGAGGATCAGCAAAGTCCTGGAGAGGTCCTGCCTTGCAAATATCTCGATTATGGTTGAGGTGCCTGCCTTGGCTTGAACGTTTTGGCTGTGGTTTAAACCTAAAATGGTAGAAATGGGATTTAGTTTCCCTGATAACTTTAGTGCATGGCGGTTTTCGGCGCCAACAACCCCCAGAAGAGCTGTTGTCTTACTGCGCGAGGACCAGGAGTGATAGTTAGACGGGTGAATTGGTTAAGGGCTGATGTTTTCAATGGACTTCGGCTTACCAACTCATTAAGCCTTGTCTTCCATTGACTGTTGGGAAATGGCATACAGGAGGGCTTATAAGGCCCGAACTATTAAACAAGGAATTTGTCTATATGACTACTAACTTATGGCAAAAAGTTACGACCTGCGTGAGACTAGCAAACCATACAGCGACGCTGGTGAATCGTGAATAAGTCACCCCGTGGAGTTGGACCATCACCAGATGAGGCCGTAAAGGCGGGTGCTGATATAAATCCATTTCAGAGCTGTAGCGTTCAAGCCCCCTTGAGGAGCAAGTTTTGCCTTGGTTTACACCAAACTAAAGCTTTCTGCTTTCTGGGATATAGAGGGGTAAGATTTCCTTGTTTGTTGTAGCAAATAAAGCTATAAAAAGCTAAATAATTTATGCTGTGTTGAACTTCTGAAACCCTAACAAAAGGTTAATTGGTAGAACGGGGATCAGCGAAGCCATCGGAAGGTTTTGCTTGCCGATAGTCCCGCAGCAGATCATGGTTGAGGTTTTTACCTTAGCTGAAATGTTCTGGCGGCAGTTTAAACCTAAATCGCAGGAGAGGAACTAGTTTCTTTGATAATTTTGATGCATGTCTGTTTTCGCTGCCTAATAACTCCCGAGGTGCTGTTGTTTTGTAACAGATACATGTGAAGTAAGAAACTAGAAGTGATGATGGTGCTCTTAATGGACTTCACCCTACCAACTCTTTAAGTCTTGTCTTTCGTTGAATATCTGGGAAATTGCATACAGGAGGTATTACAAGGCCTAAGCTCTTCCGCAAGGGGTTTGTTAATATGGCTGCAGTCATATGATACAAGTTGCAAGCTATATGAGGCCGGAAAGACACACGGGGGTGCTGGTGAATTGAGAATAATTCAATCCGTGGAGTCTGTCATCAGATAAGGTCGTAAAGGCTGATGTAAGGTGCTGATGTAAATCAATGACCCCTCTTGCCCCTGTTCTGACATCTCTGCGAAAATTCAAATATCTGATTTTATTCGATTTAAACTCCACCTTCCCATCTCTGTGTACTTTTTGAAGGCGGTTTCAAGAACGAAATTGTGTGTTATAATTAATGGAAATATGTGTGTATTTGATATTTAGAATAAAGCCTTAACATATGATGAAAATTAAGTTTAGTTTAATTAATTATGCTAAATTATTATACATGTCCTAATATTTCAATCATCCACTTCTATAGCATTTGCAAATTTTTCACAATTAGTTAGTTTCGGGAAGATTTTTGCTCTTAAGCCCCAGCAAATTTGCTTACAAGGTCTACTACAAAAAATAATTAAATTGGTTATCTTGAATCTAAACTTTTTTTTTAAACACATTAAATCACTAAATGTTTCAGAAATCTAATTTAATCTCTACTTTAAGAACCACTGCCTTAAAATACCTTTTTAAATGATGCACAAAAAACAATTTTCCACAAAGGAAAACTCAAAGGAACATATAATAAAAATTAAAAAAATGAAACGAAATGCAACTTGTTAATCGCCAATGAATGATGAATGATTTGTGGTGAAGTTCTTTTTACAACTGGCAGCCAACAGCAGCTTCTGCTTTGTAAACAGAACAGAGCAGTAGAGTTGGTTGCTTTTGAATCAATGCGAATATTTGCCATCAAAAGGAATAAAACAAAATGAAAAAAAAAAACGAAAAAAGAAAAAATCAAATGAAAAAGAAAAACAGACTGGCCTTAAAATCAATTGCTATTGATTGTTAATAATAAAAAAAAAAAAAAGAAATGGCAAATAGCAACTACAACAACAAAACAAAATAAAAACAAGTATTTTATAACAAAAAAGAAATTGCACAAAGTAACTTCGTGTTCTCTCGTTGGTACTTTATGTTTCTGTTTCTTGGATTTCTTTTTTTTTATATTCAAATTAAAGCTATAACCCAGCATACATTTTATAGCCAAATTGTAGCTAACAAGTAACGGAAAATGGTTTCAAAACTTTTTGAACACATTATTAAAGAAAAAATGCTGTTTTCTATAAAGCGTTATATCTGTGATGAACAGCATGGATTTTTACCTGGTCGTTCCACTGTTTCCAACTGTACGGTTTTTAATCATTTTTGTATTTCTGTCTTTGAGAGACATAAGCAAGTTGATGCAATTTTTATGGATCTATGCAAAGCATTTGATAAAGTATCACATAAAATACTACATCTTAAGCTATCTGCAATTGGCTTTTACGGTACGTTTCTCAGTTGGCTCAGTTCTTATATTTCTGATAGGAGATATACTGTTGTCCTTGAGAATTTTGTGTCTTTGCCCTACACAGCTTCCTCGGGTGTACCCCAAGGTAGTATATTAGGGCCGTTACTTTTTCTAATTTTTATAAATGACATTGGAAATTGCTGTCATGGGTCTCAGTTTTTATTATATGCTGATGACCTCAAAATTTTTAAAGAAATAAAGTCAGAGAATGACTCGCTATCGCTTCAACTTTGTATCGATAGAATATCCTCTTGGTGCGATATCAATAATTTGCCTTTAAATGTAAATAAATGCTGCCAAATGACCTTTCATAAGCCAAATATTAGTAACGCTAAAGTTTTCGAGTATAAATTAAATGATAATAATTTAAACGTTGTAAGTCAAATGTTGGATCTGGGTATTGTGTTGGATAGTGAACTTAACTTTAATGCGCATCTTGACTATATTATACCTAAAGCTTATGCTGCCTGTGCTTTTATAAGAAGAAATTGTAAAGACTTTTCAGATCCTGGTACTTTAAAAACCTTGTATACTGCTTTTGTTCGTTCTAAATTAGAGTATTGTTCTTTCGTTTGGAACCCTTTTTATAATGTACATTCCAATAGAATTGAAAGAATACAGAAGAAATTTGTTAAATTTGCACTTCGTAATTGCCAAGTAATGCTAATGTCAAGTTCGTATAATGCTCGTTGTTTTCTTTTGGGCTTGAAGCCATTGTATGTGAGACGTACTATTCATTCTGTTATAATAATTTATAATTTGATTAATGGGATTATTGATTGTGAATACCTGTTAAAGTTAATTAAATTTTGTGTACCATTTAGATATTTAAGATCAAAAAATTTATTTTATATTTCAACACGTGTTACTAATTATGCTATGCGGGAACCTATATTACGTGCTTTGAGCACTTTAAATAATATTAATAATATTGTAAATGTTGATTTTTCACTTGCACTTAATGATTTTAAATTGTTACTAGATTATAAGGATTTATATGATTTACTATTTAATTAAGATTTTGTCAGCCTGTAAGGGTTTTATTCCATAGGCATATTAGAAATAAATAAATAAATAAATAAATAAATAAATAAAACTACTCCTTTTATGGCGGATAATTGTTGTCCGTTTGGAAAAAGCAGAAGCGAAGAATTTTTTTCTAATAAATTAATTAAACCATAGAATTTAAATCAGGGTAGGAAAAATTTAAGCTCACGAATTAAATTTTATTTAGTTCGCTGGTTTTTAAATTTGTATTCCCAAATTTAAAAATAAAATTCGCAAAAAGAATTTAATTTTGAATTCGCGAATTTTTTCATTGTTTTCGCGAACGAAAAAAATAAATAAAAACTGATTAAATTCGTTTGCGAGCAGAATGAAAAAATTCCCGAATTTAAAATAAAATTGTGCTCCCGAATTGAAAAATTAAGTTCGCGAGTTTAAAAATAAAATTCGTCAGCACAACTTTACTAACAAGAAGAACAAAGAAAGAAAACATCTTTAAAACATTTAACTGAGCATGATGAGAGTTGTTTTTGATGACTTTAACACATTTTTGATGACTTTTGAACCAAAATGTGATTTGATAATTTTTTCTCAATTGACGATTTTTAATTTATATAAACTATGATTTTTATTTCATCAAAAATTATTATTTTGTTGAAAAGCAAACAGACTTATTGCGATGAAGTTTCTTAAATAAAAGAATAATTCGCAAATTTAATTATTTAATTCTCTCACGAATTAAACATTTCTCTCCCGAATTTTATTTTTAAATTCGCTTCTTTGCTTTTTAAATTCGCTCGCGAATTTTATCCATAAAAGATAGAATAAAATAATAGTTCTTTGAAATATGAAAAATTTAATTCGTTCGCGAACGAATCTAATTCGAGCATTATTCCTGCCCTGATTTAAATAGAGTCAAACATAAAAGAAACAAATTGCTCTCATACGATTGCCTTGTTGTAGCTAAAAATTGTCCGGACAACAACAGAAGATTAAAGAAAAGCTAACACCTTAAGGGCTATTATTACATGTTACTGGAAAGGTTGGCGTTAGTTAAAGACACTACTGGCAGAAGTGATTTTTCATTATTACAACTTGCCTGTAAAATTAAATTTATCATTTTCAAAGTACGGCAATAAAGCACAAACTAAAAACTACATTTAGGAGGTAAAAATTGTAGTGGCAACTAAATTTCACTTTGCTTGTAAGTTATTGCGTGAAAAGTATATAGCTTGAAAAAATGTGGCAACTTCATATATATAATCTCTGGTTACAGATAGAATTATCTTCCCGGTAAAGGAAAGTTGTAGTAATAAAATCGATTTATGCGGCCACTATATTGTACAGAAAAGAAATCTGAAAAAGTGAAATTGATTGTACTCTATAGCCACTTTTTCAACTCATAAACCATAGTATCCGAAAGTGTTGATGATTGTGTGTGTGTAATGCAAAAAACTGAATACTTAGAATGTTGAAAAGTAAGTAAATTACTCACATATGTTCTGTACAGCATTTCTCACGAAAGTGAAAACGTGTAGTAATCTCGTGATTTGAAACCGGTTAGCTAAACGGGTGGAAATTTTGAATAATTTGCTCATATTTTCTATATATTTTGCTATAAAGCCAATAAGAAACTTATTGATTACTTAATATAAAAAGTATTTTACTTATTAATGCAATAATATTGTATTTTTGAAACAAAACAAATTAAAAGTTCAAAAAATTATTGATGGCGTGATTTACTTTTTAGCAATCAGCTGTTTTGTTCTTAAATACATCTGTGGTAACCAGATTCACAGAGTTTGCTCATGAATTTGGCAAAAGAAAAACACTTTGAAAATGTTAAAATCACGTGAATTGCAGAACACTAGGAAACCACCTACGTGATGTTAAAAACTTTCGTGATTTAAAATCACCATAACCAATTAGATTGTGGTTTGAAGTACTTTTAAAAATATCAAGCTGGTAATTTTCGAAAATAATACTCCAAGAGCAAGACAACATCACTTCACAGCAAGACAACATCAAGAACTATTGACCTTACACCGATGGCCCATTTTACGCAACGTACGTTTTCCGATTGGCTCTGGAGAATATGCGCTAAGATGATGAATTTCATCGCAAAATCATCTTCAGCGACGAAGCTCATTTTTGGCTCCTGGTGGAAATCCGCATGTGTTTCATGAATCACCCTTTATCCACAAAAAATATCAGTTTGATGCGGTTTGCATGTCGGCAGCATCATTAGACCCTTTTTTACGTCGACAATAGCGATAGTCACTTGAATGGCGATCGTTAGCACGCCATAATTACCGATTACTTTTGGACTGAGTTGGAATAGATTTAGACGACACGTAACAATTGACTTATGGAAGAGTAAGTTTTGTAAGCGTGTTTTTTCAAGAGATCAATCAATCAGTTGGTCACCTCGTTCGTGCAATTTAAAGACTTTTTTCGTTGGTCTTTGCCAACAAAGCGACGACGTTGGAAGAACTCAGGGCGAACAACGTACAGGAAAAAGCTGCCGTTATGGTTGAAATATGTGACCTATTCATCGAAAATTCAGTCCAAAGGATGGAACGCCTTCGACATGCCCGCAGTGATTATATAAACGAATTCAAATTCCATTCATATATGTTCTGATTGTATTTCAAGTCGATTATAAAGTTTTGGAAATATCTCATATGCTTGGGTTTTCTAAAAAAAAATGTTTCAAGTCCTTATTGGAAAATCCGATATACATAATAATAAAAATATTAACATAATACTATGCAAACTTTTTGTTTTATTTACAATTAACATCGTGTATTTTGGACTAACCAATCTGGCAACTCTAAAAATGATTTATATGAATATTATTTCGTTTGATATATAAAATTATCTTAATAGTAAATAATTTTCTACAAATTTATATAAAATCAGATGTGATATTATTTATGTTAACTTTTAATTGAATTGATTAAAATTTTAATTGGCTCAATTAAACTGTTACTTCATTTAAATAAAAAGTTTAATAAATTTTCTACGTTTTTTGTCCGCGTAATTTAATGGGCACAGCTAAAGGATTTATTGAACTAAAAGATCTATTGAAAAAGTGACTTGCACATGTTGGCAGGGAATAAGCAAATACATTTTAATTGAAACACAAAGCATGTGAGTTTTATACTAGCGAGAGTGTATGGATGTGTGTGTGTGCATGCATCTTGGCAAAACAAATATTCATCTATAATGTTTGGGGTGTTAAATAGGGTTAATTGATCTGACTTTGATTGTTCAAAGCTTGATTTGGTTGCCCAACCAAACAGTTACTGTTAATAATATACAAGTACACACATTCAAACTCACACTTCTGCACCCAACGCAAGTAAAAGCTTCTGTATTTGTGTGAGTGTTTATAGCAAATGTATTTAAATGTGTGTTCTTATTAGTGCTCTTTACGCACTTTTATCGTGCCCTGCTAATGGATTTCTTTCCTTTTGTTTTATTTTAATTTGAAATAAAAAAAAATATATATATTTTATTGTTTTAACATCACAAAGTTCTTTTGCTTAACAGTGTACTCATTTCAATTTGTTTGTTTTATTTATTTTCAATGTGTGTGCGTTTTGTTTTTTTTTCATTAATTTTTATTGTTGCAACTTGTTTAAAGTTTTCATTAAACAGAAAAAACTAACTTTTTAAAAGAGATTTATTATTTATGCATAAATTACAATTTAAAGTTTATAAAAGAACATTGATGAATTAAAGTTTTATTAATAAATTTTTAAGAAAACATTAAATGGCAGTAAATTACAAAACAAATTGCTTATAATTTAAAAGAAGGTTTTAGCAATAATTCTAAAAAAAGGATGTGGTGATGTCATATAAACTAAAGTTGAACATTATTGTATTACAATCTTCAACAGTGTCTGTAAAGTAGTTGTAGAGCAGTGATGGGCAGCGAGTGTTATGAATAAGAGAGAATAAATAGGCAAATTTAAAACTATTTGAAAAAAAAAACATATAGACAAAAAAGAAAAAAAAAAGTAAAAGTGTATATTCTATCTGTATATTCTAATCTAAAATACCACCCACGATGGTCACGTATATATATCGTATATATTACAAATTTTAACTAAATATGCTCGGATATATTTATATGGACCGATATCGGGGAAAAAATATTTTTGTCTTGTAATCAACATTCCAAAAAAGTAATTGTTCAAAGTTCTTTTACCAAAATTAACGTTTGCGGTTAATCATTCAGAAAGGTGCTACAGTTTTCACCCCTGAGTTATGTTCGAATCTGTAGTTTGCCATATTTTTGGTTCGGTGTTTCCTTTTTTTCTAGACACTTAGTTTTTTGGCGTGCTCTCGGTTGGTCTCTGGACACTTTTATATATCAGGAAACTATTTTTTTTTGCCTTTTAATCGCCATGCTCAATAATTGTGTGAAGTTTGAAGCAAAACTATTTTTTTTCAAAAATTTTCATACAAAACTACTACCAAACTTGGGCTGATAGAACTAACAATTTTTTTTAAGTTTTGTGATTGCTAACAGGCCATCAAACTGGTTCAACAATTTCAGTTAACAGCGAAAATTCATGTTTGTCAAACTTGGCTTGATGGAATTAAAAAATTTTTTTTTTTGATAATTTGTCTCCATCAAACTGGTTTAACAAACTCAGTTAATAGCTAAAATTCATGTTCGTCAAACTTGGCTCGATAGAATTAAAATTTTTTTCTGTTGATATTTTGTGTTTCCTAACAGGCCATCAAACTGGTTCAGCAAACTCATTTAATAACAAAAATAGAATTCAAAAAGTTTTGGTATTTTCTGTTTGCTATCAGGATATCAAATTATTTCACCAAACTCGTTTTCTAAGTACACGACAAGGTATGTCAGTAAACTGGAACTTCTTCCAAATCCTCTTGTGCACAATGTATTTAATTTTGGCGGCCACACTTGGTTGAGGAGAAGGGATACCATTGCCATCATTAGATCGTTCAATTGGTGACTACCGATATAACTCCGGCATAATAAAATTTTTTTTGTCTTGCATTGGCCGGACTTAAGTAAAAAGCACTTTTTTTAATTTTTTGATTATATTTAGTATTAAGATTTGAATACTTATTATACTCGTAGTTAGTTCATTTTAAAGATTCAATAAATAAAAAAATGCTTAAAAAAATACTAAAAAATAGCCATTAAGGCTATTGTTAAATTTGTGTTTGTCAAACTTGGCCTTATAAGTTTCAAAATTTTTAATATTTTGTGTTTGCCATCTAGCCATCAAATTCCTTTGATAGCAATTCTGTCAATTACAATGAAAATTTCATTTGTGTTTTCGTAAGCGAACAGTAAAGTTTTATTGGCTAGAACAAAAATTAAAAAACGGAAATTATTGGAGTGTTTGAAAATTTGGCAAATAAAAGTTGAAGTTCTTCATAACAGAATTTTGCAAAATTTCAATAGTTTCATTAATAATTGGCAGTTTTTTAATTTACAAAGCCGTAACTAAAACATACACAATCATAAATAGTTACAAGATTCGTTTTTCAGTGCCGTCTTTTATTATGATGTTTGACAAACTTGACTTGATCTTTTCATAGCATAACACCTTTTCTCATCAGTTTGTGCTGTCAGACGAATTAGATTCACCTAATAGCGGCAATAAGATTAGTGTTTAGCGCATTACATTAAACGAACAGAGCGTTCACATGAACACTTCTTTATAATTATTTTTATTCAATTAGGTTTGTTTTTCTATTTACATATTTACATTTTCGATATTTTATCTATAGATACTACAACGAATTATACTTTTAATCACAGATATTGATAATTTCTTTTTTATTATTTTTTTTCAACATTTGAGCTGCTTTGTACCAAATATATATGTATATAATTACATTATTAAAGGTAACAATGCATTACCTACATATAATTTTCAGTTTGGTGATTTCTGTTTAAAGCAGATTTTATGCCGTCTCACTACATTCCCTTATCAGCTGATAAGAGGAGCTTTCTACTTTTTCGAAATATTTATTGTTGAGTTTTTTTTATGTCTTCAACTCGTTTGGTAGTTTGGCTGCGAAAAAGCTGTGTAGAGTATCTCCAGTGCTTGTTATTTATGATTTTAAGGCATTTATTTTGGATAATCTGAAGCTTCTTCAGATTGGTTTTTGCTGCTTTATACCAAAAGGGACAGGCGTATATTAAAGTTGGTCTTATCACACTTTTGAATATTAAATTTTTATTTTGTGCGCTAAGTGCAGGGCTTTTGTTCAATAAAGGCCAGAGGGCTCTGGTAGTTTTTAAAGTTTTCTTGCAGGTTTCCTCGATATGCTTTGAGAAATTGAGTTTGTCGTCCAGCCACATATCTAAATATTTGACATCATTTGATTATAAGTCTTTCATGTTCAAAACTTAGTGGACGACTTTGTAACCGCTTGGGGGAATTGTTGTAAGGATTTTAATTTTCCACTTGTAAAAACATTTTTTTGCAGGCAGCGAATCCTTTTTCCATTTTCTTTAATAATGCTTTTGTAAGCTTACTTGACGTGATTAAAGCAGTATCATCTGCGTAATATGCAACCTTCAAGTACGTAGGGGGAGAAAAGTGTGAGGTATAAATAGAGTACAACAAAGGGGATAAAATTGAACCCTGAGTTAGACCTCTTATTATAATTTTTGGGGAAGACAATGTACCATTAACTGCAACAACAAATGTTCTTTCGTCAAGAAAATCCGCAACAAGCATACACAGATATCTTGGTATATTAGTCTGAAGAAGGTGGTATACTAGTAAATATACGTTAACCTTTAGTTAAATAGTAAATTCATTTTATGGACTTAAAAAGGAAAAAGCTTATTGTGAAAACACAATTTTTAAAATTAATTTATTTCTCGGTTAAGAGCAAACACGTCAGTCCCATTACCTGCCAGTTTATTTCTTTTTATATTAAAATCATGAATATTTGACATGTTTAAATAATTTTACATATATTTGCAATAATAATAACGTCTAAAATTAAAAAAAGTATAATATTCCTTTATGCCTTTCTTTACAAGTTTCAACCTTTTTTTTTTACTTTAAATACTAAATTGACAAGTTATGACAGCAATGACAGGTTTTCTTTTTTCTATAAAATACAATTTATGTATGTTTAAATTTATTGGCAATAAACTCAAGCAAAAAGTATTTATAATTCTTATACATACAAGTAGATTCATAAAAAAAACTTACTAAATCCTTAAGAATAAAAATAAGTGGCTCTGTATTCTGTTCGTAAACAGGTGTGGGAAGGTGTAAAGCAAAAAAAAAAAAAAAAAAACGAAAACCATAAGAACAAATTATAGTAAAATTGTTTAAATTACTTTTGTAAACGTGTGTTACTTTTGAATAAGACATATAAAAGACATATTAAAGATGTCAAATGAATTGACAGACAAGCAAAAACATGTCAAGATATTCTCTTTTTTTTTGGGAAGAAGCGTAGGAAAAAATAGTCAAGAAAATAATGTGAAAATTATTTGAAAGTATATTTACATGGTTTATTTAAAATTGATTAAAAAGAAAAAATCCCATAATGGTAAATATATTTCAGTGGCCATTTAAAGCCAATTTTGAAATTGAAATATTTCTATAGAAAACAGGTTAAACCAAGCAGAATAGATGCTTACATATGCATACAGTTTTTTAAAATATGAGATAAGAAGTGTATATACATGAACACTGATGATGGGAAAGTTTGACAATCTTTAATCAAAATTGAATAACCTTTAAATATTGCCAAATTTCCCCCTCATCAGTGTTCATGTGTCTGAACTGCATATTTCATATCTAACCTTAAAAAAATTGTTCGCACGGACCATTGCCACTAAAGTAAATGGTGCATTTTTGGATCAATACCAAAGTCAACGAGCGCAATTGCTGTAAAGAAGGCAACGCCAACCTACATACATTCACTCGCCCACCAGGTGGCAATACAGCCATAAAAGGGTTTCAAGTTATGGTTTTATGCAGATTTTACGTTCTTCCATAGTTTTTCAAAAGCGAAGTTGCTGACATCATTACCGTCAAAAGCGAGCCTATACAGTATGTACGTGGAGAATATGTGATTACAGCAGGATGGCTCTACGCACCACATAGCAGTGACACAAGGCCTGTTCTGAACTATTTGAGGGAATTTTTGTGATGTGAATTGACCATCACGGTTGTGCAATTTGTTCCCATTAGCCCTTTTCTTGTAGGGTTTTCAGTAGTCGCTGATCTATGCCAATACGTTGCGATCAATCGATACCCTTAAATACAACAACACGAGGTAAGTGCTAAATTCAGTTGTATCTCGAACGCTAATTACTTGAAAATGTTCCTTCTCAGATCCGTTTCATTTTGAGAAGCCACAGTAAACATTTAAACGATGTTATAATAATGCTGTTTCTGTGTATTTCAAATAAAAACATAGATTTTCGTTAATACTTCTAACATATGTAGTTTGTTTTATTCTATACCTATCATTATTGAAAAATCGTTCCGGGAGAGCAGGTTTTTACTTGATCTATTATATTTTTAACTTGGAAATATTGCTTTTTGAGGTATAGAGGTGAAGAAGTGATCCATTTGTTGTATCAAATAAAGTTATTGGAAGTGCCAGGATGACTTAGGTTCTGTGCGGATCCCTGCAATAAGGGTTAATTGGCAGAATGAGAATCAGCAGAATAGCAAAGCTTCGAGGTCAGCCTGATTCTGATCGTGGCTGAGGTGCCTGCATATTGGCTGAAAAGTACTGACTGTGGTTTAAACTTTCTCTGATAACTAGTGCAGGCTAGCTTTCGAAAAGCTAATTATAGTTCTTGACAGGTATATAGCGGCAGTGGCACTTCATTTGTGTGGCAAATAAAAGTGCATGCTGGGACTTCTAAAGCCCTCAACAAGGATTAATTGTTAGCACGGGGATCAGAATTGCCTTCAGGTTATTCTGACAAACTGTACTTGCACTAATAACTTTCTGCGGTGCCTATATCTTGTTTGTAAAGTTCTGTTTGTGGTGGTAATTAGTACTCTTTGATAATTGTTGTGACGCGGGTTTTCGGTAAACAACACATAAAATATTTTTTTTCGTGTTCAATAACGAAATTCATTGAAGTAATTAATAAATTGTTTGAATGAGGACCTGTAAAGTAATTCGCGGGTTCAAACAAAAGTTTAATAAACTTTTTAAACAACAACAAAATATGATATCAAAGGTTATTTTTTTGATATCTATGCATAGGGTGTTTTTTTAAGCTAGATAGAACTTTAAATTGTAAAAAGTAACACAAAAAATAAAATTTTGATGAAACATTTTTTTTATTTGTTTCAGTATACTCTGACAAATCATCATGAATAGACTCACGCTTGAACAACGCTACGAAATTATCCAAATTTACTTTGAAAATCAGTCGTCGATTCGCGCAACTTTTATCGCAAAATTGTGTTCAGCGATGAGGCGCATTTTTGGCTTAACGGGTTTGTTAATAAGCAAAATTGCCGCATATGGAGTGAGACCAATCCACAAGAGACCCTACAGACTCCATTACATCCAGAAAAATGCACTGTTTGGTGCGGTTTTCATGCTGGTGGCATCATCGGACCTTATTTCTTCAAAAATGAGGCCGGAGCTCGCGTTACGGTCAATGGAGATCGTTACCGCACCATGATCAATGATTTTTTGTTTGAAAATATGGATGACATTGATCCGGAGGAGATGTGGTTTCAACAGGATGGCGCTACGTGCCATACGGCGAACACAACCATCGACTTACTGAAATCAAAATTTGGCGATAAGTTGATTTCGAGAAATGGACCTGTCAATTGGCCTCCAAGGTCGTGCGATTTGACACCTCTCGATTATTTCCTGTGGGGCTACGTGAAGTCATTGGTTTATGCTGATAAACCAGCAACAATTGACGCCTTGGAGGCCAGCATTGTTCGTGTTGTTCGTGACATACGGCCAGCAGTGCTCGAAAAAGTGGCCCAAAATTGGACGTCCAGAATGCGCTTCGTCAAGAACAGCCGCGGTGCCCATATGCCCGAAATCATTTTCAAATGTTAATGTCACGTATTGATCTTTCGAATAAAAAAAAATTTTGATTACAATTTAATTTTTTGTGTTATTTTTTACAATTTCAAGTTCTATCGGGCTTAAAAAAACACCCTATATATCCATACAAATTATTTTTTCAGACAAAAATTTGTTGATTTTATTTTTAGTATAATTTTTTCTGTGTAATTGGAGTCCCCGAACAACAGATACCTGCAGCCTGCAAGGAACCAGAAATAGAGGAATGACAGGTGAGCTGGCTGAGAATTGATGGTCTTTATGTATGTTGGTATAGAATTGGAGTCCCCAAAGAGCTGGTGTCTTACAACAGATATCTGCAACCTGCGAGGAACCAGAAATAAAGGAACGACAGGTGAGCTAGCTGAGGATTGATGGTCTTTATGCATGTTGGTATAGAATTGGAGTCCCCAAAGAGCTGGTGTCTTACAACAGATACCTGCAACCTGCGAGGAACCAGAAATAGAGGAATGACAGGTGAGCTGGCTGAGGATTGTTGCTCTTTATGTATTTTGGGCCACCAGCTCGTACATACATACACTTTGTCTGGAAAGCATGAGCTCTTCAACAAGGAGGATGTTCATATGGCTATAAACATATGACAAGGAATTGAACGCCCCATGGAGGGGCTGGTGAAGCCTAAACTCGTTTATCCCGTGAGATGGGTCTGATGTCAGATAAAGCCACGAGACAGGTAATGATAATAATCAATTGCCATTGAAACACTTTATTATTAGAAGGCTGTTTAAGCGTAAAATTTTATTAAAATGTAATCAAAATGGACAATGGCGTAAGTTACTTTCAAATGAATGCGCTCACTCGTTCGATTTCATTCCTTGGTTTGAAGTTTACATTGCCAGCTACCACTATAGTAATCACAGAACTACTTCCAAATTGGGATAGTGAAGTTAAGGGTTCTTTTTATATAAAGGTATGCAACTTTTACATGGAATAAACAAAGATGAATTTTTTTAATTAATATGAATTTTAATTTATTCGAAACATTATCTTATATATATGACTTCCGGCATATGACCGCCATGGACGTAGTCCATGTTTGTTTGCTGCCTATATATAGACATTTTATTAGAGCTACCCGAATCATCAGTAGACTTGCAAAACCTTCAAAAATATTTTCAATTATTTGACTATATATCCCAATATTTTAAATAAAATAATGAGAATTTAAAAAGCTGCTCTAATAATAACCTTCAAACACAAAAAACAAGCATTTTTATTCGCTACTACTTTTCTTAGCAAAGATTAAATATTAAAAAATATATATATATTAAATGCTGCAGATGACTTATGTGGTTGTCAAAGAATTGAAATGCGATGGCTTGAGGAAATATACACAACATGGTCTTACATCTTAATTTTGGTGTTAATAAAAACCAAATGGTTAATTTAAATTATCTTTTGGTACATATATGTATGTAACTCATTCAAGAACTTTTATTCACTTTAAAACTTGCATTCGCCAAAAGCAATTGAAAATAATCAACATCTTTTTCAACTAAAATTTATAGTTATTTATAATAGTTTGGTTGCTTTCGATACGTTTGTTTAACGAGCCAGAAAGAAATGTGTTGCTTCAACAAATAGTAACTTAAATACAAATTTTAAGAATATTGTAAATAAATATGACATTTGGTTGACAGACAGCTTGCCTAAAACTGTCAACATGATGAAAAGTTACTTACGTTCAGGTAAATAGTTTATGACATTTTGGAACAAAAAAGAAATAAAATGAAAGAAAAAGAACTGAAATCTTATCGCTGAACGACTTACATACATACGAGTACATAATATACATATTGCTCCTTTACTGCAACATAGTCATAACTAAAAAAAAGCTTGTTTCGAGAAAAACGCATTTCAAATTCTTAGTTTTCATACAAGTCTTAGATTTTTTTTTAGAAAATATCTTCTGAAGAAAACAGTTTAAAAGTAATTAGAATAAATTTTTTGGTACAATATAAAAGGTAGTACTGTTAACAATTCTGCGTTGTTTGAGATATGACTATGTTGCAATAAAGGAGCGATATGTCTTTAGTTTAATAAAATTTTTGTATTTCTTTTCGTTAATCAAACATCAGCCAACGATATGTAGAGAAGAGTGAAGTTTTCAAGTTCCATTTCACCGGGGAGGGGAGATTTGTTAAACATAGATTAGGATTAATGCTGTACACAATTATGATGGATTATTGACAATCATTGTTATAAAATTGTATAAATAGAAGAAGTATAAGAAGAGTTCTTTTCCAAAAAAAAAAAAAAAAAAAAAAAAATAAATAAATAAATTTGTATTGACTAAAGACACCTTAAGAAGAAATTTCTAAAACAAAAGTTTCGTTTTGGTGGTTGTTTTATTGAATTAAATAAAAACACAAACAGATGGCAGGTAATAGGATTTTCCAATATAATCAATTTCTCTTATTTTAATTGCGCAATGTGTATGCCTCAAAAGTATCCGCTTAATGACCATCAAAACAATTTGACAAATAAAATATAAAGGATCTGCGCAATTGTTGTCCTTATTTTAGGATACAAAACGCTGTTGAGATGGCTGCGGCTGCGATGGTTGAGCGGCAGTTTTAAAAATATATCATGTTTACATGAGGAGTCGCAGAACAAAACGTGTTTATTTTAGAAATAGCTTTTTTGATGCCTTTGCATTAACTTGGCTAGGTTTTACTGAAAAAACTTTTATTTGCATAATATTTTTTCCTCTCTCATAAAAAAATTTTGTCTTTAAAAACTTGATGCAGAACAAAACGTGCTATTTTTCTTCTATTTTAACAAAACGTACTTTTTTATTATATATCTGTGGCGTTTTATCATAACACTTTAAGTCGAGATAAGATCAAACAAATTATTGAAGGGAAATTTTCATGAAGAACTAAATTTAAGAAGATAAACCCAAATTATAACTTAATGTTCTGAATAATACGAATAATTATTTCTACAAACAAGAATACCATAGTTATTCAAACAATCAAATTAGCAGCAATTTCTACAATTTTTAAAAATCGACATAAGCTGTTATGAAAAAACGCCACAGATATTTTTTTGTTTGTTTCATTAAAAGTAGAGATGGGAAAATGCTGTGTTTTTCTCGAATCACACATGATTGTAGCTGGAGCGAGCATAGGTTAGGTAGCCAGGCCGTTGGATACCCCGAAATAGCCTAGGTCTTCCAGCTCCCTTGGGTCCTTGAAGTCTCACCCTTTGTGATTGCCTGAAAAGTGGGATAGTGCAGTGAAGAAATAAATCAGGGGAATATAGTGTGAGTGAAGAAGATGGATGGGAGGGGATGGAAAAGAAAGGCGGGAACCTCTTGTTGTAGTGTTACATGCATCTGTACTAGCCATCCGCTGCTTTTTATGAAAGAGGCTAGCGCGGTCGGTTTGGCCGAGATTCTGTTGGAACCATATGTTCTTCAGTCCTAGTTTATTCAATTGCGCGCACCGTCTACTGTTGTCATTTGACCAGCAGTGTTCTCGAAAAAAAAACTGGCCCGACGACTCCTCCAGCGTGAACAGCGCAGTCACTTTGGGCGGGTGTAATAGTTGCCCGTGCACCACTCGTGGATTTTCGGTGCCCCACAAGCGATAGTTTTGCTTGTTCACGTACCTACTGAGGTAGAAATGAGCCTTATTGTTCATCATGGTTTTAGTCGAAAAATCGTCCACTTCGTAATCAAGATCATGGTGGCGCCCATTTGGCCGATATCATCTTCTTGAATTGACCAATAAAGTTCTAAAAATGTAAATAAACATAAAAAAATAAAATGAGAGCCAAACACCATAGGATGACTTCTTTTGGCACACCTTGTATTTGAAAAATATTTCCATTTTTTTTCAACCGAAAATATCAACAAAATATAACAAAATTTTTGGATTGTTAACTAATGAAACATGTATTCGAATATGTATGCGATTAATTAAGCGACTAGTTATTCGAATATTTATTTGAAATATTATTTCAATAATTTTTTGATTACCGAATGTCATATTTATTAATTTTTTATTTATTAATTCAGGGGTGCCCAAAAGTTCTTTATAGAAGAGCAAACACCAATAATTTAAGGAAAAATTACTTTTATTTAATATTTTTTGTTGTAAAAAGCAAAACATATTTAAAAAAAACAAAATTTACACTGATAATCGCTGTCATCAATTTGTATCAGCAAAGCATGCGAAAGAGTTGTTGCTTTGCTCTTGTGTGTGTGCAGTGAATAACGACACAAAAATATATAAGACAAAGTTGTTAGTGTATTTTTCATTGTTAGTGTATTAAAGAGCACAACCCTATAGCTAAGCGCTTTTACAAAAACAATTGAGCATCATTAGCTGTTCGAATATTAATAAGATTAATTATTGGATTATTCATACTATTAAGATATTATTTCAGGAATTTTGTAATTCCCAAAATTATTATTATTTGATTAAATGTTCTCTTAGTTATTCGAATATTTCTCCAATTAAACACTAGAATTTTTGTATTAATATATTATTTCAAGCATTTTTGAGAAACAAATATCATATATTTATTGAATTTTTGTTGAACTTTTATAATTTTTTAAATTAAATTTTTGGTTTGTACATTTGTGCAATAATAATCATATCATATATATTTGGTAAAATATACGATTAGTTATTAGAATTTATTATTCGATTAATTATTTGAATATTGTTTCGTAAATGTTCGTCATAATTTTTAAAGTCAAAAAACCTATTAACTACCTCCGATATAAGTCAGTTATTTTTAATATAAAACATTAGCGAAGGTTAACGAAACGATATCGTAAGATAGGCAGTAATTTTGTTTGTTTGTTTAATTATTCGAATATTTGCTCGATTAAAAATCCGACTATTGATAAGATTAACTATTGGAATATTTATGTTAAAAAAGTATTTCAATAATGTTTTGATTACCAGTGCATAATGATTTGCTTAAATGTTCTCTTTGTCATACGAATATTTCATCGAATAAATATTCGAATCTTTGTATTAATATATTATTTAAGGAATTTTTTGGTTATCAAAAGTTATATTTATTCGGTAAAATATAAGATTTATTAATCGAATACATATTCGAATACATATTCGATTAATTATTCGAATATATATTCGACTACTAAGTCTCTAGGCCTGAAAAATATCTCCTAGCGGAAGATTTACTTCCTGGTCATTCTGGGCGCAGAATTTTGTATTATATAAAACAACTTTGATCAAGAGTTATTGATCGCGGCAATTATTGTTGTAATTAAGAATAAAAATATTTCTTGGCTTTAGCCAGGATTGAACTTGAGCCAGACAAATGATACCAACCCATCATATAGTATTGGAAATATTAAAATAAGTTCGACTATTTATCATTAATACATAAAACAGCGATATTACTTTAAGCAAAATTTATTGAAATAATTTATTTTAAAATATCTTTTTCACATAAAAAGATTAACAGAAACTTTTGTTCCAACCGCCAAAACAAGTGTTTTAATTTATTTTATTTAAGTTTCTTTTTAAGCTAATTTATTTGTATCAATAAGTTATTAGATTTAATCTATATTAATTTTAGTTTTAATATCAAAAATTTCATCTAGATTGATTTTAGTTTTAATTCCAAATATATTATTTAGATTTCTCTAAAAACTTTCGAACCAAATCGTACAATAATTTTTTATCAATAAAATTATTATGTAAATTGCACCTTAATTTGTTAATTTAAAATTTTTATTTGTTTTTTCCTTTCTCGATTTGAACAGAAACAGATATTTGTTTCGTTTTTGTTTCGTAAATTCATTAAAAGAAACGTGACTTGAGTTGGAGTTTAGGTTTTACATTTCTATCTAATAATTTATTTCAAGCTTAATTGTTGACTCCCTCTTTAAACAACAATAACAAATAACCACAAACACACACCTTGAAAAAATAATACTAAAAATATATTAAAAAAAAAAAAAAAAACTAAAAAGTTTTTATATCAAATAAAACAAAATAAAACTCTCTTTAAGATGACATTTTAAATGTTGATGTTCAGTTGGATGTCGAGGCAAAATGAATCACTTAAAAAATGTAAGTCACGTTCTTAGCGTAAACCGAGATATCTAGAAGTGGGTTGGAGTGGAATGACTGGGTTTATTTTTTATTTTATATTTTTTTGGGCATATTTTTGTTTTTGTTTTTTTTTTGTTTTGTCTGGTCTGCATGTAAATGATGTTTATTCAAAGTTCTTTAATACTGTTAAAGAGAGCATAAATAGTCAAGCGTTAATATTAAAGGTGTTCACTTGAAAGAGAATTTCTTTTATAAATATTTTTTAAATATGATTGAAAGTTAAATGTCTAGTAAGGCTGGGTGGCAAAATGTATTAGTCAAGCCATATATAATTGAAAAGATATACACATGTCAGAAAACAGCTGTTTGAAAAGATATACATATGTCAGAAAACAACTGTTTTGGTAGGAAAAATAAAATGAAAAATTTAATCCAATTAAATTATTTTTCGTTTTAGTACATATTTACTTTTATATTACAACATTCATGGTCTGATAAAAAATAATCTCTATTTTAAATTTTTTTAAAAAGTATTTAATTTTAAAGTATCAATAACTATCTGGTCCCCTTCAAAGTAATCGCCCTCAGATATAATACATTTATGCCAGTTTTTTTTCAATCTTCGAAACACTTTTGAAACTCACTTTTTTGTATGGCCAACAGCTCCTGTTTTGATATTTCTTTTATCTCCTTAATGAAAAGCGCTTTCGTTTCATCGGTGTCTTAAGTTTTGGGGAGAGAAAAAAGTCAGCGGGGGCCAAGTCCGGTGGTTCATGACAACGGTTTTCTTTTTGGCCAAAAACTCACACATAAGTATCGATGTGTGAGCTGTAGTGCAATTCACTAACTTTTAACGATTTTAAAAGAGCATAACTTAACGCGAGCTATTGTGGTTTGCACTAACGCTTATGTGATTCACTAACTTAAGGCCTAACTATAATGTGCATAGATTGGCTTAAGCTTTTGCCAAAATTAAACGAAAAGTCTGTCAAATGCATATGTGAATGAAAAACGACTTTTAGTTGGCCATAATGTACTTATATGAACTTAATGATTTTAAACCCATTGTTGCACAACTGCGTAGTACTTGTGTAATTTCTAAGTAGATTATATAAAAAAGTACTAAAATTGACAACAAAGTATTTGTATGCAATAACTTCCAAATAAAAAGTAAAAACAATTTTGTAGTAATTTGTGTAATTAAAAATTGAAAAAAGCTAAAATACATTTCTATTAAATTAAACACAAATATATTTGTTTAAATTTTCCTTTATTTTAATAATTTTTGTAAACACACACACACAAACTCCTGAAAACAAATGATTCCGCACAGAAAGTGCGTTCAGTTTCGTACTTTGCTTAAGCAACTGACATTAGACGAAACTTAACGAAAAGTTTTATTAAGCACATTATAGTTGTACACATTTGATTATACGTATTCGCACAGTTGCTTAAGCTGGCTTAAATTAGTTTATGCACATTATAGTTAGGCCTTTATTCTTAACACTTCTGGTTGTATGTTAAAAAAATTTGAAATAATGTGGCAGCTTTGTTAAAAATAAAGAAAACCACAAAGAGGAACAGAAAAAAAAACAACTTTGAAAATAATTCCATGTTTAGGGTAAGTAAAACTATTAATATGTTTATTATTTAATATATTTTTGTGATAAATAAGATAAGTTCTTCTCACGGAGAACACGCCGACCGACTGTTGGAGTCTTTCGACAAGTCGTATGCCAAATACTGTAAAGTTATTCTAGTAAAAATTTTAACGACATTGTTGTTAGGATAAACACCACAAAAATAATTGGTGTTTAGTTAACGCTAATCGCAAGGCAAATTAATTATTAGGTGGATGCATCGGCGAATTCAGGCGAATTCGATTAATATGGCGGCACTTTCGCTGTCAAGTTTTGTTTACGTTTTTCGGCGCCATTTAAATTTTTTTGACATAACGCTAATCACAAGGCGAATTAATTATTTAATTATTAGGTGGATGCATCGGCGAATTCAGGCGAATTCAATTAATATGGCGGCACTTTCGCTGTCAAGTTTTGTTTACCTTTTTCGGCGCCATTTAAATTTTTTTGACATGTTCGTTATCAACTACTTTTGACAGTTTAAGTGTGAATTCGCCTTTTTACACAAACAAAATACCTGTTGTTTTTTTTATTGTTGTATTGTTGTAGCGAAGCGGCTACCTTGTTTTTTGTATCATGGCTAATCAGTCAGGCTATAAAAACAGCTGATTTAAAACGAAGACAAATAGTGTTAAAAACTGTTATAGAATCACAAAAACACCAACGCTAGTGTTAATTTCTCTAAACGAATTTTATTAGCATTAAAACAGGTTAGTGAATTGCACTACTGGTGTTTTATCATGGTGCAAAATCTACGATTGCTTTTTCCAGATTTTAACAAATTAACAAATTTTGGTACGAAAAAAATTTTTCAACAAAAAATTTTTTCCTTTATTTCGCTAAAGGCCTTGCTACACTATCATACACGATCGTGCGATCTACTAAATAAAGCATGTGTGCTGAAAAAGTACTAAAAATTCAACCGTGCGACAGAGTTTTTGACAAATCGTGCGATTTGAAAAATTTTATGAAACCTTTCAAAACATTATGGTTTCTGTGCGATTAGTGTGGTATATATTGTGAAAAATATGAGAATATTGTTGGTGCCTCAAGAAAAATATTTAAGTAATGTAAAATTATTATGTTAATAAAAATTTTTAATTATTTTATTGTGTACATAAATTATTGCAATTATACTTGTATGATAGTGTGGCCTACAACGCCATTTTGAAGCGATATTTTGAAGTCGGCCAGACTTTTGAAACAGTTTCCTGTGAATGAATCGTACGATCCTGTAGGATAGTGATTCAGGGTCTTAAATAAGTGTCCCGAGCAGAAATAAGCTAATTTGGTACCAAAAAAATTTTTTTTCAAAAAAAGGTTTTTAGGTTTTATTTCGCTAATTAAGCGTCCCGAGCAGAAATAAGCTAATTTGATACCAAAAAAATTTTTTTTCAAAAAAAGGTTTTTAGGTTTTATTTCGCTAAATAAGCTTCCCGAACAGAAATAAGCAAATTTTGGTACAAAAAAATTTTATTTTTTTTTGATTTCAAGAAGTATTGTAAAAATTTTTATATTACAGCCTTTGATCGTCATGTTATAACATGTGTTTGTTTTTAATTCAAAAACACCTTTTTAAACACATGCATACTTCTACAGTAAATACAATATACGATATACTCTTTATCAATCATTCCTATAATAAAGAAAAATCAATAGTTTAACAAACAAACCTTATCATCTATCATTGTGCATTGGAAAAAAGAAGAATTTCTTCGTGGGCGCATTGATTTATGAGAGTGTTATTTTAGGCAACACACGTTCAAGTATCTTGTAAATACAAAACCAAACTTATGCCTCAAACGAGTAGTATTATTCAAACTCTTTTCAGAGTAAACAGTTTGCTTTAGTTTTGTAAAAAGGACCACTACTACTTTTTAAAACAAATGTCTTACAAGCTAAATTTATTTGTTTGCTGCACACTCTGGATACTCGAGCACTTGGAACATGCAATACATTTATTTGTTGGTGGGTAAAGTAAATAGAAATATGGAATATACAGTTTTTCATTTTCAATATAAAACACTTTTTATGACTACTTTTATTTGTGGTTATGCTTAAATAAATAAGAGCATAAAAATATAAAATTTTTTGAAAGGAAACTGTGTGGAGTACAAGAGAAAAGTATTAATAATAATTATACAGAAACGTGCTCGATATAATTTTGAAAACAGTTCTAGTAGTAACATTTTAAATGTTAATTATGTAAAAAAGAGCTGCAGCAATAATTAAAGAATTTAACAATTTTTCCAGAGGAAACAATATATGAATTGGGTTCAAAATTACGTGTATCAATATATAGAAAACATAATAATTTAATAGCACTTAAATAAAAATCGCAAAAAAAAGGAAAGAACTGCTATATAATGAGCCAGTGCGTAACCCTGGAAAGAGCCAAGCTTCTGCTGCGTTTTCAACTATCAATGGCCTTTATGGTTGCCGACCCGGAAATCGGGGAAGAACCACCAGAAGGAGATAGGAATATAGCCTAAATTAACCGCTGTTAATGACGCTCGGGAGAGAGAGAGTAAAATTAGTAGAAGGATGCAAAATATTGTGTCGTAATGAGAAAGATAAAGTATTTTAGTTTCAAATTATCGCTGAAAATAGAAAGTAATATCGGTCGTATAATTAAAACACATAATATTTAATAATATTCAATTAAAATAAATACTGTTTAAAAAACTAAAAAGCATGCTTGGATACCGAACTAAAGAGCAAGAAATAATAAATTTAATTTTTGCAGTTTCAGATCGTTGTTTTTTATAAAAAGTTTACAATTAAAAATCTTTTATTTCCCGATATTTCGATAACAATTTGTTATCATCGTCGTTTGTTATGATAACAAATTGTTATCGAAATATAGAGAAATAAAAGATTTTTAATTGTAAACTTTTTATAAAAAACAAAGATCTTAAGCTGCAAAAATTAAATTTATTTAACAAACGAAGATCAAATAATATTGAGATAGAGCAAGAAATAATTTTAAAAATAAACTTAACTAATAGTGATTCAAATATACTAGTATTATTGTGAATTAAGAGTGAAGCGTGTTATGTCATATTTTTTGTATATTGAGCGCGCAGCACCTAATTCACAATAATATTATTTTTTATTCACTATTGTTTAAGCTTATTCTAAAAATTATTTTTTACTTTTTAGTACGATACAGAAGCGTGGTGATTTAGGTTTTAAACTATATTTACTTCTTAATTCAGTATCCTTTAACAAAGCGGTTCCGAAACCGCTTAGAGAAATTGCCAAAATCGGCCCCAGTAATACCCTAAATTCTCATATCTCGCCGGAAGTAAGACGGCAGCATCTTCAATTTTCGCACTAAAGTAACTGACCGTTAATAGTTCAGATACACGATCCCCGGCAAAAATGCGCATTGAATATGGAAAACCAGCTCTGAACAGGCTAGCGAACATGTTCTGAGTTTATTTTGGAAATTTCCGAAATTCTGCACTTCCCCGAAAGCAAAATGGCAAATTCCATTTTCGTATCTAAACAGTTAAAAGTTCAGATATACGTTCCACGGCAAAAATGCGTACCGAATATGAAAAATCGGTTCCAAGCCGGTTAGCGAAGAGGTTTATAAGGAATTCCTTAAATCGGTTTCAGGAATCGCCCCACTTCCCCAGAAGGAATACGGTAACTACCGTTTTCGTGCTAAAGCCGATGATTTTTAATAGTTCAGACACATATTCACGGCAAAAATGAGTATAGAATATGAAAAACCGTTTCCGAAACCGGTTGGCGAAGGGATACCGATCTTTTAGGAATTCGCAAACTTGGCTTCGGGAATAGGTGAAACCCACCCACTACCTCTGAATGAAATACAGCAATTTCAATTTTCGTACTAAAGTATATACATATGTAATAATCACTTGCTAATATAAGCGTAGTATTATTATTATTATTATTATTATTATTATTATTATTATTATTATTATTATTATTATTATTATTATTATTATTATTATTATTATTATTATTATTATTATTATTATTATTATTATTATTATTATTATTATTATTATTATTATTATTATTATTATTATTATTATTATTATTATTATTATTATTATTATTATTATTTTTTTTTTTGAAAATTATGTTTTTGTATGAGGACCACCCTAATGATTGAAGATAGAAGCTATGTATATTTTACAAAAATAATAAGTTTACAAATATATTGCAAACCGAACATATATTTTCCACCTTTAAGAGTTCACCCTAATATGTTAAAATATAAGATTTTGTATGGGAGCCCCCTTAAGGAGGGCAGTTAGAGGGTGAATATGTCTACAAGAAGTGGAGCTCGATCTTACAAGGGCGAATCAGTGGTAGTTATGAAGTCTTCTTTATGGATTTTCTGCCGTTTTGCTTGAACTTGAACCACGTTGTGAAGCCATTTACCTACATTCTACCATTCTAATCTTTTGGTTCACGTATTTTGTTTTATCAAACATCACAAAATAAGACGTTCTAGCATATTCAAATCTTGCTCCTAATATTTTCCATTTAACACTAATTGACTAAATTATTTGTTAAACAATTATTCTATAGATTACATTTTATTTTTACTAAAATTTTTTCTGTGTTAAATTCTTACTATATTTGGCAACCATTATTGCAATCGGATTCTATTCAATCGCGTGTTTTCTTCACGGGAAAAATTATGTTAATCAAATTAGGTGACGTTTTCATACAGACTTTTGCTTTGAATCAAAATTTATTTTTATATATTCTTAATTTATGATTTAAAATTATTACAGAAAAAAAAAAAAAACACGGATTTAATCTAATTTATGACCACATATACCAACTAACCAAACCCCCTCCTGTGACTGTGATAACAATCGTAAAATAATTTTTCAAATATTAATCAAAATGACATTTTTTTAAATTATAAAATACAAAAAAGCGAAAAACCAGAATTTTTTTAAACAATAATTTCTTCACATCCACGTATACAGTTATTGCATTCCCCAAAAAAACTTGCAGTTCAAGCATTAATTATTTATTATTTTTTACCCACACACGTAGCAAAATTCCAATAATTTTTCTCATATTCCTGGTTTATCAAAACGGAAAAAAAGAAGAATAATAATATAATTTTGTATTTGTCATCTGTGTATCAGAGTTATTTTGTTGTTGCTTATAAGAACATTAAAAAGCCAACAACAAAAACAATGCAAGCAAAACAAAATAACAATTTCTCATGTAATTTGAGCCATAAGACATCATCATACGAGTACAACACACAAAAATACCATGCAACCAACAAACAACAGCTAGAATGTCAACTATACAACACGATTTTGGTGTCTGGAGTTCATTCAGTACGAGAAAATTAAAGATCTTGTGTCAGCCACAAAATACATACTAAGCCAGAAAACACGAACTTGTAGTAAGTCTGTTAAGGCGAAGTTTTAAATACCCTTCATATTACTTTAATGGAGCAAAACAGTTAAGTTTTTAAAAAGAATTAGGGCCTGTTTCACAATCTCGAACGTTAGTCTTCGCTTTTATTTCAGACACTGGCAAACGAACATAACAGTACGTAGCGTAGAATATATCATATCATTACACTGAAAGAAAAGCGTTTCGTTATGGGAATGAAACCGTTTCATTTACCATTCTTGCGTTAACACCATGAAAAGGTTATTTTCAGTTATGGGATGAAAATTTTACATAGCACCACTTTATTATTTTTTGAAACTTCATTAATATTACGAAAATTTTTCACTCCTGTTACTTAAGACTTTTGCATAAAATACAAGAATTTCATTACAGCTACTAAACAGTGTAGTAAATATATAAAAAATATTTCATTGTATTAATATAAGACTTTCGTCATGGCTACAAAACAATATGGTTAAAATAATGGACATGTTCATTATATATTGTAAATGTAAGACTTTCATTATACACTCTATGGCTGATTTGGTAGAGCACTCTAAATTTTATTATATTATTGTTTTCCATATCCTTATTTAAGATCGTACTTTTTGCTTAATAGGTGCGAAAACTTTTAGGGTTTTGCTTATTCTTCTGTAACACAATTTCTAGAATATAATTTGTGGAATAAATAAAATTATTTATGTCATTTTAATTGTTTTTTAAACAATTGTGTAAAACAATTTATTTATGTCAATATGTTATCGCATATACATCTTCTAGAAGAGTAAAGGAAGATAGTTTAATTTTATTTTTTTTAGGTTCCTTTTTGTTGCTATTCAAACTTAAGCTTAAGACCAGTTCTCACCATATTAAACGCAAATATTTGAAAAGGTCAAGAAGCGGACTTTTAGGCATTACCTATCTATATACACTGATAGAAAAACTTTTGTAGATTTAAAGATTTTTTTCATTAATTTTTCGATTTTGTCATTGTTTTTTTATTTTTTATTTTTGGCCAATGTTAAGTTCCTTCGGCTTATGAATATTGCTTTATTAAAGAAATAACAATCGTAAATAGAATGAAATTTTTTTATGAAAAAAAAAGAGTCTGTGGTAGGAATCGGACCCGTGTCTTTCTACTGTTGGTTGAACAGTCTATCAAATGAGTCATCAAGTATATTGTTACGAATTTTTATCACACCTAACCCAATATGAAAGCCATTCATCTGATTTTTATAACTGTACACGCCATCGACACAAGGTACATAAAGCTAAGATCATAATAAACAAACAAACCAACAAAAATGAAATAAAGATCTCAAAATTTCAAGTAAATCAACCACCAATGTTTATATTGCTATTGCTGCATTCTTATGGTTTGTTATTGTTGCGCTCGTATTATTGGTAAGCATGTGTGTATGCGTGTATGCGTTTGTACATTTGACTATGTAATTCTCGTTAACTAGAAGCCTCATGAACAGAATAGAAGGTAACAAGGAAGTATGTAGTAAATAGCAGGCAGATGTTCGGCACTGGCAGAGTTTCATTACGAACGTTGTGCAAGACAGTCATAAGTCAGAATAGCAAGCAAGTTTAGTGTTTTAATATAGAGTGGCTTTAAGTATAAATAAAGTTTTGAAATAATATGTAAAGAACCGTGTAACAAACAAGTGCGAGTGTCTTTGTTTCATTTGCAATCCGCAAAGGCGTTTTGAAAGGCCAAAATGTAACAATATAATGAAAACTTTACAATTATAAAATATAATGACATACGACCATTATTCAAGCACATTGTTGAGTAGCTATTAAGAAAGTCTTACATTATTACAATGAAATATTTTTATTATATTTACTACACTTGTAGTTTCATGCAAAAGCTTTTCGTAGCAGGAATGAAACAATTTTCTTAACAAAGAAAGTTGTTATATATAATAAATTGGCGCTACGCAAAATGTTCATCCAATTAATGAAGCTTGCATAACCAAAATTAAACTTTTTCATGGTATTAATGAACGAATAGTGAACGCAAGAATTTCATTCCCATAACCAAATGTTTTCCTTCAGTGCAGGTTAGACTACGTTTGAGTTAACTAGTGTGATCATGTATTTAAGCCACTGATTACCACACAATTCCCTTAAGAGCAATTGCGCTCAAACATTTACATACTGAGTGTTCTCTTTGTGGGAGCAACAGACTTAAACACATATTTAAATAATAAAGTCAGAATATTATCTTTCTTACAAAATCCCCCTCAGAAGTAGAGATGATCTTGGTGTATGCCTAACAGGAGCACTCTGTTTCCGGGGCATATAAAGCTAAAACTCTCTCATTTGTTGCAGCAAATAAAGCTCTAGGAAGCCTATGTTGTGCTGTACTTCCGAAACCTTGGTGTATGCCTAACCCGAGCACTTTCTTTCTGGGGCATATAGAGCTAAAACTTTCTCATTTATTGCAGCAAATAAAACTCTAGGAAGCCACATGACTTATGTTGTGTTGGACTTCCAAAATCATGAATTTATTGACAGAACGTAGATCGGCAAAGCTATGGTTTAAACGAAGAGGAATTAGTCATCCTGGTAATTGCAGTACAATGCCAATTTTGGGGGCTAAAAACCCCCGAGGTGCGTTTGTCTTGCAACAGATACCTGTAATGTAAGGAACCAGAAGTGAGGGTTAGCTGGATGCGTTGGTTAAGAGCGGATGCTCTTAATGGACTTCAACCTACCAACTCATTAAGGCTTGTCTTCCATTGACTTCTGGGAAATTGCATACAGGAGGGATTCGAGGGCCCGAACTCTTCAGCAAGAGCTTTGTGTTTGTATGTCCATTAATTTTTCCAAACAATATGGAAATGGTAACAGCTGTGACCTGCGTGAGCCGTCCAAGCCACAGTGGGCGCTAGTGAATCGTGAATACTTCACCCCTTGGAGTTAGCCCATCATCAGCTAAGGACGACAAAGCATATACTGATGCAAATCAATTCCTCATTTTTTCATCATCAAATTCATCTTTATTTTATTCCATTTCATAGTTCTACACCTCTATAAAAACCCTCTATAACATATCATTTCTTAACTCTAAACTGAGTAATAAACTAAATAGCTATAAAATAAAAAAATAAAGCATAAAAATAATTTCTTTCGATTACCTAAACTATCTTCCAGCTATCCTCTGTTAGATGTATAAACGATAATTCGCTACGAAATTATTCTCTGGTTTATTCGCCGGTTTTGTCTCGGGTTTTGTTTTACTTTATTTCTACAAAATTACATTTATCCCTTCTACCTGTTAAGACAAACAACAATAATAAAAATATGTTCTTAAAATTTATGTTGACAAAACGAAAACTAAATTTATTTTATTATCAAATCATCATAAACTTTATCGCAGTACGTGTTCGAAATGTCTGTTCAATTTCTATGCAACATCAACTACAATGTTCATTTGCAAGAAGTCGATATCCATAATAATCATACACACTCATATGTGTGTCTGTCTGTCTGTCCGTCCTGCTGCTCATCTGTCAAATGTCTTTGTGTTTGGTTTAAATTTAAAGAGATTTTTTTTTTTTGCTTTTTTAGTGCGAAAACAAAATCACTAGTGAATGTGTATGGAGAAAAATGATTTAAGTAATAAGATTTTTAATACTTTTATTTTTTTTTAACTCAAATCCATGAGGATGCTGTGGAGCAGCAGCAGCAGGATTTGTAATCATTTTCACACCAAACAAGACATTCAATATTTTTTCAATTTTCTTACAAATGAAAATCTTGAGGCATAAATAAACAAGGGAACAAAAAAAAAAAAAAAATGATATGAAGTCTTGGTGATAATCCTTGTTCAAACATGTTTTTAAGAGAAAAAATAAAAACAACAACAAATGAAATGTTTTTGTTGCGAGTACGAGTATTAAAAGTAGTTGTTGCAATTTGTTGCTGCTCAAACAACGACTGATGTATTTTTATTATATTTTTGTCATGATGCACACGAATGCAGCTGTGTTGCATGTTTGATTATACTTATGTATACGTCTGCATAAAAATATGTGATTCAATTATACTTTGGCGATATTTTATAGTCAAGTTTTTATGTAATAAAAAAACACAAATTGGCTTTTATATATAAGTATATAAATGATAGTGTGCATTGGTTTAGTTTTCTATCCGAGATTATTAATACTAACTCATTTTCTATTCTAGATTCTTAATATTGTTATACATGTAGAGCTCACTTTTAGTATCAATATCCGTACATCTATATAAAATTATTAAAAGCGAATAAATTTTTAATTTTACTATCGATATCGGTATATGTTCTATATAAAATTATTGCTATGGAAAGCTTTTATTATCAAAAATTGTGTATAAAGAAAATTATTGTATAATATATTAATAGAAATGTTTTGTTGTGTAATATTGCAAAAGTCTTGTTATCGATAAATTTTTTTTGTCGGTTGATTTTTTTAAGATAATTTTTTGTAACTCGTAAATTTTATATAGCAAATTCTTTTATAAAACATTTGGAACTAGTAATTTTTTTTTGGTTGTAAATTTTTGTTATCGATAAATTTTTTATATGTATATAGTTTATATTATCAAAAATTGTCTATTAAAAGTTATTGTTTTCTATAGATATTTAAAAAAAAATATTTTTTTTGTCAATAGATAATTTTTTGCTCATCCATAAATTATACATTATAGATTACATATTATATATTATATAATAAATATTATATGTTATATAGTATATATTATATATTATATATTATATATTATATATTATATATTATATATTATATATTATATATTATATATTATACATTATGTATTATATATTATATATTAAATATTATATATTATTTATTATAATTTATATATTTTATAAATTTTTTGTAGTCGATAAATTTTCGATATATCGATTTTGTTTATTTTTTAAAATTTTTTCTATGAAAAATCACTGTATTTGGAAAGACATTTTTTTGTTATCGTACTCTATGAAAAATTATTGTTGTCGATAAGTTTTCTGCAAATAATTTTTTTATCAACACATTTCGTGTAGAAAGTTTTTTGATAAATTTTTCTTTATAAAACATTTGAAATCGATAATGTTTTTATTCAAAGTTGTTTCTGAAAAATTATTGTATTGGAATAGAATTTTTTTTTGGCTGTCCTATTCCTATTGCTCTATTAAAAATGCTTGCTGGCGATAAATTTTCTGTAAAAAAAAAGTTGCAAGTGATAAATTTTCTTTAAAAACGTTTTTGTATCTTATTTATTATCTATTTTTATACTGACCTAAAATGTAGCAGCCTAATGAAAATGTAAAGTTGACCACACTGATGATGGGAAATTTGGAAATCTTCCAGATCCCAAATTTTTCCCAAGGCCGAATATCTTGGTTGAAGGTAGCTATTACATGGAACTTTAATTATTATTGCTTTTCTAACCTGTGATCGATTAAAATTCAATTGACTCTTCCATCCTCAGTGTGACCAGCTATCCTCAGGTAACATTGTTCATCAAATTAATGAAATAAACTCCTGAAGTCAATACTTTAACGTCACCTTTTATTTCTTTTACCCATCCCCTATTATAATTTTTCCATCCCGCGAGAATTATAGTCACCTTTTCTGGTAGACTCAACATCTCCACAATTCTATTTGGTAATCTATGAGGAAATGTTTAAGCAAAGTAGTCCAACTTTTCTTCACTCAGATACTTAAACATTGTTCATCAAATTAATGAAATAAACTCCTGAAGTCAATACTTTAACGTCACCTTTTATTTCTTTTACCCATCCCCTATTATAATTTTTCCATCCCGCGAGAATTATAGTCACCTTTTCTGGTAGATTCAACATCTCCACAATTCTATTTGGTAATCTATGAGGAAATGTTTAAGCAAAGTAGTCCAACTTTTCTTCACTCAGATACTTAAACCCTTTGAGTTGGTACTATTTTTTGTTCATGGTCATTTTTCTAAAGCAAATTTATTGTTAATTTTGTATTAAAGGTGTTTGTTATCGATAATTTTTTTTTTATAAAACATTTGGAATCGATAAAATTTTCATTGATAGTTGGTTATTAATAAATATTTTATATATAGCTTTCATTATCAAAAATTTTCTAACCATAAGTCATTGTATTTTGAAAGACTTTTTTGTTGTTTATTATATTAAAAACTCTTGATATCGATAAATTTTCTGTAAATAAATTCTGTTATTGATACGAATCAGATAAATTTTTGTTAGTCGTAAATTTTGTATAGAAAATTTCGTTAAATTTGGAAAGACATTTATGCAAATAAATTTTGTTATCGATATAGATCACATACATTTTTGTTAGTCATAAATTTTGTATAGAAAATTTCTATAAATTTGTTTTTAAAACATTTGAAAAAGTAAATTTTTTAATTTGAATTTTTAGATGAATTTTTATATCAAAAAATTTTCTTTGAAAATATATGCTATTATTTTAATAGGCATTTTTTGGTATACATTCTATGAAATATTCTTGTTATCGATAAATATAGTTATTATCGAAACTTTTTTTTTAGCTGATTTTTTTACGATATAGTTCCACAGAAAATTTTTTTTAGAAATAAAATTTGTATGAACTGTTTTTACTATCAATAAATTGTGAGAAGAAAATCTTTGTTATCGATAATTTTCTACATAAAATTTTCATACATTTTCTTTAGATGATTTTTTCGACGATGTAGTTCCACCGAACATTTTTGTCACAAATAGAATTTCTATGAACAGTTTTTCCTATCAACAAATTGTGAGAAGAAAATTTTTGTTATCGATAATTTTTTACATAAAATTTTCATTATCCTTTCAACTTTAAATCCTATTCAGTGGTAAGCCTTCATAAAACGTTTAATCTTTTACTAATCTCTGTTGTAGTCTTGCCCACCCTTCCCATTACAATCACACTTACACACACCTTCTTTAAGAGATACAATAAATAAAAAGCATGAAAATATTTGTTCACATTACAAGAATTGTCACACTACAAGGTGAACACACACTGTTTTTCGCCTTCAAGTTCATTTTCTTATTTCGCCTTTTTTTTCTTCTTATTTTATTGATACTCGTATTTTCCTTAGCAGAAAGATTTTTGTTGTTTATGTACCACAAGCACACGAAACGACAGATTAATGTGCTGCCATAACAACGACACAACAACAAAGATCTTAAAGATACTGGATTTAAACAAACAAACAAATAAAACAGCAACAACCATAAAACGGGAGGGATACAACTGCATACGACTGATGCAACTTTTGGTATCTGTACAGAGAATCTTTTTTCTTTCTTTCTTTTCATATATGTACATATGTGTGCGTGTGTGTATGTTCATATAAAGAAAAATTAAATTTGAAATATTTGAATACTGAACGTATGTGTCGGGCATATGTGTGACTGTGGTGGATGGAGTGTCACACAACACAGCCTGATTGCTGGAGATGATGCTGGTTAAGGTTTCATATAAATTTTATTGTAGAAAAGGATCATGTTTAATTTTTTAATGTTGTTGCTGTTCTTGTTGGTGCCTGCTGTCATTTGCGTGAGCTCTCAAGCTGGTGTTTATTGTACAAAACATTTCCAAAATAAATGTTTAAAGTCAGTCACAATGTCAGGTAGAAATTTAACAAAATAAACGACAAATGCAAATACTGGTTGGCTGATGGGATGGCAGCCCGGATGGCTGAAGTGTGGAAGGGTAGATATGATAGTGTTTAAGACACCAAAATACTCTTGGCTAAGAAGTTGATTATCTAAGGCGTTGTCATCAACACAAACACATTACTACGTTTGAAGCAGCAGCAGCGGAGAAAAAGAAGAAGATGTTGTAGTGTGTACATATTTATTCATTTTGCAACAGCAGATTTTTTTTAAGATGTAGCACAGATCACAATTGCGAAGGAGTCATCCTGTGAAAGACATTGAATGAAATTAATTTTTCTTCAGCAGTTTTCTGCCTTTGTTTACCAATTTAAAGTTGCTGGAAAAAGTAACAAAAAAAACTGTTTCTCTTGTTACAAAAAAAAAAAAAAAATCTCGTATGAAATGAAAAAAATTGCACGCTGGGATCCAATTCTTTGATTGATTAAAATTAATCGTATTAATTCTTTTGCTAAATTTTGAAGCATTGCTATTATGTGACTTAAAATCCTGCCATGTTTTTATTATCGATAAGTTATAGAAAAAAATATTTTTGCCCCTAAAAAAGCTTTTATCCAACATTTAAGGAGCCGTTTAAATTTTTTTAGTCTTTAAATTTTCCTGAGAAAAATTTTTTAATAAAAGAATTTAGTCAAGTTTTTTTCCTACAGTATCACATTTAAGAAAGTTCTGCTGTCAATAACATATCAAAATGAATCACCAGTTATCGATATACGTAAAAGGTAGTTTTCTTATCACATAAATATTTCTTTTGATGAATTTTGTCAAGGAATATCTTTAAGCAACAATTTCAGATGATTGATGCTTTTTAAGAAAATTGTTGCAAAATTTTAGCTGTTTATATTTATATTTTTTTTTATTATTTAAAGGTTATCGACTAGCTTTCCATTAAAAATTTTTCTTATCGATAAGTTTTTCAACAAAATTTTTGTCATCGATAAATTGCGTGCACTAAACTTTTCTTCTAGATTTTTGTTGAGTAAATTTTCTATTGGAAATCTTTTTTGATTAGTTTTAATACAAAATTTTTGTTAGCATTGTATTTTCTATAAAAAAATTTTATCTGTAAATTTCGTACACTAAAAGTATTTCTAAATTTTCTTTTCAATCGGTTTATTTTCCATAGGCAATTATTGTCACCTAAATATGTATATGCTGTAGACAAGTTTATATAACGAAAGATTTTCTGTAAAACTAATCGAAACATTCAATAAAAAAATCCAACAAATTAGTGTTATCGATACATTTTCTACTAAAAATATTTGTTGTAGATAATTTGCCACAAACATTTTTTTTATCGATAAGTTTTTCCCCAATTCGTTTTTATCGATAAATTTTCTGTAGAAATCTTCAGTATCTAACAATAAATTTTGGAACATTTTTTCACTGTAGAGAAAGCTTTTGCGATAAATATTTTATGGGCTATATTTTTATCGACATATTTGCTATAAAAACCTCTATTTTATTTCGCTATAAAAAACAAAATTTTCTATAGAACAGTTTTGAATTCGATAAATTCGCTTAGAAAATCTTTGTAATTGTTAAGTTTTCAACACAAGTGCTTTGTTATCGATACATAACCTATTAGGAAAATTGGTTAGTTTTTTTTTTACAAAGTAGTATTATCGATAAATTTTCGTAACTTCTTTATTTCTAAATTTGTTATAGACAATTTTTTTTATCGATAAATATATTATAGGCAATAATTGTTATCGTAAGATATGCTACAAAAATTTGTTTGCTTGTAAAATTTTTTATATAATAAATTTATAATCGATAAATTCGCTTAGGACATTTTGGTAATCATTGAGTTTTCAACACAAGAGCTTTGTTATCAATACACCACCTATTAAGCATATTGCTTATTGAGAGGTTTTCCAGAGATAATTTCTATTAGCGATGCAGATTTTCGCAATATTTTGTTATCGATAAATGTTCTATCGATGAATTTTGTATTCTTTTTTCAAATTTGTTGTGGAATATTTTTTATCAATAAATACTTTATAAGCAATAATTGTTATCGAGAGATTTGATATAAAAAAACTGTTCTTTTGTGAAATTGTTTATAGAATAAATTTAAAGTCGATATTTTTTTTAGAAAATCTTTATATATTTTTGGCAGAAAATTTGTGTTATCAATTAAATTTTGGCAGACAATTTATGTTGTTACCAAAAACTTCATAGTAAATTCTATAATTGGTACCCTTTTCGTACATACCTTTTTGCCGATATACTTTCTATATAAAACGCTATCGATAAATTTTAGGTAGATATGGTTGTTGTCTATATATATTCACAGAAAATTTTTATCATGGATACATATTTGGCAGAAAATTTATATCGATAAATATTTGGCAAACAATTTTTATTGTCTATAATTTGTTCGTAGAGAATTTCTATAATCGGATATCTTTTTTTTACTTGTGTTTTCATAAATTTTTTTGTATAACACTTTACTTTCGATATACATCCTATATAAAATTCCTGCTATTGATAAATTTTTAGCCTATATTTTTTTGTAAATAAAATTTTGCCCGAATGTTTTTTTATCGATAATGTTTCGAAGAGTATTTCTATGATCGAAAAATGTTTGGTAGAGCACTTGTATTATATTTATATTTTTCGGTATAATATTTTTTCGATATTAATTTTGCATTAACTTTTTGTTATCGATCATTTTTTGGCATATATTTATGTTGTCCATAAACTTTTGACAGAAATTATATAAATTATCGATGAAGTTTTCGTAGAAAATTTCTATCGTTTATAAGTGGATACACTTTGGCAGAAAATTTGCGTTACCTATAAAGTTTTACAGCAAAATTTTTTATCGATAATTTTTTATCGAAGAGAATTTATGTCATCGAAAAATTTTTATGGCGGACTACTTAAAATTAATTTTTTAATTTTTTAATATTTTAATTTTTAATTAAAATAAAATTTTTTTTATAATACTTTTTTCGGTATTTAATGGAAAATAAATTCTTGTTATCGATAAACTTGTTGGTGTATTTATTTTTTCGATATTCATTTTGCAGTAAAGTTTTTTTTATCGAAAAATAGTTGGCATATATTTTTGTTGCCGGTAAACTTTTGAGATAAAATGTATGTTATAGATAAAACTTTTGTAGAAATCTGCTGTCGTATATAATTTTGTAGCAGAAAAAGGTATACCATGACAGAAGACTTGTGTTATAAACTTTTGCAGACATTTTTTGTTATCGATAGGTTTTTCGAAGAGAGTTTCAATGATTTCGATATTAATTTTGCATAAGTTTCTTGGTATCAATAAATTTCTGGCATATATTTATGTTGCCGATAAACTTTTGTTAGAAAATATATATTATCGATAAATATTTTTTTTTTAGAAAATTTTTATCAGTTATAATTTTGAGGTGGAAATGGATACACTTTGGCAGAACATTTTTGTTATCTGTATACTTTGAGAGAAAATGTTTGTTATCGATAATTTTTCCTAAGTGCATTTCTATGATCGAAAATTTTAGGTAGAATGCTTGTATTATTATTAAACTTATTGGTATTATACTTTATTCGAAATACATTTTGCGTTAAAGTTTTGTTATCGATATATTTTTGGCACGTATTTTTGTTGCCGATAAGTTTTTGACAGAAAATATATGTTATCGATAAGTTTTTAACGTTCCTTTAAGTTTTTAACGTAAAACTTGAGTTTTTGATAACTTCTCTATTAAACTAGTTGGTTATCGATCAATTTTCTATACGAAATATTTGTTGCAGTATTTTTTTTTTTTGCAAAATCGAAAATTTAAATTTTTGAAAGCGGCGGCTTGTCACTGACAAAGTTATTCCTGCTGTTATTTGTTTGCTCAGACATACATAAGTGAAGAGTGACTAAAGATGTGATACTTCAATGGCATAATATTGATTTTTTCAACATTTTGTATATGTGCGGATACGATTTCTTGACTTTGTAAAAATTTATTTAGTTTTTATAAGAAAAGAATAAATATTTACACAGAAACAGCAGGCGTTTTACAAAAATATTTACATTAGTTCCGTTCCCTACAATAACATTAGCTCTTACAAACACATTCTCATACACACACACACATGCAAACAAACTTTCACACACGCATACAGACTTAGTCAAAGGAAGGCGATAACACTTTCAATGAGGGTGTGTGTGTGTGTGTGTGTGTATGCGTGCAAGCAAATTTATTTTAAATTCAAACGCAAGAGTGTTAATAAAAAGTGAACAAAATAATGTTTAGTTAACCAAGAAAAAATAAAACAATCAACGATTACTACAAATAAGCAACAAATATTTAAGACTCGTATCAAAAGAAAGAAAAAAAAAAAACTGAATGTCAGAAAATCAATTGATAAGTGGGGATTTTGTTCAATAGACGTTAAAGAGGAAAACGTTTACGTTATTTGGTTTCTATTTTCTCATCAATCTGTACTTGAGTTTTGATTCATGTATTGAATCATGTTTGCGATAAAAAACAAAAAAATAACAATTTTAAAGTGGAACAGTATTTGGCAGGGCTTTTGTGCTGCTCAATTTTCATAAATCGTTATTATTGACAGATTTATTTATGCGAAGAACAACAAATGTCTACAATTTATTAAATAAACAAATTTTTCCTTGTACAAAGATATACAATATATACAAACGTATATTTAATTTTGTATACCAACATATGTAGTTAAGAAGATTGGTTTGAAAAATTTCGTTCAAACGAAAAAGAATTTAGAAAACCCAGCAAACACATTAACTTGTATTATATATTTTTGACGGAAAGATATTAATGATAAGTTTTTTTTTTTAACAAATCAAGTTTTAATAAGTTCTTTAATAAGTTGGGCCTAATGAGTGAAGAAATATATTCATTATAAAATTCCTTGCTTAAACGCATTCTTTTATGAACTTTACAGAAAAACCATTCCCATGAATAATATAAAAAATGGTTTTGTGTTAAGAATTTCTTTTACACCTTTAACTTGTTTTCAGTAACTTGATTCTCACTTTATTTTATGTTCAATTTTTATTTCTGTCATTTAAATTTTTTTCTTTTTTTTTGCTTTTCCATCCAACATTTGTATGCATGGGTTCATATGAAAAAGTGTTTTGCTTCAATGAACCCCACACAACACATAAACATATAGACGCTCAATATGAGACGACATTAAGAAATTGATTAAATTAACTTTTTACACATTGCATGTTGCCAGCAAAAATATCTTGTACAGATCAAATTCCGCACAAAACTCCCGAACACAATACTGGCGGCAGCTACACAACGACAGCAACCGAGTGAGATTGAGTGGATGTGAAAAAAAACACAACTAAAACGAAAATTTATTTTGTTTTGTTTGAGTCAACAAGATAAACATCATCAATACTAAGAATTACTGCATGCAGTGTACAAAGGAGATAATAAAATATTTATTGAAATTAAATACATTTTTAAATTTGTATGTGAGAGTAAAATGGGGGAAAAAATATCATATAACATTTGCTGAGGAGACAGGAGATAAATATCTCGAAAACAAAGACAGAAAACATTTAATTTAATATTTGGGATAAAAAATAAAGAAATTAGAGAATTAAAAATATAAAAAATTACTGAAGGAAGCCTTCAAAAAAAAAAGTATTTTTCAACTTTTTTTTTTTTTTTTGATAAATTTGGTGAATTAAAAAAACCAGATTTTTGGTTTTGTATACACAGAAACAATTTGTTTTGATGTTCAATAACGAAATTCGTGGAATCAATTAATAAATTGTTTGAGTGCGGACCTGTGAAGGAATTCATGGATTCAAACAAAAGTTTAGTAAAAATAATTATTGGTCGAAAACAACAACAAAATACGATATCCAAGGTTATTTTTTTTTTTTTTTGGATATTTTTGTATATGCATACAAATTATTTTTTCAGCCAAAAATTAAGTTGATTTTATTTTTATTATAATTTTTTCTGTGTATCAGGATTTTAGTTCAAGTTTTTCCTTTCTTAACTTTTTCTTAAGAAGGATTTTTTTACAATACAAATTTACTGTGATCAATCATTTTTGACTGAAGAGGACAAGAAAAATAATTAACCAACCTTTAGCATCCCCCAGCTAGTTTCACAGAAAAAATTATAGTAAAAATAAAATCAACAAAATGCTTGTCTGAAAAAATAATTTATATGCATATACATAATTATCAAAAAATAAACTTGGATATGGTATTTTGTTGTTGTTTAAACAAATTGTTGTTTTCGATCAATAATTATTTTTACTAAACTTTTGTTTGAATCCACGAATTTTTTTACAGGTCCGCATTCAAACAATTTATTAATTGATTCAACGAATTTCGCTATTTAACATGAAAAAAATTTTTTTCTGTGTATACAAATCCCAAAAATATGTTTTTTTACTTATCAAAAGATAACCTTGGATATTGTATTTTGTTGTTGTTTAAAAAAATAATTGTTTTCGCTCAATAATTAGTTTTACTAAACTTTTGTTTAAATCCACGAATTCCTTCACAGGTCCGCATTCAAACAATTTATTAATTGATTTAGCGAATTTCGTTATTGAACACAAAACAGATTTTTTTTTGTGTGTTTCGTAGTCGCTACACTACTCATCAGCACCCATTCGGATTTGAACTCGGTTTATGACGTATTATTATGCTCTGTCTATATTCATCGCACATTGAATCACTTAAAAAAGACATTGAAAATTATTAAACAATTTTTTTGTTATATATTTTTTTTATAAAAAAATTACACAAAGTGTAGAAAATTATTTAGTACCCAAAGTTTATTATTTTTTAGCAGTAAAATAAATTCCAATAGATGTTTCTCTTTAAATCTAAAAGATGCTGATTTTTTTTCTGTTTACAAGGAAACGCCTGATAACTAAATAATATAGAAATTACTATCATGCTTGCGGCAATAACTATTAAGCACTAAAACTTTCACAAAATAGCTTAATTTGCTTTTTCTCATTACGGATCCCTCTAAATTAAACACACATACGTTTTACTGGTAATTGTCTTTTAACATAGATATCGTTAGTCTCCTGTGAAAAGGCCCTAACTTACATTTTCCCCAAATTTTTGTTTGTTTTTGAGTGATTTTTATACATTTCACATGAGATTTAAGGCTGTGGTGGCCAGACACATATATTCATACTAATACGCTTGTGCTGGTAACAGCAAAAACCGAAGGAGTAATTTTGAAAAGCTTTGCAGTGAAGATCTTACTTCAGTAAAGTCCACACAGTTTTCTGTGTACATTTCACATGAATACTCCTTGTCCCAAAGATTGTATGCTGCGGTGGCCAGACACATATATTCATACTTATACACTTGTATTAGTAACAGCAAACACCGTAAGTTTTTTTTTAAAGCTACGCAGAAAGATCATACTTCAGTAAAGGCCAAAGAGTTTTTTGGTGATTCCATTACATTTCACATGAACACTCTTCATCATAACGATTTAATGCTGTGGTGGCCAGCACCACAGCATTAAATCACCAGCGCGAGTATATTCATACGAATGTGCTAATAGTACGATTGTGGTAATAGTTAAAACGATTGTGGTAATAGTAAAAACCGAACGAGTAAAGTTCAAAGAGTTTTTGGTGATTCTACTCGTAATACATTTCTCATGAATACTGTTCCAAATTTACTACTTTGGTGGCCAGATACAATATATTCATATTTAAGAGTATGCGCTTGTACTGGTAACAGCAAATCCAAACGAATACTTTACTACGAATACTACGTAGCCTTTAGTGAGATCCAAAGAGTTTTTGGGCGATTATAATACATATCACATGAGTACAATTCATCACAAAGATTAAATGCTGTGGTGGCCAGAAACATATCGCTCCTTTATTTCAACCTACACATATCTCAAAAAATTAGCTTTTCAAGTTAACAATGCAGAATTGTCAACAGTACTACATTTTATATTGTGGCAAAAATTTATTCAAATTACTTTTAAACTGTTTCCTTCAGATAATATTTGCTAAAAAAAATTTTCTAAGACTTATATGGGAACTAAAAATTTGAAATGCGTTTTTCTGAAAACAGGCTTTTTTAGTTATGACTATGTTGCAATAAGGGAGCGATATAGTCATATTTATACGATTATGCTGATAACAGCAAGGATATTTTCGTCAAATTTTAGTTTATTTAAGTGATTCGTATATATTTCACATGAATAATCTTCACAAAATTTTAAGGCTGTGGTGTGCCTTAAGGAAGCCGCATAACTCATGTTGTGTTAAAGATTTGCGAAACCTGTACCAAGGATTAAAATTGGCAGAACGGGGATCAGCAAAACCCCCGGGAGGCTCTATCTGACAGATCTCTCGGTAGTGTCTATGGTTGAGGGTACTACCTTGGCTGAAATGTGCTGACTGTGGTTTAAACTTAAAATCGCAGGAAAAGTAGTATCCCTGACAACTATAGCGCATACCGGTTTTTAGGATCTAATACTCGTAATCCCCGAGTTTCTGTCATCTTGCAACAGATATATGTAATGTAGGGAACCAGCAGTTATGGTTAGGCGAATGAGTTTTCTTACAGAATTGGAGCTCTTAGCTGGGCTGATTTGGTAGAATATTTAACCAATAGTCTCGAGGTCACAGGTGCGACTCCTGCCACAGACCCTGGGTGTTACTGCTAAACAAGCTACCCAGTTTTTTTTTTTTTTTTTTTTTTTTAAGAAAACAAAAATCTCATTGAGCTCCGCTTCGATTGACTACCTGCAAACTGGCATACAGGAGGGATTAGAAGATCCGAACTCTCCAGCAAGTGGTTTGTCTATATGGCTAGAGATTGGTGGCAGAAGTTGCGACCTGTGTGAGTCTTGCAAGTCATTCATGGGTACTAGTGAATCATGAATAATTCATTCCGTGGAGTTGGATCATAATAAGATAAGGCTGTCCAGGCAGGTGCTGATGTACAGCAATCTTCACAAACAGCAGTTTGAATCTAAACTCGCAAGATAGCTGTAATGCCTGCTAGATATTGGCGGCTAATAACTCCCGAGGTGCTGTTGTTTTCACCCAGATACCTGTAATGCAAGGAACCAGTACTGATGGTTAGATGAATGAGTTGGTTTAAGGCCTGATGCTCTTAATGGGTATCGACCGACCAACTCATTAAGTGTTGCATGTGGCAAAAGTTGCGACTTGTGTGAGCCTTGCTAGCCACTGAATAGTTCACCCCTTTAAGAGTCGGTACATCATCAGATAAGGCTGTCATGGCAGGTGCTGATATAAGTCAACGATACATTCTTACTTTAGAACAACTAATTTGATGATCATTTTAAATATATAAACAAAGCTTTAACCGAATGCATATATGTCTCCGTATTTATCACGCAGATTTTTATAGCCTGCATGAATATTTGTATAGCGTATATGTGTGACCTCAGCAGAATGTTGAACTTAGTGTCGTATACTCGCGAGTAGAGAAAATTGAGATGTAGGTCTTCACTGATTTAACAGAATAGTTTCTTAAGCAACACATTTACAAGCAGTTGCATAAAAAGTTTTACAAGTTGATAAGTACAGTTTTTATTATCGTTCTTCGTCTGTAGGGTTGTAATTGTATTAGTTAGGGCCTTTCTACATGAGACGGACGATATGTATGCTATGTAAACACATTTTAATTAGTATTAAATACTATTGGATATTTGTTGTTAATAAATTGCAATTTATTTCCAGCATCTACAGCTTAATTACGCACACTATGATAACAGCACCCATACATAGACACACATACATAGGCACACATACATAGACACACTCTTTCCTTACTTTTAAACCAATGTTAAGATGCCAAAAAGCATTATAATTATTTCTCTATAATCTTTTTTAATTTGTTGTCCTTTCGTGCCAGGATACCACCATATACTACTTACTAACATACATCTACATACATAAATATACTTATAAATAGAGGAAGCAACATTTTTAGCATATAAAACAGATCATTAATTATAATGCATAAAGGAAAACAACAACCAAGGCGACAATATCATCAGCACAACAACAAAAACAACTACAGCAAGCCTTTGATATGCTTTTGGTGTTTGTTGCTGCTGTTTTTGTTTTAAATCTGCAAAATCCTTTAGCAAACAACAACAACAACAAAAAACAATTGCTTAATATTCTTTGCGCTGGAAAATCTCTCTATTTTAATTTTTGTTTTAAGCAAAAGTCACAGTTCAAAAACCTTTTTCACTTTTGCGCAAAAAAAAAAAGGAAAAATACACAAAAGTGTTAAACAACTGCGAGGCCACACAGAGAACTGGTGGAGGCAAAAGGTAGAGAAATCTTGAAAATGAAAATATTTTTCTTAATGCCTACTTTACTCGTAAGTAAAATTTCTTGTCTTGCTTGCTCTACACAAACTTGTGCGACCGTATAAAGTTTTTTTTGTTTTTTACAGGAAACAAGTTAAATATTATTTTGTTGATATTGCGCGCTCTCTAAACGAAATTAAAACAACAAAAATTAATTTCATATAAAGATGAAACTAAAGCTATATTTACTCTAACAATTATAGCGAAACAACGGCTGCAAGGGGAGAGGGAGAGCGACCGTAAAAAATATCCTTCTTTGCAAGATACTTCCTTTTGTTGAAAGTGCGAATGGCAAACTCCTTTAATCCTATTTTTGTTATTTTGCAAGTTTAATTATGTTTGTTTATTAAGCGGAAATGAAAATGAAACACCATCAGCGGCAACAACAAGCGGCAAATACACCTTTATAAGGTTATTAAGCTTTAGCAAAATGAATTCCGTTGGGTTTCTCCTTTTTTTTACTTTTAAGATAAATTTACAAATAAAAGGACGCACTAACAAACATCATCATGTTTGATCATCGGAACCAAAAGAAATTTTAATATTAAAATTTTTGTTAAAGGAAACGGAAATAAGTCTAGGTCTGAGAATAAAATAGAGAAAAAAATTATAAAAAACTATCATAAAATTTATAAACAAATAGCAAAATTATTTTCTGTAGAATTTTGATCTAAATAAAATTCCCATTTTATTAAATAATAAACTGTAGGAATTTATAGAATTAAAATCTAAATACATTTCCCATTTTAGGAATCAATCAACTTTTTTAAAATTTCAATCCTTAATTTCCTTCTAGTAGTGTGGAAGGTGTTGGACCAAATTTTTGCTACTCTGATCAGTGTCGAAGGTACATACACTGGGCACTGATCTGTTGTAACTAATTTATTTCCAACATTTTAAATGCTGCACTAAAGTTTGTTTTAGTCTTTCGTGTGGTTATTGTCAAAGTTAAACCTCCACTAACACTACTCCCTTTTCCCTTCTCATCATAACCTATTTTTCTAGTTCCAGTATAAAGCGCTGCATATGTAGGGGCCATCCCCTGAGTACTGGTCCAAGATAAAAAAAAAAAAAAATAACAAAAGGTATACGAATTATCTTCGCCAAATTTTTTCCGTATGGAAAAGAAAATTTTAATAAATCTCTTGACAGCAAAAATTTTCATTCATGATAAATTTTCCATAGATTGTAAATTTTTTAATTAAAAAAAACTTTTCAATGGCGATACATTTTTCAATAGTAAAAACTCTATAATGACAAAAATTTTCATTGACGATAAATTTTTTCATTAAAAGATTTTATTTTGCTATAAATTTTTGCCACGAAGATAAATTTTTCAATAACAAAAACTCTTTAACGGCAAAAATTTTTATTGAGGATAAATTTTTCCTCAAAAAATTTTCAATTGCGGTGAATTTTCCCATGAAGATGCATTTTTTAAAAGCAGAAACTCTTCAATGGCAAAAATTTTCATTGACGATAAATTTTTTCATTAAGAAAATTTTCAATTGCGATTAATTTTGAAGATAAAAATTTCAACAGTAAAAACTCTTTAATGGCAAACATTTTTATTGACGATAAATTTTTTCATTAAAAAAAATTTTTAAGTTGCGATAAATTTCCCCATGAAGATAAATTTTTCAATAGTAAAAACCCTTTAATGGCAGAAATTTTCATTGACGATAAATTTTTTCAATAAAAAAATTTTAATTTGCGATAAATTTTTAAATGAATATACATTTTTTAATAGTCAAGACTCTTTTATGGCAAAAATTTTCATTGATGATAAATTTTTCTTTAAAAAAATTTCAGTTACGATAAATTTCCGCATGAAGATATATTTTTCAATAGTAAAAACTCTTAAATGGCAAACATTTTTTTTTCGTTAAAAAAAATTTCAATTGCGATAAATTTCCCCATGAAGATAAATTTTTCAATAGTAAAAACTCTTTAATGGCAAAAATTTTCATTGGCGATAAATTTTTCCTCAAAAGGTTTTCAATTGCGATTAATTATCCCATGAAGATAAATTTTTTTTAAAAGCAGAAACTCTTCAATGGCAAAAATTTTTATTGACGATAAATTTTTTCAATAAAAAAATTTTAATTTTCGATAAATTTTTCCGTGAAGATAAATTTTTCAATTAAAAAAACTCTTCAATGGCAAAAATTCTCTTTGAGAATAAATTTTTCATTGACGTTAAATTTTTCAAGTAGAAAGATTTTCAATGACGCTTAAATTTCCAAAGACAACAACTGTTAAAGGCGATAAATTTTCCAAAGACTTTAGTAGCGATAAATTTTTCAGTGATGACAAATTTTCCATAATGGTAATTTTTCAGCACGATTAGATTATCAGTGACGCTAATGGTGATGAGTGGCGAAGTATATTTCAGAAATGATAAAATGTTTGAGGGCGATAATCTTTCCAAGGTCGTAAACTAGTTATGACGATAATTTTTTGAAAGACCGTACACTTTTCATGACGGTGAAACTCTTTGTGATGCTAAAGGTGACGGAAGACGATACAAATTTTAATAACGATAAATTTTTCAGATAAGAACAATTTTTCATGGCGATAGTATTTGAAAACGATAATTTTTCCATGACGATAACGGTGATGAATATCGATGGATATTTCAGTAAAGATAAGTTTTTCTAAGGCGATAATCTTGTCACGATAATGTTTTTTTCAAAGACGGTGTACTTTTCATGACAGTAAAGCTTTTAGTGACGATAAATTTTCTAAACACGGTACACTTTTATTGACGGTTAAGCTCTTTGTGATGTTAATGCTGACAGATGGCGATATATACTTCAATGACGATAAATTTTTCAGAGATGATAAAGTTTTCATGACGAAAGTATAATGTTTTCAATGACGATAACGGGGATGAATATCGATGGATATTTCAGTAAAGATAAATTTTTTTAAGGCGATAATCTTTCCAGGGACAAAAACTTGTAACGATAATATTTGTTTCAAAGACGGTGCAATTTTCTAACGGTAAAGCTTTTAGTGACAATAAATGATAATGGATGGCGACATATATTTCAATAACGATTAATTTTTCAACGATGATACATTTTTAATGACGAAAGTGTTTTAAGACGATAATATTTTGAATGACGATAATGACGATGACGATAATGACGATAATACAATGTCGGTAGATATTTCAGTAACGAAGGCGATTAACTTTCCCAATCCATAAACTTTTACTCACGATATATTATTTACGGATGTCATGGCGAATACTTTTACAAAACAATACGTTTTTCGTGACGACAATGGTCATGAATGGCGATTTATGGTTCAATAACGATAAATTGTGCGTTTTCCATGACGAAAGTGTTTTAAAGCGATACGATTTTCACGACGAAATTTTAATTTTATACAGCAAAAATTTCTTTTACGAAATGTAATTCTTTAAGGATGATAAATTTTCTAAGGCCTTAAATAACGAAAAGTTTCCCAGACATCAAAATTTTAATAGGCGGAAAGAAGTTAAATGACCATAAATTATTCTATGGGGATAAATTTTAAATGAGAAGATATTTTAATGGCGATATATTTTTCAATAACAATAAATTTCAAAGGACGATAAATTTTCCCGTGATGATACATTTTAAAGCAGGATAAATACATAATTCTATGAAGTTTAAGGAACTTTTTTTGGAGTTCTACTTTTATGTATTATTTGAAACTGTAAATAAATAAATTCTGTGATAAACATTTTTCCCTAATGAACATTTTTTGTGACACGTAAAAAATTTGTAAAGTTATATTTTCTAGTAGAGACAATTTTTCAAAAGCGAACATTTTTAATCACCAAAAATTTTCTTTAGAAATATTTTTCACTAATATCACCGATTTTTGGCTAGAGGTTTTATGCTTTGCCGTAATTAAGACTTTGTTTTAAACTCATACATTTGTTAACGTTGTTCAGTAGACAAGTGTCTACTTAATTCCTCACTCTCAGTGTTCCTGTTTAATTTCCGTCAAAGCCTTTTTTTTTGTATATTTATACTGTTTCGTTTGCATTAAATAAAGGAAACTTATTTTAAAGGTAAAGGAAAATAAAAACTTACTCGTTTTGAATATGAGAAATAAAACTCCTTTTTTATTTTAATTTCCTCCTGCACCGTTGATTGTTTTGGTTGTTATACAAAAAAGTTCTTTATTTTTTAAGCACAGAAATCTAAAATTAAAAGAAATGAAATAAACAGGTTAATTAGCAACATTTTTGTTTGCAGAAAAAAAAGAAGAAAATTCACATCCTCAAACATGAAAACTTTAATAAAATTTGTTATTTTATGACAAGAATCCTTTTTTTCCCCGTTTTTCCTTTTAATTTTTGATTTCAAAGCAGATTTCAAAGAGAGTAAAGTACTGCTTTTATTTAATGATTTTGTGTGTGTGTGTAATTTTTATTTAAACTTTTAGTACAAATTACCATCTGTATGTAAATGCTTCTGTTTTACTCAGCTTTTACTTATTGTCATTTACGAAAAGTTTATTTTTGTTGCTGTACAAGAAGAAAATGTTTTTCCATAATAATTTCTCAATCCTTTTTATGGTTTATTTCTGTGTGCTGCTTAATGCAAGTAATATGCTACAGTGTTTTTACTGTTTTTTTTTGGGGTTTTTGCTCCAATTACATTTAAGTTGGAATTTACTTCACTTTTTTTGTTTGGATTAACTCCAAGAAGAATAAATAAATAAATTAAAAGTAAAACACATTTGTTGATTAAATTTTAAATTTGAATTAATTTATGAGAAAGATTATGGTTTAAATATTAAATGAGCCAGCAAATGAAAGAAGATAAAAGGGAAATTAAGCAAGGAACTGTTTAGCTGCCATATAACTACGATATGAAGAGCACTTTTATAATGAAATTAAAACGAAAGTTCAATTCGATTACAGGAAGGACTTTAGCTAGAATTATGTAACCTTGAAGTAACTTTTAGTACAAAAAAAAAAATGCAGCCTAAATAATCATTAAAACACAAATAAAGTTGATTACAACTTAAAAAATATTGCCCTTAACATCCAGGATAAATTTTGTTTCGAACAGTGCAAGGATTTGTGTGACTCCCGTATATCCTTTATTTTTGACCCAAAAGATTGGCACATAAAAATAATGAGATATTTGGGAAAATTATTTAATAATATTTTATTTTTATTTTCTTATAAAAATAATTGCAATTAACACCAAGAGGTTTCCAATTCTTATATATCCTTTCGTTTAAAAATATGATTTTTAGCACTAAAATTATTAAAAGTATTTGGGAAATAATGCATTTAGGATCTGACTTCACATTTATTTCTACTGATGCAGGGACTGTGTTTCCTTCCACATATCCGTTTTAAGCACAAGGCATCGAATTTCGAGAAGAATTTCAAGAAAATATTAAAAAGTTTTGTACATCAATTTTGTTGTTGTTCCCAATTCCCATACATTCTTTAAGTTAAAAATATAATTTTAACAAAAAAATTGTTCAAAACTATTTGTAAAACAGTACGTTTAAAATCTAGGTTAAATTTTGTTTTGAACGCTGCAAGGATTTGCTCTTGCCCCACATATCCTTTATTTTTAGCCACAAATTTAATATAAAAAAATCGTTAATATTTTGAGAATATTATTTCTTAATTTTTTATATAAGTTTTTCCATTCAGTAACTAAAATTGGAGAAAGGATTTTCCTACCTTCCATATATCCTTTATATATAAAATACCATTTTTGGCTTAAAAACAGTCAAAACTATTTCCAAAATAGTGCATTTAAGATCAAGGTTAAGTTTTAGTTTGAACATTGCAAGGATATGTAGAACAATCCTTTATTTTCCACACAAAATTTTTTGGTAAAAAACAATGAAAGTTTCGAGAAATTTGTTAAGTAAATTTTTATACCAATTTTGTTACACAAAGAACTAAAATTGGAGCCAGGATTTTCCCACTTCCATATATCCTTTAGTTTGAATATATAATTTTGGGAATTAAAACTATTATATGTAATGCATGTAAGGTCTGGGTTAAATTTTATTTTCAACGGAGCTAAGATATGCCTTCGTCTCAAATGTCCTTTATTTTTAACAAATAAAATTAACATAGAAATCATTGAATTTGTTTAGAAAGTTACTTAATAATTTATTATACCAGTTTTGTTACAGAAGTAAATATAATTGGCTGAATTATTTTCCATCCCCTATATATCCTTCATGTTGAATATGCAGTTTTTAGCATAAAAAGACTAAAAACTATTTGCCAAATAATACATTTATCATCTTAGTTAAATATTATTTCGGACAGTGCAAGGATATGTCTTTGTTCCATATATCCTTTATTTTTGACCTTATATTTTTAAGCAAAAAAATTATTAAAATTTTGAGTATATTATTTAGTAAATTATTATAACACTTATGCTACACAAAAAATTAAAATTCTCGCAAGGATTTTTTCCTATCCCCCATATCCTTTATGTTCAATATGCCGTTTTTAGCATAAAAACTACCAAAACAATTTGCAAAATAATGCATTTAGTATTAAGGTTAAATTTTATTTCCAACGGAGCCAGGATTTACCTTCGCTCTACATATCCTTTATTTTTAACCTTCAATTTTGGGGTAAACTATTTAAATTTTTTTAGAATATTATTTAGTAAATTACAGTGTAATATTTATACTATACAGAAAATTAAAATTAGCGCAAGGATTTTTCATTTCCCATATATTCTTTATGCTTAATACTCCGTTTTTAGCATAAAAACTATCAAAACAATTTGCAAAATAATGCCTTTAATATTTGGGTTAAATTTTATTTCCAACGGAGTCCGGATTTACCTTCGCTCTACATATCCTTTATTTTTAACTATAAATTTTGAGGTAAACTATTATAGCAATTTATAGAATATTATTTAGTAAATTAGTATAATATGCAGAAAATTAAAATTAGCGCAAGTATTTTTTGTTTCCCATATATTCTTTATGTCCAATACGCCGTTTTTAGTATAAAATCTTGCCAAACAATTTAGAAAAGAATGCATTTAAAGTTTAAGATAAATTTTATTTATAACACTTAAGTTGTACAGGAAATTAATATGGACACTATGATTTTCCTATCTCCCATATGTTCAAAATCTTTATGTTGAATATGCAGCTTTTAGCATAACAACAAAACTTACAAAATAATTTATTTAAGATCTAGTCCAAATATTATTTTTACCGGTGCAAGGATATTCCATCATATGTGATAATCCTTTATATATCACAAATATTTTGTCGTCAAAAATTGTGAGAATTTCGAGAAAGGTATTTCGTAACTTTTTATTTTAGTTTTATTATAAAAATAGTAGCAGGCTCTTCCTATATCCCTATATCCTTTACTTTTCAAGTATAAATTTTAGTATAAATACCAGTAAAAGGAGCGCACAATGGTTGTTAATTTTGAAATGAAACATTTAATATTGAAAATGAGTTTAAAAACAAGAAAAAAGCAAAATATGATATATACAAAAATTTTTGTATTTTCCCAACCATTTTGCAGCCTAAAGCATGTTAATATAGCAACAAAAATTGGTAACAATTTGTTAAATTGTTACATAAATATATATTAAAAATTTCACAAGGATTAAAGCAAGTATGGGCACAACTCCCATATATCCTTTATTTTTAAGTATAAAGTATTAGCATTAATTATAATCAGTGGGTTGCAGAATGTGTTTGTAAATACATGTCTTACTATATTTTAGTGGTAGATATTTAAATGCGCTTTTAATGCAAAAAAAAAAAATGTGTATATTGTTATTGTGGCATTTACTTGCTGTAAACATAAGCATTCGTTCATTCATCAAATTCAATTGCTCAAATATAAAAGGTAGTAAAACAGAAAAATACTAGCACTACAGTATAAAAATTGCAGCTCATTTTCAATAAATTTTCCCTCTGCACATTAAGTAGTAAATGGTTTAAGAGCATTCGAAATTTTCTAAAAGTCTAGCCAGACCGCAAAACACCGTGCTCTGTGTCGATTTTCTAAAGCTACCAACCAAATCACCTGCATTAAATAGTTCAAGTAAAAAAACGACAGCTACAACACAAAAACTGTTTAATTTTTCTGCAATGAAAGCATTTGGTTTATATGCAAACATTTCTTTCACTGATGTGCTTAAATGGCATAATGAACAGCAGCCGTAGTTCTTCTTTCAAATGTTTCCACATTTGCGTACGATTTTGTTTGATTTTATTTTATTTTTTGCTTATATGTAGATTTGTAAAGTTTTTGAATCGCTCGTTTAAGTGTTGGATTTATAACAATCGCTTTTCTCGAATTGATTTCTGGCTGGTTAATTTCTCTTGAAATGTCGACGGATTGGTGGTTAAAAAAAAATGGAAACTCAAGTGTCAAAAGGAATGAAAAGAAATTTTTTCTCTAATCGACAATAATTTTCTATAAAAATAAAGAAGTATCACAAATCCTTGCAGCACAATTTTTGCAAATATGTTCGAGACAAAGCCTTCCTACAGCCGTAATGGAAGTAAGTACAGAAAAATCAGTAGACTATTCTGTTCATATTATGATATAAAGCATTTGTATTACAGATCAATTGATGCAATAATCTGTGAAGGACCTGAAGTAGGAAAACCAGAGGCGAACTCTTTAGATTTAAGGTCTCCTTATCATAGTTGGCGAAATTTAAAAAAAAAACGCCTAGCAGAATTTTGTAATTTTGAAACTATTAAAGAGAACAGCGTACACATTTCATTAATCTATTACAAATCTGTCGTTGGCGTTTATTAAATTCTCCAACCCGAATAAGTGTTATAAATATTTTAAATATTTATAACAATAATAGAAAACTATTTCAAAAACATTGGTAATTTTTGCTTAACAACCCCTGAAAACAATCCGCAATACCCCAACCACTACACGCTTCTCTTTATGCATCACCCTCTCGGTCCCTTTCTCTCTCTCAATCTCTCTCACACCCTACATTTAGATTATATATAAAATAAACATTAACATTTGTTTTTTTGTTCACCTTTTAAGCTTTGAAATTATTTTCAAAGCACGTACACATTGGCGGCATTTTACAATGTTGCAACAAAAACTCGAAAAGGTTGCAAACAAACAAAAATAAAACAAGCAAAAAACAATAATGGAAACGTAAAATAAATGTTGAAACAATTTGCGTCATGTGGTCGTTTGTTGGAAATATTGTAAGTAAAAAATTATACAATATTTTCACTGATTTTCAACTCAGAACAGGTTGATGTTTGTCGTCTCCTGTTTGAGAATTTTAATTTTATACATTTTTTTTTCTTGTTGCACGATTTTCAGGGCAAAAAAGAAGTTGTAGCTATTGTTGTTATTGTTGTTGGTGAAAAGGATTTGCTCAATTGCTAAACAAACATAGGGACAAACAAATGTTGTTTTAAAGTTGTTTTTTATTGCATGGCAACAGGGTGTCGCCTACAAAGGAATCGTATTTCTTTAAATGAAGTTTAAATGTTTACACATAAACAATCAAAAAGATCACATTCAGGGGATTAAGAATCTAAAACGCCTCAGAATAAAAATATCAGTCAAACTTATCGAAACTAAGCAAATGTTATAAAGCTCACTCTCGATCTCTCTCTCTGTGTTAAACTCACCCTGTGTGGAACAGAGTTCTGGTCCAATTGCAATTTAATTTAATTTTTTTTTTTTTGTAAAAGGTTCTTTAGTCTTTTTTCTTTCACCCTGTAAATCAACTTTATATGGTAAATATATTTGTTATGTTGTCACTTTGCTGTTAAGTGTGCGTAAACACATACTAACTTTTGGAAATTGATTCATGCATGCATGTGCATGTGTGTGCGTAAGTAAATAGAGTTCTGTAAACACAAACACTACTTCTGCTCTACTGCCAGCACAATTGGTACACTGAAAAAAATATTATAACAGCAAAAACATTAAACACAGCATCAATTTTACAAAGAAAATTTAACAATATTAGGAAATTAAGCCAAAAAAATATTAATATTTTACAAAGGATATTAAGAAATAATAATCGACAAATGTTAAAAAAAATTAATTGCTAAAAATTAAAAATGTTAATAAAGTTTAGGCGATAAAATCAAAAAGTTGCCTACATAACTTTTAACGATAAAAATCGATTCATTTTTAGCCAATATTGAGCAATAAAAAAGATTTCATCATATAATATTAGAAATTATAAAAAGCTTCCATTTAATTTAGTCGATAAAAATCGATTAGTTAGTGAAAGTTCTATTTCAAAGAAAAATATATATTGCTTTAAAAACTAAAAACCACACTTTGGTATCAAACTAATTATCCATATAACCATGTGATTATTCGCACAACGCGTTCAGAGTTTTTTTTTTTTTTTTTTTTTTTTTGAATACCCAAAATCAACTTCAGGAATCGTTAAACTCCCCCACTTCCCCGGAAACAATATGGCAACCTCAATTTTTACTTCGGTTAGCGAAGCGGTTTTGGGTTTTTTGGGAATTCCCAAACATGAAAATTCCCCCACTTTCTAAGAAGCAATACGGCAACGCCAATTTTCGCACTTACGCGCATGACTGTTAATAGTTTAGATGAATGTTTCACAGCAAAACGCACACTGAATGTGAAAAACCGGTTCCAAACCGATTGGCGATTTTTTTTTTGGGAATTCCCAAAAAGGGCTTCGTGAATCTCCAAAATCCCCTCCATTTCCCCGGATGCAATACGGCTACTCTCATTTTTGCAATAAAGCGAAAACACTATATATACACCATATAGCAAAATTATCCAAACATTTTATTAAAATTTTATTTATAAAAATCTAAAAATCTTCTAACGGCCTTTAACAGATAAAAATCGTCTTATATTCTAACGAATTTTAAAGTATAAAAATCCAAACATTTTATCCAATAAATTAAAAGACATTAAAGAATAGAAATGAAACAGTTTCCAAAGAAAACTAATCGCAGATAATCTTGATACGAATATATTAATAAAATTTAAGCGGTTTATGTAAAAAAATTTTCTATAGAACTTTAAACGGTAAAAGTCGAATAATTTTCTAATGAATAGTAAACGATATAAAACTAAACATTTACCCAAAAATATATAAAGAAAATATTCCAAAGGACATTAAAGGATAAAATTCAAAAACTTTATATAGAATATTAGTGGCTAAAAATATTAATAAACATTTAGCCGATAAAAATCTAAAAATGTAAATAAAATTAAAAAAAACACAAAAAAAATTATTAATGTCCTAATGAATATTAAACGATATAAATCAATTTTTTTAATGAAAAATTTTAACAAAGATCATTAAAGAAAAATAAAAAATTTTATATAAAAAATTGAACGCTGAAATTCGAAAATTTTTAGCAAAGCAAATACTTGAAAAAATCAAAAAAATTTCAAGACTTCTTTATCAGGTAAAAATCGTTTCTTTTTCACAAATGTAAATGATAGAAGTCTAAGAAATAATTGACAGAACGGGGACCGCCAAAGCTTTTACCTGTAGATCCGCCCGGGACTGAATATGCTTAAGAAGGCTATATGTTGGCTGAAATGTTCTGGCTTTGGTTTAAAGCTAAAATCGTAGGGATGGAAAGTAGTATTCACTAGCTGCTCTACAGGCCGGTTTTCGGGGGACTAATAACTCTAGTAATGATGGTTGTGCGGTTAAGTTTGATGCCTTTAATAGGTCTCGGCCTAACAATTCTTGAGCCTTGTATTTCATTGACTACCTGGGAAACAAACTTATGGCTGGCTACAAACTTATGGCAAACAGTTGCGACCTGGCCTTACAAGCCATATGGGACGCTTGTAAATTCTGAAAAAGTCACCCCGTGCAGTTGATCCATCAACAGATAAGGCCGTCAAGGCAGGTGTTGATGTAAATAAAATGTTGATTTTATAAAAAAAATAATTGTTAGAAAAAAGTTTTCTAAAGCAGAAAGTAACTTCATATAAATTGTTTCTAGTTTTGTATAGATTCGATGATAACAAAGAAAAAAAAACATTATTATCCACCAAAGTAGCAGCAAAACATCGCCGTTTGTATTATGCGTTTGAAGTTTATATTTTCTTCTTTCATTTGCTCTTCCTTCTTATTAGTTAAACATGTTTGTACTCTTGTATATTTTCTCTCAGTGCAATACAGTGATGTTACTTGGCATGTCAATAACTTTTGACTGTGATGAATAAAAACAGACACACTCACAGCAACCCACACGTACGCACAGTAATCCTGAGCACATACTTCTGCACATTTGAAACACTCAGCCCAGCACACTCAACTTTCAATAAATGTCTAGATAACACGAAATCTCTGTGATGATGATGATGATGCTGCTGCTGAAAAAAAAAATTTTTGTTTAGCTGCTGTTGTTATTCTGCTTGCAGTCCTTTTTGCATTTAACCACTATGACATGTTTAATGCTCGAGTTATAAAACAACCAACAAAAAACAAGCAGAATACGAGCACAAACTAAACAAACGTTTCACAGTCACAAACGTTGACATTACATGTTTTGACAATAATACCGCCGACAACGAAGTCCCAACAGCCCTGATCAAATGGAGGGCGGCAGGGGAGACGATCAAGGTAATACTAAACAAAAATGTTTTTCCAAAAAGCAGCCAGGTTTTCCAGGCGTGCAGGCGTGCAATTCAGCGGCTGCTAGTAGTATGTCCTTTTTCTGTTAGCCTAACAGTTAAACATTCAATCAGCCGGTTTTGTTGGCTGTGCCAATGCTGGCTGATGTGTTTAATTTTGGTCTTTTTTTTTTGTCTCACTCTCCACCATTTTCATGTATGCTGAGAGGTGATGCTTTTCTCGTTGTTGTTTTGGTTAAAAAACGTGACATGCATTAAAAATGTTTTCTATGCCACAACTCATCAGCATTAGTAAAGGACTTGTTGTTGCTGTTGTTGGTCTTTGATTGTAGGAAAAACGTACGTACATACGAGTGGCAATACACACAGACAGCCGGAGAATCCTTCATAAAAAAAATAAAAAAAAAGAACGCTCCCCAACCAAAATGAATTTTGAATGTTATTGAAGTTCTATGTAGAGGTGTCGTTAAGGACTTTAAGATTTTATTTTTAGTTCTCTGGAGTAAAATGCGTGCAAATGTGTGAGTGTGATTGTGAGTGTATATATTTGTATTTACGTTTACTTATTTCCACAGGACTTTGCTGTTTGTGTGCACATACATATGTATATATTTTTTAAGGATATTCTCAATGGCAATGCAGACGACGAGGGAAATGAAACGCATCATCACAGAGAAAAAAAAAGTGTTTTGTGCCAAAGGATATTTTACTGCAATTAGTTCAAAGTGGATTAAGAAGGGGGCGTGCAAAGGTGAATGCGGTTACTGCAGTAAATGCAAAATAGGAATAAAAACAAAGAAAAGAGAAAAACATAAAGAAGTTACTGCAGTTTAAACTTAAAAGTTAAGAACTTTAATTTTAGATTAGATTTGAACATCTCTAAGAAAAACTCTTAAGTAGCAAATAGTCTCGACAAATATATTTCATAATTATCACAAGGTTATACACTGAAATTAAACGGAATGGTTTTAATTACGAATTTTCATTTTTAACGATTTTGTTTTACCTTCTTCAGCACTTGAGCGATTTACTTCATTCCGCCGTATTGCAATTATGTTGTTTTTGAGTTAAAGAAAACAATACAAATATATAGGCATGTTGATTCCGGTTTTTTGCTCTTCGAAAAACGCAAAACTAATACCTTTTCGGAATGAAATCGTAGTAAATAGAAAGTACTAATTACATTCCTAGAGTTCAAGTCCGTTTAGAAACGGAATTGCATTCAGTTTTTCTAAAAAGTTCTTCATAAATCGAAAAACTATAAAGTTTTTCGAAATGAAATCATTTTTAAGATCAAGTATTAATTTCATTATTGAAATTATAGATGATTTTATTCTGGAAAATCTTTTAGTTTTTGCTTTTTAAAGAGCCAAAAAAAGCGGATTCAATTCCGATTCCAATCGGAATTGAACTCTCTGCCATAGTCGATAATATTAAAAAATATTTCATACCAAAAGACGTGTTGGTTTTTCGTTTCTTATGAGTCAAAAAATGGATTCAGTTCCATTTTCGAGCCGAATTGGCTGTTAATAAAGACCTGTTTACAATCTCCATCGTTAACGTTGGCAAGCGTTAGAAGAGCTAAAAGATTATTTTTGCGATTAACTTTAAGGCTCCAATGTATAGTAAGAAAATGTTGCGAAAGATATGCCAAATCGTCATAAAAAATATTTTTTTGTGCTTGTTAACTTTCGAGATCAAGAAACACGTCGTAAATTTTCCTTATTGAAATGAAAATGTTTTAAATTTCATGGTGTACTATTTTATACAGAAAATACTAATTCGATCATAAAAATAAAAGTGATTTCATTCCGACAAAATTGCTAGATTATCATTTTTCGGTGAAACTTTTTCGGAATTGTAATAACTTTCGATCAAAATTTACTTGCAAATTACTTTTAGGCTCCAACGTAACATAATGTGCGAAAATGTTACAAACTATATGCCAACTCGTCATAAAGAATATTATTTTTGCATTACAAATATGGTGTTTTGCTGTTTTAAATGTTGGCGTATGTTAGCTTTCGAGATCAAGAAACAGGTCGTAAATTATCTTTAGTGAACTAAATGCTGCTTTCTATCTTGTAAAGAAAATAATAGTGCGATAATAAAAATAAAAGTGATTTCATTCCGCCAAATTTGCACGGTTTTCATTTCCCGGTGAATTATGTGATAACTTTCGATCGAAATTAACTAGCGATTTACTTTTAGGCTCCAGCGTAAGATAATGTAGAAAATTGCTGCAAAAGATATGCCATATCGTCAAAAAATGTATTACCTTTGTATTACAAATATGCTTTTATAAATTCAAATATTTCCGAACGTTAACGTTCGAGATGGTAAAACAGGTCGTAAATTATCTTTCTTTAAATAAAAATATTTCAAATTTCGTTTTAATCTGGTATGTTGTGTTATACAGAAAATACTTATTCGACCATAATAATAGCAGTGTTTTCATTCCGGAAAAATTTCACTTTCCGGAGAAATTTTTTTGGAATTATAATAATTTTAAATCGGAGTTGATTTTTGTAACAGGCTTGTGACAGGTACGTGTCCAAACAAAAACGTACGACGTTAATTGGAAATAAAACGAACATTTTTCAGAAAATTATCTTAAGATCTTTTAAAATGGTAAAAGGATCTATGTGAAGCAAAATATCGGTCACGTGCTTACCAGGGTTTCGCTGGTATACCTCTATTCGATGGTACATTTTTTAATGACTTTCAAACATAATTGAGCCTTGTCTTCCAGTGACTGAGCTGCCTGGAAAATTGCAAATAGGAGGAGGTTAGAAGCTCGAGCTCTTTATCAAGGGTTTACCAATATGATTAAACACGGGTAAGTCATGTGTAATTTACACAGTGGCAATTCCACCTATCGTCAGATACGTGGATATTGTCAGCAACGAGACAGTTGCTGATGTAAATCAATGAAACATCCTTGAGGTCTTGAGCCATTGTTGGCTTTTTGACGTACACTTTCTCTTTTAAGTATCCACAAATAAAGACGTCCAACAGTGTCAAATCAGATGACGTTAAGCTTAATTTATGTCCCACAATTAACATCGAGCCTTTTGTTTGGACCATCCTTTATTAATTTTTGTGGTGGAAAAAATTTTACTGTAAAAATCAATATATATATTTCAAAATCTTTTTTTTTCACAAAAAGCTAAGATTTTTCTCGCTGAAAAGCAGTTTTGTTTAGAAAAATTTCTTTGATAAAATCATTTTTTTTTTTCGTTGAAAATTTTTATATCCTTTTAAGCCTGCCTGCCTGCCTGCTTGTGTGTATGCACTGCTTTGTACAGAAAGTACTTTCATGTTGCAAAAGAACTTTTGCCGGCTTTTTTCATTTCATATTAACAGCATTCTCAGGAGTCATTATTGCAGTCAAAAGAAGCTCCCTGCAGAAACAAACATTCTTAAAAGAACCTCCTTGCGCGTCAGTAATAAGAAAAACTTTTATATATTTTTTTCCGTTTTCAAAAGGAAAAAAAAGGAAAATAAAAACTTGAAACTCAACGAAAAGGGATAATGCATTATTTATGCTAAAGACAAACACAGTCTTAAAATCTACTGAAAGTGAGCAGGTGAGAGGGGGAGGGCAAGGCAGAAGCAACAAACAGCTTTTGAAAAATAAAAGAGAACAATTATAGAAAAAAAAAAATACAAAAAAAAAGGTAAATGACAGTAATGCAAATAATGAAGAGGCTGTGATGTTGCTGCTGAGTGTCCTTTCCTTACCACGCATACATTTGCAAGAAGCTCTGTGTTTTATTTAACAGTAAAGGACTGTTACCGGTAACGCTGAAAATGTGATTAAAAATATGGCAGATAAATAAATAATAGACGATTGAAGAAACCACAACAAACTAAGAACATATTTGCTGGCCTGCAAAAGCTGCCAGACACGTTGGCAGATATTAAAAGCTGCAACCTGAACGACGTTATTGGTCTACCAACACACTAAAAAAGAAATTTTCAAATTATTGTTATTAAGTTCACAAGGTCTTACTTATTATTTTTATCAGTTTAAGATGACACCTCAGTTAAAAAAAAAATACAGTAAACACCTTTATTCAATATAGGTTGGGCACCCCAGGCTATGCTAGAGAATTTAAATTGTGAAAATTAAAGGGATTTAAATAGTATTTTAAGCAATTACTATTCTAAACAGTTCAATGCTCTCCTTCACTCACTACTCTCTTTCAATCAATTATTTTTGTCCTTAAGACTAAAATCAAATTCAAGGCAATAAAAAGGAGTTGTAAAACCAATATGCAGAAAGACAATATTAAACAATTGACGGATAACTTGCTGAAAGGAACACTGAAAAGCAGAATAGAATGGAGTTAAAGCTTTGACGTTAAACAAATAGAGAATTGAAAGGAAGTCTTAATAAACTACAAATGATTAACAAAAAACCAAATCAAACAAAGTTAATCGACTTTGAATGAGATAAAAATGTTCGTTTAAAAGAAAATGAATGATACAGTCAATATCTTCTTTGCAGATTTGCTATGATGTATTAAAATGTATGGAATAATTAAACATATTTGTGCAATATATTGAGCAAAACTAAATGGAATTTATCATTTTATTTGCAGTGTTAGTTTTGTGTAAAGAAGAAAAATTTGAGGAAAAAAGAGGCATTAACATTTTCATTGCGCAAAGATTTATATAACAAATTTAAGAAATATCAATTGCTCATGATATTTAACAATCTTGCAATTTATAGTGAGAATAATTTGAATTTTATGAGCTTCTCATGTTCATAAAGTATGGGTGGTATAACGTTTGGGTGGTGCAACCAAAAATGAAAATTTTTCGCAATATTATCTTAATATTTTTTATTATTCCCCTAATACAAAAACAAAAAGTCCAAAAACAGTCTATTTCTAGACTATATATTAATCACCAACCAGTATGAAAAAAAGAAACAAACTATATCTTCACTTCCCCGACTTCATCAGTAAGCTAGCAAAATTTATTTACATTTTTGTACATATAAATTATAGAAACCTCAACTATTTATATTAAATTTTTCTCTCACATATTTCCAATCATAAAAATCGATATAAAAGCAAACATATTTCTTTTTTTGCGCTTTTGACTTGAGCTATATTGTGGTTTAATGGTTTTACATAATCTACTATTTTTAATTTTACTTGAAATGGAAATAAAGAAAAATAAATGTAAATGTTTATGTACTGCATGAATATATTAAATATTTAACCGAAAGATTAAAGATTCGAAATTATTGTTCTATAAACAAGCTTATTTATTTCCATTTTTTAATCAGGTTTTTTTGCCATAAACATACAGGCAGCTGCAAATGGAAATCGTTTAAAATTTGCGTTTGCGATTTTAAAACGCCAAATAGGTGTTCTGACATAAAAAATAACGCAACAATTATGGCTTTGGATTTGAAATCGCTAATATAGAAGTTTTGACACACATATAACGCAACAATTAAGGTTTTGCGATTTCAAATCGCAAAATAGGTGTTCTAGTAAACGCATATCCCTTAAAATTAACGACTTCAACTCACATGTGTATAATATACATTGATCTGATTGAATTTACTAAAACTAAACTTGCAAAAGGAAATAAATAGTTAAAAGAATTTTACATATTTTCAATTCAAAATAACAAATTAAAAAATTGCTCTACTTATTATCAATTAAAAATAACAAATTAATTTACTTTACCAGAACACCTATTTGGCGATTTCAATTCGCAAAACCCTAATTTTTGCGTTATACATTTGTCACAACGACTATTTGGCGTTTTCAAATCTAAAACGATACATTTAAGCGATTTGCGTTGCTCAGAACATGCCTGTTAGTGTTTTACATTACGCTTTGCGGTCTCAAACCACGCGTTTTTCAGAACATGGCTGATATAAAGATTTGAAAATACTTTATACTTGAACTTAACTTGTATTTTTTTAATTACTTAAAACAAGCTATCGATTTTCTTTTCAAATAATATTTTTAACTCCTTTTTTATACACATTACATTATTATACGAATATATACTGTGAGCGTCAGAATAAAGTGTACACAAATTTTTCTTAAAATATTGTTTTTTATTTCAGTTTTTATATGTATGATAACATTTTGCATTTAGGTATTTTAAATCAGTATTCAGTTCTCTACCTTATTCTAAATAAAACAGCAAAAATATATTTACAACAACAAAAGTTTTACAACAAAAATAAAATATAGTTCATTATTTACGCGTCAAAAGGAAGTGTACAAACTATTTTAAAATGAAAATAAAATCGGTTTTGTGTTTAATTGATTTTACTTTTGTCATAATTACGGCATTTAGTCTTGTGAGCATCGATTCTACTAATTTCTTAGTTATATCTGATGATATTTTCTGCCATTCCTCCATTATACAGGATTTGAGCATATCCTTATTGCTATTTGTCCTTTTTCGGATTTTGCCGTCCAAATGTTCCCACAAACTTTCAATGGGGTTTACGTCCAGTGATTAGAGAGGATTATGCACTAAACTGGGAGTGCGATACAGATCGTATGAATGCTTGGAGTCGTTCTCCTGTTAAAAAATCTAAGATCTTTCCAATCCCAATTTCTTCACACTGGGTGGCACTTTGTGCTGCAAAATGTTCAGGTAGTCCTCTTATTCATTATACTTTCAATAAAAACCAAATTTCCAACTCCGCTTAGCGCTATACACCCTTATACCCCCACTGAACCCTCTCCATGCTTAACCGCGCTTATTAAATTTTGGTCGGCATATTCATTATTTTTTGTTCTCCATACTTTAACTTTTTTTTCTGGTCAAACACGTCAAACTTACTTTCATTACTAAAAAGCATTTTATTCCAGAGAGAAACATCTTTATTTAGATACTTTTTTGATTAGCTCGCGATATTAGTGGTTTCTTTCGCGGGAGTCGACCTTGTAACCCATTTTCGTGTAGTGCTCATCATGTTATACTGGCATTTAAGATAGTTCCTGATGTTGCGGAAACTTCCTCTTATATTTTAAAGGAACTTAACAAAAAAAAAAAAATATTTTTTGCATCACGCACTATAGATCCTATTTCAGCCTCTTTCAAAAGTTTTAGTCAGCCCGGCCCTGGACGACTTTTTATTTTGCCGTATTTTTTGTACTTATCAACAAATTTTTTTTCAGTATTGTGGCTTCTTCATTCCGAAATGATATTACTAATTCTCTGATATTACTAGAAGTTTGTTGACCCATTCCAAAGCAAATCAAAATATACTTCACACAATGAATCAACATAAAACAATAAAAACGTTGCAGCAGAATGCTAAAATAAGCCAATAATCAAATATGACGGTATTATTTTACAGAAAGACACCGCTGATATGATGCACATGCAGCATGTACAGTTTATTTTGACGCGTAAAATATGCATTCAAATTTGTTTTTGCTCTACAACTTACATAATTATAAGTACTTGCTCATTATATTTTTGTAACTTATTAGAGAATATATATTATAAATTTGGTCATACTTTAAAAGACTAAAAAAAGTGCTATGTTGTAGAAAAAGTTATTGTACACTTTATTTTGACGCCGCTCACAATATATATTTTTGTTTATTTATTGCTTGAAAAATCTTAGTGATTACATTCCAAGTGTATTAATTACTTTGGCTCATTTCCCATTCCAATTTGCTGGCCAACTCTCAGTGCTGACAAGGAAGTAATTGTAAATTAATGTAACGTGGCATTAATAATTGAAAATAAAACATTAAACTAACAAATTCTCAGAATCGGAAAGATATTATTGCTGTTAGTGTTTTCTTAACAACAAATAAAAACAACGTGATTTCACAAATTAACTCTTCTCCGCTAGATAATAAGAATATCACTGCAAAGTCAACAAAACCAGCCAACTATATACAATACATATGTACAACGACAATAAAATGCATCCTACTCTCATAAAACTAACAAAAAAATAAACAAATTTACATAAAAAAAAACGAAAAAAAACAACAAACATACAGATAATAATCATCAACATCGTCATCAATAGAGCATCATTAAACATCTCTGGTTTTATTTGTAAATGAGTGCATTTATTGTGTTGTTGTTGCCTGTGAATCTCTTGCAAGCAGCAATCATGCCAGAGAAGAAAAAGCGAAGCAACAAAAACACCTACAACAAACAGACTGCCTGCTAACCAGCCCATTCGCTGTAGTTAATGTTTATTTTAGTTGTTGGAGTTTTTTCTTTCGTTTTTTTTTTACAAACATTTATTTGTATTTATTTTCCAGTCAATATAAACATTGTGAATTAAATCAGTAAATACCCCAGACTCCATCCAGTTCCATCATAAAAAAAGAAAAAACCAGAAAAAAAAAACTTAAGGAAATTGGTAAAAAAAAGAAACACGCACATAGACAGAAAATATATTTTTACTTAATAAAACATTCAAGTACTCGCTGCATATTAAGTGCAAGAGTACCCAGTAAAGCAAGTAATCGTTAGCATACTCGTGTGCACATGAACGAAGGAGTCGTAAATAAATTGTGCGTAAATTTTTTTAATACACTTCGCATATTCTTAAACAAACAATTTAATATTGCCAGCCAGCTTCTGTTGCTGCCTTTTCAGGTCAGCGCTGCACGAGTATTTTATGACCTCAGGATGGAGTGAAGAAAACTTTTCACTATTTTCGTACGGCTTGAACGGGTAATTATAATAAAAATAACAATAATATTTACATACAAAACAGTAAAACACAAAGAACGGCCAGAGAGTTCAGGCCAAGAATCATAAAGATTAAGAACTGCATTACAAATAAGAGAATAAATTAATTAAATTTTATTTGTTATGTAAGATATATACATATGTATGTAAAAGCTGGTGGCGAAATGTATAATATTGCCAACAGCAACCGGTTACGCAGAAAAAAAAAACGAATTTTAAAATTCCCAAAAATATTCAATACTGGTTGTCTCAATCGCAGAATTACTATTTTAATGTATTTGAAATATTGGCAGCTCAAAATGTGAACCTTTAATCGGTAATTTGGAGGCTCCTGTAAAGGATTGTCCAATCATAATGCACGTTGATAATTGTGAGTCACATCTTAACATCTAGTGGTTTGCTCAACTTAATTTGGCATTTCTTTACTTCAGTGTTTGACAAATTCAGACATGGAGAGGCACACGTTAAGATGTTTGGTGCCTATTACGAAAATGGACGTTGGAGTCAAAATGAAGTTCGAACATCTCGTGGCTTTTTTGGTCAGCATACTTTCAACTCAATGGACTCGTTAACAAGCAGAATTGCCGCATTTGGGCAAATGAATATTCACAAGTGATAGCTGAACAGCCGATGCATCCGATGACTGTTTGATACGGTTTAATCGTGGCGGCGTAATCGGACCGCGCATTTTCTTGGAATTGATTACCGGGAATGGTGTTTGCTATCGCGAGAAGATAACAAATTTCTTGTGGTTAGAAATTAAGGATATGAACCTGAACGCTATGTGGTTCCAATGGGATAAAGCTGCTTGCAACACAGCCAATGAAATAGTGGCTATTTTACGCGAGAAATTTAATGGCCATGTTTCTCTCATCGTGCTTAGTCGTCAATGATACAGCGACGAGTGAACATGCGCATGTGTGTATGAATTTATTCTTTGTATTTTCTCTGTATATTGAGTATTTCTTACTATATGTCATATAAAATTAATTATTTAATATATTTATTCATTACTTCTACTTAAATTTTACGTAAATTGTAAGTAAAACGATTTTTTTTTGAATTGCGCACCTTTTCATTCAGTGCAGATTTATTTACACTCAGAGCGTAACTATCGATTTCTCTTTGGGCATCACTACTTTAGGGATATTTACATCAATATCAATAAACCAACAATAATTCCAGAGCTAAAGGGTGAGATAATTCGTCATATTAAAAACATTGAACCCCAATTATGTCTCAAAGTAATTGAAAATACGGACCAACTGATAGACAAATGCCACCGAAGCCCATGACGAGCATTTGGACGAACATTTTTTTCATTCTTGTGGCTAGAAATTGAGGATATGAACCTGGCCGATATATGACACGAGCTGCGAGAAATTCGTTGGCGTTCGTTGGATGGTAATTAAATATAAATATTTTAAATTAGATTTTTGGTTTGTACATCGGGTTTCAGTTCAAGTTTTTTACCGTTCTCAAGTTTTTTCTTAACAAGGAGTTTTTACAATTGAGTTTTTCATTCACTATTTTAGCATCTAACAGTGATACCAACAAGAAATTATAAATAGCTTGTTTTCTTGTGAATAAAGAACTCAATTTTGTTCTCTGCTTTTCGATACTTTCAAAAAGCAAATCGTAGCAACCAACGGTTGATCATTTGTTTGAAAGGTGTAAAGAAATGTTAGAGACGTATATAAATGAAAAAATGTGTTTTGGCGGATATTATTAGAGCATTTTTCTTTTTAAATTCTCAACAATTTATTTAGATTATTGGGATATAAAGTTGAATGTTTGAGAATATCTTTTAAAAATTTGCAAAGTCTACTGATGATTAGGCTAGATCCTATGAAATGCCAACATATATAAAGATAGCTGAGAAACATAGAAAACAAGCTTTTTATAATTTTTTAAGGATTTTTTGCAATACAAATTTGCTGTGATCAATAATTTTTGATTGAAGAAGAAAAGAAAAATAATAATAATCAACGGCCTAATATATAATAAAAAACCTTGTGCTAACTAACTAGCTGCTATCTTTCCCTTATGGGAATTTACACACAAAAATCTTAGCAACTAGTTAGTTAGCATAAGGCTTTTGATTACACATAAGGCCGCAAATCTTTAGCTGGGGGACAAGTAGCTGTTTCGTAGAACCAGTGTTTTTTTAAGCCATGCAAGTCTTAAACAAGAAACGTTTATGAATGTTCAATGGTTAATTTGCAAAGTAACCGATTGATCGAGAAATTTTAGAAATTTTTTAAGATCAATATTTTATAATCAATATTTTATAATTTCATTTGCTTATTGTAACTATAATCCCGTTTAAACTAACGATTTTTGGCAGTAACTCCCTTTAGTCTGCACCATAAATTATCATTTGCAATTTTTATAGAAAAAAAGAAATAAATAAATGGAATTTTGATTATTTTCTCCTTTTTTTTCGTTACACATCCTTTTTTTACCAATAAAAAATCGTTAGATGATGAAAGTTGGCAAGCAAAAAACAAATACGTGTATACCCACAACAAGCAATAAATTGCGATAAAAAACAAAAATTTCCAAGAAAAAATAAATCGATCTTTTAGAAAAAGCAAAAAATCAACAAAAACGCTTCAAGTAACATTTAGAGTTTAAAGCAAATCCTTTAATCTAAAACGAGAATTTCATCAAATCAAACAACATTCATCAGGCATTTTGAATTTAGAATCGCTTTACAACAAACGTACATATTTATTTGAGCTACGCCAAGACATTATTTCATTGAGTGGCAAGTAAGTGTATATAGTGACAGAGAGGGAGGGTGGGAGGAGGCAGTAAGGTGCAATAAGTGAAATATTGTTGTAAATTGCTTAAAATATTTACATTTAACTTGACTACCAGACCCCAGTCAAGATGAAAATCAAAATGATGGAAATGATGAAGATTTGACTGCTGCTGGTGATTACTTAAATACACAAATAACATATTTGGTGAGTGAAATTATATTTCGATATTTCTTCCATCTGCTAATGCTGGCAACCGTCAAAATTGTCTGCCAGGCAACTGGCGACACATAAAAATTTACTCGTACTGCTGCTTGAAAGGTGAAACAAGCAAGAGATATAAAATAATCATAATGATAAGTATGATTATAGCCAAATTGCTGCTTTACAAGTATCTACAGTAAATTGAGCATTTGGATCACTTATGGTCAGGTATTAACAAGTTATTGGCAACAGTGGGCCAAGAAATTGAAATTCTTTACTTTAATTCTTTTTTTAATCTTTTCTTTAATTCTTTATCCAACAGACTTTTTTTGTTTTTACTGGTATATTAAGGTGAGTTGCTAACAAAAAAAAAAAAAAAAAAAATTAATAATAATAAAATAAAAATAAAAAAATAAATCATAAAAATTAAAAATAAAAACAATAAAAACAAAAAATAAATCAATAAAAATAAGAAAAAATTATAATAATAATAAAAAATAATAATTTATTAATAAAAAAATTTCTATGAAAAAAAATTAGTTTATCGGTAAAAAAATTTTCTACAAAAAAAAAAAAAAACAAAAAAAAAAAAAAAAAAAATAATAATAACAATAATGATAAAATAAAAAAATTAAAAAGAAACACCACGTTTTGTTTCTTGTATTACGAAATTTTCTGTAGCAAATGTATAGTTAGAAAAATTTTCATTAAAAATTTACTCTCAGCAAAAACTATTAAAAAAAAAATTGTTGCTAAAAAAATTGTCTGTAAAATATTTATCGCCCACAAACATGTCGCTTGTAATTATTTTCTAGGATAGACTGACTACGCACACGTAAATTTTTGTAGGAAAAATTTCTCGATAAAACAATTTAAGAAAAACATTTGGCGCAATATTTTTTATAGAATATTAAACTACTAAAATATTTTACGGTTACAAAAATCTTCGATGAAAAGTTGGTGGCATTTAAAAATCTCTGTTATAACATTTATCGCTATCCAAAATATTTTTTAAAGATTTATCGCTAACAAAAATTTTTGATGGGAGTCTGTCGCTTGTACTTATTTAAATTTATGACTTGCAAGTTTTTTTTTATTTACCGCTTATAAAATTTTTTATGAAAAATATATCGTTTACAAAAAAAAAAAAATTTGACACAAAATTTATTGCAGTATTTTGAGAAATTTCTACTTGCAAAAATGTTCCATGGAAAGTTTATTGCATATAAAAATTTCTATCACAGAAGTTGTCGATTTCTAAAATTTTAGATAAAAATATATCGCTAGCAAAAATTTTCGCTGGTAATCCACCGCTTGTATCTACTTTTTATGGAAGATATTTTTAACGCTTAGAAAACAAATTTTATACGAAATTTCACGGAAAGTTCATAGCATATACAAAATTTCTAAAATAGAAATTATAGTTTTTCAAAACTTTTTTATACAGATTTATCGCTAACAAAAATTTTCGGTGGTAATCTATCGCTTGTACCTACTTTTTATGGAAGACATTTTTATTGTTTATAAAACAGTTTTAATACAAAATTCTATGGAAAGTTAATCGCATATAAAAATTTCTACCACGGAAATTATCGTTTTCCAAAATTTTTTATAGAGATAAATCGCTAGCGAAAATTTTTGGCGGGAATCCATCACTCGTACCTAGTTTTTATGGAAGACAATTTTTACACAAAATTTAAAACAAAATTTTTTATAGAAAATTTATCGCTTATACTTAGAAATGGGGGAAAAATATATCTTACAAAAAATTTTACTACAAACATTTGCGACGAAAAGTCAATCACCGGCAAATTTTTTTACTTATCGCTTATAAAATTTTGTATTACAAATATATCACTTACACAACAATTTGTACACAAAACTTATTGCAGCATTTGGAAAAATTTCCACTTATAAAAAAGTTCGGGGGAAAGTTTATCGTATACAAAAATTTCTTCTACAGAATTTATCGCTTACTAAAATTTTGTGCTAAGATTTATCGCTAACAAAAATTTGCAATGGAAAATCTTTTATTTTCATCTTTTTTCCATGGAAACCTTTTTTGTTATGGCTTACAAAACAATTTTCACACAAAATTTATTCCCATATTTTTTATAGAAAACTTATCGCTAAGAGAAATTTTCTAGAAATTTCCGTTGAGTAATCGTGTTACTTGAGATTTTTTTTTAAAGTTATTACTCATAAAAATTATAATTAAAAATCTATAGCTTACAAAAAAGTTTTACACAAAATATATTGCAAGCTTTTTTATAGAAAACTTGTCTCTTTTAGAATTTACCTAGAGAAAATTGTGCGTGTATTAAAAATTTTCAATCAAAAATTTATCGCATACAAAAATTTCTTTAACAAAATTTATCGCTTGATAAAAAATTTTTTATTTTCAAATAATATAACGCTATCAAAAATTTTCGATGCAAAATATGCATAGTTTTTTTAAACAATTTTTAGACACAATTAATCGCAAAATTTTTATAAAAAACTTTATCGCTTACATAATTTATCGCTTGCAGAAAAAAAATTTTTGATTACAAAACATTCGATGCAAAGTTTCTTTTATAAAATTAAACGTTCACAAAATTTTTTTTTGGAATTTGCTTTGTGGAAAATTTATCGCTAACGAAAATTTTTGTGAGAATATATTCGTACTAGAACATCGCTTATTATTATTTTCTTTAGAAAACTTATAGCTTGCAACCTTTTTCTATGATAAAACTATTGCTTGCAAAAATTTTCTGTACAAAATGTATCACGCACAAATTTGTGAATACAAAATCTACTTTTTTAAGAAGTTTGTTGACTTCGAGAACTGTCTATACAGAATTTCTCGCTGATGAAATTTTTTATGGTTTATGTGTTAGATATTAAAAAAAAGTAATATACAACCATGTATTTATAGAAACTTAAAGTATTCGAGCACTTGTTAAGACAAGTTTATCATATTTTCGCAAAGCGTTAAGCGATATCAACAACGAACATGTTTCTGCATCTTCTGCCTAACAATTACAATAACAAATTCCAACAGCAAAGTCAAAAATATTGAAGGCACATATAATTTTTTGTTTGATTTTATGATTTGACTTAAGGCTGCTTGACTGCCTGGTAAATTGGCTTAGAAGGATTTTGCTAGTTTGAAATTTGTCTAAACAAATTGCAGCCATCTATTCAACTTTAAGCTAAACAAACATCATTGTCGCAATCTCTGTATGTGTATCTTTTTAACAACATTCTCTATTTAGACAACAGAAATTGTTTGTTTCTGGGGTCAAAAGGCTGACTGCAGTGGCAATAGCAGTTCTGTAGTATACGAATATATAGACACACACTCATATGCACATACATTTATACCTATGTACGTTCGAATATAAATTCATTTATACTCTTATGTGAATTAATGTTTGAGAAAAGTGCCATGAAAGCCAGCAGGTACACAGCAAGGTTTAGTTCTATTATAGGTGCTTTTTAAGTGGCCTAAGGGCCACTTTTTCCAGCTCTACTCTAGTAGTTGTCTGCAATTGCAAATTCATAAAAGTAATCTGCTTAGACTTCGTTCGGGTTTATTTTTTTTTTGTTCTGAACTGAAGATTCTATGTTGCTGTTGATAAACCAAACTGCAATGTTACAGTAAATAAGGAGAAAACTAAATTTTAGAGCCAAAAATACCAGCAACTTCAGACACATAAATTGAAGTGACTTAAAGCAATAACAATAAAATCATTTAAAGAAATAAATTATTAATAGAGAAATTTTAAAAATAAATAAGATATATTTTGCAAAAACATAATAAGTAGAGAAGAGAGGAAACTATTAAAATTTTTTTTTGTTAAAATTTTATTTTATTTCAGCTTGAGCAAAACAAAATTTTTAACAAAAATGGTCATAATTGAATATAAGTAATCATTCACGCCATAAATAATTTTATTGTCATCCATTCATTATCATCTTCAAATCCACTTCAAACTGCAATTTATTACGCAAAACCAAATTTAATAATTTTATTACGATTTAAGCAATTCAAGTCAGATCATTAAGCTCTTGAAATGACATTAATTGTTCAAACAATTGTTCTACAAGTCAATTTATTGTATACAAACTTTTTAAAACGGGAAAGTTATACTTTTCAAAATAATTTTCAAGTGTCAAAACTGTTAAGATTATAAATGTATCTAACAAAAAAAAATTTATATATTAAATAAATTTTCTACAGAATTGTATTTATCAAAAACTTTACAATATTTGATCATTTTCTATAGAATATATTTGGGAAGCAAAATTTTGTTAAGAAAAATAGATAACAAAATTCAGAAAAACAATGCAATTTCAATTTGTGATGGGAAGGGAACTGACAAGGAACCAACTAAGTCCAACTATGGATACACTTGGGAATCTAGCAGCCTGCTTACCTAAACTCACCTTAAAAGATTTATCTTACCGATAACATTTTATATTATAAATATTTAATAAGTTCGCTTATTTATCATACATACAAAAAGTTTATAGATAAAAAACTTTGCATAAAAAATTAAACAGTAGAGATAATTTATTGTAAAGAATTCTCTGAATTTTCTTTAGAAAAATTATCGAAAAATAAATTTTTTTTAGAAAACTTATCGATAAGTTTATAAAAAACATTCCATAAAAAATTAAACAAAAGAGATAATTTATTGTAAAGAATTCTCTGAATTTTCTTTAGAAAAATTATTTAAAAAAAATTTTTTTGTCGAAAACTTATCGATAAGTTTAAAAAAAATTTTCCATAAAAAATTAAACAGTAGAGGTAATTTATTGCAAAGAATTCTCTGAATTTTCTTTACAAAAATTATCGAAAAAGAAATCTTATGTCGAAAACTTATCGGTAAGATTATCGATAAGTTTATCAATAACAAAAATCGATCGTTAACATATCTATACTATACAAAACTTAACGATAGCAATAACTTTCTGCAGAAAAGTTATCAATTCCAACAATTTTGTAGAAATAATTTATCGAAAGCAGCATTCGCTCTAAAACAGTGCGCCTCAAGCTTTGCACTTAGGAGCCAAGTACCAATCGGAGGTTTTTTACGTGTTCACATACAAGTACGCAACAAAATTATAGTAAATTATAGCAATAACTAAAACGTTTCTATGAAAAATCATTAGATAAGCAATTTGTTGTATAAAAAAATTATCGATAACAACCACTTTCTGTAGAAAATTAATCGATGGCAACAATTTTGTATAATTAATTTATGGATATTCTTAATTTTCTATGCAAAATTTGTCCACGAAAAACGCCTTCGGTAAAAAATAAATCGTTAGCAGCCATTAGAACTATTGAAAATTATCGATAGCAAAAATCTTCCATGGAAAATGTTTTGGTCAAAGGAAATTTTTTGTGTCTGAAAAAAACCTGCAGAATATTTATATATAATAAATATGTCTGAAAAACTTAGAGACAACAAACAAATTTTGGTACAGATAATAATCGATAACTATAATTTTCTATGGAAAGTTTATTGGCAAGAAGAATGAGTTCCAGAAAATTTTGCATCAGAAAAAAAAATTCCGCGGAGAATTTATCGAAGATAATATTCTAATTGATAACAGAAAATTTCTATAGAGAATTTGTCGATATCAACATGTTTTAACTAAAATTTTATCAAATAAAAAACTATCCATAGAAAAAAGACATTATGTATAATATTTATTACTAGCAACCATTTTCTATCGAAGATTTATCGACAAAAAAATCGTCCATAGAAAGGGTAATGTTCAAGAAACTTTTTTGTATATTGATATAACACTACAGAAAATTTACACATAGTAAATATTTTCTATAGAAATCTTAGATACCACAACAAAATTTTCTACAGAAAATATTCGATAACGATTCTTTAGAAGAATACTTAGATGCAGAAAATTTAGTAACAGAAACAAATGTCTGCGGAAAATTTATCGAAAATAATTTTCTCTAGAAAACTAATGGATGACAGAAATTTTCTGTAGAAAATTTGTCGATAACAACCATTTTCAATAAAAATGTTATTAATAAAAAAATTTTCCATGGCAAAAAACATTCTGTGAAAAAATTTATTGCTAGCAACCGTTTTCTATCGAAAGTTTAACGACAACAAAAATCTTTCATATAAAATGTATTGTTAAAATAAGATGTTTTTATAGTTAAAAAAAAACAGTTTTGTTTAGAAAATTTATCTATAAAAAAAATATACTTGAATAAAATTTATCGCTTTTTTATGATCTATTTATTTCTTTTCAATTATTTTTATTGCTGCTTACGCTCATTTATCATTCCCCTGGTTGCATAATTTGTAGACAGACTGTCATTAAAGTTTTTAAATATTTATGAACTTCTGGTGTGTTTTCTTAATTTATTTTAATTTTTTCCCTCGTTTCTGATTTAATAATTTACTGTAAATGTATCATAAAATTGGAACTCCAACTGTGTTGTCAACTTATTTATATTTTCTTATGAAAACAAATTGATTGACAGGCCGGCAGCCAGAAACTGCCAACAGCAGGCAGTCGGTAATTACAGTGTGACCAGCAGATTGCAACGTCAAGACAACACGAGACACAACCAACAAAATACTCTGTGATGTAAAACAAACTATTACAACACATTATGAGGCCACTACGGCCCAGTTTGGCCACAGTGGAAGCTAACTAAACTAACAGTTTATATTTCATATGATAAATAAATTAATTTGGTCACATTTCGAGTGTTTACTGCTGCCACATAAAGTTGTGCTTTTGCGTTGCATTTTGTGTGATTGGAAAGAAGAAAAAAAAAACCAACGAAAAAAAAGTTGTTCTTAATTTTTCAGTTGCAAGTAAATAAAACTTAATGTGTCTGTGTCTTGCCTGCATGTTGAGGCATTAAATTTAAAGTGGCAGAGGTATTTTCGGAGGAAAAATATACTGTGCATTTGTTGTTGTTGTTGTTTGCTTTTGGCACATGAGGTAACGAGGACACAACAGAAATGATCGTAATCAAAGAAACTTGCTTCTTATCTAAAATAGTAAATCTAATAACTCATAATCATGCGGCGTATAATTCTGAAGGTATCCTCGTTTTTAATGCATATTTATGTCTGTTGCCAGTGTGGCATGTTGTCATACTTGAATATTTGCATATGCAAATGTGAAATATTAAAACGGTGACATGTACAAGCGCCTCTACATACTTTATGACCAGATAACATTTCTGACAAAAAAATTTGAGGGCACAGTGGGCTTTAATAAAAAAAAAAAATAATGAAATTTAAAATCCTTCTTACCTAGATTAAATATATAACAGTCTTACTTTGGCTGTTACTTAAAAGATAAATTTTATGAACAGATAACATTTCTGACGGAAAAATTTTACGCACAGTGGGTTTTAATATAAAAAAAAATTAATAAAGTATATGAAATCCCTCTTGCTCAAATGAAATAATTAATAGTCTCAAAACTAAATTTTCTGAACAGATAACTTTTCTGACGAGAACATTTGAAAGCACAGTGGGCTTTTATATATGAAATTACTAAAATATTTTAAATCCTTCTTGTTCAGATTAAATAATTAACGGCCTCACCTCGGCTGATACCTAAAACCTAAATTTTATAAACAGTTACCAATTCTGACGAAAAAATTTTAAAGCACAGTGGGCTTCCATATAAAAAAAAGTAAAATATTCGAAATCCTTCTGGATCACATTAAATAAGTAATGGTGTCACCTCGGCTGATATTTAAAAACAAAATTTTATGAATAGATAACATTTCTCATGGGAAAGCTTTAAGGCACAGTGGATTTTAATTTAAAAAATTGTAATATATTTTAAATCCATCTTGTTCAGATTAAATAATTATCAGAGCCACCTCGGCTAATACTTAAAACCAAAATTTATGAACAGATAACATTTCTAACGGGGAAATTTTAAGGCACAGTGGATTTTAATTTAAAACAAAATTAATAGAATATTTGAAATCCTTCTTGCTCAAATTGCATAAGTAACAGTCTCATCTTGGCTGATACAAAAAAATTAAAGTTTATGAACAGATAACAAATCTGACGAGAAAATTTTAAGGCACAGTGGGCTTTCATATAAAAAAGTTTGTAAAATATTCCAAAAGCTTCTTGCTAAGATTAAATAATTAATATTCTCACCTCGGCTGATACTTAAAAACTAAATTTTATGAACAGATAACATATCTGACGGGAAAATGTTATGCTACAGTGGGCTGTAACTTAAAAAATTTATAAAATATTTGAAATCCTTCTTGCTCAAATTAAATAATTAACAGTCTCACCTCGGCTGTTGCTTAAAAACTAAATTTTATTAACAAGCGACATTTCTGATGGGGAAATTTTAAGGCACAGTGGTTTTTAATATAAAAAAAAATTTTATTAAAAGTTGAAATCCTTCTTGCTCAATATAAATAAGCCATAGTCTCACCTCGGCTGATACTTAAAAACTAAATTTTATGACCAGATAACATATTTAACGGGAAAATTTTAAAGCACAGTGGGTTTTAATATAAAAAAAAAATAATAATATTATATATTTTTTGAGCTTAAAGTCTGTCTTGGTTTTTTAAATTTCTTTTATCTGGCAATATTTCGCTCTCCTTCGGATAGCTTCCTCAGGCCAAACAATATAATATTATTTGGCTTGAAGAAGGTATCCGAAGGAGAGCGAAATAATGCCAGATAAAAAAAACTTAAAAAACCAAGGCTGACCTTAAGCTCAAAAAATATATTATATTGAAAAGAAAAAGAGGGTCAATATTAAGAAATAATAAGCATAAAAATTTATAGAGTATTAGAAATCCTGCTTGTTCAAACTAAATAAGTGGCAGTGTCACCTCGGCTGATACTGAAAAACTAAATTTGATGACCAGATAATAATTCTGAGGAACAAAATTTTAACGCATAGTGGGTTTTAATATAATAAAAAATCAAACTTTAAAATCCTTCTTGCTTTTATTAAAAAAGTCTCCTAGACTAATACATAAAAATTCAAAATAAAAAATTCCAAATATATCAGTAGACAGCCCACTGTGCCTAGTAAGGAAAACTCAGACATGCCTTGTTTTGAATGCAAACGGAAAAAACATGAGTATTGTTTTAATAAATCTAGTTTGTTTTCCTAGTTTTTATAAGTTATTCAAATATCGTAACCGCAGTTGCACAAAAAAAAAACAAAAACGAGCATTTCATTAAAATGTTTTCATAAACATGCAATTAATACTTTGCACTTAGAAAAATATATATTTTTTTTTATTTGAATATTGAAAAAATAAACCATCTTAGGATTTCGTTAATGGCTTCAAAAACTTGCGGCTTTTAAATGCACATTTTCAATTAAACAACAATTTTGTAACCGGTTTAGAGTTTCCAACGTGTCAAAATATCAATAAAGGAGCTTAAGCAATAAAAGCATAAAAAACAACGAAATATTGAAGCATAAAATGTTGCAAGTTAAAGTGTTTTTAATTAATGAGGATATGTCGTAAAAATGGGCAGGGCTGTTATAATAAACGAATAACGTAGCAAAATTGAACAAAAAACTTTGTTTAACAATTCGCTCAAGCCATCCAAACACGTGAAGTAGAAAAACAATACGAGTATATATAAAAGGAAAATGTTTTAAAAATTTAAACACTTAATAATTAATCTAAAGAAATTAAAACTGATTATTAATAATTAAAAATCGTCTACACAAAAATTGTTGTTATTAGAAATTTATTAAAAGTCTTCTATACAAAATTTAAATTTTTATACATTATTTAATACTTTCAAAAGATGTATGGCAGAAATCGGTTTATACAAATTTTCAACAAAAAAATTTACAAAAATTTTTTGCTATTAAATTTGATTTGTAAATATTGTTTTTATTAAAAAATTTAATTGAGAGAAAATTATAGTTAATAAAAAACCTTCACAGAAAAGTTGGCGTTATTTAATTTTTCTTTTAATTTTTCATATTAAAATTCTAGAAAATCAAAAATTTATACAAAATTTGTAAAACTTAATTTTTCCACTATATGATAAAGTTTTACAACACCATAAAATTAATACAATGTACGAGTATATTCCTTGAAATAATTTTTGCTTTTAAAAGCCAATTATTTTTTACTTGATTTGACCGTTAATGGGGGGAAACAGGGAAACATTTTTTACTCCAGTAATTGGCTGTTTTGTTTTTTTCTTTTCACGGCTTAAGTGATTTTTCGTCATAAAAATGTGCGTCATAAAATTTTACAACTACGCGTAATTTCTCCTAAAGGTGTTGGATGTCAATACTTTTCGTAGGCCGGCCGTATAAATTCATTGCAACATTTATATAAACAATGAGAAGGAAATACATACTCGTATGTCAAAAAGTTATGAAACGAAACGAACGATGTTTAGAAAGAGTCAATCAACTTTTAAAGCCAAAGTGACAGAGAGCAACACATACTCGTACTCGAACCAGAGATCTGCACCGGTGCATCGCAACCATAAGTTCACCGGTTGTTTATCCAATCATTTTCACATCCGAGTATTTTAAGCAATCTTAAAAATTTATGCGGCAATATTTGCACCTGTCGTTCGTTTGCGAAATCTTGATACTTAAAAAATGTATTTAATCACTTTCGTATCTTGTGTATTTTTGAAAACTTAAAGAAACGATCACAAAAAAAGAGTATTGTTTTTACTAGCACTTAATAAGAGTATGTTCTAAAGGGTGTTTTTTTAAGCTAGATAGAACTTTAAATTGTAAAAAGTAACACAAAAAATTAAATTTTGATGAAACATTTTTTTTATTTGTTTCAGTATACTCTGACAAATCATCATGAATAGACTCACGCTTGAACAACGCTACGAAATTATCCAAATTTACTTTGAAAATCAGTCGTCGATTCGCGCAACTTATAGACGCAAAATTGTGTTCAGCGATGAGGCGCATTTTTGGCTTAACGGGTTTGTTAATAAGCAAAATTGCCGCATATGGAGTGAGACCAATCCACAAGAGACCCTACAGACTCCATTACATCCAGAAAAATGCACTGTTTGGTGCGGTTTTCATGCTGGTGGCATCATCGGACCTTATTTCTTCAAAAATGAGGCCGGAGCTCGCGTTACGGTCAATGGAGATCGTTACCGCACCATGATCAATGATTTTTTGTTTGAAAATATGGATGACATTGATCCGGAGGAGATGTGGTTTCAACAGGATGGCGCTACGTGCCATACGGCGAACGCAACCATCGACTTACTGAAATCAAAATTTGGCGATAAGTTGATTTCGAGAAATGGACCTGTCAATTGGCCTCCAAGGTCGTGCGATTTGACACCTCTCGATTATTTCCTGTGGGGCTACGTGAAGTCACTGGTTTATGCTGATAAACCAGCAACAATTGACGCCTTGGAGGCCAGCATTGTTCGTGTTGTTCGTGACATACGGCCAGCAGTGCTCGAAAAAGTGGCCCAAAATTGGACGTCCAGAATGCGCTTCGTCAAGAACAGCCGCGGTGCCCAAATGCCCGAAATCATTTTCAAATGTTAATGTCACGTATTGATCTTTCGAATAAAAAAAAATTTTGATTACAATTTCATTTTTTGTGTTATTTTTTACAATTTCAAGTTCTATCGGGCTTAAAAAAACACCCTATATTTTCATTTCTAATCATTTTTTACTAATTGGTACATGACGTCTCATGACACTCTCAACAAATTTTTTTATTGTGTATATGCGTCAACTTTTATTTAGCATTAACTGAAATCTCGGCTGCCAGATTTAATAATTTACAACCATGTTGATGAAAGTAGGACGATGATTTTAAGATTGCTTTTGTTGAAAAATTTTAAACGAAAATTCAATTCAAACAAAATTTTTTCCACTTCCATTTGTTATATGGATGTGTAACTATGCATTTATTTTGGTTAAGGATTAAAACCAAGAAATAAAAATTATGGAAGGAAAAAATAATGAAGGAATATAAAATAAAAGGAATTTGCTGAAAATGTGCTTCATAAAAAATCTTTTTTTTTTTTTTTTTTTTTTTTTTTAAGAAAAAGTTATTATTTTTGCTGGTTTTGTACTAAATGTGTGTATATATTTTCTTCAAAACACGACAGCCAAAATATCATGTTTTAAAAACCTTCTGGCAACGCCGCGCTTAGTACGAATACATTTACCAAGTGTGAGTGAGTAAATACATAAAACTGAACACACACACACACATAATGTTATGGTTCAGAGAATGTGTAAGTGGCTGTTGAACCCAATCCCTAAATCGGCGAGTAGTAGCGGGACCATGCCACCGTGTCCAGAGCCAACATCAAACACATTCACCCCAAATTGAACACATAACAATTCTCATGGGTAAGGTAAATGTGTGACTGCAAATTCTTACATACAAATATTATTTTCCTTGTTAAAAAGAAGTACGAGTTCGATAGCCAAATGTGGAACAAATAATTGAGAAACCAAATAAAGCAGCCAACGCACATAAACTGGATTAGGTATGTTGTATACTGTAGTTACCAGATGCAAGCTCTAACGAGTGGATAATATAATTCTGCAAACAATATGCGCTGGCCAATCACACCACAATTGGATTTAAGATGGGTGTACTTAGATCATTAAAAAACGCACCAGTTGCAGTTCTCTGACTCGAACATGTTTATTGTTTACAACGTATTTTCAGAGAAGATAATAAAAATTCTAGTTTTTTTTATGAATTAATGTTATCACTACAAATTAAAACTCATCTTGTTATCGGCAATTCAAATTTTGTCACATTAAGTACTTTTCAAGTATTCAATAATTTATTTGATTAGATTCAAATAAAAGAGTAATAAAAAAATCAATAATTTTAATGTCAAATTGTAAAAATGTAATCTCATAAAAGAGTAGATTTTTTTAAATGTTTTGCAAAACAACATGCTGATATTTTTTCAATTTCTTTATAAAAAGCTGGAAAAATAAAGACTTATAGCAATCAGCAAACAAATAAAAATACTAAAAAAATAAACAATACACATGAGAAAAAAAATATATATGGTTGACATGAAAATATAGGGTAAAATATATATAAAAATTTTGTCGCCTAAAAAAATCGCGTTAAAAAAAAATCGCCAGATTGCCAGGAAACCCACATTTATGTCTTCTATTCTGGTTCGTCTTCTTTTTCTATAAATTCAAATAACACACACTTTAACTCATAATTGAAATTTTTTTGTTTACAAAACAATAAAGGGCCTGTATGTTCGTTTGTATGTTTTGCTTTTTAGACATGAAAGCTTTACCAAACAACACCCACAATATTGTCTCATAAATTTCCAACATAGATTTGGATTATTGTGCAGTCGAATTTTTGTAAATTTTTTTTTTTTTCACTTTACTCGCTGATGGTGAGTTTTACTTGAACAAGAGTTCGTGTAAATTCAAATTTATTTTAAGTGCGTTTCTGTATTTGATGTCTTCTTGATTGCTATCAAGAATGATATTTGCAATTTGAATAAGATAAAATTGCTTTCGAAAAACATATTTTATATAAAATTTGCATATAAAACAATTTTGTAAAAGATATGTAACTTTTAAACAATTTTGCTATTGATAAGTTATGTTGATGACAGAACTTTAACACAAACAATTGGTTTAAGGAGAATAAGACAAAAAAATCGTTACTAGACAATGTAGATATCGTGTGCCGTAATTCATATATACGAGGTTATATTATATCGACCCAACTATCGATCCAAATAAATATTTCATGCATTTTTCTGAATTTTATGTGTGTTTTTTTTTTTTTTTAATTTCCGATAGTTCTTATAAAATCACCCAAATGTACAAACAAAAATCTGGTTGAAAATTTATCGATAACAATAACCATACTATCCTAAAGCAAATTAATCAAGCTGTAAAACTTCCGCTATGCAAAAAAACGATAACAAATATTTTCTGCAACTTTTTTTTTTTTAAATTGAGAAATTTTTTTTGTAGCCTACAAAACTTTTTGTATATCGATATTCAAATCGTTTAATCGCTATTTGAGTTTTAGCCAATAACTGAGAAATTGTAATCTTTATTGCTTTGTTTAAAGATTATCTGAGATTGGTTTTATGTTTATGCATCTTCATCATTGGCCTACTATTCCCATTTTAGCTCCTCTAACCCAGCAAACCTAAAACAAAAGACTTGTTTTGGTTCAAAATGTAAAAAAAAAAAAAAATACAAAATCATAAATTAGTTTTAAGCCAAATCTAGAATTCTTGATTTTTGTTGGGAAAACGATGATGTGCTTTGCCGAGTACTAGATTGTTTATTGAAGTTTATTGAGGTGAGTGTGTAGCACGTTCATATGTATGAGTATTTTTATATTCTTTTTATGAATTTTATTTTTTATATGTACTCGCATACGAGTACAACAAGAATGATGACACTGGGAAGTGATACTCCTAAACCGTTATAGAGATTTTTATGTTCATGAATATTTTCCTTTCTTTTTTTTTAACACGCTTTAGTAGGATTTTATTTTTTATTTTGTTAAAGTTGTGATTTATGCGTATGACTGAATTCTGGTTTCCATTTTTATCCATTAACACACATACAGCATACGTATACTTGTATATGTATGCATGCTTAAACATGCTCACGAGTATGTATTGTGTACCAAAAAGGACTTGATGGCGTGAGTGTGTGTGTGTTAGTAACAGTGTGTTTATATGAGTGTCTGTCTATATGAGCGCGCGTGTTTTTATGTGCGGAGGAGAATTGTGATTTCGATACATTCATTTTCGGTTTTTATATAACATGTTAAACAAGCTATTTTTCCATAAATTATAATGGTTGGTTGTTTAGCAGAGTGATTCACAGTATTTTATATCGAAAATAAAAATAAAATAAATAAAATCCTACAACAATGCTTGATTTACTTGTACATTTGTTTCATTTTTTTCTGCGCTCTTTATAAATCTCATGAATAAGTGAAAATTGATTTTTTTTATACTCACATGTTGGCTTTAAATGTAGAGAAAACAAACCAATTTTCAGTTTTTCCAGCATGGAGCAGTAGACAATTTTAAATAGAATCCTGAAATTTAAGAAAAATATTTTACACTTTATAGCTTTTGTATTTAAGAGGCTTTAAATTAAAAAAGAAATTTAATAAATATTAAACAAAAGATAACAAGTAAATTATTCTTTAGTAACAGTTTTATCATAAAAAGGCAGTAAACTTATCGATAACAAGGAATTTAAAAAAAAATATATCGATAACAAAATTTTAAACATTAATTTATTTATGTTTTATTGAACTTTATAATAAAAACAACTGAGTTTTATTCACTCTCCTAGCTTCTAATATTGATAGCAATCAAAAAACTATAAACAGCTTGTTTTCAATGTTTCCCAGCTATCTATATGTCGACATTTCATAGGAGCTAACCTAATCATCAGTAGACTTTGGACATTTTTTAAATATATTGCCAAACATTCGATGAAAATAATTTTTATAGAAAAATTCACAAAAATTTATAATACAATATTTCCGTAGGAAGTTACGCGATAGCAAAAATATTCTGCAGAAAAGTTATCGCCATCGATAACACATAGAAAATTATCAATAATAAAAAAATTTTAGAGAATTTTAATTGCCAACCCTAGAAAAATTTTATAACAACAGAAGATTTTTGATAACAATAAATTTTATAAAATTGCCAACCCTACAAAAATTTTATACCAACAGAAGATTTTTGATAACAATAAATTTTATAAAAAAATTTTTTTCGTCAGGAATATTTATTGTAGGAAATATTTATCGAATAAGAATTTTCTGCAAGAAACTTATAATAAATAATTATGGGAAAAATGTTTTAATAACAAAAAATAACCCAAATTTGATATAAAAAATTTATCGATAAAAGAATTTTGTATATAAAAAATTTGTCGACCATAAAAACTTATAACAAAAAATATGTCAATAATGAAAATTTCTTAATCGATAACAATAATTTAATGCAAATAATTTATCGCCGGCAGAAATTTTCTGAAGAAAATTTATCGATAACACATAAAAAATTATCGATAACAAAAACTTTTATAGAGTATTTTATTCCTAACAAAAAATTTTCATACAAAATTTATTGTTAACAAAATTTTACAAAAATGTTTTTCGATAGCAATACTTATTTTAGAAAAGATGTATTTTTGTGGTGGAAATGTACCGCTAGACACACAAACAGTTGTTTCTGTGAATAGGTGAACAATAACGAACAGAAAATTTATCGATAATACAGAAAATTATGGACACCAAAAAACTTTAATAGAATATTTATTGCAACCCCAAAATTTTCCATAGAAACTTTATTGCTACCAAACGTTTTGTAAATATTTATTTTAGAAAAAATTTATCGATAAAAGTTTTGTTGTTGGAGTTTTACTGATAGCCATAGTTTTCTGAAGGAAATTAATAACAAACCGTAATTTCTGAAAAATATACAAAATGCAGCAATTTTCTGCAGAACATCAATCGATATCCAACAAGTTTCTAAACAACACTTATCGATAACACAAAAAACTATCGGCAATATATTACACTTCTATGGAATAAAAATTTCTTGTTGCCGATTTACGACAAGGAAATTTTCCTAAAGAAACAAAAGTTTGAGACGGAAAATTATCGATAACGAAATTATCTATAGGCGATTTACGATAAGAGAACTTACCTATAGGAAATTTATTGGTAGTAAAAATTTCAGATGGAAAATTTGTTGTTAGTAAAAATTTGAGAAGGTAAATTATCAATAAGAATAATTTTCTTTTAGTACAAAAAATTTCCTGTAGGAAATTTATCGGTAGCCCAGATTTTTCACATACAAAATATTTTCTAATAAATATTTTTTATAAGTAAATCAATTATAGCACACATTTTTAAAGAATATTTATTTATGCTAAAGTTTTTTTAAAGGAAATTTTACGATAACATAAGTTTTTTCTTGCCGATTTACTGGAAGGAAAATTTTCTATAGAAAATATATCGGTAGCAAAAATTTGAGATGGAAAAATATCGATAACCAAGATTTTCTTTTAGCTAGTTTAAACAATTTTTCGTTAGTAAAAATTTGAGATGGAAAATTATCAATAACAAAACCACTTTACAATCATATTATTGATAACATAAATTTCTTATAAAAAAATTAATCGGTAGCATCTAGTTCTCTTTAGTAAAATAACTAATAAATAATTTTCGCTCGTTTGTTCGATGGAGGATTTACATATCCTCATGAGCATACGTTTTTTTAAAGAAAATGTTCACGTAACAAAAATTTTCGATGAAAAATTTATAGACAAAAAATATTGTGAAAGAAAAATTTAGGAATGACAACAATTTGCTTTTTAAGGTATTTTTTCTAAAAGAAATTTAATATATTTAAAAAAGGCTATAAGCTTTTGTATAAAGCACACATTTTATTTAACGAACAGGAAGAGAGAATATGAAAGAAAACTAAAATGTCTGGTTGAAAGATACAAAAAAAAAAAAAAAAATATTACATTAATTAAAATTAAAATTTCCTTTAGACGAAGAAGAGGCATGAAGTGGTGTGTGGCTTGGCTTAAATAGATCAAGGTGGCCGTACAACAAATATGTATAATATGGTGTTAACAATATACAAAAGACGATAATTACTTATAAATTACAAAACTCTTTTATAATTTTGGATATTGTTAGTTCTATGTAAACATAACTAAGTTCAAAAATTATCACTTTAAATTTAAAATAAGTGATAAATTCATTGCTCGTTTACTCATCGAATGTGAAAGTTCTGCTAAATTAATTTTTCAAGTTTCCTTGTATTTAAAAATATTAAATGGTCTGCTTAATTAAAGTTTTTATGTATTTTGCAACATGTCCTGTTTAATGCCAGTGGACAAAACCAAAAAGTGCCTTGACTAAGCACAGATAGACAATGCCATTATTTTATATGCACTTGCAACAGTCGAGCTTACACACACAAACACAAAGGACACTTCTGCAAACCAATACAGAATACTGGAAAGCAACACCATGGAGATGTGTCACACCTAAAGAGTCTCAGTGAATGGAAAAAATTATAAAAAAAAAAATTTAGCGCAAGTTGAACTACAAATAAAAATCAGACACAATGACGGGTGGCCAGAATGAAAAAAGAGACTAAAACTGACACACACACACACGCACACAACAACCAGAACAGGGACATTGGAAAAAAAAAGAGATAAAATATACGTAGACATAAAGCAAATTGCAAATAAAGGAAGTTTACCCTGAACAAACTAGAAAAAACGAAAACGGATAGAAAAATTGCACAGTAGCATAAAATTAGAGGATGTGCTTAAACACATGCACACATATACACCCACAAACACACAGACAAAATAGTTTTGCATATACAACCAAAGCGCAATTTTAAATTGGCGATAGTTTGAAGCTTGATGACAATAAATCTTAAATATATTTTGATTTTCGTTGGAGAGAGAAATTAATAAAAGTTTTATTAAACCAAAAAAAAAAAAAAAAAGAAAAAGAAAACATAAAAAAAAGAAATTGAAAAGTATTTAATAAAAGTGTGAAATTTATTTGATAGAAACTCAAAAGAATCAGAAAAAGAAAAACTGAAACAAAACCCTGAACAAATATTGAATAGTTAAATGAATTGAATATTAAATGAGATTGCCAGCTATTTTTTTTTTCTTTCTTATTTTTATTTTATTCAATGAGTTTTAGACAAGTGTAGGTAAGATATTAAAATAGTAAAAAAAATTGTGCAATTAAAGGTGATAGAAACTTTCAACACCAAAAGCGGAAACTTGTTTGCGATCATAACTATTAAGAGATAAAAATATTCAAAATTAACAAAATAAACAGAAAGTTTTTTGCGACACATCTGTAAAGCAGAAAAATATTTTTTCAATATTTACATATCAGTAGCTATCGTTGACAATTACTTTTTACAAAAAAATGGATAGATAAAATATTTTACAAAAAAAAAAAAAAAAAATAGGTCAATAGTAACAAGTTTCTGTAAAACATTTTGTGAAAACCAAAAATAAATTATCGCTATCAAAATTTTCTACAGTCAATATTTAATACTAAAAAAATTTTTTTTTGCAAAAATTTTATAACAAAATTATTCTATAGAACTTAACACTTATTTTCTACTAACAATTTGCAAAAAATTTCTATAGAAAATATTTCGCTAACAACGCTTTCACACACGAAAAGTTTACTTTGCAAAGTCTTGAGTTTGGTGGCATCAAGCGAAAAGAGAGCGGCTCTCTTTTCTCTTATTTAGTCCTTGCCACCACCGAACTCTAGACTTTGCAATTTAATTTATTTTAAAAAACTATAGCTAACTTCAAGAAATTGTTCATTAACTAAAATTTTCTTTACAAAATCTATCGCCATTAAACATTTTCTTATGGAAATATATGTCCAAAAAAGCTTTTTAACCTAAACTTATCGCTAGCTATAAAGTATTATTGTCTTAAGATATATTTTCTAGAGACATTTTATCGGTAACAAAAATTCAAAATAAAAAGTTTATCGTTTCTACAAAAAATTTGTGGCTAATGACATGCCGCTACAGCAAATTTATCGCTAATTAAATCTCTCTACCAACAAATTTCGTTAACTAAAAATTTCTTTAAAAATACTTCCGCAGAAAATTTGCGATTTAAGAATATTTTATGAAAAATTTATCACTAGCAATGATTCGCTATAGACAATTTATCGCTAACAAAAATTTTCTATAGAAAATCTATCGCTAGCAAAAATTTGTTATAGAAAATTTATCCCCTAAACAATTTTTTGGTAGAAAATCTCTTAAAACATTTGTTTTTTAATTTATTGTTAAAGTTAAAAATTTTTTAGTAATCAAAATTTTCTATAAAAAAGTTTTTGTAAATAATTTGGGGTTTTAAAATATTTTATGGAAAATTTATCGCAACCAAAAAATTTCTGTAGAAAACCTATCCCTAAAAACTTTTTTGGTATAAAATGTATCGCTTAAGATTTTTTTTAGACACTTTTTGCCAATGACAAAAAATTTTGTTAATGAAAAATTTCTCTGTATAAAAATGTTTGCATAGAAAATTTGTGCTTTAAGAACATATTATGGAAAATTATCGATAACAAAAGAAGATCTATCTCTATACAAATTTCCTGTAGAAAATCTATCGCTTACTAACATTTTTTTTTAGAAATTTATTGCTAACGATAAAAATTTTCTAAAATCATATTTGTCTATAAAAATGGTGCCATAGAAAATTTGCGGCTTAAGAATATTTAATGAAAAGTTTATTGCTAACAATAATTTGCTATAAAAAATTTATCGCCATGAGAATATGCTATAGAAATTCTATCGAAAACAACCCCTTTTCATAATATATATATATCGCTAGATTTCTTTAGGATTTTTTTTTAGAAATTTATTTCTAGCAACAAAAATTTTTTGTTTACTAAAATTCCTAAAAAAAAGAGTCCATAGAGAATTTATGATTTGAAAATTTGTTATGGAAAATTTATCTCTGACAAAAAATTTCAATAGAAAATCTATCGCTACCAAAATTTTTGATAAAAAATCTATCTTTAAAAACTTTCTGTAGAAAATCTATCACTTAAAAACATTTCTTTTTTTTTTTGAAAGTTTGTTTTTAATCACAAAAAAATTCTGCAGGAAATTTCTGACATATGAATATTTAATGGAAAATTTATCGCTAACAAAAATTTTCTGTGGAGAATTTATCGCTACCAAAATTTTTCGGTGAAGAATTTATAGCTAACAAAAATTTTTTTAAGGAAATTTATCGCTATCGAAAATCTATCCCTAAAAACAGAGTTTTATTGCTTATAAACATTTTCTTTTATAAGTTTATTGCTAAAGCCTAGTATTGAGATTGAATGTGCGAAAATTTTTCAGCAACATTCCTTATTTCGTACGGAAAAATTGAGATGTACTCAGTGTTCTCTATTTTTTCTTTTCTTCATGTTTCTTTTTTAATTTTAAGTATACATGTTTGTACTTCGTGCGAAAAAAGCTTTGCTTATGTAATTTCGCAGCTAAAAAACAATTATTCCCAGAAACAATTATAAATGGAAACATGTTGCAGATACATATTGTATGTTTTTCGCTTTAAAAACTCAGTACTACATTTCTAAACTCATTTTGCAGATATTTCATACTAAACACTTTTGTATGCAATTTGAAAGAATTTCGCACGAAATAATGAACTCAATATTAGCCTCAACGACAAAAATTTTTCGTTAATCAAATTTTTTTTATAAAATTGCTTCCATGGGAAATTTGCAAATTAGAAATTTCTTATGTTTATCGCTGATAAAGCTATGCTATAGAAATTTTGCCGTTAAGATAAATTTCTTATAGAAAATTTATCGCTTAAAAATATGTTCTATAGAAAATCTATGGCGAGCAAAATTTTTGATAGAAAATCTATCCCTAAAAAAATGTTCCTCATAGAAAATCTATCATTTAGAAACATTTTTTTACAAATTTATTGCTAACGAAAATTGGTTTTTTATTAGTAAAATTTACTATTAAAATTTCTATAAAAAAATATCCTTTAAAAACTTAAAAGCCAACAAAAACTTTCGATAGAAAATTTATGGCCAACAAAATTTGTTTGCAAATTTATTAATGGCAAAAATTCAAGTCTCTGTTTGTTCCGCTCTCTGTTTCTCATTACTTTCTTCTTTCGATATTTTTTTTAGTTATTAATTCATTTTGAAGTTGTTTATGTTGATTTTATTGTTTTGTGACTTTTTATTAATTATTATTAAATTTATAACAAGCTTAATATTACATGACAAATTTAATAATGTGAAACATTTGAATACTAATGATCATGAAAGATCACAATGATTAAAGTGGTGTAGAATGGTGTAGATGGCTGCGACACGGCACGGCACTAATTTGAATACGAAATTTTAATCGCCATTCAAGTTTTGTGTTAAAAATTAATAACAAAGGAGAGAGGAGAGAGGAGAAAAGAAATACAATTATGAAAAAACTTCAGGCGCCATTAACAATATATATAAATAATAAAAATCTAAATAAAACAATAAAATATCAAGTTAAACTTCAACGAATGAATGAACGAAACAAAAGTTTCAACAAAAGTGCCGGAGATTATGTGACAGTAATAAAAAGTTTATTATTATTATTTTTTTTAATAATAAAGTTTCTAATTCAATTTGAATAATAAGATGATTTATACGAAACAAAAAGTATGTGAATTTGTTATTTTAAGAATTTATAGAAATAAATCTGTGAGCAATGACGAAGTTTCGAAATTAAAAAGTTTTTTGCTGTTAAATAATATTTTAATTATTAAGGAAATGTTTACAATATTCGCTCGCACCCCAACCACCCCACCCACTCATTTTTAAACTTTCCTTTCAATACTTACAATTTTTTCAATATATTTTTTTCATTTTTTATTATATTCTTTTTGGTCCATTGTTTACGCTCAAGTAATGGTTCAAGTGATGTTCATGTGCGCGCTGTTTGTGCAAGAACAAGGATAACACATTCCCACAATTACACTGAAGTCATTTAAGAAATGGCTTAAAGGTGTTGAAAGGAAAAAATTTGAAAATATTTTACTTTTTTAATCTCGAAAGTGGTTGGTTTCACTCAATATATTTTTATGGCAAATTATAGAGAGTGTTAAGTTGCTAATTTTACGCTTCAGCTAAATTAATATAATGGAAATTGAAAAGAATTAAAAAAAAACTTAAGTGAATAAATATCAACAAATAAAAAACTTAATATAATGAATGCAGCCCAACTTTTTATTATAGGAGATATGTTTATTCCATTTTATTAGTGTTTTTAATGTCCGAAAAAGAAAATTTATGGGGAACTATTATTTTTATTTAGGAATTAAATTTATAGATATATTAAAGTTGTTTAAAAAAACAAATATTAAAAAAATGGGACAAAAAATAATAATAAATATATTATAAAGTAAACTATTAAAAACTTTAGATTTTTATAATAAAAGTCTGTATGATGAAAATATCTCTCCAAAAAAAAAAATTGCCTATTGACGGAATCTTTGTGCTTTAAATGTTTTCCAACGAATGTAGTCTTTTGAAATAAAATAAATATAATATAAAAAAAAACTAAAAAATACGCTTCGACATTACATTTTTCATTCACTATTGTTTAAGTTCCTTCTTATTTTTATATTTATTTACAAATTTATTATAATTTAAATTACAATAAACTATATTTAATAAAGCACTAGCAACTGGGGCTATTGGCTATCGACTTCTTAAATTATCTACATAAGTAGATAATTATCCGTATAACGCGTTCCGAGTTTTTTTTTGGAATTCCCAAAATTACAATAAACTATATTTAATAAAGCACTAGCAACTGGGGCTATCGGCTTCTTAAATTATCTACATAATTAGATAATTATCCGTATAACGCGTTCCGAGTTTTTTTTTGGAATTCCCAAAATTGGCTTCAGGAACCGTCAAAATCTTCCACTTCCCCGGAAACAATATGGCAACTTCAACTTTCGTACTAAATCGAAAGACCGTTAATTTAAAATGAAAATTGGAGTTGCCGTACTGCTTCCGGGGAAGTGAGGGGGATTTTGGGGATTCATGAAGTCAATTTTGGGAATTCCCAAAAAAATTCGGAACTATTCATTAAACGGTTTGGAATCGGTTTTCCTTGTTCTGTGCTCGTTTTTGTCGTGGAAAATGCATCTGAACTATAGACGGTTATTTTTATTTTTTATTTTTATCTTGAACCAGTACTCAGGGGAAGACCTCTACATATGCAGTGCTTTGCACTGGAACTGGCAAAATAGGTTATGATGAGGAGGAAAGAGGGAGTAGTGTTTGTGGAGGTTTAACTTTAACAATAACAACACGAAAGACAAAAGGAAACTCTATTACAGCATTTAAAGTGTAGAAATTAAATTAGTTAAAACTGATCAGTGTCCAGTGTATATATGTACCTTCGACACTGCTCAGATTATCAAAATTTAGTCGAACACCTTTGGCACTACAAGGTAATGAAATGCATTGAAAATAAATTAAATATAATATATATAGAGAAAACACGGACAACGATGAAAAAGGAGAAAAAAACACATGTACACATCTTTCTACCTATTCCGGTACAATTTGGTTTCATACGAATTTAAACAATGAACATACATATATAGAAAATACAGATAGCAGTAACAAGAGACGGATGTACAGGATGAGAGACAAAACACTTTAGTGGGAAAAATGAAGTTGCCGTATTGCTTCTGAGGAAGCGGGAGGATTTTGACGTTTCTTGAAGCCGGCTTTGGGAATTTCCAAAAAAATCTCAGAACGGCTTTGCTAATCGCAACCGGTTTTTCATATTCGGTGCGTTTTTCGTCCATAGAACGTGTATATGACCTATTAAAGGGCATTCGATTTTGTAAGAAAATTGAAGGCACCCTATTGTTTTCGGGGAAGTGGGAGATTTCTGAAACCGATTTTGGGAATTCAAAAAATAAAAAAACAAAATTCGGAACGTCTTATAGTTAAATGGATAATTTAAGAAGAAGCTTAAACAATAGTGAATGAAAAGTTTGAAATTTTATATCTAAGCGTGTTTTTTTAGGTCTATTATTACAAAACTAACGATAAAGTACTTGACCTTAGCATAAGCTAACGTGACCGATAAAGTTACCATTAAATTTTCTCCATTTTTACAACTGAAGTTAATTTATTTTCGGCAGATAATATGGCAGCTTCAAATACTTATAGTTAACTTTGAAATTTATCATGAGGATAAACCTACTGTTAAATTATCAGTAAATTTTCAGGTTAATGTTAAATTGTAATATCATATTGTAATAACATTAATTTTCCTGACGATGATAAGAAATTGTTATCGAAATATTGAAAATAAATGCTGTTAAATTTTTTATATAAAATAAAACGATCTTTAGCTGCAAAAATTAGAAATATTTAGTTAAATTGTAATAACAAAAAAAAAAAAAATCATCTGTAAGATAAAATCCTAAGGTTAACTATTCCTCAGTTGTAATAATGACCCTTAAAGTATTTTTATTTAGATAGTTTAGTTAATTCTTGACAGCAAATTTTGAGGAACTTTCATTAGCGTTATTTAACTGATGCCAAGTTACAAAAAAAAAATCTATTTAATAGGTTATAAATAATGGCGAGCAATTTTAGAACAAGATGGGAAGCGATAAATATTTTTGTGGTGTTTCGTTACTCTTCAGGCAAGGACAAGCGATATGTTGTGCTTGTAGAATATAAAAAGCATACACTTATATGGCGGCTGAGTTGTTAGTCAGGAACAAACTCTCATAAATTATTCTTTTTCAGCCTGTTAAGCATATTGTTAATAAACAACTTTTTATTTATTTATTTTTTCATTTATATTAATTAAGTTGTTATGTCTGAATGTATCTTATATAAGAACGGTTAACCACAGGGCACTTGTGTTTCGTGTTACCATCTCTGCTATTTAATTTTATTTAGTGCCCCTGAAGAAATAATTTCTCCAACTTTTACTTAAAAGTTGTATCTTGTACTAAGTAAACTATTGTTAAATAATCAGAACCAAGTCTATATATTTAAGGCCAGCACACAAATCTTTTCACTGTTCTTGGCTTTTTATTTGTTTTGAAATATTTTCTTTAACAAGTTTTATTCCGGTTTCATTTTGTGTGGTTTTTCAAACTCTTAATAAAAGTTTATAGACTTTTAGGTTTCTTCTACAGCTCATTTGGCTGCTTGGAAGGGGGCACAAGAGAAATCCTCATTGAGGTGAAACTTAAATTTATTGTTGTTTTATATTTGCTGAACTTTGAAATTTAATTTTATCACTAGTGCAGGATAATAATTCTTACTTATCTTAAATTAATAAAACTATAATAAAGAAAATTCAACCATGTTATTGGATTTGAATAAGTAAATGAAAAATAAAACTCCTTTTGCTTTTTACTTAAACGTACATTAAAAGATTTAAAGAATAAAAATAATTAATTGTAGCAGGAAGAAAATCACGACATAATAGAGGTCCTTTAATTTATATACTTTAGTTAAATAAAAAAGCCAATGTTAGAAATTATATCGTTCAAGTAACCCCCTACTAGCTCGGCAGGCTCATAATATTTTTCCAAAATTATCAATCATGTTTTCCAATAAGCTACGGTTAGTTGTTGATATCTGTTCGACAATTTCGGTTTTAAGCTCTTGAAATGTTATGTGATTATAGCTGTACTCTTTCGTTTTCAAATAAACATCACAAAAAAAAATCTTAAGGAGTCATATTGCACGATCTTGTTGCCCAATTTACTTCTCCTCTACGAGGAACAATACAATTTTGGAACCTTTCCTCCAACAGATCCATTATTTCTCTTGCTGTATGATATGAGACACTACCATGATTTATATGGCAGACATTCTTTACATATAAATCTTCAATTTTCCGCCACAAAAAGCTTTATATGATCTTCCTGTAGCGATTTCTATTGAGGTATCCTCAATGTAGGGTGTCCAGCACAGAAAATTTTGGTTGATGTTCAATAACAAAATTCGCTGCATCATTTAATAAATTGTTTGAATGAAGATTTGTAGAGAAATTCGTGGACTCCAACAAAAATTTTGTAAAAAAATGTGATATCCAAGGTTATTAGTTTCACTTATATGTTTGCCATATAGGTGATTATTACATATGTATGTATGTATGTATGTATATATACAATACAGTGTCGCCGTTTTAGTGCGAAAATTTGAGTTGCCGTATTGCTGCCGGGGAAGTGGGGGATTTACGATGTCAATTTTAGGAATTCCCAAAATTTTCTTATGCGGTGCGCAGGTTTGCAGGTTTGAAATATAAATGGTCTTTCGCTTTAGTGCGAAAATTTAATTTGCCGTATTGCTTCTGAGAAAGTGTGGGGACTTTAATGTTTCCTGAAGTTGACTTTGGGAATTTCCAAAAAAAACTCGGCAGCATTTTGCTAACCGAATCGGAACTGATTTTTCATATTCGGTGTGCGTTTTAGTTGTGGAACGTGTATTTGAACTATTTACGGTAATTCGATATAGTGTTGCCATGTTGTTTGCGGATACGTACGGGATTTTGGTAATTCCTGAAGCTAATTTTTGGAATTCCCAAAAAAAAAACTCGGCATGCGTTATACGAACAATTAGCTGATTATATGTATAATTTAAGAAATAGTTTAAACAATAGTGAATGAAAAATTTGAAATTTGATATAGAAGTGTGTTTTTTAGTTTTTAAACTATAGTTATATTTTTACGGCCGTATTCATAAAAAATATTGTATGTTTATTAAACAGTTATTTGACAAATTTCCCATAGAAATTTGTCAAATAACAGTTTAATAAACATAAAATATTTTTTATGAATAAGGCCATTAATATACAGGTATATGATACATGTATATGTATATATTGACATACGTACAAGTTACTTTTTAAACCAAAATTTTATCGATTTCATTCTATTTTTTAATAATTTTTTTTTGTGTATATATTCCAAAAGATAGTTTGTGTGGTTATTGATTTTTGTAAAGAAAATTTAGCTCTAATATAAAAAAGATTTCTATAGATAATTTAAATCTCTAATTTTTTTCGTCACTTAAAATATTTTCAAAATAAATAAAAAAAAACAATTTTTGATTTAAAACAAATTTTTTTTACGTTTTGTGTTGCAAGAAAAATTGAATGTTGCAGTTCTGTCATTTTATTTTCTTTGATGTTGGTATTATTTTTTTCCTATTTGTTTTAAAAAATTCATGCAGCGTAAAAACGCGATTTTTGCTTTAACGAAAACTTTCTTTTTCTAGAGAATATTTTTCACGCATTCTAAAAATACTTACATATGTAGGTATATGTATGTATATAACAATGTAATATTTGTTTTGTGTTGCTTGAAGTCATAAAAATAAAACTTGTTTAAATTATAATTTATGTATTTTCTCTGTGAATGAAAAGCACAAAAAAAAAGTTCAAATCAAATAACTTGGAGACTGACGCCATAAATAAGATAAAAATCTGCCCCTCACTTAACGCAAGTTGCAAGTCGTCTGTCTCTCTCTCACACATACAGTGTTTAGCAGCCATTCTCATGCGTTATTTGTTTTTAATGTTTGAATTAATTGATTTTTATGTTAATCAAACGTAATAAAAATGTTGCTTTTACATTTTGATTTTCGTGTGAATTATTGTAAAGATTTTCAAAGTAAATGTTAAATTGATTTGCTTTTTTCTTTTTAAAAAATGTTTGTTTACATTGTTCAATCAACTTGTTTTATGACCGTTTTTGGGAGAAGAGAGATAAAATTTTATTTAGACAAAACTGTTGATGTCGATCGTTATCGTAATGATCTTGATAATGAGAGAGTTATTTATGGAGGCTATAAAACTTAATATGATTACGCAAACAATAGCTCAATTAACAATACTGATTAAGGTTAAGCGTAGAAATATCATAGTTACCTAGACTTATGTCTAAGATAATGTAGATTTTTAAATGCATTCGAAAACTTTTAATACCATTTTGAGAAAAAACAGAGTTAAGTCCGTCTAAATTTCTCATTAAGTTGAAGTAAAATGTATTTTATACAAGAATTTTTTATAGGTATTATACGAGTAATGCTTTGTATTTCAAATCAATTGAAAATATTTTTCAGCTTTCCATCCTTGGCTTTCAACCACCCACACAAACCCTTGTTTCTTGTTGTTTTACGAATTCTTGTCCTGTTATTTTTTTCTTGTTTTTACTTTTTTATTGATGAGAAAATAATTGTTGTATTATTAGCAACACAACGCTACAAACAACAATTTAGAGGACTGTGCTCTAAAAGCAAGCAGAGTATTAGATTGAGCGTCTTTAACAAATTGTATAGAAACGATTTACAATAACACGTGTCGGCCACGTACGAATCATAAACGATTAACGAATGAAATAAAAAACACATAATTGCAGCAGAAAAATATGTTCATGTTGTTAAAGAGAATAAGAAAAAGATGGTGATAATAATGACGTTGAGTTTTTTCCACGAAAACTGAATAGACCGACTTTAAATTCTCTCAAGATGGCGTCATTTAATTAACACATACAAATCTTACACACAGTTACACAAATCAATTGTTGCGGGTCTTGTTGTTGCTAATTAAATTATTACAATGATAATCATTATGTTTATGATGCTAATGAAGTTTGTGTTATTCATAATCATGAGCTTAATAAAAAAACAAATAAACAAACACAAATTTTTATGAAGTGTTTAAGGAAACAAAACAATTTGTAATCACGAAATTTATTACAAAAATAACTTAATTTTATGCACTTTTAATAGACGATAAGAGAAGGGAAAACGACGGGGTGGAGAATAAGCCATTAGAAATCGAAGAAAGAAATTGATGGGTATAAAATTTATTGTAATAATTGAGAAATTTGTTAAGAGAAGATTTCGGTTTAAAGCTTATTTAAAATTTGTATGAAAATGTTTGAGGAAGAAGGAAAAAATAACCTCCAAGAAAACTTGAACAGTACTAAATTGTATACATTTTTTTTTTAAATTCTGTTTCAGCTATATTAATATGTTTTTATAAATTTAATTAGTTTCGAAAATTGTTAAATTTTCTATCATAGTTAACAGTTCAAACTTTAACATACTGACATTTAAAATTTTAGTGTTAAATTTTAAATTACTTTCGAATTTTCGAACATGTACATATAATATAAAATATGATAGAGAATACCTGAAATAAATACCTGAATACTTTTTATTGAATATGATAGAGAATACCTGAAATATTAATAACATTCAATTTGTTTTCGAAATAGTTTATCATGTATAAACTGATATTTTTCTATATATGCGAAAGATTATCTAAAATATTAATATAATGGCTTTTATCCGTTTATAGCTAATGTTTTTTTTTTTATCAGTTTCTGCAGGTAAATTGCATGCAATTTATTTTCGAAATAGTATAACAATTTATTTTCGAAATAGTATAACACGTACTTTTTTCTAAATATGCCAGGTAAATATTAACATAATGAATGTTCCTTATCCATTTGTGCAAGTAAATTTCTTTCAATTTGTTTTCGAAATTACTTTCGACCATGCATAAAATGTAATTTTTTTTCTAAATGTGCGAAATATTATCTGAAATATTAATATAATGCATGTTTTGACCCGTTTGTGCAGGTAAATTACATTTAGTATATTTTCGAAATTATTTTCGAACATGTGAAGTTGAACATGTGTAAAACGTACTTTTTATTCTAGATATGCGAAGGATTACCTGTAGTATTTATATAGTGCATGTTTCTTTTCTGCTTGTACAGGTAAGTTGCAAACAATTTATTTTCGAAATTACTTTCTAAATAGTTGGACATGTATAAAATCTACTTTTTTCTAGATATGCGCAATATTACCTGATATATTAATATAATGATTGGTTTCTTTCTGTTTGTACAGGTAAATAGCATTCAATTTATTTTCGAAATTATTTTCGATTATAGTTGAACATGTATAACATGTGTTTTTTTTTTCTATATATACAAAGGATTACCTGCTATTTTAATATAGTACATGTTTCTTTTCGGTTTGTTTAGGTAAATTGCATTTCATTTATTTTCGAACTTTCTTTCGAAATAGTTGAATATGTATAAATGTACATTTTTTTTAGATATGCGAAAGATTACCTGATATACTAATATAATGCATGTTTTCATTCTATTTGTACAGGAAGGTTGTGTGTAATTTATTTTCGAAATTACTTTCGAACTTGTAAAAAATGTACTTTTTTCTAGAAATGCGAAAAATTTCTTTTCCTTTTGTACAGATAAATTCCATTCAATTTATTTTCGAAACAGTTGAACACGTGTAACATGTACGTTTTTCTAGATATGCGAAAGGTTAACTGAAATATTAATATAATGCAATTGCCCATGGCTTGGCCGACCAGCACTTTCGGTCTTATCAAGAAGTAAAAAATTGGATTGTTTAAAAAAAATAGCACTTTTTTCAACGTGGTATTCATACGCTGCTCGAAAAATGAGAGAATTCATAAATGTATACCCCGAATTTCGGAGAAAAAGCGGCGGAAGCAAAGTTGTATACCTTTTATTTCTGTGTTCTATCATGATCAAAATTATTAAGATAATTCTCTAAAAACTTTTTGTTTTGTATTTTGGTGATATACTTTTGAAGGAATTTATTTATGTACTTCTGTACTTCTGAAGGTTTCAAAGTAATACTTAAATCCATTTAAAAATATTTGTAAGACCTGTTATAGATGTGCATAAAAAAACTTCATGGTTTTCAAGGTCATGAGCAGAGGCGTTAGTTTCCCTCTTGCATGAAAATGTTAATTTATGTAGCAAATAAAATATTTTTTCGGTTTCGAATGGAAATTTCGGTGCTGATGGCACATAAATTTTGATTTATTTATGTGTTTTATACCTGTATTTATGATGATTTATTTATAAAATTCTCCTTAAATTTTGTTGTATTGACCTAGAGGTATATTCAATTTTGTTTATAGTTTCTGGGAATTTTAAAATCTGCTTTTGTTTCACGACTACTTTATTTTTCTATACAAATTTTACTACAAATTTATGAATTTTAATGGCGCAAACGTGATATTCTATTCAACATATTTTTATTTGTGAAATAGCTTAAAGCAAAGCAGAATATTAAAATGCAGCAATATTGAAAGTAATTTTTTTTTTTAATTTGAGAGACTGGCAATATGAATGGATTACCACAAACTACATTAGTAAAACTGAAATTATTGAAAAATTCATAAATTTGTATACATAGGTGTACAACTTTGCTTCCGCCTTGTTTTCCTACCGAAATCCGGGATTTGGTTGTACTTTTTTCTTCATAGAAAAAAGTACATTTTGTACATATTCAACTATTTCGAAAGTAATTTCGATGCATCAAAATCCCGGATTCCGGGGATTAATATTTCAGACCAAAAATTGCCTGATGTATTAATATAATACATGTTTCTGTTCCTTTTGTACAGGAATACTGGTTAAAGGTTTATGATTCAAAGTATTGTCTATCTCTGGCTAATAGTTTCTCTTATCTTTCAGTCAGCGCACGAATCCCGGGTTGAAAAAACTGCTCATCTTTTGCAACGATTCACGAATTGATCCACTTTTTTACCTCTTCATAAGACCAGAAGTGCTGATCAACCAGGCCGTGTGGCGTTGATCAAAATAAGTGGTAGTCAGAGGGAGCAACGTCTAGTGAATACAGTAGATGGGGTAGGACTTCCCATTTCAACGTTTCCGCGTATATCTTAACCACTTTCGCAACATGGGTCTAGCATTGTCATGCTACAAAATCACTTTATCAATTGTTCTCGTTGTATTGCGGCCATTTGTTTTTCAATGTTCGGTTCAGATGAATTAATTGTGTTAAAGAACAAACGCCTGTGATTGTTTCAGTAGGTTTTAACAAGTCATAATACACTACACCGAGCTGGTCCCACCACATGCTCAACATGACCTTGGAGCCGAGAATCTTCAGTTCGGCCGTCGACGTGGAAGAATGACCGAGATATTCCCATGAAAAAATTGCATCCAATGTAAAAACCTAAATTCGATACAATTTACTCGATAACGAGTGACAGAAACCCATAAGTTTAAAAAATCTCAACTTCGAGTATTCTATGAGAACGACAGAGGGAATCCAGGAGGCTAGTCTTCGACAGCAAGATCTTTCCTGAATGATCTTGATGATCATTCAATGATCAATGAATGATCAGTTCCTGAAGCTTTTAAACCACTCTCGTTACGTTCCTTCACTGATAGCGGTCTCACCATAAGAGCATTCGACTAGTCTCAGCCGCTGATGTCTTTATATTAAAGCAGCCAATTAAAATCTCCCGCAAATGGCGAGAATTTGTCTCGTAAGCTAATATGTTTAAACGAGAGTAACTCGTGTAAACATAGATGCAGACACAAATCGCGTAATATTTCGATGGTTTACAAATACCTCAACTTATTGTGTGACATCTAGAATCTATTTATTTCGAATACCACTTCTCTCTACAGCCATCTATTGCAAAACGGCGGAAGTAAAGTTATACACCTAATAGTATAGGAAAACAAATTTTTCCTTAACAAAGAATTACCGAAAAAATTTATTTTCAAAAGTAAAGAATCCAAAAAAAAAAGCCAAAAATGAATGAAAATAAAAACAAGGTCCTTAAAAGCAGGATATTATCAATAATTTGCTGCTTTTATTGTTTGTGTAATACACATTTTTTTCTATGCTTTATAAATAATATACATATGTAGATAAACACGTACGTGTATTCCAATATAGAAATATTACTACTACTCTCATCATTTTTATTTGTCTGCCTGCTCGACTATAAAAAAAAACCCCCCTGAAAATACTGAATTGTTTATGACTCTACTCCGGTTTTGTTCTTCTTTTCAATATTTGATTGATTCATGGAAATGAATGGTTGCTTGTTTTCCTTTTTATTGCATTAAAAACATTAAAAAAAATTTGCATAAATGTAAAAAAAAAACAATATTTTTTATGCGAATCTATAAAAATAATTTGCTTAAAAACTTATTTGCATAAGTCATAAATTTATGATGTTTTAATCAAATAATTTATACTTTAATAAAAAATTGTACTTTTTTTTTTTAATAAATTCAAAATCAAATTAGTTTAAATGTATGACATGCATAGGAGTGCACACATACATCTGCAAACATTTTTTGTTAGAGAACATTTAAGCTGGAGGATAAGAGGAATTTGGTGAATTTTTTCCAAACAAAGTTTGTTAATTTATTATAAATGTGCGGTTTAAAGGCTATTAACTGGCTTGGAAGGACTAAAATAAGGCAGGAAAGAAAACATTTAAATAAAATACACAAGTAAAGAGTGTTTTTATAGAGGTATAGAACTTGGAATAGGATTAGAAGCAAAATGAGTTTTTTAAATTGACTTGAAATGTATTTTATTCGAAAGATAATCTTCCAACATTACAATTTATATATGATTTCTTGCATACGATCACCAAGACTGGCGCTCGGACCAACGCTGATCTGGAGGTACAATTTTTGTTGACCTTTTCCAACACTTGTGGCCGTATATAAGCTATAACGTGGCAAATATGCTGCTCCAAATGCTCACTCGTTTCGGGCTTAGTGTCATAGACTAGCGACTTCACATATCACAACAGAAAATAGTCTAGTAGCGTTAATTCCCACGATCTTAGGGTCCGAAACGTGACAATATACGGCTACCAAAAGTTTGCTTTAAAAATCAAATGTGGCACGAGCTGTGTAACAAGTTGCACAGTCTTGTTGAAACCACTGCTCCTGCACATCTTGATTGCTTAGTTGATGAATGGAAATGTCAGTGATTCTATAGCGAGCAGCTTTGACTGTAACGTTCTGACCAGCATCGTTTTTAAAGCAGCATCGACTAATAATTTTTCCTGCCCACCACCAGTCAGTTCTTCTGAATGTAGCGGTGGCTCAACTTACAAGATAATTATCACTCCAAATATGAATATTCCATTTATTGACGTATCCTAGCAGAATGAAGGAGTTATTAAAATTCCCTGATAATTATGATGCACGGCCGAATTTATTTAAAATTGGTTTAATTAATTATAGTGTTCGAGCTGTAGTTGTCTTTCAACAGATACCTGAAATATAAGAAACCAGAAATGGAAATGTGATTAAAGTCTTTTTTTATATTGGGCCAGTGCTCAGAGTTAAAATCTTATGTTCCTTCTGGATTTCAGGTCACCAACTCGCGTATCCTAACCTTCTTCTGACTGTCCGGGGAATTGCATACAAATAGGCCCGAGTTCTTCATCGAGGGGTTTATTTATATGGCTGCAAACTTAAGACAGGAAGTGGCCAACTGTGTGAGCCCCCAGCGATTGGTCCACCGTCAGATTAAAACGTTAAGTCAGGTGCTGACGTACAACAATTTCACATCTATAACCCGGCGGTTCAGTTAAGGTTCAAACAGAACTACATGAAAGAGTCCAATCCGCTTAAAAATCATGGTGGGCTTCCTTTAAAAGTCTTTGCAAGAAAAGTTATTTGCAAAACAAAGAGCCATTTTTTGCAGCCAGAATAGAGGACAACAAGTCACTTAACTGATAGCATTGCAATATAATACTATTTAAGTAAAAATGTTAAAAAACCAATGAGTATAACAGTTTAAAAGTGTGTGACAGAATGAAAATAAAGGGTGCCAGCTAATTTGAGTTCTTTCTTGATCCTGTTGTTACCTGGGGGAGATGTGCAGCATTTACCGATTACACATCCCCCAACAGTTCAGATCCTTACAAAGGCAACAACTAAATAAACAAATCCATTCTATTCACCCCGCTTTCCGATATGTCCACCAATTTGTGTAGTATCGGTCTGCCTAGATACAATGCTCTTAGATAAGAAAGATGTGGACAATGACAGAGCAAGTGTAGAGGAAGTGTTCAGCACTCTTTGCCTCCTTTTCAACTCTACAAGTTCTATATGAATAATTAATTGAAAAATTTAACGTCTTCGCATGCAGCCGCATGTGAGAATGTTCTGTCGGAATCTCCATGACAATATGCAACCTCTATCCAGGTAGACCCCTCAGCCCTTCAGGTTGCATTCTATTAATATACTATTTTATTATCAAACCTGGATCCTGTCAGCTACGATATTTTACAGCTAACTTCATTTTACCATCTATCCTGTCCCTAAAAGTTGACGACATAACTAGTTTTTACTGCTTTTGAGTTAGATCCCCGTCTATATCCCCTTCTTGTAATTGGAACGGGTCTTTGCCAGTTCATCCGCCACAATATTTTTGAATACTTCACTGTATCCAGGTTCGAAAGCCCTGCTATTTCATTAAGAGATATCCTGTATTCACGAACCAACTTGCTAATGTAATTTAACGTCAGAGAAAATGTTCAACACTCTCTTCGACTTCTACATGCCTACAACTTCTGTAGAAAACACTAAATAGAAGATTTAATCTCCTCGCATACAACCCCATATAACAAAGTTCCGCCAGAACAGAAACTGTCAGAGCAGATATCGCAGGATAATGGTCGTACTCCTGGGTTAGGTCGGCCTCGTTACTCGATAGATAACTTCGTAGGCACTGTGCAGTGCCTAAAAGTTGACACCATACTTACTTTTTACAGATTTAATCTCCTCGCATACAGCCCCATATAACAAAGTTCCACCAGAACAGAAACTGTCAGAGCAGGCATATCAGGATAATGGTCGTCCTTCCGGGTTATGTCGGCCTCGTTACTTGATAGATAACTTCGTAACTGTGCAGTGCCTAAAACTTGACGTCATACTTAGTTTTTACAGCTTTAAAATGAGATTCCCCTCATAACGTCTATATCTCCTTACAGTAATTGGACCGGGTCTTTGCCAGTTCATTGGCTACCATGATTTGAATACTTCACTGTACCGAGGTTATGCCTCGCTATTTCTTTAAGGGATATATATATATATATATCCAGCATTCACGAACTAACCTGCTAGAGTAATTCTACGCACTCTTCCTTCACTTCATGCCTAAAACTTTTACAGAAGTGATTCAATGGAAGATATAATCTTCTTGCATGCATCATGTAACAATATTCCGCTAAAACAGCTACCGCTGTTTCTGTCGGAGCAGACCCCTTAAGCTAATGGAAGTGCTATTATCATAACTGGCCCATATCAGCCCCATTATCCGACAAGTTACTTCACTAGAGGTCCTGACAGATAACGTTGCACCTGAATATACAGCCTTTAGGCAGGATATTATCAGTACAAATTCAGATATGGTCCTTGTATACCCCATAATACCAGTTAGCTGCTCTCATTATATCCATCGGAAAGGATTTAACCGTTTAGAATGAAAAATTCCTTTTTTCTAGCAAACATTTTTATGAATTTATGCCCAAATGAGATTAAACTCAAACTGATTTAAAGAAATTTTGCCGTCAATAAAAAATTTTATGGAGTCAGTAATTTATTTCAATGAAATTGTTTCAATAAAAAAATTTTATAGTGATACCTAGCGGCTACGAAACAGCTAGTTGTCCCCCTGCTAAAGATTTGACTATTATTTTTCTAGTCTTCTTCCATCAAAAATTATTGATCACTGCAAATTTGTATTGTAAAAAATTCTTCTTAAGAAAAAACTTAAGAAAGGATACAACTTGAAGTATAACTCGTTGTACAAATGTACAAGTCAAAAATCTATTTTAAAAATTATAAAGTTCAACCCAAATTCAATAAATAAAAAATATAAATTTATTGATTCAATAATTTATATCAATGAATTTGCCTCAATAAAAAATTTGATTGAGTCAGTAATTTATTTCACTGAATTTTCTTGAAAACTGTATAAGCTTATTTATAATTTTATATATCAGCTTTAGCAACTCAAGTATACAATTTATATTTGAATTTCGATTTAAACATCCATCAATCAGTCGTTCATTCAAATATGTTGATTTAAAAATAACTCATAATTTTCACTGCCACCACTGGCGCCTGATTTTGTTTATTGAACTTTTTTCAGCATTTGTTTGTTTCGGGGAAAAAACAATTTTTTTTCAATTTTTTCTTCAACAACATTGAATCATAATTGCTGGATTTTTACTTTTTGTTCTTTTCTGCTTTCATTACATACAAATATACACTTCATTTAACATTTACTCTTTGATTTTTGAAGCAATTGATTTGATTTATCAGCTCTTAATCAGCTTGTTTTTGGGGAATGAGATTTTTGCTATTCCTACAACAAGTTTCAGTTTAAGATGCCGATTGATAAAAATCATTTAACAAGTTGTTTGTTGCTGGTTCATGGCAGCAAATTTTCCTCCTACTTTGTATGTGTGTATGTATGTATATATGAGTGTGTATAATTTGTTCGAATATATGTATGTGTGTTTGTGCGCGAATGTCTGTTTGTGGTTTCTGAATTGTCGACTAAATTCTTTATAAATTAGACACATTTTATAAAATTAGCTTTTCTTTGGTTTACAAATGAAGACTTTTTTTATTTATTATTTTTTTCGCCAAATTTTCACTTTTGTTTGCAGAATTATACAAGTGGAAGATTGTATTTTTAATATTATTATTTACTTGTTTTTTTTCTAAATATTAAATGCTTGAATTCCTTACTTATATTACAAATGTGAAAGTAGCTGATTACCTTTTTACGCTTAAACCGTCGATGGAATTTGGTATGTAAATATTTTGAAATCCGGAAGGGAGGAAAAAAGAGCAGGCGAAAAGATCGTTTTAAAAATAATTTATTTTTATAACTCCTCCATCTATGAACTGTTTTTAAAAATTTTCTCTTTTTGTGAAAAAATTTGCTAACGCGATAAAAAAAAAGCTTATTGAACGTTTCAAAATTCTTTCTCATTTTAAACTGGCTGTAGCTAACAAACACAACTTTTTGAACATTGCGCTGCCAAAATGTTATATGTAGTTATGATTACTAATACAACCAGTTTCTTTTAGATTTGTTATCAAGTAAAAACAAAATCCATATTCTTCGCAAATAAAATCAAGGGTATAAGGCTAGATGTTTATAATTATAGTTTGTGTATTCAAAATGCTGGTAAGAACTCTCTTTTCCGATTATTTTTAGCGACTAAATGTTTTCAGCAAACCAGATGATTTAAAATCATATGGTTTAAAATCACATGATTTAAAATCACTTGCTTTAAAACCACTTCATTTAAAATGCTATGTGATTTTAAACCAGTTTGCTAGTTTGGTTTTAGCGTGCACACAACTGATTTCATTATTTTGGTTTAGAGTATTTTTCATTGAAAATGAAGTGAGAAATTTAATGTATAAATTTTAATGCCCAAAACCGGTTTATGCATTTTAGCTTTAGAGTTAGTTAGAGATTGAGTAATTTTAATACAAATCACATGGTTTAAACCCACGAACAATTTTCAAACCACATGCGATTTCGAGACCACTTGCGATTTCAAAGTCACATAGGGTTTAAAATCATATGTTCGAGTGTTTGGCAATTTTTGCTTTCATCTTAACATGCAAACAGCTGATTTACTTACTTGTGTTTTCAGTGGTTTCAATTGAAAATGGGACAATAATTTAGTAAAAAATTTAATGCCTGTAACTTTTTTATGTTTTTTTACCTACGGATTTACATTATTTTGTAGTTTTGATCAAATTAAACTAGATGATTTAAACCACATGCGATTTCTAAACCAAATTTTATTTCTAAACCACACGTGATTTCTAAATCACATGTGATTTCTAAACCACATGCGATTTTACAATAACATGTATTTTTAAAATCACATGTTCGAATGTTTGATAAATTTAGAATTCTTTTTTTTTGTTTTCAGTGATTTTCTTGGAAAATGGAATAGAAATTGTTTATGCTTTTTAGCTTCAGATTTATTTTATTTAGTAATTATAAAAAAAAACAACCACATGACATAAAACCACATACGATTTCCAAGCCACATGCGATTTCCAAATCACATGCGATTTAAAATCATGCTCGAATGTGTGACTGCTCTTAGTTTGATTTCAAGTGTTTTTCATTAAAAATAGAATGGAAACTTCGAACAAATTAAAATGTATTACACTAATGAGAAATTTTATTAAAATTGAACACATGCTTTAAAACCACATGCGTTTTTAAAATCACCTTAATTTTTAAAATCACATGTTTCAATATTTAGCAGTTTTTCATTTGATTTTAGCACGCAAGCAGCTTTGGGTGTTTTTCCTTGAATTTTTTTTAGAAATTTAATGTAATGAAAATACTATAACTTGTACTATATATTTTTAATTACAGTTAATTTTTAAAAAATGCTGAATCCAGCAAATTTTTGTTTTTTTTTGTTTGATAGTTTTAAGTTATTTAATGTAATCAGAAAACCACATGGTTTAAAATCGCATGGTTTAGAACCATATGTGATTTCAGAATCACAAATGCAAACTTTTGTTTTATTTTTATTTTAACATGCACTCAGCTGATTTTTTGTTTATTTCGAGTGCTTTTAATTGAAACTGGAGTAGAAATTTAATAGAAATTTAAGTGCCTAAAGTTTTTTATACGTTTTACGTTCGGATTTACATTATTGAGAGGTTTTAATAATATTGAACCATATGATTTAAAACCACATACGATTTGATGGTTTCAAACCACATGCCTTTAAAAAAAACATGTAATTTTAAAACCATATGTTCGAATGTTTGGCAGTTGTTGGTTTTATTTTAAACGTAATAACAGTTGATTTCATTACTTTGGTTTCGAATAGAAATTGAATATAAATTAAAACGCGGCAAATTGTTTATGCTTTTTAGCTTATTGATAATAAAATTGAGTGCCTTAACAATTTTAACGAAATGCAGAGCAAATTTGAAAATGTAGAAAATATTAAAATCTTTCTCAAGAATTTTTTGTGCCGGCAATTGTCGTCCATCCATTAACGCGAACAGTGATCGACTATCGAAAATGGTAATGGGAAATTACAAAAATATAATGTGTACTGAGTTTAAATAAAGTAAAAAATAAAAAAAAAAAAAAAATATCAATAAAATGCTTTAAATTAGTTGATAGCCAGTTTTCTCAACGACAATATATAGATGCCAAAATAGACAAGTGGTTTATATCGCTATTTACTTAGTTTATCGCTTTTAAATCACATCGCCCCTTTATTGCAACATAGTCATATCTCAAAAAAATGAGCTTTTCGAGTTAACTATGCACAATTGTTAATAGTACTACCTTTTATATTGTGCCAAAATTTTATAAAAATTACTTTTAAAGTGTTTCTTTTAGGAGATGTTTTCTAAAAAAATTTTTAAGATTTGTATGGAAACTAATAATTTGAAATGTATTTTCTTGAGACAATTTGTTTTTTAGTTATGACTATGTTGCAATAAAAGAGCGATATGATTTTTCAACTTATGTCCGCAGAATAGCTGTAAAATTATTTCTGTTGATGAAGGATGTTTAAATTTTTTATATTTTAATAATTACTCAACACACAATTATATATATATATATACATATGTATGTATATGAAAAACTCCCATAATTTAAGTACTTTGCCATATTTCAACCAAGTTGTGTTCAACGTTTGAATATATTATGACTTTTTTTTCTGGTGAATACAAAAAATTTGTTAATTTCTTGTGCACTATAAAAAAAAAAAAATACACTGAGTCAAATTCATTACTCAAAAACGCAGCAAAATAACTATTTTTAGAAAATAAAACAACAAACACGTATGTACATACATATGTATGTATGTATGTGCTTTATGTTAAAATATAATTTTTTACTTGCAGTTTTTTCTTCGAACCCATTTTGTTAAATAGTTGTAAAATAAACATAAATGTATATCTCTTTTCGTGTTCCGTTTAAAATTGGTGCTGCTTTTTGAGTTTCTTTTTTTTAAACAAAATTTAATACATTTTTATTTATTGACACAACCATTAAGCTGTCATTAAAAGACATTTAAAAAATATAAATGTATAAAGGCATACAAACATGTACATATAAGTTTATATATTGTACATTAATGTTGAAGAAATATAAAAAAAGTTTTCCTACAAAATATTTAAATAGAAATATCGAAAACGAAAAAAAAACGTATTTAAAATATATGGTAAAATATGATAATTTAAGCAGAAAAAGATATACAAATGGTGCATTGAAAACCAAGTTTTTAAGTTCATAGTTTTTATAATTTTTAATATTCATGTAAGTGCAAAAAAAAAAAAAAAAAAATAAATAATTATATTTGATATTTAAAAAATTATTTTAAATTTAAATTATTTTATAATGAAATTCTAAACAGAATATTTTTTTTTTTTATATTGGACCATATGGATAGTTGAAAGGAGAAATAATTTATCATATTTATGATCTTGTGCAGGATAAAATTATTCAATAAATTTTTGCAATCAAGTCTAGATTCAAAGACTTTTTTTATCAAAGAACGACAATTAATTGAAGAAGAAAAGTTAAGTTAAAAATGTTTGTGCAAGAGCGGATTGTATAGCAATAACAAGTAACGAATTTAAACACGAGTATAATAGTTAGTTTAACAGTTAGTAAAACAGTTAGTATAACATTTAATATAATAGTTAATATAACTGTTAGTATAGCAGTTAGTATAACAGTTAGCAAAAAAGTTAGCAAAAAAGTTTGTATAACAGTTAGTTAACCAGGTTTTTAATTTTTTTTGGGAAAAATGCTATGAAACTTTTTTCAAATTGCTTGTGTATCAGTACATTAGTAGTTCTACGGCACAAAAGCTTGATAGTATAACTGTTAACATAAAACAAAGCATTCGAACAAACAAACAAAAAAATGGAAAGTGGAATAAAAAAATGTTTTAAAACAAAATGCTAGTAAATCAATAAAATAAAAGTTTAATAGATATGAAGAAAAACGGATAATGGAATTATATATTATATTCACCATAATTGTAATGAACAACAAAGTAAGTTAATAGTTTTGGCATGTTGAGGAAAAAAACTGGAATAAAATATTGTTGTATTGAACAACAAATTAAGTTAATAGTTTTGGCATATTCAGGAAAAAAACTGGAATAAAATATTGTTTTTATTATAAAAATAAAGGAGTATAAGTTTACTTATAAACAAGCATTGAAACGGAATTTGCAAAAAATTTATATAAGTATGATATTGATATATAATGAAATAGTAATACAGTATAACAGTTAAAATTATAACGGTTTCATCTTATAACAGTTTTCTATATGCAAGTCATTTAAAAAAAACTGGTATCCGGTATTTGCAGTATTCTGAAACATAACTAATATATAATATATAGTATAACAGTTAACATACAGAAACATATAAAGAGAAGAAATTGAAACGGAATTTTATATTGCAATAACTTTATAGTTTTAGCGCAATAAAACAAAAAAAAATTTATGAGAACATATTTAAAATTTGATGGTATAACAGTTAACATATAAAAATATATTCAAAGAAAAAAATTGATAAGAATTTTAATTTTTAAATAACTTTGTGATTTTTTAGCGCTATAGTAAACTAGTATAACAGTTATTACGTATACAAGTTTCCCATTATAACAGTTTTCTATATGCAACTTATACCTAATAACAGATATCCATTATTCTCAATAGTCAGAAATAAAACAAGATATATAAAATTTTATTATATTAGTATAACAGTTACTATATTACAACATTTATATTAAAACACTTATAAAATATATTAAAAACTTGATATCAGTATTATTTTATTTATTTTCAGCATAATATATAAAATATAAATGTTATATAGTATATCACTTTATCATTATAATAGTATAACTGTTATATAGTATATCACTTTCTCTCATAATATCTGTTATTCAGAAAAACTGAAAATCATTCTAAAAGAAATAAAAAATGTTGTAAGAACTTTTTTACAAAAGCGCTTGTATAACAGTTTTTTAATGAATAATCACTAATCGGCCTATTAGTTATGAAATATTCGTATAAAAGATTTATTTGACGATTTCAAAAACGTCAATGTTCGCACGAACTTTAAGGAACGAAGACCCCTATTTATGATCCTCTTTTAGGCTTAAGGATATAATAATAAGGGAAAACATACGAAATTTAATTTGTGTTGAAATTCTTTTACATTACTTATTCAGATGTTTGTCAACGTTCCAGATCGTGAAACAGGCTCTTATATTTTATGCAATATATTTGACGAAAAATTTTATCAAAATTTGTATTAGTATAACATTTATTCAGTATTAAACTTATTTGTTATATTAGCTATTTAGTATAACAGTTTTGTAATATTCTAGTATAATGATAACTTATTAAAAACAATTGTTTAAAGGAACATAGTGTGTTAGAAAATTTTGATAAATCATAAGCTTAAAGTTTATAACAGTTTGTTAGCTTCTATGAATTATTTGTAATTAATGTATTAAGAATTGAACGGAATACATACTTTTTAAGCTAAAACTTTTCGCAGCTGATTTTGTGTCAACTTAATAAATCTCATGTTCACTTAAGAAACTTTTAATTTTCTTCTAAATTGGTAAACAACATTCACTTTAATTTAAATAATAAAAAGTAATAATTTATAATTAAGCGGCAACTGTTCTGAATGTCAAAATTACTAGCCTTTTCTGCTTGTGATAACATGTTATTGCAAGAGAATGGATACATTAATAATAAAAGTATAATTTATGCTAATTACATCATTATAAAACATCATTAATAAGCTTTAAACAAATACAAGCGAAAAAAATGCGCACCAATATTTAACTTAAAACCTTAAAAGTCTATCACAAAACTTTGAAGGGGAGGGATTGAGTATGAATACATTTTTTATTGAAAATTCCCAAAGCACAAACCGTGTTCTAGTAATTTAAATTACAATGAATTAATATGTATGCATGTGAAAGCTAAATTAATTGGTAGGAGGTTTAAAAACGAGAGAACCAAAGCAAATCTGTGGCATAGTTTAAGGCTGGCAACAATTTTTCGTAAGAAATAGAAATCAATGCTTGGAAGACGCATCTGTTTTGAAGATTTAACAATCTATTTAAAATGACAAAAATATAAATATATATTTATATAAATATTGTGTAATATATAACTTTTTCAAGCTTGTAGTTCATAAAACTAGTGCCTACTTTAAGGCTTTGCTATATTCATCATTAATAAATAACAAGAGAGAAATATTTTATAATAAAACAAATTTTTGTTTCTAGCTTAAATCAAACAATTTCTTAATATACCTTAATTGAGGCTACAATATCTTCAACTTTCTAGATTAATTACCTAAATGTATACTCTCCTTTTAACACAAAAACCAATTCATATAACACGCCATAGAATATACCACTACCACTGCGACCACAATATATAACACACAAAAAAAAAACGAGAATTAATACAACAATCTGATTCACAAACACAAATGTACGCATTTACCCGCACAAATGGCAATTTATTTAATTTCTTGCTTTAGACCGAAATTCAAAGGACGTAGTCCTGTAAATTGACTGGGGTTTGCGAGCTAAAATGAATGCTACTAATACAAATGTATACATATAATACATTTTTGGTGGCTGGCATCTAATGTGTCTAATTTTTCCTTGTCAAAAATGTCATTAATCTTATAAATATAAAGCAGGTAGGGAAGGGGAGAACACGGCAGCTTACCAAACGTACAAGGACGAAATCTACTGGGGGGAAAAATACTCCAAATATAAATTAGTATTAGGAGGGGGCATTAAAGGTAAACCATGAATTTTGAAATATATTTTCAGTGTTTCGTTAATGCGTGTTTTAAGATTAAGTGAAACAAACGGCAAGGAAATTGCTTTATGGCAAAGTAATTAGTTTTTTTTTTCTCTCTTCGTGTGACAGAACAAATGTTACTTGTATATGGACTTGTAAATCGATCCTTGACAACAAAAAGCAACAACAAATTTTAACAACTTAAAAATTAAAGAGTTACGTGGTATAACATATTTATACTTGGAAAAGTAATATAAAAACTTAACTGTTATAACTAAGCACTGGAAAGAAAAAATACAACTGCTAGGGTTTTCTTCCAAATTTCTCACTATTACTGAAACCGTGAAAGTAGAACATTTTTATGCTATATAAAGATTTCTATTATTAACTAAAAGCATGGAACTTGTAGGTTTTGTAAAGACTTGAACTTTTTAGGTTTTTTTAATAAAACTGTTATACAAGTAATTTTATTACCAAAAATCCGTTTGGACCTAGAAAAAGCGCATTTCGGCTTAAGAAGTTCTTTTGCCTTGTCTAATGTTAAAATGATTATAATATTTTAACTGTTATACACATATGTTTTCACTAAAAATCAGCTTAAGATTCTAAAAAAGTAAATTTTTATATAAGCAGTTCATTCACTTTGTTTAATATGAAAGAAACTGATAATAATATTTCAACTGTTATACATATGTTTTCACTAAAAATCTGCTTAGGATTATAAAAAAGTAAGTTTTTCTAGAAGCAGTTTATTCACTTTGTTTAATGTGAAAGATATTGTAAGTAATAAGTAAGTTTTTTTAGCGTGAAACTGATAAAAATTTAACTGTTATACATAATGTTTTATTAAAAACCTGATTAGAAATAGAAAAGTATTCACTTTTCTATAAGCAAATCTTTAGCCTTGTCGTAAAGTGAAAGTGTTTGTGGGTAATATGTGACTTTGTATGTCATAAAACTAATTGTAATATTTTTACTGTTATACATAATTTTTCATTATTAACTATCTGCTTAGAATTAGAAAAATGTACACTTTTCTTTTAACGGTTGCTTCACATTGTTTAACATTAAAAGGATTGTGAGTAAAACATACTTTTCTAACATGAAACTAATAAAATTTTAACTGTTATACATTTACTTTTTAAGCAGGATTGTAATTTAAGTTATATAAGCACATAATTTTTCTATAAACAGTTTCTTACCGCATTTACAGTACGCACACTAAATATATATGTGATTATAACAGTTTGGTTTTTGTTACTTTTTTTTTGTAGATAGCAATAAAAAATAAATAAACAAATTTGTTTTTCGAATTAGTTTCTTAACTGAACTGTTATACTGTTATTATAACAGTTTGCATTACTTATCGACTATGAAATACTTGTGTTTTGCTACGAAGTTCTCTGATGTTACTATTTTTATAAATTTTTTTGTGGCTATATTATTTGTAACTGGTTAAAAACAGTTTAGTTTTTTGATCTTAATATAACTAAATGCCAAAACTACAATATTCATACATGTTGTTTAACATTTTCAAAACTGTTATACAAAGAAAACATTAATAAATTTTGTATAGTTTTGTACAAAAATTGTTTTAATGCTATTAAAGGAAAAAAATTGCATAGTTCAGTTGCTTTACTTAGTATAACAGTTAGAAACGTTAATTTTTAACGATTGTAAAAATTGTTTGTTACGCGTTTTTTACTTAAACATTTTTTTTTAACCGCTTCTTCTTATAAATTTTAAAAAAACCTTTCTTAATGAAACTGTTATATCAATTTATTTAAAAATTGGTCTGTTTAGCATTACACTAAAACTATTTTTTGAAACTATAAAATTAATATTCGTTACATACAGCTGTACCTCTGTTAAGCACACTGTATTATTCTTAGCAATAATATTTCTGAACAGTATTTCTGAAATAAACTATTTTATTTATGTCTTGCACTTATAGGCAGGTTTTAGCCATTACATAAAGTTTAACTATGAAACTAGTCTGTAATGCTGACTTCTCTTGGGAAATATACTAATAAAAATAATAGTTAACAATATATATAAATTATTATCAACTGATAGGCTTTTAAGAAATATTCAATATTTTTTTTATCAAACAACACAATACTAATAAAATGGTAAAACTAAAAACGAAATAAATGAAAAAGAAACAGTGAATAACAATGTCATAAATCTTAAAGCTATTTAAATATTAAAACAAAAAATTCAAACTTTGCAAAAACCAACAGAAAATTTCATTTATACAGACATTTATCATGCAATCGTTGAAGGGGGGAAAAAAGAAAATATCAATATTTCAAGCAATATGCTACTGTTGCATTAACAGCTGTTGCCCCAGCAATGAAATAAGACTTCTGCACCTAAAAGCCCACTATGCCAAATAACAATGACGTATTAATATTGTTGGTGTGATAAAGCAAAAAAAAAAAAAAAAAAAAAAAATAACAACAACAACAATATCCAAACCAAACATAATCCAAAATTTTATCACATGTTTGGGGCCACATTTTCTGAGACAAAACTTTATTGAAATATTTTATGTAGATGCATGTTGTAAATAAATCCTAGACACATATTCAAAAGGGGCGAAAAACACAATATTAGAAAAACATAAGAGAAAAATTTTCAACAATAAGTAGAGAGTACGCAAGGAGGCAAAAGAGAAAATGATAAATTCCATAAGCAAACGCTTTTGATGATGCATGCACACACAAATATGTTGTGAATGTATATTTTAAATGCTTGACGATATCACATTCAATTTATTTACATACAAGACGCCTATAAACAGGCAACAATTTTATGTTACAAAAACTCATAATACATGTGTGCAAATGGATGCGTGTGTGTATGTGTTGAAATGTGTCTGTGTGTTATAATCTTGCAAGTGTGTGTTCTTTCCTACTCGTTGTTTGTTTGTATATTTGGTTGTGTTGGTGTTAAGTTGAGACCGTGTTCGAAAGCATTTTACGTTTTTAATGTCACGAGTCTTTGTATTCTACCGGCTTGTCTAAGTGGGTTTGTTATTATTATTGTCGTGCTGTTTTTTTTTTCTCCCTTTTTGTACGGATTGTTAACTGTTTTATATGAAACAATTTTCAGACGAAAAATAAAATGAAACCAACTAATTCTTTGGTTTAAAATTTAACTTCCACAAATAATTGTTATAAAACTTTTTAGGATTTTACCAATTCCTTCAGCTAATATGAAGTTATGAGTGTATCACAAGATACCCCCAATTAAAAGAATTAGTTTTTTAAAAGCACCCTTTTTATGGAATTGATTTCCATTTGATTTTGACTGTTGTAAATGTCAGCTGTGATAACGATTTAATGTTTCGTTTTAAAAAATTTTTTAACTGTTATACAAATAAAGAATCATTTTTTGTGTGAAGGAATGACTAAAAATTTAACATATTTTGAAAACTAAAATATTTCCAATCAATCTTAAGCCGATTAGAGATATTTTTAAACTGTTATACACACAAATATCACTAGTTTAAGCAGCCAGAAATATATTTAAAGAACATCTTTTTGACAACGAAGCAATTATTACTTAATTTTATTTATTATTATAATTTTTATTGATTTAATTTTATTGATTTAAAAAAGAAGCGTTTATATACAACATATTATTTTAATATAATTGTGATAAAAACCTAAAAATTTTAAAATATCTGCAGCTATATTCAATAACCTTCAACTTTTAAACATCATCTAAGAAAATTTTATATATATAATTTTTTTCATCCAAACTGTTATACACTATTCATAACTGTTATACTATCAGCCAATAATTTTTCACTAATGTTAAAACTAATATGGTTAATTTTAAAACCTTTAAAGATATTTTAAGACATTTTTTTAAAATAAATTTTTTCAAGCAAACTGTTATACAATATAATATTTAATTGTTACACTTTCAAAATACAATTTTTATTAAACATATATATTACTACATCAGGAATATGTGTTAAGAATAAGTTTTTTTAACCTTTATACAATATTTTTTAACAAAACTGTTATAATAAGCTGTTCCATATAAAAATAGATGTGCATGTAGATATGTAAATGTGTTACAACAGTAGTAATTAAAATGCATTTACTTTAAATTTTCTTAAATAAACTTTTTTCGTTTTCTGGCTCAACTGCTTAACTCCAGTTATGATAACTGTTATACAACAATTTTTCAATTATGGGTGAGCCTTTTCTGTGATTTTTTAAGCAATACTTAAAATATGTTATAAAATGTATAATTATTATGGTTGCCTTTTGATAAAAGAAACTGTTATACTAATAGTTCCTATAAAATAAAATAAACGGAAATTTTATTGAGCAAATAAATAAAACAATTGTACAAAAACCAAAAATTATATTTACAATAACTGTTATTATCAAAACAGAAGCAAAAACTGTTAAATATTGCAAAATTATAGTACGTACAAGTGTGAAACTATATTTTGTGTTTTACGCAACTAACGCCATCATATAAAAAATGTGCACTGTCAAAATATTATAATAGCCTGTTATACCATGTTTGAAAATTTTTGGTAAATTTAAAACTGTTTTAAAATTATCTAAACTCATAAACTGCGTTTAAACTAGTATAGGAAATATTGTGATTTTACGCTAATTGGTACTGTTATATACTACAAAAACTGTAAACTGTTATACAATGAGCTAAATGATTATGCTAGGTTTTAAGCTGTTAGACAGTATTTTAAACTGTTATATAAGAATACAGCTATTTTTTCAAAACGGTAAACTGTTAAAAAATCATATAAACTGTTATACCGTGTTTTGAGTGTTTACGAAAGATATTGCCTTTTACGCTAACTAATACTGTTGTATAATTTAGAAGCTGTAAACGTTTATACAATATTTCAAACTATACTTTAAACTATTATACCATGTTTTAAACTGTTATACAGTATCTGAACTGTTATATAAAAATACAGCAATTTTTTTTCAAAGCTTTAAACTGTCACAAAAACATTTAAGCTGTTATACTGTGTTTTAAATTTTTACGAAATACGCTAACTAATACTGTTGTATAATTTAGAAGCTGTAAACGTTTATGCAATATTTCGAACTGTTATACTATACTTTAAACTGTTATACAATGTTTTAAACTCTTATACAGTATCTAAACTGCTACATAAAAATACAGCAATTTTTTTCAAAACTTTAAACTGTCACAAAAACATTTAAACTGTTATACTGTTTTAAATTTTTACGAAATATTTTGCCATTTTACGCTAACTAATACTGTTATATAATTCAGAGGCTGTAAGCTTTTATACAAAATTTCAAACTGTTATACAATACTTTAAACTGCTATACTATGTTTTAAACTGTTATACAGTTTTCTAAACAGTTATATAAAAATGCATTTATTTTTTTTTTCTATACACATACGTTATAAAAAATTGAATTGTAGAAATTATTACTTAACGTTTCAAATTAATTAAAACATTGAAAATTATAGAAAATTACAACACTCTAATTTTTTAAAACAAACTGTTATACACATTTTTTAACTGTTATATTAATAAGAAAACTTTATTTGAAAATGCTTGACGACTATGTATTCCTGTTATAATTAACTTTTACTGATTTCCTTTAATTTTAAAAACGTGTCGGTCTTATTTTAATCCTTTTGACTTTCGTGATTTCTATATTTAATATTTTTCTTTTTTTCTGCTTTATGTCGAATGTTTAAAAAAATATGTATGGCTGTTTGTTTATTTGTTTTCTTCATTTTATTTCATTTCTCAACAAAATATATGTATGAGTATATAAAAAAAAAAGTTGTAAATGTAGAAGCTCATGAAAAAGGTCCTTTACACTGTTTAAATATTTTCTGTTGCGAATACAAAGAATTTTTTTTTTAACTCGTGTATGACGACGAATTGGTATATTATGAGCTTTGTAGATGTGTGGTTGTTGTTGTTGTTGTTGCTGCTGTTTTCGTTGTCGGTATATTGACGCTTGTTTATGTTTATAACGTCTGCGTACTTGTTTTTGCTGTTTTTTGCGGTTTTCGTCTACAATTTTCCTTTTAACCCATGATAAGTTTCCATGTGTTGGTGTGCATGTGCTAAAATGTACATACATATTTGTATGTTCAAACATGTGCGTGTGTAAGTGTGTTTGTGTTTTTTATAATTTTCTATTATTACTCCCCATTTGTAGTCCTTTGAAAATGTTGTTTTTCTTCTAGTTTTAACACATACATACACTAACACAACTATACAAAAATGCCATCATACATTGTTGCCACATTTCATTTACTTTTACGCAATTTCCTTGTTTTGTTTATTGTTAGTTTAAATGTTATTTTTTTCGAAAATTTGTTTTTCCGTGTGTGTGTGTGTTTTTTTTTTCGAGAGAAAATTTTAAAACTTGTAAATAGGTAAAGTTTTGATAAACTTAAGCTTTTCCTTTTAAGAGTATTCTGTAAGTGTGGGCATGGGTGAGTGTATGTATTGTATATATATATATATATATATATATATATATATATATATATATATATAAAAACATGTTTATGAAGAGTTTTAATACAATTTTCCTATATAGATAGATCCAAGTAGAAAGGCCCTATCTTGCAATTCTTTAAGTAAGTCTAATACATTCCACACAAACGCACTTCACCACAGAGATTTAATGGAATAGTTTCACAAGTAGTGGCTTTATAAGCAGTTGTGGGGGAAAAATATATTCTGCCTTATTCCAAGAGGAGTCATCGTCGCCCCACAAAGGCGACTTAAAAAATTTGATATTTGTTTACTCGTTGCAAAAGAGAAAAGTTTCTATCTATAGATCAGTGGCTGTGTTCTGTAACTCTCGCCACGAGAAACTTTTCGACTGAAACGTGCGAAATGAAACGAAGTTGAAACAAACAGCTGCTTTTCTCACTAAACTGTAGCTATAACTTTTTTGGTGAGTAATAGCTGTCACGTAAGGAAATTACTCGCCATTTTACAGAAAAACTGTGTCTGTAAAACTTTTGCGAAAAAATTTCCCGCTTTCAACTGTCATTATTTCTCGCAAATAAAAAGGCTGTGAGATAGTATTTCAAATAACAATAATCATCAATAAATGAATAATAATGCTGAAAAAATAAGTATTTTTCTGCTAAATTAAATTTAATATATATATTTACACAGTTTAGAATGATTTTTTATTAATTTTTTTTTTTTTTGTATTTTAACTTTTTAATTAATTTTTATATCCTTCACACAACAAGTTTTTTTAATGGAATACTTTCTTATTAACAAGAATAATTTCTACAATTTTAATTTCCAACCCAACAAAGTATATTGTAATACTTTTATGTTTTTTCAGAATTCACAAATTGCAATTGTTTATTAATTTTACAAAATTTTGTGCATAAATATGTATGTATGTATTTGTAAATAAAATGTAAACGTTAGATCCATACCATACATTTTCTAGAATAGCCGGCGGTTATAATATGACGCCGTCGAACAAAATTTCTTAAGTTTAGTAATTTTTGGTCGGCGACGGTACTAATTGTTGCTGACGCTTTCATTTTTAAAATTGCATGTCGGCATCGTTTTATATTTTCAGACATTTCTAACGTAACGACGTAATCGTTTTGGATAGTTTTCGACATAAGTTACAGACGCAGTTTTTTCTCACTTTTCGAGAAACGTTGGAATAATTTGTTTCACAAGTTTTCGACGCGAGAACTTCTCGCCAAAGTTACAGAACACAGCCACAGGTCTATTAAATATCGAAGTTCCACAAAAGAATAGTTTATTGCTATCGAAGACGAGTGTACAGAGAGTGAAAAAGATTTACATCAGCACCTGTCTTTACGGCCTTATCTTACCTACCAGATACACACCACCATTTGTGGGTACCTGGTAAGCCAGGGTTGCAATTCTTTTTATATGTCAGAGCGTTGGAAAGCTGATTTACCAATAAAAACACGCAAGAAGCACGCTGAACCTAAGTAGATAAAATTTTTCAATATTAATTAACTTTTTTCTATATTAATTAATTAATTTTTAGTTTTAAGATTTGCATACTTATTGTTAGTTCTTTTAGAAGATACAATAAGTAATTGAATTGTTAAAAAAATAATAATAATAATAATATTTTTGCAGCCATATGGGCAACCTTTTGTTCAGGGGTTCGATCTTTCGTATCCCTCTTGTATGCAATTTCCGGGTCACCGATGGAAGACATGTCTTAATGAATTGGTAAACCGAAGCTCACTAAGAGCATCAGCTCTTAAACCAACTCGCCTATCAAACCATCACCAAAGATTCTTTACAGTACAAGCATCTGTGGCAAGGCAACAGCGCCTTGAGGGGTTGTTAGCACCGGAAAAGCCATGTATCAGGGATACTAATTCCTCCTTCCTGTGCCTTTAGGTTTAAACCACAGCCAGGACATTTCAGCCAAGTTAAGCACCTCAAACATGATCAGTCTGGGTTGAGCTGCAAGTAGAACCACTCGGTGGCATGCTGATCCCCGTTCTGCCTAAAAACCTCAACTATGATCAGCGCCGAGATGGTCTGCAAACAGAAACTCCCGGAGGCTTTGCTGATCCCCGCTCTGCTAATTTTAACCCTTGGCACGGGTTTTGGAACAACATAGGTCATGTGGCTTCCTAGAGTTTTATTTGCTACAACAAACGAGAGACTCCTTCCCCTTTTTACATGAAAAACATAGTGCCCTGGTTTGGAATACGCCAAGGTAAAACCTGCTTCCAGGGGGAAAGGCGAGTGTACAGTCAAGAGTTTTTAGTGCCAACTTCATGTGGTGGCGATAACGCCTCTTGAAATATGGAGGACAAAGATTGTGTTTGCGGTTGAAGCTGTCCAAGCTCTTTATAACCAAAAAAGTGGAAAATTGTAATATCTAAGCAATACTTTTAGTTCATTACTTTGCGTTAAGATTATTTTATGTATGGCTACTCAGAGCAAATACTTCATGGTTCCAATAAACTGTAGAATTAGTAAATAAAATATAGTGCTCTTACATTAAATACAGGGTGTCTGGTGGCAGCTTTATATTTTGAAACTTAAATGATAAAAAAAGCAATAACTGACACAAAGTTTGCTTAAGAGCTTCGAACGAGAGAATGGAAATGCAGATTTTAAATTTTTTAAGGGTATTGCGAAAATGGGCCAACAAAAATATCTCCACAGCGAACGCGCGATACTTACTCGATCGCTGCGATACCATGGCTGACAATTTCGCACATGCCACTTATTACTTTTTGAAATAATCATATTGAAATATATATGAATTTGCCACCAGATACCCTGTGTATCCTAGTATTTTGAAACCGTGTGGAATGTCTTTTTGATCCGACTAGCTGTCATTAAAATTTAATAATAATACATCGAAAAAACTTCAACGATTTATAAGTGTCGTTAACAAAAACCTTGCATTGTGTTTTTGCCTTTTCCTGCAAAGTTTCAATTGTGTCTCTTAGGGCCTTACACGAGACGAACGATATATAAAAAGTAAGTAATTTTTATGCTTAAGTGTTTATATTCCATCAGAAAAAATAAACAAATTTATGTATATTAAAAACATTAAAAAAATGGCTCCTAATATAGCCACTATATATTTTCACATTTTTATACCTCCTAACGGTATGCTACAGTTTTGATAAGAAATAAATGTAAAGAAAAAGAAAGAAAAAATAAAATAAAAGGAAAAGGACACTAAAGTTCTACAAAATACTTGTTTTAAGTGGCCAAATTTGTTTGACCTTATGTAAGCAACAAAAAAAGGGTGAAAGGTAATTGTTTTGCTACACTTATTTCATGTCTTTAAACGTGTGAAGACATTAATTGCCCGTAATTAGGGGTGGTTATTTTTGCAACAAATAGAGCACACAAATTGTTGTTATTATTGTAAAAAGTGTATGACAAATAGAAAGAAAATTTGATACTTTTAACATTGACTTGGTTGGCTGTCTTTAAAATAAAATGTAGAGTAAATGAGACAAACAAATCTTACCTGTTCTCGGAAGAGTAATATTTTTTTAATGTTAAATGCAGTTCAGTTTAACTGGAAATAAGGTGAAAGAAAAGTAAAAAATTGTATTATTTAAATATGAACAAATATAGATGTCATATGATTATATAATAAGAGCTCATATCGTCAGGCAATCATATAGATGTGCTTGGAGGGACATGGACACGTATTGCCATTTTTAAGACACTATATTACTGCTAACACTTAGTCACACAACCCCATGAATATGCATCGTATTTACATGGAAAATTATACATAACATAAACAAAAAATTATATTCTTATATTATTTTATGGCATTAATGTTTAAATGTGATTTCCGCCATGTTGGCACATGCGGCGCTTCATCTGAAGTAACAAAAAATGTTCACAAATTTTCATGCGTTTAAAGCATTAATTCGCCAGTAATACTTCAAATGCTGATGTTCAGGTATACAATTGTTCCTCGTTTATTGTCGTAGACAACTGGATTTATATAACTTCGAAGAAAACAATCCAATGGGCGGGCAACAAATGGACTTTCTACTTGAAAGTATTCCTTCATCAAAAGTTTCTTTTAATATATCAATTGCAACACTCTGTCGCATGAGACTTCATTATGCTGTAACCAAACGGCAGAGCAAGACTAATGAAAGCTAAATGAAGCAGCATTGATTTACATCCCTACCTGCCGTGATGGCCTAATCTGATGATGGACCAACTTCAAAAGATGAATTGTTTGCGCTTCACCAGCTACAAATGTGCAACTTTTGCCTGGTTTGTTTATATCTCCTGGCTGGACAGCTCGGGCCTTCTAATCCTTTCTGTATGCAATTTCCCACACAGTCAGTGAAAGACAAGGCTTAGAAGCTGTTAGGTCGAAGTCCATTAAAAATAACAGCCCTTAACCAACTCACCCGCCTAAAAATGGTTCCTTACATTACAGGTATCTGTTGCAACACAAAAGCAACTCGGGGGCTAGCAGCCACCGTACGCCGACATTGCACCATAGTTATCAGGGAAAACTAATTCCCCTTCTTACCTTGATTTTAGCTTTAAAACACCGCCAGAGTGTCATATTGTCGTAAAAGGATGGCCTCTACACCAGCTATATTCTCTTTTTTGAGGCTATTCCAGACAGTACATAACAACTTTTAAAAATCATATCAAAGAATTTATTGCTCATAACCTTAAAAATCCTTATATGGGTGTAAATGCTTGGTGTTGAACGCGACATTTGTATGTGTTAAAAAAAGCAAAAAAAAAAAACTTAAAGTTGTTCAGGTTCGGCTTAAATTGAAGCTAATAACGAACACTGTTATTTATATTAAAGTTAATAGCAAATAGAATCTCGAATAAAATAACAAATTTAAAAACAAGTAGTGGCTCGAACGTGACAAAAGTGGAAGCAGTTTTTGCGTTCGCACTTAGATAGGAGTTTTTCAGCAAAACCAATTTCGCAATTTCGTCTTGCATTTAACATTTTAAAGTAACAATGTTACCTGTTACTTGTTTACCTAAATTTTCGGTCGATACGTGACATGTCGAACGTGACATTTTTTCCACAATTATTCCAACGTTAAAATAATATTATATTTTCACCAAATTTATGCTTCAAAAAATAGATATTATTCATATACTTGAAGCCATTATTTCAACTGATGAATAGTTAACATTAGGATTTTATCCTACAGATAATTTTTTTTGGTTATTACAAAATACATTAATCTGAAAAGTTACTGATAACTTAACAGCTGTTTTACTTTCATGGTAAATTTCAAAGTTAACTTTGATAATTTTTTTTGGTTATTACAAGTTACATTAATCTGAAAAGTTACTGATAACTTAACAGCAGGTTTACCCTCATGGTAAATTTCAAAAATAACCTTAAGCATTTGCATCTGCCATTTTTTCTGCTGAAAGTGTTGTAACTTCAGTTGTAAAAATGGAAAAAATTTAATGGTGATTTTATCGTTCACGTTAAGTGATGTTAAGGTTAACTATCAGGAACTTTAGCGTTAAGTTGTAATAATGGCCGTTACAGTATCATATTTTCTTTTGTGAATATGTAATTCTCGCTGCTTTTATTTTATCCACGTCGAGTGCAGCTTTCGGACACTCCGAATTATTTATATATAAAAAAAAACATGCAAAAATTATTGTCATAAATGAGAAATTCCATTTGTGCAGCACATCCGTGTGTTTGAAAAAATAGGGCTAAATTAATTTAATTAATAAAATTTCAATATTTTTCTATTATACTACCGTAACAAATTATTTTTAATTTTAATTTTTTAGCCCCGGTGGATCTTTTTCTGGATTTGTCCATATACCGACTTCATTGTATTGTACACAGAAATTTTTTTTTTCGTGTTCAATAACGAAATTCGTTGAATCAATTAATAAATTGTTTGAATGGGGACAAAATTTTTGTTGACTTTATTTTTACTATAATTTTTTCCGTAAAGATGGCTCACATAGTTTGAAAAAACGTCTCATAATATTCCAAGCAAACAAAAATCCATAAATGGTCATAAGATTTGGCTGGGAATAATGTAGTAAACGCATATATACATATGTAGACAGTTTCCTGTCAACACAAAAACTATATAGATATAGAAAACTCAGCGTTAGTAAATTAGCAGAGAAAAAAAAACGGTCTTTAAAAACATATAAGAAATAAATAAAAATAACAGAGTAAAAGTTGTAAAATAAAATAAATACGTTCATGAAAAAAAGAGGCGTACTTGGCTGAGAGGAAAAAAGAATGCAATGGTCTCATAAAATTTTAGATGTTGTTTGCTATTTATTTATATAGTTTCTATAATATTGAACAAGAAAAACTAACTAATCAAAATAACAACATGAAGAAAAAACGTTGGAAAAGTAATAAGAAATTTGTCTCCTGAAACAAGTCTACATGAATATTTTAAAGATAAAAACTGACAAGTGGCAATAAATCTTTTCAAGAGGAAATTACATAAATTTTAACAAGGAATTTTGTTAAGCGTTGAAAAGAATAAAAAGACACTAAATAGACAGATAACATATACAATAACAATGTACGTATGTATAAAAAAATCAATGCTCAAAAGTAGGCAACAGTTTTTTTATGATAACAGTAAATTAAGAGTAATTTTAGCCTCCAATCAGTCGCCATCTTATTAAAATAAAAAAGTTACTATGATGTCTAAATAACTGAATATAGATAAGGCAACATCACATGAAAAGCTCAAATTTGTTCAAAATTGACTTTGTTGCAAAAATGTATTGCTTGTTTTTAGGGGAAAGCTATATTTTAATATAGAGTTAAGAGAATTTAAATGCCTGGCATACGATGTTATTACGTAAATGTTCGTCATAAATTTTAAGTTCAAAAAACCTATTCCAATGCCGTTTTTAAACTTTATTTTTCCCTGATCTTGTATTATTCACCTTCTCTACCCCCGATAATTCCGTTAGATGAAAAAAATTGACTATAACTCACTTATTTTTAATATAAAACGAACGTTAACGAAAAGACATCGTGAGCCAGACAGTGAATATGTAAAAGAGGGTGTCATATTGTTGTTTATTTTAAGCTTTAAAAATTTGTTGCCTGTTTTTAGGGATTACTATATATCGTGGTAGAGTTAAGGGGGTTTAAACAGTTTCATATATGAGTATTCAAAAGAGGGTCTTTGTTTTATATAAATTATATTATATTTAGCCACCGGCCTAGTTTTTTTGGCCACCCAGCCCAAGTACGAAAAAACAAATATTTTTAATACTTTCGGTTTTAAACACATTTCCACCTACTGCAAAATTTTAGCAAAGAAAACGTACAATACTGTTTCGGCTTTTAGTAGCTCTCAATTAGGGCTTTAATTTGATGTATAGCAGTACTTGACAGACGTATTCTACCTGTAGGTATTTCTGGGTATTGTCATCAAAAATTCACAGCTTTCGCACACCGAAAGTTTACGAATTTATTTTTCCACCTTTTACGAGTAATGAAGACTGAGAGTACGCAAACAAAAAAATATTTTCGTTTTCAGAAAATGAATTTAAAATTGTTAAATTAGCTTAAGTTTAACTGGCTGTCAGCCATTGAAAAGGCAGCCCATTTGGGTCCAAGTTAGTCCCTTTGTGTTGCCTGAGTGTGATATGTACCTCAGCGGCTCTACATATTCCTGGTCTAGTTCAGAACCAACCCAAGAATCTGATGAAAATAATATTTCTGCCAAATTATGCAGCATCTGTCTGCCTAGATATAAAGCTGAACACCGTCAGAAGATATGGTTAACATTGTAAACTTCCACTTCATCCTCAAAACTTCTAAAGAACTCATTAAAGGGAGGTTTTAACCTCCCCGCATGTGTGCTCATGCCTAAGTATGGCCCCTCAGGCATATCACAGTAGAACATAATCTCCGTCGACGCAGCCCTTAACGATACTAGTCAGCCTTGATATTCGACACGTGATCTCACTAGAATATCTCTCTTGTGCAGTCCTTACAAGCTGACGCTATACCTGGTTCTTGCAACTCGTAAGCGGCAGCCCAAACTATTTTTAAAAGCTTAAGAATCCTATAATTTTATAAGCATCGTTTTGTATTAATATTTTGACTGTATAACCAAAATTATAAAAATGTTTAGCATAAAATTTTTCGTTTACTTTAAAACACAATATAAGACAAATTGCAACAAATAAGTTTAAAGTTGAACAAAATATGTTTTTTTTCCGAAATCTTTTAAGTTTGAAATTATTTAAACTTTTATAAATATCGCACAAAATCAACCACAAACATTTCAAAGTTGTTATCTAGCGTCATCAAGTTCAATTCATAAAACCATAAAATGCTTCGTATTTTTATTTTATTTATTTTTTTTTTTTTTATCTACAGCTTTGCAACCTTACAAAACTTGCAAATAGAAAACAACATATCTGCCATCCCATTCATTCAATAGTTGGCTGTCAATGAACAGAAGAATAAATACAAAGTTGATGGCAATATGTTGTAAAAAGTCATTTTCTTGTTTGCTTCTTTACATTACAAATGTTGCAACTACCTAATGACAACTATTCAGCATGAAAGATATGAAGAAAAACGAGAATGTCAAACTTCAAATAGAACTGCAATGAGCAAGAGCCAGAAATAACATCAAGCAAGTTTCTTGAAAGTTTAAACGAATATTTAACTGTATTTTGAGGTAAAGTTTTAAAAGCAGAAGTTTATTACATGATAACAATTTTTATACAAACACATGAACAATGCAACCAAAAAAAAAGACAAATTGTAACGAATGTCGTATAAACATGATGTTTATCAGTTAAAGGTACAAGTTATATAAACAGAGATTTCAAAAGTTAAAAAAACAGTCAACTTAAATATAAAAAAGTTTCAAGGAATGGAATGGACTTTGAAACAGGCACTAATAAACTAAAAGATTGCATATTTTAAGGCTTTAAAACGTTTTTTTATTAGGGTAATTTTGGGCTGGTTATAAAAGAGAATATTTGCTTTTTATGGTGGTGACAACATTTTAGACCTTTTTGTAGATTTTCATTTTATGGTGGACATTTGCACTTTATATATAAAAAATTGTTTTAAGCCTTAATGTATACTGTATAACTATATCATAAAATTTTTAAGCCAGCCAGCAAGTGGCCTCTCAGCTCGTTAAATAATATTTTTGATTTATATATAAAATTATATAACTAATTAAACTAAGTACCGCGTTATTTTCGCAAGATTTATTTAATAGGTAAATAATGTTGTGCCTTAAAGTATGCTTCAGATTTAATCAAATATTTTTTTTGCTTCTCCTTGTTTTTTTTTATAATATGATAATTTAAACTGCTCAAATGGCATTCAGTTTTTTTCCTAACTGCTCATAACTCTTTGTCGAAAACTATATGTAATAAAAAATTCATTAAAAATATTTCAACAAGATTTATATGCTCCACAAGTACAAAAAAAAAAACAAAGAAAGGAATAATTCCATACGCAAACAGACACACACACACACATACATATATACATATACCCTCAAATACTCACACCCAGCATATAATTTTAACAGCTTAAAACAGTAGGATAAAACGAAGATAAACTCCCAAGGCTCAGGAAAGCAAAGAAGAAGAAAAAAGAAATGCCATGAAAGTTTATGAAAAATTCAACTAAATTGTAATTACACATACGAATGACGACAAAATCTACTCACATTATAGCATGGTATCTATCTATATACACACACATCCTCCCACACACACACACACACAGCACATTCATAAGTTTACATAAATAGTTAAACTACATGTAACAGTTAAGAATTAAAGTATAAAATAATGCTGATAACTACTACCCAGCTACCATTAACTTTAATATTTCCCTTAACATCTGTGTTACTTCCCAGGATGGTGTATTATAGCACACACTCCCTCCCGTACAAGCGAGTACATAAATATCTTTGAAACAATGAAACTTAGCAAACAGCAGGAATCAAACAGACAGGAGTTAAAAACTTAAACTAAACGAAATGGGAGCTTTTCCATAATAAAAGATCTAAAAACTCACCGGTTTTCAATAGAAGTTATTAAAAAGAAATTTAAGAGTTTAAGCATAAATTTGAATAAACATTAGAAATATTTTTAGAAAAATTTTATAAAAATTTCTATAGAGAAATTTTTGTAAAGTTAACTTATTGCAAAAAAATTTTATAGAAATTTATTTATTTTATATTTATGTAACGACAAATTTTAATTACAATAAATATTTTTACACCAATCTTCATAAAATTATTCCGGACAAAATTTTCTAGCCAAAAATTCTGAAATATCGATAACTATTCTGTAGAATAGAGTTTAAGAAGATAAAAATTCTGCAGAGAATGTTTAGCAAAAACTTTTGTTCTAAAATTTTTAACAACGCAAAATTTTCTACATTAAACTATTAATAACGATAAATGATAAATTTTTGTTTGAAAACTCTTGGCATATTTTTCTTTATTCGAAATTTTTAACAACGGTTAACACAAAATTTTCAATTTTCAATTCAATTTCTGTCCAATTTTTTTTTTTTCAACTGATAAGTTTTTTGCAAAAAATGTTTAATAACGCCAATGATTCCAAAGAAAATATTAAGCAACAAAAAATTTTCTATTTAAAAGTATTATTAGTGATAAATGTTAATATAACAAATTTTCAATACGATAAGTTTTTCATAAAAAAAATTTAATAACGACAAATATTCTGTTAAAAAAAAAAATTTTAAATCTATAAATTTTCAAATGAAAATTTTAATAACTGTATATTCTCTATAGAAAGTTTTAAATTACAAAAAAATTTCCTTTTTTCCTATTTTCTTATTAACATGTAACATAGTATTTAATATTACTTTTATCAGAGAAAAACGATAATTTTTCAATAGATAAGTTTTAATGACGATAAATTTTCTGTAGAAAATTTTTAAAAACGATAAATTTTCTACAGAAAATTTTTAATAAGGATAAATTTTCTATAGAAAATTTTTAATAACGATAAATTTTCTATAGAAAATGTTTAATAACGATAAATTTTCTATTAAAAATTTTTAATAACGATAAATTTTCTATAGAAAATTTTTAATAACAATAACTTTTCTACAGAAAGTTTTAATAACGATAAATTTTCTATAGAAAATTTGTAATAACGATAAATTTTCTATAAAAAATTTTTAATAACGAAAATCTTTCTATAAAAAAATTTTTAATAATGATAAATTTTCCGTAAAAAATATTTGATAAAACAAATTTTTATAAAAATTTTTAATAACGGTAAGTTCTCTATAGAAAATTTTTAATAACGATAAATTTTCTATAAGAAATTTTTAATAACGATAAATTTTCGATAGAAAATTTTTAATAACGATAAATTTTCTATAAAAAATTTTTAATAACAATAAATTATCTATAAAAAATTTTTAATAACGATAAATTTTTTATAGAAAATTTTTAACAACGATACATTTTCTATAGTAAATTTTTAATAACGGTTAGTTTTCTATAGAACATTTTTAATAACGATAAATTTTTTATAGAAAATTTGTAATAACGATAAATTTTCTATAAAAAGTTTTTAATAACGAAAATCTTTCTATAAAAACATTTTTAGTAATGTAAATTTTCTGTAGATAATATTTAAAAACAAATTTTTATAAAAATGTTTAATAACGGTATATTTTCTATAGAAAATTTTTAATAACTATAAATTTTCTATAGGAAATTTTTAATAACGATTAATTTTCTACAGAACATTTATAATGACGATAAATTTTCTATAAAAAATTTTTAATAACGATAAATTTTCTATAGAAAATTATTAATTACGAAAATTTTTATTTTTCTATAAAAAAATGTTTAATCATGATAAATTTTCCATAGAAAGTATTTTAAAAAAATAGAAAATTGTTGGTAACAATAAATTTTGCGAAGAAAATTTTTAATAACGATAAATTTTCTATAGAATACATGCAATAACGTTATTTTTTCTACAGAAAATTTTTATTAACGATAAATTATCTATTTTTCTATTTTTTTAATAAAAAAAACGTTCTATAGAAAATTTCTAGTAACGTTAAATTTTTAAAAACAAATGTATAATAACGATAAGATTTCATTTAAAGAAATTTAATAATGCAAATATTCTGTTAAAACAAAATTTATAAAGATAAATTTCCTATAAAAATAATTTAATAACTATAAATTTTCTATCGAAGTTTTTTAATAACGGGTTACTTCCCATAAAAATTTTTTAATAAGAAAGAATTTTTCATTCAAATTTATTAGTAAGGATAAATTTTGTATAGACAATTTTTAATAAGGATGACTCGCGAAATCGTAAAGCGTTCCACATTTTTAAATCCTTAAAGATAAACTTTCTTTAGATGTTTTGGTATTGCCCCTACTCAAGCCAAAGGAGCACATATATCTTTTACTACTTCTAATTTTTCTATTCATGTACTTTATTCCTAAAAGTATCGCTTAAACATATTTTTTTTCGGTAAAATTAACTTTATGAACTGTTGAACATTTTGTTACTTTCGACACATTTCACTTATACCTGCCTGCACATGCTGTACGAGTATTTACTATAAATATGTGAAAATTAAATATTTTACTACCAAATCCACTCTTTAACATCAAGACAAGAAAAGTGTAGAAGATAGAGCGGAAAACAATAAGGAAATGCAGTCTACTCTCACTATTTACTGGCAACAACAACAACTACAAGAACTCCCAGTATGAAAGACAATTTCTAAAGGCAAAAAAATACTTAATATCTCCTTTACATAAAAAAAGAAGAAGCAAAAACAATAACAATAACATTAAATGTTTGTTCACGTGTGTTGAACAGTTTCTGGAGTTGTCTGAGGAGGAGGCGATAGGCGACATGCCAAGTCAGTGCCAACTTCGTCAGCTGTGTAGTAAAGGTGACACCATAGTGCAGAACATTTACATAATCTAGAGAAGAAAATAAAACTTTCCGTTGTAGGGTTTTGTTTCTGTATGGAAAGTAATTTTCTAACAAGTTTCAACTCCCTGGGAGAAAAATGAGACAGCACAGTTGGTTATTTGGCCGAACGATTGACGGACTGGCAGCAAAAGAGTAGAAGCAATCATTTGTGTCAGTATAAAAAACTGCTTGCATTCGAGAAATATATGTAAAGAAACTCAGGTTGAAAAATGGTATTAAAATTAAATAGGAAGATTTTAGATTTTAATATATCAAAAGCGTTTAAAATAATAAATAAAAAAATAATAATGTTTATATAAATTTTTATATATATAATTATTATTGTTTTATAAACTTTTTGCGGACTAGAAATTTCTTATGGAAAAAGTTGGATTTCGTTTCACATTTTGCTATCGGTAAATTCTCAAACAGAAAATTCTGGTTATTGATAAATTTCTTGAACAGAATTTTCTATAGAAATTTTATATATAAAATATAGATTTTAATATAAAAGTTTAAAATAAAAAAATTTTAAATAATAGTTATGGATCATTTTTATTATGGATAAACTCTCCATGGAAAGTTGTTTTTTAATAAAAAATTAAGTGCAAATAAATTTAATTTTTGCAGCAGAGTTTTGGTCTCAATATATTTATATTAAGTTCACAATTATGGTTATCAATGACATCTCTGCAGAAAAGTTTTGTTCCAAATAAATAACATTTCTACAAATATCCTCAGTTCATGATAACCTATTTTTATAAAATTTTGATATCGATAAATTTTGTTTGAAAACTTGCTGTTAGTGGTAAATTATATGTGCGATTTCTAATGTGCTATAAACTCTCTATTGATAATTTTTATTATCGATAACTTTTCTATGTAAAATGTTCGTTATCTGCAGCTTTTTCTAATTTTTACTATTTTTTTAGTTTTTGTTGTCAATTAAGTCTACATAGAAAATACATTTTCTACACTAAATTTTCGTTATCCATAAATTTTCCACGAAAGTATTTGCTTTGCACAAATTAAAAAAAAAATTTTTTTGTTATCAATAAATTTTTCTTGAAATCGATAACTCTTCGGAGAAGAGCTTTGATCTTAATAAATATAAAATTCACAGTTGTGGTCATCGATATAATCTCTGTAGAAAATTTTTGCTCTCAATAATAGTTCTACAACACTTCTCACATGTGGATAACCTAAAGATAAAGAAAGTTTTTCTACCGATATATTTTGTTTTAAATTTAAAATGTTTGTTATCGATGGCTTTTATTTAAAAAATTTTGTTATACTTAACAAAGTTTTGTTACCGATAGATTTTCAGTTATTGATAACTTACCAAAAAGTAATATATATGTTATCGATAAATTTTGTAAGTAAAATGTTTGTTGTCGATAGCTTCTGTTTAGAAAACCTTGTTATTGATAAATTTTCTACAGGATATTTTTGTTATCAATAAATTTTCTACAGGAAATTTTTGATATTGAAAAATGTTTGTTACCGATTGCTTTTATTTAAAAAACTTTCTCATACTTAACAAAGTTTTGCTTTTGATAGATTTTTTACAGGAAATATTTGTTCCCGATTATTTTCTACGGACACAGTTTGCGTAAATAAACTCTCTGTAAAACGTTTTAGTTATCGGTATATTTTTTACAGGAAATTTTTCTTGTTGATAAATTATATAGGTAAATGTTTGTTCTGGATAGATTTCATTTAGAAAACTTTGTTATCGATAATTTTTCTACAGGAAATTTTTCTTCCCAATATAAAAACAATTATATATAAATTTTCTGTAAAAAGTTTCAGCCATCGATACATTTTCTATGGGAAATTTTTGTTATCGATAAGTTTTTGGGATAAAATATTTGTTGTTTATAGCTTTTAATTAAAAAACTTTGTTAACTTTAACAAAGTTTTGTTATCGATATATATTCGATAGGAAATTTTCATTCTCGTTTCAAAAAAAAAAAGTTTGTATCATTAAATTTTCTATAGAAAATGTTAATTATAACTTAAATTTCCTTTGAAAAAAAAGTTTTATTTGCAATAAATTTGCAGTTTTTTTTATCAGCTTCATGTTGAAACTTATTAACCCAGTATGGAGTCAATGCTGATATATAAACATATAACTTTACAAACGTTTTGACTTGAGTGTCCTTCGTAGAATATGATAGAAATATTATTTTATTTCAGTTTTGTTTCCCTGTGAAAGAAGTAGGCTAGACAAAATCATCTAAGAGTTAAATAGCAGTGGAAAAAGACGGTGGAAAAGAAGCAAGAGGCACAGCAATGAAGTCGCATTCTTTTGTTTTAAGATGAGATGAGAATGTCTGTCGAGAATAATTCATGCACTTTAGTTTTTTATTTTTGTAATTTGTCTTCTCTTTTTGAGCTTGTATTTAAGTGAAGTTTTACGTGTGTGTGTATGTGTGTGTGTTTTAAAAACATATTTTACACATCTTCTTAAAACGTACACACGTAAAACTTCATTTAAATACAATTGGAGAAGAAAAAGTTGAAAATATGCTCAATATTGTGTTAAAAGTTGCTTACAGTGGGTAAAAAAAAAAGGTAAATTAGATTTGTTTTGTTTAACAAGTTTTGTTTAAAAACCTTTTATGAAGGTAATACGTTTCATAGAAAATAAAGTAAGTAGTGCTTTATATTCACTTGTAAGTCAGCCAATACATACACATGCATATGTATGTGTGTATGTTTGTGTATGCGTATGCACACTTAAAAATCAAATTTTTTATTATTTCTATTTTAATAGTTTAATGGGTGTTTGTTGCATGTTGCAACTTTATAAAATATTACTCTCTGTGCAATGTTTGATGGCAAAAGAAGCTGTCAAAATGAGTAGAAAAAAACACCAGTATTAATAACGGGGTTGATGAAAATGATAGACCATCTTTTTCAGCTGTTGGCATCCCAAAACTCATCCTTGGTGCCACCATCATCACCACCACCAGCCAGCCGCATTATCATCAACAACATTTTGCTTTTCCTTCTTATTGTCAGCTTTTTAACATCAAAGAGTGCAAATTTGCGAGTTTTTCATTTTTGCATAATTTCCTTTATTTTTTGCTTTCAAAGGAAAATGAAAAATGTTAAATGCAAATATAAGGAAAATAAAAAACAAATCCTACAGTTTCAAGTATGATCATCATCATCATCATTACTTGTATGCTTATAAAATATTTATAATGCATTTAATGCAATTTATTTCCTTCTAGTATTTTTATTTCTCCAACCCACTTTACATTTCTTCAGCCTCATTAAAAAAAAGGAAAAGAAAGATATATATTGAAAATTACGTTATTTATCAAAGCAGCAGTAAAAAAATGAGAATTATATTAAAGAAATAGCATTGCAGGAAGAAGAAAGATATTTAGAATTTTGAAGTAGAAATTAAACTTAAAAAAATATATGTATAAGTTTAACGGGGTTTCCATGGCGGAAAACGCGGCTATAATGAAAGCAAGTAACTGACTAAGGTACTGCAGGGTATAAGGAGAGGATATCCGAATTTGTACTGACACTGTGCTAAATACACTAGCTGGAGTCTTCAAACCGATCAGGTTGATTTGTGGCTGCTGGATATCTCTAAACGGGATAGCGAGGCATTCGAACATAGAGCTTTTTTAGGTACGAGAGCTCAGCAACATGCTCGGAACTTTTTTAGCCGACGAATTAATAAAGGTCGGGATATAAATGGGATTGTTGGAATCCCACTTAGTACCTGTAAGTAAAAAGTACGGCGACAACTTTTAGGGACCTAAGACAGATGGTCTAGAAGGGACGAATATCAAAGCTGACATGGTCCAGATATGATAAGAGGACTATTATGCTTAGGGACCTATCCGGATGGATATTTTGGTTCTACTATGGCACTACTGACGGGACATTGCTACATAGAAATGCATGCGAGGAGGCTAAATCTTTCAGTTAATGATTTCTGTAGAAGTAGTAGAGAGTAAGAGGAGGTGTAGAGAGTGTAGAGCACTTCCTCTGCCGGTGTCCAGCTTTTTCTTATATAAGGGCTTTGTATCTAGGTAGATGCTGCATGCATTGACCGAAGCATCGGAATATTATGTAAGTGGTTTAAACTCTTTTATCCTCGGTAGTAATGCAGATAAATTAATACGTTTTCTTAAATTAGATTTTTGGTTTGTACATATGTACATCAAGGTTTAGTTCAAGTTTTTCCTTTCTTAAATTTTTTCTTAAGAAGGATTTCTTACAATACAAATTTGCTGTGTTCAATAATTATGGATTGAAGAAGACAAGAAAAATAATAATCAAATCTTTAGCTGGGGGACAACTAGCTGTTTCGTAGTCGCTACACTACTCATCAGCACCCACTGGGATTTGAATAATTCTCATCATTTCATCAGAACATAAATACCTTTATTTTGTTAACAATTTTGTCTTTAATACATTAGCACTAGAATAATCAATAATAATTGCTATAAGAAAATTGTTTTTATTATATACTTATGTATTAGGAATGGACTTATTCCACTTTCAAAAGACATAACATTGTACAGCAAAAGTGTTTTTGTTTTTTCATTTCAAAAAAGAACTGTATTGAAACTGTGATTATTAGAGAGAAGGTGTCTGTAGCTCATTAAAATGACCGTTAACTTAGTTTTTTAAAAAGTGGACTTATACCATTTTCAAAAAAAAAAAAAAACAGTTCATATAAAGGTTTTTTTTTTAGGAAATTTTGAGAAAAAATTTATGGAAAGAAAAACAATTTCTGGATACCAAACAAAAAAATATATACAGCTTGTTTTTTGTGTTTCCCAGCTGTCTATATGTCGACGTTTGATATAAGATTTATTGATGATAAACTATTCTAAACGAAAATTTCTGTTATAAATTTGAACTCTTCTTCTTTGTTTTTTTTATTAAGAAGATTAAATTTATTTGGTTTACTAATGTCACTTCTACCAAAATAAAATTGTAAATAAGAGAAGCAGAAGAAACAAAACCTCTTTTAATTACTAGATACACCGTTCTCCCTCTTTCTCTATCTCCCTCTCTCTATCTCTCTCCCTCTCTGGTGTTCTTTTTGGTTTAACTTTAAAAACATATTTAAATGTACATATGCATTCTTGTACTGTAAGGTGTTAAATTAATGATGACAACAATATTGCAGACAAGATTTTAGCAATTATCTACATAAGTAAATAACAAACAAAAGAGAACATTTTTAAAACAAAACAAAGATAATCTTTTTGTTATTTTGCAAATTCATTAATTAAGGCAAATTTTATCTCAACTAAAATACAGCACATGTGAGTGTATTTTATTTCAGGAAAATTTCAATTTTATGGAAAAATTGTGCTTTTCCAGCAGTGAGTGAAACAATAAAGTGTTTTAAACTTTCAGGAGACAAGGATACAAAAATTCAAACACAAAACCGACTAAACTTATTGACAACACAACACAACACAATATTACACACTCGCACGCACACGTACAAACAATTTTGTTAATGAACAAATATAAACATAGTATACTTTTAGGGGCACAGGAAGTAGTTCTATGAAGAAGAGCACTAATATGCATGTGTTATTTAATGTAGATAGAGTAGTATTTGGTGTTGTTGATGTTGCTGTTGTATTAGTGGCTGTTGAAAATTCTCTTGTTTGTTGTTTTGTGTTTGGAAATGGTTTCATCCGTATGGCAAGTGGCATGTGCGGCAAATTGGGTGGTAATAGAAAATGTTAGTTGCAAACTGTAACAACTACGATAACAGTTGTAGTAGACAGCAAACTAATAATAAACAACAACAACAACAACTATAACAATAACAACAAAAGAGATAAGTATTGTTTGAATACAACAACATTACGATGATATTAAAAAACATACACAATTCAGCAAACTTGCACACACAACATAATTGTTTGCGTACTTTTGTATCCAGTTTAGGGAGCATGTATATATGTTTGCGTGTGTGTACAACAAACACATATGCATTAAACAATGTCTGCTATTAATTGTTATGGCAACTTTGTATGCACACCAGCCCATACAAGCATACTTTTAGTAATACAAACACTACAATGCTGAAATAAAAATACCATTTGGAAATTTTTGAAAAAATTTTCTACAAAAATAAAATTCCTGGCAACACTAAAGACGACTAAAGACTTCTGGGCATATTCATTAAAATTAAAATCAGTTTGAGTTGCGTTTTAATTCAAAAACATTTATACCAAATGTTATAGAATTAGTTTCAAGCACATATACATACATTTCTTAGGAATATGTCTATTCGAATATAATGTGATGTTTCTATATCACAAGCAAGCGTCTTTTTAAGAAATTTTGAATGAAAAGCACTGGATAAATGTTAAATAGAAAGCTGTTATATATATTTTCTATTTACATTCTTGAAATTGATCAATTTTGTTGGCAAAATCTATGTTATCGATAAAATTTTCACAAAAAATTATTGCTGCCGATAAAATTTCTATAAAAAAGTTTTGCCATCGATAAATTATCTACAGAAAATTTTTATTTCAGATAAAATTTCTAGGGGAGCACAATATAATAAAAGTCATATGAACAGACCTTAAAACCACCGGATATATGTCGAATAGGAAGCTATTGTTATCGATATTTTTTCTATTTATATTTTTGAAATTGATCAATTGTGTTGGCAAAATTTATGTTATCGATAAAATTTTCACAAAAAATTATTGCTGCCGATAAAATTTCTATAAAAAAGTTTCGCCATCGATAAATTATCTACAGAAAATTTTTATTTCAGATAAAATTTCTAGGGGAGCACAATATAATAAAAGTCATATGAACAGACCTTAAAACCACCGGATATATGTCGAATAGGAAGCTATTGTTATCGATATTTTTTCTATTTATATTTTTGAAATTGATCAATTGTGTTGGCAAAATTTATGTTATCGATAAAATTTTCACAAAAAATTATTGCTGCCGATAAAATTTCTATAAAAAAGTTTCGCCATCGATAAATTATCTACAGAAAATTTTTATTTCAGATAAAATTTCTAGGGGAGCACAATATAATAAAAGTCACATGAACAAACCTTTTACTGAAAAGTTCGGGCCTTCTAATCTCTCCTGTAGGCAATTCCCTAGTTAGTAAATGGAAGACAAGACTTCACGAGTTGATGGCCTTAAGTCTCTAAATAATATCAGCCCTTGCCAACCCCAACCGTCTATATATAATGGCTCCTTACATTATTGGTGTTTGTTGCATCACGGAGCCTACAATTAGCTCCACGAAAATCAGTATCCCCCAGAATTATCGGGGAATACTGATAGCACTTTCCCGCGATTTTAGACCCAAAACATAGCCACAATAATTTAGAAAAAAGGCAGGAGGTATCTCAATTATAAGCAGCAGCACCAGGATGGTAAAATAGAACCTCTTGGGAATGTGCTGATCCCGGTTTTGCCAATTAAACCTTTTAAAAGTGCCAAACCTAAGTAATGCGGGGATTTCCTAGAGCTTTATTTGCTAAACCAAATAAAGAATTCCTGTCCATCTATTACATAGAACGTAGAATGCCGGCAGAACTTTATGCCGCCAATAAATTTTCCTTTAAAAATTGTTTCTGGAAAAAAATCTGCAAAAAACCGGTTGTCATCGATAAATTTTGCATGAAAAATTTTGTATTAAAAATTTTCATTTTGATTAACTTTTGTTTTAAACTAATTTACAACGTTTTTAATCCCCAGATCCTGTTAATCAGTTTCGCACATCTTGCCCCATATGCAATCACTTTTTTATTCCAAATATCTACATGTGTATGTGTTTGCTGGGCTGACATTGTATCTGCTTTAACTGCATCCAAATATTTTTATTTGTTTGCTAGTTCTTATGTCATTTACAAAATATTAAATTTGTTTTTTATTATTATTATTCCTTTTTTTTCGTTAGTAATGTTCAATAATGTGTCACATTTACACTTGAGAGTTTCTTTTATTCTGCACAACCTTCATAAACGAGTATGTAGTTGTATTAGTGAGAAGTGGTTGGTAGAAATAGCTCTGGTTTTTTTCTTTCTCTGTTGTTTTTGTTCATTCCTTTTGGCTAAATGCCATTTGCATGCATCGAAACGTTCGTTCGTCTGTTCGTTTTGAAATGGAGAGGGAGAGAGTGTTATTGAGATTTTTCATTTCACTTATTTTTCAGACATATCGCAATCTCCTATTTTATGTCTGGTTATATCATGATAATTTTGCTTATTTGTTGTTACTTTATTGTCGAGTGGTTTGATAGAAGCATAGCATATTTTTAGGCGAGTATAAAGTGGGATAACAGCCGAAAAACTGTTTTAAGTATTGAAAATTGATTGGTGTAAGTTTTAATATATGAATAACGTAAAATTTTTGAAATTTTGTATTGTTATATAGAAGTTAATTCGATTTAAAGTCGATTTAAAGCCATGTCCTATATCATGATAATTTTGCATTTTACATTTATCGTCGAGTGGTTTGATGGGGTTATAGCATGCTTTTAGGGAAATATAAATCGAAATGAAAATAAACGAAAACAGATTTTCGTTTTGAAAATAGATTATTATAAGTTTTAATATATGAATAATATAGAAGTTTTTGAAAATTTGTATAGAGAAAATATTTTGATTTTTTTTTTTAACTTGGACACAGGGGATGACCCCTACATATGCAGTGCATTGTACCAGAACTAGGAAAATAGGTTGTGAGGAGGGGGATTTAAAGTCGATTCAAGAGTAGCATCTTATTTTGTCTTGTTATGTCACGATATTTTGCTTGTTTGTTGTTACTTTAATATCGGGTGGTTTGATATAAGCATAGTATACTTTTGGGTGAATTTTAAAGGGGAAAAATTACCGTAATAGATTTTCGAATTGAAAATCGATTGGTGTAAGTTTTAAAATATAAATAATATCAAAGTTTTGGAAAATTTATACAGGGCGGCGCATAACTACCTTTACATTTTGAATGTTATTTTTTAATTAAAAATTTTTTATTTTAATTTCACACCTTTATGAAGAAGACTTAGGGAATTTAATATGAAACACTACATAGCAGAATAGTGATAAAAAGTTGTTGAAAATTTGTTCAAACTAAGTTTGAACAATAAAAAAAAAAAAAAAAATCGTGTAACTAACACTGCTTTCCACTACGAGTCATCAGTTAACTCTAAACATTTGTCGCTATTGCGGGAGGCGAATTTGTGCAGCAGAACTTTTGTGGTGCTTTTCGAAACGCATCAGCTACTTTTTAAAACGTGAATTGGCGGGGATTTTAACTTCCTTTTTAGTAGCCTTTAAGCAGCACCATCACCCGAAAGCTAAATTTATTTTTAATCTAAGGAACTCGTATTCTTAAATCTATTTTAATACATTTATATATAGGCGATAAGAAACCCCCAATATTGAAGAACAAAAAACATTGTGAATTAGAAAAATATAGCATTTACATATTGCTTTGACTGCCCTTTTCAATCCCGAAACAGAAGGCATTTCGGTAAATCGGCAGTAAGTGTATTTAAAATTGTTAAATGTTTTGACACAATAAACCGCCTGTTTTGACACAATAAACCGCCTGGGCTATCGAGCGGCTCCGTTTAGTGTGTTTTGGCCACATTGCACTTTTTTTCGCATAAGCTTCAGCTTGTTCAAGAATTAAAGCCGATAGACTTCGAGCAGCGACTTAATTATGCAATTTCATTTACATCATAAAGGTAGTTCTGTGACACCCTGTATAAAAATATTATTTTAATTTTAAGTTGATTTAAGAGTAACATTCTATTTTGTCTGGTTATATTGATAATTTCCTTGTGTGTTGTTACTTTATTGTCGAGTGGTTTGATAAAATCATAGCATACATTTAGGAGAATTTAAAATGGAAAAATAGGCGAAGCACAATTTTAGAGCATGTATGTAAATGTAACAGGAAGCCTAAAGTTTAAAATAATTATAAGTGTTAATAATATAAACTATGTAATCAATTTGGCTTTTTGGTGGCTTAAAGATTAAATAGATTTAGATGAATTAAAATAGATTTTCGTATTGAAAATCGATAGGTGCAAAGTTTAATGTATGAATAAATGAAATAAAGCTTTTTAAACTTCTTATATCTTCATAATTATGCTTGTTTGTTCCTATATTTTTTGTCGAGTAGTTTGATAGCATACACAGCATACTTTTAGGAGAGTTTCAAATGTAGAAATATGATTTTCGTATTGAAAGTCGATTGGTTTTTGGTTTAATATATGAATATTTTTAACGTTTTTTAAACTTTTTATATGGAAATTATTATCGTTTTTACCTCTGTTATATCATGCTAATTATGCTTGTTTGTTCTTAGATTTATTGTGTAGTGGTTTAACGACAGCATAGCATACTTTAAGGGGAATACAACATAATAAAATAGCTAAAACATATTTTCGTATTGAAAACTGATTGGTGTAGGGTTTAAAATATGAAAAATATTAAAGATTTTGAATTTTTTTTTACAATATACAGAAAGTATTTCGATTTAAAGTTATCTGCAGCTTTTGAAAGCAAAAACTTTCTGTTCTTCGGTTACACTAAATTTAAAAACAATAGCTCATTTCAAATTCACTTCTGCCTCGTTGACAACCCTTTTCCATTTGTTCTAAATATTTTTATAATCTAGATATTTCATATTCGCGTTTTTTTTTTTCTTTCTTTCTTTCATGCTTCCCAAATGTGTTGCTTTGGCAGGTGGTGTGACTGCCTAACTGTCTGTCTATTTGTCTGCTGTATTTTCGTATGGTTCTTCGTCTCTAGCAAGCAGCACAGTTGTTGGTGTCATTTTTTGCACTCAATTGTGAACTTCATAATAAATTTTTGTTTGTTTTTCTCTTAAACCCACGAAAAACAAAAAAAAAACCAATTTCTGTCTGTACTGTTTGTTGCAATCCTTGGTATTTAGTTTTTCATTAAGTTTCCATGGTGTTTTCACTGAATGGCATGGCTGTGTCTCTTTCTCTCAGACTCATTCAGCTTATGACTGCATATAACGATGAGAATGTCTGCGGTTGTATGGCGTATAAAACATTATAATAATTGTTGTAAATGAGTTACATTCATTTAGTGTTGGCTGCAATTTAAGAATTGAAAGTTATGGTTATTTTCTTTTCATATTTTAGTCTGACAGTTCTTTGAGTGGTATTTGCAAGTGACTGCTGCATGTATTACATATTCTCTAATCGGTCTAGCAGCTGGTTAATGCAATAAGAAGAGAACTTCCCCTGCAAACTACACGCCAGCAAGTTTCATGTATTTCCAAAAAAAAATTCCAAAAATTTTAAGTAAAGAAACTTTGTTTTGCAGCGAACTGTCGGGCTTTCTCTTCTACTTTCTATCTGTCTCTCCCGTATCAAAAGTTTTCTTTTTTTTATTAACTGTAATTACAGTGCATAAACTGTTTATGGCTGGAGAAGTGTGAGTATGTTTAGTGTATAAATAAGACTCCAAATGAGTTGAAATTTTCATAATGTAAGTGTGCTTGTCTGTATGAGAAAATTTATGGTTTAAGCATTTAGTTTTAATCATATTTCTATAAAGCAGCCAAGACAGAAAAAAAATGTACATTAACATTTACCACATTAAGTCTGACAATAAAATTTAAATTATTTAAGTATCTAGAAGTAAAGACGACTCTGGAACACAGAGAAATTCTTGCTTTAAACTTATAACATCAACAATGTAAGAATTATATTTGAATCTATTTTGTTTAAAACTAGTTGCATTTGGTCAGACCGACAATTATGTATGAAGAAGAGCTACCATAGAGAATACTAACATTGAAAATTTTAAGTATTTTTTTTTTTGAACGTAAAATTTGCTCATATTGCGCATAGAAAAAAGTTGCAGTATTTCCAACAAACGACAATCAGTAAATTTTCAAACATTTGCCCTTAAAATTATTCTAACTGTTTAAAATGTATTAAAAATCTATTTTAAAGCTAGTCGTATACTTATGCTTACATTAGAATATTTTCATTTAACTTTTTTCATAAACCGACAATCAGACAATATTGAAAAATCTCTAAAAACATATGTATAATAATTGAAATGAAGCCTCTTTTGTATTTTAATGTGAATTGTGTCATATCAAAACCTTATGTTTAAATAAAAGCTGCAATTTTGTTACAACCGACATTCAGACAAAATTTTAAAACCTAGCAGAAACTTCTGTCTCTTTCCTAATTATATATAAACTCATTATAAAACTAAAAAACAATCTTAGTAACTGAACTAATTTAAAACAGAAATGAAAAAATATTAGATTTTATGTAAACCGACAATCAGACAAATTTCTAACACCTGTCCCTAAAACTATTCTACCGGCATAAAAATTGTTAAAAAAAAGATATATTGGAACTACACTGAAATTTAAGCTTGCTTTATACTATTTTTATCATGTATTTTTTACAAACCGACAATCAGACAAAATTAAAAAATCTCTAAAAATAAAAATATAACAACTGAAATATACGTTTATTTGTCAGCAAATGTCAGTTGTTTTATTTTAAAAGCAATCTTTAAATAAAAGCTGGAATTTTGTTACCACCGACAAACAGACAAATTTTAAAAACTTAGTGCTGGTTTGGGAAAAATCAGAAGATTTTTACCAAAATTATATATAAGCTCATTATGAGAATAAAAAGTAAACTTAATAGCTAATTTAATTTAAAGAAGAAACGATAAAATTAGGTTTTATATAAACCGACAATCAGACAAAATTAGCAAATCTCTCATAATAAAAAATAATCATTGCAAACAATATACTAAAAAATACTGCATGTGAATTGTGTTTATTTATAAGCTTTTTTTATAATGGTTGCAACAAGTTTTTTGCGACCGACAATCAGACAAATTTTAAAAGCTTGATAAGAGCTTGCGTTTTATCCCAATATTTTATCTGTGCTCATTATAGAAGTAAAATAGAAATTAAAAAGCTAAGCTTATTAAAAAATAAGCCCATGACATTATTTAGCCGACAAGCCTTGTCGGCTAAGAATAAAAAATAAAAAAATAAATAAAGACGTAGAATAAAAAAAAATTAACTATCTTAAAAAATTTACGGAGAATCACTGATTAAGGAATTTTATAATTTTGTTACGACAATAAAGGTTTGTCGGTTTGAACACTTTATAGAAAGAAAACGTTGCAAACTTTCCCACAGCCGATAATCACACAAATTTTAAATATTTGTCTAAAACTATATAACTTACAAGAACAAGCTATTGAAAAATATACATAGGAAGTACACAGAAATTTACGCTTGTACCACAATATTTTTAGCTTAGATTTTTTTATAAAACGACAATCAGACAAAATTAAAAAGTTTCTTAAGCAAATAACTAATCATTAGAATAGCAGTTTTTCGGCAGCTGAACTGGAATTGAGTTGTTAAAAATCTGAATTTTAAAGAAATACTGCGAATTAGATTACGACCGACAATCAGACAAATGTTAAAAACTTAAGAGAAACATCAAATTTTATATGGTTTAATAATAGATATAGAACGAAAACGAAAAATCCAAACTAATTTAAAGAAGAAACGCATAAAATTATTCAACCGACAAAAAAAGAAGCAAAAAACATAATATAAACATTATAATAATAACAATATCAATGAGACATATAGGTAAAAAGTGCATAGAGAATTGCTAATATTAAAAACTTATAATGTTGTGGTGAAAATAAAGTTTTTCATTTCACATACTTTATAGAGAGAAGACGTATCTACAACCGACTATCAGACAAATTTCTATAAATTGTCTAAACTATTTTACTTGCCACAAAAGCTTTTTTAAAATATATTTTAACAGTACACAGAAACATTAGTTTGTAATATAAAATCTTTTTTAATTTTTATTATTATTTATTTTTTTTACTCGACAATCAGACAAATATATTAACAAAATATTAAATTAATAAAAGAAAATGTTTAAATAATATTTAACAATTACAAGCATGTTAACGGGTAACAGAGCTAGAATCGTGCCAATTTAAAATCTTACTTTTAAACAAGTATTGCAAATTATGTTGCGACCGACAACCAGACAAATTTTAGAAACTTTTGGTTTTTTCCCAAATTGTATATAAGATCTTTATAACTATAAAACGGAAACTAAATATCCAAACTAAAATTAAGTAGAATGGAAAAAGAAAAAGTATTAAAGCCTGAAGATTATACAGCTCAATTACAAATGAAGGTTCCATGGGAGTTTTTTCACTTTTCACTATCCTCCAATTATGAGTAAAAATCGAATATGATATTTTGATAAATGGAGAGAACGCATAATTGTTCTCTCCATTTACTGAAAACACTAAGAGGAGACTAATTCTTCAATTCCGAGGGTTAAGTTAACACAAGGAAAATACTTTAATTCAGAAATAATTTCCGAGAGGAAATAATTCCGTGAGAAATAAATTCCGTGACAATATTCATAATTGGGATGAGACTTTAACAAAATAATAATGCTGGACAAACCCAGAATTTCAAACTGATTTCGGCTTGATGTTTAGTTCTGGGACAGCCTGTGTAAGTCTGAATTTTTCAAAGGCTGACCAACAGACCAATTTTTGCTTATTCGTATTTGCCTTAAATAAAGATACAAAATTTAGCTTGGTGTTAAACCTAAATAAATAAATTTAAAATATAATTATTTCATTAGCCGGAACTCAGACAAAAATGGAATAAACACCTGTAAAATAATAAATTTAAAAACTAAACACTAGAAGATGTAATGAAAATTTTGAAATAAATACATATGTATATATTTTTATTTTATTAATAAACATTCAAACTTCCGACATTCAGACAAATATCAAAACCCTGGCACAAACAACTTTTTTAGGTAGAGTTCTTAATGGAATCAAAGTTTGATAAAAATGCAATCTAAGCAATTGTAATCAAATCAGATCAGTCCAAAAAGAGGCCTTCACAAATTAAAAATTTAAATTTTCTTGACAACCGACAAACAGACAAAATTTTAATAGGAGAAAAAACGGTTTGTTTTGTATAATATTTAAGAAACTGTAATAAAGTTAATATACTGACTAAACAGAAAATAAATTTAGTAACAATTTAAGCACAAATCACATGTTTTACATATGTAAACCGACAATCAGACAAAACTATAAAATATTTTGATGTAAAAACTAAACATTTATAACGCTTAAATCTCGGCTAGAACTGTACATACTATGCTGATAATAGTATTTTTGAAAAATATATTGGCACACGACAATCAGACAAAAAAAATTTGTATGGCACATATATGTACATATATGTAAGTAAACATGGCTGGACTGCTTTTAAACCTAAATTTTCAATGTTTTTTTTTTTTTTTTTTTTTTAATTTTATATTATTTTAATTTACTGCTAAAATTTGGTTTTATTTTATGATGCCATCAAATAAAATGTTTGGTGTTAACCGACAATCACATAAAACTCAAAGATTTTCAATTAAACTTTAAAACTCTATACAATAAAGGCTAAAAAATCTTTAAAATTTTTTCTTAAATTTTTAAAAATTTTTAAAATAATTTTCTACAGAATTACCATTTTGGTTTACAGATTTTAAATACTTTGAAAAAAAAATATGAATGCATGCTGGTGCATGATTTTGTTATTGTTTTTTCACTTAAATTACTTAAAATTAACCACAAATGAGTTAATAAATTTGTCTAAAAATGATGCTGCTACTGCAATTAGCCATAATTGACATTTATTTTTAGATAATTTTTGGTCAATAGCAACAAATTTGGTTAGACACGACAGACAAAAAACAAACACTAACACACAAATTTCCGTATACAAAATCAAAATATTTAAACATTTATTGGCTGTCTGCACGCACTAAGCTCACCGAAAAAAAAGGAATATTTTTGCAAAAATTTTCAATTTTCAATAGTAGCAGGAGGTTAAAAGCCATAAACTGATATAGACCACATTTAAGCTTATTTGGGCATAATAAATAAATTGCCACAAAATATGTATGTTTGCTAAATTTTTGTGCATAAACGGAAATGCAGCGGCAGCAGCAGCAGCAACAGCAGCTGCTGCAGCTCTGGCAACAACAATTACAATAATAACAAATAGCCACATAAAATGTTTATGAATTATGAAATTTTTATTACGAAATGCAAATGTTTTGCCTTAATAGATACAAATTTAATAAAACCAAATAGATTTCAATTATAAAATAAATACACATACATACATATATAAGTTTTGAGATAAAACAAATAATCATTTAATTTCCATATTTAACCAAATTTTAAATTTTGCATAAATACTGAAGTGGCAATTTATTTAGAATTTATAAGATTATCGGTTTGTCTAAGAATTTTTTTTAAATGAAATTTGCCTGATGGATAAATTGTCTGCATTAGTGGTTTCGGGATAAGAAAACAAAGATATTTCCTAAGTAAAATCGCTAGTTTCTTGCATAATAAACAACACTTCCTCTTCGACCACTACACACCTGAAAACACAAATCAATCGAAATACTGGGTGGAAGCCGGGCTCCGAAGAAGGCTAAGACAGTGAAATCAAGTGGCAAGGTTATGGCCACTGTATTTCGGGATGAACACGGAATATTGCGCATCGATTATCTTGAAAAAGGATTCATAATCACAGGAAAGTATTAACGTGTATTATTGAATCAATTGAGTGATGCTGCAATCAAGAAAAACCACCACATTTAAAGAAGAAAAAAGTGTTCTTTCGGTTCACATATTTTATGATACGATGCTAAAATGACGTAAACTACACTTCGAAGTGGTTGATCATCCACCTAGTAGTCCAAATTTAGCTCCTTATGACTTTTTTCTGTTTTCAAACTTGTAAAACTGGTTAGCAGGTAAAAGAAGCATCTCAATCAAAGAAGTGATCACCAAGACTGAAGTGTTTCTAGGGGTTCCAAAAACCGTATTGTTCAGATGGCATAAAAAGATGGAATATCGTGTTACTAAGTGTATTCCCGATGCAAGGCGTTGGAGCGGGAATAGTGGGGCCTAGAGCACGCAAATATATAACTCTTAGCAAAGACACCACAATCTTCCAAGCGGAACTATACGCAATAAGGAAATACTCTCCGACAGAGGACAAAAGGGAGTGCTGCTTAAAATATTCTCTGATAGCCAATCAGTGCTGAAGGCCCTGAGCAGTGTCTTTACATCCAAGCTAGTCACAATAGGCTAAACGAACTGGCAAGCCAGAACCAGGTCAATCTGATCTGGGTGCCAGTACATGAAGGGCATTACGGCAATGAAATAGCTGACATTTGCGCCAAGAAAGGAGCAGAGGGGACTTATATTGGACCCACTCCAACAATAAGGGTATCCCGAATGAGGAGATAAAGAAATGGACGAAGTCCATCGCTGAACAACAATGGAACGAGACAGCTGGTCTTGAACACTCCAAGAAATTTCTAAACTTTGATAAAAAGAGGGCCGAAAGTGCTCTAAAACTGGACAGGAAAAGTCTCAGAAAATTGACAGGTGCACTTACAGGTTATTATAACTGCTACAAGCACCTGCACAAGATGGGCATTTCCAACACAGACATTTGCAGATTCTGCGGTGATGAAGAGTAGTCTATGGAGCACTTAATCACCCACTGTGGAGCACTGGGACACAGAAGATATAGGCTACTACAAGCTTATATGTTAAGTGAATGCAACATAATATCACTCCCAATGAAGGAGGTTGTCCGTTTTCTTGACATTCTCAACCCATAATAGGGCAAGGGAACGCACAATAGATCAACATTGGTCGCAGTGCAAATGGCCGATGAGAGCCATATCCCATCCAATAATAGTAAGTGTATCGAGCTAAGAGGAGACTATGTTGAAAAATAAATGGTCTTTGAGAAAAAAATGGCGTTTTCCTGAATAACAAAAGTAAAAAAAAAAAAAAATCAATCCCCCCTCGTATAAATATATTAGATTGTGGGTTTATCGATTTATAAGTAATATTTATTTTCACATCAGTATGTAATGAAAAGTTTAAACATGTTTAAGTACAAATTGGCCTCTATTTCATTCTCAGGAATATGCAAAATTTTATTAAAAACTTTGTCTGCTTGCTGAATCTTTTTATTATTCACTAGCGCAGCAGAGTTTTAAAATTTTGTCGGTTTGCTAGAAATTTTATTTGTTTTAATCTCTAATTTCAGCAAGCTCAAAATTGTGTACAGTTAATATTCTGCGCCGGGTAGAATTTTGTCGGGTTGTTGGCTTGTCTGGAAGTCTGATACTCTCTCTTAAAATGCATAAAATTCTTTAGACATCATTTTCAGCGCTTACTTAGAGGTTTGTCTGATAGTCGGCCTGTCTGATAGATTTATTTTCCCTGCCATAAAAGGTCTGCGATTTCATGTTTCTTTCTGCTCAAAATTGTTTAGATATTATTTTACTACTTATGTGAAATTTTGTCTGATTGTCGGCCTGTCTGATAGATTTATTTTCCCTGCAATAAAAGTTCTGTAATGTCATGTTTCTTTCTGCTGAAAATTGTTTAGATGTCATTTTACCGCTTAGGTGGAATTTTGTCTGATTGTCGGTCTGTCTGATAGATTTATTTTCCCTTCAATAAAAGGTCTGTAATTTCATGTTTCTTTCTGCTCAAAATTGTTTAGATATCATTTTACTACTTATAAGGAATTTTGCCTGATTATCGGTCGAAAATACAAAAATTTTCGCTATGTAATTGCTGTAGTAATATTAAGGTTCCGGATTTTTCAATAGGGGGTTTTTTAAATATTTTGATTTCCCTAGGTTTGCTTGATGGACGGTTTATAAGATATATTGCAATTTTAACTATATAAATTAAAGTTCTGAATATATTACACATATGTACATATTACACATATGTACATATTGATTTCGATGAACTTAGTATGATTGTCGGTTTTGTATAATATACATACATTTGGTCTGAGATATATATAATGTTCTACTTCCCTACCAAAATTTTCGTGTATTTAAGCTAAAATCGTATTAATACGATGTTAGCTAGTATTTTTTGACCTCTGTCTGTTTGTTTCAATGTCTGATTGTGTGAAAATCTTGATAATTTCCTACAAATTTATTATTGGCATAAAATATCGTCTCTAATTTTGTTAAAAATGTTTGGATTTTGTCAAGTCTTATTGCACTTAATTTTTATAATTTGTCTGATTGTCGGATGAAAATGATATATGTACATTTTTACTGCAAATTTAATTTAATTTGAAAATCCCTAAAAAGCAACTTTTTTCATATTTTCTTCTTCATAGATTTCGATTCTTAAATCATTTGTCTGATTAAGAAATTGAGAATTTTATATTGAATATTTTTTAATATTTAAGATTAAAGATCCTAAAACGAGGCTTTTCCATATTTTTTTCTCCATAACTTTTATTGCTTTAAGAGCATTTGCTTGTTTCGGGAATTTTCATAGCGGGTTCAATGTCTAAAATTCGGTTTTATTATAAAAATAACTTTTTTTAATTTTAAAATAAAAACAATTTTTTTATTTACATAACCTCTGACCATATTATATATTCGGGATATATAATCAAATAAATTTAAAGGAAAATTTGGTCATAAAACAAAGTTCATTTAAAAATAATTTTATTTAGTTTTATTAAGACTATTTTATCTATTTCTTTTGTTGCCGTTCAGTTTTTAAAAACCTGCCATTTCTTTTAAGATCTATAATTACCTAATGACATTTTTGCTATACATTTTCATGCTGCGATTTCCAACGAAGACAACACTGTGGAACAAATTCAAGTTAGCAAAATTGGCATTTGGCTGCAAAATTCGAAGATCAGTTGAATAAAATTTCAAATTAATATAAACAAACGCTGCGATACGGGTCTTCTGATGTAACCTCTATTTTCACTCCTCACTCTCAGAATCGACCTAACTTTTGCTAACTTGAATTTGTTCTATAGTATATATAACCTTAAGCGTTTTGAGTAGCGAGAACTCATTTTCTCGAATCTCTTTTTAGCTGGAGAGTGTTGTAAACCAGCCAAAGACCACTCGTATACCAGCTCGTAATGAATAATTTTATTTTTGGGCTGCAAATATGTTTATTAACCACTTCAAATGTTTGCGAACGTTAACGTTCGACATAGCTAAACAGGCTTTAAAACTTCTTCAAGTTGTTGTATTTGTATGGTTGTTGGTTTGTCGGAAAATCTTTATTTTTAGCTTGAAGCCAAGCAAAAGTTTTAAAGATGTCTTAAGAATGGTTTGCAAAAATAAATAATTTTTTTTTTAAATTTCTGAGATATTGACTATTTGTCTGTTTGTTGGACATTTGTTTCAAATTTAACTTATCTTTGTTTTAGGTATCCAAAGTTTATTTATTACTTATTATTATTACTTATCTATTGCTTTTCAAAAAAATGTTAATATTTTGCAAAGAAAAATTGCCATATTTATGGCTTTTTTTATCCCAAAAAACTTCTTTCAAAAATTTGCTTTTTTCGTACTGACAAAATTGTACAGAAGCTGGTTTTTAAATTGTATTACTTTCTATCAGTTGCTAGTATTATTTATACAATATTTATTTTTTAGCTTTTTTTCACAACACATCTCTAGATTTATAACTTTAAGCAAAATGCCACAACAAAAAAGCATCAGTAAGACGGAAAACTTGTTATCGAAAATGTGAAAACGAAAAGGAAACAAGATATGACAATTTTATTTGCAGCCATTTAAGCATAATAACGTTTCAGCATTTTTGTACTTGTAACTATTTTTGTCTATACAAGTTTTTTTATTCTTCATTTGCGATAGTTTTTGTTTTGTGCTGTTTGAATTAAATGCAGACAATATTTTTCAAAATCAAATGACTATGACTGGAAACTATCCATTACAAATGTAAATGGATTTCTTGTTACAATTTGCAACAATGAATGAGAGAGGAGAAGAAACAAAAAAAAAAACACACAACTTGTCTTAATATATTTCGAAAACATACACGCAAAGAAAAGACAGTTTGATATATGATTGCAACAACATTAGTATATATTATATAACATTGTGCATTATTGTTAAATACTGTATATTATCAAATTAATTATAGTTTGTTTCTCTATAAATAAGACATTATTTGCATTTCTGTAATTCTATTGTTAACATCTATAAATTTCAAGATATGGTTACATACAACAATAGCAATTTTAAAAATTTTTTAAAAACAATAATAGCTTTTATCACACCCAACATCAAAATATATGTTTTTATCATATATATAATCCGCAAATTCATATGCAACAATAGTAAATTTACAGAATATATTTGCTTTTGTCGTGATTAACAATATTTTCCTTCTAATCTTTGACATATAATTTTGTTTCAGTTTGACATTTTCTTTGGAAACAATAAGATGTTGTGTGTGTTTGTTTAAAAAATAAAATATATATATAAAAAAACGTGAAATTGTAAAAAAAAATACATATTGAGAACGTAAAAGGGTAAGTATTTTTTAATACTAAGATGAAAACATTCCTACATATATATGGTGTATCCAACATCACATGCAACCATATTACTATGGTTATATTTGACTTTTGAAATTTTGAATGAAATACTTAACAAATATTTTTTGTTTTGTTGCAGCTAATGGATATATCAGCATCAAAGAGGAAATTCTGCAGTAATTCCGTTGAGATGCATTCCGATTATTATTATTTTTTATTTAATTGTATTTATTTTACACGTATTACCAAAATTTATACAAAAATATGCTTCCATTACAATAAAGTTGTTTATGATATAAGTATGGTTAGTTAATGAGAGTAATATGGTTGTATATGAGAATAGTATGAAAGGTTAGTACATTTGAGTATGTTACTTATTATTACAATACACCAGTATTATAGTTTTGTTGCTTCGAATATTTTTGTTACAATACTATAGTGCATTCACTCGATGGCATTTTAATATAAAAATATAGTAATAGCAAGTGCAACCATGTAATTCAACAATAGTATGTTGCCCTTAAAATATTGTTGTATCAACCATATATTTTTTTCTAGGTGTACACACACATATATGAAAATGTAGATGAAAAAATATTGATTTAAGCACGTGCATATGAGTATGCAGACATAAGTATGTATGTCTGTGTGTGTGTGTGTGTGCCTTTATTTCCTATATCCTTTTTCCTGCTAGTCCTTAACTACTGACCACATCTGTAGGTTGTAATTTAATACTCAAACTGAGAGTTTTTTAACTCAAGAAAATATCATATAAAATTCATTTGATAATCCCAGAATGAAAACGTGTCTGTTTGTTTGTTCGCTTACTCGTATTTGAAATGAAAAACTCATGTAATAAATTCTTTATTTTTATTTTTATTTTCAATACGTATTTGCACATTAACAATGTAAAAAAATGGGATTAGTGGGTCTTTAAATAAATGTTTGCATTAATTTATAAAAATCTAAATCTGCTGGATTATATTGTTTAAAACTATTAAGATATATAAACAAGTTTTAAAATAAAATCGTTTTAATGAATAATTTTCAAAAATAGTTTCGCTAGTTTAGGCAAAAAAGATAAACAACTTTTGAAATTAAATCCTGGCAGAGAATTATTTGCAAAAATAAATAACTAAGCAATTCGATTTACTTTAATTTGCTTCCTCATTTAAAAGTTATTTTTTATTTTTATATCTACAAATTTTTCTATTAAACTAATTTTGTCTGATTTGCCATCAGTCACATGTGCGCTGATTATGCCGTGATTTCATTTAATGTTTATTTTTAATAATCTTAAAACATGTAATAAAGCCTGCATAATTTATGAACCAACAATCAGCAACATTGGTTTTTACGAGCTACCAAAATCCATGTTCATAATCACCTTGTGAAAAAGACAAAAAAAAAAATGGTATTAACAATTATGGCCCAATGAAAAGCAAAGAAAACAGAAACGAAAAATCCCAATAGGAAATGAAAAGAAGTATTATCTTTACTTCTGCATTATAAAGTAAATGATGTAACAATAAACCCTCAAAATTTTCTTGCGTTGCAATAAATACCGACAGTAAAAATTTCAATCAGTAATTTAACGATAATAAAAGTTTTGTAAAGAAAATTACTTATAAACAAGAATTTTCCACAGAAAACTATTCGATAGCTAAACATTTTTTATGAATATCGATTATCGATAACAATACGACTTAACAGAAAACTTATCAATAAAAAAACTTTTTAATTAATATGAATAACATATTAATTTTCCTGACGATGATAACAAATTATTATCAATATAATGAAAATAAATACCAATTTCTTAAATTTTTGTTGAACTTTTATAATTTTTTAAATTAAAAATTGTTTGGTTTGTACATATGTACAACAGGTTTTTAGTTCAATTTTTCCTTTCTTAAATTTTTTTTAAGAAAGGAAAAATTGAACTAAAAACCTCTTGTACATATGTACAAACCAAACGATAATAAATACTGTGAATTTTTTATAAATTTTTTATAAAACGATCTTTAGCTGCAAAAATAAGAAATATTTTTTTTAAGAATATTTATCGAAAACAATAGAATTTAGCAGAAAATATATTATTAACAAAAACTTTCTAAAGAACATTTATCCATAACAATAGTTTTCAACGAAAAACTTATTGATAACAAAATCATTTTTTTAAGAAAATTAACCGATAACAAAAGTTTTCTAGAGAAAATTACTTAATAGCAGAAAATTTCTACAGAAAATTATTCAATACCTAAAACTTTCTATGGACAAGATATTGATAAAAGAAATTTTCGATGTAAAATTTATCGATACCAATAAAATTGTCAATATTAAAAACTATCTGAGGAAAAGTTATCGATAAAAACAGTATTTAACAGAAAACTTATCAATAATAAAAACTATCTTAAGAAATTTTTTTGATAAAAACAGTATTTAGCAGAAAAGTTATTAAGAATAAAAATTTTCTAAAGAAACTTTATCGATAACAATAGTTTTCAATGAAAAAATTATTGATAACAAATGTTTTTTCAAAGAAATTTAATCTGTAACAAACGCTTTCTGGAGAAAATTAATAAATAACTAAATTCTTTATAAGAAAATTTTACGATAACAAAAGAATTTCAATGAAGAATGTATTGAATACAAAATTTAAAAAAAAAAAAAATTAATCGACAACAAAAGTTTGCTATAATAAATTAATATATAACAAAAATTTTATTAGCTAACTCATTTACAACAAAAATTTTCATTGAAATATGTATTAATAACAAGTTTTTTTTTTTTTTTTTGGAGAAAATCAAGCGATAACAAAAGTGTTCTAGAGAAAAAAAAACTATAAAAAAATTTTTCGACAACAGAAGAATTCTATCAAAAACTATATCGACAACATATTCAATTGTTGGCAGTATCTATTGTTATCAAAATTTTAAAGAAGTGGTAGAAGTAGTAGAAGATGTATCGATATCAAAAATATTCTATAAGAAACTTACAGATACAACAAAACTTTTACGTAGAAAATTATTGATAATTGAAAAAATCTATAGAAAATTTATTATCACTAAAAGAATTATATAAAAAAGTTAAACAAAATTTTATATAGCGGTTGTTAAACCAATTTTAAGGAAAATTTACCAATATCAAAAATACTCTAGGAAAAATTTTATCGATTTGCATAAAAAATTTTGCGATACCAAAAATGTTATGAAGAAAATGATCGATTTAGGGATTTTTAAACACAAAATTATTCGAAAATTAAAGCAATCTATAAAAACTTTATCGACGCCAAAAGAATTCTATGAAAAAGTTTATCGATAACCAAAGTTGCGTATAGAAAATCTAGCGTTCGCAAAAAAATTCTATCGAAAATTTCACTAAGACAAAAATATTTTATAAGAAGTTTATCGATACAAAAACTATATAGAGAAAATTAGCGACAGGTAAAATAGTCTGTGGTAAATTTTTCGACATCCCAAGCTCTGTATAGAAAATTTTATCGATAACATACATTTTTTGTAGAAAATTATTGATAACGATAATAATCTAAAGAAAAATGATCGACAATAGAAGAATTTTACGTTTTATCGATAACAAAAATTGTATGTAGTTTTCAAAAACTGAAGCAATCTATAAAAACTTTACCATCCCCAAAAGAATTTTATGAAAAAGTTTATCGATAACATAAACTGTGTATAGAAAATCTAGCGTTAACAAAAAAATTCTATCGAAAATTTCAGTATGACAAAAATATTCTATAAAAAGTTTATCGATACAAAGACGGTATGAAGAAAATAAACGATATGTAAAATAGTCTGTAGTAAATTTTTCGACATTCAAAGCTCTGTATAGAAAGTTTCATCGATAACATACATTTTTTTTGTACATAATTATCGATAACTAAAATAATTTATAGAAAAATTATCGACAAAGGAAGAATTTTACGTTTTATCGATAACAAAGATTTCATAAAGTTTTCAAAAACTGAAGCAATCTATAAAAACTTTATTAGAGCCAAAAGAATTCTATGAAAAAGTTTATCGATAACGAAAACTGTGTGCAAAAATTCTAGCATTTGTACATACCCAAAATACTCTATAGGAAGTTTATCGATACAAAAATTGTATGTAGAAAATTATGCTAAAATAATCTATAAAAAATAACTAAATTAATCTATAGAAAAAATGGTGGACAAAAGAATTTTTTGAAAAAGTTTACAGATAACAAAAATTTTATTTAGAAAATATATCCTTAACAAAAAGAACTTTATAGAAAATTTATCGATAGCAAAAATATTCTATTAGAAGTTTATCGATACAAAAATTATATGTAGAATATTACCGATAATTAAAATAATTTAAAGAAAATTTATCAATTTTAAAAGAATTGAGTAAAAAGGTTTTGACATAAAAAAATTTTTTGAAAGAAAATTTATGCTTAACAAAAAATTTTATAGTAAATTTATCCATACCAAAAGTATTCTATACCAGATTTATCGTTACAAAGAATTATGTAGAATATTACAGATAGTTAAAATAATCTATAGAAAATTTATCGATGTCAGAAAAATTATATATAAAAATTTATCGAGAATAAACATTTCATACAAAAAAAACCATAGACAATTTTAAATCAGAGAAGTCTATAAAACAGTTGATCGAGGATAAACATTTTATGCACAAAATTTATCGGTTATATAAACATTCTGCATAAAATATTATCGATAATATACTTTATATCAAATTTACCGATAGCAACTGCATTTTGTAGAAAGTTATTTATAACATAAGGTTGCTACAGAAAATTTAAATTTCCTATAGAAGATAATCTTTAAACAAATGACTTTTATGCAAAAAAATTTTTTTTAGAATATGTATAATCGATAAAAAATTATTATACAGAAAACTTTTCGTTAATTAGCACAATCTATACAAAATTTATCGGCACAGTATGAATTCTATGAAAAAATTTATCGGTAACAAAAATTATACATAGAAAACCTACCTTTATCAAAAAAAAAGTCCATGGAAAAATTATCGATGCTAAAAGAATTTCAAACAAAGTTTATCGAAACAAAACTTTTATGCAGAACATTATCGACAACTAAAATAGTTTAAAGAACATTTATTGATATCAAGTAAAATAATTTAATGAAACTTTATTGATATCAAAAGAACACAATTTTTATGCAGAACATTATCGACAATTAAAATAATTTAAAGAACATTTATCGATATCAATTAAAATAATTTAAAGAAACTTTATTGATATCAAAAGAACACAGTGAAAAGGGTTTTCCATAACAAAAATTTTGTAATTTTTGTAAGAAAATTTATCTTTAATAAAAAGTTTTATAGCAAATTTATCGATACCACAAATATCGTATACCAGATTTGTCGTTACAGAGATTTATGTGAAATATTACAGATCGTTAAAATAATCTATAGAAAATTTATCGATATTAGAAAAATTATATGAAGTTTAATCCAGAATAAACAGTAAGAAATATCGATAACATAAATGTGATGTAAAACAATTATCAATAGCAAACTTCATAATTTATCGATGAAAACACTATTTTGTTGATAATTTACAGACAACAAAAACTTTCTATGGAAAATGTATTTCTACAGAAAGTCTTTCAAAGCCATAAATTTTCTACAATAAACTTTCTTTACGAAACTTTTGAAAGCGATATATTTCTTACAGAACATGATTTTTAAACGAACGATTTTTATGTGTCGAAAAATTTATACATATGTATGTATATATAAAAAAATGTCTTTGTTATTATTTTTTCTTTAAAATTTCTATTTACCCTTAAACTATTTCGCAAATATTTACAACTTATTTAAGAAAACAGCTCCTGGTTCCCGGATGGCACAATGCGAATGTAGTTGTTAACTATGGCGTGTTTAGTACATTTTAAATGGTTTTGAAACATCTGAATGTTCATGAATATTAGATGGTTTGTTATGTGTGTGCGTGTGTGTGCATGTGTGTGTGTGTGTGTGTGTGTGGGTTTGTGTTGTCTTTCGACAGTTTTACATGCTCGTGCTGTTGTGTGCTGAACCTCAATATCATTAGCGAAAGGCATACAATATAAAATGCAAAAAAATATATATATTATTTTTAACCACTAAAACAAATGGCATATTAGGATTTTTTTTCTTCTTATTAAAAAGAAAGAAAAATAGTAGCGTTAAGGGTAGAGAGGTAAGAAAGCATTCATTGGTATGAACTCATAAAGAAAATGGGTTTTACTTGTTATAGAGGTTTCAAAGAAAGTTTATGAAAGTTTTTTGAAATTATGAGGATCGTGTTGAAATTTGCTGGGAATAAATAATTTGCTATAGAAAAAAAAGAATATTTAGTTTGACAAAAGGTTGATAACAAAAAGACTATTGGTATCAAAGACTTGTCTAAAATCAGTGCGGTGAGGCGAAGCATGTTTGTCAACTTAAAATTTTTTATTGTGGATTTTTTTTTTTTTATTAAATTAAATGTCTTGCTGAATACTCTTTATGTATTCCCAGCTGTTGAGTAAACCAAATTACTTGTATATGTTCACTTATTATATGACGTTCTTTTGCACAATAAAATTCTTACACTTGAACTGGAATATTTGCCATCGTTTAGTATTTGGAGAAGAGGTCCTTTTGGTTAAGAAAACAACTACTTAAATATTAAAAACATAAAAGCATAAAAGCAGCAGTAAAAGCTCCAAGTACTGGAACTAAACAGCTTCATTACTTTTATGGATATTGTTGTCTGGTGTTAAGCAGAAAATTTCCCTGAAAGAAATTTCAAATGTTTATATAGAAAATATTAAAACATTTGCACACATCCTCTAACATGAACTGTATTTCCGCTTAAAATACCACTACATTTCACACAACAATCACCAAACACTAGCAAGGATCTGTGTGAATGTGTGTTAAGTGGCTGTTGTGTAGGACTTGTTTTTTTCTTTTTTTTTTTTTTTGTTCTTTGCTTTATATAATAAACATATGCACTAAAGAATACAAAGCCAATAACGGTAATTTGTTAGACCATTTAAAAGGAATTTACTTTCACGGTGTTTGAACGTTGCAAACAAGCCAATTTTCTATGAATTTTTTATTTATAAATAAAATTAAACGTTTATACAAGCAGTTGATTGCATAAAGTATGAAACTCTTTTGAATATTGCTGCACCTCCTTCTTCCTCTACTTCTTCTTCTTATTTTCAACACAGGACCTAAACGAAAGCACATTAGAATTTTGTGGCTGTGTGGGGATGTGTGAGTGTGTGTACTAAAGAACCTCAAAGGTTGTTTTTATGCATAAACTAGTAATGAACTATTATAAAAAGCAAAGAGGTCACAAAGGAAGAAAAAAAGTGGTTAACAAATAAAGTCAATTTTGTTTTTATTTTTCTTAACTGCTCTCAAAGGCTGCATGAACCAGCTTCGGAACCACTCTTCTAACATCTATTAAAAGCAAGCAAACTTTGTAGGTTATTTTCTCTTTTTTTTTCCAGCATTTTTAAACTAGATTAGTTTGAAAACTTTTTACAAAGAATTTGGGTTACTTAAACGCTGTACAAATTAAAGGTCTTAATTAATTCTGTTAAATAGCTCTTGAAAGAGGAAAATAAAAATAAATATAGTTGGAAATAGTGCTGTAAACAAAACAACAACAAAGTTCAAAGTTTAGCAAATTAAACAATTTCTTCTCGCTTACCTTTAAGAAAATGGTTGTATAAGTCGGCTATCTGAAAAACAGAATAAAGAAAATATTTATTGCCTTCAAATATCAGCGAATGTTTTTAGTAATAACTAAATAATTAAGTTTTCTTAGTGTTAACATTCTAGAGTAAACACAATGGGACCAAATTGCACCCAAGTGGCCTAGCTTTTCAATGGATCGCAGCCTGTTATACCTATATAACTTAATATTTCTGTAGTAAAATTTTAATATTGATAAACTTTTATAAGAAATTTAACAATAACAAAAATGTTCCCGTAATGAACATTTTTATAGAACATTTAGTAGTAACAAAATACTATTTCTGTCGAAAGTTTGAAGAAAACAACGAGTTTCGCAAGACAATTGCTCAATAACAAATATTGTCCATCGGAAATTTTAAGAAAACAATAATTTTCTAAACATATTTCTACGTTTTTGCCTTTAAAACGCTTTTGCGGATTCTTCAATTGCAAATGAAATAATGACTCACATACTGGTTTGTTATACAGTACTTTATTTACACTTGATACCACTGTGTACCAAAACAGTAGACTTGCTTACTTTGACTTATGACTGTCTTGCACATAGCTTAAAAATAAACTGACTCGTTGCCGCCAACCTGCCTGCTAGTTATACTTTATTCTAGACTCAAATGTACAAATATAATTCTTAGGCATATAATGGGTGACTTTATAAGAACTATCGGAAATTAAAAAAAAAAAATCACACATAAAATTCAGAAAAATGCATGAAATATTTATTTGGATCGATAGTTGGGTCGATATAATTGAATGTTTGAAGATTATTTCATGCAAATGTTGGCCGCGGCTGCGCCTCAAATGGTCCATCCGCTTAGTCCAATTTTGGCATACTCTTTCCAACATTTCGGCCGGTATCTCACGAATAATGTTGGCAATGTTGGCTTTCAGTGCGTCAATCGAAGCGGGCTTGTCGCTATAGACATTAGCCTTAACATAGCCCCACAAAAAATAAACTGTTCATCGAACTCGCCTCTCAATTGGTCCATTGTTTCGCGTGTTGTGTGGCATGTGGCACCGTCTTGTTGAAACCACATGTCATGCAAGTCAAGCTCTTCCATTTTGGGCAAAAAAAATTTGTTACCATCGCACGGTAGCGCTTACCATTCACAGTAACGTTGTGATTCGCATCATCTCTGAAGAAATACGGCCCAATGATGCCGCCAGCCCATAATCCGCACCAAACGGTTGTTTTTTGTGGATGCATTGGTAGCTCTTGCAATGCTTCTGGCTGCTCTTCACTCCAAATACGGCAGTTTTGCTTGTTCACGTATCCATTCAACCAGAAATGAGCCTCGTCGCTGAACACAATTCTTCGATAAAAAAGTGGATCTTCATCTAACTTTTCAAGAGCCCATTCACCAAAAATTTGGCGTTGTGGTAAGTCGTTTGGCTTCAATTCGTGCACCAGCTGTATCTTATAAGGCTTCACATCCAAATCCTTCCGCAAAATTTTCCACGTAGTGGAGTAACAGAGGCCCAATTGCTGCGAACGGCGCCGAATCGATAATTCACGGTCATCACCAACACTGGCCGATACGGCTGCGATATTTTCTTCAGTTCGCACTCTACGTAAGCGTGTTGGTGGTTTAATGTCCAACAATGTAAATTTGGTGCGAAATTTTTTTACAATAGCCCGAATAGAAGCCTCAGTAGGCCGATTAAACTGACCATAAAATGGAAGAAGCGCGCGATGAACTTTCTTAACAGAGCACGCATTTTGGTAATAAAATTCAATAATTTGTAAGCGTTTTTCGTTTGTAAGACGATTCATGATTAAATTATAGACCAAACTGAAGATGTATGACAGTGACACAAGATACAAAACGTGCGTGAGCTGTCAAAACTAGTGTTGCCAAAAAGATAATAGCAAAAAAATCACTCGTTACATATTCATACTCGTGCTGGCGAACAATAAACAAGTCACAACAGCAAACAATAAGAAAACGAAGAAAAACAACAACATCATTTGTAGTTGATTTGCTTCCAATTTTACGTACTTTAAATCATGTATGTTTGTTTGTTTGTGTATTATATTTTTAGTTTACTCTTGTTTGTGTGAATGTGTTGTACATTTAAAACAAACAGATCAACAGCTGCACACTGGGTTAGATGTGACAAAAATTCTTAACAATATATTATCGGGAATGAAACTAGGTCGATATCGAAAATTATTTACAGAGGATTTAGCAACAAAAAATTAATATAAAATTATATAAAATTTTATGGGAAACAACTACTTTACAGAAGAAGCTTCTCGATAACAAAAATTGTCTATACAAAGAAAAATCGTAAATAAAATTTTCGGTGCAAAGTTAAGCTACAACAAAAATTTTCTGAAAATATTTGTCGATAAACTCTTTATACAAAAATAATTGGTAATCATTTTTTGTATTAAAATAATTGGTAAATAAAATTTTCAGTGCAAAGTTAATCTACAGCAAAAAATGTTCGGCAAAAAATTTATTGATAAAAAATTTTTTAAGAAAATTTATCAACAGTCGCAATTTTAAGGAAAAATTTCATCAAATATTTTATTGACAGCAAAAGTTGTGCACAGAAATTTAATCGATATCCAATACGAGTATATTCTACAGAAATTCATCGATAGCAAAAGTTGTATATATGAGTTTTATGGATGTAATAGAAATGTTTATGGAAAATTACTGTTTAGCAATAAAAAAAATCTGTAGAAAATTTATCAATAGCAATATCTCCATAAAATAAGTTAATCAATAACAACAGTCGTTTTTTATATATATCTTCCTATATATAAAATTTTTGCAGCTTGAGATCTTGTTTTTTATAAAAAATTCAGCAATTTTTTAACTTTTATTTTTTAGTATTTCGCCAACAATTTGTTAGCATCTTCAGGAAAAATTAAAACTATTATAATAATACATAATTGTTATAATTTTTCCTGAAGAATGTTATAAATATTGGTAATATTTTATAAATACGGGTAATGTGTAATGATATGTTTTCAAGAAAGTTAACCAAAACATGAATGGTTTAAAAAAGCTTAGCGATAACAAAGGCTTTTTATAAAAAAAAAAAAAAACTTATCGATATACATATTTTTTTATTAAAATATGTTTGTTTACAAAAGAAGAAAGCAAATTAATTTTTTTTTTTATTGATAAATTTCATTAATGAATCTTGATACAAGTTTTGAACTACTATTGTTTATAATCGCGTTAAGAATCAATAATTTACTATTGCATTTTTTAATTTAACTGGTTTTTTTTCAGATTGATTTTTTCAATAGTTTTTCTTTTGTCGATTTTTCTTTTTTATCTTTATTACTGCTATTGAGATCTCTTGTGTATTCAGTGTTGTTCAACATATACGCAAACTTTTTTTTTTGCATTTAAGTTTTTATATATATGGGTTTTTCTGTTTTTGCAAATATTTCAAGTGTTTCTGTCAATGAGGTACTTGAAAAACAGACTGTAGAGTCTACAGTATATGATTTTGATTTTATTATACTGGTGCTGCTTTTTTTTTTTAAATACAATATATTATTGCCAACACAATTTGATTGGCAACATGAGAGTTACAAAACACTTAAATTAATAATAATAATGAAGAAAAAAAAAAAAAACAGAAACAGAATTTGTATTCAAATGTACGAGTATTAACATGTGTAGTGAATGGACCACCAGTAATCGTAAGAGGTGCCCCAGTGTGCAAGTGCCAGGGGAATGGTTTAAGGCACTAACGCGTTTTAATTACTGGCTTGATGAATTAAATTTTGCAAAACTTATTACAGACATAAATGAAAAAGGCTTTGATAATGTATGGCTTATTTAGTAGAATCATAAAAAAAAAAATTATAATAGTCGAATGCAAAAGTTTTAGAAAATTATTAGACTGGCTTTTTAAACTCTAATGAACATTTTGTGAAGGAATTTTTATAAATATGCTTATAAAGGTTTTCCAATAGCTACTTGGTAGCTTTGAATTTAATTTGTGAACGCACTATTTCACTAATCATCTAACTGTTACTTTCTTTTTTTTCAATAAACTAAAAATTTTTATAATTAAAGAACACGAACGAACAGCGTATGCAAACTATAAAAATATACTACCAAAACTCGGAATCGGTGACCGCTATTTTAAGCACGTTAACTCCAATATTCGATCGTTATTATTGCCCTGGTAAACTAGCAATAACAAGTTTAGTGCAACAATTTGAGTCCACATATTCATTATGTCAGGAGTCTGTATCAAACGATCAAAATCATTCGATTTCACTGCGTTCTCAAGAACTAAGCATCGCCAAGATCACTTTATGGTGAATTTTGCGTAGAAATCTTGATTTACCCATACATGATATAACTGTATTAAAGCCGATGGAGCACTTCACGCGACGTACGTTCTCCGATTGGGCTCTGCAGAAGATGTGCCAAGATGCAAATTCATCTTCAGTGATGAAGCTCATTTTTGGCTCGATGGATTCGTCAATAAGCAAAATATACAATATTGGTCTGATGAAAATCCACGTGTGCTTCATGAACGACCACTTCAGCCACAAAAAATAACTATTTGGTGCGGTTTGCATGCCGACGGCCTCATTGAACCATATTGTTTCGTCAACAATAATGATCGCCACGTCACTGTAGGTAGCGATCGTTATGGCGCCATGATTATCGCATTTTTGGTCCGAATTGGAAAATGTGGACTTAGACTACAAGTGATTTTAACCGGACAGTGTCACAAGCCACACGGCACACGTTATCATCGATTTGTTGAAGAGTAAGTTTGGTGAGCGTGTTATCTCAAGAAATGGATCACTCAATTGGCCACCTCGTTCGAGTGATTTAACGCCGGTAGACTTTTCTCTTTGAAGCTACGTCAAATCATTGGTTTATGCCAACAAGCTGAAGGCATTGAAAGTACCCAAAGCCAATATTGCACGCGAAATAACGGTCGTTACGTCCGATATGTGCGAACAAGTCATCGAAAATTTGGTCCAACGAATCAACCACTACCAACATGCGCGCGGTGGTCATATCAACGATGTCGGGTTTCATTCATAACTGTTTTGATTGTATTTCAGGTCGATAATAAGGTTTGGGAAATATCTCAAATTTGGAAAAACCGCTATATCTAGATAATTAATAAGTAAACACGTTTTTAATACCCCTTTTTTTTTGGTCATAATACATTATCGGTTTTGGAAAGATATATATGATAAAAAAGTTTGTTTTAGACAGATAAGCAAAAGCTAAAATTCTATCAGTTCGGTTCACTACTTTAGGAGCAACAAGGCTATCAAATTATTACTAACACAAACAAAATGTGTGTATGTGTTTCGCTTAAATACAAGTAAAACAACACAATAGTGTGGCCAAATATGAATAAAGCGCATTTTTTTATATACTGTTATATATCTGTTAGCAGATTTTTGTTGTCTTTTTAAATAAAAAACGTAATAATTGATACAAAGTTATATTAAGAGCTTTAAACGTTAGAATGGGAATGCGGATTTTGTATTTTAAAAAGTATGTCATACAGATATCTTGAATCGAGTTGAACACATTGTTCAAAACTGAGCCTCGCATTTTTCGCCACATTCTGTAGTAAATTTGGTTCAGTTGAAATGATTCATCGACGCAAATTTTCCTTTAAAGTCACAAGAGATTGAGGATTGCCATTACAAACCCTCTCTTTGAGGTAGCCCTATAAAAAAAATCCACGGGAGTTAGATCGGTCAACCTCGGTCCCCAAAACCGTTTATCGGTTTTTGGGGGAAATTTCCCGAATCAAATTCATCGAAGCTCTGGCTATGTGTACTGTCGCCCCATTCTGTTCAAACCACGTGTGTAAGGAGAACGACGCATGAGCTTGCAGGTTTGATAAAAAGAATTCTGTAATCATGGATCGATAGTTTTTTACTGTTGACATTCGTCGCCTAGCTTCGCGAGTTTTCGAAAAAAATAATGGTCCATATTATTACTGTTGACATTCTTCGCCTAGCTTCGCGAGTTTTCGAAAAAAAATAATAGTCCATATTATTGCATGCGGGTACGCCAAACAGTGGGGCAATGCAATAGTTTTGGATGTTTGAATCGAGGGTTGCGGATTTTTAGAGACCAGTAACAGGATATTTGCTTGTTGACGTAGCCATTTAAGTGAAAATGAGCACCGTCGCTAAAAAAAAACAAGGACTTATATGCGAAAATGGCCCAACACAAAAAGGTTTGCATAAATTAAGGTAACTTTCAGTTCTTGAACGATTTGAGTTTTAAAAGGATATAACTTCAGATATTTCATGAATATTCGCTCTTGAAAGTCCCAGTGAGGCTACTCTTTTCCATTTTGAAAGTAGCGGATTTTCACGTAAACTGCTTTCAACCAGTTCCATTTTATCGGGAGCTCTGGAAAATTGACTATACCTTGGCCGTGAATTATTCATAGCCAAAGCAGTCTGCAGCGATCAACGACTTAAATTTTTACACTTTCCATTACATATTCGCCGAATACAGAACTTTGAATAAAATTTTCAACGAGCAATTAAGTACGAATCATTACTCTTCACAAATGTCTCCACAGCGAATGCGGGATGCTCACTCGACCACTGTGACGTCATGACTACCAAACCTACCCTACACACATAGAAGTATGTAAAAAAATGAAAGTTAAAGTCCCGGAAAAACTGGGTGATGAGAGGTTATATATCGAAGTACTGTAACCACATTGATGTTGAGCTGAACAATTTGTTAATTGATTCACCGAATTTCATTATTGAACATGAAAATTTTTTTTCGTGTTACTATCATGTAAAGTTTGTTTTTGAAGAAACTTTTTTAGGAAAGAGGTCTACAACAAAAAATGCAATAGGACAAAACTTGGAATTAGGGGAACTTGTAATGTATTAAAAAAACTTATAAATGATATAGGTAGTTATAATACAAAGCTGATCGACACTGAAAAAATTTGTTAAATAACGAAATTCGTTGAATTAATTAATAAATTGTTTGAATGCGGACCTGTAAAGGAATTCGTGGATTCAAACAAAAGTTTAGTAAAAATAAATATTGATCGAAAACAAATATTTCTTTTAACAACAACAAAATAAGATTATTTTTTTGATATTTATGTACATACATATATGCATACAAAAACTAATTTTGTTAATTTTATTTTGTCTATAATTTTTCCTGTGTACAAAGAAATTTTTTATATATAGTAAGTGCACATAAACAAAGCGGGTTAATATGATATTACGGGAAGAAAAGCCACAAAAATATTCAACAAAAAGAAAGCAGATTTGGTATATTTCAAAAAATCTGTTAAATGTGTACTTTTAAAACCCCAACACTTATTTATATATTTTTTTTAAAATAATTTTATCAACTTTTGAACGGACACCGTTGAAATATGAATTTTTCTGTTTTATTTACCTCTTTCCTTAATACTATTTAACTGAAAGTTTGAGTGTCACAAGAAATCTATTTAAAATAATTACAGACACTTAAGTCTCTACACGAAAAGAACACCTTCAAGGTAATTGTTACTTTTAATTTTATTTGAAATCTGTCACAAAATTTTCCAATCACCGCCAAAAGCTGTTTTTTTTTTCTATGAATTACAATGTATGAAAGCTTAACATAGAAAATGTTAAATTGCCGAGTTGACTGACACCTTTTATAGTTAAAAATAACAAACAAATAAAAAATCCTCAAAGAAAAACACCAACTACCAATCTAACAGGCTTAAAAGTTAAGCAGCTTCCAAACGGCAGAGAAAAAACCAACAGTCTTTTAAATCTCGCCATGAAAACTTGATATGAGGTCGTCGTCATCGTCATCGTCACCATCATTTGAAATTTTGTTCGCTGTGTTTGTCGTGCTGGCAATGTCATTTTCTTAAAAATTAAAAGATCAATAAAAACTGAAACTGGAAAATTTATTGAGATCATTACAAATATTGTGTTGTTACGTTTTCATAACAAAAATTATATGTCCATAAAGAACTTTATACTCGTAATTTGAGACCGCTTAAGAAGTTTGTTAAATATTTAACATGTTGACAATTTGTGTTAATTTCATATTTAAAATTCAAGTTTCAAGAAAAGGTGGGCGTTTTTTATTGAACACTGATGCCATTCAAAATAAGAGCAGTTTTTAATTAAAATGCCGCAGCAGTTACAAAATGTAATACACTGCTGAAAATAATTAAAGCTGCACTAAAAAATTAAACATGCACTTAAACATTTTTTTGCATTTTATTTTTTTTTCATGAAATTTTGTTTGTGTATTTTTCCCCCTTTGCTTTTTTTAAATACACAGAAAAAATTAAAAATAATAACAACAAAATTTTTGGTTGAAAAAATAATGTAGGAGAGTAAAAATCAAAAAGCTTTCGTGGACATTTAGCCATCAATTTAGTGTGCAGTCTATTTTTCTTTGATCATTAACTTTACAATAATTACGTAACGCATTTTTTAACAATAATTAACTCATTTATTTTGCATTAATAATAATAAATGCTTCGGTATTTTATTTAATAAAATAAACTACAATAATTTGTATTCATATGCATAAATATAAAAAAAATAATATCCAATCGCATTTTGTTGCTGTTTTCCAGCAATATATATTTTAACTAAACTTTTGTTTGAATCCACGAATTTCTTTACAGGTCCGCATTCAAAAAATTTATTAATTAATTCAACGAATTTCTTTATTGAACACAAAAAAAAATTTTTCCTGCATAATTCTGTAAATGTTTTCTTTTTTCAATGTTTTTTTTATCAATTAACAAACTTAAACTTAAAATTTGTTTTTCAGTTTACTACCCTATAATTATTTGCCTTAGTGTGCTTGTTTAAAATTATGACCATTTCTGTTCAAACAAGTTTCTTTAAACTGTTTCACTCCTGCCTGGCAGACAGTTTGATCGCTTTGGTTTGCACTGCTTGTTAGTTCTTAATTTACGGTGTGTTTATTTGTATGTCAATTTTGTTTGAAAGCTGTTAAAAAAATAATGATATTATATAAATAACAAAAATAATCACTTAATTTTTGTCACTTTTAAAAAGAGTTTAACAGCAAAAAGCTGCTTATGGCAGTTCGCTTAATGAAAAGTTTTTAATAAAGATTTCCTTTTAAGTTTGATAAATAACAACCTGTACTTTTTTGCTTTGAAAAAAATATGATTATTTTTATATAAAAATAATAACGTTTTTATTAATTTTCAGGAAAAAAGTAAAAAACAAAAAAGATAATATACAAGTACAACCAAAACATAAACATTTCCAATCAAAAAAGCTGTTTTTTGTGTTTTTTGGCTGTCTATATGTCAACATTTCATAGGTGCTAACCTCACGAATAGTAAACTTGGAAACCTTTGAACTTATTCTGCTATTTTAAAGAAAATGATGAGAATTTAAAGAGAAAAATTTCCAAACACAAAAAAACAGCATTTCTTCTATTACTTGAAAACTTTATTAATTTTAAATTTTATTTCTCTAGGCGCCAACAATATTCATTCATTTCATTTATTTCAATTCTCTTAATCGAGTCTATCATACACAGAAAAAAAATTTTTTCGTGTTCAATAACGAAATTCGTTGAATCAATGAATAAATTGTTTGAATTCGGACCTGTAAAAGAATTCGTGGATTCAAACAAAAGTTTAGTAAAAATCATTATTGATCGAAAACAACTATTTTTTTTAAACTACAACAAAATACGATATCCAAGTTAATTTTTTTGATATAAATGTATATGCATACAAATTATTGTTTCAGACAAAACTTTTTTTGATTTTGTTTTTACTATATTTTTTTCTGTGTAGGCCAGTTCATGAGAATAATAAAACGCAATTTTCATATTTTAACTTCAGATCTATATACTTATATACAGCCATGTGCCGAGAAATGCGCGTTCCGAAACCGCAAAGTGTTCTGTAAAACGCCTGATTGATTTCTAGATGTTCTAAGAAACGCGCGTTTTACTGGCGTTTCGGAGTTTTTTCCGAAAAAATACTAAATGTGTTTTACATACGTATGTGGTATTTACATAAAATAAAAAAATATTTGACAACAAATGGAAACATTTTTTAATTTAGCTCTTTTAATTGAAAATGTGTAAAATTCCTCCAATTTTTTATTGAAATAAAAAGAAAACATAAAATTTTAATTTTGAATAATTTTATTGCCTTTTACAAATTAAGTTTTAGCAAATTCAATCAGTTCACTTCAATATACACTTGCGAGTTGGAGTCGCCAATTTTAAGCGATATGCGTTTTCCAGAACACCTATTTGGCGATTACAAAACGCAAAACGATACTTCTTGCGTTACACGTTTCTCACAACACCTATTTGGCATTTTCAAATCAAAAACGCTAAATTTAAGCGATTTTCGTTTCTAATAATGTTGGGTTAATAGTATACTATTATATATTAAGTTATATATTGCACAATATTAAAATATATGTATTGTTAGTTAACCTTTTGCAGACGATATTTACGAGCAATACATTTATTCTATGCTCCTGCATAGAGAATTGCAGTTATTCACAATTCTCTATGTTGAAACATGACATGTTATATACAAAACTTCGATTCTTACATGTTCCACAATAAATACTAATCTGATCGCATAGAAACCATTATTTCATGAAGATTTTAATAAATTTGTCACGCAGTTGCACTTTTAGTATACACTTTTTCAGCACACATGTTATGTTTAAATAGTAGCGTTACATGCTGATGTAATTCTACTCAACGTCAAATTATTTTTCCAAAAATAATGCTTGTTATCATTAGATAGATTGCAATTAATAAAGTAAAGTAAATGTAAAAAAAAAAACATGTTATGTTTGGCACCTCACACGATTGTGTAGGACAGCGAATTGCAACCTTAACTAAGAAACTATTCAGAGACATAATTTTTTTTTTTTTTGCAAATCTAATTCATTTAATTTATCACGCGTATGCTTTAAATATATCATATTTTCAAACCATATAAGTTGAAATCACATGTAACCTTTAAATTTCACAATATTACAAATTACATTTTTTAAAAAAAAAAAAAAAAAAAAAAAAAAACAAAAAATAAACAAGCGGTTTCAACATCGCATGTGTAATTTAAAATTGCATGTGTGATTTCAAAATCGCATGTGCGATTTCAAAACCACATGTGTGATTTCAAAATTACAGTTATGATTTCAAAATCGCATGTGTGATTTCAAAATCACATGTGTGATTTCAAAAGTACAGTTATGATTTCAAAATCAAATGTGTGATTTCAAACGTACATTTGTAATTTCAAAATCACATGCGGTTTAGAAATCGTATATGAGATTTTACTCTAAATTAAGACAATGTACGCGTTGTATTGTTATCTACAAGCAAAGGCCAAGGGATTTGAAGCTGATCGGTTTAAATTCACATGGCTTTAAAAAGTAACAAGTTATGAGCACAAAACATGTGTTTTTAAATTTAATACATGTATTTTTTATGACATACTCGTACACTGTTTATTAAATATCAATATAGAAAATTTTCCTTAATGAATCGGTTTTTAGACTAATCATGGGGAAATTTAAAGGAAAATTATTTTTAGCAAGATCAATAAAATACTGATAAAAATTTATTTGTAAACATCCCCTTTTTTCTTTTTGCTTAATAAGAATTTAATAAAGACATTTTTTTAATGTAATAATGCAGTGATAGCTCAAAATTATTTTATAATTTTTTTTTTAAAGAAAAATTTCCCTTTGAAGAAAACTTCGTGAAACCAAAAAAAAATTTTTTTTGCTATATTTTTGAACATACATATTAACAAATTAAAATATTCGGTCATATTCTACATACCACGTCAAATTTATACTTCGGACTTTTCAACTCGTTATTTTGATTTTTGTGTTTTACCAATAATGATAATGAAGTTTTGAAAGTAAACATTTTATTTGAAAAGTAGAACATGGCCGATTGTAAAATTACTGGCTTTGGTTCTCTTTTCAAGAATTAAAAACAAACTATTTTTTAACTTGCTTTGTTAACTAAAATGCTTTTTTAATTTCAATTTCAATTTTTGCTTTCAACTTCATTTTATATTAATTAATGATGTGCCAAAAATTTTTTGACCTGTACGCAATTGACATACATTCGCTTCGCTTTGATGTAGTGAACACTGAAAGGCAGCATACAGGCAGCAAAATTAAAATTATAATTAAACTTTATTAATGCCGACATATTTTTATGGATTTTTTAAGGGGGGTAGAATTGAGGCTGAAAGTAAAAATAACACTAAAATCATTTTAACATTCTGAGTAATTAAGCAGCTCAAAAATTTTTAACCCAGTTAAGAAAAAATAAAATAAAGATTTTGGTTCTTAATAATCAGGTTATGATGAAATAGCAACCATGAGTACTTAATATCCAGCGAAAGGATGTTAAGGACATTTTGTTAAAAAATCACTTACTAAATAGCGGAATTTTTATTTTTTATTCAGATATTAAACGTTTATGCGACGTTTTATGCGACATAAGATTTTCTACTGAACAGTTCCTTTAGCTTGTCATAATGTTATTAAAATCATTCGGGAGTCTGTCTGTCTCTCTTTAAAGCTTTAGGCTGTAAAGCTTTGCTGTGCAAAAATGTTTAATGTCTCTTTAAATTTCTATTTTTCTTAACAACTACTTTTGCATTTCAATCTTTCTAATGGTCTACTACAAACTTTATTTTCAGCCAACAGATTCTACAAAAAAAGCTAACAGTCCCTAGAGTAAGCAAGCGCAAGTATGTGTGCGAGCTATAAAATTTAGTTTGCTTTGTGTAAAGTATAAGGCAAAAATATATCCCAGTTGACCATATTGTTTTAGACGATAGAGTTTTCGACGATGAGTGCATGATTTATCCTTGTTTGTTTAGGTCTTATAAAGACAACTTAAGGGAGGAAGATGGGCGACCATATTTTCAACCTGTCGCTCAATTTTAAGTCGCAGATAAAAGACAAATTGTTCATGTCAAGTATTTGCACATAAATCAAAGAGACGCTTTAACAACAGCTTAATAAAAATATAGAAACATTTGAGTATATATGAACATAACTATTTAGTTGACTATTAATAACCATCAATGACGTAATAGAGGAAGTTGTCGTTTGCAAAATCTACGATTACACAGAATTTGTCATTGATATATATAAGGACCTGCCTTGACGGCCTTACCTTTTTTTTTTTTTGTTTTTTAACCTTATTATTTTATTTATTGAATTTACATAAAAAATTTAATGACAAGTAATATTTGAGAACTCAGTCATCTGTTTAGAGCTCTAATGGTAGCCAAAGTACCCCTCCTTCTCAGACGTTTCTGACCAAAGAGCTAAGCTAAGAATGTTAACTGCAAGAGGATTTGGATGCAATTCAAGTTTGTTGATATATTTTGCGACGTACTTCACAAATTCAGATTTCATAAAAGGTACTTTTAGATCTGCGTGGATTCGTGCGTTTTAAACGTGCCATGCAGCATTTGTAATTCTAGGGAGAATTCTATTGCGACTTCTTTGAATTTTTTCAATGTTGGGGTAAATTAATCATGAATCACCAGCGCTTTTGTGTGGCTTACAAGGTTTATACCCGTTGCAACATTTGCCATCAGTTTGTAGTCATACGGGACAAACTCCTTGCGGAAGAGCTCGGACTTTCTAATCCTGTATGCAATTCCCAGACAGTTAATGGAAGACAAGACTTTATGAGTTGGTAGGCCAGTGTTTATTAAGAGCATCAGCCCTTAACCAACTCACCGTTCTAACCATCACGACTGGTCCCTTCAATTACGGGTATCTGTTGCAAGGCAACAACACCTTGGCGGTTATTAGTCCCCGAAAACGGGATTGCACCATAGTTATTAGGAAACTAATACCCCTTCCTGCAATTTTTTTTTTTTATCTTGGACCAGTTTTCAGGGGATGACCCCTACATATGCAGTGCATTGTATTGGAACTAGGAAAATAGGTTATGATGAGAAGGGGAGTAGTGTTCGTGAAGGTTTAACTTTAAGAATAACAACACGAAAGCCTAAAACAAACCCTACTGCGGCATTTAAAGTGTTGGAATCAAATTAGTTAAAACTGAGCAGTGCCCAGTGTATATACCTTCGACACGGCTCAGATTAGAAAAATTTAGTCCAACACCCTCCATACTACAAGGTAATGAAGTGAATTGAAAAGAAATTAATATTAAACATATAAAGAAAACACGGAAAGCGGTGAAAAAAAAGAAAAACGTGTACATATACTGCTACTTATCCCGGTGCACTTTGATTTCATACGAAATTAATAATGAACATATATACACATGTATATAGAAAATACGGACATCGGTAAAAAATAAAAAAATAATAAACACGTGTACACAACTTGCTACCTATTCCGGTGCAATTTGGTTTGATACGAATTTAATTAATGAGCATACACATATAGAAAATACGGACAGCAGTAACAAAAGACGTGTGCACAGGATGACACACTAAACACTACTCCAACCACAGCCAAAACGTTTCAGCAAAAGTAGGAACCTCAACCATGATCAGTGCCTTGCCGATCCCTGTTCTGGGAATGAAGTCTTGGTAAGGGTTTTGAAATCCAACACAATGTAAGTTTTACAGCTTCCTAAAATTGTTTGGGCTACAACAAATGAGGAACTCCTTGCTGTTTATGCCCCAGAAAACAGTGCTTTGGTTGGGCGTACATCAACGCAAAACCTGCTCCCTGGGGGATCCTCCCAAGGGGGCCTTGCCGATTTCCGTTCTGCCATATAAATCTTGGTAAGGGTTTGGAAGCCCAACAAAATATAAGTTTTGCGGCTTTCTTAAGTTTTTTTATGCTACAACACAGGAGGAACTTCTACCGCTCTATGCCTCAGAAAGCAGAGTGCACTAGTTGTTCGTACATTTAAGCAAAACCTGCTTCCCGGAGGGATCTTGGCTTTGGCTGGCATTTCGCATTAATTCTTAACTTAGCAAAATCGTCTAAATAAAGCCACAAAATCGCTAGTTATATAATGTAAACAGCTAACATGATATTACTTTTCAACAAAAACAAAAAAAAAATGATCTGTAATTTCTAAAAATTGCAACAACATATCATAAGTTTCCGCAACCAATTAAACTTAAAGCGCTATTACGATTTTTCAACTGTTTGGCGTTCATGCCGCACTTTTTAATTTTTATGAGAAATTTTGACAGCCACACAATGCTTGATATGCTAATTTAGATATAGAAATACTGTCATTGAATATCTCCCCGAGTACTAGATTTTCCCTGAAAATACGATTTTGCCATTTTTTGGCGTTAATGCCGCGCTATAATGTTTTGCTTTCCATACTTTATGAGAAACTTTGAGAGCCACACAATGCTTGACATGCCAATTTAGGTATAGCTTTACTATTGCTTTGAAGATCTCTACGAGAACCAGATTTTCCCTGGATGTATGTCCAGCCCGGGCACACTGGTTTCTGGGGAAATTATGCGCGCAAGTGACCTGCTTTGTGCGTCAACATATCTTCTACGATTTTCTATTGTCTTGTACCAGCCTCATTTGAAATGTTTTAAGTACATGGTCAAGTGGTATATACAGCTGAGCGTTTGTATGTGTTTGTAGGAAACAAGATTTAGTTTATGTAACAGCAAATCACAAAGTTCTATTTTATCTGTGTGCGGCTGTGTTATAAAATTGTTTTGTGTGCTGTTGTTGTTGTATGAGGCAAATTGTAAATGGCCACAGAAATGCGAAATATTTAGGCTTAAGTGTCACATAAAAATGACTTATCATTTTTATAGCATCAAGTAGCTTTTTAACTGCCAAAGAAAACATTGACAATGCCAGCCATACAGTCAGCCAGCCTGCTAAGCGGGTGGTGAGTTATAAGGCTATTCATTGTAATCGTTACAGCAGGTTTGAAAAGTTCTTAGCAAGAGATTCATAATTTCAAGGACAAAATGAATGGCGTATAAATTTTAATAACTACATTTTGAAACTGCCCCCGTATTACACAAAAAAAAAAAACAAAAAAAGAAGAACATGACAATAACTTGACTATAAATATCTGTAAGTGCCTCCTAGTCCTGTTACTAAGCTACCAAATACACATATTCACATACATACATATTCTACACATACTCACCCACACAACTTGCTTATCTATACCATACAACAAGAAAAAGGCCTCCAAAAAATATTTGTGAATTACTTTCTCTGGATGGCTTGGTTTGGTTTCAGTGAAACAAGCTTAAATGGTGCCTCATTCCCCAAAGCAGCTTGTTGGTATGTTTTTAACTGTCTTCAATGCACAGCACAACTTGCAAAAATGTATGAAGATATAAAGATAATTGAGAATTATAAAGAGATATGTTTTTCAAAGTGATTTCGTGAGGAATGTTTTTTTTTTCTTTCTCTCGTTTAGCTGCCAGGCATGATTAGTTTTGCTAGGGGGCAATCAAAAAATCCATATTGCAGGAATAACAAAATTTATCATTTAATTTAATTGTTAAGGGAAAAATAAAATTAAAAAAAAAACAGAATCACTTCTAAAAGTTATTGCATTAAACAAAGAATTTTCTAAATAATTGTCCAAAAATTGTTATTGCACAATATATTAATTTAGGCAGCTATGCCGAAAAGACCTTAATAACTCTTTATGTCTTTAAATCAAAACTATCTGCCCGATTACAAATTTAATTCCGTGGGAGTTATTTCACTTTTCTCTTTCCTCCAATTATGAACAAAAATTAAATTTGACGATTTTTAAAATTTTTTCTATTCACAAAAAACATTAAACGGGTATCATATCTTCAATGCCTGCGATAAAGTTAACAAAAATTGTGCTTTTTTCTTTAGTTTGTATTACTACGTCTTTGTCAGTTTCTACAAACGACATGAATTTTCTAGTCGTTCATAATGTACAAATGTCTACCAATGCTACCGCCGCCCCCGTTCACCACACTAGTGACAAACTGCCGCATGTGACAACGAACGTCATATTTCAAATGAACTCTTTCCGCGTAAACTGCAACTACATCATGCTAATCGCTAAAGAGCCGCATTGTAATCGAGCCAGAATACGTTTTTTGGGCTATCGGTTCTTATGCTATAAGATTTAAGTTTCGTACACCCAAACGGTTCGGAGACTGGTGACCCCGCATTATTTCTCATACAGGAGGAGTAAATTAGGCACACACTTCGCACGATTTTTTTTTTTTTTTTTTTTTTTTTGAGGGTGTTTGGGCATCACAGTCATCTAACACGTCAGCCCGCCAACCAACCAGCCCTGACATCTCCTGTTTAGTTTTGTCATAAACATTTTCCAAGTTTGTGTTAATGATAAATAGTCGAACTTATTTTAATAGTTCTAATGTTATATGATGGTATCATTCGTCTGGCTCAAGTTCAATCCTGGCTTTGGCCAAGAAGCATTCAAGTGCCTCGGTTTTTTGAAACGGTGTAAGATGTACTTCACACCATCCGATCTCCTTACTATTTATACCGCCTACATCCGACCGAAAATGGAATACAACTCTCATGTTTGGGCCGGTGCCTCAAAGTCTATTTTGGGGTTACTCGACCGTGTGCAGGAGAAGGCGAAGAAGCTCACCGGTGACAGTAGGGTATCCAACTCTATTGACTCACTGGAGCATCGGCGCAGTGTGGGGTGCGTTACTCTGTTCTATCGTTACTACAATGGATTTTGCTCTGACGAGATTAGAGATCTTGTTGCCGAAACGCGCACATTTTTAGGTAGCACGCGTTCATCGTCCAGAGCTCACCCATTTGTGGTCGATTGGCCGGGGAATCGTACTACGCATTACAGAGAGAATTCGTTTTTCAGCCGTACGCTTCGTCTGTGGAATATGTTGCCTGCAGACGTGTTTCCTGTCTGTTATAACGTTGGAAAGTTCAAGTCAAATGTTCACAAACACTACTCCCTCTTTCCCCCTCCTCACAACCTATTTTCCTAGTTCCAGTACAATGCACTGCATATGTAAGGATCTTCCGCTGAGTACTGGTCCAATAATAATAAAAAAATTATGTTTTTTTAATTATAACAATAATTGCCGCGATCAATAACTCTTGATCAAAGAAGAGAGGAAAAATAATTGAATACACTATATATTTTTCCTGTCTTCTTTGATCAAGAGTTATTGATCGCGGCAATTATTGTTATAATTAAAACAAAAAAAAAAGTAGTTCTGGGCTAAAACCATGATTGAACTTTGGCCAGACGAATGATATCATCACATAATATTAGAAATTTTCCAGGTTTATTTTTCCAAATTTTTCTGTCTTAAAGTTAAGTTTATATTTACGCATTTTGTTGGCATAATAGTCGAAAGCAAATTGGCCAAGTTCACAAATGCCAGTCAGATAAATATTATTTATGTTTATTGACTTTTGCCCACCTCTCATTTCCTTAGCTGAAAAGTTTTCCTTTTGGAATATTGTCATCTTAAACTGTCAAACATAAATCAAGATTTCATAACAAATACAAATGTAGTACTTAAGTACATACATATATGTATACATTTATATGTATAAATGTCAGTTAGATGATAGATTTTATTATTACACAAGACAACATTAAAATTATTAAATATTAAACTTTTTTCTAATGGCCACCTACAATAGAAACAAAATCAAATAAAATACAATACAATATTTAAACAAAAAGTTGCAGAAAAACAACAAAAAGAAAATAAAATAAAAAAATTATATCTATTAAAATAAAAACACTCAATGAATAAAAGAAAGACTGAGTGAGCACTTGAATTAAGTATGTATGCATGTTGTGAAATACAAACACACACACACACACATGGACCTACTCTTATACTCGTACACATACGCACACTTATTGTAATGATAATTTACATTTATTTAGTTTTCATACTCGTATCTTAAAACTCAAAGCAGCAGCGCCAAAGTCATACTAACTAACTTCACAACAATCCCCTACTACGATTTACTGCTGCTTGGTGCACAATGGTCGTTCGTTTGTTTGTTGGACCGACCGTTAAAACTAAATGCCAGAGCAGCGAGCGTATGATGTATGAGAAAAATTTACACACATTTTATCTTTAACACCCTCTACAAAGAATAACAACAACAACAACAAAAAGCAGAAATATCTGAATGAATGTGGCAATTTTTTTTAAGAGGGATTTAGATGATTTAAAAGAAATTGTCTACAATAATTTGCGTGGGTAAATACATGCAATAAAAATGTAAAGAATGCCTTTATTTAGAGGGACTTTTTAATATTGTTTGCTACATACAGACACTTAGAGCATAAAAACGAGCACCAAGTGGAAAATTTAATGTAAAAATTTATTTTAACATTATAATGGGCCAATGGGTATTTAAAAACAGATTCTCAACTTTTGTCTTGCAGAAAACATTAACAGAGACGTTTATAAAATATATATAAGACATACATACATATATTAGCATTACAATGGCCAGAATATAAATGTTTGCTTAAGAAAAGAAGTTCAGATTTGCATTTTGGCATATTTTGAATAAAGTTACGAGGGAGCCGCCAAAGCATTCAACATAAACACAGAGAATTAAAAATATTGAATTTTACATAATTTTACACAAAAAAAAAGGAAATAAAAACACAACCAATATTTAGTTAAACTCCTAAATAAGATAACAACATTTTCCTCTAAAATAAGCAATATGCAAAATATGGAATAATATGCTATAATATGCAAAAATATTAAAAAAAAAATTAATATATATAACAGTGTTAATAGAAAAAGTATTATTTATTATTTATTTTGTATAGAAATGTATTTATTAATCGCGTTATTGATTAATCAAATTATTGATTGCGGCAACATAAATAAAAATAATTCTTGGCGAAAGCCGCGTTTGAACTTGAGCCAGATAAATTTTATCATATAATATTAAAATACCAATAAAAATTATAAATAGCTTGTTTTCTATGTTTCCCAGCTATCTATATGTCGACATTTCATAGGAACTACCCTAATCATCAGTAGACTTTGGAAATTTTTGAAAGATATTCTCAAACATTCAACTTTATATCCCAACTTTATATCCCAAAAAAATTTTTTCGATAACATGTACTTTGCGTGAAAAATTTATGGGGAGCAAAAATTTAATTAAGCAATTTTTTAACAGCAAAACTTTTTCGAAAAAATTTTGTTACAAAAAAAAAAAAAAATTTCCAGAAATTTTTCTGCGACATTAATTTTTTATGACAAATTACGGTATTCAAAATGTCTTGTTGTCGATTAATTTTCTTAGAATAGTTTTTTTCTAAGAAAATTAATCGATCCGAAATATTTTCAACAAAAAATTTATCGATCAAGATGTGTAAGCAACTTGTATTTTTATCTTTTTATTCTTATTATTTTATTCAATGGACTTGGAAACCTTTAGCAACATTAAAACTATGTATCCTAACATATACTCGTATACTCCAACATTTTCAAAAAAATTATTGAGAATTAAAAAAGAAAATGTTCTAATAATACTCGTACCTTTACAAACAGAACCAGTTTTCAAAAAATTTATCGACAACACAAATTTTTGGGAAAAAGAATTATCAAAAAAATTTTGTAAATACAAAAAAATGTCTGTGTTGAAGATGATTGATAGCAAAAACGTCTATAGAAAAATTTACCGATAACAAAATTCTTACACAGAAATGTAATCGAAAAACCAGTAGTGGAAAATGTATCTTAGCTAAACGTAAGAAAAGTATTTTCAATGTAAAACATTTGTTATAGAAAAATAAAAGATAAAAGAACACTATAATATTTACCCTTTCTTGATTGAACATGATATCACAAAAAACGCTAAATAAAGCAAAAAGGGTGGAGAAAGTAGTAACAGGTATTAAAAAAAATGTCCTTGAAAATTTATCGATAACAAGAACTTTCTGTTGTAAATTTATCGATAGTAATAATATTCCATTTACTTTTTCTTGATTGAAACTGAAATCACAAAAAACAGAAAATAAAATAAAGAGTGGAAAAATTAGTGACAGAAATTTCAAAAACTTTCCGTAGAAAATCTATCGACAACAAAAAACTTTCTGTTGTAAATTTATCGATAGTAATACATTTACTGTTTACAGTAAATGAAAAAAAAGAGTGGACAAATTTGTAACAGAAATTTCAAAAACTTTTCGTAAAATATATTAAAAGATAACAAAAATGGTAAAAATTTATTAATATATACGGTTTTCCTGGCCATTTAAGCTAGTTACGTAGACTGATTAATTTTTCTTATTTTTGTAAATATTCCGGTTCCACTTCGTGAGTGTTCATGTGCTTACAATGCCTTTCCATGGCCATAAAATGCCTGAGAATGCAGGCAGTGAACTATGTAGATTAACATCTTCAGCTAATATATAGAAGACAAGAGTATGAAGAGTGATTTAATTTTTCAATTATTAACAGAGTAACCAAATTTGAATTTTTTTATAATAAATATTTGGAAGCTGTTTTCACGGGAAAACTTATTGTTACGAAAAATGTTTTATTGATAGTTATCGATAACAAAAAGTCTCTATAGGAAATATGATAAAGGCAAGAATTTTCTACTGAAATCAATAGCTGACAAAATTTATGTGCAGAAAATTTACCGAAATCAAATATCGTTAAAAGAAATCAAAAATTAAAAAAACAACCATCTCAGAAAACTTTATGTAAAAAACTTTTAAAGAATGTTGGCTGATATGAAGAATTTGTCGATAATAAAAATTGTTGGCATGAAAAATTTTATTTGCAACAATCTTTTAAAATAAAATTTTTTGCAGAAAATATTAAAAAAAAAATAAAAAAATAATTGTGCAATTCGAAAAATCTTTAATGGATATCGAACATTATCTCAATTTTATATACTTTTATTTAACGTTGAGCTTTCTGGTATAAAAAAAGTTTTTATAAAATTTGCTTTTAACTTTATTACAATTTTTTCTGACATCTTTTTCTATACAATTTTATTACTGAGTTCTTGTTTTTTTGTATATTTTAATTTTATAGTTTAATGTCTCTTATTGTTCACTGAATTTTTTTACCCAAATTTTTTTTCTCGTCATTTTGTAGCTTTTGTTATAATACATTTTTGCCAAAGTCAGCAAATATTTTCTACAGTCTATAAACAATTTTCGTTTTCAGTTTTGTTATTTGAGGCAGGCAAGCAGGCGGGCAGGCAGGCAGCAGCTTCAGTCTTTGCAAGAAAAAAAATTACAATTTTCTACATTGTTGTTTTATTTTGACTTTACAAAACATTATTATGCTTTGCGACTCTTTTTTTTAGCAGCAGGAATTGTGTCAAAAAAGCAAACAGAAAAAAAGTGAAATAAATAAAATAGTTTATTTTGTTTAATATAAAACCCAGCGGAAATAAAGTCTCATTCATATACATATGTATAAATAAAAGCATTGAAGCTGATAGAAAAAAAAGTTCAATAAAAAAAATACACAAGAATGTATGCACATAAAAAATCAATGACGGCATGAAATTTGTTTGGCTTAAATTGATGGAAAAAAGCCTCAAAACAGCAAATTAATGGAAAATTAAAAACAGGCATCAGAGAACAAGCCTAGTAATAAGTTAAGCAGTGGAATAGTAATTTTAACTGGTGAAAAAATCTACCAAAATAAAATGTGTTTTTAAACGTTTTCATTGAAGTGTTAAATGCCAAAGGCCTTAAAACAGTGGTGGCCAGATATAAACATGCATATTTGTATACTTCTATTAGTAGCAGCAAAGAGGGGAGGTATATTTTCGGAAAACTACATAGTGAGATATTACTTCAGAAAAGTCTAAAGAGCTACTAGCGAATATACATACATATGTTTTGTGTTCATTGTTCATTGCTACAAAAAGAGTTTTTAAAATAATTAGCTTGTTTTGACAAACAACCATTTTTTCTGAAAAAGCATCCTTTTTTGAAAAAAGCGCTTTTTCAAAAGAGTACCTTTTTCACAAAAGTACCTTTTTCAAAAAAGTAACTTTTCCCAAAAAAATGTTTTTCGGAAAGCATCCTTTGCAAAAATAAAAAAATAATATTATAAAAATACTTAAAAAAAATTAACTTTTCAAAAAAGTATTTTTTTCTATAAAAAGTAACGTTTTGAAAAAAGTTGTTTTTTTTAAGTACCTTTTTCAAAAAGCACTTTTTCAATTAAGAAGCCCTTCCGAAAACGCATGTTTTTCGGAAAAGCACCTTTTTCAAAAAGTACCTTTTTAAAAAATATGTATTCTTTTATATTTTTGTTAAAATATACATTTTTCAAAATAGTACCTTTTTAAAAACGGAAGTTTAAAAAAAGTAAGATAAAAGTTTAAAAAAGTAAGGACTTTGGGAGCAGAATTGGAAGCATTAATAGACGAAGATTGTTGTTGTGAAACGCAAGATGAAACTGCATCATGATTGGGAATCACATAAGAAGCCATTTCACTGCGTTTAAAAGTATTGCGACTCATTCAAAATTAAGAAAATTGAATTGAAGCGGAGAGACCTTGATAGGCGAATTTGCATGTCAGAAATGATGCTCGAAACGCTACAAAAATTAGTCAATTTCGCATTGCACTATTAGTGGTGATGAAACTTGCATTCGATAACTAACCTGCCAAACTAACGCAGAAGGTTCCGTATTTGGCAGCATTAGAAGGGTGTTTTATGTTACGAACTCTTCGGGTCAGTCAATTCGTTTGAAGAGAGTAATCACCGCAAAACGACAAAAATATTCTATCAGACACGAGGCCATAACCTTAAATCATGGCAACGCTCGGCAACCCGGTCAAAAACTATCTGGAAATTAGTGAATGGAAAGTTTTAGCTCGCCCGCTTTATAGCCCAGACTAGCATACGTTTCATTTCAAAACAGGATATCAGAAATTTTAGCTCGAACGTTTTATATCCCAGACCTTGCCCTTACTGACATACGCTACACTTCAGAACAAGGTATCAGAAAATGCATTGATTCATTCTTTTCCTTTAACGAAGTAGTTCTTTAACGAAGGAGTTCATATGCTGCCAGAGCTATGGAAAAAATAGTGGCTAACGATGGGCATTACTTTGAATAATGCATTAACTCATTTTTTATAATAAATACAGTTAAAATAAGCGACATACTTGACAATCTTTGTTGAAATGCAAACACAGCATCAACCGAATGCATGCCAGAGATTAGCAACCGGCGCTTTTTTAGTAATCTGAGTGCGCTCGATTCAAATTCAGTTGCGGTATGATTGGCCATTGCATATTGTATGTATGTTACTCATTAGAGCTTGCGTTTGTATTATACATTGAGTATAAACAGAAGTTTGTATCCAGTGGCTGCTTGATTTGGTTTCTCAATTACTCTTTTCAACAACGAAAATAATAATTACGTAAGAATTTGTTGTCACACATTTACCCTTTTGCATGAGAGTTTGTGTCTTCAGTTTTAAGCATTTACTTACTTAAACTTAGTATTCATATTTGTACTAAGGACGGTGTTGCCAGAACGACTTATTTTAGCGATCATGTTTTGCAGAAAATATATACATATATTTGAATTGAACATTTTTAGTACAAAATCGCCAAAAACAACTGCATATACGTTATTTTAAATTTAGTATCAAGATTTGAATACTTATTGTTAGTTCATTTTGAAGATTCAATAAATAAAAAAATGCTTTAAGAAAAAATATACGTTATGAAACAGAAAACAGCAATTTTCGGCAAATTCTTTTTATATCATGTTCATTTCTTTATAATAATTTTATCTCTTGGCTTCAACCCATAACCACAACAAACGTATATTTCTCATATAATCGTACGTATAACATTGGGAGGAAATTTGTTTAAGTTGAATTTTTGTTTCAAAATTTTCAGCAAAAACAAACCTAAAATCAACATTCAATACGCTGCTTTTCGAATCGTAAAAATAGAGGTATGTGAATAACTCTGGCAGCCACGATTTCAGTTAATATTAAGTAAAAGAAGCGCATATACCCAACAAAAGTATATCCCGAGAGTGTTGTTTTTACAAGTTGATTGTGAGCCGACATTATGTAGATATTATAAGGAAAATACGAAGCTGGAAAATACTCAAAAAAGCAAGAGCTCCTTTTTTTGTGGTCGTTTCTTTTACTCTTAAGGAATACATAAGATACGAGAATGAAGTATTAAGATTTCGCAAACGAACGGCAAGGTAATAACCACCACAAAATTTTTTAAGTGTTTAACATACTGGAATACGAAAATCAATAAGTAAACAACCGGTGTACGAGTACTTATGATTGCTGTGTACCCACGCAGATCTCTGAATTGTGGTTCGCACAAAGGTTTCTATGAGGTACATGTGAGCACATCGCAGCAGCGAAGTCTACATATAATAAACTTAAAGACTTCTGGTACAAGTGTTAGCATTCAGTCTTGTTCTAAAATATTCTCAAGCACCTAATAAGGTTCAGGTGCTTTTTCTCCCCAAAAAAAAATAAAAGTCTATTAGATACTAATTTTGTCGGCTTTGAGAAGTATTTTTTCATCTTAAATCCTGTTTAAATATTTCATTATGTTTGAGCGGTTTTTCTGGCTTGTTTAGCATATCAATTTGAAAATCAATTACCAACATAACTTTTCCTGCCTGTTTTTTTTTCTATACTCTTTTTGTGTAACACGTCTTTTTGTAACTTTTTTTTTTATAAAAAAAAATTTCTGTTCATAAAATTAAACACACTTCCCAGGCAAAAAGCCATTTACATACTTTTTATACAAAACACAGAGTAAAAAAGAAAAAGTTTCGTTTTTATGAAAAACTTTTTCCAGTTGGTAAAAGGAAAATACAAAAAAAAAAAACGAAATGTTTATAATTACTTTGAAAAAATTCGTAGATTATACCATAAGTGAGGATGAATGTGTATGTATGGTAAAATTAAAACACAAGTGGAAAATAGCAAAGCATTAAAATTTAAAGTAGAAGTAGCCAAAAAAAAAACTGGTCTGAACTTTGTAAAGTAAAAATACAATTTTAATAAAACAAAACAAAATAGAAAGAGAAAAACTTTAAACAATTTCGAGTCCTAGCCCCGCTGTGAAAACGAGTTTAAAAAAAAGAATAATAATAATAAAAATAAAACTATACAAAAGCGGTTGCCAACAACATTTACACATAAAAAAGTGTCCCAAAATGTTCCTAGCAATTCTTTAAAGGTAGAAAATTTTGCTTCAAGACAACACTAAAAAGCTCTTGATTGTTTACTTGCCTTCGATAGCAATATTATATTCTTTGATATACCTTCGATATAAACTTTCAGATAGAGGCTTTCGACAACTTACAATCGTTGTTGGCAACGAGTTAATATATAATTAAATTTTTACGTCACCTTCATGTGACTACGATGACGCCTTTTCGAATAAGGTTACTACATAGTCAATGTTAAAAAAACGACAATATGCTTAAGCCTCGCATCTTGGCGGAATACCACCACTACTTACCAAATGTGTCGCAAAAGCAAAGAAAGAAAGCAATTTTAACGAAGCAAGGAATTTTGTGAAGAAAGCAATTTTAACGAAAACGACAATATGTTTAAGCCTCGCCCCTTGGCGGAATACCCAAAAGCAAAGAAAGGAATCAATTTTAGCGAAAATATTGAATCATTAATATATTGCTGTTTTATTTTATAAAATTAAAAGCAAACAATGAAGGCTGTTCTGCAAATCCCTTTTTGTGAAAGTGATTTGAAATCACAAAAAAGGTGTTCTGCACACAGAATATTTTTGATTTTTGTGATTTTAAACCGCTAAGCAAACTTGCAATCAATTTGAAATCACATCCTAATTTTTGCAGGTACTTTATTAAGAATTTCATAATTTATTACATTAATAAATAAATTAATACGTTTTCTATTGATTATTTAAGTAAAATTATAAATTTTATACGAAATAATTCACTAAATTAAAAAAAAAAAACTAGAGACGCTTATTTTGTTGTATTATTTGGTAATTTTATTATTGGTTTATTTTACTTTACCTTTTATATTTATTTCAAGAAATAAACCTTATTTTGCAAATAATACCGCGAATAAAAAAATCCAACCTGAAAATATAAATATTAGTAAATTGAAGCAAAAAAACAGCTGTTTTTGGGCTTCAGAAGAGTATAAATCAAATCGAAAATCACAAAAAATTTTGACTTGCAGAACAGGCACAAATCGCATTTGTGCTTTTGAAACAGCATGTGCTTTAAAATCACAATATTTTTAGAAAAGGCCTGAATGTTACAAAATTCATCAAAAACGTGTCCCAAAATGATTGTTTAAAAAGTAAAAAGGAAACCAATATTAGCGAGAATATTTCGTCATAAAAATATGCCTGTTTTATTTTATAACAGAAAAAAAAAACAAAAATGGTGTAAAAACCGATAACATGTTTGAGCCTTTCCAAACCTGTTTACAAAATATGTCCCAAAATGATATTTTATAAAGCAAAGACCGAATTTAACAATAATAGCTAAAATCGTCAATCATAAAAATATCTGTGTTTCTTTCTATAATGCAAAACTAGAAACAACAAATCATAGTTCAAAAATTAACAACATGTTTAAACTTTCCTTATTCCATCAAAAACCGTTCACAAAATGTGTCCCAAAACGATATTTTAATAGATGAAAAGCTTTATTAGCGATAATATTTAATTAAGACTAACAAAAAAAAAACTTGTGCACATTCCTCATTATTTATTAACTAAATGCCCATTTAAATTTTCAGCACAATTTTTATTTCCAAAATGTGCAATGCTACCCTACTCGTCCCTGCATTTTTTTTTTAAAATATAAATTCCATAGCTTTTATAATTATAATAGTAAACTTCGTTTTTTTATTTGTCTTGTCACAAACTTGTTCCCGAAATGCTGCTTAAACTTGTCCTTAAAATCGTATGCCGAGAAATTAACAACGGAAACGTATGATTCAAATTTACTTTAAAATTTACATTTTAATTTCCTTAAACTGTCCCAAAATCGTATTCCGAGATATTAACACTGAAAACGATTATTTTAAAATACATTCCTTTTAACAAAAATCAGGAGGAAAATTATTAATGTCCTTTCCTTAAACTGTCCCAAAAATATTTAGCTATTAGATACACTATCCTGGCAACTGAATACAAACATTTCTCTAGAGCAGAAGTGCCGAAACCCTATGCGCTTGGTGATCATTTGTTTTTGTAAAAGCACTTAGCGATGGGCTGTGCGCTTTAATAATAACACACAAGTGCAAAACAACAACACTTTCGCATCCCAGTTGGCCATGTCTTAAAGACATCCTAAACGATGGGTACAAGACAATAGAAAATCGTGGAAGACATGTTGACGACACCTCAAACAAATCGTTGACGAAATTTTCGAACAAATGGCCACGAAATCATGCACGACCACACAAGCGGCAGTTGCCCTCACCACATCGTCGACGATTATATACACTACATTTTCCTTTATCATGTCGTCGACGAATACATAAGTGACAATATCCGCACTATCCCGTCAACGATTGTGTAGGTGACAATTTCCACCACAGTATAGTCAACGATTGCATAGGCGACATAATTGTTGATGATTGCTCCGACGATACCTTCACTAAACTGCTGTGAATGTTAATTATTTAATAAAAATTATAAATTAATTTTTTTCAGCTGCCAATGTCTTTTAAAAAATTTACTGTATTTTAAATCAGCAGAATTTTTTTTTTCAAATTATTAATAGTGGCATAGTGCGTATTAAATCAAAATAGTTTTTCCTTAAATGTATTAGTGTCTGCTCCTCCAAGTAGAACTTTTGGGCACCCCTTCCCTAGAGTTTGTTAAAATTATGGCTTATTTTCTTAAGCTTAAAAGTTCTTTTAACCATTTTTAGGGACAACATAATAGCTGCTAAAAATACTGAAATCGTTAACCATAAAACTCTAATTTTTGAGTTATACCGTTATTGCAACTAATGAGGGTCATGTGTATTAAAGTGGAAGAGGCACTTCTGTTGCGAATATATTCGTTTATCATATGGGAAATATCTAATTTCAATAATAAAGGGTAGTCCAAACACAACACACGATATTAATTGTAATACAACAAATTTTCAGAGAACTATCTGCATATTTGTATCCCCAAAATTTGTCTTACATACATACATATACATATCTCTGCAGCATAAAAGCGAGTTTTACTTTTTCTCCCACTGTTCCCACTGTTTTCTGCTAACAACAACATGTGCTCCAGATTATTCATTTCAGCGTTTGTTTTCATAAAAGTGTGTTTGTTGTTCTTTTGTTTGTTCATGTTACATCCTATTTTTTGTATTCTTTGTATGTTAAGTCCTTTTAATGGTTGAAGAGGTGTTATAACTTTGTTATTGTTCTATAGCAACTGAATGCGTATACTCCTATATGATGGACTTTTTTTTCTACAAAAATTTATGCATATTTTATGTAAATTATTATTTACGAATATGATGATGTTTTGCTACAAAAATAATCAAAACCACCTACCCACCAACTAGTCACAATAGCTTGGGTAGAAATATAACTTGTGATTGCGTGTACATGAATGAATAACTCGTACGCAAATATACTCGTATATACTTGTTTTTTTTTTTTGCTTACATACATTCGTAAGAATGTATGTAAGAATATGCAAATTTTAAATAACAAGATTGTTTTGTAAAATAAACCGCATATTTGTTATTTTGCAGTTGTATTTTAGAAAATTTTAACTAAAGTGCTGGCACAGTCTACTTATTTATAAAACTAAGTGTGTGTTTAAAGAATAATTGCAAAGTTTTATACCTTTTGGGGTTTTTTCCAAAGAACTGAAAAATATAAAAAGAAGATATTCTTAATTAAAAAATTATTTAACTCTTTTGACATAAGCATTATAGTTTTATATTATCTTCAAAAAGTTATATATCGTTAGTCTCATGCAGAAAGGCCCTAACTCGCATTTTCCCTGAATTGAGCTCTTTTAGGGATTCTACTACGTTTCACACAAATACACAGTGTCACGAAGATTTAATTAAATAATTTCATACATATCGCTCTTACAAGCAATTGAGCAAAAAATTTACTTTTAGACGGTCCTAGGTATACAGTTTCCATTACGACTTTTTCTTGTCCTGGGGGGTTACTCTGTATTGCGATGCGAAGGAAAAATCAAAGAATTAGTACTCTGTGGTGCGTTTTTGCACATTTTATTTTATAATTTTTCGCTATTGTTTATTTTGAGCTACCAGTGTTGGTTCATTTACAAACTAGTTCGCGAAAAAGTTTGTGCGGCACAGACTGCCAAATTATACTCTTATCGAATTTACCTTTCGCATCGTACTTACTTTCGCATCGCAGTAGATAGTAACCCTTCTGTAAAATTGTAATTATGTTTCTTAGGGTCTTTCTACATGAGACCAACGATATGTATGTGTAAAGAGTTTTTTTTTAACATTTCAAATTAATATAATAAACAGCTTCTATGACAGATAACAAATGTACTCATAAAGCAATCTGAGGTTTTTTTTATTACAGGACTTGTCATTGATTTACATCAGCTTCTGCCTTGAAGGCTTTATCTGAACATGGAATTATTCACGATGCCCTCATGTAGCTTGCCAAACCCACACAGGTCGCAATTTCTGTTTGTAGACACATGAATAAACCCCTTGCTGAACCCCTTCTGTGTGCATCAAAATCCAATTTCAAACGTTCAGCTTTATGCAAGGATTCAAAGTTAAGAACTTTTAGTTTAACTTCCTCGTATCTAAAAGTTGGCGGTTTAACATGCATTAGTTTTGTGTTACTCCCATGCGTGAAAAAAGTGTGAAACCAAGAATTAAAAAATATTATTTCAAGTCTAACAGTCAGTTAACCGATTTGGAAAAAAAAGAATGCTAAAGTAAGCTAGTCACTGACATTCGAATCAATTTGGGTTTGTCTATGTCACTATTATTCGTTCGCATGCACTAATGTATTTTAATTGAATTTTGACACATTATAAATTTTCTTTCGCCTAGAGTGCGAATGAACTTATCCCTTCAACATCGGCGAACTGGCTGTTAATTATATACTCCATTATTTTAAATAAATTAATGAGAATTTAAAAACAAAAATATTCTAATGAATAATATTCCCAACCTCAAAAAAACGGCATTTTTCTCAGAGAACTTTTTAATCCTATCTCTCAGCAAATCACTATATATATATATTTGTATCTACGCTTCATAGATGCCAGATAAATTTGGTTTAAAATCGTCAAATTCGACGAAAAAATCGTCAAAATCGTCCATATTATTATTACAAATAGTCAAAAAATCGTCAGCTAATAAAATTAATTATTTTTGAAAAAAAGATTTAATTTAACGGCGTAAAGTATAGAAAAACAACTCATGGTTGCGTTTAATAAGAAACTACAGAATTTAAAGCTATAACAACAAATGCGTGGGGTGCGTTACTCTGTTCTATCGTTACTACAATGGATTTTGCTTTGACGAGATTAGGGATCTTGTTCCCGAAACTTGCACATTTTTACGTAGCACGCGCTCATCGGCTAGAGCTCATCCATTTGTGGTCGTTTGTCCGGGGAATCGCACTACGCATTACAGAGAGAATTCGTTTTTCAGCCGTACGCTTCGTATGTGGAATAAGTTTCCTGCAGACGTGTTTTCTGTCTGTTATAACGTTGGAGAATTCAAGTCAAATGTTCACAAGCACTACTCCCTCTTTCCCCCTCGTCATAACCTACTTTCCTAGTTCTGGTACAATGCACTGCATATGTAGGGATCACCTGAGTACTAGTCCAAGCTAAAAAAAAAAAAAAAATGTACTCCTTCAAACATGAATTTAATTTTATAAGTATACCATTCATTAATTTTTGTGACATAGGTATTAAATTTCTCGTCTTTCGAATTCTACAATGAAATAAGAAAACTCTTTCATTATGTTAGAAAAAAAACACTTTCTTCTTTTATAATATTGTAAGAACTTGCAGAAGTTGAAGTTTCGAATTCATCTTCAAATTTAGTCTTCTTCAAATATGGACATACAAATTTGTACAACTTTTAGCCTACATTTTTTTTAGGCGCTATTCACATATGATATTTTAAATTCATCTCTAATATACAATATATGTGTACACTAAAATTAATATCACATAATATTTCAGTATTACAAACATACATATATATTTACGTACCATTAATATTACTTTCATTTCCTTTATAAATTAACTTTAAAAAACGAAGTTGCTTGAAAGATATGGCAGTAAAAATGTAATTTACAAAAATCGTCAAAAACAGACCTTAAATCGTCAAATCGTCAAAGTGCTATTTTCACTCAACATCGTCAAAATGACGATAAATCGTCAAATATGGCAACTATGCTATGATTGTGCATTGTTCGTATTCAAGTTTTTGAGTACGCCTCGTATTAAAAGCTAGTAGAAAACACTTAAGTTTAGTATGAGCTTTTTCTTTCTATATACTTAAGTATTTATTTTAAGTTATTAGTGGAAATTTTAATCGAATATTTTGTATTTTTTTAGTGCATAAATACTTTTGCCCTGTTTATAAAAAAGTTTATTTTATCGACGTTCCACTGTAATCAAAATTATAAACAATTACATGAATTTCTGTATACAACAAAAAGTTATTCCTTTAAACATTTGTTTTCTTTGAAGAAAATTATTCAACAATAATTTTCTTGATTAATAATAAGTTTCGCATAAAATTATCAGTTAGTTTTCTTAGCTTGTATATATATTTTTTTTGCGGCCGCTAAAATAGAATTTTATTTTCAATTTTCTGCCACTGCATTTTGACTCAATTAAAATTAATCTTTTTTTTTTTTGTAATTTTACTTGTTACTATGCATTCGTTCTTGATGTTTAGGCAACAAAATTCATTTCACGCTTCCGTTAAATCACGCCGGCAAATGGAATTCTAAAATCTAATTATTTTTGTCATCAAAAATAGATTTAAATTGGAAACTAAAAATGTCTTAGAAGAAGAAAAATTGTTTTTTCTAATAAATACGTAGTTAGGTATTTATGTTTTTTTTTTTCTAATTGGGAATAGGCAAGTTGTAACAAAATCTGCTTATGTTTTGCTGTGATTGGATTTGTGGGTTTATAACAGTGGTGGCCAGACAGATACATTCATACTGACACGCTTGTATTTGTGAAAAGCTACACAAAAAGAACAAGTTCGTGCACCCTTTTAAGACGATTCGTACTCAAAAATTTAAGCACGAATAATACACAAACAAGGGTGCTTAAAAAAAGCCGAGAATGGAAGTATTCAAGAAATTCAAATCCTCGATATATGTACGGCTTAAGCTTAGGTGTTCCAGGTAAGTTTTTAGAAGCAGAAGCCAAAGATGACGTTCCTCGAAATGAGTTAATTAGAAAGCTTAAAAATTTCATGATTGAGCTGCGACCCACGACAGCATCTCACCAATCGAAGGAGAAACCATTTATTGAAAGGAGTTGGCTGACTTCACCACAAGTGTTTATTCGAAACTCTATGGTTTGCAAATCCCCCTTCACATCCCCTATATTTGTAATAGTCCAGAGCTCAAGACGCCCGTGCATATAAATAGCCAAAGAACACTTTATAGCAACAGAACGAATGAGGAAGCTCCAAATAATATATATTTTGTTGGACCCCAATAATAATATTTTGTTGGACCCCAATAATAAACCAAAAAACATCACTTCTCGTTACGGCAGTATGGTACATTTCTACCTTAACCGGAAAGAGGGATAGTGTGGCGAGCATTCCCCACACTACAATTCTGATGTCAGAAAATAAAACGAAACACACACATACAAATATATTTAGAGATGCACTTTTTTCATTTTTCAAGTTCATTTTTGTAAAAATTATTATTTCAAACATTTTAAAAATAAATCATTTTTAAACAATTAAGTTTTTATTCGCTATTCTAGCCTCTAACATTTATACTAATAAAAAATTATAAATAGCTTGTTTTCTATGTTTCCCAGCTATCTATATGTCGACATTGCATAGGAACTACCCTAATTATCAGTAGACTTCGGAAATTTTTGAAACATATTCCCAAACATTTTGAAAGGTGTAAAGAAATGTTAGAGACGTGTATAAATGAAAAAGCTTGTTTTTTGTGTTTTGACAGGTATTATTATTAGAGCATTTTTCTTTTTAAATTCTCAGCAATTTATTTATATTTTTGGCATATAAAGTTGAATGTTTGAGAATATCTTTCAAAAATTTCCAAAGTCTACTGATGATTAGGGTAGTTCCTATGAAATGTCGACATATAGATAGCTGGGAAACATAGAAAACAAGTTATTTATAACTTTTTTTTGGAATAGATCATTTTATTATATTAATTTTTAAGAAGAGCCTTTTTATTAAAACAAACAGGTTACAGATATTTAAAAATACAAAATCCTTGAATCAAGTGCAGAGTTCTTAAACCGAATGCATTGTTGAGAGATAGCTATAAAAAATTATCTGAGAAAAAAAAATTGTGCTTTTTTTCTGCTGGAAAATATTATTACAACATTTTTCATTTATTTAAAATAATGGAATATATAATTAAATGTTTGCAAATATTTTCAGAAGTTTTTCCAATTCTACTGATGATTAGAGTAGCTCCTATGAAATGACGACATACAGTCAGGGAAAAAAAACATATATACTCCGATTGGTATAAATATTAGTATCTAATGTACAGCTCAATTATAAATATTCTCACGGAATTTATTTCTCTCGGAAATTTTTCCACACAGAATTTTTGTGAGGACGTCGCAGCCCTCACAATTTCTTATACTCACGAGTATAGGAAATTAAGATTTAAGCCATGACTGGTTTATATTGTTGTCTCTATTTTTAGTCTATATAAAAATTTTACTAGCTACCAGTTAGAAAAAAAGAATTTATTAAGTCTACATTTTCTCGCCATTTTGAAGTTTTATCGCCAGCTTGTTAAAATAAAATGAGCTTAAATTACTAAAGGAGCTGGGTAAAGGCGGGCGGGCGGGCAGCTCTTGTTTTAAATCAAGTTGTAAAGCACACCAAGAAAAATAGAAAAAAAAAATAGAAAGGAAAAAGTGATAGAATTTTTCGCATGTAAAAATGAAATAAAATTTAATTACGCTTGTCGCCTGTCACTCCTCATTAAAACACAAACAAGGAGTTTTCTGCTTCTTCTTTTTTTTTCAAATACTTAAAATACAAAGTATTCGTTTGTTGTTGCTGTAACTTTTGCAGACGTTGTTTGGTTGGTTGGCTGGTGGGTCTTATGGCTGTAGCTGACAGCAGCTTTATGTTTCAAATAATTTCTTCTACTTTACGTTTTTTGCTTTCCTTACTTAACATCCATTCAATTGTTCAGTCAGTGGTGCTGCCTTTAACTAAAGAAGAGTGATATTTAAAATACATTTTGACACTCTTTGGCTCTGCTTATGAACCTGACAATATTGTCATTGTGCTATAAAATTCAATTACATTGTAAAGTTGTTCATTTTTCTTCACAACGTTCTTTTATTTCGTCTTAGTCCCTTTTCTTTTTATTTTCAATTATGAAATTTTTAATTTTTTCCACTTTGTTTTTTTTTTTTGCTTATCGTTTTCTTTCATTGAGCGAGCACAGTTAATGAAAGTGGTCATTTGAAGGCGCAGCCAGAGTTGCTGCTAAAATTGAAATAATTAAGTTTGTTGAGTCTCTTTTCAGGCCTTTTTATAAAATTGATTTAATGTCAAATCGAAAGAAGCAATTAAAAACAAACACAATTAATTCAATACCTTTAAAAGGCATGAAGCAAAAACTTTTTTAATTTTCTTTATAAAATGTATATCAATTATTTATAAAAATCATTATATGAAATTTCTAGCAATATAAAGCAAATTATGAAGGCTTGTCTTTTTTTTTCATAATATATTTTATTTTTAAATTATGTTGAATCCAAATTTCATTGAACTTTTCAATAAACTCTGCTTTTGCAACAAATGTTCAGGACAATTTAGCAAAGCAAGGTATTTTTAACCGAAAACAATTTTGTTTTGGTTAGCTGAAAGTGCACAAACACTCCTTCATTGCTCAAAAAGGCGATTTTTAAGCATATACAGGGTGGCACAATTATAAATTCAAATAGCTTTTTAAGCAAAGCTTTTCATCTGTTTTTTTAACACGCTTATATTAACTCGCATGTTTGTTTGTATGTTTGCAACTCTCGAAACCCATGCCGTATGAGTGATTATTACATATATGGGTATATAAAATTGTATATACAGTGTTGCCGCTTTGGTACGAAAATTGAAGTTGCCGTATTGCTTCCGAGGAAATGGATGGATTTTGGCGAGTTCCAAAGCCGATTTTGGGAATTCCCCAAAAAACTCGGAACCGCATCGCCGATTTGTCATATTCGGAGCGCATTTTTGCCGTGGACCGTGTATGTCAGTTATAAACAGTCATTCGCTTTAGTGCGCAACTTGAAGCTGTCGTATTGCTTGCATGAAAGTGGGTGATTTTGAAATTTCCAACTCTCGGAATACGTTCTTTAAACGGTTCGGAACCGGTTTTTCATATCCTTTGCGTATTTTTACCGTGCAACGTGTATCTAAAATATTATCGGTCAATACGGACCTGGTTATACGGATAATAACCCGGTGATTAATTGAAAAGCTTTAACTTATATTTGAAGCAAGACAACTGATCCCAGTGTATATACCTTCGACACTGCTCAGACTAACAAAATTTCGCCCAACACCTTCCACACTGCAAAGTAGTGGCTGGCACTCAAAAAATATTAATTAATAGTGAACGTGTAAAGAAAATGTGAGCGACAGTGAAAAGACTTAGATGAGTGTTACGTTTTTGCCTTTAAAAACGCTTTTGCGTATTCTTATATTGCAAATGAAATAATGACTCATACTCGCTATACAGTACTTAAATAATTCACAACTTAACTACACTTGATACCACTGTGTACCAAACCACTAGACTTACTTACTTTGACTTATGACTGTCTTGCACAAAGCTTAAAAATAAACTGGCTCATTGCCTTCGACTTACCTGCTATTTATACTTCATTATCACATTCTACAATCATCAAGATCATTCCAGCCATTCATAATTCTAGACTCAAATGTACAAATATAATTCTTTTGCATATACACATTCATACACATGCTTGTAAGCATTTCACAATAATAACAAATAATAAAACGAATACCAAGCATGTAAGAATAACAGCTGCATCATTTGTAGTTGATTTACTTAGAATTTTACGTACTTTAAATCATATATGTTTGTTTGTTTGTATATTATGTGTTTAGTTTTATCACGTTTGTATGAATATGTTGTACATTTATAATAAGCAGATCAACAGCTGCACACTGGATTAGATGTGACAAAATCTCTTAACACTAGCGCTTGGTAGGAATAAATTGGGAAAAAAATGTGTGTACTTAATATTTTTGTACTTATAATTTTTTTACCAAAATGTGTGTACTAAATATCGTGTACTAAAAATTAGGTACTAAAAAGTTTGTACTAAAAATATGTGTACTAAAAGTTTTTTTCCGTTTCCGAACGAAAAGTTCTATGATAGGGCAATTTTGAAAAAATTTGTTTTTAAATTTTACATTTAGAACATACAAGAAGTAACAGAAACTATGTAGATAAAAATTGTGTACTAAAAATTTTTGTGCTTACACATTTTATGTACTAAAAAGTATGCACTAAAAAATGTGTACTAAAAATGTTGTACTAAAATTGTGTACTAATTTTTGTTTACTAAAAATATGGAATAAGGAATATGGAAATAAGGGAATTTGTTCTGTTTCTGAGCGGAGGCTGTATATTAAGATCGAAATTATAAGTCGATTGGCCATCGATTTTTCGCCAGCTTTTTGCAAGAGGAGAGAAATTTTTACCGCTACGTGTCAAAAAAATAATTTTCGAGCCGTCCAGAAAAGCAAATCTTGAAGATTTCCGAACATGCTGCAATACGATTTGCTTTTTGCAAACTATATGCGATTTGAAAATGTTAAATTTTTCGGAATATATAGATGTTTAATTTTTTAAAACGCTGCGCTAGTACGATTCTGCAACTGTTATAACGATAATCGCATTGTTAAAACTGTTGAAACGGTAAGTAGTCTAATTTCTTATTCAGTAACATTTTGTAGTAATCATCGGATAATCTTTTAATGCCTATAGTCATACACAAAAATACAGCTGTTTACCGTCCTTAAAATTATATTACAGCAAGCGATGAAATATGTAGAAAAAACTTAACGATTATTGGATCGTTACATGCTACAAAATCGCAGCAAAGCATATACACACATCCTTTCTATTCTACTACTACTAAATATGATAATTTTACCTTTTTTTTTTTAAATACAAAAAAGCTATTAAAAAAATCGGAACTAAATTTTGAAACTTGAAATTTTTAAGATAAAAACCGGATCTTAAACTATGTATGATATAACCGCCTGTTTAAAAAAATTATTCAGTAACATTCATGTTTAAATTAAATATTTTAACAGTTGTCAATTACATATTGCAAAATTTTACGTCACGAAATATAATACTTAACACATTTACTGACACACAATGAAACTCTGCACTTGACTGAATTTCCTATTCTATAACTTTTCATAGACTTTTTTCATGTAAAAAAGTATTGTTCGGACATGACACTAAAAATTTATTTATATTTTTGTTATCTCAAATAACAATTAAAATAGACAAATGATATTAAGCATTATTATTTTTATTAAAGAGGCGTAAGAGCAAAAGTTGCACTTATGTAGTCAAATTTCAAAATATAAAATAAGAAAACTTATTATGTAAAATGATTAGAAAAATAATATATCTTAGAAGCTTAATGATATTAAATAATCAATAAAATTATTACAAATCCGTCACAGACTTTTAACAGCAACACAAAACAGCTTTTTAGTGAAATAACATAATCACCAGCTTAAAAAACATGCATGTGCCCTACAACACACCACCCCCTCAAGTAAAGTTCTTGTCAACAACGCCATGCATACATCAAAGTGATGACAACAGACTTGTTAACACATATGCGTTGCACATACATTGAGAAGAGCAGAGTAGAAGTGAATTTACAGCTTTAAGCATTTTAATATTTTTTAAAAGCTGCTGTTGCTGCTGATATCTGTGATTGTCAGCAAAGTAAGCAGGCAAAAAGCAAACAAAACAAAAAAAAAATGGTAGATTTTTCATTTGTCTTTTTTTCTTTTTTGAAAAGACATCTGTGTTTTTGATTGGGAGTAATCAATAAGCGGATTATATATCAATGGCAGTAACAGTCAAATGAAACCAGAAATCAAGTAGAAAGTAGAAGTTATGAACAAAAAAAAAATATGCTGCTTAATCATAATGACAAAATTATGAAAACAAAGAAATTATTAAACCGGCTACATACGAGGATGGAAGCGGTTAAATTAATATTTTTCAATTCTGAATTTTAGCTTCTAAAAGGGGTCAATATTTTATTTTAATAAAGAACATATTTTCTACACTGAAATTAAGTATTATTTGTCGTGCGAAAATATTTTCTTAAATGGAATTAAGCAATGCTTGTCGGCCGACAAGTTCTGCAATTTCAAATTGTATCTTTTAATATAATTTAACTTTTTACTGTCCCACTCATTTATATCAGCAGGTGCTGATATAAATCTTTCACAACTGTTGCACTACATCATTAGGAACTATATTTCCTAAGAACTATTTATTGTTTTCGGCCGACAATTTTTTACATTTTTATATTGAAACTTTTAATAATGAAAGTATTTTATTAAAGAAGATCTTTAAAATTAATAACTATTGTTTATCGCCAGACAAATTTTTACAGTTTAAACTGTAACTTTTACATAGTGGCAATACTTTATTAAGAAAACAAATTTTTATAAGATATCTAAAATTATTTGTCGGCCGACGAATTTTCCAGCTTTTAATTATAATTTTAAATAGCGGCAATATTTTTTCAGGGCAAATATTTTCTTACAGAAAATTTGTATGTTTACTTAAATTTTTTATTTATTTTTTGCTCTCAAAATTTTTGTCGGCCGACATTTTTTTTTTTTTTGCTATATTATGCACACAACATTATCCAGCAACTGTTGATAATTTGTTCTTCCTTTACTTAGAAAACATAAATATTTTTAATTTACAGCCAATTCGCCGATGTCGAAAGGATAAGTTCATTCGCACTCTAGGCGAAAGAAAATTTATTTGTATTTTTTCTAAATTTATTCTATGCAAACGGTGTGTCAAAATTCAATTAAAATACATACAAAGTTCAAGCGAACGAACAAAAATGACATAGACAAAGCCAAATTGATTCGAATGTGAGTGACTAGCTTTCTTTCGCATAAGTTTTCATTCGATATCGTCGAACAGGCTGTTAAAATTTGTTTTAGGCTTAAAACCAAGGAAAACATTTTTTTAACTTTATGGTTGGCCGACATTTTTTGGTCTTATTACAAATAAAACTTTTCTTCTACTTTTTTTTCTTAAATAAAGTTAAATATTTGTGGTATACAAATTTTTGGTTGTAAAACTAAGGAAAATATTGTTTAAAAACTTTTTTGTCGGCAGATATTTATGGTTATATACAACTTTTCTTAATCGTTAATTGCTTTTTCTTGAACAAAATTATTTTTTTAATTTTTATATTTAATTAAAAAATTTAGGTTAGAAAACAATATCTTTATCGGCCGATATTTTTTTTATATATATTTATTATACATACAGCTTATGAAGCATTTTTTCATAATTTAATTTTTTTTTTTTTTCTTCTTTTGTAAGAAAATTAGAGATTTTTAGTTTTTTTTAGGTTTAAAAATTAAGAAACAAAACTATGAAAAAACCTTTTTGTCGGCCGACAGTTTTTGATTATATTTTACATATAACTGTAAGCAGCAATTTTTTATAAATTTTTTTCTCTTAAAAAAAAATTCCATACTTTTAATACACAACTTGATTTGGGTTTAAAACTACGGAAAAAATTTTTTTTAATATTTTTGTCGGTCCACTTTTTTTTTTTTTGTTATATTATGCATATACATTCAGCAATTTAAAAATTTTTTTTTTCTTAAAAAAAATTAATATTTTTAATTTAAAATTTGTTTTAGATATAAAACAAAAGAAAACATTTTTTAATAACAAATTATTGTTCTTAGTTTTTTTCGACCTTCTAAAATTGTTTGTTCTTATTTATCCAGGCTCTTGGTCTTAGTCTCGATTAATAATTAACTAAAACTCTTTTTTTAAAGTATTATTATTTATTTTGTTTTCAATATTTGGGATAACTTTAGTATCCTTCTTCAGGAAATTATAGGTCGTCGACTTCTACTGATGATAGATTGTTAACAACAAACTATATAACATTTTTTAATATTTTTGTTTGTCGGCCGACTTTTTTGGTTATATTTTAAATACAACTTTATCCAGAAACTTTTCATAATATTCTACATATACATAATATAAGTTACATATTTTTAATAAAAATTTTGTTTTAGTTTTAAAACTAGGAAAAAATTGTTTAAAACAATTTTTGTCGGACGACATATTACATATATAACTTTATCCAGCAGCTTTTCATAATGTTCTTCTTCTATTTCTTAAAACAAATTTGCACTTTTAATTTAGGCAAAACATTTTTTAAAAATAGTTTTGTCGGCCGACATTTTTTGGTTATATTATACATATAACCTTATCCAGCAAATTTGCATAATTTATTTACTTTTTTTTCTTAGAGAATATTAAACATTTTTAAAAATGAAATTTGTTTTAGATATAAAACAAAGAAAAAATTTTGTAAAAATTAGATTGTCGGCCGACATTTTTTGGTTATATTATACATATAACTTTATCCAGCAAATTTGTATATTTTATTTTATTTTTCTTAGAGAATATTAAACATATTTAAATTAAAATTTGTTTTAGATATAAAACAAAGAAAAAATTTTGTAAAAATTTGATTGTCGGCCGACATTTTTTTTGTTATATTATACATAAAAATTTATTTTGTAATTTTTTTTTTTATTTTTTGAAATAAAATTATATTGGTCATATTCATAAAAATTTTAATGATATGAATATATATTAATTTTTTATGAATATGCACATATATGTTTTGTTAAAAAACATTTTATGTATTTAAACCTAAGGAAAACTTATTGCAAAAATTTTTTGGTCGGCCGACATTATTTGGTTGTATTACACATACAACTTTATACAGCACTTTTTCATAATATTTTATGTTTTTTTCTTTTTTTCATGCTAAAAGCCAAATTTATCACCATGATTGATTGAAGTTTGATCTAAAGCGCTCCGTAGCCACCAACACCACCCCATTTCTTTCAGTGTTTGACTTCAATGCACAAAAGCAAATCCAGTAAAAAGCACACCCCAGTAGAGAGTTACTTACCAAAAACACCCACAGAGAACTAAAGTGGCTGTCAAACTCATATGTCAAGTGTCAAATGAGGGTCTCTGCTCAGCAACAAACTGTGTGCAACAACACAAAAACTCTTGCCATAAATATAGAAAGCAAAAAAAAAATTGTAAAAAAGAGACAAAATAAAATATAAAAGAATGAAATTGTTTTTTTTTTCTTCAAACTAAATATAGCACTGTAAAGAAACTGCAAAAATGTCAAGTTTAAATGTCATATTTCAAAAAAAAGAAGAAATAAAATAACACAAAAACTAGAAAAGGAAAAAAAGAACAAATAGCAAAAAGAATAAATTGTAACACCTAAGATAAGGAATACAATAAAGAATTGTAAAAAATAATTGAAGTCGTAAGTTTAAAATATTTAAAGGTTTATCAAGACAAGCTCATTAACAATAGAGCGATTAAACTACATTAAAAGAAAATGAAAATCTTTTGTAAAAAGAAAAAATTGCAGGTGACTACAACAATGGGCAACACTTGTCAACGGCCGAGACTGATTTTAAATCTTTCTGAAACAAAAAATGCCACTAAATTAAAGAGCATTTTTCTATTTTATTTTGTCACTCTATCATTTAAATTCTGTTCATTTAGCCGACAGTTAGTTGACACTTTGATTAATCAATTTGAAAAACTTCATTTCCTTCTACAAGGCACACAACAACACAAGAATTTCTTTAATTCAACTAATTAAATTAATTGATAAGCACATGTGTTTAAGATTTAGTTCCAACATTTCAAACTCATTAAAAAACTCATTAACATTTTTTCACTTTCTATTTTGGGAAGAGCAGAATATTTGCCTTTTTCTATCTATTATTCAATCAATCAAATTGAATGTTTGAAAATTCAATTGTTTTTAGCTTTTTTCCTGAAATTGATGGATTAAATGAATAAAATTAAGCGAAATGTACTTATGCGAATTAATTAGTTTGTGAAACACTTGGTGATAATTTGTTACATCATGAAGGTGGGGATAAAATATATAAATGGTATTTTTGATTTGTAATAGAACAATGAGAACGGGGTTACTTTTCCTTTAGTCTATTACTAAGCCGTCGAGTCCGTTTTTTATATTTAGCCACCACGATAAAGGAATATAACCAAATTGGCAAATTTAGAAAACGTTTGCAACAGTTTCATAATAGAGTAACTTATTTTAATCAATCTATTACAAAATTATCGTAGTCTTTTTTAATTCTCCAACAACAATAAGGCAACCATTTCAGCTCATCTTGGTATTTGAATTTAAGTCTTATACGAAAGCTTTGTAATACATTAGTGAATAAACAAAATTATTTGCTTTACTCTATTACAAAATTGTTGTAGTCATTTTTAAATTAACCAGCTATAATGAAAGCAATTATTCTCCTTTGACGTGGCTGGCGAATTTAAAAGAAACGTACAATAGTTTTGTATTAGATTAATATTGAACAAGTCCCGTTTTTCTCTTTAATCTATTACAAATCTGTCATATGATGTTTTAAAATTTGCTAACTTTGATAAAATGGAACAATTGAATTTATCATGATTGGTGAATTTATAAAACGTTTACGGCATTTTTGTAATAGTTTAATTAAAACAAGTTAACTTATCCGTTCGTTTACTACATAACTATTATAAGCATTTTTTAAGTTCTCTAGTGTCTATAAAGCCATATAATAATTTCTGCTTAAAGCACGATATTGTGATTGATCTGCCATGCAGAGTGCTAGTCAAAATGTAAACATAAAAATAGGCGTGGAAAATTCATAAAGAAATGTTGAAAGAATTCTACTGTGGAAAAAGACATGAAATATATCTGGTTGCATTTTACGAAAGCTGTGAAATAAACCAAATTGCATTTATTTCCCGCGGAATTATCAAGGATCAGCTGATATAAAATAATTTGTTTTATATTTTTATATTTATAAAACAAATTTAGTATATTTAAAAACAATAACAACATAAAAGATGTTCAAAACGCGAGATAGTCATCACATTTTATATATATTTTTTTCTGTCTTGAAAATTGAATGTTGCTCAACATTTTCCGCAGTTTTAAACAGTGCAAGTACCCTGCGCAAGTTAAAATCTCTGAAAAGCTTGAAAACATAACTGCAGAACGAATCCTGTCTTTAATACATTATGCAATTCACTGACCAATCCACCATAAGCAGACAAGCTCTAGATCATGAACGTGTGTCTCGTAAAAAAGACTCAGGGTACGAAATGAGATTTCGTTAGAGCAACATCTTTAGTAGCGATAAAACAGTGTAATGCAACCTACACTCTGGCAAAGCTCCAGTGAGTCAATAGAGTTGGATATCCTACTACCAATGATATGTTTTTTGTTTTTCTACTGCACAGGGTCGAGTTACCACAAACTTTAACACCGGCCAAATATGAGAGATGTATTCGATTTCCGGTCAAGTATAGGGGGTAGAAATTGTATGGAGAATGGATTGAGTGTAGCCAGTCTTTCACCATTTTCGAAAATAAGTACTTGAACACTTCTTTTGAGACATGAAAAATGTGGTCTATGCAGCCAATATCACACTGAATTTTCACTCCCAGAACATCAAGAGACTCCGATTTCACAATAACTACACCAGCCATATATATTGATGAAGTAGCACCTGCGGCTTCTGAACGTAAGCTAATAGCACTGGGTCTTGCGTACATTAAAATCGCTTCTTTAAAAAAGTTCAAAAACATGTGGAGCTTAAAAATTTGTTTGCAATATTTTTATTAAAAAAGGGCCAAGAAGCAGTTTTTCATAATAGAAATAAGCATAAATATTTAGCAACATCGCTCGCTATAGAAGTTGCTGTTGCTATCAAGATTTGTGAAATCAATGAACACAACTTAACATTTATAAATGAATTAATATCTAGCAGCATTAAATTTCAGGAATGTTGTTGTGAAGCTTTTACATATGTATATAAAACTGAAAAAATTTAAATTCTTGGCAACTTTTAGATATCAAGAATATTTTCTAAATCGAAATAACTTAAAAAATTTATTGCCAACAATTCTATCAGAAAAATGTGCAAGCAGTAAATTGGTTTTCGTTACAAGAATGAAGTGCAATTGTTTAGCAACATTAATAGCATCAAAAGTTGATTAAGCTTTTAGCAACATTTATATTTGAAATCGTGCGAAATCTGTGAACATGATTCAACATCTCTAAATGAATCTAGTAACAATATATTTTAAGAGTGATGTTATAAAGTTTTTAAAAAAATAAAACCATAAAAAAATTTGAATTCATTGCAAATAAAACAAAAATATTGTTCAAATCAAAATGGCTTAAAAAATTATTGGCAAAATTTTGATCAGAAAACAGTGCAAACAAACGATTAATTTTCTTTGCGTTATATAAGCTCAAATGCTTAGCAGCTTTAATAACTACAAAAGTTGATTTTGCTAGTAGCTATATTTGTGAATAAATTCGTGCGAAATCAACTCGAACACGAGTTAATATTTCTAAATGAAATAAATATCTAGCAACATTATATTTCATTAATGTTTTTATAAGGCTTTCACATATACAAAAGTAAGTTTAATTTATTGCTAGTTTTATAAATCAGAAATATTTTTCAAATCAAAATTGCTTAAAACAAGCATTGCCAAAATCTCTATACAAAAAAGATATAGACAAGCAATTATTATTTCTTTTATTAAAAAAAATAAGGTCTAATGTTTAGCAACATTACTTGCTATAAAAGTTGCTTTTGCTATTAGAAACATTTGTAAAAGACCAAGTACCAGTTGGAGGATAACGAAGCTGATCGTTTGTTCACACAATACATTTGAAACATTAACAAAATGTTCAATGTTGTTTTTGTTTTAAATTTGTGAACGATCAGCTTCGTTATCCGTGATCTAGCACTAAGTGAGAACTCAATGAGCACAATTTTACAGTTAATGTTTTTCAATGAAAATAATATAATAAAATTTCAATTCATAAAAACTTTTAAGAATCGGAAACATTTTCCTTACAAATTCTATCAAAAGTCCTTACACTTTTGTTTAATTTTATTTCCTTATTGTTTATAATTTTGGATATTTCTGAAGCATGTTTTTATTTATTTAATTTAAATGGAAAAAACTAAGTTTTTTCCTCCTTCAATGCCCCAAACAATTCGCCTCCTTTTTCTTGCCACCCTCTTTTGGAACTAATGTTTATTTAATTTGTTAACAATAGTAATTTAGAAAAATGCCTGACTATATGCTGCTGCTGCTAAAGCTTAATTTTCATTTCATTTCTTTCTTTTATATATTTTTTATTCTTTATCCAATCACCCTTTTTCATTAAGTTTTTGGTCGTTGTCCGATTTTTTTATTTTCCCTGTAATCATTGTTCAATCAATACGAAGACCACCCCCTCTTTAAAGACCAACTTTCCGGCCAAATCAGCCACACATACATACTCAGACTTATACGAACATCTATACTCGTACATACATGAAAATCAATTGTATGATTAAACAATGGAATTGTAATTTTTCTATTTTATATTTTACTTATAGATTTGTTTCGTTATTGCTGTGGTTGCTGATTTTCATCGTGTATTGTTGGTAATGCTTCCGACCAGAAATGTTTAGCCTGAAAAATTTATAAATTTTTTTTTCTTTTTTTTTGGAACATGGGCATTCACAGAATTGACAATGATTGATTACTTTGGAGGTTGGTGTTTTTAACACAACTAAAAGAATATATAACAATAAAAAAATACTAATACAATTATCGCTACTGTATTCATCTTGCTTATTATACCAGACGCCAGTGGAAAAGCAAAAACATTTACAATTCATGTAGAAGCTGGACAGGAAAATAAGTAAATATATTCACTGACATGTTATTAAATAGTTTTAGTCCTTTCTACGTATATTTTCCTTAAAATAACAATGGCAAACAACTTCTCGTTGGCAAAAATATAAAGAAGAAATTAATTCTGGATCAGTGATGGTCAAAACATATTGTATTTAGCTACTTATACCAGTGTTGGCCATACACATACAAGATTCATAGATATACGTTTGTATTAGTAGCAGCAAGAAACAATGTGTGTTTTTGAAAATTTACGATGATCTTCATTGAAATACTAACAGAGCATCTAGAGAATACATGTCTTCGTTTTTATGACGAAGCTTTTTATGCTGTACACGAAGTTTTTTCTAGTGTATATAAGTACATTAGATCGTAGCAGCAGCCAAATTTCATGTCTCATATTCGCGAGCATAGGATATTTAGATTTCGGCCGACGCTGTTCTAGATATACAAATCTTAATTGAAGTAATTGCTGTTGCTCAACATGTTACAGATATTTTATTTGAAAGTAACTTTCGACTGGAATCCTAAGAATATGTTGCATGTTATGATTGACTATTTTCAAAGCCAAAAATTGGTTTAAAGCCCTGTTTGGGGATTGAATGTGCGAAAGTTTTTCGTACGAAATCAGTAATGTTGCTGAAACATTACTGATTTCGTACGAAAAAATTTATGTGTACTCAATGTTGCCTATTTGTAGTCTTACTCATTTTTCTTAATTTTAAGTATTTCCTGCGAAAAAAATTATACTTATGTTATTTCGCCGCTGAGAAAATAAATAATTCCAAGTACAATTTGAAATTAAAATATGTTGCAGATACATTTTATGGTTTTTCGTTTAAAAAACCCAGTACTTTTCTAAACTTATTTCGCTAATATTTCGCACGAAACCATTTAGTATGCAATTTGACAGAGTTTCGCACGAAATTTGAAACTCAATATCAGTCTTAAAACCCAATTACATAAAAAGTAATTATAAAATATGTTTAGCAACATTTCTAATTTAAAAAAATTTGCCAAGCTGCTCGACAACATTCCTGAACGAGAGTTATTTGATTCAGCAAAGTGCTTCTTACCATTGACACTCTAAGGAGTGGTTCATCCAAAAGGTAGGATGTAAATTTTGATTGAAGTTTTTAGCCTTATTAAATTGGACACTTTTTTGTTGCAGTGTTTGATAAATTTAACCATGGAGAGGCACACAGTCATCCATATGCCCAATCGTAGGTTGAACAGATAGAATGTGCCATTAATTTACATCAGTTCCTACCTTGACATTTTTGCCTGATGATAAACCAACTCTATGGGATGAATTATTAGCGATTCGTGAGTGACTCCCTGTAGCTTGCAAGTTTCACACAGGTTGCAACTTTTGCCATACCATCGTAAAAATATGGACAATCCCCTTGCTGAAGAGCTCGGACATTCTAATTTCTCCTGTAAGCAATTTCTCAGGCAATCAGTGGAAGGATAAGGCTAAAGGAGTTTGTAGGACGTTGTCCATTGAGAGCATCAGCCCTTAGCCAACTTACCTGCCTAACCGCCATTATTGCTTTCTTACATTACAGGTATCTGTTGCAAGATAATAGCACCTTGGCATGCACCATAGTTATTGGGGAAGACTAATTCAAATTTTTAGGTTTTAACTAGTTTTAACGGTTTTAGTTTTAAACTACAGCCAGAATGTTTCAGCTAAAGTAGGCACCTCAACTATGATTAGTACCGGAATGCTCTGCAAGCACAACTACTCGGGGGCTTTAGCGATCCCCGTTCTGCCAATTAATCCATGGTTAGGGTTTCGGAAGTCCAACACAACGTAAGTTATGCGGCTTCCTAGAGTTTCGTTTATAATAAACTAAAAACTTCACCCCTCTACACCACAAAGCAGATTTCCACAGTTTGGCGTACAACAGGGCAAAACCTGCTTCTCGGGGTGTAGCCGAACAGCCAGAATGTAGAATTGATTTACATCAGCACCTGCTTTGTCGGCCTTTTCTGATAATGTACCAACTATATGGGGGAATTATTCAGGATTCATCAGCGCACCCATGTGGCTTGCAAGGTTAAACATTTTGCCATAACTTTGTAGCCACATGGACAAACAACTTGTTGAAGAGCGTGGGTCTTCTAATCCCCCCTGTCATCTTCCACGATGACGCACACTTTCACCTCAGTGTATTCATTAACAAGCAGAGTTGCCGCAGTTGGGAAAATGAGTATCCACGAATGGTTGCAAAGCCGACGAATTTACAATGAATGACTGTTTGGTGCGGATTATAGGTTGGCGGCGTCATCGGGCCGTACTTCTTCGAAAATAAAGTTGGCCAAGCAGTTACCATGGATGGTGTCCGCTATTGCGGGATGATAGCAAACTTTTTGTGGCCAAAAGTTGAGGATATGAACCTAGACGATATGCGGCTCCAACAGAATGGTGTTCATTGTCACACAGGCAACGATGTAATGGCTCTTTTGCTAGAAATTTAATGGCCAAGTAATTTAGATTTAGATTAGATTTCTTTCTTTGTTAGTATTTAAAAGAATACTTCTACATCAATGCGCCAGGAACAGTTCAAGATCTAAAGGATAAACTAATTCGGTACTTATACGACATTGAACCTCAATTATTGCCCAGAATAATTAAAAATAATTACTATCGGATAAAGTTATGCTATCAAAGCAGTGGCAAGCAATTGGCCAATAATTTATTTCGCATATAATTGTCGAAGATCTTAACAGTTTCTGCACGATAGATTGTTATGTTGCTTAGTCATAAGAAGATAGATATGTTATGATCTTATAAATGTTGCTAGAACGCTTAGCAACATTATAGCAGCTTCAAAAATGCTGATATATATTAATTGAATTTTGAATCTTTTTTTTCGCTTAAAAATTTGTCTAAATTTTTTCACAACCTCAACTTCTTTAAGTTGAACTATTATGAAACCATATTGCTTTTTATTTACAGTTATTGTACTTTACAAACGGCTCTAAAACTCCCCTTAACTTTTACTCGCATTTTGGGTACTTAAAAAACAAAGGCACGAAAAAAAATTTGTTAGTGAATAAAAAAAAGCATCTTAAAATGATTGTTGAATTACTTTGCTTTATTGTTCATATTGTTTGGTAATTATTTATTTTCGTGTTGCTAAACGTTTAAATTTTTTTTTTTTTTCATTGAAAATGTTCATTGTACAATAGTAGAACATTCCATTTTTCTTTCTATTCAAACATTTTGTTGTGGCATTCTTCACAATATTGCTTGGCGTTCAAGAATTCAAACAGATTTCAATGCTGTCTTGATTGTTGACGGCTTAGCACAAGGTATTTATGTGGACATGTTTCTTTTCTTAAATTGTTCCTGGTAAAAGTGAATGGCTTTCTAGAAAGTTTATGGCAGCCGGTCGGCTGGTGGTGAGTTTTTAACTTATTTCTCTTATTTTCATAATATTTGTTTTGATTCCGTTTTTCATTGTTATTTTATTTATTTTGTTATACGTTTAAAAAGGAATTTTCTTTTGTGTATTTCAGTTTTATTGATTTCCTGATTAAAAAAAATTCATTTTATGACCATTAGGTACTTGATTTTAATGTGCTTTATACAGAAAAAAATAAGGCCTTAAAAAATACTTATGATATACATTTATATATAGAAATAACAGCAAAATTTCAAGTTGAAACTTAATTTTATATGGCTTTTATAAGAGCTATCAACACGATTATCATATGAAATTTTATTATGTTTCTGTTCTTTTGAGAAGAAAGTTGACATAAATTATTGGCATTCGTTACTTGTTTCCTTTTATATGTTAATAATAATCTAAGCACGTCATCAATTTTCCTCTAAAAAACATGCTAAGCACTTCGTATTCTTCAGAAGATCATTTTTTTTATAATTAAAAAAAGTAACTTTTTTATCAACTTCTGTACTAAAAGAGATGAGCGGCTCATGAACTTTCCTACTCAAAAAAGTTAATGAGACACCCATGAACTTTCCTACTCTGAGCAGTTAATGAGAGACCCTTTAACTTTCCTACTCATCAACTTTTCTGGTCCAAAAAGTTAGCCAGCTAAACAAAGTTGCCTAACGACTCACCAACTTTTCTACTCGCGAAAGTTGCTGAGCGGCTCAACAATTTTTTACTCGCGAAAGTTGCTGAGCAATTTAACAACTTTTCTACTAGCAAAAGTTGCTTAGCAGCTCAACAAATTTTTTACTCGCAAAAGTTGCTAAGCAACTCAACAACTTTTCTACTCGCAAAAGATGCAGAACGGCTCAACTATTCAAACAAGCCGCTAGCCGCTTTTCTACTCAAAACAGTTAATGAGCGACCCACAAACTTTTATATTCAAAAAACTTGCTGAGGGTCTCTTCAACTTTTCTACTCAACAAATTGCTGAGCGGACCATCTACTTTTATACTAATTTATACTTTTATACGTATGGTCTTCAATCTATTGCATTTTGTTTAAATTACGATCCAATATGCATCGGTTGCCATAATTTAGATGTATCGTAATGTTATTCGATACGATAGTTAATTCGATATCGTATGCGGTGATTAGACCCCAGCTCAGCTAGTAAGATTTGCATAGTAGAAATTACGAGTAAGCAGGAACTTTTCTGTTCAGAAATGTTGTTGAGCGGCTCATCAACTTTTCTGCACAAAAAAAAAATGCTGAGCTATTTCTTTTTTTTTTGTTTTTTTTTTTTTTTTTTTTTGTGAACTTTTCTACTGTAAAAAGTAGCTGAGCGACTTATTAATTCTTCTATTCAAAAATTAAAAATAAAAGATTGCTCAGCATAAACTTTTCTATTCAAAAATGTTGCTAGGTGGATCAAAAATTTTTTTACCCCAAATAGTTGCAGAGCGGCTCATCAATGTCTCTATTAAAATAAGTTGGTGAGCTTATCGTTAACTTTTTACAAGTTGCTGAACGGCTCATCAGCTTTTCTACTCAGAAATGTTAAGGAATAACTCATAAGCAAGTTGATGAACGATTCACCAACTTATATAATATACTAGTTGCTAAGAGCACTTTCACATTCGCCAACTTAGTTGAGCAATTCTCTTGCCCAAGTCTTGTAGCTGTAGTTGTGCGAGGTAAGAGCAGCTTGAAGCGGGAAAAATTGCTGATATTTGAGTACAGACTTGCTTGTACTCAACAATTCGTTTTGTTCGCAAATTTTTGTTTTTTATGTTTTTGATATTTTCCTGTGTTTATTTTTCGGGCCGTTCAAAATATTTACGGTCTTATTTATAAAAATTGTTTCATGTTTTTTAAGCTCTTATTACACAATTTTTGTACAGAAATCAGTGCAATAATAGCTTAATAAACTTGAAACATTTTTTATAAATAAGACAGTAAGAACATTTAAGAAAAAAATGAAAGTTGCGCAAGTAAGTTGCTGTATGTGAATATAAAAGCAAGTTTAAAAGAAAACAAACTAAAAATAAACTTAAGCAACTAAGTTGCCAAGTGTGAAAGCGCTCAAAGCAGCTCATCAACTGTTTTGCTCAAACAAGCAAAAGAGCGGCTCATCAACTTTTCTATTTAAAAAAAAATGAGCATTAGCTTTTCTACTCCAAAAAGTAGTTCATCAATTTTCCTACTTAAAAACTTGCAAAGCGGTTCATCAATTTCTCTACTCAAAAAAGTTGCAGAGCGGCACATTTATTTCTCTTCTCAAAAAAAAAAAATTAAAGAGCTGCTCATCAACTTTATGCTAGGAACACAACTGCGACGAACGACGAACTTCGCCCATCGCGACGATCTCACCAGCATATATTCGTTGTATAAAGTCTTCGTGTGAAGCACAATATCAACAAACATTGTTTACATTCATTGCAAGGAAAAAAATGAATATAAAAAATATTAAGGTGACCATATTAAAAGTAATCCTATATAAATCTTATCCGAAAGAGGGATTTTTGAACAAATTATCTGAGGTACTTTATATTTTGAAAACACCTTCATTCATTTTTTACTACATTAAATTATATTAATAATTTATAAAAAGTATTATGTCGTGAAAAATACATTTTTTATGTAAAGAACCTAGTCACCTGATACTGCTATGTTCGCCGTTCGCTGGCGAAACAATTAGAAATGAATCTATTTCAACTTTCGTCGAGTATGACGAATTTCGTCTAACACTACGATTGTGTACATTTTCATATACACCAATGTGTTTTATTTTCAGCGACGACTAGTCGCAACCAAAAATTCGTCGATCGTCGCGTTTGTGTTTCTAGCATTAATATCAAAGTTGGTGAGCAGCTCAATAACTTCTCTACTTAAAAGTAGCTGAGCAGGATATTAAATTTTTAAAAACTGCTGACAATTAAATCTCTACCAAAACAAACTGCTGAATGACTCACTGCATTTTCTACTAAAAATTACAACTAAACGCTTAATTTAGTTATCTGTCAAAAGTAAATGGCTGAACGCATCAACTTTTATAGTAAAAAAATGTTGCTAAGTGGCACATGGTGTTTGTGTACTGAAAAACTTGCTTAACAGCTTTTTTACCAAAACTTTACCGAGTGTCTGTCTCTTCATCCTGTTTTCCTATTTTTAAAGTTTTTTACACTTTCTGTTGGTTTGTTCCTTAAAAAAAGTTTTATTGTCATTAAACTTAAGTCTCTCTGCTTTAAAAATTTGTTGCCGAGTAATTCTTCTATTAAAAGGAACTAGAAATTCTAATTATTCTTTTTCAGCATCATGTTGCTTTCTGCAAAGATTTTAATCATTTGGTGAGCAAAAAGCAGCAACAACTAGTTTAATGTCATCTCGTTTTGATGTTGTTGTTGTTGTTATTAAAGGCTTTATTGCGTAATAGTTCAAGGACATTTTTTATGTATTTTTCGTGCTGTTTAATTATTTGTCCTTACAAAGGACATTGATGGAAAAAGAACAAGCTACAAAAAGTTTTTATAAACAAAGTGATTAGAATGAAAACTTTGTAGTTTTCCAAAAAGGAAAAACAACTGACAAACAGAAATCAGCGTTAGCAAAAAAAAAATAGTTTCTTTTGAAAAACAATTTTTAAAGAATAAATTAAGCTGAATTTCCTGCTGAGCTGAAAATTTTTACAAAAGAAAATGAATAAGAGCAAGGCAAAAATCAAAATAATTGAGAGAGTCTTTTACTAGTGCTTTCAACAATATACGAGTATTTCTTCTTCAATGTTTTCAAGCAACAAAACACCCCAACATAAAAAGTCACCCTCTCAAATTTAAAAATCACAATTTTCTTTTTAAAAGCAACACAAAACCCCAAAAATATTTTATCCTGGAAAACTCATTCAAATTACATTTTCCCCCATTTAAGTTCAGCAAGTGAAAGTGTTTCGTTGTTGTACTCGTATAGGTGCGAGGGTTGGGGCGACAGCAAAAGCAATTTTACCAGACTGTCAAACTCACGTTTCGTTACCCGGTTTTTTATTACATTTTGCTGATTTTCATTACGTTACTTTTTGCCTGTTTAATATTAAACAATCTTTTAGCATTTTCTATTAAAATGTTGTTGTAGTTGAAGTAATAGGGGAAGGGGGGAAATCATTTGGTTTTTCCTTTAAATTATACGGCAGTAATGATACTTGCACAAGTATCCATCTTGTTTCTTTTCGAGGTTTTTGATGTTCTTGTGCCATCATAACGAGTACAATTTTTCACATTTTTCCTCACATTAAAATTCACCCTTTTCTTCTTCCAGTTGCTGTCGTGTTCTGGTGTGTAGATTAAGGAAATGAAAGAGCGAAAAAATGTTTTTATTTTTGCTTCATTTTACAAATTTAATGTAAGACAATTTTTCCTTTTCACTTTTTTTTCCTTCTAATTCTGTATCTTCTATTAACAGCCAGGATATGGAAGAGTAAACATTACATTTAAATCTAAACGAAATAAATGGCAGTTAATTTGTTTTGAAGATTTTGTATTTCTTTTCTTTTTGCAAATACGAAAAATTTATTCATAGAAAAAGTGTTATTTAAAATATTAAAACGGAAACAAATGTTAAACAATCGAAATTTGTTTCTAAAAAGGATATAAGTAAAATGTTGAATAGAAAAAATCTACATAGTAATTGCAAATTAACCTCGAAATCAAAAAAAAGAAAACAAATGAGAGAAAATCAATCGAGCGCAAAGGATAAGATTAATTGGCTTAATGGTTGCTAAGCACATTACAAAAAAAATTCTTTATATATAACCAGCAACATGTTGTGCAGAATTTTGCAAATAATTTAGCAAGTAAAAAAATTAAAAAAAAAAAGCTTTGGGAAATTCCAATTTGATCTTTTTTGTATGTAAAAATGTTTTCCAAAAGCATATCAAGCAGGAAATCTGCTTACCAACTTTATGTTATCTGCATCTGATCAACAATTTTTGGAGAAACATTTACAAAAAATTTATAAAGAAAAATTTACAAAATTCTTAATAAGATTTTATTAGTAAAGTTAAAAAGCTACACAGCATTTGATGCTTAGAATGTTAATGATTTGTTCAGCAACTTATTTTTACTAGAAACTTTAATGGTATGTCCTGCAACATTTTTTAAAAAATGTTGCAAAGAGTTTAAACAAGTAAAATATAATGAAACTTTTTTCTTTTTTGTTAAAAAGAAAAGAAATTTATAAAATTGTCAATAGGATTTTATTGGTAATGTTAAATAGCTATATAGCAATTTGTTGCGTAGAATGCTAATGATCTGTTCAACACCTTTTTTCTACTAGAAATGTTTATGGAACGATCAGCAACATTTTTGAAAAAATGTTGCACACAGTTTAAACAAGTTTAAAATAATGAAACTTTTAGCTATGATAACTTAACAAGCTTTCTTTTTTATCTAACCAATTTGCCCAAACGCACTACAATTTTTGTCATAACAGTTGATAAGCTGCTTACGAATTTTTCAACTATTTGTTTAAAAAATTCATAAAATGTTTAGCAGTTTTTGGTGAAATATTGACGAAGAATTGAAAATGTTAGGAAGAGAAAGTTGAAAAGTTACACAGCAGCTTGTTATTTAGAATTCTAATGAACCCTTCAACAACTTGAATTACTATAAAAGTTGAAGGAATGTTTAGCTTTTAAAAATATACAATAACTTTAAAGAGAAATGTTGATGTTATTATAAGCTATTGTAGAAGTATTTATATATTAACAGGCAACTTTTCTATAGATTAATTTATGCTCTATTTGGCAATTTTTTTAAAGAAAAATTTCAGCATTGTTTAGTATCTTCTTATTACAAAATTTTTGTTAGGAACATTTTTGCTCGTATGCTATTCAGCAACTTATGTAGCACAAACATAGCTATTGTTTTTTATAACTGGTTAAGTTTTTCAAACGCACAGCAAATATTTTTTTTGCTTAGTAACTTTTTATTACGAAAATATACAAGTTGCTTAGCAGATTCTGTCAAGAAAGTTGAAGCAACATTGAGCAATCTTTTCTTAGATAAATTGATTTGCAATTCACCAAGTAGTTTCTGAAAAGTTCATGAAACAATTAGCAATATATTACAAACATAGTCATTGCTTTTTATATCTTTTTAACAGAAAAAGCTTGGCAAGTTTTTATTAAGAATATATACAAGTTGCTAAGTAGCTTCTATTGAGAAAGTTGTAGCAACATTGAGCAACTTTTTATTAGATATATTCATTTGCAGTTCAGCAAGTATTTTCCTAAAAGTTCATGAAATTATTAGCTATACACCACAAAAATAGCTATTACTTTTGGTATCTGATTAAGTTTTCTAAAAACTCTGCCATTTTTTAACAGCAAATAGGTTTAGGTTGCTTAGGTAATTTTTATTAAGATAATTTATAAGTTGCTTAGCAACTTCTGTTCAGAAAATTGGTGAAAACTTCAGCAACTTTTTGCTAGATAAATTGATTTGTAATTCAGCAACTATTTTTTAAAAATTTTCATGAAATTATCAGCAATCTTTAGTGTATAATTAATAAATAATAGAAGAGTTAAGAAAAGAAATTGAAATCCATTAAGCAGCATTTTATTAGATAAGTGGAAAAGCAACTTGTTGTTTAGATAATGCAAAAATTTATTAAATGTTTATGAGGCGTTTAGCAATAATGAAGTGCACAGCAACATTTTTTTTTAATAGAAAAGTTGATCAACCTGTTAGCAACTTTTTTCATGCAAAAGATTATATTTCAATTTTTTTGCTAGAAAAAACTTTAGTTTTTCTTTGTTAGAAAAAATTATATTTTACTATTATTTTAAAGCAATTTTTTACAAGTATAAGTTTATTTATTATTCTAGCAAATTGCTCAATATTTGTAAAGACCAGTTGTTGTAAGAAAAAACTTAAAAACTTCGTTTAAAAAGTACTTTTACTTTCTTTTTCCTCAAAAGTTGTATTTTATCCCTGTGTATTTCTCTGCATTTCATGTACAGACATTTGGGCTTTCATTTCAAAATCTGAAAGTCAATATCCATGCAATAAACAGTCAGTAAAAGAAATAGTAGCTGGAAAACGGCAGCATCATCATCACATGTTAGAATTCTTAATATTCCAGAAATAACAAATAAACAAAAAACGGCAGCAGGAAAAAGTAAAAGCCATGGCTAAAATTGTATTTTACTTGTTTTTTTTTTTTTATTACAGACATTTGATTCAATTCCCTGCAGTCTAATTGAGTTTGTCTGCTGCCATTAGTAATGCTTTCTACTCTTAAATTTGTTAAATTTCTTCAACGTCATCATCATCGCCGTCATCATTACCATCACCAACAACATCAATGACATGAATTTAAAACATGTTCCCTGTGCGTCTGGAGTGTAAAATATGTATGTAGTCGAGCCCTCATGAGTTTAAAATTTCATACATATGTGTTGTGTTGCATTCGTTGCTTTAGCCACAATTTGTGGCGGCCATTATTTATTTCAGGTTGCGTTTTATTCATTTTCTGTATATGAGTTTTTAGCCCTTGTAAGCCTTGTTCTCTAAACCAGACCACATGTCTTCAATAACCCCAATAGCCCACTCTTGGTATTTATTTTTAGTCACCTCTTTTTTTTTTTGCAATGTCAATGCCGAAGCGTTTGCATTTTGCTTCAAATGACAGAAATAAAGTATTAAGAAAATTTGTTTAGAGGGAAAATAATAGAGATGATAAAACCATAAAATATTAGTCAATTCACCTGAATTTTATAGACAAGTGACACGCGACTTTGAACGAAAAGGAAATAAAGACTTAATGGCTTAAAGAAGAAATTGCAATAAAAGATGTCAGAATTCTTTCTTTTCATTTATTGTAGCAGAATAATTTTTGCCATCAATAAGCTATGAAGAAAATAATGTTTAGGAAATGTCAAATTATATATAAAAGCTGTTGAACAATATTTACTGAAATTAATTTAAATAAAAAATCAAAATCTAAAGAAGCAACAATTTATTGAATAAGCCAGAATTAGTTTCAAACAAATTTATACACATTTACGAGGTCTGATCAAAAAATAACCGTTATTTATAATTTTTTCAAAATGTATTAATTTATTCATCAATAACTACTTTGTGCCCTTCAAAGTAATCCCCCTTAGATATAATACACTTATGCGAGCAGTTTTTCCAATCCTTGCAACACTTCTGAAACGCGTTGTTTGGTATCGCCAAACAGCGATTTTTCTTGCATCCCCTCAATTGTAGCAAAAGGCTTTCCTTTCATCAGTGTCTTCAGTTTTGGAAAGAGGAAAAAGTTAGCGGGGGCCAGTTCCGGTGAATACGGTGGTTGAGGCAAGATAACGGTTTGGATTTTGTGCAAAAATTCAAGCGCAAGCATCGATGTGTAAACTGGTGCGTTATCATGATGCAAAATCCATGATTGTTTTTTCACAATTCTGTGCGTTTCTAACAAATTGCTTCTTGCAAACGGCGCAGGACTTTAAGGTAGTATTCCTTATTGACCGTACGACCTTGTGGCAAGAATTCATGATGCACTATGGCATTGCAGTCTAATAAACTATGCGCAAAGCCTTCACAGATGGCCGAACTTGACGTGCTTTTTTCGGTCTTGGCTCTTCTGAACGCTTCCACTGGGATAATTGGGCTTTGGTATCAATGCCATAGCCATACACCCATAATTGGTCACGAGTTATATTAATGTGCTGTTCATAGAACAGCTTGACGAAAAAATTTGTATGAAAATCACTCAAAAAAATTTTGTAACATTCATACAAGTTTTCTAGACAAGTTGCTCATCTGTATTTCATGAACAGCACAGGTTTTTGTATAACATCAAAGCCAACATTTATAGCAACATGTTGCTAGATTTGCTCATTATAGAGAATTGTCATGTACCAGTTTTTTGCTAAAAATTTAAGATAATATAGAACTTTTATAAGTTTTGTATATATTGTTTGAAATATTAGCGACAATTTTTGAAAAAGCACCATTTATAGCAGCATGTTGTTACATGTGTTTGTTAATGAAAAAGTGCTCTGTGCAGTTTTATGGCTGAAAGCCAAGATAAGATAATTTTTGTATATGTATGTTATATCTTGAAGGTTAGGCACAATTTTTGAAAATACTGCTTAAACTTTGTTACAAAAATAATGATCACTTTATATGCAACAATTATAGCAACATTTTGTTACATTTGCTTTTTCCAAAAATTAAAGATAAAACACACCTTTCATAACTTTTTTACATATTATTGTAAAGATTAGCGCCAATTTTTGCAAATGCCTCTTAAACTCTGCTACAAAAATAATGATGACATTATACATAACGTTTATAGCAACATGCTTGTTAAAGAAAAATAGACGTGTTGCAGTTTTTTGCTTAAGATTAAAGATAAGATAAAACTTTATAATTTTTTTACATATTATCCAAAAGATCAGCGGCAATTTTTGAAACTGCCTCTTAAGCTTTGCTACAAAAATTATGATCACACCATACGCAACATTTATAGCAATATGTTATTACATTTACTTGTTAGAGACAAACTTTTTTGCTTAAAATTAAGGATAAGATTAAATGTTTATGATTTTTCTACTTATTATTCTAAAGATTAGCGCCAATTTTTGAAAATGCCTCTAAAGCTCTAGTACAAAAATTATCATAAATAATAAAAGATATCATACTCAACATTTATAGCAATATGTTATTACAATTGCTTGTTAGAGAACAGCGGCCGTTTGCCAGTTCTTTGTCAAAAATTAAAGATAAAATAAAATTTTTGATGTTTGTGTTCAATTTTTGAAAATGTTTCTTAAAGTTTGCTACAAAATTATTTTTGTACCAAATCAAAAATTATTTTTATAGCACATCATACTCAACATTATTAGCAACATGTTGATACATTTGTTACTTTTCCAATATTTACTCTGTTCAAATCTGCGAAAAATGCTGAGCAACATTAATTATTTCACTGGGAAAATGACATTTAAAATGTGGTACTTATTTCGCGTTTTAGGCAAATTTCACGTTTTTTTTTAGTTTTAAGTATACAACATTGTTTAACAAATGTAAATAAAAACCATATGATAACATATTTAATTGTTTGCAGTTAAAAAAAGCTTTTTTTTTCTGTGAAAAAAGGAAATAATTTCCAGTTAAATATTTTTCTTTTTCAGTTGTTATTAAATTTAAGTTCTTTTCCATTTTAGAAATTTACAATTGAAATAGAAGAGTTTTTAGCAAACAAAAAAATTGATCAGCTGTTGTTTGAAATTTCGCACGAAATAAGTACCACTCATAATATTTTACAATTACAACATAATGTTGCCAGAAACAATTCATAAGTTTTAAACAAATTGAACTGAGTACCAGTTCTGCAACATTATTTCATAGATATTTCACACAAGTTTCTTTTTATATAGAGTTTTGACAGCATTTCGCACGTAATGACGACACAGTACTTAGCTTAAGACACCAATTTTATAATTTTTGTACATATTATCCTAAAGATTAGGGGCAATTTTTTAAAAATGCGTTTTAAACTGTGCTAGAAGAATAATGGCCACATTATATGTAACGTTTATAGCAACATGTTGTTACATTTTCTTGTTAAAAAAAAGTGGCCGTCTGCCAGTAGAGATAAAGTAAAATTTTTATAAATTTTTGTACAGGTTATTTTGATTTTTAGGTTCATTTTTTGCAAATGTCTGTTTAAACTTTGATGCAAAATTAATATACATTTCTAGCAACATGTTGTAAAATTTCTTACTTGTGGTTAAGTCATACACATATTTTGTTTGTTAATGTTAGTAACAAAATGTGCTCAAATATCCGAAAAAAAAACCTTTTCCATAAAAAAAAATTAAAAGAAATCTTTTCAGCATTTCAAAAATTTAGAATGAATAAATAAATTTTACGATCTGACAACACTGCGATAAAATAAAAATGTTGAAAATTTCCTGTTAATTCTTTTAGCAACATGTTGATACAAGTTTGTTCTCTTTAATGAGAAACAATTACATTTAGTCTCATTCTTAATATCTTATTCATGTTATATACCTATTTGATAGATATATTTTCATATTAATACATTTTTATTGCGCTGCTTAATTATCCTTTAATTTTTCCTTATGGCAAAAATCACATGAAGAAAAGACAACAACAAATAGGTATCAAGAAAAAGCCATTAAATTATCTTTTATTCCAATGAACTTTAACCGTATGTACAGCAAAAGTGGTTGGCAGTCAACAACAGGCATACTCACTTACCAACATACATACAGACAGACAGACAAACAGACACAATAAAACCAAGTCCATGCATGCAGACACAAAAACAGTGGAAAATAAAGAGTGAAACGCATCAGGGCTTAAAAAAAAAGTAAAGAAAACTTAAAAGAAAAACAATTCCACAAACAGTCTGTCAGTGTCAAAGCCAACGTTGGCGCAGTCTGGATATAACAGACATAACAACAACAACAACAACTATTACAAAGAGGTAAAAGCACAACACAACAACAGAAAAACAGCAACATGCATATTTTTTCTCTTTTTTTTTCTTGCTGCAAATGTGTCTATAAAACTTTTTTGCAAATAAAAGGAAATGAGAAGTCTAAGATAATAAATTTACGAAAGAAGTCCTTGATTTTCTTTTACATATGTGTGTATATACACATACTTATACATGCACATACATATGTATGTAAATGGAAAACCAATTTGGTAAGAAGCAAAACTAAAATTTCTTAACCATGTTGCAATGATACATATACATATATAAATGTACATTTGCATGTATGTATGTATATGCGTGAGAAGTTATACACATGCATACCTACGTATGTAGGTACTTAGTACCAGTTTGTTTGCTTAATTTCTATGTACATATGCTTATATGCAACCTATTGCCTTTGGACCAAAATCGATTACAAATTTCTACTTTGGCATTTTTTAAATTTCTAATTTATTAATTTTGATTATTTATTACAAAAAGTAACAACAATTTAAAAACGCTTTATTGTAAATCAATTGTCTTTGCATGTTTTGTTTTTTATCTTTTGCTTTCGAACAAAAACAACATTTAAATTATGTGTTTTGTTTTTGAATCTTCATCAACATATAGTTATCTCTTTCTTTTGTGTAGCCAAGTGTTAATACATGTATTAGCTAAATAAGTAACCATAAAAAGTAACAAAACAGTACACAATTAAAATCATGAAAACAGTGTTGCTATGTAGCGTTTTCTTGCAATTAAATTTATTGTACAAAAGATTTATATACAATACAATTATAGGCTCAGCGCAGTTGGCATATTATTTCTCTCTCATTAGAACAAATTAAAATGAAAAATAAAGAAATTGAATTTAAAATAAGTTTAGTAAAATGAGTAAAAACAAGAGTGTTCTACACCAAATGCTAGATCTAGGTATTGTTCTAGATTGTAAGCATAATTATTATGCCCACCTGGATTAAGGTACTATACCAAAAGCCTATTCTGCTTGTCGCATTTGTAATCAGGAACTCTCAGGATTGTTCAGATTCAGTAATGTTACGATTTTTGTTTGGTCTAAATTAAAATATTATTCATTTATCTGCAGCCCCATTTATAATGTGCATTTCAATAGAATATTGAAGAAAAGATCATTGAAAGAATTCAAAATAAATTTGTGAAAATGCGTCAACAATCAGGCCTGTTCTAAAACCCACGTGATTTTAAAGCACGTGCTGTTTCAAATATACTAATGTGATTTGTGCCTAAAAATCTAATTTTATTGTGATTTTCGATGTGATTTATACTCTTCTGAGGCAAAAAATAATAAAAATAGCCGTTTTTTTTGCTTCAATTTACTGATATTTTTATTTTCAAGTAGAATTCTCTTCTTTGCGGTGTTATTCGCAAAATAGGGTTAATGATTTCTAATAAATATAAAAGCTGAATTAAAATAAACCAATGAATATCAAAAAATAATACAACAAATCTTGCAAAAAATAAGTGTATCGAGTTTTTTTCTTACATTAGTGAATTATTTCATATAAAATAAATAATTTTACTTAAATAATCAATAGAAAACATATTAATGTAACAAATTATGCAAGAAATATATACTCGTTTTTTTTTTTGTTCTTTTTTATCATGGACCAGTACTCAGGGAATAGCCGCTACATATGCAGTGCATTGTACTGGAACTAGGAAAATAGATTACAAGAAGGAGGAAAAGGGGAGTAATGTTTTGTATACTTACGACTTATGTGTATTATTAATTCGTAAAAAACGAAATTATACTAGAATAGTAGTTTTCTTTTGTTCTTAAAGCCACTTTGTGTTAAACGAACTATCCATTCAATCTTAATTATCTTTAATTTGATTAATACTTACATATTAATTGAGGCTGATCAAATTTAGTGTACTTTTTAAACCCTTAGGACTACAAATCAGTTTTAACTCGGCATATGGGTCCAATTATGCAGCGCGTGAGCTTATGTTACGGGCGTTTTATACTTTAAATAACAATAATAATATTGTGAGAATAGAGTTTTCCCTATCTGATGATCATATTTAATTGCTAATAAGGACTTGTTAAATGTATTATTTAATTAATAATTTGTTAGCCTGTAAAAACATGTATTTCATTCGCGTTAATAAGTAATATATTAACATTTTATTTAAAAAAAAAAATTCTGCAAATTCTAAGCTGTCTAAGAAAATTTATTTGCAAGATATTTTATATGTTAAGTATTTTATTAGTTTTTAATTGCAAAATTAAATTACTAACAGTTAAGCACGCCCATATACTGTGAGCGTCAAAATAAAGTGTACACAAATTTTTCTTAAAATATCGTTTTTTATTTCAGTATTTATATTTATGAAAACATTTTACATTTATGTACTTTAAATCAGTATTCATTTATATCCTTTTTCTAAACAAAAGAGCAAAAAATATTTACAACAAAAGTTTACAACAAAAATAAAAAATAGTTCGTTATTTACGCGTCAAAAATAAGTGTACAAATTATTTTAAAACTAAAATAAAATCGATTTTGTAATTATTTGATTTTCCTTTTGCCTTAATTACGGCATTTAGTCTGAGTATCGATTCTACTAATACTTTAAGTAATATCAGATGAAATTTTCTGAAACTCCTTCATTATAACGGATTTTAGCATATCTTTATTTCCTATTGTCCTTTTTTGGATTTTGCGGTCCAAATGTAAAATTTGGGAGAAACAAATGTTCAATCGGATTTAAGTTCAGTGATTAGAGCGGGTGATCTACTAAATTGGGGGTGCGATTCAGGAACCATTCTTTTACTATATCGTATGAATGCTTGGAGTCGTTCTCCTTTTGAAAAATCTAAGATCTTTCCAACCCCAATTTCTCCCCATTGGGTGGCACTTTGTTTTGCAAAATGTTCAGGTAGTCCAATTTATTCATTATACTTTCAATAAAAACCAAATTTCCAACCCCGCTTGCCGCTATACACCCTTAAGCCATCACCCAACTCTCACCTTACTTTAACTGGTTTTTTCTTGCAAACACTTCAAATTTACCTTTTAAACTAAAAGGCACATTATTCCAGAAAGAAATATCTTTATGTTTATACTTTTTGGCGTATTTTTTATTTCGATTTAAGGGTTTCTTTCGTGGGAGTCGACCATGTAACCCGTTTTCGTGTAACGCTCATCGTTTTATACTGGCTTTTAAGATAGTTCCTGATGTTGCCGAAACTTCTTCTTATATTTTAACGGCACTTAAAAAAAAAATATTTGTTGCATCACATCATCAACCTCTTTTAAAAGTTTTAGTCAGCCCGGCCCTGGACGACTTTCTATTTTGCCGTATTTTTCGTATTTATCAAAATTTTTTGCAGTATTGTGGCTTCTGTTTATAATAGAGCCAATTTCTCTGAAAGTTTTTCTTTCATTCCGAAATCATATTACTAATTCTTTGATATCACTAGAAGTTTGTTGACTCATTCCAAAACAAATGAATGCTACAATAAGCAAATCAAATACAACGGTATTATTTTACAGAAAAGCACCGCTGATATGATGCACATGCAACATGTACACTTTATTTTGACGCGTAAAATATGCATTCGAATTTGTTTTTGCTCTATAACTTATATAATTATAAGTAATTGCTCATTATCTTCTTGTCACTTATTAGAGAATAGTATACTAATACCAAAAACTCTAAAATTATATATTTAGTCATATCTTAAAAAACTTAAAAAAGAGCTATTTTGTAGAAAAAGTTTTTGTACACTTTATTTTGACGCTCACAGTATATATATCAAACTGGGATTTGCGATTTTGATTTCATAAATGATTTAAACATTTTACGTTTCTCAGCACATGGCTGTATCAAAAATTGACTCTGAGTCTGATGAAACGGCTCTTTTAACCCATTTTAAAGCAGCATAAGATTTTAACACAACGATATAAAATTTACTATTAGAATAAGATTTGAATACTTATTGAAAAGTCCATTTCGCTATGAAAGATTCAATATGTATATACAAAATGAAAAAAAGATACATTTTGCAACAGAACGGGACTGAATTCGGCCCAAGTAAGCTGGCTTTTCCATGGATGGCAGCCTGTTAAACCTACATTTTGTATGCTTTTCGCTTAAAGAACACAGTACGTAGCACTTTTCTATGCAATTTTACAGTAATTCGCGTGAAATTTTGAATTCAGTATCCGCCTTAATGTTAACCTCAGCCTGAGCGGTTACTTTTGTCAGATCGCAAGATTTCTTTTATTGTTGGTTTTTTGTGATGCTGAAAAGATTTATTTTTATGAAAACATTTTTTAGATATTTGTGCAGCTTACTTTTTTTTAATAAAATAGAACTAAAAACACTTAAAAACGTTTTTCTGGTCGAAAGTTTTTTTATTTTTTAATGGAAATATATTTCCATTAAAAATATATATATATAAAATATTTTTTGAAAAAATGTGTGAAAACACTGAACATTTAATTAAAATCAATTTTTTAGCGTTTAGAAAAATTATTTGGCAGCACTTTGCCTTTTATGCTTTCCACTGCTTTTGTTTATGAATGATTCTGTTTTGTTTTTATTATTCTCTTATCAATATTTAGTGCTTTATTTTATATTATTTATACCTGTAATAAAGCGGTATATAATTTTAAATAAAAACTTACTTTTTTGTTAATAGTTAATTTTGCCAGCAATATTTTTTGTTTGCGTTTTTTTTCACTTTATTTTAAGCAGGCACTAATGTACCGATTAGACTTGCACTTGGTATGATAAAAAGAAAAACAACAAAAACACAAATACTCAGCAAATAAGACAAAAACAAAAATCCAGAAAAAAATCTCCAATAAATTCTTGTTGGATTTTGCTTTAGTTTTTTATTCTTTTCAATAAATTCAAAAATACTCAAAACAATTCACTCTCGTGTGAGTAGCTCGCTCTCTCTCTCTTTTATCCGTTATTCAAATTCAATATACTTTTTGTTTGTTGTTTTTATATTTTTTTATTTTATTTTTTTTTAATGACGGTGGGTTTGCTGGAAAATATTTGAACACTGAGGGAGCACAAAAATGTTATAATCTGATATAAATTTCTTTTTTTTAGTTCAAAATTTGTTTTAGTAGTTTAATTTATATGACAACTTCGATTATTTTGTGAGAAAATATTCGGTGAAAAAACTTGTGCTTTTTGCCATTGATACTTGATTTGTGTAAAGGCCATCTTATTTACTTATGACCTATTACACCGGCAGCATTTTGTTAAATATATAAAAAGTTTATCGTCTTGTAACTTTTATACTTTTGTGGCCATAGATTTTTTTTTTAATTATTTAAATCTTATTTTTTGTTTATTCCCGTTTAGTACTTCAGCATTGTTTTTGCAGACTGATTTATTCCACGCACGTCATTTGTTTAATATACCTTCATAAAGTATTTTTTGGTTTTTTTTTTACTTGGCTTTATCACTTTTTTTAGCAAGTGGGGTCACCCGTTTTTTACTTGCTGCTTTTTTTTTTTAATTATTTTATTGCTTACAATTTTACTCAATCTTTGGTTTGGTTTGTTGTTGTTCTAAATATTATCTTCCCGCTATCCGGTAGTTATCCCGCTGGTTATCACTTTGCAACTGAATATCATCATTGTCAACCATTATAAAACTGTCATTTTTTTAGTATACAAATTCATTGTGCCAATACGTTTTGGGGTTGTTTTACTCTTCAATTTTATTGAATTATTGCAAAAGAAAAAACTAATTGTAGCAAAGCAAAAAAAAAAAAAAAAAAAAAAACAATACGAAAACAAATACTTAAAATATTATTAGCACTGAGCATGCCCGTTCTTGCTCGATTTTCTTAATACATGTTTCAATTTCATTGTGTTTACATATTTTGTTGGGGACAAGAGCGAAAGAGAGTTAGTTACATGTGCAAATTTAATGCAGGTTTTGCTTGTTTTGCTCTTTGTTTTGATTTTCAGATCTTGTTTGGGGCAAAAGATAAAAAGTAATGCCAAGTTTGAGTATATAAATCGTATGCATATAAATAAGCAGGGTATGGAGTTCATTCAGAGGAATATTGCATGCATATGTATATAACATATAAAGGCACGTTTACATGGTAATGCAAGATATTTAGATTTTGTGGGAGCAAAATATTGCGAAATTCTCTCCGTCCTTAAAAAAAGTAAGCAAAAATATATTTTAAGTATTATCAGAATTAAATATTTTAAACAATGATACCAATAAAAAATTCTAAATAGCTTGTTTTCCATGTTTCCCAGCTATCTATGCTATGTCGACATTTCATAGGAGCTACCCTAAGACTAGACTTTGGAAATTTTTGAAAGTCTACTGATGATTAGGGTAGCTCCTATGATATGTCGACATATAGATAGCTGGGAAACATGGAAAACAAGCTATATATAATTTTTTATTGGTATCAATGTTAGAAGCTAATATAGCGAATAAAAAACTCAATTGTTTGTATTTTAAACAATATTAAAAAAATTTTTGTAGAAAATGCTCCAATTCTGAATATACTTATATCGAAAGTGCATCCAAATTGATCACTTTAGAGAATATGAACTGCAAAATTTTCAATAGGAAATGTGTCCGAATTGAAAGATTTTCTATAAAAAAATTTATCAGAATTAAATATTCTTCCAGTAAAAAAAATATTTTCTATATAAAATTTATTCAAGCAGGTCAAGTTTTGTATAGAAAATTCATTGAAATTACGCATTTTTATTCCAGAGAATATCAATTACTCAATTGTTGATAGAAAGTGTGTCCAGGCTGAAGAATTTTTGTTTAGAAAATTTATATGAAATAAAACATTGTTTAAAGGAAATACTCCAATTCAGAAAATGTATTCAAATTCATCCAAATTGAACATTTTTCTCTTGAGAAAATTGAGAAATTGCAAAATTACCAATAGAAAGTGTACCCAAATTGGAAAATTTTCTATAAAAAAATGTACGAGAAATAAATATTTTTGCCTATGGAAACACAATCTATAGCAAATAATGTATAGAAAAAAAATATTCCCCCGGATGAGCTCTGGACGATGAACAAGTGTTACCAATCTCGTCAGAGAAAAGTGTATTGTAGTATCGACAAAACAGAGTAACGTATCGCTCTACTGTCACCGATAAGCTTCTTCGAGTAACCCCAAAATAGAGTGTGAGGCATCGGTTGAGAGTTGTGTTTGATTTTCGGTACTCATCATTCATATGACATGGGTTGGTTTCGAGTGTTGCAAACATACAAGCAAATCTAATATAAGCGTGTTAATAATAATAATTTATGTTTCAGTTTGTTGCTGTTGAAAAATAGCAGCTTCTGTTCAACCACAATTTTTATTGAATTTTAGTTGGTATTCAAAAATTCCTTGACGCGTCCGTATTCAAACAATTTATTAACTGATTCAACGAATTCCGTTAGTAAACGCGAAACATTTTTTTGTACTTACCTCTAAAATTTAAGCGACTTAAAAGATATTTTGACTTCATATACTTGAAGCTGGTCAGTGGTGACAATATTAACAGAAAGCATTTAAGCGCAGAGTATTTAAACGCTACTGCTATTAAAAATTGATTTATTTTCTTTTTACCCTTCAAACTCTTTCATTCTGTATCCCTTCTCTTGACCCAATCGCATACTCTTTGTTCCATTTCTACTAGACTTGTTTCTCTTAATTTGTTTTTCTACTCCTTACTAGCCATCACGCAAACTCAATTTTTTTTTATCATGTTACAAAATCTGGATATCCTTTTTATCCTGTCATTCAATCGGCAGCTTTTCTCTGTATTGAAATTTGTTGAAAACAATTGAGTGTATGAGGTATAAATACAAATGGTAATAATTTTTCTTCTTTAACCGGCCGGCATGTTTGTTGTCTGCTTCTTATTTCATTGTTCAATATCCTTAGAATAACACACTCACAAACACACATTCACCAACACAACCACGCTTAAAATTTTGGCTAATACGAGTACACTAGCACAAACTTGTTTTTGAATAAATAGAAATAATGGCGTTGATTTTCATTTCGATGTGCTAATATTTTTTTTTTTTTATTCCTTTCAACTACATTCATACATATGTAATATTTCTTTCGCCGGTTTCTTCTAGTGCTTTTGTTACTTTGTACTTTGGCATGGAAAAGCTTCAACCATGAACTAAGACAAACAGCCATTGTGTTTTGGTTAACTGGCTCTGGCTCTTCCTGCCATCTCCCGATAGAACCAGTATTAAACAGCTTTAGCTTAACAGTTTGATTTATAAACAGAATTAACATAAAGATAATGTGGTAAATGGAAGGAAGAACGAGAAGAATAGAACAGTTAGAAATAACGTTTTTTTTTCTTCTGGTTATTTTTTCCTCGTCGTAAAGAATTTTAAATTTGGTAGTTTATGCAGAGTGTTGCTAGCAAGTAGTGGCAATATTTCGCCTTTTGAAAACTCTAACTGCCTCATGGAGTCATGAGGCAAGTTTAGATTTTGCTTTATAACTTAAATAAAATATGGTGGCAGCGAAAGGAAACTACAGCTTAATCTTTAATGGCTTTGAAGCATATTCGGTGTAAATTATTAATAGAAATCTTTCATTAGCAGAATACAACTAAAATCAGCTTAAGAGGAAGAAAGCTTTACCGCATATTTTTTTGTTGGGAAGGACTACATTGCTTTTTCAAGCATCATCTGTTAAATATTTATAAGGAGGAATTTTATTTCTGCACACAAATACAATATATAACAAAATAAAAATAAAATAATATATTTCTTTAGTTAGGTGGAAACCCAAAAATTAGATATTTATATGATAATTGAATATGATCAATTAAATTATAACTAAAAATACAAAATTACATAGAAAGAAAAATGTTTCATGTTCAATAACGAAATTCGCTGTATCAATTAATAAATTGTTTGAATACTGACCTGTAAAAGAATTCGTTGTTAAAAAAAAATTAGAGATTATTATTGAACAAAAACCACTTTTTTTCTCAACATCAACAAAGTATGATATTGTGGATTATTTTATTTTCAAACAAATATTTTACGGATTATATTTTGACTATAACTTTTTCTATACACTTTAGAAAATCGAGCTAAAAATATCAAAAAACCCGTAGCTAAAAAATTTATTAAAATTACTACTCAATCAATCCAACTCTATTAAAGAACGACCGGCTGAAATTTTTGCAAGCAACTCCTAGTTGCCGGAAAGTAGTCAACCACTCCCCGAGCTCGAAAGAGTATCTGTAACTAAGATATTTTGCCGGGCTCGACCAGTTAAAAGGGTTTTGGTTGAGCTCGACATAACCATTTAGTGTAACTAGTGAATGATCCAACGCATACTCCATGTGTTGAAGGGCACCATTCAAACACACTTGACATATTCTTGACTTCACACCCTGAAAAGTATGAAGTCAGAGTAAGTGCACCTCTCGGCAATTCGGATCATTGCATCATTTCTGCCTCCTTTTCGATCTCTGAGCTTCGTAACGTTTCGAAATCAGTAGTGCGATTCTCTAACTTTAAACGATCCGATAACCGCAACTTTTGTTATAAAATTTTATCGCTTGCACTAACGATTGAGTGATTCTAACGATGATAAACAGCTGTATTTTTCTGTTCATTTATATAAACATCAGGTGGCATCTCTGTCAGAAAAAAGCGAAAACTACCAAGAAGAAAAGAAAGAACAATAAATTTTCCCATAACAATATGTATACATATTGATTTTTATTTGTTGTGATTTTAGTTTTTAAGTGACAATAAATATTATTTAAGGCCCTGATTCACTATCCTACACGATCGTACGATTCATTCACAGGAAACTGTTTTAAAAGTCTGGCCGACTTGAAAATATCGCTTCAAAATGGCGTTGTAGGCCACACTATGATACAAGTATAATTACAATAATTTATAAACATAATAAAATAATTAAAAACTTCTATTAACATAATAAGTTTACATTACTTAAATTTTTTTCTCAAGGCACCAACAATATTCTCATATTTTTCACAATATAAAACACACTTATCGCACAGAAACTATAATGTTTTGAAAAGTTTCATAAAATTTTTCAAATCTCACGATTTTGCAAAAACTCTGTCGCACGGTTGAATTTTTAGTACTTTTTCAGCACACATGCTCTATTTAGTAGATCGTACGATCGTGTATGATAGTGTAGCAAGGCCTTTAATTTGTAATAAGGTAAGTAAAATAAAATATCAGTTTCATTTATTCGTTTGTACATATTAGCAATTTCTATATGTTCAGAATGACCACAACTAAGGCTGGTGATAATCAATATAACTTTTTAAATTCATTAACTGTCAACTCAAAGGAATTGTCCAACTCCCAAAAATCACACTGATTATCCCTTGAAGCGTTCAAATTTGTTTCATCCCTTCGAATTCCGAATGCCAAACGTTTAATAGCTATTTCAACACAAAACACACTTTACCGGTTAAAAAATTATACTGAAATTTTTGTTTTTGAAAATGTATTTAATAAATATTTTATGTATTTAATAAATATTTTTATGTATTAAAAATCAGATTATTAGCACTTTATTTCATGGAAGCACAATTAAAAAAATACACTTTATTGATTGAATAAACAGCAAAAAAATGTTTGTTTTTAAGATATCGACAATAGGCAGTATAATTAACAACTGATTTTGATCGACGGCGAATATCGTTAAAAACATGTTACGGAATAGCAAATTCGATAAAATATTGCTATAATTATTTTAACGATTCGATTATCGTTATATAGGTTCCAGAATCGCACAACAGCTACGAAACGGTCAAAATTTATTTACGAAAAGGCCCGTTGGGCTGAACTCAACCAATTTTATGAGCATTTTATTTGGAAACTTTGCTTTCTAGATATAGACATACATGCTTCAGCAAAAATGGTTGAAAATATGATCTTGTTGGGGATGAAAACATTCATCCTCTCATTCATTTGTTATTGAAGTGCGTTTTTTAGTTTTTTAAACTATATTTATTTGCAATACTCTTTGAAAATTGCCACCAAAATCATGTGACTTTTCTACGATGATCTGTAAATCATACCGTTTTTGCTTCTCTTTTTTTATCCTTTCGCTGGTATCGATATATAATTACAAATGAGTTAGAAAGGCTTGAAAAACAGAAAATATGCTCTTTTTCACATATAAAATTGTTCAGTACAAAAAAAAAACGTGCCTTTTAGATGTGACTTTAAATCATTGTGAAAATAAATTTTTCGATAACAATTTCTTTTTATTGCAAAATATTTTTTACGGAAAATATTGTCACAGAAAGCTTTTCGATGACAAAATTTTTCAGTTTAAAAAAGTTTCAACCATCAAACTTATCTCTAGAAAATGTTTTGATAAATAAAGTCGCTATTAAAAAATTTCCAGTGTTTCGTTGTATCTTGTTGGAATTAGAATATCAGGACCTCCCATCGTTATTTGTATCCTAAGAAAAATTATTTTTCCGTTAAATCTTTCTTGATTCGCAAAATATTGACTGGAAAGCGTAGCAACCCTTTCGCCTTTTCTTTTAATTTATATCAATTGTTTTTGCTACCTTTTTATATGAAATTGAATATTTTGATACTCTGCCGCTTTTTTACTTTTTTGGCTTTTTGCATTTTAAATCATTGAAGTGTGAAAAAATTATTGTGTTTCAGTAAAAATTTCCCATCACATCCCTATAAAATCCTTTGATATGGTATAATAATTTATCACCTCCGTTTCCACTTTTTCAGGCGAATATCCATAAAGGAAATTCGATTTTTATACGTACGTGGTTTATTTAAGGCATGTCTGTCTGTCTGTCTGTGCATGTGTTTTGCATTTTTTAATCAGCTAAAGAGATTGTGTGCGTGTGTGTTTGGGGATGTGTGGGAGAGAGTGTGTGTTTGTGTGTGAGTGTGTATGCTGGTGTATGCCAAAGTGTAGCTCAATTAAACCATAAATCATGGTTTAATGTAAATCATATCGTTGCTCTTATTTTTGTGTTTGGCTTTTGAAAGCAGTTTTTGTTGTTTGTATATCACAACTATAAATAATTGTAGTTGTGACTACATTGTTTGAATTGAATCAATAAACAATATGTTAACTATAATTTTATTATTAACAAAAAGTTATTTTTTCCGGCCTATAGCCATTCATTCATTCATTCAAGCATTGATTCATTGACCAACATAATGTGTGGAGGCTGTTTGTTTATTTGTTTTATATTTTTCGTTTATGTTCATGGTTCTACTTTCCAGTATTAATAAAATTTATTTATAAAATAGTCAGCTTTTTTTTAAAGAAATTAAATATAGTTGGTCAGAGCTGAAATCAATAGCTTTTTCTACAAAAATTTTCTGTCTTTGGCTGATTTTCTCCCTTTTTTTATCTTGGACCAGCACTCAGGGAATGATCCTTACATACTCGTATGCGGTGGATTGTACTGGAGTTAGGAAAATATGTTAAGGTAGAGGAGGAAAAAAGGAAACAGTATATGTTTGATTTGAACTTTCCAACATTATAATTGACAGGAAATACGTCCAACAAACCAACCATACGAATGAAAAACCAATTCTCTCTGTAAATTATTGTACTATTTACTAGGCAATCGACCACAAATGGATGAACTTTGGACTATGAACAAAAGAGTGCTGCGTAAAAATACTTGGGTTTCCAGGAAAAAGATGTCTAATTTCAGAGCAAAACCTATTGTAATATTGATAAAACAGAGGAACCTAAAGCACAGTGCAGTCATGCTTCAACAGAGCACCGGCGATATGAGTCAATAGATTTAGGTACCCTACTGTCACTGATAAGCCTCCTTGGGGCAGTCTGCTTTTTGGTATATAGAAGGGTAGGAGTTGCACGTTTATTGTAGCAAATAAAGCTCTAGGAAACCGCATAACTTATGCTGTGTTGGAATTCCGAAGCACTCCTCAAAGGGTTAATTAGCAGAACGGTGATCGGTAAAGCCAGCGTGAAGTTCAGCTTAAAGACCTGATCATGGTCGAGGTCCACCTTAGCTGAAATGTTTTGGCTGCAGTTTAGACCTAGACTAGAGTTAGGGGAGTTAGTTTTCCTGATAACTGTGGTGTAATCCTGGTTTTCGGGTGCTAATATGCCCCGATAACCAGAAATGATGGTTAGGTAGGTAAAATGGTTAAGAGCTGATGCTCTTAATTGACTTCGGCCCACCAGCTCTTTAAACCTTTTCTCCCATTAACTGTCCGGGAAATTGCATACAGGAGAGATGAGAAGTTCCGAACTCTGCAACAAGCGGGGCAGACTTGTGGCAAAAGTTACGACCTGTGTGGCCTTGGAAGCCCCATAGGGGCGCTGGTGAGTCGTGAATAAATTACTCCGTGGAGGTGGTTCATCATTAAATAAGGCAGGCAAGATATAATAATTTTATATTTATAATTTTCTTTGTTCTCTCCTGCACTCAGTCGAGTAACCACAAAACAGACTTCGAGGTACCGGCCCAAACATAAGACTTGTATTCTATTTTCGGTTGGATATAGGTGGTATAATTACTAAGAAGATGGAATGGAGTCAAGTGCTTCTTACAGCATTTCAGAAAAACGAATCAATTGAATGCTTCTTTAGAGACATAAAAAATTTTAATCGATATAGAGACATAAAAAATATATTAATCTGCATAGAAATCTGTACAATAAGAGCTTAGTAAACATGGAACTATTTTTGTGAATACGGTAGTAAGTGATTTCAAACTTTGGTTATATCATCAATTAAACTTGTACTGCACTTAAAGTCGACTTTAACCTCTTCTTAAGTTTAAGTATTTAAAAGTGTTTTTTAAAATCTGGTTATACAATTAGTCCAACTTAAAGTCGGCTGTAACTGTCTATTAAGTTATATTAATTCGTTTGCTTATTCGTTGTATCTTAAAGTGTTCTCAGAATCTGGTTATACCAGCAATGCAAATTAAAGTGTGCTTAAAGTCGACTTTAACCGATTATTAAGTTACGTTTATTCGTTTGCTGATTTGTATTGTTTTTAAATTTTGGTTATACCAGTAGTTAAACTTAAAGTTTAACTTTAATGTGCTTAAGTCGACTTTAATAACTGTGTATTAAGTCATATTTATTTTTTTGCTGATTTTTTGTATTTTAAAGTGTTCTCAAATTCTGGTTATATACCATGATACCAACTTAAAGTGTTCTTTAAATTGACTGTACCTGTCTATTAAGTTAGATTTATTTGTGTGCTAATTTGTTGTGTTTTAAAGTGTTCTCAAAATCCGGTTATACGAGCAATATAATTTAAAGTGTGCTTAAAGTCGACTTTAACCGATAATTAAGTTTCGTTTATTCGTTTGCTGATTTGTTGTGTTTTTAAATTCTGAATATACCAGTAGTTAAACTTAAAGTTTAACTTTAATGTGCTTAAGTCGACTTTAACTGTCTATTAAGTCACATTTAATTTTTTTTTTTGCTGATTTTTTGTATTTTAAAGTGTTCTCAAATTCTGGTTATATACCATGATACCAACTTAAAGTGTTCTTTAAATTGACTGTACCTGTCTATTAAGATAGATTTATTTGTTTGCTAATTTGTTGTGGTTTAAAGTGTTCTCAGAATCTAGTTATACGAGCAATATAATTTAAAGTATGCTTAAAGTCTACTTTATTAAGTTATATTTATTCATTTGCTTATGTTTATGTTGGGTTTTAAAGTGTTTCTAAAATCTGTTTACACCAGCAGTCCAACTTAAAGTGTGCTTAAAGTCGACTTTAACCGCTTGTTAAGCTACATTGATTTAATTAAATTTCGCCCATATCGCTTTTTTTCATCATAAAGCTTTTGTTGTTGACTTAACGTTGCCCGTTAATGAACATGTAATAAAAATGTGTAGCAATCTGTGAATATGTTTTATAAATTGTTAATGATAAAGGTGTAATTAATTAAAATTAATATGAAAATAAAAATTTTAAACCACAAATCATTTTTGTGCGGAAAAGTTCAGCATGTTTATTTTTTTTTGCACGTACCTTTTATGGCAAATGAAACCACAATTTATTAAAAAGTATTGCTAGTGTAACAGTTTTAAAGAGAAATTGTTACTTAAATTGAGACTTTTGTAACAAATAATAATTAATCTTCTGTTTTACAAAAGCCTACTGATTAATATACAAATTTGTACATAATAAATACCTTTTGATTTCTATCAACCTCTTTGAACTTTCGAAATAAAACTGCCGTTAACAGTGACTATTTTATAGCAAAGTAACTTCTTGCAATGCATCCTGGTTGCGTTCAAGTATTGCTATCTCCTGACTTATGTTCTTGCTTCAATTTAAGCAAAAGTCCTTTTAGATTTGTCAATTACTTTGACTTTTAACTAACCAACATCATCTATTCATTCACTCACTCACTCACTCACTCATTCATTCATTCACTTACTTTGTTGTTTAGACTCTATTTTAAGTACTTAAACACAACAACAAAATATGTTTTGCAATTGCACTTGTTGTTGTGGTGAAATACTTTTGCTTACAATATATTTATGTGCATATTGTATAGAAATACAGAGTTCCTTTCTGCTTTCCTTCCAGCCAGAATTAAAAAATAATAGTCTCTTATAATATCATGCCATATTTTTCAACTCATTTTTACATTTGAATTCATTGACTTTGATGTTGGAGAAGTATTAATTATAAAAACAAAATAACCCCACAAGTGGTTTCTTTTAATTTAAATAAACAATTTCCTTATGGGAAAATGACAAGAGTTTTTTTAGATCAAATAAATAAAAACAAGTCAAACAAATAATTTTTTTTTCTGAGGGCATAAAACAAAAATTATTTTTACAAGAAATTTGCAGCTCGACTCTAAAAATATAAATATTTTTATGAAAAAAAAAAAAAATTATAAATAAATGGAACAATATTTTGTTATAGAAATTTTTCTAAGAAATAACTCGAATATTGCATAACTATATAATACATGGTGGCTGATCACTTTTGCCACATTAAGAAACTCAAATAACTTTTTGTAAAATTTATATAATTTTATTATTACATTTGCAAAATAATACATTTTTATGAAAGTAATTAATGAAGTTTTGAAAATAATTAAATTCAAATGTCCTCCACTGAACTGTCTCAATTACCGTTCGAATGGATTGCTTTAAACCATTCAAATTTGTTGGTTTTCTTTTGTAAACTTCTTGTTTGCAATAACCCCACAAAAAAAAAAAATATCACAACGGAATGTGGAGTTTCCTGAAATCCGTTTATTGGGAAATTTTTGTTTCAATTCTGTCCTAAATGGCGTGACTATGTGACAAGGTGTCCCATTTTGTTGAAACCAAACAGAGTTGAAAGGGAAGAGCTATGTACAGCTTTATACCGAAAGAGGAATGATTGTCAGATGTTACAATATTGTAAGACATGCTGACAATGTAGTGACAATGAAAAATTGTCCCGCAGAAGTAAATAGTGTGTTCAGACGATCGTAAGAAAATCTTACAATTTCATTGTCAGACTATGGTCTGACAAATAATTCATCTGACAACAAAAATTGTCAGTTCACACGGTTGTCAGATTGTTAGATGAAAAATATTGCCAGACATATTGTAAGGCATTGCCGCTTATGTATATCAATAACGATCGGCAACACTGCCGCCCATCAATTTTTTTTTCTGACAATGATGGCATTGTCAGGTGCATTAATTTTATACATCTGCCAATTAAAATTGAGCTTACAGTACTAGCCAATTATCTGACAATGCCGACGAAGAGTGTTCTCACGATTGTCAGATGCCTGACAACATTGTCGTCTTACAATTGGCTGGCAATGGTCTTTCTGACTACATTGTAAGTTAAAAATTGGCAGTTCCCACGATTGTAATACATTTTTATACAATTTTACTGGCAATATTGTAAGATCTGACAACCGTGTGTACGTAGTTTAATTCTGGAAAGAAAAACAATTTCAACATCTTTAAGTAACGCTCTCCATTGACTTTAAATGATGTATGTTTGTTTGTGTATTATGTTTTTAGCTCTATCTTGTTTGTATGAATGTGTTGTACATTTATAATAAGCTGATCGACAGTTGCTCACTGGGTTAAATGTGACAAAAATTCTTAACAACATGATATATCTAAAATTTTTTATAAAAAAATTTTCACGAAAAAAATTTTGAAAAAAAAAACTTTCTTTATATAAAACTGTTTTCGAGAAATTTTCGTTATATAATATTTTTAAGAGAAATATTTCCGTTAAATAAGATTTTCTAAAAAATTTCTGCGTGATATTTTCTTATTTCTTATGAAATATCTGAAATTTTCTATAGAGAGATCTTTGTGAAAAAAAAATTTCATATAAATTTTTTCTCGGAAAATTTTTCCTTTTATCATATTTTCTACAGAAATATTTCCGTTATATAAGATTTACTAAAAAAAGTTCTTTGTAAAAACTTTTCTGTTGAGAATTTTTTTTCTGATACTTTATAGTTATAAACATTTTTCGCGTTGTGGAATTTTCTATGGAAAAAATTTTCGTTACATAAAATTTTTCCTAGAAAAATATTTGTAATCAAAAATTTTCTATAGAAAAGTTCACGAGATAAGATTTTTGGTGGTCTACGCACCTTAAAGGCTGGTTTCAGAAATAAAACTTGATGGTCTACTCCTCTTCAAAATCCGCTATTCAAGTGCACTGTTTCGTGTCATTCTTTCGTCATCGCTCTTGCCGCCATATGTTTTTTTCGGCCATCTTTTCTTGCAGAATTCAAATCAAAAATTTTCTATAGAAAAGTTCACGAGATGAGATTTCTGGTGGTCTATCACCTTTAAGGCTGGTTTCAGAAATAAAACTTGATGGTCTGCTCCTCTTCAAAATCCACCATTCAAGTGCACTGTTTCGTGTTGTTCTTTCGTCATCGCTCTTGCCGCCATTCGTTTTTTTCCGCCATCTTTTCTTGTAGAATTCTAGCAGCTTTCACTTCTTTCTAGAAACTTCTGTGTATTTAGAGTAAGATCAGAAAGGGCGATTTTAATTGCCGAACTTTTGGCAATTTTCTTTTGGAATTGCTTTCTTGTCCACACACAAAAACTTTTTTTCGTCAATTCTTGAGCTTTTTTTACCTTTTATTTCATACAATTTACATTGTATATGCACACACACATACACACATGAGAAAAAAGTAAGGAATTGCTGAGAGTCGCCGAGTACCGACAATTCTTTTTCCTCTCTTATTCCTCTCACCGAAAGCTTCTGAGAAGTTAAGAATTGCTTAACTAAAGTTGCTGTGTCTGACCTGGCATTTTGTCTTCTTCTTATTTACCTTTTCCTTAGTCATTCACCCAGCAGTGATCACTCGAGATGGCAACTCCATAGTTGGGTTATCAGCACACTCACAAGTCTCCGTTCACACGGCTTTTTTTTTTTTAAATAAACTTTTTTTTTGTCTAAATAAATACAAATGAAGTGAATAACAAAAATCATTGGAAAAATTTCCTTATTAATTTTCCAATCGTTTTATTTAAAACAAATTGTTTTTGGCCATTTAAAAATTTATTTTTTATTACACTATTATCATTGTATTAAAATGAAATTTATTTTTAATACTGTAATACGTAATTTTATTAACCCCACAAAAACCACAAAATCATGCAGCCACATGATGTTTACGTTGAACAAGTCAGTTTAATGTGCAAATTGAAAAAATGCCGAACGAACGAACACCTTGTGTTTCATTAATATTTCATTTAGGCAGCAGATAAAAAAAAAAAATTATTTAAATTTCCATAAACAACAAGAAATATTGAAATTTTAAGCTGAATCAGATTGTGGAAGTGCAACAGTGGTGGCAGCCATAAATAGCAGTGATTTGAAATAACGATTTGTAAAATAATTTGTATAAAGATTAAAAGCTTTGCTGGCAAGCTTCACGCCTTCTGATTACGAGTATAGAATATGAAGAATTTCACAGGATTTGCTCAAAGCCTCAATTGTATTGTATATTGATGCTTATTTTTCAAGCCCGTTTGCTTTGACTTCTTGTATGTGCGAATGCCTGCTGCCTGCCATTCAAGTGGCGGGAGAAAACACACAAATACACAGTCTAACTGACAGCAACATATGTTGCATACATTACAAGAGATACAGAAAACAGCAACAGCAAGTAAAAAGACGAATTAAAATCATTACGATGAGTAAAAAATATATAATTTTTTAAAATGTTCATAAATTTTCATTAAAACTAAATAAAATTATACAAACACATGCAAAAAAGCAGGCAACAACTTTCTAAAACACCATCAATGCAAGAAAACAAGAGAATATTCGTATTAAAAGGATGCGCCATACAAGCACATATAGCTACACACACACAAGCACACACACAAACACACACATCGACACACATATAGATTATAATATATATACACCACTTCATAACTTGTATGAATGAATTACAAATAAAAGCTTTAATGGCTGGAGTTTATGTTTTATTTCTTAATGCAAGTGTGGGTGTGTGTATGTGTGTGTGTGTAAGTCACGTTAGGGAATAGGTGCTTGTGTGTTAGTGTTTGTGTTGTGTATTTAAGGTAACATAATGTCATAAAGTGATTATGTAAATATTTTACTACAAATTAAAATCAAAATTAAATACAATACAAAAAGAAGCGCAAAAAAAGGAAGTGTATAAATATAAAGCTCCTTCCTCGTTCCTGTAATCCACTAAAGACAACAAGAGAACACAACACCATTATCTTTCAGCTGTATGTGGAGGATGACAACGGCACCCTGTTAACACATGTTGCATTGCATGAGCCGAAACATATTCTCTTATTATTTTAAAATATATTGTTTAAAGAATAAGTCCAATTTGTTTTTATTCATTCACAAACTGCCTGCATGCCTGCCTGCCTGCCACTCGGTCTTCCTTTTCCTTATTTCATTATTGTAAAAAGTGTGAGCTGGTAAGATAACATTGTTGCTCACATAAATAACATTTCATAAAATTCCATTTTAAATGGAAAAAAAGATAAAGCAACAGAAACAGAAATCAGACAGGCAAACTGTCAGCCATTTGTAAGTTAATCAGGAAGGATTCCCTGCCTCACCAACTCTTCCTCTCTAAGGAAGTTCGAGTGTGGAGTGTTAAAACTCACATGCTAATCAATTTGACAATTGAACATGAATTTTGATATAAAAACTTTTCAACTTTTCTAAAAAGAATTTTTTTCTAGGAAAAATTTATGTAAAAAAAATTTGTTTTGATAAAGAAAAAAAAAATTTTTAATAAAAAGTTTTTCAACAAAAATGTTTGTTATAAAAATTTTGAAAACTTATTTTGGAAATTATGGAAACATTTAGATATTCAAATAGTTTTCTACAGCAAAAGCTCTAAAATTAAAATTTATCAAACAATAAAAAATTATAAATAGCTTGTTTTCTATGTTTCCTAGCTATCTATATGTCGACATTTCATAGGAACTACCTTAATCATCAGTATTTTAGAGCATTTTTCTTTTTAAACTCTTAGCAATTTATTTAGATTGTTGGAATATAAAGTTGAATGTTTGAGAATATCTTTCAAAAATTTTCAAAGTCTACTGATGATTAGGGTAGTTCCTACGAAATGTCAACATAGCTGGGAAACATAGAAAACAAGCTACTTATAATTTTTTATTGATTAAAATTTATCTTTAAAAACTCTTTTGAAATTAATTTTTTTATTTAGGAATATTATATAAAAAATTTTAAAAGAAAATATTTTAACTATTTAAATAAATTTTTGACGAAACAAAAATTATAATTTTTTTTACAGAAAAAAAATTGTATATTTTTTTCCCCCAGCAAAAATACTTTTCAGAAAAAAAAAAAGTTTAGTAAAAATATTTTTACCTGCCACATAAAACTGTAAAAAATCTATAAAAAAAATTTTGATGTAAATATTAGGGTGGTTCGATTTGGAAGGGCCATAAAATAAATTTTGATATAAATATGTTGTATCGAAAAACCTTTGACAGGCAATTTTCCTATAGAAAAATTTCGACACAAAAAAAAAAATTCTTTAGAAAAAATTTTGATTTGAAAAAATTTCTATTGAATAAATTTGATATCAATATGTTCTATTGAAAAATCTCTGACAAAACAATTTCTCTACAGAATAGATTTTGATCTATAGAGAAAACTTTAATACGACAGTTTTTCTATATAAAATTTTTTGACAGAAAAATATTTCTAAAGAAAAAAGTTTTCCTACGAAAATTTTTCTATAGCATAAATTTTGTATGTAAATACGGTCTATGGAAAAGTCTCTGATAAAGTAAGTTTTCTATAGAAAAATTTCTATAGAGATAATATAGATACGAAAATTTTTTATGGAATAAATTATTTTCTATCAAAAAATCTATGATAAAACAATTTTTCTATGGAAAAAGCTTTGACATAAAAGTATTTCTATAGAGAGAAACGCGATACGAAATTTATTCTATAGAGCAAATTTTGATATGAACATTTCTAATAAAAAAATTTTAGATGGAATAATATTTATACAGAAAAAATTTTGACAAAAAAATATTTCTAAAGAGAAAATTTTCATATGAAAATTTTTCTATAGCATAAGTTTTATTATGAATATGTACTATGGAAAAATCTCTGATAAAACAATTTTTCATGAACATATTTCAATAGAGAAAACCCCAAAATGAAAATTTTTTTGCAGTATAAATTTTGATATGAATATGTTCTATTGAAAAATATTTAATAAAACCATTTTTCTATAGTAATAGTTTTTATTGACATAAAAGTATTTCTACAAGAAAAAATTATATAAAAATTTTTCTAAAGCAAAAATTTTTTAGAGAAAAAATTTTCCCACGAAAAGTTTTTATATGAATACGTTCTATGGAAAAATCTCTGATAAAATTATTTTTCTATTGAAAAATTTTTAACACGAAAATTTATCATTACTCGTAGAGAAATTATCGTTACAACAATTTTTCTACAGAATAAATTTTGATACGTCTATGTTCTTTTGAAAAATTTTTGGTAAAACAAGTTTTCTGTTGAGAAAGTTTCTATATAAAAGTATTTCTATAGAGAAAAATTTTACATCAAAATATTTTTGTAGAAAAAATTTTATACAAAATTTGGTCTATAATAAAAATGTTGATACTGTCATTTTCTATTGTAAAATCTTTGGTGGAAAAATTTTTCTATGGAAAAAAAGAGAAATTTAACACAGATTTTGATACTGTCATTTTCTATTGAAAAATCTTTGGTGTAAAAATTTTTCTATGGAAAAAGAAAAATTTTTTATGTAAACTTTTTTTTTTATAGAAAAAATTTAATATGAATATGTATCATTAAAAACTTTTGACATAAAAATAGTTTTGTAGAGAAAGATTTTCTATCACAAAAATTTTCATCCGGATATTTTTTTATCGAAGTATAGGACAATTTTATATTTTGACATGAAAATAATTCTTTAGAAAAAACTGTTTTCGCACTAAAGCGAATGACTGTTTATAGTCCAGATGCATATTCCAGGGCAAAAACGGGCACCGAATATGAAATACCGGTTCCAAACCAGTTAGAGAATTGGTTTCAGGTTTTTTTTAGAAATTCCCAAAATCGTCTTCGTGAACGCCCTAAATCCCCCCACTTCCCCGGAAGCAATACGGCAACTCCAATTTTTACATTAAAACGGCAGCACTGTATATACAGTTTTATATACCTACTCGTAATCACTCATATGGGATGGGTTTTGAGTGTGGCAAAAATACAAATAAAGAAACTAATCGTGTTGAAAATGATCGTACAACTGTTTTCTATAGAGAAAATGTTGATGCGCAAAGTTTTTTAAGAAACTTCATACAAATTTAATGAAAAATTTAAATGTGTTTTAATTCAAAAATTCCATAAAAGATGTTACTAAAATTCATTTAGATACATTTTAATTTTTTATGAATATTTTAAACATTTTGATAAAAAAAAATTCAAACCAAGTTGAATGTTTGAGAATATCTTTCAAAAATTTCCAAAGTCTACTGATGATTAGGGTAGTTCCTATGAAATGTCGACAAAGATAGCTAGGAAACATAGAAAACAAGCTATTTATAATTTTTTATTGATAAAAAAAAAAATATTACCAAAATGTGTTATGAAAATTTCTCTATAGAAATATTTTTCAAATAAAAATTTTTGTAGAAGAAAAATATTTTTTAACACAAGATATTGATATGAAATGTTTTTTTTTTAAATATATAAATATTTTTTTAGAGAAAAGATAGGGAAAGATTTTTTTGTAAGAAAAATTTTTTCACAGAAAAAATTTTGAAATGTAAACGTTTCTATAGAAATATAATTTTAAAATAAAAATATTTGTACTGAAAAAAAACGACTTTGCTTAACCAAATCATTGAATAAAAGTTTAACAAACAATTTGAAATTGTTTACTTATTAAATCATGTGCGAAATAAATTTTATATGACCAGCAACAGCCAAAACGATCTTCAATTGCTGGCTGCAGCAGAAAACTGAAACTCTTTTAATAACCAGACCCCTGACCGTTCTTTAATAGTGTTTATTTAGTCATTTCATTAAAAAAAATTTTCTGTTTTTTTGGCAATTATTTTTGTGGCAACAAATTAAATTGTTTTCTAAAACAACATCTTCATGCGATATTCTCGTTAAAGAAAAACAGAATTCCTGCTATTTTATAGCCACGCGAAAGAAAACAGATCTAGAGAAGTGCCAGCACCAAAGTGTGGCTGAAGTGAATTATGTTTATTTAAGCATCAAGATGTGTGTGCCGCAAGAAAATTATGAGTACTAAAGTCACAATTTAACACTGGGTGGTATCAGATGCTAAAGAGAAATTTCACAAAATTATTGTAAACAATAGCAACGAGGAATTTAATGGCAACAAGTTTTAAGCAATTTTGAAAAATATTTATGTTAAAATAGAAATTCTTAATTCATATTTTCAATTATCCAACAACTTCATGTCATGACGAAAACAAATAACAGCGTTTAGTTTAAACTGCTTAAACTACTTTTAGGCAGTAAGACTTAAACAGTTTAAAAGTTAATATGTGCCTCTAAAGATCTTTTCCATTTAATTCAAATTTTTTTTTTGTAAAAAACCAACTTCAATAAAATCATCCCAGTTTCAATTAAAAATATAAATGAATTGAATAATGATGCCAGTGCAGTTGCCTGCCTGCTGCCTGGCTCTCTATTAAGGATGTTGTTAAATACAAACTTTTAAATTAAAAAAATCATTTGATGTGTTCTTCATTCGGGGGCTCAAAATGCAAAGAAAACAACAAACACATAAATAAAAACTCCTTTGAATCACAAACAAAAGTGTTGACAATTCAATTGAAAAATAAAATAAAAACTTCATTCAGCGATAAAATAACTATAATTTAAACAGCGTAAACAAAATGGCAGCAAAAAAAAAACAAAAGGAAAAAAAAATTAACAGCAACGAGCAACACTCAAATAACAACATTGTCAGCAATAATAAACATACATGATGTTGCAACAAATAAATACTTATTTAAATATAAAAAATAAACCTCACTGGAAATTGTTAATTCTAACAAAACACTTCAATCATAAGATTTTTGGCCACAGAAAATTTTTTCATAATTATAATTTTTTCTTAAGAGAATTGGTGTTATAAGAATTTTTTTCCCAAATTTCTATAGAAAATTTTTCGTTGACAACTTTTTCGCCATTAAATTTTTTAGTAAATAATATTCCGCTAACAAAACGCCTCTAGAGAAATCGCTTATTCCCTATTCAACATTTTTCTATCACTAATTTTTTGAAAAAATTTTTTGCTTATAAAATTCTTCTACAGCAAATTTTAGGACAGAAAAATTTTCCAATAAAAAATTTTTCGCTAAAAAACGCGTTAAGAACTTTTTCGCCATAAAACTTTTTAGTAAATAATATTCCGCTAACAAAACGCCTCTAGAGAAAAGGCTTTTATTCCCTATTCAACAGTTTTCTATCACTAATTTGTTGAAAAAACTTTTTGCTTATAAAATTCTTCTATAGCAAATTTTAGGACAGGAAAATTTTCCAGTAAAAAATTTTTCCTTAAAAAACTGTCATAGATAATTGTCAAACCATAAAAATTGTTTGTGGAAATCATTTTGCAAAACCAAATTTTAAAAATTTCTTTTTCAAAGTTTTTCAATAGATAAACTTTTAAATTAAATTTTTTATTTTGTACATTTGTACAACGGGTTATACTCGTTTTTACCCATTGTGCAAATGCACAAAACAAAAATTTTATTTAAAAATTATAAAGTTCAATAAAAATTCAATACATTAAAATAAACTTTTTGTTTAAAATTCCTTTGATATTAAAACTTTTCCATAGAAAACTATTAAACAATAAAAATTGTTAGTGGAAATCATTTCGCAACAAAAAATTTTCTTAAAAACTTTTTTTTCCAAAGTTTTTCGACAGAAAATGTTTTACTAAATATACTTTTTTTGTAGAAATATTTTGGATAATACGACTATTCCTAAAAGCTGCTTCAAACAAAATTTTTTTCCTTGAAACCTTTTGATAAAATATTTTATAGGAAATTTTTGAATTACAAAATTTTTCCACATGAATCTATTCTGATAACAAAATATGTCTCTTAAAAACTTTTCAAAGCAAATTTTTTTTCTATAAAAAGTTTTTTCTAGAGAATACTTTTTAGTATTTTTCCACATGAATCTTTTCTGATAACAAAATTTGTCTCTTAAAAACTTTTCCATGGATTTTTTTTTATAAATAGTTTTTTTTTTTAGAAAATATTACTAAAAAATATTTCGTTTAAAAAACTTTTCTGCATAAAACTAGAATATATTTCGATAACAATTACAGATACTGTGAATTGTGTGAGCACCAAAATTTTCTATAGAATTTTTTTATAAAAAAAGTTTTGATAACATTTCGTGCAAAATGTTTTCTATAGGATTATCCAAAAAACCTTCCTTACAAAGTTGTTCACTAAAAAATTTTTCGATAAAAAATTTTTTCAGCAATTTTTTTTTCTTTTTTTTTTTTGTTATAACCTTTTTTTCTAGTGCATTATTGAAAAAAAAATTTTTGCGCAACCAAAAACCAAAATTCTTATATAGAAACCTTTTTGATAACATTTTGTATAAAAGATGTTTGTGCAAAAAATTCTAAAAATTTTCTTTCCAAAATTTTCAATAGAAAGCTTTCTGGCAAACAGATTTGACACTAAATTTTTTGTAGAAAAATTTTTTTTTTATAATAAAACTTTTCCTTTCGCAACAAAAATTTTTCTTTAAAATGTTCGAACAATAAAATTTTTCTATAGCCAAATTCTCGATAAGAATATTTGAGCAGATGATATATCGATAAATATAGAAAATTGTGTGAAAAGCAAAATTTTCATAAAAATTTTTTATATAGAAAACTTTTTGATAACATTTTGTATAAACAATTTTTGTACAAGAAACTCCAAAATTTTTCTTTCCAAATTTTTCAATAGAATATATATTAAACTTTTCCACAGAAAATTGTTTAATAACAAAAATTTAATTTAATTATCTAATTCTCTAAAATTTAATTATCTAATTTTTGATAAAAATATTTAAGTAGGAGATATTTCGATAACAAAACATAAATATAGAAAATTGTGGAAAAAGCAAAATTTTTATAAAAATTTCTTATAGAGTAACTTTTTTATAACATTTTGTATAAAATATGTTTGTACAAGAAATTCCAAAATTTTTTTTTCTTAAGTTTTCAATAGAAGATTTTTCACAAAAAAACATTTTTGGCAGAAAATTTTTTTGTAGAAAATGTTTTTATAATTAAGTTTTTTGTTTATTTTTCAATTTGATAACATTGTATGAATTAATAATTTTTCTTGGTGTATGATTTTTTTAAATTAAAATTTTTTTAATGACATATTAATTTTCCTGATGATGATAACAAATTGTTATCGAAATATTGAACATTTTTAATTTATTTTTTATAATATTTTAAATTTTGTATATAAAATCAAAACGATGTTTAGAAATATTTAGAAATAATTACTTAAACAAGATCAAATAATTAAATATCAAATATAATTAAAGTTTTCCATAGAAAATTGTTTAATAACAAAAATTTTTTGTGGAAACGATTTCGCGACAAATATTTTTCTTTAAATCTTTCAGACAAACAAGTTTTTCTATTTTTTCAATTTTTTTCAATTTTTGAGTAGAATATATTTCGATAACATAGATATAGATATAGAATATTGGTGAAAAGTAAAATTTTTTATAAAAATTTCTAATATAGATAACTTTTAAACGACGTTTAGTATAAAAACATTTTCAACAAGAAATTCTAAAACTTTTTTTTTCCCAAATTTGTCTATAAAAATTTTTTTTGTGAAAAAGTTTTTGGCAGAAAATTTTTTGTAGATTGTTTTTATAATAAAACTTTTCCATACAGAATTGTGCAATGACAATAATTTTTTTGGAAAGGGTTTCTCAACAAACATTTTTCTTTTAAATTTTTCGATAACATAATTTGCGATAAAAACTTTTGAGTAGAAGATATTTCGATCACGATAACTAGAGATATAGTAAATTGTGTGAGAACCAAAATTTTCTATAGGCACATATTTTTATACGAAATTTTATCAAGAAGTTTTCTGTATAAAAAATTTTTCTACAAGAAAAATGTTGTTTCCATAATTTTGCTGTAGAAAATTTGACGTTTAGAAAATATTTGTAGAAAATTTTCAGATAATAAAATATGTCTGTAGAAAATTGTTATATAGGGTGTTTTTTTAAGCCCGATAGAACTTGAAATTGTAAAAAATAACACAAAAAATTAAATTGTAATCAAAATTTTTTTTTATTCGAAAGATCAATACGTGACATTAACATTTGAAAATGATTTCGGGCATATGGGCACCGCGGCTGTTCTTGACGAAGCGCATTCTGGACGTCCAATTTTGGGCCACTTTTTCGAGCACTGCTGGCCGTATGTCACGAACAACACGAACAATGCTGGCCTCCAAGGCGTCAATTGTTGCTGGTTTATCAGCATAAACCAGTGACTTCACGTAGCCCCACAGGAAATAATCGAGAGGTGTCAAATCGCACGACCTTGGAGGCCAATTGACAGGTCCATTTCTCGAAATCAACTTATCGCCAAATTTTGATTTCAGTAAGTCGATGGTTGCGTTCGCCGTATGGCACGTAGCGCCATCCTGTTGAAACCACATCTCCTCCGGATCAATGTCATCCATATTTTCAAACAAAAAATCATTGATCATGGTGCGGTAACGATCTCCATTGACCGTAACGCGAGCTCCGGCCTCATTTTTGAAGAAATAAGGTCCGATGATGCCACCAGCATGAAAACCGCACCAAACAGTGCATTTTTCTGGATGTAATGGAGTCTGTAGGGTCTCTTGTGGATTGGTCTCACTCCATATGCGGCAATTTTGCTTATTAACAAACCCGTTAAGCCAAAAATGCGCCTCATCGCTGAACACAATTTTGCGATAAAACAACGCGCGAATCGACGACTGATTTTCAAAGTAAATTTGGATAATTTCGTAGCGTTGTTCAAGCGTGAGTCTATTCATGATGATTTGTCAGAGTATACTGAAACAAATAAAAAAAATGTTTCATCAAAATTTAATTTTTTGTGTTACTTTTTACAATTTAAAGTTCTATCTAGCTTAAAAAAACACCCTTTACATCGATACACGATACGACTGAGTTTGTGAATTCAGCAATAGATACAGAGAATTGTGAGAAACAAAAATTTCCATAAAATAACTTCTTCATAACGTATACAAAATGTTTAACCAAAAATTCTACAACTTTTTTTCCAAAAATGTGCTGTAGAAAAATTTGTTTGTGGAAAATTTTCTAATATTAAAAGCTTTCTCTAGAAAGTTGTTTAAAAAACCTTTTTCAATTATTTAATAACTAAATCTGTCTATAAAAAGTACGAGCATTTCAGTAAAACTATATTATATAGAAGACAACCCCAACCAAAAAATTTGTATTTTTAATTGTTTGCTTACGAAATCCTTCGTTGCAAAAATTTCGTAGACAAAATTTTGCTCTAGAAAATTTCTTATAATTTCTTTTAAAACCATTGTTATGTTATTCGAAATTATTTGGTTACAATTGCTGAATTCACAGTGTCAGTGTTGCCCATCAATTTTTTTTTCTGATAATGATGCCATTGTCAGGTGGATTAATTTTATACATCTGGCAATTAAAACTGAGCTTAGAATACCAGCCAATTATCTGGCAATGCCGACGAAGAGTGTTCTCATGAATGTCTGATGCCTGACACCACTGTCGTCTTACAATTGATTGACAATGGTTTTTCTGACAACGTTGTAAGTTAAAAATTGGCTGTTCACACGATCGTAATACATTTTCAGACAATTTTACTGGCAATATTGGTAGATCTGACAACCGTGTGTACATAGCTTCAGTCGTATCGTGCACCGATGTTTTTGGAGAGAAAATTTCAAACACAAAACTTTAAAGCAAAAACAATTTTCAAATATATTTTTTGTGAGTTTAATGTTTGTGTTTGAAATTGTCTCTCCAAATACATCGATACACGATACGACTGAGCTTGTGAATATAACAAATACTTTTTGTATAAAAATTGTTTCGTTAACAAAATATTTTTGATAATAAAATTTTTCAATACAACTTTTTAACAAAAATATTTTTTTCTTAATACAAATTTTCATTTTAGTTTTTAAATCAATTGTAGGAAAATTTCCAATGGGCCCAAGTTTTAGCAAATAAACATTTAAACAGCATCCACAGCAACATCATCACATCACATCACAACTAAATAAAGTGTTGTTGATATAAATATGACAAATGTTCAAGTGTTGAACAATTGCGTTGATGATAAGTTGACGATGGGCAGGGCGATGGAGATGGCGATGAGGCTGTCATACACACTTGTAAAATACACATCACTGCTGACATATATTGTTATGTACATATCTACACATATATTTAATTATTAAAAAAAAAAATAACTATTACTTTTTGAAGTAGGGGTTGTGGCGGCTGGCGCTGTTGTTAATAATCATGATGGTGGCCACAATAATTTTAAGTGATGTTGCACTTGATGGTGATGACAACGATGATTTTTGCTGCTGTCGCCGCTATTGTCCGCCATTGAGGATGATGATTATGATGATGTTGTTGTTATTTATTTTAACACTTGAATATGTCAAAGTCATTAAACAAATAATGACATTTATAAAATAAAACGATGCTTAATAGCAACACTTTATTAATGAATGACATTCCGCTTGTTCACATTTGTTAACGCACTTAATATTCATTTATCTAAATAAATTAATAACATGATTTCCAACAGCAGTCGCAACAGCAACAGCAACAGCGACATCATCATTAACATCTTCAAAACTTCTTCAACACTATTTTGTGACACAAGCTCCCCAAGCTCATACCAGCAACGAACATCAAATCAGGAATGCGAATATTTTTGTGCAGATGTTGGCGCTGTTTGTGCAATTACCATCTACTCACTCATATTTAATTAGGAAGTTGTACCATTTAAGCTTGTGCTCGTGAAGAAATTAAGAAATAGAAGTAATCAAATTGTATGATGAAGGGGGAGAAAAGGCAACTTTTTGCTAAAATGGACATCGAGGTATAAAGTAAAAAATAATTATAAACACTTGTAACTATTTGAAAAGGGCAAACGTTTCAAGTTGTTGAAAAAGACATGTCGTTTTAATTTGTCACACAAAAAAAGGTTGAAGTTTGTTTTTGATATTTTTTTAAAGAAAAGTTTCAACAGAAAAGTGCTTTAGTGATATAAATATTTAAAAATAAACTTTCGTCACAATTATGAATATTCTCAGGGGATTTTTTTCTCATAGAATTTCTTCCTCTCGAAACATAAAGTAATTTTTTTTCAATTGAAATTAAAAAGAAAATCAAAATCTTTGTTAATTTGAACGTAGAAACTGAGGATTTGAATTCCCTTTAGTGTTTTCAGTGAAGGGAGAGCAGGAAAAGTTTAAACCAAAAAGGTCGTCCTTTTTGAGTTTAAAAAATTTTAATTTTTAAATTTTTCAATAAAAAAAATGTTTACCAATAAAATATTATAAACAGCTTGTTTTCTATGTTTCCCAGCTATCTAAAGGGTGGTTAAATTTCAAGGGCCGATGTTGATGTTGAATAAAACACAAACTATTTAAGAAATTGTTGTAATTTTATTTTATTCTGATATATTGGTATTATTCAATTATGCATGGAACAAATTATCGGCCAAATGGGCGCCGCGACCACGGCGGCACACCTCCATCCGATGGTCCAAATTTTCAATGACCCTCATAATGGAGGTTCTATGCCGTTAATGTGCCAAATTATCTCATCCTTTAGCTGTTGAATTGTTGCTGGCTTATCGACGTGCATGTTTTCTTTCAAATAACCCCAAAGAAAAAAGTACAACGGTGTCAAATCACATGATCTTGGCGGCCAATTGACATCGCCATTACGTGAGATAACACGGCCATTGAATTTGTTGCGCAAAAGAGCAATTGTTTCGTTAGCTGTGTGGCAAGTGGCACCGTCCTGCTAAAACCACATATCGTCTACATCCATATCTTCCAATTCGGGCCATAAAAAGTTCGTTATCATCTCACGATAGCGAACACCATTCGCAGTAACTGCCTGACCGGCCTCATTTTGGAAAAAATACGGCCCGATGATGCCGCCAGCACATAAACCGCACCAAACAGTCACTCTTTGTGGGTGAATTGGTTTTTCGACGGTCACTCTTGGATTCCCATTCGCCCAAATGCGGCAATTCTGTTTATTAACGAATCCATTGAGGTGAAAATGTGCCTCATCACTGAAGATGATTTTCTTCGAAAATTGATCATCATTTTCATAATAAGTCTGGATAACTTTAACACGTTGTTGGATTATGTATCTCTCCATGGTTCAAATTGAATAAGTCTGAAATAGAGAAATGTCAAATAAAATTCGAAAAAAAACTTGGCGTTTAGGTGTGGTTCACATTCAACATCGGCCCTTGAAATTAAACCACCCGATATATGTCGACATTTCATAGGAGCTACTCTAATCATTAGTAGACTTTGGACATTTTTGAAAGTTATTTTCAAACATTCAACTTTATATCCCAACAATCTAAATAAATTGTTGAGAATTTTTTTTTTTTTTTTTTTTTTTTTTTTTTGTCTCGGCGCATTCCTAACCAGGGCATTCTGTTTTTCGGGAAAGGAGGGGAAGGAGTCCCTCGTTTGTTGTAGCGAATAAAACTTTAGGAAGCCCAATGAATTATGTTGTGTTCAGTTCCGAAACCCTTACCAAGGGTTTAAATTGACAGAAGGGGGATCTGCATGGCCCCCGGGGGGTTCTGCTTGCAGTTCAACCCGCGCTGATCATGATTGATTTGCCTACCTTGGCTGTAACGTTGTGGCTGTGGTTGAAACCTAAAACGTAGGAAGGGAGTGCTAGTGTCCTTGATAATTGTTTGGTGTGTGGCTTTTTACGGGCCTTCACAACAGCCACCTGTACTGTGAGGAAACAGTAATGATGGTTGACCGGCGAGTTGGTTCAAGAGCTGATACTGCTAGTGGGCTTCGGCCAACCAACTCATTAAGCCTTGTCTTCCATTGATTGTTGGGAAATTGCATACAGGAGGAATTAGAAGCCCCGAACTCCTCAACAAGTAGTTGCTCATATGGCTACAAAAATATGGCAAAAATTACTACCTATGTAAATCTGGTAAGCCATACGGAGGTGCTGGGAATCGTGAATAATTCACTCCATGGACCTGGTCCATCATCAGATAAGGCAGCAAGGCAGGTGCTGATGTAAATCTCTTTCACAACTGTTGACCAAAAATGAGAAGGTGTTTATGATTCTGAGCAGTGTTTGGCCATGTTTAAAAGTAACAAACTGGAGTTTTTGCGCCGCTATGTGACAATGGATAAAACCTGGATCCATCACTTCACTCCAGAATCAAAACGATCGTCATCTGAGTGGACAGCAACTGGTGAACCTCGTCCAAAGCGCCCAAAAACAGAACTATCGGTTAGAAAGCTTATGGGCTCGGTATTTTGGGATGCGTGTGGTGTAATATTCATCGGCTATCTGGAAAGAGGAAATACCATCAACAGTGAATATTATATAGCGTTGGTGGAGCGTTTGAAGGCCGAAATTGCCAAGAAACGACCGCATATGGCAAAGACAACGCACCGTGTCACAAGTCAATTAAAACAATGGCAAAACTACATGAATTGAACTTCGACTAGCTTCTGCATTCACCGTATTCGCCAGATTTGGCTGCCAGCGACTAGTGGCTATTCGCAGACCGAAAAAAAAAGTTCACCAGTAAGAAATTTCGCACGAGTGAAGATGTTATCGTTGAAACTGAGGCCTATTTTTGGGCAAAAGATAAATCGTTCTACAAAAGTTGCATTGAAATGTTAGAGTGGCACTGGAGTGATGGCGTTGCTCTTGATGGAGATTACGTTAATGAATAAAGCTAGTTTTGAACCAAAAAAAAAAAAACGTTTTTTTCTTTGCTAGGCCCAGGATTATTCAGCCCAAATTAGCCAACACAGTTGTAGCATTGATGATTTTCAATATATGACAAAATTCTCTGATGACTTTTGTCAACGAGATTGATGTCAGTTTTCACATTATTGATTTCCATTTACATAATTAATGATGTCACAATTCGTATGACTCGCCGTCGTTAATATGAAGATATTTTTTTTCTATAAGTACTATTTTTTCTATAATCGCCATTTAGGAAATTATTTAATTTGTCTATTATATTCTAAGGTACCTATTGATGACTATTTACATAATTAATTATGTCACAATTCTGATGACTCGCCAATATCAATAAGAAGACGTTTTTTTCTAAGAGTGTAGGGTACTATTTTTTCTTAAAGCGCCATTTAGGAAATTATTTAATTTATCTATTATATTCTAAGGTACCAGCCATAGAATACAACAAACCCTTGCCTCTACCAGAAAAATAAAAATCTTAGCAATTTTCTGCATGTCAGTGAGTCCACACACTTCCTTTGATATTTTTTGCAATAAACACTCTCCAGCATACTTTTTTCTATTTAAGCAGCTCTTCGTGTTCTATCGGATTTAATTGTTATGGCAAAGAATAATAAAGGACTAAATTAGCTGCAATTAGGAAAAAGAATACGATATTTTTTCACTTCAAATGCAGAAAAAGGGTTACAACTACAACAATAACAACTCACTACAAGAGAAGAGAAGAAGAAACAAACGCATTCAAGAATCCGTTTTAATGTTTTCTTTGGCAGCTGCTTTAAAAGTAGAAATTTTGTTGCATACATTAGGGGTTAAGAAAAGATAAACTCAAGTCAACTTGAAAATAACAAAAAAGGAAACAAAAAGATCCCCGAAAACATAAATAAAAATAGGGAGGAATGAATAACTAGTAAATAAAAACAACTAGCATGATATAAAAAAGTTGCGAAAGATGTTAAACTGTTAAAAACACACACACACACAAGAATGTGTTCCTGATGCTTGAGATGAAAGTAAAATGTTGTTAAGCGTTCTTCAGAACTCACAAGCACAAGCCTTAAATTTGAAATTTTGCTGACAGAGAAAAAACCTCGAATAGAAAAAATATTCAAGCAGAACTTACTTGGGCCAATTGAAAGGTAATTGTGTGTTTTGCCGTTAAAAAGGAGGCAGGCAGGCAGCATCGAATGCCAAGAAACGCATAAAAATTGCCTAAAAAATATTGTTCATACCTATTTTTTTTTTTGCCGCTTAAAGTGGAGAGCCACTTTCTGGTCTTGACAAAAACGTAAAGAAATTTTGTGTTGCAGGTATGAAAAAAAAAAGAATTATAATAATAATAATAATAGCGAAACAAACAAATAAACGAAAAGTGTGTACTTGAAAGCATTTGCTTAAGCACACAAAACTTCAAAGTCAACTGGAAGAAAAGTAAAAAGTAAATACAAACAAACAAGCACGCTTACACCTTGCCAAGTCAAGGAAAACACCGTGGCTTGTTTGAGAAAACTCTAACGAAAAGCAATTTTCCAGTAAAATGCTAAAGTTCAGTTTGCATGCAAAAAGCTGTTGCAATAACATTAGAAAGTAAAGGCAAACAATGGCGGCGCATAACAAAAAAGAAAATACATACTCGTACAACTAGTGCAGGCATGCAGCAATAAAAGAAAAAATCTTTGCAAAAAAAAAAAAAAACAAAAAAACAAGCAGAAGAAAAGTGTTTAGGGAAGAGGAAAAAAATTACACAAGACGCAGTGCATACAAAGTAAATGCATCAAATCAAATAGATGAAAATGCATTACGAAAGGCAACAAACTCAAAGTAAGAGACATAAATGCTTAAACATAAAAACAAATACGAAGACAAAGAAGAAAATGGCAGTGGAGAGGAAAGAAAGCAAGACCAACTACATAAGAGCATGCATAATCATGTCTGTATGATAATGAGATACATTAATTTCCATTTTATAAATGTAAGAATTTTCCAGAAACAAAATTTTTCAATGGAGAATTTTTCAATAATATTCTATTTTGATTCAGTTATGAAATTTTTTTCAGAAATTTATCTATTATAATTTTTTTAAGACAACTTTTAATAAATTTTTTTTCTAAAAAATTTTGAAAATTTTTTTATAAAAAAAAATAATTTTTTTCATAAATTTTTCAATCATAAATTTTTTTGAGAAGTTTTAGTAAAAAATTTCAAAATAATTTTGTACAAAAAGATTTCTGTAAAACAAAAATTCCTTGCAAAAACCTTTTGATAATTTTTTTTTTTTTTGTAAAAAAATTTTATAAAAAAATTAGTTAATAAAAGTAGTGCAATTTTTTATGAAAAAAAATTTTATAAATTTTGTTAAAAAAAAGTTTTTTCAAAAGTTTTAACAAAAACTTTCAAAAATAGATTTCTAAAAAGATTTGTGTAAAAAAAATTTCGTTGGAAAAATCTTTTGATAAAATTTTTTTTGTAAAATATTTTAATAAAAAATTAGTTTTTTATAAACTAAAAATTAAAATTTTTTTTTCAATTTTTCAATAATAAACTTTTTCTTTTCGGTTTTTCTAGTTTTTAGTACAAATTTCTTGGAAAATAAAAAATTCCAAAAATACTCTTTTTGTAGGGAAATTTTTCTCCAGAAATTTGTTGTACAGAAAAATTTTTCTTTACAAATTTTGTTTAAAAGCAATATTGTTTTTATTGAAAAATATATATAAAACTTTTTTTAATACAAGTAGTGCAAATTTTTTATAAAAAAAGTGAAATCCTCTCAGAAATTTTTTAATTTTTTTTTTTTAATTCTAAGAAAAAATTTCAAAAATAGTTTTTTAAAAAAAAGTTTCTGTAAAAAAAATTTGATAAAATTTGTTTATAAAAAATTTTAATAAAAAATAATTTTATAAAATTAGTGAAAGTTTTAATGAAAATTATTTTCTTCTGAAATATTTCAATAATAAACTTTTTTTTCGGGTTTTCTAGTTTTCAGTAAAAAATCTTTTTAAAAATAAAAAATTCATTTTGCAGAGAAATTTGTCTCCGGAAATTTGTTGTACAGAAAAATGTTTCTTTATATATTTTGTATAAAAAAAAATTCTTTTTTATGAAAAATATTTATAAAATTTTGTTTAATAAAAATAAAGCAAATTTTTTATAAAAAAAAAAATTCCTCTCAAAAATTTTTTAATCATAACGTTTGTTTTTAAATTCTAACAAAAATTTCAAAAATAAGTTTCTAAAAAAAGATTACTGTAAAAAAAAAATCCTTGCAAAAATTTTTTTATACTTTTTTTTGTAACAAAATTTAATAAAAAATAATTTTATAAAATTAGTGCAATTTTTTATGAAAAAAAAAATTTTTTTTTTCACAAATTTTTCAATAATAAGCATTTTTTTGGATTTTCTAGTTTTCAGTAAAAAAATTTTTTGAAAATAAATTTGATAAAATTTTTTGGTAAAATATTTGTTTTTAATAAACCATAGTGCAATTTTTTATGAAAAAAAGAATTTCCCAAATTTTTCAATAATAAACTTTTTCTTTTTGGTTTGTCTAGTTTTCAGTAAAAAAAATCTTTTTGAAAATAAACAATTATTTTTGCAGAGAAATTTGTCTGCAAAAATTTGTTGCACAGAAAAATGTTTCTTTGTAAATTAAAAAAAAAAAAAACAAAAATATTTTTTTCGCTATGAAAAATATTTATGAAACTGTTTTTAATAAAAATAGTGCAAATTTTTTATAAAAAAAAAAGAATTCCTCTCAGAAATTTTTTAATCATAACTTTTTTTTAATAATTCTAATCAAAAATTTCAAATATAGTTTTCTAAAAAAAGATTTCTGTAAAAAAAATTTCTTGGAAAACCTTCCTTCCCCCACGTCAACCAAAAAAACAAAAAAAATGGTCGACCCCATGTTGCGAAAGTGATCAAGACATACTTTGAAACGTTGAAATGGGAAGTTCTATCCCACCCCTCGTATTCTCCAGACGTTGATCTCTCGGACTATCATTTGCTTCGATCCATGGCAGATCGCCTGGTTGACCAGCACTTCCGGTTTTATGAAGAAGTAAAAAATGGGATCGATTCGTGGATTCCTTCAAAAGATGACCAGTTTTTTCAACGCGAGATTCATACGCTGCCCGAAATATGAGAGAAAGTAGTGGCCAGGAGTGAACACTAATATCTATAACCAGTTTTTTACGGCAAAGCCTCGAATTTCGGAAAAAATACGGCGTCAGCAATGTTGTACTCGTATGTAGTATAAGAGCTTTATAGCAAAGCAATTTTTCCAAAAGTTGGTTACATTTCAAATTCAAGTATCTTAGGACTTCCTATATTATCCTTACGCTTCCCTTCCGTTTCTTTGTGCGGTTTCAGAAATCAGAGCGACAAACAAATAAACGGGAGAGTTTCGGTTGGATTTTCATTTTAATTGGCTTTTAATACAAAGGCTAAATTTTCAGTGGTTGCATGAAACAAAAATGACAAAAAATTAAACAAAAACTGGGAGGAGAAAACCGGTACAAAGAGGAACGCAACAAACTGTAAGGATGTTTTTGTTTTGTTTTCACTTTGCTGAAGGATAATGTGCATGATTTTTAGCAGAGATTTTTGTTTTTATTTGTTTTTTCTTTTTTTGCTACTTGCAACTTGTTGGGGGAAAGTTGTAAATACTCATTAAACATTCACTTTTTTGAGTTGCATGCATCCAATGCACACACACATACACACACACGCATATGATGACAACTTTTGACGGCACTTTTACTTTGATGTTAAAAGTGTTTCTGCATGTATGTGCGTGTATGGGTGGGTGTGTGTGTGTGTTTGGCGTTTTGTTTGCAAAGACGATGATGTTGATGATGATACGCCTTTCTCTTTTAAAAAAGCAAAAGGAAAAAAATCAACAGCAGAAAAAATAAAAATTGTCGCATTATGCAGCAGATAAACACTTGAGTGTATGGATGAGTTTTCAGCTGCATCAAAATGCACGCTTAATTTTTTTTTTTATATACTTCTTATTCAGCAACATTCCCATGCAACAAAAAAAAGCAAATATTCAACTTCACTCACTTCGTTTCGCTGCATACAAACACATACATATGTATGTTTTAAAATCATTGTAATTGTGTTGTGTTAAAGGACTTTTCTTTTTTGAATGCTTTTTGGAGTAACAAATCAAATGTTGTTGCTTAGAAAGTTTTACACGCGAAAACAACGAAGCCAGCAAAGAAACCTGACTGACTTGACTGACTATCTGAAGTTGGGTTTTTAATGGTTGTGTGCATAAATGCAACAAACACAAAAGCAGTATAAATTTCTTTGATGTTTTGTTAACATTTTTTTTCTGTTGTTTTTTTTATGAAAGTTGTTGTTGTTATTAAGAATTGTTACTCGCATTCTTGGGGTTATGGTAAGGTAACAAAATCAAATGTATTATTTAATCACAAAAAGATTTCAAGGATTTGATGATAAAAAGATGAAGATCTAAATAAAGCAACAAACAAACAGAAAGTTTAAAAATTTAGCAAAATAATATTACAAATTTACTTTAAGTACGAGGGCTGTATGATAACTAAAGTTACTTTTTCACATTAAATGTAATACTGATGTGTTGTCCATCACCATTTTTAACCGTCCTTTTCCTCTATTATATACAGTGTGTACTTTTGAGGAATTTTATATTACGCTACAGAAAAGAGTGTTGTCGCTTTAGTAAGAATTATTAAGTTGCTATATTGCTTTTGGGACTGTTCCGGGGAAGTAAGGAGATTTTGGCGATTTCTGAAGCCGTTTTTGGGAACTTCCAAAAACTCGGAATCGGTTCGCCAACCAGTTTGAAACCGATTTTTCATATACGGTGCAGGTTTTTGCTTTCGAACGGGGATCTGAACTTCTAGTGGCCACTTGTAACCCGGTTTTACGGGTTATTATACGGTTTTTTTTTAATTTTTATTGGTTTTTGATACTCTTTGCCGATTTTTTGGACGTGTTGCGCAGTATGTGCGCTTTTTGTGCAAAGCAGTAGTTTTTTAACGTTTCCCAGCGGTTTTTAGTGGCTGAATAGCTGGCATCTACAAGACAGCAGCGGTTATTAACAAGCTTATATTAGCTTCATTTGTATATTTGTTTATTTGCAACACTTGCAATCCTTTTTATATACAGTGCGTACTTTTGAGGAATTTAATTTACCGCTGTAGCAAAGAATGTTGCCGCTTTAGTGTGAAAATATAATTTTCTCTATTGCTTTCGGGATTGTTCCGGGAAAGTTAGGAGATTTTGGCAATTCCTGTAGCCGAGATTTTGGGGATTCCCAAAAACTCAGAACTGGTTCGATAAACAGTCCACAACCGGTTTTTCATATTTGGTGCGAGTTATTGCCAATGAAAACTTTAACTTTTAATGATCGCTTCCAAACCTGTTGTACGGATTCAGTTTCTTGTGCGGTTTTTGACTGGTTTTAGGTATTTTTTAAAGTTTTTTGGACGTTTTGTGCAATGTTTGCTCTTTTGATGCAATTTAGTAGCCTTTACAACGCTTCCTGGGCGCTAAATAGCCACAACAGGAGGGCTTATTAACACGCTTATGCTAGCTGCATTTGTTTCTTTGTATATTTGTAACTCTCGCAATCCTTTTTACATACCTTTAAGAAATTTGAGCAAGAGTGTTGCCGCTTTAGTGAGAAATCTGAAGTCGCGTATTGCTTACGGTATTGTTCCGGGAAAGTGTGGAGATTTTGGTGATTACTGAAGCCAATTTTAGGAATTCCCAAAAACTCTGAACCGGTCCGCCAACCAGTTCGAAACCGATTTTTCATATTTGGTGCGTGATTTTGCCGTGTTCCATACCTGAACTTTTAACGACGTCTTTTAACCCGGTTATGCGGGTAATTGCTCGGTTTCTTTTGGGTTTCTCGTTATTTTTTCAATATTTTTGGTACTGTTTGAGATTTTATTTTAGCCATTTTGTGCAGTATGTAGTTTTTTGGTGCAACGAGGTAGCTTTTTACAACATTTTCTGGCGGTTTTTAGTGGCTAAAGAGCTGGTATCTATACGACAGGAGCGTTTATTAACACGCCTATATTAGCTTCACTTGTATATAACTCTCCTTTTTATGCAGGATGTCTCAGAAATTAACGTTAAGGTGAAACAGGATATTACCCTCTTTCGGCAGATTGATTGCAATCATTGTGAGAAAAGTAAAAAAAATCTAAGAAAATATTTAACTTATTTTAAATGTTTTTTGTTCGCACAAATTCTTGTATTTTTCTTAAATTTTTTTCTAATTTTGCTCATGTTTCGGCTTCACGTTTAGTTCTCTATCCATGTGTACTTTTGAGGAATTTGATATTCCACTAAAGACAAGAGTGTTGCCGCTTTAGTGAGAAAATTCAAGTTAAAGCCGATTTTGGGAATTCCCCGAAGACTATGACCCGGTTTGCTAACCAGTTCGGAACTGGTTTTTCACATTCGGTGCTCAGTTTTGCCTTTGAACATCTATTTGAACTTTTAGTCATTTTGAATCCGGTTACATGGGAATTTATCCACATTTTGTCGGTTTTTACTGGTCTTTTGTCGATTTTTACCGGTTTTTTACCGATTTTTGACACTTTTTTCCGGGTTTTTTTTTTACATTTTTTGTACAGCCCAGTGGTACTTTGTAATGCTTCCCTTCGGTTTTTTAGTAGCTGAATAGCTGGTATCTACACGACAGGAGCGGTTATTAACACGCTTATATTAGATTCAAATATTTTGAAATTTGCATGTTTGCAAGTCCCGCAACCACTATCGTATTAGTAATTAGTAATAGGGAGAGATAAGAACATTGCTACTCATACGCATACTCATACTCTCTTTCATTTCACAACAAACTAAAAAGTAAAACATAAATATAGTTAATAAAAAACTAAAACAAAACATGCTTAGATATCGAGCTGAAATGTAAAAAATAATTTTAAAAATAAACTTAATACAATAGCGAATAAAAAATTGTAGTATTACTGTGAAAAAGCGGGAGGCGTTCGACGCTTTTCTTTTATTAAAACTAGTTTTTTTTAATGATTTCTTAACTTAATGAAAGCGTGTTTTTTCAAGTTTTATTTGTTTTATTTATTTAATATAGTCAAATATTGACCAATCTATGTGATTTCGTTTCGTGTTTGATAAGCATTAAAAGCCAACAGCAGCGGAATAGGTTAGGTTGGGTAAGCAGGCCGCTGGATTCCTCAGTATGTTCTAGGTTGTCCAGCTCACTTGGGTCCTAAATTGGTTCCCTGTGTAATCTTTGGGCTGCATCGAAATATTTAGAAGAAAAAGTCAGCTTCAATAATTCAAGATAAATTTAATGACACAAGGATGTGTCATTGGTTTACATCAGCACCTGCAGCCCTCGTATTGAAAAGTATTTGCACACTTTCTTTTTTTTCGTGGTTTTTGTTTATCATGGAAATATAATTTGTGTACTTTTATTCAACTGTCATAGTGAAATCGATAATAAAATCTTTTTAATTAAAGACTTACTTTATCTAAATCGAATTTGGTGTATGACTGTAAATATTACACCACCCATTGAATTTAATTTAGGCTCTTAAAGCTAAATTCTTTTCGCTATTTAATGATTTGTAAACAAAAACAAAGATAAGAAAATGTAATAAATCAAAGCAAATACATATTATAGCAATATATTTTGTAAATTAAATAATAAAACTAAGTTATCGTAAGACTAATTTGGCTAAAAATAAAAACTTATAAACAAACTCAGGCCATGTCTTGTGTTAGCCTTGCAGTCATAAATATTTATAGCATTTAGTTAAATTGGTTGATAACAGTTGAAATTATTTTTAGTGTTTTTAATTGGATTTTGATCAGAAAAAACGTGCCAACAAAACGCACCATTTATTGTGTACACAGAAAAAATTTTTTTCGTGTTCAATAACGAAATTCGTTGAATCAATTAATAAATTGTTTGTATGCGGACCTGTAAAGGAATTCGTGGATTCAAACAAAAGTTTAGTAAAAATAATTATTGATTGAAAACAAAAAAAAATTTTTAACAACAACAAAATGATATCGTATTTTGTTGTTGTTTAAAAAAATATTATTATTTTTATTTTTTATTTATTTATTTATTATTTTTTGATATTTTTGTTATAAGAACGTTTCTTTCCTGTCAGAGTAGCTTAGTCAGGCCAACGTTACCCAAAGCGTTCCTTTTGTAAGAAAATAAAACTCAGGCCTCGTTTAAATTTGTTTAACAATTCTCTTTATTTAAATAAAAAAAAAACGCTACTTGCCAAAATAGACGTCGTGGACTATACGTGTATCATGCCCTGCAGTTGTCGCCAGAAAGAAAGACTAAAATTCTGATGAAAACTACGGAGGCTCTGATTTTTTCTTAAAGAGAGTGTTAGTGTAGTTTAGTACCGCTATGCCTGGGAATAATAGCTGTTAATACCAGTTAATCCCTCTGCACTACCACTAAGATGCCTGGGCACTATGGCTGTTAAGACCAGTAGTAACCCTGTGCACTACAACACGAGCCAGGCTTGTCCGTATGCGTGCACGGCTGCTAGCGATGCTGTTACATACATGCACTAGCTGTCCGATTACGTTGACAGATTACGCCCCACTGAATTTGTAGTGTTGTGCAGAGGTGTTAAACCTGCGAATGTTGGAACTAATACACCAACACTACTCTCACCGATACTAGGCTATTTAATAAGGCTCTCTTTCAGTTCTCTTACTATGATAGTTTCTTTTTTTCTCTTAGTATGTTAAAATAATGAACATATAGTGTCTAAGAAATCAAAGTCACTTCAAGGAAATAATTAGTTAAATAATAATAATGATAATAAAATAATATTAATGCTCATAATAATAATCATAATCCAATGGAAATGTACAATATAAGTTGAAATTCAAGTAAATATATAAAAAAAAATTAATAATGTAACGATCAATTCGTTACATTGTATATGCATTAAAATTATATTTTTAGACAAAAATTTTGTTGAAAGGGGTGTGTAGGTGAGTAGGCCCAAGCATAGACCACAATGTACTGCAAACTCAGTTAAAAATATTACTGATGCTGAAGAAAGTATTAAAAAAAATCTATCAACTGCAACTCGACGCCGCGATCAAAGAACAACTTTGGCCATAATTTTGCACAAAGCTTTGCATATGTTTCCATTTAAGATTCAGGTGACACAAGAGCTTTTTCCACAAGATCACTTAAACTGCCGTACATATGCCAATAGGATGTTAGCATGCCCTTGACGACTCCGATGTTCATGAAAAAAATCATAATGCGCTATGAGGCACATTTTCATTGGAATGGATATGTGACTAAACAGAATAGCCCGTTCTGGGCAATGGAAAAAACCCAAATTGTTCATCAGCCAACTTTGCATCTTTTGTAAGCCCCACTAAGGCGCTGGTGAATTGGTACTTCACTCCGTAGATTTGGTCCCTCATCAGATTACGCCGTTAAGGCAGGTGCTGATGTAAATCAATTTCACAACTGCACTACGAGTATGCACATGCCTCTCCGTGCAGCCGTTTTTTTTTTTTTTTTAACTTTGAATTGTTCTTCCTTTTATGCATGTTGAGGGTACATAGAGGAGATGGTGGGAGTCCCGCCTAAAGGCTGTAAAAACCAGATATACTGTCAACTTTGGAGGACTACACAGAGCTTAACTGTTGAGTATCGAGGCTAAAATGAGTCGGTTTTCTAATGGTATTATAGGATGACCATCAACATAAGGTGTCTACCCTGACAGGTTGCATTGTTATTATGGCAGACATCTGTCTACCCTGACAGGTTGCATTGTTATTATGACAGGACACTGTTATATGAGGATATATGCAAAGAGGTTAAATTTTCCTTAAAATTACTTCTGTAGAAGTTGTGAGGATGAAGAAAATGAAGAGTGTGCTGAACACTTCCTCCGCCGCTATCTGGCTCTATCAATTATAAGCAGAGAGAAATTGTTGCTTGCGCGATCTTAACTGAAATTGCGGTCGTTTGTTAAAAAATTGAGCAGTCGCCAATCTATCTTTCACAATTTTCTTGTACCTGTCGTTGTTAAAAGGTTTTTTCAAAGACTTATTTGAGCAGTCACAATTTTCTATTTTCATGTATCTGTCGTTTAAGATGTCTTAAACACTTGGCCAACTGAGAACTCAATACAGGTTTGAAGACATCTTTTCTGATTACCAATAGTTTAAGTAGTCTATGACTTTTCACTAGGTGCCACTGTTTAAAGAAGCTTGTAAAGGGTGGTCCTACTAAAATTCAGGAAGTTAATTGTAAATAAAACAAAAAGTTTTCAGAGAATTATCTTAAGTTTTAATTTATTGAATTTTTGTGGAACTTTTATAATTTTTTTAAATTAAATTTTTGGTTTGTACATTTGTACAACAGTTTATAGTTCAAGTCTTTTCCTTTATTAAGTTTTTTCTTAAGAATGGTTTTTTACAACATAATCCTGCTGTGATCAATAATTTTCGATTGAAGAAGACAAGAAAAATAAGATAATATCTTAACTTTTGTTTTTTGATCTGAGGCCCAATTGGGACTTAATGTCGTTAAGAAATCGAATAATTTCAGCCATTGGCATTTGAAATAAACAGTTTTTCTTTTAAAAATTCTCAAAGAAAGGAGTCCAAAGATCTCAAACCACATGATCGTGGCGACCAGTTAAAATCGCCACGATGTAAGATAAAACGTCCATTGAATATCTTGTGCTAAAGAGTTATTGTTTCACTGGCTGTATGGCAAAAGGCACTATCCTGTTGAAGGCACATGTCGTCTAGGTCCATATCCAGCATTTCTGGCCACAAAGGGTCCGTTGTCATTTCACAATAGTGATCTTTATTCGCGGCAACTGCTTGGCTGATCTCATTTTTGAAAAGGTGCGGCCCCAGAACAAAGCCAGGCCACAAATAGCGCCAAACAGTCACTCTTTGTGAATGCATCCACTTTTCAATAATCACTTTTGGAATCTCATTTGTTCAAATGTGATAATTTTGCATGTTAACGAATCCATTGTGGTAAAAGTGTGCCTTGTCACTGAAGGTGAACTTTTGATTTCAACGCCTATTTTCATAAAAGACTTCCACAACTCTTAACGCGCTGCTCAGTTGTGCACCTTTTCCATGGTTAAAATTATCAAACACTGAAACGAAGATATGACAAATTAATTTGGGCAAAAAACTGGATATTAAGCTGGGGCTCACAATTACTGGCATGCATTATGGTTGGACCACCCTTTATAAAAGGTAATACAACCAAGATAGACCGGTATTGCTGTAATACGTGAAGGCGTTATAGGTGGGTGGGATTCTTTCAGCTGATTTAGATCAAGACCGCTGTAGTATAATTATATATAAATAAATATCAGTCTCAGGCAACACAGCGTGACCGAATTTTAGTCAAGTGGGTTAGCTTCTTCAACAGCTGGCAGTCTGTTCAACCCAACCTACAGCTGTAATATGGTTGGCTTGCATTGATTTTTTATTTATTGTTTATTATTTATACAAATTGAATTTCAATTGTTAGTGCTGAATTTGTTAAACACTTGTTCATACAAATTAAATACATATATACATATGTATGTATACGTAACAAGTGACTACTCAACGGACAACAACTGCAAGATACGAGTACTTTAACCATCTCACTACATCGGGTGCATCAATGAAACTACTTAGAACTTATTTGTTATTGTCATTGTGTTGTGTATGTGTGTGTGTGCGTGTGTGTGTGTGTAATAAAGGTGTGTAAAGACATTTGATTGTGTTTGATGATGTTGTGGTATAAAACCACTCAGACACACCAAGTTGATTATAAAGCCACCAAAACAATTGGAAAACTTTATTTGCTCAAGACTTTATAACCAATATAACGAAACTACACATACCATCGTTCCAACATGCACATGCATGCAATCAAAACTATTTTTTTTTTAAACGAGGTTATACAAAATCCTTATATTCTTGACAAAAAAAAAGTTATTAGATATTAACAGTTGTATAGAAACTTATATATTAGTGTAAGGGGAGTTCTGTAGTTACAAAGTATTTATGTTGGAAAGAATACTAAAACTAATAAATTTATTAAATTGATATTAGCAATCTCACTAGACCATCTGTCCTATGTCATCCTTGAAAATTGACATTGTAACCAGTGTTGATAAACGTTTTTTTTTCAAAAATCTTTTACATTCTGGAAAAAAAACTTTTTTGGTTAAAAACCAAAAATTAAAATTTTTTTTGTGTGTGTTTTTGGCTCCATTTTATTAAAAATAAAAAAAATAAAAAAAATTTCCAAAAAAAAAAACAGTAATGGAAAAATTTTTCAAATCTTTTCAGCACCTCAATATACCAGCAAAAAAAGATAAATCTTAGGATCTGATAACTCAGGCTATAAATGGTTTTTACAGCTTTTAAGCACCATCTAAACCATTTCGCCCATGTCCTCTCACCAGGTATAAAATGAAGAAGACTTTTGGGCGCATGGCGAGATATGTGTATGTATGTGAGAGTGCAGAAGTACAGCATAAAAACTGTACGAAATTAGTGAGAAATCTTGTTTTATGTTTGTGTATTTTTGTAATAAAATTCTTATTGAATATGGACCATTTTATTTTTTATTAAAACTTTTTCTATCTAATCTTCTATTACATCTAAATCATCTAAAGATATTTTAAAGAATGACAATATCTACAATTTGCCCAATCTCATCTATGGATGACAGATAAACGACAAAAGTTTCAAATTTAGCATGTACACATTTGCGAAAAACAACAGAACTGTGAAAAAATAGCGAATTAAAACAGTGGAGTTTGTGTATTTGTACACGCCGAAAATCGTAGTTTAAAATATAGTTACTATAACTTTAGTATTGTTACTATTACTTTAGTTTTTACCTTTGAAAACGCTTTGCGAATTCTTTGATTTCAAATGAAATAATAACACCGGTACTTGTTTATTACACTTCACACGTTTATTTAAATTTAATATCAATTTGTTAACATACTAGACTTGTTAAATTTTCTGACTTACGACTGTCTTTCACCAAGTTTAAAATTAAAATCTGTCTCTACTGGGTATCTGTCGAACATCTGCCTGTATTCGTTTATTACCTTCTAAATTGTTTTTGAAATATCTAGTTAAAAACCATTTCAGACTCATATAAACAAATATAATTGCATTAACACATACACACACACACATGTTTGCAAAGCAATAAGAATGCGACAACAACAATAAAATCATTGACGCTTGATTTGCTCCGAATTTTGCGTTCTTTATATCATGTACGTTGTTTGGTTGTTTGCGTATTATGTTTTTAGTTGTATGTAGATCCAAGTGTATATTTATAACAAGTAGATCAATGGCTCGCACAGTGCGTACGACGAGATACAAATTTGTTACAGTCTATATTCTATAAATCGCCAATGACAATAATGTGTTCAAGAGAAAGAACTGGGCGAGCCTTTTTCCACATTTCCTACTGATGTAGTTTCCTGATATTTGCGTATAATTCTCCTCATTGTAAATATGCTGACCTGAAAAATTATGAAGTGCACGAAATACGCGGAACTAGAAAAATTTATTTTCTTAGTTCAAGTATAATGGACTACATATGTAGGGGTCATCCTTGATTAGTGGTGCGCGATAAAAAGAAAAAAACGGGAGAAAGGAGGGAGTAGTGTTTTTGGACGTTTGAATTGAACCTTCCAAAGTTATATATGACAAAAAACAGGTCTGTAGTAAACTTGTTGTGAACATCGAATTTTTTTCGCATTGAGCGATTCGACTGAGCAATCGACCACAAGTGGATAAGCCCAATGTGTTCATATATTTAGAAATTCTACAGTGACCGAAAAGCTTCTTCACTGCCTCTCTTACACATGTTCGAGTACGCCCAAAATAGACTTTAAGGGCCGGCCAAAATATAAGAGTTGTAGTCCATTTCCGTCGAAAATAGGTGGTATAAATAATAAGGAGATCAAATGGAATGACGCATGTCTTACACCGTTTCAAAAAATCTAGATAATTCAGTAGGCGAACCATTTTTCTTCACTAAAATGGTTCGCCTTCCAAACAAAAAAAAAAAAGAAAAAGAAAAATTATGTCAGTCTCCCCCCAAAGTTAAAGATAATGTAAATATAATTCCAAAAATTATTTTTTGATATTTTTGTTGCGCTTACAAATACTGCCCTTTTAGTATTTTGTTCACTGTATCACTGTACCAATAAATTTTCAGCTTGATCTTAGCATTTTTTGTATCGGTGTTCTCTAACAAGGATACATTTCCGATACATTAATAGTTTTTCACTACCACTTCAACTTCTAGTCATGACTATTAAAATCTCAGTTCGAAAACATGTAATATTGGGTTTGGTATGAAACAGGTTTTTAAAAATCATGGGTACATAGGCTAAAGACAGAAATGTAGCCCTTACAGAGCCACGAACATCGATATATAAAGTTTCATGATCGGGCTAAAAATGGAGACACAACGAATAAAATACTAAAAAGGCGGTATTTGTAGGCGTAGCAATATTAAAAAACGAATTTTTTAATATTTTTTTACATTATCTTTAATCCTAGGGGGTGACTTACACAGTTTTTTTCGCACCAATTTAGTGTTCCATCCAGAGGACGCATCGGATTCATCAATATCTACTATATATACAATTACAAAGGAAACAGCATTCACGGTCACGCATCTGTCACGTATGGCAACTCCGATACAACAGGATTACTAATAATTTACTGTGGAGAAATATATCAGTCTGTATTAAACCATCGAAGAATAAAACCGTCAATTTAATAAACCTTCGGTTCGACTTAAAACTATTCGTTTTCTTTTAATGTTAAATCCAATTTCTCGGCTGTCCCTGATACATTTGGTGAAGTCAACCTCCACCATATTCGGAGATTTGAACTCCCATTTTCGTAACGGCTTCAATAATCTTAATACGCTGCTCAATTGTGTAGCTCGCCATTGTTGAATTTGTCAAACACTGAAACAAGGATATGTCAAACTAAGTGGGGCAAAAAACTTGATACTAAAGTGTGCTTTAGTGTTTGATGCTGTTTTGTTGAGTATAACTATTTTACAAAAGTCCAACTTTTGATATTTTCAAAATTCAGTCTTGTAACTATAAAATCTCTCATATATCGTAAAATTTGGCTGTGTCATATACACATATTTAATAATGCTCTCTGCTTAGCAAAAATCCTAAATACAATCACTGATACAGCTTATCAGCGTATTCTCTATTTATTGTTGTAAAAGGTAAACTCGACAACAAGAGCAGCAGCAATAATAAACACAGAAAAAAAACCAGCAAATTTAATTCAGTTGTAAAGTCCTGATGCCAACAAAAGTGACTGTGAACTCAACTACTGTTTGCTGTTGTCTGTGTTGCGTTTTCTAAAATGTTGGGTGTTAATCCAAACAAACAATAAATGAAATTTTGAAATAGAAGAGAATCAAGTGTAAATATTAAGTGAATAGATAACCAAAAAAAAAAAAAAAAGTAAAGAAAACATTATACAATTGAGGGAAAAGCAGGATACTCACTCGTATGTGTTTTGCTGCCGTAAAAGGTTACACTTTTTTTCATTTCTCTGCCATGGGGTAGGGAGTGGGGGATTGGGGGTGTTTAAGCGGATATAGCCAAAGTGACAATGTTTGACATTTGTTGTTGTACATGGTTGGTGGGTTGGCTGACTGGTTATTTGGTTGGTTTGTTAAAAAGGGATAATATAGCCGGGAGCAAAGGATATGGGAATAACTGAGTGAACAAGTGTGCGTAAGTAAACAAGTTGTTCAAATTTCGTTTTTGAGGTAAAATATTTTATTTAAAATGATTCAAGATGGGGATATAAGTGTCACTTACAGATGATATCTTTACACTTAAACTTACAATGCTATATGGCATATAAATTTATATATACATATGTAATATACACAGATACGTCTACCTACAAATGCAAGTATTTGTTTATGCTTACACCTCTAGATACTCGTATTTGTAAGTTAAATAGCACAACTTGTATTTAATACACTTTACAAAATAGCACCAACTAAATTGTTTTAATATAGTCCCTGAAACAAGCAACACGTTTCCGTGCATGTTGGTTGTCTTAAAGCAAATTGTCCTTTATCCTTTTGCATTGAAAATGAGATAAAAAAAAGTTTATTTTTTTATCACTGTTACGTGTAAAATTTTTGACAAGGGTTTTCTGTAGTAAACAGAAAAATAAGAACCGAAAACAAACGAATTGAAATGGTTGAAAAAGTAAAGAACTCACTATCCTTGGCAATTTGTTTTCATTGGAGTTTGAAAGGGTAGTTACGATTTCCTTTACACTTTACTATAGTTTTATTATTTTTATGTATACATATGTATATAAAAACATTGTAGCCGACAAAGTAAACAGTCACATGCTTAAACATACGAATATACTCATACTAGCACTACCCAGTTGGCCGTGTCCGGCATGACACATCATGGACGGGAGATACAAGATGTGTAATGTTTTGCCGAAGACACGGTGACGGTAGTCTGGACCAATTACTGAAGAACCAATTTATCGAAGAAATGAAGTGCCCATTAGTGCATAAACAGAAAAGTAATATGCAGTTTAGAGAACACGAATAGGTAATATGTCTAGAAAACATTTTTTTTTAAAGAAGAAATTTTCGGACCAAATAAACTACCCACTCTTGCATGACAACAAGAGTAATGTACAGCTTACAAAATATCTAGAAAACAAATTTTTCTGAAGAAGAAATGTTTCGAAGAAACAAATTGTGCATTCGTGCATGACAACAAGAGGAATGTGCTGCTAACAGGAAACGTGTGAGTGGTAGGTCTAGAAAATTTGTACGAAATACTCTCCATATTTCGAGTGTATTTCATACAAATTATCTAGACATATCACTCATTCATAAACATTCTGTGTTCTACGAGGGCAGGTCAATCAGTCCACGACTTTTTGAATGAAACCTATTTTCTATAAAATATTATTTCATTTTTCGACATATTCTCCTTTGAGTTCTATACACTTAGCTCAACGTGTCGCCAATTTTTTTTATCCCTTCCGAAAATTGAAATAATTGCTCGGTGCCAAATCTGGAGAACACGGTAGCTGAGGGAGCATCTCGTAGCCCAATTCATAGATTTTTGTCATAAAAAATGCACATGTATGCAGTTTTTCTTGAACAAATACTGTTGTTTTTTGCAATTCGCATTTGAAGTGATCCAAGAAGTTGGTACAATATTCACCATTGACTGTTTTCTACTTTTGAAGGCAGTCAATATAGATTATAACGAGTGGATTCCAAAAACTAACATGATTTTAACAGCTACTATGACTTTAATAGCTAATAAACCCACTTTTGCGTTATTTTGGTGCCGATTTACAGAAACTCACATTTTTGACTGCCGTTTGGTGTTCAAAGTGTTGTGGTAGATCCATGTTTCATCCACAATTACAAAACGGCGTTCGTATTGCAGTTGAAAAATACCACACATTCGTAGGAAAATGCCACAGTTGTAAAACGGCGTCCGTATTGCAGTTGAAAAATGCCACACATTCTTAGGAAATTGCCCCGCAGTTGTGTTTGCAATCCAGCAAACGAGTGAGCAAACGCGGCTCCTATCATGCGAAAAACTTTCTTATACCATTTATCATTTATTTAAACCACTGAGCTATGTGAGATGCATATGGCTTCCACAGTCTCCGATCGCCGACAACAATATAACGAATTTTTTTAATTGTTTCGAATGTAGAAACGTCAACTGACGTCCAGAAAGTTTCGATAACACTGCTATTCTTATAATCGTGGTAAATTTCGTTTGATTCAAATTATCAGGTTATGTCTTGAGAATGTCGCCGACTACACTCTGATAAGCTGGAATAATATAGTAGATCAGAATACATCATTGTTATAATCGTGTTAAATTCTCTTTGTATAAAATTATCAGGTTATGTCTCGAAAAGATCGCCGAGATGGATTGTCGTCGACCCCATTCTAGATAAGTAGCACAATACTCGTACAAAAGATCAGAATATATCTTCGTCATAATCGTGTTAAATCGTTCTCTGTATAAAATTATCTGGTTATATCTTGAAAAGATTGTAAAGAAGGAATGTCATCGAACTTATTTTGAACAGCTGAAATAATAAAGTAGATCAGAATACATCTTCGTTATAACCGTGTTAAATTCTCTTTGTATAAAATTATCAGGTTATGTTTTGAGATCATCGTCGAGAAAGAATGTCATTGACCCTATTTTGGACAGCTGAAATAATAAAGTAGATCAGAATACATCTTCGTCATAATCGTACTCGATTTTGTTTGTATAGGTGAGAATTTAAGAAATAACTTGAAGACATTATTGAAAACAAATATCGTAGACACCAACCTAAACAACTGGGTGGGATAATTCATATATGTACATATATTTACTCCCAATACAGTCATATAAATGGCTGAGTACTCGTAATTGTATATGAATGAACTGTTTTATACGAAAATTTTGTGATGGAAGATAAATTAAATTTTGTGGTTTGATTCTCTTCGGTAAATGGGCAATCAATGGTTTGATTCATTCATTCATTTCATTTTATTTCCACTCCATACATATCTATATGTGTACATACATATGTATATACGTATATGTACATACATACTCGTATATGCTCAAATACCCATTTACACAATAAGAGACATTTTAATGAAATCAAGGAAATAAGAATTTTTTTTTCTAAAAATTATCTGTTGTTATGTGGCTTGTTGTGTTTGGTGGAAGGTTCGTTAAATTTTATTTAGTCCCCTATTCTAAGAAAATGTTAATCAAAAATATTTTAGTAAATATATTTATATATAAAATTTAATAGTTTTGTTGCTTTTTAAAATGATTAAGGCAAATAGAGTTTGATTTGGTTTTACTGTTCGTTGGCTTAAGAACCTTTTTTTTGGGTACAAAGATTTCTCTAGATTTTATTGCTTTTAGCCATTATGCATAATAATGATCACAAGTTATATAACAGGGTGCCTAGAATACTATTATTTTTAATATTATTTTTTTTTTTTTTTAACACACAACTATGAAGCTTTTGACTTGTCTCCAGTAACACGCAAAGTCTTTGGCAGGAATCCAAACTAAGACCACGAGACTGTTGGTCGAGTACTAATACCAAATCAGTCATCGAGACAGCCGTCATAGTAGAACTGTTTTCTTCATGCCAAAAGCTATTGAATAATCGATGCCACAATACCGATTGTTAATAGGATCCACCCTAATGTATCGGGTGGTTAAATTTCAAGGGCCGATGTTGACTGTGAACCACACCTAAACGCCAAGTTTTTTTCCGAATTTTATTTGACATTTCTCTATTTCAGATTTACTCAATTTGAACCATATAGAGATACACAATCCAACAACGTGTTAAAGTTATCCAGACTTATTATGAAAATGATGATCACTTTTTGAAGAAAATCATCTGCAGTGATGAGGCACATTTTCACCTCAGTGGATTCGTCAATAAACAGAATTGCCGCATTTGGGCGAATGAGAATCCAAGAGTGACTGTCGAAAAACCAATGCACCCACAAAGAGTGACTGTTTGGTGCGGTTTATGTGCTGGCGGCATCATCGGGCCGTATTTTTTCCAAAATGAGGCCGGTCAGGCAGTTACTGTGAATGGTGTTCGCTATCGTGAGATGATAACGAACTTTTTATGGCCCGAATTGGAAGATATGAATGTAGATGATATGTGGTTTCAGCAGGACAGTGCCACTTGCCACACAGCTAACGAAACAATTGCTCTTTTGCGCAACAAATTCAATGGCCGTGTTATCTCACGTAATGGCGATGTCAATTGGTCGCCAAGATCATGTGATTTGACACCGTTGGACTTTTTTCTTTGGGGTTATTTGAAAGACAAGGTATACGTCGATAAGCCAGCAACAATTCAACAGCTAAAGGATGAGATAATTCGGCACATTAACGGCATAGAACCTCCATTATGCCTCAGGGTCATCGAAAATTTGGACCATCGGATGGAGGTGTGCCGCCCATTTGGCCGATATTTTATTCCATACATAATTGAATAATACCAATATATCATAATAAGATAAAATTACAATAATTTCCTAATTAGTTTGTGTTTTATTCAAAATTAACATCGGCCCTTGAAATTTAACCACACTTTACAATATATCTGTGGCGTTTTATCAAAACAACTTAAGTCGTTTTTTTTAAATTATTACTAATTTGATTATCTAAGTAATTAATAGGCAAACAGGGTTTTTAAAATTGCTTTTTTAGTCGAAAAGGCTTATCGTTGACAATAGGGTATCCAACTCTATTGATTCACTGGATCACCGACGCAGTGTAGGGTGCGTTACTCTGTTCTATCGCTACTACAATGGATTTTTCTCAGACGAGATTAGGGATCTTGTTCCCGATACGCGCACATTTTTACGTAGCTTGCGTTTATCGTTCAGAGCTCATCCATTTGTGGTCGATTGCTTGGGGAATCGTACAACGCATTACAGAGAGAATTCGTTTTTCAGCCGTACACTTCGCGTGTGAAACAAGCTGCCTGCAAACGTGTTTCCTGTCTGTTATAACGTTGGAAGGCTAAAGTCAACTTCCTCTTTCCTCCTCCTTACAACCTATTTTCCTAGTTCTGATACAATGCACTGAATATGTAGGAGTCATCCCCTGAGTACTGGTCCAAGATAAAAAAAAAAATATATATCGTTTTAAAGTTCTTTCTGCACAGAAGCGAACGATCTTAATTTCATTTTGATCAGTTAAGCGTTTTGCTAAGACTGGCAAACAAAATATGTGTTTGTATTTGACTTAAATACACTTAAAACGAAAACCACAGGGCCAAATATGCGTAAAGAACGTATTTATGAGTTTTAACAGTTTTATTAGTTCAACATTGGAGTGAGAGTGCATTATTTAAAAGCAGTAAAAAAATATGCGGTCGATTGCGTCGACCGGTGATTCCCACTAGTTTAAATAAATATGAATTTCTTGTTTATCAAAATAAATTTTCATATTATTCATTTGTTAAAATTATGATTTATTTCCGCTTCTTTTTAAATTTAGTTCTTCGTTCAAATTTCCCTTCAAGACATTTTTTGGTCTTATCTCGTCTCTTATCTCGACTTAAGCTGTTATAATAAAACGTCACAGATATATATTTGGTGCTTACACAGAGATTGGCATATATGGGCTTTTGAATAGCTGCTTAACAAGTGATATAAATAGTGAGTTTTATAAATCAAAAATTACTTGATAAGTTTTTTTTTAGTGTCTACGTAGAGGCGAACGAAACCAGCAGGGCATACAACACGTGCGCTGCTTATCTTCAAGAGACAATGACACATTGTGTTACGGTGTAAAAATAATTGAAATATTTAACAAATCAGAGATTATTTTTGCACTAGAAAAATTTGGGAGACATATCTTTTTCAAATAAAATTTTTAATTTTTTTCCACTTTCCAACTTAGTACGAAAATTTGAAATGAGGAGCTCGGTCATGTTTACATGGTACTGAGTTCGAGTCCTAGGGGGTGCTGATGAGCAGTGTAACGACTGGGTAACAGCTAGTTGTCCCCCAGCTTTAGCGTATTCAATTATGTTTTCCTGTCTTCTTTGATCGAGAGTTATTGATCGCGGCAAGCCAAGATACGAGTATGTCCCAAAATTTGGAAAAATTTAATTTTTTTTTTTTGGAATTTTGTATGAAAATTTTTGAAAAATTTTTTGACTTAAACCGATTTTTCCAGAAAAAGTTTTTTGCTTAAAAGCAGTCTGGTTATAAAAGAACGTTACTAAAATACACAAAATTATCATTTCCAAGGTCGGTCCATATACACTCAAGATATATTTTAAACCGGGTTTTCCATTAAACAATTTTTTTGTTAAAAAAAAAAATGCTGAAGAAGTCTTTCGAAATACCGAATTTAATTGAAACATTTTTGATATAAAAAAAAAAAAACAAAACTGACCTCAAGCTGAACACAGAAAATATTTTTTTTCGTGAAATTTCGAAATTCGTTGAATCAATCAATAAATTGTTTGAATGCGGTCTTGTAAAGGAACTCGTGGATTCAAACAAAAGTTTGGTAAAAATAATTATTGATCGAAAACAACAAGTTTTTTAAACAACAACAAAATACGATATCCAATGTTATTTTTTGATATTTTTGTATATGCATACAAATTATTTTTTCAGACAAATATTTTGTTGATATTATTTAATTCCAATCTATAATTTTTTCCGTGTAATTTATAAAAAAAAGGTAAAATAATTACGATCAAGAAAATCAATTTTACATAAACAGTGTTTTGTCTCTCTTGAAAATTTTACTATATTGAGTTGTGACCCTTTTGTATTTAGGGTGCGATATGCTCAAAGGTGGATACTTGAAAGTAACATTAAGAAATCAACACTTTCATGGCACATACTCGTACCCTCCCTCCCTCCCACGGCCATCGATCTTAACTCAATATTGATTTAAAATTTTCTTTTGTATTTATTTTCACACTTCAAAAGAATAAACCAAATAAATGTAAAATACTTGACACTATTGACATTTGACCAGATCTTAAACAAACAATGATACTCGTTCTATTATATTTTAACCAGCAAACTTGATTGCCAAGAAAAAGATATCCTTGGCTTTTCAACAGCCAACAACAACAACAATTGCATAAGTATACAACCACAGGTAAAAATCAAATAAATTTCATGTCCTTTGTGGCTAAACAACTTGTATAGTTTTATTAAAATCTTAAAACAGACATTGTTGGCAGGCATTTGAATATTTACTTAGGACTTCTAACACATACGAGTACAAATCAAATCAAATAATTTAAAATAAAATAAAACTAAGTTATAACTTCCCATCGGCAAAGGGGCCCATATTGGCAATGTTGGCTATTAAAGCGGGTATATTGCTTTGTTCGTAGTTGCCGCTAAAATAATGTTCACCAGGACCCGAGGCAAAAACACCCACATCATCCGCACCATGAGTCTCCGAGTTAAGTGGCACAGTGGCCATAAAACGATATTCAGGTTGTTTCAAATCGACTTTTGATAAATCCGTACGTCCCGCCTTTGAGTATGTGTTGTAATAGCCCTTGCCATTGGCATAGGAGAGTATGCTGTAGGGCAGACCATCATCTGCCAGCTTCGGGGCCAAACCAAAAATACTCTGTTCACGATCCTGCCAATTAAGTTTGGGCGATAACAATTTCTATATACTAGTTTCCGCTTTAAAAAAAAAAACTTACCGGATAACCATTGATAGTCATGGTGTGTGAATGGTCGGAAGTGACCAAAATTAAGGTGTCTTGTTCACTGGTCATTTGTCGTGCCCGCTCAACGGCCTTGGAAAGCTCTAAGGTATCTTCGAGTGCTTTGCGGGGTCGTGTTTCATGATGAGCCATATCGATTCTGGCACCTTCAACGAATAAGAAAAAGCCTTGAGCATTTTTCCTCAACAGTTTAATGGCCGCCTCGGTCATAGATGTCAGTGAAGGATCACTGTTTTCCAAATGTTTCCTCTTTAAGTCGCCATGATAGGGACAATGTGAAGCGCTAAATAAACCCATTAAATAGTCCGTTTTGTTAAAATCCACTTGCTCTAAACCTTTTTTGGACCAAACATATTCGGCCGTTTTGTTTTCACGTTTTTTTGCCAACAGCCATTCTTCGATAAGATCCCTGTTATCGCTTCTAGCGCCAGCTAAGCCTTCTTCATCGTTTACAGTGTGATCACGGAAATTTCTGCGACCACCTCCCATCACAACATGCAGCTCTTTGCCTACTGGCCATTCCACTAGTTGACGGGCTATGTCCACATTAACTACATCGCTACATTGATCCTCAAGAATGTTTTGATTGCTTTCCCAGCCACGATTAGCCACATGAGCATAAACGCCAGCTGGTGAGGCATGAGTGACGCGCGCTGTGGTTACCAAGCCAGCCCATTTGCCTGCATCTTGTGCCCACTTAGCCAAACTTTCTGTGTGAGTACTGGTGTCGTTGCCCTTAAAACAGTCGTATCTTTTCACTTGAGCATTGACCCCTATGGTGCCATAGTTGGCCTTAACACCACTCAAATAGGCCGTAGCAGTGCTAGCCGAGTCAGGTGTACGTTTGTTTACAGAGTATGTACGCGACAAGCCAGTATAGGGAAACTTCTCAAACGACACTTGTTTATTGCTGTTACCCATGAAATTTCTGGTAGCAGTTATGGTGTGCACGGACATGCCATCACCCAGAAATACTATTACATTTTTTGCCTTATTGGTATTAAGAGTATTCACTTTCTGCAGCTTGTCAGCCAAAATATTTTGAGCCTTTTGCATCCAAAATTCAGTAGTTTGTTCTGGCTTTAGAGGTACGGTACTAGCCACTGATGAGCGCAGCAGTTTAGGCATAAAGTCTGGATGGTCATGGTCGTCGTGGGCTGCGACAAAACACCAGGCTAATGACAGCAGAACAAAATACTTCATGGTAATTGCTGAGAGCATTGTTGAAGCAAAACTGACAGCAAAGTGTGTTAATGATTACATTTATACGTTTCATTGCGAATCTTATCAATGGGAAAACACTTGACCGATTGTTGAGCTTATCTTCTTATCAATCGGATATAAATTTATAGTCGAGTACAAATTTTCAGTAGCTCATACAATAATTAAATATTTATTAAAACTCTATGGTATTACAGCAATAGTGTTAAAAACAAGGGCGTGGACATATTGATATGGGGACTTTTATGAAATAAAGGGTGCCCCAAAACTATAGCAAGATTGGGGTTGTTCGCCATTTGTGCAGTAAAGTGTTGGCAGCACCAAAGAAAAACAGCTGATGTTTTAGGGCAGTGTTGCCAGGAGATTTTTTGTGAAATGCCTGCCATAAGAGGGCGGTTCGGAAACTTCTTAGCCTAGCAAAAAAAGGCGCGGTATAAATAGAAAAAATTGAAGTGTTTTGGAAACTTCCATCTCTGCTATGAACACATGTTAAATTTTGTTTCGATTTGGTAACTCCTTCATATAGAAACAAGTGTTCATAAAAGACGCATCCGCGATTTTTTTTTTAGAATGGAAAAATTAGAAATGCGTGGAGTCATTAAATATTTACATAAAAAAGGTTTATCGGGTCAAGAAATTCATAATGATATGGTGAATGTGTTAGGTGAAAGTGCTCCTTCATATGCAACAGTAAAAAATTGGGTTGCTGAATTTAAACCTGGTCGCACAAGCATTGAAGATGAACAACAACAGAAATTGTAGCCAAAGTGCATGATATGGTATTAAATGATCGACGAATAAAAGTGCCTGAAATAGCTAATATCATGGGCATCGCAAATGATCGAGTCCATTTAATTTTGCATGAAGAACTACAGATGAAAAAGCTTTCTGCAAGATGGGTGCCGCATTTGTTATTAGTCGACCAAAAACGCATAAGAATAAACATTTCTCAAGCTTGTTTGGTTCGTTTTAAGCGAAATGAAATGGATTTTAAGCGTCGTTTCATAACTGTTGATGAAACTTGGAGCCACTACTATGCTCCAGAGACAAAAGAACAATCCAAACAATGGACTGAAGCTGGAGGAAGTGCCCCAAAGAAGGCAAAAACAATTCAATCGGCTGGTAAGGTTATGGCAACGGTTTTTTGGGATTTCAAAGGTATTTTATTGATTGACTACGAGTATCTGCAAAAGGGTAAAACAATAAATTCAGAGTACTATTGCAAAATTTTAGATCAATTAAATGTACAAATTCGGGAAAAATGTCCTGGCTTACAACACAAAAAAATAATCTTTCATCAAGACAACGCACAAGAGTGTTTTAACAATGGCTAAAATCAACGAATTAAAGTACGAGTTGCTTGACCACCCACCTTGTTCTCCTGATTTAGCTCCCAGTGACTTTTACCTGTTCCCAAATCCAAAAAAATTCCTTGCTAGCAAGCGTTTTACCGCAAATGAAGATGCAATTACAGTTGTAAACCACTATTTTGTAGACCTTGAGAAAAACTATTTTAATAAAGGGATAGAATTGCTAGAAAAGCGTTGGACTAAGTGTATTGAAGTTTCAGGAGATTATATTGAATAATAAAAATATTTATGAAAAACTAACTATTCTCTTTCATTGATGGACGAAAGAGTGTCCTTACCACCCTCGTACTGCATAAAAACCGATTTTTTCCTACAATAAAAAAATATTTACCAACATTTTTCCCCACGAATTTTTCATTTAAATATTGCGCAAATGAATTATTTTAATACGATTTTTATTTTTATTGTAAGTTCGAACAGGAATAACTTTTTAATATACTATAAAGTATATTAGTTAAATTAGTGTACAAAATATATAACTAAGATATTCATAAGAGTAATTTAATATGTTCAGCTATATAACTAACTTCTTTCAAGTGACCAGGTGTACATTCTAATTCAAACTAATACATGTGTATATGGTTAAATAAGTTAGAATATTACAACGTTAACAAAATTGCAACTTTACAGGAGATGGAAAATACTACAACAGAAACTAGTTTTATCAACAATATGCAACATTTACTGTACTGCGAGAACCTAAACCTTTCTACCTGAGAGCAACGATACGTAGATATGAAACATATGCATGGTTACACGCAAAGTACACAAAATTTTGAAATTTCATCTACTTGTGGGTGTTTGTAAGTTTTCCAATATTTCTTGTTAGTCTATTAATTATAAAGATGTTTCACTGCACTGTTACTGAAAAAACTGCCAAAAAAAACCACCCGATATTTTTATTATAGCTGGTAAAAACCAACTGCTGTCAATTTGATATTACAGGTAAGGGAAAATAAAAGAAAAACGCAGTAATAAAAGAAAGGATCCATACATAAACAAAACTTAAGTATATGTGCTTCAATGAAACATAAAAATAAATCGCTTTGAAAGCGCTGAGTTTATGGTCCATCGAACCGGTTTACTGCCGTAACTAAACAATAGTAGCGTGTATAATAAGTTTGTTCCTTAAAGTCAACCTAGCATGTTTAATTCACTAACTTTGCCTTATTCTCTTCATCATTTGCATTTAGATCTTCGATCCATTACACCACTTTCATCGGCATCAAAAGCAAAGTGTTTAGTAAACATCATTATTATTACTATTCGTGGATGGGATATGGCCCTCACCGGCTGTTTGCACTGCGATCAATATTGATCTATTGTGCGTCCCCTTGCCCCGTTATGGGTTGAGTATGTCAAGAAAACGGACAAGCTCCTTCATAGGGAGTGATATTAAGTCACATTCACTTAACATATAAGCTTGTAGTAGCCTATATCTTCTTTGTCCCAGTACCCTACAGTGGGTGATTAAGTGCTCCATTGACTCCTCTTCACCACCGCAGAATCTGCAAATATCTGTGTTGGAAATGTCCATCCTGTGCAGGTGCTTGTATTAGTTATAATGACCTGTTAGTGCACCTGTCAATGTTCTGAGACTTTTCCTGTCCGGCTTTAGAGCACGTTCGGCCCACTTTTTATCAAAGTTTAGAAATTTCTTGCAGTGTTCAAGACCAGCTGTCTCGTTCCAATGTTGTTCCATTTCTTTATCTCCTCATTCAGTGGAACCTTATTGAAGCCAAAAGTTGGAGTGGGTCCAATATAAGTCCCCTCTGCTCCTTTCTTGGCATAAGTGTCATCGATTTCAATGCCGTGATGCCCTTCATGTCCTGGTACCCAGATCTGGCTTGCCAGTGCGTTTAGCCTGTTGTGACATTCCAATACTAACTTGGACGTAAAGACACAATTGCTCAGGGCCTTCAGCACTGATTGGAAACATCATAGATATGTAAGTATTTTTTAGTTTAGTGTGAGCAAAGAGGTTCGCTTGTGGTCCTTCGAACCAGTTGGCATTAGCTGAAGTAAAAAAAAACACAACACTTTAGATCACCTTAATTTGTTAATTGTTTGATGTTGGCTTTAAGCAACTACCCTTTTTTAACTACACCCCTGTCAAGAATTTCAAAATTTTTTCGTATTTTCAACTACATAATTAAACAAAAAACTAACACACAATCTAACTCATATTTTCCTTATCAATTTTTCACAGATAACCCTTAACAAGGTTTGCTTTTATTTAAAGGTGCTCGAATCTAAGCCACACACAGTAGTCTTAAATACTTGTTGAACAAAACACCAACTGCTTTCGTTGGCCATGGCCAACTTTAAAATCTTTTTAATTCTAACACTTGCCATAAACCTGTTGTCTACCACGTTGACGCATTTGGCGGCTGAGACTTCAGATGAAGAGCGCATGCATCCTAGTTTCGAAGAAGAACGTTTCTTGCGCAGCCAGCGGCCGCTATTAAGGAAAGGTGAAGATACTAATGAGTTTTGGTTAAACTTGGGCAAGGAGTTTGTTAGGCAACAGAAACAACAAAAACAAAATAACAATGTGGCCAAAAATACCATAATATTTTTGGGTGATGGCATGGGTTTGACAACACTGGTAGCGACCAGAAACTATATAGGAGCAGAGCATACCAAACTTTCCTTCGAAGATTTTCCCATTGTTGGCCTGGCGAAAACTTATGCCGTGGATAAGATAGTAGCTGATTCAGCCAGCACGGCCACGTCTTATTTGTGCGGTGTTAAGGCTAATTATGGCACCATAGGCGTTAATGCGGCCATAAAGCGTTACGATTGTGAGGGCATGAAAAATGCCAGCAATCATGTTTTCTCGTTGGCCAAATGGGCCATGGATGCGGGCAAATCGGCGGGTTTGGTGACTACTGCACGTGTTACACATGCCTCACCGGCAGGCGTTTATGCTCATACGGCCAATCGCAATTGGGAAAGTAATGCTGATATAGAAGAGCAATGCGGCGAAGATCATGGTTTGGATGATATAGCCCAGCAATTGATACATGGTGAAGTGGGTGCTAAGCTGAAAGTTATGTTGGGTGGCGGCAAAAGTGTTTTTATAGATAAGTCTTTGTACAGCCAGGGCTGGCGCACAGATGGTCGCAATTTAATAAACGAATACAAAAAGCAGTCGTCTAAAAACAAGTTTGTAGAAACTAGAGAGCAATTGGAAAATCTTGATCTCTCACAAGCAGAACGTTTGTTGGGTCTGTTTAATGACAATCATATAGACTATTATTTGGATTCTTTAGCCAAACCTAACAACACTCAACCCACTCTGGAAGAAATGACTAGAGCAGCCATTGCATTTTTACAACAACAAGGTAATGAGGAAGGTTACTTTTTATTTGTTGAAGGTGCCAGAATTGATATGGCTCACCACCGTACCAAAGTCCGTTTGGCTTTAGAAGAAACTAAACAATTCTCACAGGCCATTAAGACGGCTCGCCAAATGACCAGCGAAGACGATACGCTCATTATTGTTACCGCCGATCATTCACACTCTTTCAGTGTGGCTGGCTATCAAAATCGAGGCTCTGATATTTTCAGTTTGATTGCAAAAGCTGGCGATAAAATTCCCTATGAGCCTTTAAGTTATGCTAATGGGGAAGGTTATTATAAACATTACGATGTAAAGGCGGGCAAGCGTAAAAAGCCTTATAAAGTTTTAGCCGGCACGCCAAATGATGTCTTTCCAGCCACAGTACCTTTAAATGCGGAAACTCACAGTGGCGAGGATGTGGCTGTATTCGCTTCAGGTCCTTGGGCGCATTTGTTTACCGGTGTTTACGAGCAAAATGCCATACCACATATGATGGCCTATGCTACTTGCGTGGGAGAAGGTCTCAAGGCATGTGACATTTTGTAGATGGGCAGCAAAAAAAAAAAAAAAAATTAAATAACATTTAAGACTTTTTCTATGCTTAAGATAATTGTTTTTTTTGTATTTTTGCTTAAAGTGAAATATAATTAAATAAATTGATTAAAAATAGTATTAAAAATGGGCATATGCTTTAAGATTACTACCTTGCAGTGTGGGAGCTGTTGGCCTAGTTGTTGTTAGTCAGAGCAGTATCGAAGGTATACATAGAAAACCTGTCATAACTGTGATGCATCGATGCAATGCCAAATGTGATTATTTTTGCCCCATGACTTTCATCGCTGTAATGTCCGCCACTACATCAGTTGCTCTAATTATTAACAGCGGCAATGATGACAATTATTTCATCAATGAAATGTCATACTGACATCATGGGGATGCTTTATCGGAATACGTTTGATGTGAGCATGTAATCAATGTAGAGAAACTACAATGCCGAAGAAATTACTAAATGAACTCAATGTAATGACAAAATATCAGCAATAGGATGGCGCACTAACATCAGACCAACTATAATTTAGATTCAATGTCATTGATGTGATAGCTCATTAAAATCAGAATTCACGTGAAGTAAATTTGATGACGACATATCATCAATACTAGCGTACGCTATCATCAGCATTAAACTCCGGTTCAATTTAATTCTTTCAAAAATATGTTCAAACACATAACTTTATATTCTACCATCTTCAAGAAAGCAATGAGAATTAAAAATGTTCTAATAATACTTTTGATGACTTCCTGCCAATAATGCAATGCCTGTGTGGCGCATTATCATATTTAAATTGTGTGTATGCTGTGTATGTGGAAATATTCTATTTCTTTGCTTCGTAGCTCTTCTTCTTATTTTACTCTCTACTATCTCTATTTATGCAACTAACGTTGATGACTAAATGTCATTAATATGAAGCATTTTTTTCTACTTCTTAAAAATTAATTTAAATTTAAAAATAATAATTTTAACAACCTAATTTCTTTTCAACAATAAACAGAAAATATTATAACACTATTTAGGCCTTTTTATAATCAATATCGACGTATTAGATGTATTATAACTATTAATAAAATATATCATTGAATTGATGTCACCATAGTTGTAGCATTGATGATACTCAATATATGACAAAACTGTCTGATGACGTTTGTTGTTGAGATTGATGTCAGTTTTCATATTACTGATGACTATTTTCATACTATTGATGTCACAATTCTAATGACCCGCCGTCATCAATATGAAGATGCTCTCTTCTATGAGTGTATATACGCGGACCACAGATCAGTTTTAACTAATTTAATTTTTAGAGGTTCAAGTCAAACGCCCACAAACCCTACTCCCTCTATTCTCCTCCTCATAAACCATTTTTCTTGTTTCAGTACACTGTGTACCTGAGCTCTGGTTCTCTGAGTCTGGTCCAAAATAAAGAAGATTAAACAACTGAAATATTAAGCTTGGTTTAAAGTAAAAAGTTGCGACGGAAAAATTTTTCACTACTCGAATAAAAAAAACGAGCTTGGAACGTGATAACAAGAAACCTGATCTTTTTTCTGTAACATGGGGGGCAGCATTTGCTTTTGCTGTAGATTTCAGTGATTTCAATCTCTCCGCTTTCCACTGTGATTGTTGCTTACTTTTTAAGCGCTAACTTCGGCCTATACCTAAATTACCTGACTGCATTCACCTCTAAGAAATGAAGTACTTTGAGGATGCTAAGCTAGATTATCCAATAACAGGGCATTGTTTTCTAAAATAAAAAAAATCGAAGTTAATATATCATGAAGCCCCTATTAACGTGTGGAGAGCTTGTATAGTTGAGTGCTTTGGAGAAAATTACCTATTGCGTAGTTACATAAGGGATGCTGCATACCTCTGCTTTGACGATGAGTGGTGCTTCTGGCACCACGCCAACGAAGGCACTATTTACGACGATGTCGGCTAATCTCATGGTAAATAAAGTATCTATTTGTTTGGCGATCAATATATGTAAAGAGGTTAAGCTGCGATAATGGGAAGAATAGTACATCTTAGACTACAGCCAGAACGTTTCAGCCAACTTGCAGTCACCTCAACCGCAATCAGTGCCCGGAATGGTCTGCAAAACTGCACCCTCTGGAGATTTACTGGTACCCGTTCCACCAGTGAATCATAGGTGAAACCTTAGGAAGCCCAACACAATATAAGTCGTGCGGCTTCCTAGAGTTTTATTTAATGAAACAAATGGGGACTTCCAACCTCTCTATGCCCTAGAAAGCAAAGTACCCTGGTTAAGCAATTTTCACAGCAAATATTAAGCCAAAACCTGATCCAGGCGAGACTCTTAATGAGATGGCGGCACATGGGAACTTGAAGCTTTTCTGGGTACCGGGCCACTGTGCAGAGCCCTAGTCTTAAGTTGAGTACAAAAGAAATATTAGAGCGAACGAAATGGCCACGGCAGAAGTCTGTTTACAATATGGAAGAAGTCTTGCTTAAAAACTATAAGAAGCAAGTGCAGCAGCAACTTAGAGGAGCTGCCCAGGACAGATGGTCTAGTTAGGTGATCTTTTGGATAGTGCGACTAAAATGGCCTGTGTAGCATTATAGAAGGACTGCGGTTCTGTTGGGTCTTCCTCAGTGAAAGTAGTGCAGTTTGTGGTAGCGTTTGTGATAGGACATTATCATATAGGGACGCATGCGAGAAGATTAGATCTTCCGTTTAAGGGCGAACTTTTAGGAATCAAGAGGAAATAGACGGTATTGAACATTTCCTTCAGCGATGTCTGGCTCTTTCTTCTATGTGAGCATTGTATTTGGATCGACTGATCCTGCATGACCTGGCAGATAAATCGGGATGCAAGTAGAGTGGGACTGGATTCTTTCACCAGGTTTTAGGTTGATTTAGATCTGATTTAATACTAAATATAAAAGTTATTTAATTCCAGCCACTGCTAGACAAAAAAGTTTTATTTTGCGTGAATAATATCGGTAGAATCACCTAGTTAACATTCTGATGGTGGCCAGGGTATTCCTTCTTCTCAATCGAGAGTGGCCGCCAAAATTAAATATACTGCATGAAAGAGCATTTGGGTCAAGTTCCAGTTTACTGATATACCTTGTCGCATACAGATCTTTGTGAATTCGTGAGTTTCTTAGGTACCATGGAGCTGCAGTAATCGTACGAAGAATTTGGTTTTGTCGTCTTTGAATTTTTTCAATGTTAGATGTTAGCTAAACATCGGGACCATCCATAGGTTCCAAATAGACTGGTTTTAAGAAACTGGCAGTTATACCGACTTATACTTAATATATGTACATACTCGTATATGTATATACTGCGTGCGTTAACCAAGGACTGCTTTGCCAGCTTTCCGTTTAAAATTGCTATATGTAAGTATGAATGTATAAAAGTCACAATTACTAAAAATAATATACAATCTGTTATAAATTGCTTTCAACTGCTCCAAGTCAATGCCAGAATTATCTTAAGTACACTTAAACAAAAACTTTTTGCCAAAAGTGTTTAATATATCCGGCAAATATATATTTAACTTTTTGAGTGTTTGCTTAACTAAATTATTATGATTGAATTTGTGTTCAATTTTCATAAAAGATTGCATTTGCGGGCTTAATGAGACAGACTCATGATGAAGAAGATGCTGTCAACGGCAACAACAGCATCATGTTTAGTCATGTTCAATTTCATTTAATAAGTGTGTGAATGTGTATGTTTGTGTTTGTGTATGTGTGACAATGTCACATAAATACGTGATGCACATAAGTGTTTTTAATGTTTACACAAATTATTCCTGATTTTAATTTTTTTTTTTTGTAATCTTAAAATCTACTTGTTTAATATTTAAATGATGTTGGATCACAAATTATTTTAATAATAAGATTATGGCAAAAGTGCTTCTGTCGCAAACTAAGGAAATGTGACGTTGCCTTTAATCAAAAGCTTTGAATAAAACTTGTGATAGAATTTTTAGAGTAAAGGGTCTTCTAAACGAGAGTTTCGAACATTGACAGTAGACAGCGGCTATTTCGTTGAAGTTACAGTTGGCGTCTGGGTAGTTATTTACAGTCTTACGACATATGATAAAAATATTGTTACGCTTTTGCCTTCTAAAAACGTTTAAGGGACTGTTTTTTATTGTAAAGAATGGTCCAACTATAATGACCATGCCGAAGGCTTTCGAATGGTCAAGAAGCACCAAAAAGTTAATACCACCCCAATCGAATTCTTGCCGCAAGTTTTCATTAACATGTGCAGGTACCATAACACTGTGTCCTACCCTATTTCTTATTTTCCTTAGTGCCTGGTCACACACAGCAACTTTAGTTGGGCAATTCTTGACTTTATAGAAGGTTTCGGTGTGAGGAATAAGAAGGGAAAAAGAATTGCCGGTACTCGGCAATTCTCAGCAACTCCTTACTTCTCTCTCATGTGTGTATGCGTGTGTGCATATACAATGTAAATTGTATGAAATAATAAGTAGAAAAAGCTCAAGAATTGCCGAAAAAAGTTTTTTGTGTGTGGACAAGAAAGCAATTCCAAAAGAAAATTGCTAAAAATTTCGGCAATTAAAATCGCTCTGTCTGATCTTAGACTTAAGGACTTTCTATGTCAAACTTTCAACCCTATCCACTCTTTTGTGGATGACAGCAGTATTTGACATTCGTACGGTTTCAGTTATAGGCCCAGCCTATCCGAGATCCTTACCAAGAGGCAAAATATGAATGACTTACTGAATAGTGATCTTCTATTAATCTCCGAATGGGGTTCTAAAAACAGGGTCACCTTTAACGCTCATAATACCCAATCTTGTTTATTCACTAAAAGGCTGCATAGAATATTCTAAAGAGCACATATCACTACTACAGTAGTTTCAAGCACAGTATTTTGGAGCAATCTTGACTTCTACTTCATAGCAAAAACCAAAACAAAACATCAGGATGAAGCAAATAAACGATGACTTGTAGCAAAACATGGCGAGTGCACTAACACATAGACACCAACACAGCGGCACATGAGCATGCTTTGTATACAGCTTTTGTGCACTAATACAAAGACAAAACCCATGAACAACAACAACAAATTTTATAAACAAAACTGAAGTAGAACATTACTTCAATGCTGGAAGTTCTACTACAATTTTGTTCTATTTCAGTTGGTTCTACTTGTGTTTGGTTCTATTTCTTCTAAACGATTATAAGACAGTATTTGTTTATGTGTTATTCTAAACACGTCGTCAATGAAGTGTTTGTTTTGAAATATGAAAGAACTTTCATATTCGCGCCGGTGCCTTAAAGTTTATTTTAGGGTTACTTGATCGTCTGCAGAAGAGAGCAAAGAGGCTTACGAGGCAGTTCGGAAACTTTTTAGCCTAGCACAAAAAGTTAAGTGTTTTGAAAACTTCCATCTCTGCTATGAACACAAGTTAAATTTTGTTTCGATCTGGTAACTCCTTCATATAGAAACAGGTGTTCACAAAAGACGCATCCGCGATTTTTTTACAATGGAAAAATTAGAAATGTGTGATGTCATTAAATATTTACATAAAAAAGGTTTATTGGGTCAAGAAATTCATAATGATATGGTGAATGTGTTAGGTGAAAGTGCTCCTCCATATGCAACAGTAAAAAATTGGGTTGCTGAATTTAAACGCGGTCGTACTCATACAAGCATTGAAGATGAACCACGTAGTGGACGTCCAAAAACAGCAACAACAACAGAAATTGTAGCCAAAGTGCATGATATGGTATTAAATGATCGACGAATAAAAGTGCCTGAAATAGCTAATATCATGGGCATCGCAAATGATCGAGTCCATTTAATTTTGCATGAAGAATTATTCATGAACAACTATTCATAACTATTGATGAGACATGGATCCGCCACTATACTCCAGCGACAAAAGAAAAATCCAAACAATGGACTGAAGCTGGAGGAAGTGCCCTAAAGAAGGAAAAAACAATTCAATCGGCTGGTAAGGTTATGGCAACGGTTTTTGGGACTTCAAAGGTATTTTATTGATTGACTACGAGTATCTGCAAAAGGGTAAAATAATAAATTCAGAGTACTATTGCAAACTTTTGGATCAATTAAATGTGCAAATTCAAGAAAACCGTTCTGGCTTACAACACAAAAAAATCATTTTTCATCAAGACAACGCACCAGCGCACAAGAGTGTTTTAACAATGGCTAAAATCAACGAATTAAAGTACGAGTTGCTTGACCACCCACCTTATTCTCCTGATTTAGCTCCCAGTGACTTTTACCTGTTCCCAAATCTAAAAAAAAATCCTTGCTGGCAAGCGTTTTACTTCAAATCAAGATGCAGTTGCAGTTGTAAACCACTATTTTGAAGACCTTGAGGAAAACTATTTTAATCAAGGGATAGAATTGCTAGAAACGCGTTGGACTAAGTGTTTTGAAGTTTCAGGAGATTATATTGAAAAATAAAAATATTTATGAAAAACTAACTATTCTCTTTCATTGATAGGCTAAGAACCACCTTCGTAGAGTAGGGTATCCAACTCTATCGGCTCACTGGGACATCGACTCTGTTCTATCGTTACTACAATAGATTTTGAGTGCAGGGATCTTGTGCCCGATGCTCGCACTTTTATAGCTAACACATGTTGATCGTCCAGAGCTCATCCATTTGTGGTCGATTGCCCGGGGAATCGTACTATCCATTACAGAGAGAATTCATTTTTCAGTCGTACACTTTGTCTGAGGAATAAGTTAACTGTAGACGTGTTTCCTATCTGCTATAACGTTGCAAAGTTCAAGTCAAATGTTTACAAGCACTACTTCCTCTTTCCTTTAACGAGATCATACATCTGTTTATATAGTCCTTGCTTTTGACAGAAAACATAAGATAGCAATTGGCCTATATTCACCATTCCCTTTCCGTAACAGCACATGTTTCGCATGTTTCCAATATGATGGATATATATAGAACATTGTAATGCTATTAAATAATAAATGCATCACATAGGAGATATTCACTGGTATTCACTGTATTCACAGTTTCATGCAAATGGTATTGCATCATTGCATTTGCAAAAAGGTTTAGCATATTTTTACTCTACACTACCAAAATACACAGCAATGCATTTGCTAGTCTTATGTGTATATGCAATACTTAAAACCTATATGCTCTATACACAATCTTGTGCAAATGGCCTTGCATCATTGCATTTACAAAATAATGGATTATATTCTTGCTTTACACTAACAAAATACACCCAAAAATGTCACTTTTGCAATTGCAGAAATATGCAATTTCAAATGCACAAGATTGTGAATCGGGCCATAGTTTTCATTTGCTCTACTTACGCACAAGTTAATTGCAAATCGACAGCAGACAATCAGCAATCCAAGCCAATTAGTTCGTAATCGCCGCTTAGTTGCCGTCGCTCATCCGCATTCAAATAATACCTATCGATGTCTTTATCTAACTTAAAATCCATTCTTCTTTTAAAAAGTCAATTAACTGCTCCTTAAAGCTTTTTTCCCCCATATGTATTTTTGACTAAAATTTTTACAAATTATTTTCTACTCTAATTATCAATCAGCTGTGAAGTTCGTGCTTTGCAAAAAGTAGTGCAAACTAAACCAGCACAGGTGCTTCACAATTGATAGCATATATTTGCAATTGCATAAATTTGCAATCACAAATGCACAAGATTGTGAATAGAGCTAATCTAATTAATTTCAAATGAATACAATCAACACCTACTGCATTCGATTTTTATGCAAATGAATTTATGTTGCTGCTGTATTAAAAATAATTCAGTAGTCGACTACACGACTGCGAATGCTGGTGGCAGTATTTGCTGTCTTGAAGTTGTGTATGTGCTGTGGTCTATGTGTTTGATATTTAATTTTGGCCCAGTTTGTATATCTTAAAAGGTGAAAAATTGAAAGAACTTGATGAGTTCTGAAGCGTAAGAGGAGTAAACAGAAAGTTTTAGAAAACTTTTCTCATGATATGTCACATCTCAGAAAGCAATTCCGCTTCGAAACGTAACTCTAGCTGTTTCTGTGATATGTGTAAAATTTGTTTATTTGTGTGACTGCAGCATGCTGAAGCATGCCAAAGCCAATTCAAAAAAGAAAATGCTATTTGTTGTCTATTTCTCTTGTAATTTCTTATGTAGACATTAATTTAAAATGACACAAATTTTATGTTGCCTTAAATACCTTTAAATAAAAACACTTAACAAATACTTAGACTCATACTACACCTCTACATAAAGCTATAACAGCTGTATGTGCTGAAATTCTTTTGCAATTTTCCATAATAGTTTCCATCTCCATTTATCTTTATGTCCTTTGCCACCATATTTGCATTTCATGCTTATAATTTTTTTCTAGATTTCTTTTTTTTTCTATACCATTCTTTTCCATTCAGCTTTAAAGTCATAAATATATATGTATGTATGTATGTACAATACATTCATATGTATAAAATATGCAAATACTGTTACACACTTGTACTTTCAAACAAATCGTTGTTTGGCTTAAATAAATATTACAGTTTCTTACATCTGCTGATAAAGAAATTCTTTCATTTAAAACTTCATGCAGAACAAAAAGAAGGAATAGAAAATAGAAAATAATTTGAAATATTTTCTTTCGTTAACATTTTACCACTCTAGTATTTAATGAAAGTTGACAAGTTAGAGTTTAGTTTGCTGCTACTACTGCTGCTGCTGTTGAATATGTAGAATTATGAAGTGGCGACGAAGCCGGCTGCTGCCTCTAAACATTTAGTTGCAAAAAAAAAAAAAAAAAAGAAGGGAAATATATGGCGACTGCAATTTTAAAACTGGGTTACTACTGTTCACCATTATAGGCCTGCAGTTATGGCTCGGAAGTGAAAATGTTGGTAAATATTACACAAATATGATTTTGCAATTGAAAGTAAAGAATCACAAAACACCACTACAAATTGGAAAACTTTAGTCTGCCATAGAAAAAATGTTAAGAAAATAAAGAGCGAAAACAACAACAACAAAAAAAAAACAATACACTAGAAATTATAAAAGTACATGAGAAAGTTTTCTAGCCCCAGCAAAACAATAAGCATTTCATTTTGTTTTTTTTTTTTCTTTTTCGCCACAAACAACAGTTGTCTACAACTTAAGGATATGACAGGATTTCTTGCATTTCAAGCATTTAAAAAAGAGCTTTTTAAATTCTGTTGTGTTGAGCAAAGTTCTTAAGCTCCTCAGTAAGCATTTGTGCAAAATTGGTGACTTGTCTGTTAAGTGAACTTTCTTAGAACTTTATATATTTTGATTAACAGAAGACAAAAGAAACAAGAACAAAAGTTTAAAATAAGTTGGAGATTTTGAAATTGGCAAAATTCATGTATAAATTTATTGAAATATAATAAATATCTCTAAAAAATAATAACGCTGCCCCACCGTTGTGCTGCTTCATTTATTTTTAGGCCTCCTAAAAGCATGCTTTAGATATTCATATTTGTTTTAGGGTGAACACAAGCAAACGTTTAGTGGTCACTGTGACCATATTCAAAAATATTTTACAGCTAAATCGATTTAAATTAATGCTAATAAATTAAAAAAAAGAAATTTATTAAAGGTAAAACTGTAACTGTATCAGTTTTTTTTCTTATTTTATCCTGCGATGTCTTAAGGCAAGTAGAGAATTATTCGCTCTTATTGTGTTTGGCATTTTTTTGGCGAAAGGCGGTCGTTTTTGAAAAAGAGTACCGTGATTGGCGAAAAACGCCAGTGGATACGACAAATTTCAAGTCTATTACAAAACGGCATTAAAATGCTACAGTGCTTGGCGTATTTGTCTTTCAAAAGGGAGCAAATTTATCGTCAACGTATTTGCTCACGACAGATAACTAACATCTGATAAAATAAAAAAAAATATCAAAAATTTATATATGAATTCTTCCTCCATTTTTTACATAATATATCTGTTACGTTTTCTCATTTAAAATGAGTATTTGTTAAATCGGCGGATCACACCGTTTGCGAAAATTTAAATTATATTGATCCACCATCTTGTTCTGTGGAGGGTTGTACGAAGGCCTGGACTGATTTTACATATATGTGGATATATAATATATAATACAATACTTTTAACTCTCACGTCACTTTTGCTGTCAACAAAGCAAATAATATTTTATATTTTATTAAACGCTGGGTGAAGGAATTTAAAGATCCTTACATCACAAAAAATCTATTTACTACACTGGTGCGACCTATTCTTGAATACTGCTCAGTAATTTGGGATCCGCAGCATAGCTTTTATATAAAAAAGGTGGAATCAGTCCAAAAACAATTCCTGCTGTTCTGTCTTAATCATCTCCACTGGAACTTAGCAGTGAATTTACCATCATACCGCAGCCGACTATCTTTTATTAACCTCCCTACATTGAAAAGCCGAAGAATTACATCAAATATATTATTCTTTTTAAAGTTATTACAAGGGGATACTGGTTCAAGTCATCTTCGCGATAGAATAACCATCAATATACCTAACAGACAGCTAAGATCATACGTTTCACTGTATCTTCATTTTCATCGATCAAACTTCTTAAATTTTGATCCTTTTCGTAGAGTTTGTGGCGAAATAAACAGATTTTATGATCTAATCGACTTATCTGACAATATTCATGTTATCAAGAGAAGACTTCTTTTGTATTTAAACTCTAGTGATTATATTTATAACTGTTTGTAGTTTTCTAATGAAATTTTTGTTATATTAATTCTATCTATTTCCTTGTTATAATGATTTCTCAGCTGTTATACAAATATACAACAGCGAAAGTTTCGATTACACAGAAGCGATAGTCCGATGATCACTTGCAAATTAGTAACCTCATATACGAACCTAGTAAACAATTTCGAACTCCTTGCCGCGTTTGTAGCGTTAAGTATTATACACATAGACCACAGGTGACTGCTCAACTTCACGACAGCAATTGCTACAACCGGCAATTGTAGTTGTGTAGTCGACTCCTGATTTATTTTAAACACTTCTGGGGCCAAATCATCGCATACGATATCGAGAAATATTATCGAAATTTTTCATTTTGGTATCATGGCATACAATATCGAATGAATTGTATTGCAATAGTATAAAAAAATTAAACAATTTTTTTTTGTACTTTTGGAAAACAAATGGTTTTCAATCTATTAGATTTTGTTTAAATTATGATTCAATATGCATCGTTTGCCATAATCTATATGTTCGGAATGTTATTCGATACGTTAGTTAATTCGATATCATATGCGGTGATTAGACCCCTGATTAATTTTGAACAAACTTATTTTCATAAAAGTATACATTTTCTTTTTCCCGTTGCGTTGTCGACGAGTTCAGTTTATATCAAAAATTCTTGGAGAAATTATCTCAAAAAAAAAAAAAATCTCAACAAGATGGAAAAAGCAACCAACCAAACTTAGTTTTTGTTTATCACGCTTAGTTCAGGTAAGACAGGTCTTCAAAGTTGCAAATATAATCGGATATATCTTCTGAGCTATAATGAGAACAGTATTAAAGAACTGAAACTTTACGACAATATTTCGAATTTTTCAAAATGTGGACCAAAAATATTTCGTCTCGAAAAAAAGGAAGAATGTTAAAAAGGTGATTTTACTCATATTTTTCGTTATAGTATTAAGATATGAAAACTTATTGTTAGCTCACTTTGTGAAGATTCAATAAATAAATGAATGACAAAAAAGAACAAAAATTTTTTCCGGAGAAGTGGTGGATGTTGGCAATTTCTAAAGCTGAATTCGGAAATTCAAACGAAAAAAATGGATCGCATTAATAGCTGCCATATTTGACGATTTATCGTCATTTTGACGATTTTAGATGCTCAAAGTAGTACTTTGACGATTTGACGATTTAGGGCCTGTTTTTGATGATTTTTTTAGGTCAAATTTGCAACTACATATATACTTAATTTTTAGTTAATTTATGTAGGAAATGAAAATAATATTGAGAGTCAGAAACATTTATAAATCCTTACAGTATTATAAAAGAAGAAAGTGTATTTTTTCTGATATAATCAAAAAGGGTTCATATTTCATAGTAGATTTCGAAAGACGAGAACTTTAATTCGAATTAAAGCAACGTAGCCTATTAATCTTGGAAATTTTGTTTTGCGATACAGATAAGACAATGCTAGATTTTTGGAATCAGTTATCAAAAATGATTCTTCGGTAATTTTTCTTGCTATGGGTAAGTTTGTAGAAAAAATATTAGTTAGCACATGTGAGAGTTTGCATCTCGGTAAATGAAGCTTAAAAAACCAAAGTGAGAAATTAGTTGAAGAAACTAAAATTGAATTAATTGAAATCTATTTAAATAAATGCATTATATACAAAAATTAGTTCCTATGGTATTAACTTCAGTTTGTTTACGAGTAAGTGTATATTTTTATATAAAAGCAATAGTTTTTTTTTTTAGTTTTTTATTAAAGGCAACCACGGATTGTTTTGCTATATTTTAACGTATTGAAATATATATATTTAATGCAAAAACCATTTATTTTACTAGCTGACGATTTGCGATAATCATATTGACGATTTTGACGACTTTTTCCGCCAAATTTGACAATTTTAAGCCAGATTTATCTGGCATCTATGATCGCTTTATACGGATAAGAAACTGGCTATATGGATACTTAGTTTGATATCGAAGTGTGTTTTTAAGTTTTTTATTTTAAAGCAGCAGATTTAGCTGTAAAATATTTTTTTTATATGGCCACACTGTTTGCAAGACAACAAATAAATGTTTGCGTTTGTTTATTGTAGTTGTTGTTTTTTTGTTTTTTTTTTTTTTTTGATTTTTTTGTTTTAATTCCATTTGTATCTCTTGATCACAAAGTGATGCCAAAGCTCTTAACAATTTACGTGTGTCTAGTGATATTTTTTAAATGAATTTTAAAATATTTAGCAGCAGACCTATTCACATATTACTGATGCGCAAACTTCTTAATCAAAAAAGACATATATTATTATAATGATTTGTTGCTGTTATTAATTATCAAAAGACAACAATAAAAAAAGTCAAAATTTGACTTTGTAGCCTGGGGGGACAGCACGTTGTTTCATGGCCGCTCATCAGCATTTAAAATTTTAATTGTAAAGTTATAGCCAACATTTCTGATTTTTAACCCTTCAGTTGCTCTTATTTTTTATCTTTTTCAAGGCGTTTACATATGTATGAATATATATAATATTATGGCATATTTTATCTATGTATGTATGCATATTATAGAGCAAAAAGCCACCCTTGAAAATATCAAGCACTTTTTTAACGCCATCACACAAAACAAACATATCTTGAACAAGTTTCAGATTAAAGGTCATTTAGCCGCAAGGTAAATTTTACCACTTTCTTGTTAGCAAATTTTCAATAACTCCCTCAAACTTTTTAGAGACATCCTCAAATCCAATAACTTTAGTCAGAAAAAAAATTCTTTGCATATCAAAACAAATTCGAAATAACATTTTCCTGCTGACCAATTTAAGCGGAAATGTAAAAAATTTAAAATTTTGTTGAAGAGAACAAAGAAAAAAAAAGCAACTTCAGATTGTTAGTGGCTGAGAATGGGGGAGTTAACAACACGGGCTGTTGTTGTTGGTTTGCCAGCAGGGTTAATGAAACGTTACTGATGGGCATGTAAAAATCATCATGGTCGTTGCTGGCTTTACCGTCATGGTAAAATATCATCAGCATCATGGTCATAGATTGTTTAAGTTTGATATGTCAAGAAAGTTTGACATGTTGATGGATGGGGTGTGAAAAATCTAGATGTGCAAAGAAAATAGGAAAAGCGGAAAAGAAACACACAAAGCAAATGAAAACAAAGAACTGAGTAACACTGATAAAAAAAACTATTCAAATCCATTGAAATAAAATATATGTATAAATATAAGAAGTATCACCAAAAATTCGAAAAAATTTTAAGTTACATTTTGTCCAGTTTTAATAGTGTTTTAAAATTTTCTCCCTACAAGAAATAGTAAACGTTTAACTTTAACAATAACGAAGCGAAACGACATTATAGGTATATAATGAGGAGATGAACGTGAAAAAAGGGCCTTACAATTTTGTATTCAGAGGCTACAAGAACTGCTTAACAAAATTGGTTTTTCGTCTGCGGTTTTAATTTTCTACTCATGAAAAGTACTGGACCGCTTTCTTACCATGTTTAAGGGAAAATAGGAAGCACAATCCATCAACGTTAGGGCCCCTCTTGGTGTGTAACCTACTCTCATTACATTAAAGATAAAACTGAATGGCCAGTTTTGAAAATATACCCCAACATTAAACCTGCACCCCTCAAGGATATGTTCGAAACAGAGATATCATAAGTCGCTGCAATCTTACCCGAGGAATTCAGTAGCTGCAAAGCCGAAATTTATTATGGAATGTATAGCATATTATAACTGTAAAACTGAGAATAATAATATTAGTTTAAACTTTTTACTGTTACATAGCATTTTTCTAAGTGTGTTTTATTTTAATTCCTTTTTACGTTTCACATATACATTCATAACAAACGGATAATAAATCATCCCTTATTGCTATAGAAATTTATATTTCGAAAATGGGCATTTATATTTTCTAGTTAGATTAACCATTTGAATTTTGTGCATAAATTTGTTTTTTTTTTCGTAATTTTTCGTTAAGGATTTTAATAACAAAAAAGCCAAAATTTTATCTCATAATCAAACAAATGCAGGCGGACTTAAAACGCTTTGACATATTTTATTCTTAAAAATAATATTTATCTAATAATAAAAATAAAATAAAATAAAATAAAATAAAATAAAATAAAATAAAATAAAATAAAATAAAATAAAATAAAATAAAATAAAATAAAATAAAATAAAATAAAATAAAATAAAATAAAATAATATAAAGTAAAATAAAATAAAATAAAATAAAATAAAATGAAATAAAATAAAATAAAATAAAATAAAATAAAATAAAATAAAATAAAATAAAATAAAATAATATAAAATAAAATAAAATAAAATAAAATAAAATAAAATAAAATAAAATAAAATAAAATAAAATAAAATAAAATAAAATAAAATAAAATAAAATAAAATAAAATAAAATAAAATAAAATAAAATAAAATAAAATAAAATAAAATAAAATAAAATAAAATAAAATAAAATAAAATAAAATAAAATAAAATAAAATAAAATAAAATAAAATAAAATAAAATAAAATAAAATAAAATAAAATAAAATAAAATAAAATAAAATAAAATAAAATAAAATAAAATAAAATAAAATAAAATAAAATAAAATAAAATAAAATAAAATAAAATAAAATAAAATAAAATAAAATAAAATAAAATAAAATAAAATAAAATAAAATAAAATAAAATAAAATAAAATAAAATAAAATAAAATAAAATAAAATAAAATAAAATAAAATAAAATAAAATAAAATAAAATAAAATAAAATAAAATAAAATAAAATAAAATAAAATAAAATAAAATAAAATAAAATAAAATAAAATAAAATAAAATAAAATAAAATAAAATAAAATAAAATAAAATAAAATAAAATAAAATAAAATAAAATAAAATAAAATAAAATAAAATAAAATAAAATAAAATAAAATAAAATAAAATAAAATAAAATAAAATAAAATAAAATAAAATAAAATAAAATAAAATAAAATAAAATAAAATAAAATAAAATAAAATAAAATAAAATAAAATAAAATAAAATAAAATAAAATAAAATAAAATAAAATAAAATAAAATAAAATAAAATAAAATAAAATAAAATAAAATAAAATAAAATAAAATAAAATAAAATAAAATAAAATAAAATAAAATAAAATAAAATAAAATAAAATAAAATAAAATAAAATAAAATAAAATAAAATAAAATAAAATAAAATAAAATAAAATAAAATAAAATAAAATAAAATAAAATAAAATAAAATAAAATAAAATAAAATAAAATAAAATAAAATAAAATAAAATAAAATAAAATAAAATAAAATAAAATAAAATAAAATAAAATAAAATAAAATAAAATAAAATAAAATAAAATAAAATAAAATAAAATAAAATAAAATAAAATAAAATACAATACAATAAAATTAAACTGAATGAAATAAAATGGAATGAATGGAATGAAATAGAAAGATATAAATTGAAATGGAATGGAATGAAATGGATTATAATAAAGTAATAAAAAATAAATTAAAGCTAAAATAGTATGGAATAAAATTATCAAAATAAAATAAAATTTAATTAAATTAAAGTAAAAAAATCGAATCTAAAACAAAATGAAACTATAGAAATATTAAAAAATTGCAAATAAACTCAAAATATTATTTTAAAACTACACGGCCCTCGTATTTTTACATATTATTACAAAGTTTTGCTTCATTTTCCAACCAATGTCAATTTCCGGCTGTCAGTTTGAAAAGTGTTGGCCACAAAACTACCAGATGATGCTAACATACGAGTAAGTCGAATAGCAGCGCAGCACAGCGTCACAGCACAAGCAAAAATCTTCTAAATTAAAAACTTAACACGTTCCTGCCATACCTTTCATGCCTTCAGTCATCCATATGTTGGTTGATATTGGAAATCCATCCTTGAGATTATAATCAAATATTTTTGGTAGTGATTACATTCCTCCCCCCGTAGCGATCCAACGTTTTGTTCAAGCTGAATGTGTTTATGCAACACACGCACTTTGTCTGTCACTCACTCATTCCCTCACTCACCCACTATTTGCCACTTAGTACCGTTGGCAGTATTTTTTTTTTTTTTTTGTCTGCAATTGGGGGGTTGTTAAAGTGTTAAGAGTTTGTTCTTAACAAACACAAAAATAATATGAAAAAAGGTAGACTTACAGTAAAGAATAATTTACAATTGGTAAATTTATGTAAATAAAAATAAATTGGAAATTGTAGAATTTTTTTCCCTTTCGGTTTATTATTATACGAGTATTTCTTCTTTTTCGTATTTATGTATGTTTGTATAACTCAAATCCTTGATGAATCGCTATTGTTGTGTTTGATGCAACTACACTCCAGCATAGTGTTTGTGTATGTGTTATTGTATTTGTGTAAATATGTGTGTACTTATGCGTGTGCTATTGTCCTTTCTTTACATACTTGGCAAAATTGCAAGGCAAAACAATTATTTGGGTATTTGTATTTGCGTTCAAAATTAATGGTTTTGTATGCTTGATATGAAATGTATTTGTATTTGGTATTAAAAAACAATTGCCTATTTCCTTTACACGGAAAACTGCAAGCAAAATATTATTAAACTCTTACAAGTGAGTATATAAATACATATGAAAGATGTATTAAAACGGGATCCTCCGTTTTTAAGTCACTTAAAAAATGTGTTTTTCAATATGGTACACTTAGTTTTAAAAATCATAATTTTTACACAGAAATTGACTCAATGATAACACTTAGGTTGTAAAGATCTTGAAGCCATTAACTCAAATAAATAAACACAAATGAATACTTCAAAGGTAATTTAGTAACACTTACTCTTTAAAGAGTACTTTTTAAAAGATACTTTTCGCAAGGTGGTTTTTAGAAGATACTTTTTTAAATGGCACCTTTTTAAAATGCACTTTTTTAAAAGAGACTGCTTTAAAAGGTACTTTCTTAAAACGATCTTATTAAAATGTACTTTTAAAAAAGTAGTTTTTTGTAAGATAATTTCTTAAAAGGTACTTTTTTAAAAGTCATTTTTTTAAAAGATACTTTTTTAAAAGGTACTTTTTAAAAGGTACTGTTTTAACAGGTACTTTTTTAAATGGAACTTTCTTAAAAGGTACATGTTTAAAAGGTACTCTTTAAAAATTACTTTTTTAAAAGGGACTTTTTTAAAAAGAACTTTTTTTAAAGGGAACTTTTTTAAAAGGCACATTTTTTTAAAGGTACTTTTTTAAAATGTACTTTTTTAAAAGATATATTTTTAAAAGCAACTTTTTTAAAAGGAACTTTTTTAAAAGGCATTTTTTTGAAAGGTACTTTTTTAAAATGTACTTCTTTAAAAGGTACTTTTTTAAAAGATACTTTTTTAAAAGGTACTTTTTTAAAAGGCACTTTTTTAAAAGGTACTTTTTTTAAAGGTATTTGTTTAAAAGGTCTCTTTTTGAAAGGTACTTTTATAAAAAGTACTATTTTAAAAAATACTTTCTTAGAAGGTACTTTCTTAAAAGTTGTTTTCCTAAAAGGTTCTTTCTTAATAGGTACTTTGCCAAAAAGGCACTTTTTGCGGAAACGTGCTTTTCCAACAGGAACAGGCATATCCCAAATGCTTTATAACGACTATTTTATTAAAAGATGCCTTCTCAAAATGTGTTTTTTTATACACTACTTTTTGAAAAGTACATTTCCAAAACCTACTTATTTTAAAAAGTACCTTTTGAAAAAATTATTTATTAGAAAGGTACAAACAAATGATTTTTTCATTCGCTATATTAGCTTTTAACATTGATACCAATAAAAATTATATATAGAGTGTTTTCTATGTTTCCCAGCTATCTGTATGTCGACATTTCATAGGAGCTATCCTAATCATCAGTAGACTTTGGATATTTTTGAAAAAGCTTGTTTTTTGTGTTTTGACAGATATTATTAAAGCATTTTTTTTTAAATTCTCAATAGTTTATTTAGATTGTTGGGATATAAGGTTTAATCTTTGAGAATATCTTGAAAAAGTTTCCAAAATCTACTGATTATTAAGGTAGCTCCTATGAAATGTCGACATATAGGTAGCTGGGAAACATAGAAAACAAGCTATTTATAATTTATTAGAAAGGTACTTTTTTAAAAAGCTATAGTAGCTTTTTAAAAAAGGAAGAGGAACATTTTTTAAAAACGTACTTTTTAAAAAGATACTTTCTTAAAAAGATATTATTTAAAAAGGTGCTTTTTTAAAAAGGTGCTATTTAAAAAGATGCTTATTTTAAAAGGTACTTTTTTAATAGATATTTTTTTTAAACAGGTATTTTTCTAAAAAGGTACATTGTTAAAAAGGTACTTTATTTAAAAGGTACTTTTTCTAAAGAGGTACTTTATTTAAAAGGTACTTTTTCGAAAAAGGTAGTTTATTAAAAAGTTACTTTTTGTAAACGGTACTTTTTTTAAAAAGGTACTTTTTGAAAAAGGTGCTCTTTTAAAAAAGTACTTTTTTAAACAGGTACTTTTTTCAAAAGGTAATATAATAAGGGTCTTTTTAAAAAAGTACGTTTTTAATCAGGTTCCTTTTTAAAAATTTACTTTTCTACAAATGCACTTTTTTAAAAAGGTTTTTCTTCAAAGTTTCTTTTTTAAAAATCGTATAATTAATGTATAAATAATGCGCGGCAAAAGGTGTTTTTTAAAGGTAAATATTTTCTCAAAAAGTGCTTTCTTCAAAAGTATTTCATAAATATTAAAAAAAATAAAACCAAAACATACCTTAAGCTCAGAAACTATACAATATTAAAAATTAAAAAAGAGGATCGAAATTAAGAAATAATAAGCATATAAATATTTTTTCTTTAATTTTTTCTATAGGTAGTGTTTTTGCATGAAAAGTTATTGTTTTAAATATTTTTTCGACAGGGTCTATAAATAATTTTTCTTTAATTTATTCAAAAGGTAGTTTTTTCGTAATATACTTCTATCTGTACTTTATCAAAAATAGGATCTTTTTCCAAAAGTACTTTTTGATAGAAGTATTTTTCGAAAAAAGTACTTTGTTCAAAATTTATTTTTTTTTATAAAAGTACTTTTTACGAGGATAGTTTTTAAAAAGTACTTTTTTCAAAATTTACTTTTTTCAAAGGTAATTTTTTTAACGAGTTTTTTTTTTAATTCTTTTTCAAGAAAGATTTTTTGCAAAAGTAGCTTTGTAAAGGTTTTTTTTCAAAAAGGTCTTTCTTTAGAGTCCTTTTTCACAAAGTTCTCTCTTTCTAAAATAAAATTCTATTTTCAAAGTATTTTCTTTTTTAAAAAAGAAACAAACAAAAATTCTTCAAAAAAATTTTTCTTGGAAAAATTTATGTTTCTTCATAGATTGATGTTAGTGCTATTTTTTTTATCGTATTTTGATGAATTTTACAATCTTTTATTTCCTTAAGCATTTTAAAAATTAATTTAAAAAAACGCAGGCCTGATGTTGATGTTGACTACTCAGACAGACCTGTCAAAAGTGTCATTATTTTCCCGTTACAAATGAATTTACATAATTAACAAAACTTCCAAGCATACACACACACATATGTATGAATGTACACAAACACACAATTGCTATAGATGGCAACATATGTACAAGTGAACAAATGTTCACACATTCATATGCCCACTCATCTTCAGTCTTACATTTACATCAGTTTTACACTGAATTGTGTGTGTTTGTACACACATACATATATGTATGCATGTGTATCTACATAGGTACTTGTAATTTATCCAACATTAAGTGCCATATTTAACACATCAAATATTGAATAAATCATATCAATAATTCGTGTTTAAGCGTTTGTATATCCCCCCTTCCCACTCTCTTTGCCTTAAATTGCAATATTTTGTTTTACAATTTTTTGTCATTTCATTACTGCCACTGAAATGCATTCATTTGTCAAGTAGCAAAGAAAAAAAGAATGAAATTATTAAAAGACCGGTTGGTTAATTAAAAACTGAAAATGAAATTTTTATTGAAAAGGCATTATGGCTTGTTAATGAAGAGGAATAAAGAAAATCCATCGTATAGAGAGGTTAACATAGCAGGTAATAGTGGGGAATGTATGAGTTTGTAACTCAGTTTTTTTGGTAAATATAGTCTCAAGTGTTTGTTGGGTTATTAAGAATCAATATTAATAATGAATGCGTTACTTGCAGTGGCATGCTTCTTGCACTGTTGCTTGCAAATTGTTGTTGTCAATCTCATGCTGAGTAGCTGCGAATTGCTGACATTAACACCCTAAAACCACCAGCAGCAGCAACAGCAACAGCAGCAGCTGCAGCAGTTTCAGTTTGCTCCCTCTTTACTTAATAAACGTTATCATTTTCACATTTTCATTTGTTATTTGTTCTGACCAGTCTGTTGACAAAAATACAAAATAAAAAAGTTTTCCAAAAAAAAAAAAAAAAAGAAAGAAAAAACTCCCCTCGTAATGAAAAAGTCATTATTAACGCATTTGTGTTTTGTATGCAGGAGACAGATGGGTTATAGTTCTTTTTTTTCGTTCTTTCTTTCTTTCTTTATCAATATGGTTTTTGTCAGTATTTCTGTTTTTACTCCTTCAATATTTGCATACTTTCTTTTCATTGTCATAATGCTGGAATATTATTGACATTATGGAAGCCAGCAACTTTAAACTGAGAAAAAAAAGAACTATAAAAGAAATGTAAATTTTTCTTTTGTGTGTGGGTGTGTGTGTGGACTTTTTTCTTTAGTAATTTGCAAAAATTTACGACGCATAAACTTTGATTTGTCAGTTCAAAAAACAAAATATGAAATTTATGCAAAAAAAACTTTTTACAAACAAACAAGTTTTTAATCGTTTCAATCACTCTTTAAACTTTAATATTCTGTAAGAAAATAATGGAATTTTGCAGACCTGAAATATTTTGTCGGCCGGCATTTTCGAACAAATTTTGTTGTAGAATTATAATTTTGGTTATAAGTAATAAAACACTACAGAATAAAATGTTAAATGAAAAAACAAATTGATTAAAAGTCCTTCTTAAGAAAAAAAATTAAGAAATGAAAAACTTGAACTAAAAACCTGTTGTACAACCAAAAAACAAATTGATTATATTTTACCAAAATGACTTTAATTAGCAGTCCCACAATATCGAACGTTAACGTTCGTCAATATTTTGTAGCACTGAAAATTGATTATTATAGTACTTACTCGTATGTTAAAAAGTTTTTCTATCACTCGCATTAATAGAGTCCAATATGTGGCGATTAGGTCTGTTAGTCTGCTGTTAATTAGAGTTTTGCTATTCAACATGTTAGCGAAAGCTAATATTCGAAATCGTGGGACAGGCTCTAAGATAAAATATTTGTCGCAGTAAGTTTTTTAAATATTTGAATTTTTTAAAGTGTTCAAGACAATGTTTTACTAAACTAAAATGATAAAGAAATTTTACCTTCAAAGCAAAAAAAATTTTTGTTAATGTTAAAATGTCTTGAATATAGGAGGGCGGATTGATATTGAAGCTACCTAAGTAAGAAAAAAAAATAGTTTTGTTTTCAAAAACCATTTATTTCTCTACATAGTATCCTTTTAGCTCCATACACTTAGTGAGAAGATGTGAAAACTTTCTATACCATCTGAATAATACGATTTGGGGAACCCCCCAAAATAAACGTTAGTTTTGATAATCACTTCCTCGTTTGAGATGAATCTTGTTCCATTTTTTGGGAATAGGGAAAAGCCACTAGGAGCTAAATCTGTATTATAGGGGGGATGATCAAGCAATTCGAAGTGTATTTTACGTAATTTCGTCACCGTATCTGTGTACTGTGTGAAACGTTGCGTTGTCTAGAAGAAATATCACTTTTTTCTTGTTTAAATGTGGTCGTTTTTTCGTGATTGCATCAATCAATTGCTCCAATAATGCACGATATTACTTTCCTGTGATTGTGGATCCTTTTGCGATATAATCGATGAGCAATATTCCTTGTACATTCCAAAACCATGCCAGCCAATTTCACTGTCTTCACCTTCTTCGCAGCACTTTCACCAGCTTCCACTCATGGCTTCGATTGATTTTTGGTTTCAAGCGTGTAGTGGTGGATCCACGTTTCATCAATAGTTATTAATGAACAACAAAACTCAACAGGATTACGCTTTATCGTGCTTAAACACCGGTGTGAGGTGGTTTGCTGAGCTCGTTTTTGTTCGACACTAAGTAAACGCGACACCCATCTGGCCGATAGCTTTTTCACATGCAAATGCTCATGCATAGTGTTCAACATATGTTCATATGATACGTTTACAATTTAACAATTTCACGTAAGTTGACTCGGCGATGAGTCATAACGATATCGAGGATTTTCTTGATATGTTCTTTAGTAACTAAATTTTTTGGTCTTCCTGTTGATGTAGTGCTTGTTCGGTCGCGTTTAAATTCAACAATCGAATATTTTACCATGTAATCTGATGTAGCAGACTCACTGTAATATTTAGCGACCTTTTCTTTGGTCTCTTTTGCCGTTTTCCCTTTCAAATATTAGTGTTTAATCACTGCATGAAATTCACTTTTTTCCATTTTTCATGAAGCACAAAAGTTGCTTACTTCTAATGACTACAACAAATAAATTCATCGATGAATTTGGCTGAAATTTTAACAGCTGACGTTTGACAGATCGCAATTTCAAAAAAATATATATATTTTTGTATTTGCGCTGCCATCTAGCGCTAGGTAGCTTCAATATCAATCCGCCCTCGTAACTGTTGCCTCAGTCATCAAATTAACCTTCAGATATGTATGTATCAGAACTAGGAAAATAGGTTATGAGGAGGAGAAATTAGAGAGAAGTGTTTGAAACAGAAAGTGGTGTTTGTAACCTTCCAACGTTGTATGTGACAGAATGTGAAATTGATTTCGACCAACTCCATTGATGATGGACTAACTCTATGGGGTGAAACGTGGCCGATTCACCAGTGCCCTTATGTGGCTGGCAAGGCTTACACAGGTCGCAACTTTAGGTATAGGTTTCTAGCCATATGGACAAACCCCTTACTCAGATGTTCTTCGGGCCTTCTAATCCCTATTATAATAAATTTCCCTGACAGTCAAGGGAAGGTAAGGTAGACTAAAGTACCATCACTACCGGTTTCTTATATTACAGGTATCTGTTTCAAGACGACAGCTACTCGGCAACATTGTTATCAGGGAAACGAATTCCCCTTTCTGCAATTTAGGCTTAAACCACAGGCAAGATACAGCGTTTCAGCCAAGATATGCACCTCTTCAGCCATTATCAGCACCTTGATAGTCTGCAGAGCCTTTGCCAGTCTCCATTCTGCCAATTAAACCTTGGTAAGGGCTTCGGACGTCCAACATAACATAAGTCATCCGGCTTCCTAGAGTTTTATTTGCCACAACAAACGAGAAACTCCTACCACTCGATGCCACAGTAAGCAGTGGGCCCTGGTTAGGTGTACAGCAAGGCAAAACCTGCTCACCGGGGAGTGTCGTATGTGACAGGAAATAAGCCTGTAGATAGAATTACCTCTGTAATGAGTTGTGCGATTTGCTGGGCAAGCAACCACCAATTGGATAAGCCCCTGACTATATACGTGTATTACGTAGGTTAGGTTTGGTAGGCAGGCCGCTTGATTCCTTAGTATTGCTAATTTCTCTAACTCACTTAAGTCCTTCTTGTTCCCTTTGTGTTTGCGTGAAAATAGAGAGGTGATGGTAGAAGGTAGAGGATAATTGAAAGTAGGGCGATATAATGGTTAGTGGAAGGAGAAAAGTGGGAAACCGCTTTGTGCGGCGTTACGTGCTATTATAGTAGCAATCTGCTAGTCTTTATAAATGAAGCTAGAGTGATCAGATTTACCGAGGCCAGACAGGATAGGCTATTGAAGCTTCGTTCGCCTAGAGTGGCGCTCCAATGCCGGGCATACTCCGAGGAGGTGAAAGATCGTCTCCTCCTCGACTTCGTCTTGGCAACTTCAGCAGAGCCCAGTCTCCTGTCATGGTTCGGGCAGCGTTCGGTAATGACAATATACGTATATTTGACGAAATAGATATATTTGACGAAAAATTTTTGTCAAATTTATCGTCAAACTCTTTTTAAAATTTCTCAAAATTAAAACATTACATTATTTTGTGTTGCTTTTACTGCAGTTACTTTTTCCCGCCCACTGTTGCAAAATACAATATTTTTGCTGCAATAGTTTTTGTAAACTTTATTCATTTGTCGTTATGTTTTTTACATTTTTTATTTACATAAATTCTTCTCATATCATAACCCGAAGATAATTGATAAAATATTAAATCTTATTGTAACACATGACAATAAAATTTTATCACATTTTGTTACTTTACTCTATATGTGTCTCAGGAGGTGATGTTATGAGCCTGGTTTACGACATGTGTGTATTTTGGTGCCGTTGTATGAGAGTGTTATTCATATAAAAGTCTTTATTTGTTAATGTGATTCGTAGTGTTGGGGTAAAGTTGTTTGTAAATCTTCTCAGATTTAATTGTGTCTCTGAATGTTAACAGACAAAGGAGTTTGTGTTTTTTTTTTCTCATTCTGAATGCTTATTTGTTTTTATTTTGCTGGTTGCTTCTGTATACAAATACAATATCATGAATATGAATAACTGCAACAGTGTTGCTTTTCATCCAAATGCCAGACTCAACATGAACGACAAGCACTACCCAGTAGATTTGGAGTGAAAAGCTAAAGTAATGGAATTTTAATTAAAAAATTATAAACAACTTAATTTGTATGATTCCTAGCTGTCTATATGTCGACATTTTATGGGAGCTACCCAAATCATTAGTAGACTTGGACACCTTTGAAAGATATTCTAAAAACATTAAACTTTAATAAATTGCCAAGATGTTCGGAATTTTTCACTATTATAAAACCCAGAATAGCAATTTAAAGCATGAATGAGCTTACTGGGAATCTCATGAATAACATTTCTGAGGAATCCTTCATGATCCCTCTCACAGGAGATGCTATTACATAACCTGATTCTTGTGTAAGATGCTTCCACAGAACTTGGTAGATCTTTTACGAGAATTACTGCCTTGATGACTCAACATCACCAGCTACAAAGGTAACGCTCACTAAACCGCCCCATGCATGGCATGCGCAGACCATACATGACGAATTGTCAAGTATCGTTCTATTTTCTGAATGACACAGGGTCTTCCCATAGTTTGGAGCAGAGCCTTACTAACCCTTCTGCCGATCCTAGAGTCATAGCATTTTTTTGCAGTGCACATCGAGCTTAAAACTCTATGAGTATATTTGCTTATTAAACCACAGACATCACGTTGTTCCCGAATGATATTACCCAAGCCGGGTGGTAGCAAAGTTCGTGGGTTCCCGTGCTACCAAAAAAAAAAATTGAGCCTCTGATCAGACTTTCATGGTCTTAAAAAGAGCTACTATAGTTTTCAGGCTCAAATGGTTGGTCGAACTGCACAATACTTCCACAATACAACGAAAGTTTATTATATTTAGTACAAAGGGAATCGTTTAAGACTCGTGTAATGATTATAACACAACTCGTGAAAGCCTCAACCATGCAGCTCTTATGTTATTTATACAGGAGGTCGCAAAAAGCTCAATCGATGAAGCTTTGTCAAATCATATAATGATCGCTAGGTTTTTAATACCAGCGCGGTTTAAGCTCCCTCATTCAAAAGTTGTTTGAAGAACAAAGAATCAGCTATGACACGCTATTTGCCTCTGTTTATCTATAAGAATAAATTGAATATAACTAAAAACAATAAAATTTTAAATTACGATCTATTAAACATACCAAAATAGAAAGACGAGCGTGTCAGAAAATCTGTAAACAGAAATTCAAAGATCTAGATATTTTTGTTATTGTTAATCTTCAGATAATCATCAGAAGATTATTTCGGGAATTGTGGAATATACTAAACAAAATCATCTAACTAACATCGTATGGGACATTTGCCGAGCTACCGATGCCTCTTGTACCGTACAGAGTTGTATCTAGGAGAGACATCACAATTTCTCAAAATAAATTATTTAAAAATTATTAATGGTGTTTTCGTTTCTGCATAAATGTAAAATTTTATTTAAAATTTTTCTTTTCTTCAACCCTTTTTGCTGAATGAGAACTGTCAGCTATTTAAGAAACAGAAGTTTCTTGCTTTTGCATAACTTATGTTTTGTTGTGGGCAAATAGCAAATTGCATTTTTACAGTAGTTGCAATGAAATTTTTGATTTTACCTATGAACAAGGCGGCATCTTCTGTGTATAAACGAAAACCCTATAAATGTTTTTTTTTCTATAAGAAACTGCATAATATTTGAAATTTTCTCTCCAGATGCAACTTTGTACATTGACTTCAAACTATAGTTAAACTATTTTTCTTTTTCTCTATTACTTTTGATATGTGTGTCCCATAGTGCTGCTTACTTAAAATCACTTTGATTAACAATAATTTACAACTATATAATAAACTAAATTAAATATCTGTCAGTCTTTCTTTTCAGACTTAACGTGAAATTTAAGCATAATTGTCCCACTGTGCTGCCCCAAAAAAGTATTTTCTCACTTAGCTTAATAAAGGATTCCTATTAAAATTTATTAGTTAAACTTGTTTGCTTTAGAAAATTTTTCTTAATTTTTTAGCTCCACTGTGCCAGCAAAAAAATGATTCACAAAAATATATAATGAATAATGAATATATGTATGTAATTTATTTATTTGTTTTTTTTTTCTTTTTGTAAACATAATTTCCTATTCTTAATTTTCTTTTAATTTTGATAGATATGATATATAGGTGTTTTTGTATGATTTGCCCTACTGTGCCCTTATTCAAAAGAAAATCTTTATTTAGTTAAAGCAAAAGTATTTCAATAATTTAATTAAGTTAGAGCAAACAAGTAAGAAAAATTATAGATTTTCATGTTTTGACCCACTGTGCATTAGAAAGAAACTATTTTTTATATTGTCTATATTATAAAAGAATATTTTATTTCAAATTTTAATAAAAAATATTTTTTTTTTGCAAATGCTCCAAATGTTACACGAACTACTGGGTATATTGGTTTGTGTGCGTGACATATCCATGTGAAGATTTTCTTTTCCTTTTTTGAACAGTAATTCTGCTTCTTATTTACCACATTTTCATCATAACTTATTATATGTTCTAAAAAAGTTTAATAAATCTCTGTATCCATCATAAAACATGCTCTCATTTTATAGAAAGAATTTCTTTTTCAACAATACATAAACATATAAAAATATTACAATATATCCACAACCACTGTGCAAGAAAATTGGTATGGCATCGTCAACATACAGGACAAAAGAAGTGTTGGAAATCAACATTCTCACGAATTTAACAAACAACGAATTTTTGTGTATGTGAGTGTTGGAGTGTAAGTTTATATTAGTATTTGTGCATATGTATGTTTTTATACATGTGTGTATGTGTGTATGTATGTATATGTGAGTGTGGAGCTGTTTTTGTGTTAAAGGCAAATGTAAATTTAAACGAGTTTTATGAAAATATACATACAATACCAAGTTGAATTTTTCTGTGCTTCCTATTGTTGAGTCTTTAATTGTGTTTTTGTCAATAGCTCACAGTGGAGCAAAATATTTTATTTTTATCAAGCATATTTTGCAACACTCAAAAGGATTTTTTTAGAGAGCTAAAAATTAACTTTAAATTTTACTTTTTACAGAAGGTTAAAAATAAAAAAACCTAGCTTTTTTACAGAAAGTCACAGTGGGTCTAAAAATAGAGAAAAAAATACATATTATTACAACTTGAAAGTTATATAAAAATTATTTTTTATGTTTTTTATACAATATTATACATAAACAAAATTCTTTCTGATGGTCAGTGGGGAAAAATAGACTATTTTCTTATTTTCTTTTAGTATTTTTTCTTCAAAAAAAATAAATTAATTGTTAAATTTTTAAAAATTATTCAGTAAAAAAAACAAGAATCTTTTTTTCTTCCACTTCTTTTTAACGAAACATCAAAAAATTTTTTTTTTTTTTTTTTTAAATCACGAATTATTTTAAAGTTTTCTTCTTTATAGAAAAGCACAGTGGCCCCAAAAAACCAAAAAAAAAAAAAAAATTTTTTTATTACAATTTCAAAAATATGTGCATATATAAAATATTCTTTCGTTTTTTATATAAACATAAATTTCTTCCTGATGTACAGTGGGAAAAACAAGTGAAAATATGAATTTATTTTACATGTTTGCTTTAATAAGTAAAGTTGGCAAAATAGATTTGCTGTCTTAATTAAGTAAACTTTTGCTTTTTAATAAAGGCACAGTGGGACATTTTATACAAAAAAAATTATATATTTGTCTTGCTGCAGAATAAACACACAGACAAAAAAATTGTATGTAGAACATGTAAAGCACTGAAAACTCTGTTTGAACAATTGGATTTTAAGTACAGTGGAGCAAAATTATGTTATGCAACAACAACAAAAAACGATTGAAGTCCCCACATGTATATACATATATTTCATACATGTATGTATATTCTTTTTTATATTTTAATGTATGTATATTTTTGGGAATCAGTTTTTTAGTACAGTGGAGCTAAAAAATAGGAATATTTCCTAATGCAAAACAATTTAAGTAATAAATTTTAACAGGAATATATTATTTAACTAAATTCTAGAATTTTTTATTATTATTATTATTATTTTTATTTTTTTTTTTTTGTAACCACAGTGGGGCGAAATAAATAAGATTGCATAAAACAAAAAATTTTGATTAATAAATTTGAATAGGATTCTATTATTAAAGTAAATAGTCAAATATATTTTTGACAAAGAACAGTGGTTATCACCGTCCCACTGAGCTAGTGTTGAAAGAGTATAAAATGGAAATAAATAATTTGATTATGATTATTATAATTGGATTTTTTTCTTCTTTAAAGTGGGAGCCTATTTATAAGTATATAAGTATATTTTTTAAATGCAGAACAGTAGGACAGTGATACTTTTTTTAATGTTGAAAGTAAAGAAACAGTAAACCTGCGAAGATGCGGGTCGGAAAAAAGTTGTTAAGAGAAATAAAACCGTATTGCATGGAAAGGATAATACTTGTTTGTTTTTTTTTTTAAGGTATTATTAGAACATTTTGCTTTTTAAATTCTCATTGTTTTATTTAAAATAGTGTGGCAGGTTAGACTACACTCTGCATGTGGCTATTTTATGGAATAAGTTGGTCAATTTTGCCTTTCAAGGCTCATGAAATTCATCCAGAATTTGCAAGAGTTCAAAGAACATTCACTACAAAAAAAAAAAAAAAAAAAAAAAAAAAAAAAAAGAAAACCCACGTACTAAATTAAATAATTTTTACTTGCTTTCAATACAAATCCTACTCACACTGGGTTAGATGTGATACAAATTCGTAACAATATGTTTTTATACAATATTAACTAATTAGTTGTGAGTTCGAGTCCAACTTCAGTCAAGAAGAAGGATTATTTTTAATTCTAACAATAATTGCTGTGAAACAATAAGACCAAAGAAGAACAGAAAAACAATTGAATACCATTAGGTGGGGGGCAACTAGCTGTTTCATAGTCGCTACATCAGCACCCACTGGGATTTGAACTCGGGATCATATGAACATGAAGTATTTTTAATACGGCCGCTTAAACAACTCAGCCACCGAGCTCTTTACTTATTCTTACGTTAATGTTTGCCACATATTGATCACGTATATGCAATTGTTATAATCCCAGTGGTTTGTACAGGATTTTCTGTCACTGAACAACCAGTTTTTTAAATTATTATTGACTAATAATTCTCCTAACTGTGAGACGTATGTTTTTATATTTTATTTAGAAAAATGTGATCTTTACACTTCTTTGTTTTAGTACCTATAACCACTGTGCCTCCCTTAACCCATTGTTGGATACATATTTCCATCTCTTATGAACGCGTTAGTCGAGTTGTTCAAAAAACAGAAGTTAAAAATCCTTTTATCATCTCATTTACATTTCACACAAGCAAATAAAATAATTTTCATTTTTGTTGTCAGTTTTATCATCTGTTAAAAGTTTTTTCTTCGATTTTTTAAGCTGCCACACATACAAAAAATCAAAGAAAAAAAAAAACATTTAAAAATTGTCAAGCAATGAAAAAGTAATTAAGTTTTATCGTTATTTTTTCCACTAGTATTTTCAAACGGAAAAAATGAATTTCATTTTGCAGTCAACAATTGTAAAACAAAAATCAAAGAAAAAAAAATCTGTTCACAAAAAGAAAAAAAAAATCTGCAAATATGTTGAAAGCCAGTGGAAAAGCTGGTGTCATAATGACTGATAACAATTGTTAATCAAATACTGTCATACGCGCTGACCGCTGGAGACCATTGAAATCGTTTTTTTTTTTTTTTTTTGTTCTCCTTCTCTGCAGTTTACACAGCTGTATTGGTTTGGAGTCAAGTGGGAGGCTACCATTAAAAATGCATATACGCAATATTTTGCAAGTCAATGACTTGAAAAGTTTGTAGTAACGGAAATCGCCTTTTCCTCCAGCTTAACTATTTTTGTGGCATGAAATAAAATTTCCTTCAAAGCCCTAAAATAGGCTTTAAACGTAAGCACAACAAACATTCTTTACTGCCACACATCAAACACAAAATTTTCAAAACAAAAAAAGAATTACAAAACATTTATAGTGGCCAAAGAAATTCAAAATACCAAAGAAGAAGCAAAAACAGAAACTGAAATTCCTTTCCTGCCTTAAGCTGCGAATGAAGCGCGAAGCTGAATAGTTCAACAACAGACAGCAGCCACCAGCCACAATCAGTCTGCTAGAAAACGCGAGAGCTAAAACAAGTTAAACAAACTTATCATCATCATTCTGGTGCCTAAAAGTGGCGAAAAAATTACCTTTCAAAAAGAAATTAAAATAAAAGCCTTAAATCAAGATAGACAAAAAGTAACAATTATTAAAGTTCAGTTTATGTTTTAGTTTTTTAGTTAATAATTTTAAAGCTCAATTGTATGTTTTTTAAACAAACTAAAGTTAAAAAAGTTTACTGAATGAAGCATAAATGGTGTATAGAAATTTTCGTGGTGTTCAAATGAATTTTGTTTTATTCGTTCCTTTTTTTTTGTAGTACAAAACCAGTTTGTTTGAAAAAAAAGCGCGTGCTATACAGTGTTAAAGAAAAGTTTTCATACTAAAATAAAAAATATCAACGAATTTGTTTTAGGCTTGTAGAAAATTTAGCAATAATAAAAAATTTTCTTTAGAAAATTTTGCGATAACAAAAATTTTTAAAATAAAATTACTTTTAACAAAAAAAAAAATCTATTTAATGTTACACGATAACAAAAATTTCCTATAAAATATTTATTATAAAATGTATTAATTTGTATAGAGAACTTATTTATAGTAGTTTTTTTTTATTGATAACAAAAGTTTTCTGAAGAAAATTTATTGATAGTAATTTTTTTCTATAAAAAGTTTGCCCCAATGGATTTTTTTTTCTTGAAAATTTATTGATAATAAAATTTGTCTGAAGAAAATTTATCTGAATTATATATTTTTTATTGAAACCTTATCGAGAACAAAAGCTTTCCAAATAAAATTTATCAGAATTTAAAATTTTTTTCTAAGAAGTTTATCGATATCAAAAATTTTCTAAAGAAAATTACTTTAAATTATTATTTGTTGTTAAGCTAGTGGTCTTCTTGGTTTTGGTAAAAAAAAAAAATTTCCTGAAGAAGACACACAATGGAGTGTCGAAATATTAAAAAGAAAAACCTTAGTAATAATTTAAATAAGAACGGGTCGAAAAATTAGAAGAAAGAAAATTACTTAAAGCAAAATCATTTAATCAATAATTCCCACTATTCCAAGTGGTGTCATCGCCGTCTGCGAAAGCGATAGCAATTATTGAGAGACTTTTGATATTTCATAGATCTAAGCTATAGATAGGGACTGTCGGACACCATTCAATCATTGTTAACAACAAGTAAATAAATGCAAAATTTTTTATGTCGGTTTCTTGCAACTACGATGACGCTGCTTGGAATAAAGGGGGATTAATCGATAATAAAAATTGTCTGTAAACAAATTTATTGCTAACAGACAATAAAAGTTTATCAATAATAAACACTTCTACACGAAATTTGTCGATAGAAATGTTTTTTTTTAGCAAAATTAAAAGTTGTTTATGAAAATTTTATCGATAGCAGATATTTAAAAAAAGATTAAAGTATATGTATAATAAACGTTATTCGTTAAAAAACTTTTCAACCAAAATTATAATAGATTATTATTAGATTTATTGTAAATAAAAATGTTTATCGGTAACTAGCATTTTAACAGAAAATCTATCTATGGATACAGAAAATCAATAGATTTCTGCAAAAAATTTATCGGAATTAAAAGCTTTCTATAAAAATTTATCGATAGCAAAAATTTTCTTAAGAAAATTTCTATAAATATTCAATAACTGTTATTCTACTAATAATTTATCGATAACTTAATTTTTCTAAAAGAAAACTATTTACAACAAACAGAAAAATAAATAGATAACAACAGTTTTCTAAGAAAATGTATCGATAATAAATATATCAATAAAAATATTTTTTTTTATTTATCAGAATAAAAAATTTCTGCGGATTATTTATCGTTACCAATTTTACCGAAACTCTACAGAGAGTTTGTCGATAAAATTTAATTTATCGATAACAAAAAATTCTTTAAATAATTATCAGAAGAGCAAAATTTGTTTTAGAAAATTAAGCTAGAGAAAAAAACTTTATACGAAAAGACTTTTGACACCTGATATTTAAAATACAAAATTTATCGATAACGAATATTTTCTATAAAAAATGTTTTGGGAAGAAAAATTGTATATATAAAATTCATTGAAATAATAATATTTAATGGCTTGTGAACAATTTTTATAGAAATTTTACAAATAAAAAAATAAAAATTAAGTTTAGCGTTAGCAGACATTTTCTACGGGAAATTTATCGATAACAAAACATTTCAATAAAGAAAGATGGAATTTATAATAAGTATAGTAACAATAGTTAAAATTTCCTGGGGAATTTATGGAAAACATCTTTAGACACATACATAACATAACATAACATAACATAACATAACATAACATAACATAACATAACATAACATAACATAACATAACATAACATAACATAACATAACATAACATAACATAACATAACATAACATAACATAACATAACATAACATAACATAACATAACATAACATAACATAACATAACATAACATAACATAACATAACATAACATAACATAACATAACATAACATAACATAACATAACATAACATAACATAACATAACATAACATAACATAACATAACATAACATAACATAACATAACATAACATAACATAACATAACATAACATAACATAACATAACATAACATAACATAACATAACATAACATAACATAACATAACATAACATAACATAACATAACATCACATAACATAACATAACAACATAACCTAAGATATGAAATATTTTGTTTCGAGAATTCATTGCCAACAAAAAATATTTAAATTAAATTTTTCAGTAAAATTTTTTTTCAATATAATTTTCAAGATAACCATAATTTTATCAGGAAAATTTATAAATAAAAACTATTCATTAAAAAATTGTACCGCTATAAAATATATTTGAAAGAAAATTAATCGAGAACTCAAATTTAGTACAAAAAAAAATTTAATCAGCAAAAATTTTTGGATAACAAAAATTTTGTATTGAAAAATTGTTGACAGCAAAACCTTTCCACAGAAATTTTATCCTTAGCAAACGAATTTTTTTTTAGAAAATTTATTGATAGACAAATGTTGAAAAATGTTTATCGGAAAATTTATCGATAACAAATCTATTTAAATTATATAATTTTTAAAAAGGCAAAAATTTTGTGCAAATAACACTGCGTGATATAAAAAATAGATTTTTTTTTTTTATTATATATTAAGTCCCATTTGAAGATTGTAAAATTTTTGATAAATTTTTATTTGATATAATAAGTTTATTTGGATAAAGTTAGTTAGAAAACTTTTTTGTTACACTGTTTACTTAAAATATTTTCGGCTTTATTTTTTCCATGTTTTGTTTACCAGAAGTGTTTTTGTTAAGAGAGTGTTAACTAGCGGAGAGAGCTTGCAACTGAATTGTTGAGAAGAGACGCTACGAAAAAAAAATATAAACAGATGTTTTGAAAAACAAAGCAAAAAGTTTTTTAATTTGTTTGTAAACATGCATGAAATGTTTTTTCAACGTTTATACTGATTTTGTGGTCGTGATTGTGGTTGTTGTGATATAAACTGTTCGTTGGTAATTAAAAAACAAAAAAACAAAAAACACGTGTGAATTAATCAAAGACTGGAACAAAAAACTTGGTTTTGTTGAAGATATAAAACAAAAGACTTAAGCCAAGAACTTTTCAAAGGCAAATTGAAGACATTATTTTGGCATAAAAAAGTAATAGAAATCTCAACTGACAATGGGAACACGTGTGCCGCCTCCCTGTCCCACCCCTTTAATATGCGATGGTCAATCTGTAGCCGGTCTACCACAACTCATTGATGATTTACAAAGACTCTCCGAAGATCAGGACAGTGCTGATGTGGTATTTATATGTGGTCGCGAAGAGGAGCGTATTTATGCCCATCGTATTATAATGATGGCCCGGTGAGTTTCATTGTTTACTACTTCTTTTTTTAACCAACATTCCTTAGTAATTAAAGAGCGAAAAAGAGTAAAAACTTTTCGTCAATTAGAGGCTTACGTTTAACAATTACGGTTGTTGCATAACTAACAATGAGCTGCGGCTGCTGCTGCTCAATGCCATTCAAGAAGAGTTTTGTTTTGCCTGTTGACTCAGATGTTAATTGTTTTTATATACACATATTTACAGACAGCGTTTTACAATTAAATCAGTTTGCATGTTTTGTGGCAAGTTGGTTTTCGTTTTTCCTTTCAAAACACAACATGACCATAAATTTGTTCATACATTTATTACAAATAGGAATTTTCATTTACAGCGGCATATCAATTGTTATGAGAAAAAGAGAACTTTATAAATGTACATGCGTGTTGCAATTGCATTTCTTAAAAAGTAACAATATTTTATGGCGCAATTGCTATCACAGCATTATTGAAGTAGCAAAAAAAAACCAGTCTTGATAATGATGTTTTCAAAGCTGTTGTTCGAAATCAAGTGCAAATTTGAGCACATATTAAAGAGTATCAAAAGAAAATTGTGGAAAGAAAAATTGTCAGGAAATGCTTTATAAATCAGGCCTGTAAAGTGTTAAAAAAAACTAATGAATCATTAAATGTTGCAAGAATGACTAGAAGTATTTGAAAATGAGTGATCATGATTAAAATGTTTATGTTATTTTAATTGCAACATTGTCAAGTACGAGCATATCTTTTTTTTCTTTAATGCCGACAAGATTAATTAATTTGATTGCAACTGTTTCAAGAAAACGTAAACGTTAGGTATGAAAAGCTTTTGTTATGTTAATTTTATTTACTTATTTTGTTTTGTTTAGTATAGCTTTTTATATTATTTTGTATAATTTTCAATTTTTTTTTTTTTTTATTTTGTAATTTTGTTTTAGTCATATTTTTGTTGTATTTGATCATTTCTTCTAAATTCTGGGAGCAAAAGATCTTTTATAAAAAATTATAAACAGCTTGTTTTCTATGTTGCTATATATCGACATTTCATAGGAGCTACCCTAATCATCAGTAGACTTTGGAAAGTTTCAAATTTATTTAGATTGTTGGGATATAAAGTTAAATGTTTGAGAATATCTTTCAAAAATTTCCAAAGTCTACTGATGATTAGGGTAGTTCCTATGAAATGTCGACATATAGATACCAACCAACGGTTGTTCATTTGTTTGAAAAGTGTAAAGAAATGTTAGAGGCGTTTATAAATAGAAAAGCTTGTTTTTTGTGTTTTGACGGATATTATTAGAGCAGTTTTCTTTTTAAATTCTCAGCAATTTATTTGGATTGTTGGGATATAAAGTTGAGTGTTTGAGAATATCTTTCAAAAATTTCTAAAGTCTACTGATGATTAGGGTAGCTCCTATGAAATGTCGACATATAGACAGCTAGGAAACATAGAAAACGCGGTGTTTATAATTTTTGGATTAGTATCAATGCTAGAAGCTTATATATACAAATCACTTTTGGTGAAAGTGATGTGAAATCACAAAAAAGTTGCTCTGCACACAACATGGTTTTGATTTTTGTGATTTTAAACTGGTAAGCTACTCGTAACTTGCAATCAATTCGAAAGCACGTCCTAATCTTTGCACGTACTTTATTATGAATTTCATAATTTATTACATTAATAAATAACTTAATGTGTTTTCTATTTAATATTTAAGTAAAATGATTTATTTTATACGAAATAATTCACTAAATGAAGAAAAAACCTAGATAAAATTATTTTGTTGACAGATTTGTTGTACTATTTTGTGGTTTGGTTTATTGGTTTATTTTACTTCAGCTTTTATATTTATTAGAAGAAATTTACTTTATTTTGCAAAGAATATCGCGTATAAAAAAAAATCAACTTAAAAATATTAATATCAGTAAATTGAAGCAAAGAACAACTGTTTTTTTTTTTTTTTTTTTTTTTTGCTTCAGAAGAGTATAAATCACATCAAAAGCCACAAAAAATTGTGATTTGCAGCACAGGCACAAATCACATTTGTGCTTTTGAAACGGCATGTGCTTTGAAATCACGTAAGTTTTCGAACAGGCCTGATAGTGAATAAAACTCTATTTTTTATATCTTAGCTAAAACTTAACGAAGATAAAACTAAAATTATGGAAATAAATATGAGCAACAACACAGATTTTAAAATTAATGATAAAATAATGGAAAAAGTGGAAAAAATTAAATACCTCGGTTGCATAATAGACAACAATATGAATTTTAAAGATCATGTGGTTTATATTAGTAAAAAAAAATTGCCTTTTTTTAAACGGATAAGAAATAAAATTTCAATGTGAACCGCAATAAATATATATAACGCGATTGTCAAACCACATTTTGAATTCGATTCAACAATATTATATACATGCTGTACAAGCGTTCATATAGAAAGATTACAAAAACTGCGGAATAAAGCTATGAGGTCAATAATGAAATATAACAGATATCTGTTATCTGGGTATATACCCCTAATACACTTTATGTTTAATATGTTACAATGGCTTAGTATACGACAGAGACTACAACTGAATACGTGTATGTTTATTCCCAAAATGAAGGCAGGAAAGGCCCCAGAATATTTAACACAACAGCTAACTGATGTCAACGAAATTCAGCCGTATAACCTCAGAAACGCAAATGACTTTAGAATTCATCGAGCTACAAACAACGCAAGGAAGAGATATCTGCTTTACATGGGTCTACAAGTATTTAATCAATTACCGAGTGAAGTAAAATGTGAAGAGAATATAAATATTTTTAAAAGAAAATGTATAATACATTTAAAAAATAATTGTCATTAGAGCTTAAACTTTTAATTAATGAAAATTATTAGATAATGTTTTTTATAAAGTATTATTAATACTTCTATTTAAACTAAATAAAAAAAATATCATTCTGTTAAAATATATTTTATTTTTATTATTTGCTTTATGTTCTATTTAACGTTTATTTCATTTTATTACACTTTATATTTTAATTTAATATCTTGAATTTAGTCTACAAGTCTAACGGAATGTATAGTCACACACACATAAATTCTTATAAGAATTACGATTACTAATATTTTATATAAATTTCTAAATTATAAAACTGATTTAAAATTTATTTTAATATTTATAAATTCGTTCATTTAAACAATATTATTCATATATTCTTCAACAGCTGCAAGAGCTTTAAAACCAACAAACGTGGCGAGCTGTGCCGTATACCTGGATGCTCGGTATCACCAGCAGCGCCTGGCACTCCAACACCCGTCAGGCTGCCGCATGTCCACCCGGAAGTACTGCGACAATTTGTGCTTTATGTCTACACAGCAAAGGTGAAAGTTTTCTGTTTGATGCTCTCCCAATACTGATGAATAATATGAAAATTTTTTGTGCTTTAGATTTTACTGCAGGATTCTCGAGTATTCGAAATGATGACATTGGCCCAGGACATGGGATGTTGTGAACTTAGATCGGCCTGTGAGGATCATGTCATTGCCACCTTGTCGGTGGATAATGCTTGTACGTTTTTAACAGCAGTTATGGAAATACATGAAAAAGCCAGTAAGTTTATGATACACTTTTAATTCGTTTATTACATCACCACGCGACTGCGTGGAAAACAAAAAAATAGAACACGATTTATAATTTTTAAAATATAAGAGTTAAATTCAACTTTATCTACAATTACCTTTAAAATTTTATGGATTTTGTGTAAATTGCTAATGCACAAAAGGCGATCTAACAACAAGTAACAAAAAACATGAAGGATTGTTTAAAAAAAAGTGATAGCGTTGCAAATTCACTCGTTAAAATTTGTGAAGAAATTCCCAACACAAGTTTGTGAAAAAAAAGTGTAAGCACGAAAAACTTAATACAATTTATATATTCGTATTATTTGTTCTTGTTTATATTTTTTTCTTCTAAATTTTCCAGCTTCACTTTTTTATAAAAAACAAAAATCAATCAAGATCTTTAGCTGGAAAATTTAGAAGACAAAAAAATTAATACAAAAAAAAAAAAGTTTCCAACTAAAATTTCGTTGTGTTACCATAAAACAAAACGAGTAGAGAGAAAGCGAACGAATGAATAAAAAAAAATTATTATGAAAAATAAAAAAAAGTAAATGAAAAGTCTCCAAAACGGCGTCGGTCAAATTTTTTTTTTAATTTTCCAGCTTCTCTTTTTTATAAAAAACAAAAACCAATCAAGATCTTTAGCTGGAAAATTTAGAAGACAAAAAAATTAATACAAAAAAAAAGTTTCCAACTAAAATTTCGTTGTGTTACCATAAAACGAAACGAGTAGAGAGAAAGCGAACGAATGAATAAAAAAATTATTATGAAAAATAAAAAAAAGTAAATGAAAAAAGTCTCCAAAACGGCGTCCATCAAATTTTTTTTTTAATTTTATAGATTTTTGACTCCCCCTGCTGATTTAGCAAATTATATTGGGGACAAAAACCAGTAAGAGGAATTACGACAAAAAGTAGCTTTAGAGATAAGCAGATGGTTTATTAAAATTTTAGCATTTGGCACTGAGTTAATAATACCAGTATATTAAACAAATATTGGTTTTTGAATAATACTTTAAGAAATTTTGCTTAATAACGATAAGTTAAACGTTTAGTAAGTTTTTTTTGAATAAGGCTGATAGTCTTTTCTGACCTTTCACTGAATTTTAGTATAAAAGTTACTTGTTAGTCAAGACACCAGCCGCTACACATAAGTTAATACATACTAAACACATCCATTGAAAAACATTTATATTAATACTAAACACATTTTGTTGGGATATGACGTTTCGTTGCCATTTAACTTGACAGCAATCATTTGTTCGTGTGTAAAGAAAACAGACGCCGGTTTATAAACGTTTTTGTTTTAGCAGAAACAATTTCAATATAATACAAAAATAAAGAGTTATCTGTCAACAACTGCTGCAAAATGTCCTTTAAAGGCAACACCAAGGTGCAAAAGGTAATGGTTCAACCCATTAACCTGATTTTTCGTTACTTGCAAAATCGTTCCCGCGTACAAGTGTGGCTGTATGAGAATGTCAATTTGCGTATAGAGGGGCACATTGTGGGATTTGACGAATATATGAATCTTGTGTTGGACGATGCTGAAGAGGTTTGGGTGAAGACAAGAACGCGCAAAAATCTCGGCCGTATTATGTTGAAAGGCGATAATATTACACTTATACAAAATGTTAGTCCCTCAAAAGATTGAGGTTAGATTTGGCTGAACACATATTCCATTAGCTGGCGGCCAGACGTTTGGGATTTATTTTAGTGAATGCTGCCTACCTTAAGTTTAAGTATAATTTATAAATCTAACAAATAACTAGAATTTTGCTTTCAAATCATACTGAAAAATATCCCTAAAATCCTCAGGTTGCTAAAAAGATGTTTGTGTAAATTTTGTTTTCTAAGGATTTGTGAGAAAAATAAAAACTACCATTATTAGTATTTATATATTCCCCAATACTATTCTTGAAGCTGAAATTTAGAATAAATTAAATGAACAATAAAACATAATGGCAAAGAAAAGGACAACAATAAAAATAATACTGGATTCAACACAAGTTTATATGGAATAAACTTATGAGAACTTTAATCTTGTTTGGGTAAACCAGCTAAATAAATTACATTTGGACTTGGTAGACAAATTCAGGCCTTACTATGGCTCATTTCTGCAAGCTTTTGATGAAAACAAGAAATTCTTTTTATGATTAAAAATGTAGCTGAGATGCTTAAAAAGTGCTAATACAGCCCTGACTTCTAAGCAGGTTTGAAAGAAACTATCAATTTGTAAAGCTAGGTCCCTTTGCACAAGTTGATTATTTTAATAAATATTATATACCAAAGCAGGTTAGTAAGCGGGAATGTGCCTTATTTTGTTTGCAAACCAGCTTTCAGGTGGAGCGATATTTTTGCTTCGAAGTTGAATGAAAAATTGAAGCTTAGTATATAGCAATCACATAGGGAACGATCTTCAGGACCCAAGTGAGCTGAAGTATCCAGGTACTTTTTGGAGAATCCAGCGGCCTGCGTACCTAACCTAGTATAGCACTTTTCTATATGAAATAGTATTTTTAATATAAATGAATTTTCTTTGAGTTTTTGTTTCATACTGCGAACGGTGGACAGAAGAAATTGACACAATCACTAATATTTACAAGCAAACTAAAATTTGCTATTTTCATTCAAGAAAAAATAAATTTAAACATTCTTCAGTCAATACATATTTGGTCCTAGCAATTTAAAGTAACACCGTTCACAGTGGTGAAATTTTTTTTTTAACTTGGATCAGTACTTTTATATGATGACCCCTACATATGCAATGTATTGTACTGGAACTAGGAAAATAGGTTATAATAGAAGGAAAGAGAGAGTAGTGTGTTTGGATGTTTAACTTTAACAATAACAACTCCATTACAGCATTTGAAATGTTGGAATTAAATTAGATAAAACTGGTCAGTGCTCAGTGTAGTATTTACCTTCGACACTGCTCAGAGTAACAAAATTTAGTCCAACACCTTCCACACTGCAAGGTAATAAAGTATATTCAAAAGAAGTTAATAATGAACATATAAAGAAAATACGGAAACAATATGGAAAGGGCAATATGGAAAAATAGGTACCTATATGGAACCCAATCAAAAAAAAAAAAAAAAATTACATACAGCTTGTTTTTTATGTTTCCAAAATTCATAGGAACTACGGTAATCATCAGTAGACTTGGAACCTCCGCAAGATATTCTCAAAGATTGAACTTTATATCTGAAAGTAAATGCGAACGTAGGTATAATATAGACAGCTATGTAATAGAGACAACAAGCTGGTGTAATTTAGATTGGTATCAATATTAGATAGCAGCTAAGAAACTAAATAAACTCAATTGTTTGGTACCCTCTTATATAGAAACTTCTGTGTATGATGTTGCTCTTAATATATTCTCAAATTTTGTATGTACGCACCGTTGTTCTATATAGAAAAGAACTAATTCGGAATTGAGTTTTCATATGACTTTAATACAATTCATACAAAAATTAGGAGGTAATTTTAGATTTAATAGAATAGTTTTTTACCTATACAAGTTCACAATTGTCCAGAAATTTAAGTTTGTGTAGATAATTACAGTTTTTACCATGTTTTGGCCCCCATTAAGGTTCCACTTACATGTATTATTTATACATAAATTTTAACTTTATTATCCGTAATATTTCTGTACATTTAATCTTAATTGGCTACACTATTAAAAATAACGTTTTTAATAATATGAATTGTTATTTGTTGTTGAGCTAGTGGTCTTCTTGTTTGGTAAAAAGTACGGTTTTATATTTTTCAATATTTCGACACTCCGTTGTGTGTCTTCTTCAGGAAAATTTTTGTTTTTTGAAAAATTGTGTACACAAAATAATAAATTTGAAAACTCATATTAAAATAACAAAAATAAAATATTCAACTACATTAACATTTACAATGATACAAATAATGGCAGCAGTTCGTCTACATATTTTTGCTCCAGTTGTTGGGTAAGAATATATATATAAGAGCAAAATTTATCTTAAATTTATTGTATAATTCCTGTTTAATTGAGCCTCAATACCCGCAATTAATTTATTGTGTTATTAAAAGTAAGAATAAAATCTGTTGTACAAAAATAAAACCAGCCGAAGGAAACTAAAAAATGAGATGCCATATTTACATGAGCAATCGTTAAATGCAGTGGTGCCACAGCAAAGACAACATTTAAAGCAGCGATGGCAAAGTTGGTATTATGAATATTAACGTTTGAAAAGTAGATTTTTAAAAAATTATTTAAAGGTTATGTTGATTTTTATTTATTTTTTTTAGCGTTATAGTATTACGAAATAATTAAAGTTAAAATTTGGTAATCAAAGAAAATGGAACAAAACATTTTCTTGGCTTCCATTAATGCTTTTGAAGCGTGGGAGATATGTACATAATATAAAATTGTTGACATTGAAAAAATAATTATTTCTCTAGTTATTGCTTTTTTCATGTACTGTATTGAATTTAAAATAATTTTTTGTAACGGCTATGTTGTTGTTGGTTATAACATAATATGGAACCTTGTTACATAATTGGTTGGAAAACAAAATACATTGACTTTATATATTTATATGCTCAGGTATTATATAGTACTATGTAATATACATATATATATATGTATGTGGGAACCGGTCTTGGTTCCTCGGCGACGGACAAGTAAAACTCTTTCTTACTTTCAATTCTAGTTCAATTAATTTATTTAATATTAAGTTTTACAAATTGCGTTATGTTTAAGTTTTATAAATTTATATTAATTTCACAAGTTTATTGTTTAGGAATTCAATTATAATTCAGTTATATGCACAAGTTTCAGTAACTCAACAATTTAGTTCATAACTTATATTTATAAAAGGTAAGGTTTGACGACATCTTTTCGTCCGTCGCTGTACACGTCTTAACACCAACTAACTCTTTGGCTTTTGGATTTGATCTGTCTTTGTTATTTTGTCTTGTTTCTGTCTGTCTGTTGTTGTTGTTGGTTTCGTTCGTTCTCCGTTGTTATTCTAGCTTGTTAACCCTTGTATGTCTGTGTGTTCACTCTTAGACCCCACCATGTATAGTACAAGTATGCAATTAGTAATGTGTATCATGCTGTCGTACTTGTGAAGTATACAAAAATCAAAAGGTTTTGACCTTTGTGGGCGGAGCTAAATATGATTTGTAGTAACGTCTATACCTTGGCTACGTATGTATTGCTTTCTGATTATATAAATAGAAAAGCAATTTAGATAGCTCCATCTATAGCGACTGATTAGAACATACATTCATGCATTTCAAACAGCAGAATAACAATACATTCAACAACTTATATTAATTTCTATTTATTGATTAATTTATGTACATAATTTTCGCTAATTTTTAAAGGTGCCAAGTGTGCCGCCTCATTCATGGAGCGCTGCATAATCTATGTGGGAGAGAATGCCAGTGAATGCGTCAAAACAAATGCTTTTTTAAATTTGAAGAAGGAGGCCTTAATCAAGTTGATATCATCAGACTACGTAAGTTGATAATATAAACATGTGTATGTGAAATGTGTCTTAATAACTAGACAAACCAATTAATTTCCATTTAGTTTTGTCTCGAAGAGGAAGATGTGTGGCGATGCGTTTTAGCCTGGGCAAAAAATCATGCTGGTGTTACCCAACCTACCGCTCATTGGACTGAAGAGGAAAGAGCCCGTGTTTGCCAACAACTACAGGGTGTAATATGCCATGTGCGACTTTTACTTATCGATAGTCAAGTATTTGCTGAGGAAGTCGAGCCGACAGGAGCTGTACCAATGGAACTTTCATTAGAACGTTACCGTTATGCAGCCTTACAGAATTCAAATAATAAAACTGGGCTTCATACAAGTACAGCTATGAGTGGAGGTGGTGGAATTGGCAGTAGTATGTTGAGCATGGGAGCTGGTGGTAGTTTTAGTACCAAAATGGAGGGTGATAAAAGGTTACAGCCCAGGCTAACAGTTAATATGTTTCCTGGTTCCCAAATTCTGAGAAACGAAAAGTTACATTTGCAAAGTGTTTTAAATAATTGGTAAGAATTAATTTTTCAATGTTTTTTTTTATGCTGCATATATATTTTGTATTTAATTATTTATTTTCCATTTTTTATGTGTACGGCCAAGGTATGGTTGTGCCAAACAGTCTTGGCGTTTATTATATCGTGCTTCCTCTCATGGGTTTTCCTCCACAGCTTTTCATCGCTACTGCGATGGCATAGCACCTTGTTTTGTTATTTGTTTGGTATTTATATGACAAGACATTCTCTCTCAGAAATTTTAGAAGTCATTTCTTGCAGGGTACTCATGGTGAAATAAGCGGTGGCTTTACTGATGTTGCTTGGGCTAAAACTTCACGTAAAGTTGTTTATATTCAGTCTGAAAGGGCTTTTTTGTTTGCCCTTAATGCCGGTATAGCTGAATCGCCTTTAAAATTTGATATTGTCAAAAAACCTTATGCCATTTGTTACCATCCAGAGTAAGCTTTTTTCGATTTACAGGTAATATAATAATTTTGTGTCGTTTTTAGATGTGGTCCTATTTTTGGTGCTGGTGCTGATTTGTTAATAGCAAACAATTGTAATACTAATATGGATTCTTATTCAAATTTACCCCATTCTTATGACGGTTCCAATGCTTCCAGTGAAATTCTTTTTGGCGATTATAACTTTACCATAACCGATTATGAAGTTTACACTGTAGCACAAACTAGTGCGGTTTTATCGGAAAATCCTACTTATAGTAGCGCAACAAATAGCTTTGCTAATACCTCAAATAGTTTTTCAAATTCCAACGGAATATCAAGTGGCCTAAATGGATCGAATACAATGCTGAGCAATAATAATATGGGCAATGCTACTAATAGTTTAGGGAAAGATAAATATGGAAGGTATTAAAAATATGAACAATTTTTACAAATAAAATGTAGAAAAGCTTCCAGATTAGTGTTTTTTTTTTTTAAGAAAATAAATATTTTAAAACAAATTGTGAAGACTATTGGGGCCTCGAGAAATTAATTTAAATAATTAAAAAATACTATACTAATGACAGCTTTAATTTTGAAGTGATTATGTGAAGTCGGCTAGACTTTTAGAACATTTTAATTTGAATGAATCGTATGATCGTGTAGGATAGTGAATTATAACATAGTAAGTATAACAGATTCATGAATGAATTACTTTAACTGAATGATTCTCTTAAGTGAACGAATGAAATATGTCTGTATTCTTTCTCTATTTCTTTCATTATTATCTATCCTTTTATATTTTTTTATTTAGGGCTTGTAAACACCCATAATCAATTCAAGGAAATCATTATTCGTTTTAATTTATGGTATTTAAATTAATTTAAAAAAAAAAAAACCTTAGGAGATTTTTTCTATGCTTTATATTAAACACACTCTGAAATAAGCAAATAATGCATGTGGTTGCTGTAAAATAATTCGCCTTCTGACATACTTAATTTAAATATTGTGATTTATTCTAAAATATGTGGCATATAGAAGGATGTAAGAAAAGAAGGAATTAATTCATTTAGCCTTGCTGAAAGGGAAGATTCATACAGTTAGAAGATTTTTCCCAACACTAAAGTATACTTACCTTCTAGTACTCGTTGCCATTCTCTGGCGTGAATATATTTTTTGGGTTGTAGTAGTAGTGAAGTAGATTAAGTGCCAGTGTTGAAGTAAACAAATCATGCAACTACGTAAAGCTGCCAGATGGCAAATTAAGTATTTGAGTTGATATGGCAGTTAAATTTGAAAACGGTTTCAAAAGAAATGAAGTAATATAAACTGATATGTAAAGTAAATAAAATACAGCAAAATAATATAAATATATATCACATAAAAGTAGTAAAAATATGAAAATTATAAAATAAAAATCAAATAAAATTAAAAAAATTAAATTAAATAATATAAAAAAATAAATAAAATAAAATAAAAAATAAACTACAAATTATTAAATAAATAAAATAGACCGGAATCGAAGGAAATGGAATGAAATTTAATAGAATTAAATAATATTATATACAAGTAAATGAAAGTTATTGCACATTCTTCATAAATCATTAACATTTATACTGATTTTATTAACATAATTAATCTGTGAGATACCAAAATCCAGAGAACTTTTTACATTGAGGGCAAATAAATTTTTTTAAAAGTATAAATAATGAAGTTTTAAGAACCATTTATTATTCAAATATCTTGGTTTCCATTTTTTACTGCTTTACTCTAATTAATAATATATTGTGTTTAATTTACTCATACCACTTTTTAACCGGTTTAATTATCACACTGACATAAATATGTCAATTTTAAATTCCATACATTTTAATTAGAAATGATAAATTTCTACTTGAAAAAAATCTTGTTAAAAACAGCAGGTAATACTATCCGTTAATACTGCTGCATTTAAACTAGAAATTAAATAATTTACAAAATTTCAAAGTTTAAAGACGCAACATTTAGCCAAAACAAAAATCATGATTTATAAAAAACCTAAATGCTCTTAATTAAATTCCGAATTTGATTCATATTTGACTGAAAATACTTTTTAGTCTAAAAGTTTTGTTTATTTTTTCATTATTTTTGTGCATCATCTTGCTTAAATTTAAATTTATTAAATGTTTCTTTATAATTCCTTTTTTGGAGCAGAAGCAGCAGCAGCTTGTTTTGCTGTGATTATAAAATCATTTGATTTTTATAACAAATTTGGAATTGTTGTTTGTTGATATGTTTGTTTTTATGATTTCCAATTTGCTTGATCCCATAAATCTTTCAAATAATAATATATTTCTTGAATACAATTTAAATTTATATATCTTTTAAAATTACGCTACAATACGCAAGTTTGTTAAATATTCCATAGTAAACTTTTGCAATCGATAACATTTTTACAGAAAATTCTTATTATCGATAAATTTTATGTAGAAAGTCTGATTGTTGTTGTATATTTTATAGAAATATTTTTGTCCCCTATGAATTTTTAAATATTCTGTAAAATATTTTTATTATCGTTAAATTTCTATGGAATATTTTTGTTACCGATAAATTTATCGTTAAGTTGTTGTATTATCAATAACTTTTGTTTAAAAAATAATTTCTTACTAATAATTTTTTTAAGTTCGGTTATCGGAAAAATTTCTTGCAGAAATATTTTTTTTATGCAAAAATAATCTGCGAGTATTTTTATTTTATATTTCAATTTTCTATATTATGTTAAATTGTTTTCGATAAACTTTTTGTTACCAATAAATTTTCTAGAAAAAATATTTTTATCGATAATTTATGTTCCAATTTTTTTTACTGATAACTTCTAGAGATAAATTGTGTGATCAATAAATCATAACACTTTATAAAGTTTGTTAAAGTTATTTATATATCTTGTAAATAAATATATTTATATGTATGTATTCCATAGAAAATTTTGTAATCGCCAACGTTTCCACAACAAATTTTTTTCATCGGTAACTTTTGTGTTGAAAAGCTTATTTTTGACATATTTTTTTATAAAAAATTTTTTGTCACTTACCAATTTTTCCGGGAAAATTTTATAGAATATTTATATTACCGTTGAAATTTTGTAGAAATTTTTGTTATCGATAGATTCTTCGTAAAACATTTTTACTATCCATAATATTGAAAATCTTATTTTTGACATTTTTTTATAAAAAATTTTTTGTCACTTACCAATTTTTCCGGGAAAATTTTATAGAATATTTATATTATCGTTGAAATTTTGTAGAAATTTTTGTTATCGATAGATTCTTCGTAAAACATTTTTGCTATCCATAAATTTTCTTTAGAAATATGATATTACTATATTATTTTTTTAAAGTTTTGTTATCGATATATTTCGAATAAAAACTCTGTTATCGTAAAATTTTGTGTGTAAACAGTTTTTTATGTGAAAACGATATACTATTATTTTATTTTTAAATTTTCTGTATTATATAAAATTTCCTTGTTTTTTAAAGAAAACTTTTGCAATGATACATTTCTATAGAATATTTTTGTTATCTTTATATTTTTGTAGAATATTTTTCTTATTGATAAACTTTTCGCAAATTAATACCAATATCTTTCCTCGGTATATATATTATTACTGCTAACTCTATTCAAAATGTGTTAACGATTTATTTTTCAATAAAAAGTTCTGCTAAATTTCATATAGAAAGATTTTTTTTTGCGTAATACTAATCAGTTTTTATTTTGTTTTTAAATATTCCAGATTATATCAATTTTTTCGATAAACATTTAAGAGAAAATATTGTTATCGATAGTTTAGTTTAAAAAATTTTTATTAGCTATGCTTCTAGAGATGAATGATGTTATCGATAGATAAAAAAGTGTTTTTGCTAGCGATACATTATTAAACAGAAAATTTTTGATTACAAATTTTTAAAGAAAAAAATTTTTTTTTTCATAAATTAAAAAAAAAAAAATTATTGCAAAATTTTGTCACCAATAAATTTTCTATAGAAAATTCTTGTGATTGATGAATTTTCTAAAAAGTTTTTTTTCTTTATGGAAAATTTTTATTGCTGAAAAATTTCCTATGAAATTGTTTTTGGTGAAACATTTTTATACAGAACTTTGTTATCGCTGAGTTTTCTGTAAAAATTTTTGTTATTCAATAACTTTTTATAGTAAAATTATATATAGACAAGTTTTTCTAATTTGGTGTGTTTCCTAATTTATTGCATATCTTCTTTAAAAAATGTTTCGATAAATTTTGTGGCGGAAATATTGCTATCAAAAAAATTGTATGAAAAATTTAAAGGAAAAATGTTGCTATCGCTAAATATTTTGCAAATAGCTTTGACGCCGATAAATTTTGCTGCAAAAACTTTTTATCGGTAAAATATCGAAAACTCGAAAACAAATGCATTTATATAAATTTTTTTTTCTAACCAGAAGAAGCAAAAAATAATTTTTACTGATAAATTTTGTTTAAGAACTTTTTGCTAACGATAAATTAAAAAAAAAAAAAATATTGTTGTCGACAAATTTTTGGAATAAATATTATTAACTTCAATATTTAATTATTTGATCTTGTTTTGGTAAATATTTCTTATTTTTGCAGCAAAAGATCGTTTTATGTTATGTAAAAAATTTAACAGTATTTATTTTCAATACTTCGATAACAATTTGTTATCATCGTCAGGAAAATTAATATGTTATTAATTTTCTTGACGATGATAACAAATTGTTATCGAAATATTGAAAATAAATACTGTTAAATTTTTTACATAACATAAAACGATCTTTTGCTGCAAAAATAAGAAATATTTAAATATTATTAAGATAAATCTTTTATAATCTGTATAGTTTTAGAATCTGTATAATTATTAAAATTTTAGAGAAAATATGTTGTTATCGATAATGTATGGGAGAAAAAGTTTGGTATCTCTAAGCGTATTTTTGCTAGCGATAAATTTCCTATTAAAAATAATTGTTATTAAAATTTTTTATATAAATTTTGTATAGAACGACTTCGATCAAGAAGCTTTTTGATTTATTTCAGATATTATAATTGTTATTGATTTATTTCAGATAGTTTTGTTTTTATAAAATTTTTGATATTGATTGAGTTTCTGTAAAAAATATTGTTATCGATTCTTTTTCTATCAAAAAATTTTCTCCACATTAAGTTTTCTATAAAAATATTTGCTATGTGAAAATTTTCCATAAATTGTTATAGTAAAATTTTGTTAATGCAACTTTTTTTAGAATTCTATCGGTTTATTTTTGTTATCGATAACTTTTTTTTTAGATAGTCTATTTTCTATAGGAACATCTTTTTATCGACACGTTTTGTACATTAAATTTTTATTGTCCAACACTTTTAAACCAACTGTCTATAGAAAAATTTCGATATCGATAATTAATAATATATTTTAGTTAGCAATTTTTTTATATTGTAGAAAAGATGTTGTTATGGGAAACTTGTATAAATTTGTGTGCAGATAAGATTTGGCGTCGGCTTATTTCTGTTATCAGCGAATTTTGTATAGAAAACATTTTATCACACACTTTTAAATAAGAAGAATTTCGATATCGATAATTTTTTTAAAACCCACAATATATATATTTATTAGCGACACTTTTAGAAAGATTTTGAGTAAATTGTAAACCAAATAGATTTGGTATTAACCACTTTTTAAATGACATAATTTTATTTTAGTTATCGATTTCTATAGAATATTTTTGTTATCGATTTCTATAGAAAATTTTTGTTATCACATTATCTTGTGTAAACTGTCTATAGAAAACTTTTCAAACCTATAAATTTTTTACTTGCTATAAATTTATTTTTATTATAGTTTCTATTCGTTTAATATCTATTATAATGATTGTCTCAGATTTCTATAGAAAAGAAGTGTTATCGATTATTGTTTTGTTTAAATGCTATTGATTTATTTTCCATAGAAAATTCTTGTCAATAAAAATTGCCCCAAGGTAATTTGTTTAATATTCTTAAACAAAGTTTTTGTATAAAAAAATTTGTATTAAAGTCTTTTTTAATTATTATTAATTTTATAAAATTACAACAGTGCTACAATACGTTCAGTTTAATAACCAAAACTTAGTTAAGATTTGTTTTTTTGTATAAATTTTTACCAATATAAGACTTTAATTTATTTGTTAACGATCTTTTTCTTCTTTAATCTGCGGCAATTATCAACGTAATCATCTACGGCTGTTGAACAAGTTCATTTTGTGAAATATTTTTCTTAAAACGAACTTTGACAATCAAATTGGATTAGATTTTATCAGTTGTTGTATTAACAACAACAACAAAAGAATAAATTGTTTGTTAACGAATATGATTAACGTTTTGAATTAATTAAATATGATAATTTGAAAAAAAAAAATTTTTTTTTTGAAAGAAAATAAAGCAGCTGCGGCTGGTTTTTATTGTTATTTATTTATTTTTTTTAAAATAATTTCTGGTGTTTCAGAAAATGGTTAAACTGGGCAAGTTTTGTACTCAATTAAAAATATATTTTTGGCATTATGAACTCATAATTTAACGTGTTTACCTTTTAAAAATATTTCAAAATTAGGAATAAATAAAAACGATTAGAATTGTGTGAAGTTTTCCGGATTGATTGATAGAAACTGGATATTTATTTCAGTTTTGGAAATATTCTTATACAAAATCAATTTTTATTAGTAGTAAATCAAAATTACATAGATTAAATTTTGCCGCCTGGTTTTGTAATCAAAGTATATAATATAATAAAAATGTTTTTATGCCACCTGTTTTTTATAATATTTTATTTTTATGTGCTGGTTTTTATTCGTGTGCAGAACGTCCTTTTGTTTTTTCTTTTCCTTCATTTATATTATAATATTTATGTTGTCTTTTTAATAACACCTGATTTTCATGTCATCATTTTTTCTCTCCCTCTTTGTTTTGTGCATGATGTCTTTTAAGTTTAACAACTTAATGTTGCATGCAACTTTGTCTTGTGTTTTTGTTTGGCTACTACTTTATGTAAAGCAAAGTGTTGCATGTTGTTTTGTTATAATTTAGTTTGTTCAGGCTTCTTTCTTTAAATATGAAAGTTTTTTTTCTTGTTCTTTCAGTTTTGAAAAACAAAACACTGTCCTGTGTTGCAGACATGATTTGTTGCCGACATATGATATAATTGTTGCAAGCAAAATGCAAACACAGTAAAATATGTTTTCATGATAACAAAAGGATTTCATATTAAGCAAAATAAATAAAGCAAAATTAAAGATGTAAAAACATGCAACATTTGCTGCTACATTTGTTCATGAGTCAATTCGTATTAGTTAAAAGTTACAAAAAAAAAAAAACAAAAAAAAAAAAAATACAAATATGTACAAAAAATTAAATAAAAATTGAAACAATATCTTATTAATAAAGAAAACTTTAACTTATTTCTAATATTAAAGTATTGATTTTAAAAATAATTTTGCAAATGAGCACATTTCGAATACTGAGACATTTCTGAAAAAATCTATTCAATGCTCTGCGAAAACTTTATTGGCTTGTTTCACGATCTCGAACGTTAGCGTATATACGAGTAGATACTTCAAATGACTAAAAGTGTATTTGCTATCTGTTTTTAAACTGAAATGCGGAAAACTGGAAGTAAGCTTTGATTCAATTATACCGTATGGTTAACGAAAACGGGTCTCAAATCTGAAAATCGGTTTTTAAGTCTCCACGTTTAATGTTACGGTCCAATGGTAACCGCCTGACGAGATTACCGGCTATCTAAATTTGTCTCAGGTCGATTCCAACCTTCTCGTCAGCCGTTGACAGCAGCACTAACTACTATTTAACATTTAACAATTTAACTTCGACAATGCCCCACACACATACAAATTCCAAAAGAAACTTATCTATCTAGAGATGGATGTTATTCTCTAGTGAATGACCTCCATATGCAGGCAACCGTTAAGGTTTCGATATTGTGAAACAGGGTCTAAGCATTAGCCAAAGATGAAATTCAAATTTATTTGCATACACATATATGTATATATATATAGGTTGTATAGTAGAAGAATAAATTGCATCCCCAAGCTGCTCTCTTCGTCCTAGCTTTGAAGAAATAAAAAGCATGCATGAGTTTTTGCACGCAATTACACCTAAACTTTGAATTTCGTAAAAATAGCTAAATAGTTTTGCATACGAAAATATTGCCCTCTTGGTTATATTTCAGCCCTTCGCACGGAATCCTATCTGTGTTACAAATTTCATCAGTATCACTTCAGCCATTTAGCCCATAAAGCGTAACAAACTTACAGAGTTATTTAGGTACTTGGTCAGCGGTCAGCCTAACGGACAGATGCGCAGGGAGACCTACTCACGTTGATTGGGTTTTATGTTTCTTTTGTTGAGCAATGAAACTTTTCTTTTAATAGATTTCATTGAAAAGAATAAAACATATTTCTTGAGTTTGTGCGGCTAACTGTCTCTTGACCCTACCCTAAGCACTTTAACAGATTTTTATATAGCCTATGTCCATCAGCAGATTTCCTTCTAGATTTTCTTGAAAAAAATTTAAAATCAGTGGTTCAACAGATTATCTGTTACGAGCACACAAACTTTTCATTTTATAATGTTACTATGGATATTGGTGCAATAATAGAGATAAAACAGCCGCTTTTCTCTCACTAACTTTCTATACCACAGTAGCTAAACAGTGTACATCCGCTTTGTTAAGGCTGAGCTGTCTATCTAACATCACTCTACTACTATTACTACTACTACTACTACTACTACTACTACTACTACCGCTACTACTACTACCGCTACTACTACTGTTACTACTACTCCCTGAAGGAAATATGGGGTTAAGTGTATCCACGTCAACAGTTTTGTCAACATTTATGGTGTCTTTCTGGTGACATTGTCAATAAATTTTTTTCCTTGTCTTTTATTTTTGATAGACAGAGAATATTTTTTGTTTATAATTTCATTTGTTTTTAAAATTTATCTGTGGCCGCAAGAAAATAGCTAATTCTAATAAAAAATAATAATAACAAAAGTATAATAATAATACAAACAGGTAAAGGCAAATAAACTAAACTAAACTAGTTAAATATTTTATAATTATTTGTTTTACTATTGACATTTTATACACGTGGTGACAGCGTCTATAGGGAATCAATACAGTTTTACTATGGACAGTACGGTAATATCGTCAATAGTAAGTCAGTACAATCTTACTATTGACATATTCTCCTTATGACCCCCCAAGAACTACCTAGTCAGTACTGACACAGTCTACTGGTAGATTTCGTAGGACAAGCCTGTGTTAAATGTCAATAGTAGTTAGCATTAGTAAGGGTACAATTTGTCCGTAGTACTGGTGACATCGTCAATAGGTAATCACTATAGTTTTACTATTGACATTTCCTGCAGGGCTACTACTACTACTACTACTACTACTACTACTACTACTACTACTACCGCTACTACTACTACCGCTACTACTAATATTACTACTACTGGTACGACTATTTTTATTCCAACGGTAGCGACTTGGCACATCGAAATGTCCAATCAGTTAGAATTTCGCTGGTGTTTATTAAAACTGCTATACTCAGACTCTTTATTCAGAAGGTTACAAGTAGATAACGCAATGTTGGTACATGCAGAGTAACCAACCTAGCGAATCCAAACTAATGTAACCTGTTTTTGTTCAAGAGAATTTGTCAAGGTTGCTGACAGTGATAAGTGGTCATAGAGTGCTAATAAACTTGTATTTGCAAGTTTTTGCAATAACGGGAAGTAATTAGAGATAAAACTGGACTCGAAACTAACATCCTTAGCCCAGATAGAATGCGTGATGGGTAAAACATCTCACATAACGTCGAAGCTGAACTGCCAAATGGCGAATATAGGTGGCCCGTTACCAAGCAAACGGAGGCTTCTTACCTAAGCAACTAACTTCATTCTCCTTTACGGGTATGAGATAAGGGGAGATGGAGTAAGCATAAGAGAGGGTAAACACTTTGCTAGCGGTCAAGAGGACGGCTGAATTGCAAGTAACCTCAGCATATCACACGATCAACGACCAATACTGCAGTATTGGTCGTTGCAGGTATGATTTCAATTGATCTGAGTATATTAGAGAGATGAAATGTATGGTTGTTGGGACAGTCGAATGGGACTGATCATGTGGAAAAGCAAATTCTTAGGTGCTAGACTCTACAAATGTGCCAGGAAAGATGGAACACTGACACAAGCGGAAGATGGACTTATCCAGAACATATATGTATATCCAGAAGCACTGAAAGAAGGTATGCTCAACTTATATATATATGGCTATATATAGCGTATATATAAATATTTAGCTTAGGGGCACGAGGAATGCCACAGATAGGGACCACCCTGAAGTAATACACAAGCAGTTGCAGGGTGGATTTTCCCCCTTAGAGCCCCTTAGAGTAGAAAACAGGAGGTTTTTATGAAGAGTCCGAAATTTTTCAGAGGAGACGCCCTTCTGGGATGCGCGGTTATGGATTTTTGCCTTCTTACCGTAAAAAGAAGTTGACTATATGAGCTATAATACACCCATTTATTCAACCAGAAGTGTGTGGTCCTTTTAAAATGGGGTAAACATCTTTTAAGGCAACTAATGCAGGTTTTTCTCTATCTTAGGATATGATCCCTAAATATACAGCATATTGTTCTGGTACTTGGAATATAAGTTACGATTTCAAGCATCGAATGTTTTTGGGCCGAAGTTGTACATGTAACTTTGAATGAATAGTTTCAGCATAGAAAATAAACTAAGAGGTAGCAAATATTTGTAGATATCTAGCAAATATTTGATATCTTATAAAATTAATACGAATTTTGAAAAATGTCTGTTAATTTATGATTTCTTTACAGACAAAAATTAATTTATAATTTTTTAATTGAAAAACCATGACTGTTTTATATTTCACAGACTGACTGTCTTCAGGTGTCCTCATTGCTTAGTGTTATCAATATGTTTTTATCACTAATTACTTTTTTCATTTGCTTACAAAACCAATAATTATGCAATAAATCTTATTTGATATTTTATTGGAAGATGGAAAATATACAAAAAACTAAATTCAATTAATTTTTGTTTTTGTTTTTCTATTGAAGAAAAAAAGTGGCCATAAAACACGTGTTTAAGTTTGTTCAACAGCTTTTTTATGCAACTGTCAATCTATAATATCACACGGACAAACACTTGCAATCATAAATCTTGGAAAAAAAATAAATAAATTGAAATTAAAATCACAAAAAATTCATATAACGAGGTCTGTTTGGAAATTACTTTAAAGGTAATATGTGATAGCAACACAATTTTTTCTTGGAAAGTTTAAGCTTAGCATAAACCTTTAAATACATAGACGACTGCAAGCAGCAATCTGTCAAAAATAAAATACATTTGTTAAAATGAAAACGATTATTTAAACGAAATCTCAACAGCACGACACCACAACAGCATTTGCTGCTGCTGCCAACTTAGACTAATTTGTATTTTCGTAGGCAGCAGAAAGTGTACAGTGCTGCCACTATAAATATAAATTGGCAGCAATAAATAATGGGTGATTTTATAAGAACTATCGGAAATTAAAAAAAAAAAACACATAAAATTCAGAAAAATGCATAAAATATTTATTTGGATCGATAGTTGGGTCGATATAATTTAATGTTTGAAGATTATTTCATGCAAATGTTGGCCGCGGCTGCGCCTAAAATGGTCCATCCGCTTAGTCCAATTTAGGCATACTCTTTCCAACATTTCGGCCGGTATCTCACGAATAATGTTGGCAATGTTGGCTTCCAGTGCATCAATCGAAGCGGGCTTGCCGCTATAGACATTAGCCTTAACATAGCCCCACAAAAAATAGTCTAGAGGCGTTAAATCGCACGATCTGGGCAGCCAATTGACTGGTCCCAAGCGTGAAATAAACTGTTCACCGAACTTGCCTCTCAATTGGTCCATTGTTTCGCGTGCTGTGTGGCATGTGGCACCGTCTTGTTGAAACCACATGTCATGCAAGTCAAGCTCTTCCATTTTGGGCCAAAAAAAGTTTGTTATTATTGCACGGTAGCGCTCACCATTCACAGTAACGTTGTGGTTGGCATCATCTCTGAAGAAATACGGCCCAATGATGCCGCCAGCCCATAATCCGCACCAAACGGTTGTTTTTTGTGGATGCATTGGTAGCTCTTGCAATGCTTCTGGCTGCTCTTCACTCCTAGTACGGCAGTTTTGCTTGTTCACGTATCCATTCAACCAGAAATGAGCCTCGTCGCTGAACACAATTTTTCGATAAAAAAGTGGATCTTCATCTAACTTTTCAAGAGCCCATTCACCAAAAATTTGGCGTTGTGGTAGGTCGTTTGGCTTCAATTCTTGCACCAGCTGTATCTTATAAGGCTTCACACCCAAATCCCTCCGCAAAATTTTCCACGTAGTGGAGTATCAGAGGCCCAATTGCTGCGAAAGGCGCCGAATCGATAATTCACGGTCATCACCAACACTAACCGATACGGCTGCGATATTTTCTTCAGTTCGCACTCTACGTAAGCGTGTTGGTGGTTTAATGTCCAACAATGTAAATTTGGTGCGAAATTTTTTTACAATAGCCCGAATAGAAGCCTCAGTAGGTCGATTAAACTGACCATAAAATGGAAGAAGCGCGCGATGAACTTTCTTAACAGAGCACGCATTTTGGTACTAAAATTCAATAATTTGCAAGCGTTGTTCGTTTGTAAGACGATTCATGATTAAATTATAGACCAAACTGAAGATGTTTGACAGTGATACAAGATACAAAACGTGTGTGAGCTGTCAAAACTAGTGTTGCCAAAAAGATAATAGCAAAAAAATCACTCGTTACTAATTTTTTTAATATGTAATGGAAAAAAACATCACAAAATTAAAATAAACAGATAAATTGATGTAGTTTTACAGTTTTACGCGGTATTTTTACGTTTTCTGTCAGTAATTTTAATGTTATTCATGTAAAATAATTATGCAACACCTTTGAAATGCACATAGTGCCGCTGCTGTCTTTAAAATACTTATTTTGCTGATTAGACGGCAGCATTTGAAGTTAACTACATTTATAATCATGTATTTATGAAGTCTGCTGTCATCTACGTGTTTAAAACTTAACCACATCAAGTGTTTTTTAATAAACAATTTTAAAACCGCCCTCGTTATATTTAATTTCTATAAATTATCAACTACATCATTAGCATTGTAACAGGTCAAGGGGTTTTAATAAAGCACGTTGCAAATATGCAACAATAGCAAAAATAACAATAAAATTTGTTAAATTAATATCAATAAAGTAAGTTTGTTACTTAAGTCTTTTGTTTTTCTTAGACCGAATATAAACATCTTTAACTAACAACAATGTTTGCAGCTTAAGTCTTTTGTTTTGTCACATTAATCAAATTATTGCGCACAGTTTTCAACTTGGATTAAGCATTTGCTGGTGTGTGTTATTAGAATTGTTTGTTCTTTGTGTTTAAAATTTTTTTTTTTTTTTTTCATTTAATCATCAAAACCTCCCAAAGGCGCAGTCTGTCCTCACTAAACAAAATTGGCTAAATCACGGAAAAAACAACAGTTTTCAAACCAGATTATCTAAACGGTCATCAATGCAAATGTTTGCATTTAGACATACCTGCTACAGCCTAAAAAAAAAAAAAAAAAAATACCCACATATGATCAATAATCATATAGACAGACGTTTTCAAAAAGCTATTCAAACAAAAAAAGAATATATAAAATTTCTGAATAACTTTTCACAATCATGTACAAAACGATCGATCTTCTTAGAACCCCAAAACACAATGTTTGAAATAAGAATAAAAAGACATGCGTTAGAAGCGTTAGTTAAACAACATAAAACAGAAAATTTAGCTGATCATACAAAACGATTCACCTGTCGCTTAAGATGGTTATGTTTTATTTTAATTTCTTTTGGTAAAATAAACTTTTTTGTGTACTTTTTTTCTATATACAAATTTTAATCTTAACATCACATTCTAAAGAAATGTTGGCAACCAACCAGCTACAGTGCCTCAAACTTAAAATCATATATGTATATACATACATACTTACGTACATAATTCGACAACCAACCAACTGAACTGATGCAAAATATGGTCATAGAGGTCACCACACCACACGTGACCTCCACACGACGTTTTCAATAGATGTAAGTATGTTCTCATACCAAAAACACTCATGCCTGCTTACTCATGTCCATTGCCTACCTTGGGAACCATACAGAGCAAAGTAGTCAAGAATTTTTCTAGCCTTGCTTCTTTTCTAAACATTTCTTTTTTCTTCCTTTTTTCATATAAAAATTTCCCAATATTCTTTTTCTTTTACATTTTTTTTTATATTATTGTGGTGGTTCTTAAGTCTGTTTGGCTATTTTGGCTGATATGCTGTGTGTGAGATGTGATCGATCGATTGATCTTTTTTTTTTTTATTTGTGGATTTTTTTTTCTTATTCTGCTGTTGTAGTTGTTGTTTTTGGCTATTTTTCATTTTTGCACAAATGTTTGGTCAAATTCAGCAAATCATTTTTGCCATGTTGAGTGAGTGAGTGTGTGTGAATGGTTATTATTGGGCTGGTCAGTGAAGAATTCAAAGACAAAAAATAATATTAAGAAAATTGGATATCAAAATAGCTTGCGGTTTTTAAATTTATAGAATATTAGATTTGTCTAAAGGCCACAAAGACAGGACAGGAAATAAAAAAAAATTTATAATTTTTTCCACAAAATATACAAAAAAAAATTACTGAAAAAGAAAAACTAACTGTTCCTTTAAGAGGTGGAGAAAATGCTTCAAAAAGACATATTTTATAAAAAAAAAAAAATATTAGATAAGATTCATTAGACAGTCTTACCTAACAATTAAATTTTAAATTAATTTAGGTTTAACAGGCTGCCAGCTATTGTAAAGTCAGCTCAATTGGGACCAGTCTGGTTCCGTTGTGTTATGTTAAAAAAAAATGTTTATTAACATAATAAACTTTTTAGCCAAATCGTTCAAAATAAAAACTTTTTTACACATATTTAAAAAAAAGTATTTTTTTTATAGAAATAATGGAAATTGTTCTATGACAGATGTGTAATTGATTTGCAGCCGTACCTGCCATGACAGCCTAATCTAATAGTGGACCAAGCCCATGGGGTAAACCACATCACGGCTCACTAGCGCGTACATGTGGTAACAAATTCTTTTCGTATGTTTGTAGCCGCAATAAAAATTGTTGTTATAAATTAATGTACAGTTTTCATGTGCTTTATGAAATTGATTCTTTGATCTAGAGAAATTATTTCACTAATCATATGATTTGTCTTTCAGACTTTTAATGAAAATAAGTCATGTTTCTTATTAAAATGTTTCATTACTTTTCTGAAGGTTTTCATTAAAATAATCTAATGAAACTTGTTTCATTATTTCTATGAAAAGTTACAATGGTTGAAAAATAATGAAAAAATGCATAAAAGTAATGTCAAAATTCAGAGAATTTCTGAACAAAATTTTTTCAGTGTAGAGAGTATAGTATACTCGTATACTATACTTTGTATTTTGTAGTAACAATAAATATCCAAGGAAACAAATGTTTAACAATGGCAAATTTCGGCAATATTTTTGCTACCAGAAATTTTAACATATTGCAATTATTTCAAAACATATATTTTGCATCTTTGCATCTATTTTATCTATTTTCAAGTTAAATTTTAAATATAGTTTCAGCATAAAACGAAAGAGAACATCGTTGATGTTATAAAAAAGGAGGCTGCTGATTTATGGTAAATTAAATTCTTTGGCGGTTTGCTTTAATCCGCACTTACACCCATTTTTAGAGTTTTTGTTTGCTTTTTAACGTCATTTATTATGATTTTAGTGTTTTTCGCATAACTTTTTTTTTTTAGCTTTTCACCACTTTTGTTCAACTTTTGCAGAGAAACCAAAAAAAAAGAAAAAAAGCAACTAATGCAGCATCTTCAGCAGACAACAACCGGGTTAATTAGAAGAACATTTATCTGAAGATGCTGTGGGAGAGTTGAAAGTGTCTTGTTTAATACTCAATAGACAAAACTTTAACCTTAGACAACTATAAAATAGTTTAAAATATGGCACATATATGTATATGTATAAGTAATTAAAACTATGCACTTAATGGCAAGAGGATAATGAAAAAAGCAAATCTAAAATATACATATGTACAAAATGTGTATGTAGATGTTTTATCAAAAAGTCATAGTAGAAAACATTTATTAAAGAAAATCATATAAATTAGAATACTCTTTTAAAGTTATGTTGAACTAAGTAGTTGAAATAAATATGTATGCGCAAAACCAAATAAATTAGAAACTAAACGAAAACTTAAAACTTAATAAAAATAACTAAATAAAATAAGCAAAAAAAATTTTAAATTTTTACAAAAACAATTTTTTCTTTTTGAATCCTTTTCTATGAATATATTCTAATGAAAATTTTATATTTTTAATAAAAGTTCATAGATATAACCTAAACTATAAAAAAAATTTAATGTACCTTTAATATATTTTTAAATGTTTAATGACTTTTTTAATTGTTTTTAAAAATTTGGATGTGACACAGAAGATATTACAGATAAATATAGCTATTAAACGTTTATTTAAAATATCTTTCATTACTAAACGTTTGCTACTACAAATTTTTTATTAAAAGCTTTCTATAGAAAATTTTTCATCACTAAGAGTTTTGTAAGAAAATTCTGCACTATTATCATAAACTTTTTATATTGAAAATATTCCACAAAAAACCTTACATTATTAAACTTTTTTTATAGACCAAAATGTTCATTATTAATAGTTTTTTATGGAAAGCCTATTATATTTAAAAGTTTTTTATATAAAACTTTTTGATATTAAATTTTTTTCAAGAAAAGTTTTCATTATTAATAGTTTTCTACAGAAATTTTTTCTGCAGAAAACTTTTCACTATTAAAAATCTTGTCACTTACATTATTAAACTTTTTTTATAGACCAAAATGTTCATTATTAATAGTTTTTTATGGAAAGCCTATTATATTTAAAAGTTTTTTATATAAAACTTTTTGATATTAAATTTTTTTCAAGAAAAGTTTTCATTATTAATAGTTTTCTACAGAAATTTTTTCTGCAGAAAACTTTTCACCATTAAAAATCTTGTCACTTACATTATTAAACTATTTTCATAGACCAAAATGTTCATTATTAATAGTTTTTTATGGAAAGCCTATTATATTTAAAAGTTTTTTATATAAAACTTTTTGATATTAAATTTTTTTCAAGAACAATTTTCATTATTGATAGTTTTCTATAGAAATTTTTTCTACAAAAAATTTTTCACCATTAAAAATCTTGTCAGAAAAATTATCTTAATTAAAACTTTTTTATAGATATTTGGATTATTAACAATTTTTATTGAAAACTTTATTAGCAGTTTTCTATGCAAAGATTTTCTTTATTAGAAGTCTTGTACACCACAATTTTTATTAATATAATATTTCTATAGAAAATATTCGTTTATTAAAATTTTTCTATAGTAAATTTTCATTATTAAAAGTTATCTATAGAAAAATTCTTAAAATATTTCTATAGAAAACTTTTTATTATGAGTTTTTTTTAAAGAAAACTTGCCATTAATAATGGCTTTATATTGAAAACTTTTCATTGTTAAAAGTTTTTACACAAACTCTTCATTATGAAAAGCTTTTTATTGAAAAATATTCGTTAATAAAAATTTTCATTATTAAAAAAGTATTGAAAAATTTTCATTTTTAACTATTTTTATAAAAAAAAACTTTTCATTATTAAAAGTTTTCTATAAAAACCCTTCATTATTATGAGTTTACTATTTTAAAATGTTTCTATAAAAAACATTTCTCTAAAAAGCTTTCCTTACTAAAAGGTTCCACATTTCATTATTAAAAGGACTCTCTAAAAAGCTTTTCATTACTAAAAGGTTCCGATAGAAACCTTTATATTTTGTAAAGATTTCTATAGATAGCGTTTCATTGTTAAAATTTTTTTATAGAAAAATTTTCATTATTAAAAGTAATTTAAAGAAAACCTTTTATTGTTAAAAATTTTTCATTATTAATAGTTTTTTTTTTTTTTTTTTTTTTTTTTTTTTTGAGAACGCTTTTTATTATTAAAAGTTTTTATAAAAAACTTACTGATATTAAATTTGTTTAAAGAACAGGTTTCGTTATTAAAATTTTCCATAGAAAATTTTTCACTATTAAAAGTTTTGTCAGAAAAATTATTGTTTTTAAATCCGTTTTATATATAAAATTTTGGATAGTTAAAAACTTATTATTGAAAGTGTTTTCGTATTTAAAATTTTCTATATAAAACCTTGCTTTATTAAAATTTTCTATTAAAAGGGATTCAGAAACTTTTTCCGCAAAAATTTTCGTTCTTAAAAGTTTCTATAGAAGAATTTTCTTTGTTAAAACGTTTCTATAGAAATTTTTCATTACAGAAAGGTTTCTATAGAAAACTTTTTATTGTTAAAAGTCTTTTCATAGAAAGTTGATCACTATTAAAAGTTTTTTATTGAAAACTTCTTATTATTAAAAGTTGTTTATAGAAAACTTTGCATTATTTAAAGTTTTTTGTTATAGGAAACTTTCCCATTTTAAAAAAGCGCTATATCAAACTTTTCGATATTAAAAAATTTTAGAGAAAAATTTTCATTGTTAAAAGTTTTCTATACAATTTTTTTTCTTTTTTCAAAGTTTTTTGTAGATTTTTTTTTAATTTAAAGTTATCAACAAAACATTTTTTGCTATTATAAGACTTCTATAGAAAAGTTTACGTTATTAAAGGTTTTCTGTGAAATTTATTTGTTATTAAAATGTTCTGTTAAAAATTTTCATTATTATAATTTTCCTGAAAAAAAAAAATTTTCCCTGATAAAAATTTGTGTATAAAAAAAATATTTTGTTATTAAAAGTTTTCTACAAAAACGTTTCGTTACCAAATGTTTACTATAAAATAATATTCTTTATTAAAAATGTTCTACAAAAGTTTTCCTTTATACGTTGTCATTACTAAAAGTACTATTTTGTATAGAAAAAATTTCGTTGTTGAAAGTTTTTTGCAAAAAACTTTTCGTTATTCAACGTTTTTAGTAGAAAATCTTTCTTTATTAAACGTTTTCTGGTGAAATTTTTTTATTATTTGAAGTTTTTAACTAAAAATGTTTTACTATTGAAAGTTAAAAAAAAAAAAAAAATAGTAATAATAAAAAAATAAAATAAAAATTTGCTACAAAAGTTTTTAGTGCTTAAACATTCTGACACTATATTAGAAGATTGGAAGATTGGATAATGATGTTTCTGATCCAATCATATATAAATCGTTAATTTATGTACCTGGAATGTCAGAAAGATTAGAGAGTTCTAATATATACGATAATACGAAATATAGAATTGCACATAGAGTTCATAATACTGTAGGTAGAATTTATAGTAAAACAAAAGATAGGTTGGAAAAGTCGGATATGTCTAGTTTAGTGTATAAAATATCATGTAGTGGTAACAACAATGAAAATTGTGACAAAGTATATATAGGGACAATAGGAAATAAACTTAAAACTAGGTTAGCGGGTCATAAATCTGACCAGAAGTATAGGAACTATAACCTTTTTGCAGAAAACTGCATAATCTATCCATTGTCGTGATTTTAATCACTATCCAGATTTTGGAGGAACATCTTATTTTAAACAAAGAAAATTATTATAAACGTAGATATATGCTAGAAATGCTACAGATAACTAACGTGCCTGTAGATAAGAGGATAAATTTTAAAAAGGATGTAGACGGATTAGCCCAAAATTATAGGCATTTAATACATAAAAACAAAAACAGCAGTAGATAGGTATTTTGCCAAAAATTGTTTACAAACTTTTTCATTTCTTTTTAAAAAAGTATTATATAATATGTCTAATGTTATAATAATGTAAAATATGTTTCTTCATTGTAAATGTTAATGTAGTTGAATATTTTGTTTTTGTTATTTTAATATGAGTTTTCATATTTATTATTTTGTATACACAATTTTTAAAAAAACAAAAATTTTCCTGAAGAAGACACACAACGGAGTGTCGAAATATTGAAAAATAAAAACCATACTTTATACCAAAACAAGAAGACCACTAGCTCAACAACAAATAACAATTTAAGTAAACGTTTTCAGTAGAAAATCTTTCTTTATTAAATGCTTTTTGGTGATTTTTTTTTTATTATTTGAAGTTATCAACTAAAAATATTTTACTATTGAAAGTTAAAAAATAATAATAATAAAAAAATAAAAAAATAAAATAAAAAATTTGCTACAAAAGTTTTTAGTGGTTAAACATTTTTTGTAAAATTTATTTATTGATAAGGAACAATAATTTTTTAAATAAAATTTTTCGTTATTTATAATTTTCAATAGATTAAAAATATTTTATTTGAAATTTATAGTTTCTAATCCCAACAGAAATGAACGTGTGTCCAGAAATAAGATCTTTTTACAGACAATTTAAGGTAGCCAATGATTTTCTGTACAAATTTAATGGTAATTGAAAAGTTTCCTTAAAAAATTAATTGTTATAAAAGAATTTACTTCAGAAATTTAATAGTTTCTTATGATTTTCTTGTGGGAAATTTTCTAAAGATCTGTTTTACGATCTTGCGCTTTAAGGCAGGGGTGCCCACAAGTTCTATATATAAGAGTGAACACCAATACATTTAAGGAAAAACTATTTTTATTTAATATTTTTTGTTGTAAAAAGCAAAACAAAAACAAAATTCACACTAATAATCGCTGTCGTCAATGTTTACCAGCAAAACATGCGAAAGTGTGCTGCTTTGCTCTTGTATGTGCGCAGTGAAGAACGGCAAAAAATATATATAAGACGAAGTTGTTTGTGTATTTTTCATTGCTAGTGCTGAGCGCAGTATTTGTGTATTAAAGGGCACAGCCCTAAAGCTAAGCGTATTTACAAAAACATCAAGCGCATAGGGCTGGGCACACTTGCTTTAAGGAGAGAATAGTGCCTTCCAATATAAACGAACTAACTGCATGAAGTATTTAGGAATTAATATAGACTACATTTCATAAGGAGAGATCAGAACAATAATATAGAAAAATACTTTAATATGGAAATCAAAAAACTTATGTAGTTTCTTGACCCAACTTAGTCCGAACTTGGCCCTCCAAGTATTTTTAGAGTCTCTATTTGCGATCCAATTTGAATTTCAAGCGGAATATCACAAAACTTAGCAAAACATATACAGGGTGGCCCAGAAAGACCGAAGTGGTGTGAATTGCTTATAACTTTTTATTTAAGAGATATTTTTTTAATTTTTTTTTTTTAAATACATTAAATTTATGGGGAATATTTTTGGATTAGTTATTAAAAATGATATCCCGCAAGTGGTGGCCATATTATGCTTCGCACAAATGTGCTCTTTCCAACACATTTTCCATGACCTTTCGCAAAACTTCCGGTGGTATGTTGTTAATTTCTTCTCGAATATTGGTTTTTAACTCCTCAATAGTCCTAGGCTTATTAACATAAACTTTTCCTTTTAAATAGCCCCAAAGAAAACAGTCTGGAGCGGTTTCTGAAGAAACACCGCACCAAACGGTACACTTAACTGGGTGCAATTGTCGTTGATGAAGTACTCTCGGGTTTTCCGTAGCCCATATCCTACAGTTTTGCTTGTTAACGAACCCATTTAATTGAAAATGGGCTTCGTCACTCATTATTAAGTTATGAATAAAATTTGGATTCTCTTGTGCTTTTTGCTGGAAATAAATTGCATAGTCAAGTCGTTGCTGGTAATCTGTTGGTTTCAATTCTTGGACAAGTTGAATTTTGTATGGAAACAATCCTATGGTGGGCAAAATTCGCTGCAGCGACGTCCTTGAGAGGCCCAGTTGTGACGAACGTCTCCTGGTTGATGTTTCTGGATCCTCCCGAATACTCTCCTGTACCACTTGAATATTGTCAGCCGTGTGGACAGTTCGGTGTCTGCCGGGACCAGGAAGGTTCCTTACTGCTCCTTGTTCTCGAAAATTTGCAACCAGACTGAGAGGGTGCAACCCGCACATTAAATTGACGACGGTATGCACGCTGAGTCAACACAATGGACCGTTGATTTGAAAAGTAAATTTCAACAATTTGGGCACGTTGTTCAATTGTGTATTGCTCCATTATAAATTATCCAAGTCTTCTTTACAAAATACTGAAAAGAAAAGAAAAAAAATAATTATAATAAAAAAGTTATAAGGAATTCACACCACTTCGGTCTTTCTGGGCCACCCAGTATCATATGTTTTTTGCCGTTTCAACTGCTTGTCGTTTGCAACAACGCTAAACAGGCTTAAAACGTTTTTTTATAGTAGACTCAAAATATATGACAAATTCATGTTTTGTTTCGTTATTTATCAATTGGATTTTGGTTTTTTTTTTTCAGAAAAAAATTGTTAAACCATTCACAACCATTTTTGCTAAAAATTATAAATTAAATGATTGATTATTATTTTATGATGCATTGTGTCGAGTTATAAAATTTAAACGCCAACCTCAGGGGACTTTAACAGCGAAAAAATGCTTATAATTAAATGTTTTTCCAAAAATCAACAACCAGTTTAACAATATATTTAAAATTAAACAAATTCATTATCACTTAAGTCAACAATAAAGCTCAACTTTGAACTTTTGCTTTAAATTAAATACAAAATGAAAAAAAAGAAAAAAAAGAAGAATTGCCACTTCCATCAAGTTTGTTGGTTAAGCGCCCAAATTGCTGGTAAAAAAAAAAAAACATAAATTTCATAAAATTACAACAAAATTTTCGTGTAAAACTATCAGCTGGTTTATGGCCAAAAAGTACGCTTTAAACATGCACACACACACACACACACACACACGTGTTACAGGCTAATACAAACCCTTTTGCTTAAGTATGCGCATATAAGTGCAAATGTGCTTTTATGAACATGGCACAACACTAATTAACACTTATTTTTGCTTGTGGCGGGCTCAAGTCATACGCGTGCATTTTTTTTTCTTTGTTTCTCATTATTTTTCATTTTATATGTGGCACCGGCGGGCCAACCTGCCTCAACATTTATATCAATGTTGTGCTTAAAACCATAAACAGCATTTAACAAATGTCTGTTTGTACTCGTATGTATGTATGTCTTTTGGCTCTGTGTTCTTTTTTGCTTTTTTTTTTTTTTTTTGAAAAGAAAAGCTTTTGTGTAACCGTGTTGTAGTTCGTTGTCCTTTTTTGGTAGTTTTAATAAAATGCGTGAACTATTTTTTTTTTGTTTGCTTTGTTTTTGCTGTATTTTGTTGCTGTGTTTCTTTAACCGCCTTATGAGCGTTGCCGCCTGGAAAATAGAGAAGTTAAATATTGAAGGCTATAAAATAACAACAGCAACTTACAAAGCAGAAAAGAAAACAACAACATAAAAAAACAAACAAAAAAACAGCAGCAGAAAATAAATTCAAACTGGTCAAGCACAAAATTGTTCAACGTGTTTGTTTTGTAATTTCGGTGTCAAAATATAAAGTCGCCGATAAGAATTCGGCATTATTTGTTTGGTGTTAACACACTTAAGTTATATTTACACGCACATAATCTCAAAGGATTTTTTCATTTTTTTTTTGCCATTTTATTAAACCAAAAACACCTGACTTTAACATATTTTTTTGTAGATATTTCTCGAAGGCAAAAAATCAATAAGTTAGCAAACTGTTCGAAAGGCTAATGCCACAAATGCTACAGCAAATCAATTAATTTTTTTTTTATTGTAGCAGGTTAAAGTCATCATGCTTTAAATAATAAAATTATTTCATTCAAGCTTATTTACTTATACAAAAAATAAATTGTTCACACAAAAAATAGTCAGTAACAAAATTCGCTGAATCAATTAATAGATTGCTTGAATACGAACCTGTAAAGTAATTTGTGGCTTCAAACAAAAATTTAGTAAAAATAATTATTGAACGAACGCATATAACGAGTGATTTTTTTGCTTTTTACTTTTTGGCAACACTAGTTTTGACAGCTCACGCACGTTTTGTATCTTGTGTCACTGTCAAACATCTTCAGTTTGGTCTATAATTTAATCATGAATCATCTTACAAACGAACAACGCTTGCAAATTATTGAATTTTATTACCAAAATGCGTGCTCTGTTAAGAAAGTTCATCGCGAGCTTCTTCCATTTTATGGTCAGTTTAATCGACCTACTGAGGCTTCTATTCGGGCTATTGTAAAAAAATTTCGCACCAAATTTACATTGTTGGACATTAAACCACCAACACGCTTACGTAGAATGCGAACTGAAGAAAATATCGCAGCCGTATCGGCCAGTGTTGGTGATGACCGTGAATTATCGATTCGGCGCCGTTCGCAGCAATTGGGCCTCTGTTACTCCACTACGTGGAAAATTTTGCGGAAGGATTTGGGTGTGAAGCCTTATAAGATACAGCTGGTGCAAGAATTGAAGCTAAACGACCTACCACAACGCCAAATTTTTGGTGAATGGGCTCTTGAAAAGTTAGATGAAGATCCACTTTTTTATCGAAGAATTGTGTTCAGCGACGAGGCTCATTTCTGGTTGAATGGATACGTGAACAAGCAAAACTGCCGTATTTGGAGTGAAGAGCAGCCAGAAGCATTGCAAGAGCTACCAATGCATCCACAAAAAACAACCGTTTGGTGCGGATTATGGGCTGGCGGCATCATTGGGTCGTATTTCTTCAAAGATGATGCGAATCGCAACGTTACTGTGAATGGTGAGCGCTACCGTGCGATGATAACAAACTTTTTTTTTGCCCAAAATGGAAGAGCTTGACTTGCATGACATGTGGTTTCAACAAGACGGTGCCACATGCCACACAGCACGCGAAACAATGGACCAAATGAGAGGCGAGTTCGGTGAACAGTTTATTTCACGCTTGGGACCAGTCAATTGACCGCCCAGATCGTGCGATTTAACGCCTCTAGACTATTTTTGTGGGGCTATGTTAAGGCTAATGTCTATAGCGACAAGCCCGCTTCGATTGACGCACTGGAAGCCAACATTGCCAACATTATTCGTGAGATACCGGCCGAAATGTTGGAAAGAGTATGCCAAAATTGGACTAAGCGGATGGACCATTTGAGGCGCAGCCGCGGCCAACATTTGCATGAAATAATCTTCAAACATTAAATTATATCGACCCAACTATCGATCCAAATAAATATTTCATTCATTTTTCTGAATTTTATGTGTTTTTTTTAAGTTTCCGATAGTTCTTATAAAATCACCCTTTATTTTCTACTGCAACAACAACAAAATGTATTAATTTCTTTTGAACAATACTATGACGTAATAAGCCATACTATTATAGTGGTTTTCACACCATAATATTGCCACAGCCATCAAAATTTTTGTTAACAACTACACTGTTACATCTATAACAATATGGTGCAATGGGATCATACTACTGCCATAGCCATGAAATATGACTGTGCTTCACTACATTATTATTGTGCACAAACATATTATGTTATATCTAATCATAATAATATGTTTTTATGTGATTTTTCTAACTGAAATAAAAGATGAAATGCTTAGTGCTTTTATCTCCTTCCGATGCCACCCGACTACTCTTTTGCCGAACTACAGGGCGGCGTAAAAATCAATAAGGTAGCATGTTGTTGGAAAGGTTAATGTCACGAATGTTAAGGCAAATCAATTAATATTTTTTTAATAAAAGCAATTTAAAGTTATCACCTTTTTAATAACATATTTATTTCATTAAAGTTTATTTACATGCAGGTCGAAAAACTATATTGTTCACACAAAAAAATGATTAATAACGAAATTCGTTGAATCAATTAATAGATGTTTTGAATACGTACCTGTAAAGTAATTTGTGTATTCAAACAAAAGTTTAGTAAAAATAGTTACTAAACGAAAGTATATATTTTCTGTTATAACAAAAAAAAATTTTTTTTTATTTGGTGTACAATACTATGACATAATCAAGCATACTATTATAGCTGTTTTCCAACCTTAATATTGTCACAGCCATTAAAATCTTTGTTAGCAACAACTATACTGTTACATCTATAATAATATGGTGTAATAGTAGTAATATTATGATATTGGTAGCAATAATATGATGTTGGTACAGCCATTAAACAATATTGTGATCGATTATATTATTATTGTTAACAAACATATTATGTTAAAACTAATTATCATAATAAGGTATGTGACTTTTTTAACTGAAATAAAAAATGAAATGCTTACTGCTTTCATCTCATTGAGATGCCCGACTACTTTTTTTGGTGAACTACAGAGCATGGCCGTGTTCTTCGAAAGGTTAATGACAAAAATGCTAGAGCAAATCAATTAATATTTTTTTTAATTAAAGCAATTTAAAGTTATCACTTTTTTAATAACATATTTATTTCATTAAAGTTTATTTACATGCACGTCGAAAAACTATATTGTTCACACAAAAAAATGATTAATAACGAAATTCGTTGAATCAATTAATAGATGTTTTGAATACGTACTTGTAAAGTAATTTGTGTATTCAAACAAAAGTTTAGTAAAAATAGTTACTATGCGAAAGTATATATTTTCTGTTACAACAAAAAAAAAATATGTTTTTTGTTTAGTATACAACACTATGATGTAATCAACCTTACTATTATAATTGTTTTCCAACCATAGTATTATCATAGCCATAAAAAAGTTTGTGAGCAACTACACTGTTACATCTATTATACTATGGTGTAATGGGATCATACTATTGTCACAGCCATTAAATATTATTGTGCTCCACTATATTATTATTGTGAACAACCATACTATGTTATATCTAACCATAATAATTTGGTTTAATGTAAGTTTCCCAACTGAAAAAATGGATGAAATGCTTAGTGCTTTCATCTCACTGAGATGCCATCCGACTATTTACTGGCAAACTACAAGTTGGCGCACAACTACCTTTATGGTTTGAATATTGAATAACTTTTTCAGTTTATCTCTAGGTTTTATTTCTATTTTAAAACTTTTGAAAACTTAAGGAATATGGCGAAGAATGCTACACAAAAGAACAGTGATCAAAAATTGTTGAATTTTATTTTGAAAATCAAAGGTCAGTTACTTTAACGCGACTTGATTATCGTTATTTTTTTAATGTGGGTACTGGACCTTCAGCACCTACATTTTACATATGACTTTTTGTGTTTAGGGTTATCGTACTGTATCAATTCTCTATCACTAGTAACAATGCGATGAGTATTGAAGAACAGTGATGTATTTATAATCAAACATGAAATCAGTGTTTGGCAGAACATTTTCGAAATGTTTTGCTCCAAAACACGTAGTTTGGGGTCTTTTAAAAAATATATGAGAAAAAAATATATGAGTAAACATGTTTACTTTTATATGTTTTGAGGAATACACGTGTTTTCGCGAAAAAATCTTATATATAACATATATAATATGTTATTTTATAAATCTTGTTTAAATCTACATTATTAACTTTTTATAAACAATTAGACAAAACATGATAAATTTTATATAAAAAGTTGCAACGGAATTATAAACAATAAATGAAAGCAATAAAACCATTTTAATGCTCTAGCTCAGGGGTGCGTAAAAGTTCTATGCCGAAGAGCAAACACTAATACGTTTAAGGCAAAACTTTGGAACTATAAACAATAAATTATAACAATAAAACTATCTTTAACGCTCTAGCACAGGGGTGCGCAAAACTTCCTTTTCGAAGAGCAAATACTAATATAATTAAGGCAAAACTAATTTTAGTTAATAAGCATACAAAAGTGCTGTTGTTTTGCACTTGTGTGTGTACACACACATGTGTGTATTAAAGTGCATTTACAAAAATAAATGAGCGCCAAGTGCACAGGGCTTGGGCACATCTGCTCTAACGACTTCAGTGCGAAAATTAGCAAAACTGCTGTACACTGTAGGTCTGCACAATTATACTTGTATGTAAAGTATGCATATTATGATAAAGCATTTAAAATCGGGGCACATGTTACGTCATTTCAAGGGATATTAACGCAACAAAAGAGGAGGTGCTACATGAATCCATGTGATCCCTAAACAGCGCATTAGTTATAAAGTAATTTTTTGGCAAAAGATGTTCATCAGCTGCCAACATTCATTCTCCAGCTTAAATTCTTCAAAACAAATTACTCATCTATTTCCTAGTATTTCTTGTTGATGACTTTAACTAGTAATCATTTGCAAAGACAATATTTGGTTTTTACAAGCACTTGTTTTCTTAATTTGCATTTTTTACAATTCCTGCTTCAGAATGTCATTGATTTTCCCACAACAATTTCACACCATTTTTCTGGCATCCAAACAATTATTATTTATTTTTTATTCATTCTGTTTGTTGCATTTTCTAACACACACACACACACACACACACACATGATGTGGTTTTCCGTAAAATTCTGTTGGGTTCTTGCAGCCGCCAAAATTACGTCTGCTTGGCAAACAAAACAACTCCTCCAAGACAGCCTCTTTTGAAGCTTAATGGAGGAGAAAAGAAGAATTAAAAGTTTGAAAAGAATTTTCTAACTTCTTCTTGACTAATGTAAAGTGTTAAAGTATGAAAAAAATTAAATTATGGAAACAATTTAAAACATTGATTAATAAAACCTCACACGACTTCAAAGAATGAAAGAAAGCAAAAGAAGAAATAAAAAAAAATGAATGAGTAGAGAGATCAAGCCAAAGTGATAAGAAATTTACAGCAACAATTCGCTAAAGAAAAAGTTGTGGAAAAAATGCAGGAAATTCAACTTTACTTTGGAATACAAAAAAGACACCAGCAGACAAACAGACAGACAGCCAGACGGACGGAAAGACGGACAGCTAGAGCTAATCTTTCAATTAGAGACAATTTGTCAAATCGCTTACAGCATTTTTAAACAGCACAAAGCCAATACAAGTCTAGTTTATATATATACGAGTATATATTTCCTTCAGTAAAAGCAGAACAGGGTGCAGCTTGTTATAAAACGCACTTGCCACAACTGCCAGGAAACTTTAAACCTCATTTTAGTTCTTCCTCTTTTGTATGCTCTTACCCTGTGTCTTTTTATCTTCTTTTTTTCTCCTTTTATTATTTATTCTTTGTAGTTTTATCTTTTGTAACTTTTTATAAAAACCAGCGCGTTCAATCAAAGTCCATTTATAGGCGTCGTATTACAAGCACCAACTAATCGAAATCATTTATCAACTCTATGGTGGTGGTGTTGATGGCATACCTTCCTTTACTTTTTAACTCTTAACTGACTTGTATGGAATAAGGAATATTGAGTAATGCAATATAATGGTTTATATTTAAGCCAACAATGTGTCTCAAACATTTTTTATAACACTTTTTTTGTTTGTTTTTTTTTTTTTTGCTTTTATTGGAAGCGAGAAAAAAATCGTGTCAAATTGAATAGAAACAAATGAGAAAAAGATCGGTCATCAACGAACTTAAAGCACTACTCAACATATTGAAATAAGAAACTTAATTATAAAATATAAAGTTATCTGCTGCTCATAGAACACAGACGAGCAACTTGTCTAGAAAATTTATATGAAAGTTATTCAATATTTTGAGTGATTTCCATACAACTTTTTCAGACGAGTCCGATGAGTCGTCTGTGTTCTATGAACTGTGCATTTTAATGTTTTAAAAAATCTTCTCAGAAAATTAACTGATAACAAATATTTGCCATAAAAAACGAAACAATAACGAAACTTTGATGAAAAACATTAAGCGATAGCAAGTAGGCTTGTTTCACGATTTCGAACGTTAACGTTCGCATACTTCGGTAATGTTAAAAAACTGATTTGAAGCCAACTTATTAGCTTTAATAAGTTGACTATAACAAAAATTGGTGTATGGCTATTCCAATGGAAGCGTTCAGAAGAGCCAAGACCGAAAAAAGCTCGTCAAGTTCGGTCAAATGTGAAGGTTTTGCTCACTGTTTTTTCTTCGACTGCAATAGCGCGGTGCATCATGAATTCTGGCGTAAGATCGTACCGTCAATAAGGAATACTACCTTGAAGTTATGCGCCGTTTGCGCAAAGCAATTTGTCAAAAACGTGCAGAAAAAAATTGTTGGTACCAAAATTTGCTTGTTTTTGCTCTGGGACGCTTATTTAGCGAAATAAAGCCATAAACTTTGTTTGAAAAAAAATTTTTTCTCTACCAAAATTTGCTTATTTTTGTTCTGAGACGCTTATTTAGCGAAATAAAGCCAAAAATTTTTTTTAAAGCAAATTTTTTTCTGTACCAAAATTTGCTTATTTTTACTCTAGGATGCTTATTTAGCGAAATAAAAGCAAACAATTTTTTGTTGAGAAAAATGTTTTTGTTACCAATATTTGCTTATTTTTGCTCTGGAAAAAGCAATCACAGATTTTGCAACATGTAAACGTAGCAGCTCACACATCGATGCTTGCGCGTGAGTTTTTGCCCAAAAACAAAAGCGTTATCATGCCTCAAAACTGAAGACACCGATGAAAGGAAACCGTTTGGTTACGATTGAGGAGATAGAAGAAAAATCGAAACAGGAGCTGTTGGCGATACCAAAAAGTGAGTTTCAGAAGTGTTTCGAGGATTGGAAAAAAATGGCATAAGTGTGTTATATCTGAGGGGATTACTCTGAAGGGATAAAATAGTTATTGATAAATAAATAAATACTTTTTTAAAAGTTTAAAATAACGCTTATTTTTTTACGTTTTATAAACCTTTTATCGATATCATATTTTTTCTGTAAAAAATTTTCAATGTCTAAACTTTTGAAGAATAATTTATCGAATACACAAAATTTTGTGCGAAAAACTTATCGCTAAAGATTTTCTAGAGAAGCAATTTGTGAATAGTATAATATGAGTATAGTCAATATAGTCTAAGCGATATCATACAATTTTTATGAAAAACTTGTCAACAATAAAAATGTTCTAAAGAATATTTGAAAATAGCAAACATTTTTTGTAGAAAATTTATCGATAACTATATTTTTTTCGGAAATATATCGATAAAAAAACTTTTTCCTAAGAAATTTATCGATAACTAAGTTTTTTTTAAGTTCATCGCTAAGAAAATTTTTCTACAGAACTTAAATCCATAAAAGATTTTTATTTAAAAAAAATTTTTTTTTTTCTGAAAAATGTGTAAAAAAAATTTTATTGAAAATAAAATTTTTTTTTTAATAATGTTGGACAAATATTTTTGGTAGAAAATTGTCGTTAACAAATATTATCTTAGAGTACTTATCAGTAAAAAACATTTTTTTTTTTTGGAAAACTTAACAAAAAGAATAATTTTGTGCAAAAAACTTAAGGAATATAAAAATATTTTGTAGACAAACTTGTGGATAATTAATATTTTTTATAGAAAATTTCCCCATACCAAATTGTTGTCATAAAACTTTTGTCGATAATGCAGTTTAAGTGTAAAATATTATTACCAGAAGGACATGTTGCATAAAAATTAAAAAAAATCAAATTTCTTCAGATATTTAACAATAAAAGTTAAGAATTTTTATCGACCACAAAAAACTTTTATAGAATATGTATCAATAACATATAAGTTCTTTAAGAAAATTGTCTATAGAAAATTTAACGAAAGCAAATATTTTTTGTAGAAAATTTATCCATAACAAAAATTTTTATCGGACTTATGTATATCGATAACAATACTTTTTCAGAACTTTATTCCATAGAAGTTTCTATTAAATTTTTATTGCTGTCTTTTATTAAATTTTTTTATCAGAAAAAATTTTTTTGAATGACGTTTTTATGGAAAAATTTTTTGTATAAACAGTTTTTTTATCAAAAATTTTAATATGAAAATACATTTTTTTTTTACAAAAATTAAAAATTTTATTTTATATTAAAGTCATGAAAATTATTTGTCGAAAATTTTTTTGTCAAAAACCTTTTTTCGCAAAATTTTTAATCGGAAAATTAAAAAATTTTTTTTTACACAAATTTTAAATTGTTTTCTTTTTTAGATATATTTTTAAATAATTTGTCGAAAAGTTTTTTGAAAAAAAAAATTTTTTTTATTGCAAAATTAAAATTTTTTTTTTCGAAAATTTAAAACAATCTTTTTTTAAAAAAATTTTTTTGAAAGTAATTTTTAACATTTCTTTATTTTGCAGATAAAGATTCTGACGATGATAATAAATTGCTATCGAAATATTGAAAATAAATACTGTTAAATTTTTTATATAACACTAACCGATCTTTAGCTTCAAAAATAAACAAGAGCAAATAATTAAGTATCAAAAATAATTTTTAATAAAAAATTTTTTGGGGAAAAAAAATTTTTTTTCCGAAAAATTTTTAATATGATTTTTAATCTTGAATTTAAATATTTTTAATTATTACAAAAATTAAAAATTTTTTTCTTTTGTCTTACATTTTTAAAAATTATTTATTATTAAAATATTTTTTAAAAAAAATTTTTTTTGAAAAAGTTTTAATTAAAATGTGTTTTTTTCGAATATTTTTTTTTAATTGTAATTTTTTTTTAGCAAAAGTAAAAATTAAAAAAAAAAATTTTAGAAAAAATATTTTTTTTTTTTATTTTTTTATAACAATTTTTTTTTGCAAACATTTTAAAACTTCTATATCGAAAAATTTTTATGGAAAGATTTTTTTCCAAAAATATTTAATAAATAAATTAAAATTAAATAATTATAATATTTAAAATTTTTTTCCAATATTTTTTATCGAAAAACTTTTTGAGAAAAAATTTTTTTATTGAAAAATTCTTTAAAAAAAAAATGATTTAAGCCTTTTCATTGTAAAAATTTTTTATAACAACTTTTTTGTCAAAATTTTTAAAATTTGCTATAGAAAAATTTTAATGGAAAGAATTTTTTCCAAATATATTTAAATATTTTTTACCATGAATTTTATTTAAAAATTTTCTATCGAAAAACTTTTTGCGGAAAAATTTTTAGATTGCAAATTTCTTCACAAAAAAAAAAAAACAAAAAAAAAATTATCTAAAGCCTTTTTTATTGAAAAATTTTCTTATACTAAAACTTGTAAAATATATTATTTTATTAAGCTATATGTAAAGAGCATATTCTATAGAAAATGTTGCTTACGTTGTTGTTATTGAAGGTGCGAGTATGAGTATTAATACGTTAAAGCGTCCGCACTAGTGTCTGCTTTAGGAAATACCAGACTTTATTTATGGTAGTGTTAGTCAAATGGTGGTGCAGCACTTGGATATAAAGCAATCAGCACCTATTGTATAACATTTTGGGTGACGACGACATTTACATATTTCCAGACCGAGCATACACACACATGCACACATTTTCTTAGCCACACTCCCCTGGATCTAGTTTTCCTTAACAAAAGTATTTTATAATTCAGTGAAATGATTAATTGGAAAATTATCATGCAGGCTTTAGTGTCGTTAGTGTCGGTTATTATTCTACTCCATATATATGAATATTTATAAGAAAATGAAATCAATGCCTGTTATTTAAACGAATTAAAAGGAACAAGGGAATAAAAAAAAACGTGATAAGTGTATTGTTGTGTATTTTGTTATGGATGATTGTGTTTTCAACCAAGTGTTAAATGAAGGAGAGGTTTTAGCAACAGACCGGACAACAACTAACATTCAGTGATAAAGATATTTTAATAAGAAAAACTAAAAGAATATTTTAAGCATATTTTTATAAATATGATGAAATGATATTTTAATAAGATTTTGTAAACAAAAGTGGGAAAAAGACAGGAGGAAAAGTAATGGGCTTAAAAAATTTTTAAACGATATCTAATCGGTGGCAATTAGTAAATGCTTTCAAGGCGTAAGAATATTATCAAATAGTTAAACTGGTTTTTATTTTGTTATGTGGTTTTTTATTATGAAAGTCGAAACTTAAACTGGATAAAGAGATAAGTTTTGATAAGATGAATAAACTTTATGTTGAGGGATAATTGATGACATTTGATAGGTGGAAATGAAAAATACGAACCGAACTGTTGGCAAAAAAACATTTTTTAAAATGGTTTAAAGTCTAGTTTATAGATTTACTTTTTATTTACTGACTGTTCTTGTTGTGAAGACCACTGGTTTACAGGTTCAAGAACTCGATTTGTTATAAATATGAAAGTTATATGTCGATATTTCTTATTTTTGCAGCTAAAGATCTTTAGCTTATTTACATAAACAAGATCAAAGAATTAAATATCAGATATATGTCGATATTACTTTACATAAAGTTTGTATATAAATATGCCAGTTTTTACCGAGTTTCCTATCAACAATTAATTCAAATAAAACTGAAACTCACTAACGCTAAGAAAAAGTTTCGGAAATGCAGGCACGATTTCTAAAGTAAGTTTGGCGAGGAGAATGGTAGGCAAGGAGGTGGCAAATTTTACATGAAACGATCAAAATTTCAAGTGTTTGTATTTGCAGATTGCTTCTTTGCGAAGTAACAATATGACACATAATAGTTTTTAATGTTGGTTAGTCGAAAGGTGGGGAGGGAAGATTGTTTAGAGACGTGAATATATATTTTTTCTATTCTAAGTCCATGCCTGCTAAAATAGAAAAGTTATTACTTGTAAGAAATAATCAAAAACAAAGTAGAAAACAGAATATCTTTATTTCAGAAACCGCCAGCATTCTCCTTATGAGTGTTCTTGCATGTTCGATGTTTTCTCATGCAATATATCTGGACATGTTGGACAGCCAACCGAAACTGAAAAAAAATAATTAGCTGCGTTCTGAATAGTATAAAAGATGGTCCAGAACTCAACGACATGTCGAAACAGGGTTACAAAATTGATTGTAACCATCTTGAGAGAAATAAGAAAAACCATTTAAATAGAATAAAAAACATTTAAATAGAATAAAACGGTTTCTTTCTTTTATAGATTTTTCTTTAATTTTTCTTATGATGGTTACAAACAATCCTGTAATAGTGTTTCTTCTTGACGTTAAGTTCTGGGACTTACTGTATATGATAGATAAGATTGAGAAAATATGATGATGTGCTGTGTCATTTATTTACATCAGCCTCTGCCTCGACAGCTTTATTTGATAATGGACGATTCACCAGTAACTCCGCTACCCCCCCCTTCATTGGATACCTGTAAGGTTCACACAGGTGACAAACTTCTGCCATATGTTTGTGGCCATATGAACGAACTCCTTGTTGAAGAACTCGCACCTTCTAATCACTACTGTGTGCAATTTTCCAGGCAGTGAATGTGAAGACAAAACTTTATGATTATCAACCCTAAAAAAATTCACCCGCTTAATCATCCATATTGGTTCCTAAAGTTACAGGTATCTGTTGCAAGACAATATCAACTCAGAGGTATTAGTGCTCAAAAAGGGGTATGCACTACAGTTATCCTTGGGATTTTGGTTTTAAACAACAACCAGAACACTTCGGCTAACATGCAACTATCTCCATCATAATCATGAAGTTCGCAGATCTCCCCAGCTTAAAACTAGGCTACGGGAATGCATAACTCAGTTAAGAAATCTGCTTGAAGTCCATAGAATTGCTTCCCTTAAAACATATTTGGAAAGCCTTGATGGTACTCCTCAATCTGATTATTCCTTGTGGAAAGCGACAAAAGGTTTAAAAAGACCCGTAATAGGTAAGCCACCTTTGCGAACTTCAACTGGCGACTGGGCAAGAAGCGACTCTGAAAAGGGGATGTTGTATGTCGATCATTTGAGAAACGTTTTTATTACAAATGATTCAGCGAATATTACAGCGGAATTACCACCATATGTTGTTAGACCCCCTGTGTCTTTGAGACTTAATTTTCAAGATGTCGAAAACGTTATCGCAAATACAAACCCAAGAAAAGCTCCAGGCATTGATCAAATTACTGGTAAAATGCTTGAACAGTTACCTCGTGTAGCTAGAAGGGTTCTACTTTTTATTTTTAACGCCATTTTACGCCTTGAGTATTATCCTGTAGAGTGGAAGGTCTCAATGATTACTATGATACCCAAGCCAGGGAAGGATCTGACAAAGGTAGAATCATATAGACCAATAAGTCTACTACCAACAATTTCAAAACTGTTCGAAAAATTGTTAATGGCGAAGTTGAGTCCAATATTGAACAATGTGGGGTGTATCCCTGATCATCAATTTGGTTTTCGGGCTAAACATAGCACCATAGAACAAACGCACAGACTAGTCAATGTCATAAGACAGACCTTTGAGGAGAAGAAGTATTGCTCAGCTCTATTCATCGACATTTCTCAAGCTTTCGATAAAGTGTGGCACGACGGGTTGATGCACAAAATAAAGTTAAACTTGCCTGTAAATACTCACAAGCTTCTGGAAAGCTACTTATATGGGCGGAAGTTTATTATCAGAGAAGGCGATTTTATAAGCCCAACTCAGCCAATCGAAGCAGGTGTTCCCCAAGGCAGCATACTGGGGCCTACTTTATACTTGATTTACGCCTCTGACATGCCAACGACATCCGGAATCCATACTTCAACCTTTGCAGATGACACAGCGTTTTTGAGTGTTCATGAAAACCACCAATTAGCTTCATGAAATTTACAGGAATACATTTCAATATTAGAGAAATGGCTGAAACTTTGGAAAATCAAAGTTAATGAACAAAAATGTACTCATGTCACATTCACTCTGTGTAAGCAAACATGTGGGCCTATTCAAATAAACAACTCACCTATTCCGCAACACAGTGAAGTCAAATACCTTGGTATACACCTCGACCGTAGGCTAACGTGGAAGTCTCACATTGAAGCAAAAGTCACTCAGATGAAACTAAAAGCAGCGCAACTAAATTGGCTTATGGGCAGAAACTCGACATTGAAGTTGGATTGCAAACTTCTGTTATACAATGCAATTCTAAAACCTATATGGTGCTACGGAATTCAATTATGGGGCACCGCCTCAGCGTCAAATATTGAAAAAATTCAAAGGCGACAAAACCAAATTCTTCGAACGATTACTGCAGCTCCATGGTACGTAAAAAATTCACGAATTCATAACGATCTGAGTGTTCCGCTGGTAAAAGAGGAATTTTCCAAGTACGCGACAAGGTATGTCAGTAAACTAGAACTTCATCCAAACCCTCTTGCGCGCAATATACTTAATTTTGGCGGCCACACTCGGCTTAAAAGAAGGGATACCGCTGCCACCATCAGATTGCTCAATAGGTGATTTTACCGAAATAGCTCCCGCATAATAAAACTTTTTGTCTAGCATTGGCCGGACTTAAGAATCCCATTTTTTAAATTTAGTGTTAAGATTTGAATACTTATTGTTAGTTCATTTGGAAGATTCAATAAATAAAAAATGCTACAAAAAAAAAAAAAAAAAATAATCATGAAGGTCTTCAAAGAGGATCGTCCTTAGGGCTTTATCGATCCCCGTTTTGCCACTCAGCCCCTGGTGAGGGCTATGGCACCTAATTCATGCTTGGACTTTCTAGGGCAGAAGTGCCCAAGTCCTATGCGCTTGATGCTCGATTATTTTTGTGAAAGCTATAGGGCTGTGCTCTTTAATACACACATACTGCACACAGCACTGGCAATGAACATTACACAAACAACTTTGTCTTATAAATATTTTGGCCATTCTTCACTGTACGAGTACACATATAAGAGCAAAGCACCAACACTTTCGCATGCGTTGCTGGCGACAGCGATTATCAGTGTAGATTTTTTTATGTAAATATGTTTTGCTTTTTACAACGAAAAATATTAAATAAAATCAGTTTTTTCTTAATCTATTGGTATTTGCTCTTTCATATAGAACTTTTGGATATCCCTGTTCTAGGGTTTTATTTGCTACAAGACACTCCTACCTATCTTTGCCCTAGAAAGCTGCGTGCCCTGAACACTACGGTCAACGTCCAAGCATAATCAGTGCTGGGATGCTCTGCAAAGAAGAATATCCTTAGGGCTTTGCCGATTTCCGTTATGCCAATTAACCCCTGGTGGGGGCTTCGAAACTCGAACATAAGATAACTCATGCTCAGACTTTCTAGAGTTTTATTTGCGACAAGGAACGAAGAATCCCTACCTCTCTTTGCCCCAGAAAGCTGAGTGCCCTGGTTAGACGTACAGTAAAACAAAACCTGCTCCGTGGGGGAATAATGATAATAGATAAAATTGAGGCTTCTTTGTAAGTTCTATTAGCAAGTTCACAGGTAGAACAGGTACAACAGGTAGAACAGAATAGCTCTATTTTTATATTAAGCTTAAGCTTGCCCCACATCAGTGTTCTTGTATATTCGTTGTTCTTATGAAATAAATACAAACCTAAACTTTATTTATATCACAAATTTTTAAACAAAATCATTATTTCCATAAAAATTTTCCTTCTTCTAACTGCCAGCGTTTTACGAAATTCTTTTTATCTTCTTTTGGCCTCTTAAACAAAGTCTTAATATTAAAATTTATAACAATATAAACAAATTGGGGTTACAACATTTTTGTTTACAATATTTACGATATTAACAATAAATATTTGTTATTGGTTGGAAGAGAAAAGAAAAGAAAAACCCAAATGCCAGAGACACCTTCGGAACACACACACACACACACACACAATTACCAACACAAACCACCAAATACACTCCAGCTCTTAGTTATTCTCCAATCTTATTATCATTTTAAAATAATATATAAATTGTGGCGTAAAAAGAATATTTTCTTTATTTATTTAACTTTTCAAACAATAAATTTCATCATTATGAATGAAAAACTGAACTTGAGCAAAAGATCAGCAGCAAACGCGAAACGAAAACAAAAAGTATAAAATTGTCCACTTTGGCAAAGTGTGGTATTGTGAATGTTTTACAAAATATGAGTGCTAAATAAAAAGCTGTGGTATAATAAAAAATTGAAAAATATAAATAAAATTTTACGATAATTGCTGCACAGCCTAATAAATGTAACGATTACAACGATCTTGGTTGCCATTATAAATTTAAGGATAAAGTAAATGGGTTTTATATTTAAATTTTATTTCTTATATAGTTTTTTTTCTTTTTTTCTTTTTGCCTTGAATTATAACAGCAGAGCAACAGTGTGGATCTTGTACATGACATCATTAGATGTTTTGTCTGCTTAAAGCTTTTGAAATATATTTTTTGATAAATGAAATTGCTGCAAATACTTAATACTTAAGGTGTTCAATTCATTAAGGGGAGTTAAGGCCAAGATATAATGAATGTTAATGTCAAAATTAGCTTAAATCAAAAATATTTTATTACAGTGTGATGTTCGCTGGACTGAGCATATTTTTCATATCTTTATAGAAGCAGTCAGTTTTCTAAGTTTTCGAAACGCTGTAAGAAGTACTTACATCCAATTACCTTACCACCTACATCCGACCTAAAATGGACTAAAACTTTCATGTTTGGGCCGGAGCCTCAAAGTCTATTTTGGGGTTACTCGACAGTAGGGTATACAACTCTATTACTTCACCTCTTCTGCAACATTCTGGCTGTGGCTTAAAGCTAAAATCGCAGGAAGGGGAATTAGTTTCCCTGTTAACTGTGGTCTCGAGAGGTGCTGTTATCTAGCAACAGATACCTGTAAGTCTAGAGTCGCATAAGGTATCTAAAGGCGAATAGAAAAGTCGCAGAGAAAATTTGTTTTTTTTGACGTACAGTTCGTCTGTGAATAGATAGGGGTCATCCTCGGAGTACTGCTCCAATATAAAAAGTAATATATTTGCAGTATGTATTTTTTTATTGCAAGCTGGTAACACTACTCTTTTTCTTATTTTCCTCAACGACCTTCTCTATCAAACTTCCAACCCTATCCATTCTTTCGCGGATGACAGCAGCATTTGTCACTCGTACTCTTTTAGTTATAGGCCCAGCCTATCAGAGATCGCTGCCAAGAGGCAAAATATGGACGATTCACTGAATAGTGATCTTCTATTAATCTCCGAGTGGGGTCGTAAAAACAGGGTCACCTTTAACGCTCGTAAGACCCAATGTTGCCTATTAACACACAAACAAACGATCGCAAATGCTGCTTCATCTGTACTCATGGATGGTATAAATATTGAGGAATCGGATGCTCTTGATGTTCTTGGTATGAAGATACAGTGTGATGTTCGCTGGACTGAACACATTTTTCATATCTCTAAAGAAGCATTCAAGTGCCTAGGTTTTTTGAAACGGTGTAAGATGTACTTCTCGCCATCCGATCTCCTTACTATTTATACCACCTACATCCGACCGAAAATGGAATACAACTCTCATGTTTGGGCCGGTGCCTCAAAGACTATTTTGAGGTTACTCGACCGTGTGCAGGAGAGGGCGAAGAAGCTTATCGGTGACAGTAGGGTATCCAACTCTATTGACTCACTGGAGCATCGACGCAGTGTGGGGTGCGTTACTCTGTTCTATCGTTACTGCAATGGCTTTTGCTCTGACGAGATTAGGGATCTTGTTCCCGAAACGCGCACATTTTTACGTACCACGCGTTCATCGTCCAGAGCTCATCCATTTGTGGTTGATTGCCCGGGGAATCGTACTACGCATTACAGAGAGAATTCGTTTTTCAGCCGTACGCTTCGTTTGTGGAACAAGTTGCCTGCAGACGTGTTTCCTGCCTGTTATAACGTTGGAAAGTTCAAGACAAATGTGCACAAGCACTACTCCCTCTTTCCCCCTCCTCACAACCTATTTTCCTAGTTCTGGTACAATGCACTGCATATGTAGGGGTCATCCCCTGAGTACTGGTCCTATTAAAAAAAAAAAAAAAAATTTGCATACATTACATTTTTACATATTTTTTTCTGTTACTGATTCCTAGATAACTCCGAAACTGTAAGAGAAACAGGATGTTTGGTGGCAAATTTATATTTTTAAATACGATAAGTAATAAACGGTGCGGGCGGAGGATAGTCGCCGTTGAAATTTTCGATTGTGTGGATTTGTAAGTCACGATCGCGTGATTGTGCGGATTTGTAAGTCACGGTCGCGTGAGCATCGTGAGTTCGCTGTGGGCACATTTTTGTTAAAGCGCTGTCGCATATCATTTTTTGGAGCCACGAAGCTCATTTTCACTTAAACGACCATGCCAATAAGCAAAACTATCGTTACTAACCCGCGACCCTCGATTGAAAGATCAAAAACTATTGCATTGAGCCAGAACAACTGTTAGGTATGGCTTCTCCACGCATGAGGTAAATGGACCATTTTCTCTGAACAGAAGGCTCCGTTTTGAACAGCATGTTCAGCTCGATGGAAGACATCTGGATGATATACTCTTCAAAAAGTAATATACGCATTTCCATTCTACCGTTTAATGCCCTTAATAAAACTTTCAATTAAAACTTTATCAATTCTTGCATTTTTTAAATTAGATTTTTAATATTTGTGCATTTGTGCATCGTGCTTTAGTTCAAGTTTTTGCTGTCTTAAGCTTTTCTTAAGAAGGATCTTTTACAATACAAATTTGCTGTGATCAATAATTTTTGAAGAAGACAAGATTTAATAATAATTGAAGAAGACAAGAAAAATGATAATCAAATCTTTAAGTTGGCGGACAACTAGCTGTTTCGTAGTCACTACACTATTCATCAGCATCCATTCGAACTTGAACTAAAGCCCGTTGAACAATTGTAGAAAAACCAAAAATCTAATTTAAAAAATTATATAAGTTCAACAAAAATTCAATAAATTAAGTTTAAAATCTGTTGCCAGACATCCTGTACAAGAGAAACTTTTATCAATAGAAACAAATGTGGGGAACTATTTTTTATGAAATTTTGCAAATATAGTGAATTTTGTACATTTTTTACCACTTTTCTTATCAAGTTGTTCGTGAGTAATGACAGAAACCAATAGACAGTCGACAAGTTGGCGGCCACATTCGACTGAGAAGGATGGACACCCTTGCAACCATCAGAGCTTTGGAAAGGTGCTTTACTAACAAAATACACGCAAGAAGCAACTTTTCGTGTGGCATTGGCTGGACCTAAGTAAATAAAAATTTTCAATATTAATTAATTCCTTTTTTCTATATTAATTAATTAAGTTTAAATTTAAGATTTGCATACCTATTTTTAGTTCTTCGAGAAGATACAATAAATAATTTACTTGTAAAAAAAAGAAAATTAGACAGTCGACTAATTTTAGCCAGTCGACTAAAATTCACCAACCTTAAAAAATTATGTATCATGACCCAAGTTCAAATCTAAAACTGGGAGCTAATGAATAACGTAGTGGCTATGAAACAGTTACTTGTCCCCCAGTTAAAAAGAAGTGTGATTATTTTTCTGGTTTTCTTCAATCAAAATTATTAATCACTCGAAATTGGTATTGTAACAAAAAAAAACCCAATTTAAATTTAAGAAAGGAAAATTTTTAAACTATAACATATATATACATATAACGAGTGATTTTTTTGCTATTATCTTTTTGGCAACACTAGTTTTGACAGCTCACGCACGTTTTGTATCTTGTGTCACTGTCAAACATCTTCAGTGTGGTCTATAATTTAATCATGAATCGTCTTACAAACGAACAACGCTTGCAAATTATTGAATTTTATTACCAAAATGCGTGCTCTGTTAAGAAAGTTCATCGCGAGCTTCTTCCATTTTATGGTCAGTTTAATCGACCTACTGAGGCTTCTATTCGGGCTATTGTAAAAAAATTTCGCACCAAATTTACATTGTTGTACATTAAACCACAAACACGCTTACGTAGAGTGAGAACTGAAGAAAATATCGCAGCCGTATCGGCCAGTGTTGGTGATGACCGTGAATTATCGATTCGGCGCCGTTCGCAGCAATTGGGCCTCTGTTACTCCACTACGTGGAAAATTTTGCGGAAGCATTTGGGTGTGAAGCCTTATAACATACAGCTGGTGCAAGAATTGGAGCCAAACGACCTACCACAACGCCAAATTTTTGGCGAATGGGCTCTTGAAAAGTTAGATGAATATCCACTTTTTTATCGAAGAATTGTGTTCAGCGACGAGGCTAATTTCTGGTTGAATGGATACGTGAACAAGCAAAACTGCCGTATTTGGAGTGAAGAACAGCCAGAAGCATTGCAAGAACTAGCAATGCATCCACAAAAAACGACCGTTTGGTGCGGACTATGGGCTGGCGGCATCATTGGGCGATGATACGAATCACAACGTTACTGTGAATGGTGAGTGCTACCGTGCGATGATAACAAACTTTTTTTTGCCCAAAATGGAAGAGCTTGACTTGCATGACATGTGGTTTCAACAAGACGGTGCCACATGCCACACAGCACGCGAAACAATGGGCCAATTGAGAGGCGAGTTCGGTGAACAGTTTATTTCACGCTTGGGACCAATCAATTGGCCGCCCAGATCGTGCGATTTAATGCCTCTAGACTATTTTTTGTGGGGCTATGTTAAGGCTAATGTCTATAGTGACAAGCCCGCGTCGATTGACGCACTGGAAGCCAACATTGCCAACATTATTCGTGAGATACCGGCCGAAATGTTGGAAAGAGTATGCCAAAATTGGACTAAGCGGATGGACCATTTGAGGCGCAGCCGCGGCCAACATTTGCATGAAATAATCTTCAAACATTAAATTATATCAACCCAACTATCGATCCAAATAAATATTTCATGCATTTTTCTGAATTTTATGCGTTTTTTTTTTAAATTTCCGATAGTTCTTATAAAATCACCCATTAAATATGTACAAAAAACTAACTGCCTTATTTATAGACATTTTTTCGTGTTTATTAAGCTCTTATTGCACTGATTTTTGTAGAAAATTTTTGCAATAAGAACTTAATAAACATGAAAATTTTTTTCTAAATAAGGTCGTTAAAATTTAATTCTAAACTAAAATTAAATAATAAAATTATAAATTATAAAATTTGACAAGAAATCAATAAATATGCACTGGAAAATAGTTGATGTAGAAAAACTGAAAACAGATTTAAATTGAGTGGATAAAAATCATTATAGTCCATATATTTTTACCTTTTCTGTAAAGACCTTTTCTGTAAAGATATAACATTTATAATCAATCTTCCAGTTCCAGGTTTAGCTGCTGAAAGGATAAGTTCATTTGCATTTTAGGTGAAGAAAGTTGATTTGGGTTTTCTAACTTTATTCTAACTATATTATGTGAACGATGTGTCAAAATTCAATTAAAATACATAAGTGCATGCGAACGAATAATAGTGACATGGACAGACCCAAATAGAGTTGAATGTGAGTGACTGGCTTACTTTCGCATACATTTTCATGCGATATCGTCAAACCGGCTGTAAATTTAGGAAACAACTGGATACATATTCTACACAAACTACGTATGAAAAACGCTTTTGCTTCAATTTCTGTAGATTCTGGATATACTATACATACACATGTGCACAAAAGATTAGTTTCGGAAAACTAATCAATACAGATTCTAGAGATCTGCCCATAATATTTGAGTAAGTATTTCTTTTTTTTTTTTTATCTTGAACCAGTACTCAGGGGATGACCCCTACATATGCAGTGCATTGTACTGGAACTAGGAAAATAGGTTATGATGAGAAGGGGAGTAGTGTTCGTGAAGGTTTAACTTTAAGAATAACAACACGAAAGCCTAAAACAAACCCTACTGCGGCATTTAAAGTGTTGGAATCAAATTAGTTAAAACTGATCAGTGCCCAGTGTATATACCTTCGACACGGCTCAGATTAGAAAAATTTAGTCCAACACCCTCCATACTACAAGGTAATGAAGTGCATTGAAAAGAAATTAATATTAAACATATAAAGAAAACACGGAAAGCGGTGAAAAAAAAGAAAAACGTGTACATATACTGCTACTTATCCCGGTGTACTTTGATTTCATACAAAATTAATAATGAACATATGTACACATGTATATAGAAAATACGGACATCGGTAAAAAACAAAAAAAAAAAAAAAATAATAAACACGTGTACACAACTTGCTACCTATTCCGGTGCAATTTGGTTTCATACGAATTTAATTAATGAACACACACATCTAGAAAATACGGACAGCAGTAACAAAAGACGTGTGCACAGGATGACAGACAAAACACTATAGTGAGAGACCCCGATAATTCAATAATAATCTAAAATCATATTTTAAATTTTATTTTATATTATTTTATTTAATCTTATTTAATATGATTTATTTCTTTTGTGTTACTTTACTTTATTTATATAATACAGAAACTTTTATCAATATTGTGGCGGGCTTTTGTTATTTTCTAAAAAAGTTACAAAGATTGATATTATATATTTTTTTTTATTATTTTTAAACAAGTTTAAATTTTTCAACAAGTTTGTGTCTTAGGTCTTTTGTTTTTTCTACACTTTTTGTTGAGTCTCTTTTTTTTTTTAATACACATTTGAATATTTCCTTAAATTGACATTTTTAATCACATGTTATTAATTTTGTATTTAAACATGACAAAAACAATATTAAGTCTTTCAATTCCCAGCAGATTGAAACACAGCAACAAAATAAAACAGATGACTTCATTATGAAAACCAGAAACAAACGCACACACACACATATACACACACACACACACTCACACACTAGCAGGCATAAATTGCGCATAAGATTTCTTAAATGTTGTTGTAATTTAAAAGTGAGTATGTGTATGAGTTTGTATGCGTGTATGTGTGTGTGTGTGTGTGTGTTAGTCAGACTTGTGTATGTGCAACAGTTCCAATTTAGGCGACAAATATAAATTCAAATGGAAATTAAGGCATATAGATAAAAGCCAACAGCAAGAAGAAACAACAACAACAACAGCAACAACATAATATTATTATACGATGAGAATTGTGGCCAAGAAACATTGTGAATGTTTTAAATTTAAATTAATGATAAGTAATTTGTTAAAGACAAAATACGATCTGTAAAGCAAAGCGAAGCCAAGTCAAGCCAGGGCAAGATCATGCCACCACCACCATCACCACCACCACCACCAGCACCACCACTACCAGCACACGTCATTTCTTTTTCATCTTCTTCTGGTTTTGTATGCAAATTTTTAAAAAAAAAATTTTTTTTTTGTATTTTTTTTTTCGTTGATAACCACTTAAAGGAGAGAAATATTTAATTAAGTTGTCATACAAAACATACCAAGAACAATAACAACAAATTAACAATATTATCATGAATTAAGAGGGGATTTTAAACCACAGAGAAAATATTACGATTATTTGTTGTTGTTTTAAAATTCTTTGAATTTTATTTGCTGCTCCCTTTTAAGCTTCCTGTTAAGAAATTGTAAGCGAAATTTTTATACTGACCCGGTTTTGATAAATTTACTTAAATTTTCTTTCTTCTACCAGATTTCAGTTTATGATAAAATAAACTTTAAATGTTAACTTTAACACTGTGTTTATATATGTATATGCGATTTGCGAGTTTTCGGGGGGCTTTTTTTTAAGTTAAAGTCTTTCAACTGATGGCAAGCTTTTGTTAAAATCTTGTTTTTGAACCTTTTTAATTGCCTTGTTTATTTATTGTTACGCATTAATTTGTTAATGTTGGACATAATTTGGTGTGTATTTCTTTGTACAGCTAAACAATTAAGAAAAACAGATGACATTGATTTACTTCCGTTAAAATTTAAGTTTTTTTTTTTTTTTGCAAAAAAGAAAAAATAAATAAAGAACTCTAAGTCAATAATTTACTATAAGCCAACTTTAAATTAGATTATGGCAAATGATTGATGATTGAAAGATGAAATTCAGCGCAATATTGTCTACAAACATATTTCAGTTTTAGTCAGCTTAGATTTGAACAGAGCAATTGACTCTATATGCCATGAAATGTTGTTGAATAAGCTTTATACAAGATTTTCGTTTGCTAATGGGGTCTTGTTTACTAGACCGTCAACAATTCAATCAGAGTGGGTTAAACGTGTCAACAGTTAGATCAGTTTGCCGGGGAGTTCCTCAAGATTCCGTTCTTGGCTAGCTATTCTTTAATATTTACATTAATGGCATTTTTAATTTTTGTAGCCACTTATATGCAGATGACCTTCAACTGTTGGGAACAGGTTTAGACTTTGCGTATTCCTAACTTGGGCGCTCTGTTTTTCGGGGTAAAGAGGGGAAGAGGTCCCTCGTTTGGTGCGGCAAACAAAACTCTAGCAAGCCGCATGACTTATCCTGTGTTCACTTCCGAACCCCTTACCAAGGATATAAATTGGCAGAATGGGGATGCTTGGGGTTTCGACCCGGGCTGATCATGGTTGAGGTGCCTACCTTGGCTGAAACGTTCTGGCTGTGGTTGAAACCTAAAATGCAGGAAGGGAGTGCTAGTATCCTTGATAACTGTTTGGTGTGTGGCTTTTTTCGGGGACTAACAACCTCCCTAGGGTCTGTTGCTTATACAACAGATACCTGTACCAGTGGTGATGGTTGACGGGTGAGTTGGTTTAAGGGCTGATGCTCTTAGTGGGCTTCGGCCTACGAACACATTAAGCCTTGTCCTCCATTGATTGCTGGGTAATTGCATACAGGAGGGATTAGAAGGCGCAAACTCCTCAACAAGAAGTTGCTCATATGACCGCAATCATATGGCAGGAATTGCCACATGTGTGAGCCTGGTAAGCCACACGGGGGCGCTGTTGAATCGTGAATAACTCACTCCGTGGAATTGCTGGTCCACGGAGTGAATTTCCTTTTTAAATCTTTTTCACAACTGTTGTATTCTTCGAAAAACAATGATGTTTATGCATTATCAGCTGCTATTCACAATAACTTATATGGAATTGAAAGATGGTGTGTTGAAAGTTTTATTGTAGTGAACCCTAAGAAATCAAGAGCTATATCTTTCAAGGCTGCGGGATTCAATATACCTCCAATATTTATGAGTGGTGAATAAATCAAGTATGGAGAATATATCAGAACTCTTGGGATTATTATTGATAATAGGCTCACATTTAACCACCAATTGAACTATAATATAATAATTTTATAATATAAATTATTTATTGATATTAAACATTCGCAAACTTGTTTTACATGCAACGCTGATGCCGGTTTTACTCTATGGCTTAGAGATATATAGCGGAACCACTGAGCCCAATATTGGAAGACTAAAAATAGGATAACCAAATATATTTACAAGCTTAAGGCAGATTGATGATGACATTTTATAAAGTTTTCAAATATGGTTCACCAAATTACATTTTATTCAGATTTAACTTTGAAAACTCTTCCAGATCTCATACGGTAATATGTTCCAGATTTTCCTCTCAAGTTATGCAGAGCTATTTTGTGGTCAGAATTTGTCGAACTTGGAATTCAATTTTACCTTATACTGACAAATACTATATATATATATATATATATATATATATATATATATATATATATATATATATATATATATATATATATATATATATATATATATATATATATATATATATATATATATATATATATATATAGATATATATTAGGTTGGGGAAAAAGAAATCCATTATTTTTTCGGTAGATGGCTGTAGTGATCGATATCTCGTAAATTATCGATCAAACAATTTCAAATTTATGCTCGTTGTCAAGGTAACAGTTCGCACTAAAAGAATTCGTTTGCAGTTTTTTGTTTTGTCCATTCAGTTCTGAGTTACACGGCGTTAAAGATGGAAGTCAACAAAGAGAAAATTCGGTACATTTTACAGTTTTTCTTTGATAAGGGCGAAAATGCAAGTCAGGCGGCTGAAAATGTGAATAGTGTTTATGGTCCCGATACTGTAACAGCTAATTACGCGCAATTTTGGTTTCGTCGATTCCGTTCGGGTATTTTCGACGACGGGCCTGCCTGTGCGAGGGGCATCCTTAACGTCAAAAATACCCGAACGGAATCGACGAAACCAAATATATATATATATATATATATATATATATATATATATATATATATATATATATATATATATATATATATATATATATATATATATATATATATATATATATATATTTTTTTATTCTATTTTATTTTACGAAAAATTAAATAAAAAAAAGTTCTGATCTTAGCATGGCTGAAAATTCACTTTAGTTGCAATATGAGAAAAAAGTATTGAAGATTAAGTATTTTTTCCTCTCTTTATTATCAATAGTATAGAATGTCACCAAGCATGAAAAAAAGAAAAAACATGCCTTTTAGACATGGCCTTAAATCATCGTGAAAATTGGCTCATTATCGTTGTTTGGAGACTTCTTTTTTTCAATACTGAATTATAATAATTAACGCAAATAAATGTTTATACTGACTAAATATGATCCTAATCCAAGATTTTGTTCGGTTCAGCGTCAGCAGATGAGTTTGGCAGCGTGAAGAAAGCATAAAGTTCTGCAGAATCAAAAACTCTAAGCTCGCCATCATTAAGAGTGATTTTTATCCGTGGCACATCGGTGTTCAGTAAGCGAAATGTCTTTATTTTATTTACACGGCGCAAATTGCGACAGAGATAACACAATCTACCTGCTTTCGCTGACAAATGATCATTAAAGTATATTCTTTTTTTTACATTATCCGTACCAGCCTGAACCAGAGAAGATAAGTCCAAAGATTTATTTTCAAAATAGCTTTTCATTATTTGGTTCCTTTTGGCAACTGTAGTAAACTTGACTAAAAACGGGTGACCATTATTAATAAAGCAGCACTAGTTGATATCCGATTCACTTGCTTCTACGTTTAACATATTAAACATTTTAAAAGCAATGTCCTTCATGTTCTTTTGATTACGTTTGAACCCATTGATAACTATATCATTTCTGTTTTGGCGTCTATGCAATATTTCAGTCTGGTCCTCCAACATTTTTATTTGCTTATTTTACGAGCTTTCCAAATGTTCCACATTGCCCATACATTTTTCAACGTCAGCTCTGAGTTCGCTAGTCTTACACCCTAATTCATTTTTAACTTCTGCGAGAATAGCATCGAATTTATTTTGAACACTGGCTAACCCATCACGAAGTTCACTTCTTATAGATGAATTATTATCAGGTGGATTTTCCTTACATTCGTTACATGTGAATTTCAGAGACCCTTTACTTTTCGCAATCGTGTGCAGAAGTTCCGCAGAGATATTAAAACAACTAGCATGAAAATATTTGAAACATAAATAACAGTCTAAGCTTCCTTGCGTCTTAGTAATGTTCTTTTCACACTCCATACATTGTGTATTGGGTGGCATTGCACTGAAGCGAACCAGCACGGCATTTATTTCAGGTGCGGAGAGAGTTTTTAAAACGGCACACAATAATAGTAAACAATATGCCAAAAGACGAAGCAAACAATATTAGTGCAATAGATATGTGTATGTTTTTCTTTTACTGTTTAATGCACTTTGAGGTTATGACCAATTATAGGTAGATATTGCTAGTTTTATTTATTATTATTTTTTTATTATTAATTTGTTTTTAATCGAAAATATGTTCAATTTCAATAATATATTGCTTATATTTCAATTATCTAGCAGTTTTCTTATTTTTAAGACACTTTATTGCACATAAGTGTGAATTTATTTAAGCCGCGTGTAATTTGTTTATCTGATCATTACAACGTTGCCAGACATTCAAATAATATATTATAATTAATATAATAAGAAAACACATTTTAAAAACATTCAAATGCAGGGTTAATAACCTTATTATGGCACCCTACTATGTTAATGAACAATATATCGAGGAAGTTCGAAAAAATGGGTATGTGCCACTGGAAGCATTTTTATACCTAGATAGCCAACGATATATTCAAAATGATGTCGGCATTCCAGTGTTATACCACATTTGTAGGCGAGCTAACATTAAAGCCATAACTAGTAAACAAACTATACGACGTAATACAAGATACGATTCAAGCCTCTACTTAAGGGATAAAAGTATCTTGCCGAATTTGAATACCAAGAAATATTGGTGGCTGAGCCGATCTGGTAGCTAATTTTTTCTTCCCTTTTACCTCTTAACTACATGTCTTTTAATTATTTTATTATCAAAGTGGTTTTTTTCAATTGTTTTTTCCTATAGGGTGTTTTTTTAAGCTAGATAGAACTTTAAATTGTAAAAAGTAACACAAAAAATTAAATTTTGATGAAACATTTTTTTTATTTGTTTCAGTACAATCTGACAAATCATCGTGAATAGACTCACGCTTGAACAACGCTACGAAATTATCCAAAATTACTTTGAAAATCAGTCGTCGATTTCCCGTTGTTTTATCGCAAAATTGTGTTCAGCGATGAGGCGCATTTTTGGCTTAACGGGTTTGTTAATAAGCAAAATTGCCGCATATGGAGTGAGACCAATCCACAAGAGACCCTACAGACTCCATTACATCCAGAAAAATGCACTGTTTGTTGCGGTTTTCATGCTGGTGGCATCATCGGACCTTATTTCTTCAAAAATGAGGCCGGAGCTCGCGTTACGGTCAATGGAGATCGTTACCGCACCATGATCAATGATTTTTTGTTTGAAAATATGGATGACATTGATCCGGAGGAGATGTGGTTTCAACAGGATGGCGCTACGTGCCATACGGCGAACGCAACCATCGACTTACTGAAATCAAAATTTGGCGATAAGTTGATTTCGAGAAATGGACCTGTCAATTGGCCTCCAAGGTCGTGCGATTTGACACCTCTCGATTATTTCCTGTGGGGCTACGTGAAGTCACTGGTTTATGCTGATAAACCAGCAACAATTGACGCCTTGGAGGCCAGCATTGTTCGTGTTGTTCGTGACATACGGCCAGCAGTGCTCGAAAAAGTGGCCCAAAATTGGACGTCCAGAATGCGCTTCGTCAAGAACAGCCGCGGTGCCCATATGCCCGAAATCATTTTCAAATGTTAATGTCACGTATTGATCTTTCGAATAAAAAAAAATTTTGATTACAATTTAATTTTTTGTGTTATTTTTTACAATTTCAAGTTCTATCGGGCTTAAAAAAACACCCTTTACAACAAACTTCAAAATACTAATGTACAAACATATGTATCACAGAATGTATATATAAATTATATTATAAAAAAAGTTTCTTAAAAAGAAGTTAAATTTCTAAAAATTTGTAATGTACTAGAGTGCTCGAATACGGGACAGCGTACACTATATTATGTTTATGTTTATTTACTATTTGTTTATTTATAGTCTTAATTATTATAAATTACTCGTTAAATAAACTTTACAAAAAAAAAAAAATTATTTAAATTTTCTAAACTTCTCACTCATTCGTGTCCCATAAACAACAACTAAAGTAACTTTTGCCAACACTTGTTTTTAACATTTTACTTAACAATGTTTAGGAATCTTGTTTGGCTTGTGAACAAATTTAAGCCTCATTGCAAACATTTTGCCAATCGATTTTCTTTCTTCTGTTTATTAACTGTCATAAATACTTCTTTTAAGCAGCAACAGCTGGTTTCTTATGATTAGTGTTTTCATTAACGGTTTGTTATGATTTTAGAAGATTTTTATCTTAAATTTTTATAGTATTTTTTATTAAAAAATTTCAAGCACCATTAAAATTTGTTACCCCAAAAAAACAATTTTTACGATCAAACAGAAGCTGATCGGGCGGCTCTTAATTCGTTGCTTTTGTTTTTTGAACAAAAAGGAAACAAAAAATCAATTTTTACATTTCGATTGTGGTTTGAAATTTTTGACACTTTATCAGCAACATTAAAGTTGATTTTATTTTATATGATTTTTATGGCAGTTAAAACTAACAACTTTAATGTTTCTGTTACGGTTACATTTGAGGTTGAAACAAAGTTTGTTTTTTTATCGCTATTCATATTAAAAATGTTCAAATTAGTATAAAACTAAAGGGTGTTTCCATCATAGATTAGACAAGGTGTATCAGGAAACTGCACGAAACATACTTAACTTTGGTGGTCACACTCGGTTGAGAAGAACGGATACCCTTGCCACCATCAGAGCGTTAAATAAGTGATTTCACTGATATAGTCGGCGCAAAATAAAACCTTAAACTTTTTAAATAAACCTTAAACTTTTTAAATAAGGATTTGAATACTTATTGTTAGTTTACTTTCTAAAGATTCAATAAATAAATAAAAGCCCAAAAGAATTGATAAGTAGAACTAATAATGAGGGGTTTTAATGCAATTTGTTGACAACACAAATTTTTATAATTTAAGGCAAAAAATTTCTCATAGAAAAATGTCACATAAATTTATTATAGAAAAATTTGCTTTAGTTGATAGTCTTAACTGCTAGTACTCCTTTTTCTTTTAATTAATTTTTATAAATATTGTTACAATAATTAACTTTTAAATAAATAAAAATAAATAAATTTTCCATGAAAAATTTTAATAACAACAAACACAAAATATAAGTTAATATTGCAAAAGCTAATGCAATATTACAAACAGACATACATACACTGTAACATAAACCCATTCAGCACTTTTAAATTAAAGCTAAAGAGAGACGTGTGAAAGCAAATTGTGCAACATTTATGAAATTAAACAAAAATCAAACGACTTCCTGCACACTCCACCAGGTCAGCAAAATTCATATGACGTGATCACCACCTACAGCAAGTTTAATTAATACTTAGGAATTTATTTTAAGTTAGTTCTTAAGTAATTGTCAACCAAAAAGGTTTAATTAAATAAAGAAAAAATAAATAAAAAAATAAAAAAAAAAAGGAATTTTATTCTTTTTTTTAATGAAGAAATAACTTCAAAAAACTCAACTGGCGCCCAACAATAAAGGGTCGCTACCGCGTTACGTTCCGAAGGACTTTTTTTTTGTGAAATAAAAAAGTAAAGTGTGAGTGAAAAACCATAAGATCCTTAAGAAGCATACGTGGTTTATCATTTTCAAAAAAAAGGGAAAAGTCCTTAATAAAAGCCCTTAAGCAGTGCGATAGGAAGTAACAGGCAGTGACTACAATCAGCGTTAAAGCCCAAAGAGGACGAAACGCACACCCACGCAGAGTGCGCATCGCGGGACCCTCAGTAGCAGACAGCAAAAAGGATGATTCTCCAGCGCCGTGGGATGGTTATTACAATATTTTTTATGTAAGCTTTATATTTAAGTAAAAGTTTTAAATGGTTAATTATAAAAGTGAAATATAAAATTAAATTTAAAAAGAAAAATAAGAAAGTTTTAAAAATAAATCCAAAGCTAATAAGCAATATCAAATATTTAATTAAAACAAAAGAATATTAACTTAATTCATCGTTTTTCGAGTGAATATAAAAAAAAAAAAACACAAAAAATTTAGAAATTCTTTAAAATAAATTTTAATTTAAATATCTAATTAAAAAAGAAAAATATTAATTCACAAATTGCCCTAATATAATTAAAAAATTAGTAATTTTAATTTTTTAACAGTGAAATTTTTATTTTCAACGAGAAAACAGAAAATAAAAATTTAAAGAGGTTTTAAAATAAGGAAAAAGTAAAATTTAAGGAGGTTTTGAAGTAAATAAATAGTAAAAATTTAAGGCGATTTTAAAATTAAGAAAATTTTTAAATATGTCTAATCCAAATAATCTCATTAGACCTAGCATTTTAGAAAATCCTGGTAGCTCTAGCGCACAGAATCAGTCCACTAATTCATCACAGCCAGTAGCAGCACCTGATTTAGAAAGGCTAATAAGCAATATAGTAAACAGGGTTGTTCAGGAGAACTTAGCTCTAAATAACCCGGACAGCATACTCGTTACCGCGACAGACGAGACAATAAGACCGGAACACCAGGGACAAATTAATGACTTAGACAAAATACCGGACATTGTTCGTAGTTTAAGGGATTTTTCCGGAAATCCTTCAGAATTTAGTTCATGGAGGAAAAGCATAGAACGCGTCCTCAAAATTTATGAAAATACGAAAGGAACACCAAAGTATTTTGGGATTCTAAGTAGTATTAGAAATAAAATTACAGGAAATGCCGACGTGATTTTAGAATCCTATAACGTTCCATTAGACTGGAAAGCAATAATCTATTGCCTCAATCTCCACTTCGCAGACAGACGCGACATAACGACATTGGAATGCCAACTTGCATCATTGGTGCAAGGAAGGAAATCCATACCCGAATTTTACCAAGAGGTATACAACCACCTTTCTTTAATATTAAACAAATTATCAAGCCTTACCATGGGACAGGAAGCTCTTAACCTTTTGACACAGACTTACAGAAACAAAGCATTAGACACATTTGTTAAGGGACTTAATGGTGACTTCCCAAAGTTATTAGGCATGAAAGAACCATCTGATTTACCTCAGGCCTTACATTTATGTCTTAAACTTGAAAACCAGGGATACAGGACACAATACGCGTACAACCAGAATAAAAATAGAAAATTCCAACCACCACCAATGCATACACCGCAGCAAATGCAAAGAAAACCACCTTTCTTTGCACAAACAGCATTTATTCCTCAACAGTTTAGACCTTTTTCTTATAACAGACCCATAAATAATCAAGCAAACATCCCTTCACTCAACAACGCTTTTCCACAAAATTTCAACCATTTTCCACAATATCAAAATTTTCAACCACAAAGACCTTATGCTCCTAAACCATTACCCAAACCTATACCTATGGAAGTCGACAGTTCCCAACAAACGCGTAATGTCAATTATATGAACAGACCAAATTATAACACATTTGCAGGAAAGCGTGCACCACCGCCATCAAACCAATTTTCTCGTAATATTCCAAACAAACTCCAAAGAGTTAACCACATTTCCCAGGCTGAAAACTTCACAAATAATATGGAACATTATAACTCAAATATGCCCGAAAATCTGAATGAGGAGAATTGGCAGGAATATTATAATAACTATGAACAACAGGAACAGAATTATCCAAGCGAAAATCAAAATCAATTTGCAGATGTTCATTTTTTAGGTTAACAAATTCATCGCTTCCGTATTTCGAATGTAAAAGAAGCGATGGAAAAATATTAAAATTTCTTATCGACACCGGATCAAATAAAAACTATATTCAACCTTCACTAGCAAAAAACCCTAAACAAAACGAAAATATTTTTTTCGCAGATTCAGTAGGAGGAAAAATTGAAATATCTCAGCACATAGAACTTTATCTTTTTAATCTCAAGAACGAAAAACTTAAATTTTTTATACTACCAACACTTAAATCATTTGATGCTATTATTGGCAACGACAGCTTAAAACAACTTAAAGCAGTTATTTACACTTCAGATGACCTAATGATAATTAAAGATAAAATTAAAATACCTATTAAACAGCAAATAGCAAAATCAGTAAATAGTATAGAAGTAAAAACAGACCATCTTACCCTTAAACAGCAAACCGTTATTAAATCATTATTAGGAAAATTTTCAAAATTATTTGCAGAACCTGACAAAAGATTAACATTTACTACGAGAGTTACAGGTGAGATTCGAACAACAACGGAATCCCCAGTCTATACAAAATATTACCCATACCCCATGTCGCTCAAAAACGAAGTCGAAGACCAGATAAATAAACTCCTTAAAGATGGGATTATCCGACCATCACGTTCCCCTTACAATTCGCCCGTTTGGATTGTAAATAAAAAACCAGATTCAGAGGGAAACAAGCAATACAGATTAGTTATTGATTACAGAAAGTTAAACGCTGTTACTATCGCCGACCGTTACCCAATCCCCGAAATCAACGAAGTTCTTTCGCAATTAGGACGAAACAAATTTTTTTCTGTCATAGATCTTAAAAGCGGTTTCCACCAAATTCCTTTAAAAGAAAAAGACATCGAAAAGACAGCATTTTCTGTCAATAATGGTAAGTACGAATTTACTCGTCTTCCATTTGGCCTTAAAAATGCCCCTTCCATTTTTCAACGTGCTTTAGATGACATCTTAAGAATGCACATTGGTAAAATTTGTTTCGTATACATTGATGACATAATCATCTTTAGTCAAACAGAACAGGATCATACTAAACATTTAGAGACTATTTTTAACACTTTAGAACAGGCGAATATGAAAGTTCAATTAGACAAATGCAAGTTTTTTGCCGATGAAGTTGAATTTTTAGGATTTGTTGTAACACCCAATGGAATAAAAGCAAACCCATTAAAAGTTGAAGCGATAGAAAAGATTCCTATACCAAAGACCCTTAAGGATCTCAGATCGTTCCTAGGAATGTCTGGATTTTACAGGCGCTTCATTCAGGACTATGCCAGGTTAGCGAAACCACTAACCCTAATTTTGAGAGGGGAGGAAGGACGAATGTCCAAACGTTTGTCAGCAAAAAAAGAAATAACGTTAGATAATGATGCAATAGAAGCCTTTAATAAAATTAAAACTACTCTCGCTTCTAACGAGGTAATGCTACAGTATCCTGATTTTAGCAAAGAATTTAGTCTTACTACAGATGCATCCAATTACGCTATAGGCGCAGTTTTGGAGCAGGATGACAAACCAATAATATTTATATCACGGACTCTCTCGAAAGCAGAAGAAAATTATGCCACCAACGAAAAGGAGATGTTAGCTATCGTTTGGGCTCTGAAAACATTGCGAAGTTATTTGTATGGACCTGTTGCCGTAAAAATATTCACAGATCATCAACCTTTAACGTATGCATTAAGTAATAAAAATAACAACAGCAAGCTCAAGAGATGGAAAGCAATTTTAGAGGAGTATAATTATGTACTCAAATACAAACCTGGAAAATCAAACGTAGTAACAGACACATTATCTAGAACTCCAAATAATCAAATCAATTCTCTTACACCAACGATGCACAGTGATGGAAGTTCTTCGCATAATCTTATTCCCTATACAGATTCCCCAATAAATGTTTTTAAGAACCAGTTGTTTCTTTCTACTGGCGATGTAGCCTCGTACCAGTTCAAAATTATTTTTCCCACCTACCATAAGCATATCATAATAGAACCAGATTTTAATGAGGAAAACTTAGTAAACATTTTAAAACGATATTTAAATCCTTCTGTGACAAATGGTATTTTCACAGAAGATCATATTTTAGGTAAAATACAAAATATATATCCACAACACTTTGCCCAATACAGAACACGTTACACTAGGAAACAAGTAGAAAATCTCACTCAAGAGGCAGACCAGGAAACAGAAATTATAAAAGAACATAATAGAGCTCATAGGAACGCAGTCGAGAACAAAATCCAATTGCTAGATAAATTTTACTTTCCTCATATGAGTGCAAAGATCACAGCTATTGTAAAACAATGCAAAATATGCAAGGAAAATAAATACGAAAGACACCCTACTTCTCCAATTTTGAAACCTTCTCCTATCCCTGAATATCCCGGACATATTGTTCACATTGACATTTACCACACAAACAATAAAATCATTTTAACCGCCATTGATAAGCTTTCGAAATATGCCTTAGTGAAATTAGTTAAATCACGGTCAACCGAAGATATAAAATTACCCCTTCAAGAGTTGCTCATTTCTTTTGGAATCCCGAAGAAAATCGTTATAGATAACGAAAAGTCTCTTAGTTCAGCACCTATAGTATTTATGCTTGAAAATCAATATGGAATAGAAATATTCAAGACACCACCCTATACGAGTACAATAAATGGACAAATAGAGCGGTTTCACTCCACTCTTTCTGAAATAATGCGATGCATTAAAACCGAAAAAACACATAGGAATTTTGAAGACTTACTACTTAGATCCCTTTACAAATACAACTTCTCTATTCACTCGACGATCAAGAAAAAACCAGTTGAAGCATTTTTTGGACGAACAGTTAGTACAGACCCAGAACAAATCGAAAAAGACCGACAGGACAGCGTTAATAGACTCGTAGAAAAACAAAACAAAGACTTAGAATTTCATAATAAGAAAAGGATACCTTTTCGTTCGTACAACGCAAACGATAAAATATTTGTAAGAAACAATAAGAGAATAGGAAATAAGCTAACGCCTAGATATAAAGAAGAGACAGTAAAAGAAGATAGAGGAAACACAATACTGACAGAATCAGGAAGGATAGTTCATAAGTCACACATTAGAAGTTAAAATAAATTTTAATATAAACTCGTATAAAATGAAAACAATATCGTAAAGCTTAACAATATTTTTACAACATTTATGAAAAATATGTATAATTTAAATAGAATTAAGAAAAAATTAAAAACTAAATGTAAAAAAATGATAACGAATCAAACAAAACAAAATATGTGAATTAATTATTTGCTAAGTAATGATAAAGCTTGTAAAAGGATCGAGCAATATGCCATAGGCGTACGATACCTTCATTTAGTAAGAGAAAAATTGTAAATCAAGAAAAGAACAATCGAATAATATGCCATAGGCATACGATTTTAAATTTAAGTATTATAAAATTGTAAAACTCACTACTTTGAAAGAAAATATGATTTATAAAAAATATTAATTTAAAAAAAAAAAAAAAAAAAAAAAAAAAAAAAAAAAAAAACCGCAACATTAAAATATAAATTAATCTTTATTATTGTTATTAAGAATTAAAAGCTTTACCTAGACATATAATAAAAAAATTCTATGCTAATTTTGCAGACTTACCATGCACCTAGTGCATGCGGAATTTCAAATATTCGATTACACGAATTCGCAACTTATCACTCTAAAAGACGACACTGCAAGAGTTCAAGAAGGATCTTTTAAGATAATTCATGTAATAAATTTGGAAGAATATGCAAAACTAACTTCTGAAATAGAAAATACTATTAGAAATAACCTTAATGCAGAACATCAATTATATCCTCTCCTAATACACGAAGTATCTCAAGTTCGGACTCTTATTGCAAAAATTTCTCCTAAAGCAAGAGAAAAACGTTCTCTTGACTTTATAGGCTCAGCGTGGAAATGGGTCGCAGGAAACCCCGACCACCGTGACCTAGAGATCATAAATGAAAATTTGGAAACATTAAATGAAAATAATAACAATCAGATAATTATAAATAAACAATTGATACAGAAATTAAATGAACAAACCGAAAAAAGTAACCAAATTATGAAAATTATTAATGTAGACAATAAGCTAGAAATTAGTCTTAAGATAAAATATAAAATACAACTTATAAAAGAAGAACTATTAAATATCGAATATGCTTTACATTGGGCAAAATCCAGTGTAGTTAATTCATTTATTTTGTCAAGTATTGAAATTGAAACCATAGAAAAAATTGTTAGACATGAAGGCATACCATACATAAATGTTGAAGAGGAACTAGAATTTACAGACGTAAGCATAGCCGCAAATGGTTCTATGATAATTTATATTCTTAGCTTGCCTACAACTGAAAAAGAAGAATGTGAAATACTTACACTTAAACCTGTAAAATTAAACAATAGAATCAATAAAATCCAATATGACAAAATTCTGAATTGTAAAAAGAAAATTTTTGGAATAAAATCTAAATGTAAAGAATATAATAGAAAAGCCATTTGTAACAAGAATAACTTAGTAGAATTAAGCGATAATCATTGTATAAGTAAACTTGTAAGAAGCCAATCATCTAATTGTTCACGAACTAATGCTGATCACATATCGGATACGGAAGAAATTTATCCTGGTATACTATTACTCAACAACTTCAATGGCACGATAGAGATAGATGGACAACAATTCACACTGACTGGAACTTTTATCATAAAACACCATAACTCTACAATTAAGATTGAAAATAAAATTTTTTACATACGCGAAGAAATATATTTTGAGCCGTTGCCAGCCGTTTTTCAGCAAAAATCAAAGAATGATGAATTAGAAGAAGTTCTCTCTTTGGAAATGATTAAAGAACTCGAGATCACTAATAGGAAAAGAATTTCCAAAATTGACACAAACAACAAAATTGGATTAACACTCAACTCAATCACTTTAGCTGCATTTGTCACCCTTATTGTTGCACTCGCATATGCATCATGGAAAATTAACAAGAAAATGAACCTGAAAAGAAGGTCGATGCCCGAAGCCAAGTTTCTGCCAACGGGTACGTTAGCATTTGAGAAGGGAGGAGTTAATATTGCAAAAGCTAATGCAATATTACAAACAGACATACATACACTGTAACATAAACCCATTCAGCACTTTTAAATTAAAGCTAAAGAGAGACGTGTGAAAGCAAATTGTGCAACATTTATGAAATTAAACAAAAATCAAACGACTTCCTGCACACTCCACCAGGTCAGCAAAATTCATATGACGTGATCACCACCTACAGCAAGTTTAATTAATACTTAGGAATTTATTTTAAGTTAGTTCTTAAGTAATTGTCAACCAAAAAGGTTTAATTAAATAAAGAAAAAATAAATAAAAAAATAAAAAAAAAAAGGAATTTTATTCTTTTTTTTAATGAAGAAATAACTTCAAAAAACTCAACTTATACCAATGAAAATTTCATCGATAGCAAACAACTTTTGACCAGCATTTCTAACGATATTAGAGCACTTATAATAGAAAATTTTAACGACAACAAACAAATTTCGAGAGATAATTTCAACTCTCAATAAAAAATTTTTGTCAATAATAAACAATTATCGATAGGAAAACCTTACCTATAGCAAATACTTATACAAAAACACCAAAAACAATCAACAAGCCATAGACAATTTTAATGATAACAAACAACTTTTGATAACAGCTTTATCGATAACAAGCAATTTCCGAGAGAAAATTTACTTTCCGATAGAAAATTTTACTTATAACAATATTTTCTATAGAAAATTTTAACATTAAAAAACAGTTTAATATAAAAAATCTGAACGATAGCAAATAACTTTTAATTTTTTTGGTTGCAAACAATTTGTGATAGAAAAACTTGCGATAAAAATGTTTAACGATAAACAATTCTACCGAAAACAAGCAACTTTCGATATAAAATTAAAAAAAAAAAAATACTTTTCTATAGAAAATATACAACTTTCAATAAAAATTTTATCGATAACACACAACTTATGCCAAAAAATTTTAACGATAGGACACACTTTTCTATAAAAAAGTGTAACAATAACAAAAAATGTTCTACAGACAATTTTAACTATAAATTGAAAAACTAACGATAGTAAACTCTTAGAAAAAAAAAAATTCTATAGAAAATGTTATATCGTTAACATTTTCTATAGAACAAAGAGTTGTATATTAATCAACTTTCGAAATTTTATCAATAACAGAAAACTTATGACCGAAAATTTTGACGATTAAATTTTTATAGAAAGAAATTTAGATAACGTAAATTTTAATCACAAATATTTTTTTATGAAAATTTAATTGTTACAAACACTTTTATACAGAAAATTATATTGATAGAAAAAATTTTCGATAGAAAAATCTTATCGATTGCAATTAAATTACCCTCAATATTTTTAACGATAACAATTAACCTTATACAGAAAACTTTAGTGATAATAAACAAATTTTGATAAGAAATTTTAAAAAGAATAAATATCTCTCGGTAAGAAACTTTATTGATAACTCAATTTTCTTTTACGTTAAATTATTAAATTTTTTGCAGCTGGAAAGATGAAAAACTCTAACGATAAAAACAATTTTATAAAGAAAGATTTAGTGATAACAAAAATTGAATAAGAATGAATGATATTCTACAGACAATTTTATAACAAATAACTGTCAATGACAACTTTAATCGACAACAAAGAAATTTCGATAAAAATTTTAATTACAAAAAAGTTTTCTCACGTTAATAAACAGTTTTATATAGAAACAATTTCTTTTATGTAGAAAATCTTAACAATAACAACTAACTTTCGAAGAATATTTTATCGATAACAGACAACTTATGATAGAAAATTTAACGATAACAAAAAACATCAAAAATTTAAGAATGTTCTTATTAAATTTTTGATGTTTCTATAGAAAAATTTATAACAAATAACTGTTGATGACAACTTTTATCGATAACAAATAAATTTCGGAAGTTAACATTATTTATAAAAAAAATTTCTTACAATAATGAACAATTAAAAAGAATTTCCTTTCGATAACAAACTGTTTTATATAAATTTTTATAATAACAATCAACTTTCAATAGATCATTTGATCGGTAACAGATATTTTATTGGTAACAGACATTTTATCGATAACTGAAATTTTATCGATAACTGGCATTTTATCGACGACATGATAGAAAATTTAGCGATAACAAAAAACATGAAATTTTCTACAGACAATTTTAGCTATAAAAAATAACTCCCGATAACAACTTTTACCAATAACAGGCAATTTTCGATTGAAAATTCTACTTATATAACAAAAGCTTTTCAATGGAAAGCTTTAACAAAACTTCTATAAACCACTTAATTAATAACACACTAGTAATAATAGAAAATTTTGACGATCACAAAATGTATTCTCTAGAAAATTTTAACGAAAGCAAACAACATTTGAAAACAACTTAAGTTGATTCCAAAAAATTTGGAATTGAAAATTTTACTTGTAACAAGAGATTTTCAATGGAAAATTTTAACAAAGCTTCGATAAAGCAATTTATCGATAACATCCCAGTAATAATAAATAATTTCGCCAATTATAAAATATATTCTATAGAAAAATTTAACGACAGCAAACAATATTTGAAAACAACATTTGTTGATTGCAAACAATTTTCGATTGAAAGTTTTACTTAAACCATAAGCTTTTCAATGGAAAGTTTTAACAAAGCTTCGATAAACCAATTTATCGATAACAGCTTTGTAATAATAGGTAGTTTCGACAATTACAAAATATATTCTCTAGAGAATTTTAACGACAGCAAACAATATTTGAAAACAACTTTTGTTGATTTCAAACAATTTTCGATTGAAAATTTTACCAATAACAAAAGCTTTTCAAACCTATTTTGACCAATTTATCGATAACAGGCCAGTTATAATAGAAAACTTTTACGATCACAAAAAAAAAATTCTCTAGAAAATTTTCTTCTCAAAAATTTAACGACAAAAAATATTTTTCTAAAAAGAATTTAACAACACTGGACAGTTTTCCGTGGAAAATTTCAACGAGAGCAAACTGTTTTCTACAGAAAGTTGTAAAAATGCCAAATAATTTCTATGGAAAAATATTTACGATAACAAATAATGATTCTCTACAGAAAGTTTGGATAGAATATATGAACGATAAGAAACAAGGTAGGCAGGCCGCTGGATACCCCAGAATAGTCTAGGTTGTGCAGCTCACTTGGTTCCTGGAGTCGTTCCCTTTGTGATTGATAAGAAACAATATAATATAAAAAACTTTAACGATAACAAATAAATATTAATGATCAGAAGATTTGAAAATCTTTGAAAAATATGTACAAACATATTTATTGAAAAATAATGAGAATTAGAAGGAAAATAGATTGTAAGAAGGAAAATATATTGTTGTTGCATTTAAAGTAAGTAAAAGAAAATATAGTTATTTTATATAATAAAATAAAAATAATAAAATAAGAATTGTAAAATTCAAAAAGCAAACAGCATTTCGAAGCAGTCAGTTGAAGTTGTTTTTTTTTTTTGTATTTAGTATTTCATTAAAATATTGATAAATACATTAAGCTATTGAAATTATTTTGTAATTGGCAAATTAAAACTTCAAACTAAATAGCTTTAGTATTTTATAATAATCATATATTTTAAGCTGATTAAAAGGTTTTCCATCCAAATGCATAAAATTTGCCAATAAACATAAAAGAAAAGTAATGTTCATCATGTCGGGGAAATCTGCCACTTAAAAAAAAAGAAACTTAAAAGACACAAGACAGGCTTTAATGGCAATTTAGCTAAAACGAACAACATATAAAAAGACAGGACTTAAACATAAACACTAAATAAAAAATGCATATAAAATATAAAATTGCATTAGAATTAATTTTATGGCTTCAAATAAAAACTTTAAGGAAGAAATTTGTCCTCAAAACTGAATCAAAGCAGTTGTTTTAAGGTTCCAGTTAAGCGGTGCCTTAAAGTTGTCTTATAGTGCGATTAAAGTCTATAACCAAAGCCTGCAGGTAGGAGTTTTTTTTGCTTTCCAATTGTTTTTTTCTACCATAAAAAATTCTTGAAAAATCACTTTGCCTTAAATTTAATATCATAAAAATTTGTCTTTTTTAAGGTTTCGCAGAAACACTTTTTCTCAATATTTGCAATTTTACGTTAAAGCCCATAAAAATTGGGTGGCTTTCTTTATCTAATTGTCTTATAAAAGGCGCCAGTTTTAATGATGATTTTTTAAGGACTCATATTTGCCAGAAAACTATTAAATTTTTTTATTTATAGTTGACAATAAGTTACACAAAATGCAATAAGGAAGATATAATTTTCTATTTATGAATTTATATAAAGAATTAGGATTAAACCATAATTGAAGTTATTATGAAATAAAATTTTAATAGTGAAGCTGGCGCCAACTGATTAAGGAAATCCCTTAACAACAAAAAAGGAGGCAATAAAATCACAATTTTATAAAAATGAAATGAAAACGTTTAGGATGTAATGAAGAACGAGTAACAGGCGAATTTTAAACTTAAAGTTTAGGCAGAGACATCTTGTAAAATAGCAATAAATAAATTGAATATAACAGGAATGGAATTCAAATCAAAGGCTTAATATACATATCTGCATTTATAAGGCTAAATATTTCATGTACAAACAGGGTGTCACCGAAATCAACGTAAAGCCGAAACGGAGTGTCAATAAGGGCCAATATAAAAGCTGTCTCCAGCAATCGAATGACAACAGAAAATAAAAGATTCGATACTAGGTTTTTTTCCATAGCTTTTTTTTCTCTCTTGGTAAGGTAAGGTTCTTAATTTTACGGCAAAGTCATGGGAGAGATGAATAGGGAGAGATTATTTGCCATGAATAAGCGAGACAGATAGTGACGCCATCAAAGTGCTACTATTTTTCCTTCACTATTATTTTTAGCTTATTTAAATTATGTTTTCATTTTAGTTCGATAAGGAAGCGTATGTTTGTGGGTTTTTAAACTAACTGCCTGGGCCACGCTGTCACTCGACATCGCCCGCTCGCATAAATACGTTTGAAACAAAACCAAATTTTAAAATGTTGTTTTTGGTTTGCATGTATTTATGCGAGCGATCGATGTCGAGTGACATCGTATATATTTTTCTACCCTTTGATTTGAGATTTGATTCGCTATGAGAATGTGTATAAAAATTCATTTGATTAGTAATGTTCTTACTTCTCTCTATCAATAATCCCTCCAATAACAGTATTTGCAAGAGTTATAATGCGTGGTAATAAACGCTCTTCTCATATAGATATTAGCTCTTTAGTCAATACAAATCGGCAGGAAACGCAAAAAGTACTGCTGTTTTGCACAAAAAACAGATAAAGTCGGCAAAATGTCCAAAAAAAAACCAGCAAAAAGTGCTAAAATTCAATAAAAACCCACAAGAACCCGGTAAAAACTGAATGATTACCAGTATAACCGGTTTTAAAATGACTGTTAATTGTACAGTTACAGGTTCTACGACAAAAATACACTACATATGGGAATAACCCATTCCAAACTTGTTAGCGAACCGGATATGAGTTTATTATTATTATTATTTTTTTTTTTTTTTTGGAAATTCCCAAATCAGCTTGAGCAATTAAAAAACACGGCAAAATGTCCAAAAGCGTCAAAAGCCGGCAAAAGCCTACAAAATAAGTGGAAAAAACAACAAAAATCGGTTAATTACCTGTATAAATGGGTACAAAATTACCATTAAAAGTTTAGCTACGATTTCCATTTCAAAACCGAACACCTAATATGAAAAACCGGTTACAAATTGGTTAGTGAACCGGTTCTGAGTTTTTTAGGAATTCCTAAAATCGGCTTCGGGAATCGACAAAATCATCTCACCTTCCCGAAACAATCCCGGAAGGAATACTGCAGCTTCAATTTTCGCACTAAGGTGGCAACATTGTTTTCTCTAGAGGCATATGAAATTCCTCAAAAGTACACAGGGTATCTGTATAACAGGGTTAGTTTAGCTATCAATATATATTTTACAATAAAATTTTTGTTATAGATTTTTACATATTTTTAGTATCTAAATTTTATATAAAAACATTTTGTTATCGATTAATTTTTTTTTTATCGATTAATTAATATGACGTGTATAAATGTATAATATTATTAGAGCATTTTTCTTTTTAAATTCTAAACAATTTATTTAGATTGTTGGAATATAAAGTTGAATGTTTGAGAATAACTTTCAAAAATTTCCAAAGTCTTCTGATGATTAGGGTAGGTCCTATGAAAAGTCGACAGATAGATATCTGGGAAACACAGAAGGCAAGCTACGAGTATTTGTAATTTTTTATTGATAACAATAAATTTTAACAATATCTTTTCTAAGGGACAAACCTGTTATCGAAAATTATTTCCTATAAAATGCTTTTATTATCGATACATTTCGCAAAGGAAACTTCTGTTATCGATAAGTTTTCCATACAAGTTTTTTGTTATCGATAAGTCTTATATTTATTTATAGATTTGATTTCCATAGAAACTTTCCGTTATTGATGAAATTGCAAAAGAAAATGTCCCTTATAGATAAGCTTTGTATCGATAAATTTTCTACAGAAAATTCCTGCTGTTAATAATTATTCTATCTACTAGTTATTGCTAAGTATAATGTTTTTAAATCAACAAATTTTCTATACAAAATTTCTGTTGTTAATTAGAATTCCAAAAAGTTTCCGCTATAGCTGAATTTTGAGTCATCAACTACTGTTTTCGATAACTTTTTCATTATTGATGAATTTTCTGCAACAAAATTTTGTGGACAATATATTTTATACAGACAATTATGAACAACAAAAATAATTTTTTCTTGTGCGTCTTTAAGAAAAAAATTTTGTGGTCCATAAACTTTATATAAAAAAATCTGTTATCGAATTATTTTCTATAATAATTTTTTATTCCTGGTAAATTCTTTATGCAAACTCTGTTTACTAATGATAACAATAAATTTTTACAATAGATTTTCTTAGGGAAATGTTTGTTATCGATAAATATTCTATACAAAGTTTTCATTATCGATATAATTTTGGAAGAAAACTTCCATTATCGTTAAGTTTTATATAGAAAGTTTATGTTATCGATAAGTTTTCTAAAGTAATCCTTCGTTGTCGATGAGTGCTCTGTGGAAAATTGTTGTTATCAATAAATTTTCTGTCTTAAAACTATTATTATTTATTATTATTGTTTTTTTACTATCAATAAATTTTCTATAAAAAATTTTTGTAAATGAAAGGCTTTTTATAAAAAATTTTTATATTGATTTTTATTTCTATAGACAATTTTTGTCAATGCAATATTTTTCTACACATATTTTCATTAAGTTTTCTATAGAAAACTTATCGATAAATTTTCTAAAGAAAGGTTTCGTTGTCGATAAGTGTTCTGCAGAAAATTTTTGTTATTGATAAATTTTCTGCTTTAAAACGATTATGATTATTGCAGTTTTTTTACTATCAAAAAATTTTCTATACAAATTTTTCGTGAATGAAAGGTTTTCTATAAAAAATTTTATATAGGTTTTTTTTCCATAGACAATTTTTATCAATGCAGTATTTTACTACACATATTTTCATTAACTGCCACTTCCACTATTTCGAATAAATATTTTCATTCGCATAAAAACATTTGAAACAAAAACAAAATTTGAAAATTTGTTTTTGTTTTAAATATATTTATGCGAATGAAAATATTTGTTCAAAATAGAGGAAGTAGCAGTAAGTTTTGTATAGAAAACTTGACTTTTTCAATAAATATTTTATTCAATACTTTTTGTTATTTTATAAGTTAAAAGAATTCTTCTTTCCCATAAACATTTTATGAGTCCAAATATACATGAGTTTTTATGGCCGACATCATCATATCATCTTTAACCCCCAAATGTCTTGTTTATTTTTATTTCCCTCGGTTCTTTAAAGAAAATTTAATTTAGCTCAACATTAAATGCTTTTTTCTGCAGCTCTTTTTTCTAGTTTAATGAAAAATCATTAAAATTTAATTACAACTTTTTCACACCACACAGCTCTTTACACAAAACGAAAGAAGAAATTCAGAAACCTGCACCATCAACTTCAGTTTCGCTTAAAATATAAATTACTTACAGCAGAAAATGAGTAGTTTTGTTTGCAAAAAAAAAAAGTGTTGAATGCTTAAGAAATGTAAATCATTTCGCCATGCTCCATGGCTTATCGAAATGTACCAACCACAACAATAACAACAGCAACCATATTAAAATAAGTAAACAGCCGAATGCGCCCTCTAACCCTGAATAAATTGTTTGGCTTTTTCTGGCAGATATTTTCTGTTTCAAGCCATTGAGGATTTAGAGGATTCGCTTAAGAAGACGAGGTGCAAACAAAAACTAAGTGAAATAAATAAAAAGCAATAAAAAAAAAACGAAACACTATAACATGCAAAATTAAAAGCAGAAAAAAAAGAAATATTCAGTTGAAGTGCTAAAAGAGATGCTGCTGTTTGCTGAAAAGTCAAGGGGAATTCCAATGCCATGACTTAGTTTTGACGTTTTGCTTTGTGCTCTATACAAGTTTTTTTTTCAGAAAAACGTTGTCTTTAAATCACTTCGATATGAGTATTTTTGATCTATTGTTGAAGAATCGTTTTAAATTCAGCATTTTAATGAGCATTTTTAAAAAAATTTAAAAAATTTGAGAAAATATATAAAAACAAAAAACATATTTCTCTTCTAATTCTTAATAATTTGTTTATGATATTGGGATATAAAGTTGAATGTTTGAGAATATCTTTCAAAAGTTGCCAAATCTACGGATGAATAGGGAAACTCCTATGAAATGTCGACATATAGGCAGCTACGAAACATAGAAAACAAACTGTTTATAATTTTTTGATTGGTATCAATATGAAAAGGTAATAGTTAAAACGAATAAAATCAATTGTTTGTATTAATTTATTTTATTAATTTATTAGTATTTAGTAATTATTTGTTAAAAAAAGTTTTCTTACAATTTCGAAAAAAATTTCTCTTTTTTGCATGGTTTTGAAAAAAAGTTTTGAAAAACAACGCTTAGTTATGCATTAAAATCTTAAAATGTTTATTTCAGATTTAAAAAAAATGTTCGGAAATTTTTTGTCAAAATTAAAACTTAACTTTTAATATCTAAAATTTTTTTAAAATATTTAGTAAAAATTTTAGTAAAACTTTTTTTACTCAATACAATTAATATAATTTTTCTTATAGATTTTGATCAAATTTTTATATAAAATTGTGGGTTACAATTTACATATTAATTTTTTTTATTTATTTGTTAATAACTTATAAATAGCTTGTTTTCTATGTTTCCCAGCTATCTATATGTCGACATTTCATAGGAACTACCCTAATCATCAGTAGACTTTGGACATTTTTGAAAGATATTCTCAAACGTTCAACTTTCTATCCCAATTAATTATTTGTTAATAACAATTTTTTTTACAACCTGTTCGACGATATCGAATGAAAATGTATGCGAAAGAAAGCTAGTCACTCACATTCGAATCAATTTGGGTTCGTCTATGTCACTATTGTGCGTTCGCATGAACCTATGTATTTTAATAGAATTTTGACAAATCGTTCGCATAGAATAAAGTTAGAAAAAAACCCAAATCAATTTGCTTTCGCCCTGAATGCGAATGAACTTATCCTTTCGACATCGACGAACTGGTTGTTAATAAAGTATTTTACAATAAGACGTGCTAAAAGTTTGAAGCGTTTTTTTTTAAACAACACGCTAATACCATTAAACTATATAATTATAAGAATTTTTAAGAAAAATAAAAAAATATGTTTCTTTGAAAGGAAAATTCGAAATAAAAATTTTTGGCAACATTTTTTCCGAAAATTTATTGTGACAATTTTAAGTGAAAATAAGTGATCCAAATTTATAACTAGAATTTTTTAATAAAAATTTTTAATAAAAATTCAAGAAAAACTTTTGTTTAAAACTATTAAACACATTTTTTTTTATCAAATTATTATTAAAAACCTTTAGTTTCAAATTTCACCTAAAATGTTTACTTAAAATTTTTAACAACATTTTTTTCAAAACTTCAAAAAAAAAAAATGCTTTTAGTGCAATTATTACTCAGAATGCTAAATAAAAATTTCCAGTATTTTTTCTTTTTGATTAAAACTTTTTTTTTTTTTTTTGAATATTTGTTGTAAAAATATTAAGAACTGTTTTCTTAAAATTTTAAGTAAAATTTAATCAAAAATAAAATATCTGGTAAAAATAGTGTTAGGAAAAAAAATTTTTTAAAAGGTTCTTAAATTTTATTTACAATTTCTAGTAAAAATTTTCTGCAACAAATCTCAGTAGCAATTTTAGTAGAATATATTATAAAGCAAACTCACAAAGGGACCCAAGTGAGCTGGAAAATCCAGATACTTTTTGGATTATAAACCAAAATTGTAAAACTTTGTTGTGAAAATTTAAGGTGAAATCTTTAGTGAAGGGTTTTAAACAGCATTAAAGTAAAAATTTCTATTGAAAATATTTTAAATTTTTTTTTATAAATTTTAGTACATATGCACTTTAGTACAAATTTTTCTAAAAAAAAAAATTAGTACACAATTTTAGTGCAAATTTTAGCAAAAAAAATTTAGTACACATATTTAGTACAAATTTTCACTGAAAACTTGTAGCAAGAGCTTCTAGTCAAAATTGATAGTGAATTATATAGGGCGGTTAAGTGTTAAGGGCGGATGCAGATTTTGAATAAAACACAAACTATTTAGGAATTATTGACATTTATTTCTTTTATTAAAATATTGGTACTTTGCAGTGCAAGTTTTAGGTAAAATTTTTAGAGTAGGCTTTTAATCAGCATTATAGTAAAAATTTCTATTGAAAAAATTTTAAAATTTTTGTTATAAATTTTTAGTACATACATATGTATAGTACAAATTGTTATTAAAAAATTTTTGCACACAATTTTAGTGCAAATTTTTAGCAAAAAATTGTAGTTTAATTTTTAGTACAAGTATTTAGTACAAATATTTGGACATATTTTTAGTACAGATTTTCAGTGAAAATTTGACCTTCTAGTCAAAATTCATAGGGAATTACATATGGTTGTTAAGTTTTAAGAGCCGATGTAGATTTTGAATAAAACACAAACTATTTGGGAATTATTGTCATATCTTTTTATTATGATAATACTGGTATAGTTCAATTATGCATGAAACAAAATATCGTCCGAATGGCACCGCGACCTCTACGGCACACCTCCATACAATTTTCCAAATTTCCAATAACGCTGAAGCATAATTGAGGCCCTATACTGTTAATGTGCCAAATTATCTCACCCTTTAGCTGTTGAAGCTATTGCTGGGTTATCGATGTACACCAAATAACTCCAAAAAAAGAAGTCCAAATGTCAAATCACATGATCTTGGCGGTCAGTTGACATCACCACCACGTGAGATAACACGGCCATTAAATTTGTTGCGCAAAAAAGTAATTGTTCCGTTAAGTGTGTGGCCTGTCCGGTTAAAACCACATATCATTCACTTCCATATCTTCCAATTTGGATCATAAAAAATTCGTACCATCTCATGAAAGCGAACACCATTCACAGTAACTCTCTGAACGGCCTCATTTTGGAAAAAAATGTGGTCCGATGATGCCGCCAGCCCATAAAACGTACTAAACACTCTTTGTAATTGCATTGGTTTTTTGACAATCACTCTTGGATTAACATTCCAAATGTGCACAGAAAGAAATAGATGAGATTTTTTTCAATCAAGTTATGTTATTAATAAAAAACCATCAATTTAATAAAATTTGCATTGACTTAATTAAATTATTATTAATAATGAATTTTTGGAAATATCTCTTAATAAAATGCAATCAATAAAAAGTTTTCCGAATTATTGATTGTTATTCAATAAATAAATTTCAAAGTTTGTCACATAACAGTGAAGACCTGTTGTTTCTTTAACAATTTTTTTTTTTGTTAAGTATATTTTACATATTAACAACAATTTTTGCTTTTAAGTGAAAAAGCTATTTTTACTTTATAATTTGAATTATCAATCCGGCAAAAAATCTTTTTCACAGGAAAATTGATAAAAATAGTGCAATTTGTTTTATCAATATGGCATCTATTTTTTTCTGTGTGGTAATTCTGATTATTGACGAATCCAAGAAGGTGAAAAAGTGCCTCATCACTGAAGATGATTTTTTGCGAAAACTGAAAATCTCCTAATGCCATTTCTTGCCACCATTCTGACCATTGACAACGCTTAGAATGATCAAGGGGCATTAGTTCTTGAGTCAATTATGCCTTATAAGCATGTAAATGCAAGTCCTTATGCATAATGTTCATTAACGGCGAGCGTGAGAGGTGCAATTCTTCGGCACGACGGCAAGTTGAGGTACACGACTCCTCAGTCACACTATCCTAAACAGCAGCAATATTTTCTGCAGAACAAGTTGTACGAACATGCACTGTAGTGCAATTCGCTAACCTGTTTTAACGCTAATAAAATTCGTTAGAGAAAAAAGCGATTCTATAACAGTTTTTAACACTATTTGTCTTCGTTTTAAATCAGCTGTTTTTCTAGCCTGACTGATTAGCGTCAGTGTTGTGGTGTTTATCTTAACATCAATGTCGTTAAAATGCTACTGGAATAACTTCACAGTATTTGGCATATGACTTATCGGAAGACTCCAACAGTCGGTCGGCATGTTCTCCGTGAGAAGAACTTATCTTATTTATCAAAAAATATATTTAAATAATGAAAATATAAATATTTTACTTTCCCTAAACATGAAATTATTTGCAAATTTGTTTGTTTTTTTTCTGTTCCTCTTTGTGGTTTTCTTTATTTTTAACAAAGCTGCCACATTATTTCAAATTTTTTTAACATACAACCAGAGGTGTTAAGAATAAGTTAGTGAATCACATAAGCGTTAATGCAAACCACAATAGCTCGCGTTTAGTTTGCTCTTTTAAAATCGTTAAAAGTTAGTGAATTGCACTACTGGTGTTTTCACATCTCTTGTTCAAACTTATGCTCAATTTTTTTCGATGGTACGCACAGCTGGATGATTAAATTGAGTGAAAAAATCACGAAGTGCATGATATGTATTTTGATTTGAACGCCCATTTTTATAGTAAGACTGTATAACTTTAACTCATTGCCCGATTGTTTGTCTTTCCATGATTCCAAGTGAATAAGTCTGAAATTGAGAAATGTTAAATGAAATGCAGAAAAAAACTTGACGTTTAGTTGTGGTTTGCATTCCACTTCGGCCCTTAAAATTTAACCACCCGATACTATACCTAAGTCCAATTTGCAGTGAATTTTTTTTTTGTGCAGGTTACCTTCGTATATTTCAGCTGCGAAAATTTTGAGCCAAATTGTTTTGACTGTGCTTCTCATTTGTTGCAAAATTTTAGTAAGGGCTTTCTTTCGATCCCTCAATTTCACCAGCTTCTAAGCTGTCTGGCATACGATGACTGTCTATTATACGTAAAACTAAACAAGTGTGAATTAATTTTTCATTCGTTATGCAAAAGAAGAAAAAAAAAAACGTCTGAGATACTTAAATTTTGGTTATTGTCTTTTAAACTAAAGGCAGCTTCTTCGAGTCAGTAGTAGTACGAGTAGTTGTAGGTAAGGCAGGCCTTTTTCTACAGTAGTTTGTACTGCTTGTGGCAAGTTCTAGTATTCATCTTTCCCACCTGCCTGGCTTTTTTCTTTTGCCTGGGCAGACATGTTGGTTTGTGGTTTTTGTGTTTTTCGTTTGTTTGTGCTGTTTTGTTGTTGAAGATGTAAATGATTTGCTGATCGTTTTAGACACTCCATCAATTCGTGATTTTTATGAGCACAATGTCGTAGCCAAATGTTATTACAAATGTTGTTGCTGCTGCTGCTGCTGCCAGCCACAGTTCTGCCAGTTTTTCTTTCATTGTTGTTGTTGTTGTTTTTGTTGTTGTTATTGTTTTTGTCCTTACCCATGAAAATGTTGATGGCCTCACATTTTGGCATTATTTAACGCTATTTTTTAACCATGCACAACTAAAAACTTTAGGTCGATTTTCTTTATATTTTTATATTTTAACGCTTTTATTTGCCTAAACGAGGGTGGTTCTAAAAATAATATAAAATATCAACGTGATGTAATAATTAAAATCTAATTTATAGTGTTAATCTTTTTAGTAACTTTCCAGCCATGATTGTAATTTTGATTTGTTTTGTCAAGTTAATGAAAAGAATTTATTTTCTCCTCCCTCGTATATTGCTGTTATTTTCGCTGAAAAAAAATGTGAATTTATTTCCTCACATTTTTCTTCATCACCCAAGTCAAGATTTTAAATATTTCAAAGCGAAAACCTTTAAAGTAAACACTATTTACCCAGATGCTTCGTGGTTAATGTCCGACTTGGCTGGTCTGGGCCTTCATTTGCCTTTTAGCCATATTGAAGCAGCTACTGAAGTAGCTACTTTAAACGTTTGCTTTGAAATAGTTCTTAAAATCCAGCAGATGATGGAAATGTAAGCAAATGTACGAGAAAAAGGAGAATAAACATTATTTTCTATTTCTTTTTATTATGAAAACATGTCAAGTTGTTTGAGTTGTTGTGCCTGGTTTGGTTGGCTAAAATCTTCAAGTACTTAGTTGGGTGCCAAGTGTTTTCCTACGTTACTCATCATCACACATCACCTGTTGGTGTAAAATGTTTTAACGTTGCCATTAAGTCTCCTTTGAAGCTTTACGAAAACTCATAGTCGCATTGAGAATTTTATATTCACACTGCCGCTTGCTTACACAGGGTTGGCCTGCTGGCTGGCTGGCTGGCTGGCTGTTCATTCGGTTATGCTTGATTAGAAGAACGAACTTCACTGCTTTTGTCTCCGAAAGAGCATCACAGTTTATTGACAACCTTTTTAGTAATGCTTTTATGTAAATTAGTTCAAGTTTATGCTTATCATGCTTTAAATTTTCTTTCCATGGCTTAAAGGTGTAGTACTGCAATAGAACAAATTTCACGGAATATGGTAAATAAGCCAAAGACAATAAATATTATAATTATGGAAATAAATAAATTCAATAATTTAGAAATCCAGAGTCAAGAGAAAGACTACATACATAAGTATATTTAAATGAAAACTTCTTTTGTCTACTGGCCTAAAAAAATTCGATAAGTAAAATAAATTAAAATTTTAAAATTTTTTAAATTCTACTTAAATATGTAAATTTTTAGCTGAAACTACAAACCAGAGATAGTAAAAGTTATTTTTTTTAGATATTATTTTTATAAAAATTTTAAAGATTCTATAACTCAAAATTTCTATAAAAGACACTTCTTTGTTAACAGCTTGTCAAGCGAAACAAAAGATATTAAAAAAAGTTGTGATATTAGTTGAAATATTAGTTATAGCATTAGCAAATAATTAGATCTTAAAGAAAACTTCATTAATGCCGAAGTTTCTTGTTATGACTTATCGCTTCAAATATATGTATATATTTATCAAGCCTAATAGTACAAGTATCATCAATATTTACAGCATTACAAATCACATTAAAGGAGTTACAATGTGGCGGGATAGATTCTTGTTAATACTTATCGCTTTACTTATGATGGATATATTCATCATCGCTTATAAGTTATTCTGACGATTAATTTCATCACCACTAAAAATAATAAAGCAGACAGTTTTAAAATGTTTAAACAGCTTCTTGATATATAATGTCTTATCACTTCAAGTATGACGAATATATCCATCACGGCTGCACCATTGTCTGTAATTACCTCACTTAATACAATAGAGTGAACAGTTCCAATATGGCTAAATAGGTACTTGTTAAGTAATAAGTTGCTAAGTAATGGCGATTTAAATATGATGAATATATCCATCATGACTGATAAGATACTATGATCTGTAATTATCATAAAAACAGTAGAGCGATCAGTTTAAATATGATTAACTTCGTAAAACTTCATACAAGTCGTAACGATCAGAGCGATAAATAAGTGATTTTAATAATGGGCGCAAAATACAATTTTTTTTCTAGCATTGGCTGGAGTTAATTAGTTTTTTGTGTTTAGCATTAAGATTTGAATACTTAGTATTAGTTCATATTGTGAAGATTCAATATATAAATGAAAGCTAATACAAAAAAATATCCTTTATTGTTATACGATGACTTATTGCATATATAGTTACTATTCAAGGCATATAGTTACTATTCAAGAGAGTCAAGTTTTTTATCTTGTCTTTATGCTAAAGCTAAAAAACAAAGCTTTTGTTAAACTTAAAGTCATTAAAAATTTGATAAAAACTTTTGATATATACTTTTATCATCATTTAGTCACCTGATTACAAAACACTTAAAGAATTTCTCATTTTAACCTTAGGAACTTGCGAATGGCTTATGATGAATATTTTCATCATCATTGACAATATATATCTACTATTGAAGAGAATGCAGCTTTTTAATTTATGGTAGAAGGCAAAATGAAAGATTTTGTTGAACTTCAGACCAGAAAATAAAAAGACCATTGATAAAGATTGCTGATATGTATTTTCGTTATCGAAAAGCAATTTCATCATCAAAATATTCATATATTTATTATACTACCATAAAGAGCTGAAAAACAGCTTTTAATACATATATTCATTATTAATGAAAATCATACTAAAGATTAAATGTTCATCACAGTTGAAGAAATTTTTGTTTTTTAGTTCGCCTTTATATCTGGAGGCAAAATACGAGCTTTCAGGTCGTTAAGATAAATATTTTTGATATATATATTTTAATCACCATTAAATCACATATTTATATATTTTAATGATCGTACCAGATAATAATATTGTATAAAGTGTCAACTAATGATCACTCTTAAACGAATTGTTGCTTGTAGCTCGTATGCATGCCCAAAGATCAAATCGAAGCTTTAGATTCTTAAAAATTTTGATACAAATTTTTTTCAAATTTCAACACGAAATTCAAAAATTTACAATTAGTAAGAAATTGTCGATACATACGCATATTCACCATGTCTGACAATCATATGATAGATCAAATGAAGATCACTCTTGCCAGATGTGTGCCAGAGGACCCTCAAAAATTTGATGAAACCTTTTGATGTACATATTGATCAATACGAAATCCATAAAATTTACCATTAAAACCAAAAATATTTTCATCATCATGGAAAATCATATAAAAATCAAATTATTATTAATTTTTTCTTTAAGGGAGTGCAGCTTTTTAAATTTATTTTATATTTGAAGTTAAAATCATATCATTGATCTTGATGCGTATAAAGTATTCAGAAATATTAATTTTTACACAATCACATACACTGACCAATATAATAAATAATCGGCTGTCACTCATAATGTCAATATTGCTGCCAACATTTTTGTTATCTCGCAAAAAATATTTATTTTTTTCCTTATATTTCATAACATATAAAGCCACCATATGTGACTTGTTTTCAGTGTGGCCATAACCAAAAATATTTTGCAGCTAAGATGCTAATAGATGCTAAAAGAAGTCCTAAAAGCCCTGATACACTACATGGTCTTACGATTCATTCACAGGAAAATGTTTTAAAAGTCTGGCCGACTTTACAAAACCGCTTCAAAATCGCGTTGTAAGCCACACTATTATACGAGTATGATTGCAATAATTTATATGCTTAGTAAAGTAATTGAAAACTATTATTACGGTAAATATTTTACATTATTTCATTTATTTCTCGAGGCACAAACAATATTCTAACCTATATTTCTCACATCATCATGCTATGAAAATTTTGATAAAATTTTATAAATCGCAATTTATAATCATATATGTTTATTTAAAGGCACTAAAAATTAAATTTTCAGAAGCCTGTTTCTTTTGCAATTTTTAATCGATTGTAGAATATTAAAATAGAAGTGGAGCTGGACATCTTGAGATATAAAAAAATCATGCCAATAGTGGTCTCTTAACTAAACAACTTTTTCTGTGCAATTTATAAAAAACGTTAAAAATTTGCTTTTTTTTTTTTGTTCATTTGGATAAAGGCACCTCAACTAATTTTAATGGGAAAAAGTTTTTCTTGCTTTTTTTATTTAATTTTTCTTCATTATTGCATTATTTACTTTCCTTAAGAACGCTTAGTAATGGGTAAAACCCCTTTTGTTTTTCTTAACTTCAAGTATACGGGTTTTCATTGACAGATCAAGAGAATTTATATAATCCAATGAAATTTGACTCCAAGCATCCTTAATAGCCTGAATTAGTAACTGATTGCTATCAAATTGTCCACCTTCTTCATAAACCTTACGAGATAACTAACCCCAGAAATTTTCGATAATGTTTAGATTTAGCGAATCGATTGCAATAAACTCCTTTACTACTCTGGCGTTGTGTATAGAGGCATTATCCTGTTGCAATATCTAAGATATGGGCCTAAATAGTTCATTGAATTTGGAAAAGCTGATTCCAATAACATTTTATAGCTCGCACCAGTCATTTTTGCACTTTGAAATTCAAGATCGATGGTGTCATACCACGTAATAGCATACCATACCAAAACACCTCCCTCTCGTCTGTGATGTGGGTTCAAAATTCACTTTTCTTTGCGCAAATCATGGAGATAATAGTTATAGCCATCAGGTCCATTCAAATTAATCTTCTTTTCATTCGCAAATACAACGGTTCTCCAGTCATTTACAAGACCTCTTCGCTGCACATCCAATGACATGTAGTCTTTTGCGAACTGCAGCCGCTTTTGCTTACGAGAAGCATTAAGTGGCCGGTTTTTGTAATTTTGATATTTATATACTCCCAGATTTTAATTACTCTGCATACTGATGCTTGCTTGCACTCAGGGCTGGGTAAAATACTCAGCTTATGTATTTTAAATACAAAATACAAAATACTTCCCAGCTATGTGTTTCAAATACAAAATACTTTCAAGCTGCGTATTTCAACTACAAAATACGAATACTTTTTTCGAATTTCGATCTCATAACAATATATACCGCTCTGGTTTAAAAAACATATTTTATTTTACATATGCACTTAAACTAAGTTGTATATTGTCACTTAAAACTTTAAAGGGCGTAACTGGCAAAATATTGAAAGATTATTACAATTTTTGGATAGTTGTATTATTGACACCTCATTTAATAGAAATTACGGATTAGAAAATGTTTGTCAGTTACGCTCTTTTGCCTTTTGGGCGACAATAATTCAAAATACTAGAAATAAAGTTTCAACTACAAGTATTTCAAATACTGTCCAGCCCTGCTTGCATTCCAGCTTGAGCTCTTATTTTTGACAACGATAAGGCAGAACTAGAAGCAATTGTGATGATTTTTCTTTTCTCACACATAGATAAAGACGCTGAAATCCTTCCTTTAAAATTTGTTTCATACCCCTCGGCTTCGTCCAATTGTTTTTAGTTATAACACGTTTAGAATATCCGTCAGAACGGTACAACAAAGATTTTAGTTTTTTCCGACAGATTTCAAATATTTTGTTTTGCCATTTTGACTCGTAAATCGAGTTCGTTTTAGTCTTTCGTGTTGTTATTGTTTAAGTTAAACCTCCACGAACACTACTCCCTCTTTCTTACCTCATCATAACCTATTTTCCTAGTTTCAGTACAATGCACTGCATATGTAGGGGTCATCCCCTGAATACTGGTCCAAGATAAAAAAAAAAAAAAAAAAAGATGTAATAAACAATCGATCCGTACAAAAAATCATCGCTTACTTTTAAAAAAATATAAAAAATTTTAAAATGCCAAATATGAAAGCATATTTTTAAACTTATTTTTATAAATTGCTCCCAAAAAAAAGTTCTTTAATAATAAAAAAAAACACTTTTGTCATGATTTTTTTTAATATCTCAAGATGTCTAGCTTCCATTCCTGTCATAAAATTCTGCAATTGAAAATTGCATAAGATAAAGGCCTCTAAATATGGAAATTTTGGTGCTTTTAAATAAGTGAATAGGAGTTTTGAAAAATGCTAACTACTAAATGGAAAGTTGGCAGCTAAATCAAAATAAAAATATGTTAAATTTAGCCGCAAAAATGCCAAAATGGCCACACGGCTCGTTTTTTTTTTTTTGCTTTGCTTGCTTGTGTGGGGGACATGGGAAAAACTATGACATATGTGCACAAAAAAAAGAAAATATGATCATAACGAAAACAATGATGATAATGATGATGATGGTTTAAGGCAAACAATTGTGCCACACACATACTTTCGAATTTTAGGTTACAGTGCATTTAATGTGATTCAAAGATTCGTACTGCCAACTGACTATATGTACACGAAAAGAAAAAGCTTTTTGTAATATGATTACAGCAACAATAGTATATATAGTGTATTATATACTCCATAACGTTATATATTTTTGGTAGAAACAGTTTATTATGTACTTAATTATAGTTTATTCCCTCTTAAATTTGTTATTGTTTGTATTCCCGTAATTCTATTGTTACCATCTATCAATTTCAAGACATGGTTTTATACAATAATAACATTTGTGAAAAATTCTTTGAAACAACAATAGTTTTATCACGCCCAAAATGTATCCAAATACTGCAAAATCGGGTGTAAACTTGCAGATATGGGGTTATTTACAACCTACAAAATATTTTATTCAAATTTACTCAGAATTTCAACTATTGCAATTTATATAATTAAAATAAAATAAAGAAATTTTTTCATTTCTATAGGCATTTATTTAATAACACATACATTTAGTTAAATGGAAAAATATTATTCAGGTTCAATAAAATAAATTAATTGAATATAGAAAATATTTATTCAAATCTACAGTGTGAGTTTTGTTAACAAAGTTTAGTGAAATAAACGAATTGTTTATTCAAACTATCATTCTATCAGAATGTAAATTTGAATATTTTTGGGTTCTTTTGTCTCACTATTAGTTACTACTGTTTTAACAAAACCCATTTGAGTTGAATTGAGTAATACATGTTTATTTGAATACTTTTTTTTCTGATTTGAAAAATAATATTTTGTTTTAAAAATTTACCAATTTTTTTAGTTAATAATACCGACGAAATTTGGTTCAGTGTACCAAAGAATTTGTTTTTATCATATGTATAATGAACTAATTCACATGCAACATAAGTGATTTAACAGAATAAATTTTCTCTTGTCATCATTTATTATTGTCACATGTAATATTCTATTGATTTTATTTTAAGGAGTAAAAATATATGTTCTTTGTTTTTGTTTAAGAACATATTTGCATATGTATTAATTTACGCAAAAAAACGTAATATGTAAAAAAATATGTATTGAGCGATGGCGGAAATAAAAAGGTCAGTTAGTACAGTTAGATGAACACATATATGAGTCAACAATATTATGATGTGGCCAACATACAATACAACCGACTATATTATGCTTGTACCTTACCATACTATTGTAACAGCTATTAAAAATTCTTAGGTTCAATCATACTATTATTGTGTTTAGCCATACTATGTAACATCCAATCATTTTGATATGATCATATATGTCATTTCAAATTGCAATCACAGATGAAACGCTAATAATTGATTTTGTTTTTTGCAGCTAATAGATACTTCCACACCAAGGAGGAACTTGTTGCCTTAACTCCAATCAGATGCATGCAACACGTTTCAGAGTCAACAATATTATGATGTAGCCGCCATACAATACATTCGACCATATTATGGTTGTATCTTACCATACTATTGTAACAGCTATTAAAAATTCTTAGGTTCAATCATACTATTATTATGTTTAACCATACTATGTAACACCCAATCATTTTGATATGTTTATATATGACATTTTAAATTGCAATCGCAGATGAAACGCTAATAAATAATTTGGTTTTTTTTGCAGCTAATAGATACTGGTAGTTCCACATCAAGGAGGTACTTGTTACCTTAACTCCAATCAGATGACATATTATTCTTTTCAAGTTCTTTTAATTATTTCTTTCTGTTTTAATTATTTTATATGAGTACGAGTATTGTGTTAATTATTATAGTATTGTTTTTTTTACACTAAACATCAAAATATGTCATACTCCATTTCTTTTATTTAATTTATATCGCTCTTTTATTGCAACATAGTCATATCTCAAAAAATGAGCTTTTCGAGTTAACAATGCAGAATTGTTACTAGTACTACCTTTTATATTGTGCCAAATATTTATTCAAGTTTCTTTTAAAATGTTTCCTTTACGAGTAATTTTATAAAAAAAAATTTCTAAGACTTGTATGGAAACTACAAATTTGAAATGTGTTTTTCTCGAAACAAGCTTTTTTTAGTTATGACTATGTTGCAATAAAGGAGCGATATGAGTACGCGTATTGTGTTAATTATTATAGTATCGTTTTATTACAATAAATCTATTTGCGACATTATTATGATTGCTTAATTTATGATTAGTTATGAAAAATTAAGGTTGTTTGGTATAATAATAGGGTTGGATATGACAGTAATTTTGTAACTTCTATATGTGTTATGGTTATTCATGATTACAACAATGTTGAAGCAGAATTTAGTATAGCTATATAGACAATTTTTTTTAACAAAACTATAGTCATTGATGTCAATTGCGTTTAAAATTAAACAATATAATATTGTCGGCCGCAATCATATAATTTAACTATGGTATGTTGCCCTTAGAATCACATGTTTTTTTGCTACGTGTATGTATATACACGTATATATATGTGTGTGTGTGTGTGTGTCTGCGTTTATTTAAACTGTTGCTTTGCAATTCAATTGCTGGCTGGCTGTTGGCCTGTCTTCTTTGCAAGAAAATAAAAATTATATACGCATCTAATCTTTTTTGTTCCTATAATATGCTTATATACCTTTTTTTTTCTCAGTTTTGCAGACTACTGTTAAGAATACGTAGCTTTGACATTTTACAGATCAATTCATGATAATCGGTGGACCACCATCGTGTAATGTATACGATGAACGTTTAAACAGTATTTCTTTTTTTTTTTGTAACTAAGTTACGAAAAAAAAAAACAAGCAATAACAACATACTACACCTTAGCAAACATCATATGTACTCGTATACTCGTACTATTTAATAGCATTAACAACAAAATACAATGATACTTTGTTATTATTGTTGTTAATCTTACACACTGTAAAAGTTTAGTTGAAATTTTTTATTTTTACATTTAATGGGTGGTTCGCATTGATGAAGAAGAGACCACACAGGGGCGTAACGAAGGCTACAAGAATTAATTGGCGGGGAATTCACAAATTTGTTGTAATGGATTGAGTTTTCTTGGTATTGAATTTCAAAGCTAATAAATAGGCGTTCTAAGAAGCAAGCAAATCAACGTGTTTTTCAATATATCCGATAATCTTAGAATTAAGAAAAAAATGGATGGCTCTTTCTTGATATATTTTTCAATAGATGGCGGTAGCAGTAAGTGGAAGTTGAAACAAACAGATTGTAGATGTCATACAATAAGCTTAGATATTTGCAAACAAAACGCCATCGAAATCTTAGTCGATTAAACATGTCAGCTTACGATCCCAATGCTCGTTATTTGGGGGAGGTTTTTTTTGCTTTAATAAAAAGAAATTTGCGGCTGAGGCTCATTGAAGGCTCTCAAATATCTATGGTGAGGCCGCTAATAGTGAAAGAATGTGCCTAGAGGGGTTTCAGCACTTCAAGAACGGTGATTTTGATGCCGAAGTCCAGCATGGTGGTGTTAAAGATCGCTTAGAACAAACAGAACTAAGCGCAAGTAGAAGCAACTGAAGTAGAACAATATTGAAGTAGAACTTCAAGCACTAAAGTTCAACTGATGTTCAACTTCAGTTTTGTTTTTAAAATTTATTGTTGTTGTTAATGGTTTTTGTCTTTGGATTAGTATACTATATACAAAGTATGCTCATGTACCAATACGCTAATAACGCAGTGTTGTAGTGAAATCGTTTATTTGCTTGTTTTGTTTTGGTTTTTGCTACCAAACAGCATTAAACTACGAGTACTGTCATATATGTATTTCAAAACCGTTGAAGTGATTGTTCTGTTTCCAAATATTCTACTGTTTGTTAGTTTTGTTTTAAGGATTGTTCTAAAATACAGAGCTTAGAACTACTGCATAGTAGTGAGATGTGTTCTTTAGAATATTCTATATAGCCTTTTAGTATTTATGTTTTTGTTTTGGGCTCTTTATTCGGGTATAGAATTCTGCACTTGATTTAAGATTTTTATACTTATTTCAAGACATTGCAAGTTCCGTTTTCTCGAGCAATCCCATTTTCGGCTTATTTGCACGGTTGCCAATTTAGCACCTTTCCCGACAACGTTAGCGCTTTTCAATACCTAAAAATCTGCATATTTTCGCCCTAGCGCTTTTTTAAAAAAATACTTTAAACTGGCTCCTTTTTTGCACTTACTTTTATAATCTTAAGTTTATACTAAATTTTGGTGATTAGGAAGTGATATTGTCACCGTATTAAATTACTGATATTTTCTGAGATATAAAAGTCTGCTATTAAAAACAATTTAGCCGCATTCAGAAACACCTTTTAAAACAATATATCTACTATGAAATAATGTTAAAATTATTATTTGTTAAAAAATTTTATGATTTTGTAAATGTAAAAGTGATGAAATTTAAAATCGTTTTCGATTTATGGGAAAATAGATACAATACGCATTTGGGGTACACAGTTTTAAAAATTCATTCAACGAAAAATAAAATTGGCTACCTTTTTCAGTAACTTATTAACTTTTCCTTTTTAGAAGCGATTATTTATTGTAGTGGACGCAAAAATATTGAGTTCATTATTATTATTTTTTATTTAGTATTTATTGCAACCAAAATGCTGCTGAATTGTCTTTTACAAAATTTTGAAGTAATGCACGTTTATTTATACTTCAACTAAAATTATGTTTTATGCATACGAGTACAAACATATTAGCGCAAGACGACCAAATTGGGCCTAAGTGGGCTCACTTAACCTATACAAACATATTTATATACTCGTATAAAATCTTTTTTTGTGTGAATATGTATATTATGGTGGTTTTAAGAGCTTTTTAGATAAGGTCACGACGCTTTGGCAATACAAAAAGTTGACAACACTGCTTATTTGTGTGTGTGTAATTCGTACTTAAATTTTTGATTACGACTCGTATTAAAAGAAAATAGAAAACGCTTAAATTTAGTACGAGCTTTCTCTCTCTGTGTATGTATTAAATCTCTCTAAGCTTTTCCAACTGTGATATGTTACAGATGTCTAGTAGAATCGGCTGATGTGGTAAATAAAGTTTTATTTTATAGATTTTATTAATAATTTTTTTAAAAATGCGGTAAAACAAATATTAATCGAATATTTGCCTAAAATTTTTATTCAATTAAATTACTTTTTTATACAAGCTAATAAGCTTAGAACAAGTTAGCTTTAAACGGGCAGTTTTTATTTAATATACAATAGCGGTTTTCACTCTTTGTATTAAATTTAAAATGTTTTAAATGTAATACTATTGTAAACTTTTTAGTGTGAGCGACTTTTTCTTTGGTATTGTAAAAAACCTAAAAAGCTGACATTTGTTTGTTGGGAGTTTCGCGAAAAGAGACAAAACTTAAAAAAATACCTAATTTTATCTTTTATTTCAACTTTTTTTTCACATTTTCTTTTATTTTTTATTTTATTTGTGATGTTTTCCATTTTAAACAATGTTTAGGTACATTAATTTCATTAACAGCAAAAAAAAAAAAATATGGCCTCCCGGCTGTTCCATAGTTGTAAATAAATGAACTTACTACGTTTACTATAGTTGTGTTCATTTACTAAAAACTTTTACAAATTTGTAATAATTGTTACTAGAAAGCAACACAACGGGACCAAAAGGGCACAAGTGGGCTGGTTTCATGAAACTGGCGGCCTGTACAACCTAACCTAACCTACTAGAAAGCGTTCATTAACCCAAAAAATTTGCAACGAGAGAGCGGCAAAAGAGCGTAAAAAATTGAGAGCCATAAAAATTTTTGCAAGTTTTTACAAGTAAAATTTTTACTTGCAATAATTATTCAAACAGCTGTTTTGCGTTTGTGTTTACAAAATATTTCTAAATTAAGTTAAAAATTAAAACATTTTGGAAAATTTAAGAAATTATAATTGTATGTAAACTTTTAAGCCGATTAAAAGTATTAAAAAGATTACAAATGTATTTTTGTAGTTTTTTTAATAAAATAAGAAGTCTAAGGGAAATAAACTAAGCCACACAGTATCTGGCACATCAGTGGCAAAGGATGTTCCGGCAAATTTACTTGCTTGAATGTGTTTAAAGCTTCTAGGAAAGCAATTAAATTCACACTTGGATCCTTCCATTTATAATTATATTAACATTTATCTAATTTTAACCTCTAAAATATTTCTGTTTTTTGTTTCTTTATTTTTTACAAACCAGATGTTGTTTTTAGTATTGTAAATATTATGAGTACCTAGCTACTCGGTACTTTACACTTTGAAATTATGCTATGCTAGGCATTATAACGTATAAATACACGTTTCAATTCAATTGTGAATTGAGTCTTTCAATTGAATTGGTTCTTGGCAACACACTGCATAAACTAAATTGAAAGATTTTCATCCAACTATCAGATTCAATGAAATTAAAGACAATTTTAAAATTATTTAACATTTTCTTTACAAAAAATTACAAATATAAATTTGGACAATAATTTATTGAATTTTTGTTGAACTTTATAATTTTTAAATAAAATTTTTGGTTTATACATTTGCAAGCTTTTTCCTTTCTTATGTTTTTTGGACAACTGATCAGGAGACTCGAACATACAAAGCACAATCGAATTGAGAGACTTACTAGCCAACTTGAAAAAAAATCAAAATGGTTTGATTTTTCTTCAACCAACTCGATAACTTCCAAACGAATCAATTTAAACGTCTTGATACAACAACTGACTCAGTAGCCAATTGAGTTTATCGCAAAGGGAACGATCTTTCAGAACCCAAGTGAGCTGGAGAATCCAGGTACTTTTTTGAGAATCCAGCGGCCTGCTTACCTAACCAATTGAGTTGAAACGTGTATGGGGTAAGCGCCCCTAATTAAAAATAGATATTTTATTCAAAAGTATCTAATCACCCCTGTATTTAGCGTATTTCGACTACGTCTAGTACTAGATTAAATAAAATTGTAAAACTTTGACAATGCTGAATATAAATGACCACAACCACGCTCTTTTTATAACAATATGTATAATTTGTCCAAAAAATATAAGAGTAGTTATTAAGTACTCATATAAACCTATACATAACAACACTACTCTAACTTGCAAATTTTAGCTAGAAAAGTGTTCATTTACTTTTTCACATTTTTGGGAGTAATTTTGCAAAATTTCTTGTTACTCTCTCGTTACTAGCTTTTACTAGTAAAGTAGATGAACACACCTTTTATCTACTACTTTTTTTTGGTATTGTCAAGGTTGGTAATATAATAAATTAAAAATATATTAATTTAAAAGCTATGAATTTTATTCTTGTCTAGATTTATATTTACCAAGATTTACTAAATCTAAAATATGTAAAAGTTTTACATTAGTACTTTACTACGAAGCTTGAGAACCGCTAATATACGAGTAGTTATAATATTTTAAGCTGGAATTTTTGGAGCAACTTTTATAATTTTAAAAATTTCTCTACCCCTCTGGTTTGCCATCCCAAGTAGTTGCTGCAAATTTTTCTCTTAATAGCACCTTTCCATGGTAAGTTTTTTTTAATTTTTTTTCATACCATATTCCTGGTAACTAATATTTTTTGCTTTTATTATTTTTTCCAAAACATCTTTTAAATGTTGTAAATCTAAACACTTTTGTATTAAACGAACATCTATTGTGGGTAAGTGAGTAAGTAAGTAATCGCTAAGTGATAGTTTTTGGCAAACCGTGTAAATTACAAGTTATACTTTATCATTGTCATTGGCTTTATGGTCAAAAAGGGTCAATCTGTATTTTTTTTTCTTCTTAAATATACAACATTAAACATAAATTAAATAGAAAAAGAACTAAAAACACACAACCACCGAATAAGTTTAAAGTGTTTTTTTTCGCTATTTTGCTAAAAGACAACTTTTAGTAGTTTTTCAAGTAAATAAAAACAGAAAATGTTTGTTGTAAATGGTATCTTCTCAAGTGTTAGTGTTTGTTGTAGTTGCTGGTTATTTAGGTTAGTTTTAAATATGTATTTCACGCATCTTTACAAGTACTGAGTATTGGCTAGCAGCCGTTTTTTTTCTTTTTTTTGGTGGCCATGTTGCATGTACTCGCAGTTGCCTTAAACAAATATTTGCAGTAGCCAAGCAACATTTGGCTACTGGTATTTTATTTTTTGTAAAATCATCATTATGTTCTTCTTTGAGTTTGTTATTACACAGCAACATTATTTCTAGCAGCTATTGGCCTAAGTATTGTGTGTCAGATGTCACAGGCATTTAAAAACCATTTTAAGTTTGTTTTCTTTTTCTCTGATCTTGCCAATACCCTTTTCATTATTGAAAAGTAAACTTAAACCGGGTCAGTTGTATCTCCACATATTAACCAGTAATTAACGAAAACAAAAATCTCTCTCTCTCGCCAGCAGTTTGCTTTAATATTTATAGTGTTTCCGTAAGGTGAATAAGGTGAGAAATATAATAGTCAATTTTGTATTAATGACATGGAAAAATTAGATATTTACTTTTTTTTTAAGTGTAAAAAAGTGTAATAAAATTTGAGCCTGAGAAATGAGAATAAACGTGTGTATATTATGGTGTGCATTAAAGTGGCGTTAAAGCCTTTTGTCTGGAGAAACTTTAACGGTGGAAAGATTTATGGCCTGGCTAACATTTCAGTTTAAAGGCAACTATTCGTTATTAATGCTATTAATTATGAAAAAATACGTAATAAAAACATACCTGATATTTCATTGTTGAAATTTGTAAATATTTCAAAAAGCTTTTTTACCAAACCTTATATTCGAAAGTGTTAATGATTAATCGGATAACAGCTGTAATTTTTAATTTGCTTTCGAATGTTTGTTATATTTTAAAATGTTTCCATGATTAACAAAAAGAAATATATTTTTTAAAATTAATCGATTAACCGATTAAATTATTCGGTTAAGCGATTAAGTTATTCGGTTAACCGAATAATTTATTCAATTAGCCAAATAATTAATAATAAATTATTTTGGGTGTTAACGCAGAAAAACAAGCTATTATAATTATTGTGTGTATGGTTACTTATAAGATGAATCGGAATAACTGATTGATTTTTGTTTTATATAATTATAATTAGCTCTTTTTGTTTTTATTTTTGTTTACTAAACGCTGAGTACTTCTAATGATTTTAAATACTTTTCATTATTATAATGTTTTTTCTTAGATTTATAATATTATTAACCGATTCCGTTACTAGGGTAGTTGATTAACAATCAGTTCGCCGATGGCGAAAGGATAAGTTTATTCGCACTCTGGGCGAAAGAAAATTGATTTGGATATTTTCTAATTTTATTCTATGCGAACGATTCAATTAAAATATATAAGTACAATCGAACGACATAGATGAACTCAAAGTGGTTCGAATGTAAGTGACTAGTTCGCAAACATTTTCATTCGATATTGCCGAACAGGATGTAAGTTTTTTGTACAACTTTCAGGTATGCAATGCAAACGAATTACGTTTTACTTTTAAATATTCATTTGATATAAAATTTTCCAAAGAATCACACCAAAAATAAAATTTTGTTCGATGAGTCAGTTAACCTTTTAAATTATGCGGTTAACCGATTAATTTATTCGACAAAATGAATAACTAAAAAAATATTAATAAACTTATACGCAAATAAAATTATTTTATGATTTTGGTGTATTTGGTTATTTGATGAACGGAAATAACCGATAGATTTAATGCTTACATAATTAAACACAGTTTTTTTTTTTGTTTGTTTTATATATTACGCTGGGAACTACCAGCGATTTCAAATGCTCATAATTTTTAATATATTTTGCTTATGTATGCGATTTTATTAACGGATTATATTACTCGGGGATTTGACTAAGTTTTTTATACAATGCAAACGTATTGCGTTTTACTTTTACTTGTCGTTGTGTGCCATTCAGTCACGCAGTCATTTCGTTAACGTTCGCCAATATTTTATATTAAAAATAAGTGACTTATAATCAACTATTTTTCAACTAACGGTTATATCGGAGTTAAACAAGGAAAATGATACAAGATCAGGGAAAAATAAAGCTTAATGAGGTATCGGAATAGGGTTTCTAACCCTAAACAATATATAATATATATAAAATTTTTGCAGTTTGGGATCTTGTTTTTATTTTTATAAAAAATGTAACAATTTTTTAAGCTTTTATTTTTCAATATCAACAATTTGTTAGCATATTCAGAAAAAAATTTAAATTGTTATAATAATTTTTTTCAAAACAAAAAAGTAACAATATAACAAACGTTTACGAAACGTTTAATTTTCTGTTTTTTTATGAATTATATGAAAAATGTTTTTTTCCGATTAATCGGTTAACCGATTAATTTATTCGATTAACCGATTAAATTATTCGATTAACCGAATAGTTAAAAAAATTATTTAGGTGCTTATGCAAAAATTAAACTATTATTATATTTTGGTATATATGGTTATTTGATAAACAGAAATAACCGATTGATTTACCGCTTATATAATTAAAATCAATTCTTTTTACATTAAAATATTTTTGTCGCACCAATAGAATAGCACATAATAAATGCTTTTTATGAAATCAAAAAGTATATGTAATAATAAATCGATTAATCGTTGCGAACAATTACACTATTCTATAAAAAAAACTTTTGACTGACTTTTGAATAAACGTTTGTAGTCTATATGAATTGAAAGTTGTTTTCAATCTTCTTCATCATGTAGAGAATATATTGTATTTTATGAGTCTGGCTAGTTTATACCAAAAACTAATCGATTATGCAAAACGGATTTGAATTAAAATCATCAAAATTCATAGAGTCCATATAATTTTATTTAAAGGACAATTTCACTTTTGCCATCAGTGTCACTTTAGTTAAGTCTTAGCTCTTAATTGTTTTGGATGAAAAATGCTTAAATATTGTGTAAGATTGAAGAAACATATATTTAGGCTGGTTAACCGATTATATTTTTGCCTATATTCGTTATTATTATATATATTTTTTAACAGAAACTTGTGAATGCGTTTTACTGGATTATTCCAAATAACGATGATAAATTAAAAGTTGAGCAGAAGTTTTTTAATCATAAAATCAAAAATAATTTTTTTGTGAAAAACTAATTCAGTTTATTCGGTTACTCGAAAATGAAAAATCACCACATTAGTTGATTTAACAACCGGTTAAGCTAACATTTGATTTTAAGTGCATATTACTTATAACACATTTTTTCTGATTTTAACAATTTTTTAACAGGTTCCATTGCATGAATAATTAGTGAAATTTTGAGGATTATTTCCAGGTTTCAATATGCAATACAAACATGTGTTCTTCAATTTTTAAAAATGGCGTAGTAATATCTCATGAATTAAATGTATTTTCCAGTTACCCGATTAATGTTTTATGCGGTTTCAAGACTAAGAAATTGTTTGTAAAGAAACTAAGGAAAGAAAAATTCTGGAAAATAAATAGTATTTTTTATCAATTCATGCGCTTCTCTTCCCTTTTATTGGGAAATCATTTCACTAAGTAATTTAATTTAAAATGCAAGCAAAAATACCTGAAAAGTAATCGGCTACTTATTATCTAAACTTTACACGATTTGCCATCTTTGTAGTCATCTTTACATACTTTAATAGTAAATAGCTGAAAAATAAAAACAAGTCTTAACAACTACAAAAATCAACGCCCCTTCCCAGAGACAAAAAAAAAACACAAAAACCATATTTAACAGTTACACACACTTTGCATTAGAAAAAAAATTGTTTAAATAAAACAAATCATATGAAATATTAGCCAGCTTGAGAGCACCCATATCAAGTCAAACTAGGCAGGCTACTTAGCTTTTTTTCCGTATCTTTCTCAAAGTGATTAAAACTCTTGTATACACTTAAACTCAGCAACTAAACTGACTTTTGTAGATATCATTTCATTTTTAAGCTTTTCTTTTTTTTTCACTACGAGTATATTTCAAATATAAGAGGCTGTTTTGAAATGAAACTGCAAGTTTATTGGCCAGTCAAAATGAATTTATTTACACTCATACTGAGTTTGTATTGAAATCTGATTAACAGTTTGCCAAACGAAAAAAAAAGGAAAAATTAAGTTTCAGTTAAAGTTGATTAAAAAATGTGTGTTGGATGGGGGTACTATTAAACGAAAAAAAAAGTTAAAATAAACAAAAAACTAAAACCAGTAATCATCAACTGAATGAATAAAGAAAATTCAAGCGGGTTTAATTTATACAACAACTACCATTTTTTGTTTTGCTCAGATCAATAGAAAAACCGTTAAAAAAAATTAAAAAATTTCTAATATGTATTCTAGTGAAAATTATACAAAAATTTTAGCACGTTAAGTATCGAAACCTTTTCAGTGATTATCCAAAATTGCTCAAAACCTTGCGAAAGGGCCTAAATTCCAATAATTTTATGCGAGAAACGCACTAAAAATCTCGTTGAAGTACGTGACTGGCGCAATTTAAAAATATGTAACTCACAGATAATTGCACTAATGGAAAATAATTCCCAACACTTTTAAGTTAAAAACGCACATAAATAAATCTAGGATAAATACGCAATTTACAGAATCTGCAATTAACCGGTAAAATGTTTCATTGAAAATGCTTACTTCTCATTTATATGCATTACTGGTGCACGTAAAAAATCTATAGATCACGCATAAAAAATTTATTATTCACGGATAGCTAGTTTGATGTAAATGTTTGATACTCAATGCTTTTAACTTACGATTGCATTAAAAAAATCTTTGTTAAATGAATTACTGGTGCACTTAAAATAATATCTAGTTCACTAATGGATGCGTTTAAGAAAAATACCTAGTTTCCTATGGCTTCTACTTAAAAATGCATTAAAATATCTCGCTTAAATACGCCTCTGGTGTAGTTAAACACATTTGTAATTAACGGAAAATGCATGGTTCCCATTTATATGCATTTCTTCCACATTTAAAAAAAAATATAATTCTAAAATAAGTGCTTACATGTAATTGCTTGATTTTCAATGATTTTAATTTTAATTCGCATTAAACAATCTTGTTTAAATGCATTATTTATGCTTTTAAAAGAATCTATGTGATCCGAAAGAATGCGTGTAAAAAAAATTCTTAATATCATATGCTTTCAACTTAGAAATGTATTAAAATATGTTATGATAAATGCGCTATTGGTGCAGTTAATTTATTTTTTCAATCAATAATAAATTTTATCTTAATATTTTTTGATCTTTGTTTATTAAATATATATAAAATTTTTGCAGCTTAAGATCTTGTTTTTTTATAAAAAATTCAAAAATTTTCTAACTTTTATTTTACAATATTTCACCAACTTCAGATGCAAACAAATTATTGGCGAAGTATTGAAAAATAAAAGACAGAAAATTTTTAAATTTTTGTAAAAAACAAAATCTCAAGCTGGAAAAATTTTATAAATGAAGATCAAAAATGAAACTAAAAAGAAATTGTGTTTGATATTCTGTGCTGTGTCTGAAAAATGAACCAAAAGATTTTAATCAAATTAAAGTAAAAAACAGTTGAATTTATATCCGTACCGATTGTGCCAACTTCAGACACAGAAAAAATTATAGTAAAAATAAAATCAACAATATATTTGTCTGAAAAAATAATTTGTATGGACATACATAAATATTAAAAAAATAACCTTGGATATCGTATTTTGTTGTTGTTTAAAAAAATTGTTGTTTTCGATTAATAATTATTTTTGCTAAACTTTTTTTTTGAATCCACGAATTCCTTTACAGGTCCGCATTCAAACAATTTATTAATTGATTCAACGAATCTCGTTATTGAACACAAAAAAAAATGTTTTTCTGTATACATCGTATATGTTAATGTCAGTTGAAAAACGAGATGGACAAAGTACGACGGGTTCTTTGTGCCCCGGCCTTTATTCTACAAATTATTTCTTAATTTTTAGTTCTATATCGTTTTTTGTTGGCTTTTTAATTACATTTATTTTTACTTATTGGTTCGTTTCAATCATGGCCAGGACTGGAACCATCCATAACTATTTTTGTTCATTTAAAATTTGCTATCTTTTCTACAAAATGGTCTCATCTTCTTCTAAGCAGCAGCAGCAGCCACCAGCACCATTAACAGCTTTAATTTGAAAAGAGCTTATCTCTGTAAAACTGTTAATGATTTGAAATTATTTGTCACAAATTCATTTTTAGCTTTTTATTTTTATTATTTTGCAAAGCAAACAAATAAACAACAGGTGGCTAGAAAAAGAAGATGCTTAAGCAATATTTTTTTTTTTTTTTTTGTAAAATATTAAACTCCTCACTCCCTCCCTTTTAACGGTTACAGACACTCATCTTGAACACAACGCCTTTAAGTATCTACTTGAAGTAGAAAAAAAATAAAAATAAAAACAGCAACCAGGCTGCCACAACAAACCGCAAAAAGATTTTATTTGTTGACAACATTAGCTGTAACAGCAGCTCCAGCACCGGCACCAGCACGGGCATCAGCACCAGCAGTTGCAATACCCGCTCAAGCAAATAAATATGGAAAATTGAAAATATTGCTTATTGTATTGAAAATGGCGTCGTTTAAACACTACAAATTATTTTGCATTTGTATGATTTCATGACAGCAAAACCAACACAACAAAATGATTTATGAACGTGTTCGAAGAAACACAAAAAAAGCAGTGCGTTTTCCATATTTTCATACGAATACATTTCCATACATTAACATTTAGCGTATGTATTGGAGTTTATTGGTGGTGGTGTTGGTAGTGCTGATGCTGGTGTTGGTTCATGTTAATGCTACTTAACATATTCATACTTGTATTTGCTTTTAAATTTTGTATTGAGATTTGGTTTATTGCAAAAACGTATGAATAAAATTAATTAAAAAAAACAGGTAAACAATTAAAAAATGTGCATCTAGGAAGCTTGTAAAATGCATTTCGTTAAAAATCTGCTGAAAACTTGTAATACTTTTATAGCAAATGCTGTCAACAAATAATAAAGTTTAGAGTTGGGAAAAAATCGCCTCCTTAATGAGTGGTGGTGGTTAAAGTAAGTAAAAAAGGAACTGATTTTAAGCTGATACGGATTTTAATTTCAATTTTTTTTTCAAACAATTTAGTTTTATTCACTATGTTAGCTTCTAATATTGATACCAATCAAAAAATTATAAACAGCTTGTTTTCCATGTTTCCCAGCTGTCTATATGTCGACATTTCATAGGAGCTACCTTAGAGTAGCTCCTATGAAATGGCAATATATAGACAGCTGGGACTTTGGACATTTTTGAAAGATATTCTCAAACAAAAAATTATAAACAGCTTGTTTTCAATGTTTCCCAGCTGTCTATATGTCGATATTTCATAGGAGCTAATTTAATCATCAGTAGACTTTAGACATTTTTGGAAGATGTTCTCAAACATTCAACTTTATATCCCCACAAACTAAATAAATTATTGAGAATTTAAAAGGACAAATGCTCTAACAATTCCTGTCAAAACACCAAAAACAAGCTTTTTCATTTATACACGTCTCTAACATTTCTTTGCACCCCTCAAACAAATGAACAACCGTTGCTTGCTACGATTTGCTTTTTGAAAGTATCGAGAACCAAAATTCTAATAATTGAGTTTTTTTATTCGCTGTATTAGCTTTTAACATTGATTCACCAATCAAACAATTATAAACAACTTGTTTTCAAGGTTTCCCAGCTGTCTATACTCGTATATCGATATTTCATAGGAGCTTCCCTAATCATCAGTAGACTTTAACATGTATTATTAGAGCATTTTTCTTTTTAAGTTCTCAATAATTTATTTAGATTGTAGAGATATACAGTTGAATATTTGAGAACATCTTTCAACAATTGCCAAAGCCTACTGATTATTAGGGTAGTTCCTATAAAATGTAGACATATAGACAGCTGGGAAACATTGAAAACAACTTGTGAACAAATTGTTGCTTTTTCGGGCGCTAAAAGCACAATCAATCTGAGTTAACCAATTCTGGATTCAATAAACCAGCATTGGGGTTATAATTAACTCGGGATTAATTATAACGAGTTGGGAGAAAAGAAATAAAAAACGGGTTTAGTATTTAGTATTTCTTTTCATAAAGCAAAAGGTATTTATTAAATGCTTCACCTGGATTACAGGGTTGGTTATAATTCCAAAAAAAAGTGTTCGCAATGGCAGTCTTCCTTCTTCGTGGCGGGTCTGTATATAGTTGGGTTTTATGTGTATCGGAAACAATTTAAAAAAAGGCTATTGGAAATTTTCCAATTGGTTCGACTTGCCAATGCGAACCACTTTAGAGTGGTGAGTATATGTGCCAATTTCACGATAACGAAGCTGTTCGTTCGTTCGCACAATTACATTTAAAACAATAACAAAATTTTGAATGTTGTTGTTGTTTTAAATGTAATTGTGCGAACGAACGAACAGCTTCACTATCGTGAAATTGGCACTATGTGTAGGTAGTTCAGACAAATAAGTGGTAAGTATGAGGGAAGTATTAAGTAAGGATTAAGCAAATTAGTATAAATGGTAATGGTAAGTAAAATTCATTAGACAAATTCAATATTGGTAATTATTAAAAGAAAATATATACTAATGTATTTATAAATAAACATAAAATAGGTTTATTCAAACTAGTTTGGACATGCCGCCGCCTTCGACCTTAGGACACCGGTGCCGGGTTACTGCTATTGCGCGGATGCGGACTTTGAAGTATATGGTCCCTCCGATGATAGGTGGGGCTGCTGCGAGGAAGCGGATTGTTGTTGCTTAAGGTATGTTTCTCTAGGTTTCTGGTGCTTTGGTTTCTTCTTTGGTTTCTTGGCTGGGTGGCGGGTTGAGTTTGCTGCTCTTTGCGGAGGTGAAAGCAGAAGAGTAGATTTTTGGCACGTATCTAGCGGCACGTATCTTTTTTAAACTTCTTTCATAAAACATTTCTTCTGATGGCCACGTGTTTGCTATCAGACATTCTTTGAAAATAAGAAAAAAAAACATTAATTCTTCCAAGTATAATTTTCTTTATCCTCTAAAACCAAAGTGCTTTTCCGCCAATTTTGTTTTTTTTTTTTGTAACACCTCTATAAAATACTTTTAGTTTTCATAAACAAACAACGCCTTTTAAAATGGCAAAATTGCGCTTTTAGTTTTTTCTGCTTTTTTATATTTAATATTGATTATTTTTCTAAGATTTTTTTTTTTTTTTTTGCAAAAACCAGATTTCTAAACTAAACTGTTGATTTCTCTGAATTCGCAGCTTTAAATGTGTGTTTATTTTTTTGCATCAACCAATCAGTTTTGTGCAATTTACTACGGTTTGTTTTATACATTTATAAATTGCAAAAGATTAATGAAAAAATGTTGCCATCGTTATTAACAAAAACAAAACACAAAAAGAAAAGATGATTTGATTTGTTTGCAGCCAAAGCCTAAGAAAATTAAAATTGTATACTCATAAAAGTTTTGCCACTATAATGCACTGGCTAAAATATCATTTATACTCTCAGACAAATAAAAAGATTTCAACGTTTTCTTTTTTTGTCTTAAACACAATGGGCTGCCGCAAATACATTAACGTGCATATAAAGGGTGGTTAAATTTTAAGGGCCGATGTTGATTTGGAATAAAATACAAATTATTTAGAAATTATTGTCATTTCTTTTTATTATGATTAATTTTGCATGAAACAAAATAACGGCAAAATGGTCAACGCGATTTCGGTGGCACACCTCCATCTAATGGTCTAAATTTAATGACGCTCAGGTATAATTAAGATTTTAAGCCGTTAATGTGCTGAATTAAATCATCCTTTAGATCTTGAATTGTTGCTGGTTTATCGAGGTACACCTTTTCTTTCACATAACCTCAAAGAAAGAAGTCCAACGGTGTCAAATCACTTGATCGGAACAATTACTGCAGCAGCAGTTGTTGGGCGCGACGACGTGTTCAGGTGCACAGCTCTTCAGCCACACTAGCGCAAACAGCAGCAATATTTTCTGAAGAACGAGCTATACAAGCATGCATACCCGATTTGCTCAAACATGCATCTGAACTATTAACAGTCATTCCTTTAGTGTTAATATTTCAGTTTTCGTATTGCTCTCGGTGAAGTAAGGGGAATTTCGGAGATTTCCAATGCCGATTTTGGGAACTGCCAAAAAACTCGAAACCGTTTGCGGAACTGGTTTTCCGTATTTGGTGCTCGATCTTGCCGTGGAACGTGTATTTGAACTATTAACGGCCATTCACTTTAGTATGCAAATTGGAGTTGCAGTATTGCTGCCGAGGAAATAAAGGAAGCGATTTCTGAAACTGTTTTTGGAAGTTCCAAAAAACTTGAAACCGTTTCGAAAGCAATTTCTCATATTCGGTGAGTGTTTTTACCGTGAAACAGGTATCTGAACTATTAACAGTTATTTGCTTTAGTGCAAAAGTTTTAGTTACCGAACTGTTTCCGAGGAAATGGGGGGGATTTTAGGGATTTCCCACATCCCATTTTGGTAATTCCCAAAAAATTTGGGCTTTTTGTATATCGAGCGCCCGGTACTTTATTCACAATAATACTAGTATTTTTATTCACTCTTGTTTTTAGCTTATTCTTTAAATTATTTCTTACTTTTTGGTTCAATGTCGAAGCATATGTTTTAGTTTTTTAAACTATATTTATTTAATATAAGTTTGAATTTTAATAAATGTAGCTGAGGTTTCCTTTGAACTATTTTAAGAGCTTTGGAGTTGATGTGTTTGTGATTAAAAAGAAAGTAACTTATGTTACGTTTTAATTCCATTAAAAACAAATTCTTGTTTATTGCCTAGAGAATATCGTAATTGTCTTTGCTTGAGCCATTGTGGTGATTTCGCATATTCAAAGAGGGTTCGACCATTAGCAGATTGGTGTGAAATTCAATATTAGTGCATAACATGTATGTAACAAAACCCATCTTGCAATATATACACACACAACCACACACACATACATATATACTATGTTTGTGAAAATGATGGTGTGTGTGTATGTGTGTGTATTTTATTCATTAACTTTTGCTACAGATGATGGTGTGTAAGTAAATTTGATTTGGAGTTTTTCATCAAGTGTGCTTGAGTTTTATGACTTTGCAATACTGCTGCTGCAATTAGCACAAATTTGCCAATATGGTTGGATTGTTTAAACTTAGTTACAAGTGCTGTTGTTGTTCTTACTCAATCATTTGAAAAAAAAACTTAAATAGAAAAATACAGTTTTTTTTTTAAATAATAAATAACATCACCTGCTTACTAACAATCGTTGTGGTTTCTTTAAATCATTTTTAAAAGAAAAAAATGCAAACAAGAAAAAATCTTATATAATTTTTTTTCAACTTTAGACCATAAAATCTTGAATTTTAGTTTATTAACTTTATAGAAATCTTAAAATTTAAAGTATGTTAAAAAAAATTTAATCTTGACGCCTCTTATTTAAGTAATCGTTTCACTTCTAAACCAAAATTAAGATTTTTTTTCTGCTGTTATTTAAAAAAAAAGAAACCAATTTAATAAGCATAGAGTTTATTTAAGATCTCATTTGCTTTTTAATATAACGAGTGATATTTTGCTATTATCTTTTTGGCAATACTAGTTTTGACAGCTCACGCACGTTTTGTATCTTGTGTCACTGTCAAACATCTTCAGTTTCGTCTATAATTTAATCATGAATCGTCTTACAAACGAACAACGCTTGCAAATTATTGAATTTTATTACCAAAATGCGTGCTCTGTTAAGAAAGTTCATCGCGCGCTTCTTACATTTTATGGTCAGTTTAATCGACCTACTGAGGCTTCTATTCGGGCTATTGTAAAAAAATTTCGCACCAAATCAAATTTACATTGTTGGACATTAAACCACCAACACGCTTACCTAGAGTACGAACTGAAGAAAATATCGCAGCCGTATCGGCCAGTGTTGGTGATGACCGTGAATTATCGATTCGGCGCCGTTCGCAGCAATTGGGCCTCTGTTACTCCACTACGTGGAAAATTTTGCGGAAGGATTTGGATGTGAAGCCTTATAAGATACAGCTGGTGCAAGAATTGAAGCCAAACGACCTACCACAACGCCAAATTTTTGGTGAATGGGCTCTTGAAAAGTTAGATGAAGATCCACTTTTTTATCGAAGAATTGTGTTCAGCGACGAGGCTCATTTCTGGTTGAATGGATACGTGAACAGGCAAAACTGCCGTATTTGGAGTGAAGAGCAGCCAGAAGCATTGCAAGAGCTACCAATGCATCCACAAAAAACAACCCGTTTGGTGCGGATTATGGGCTGGCGGCATCATTGGGCCGTATTTCTTCAAAGATGATGCGAATCACAACGTTACTGTGAATGGTGAGCGCTACCGTGCGATGATAACAAACTTTTTTTGGCCCAAAATGAAAGAGCTTGACTTGCATGACATGTGGCTTCAACAAGACGGTGCCACATGCCACACAGCACGCGAAACAATGGACCAATTGAGAGGCGAGTTCGGTGAACAGTTTATTTCACGCTTGGGACCAGTCAATTGGCCGCCCAGATCGTGCGATTTAACGCCTCTAGACTATTTTTTGTGGGGCTATGTTAAGGCTAATGTCTATAGCGACAAGCCCGCTTCGATTGACGCACTGGAAGCCAACATTGCCAACATTATTCGTGAGATACCGGCCGAAATGTTGGAAAGAGTATGCCAAAATTGGACTAAGCGGATGGACCATTTGAGGCGCAGCCGCGGCCAGCATTTGCATGAAATAAACTTCAAACATTAAATTATATCGCTCCAAATAAATATTTCATGCATTTTTCTGAATTTTATGTGTTTTTTTTTTTTTTAATTTCCGATAGTTCTTATAAAATCACCCATTATTTTTGATTGATTATAAAGCAATCAGCTCAAAATAATTAAACAAGGTTGTATAACATTATTTTTTTTTCTTTAATTTTGTAATTAAAATATTTATTAAAATGTTTATTTAACAGCAAAAGAATAACTGGTTTTTGTACGTCATATACTGGATCATCAGACCATTGAAGTAGAAGTTTAGGCTGTAAATTTTTCCAACAAATTATTGATATTAATAATTTTAAATATAATTTGGTTAAGCCAAGTGGTTTCACAGCTTTTAAAACAAAATATTAAAGCAACATAGCATTAACCCACGACCAGTAAAATAATAAACTTTACTTTAAAACAACTATTTTTATTTTCAAACACTTGTCTAAACCAGGAAAAAATAGTATTTCCTTGAAAGAAATTTAAATGCTCAACAATATGCTGAACTGTATCTTGAGCACATTCTCACGCATTTCAAATTTCAATTGGCAATAAATGTAATGCAAAGCAACACATTAAATCACGCCTAAGAAATTTTTTTTTATGCCAAAAGATTGCAGCCCAAACAAACACCCAAATACATAAAGCAGACTTTCGAAAAAAAGTACACAGAAAAAATTATAGTAAAAATAAAATCAACAATATTTTTGTCTGAAAAAATAATTTGTATGCTTATACATAAATATAAAAAAAAAAAATAACCTTGGATATTGTATTTTGTTGTTGTTTAAAAAAAAGTTGTTTTGTTTGTTCCACGAATTCTTTTACAGGTCCGCATTCAAACAATTTAATAATTGATTCAACGAACTTCATTACTGAGCACGAAAAAAATTTCTTTCTGTGTAGAGTTAAAACCAAAACCCATAAAGTTCTCAAATATGAATTGCAAAAAATAAAATTCAAGGCAAAGCCTTGCCTTAGAAAAGCAGCAACAACGACAACGACAACAACAAAAACAATACACCAAAACATTTTACATTAAAAAAATAAGGAAGAAAGGAAAAAATATAGTGGAAATTTTGCTAATAAAAAAGATAAAACATCTTTAGAAACTTACAACTTGTTGTTGATGGTATCTTAAGCAAAATTGTATGTAAAAAGAAACCAATACTACATATAGTAGTTTAACCTTAATGCAAAGGCCTGCTTAAATGTTAAAATGATTTCTTAGGGGGAGGGAAGCTGGAAAAGGAGTAGGAAAAAAGAAAAAAATGAAAATTGCCAGCCAGTGTCTGGTGAACTGGTGAAAAGGAAAACTTGTTAATATTGGTAATAAAATACTATCAAATGACTTGTAATCATAAGATTATTATTAAAAATCAATAATTTACATTTGTCAAAATGTGTTGATTGCTAAAGTCTTAAATAGAAGACCAACTAAAATATGATAATTCCTTAAAAAAAAAAAAATATTTGCTAAAATATGTTTAAATGAACATTACAGACATTTTGAGATAAAGATATTAATGAAACTTACTTTTCTAGATAGATGATTTTTTTTTTATTTTAAGTAAAAACTTCTAATTTGTGTAAAAAATTTATTTTAGCTTCTAACTATTTGCAAATTATTTGTCAAAAATCCTCATTTATATACAAAATATATAAGACCGCATCTCGTAAAGCATCTGTGGGCTGGAGAACAGCTCCCGCGTCTTCGTAATTATGGTCGACTTCCTAAATGCAAGTTGCAATCAGTGATCACCAAAAATCATGTTTTTGCATGATTAACTCATACACAAAAATTTGTAATCAATAAAAATCAGGCAACAAAATTCAACGCTGAGTAAAATCAACACGTCTTGCAAACATTCTAAATTTGTAATCAGTAAAAACCAAGCAACAAAGTTCAACGTTGAGTGAAATCAACTTGACTTGTAAACAATCTGAATTTGTAATGAACAAAAATCTAGCAACAAAGCCCAATGCTGAGTAAAATCAACTAGCCTTGTAAATATCGCGCGTTCGTTTTATTACTGAATAAATCGGCTAAACGTTAGATGTTGCTTCGATTGTCTGTTGTATAAAGAAATTTTAAACATATTTACATACATATTTTGTATGTTAGTTTATAGGGCAAATTTAATTTAAAAACGCAGTGAAACAAGTGTAGCTTTTGTTATATGGATACCATTGTGTTTTTAACAAATGTTTAAAAATAAATAAATAAATATATATATATATATATATATATATATATATATATATATATATATATATATATATATATATATATATATATATATATATATATATATATATATATATATATATATATATATATATATATATATATATATATATATATATATATATATATATATATATATATATATATATATATATATATATATATATATATATATATATATATACATATGCACATTTGTTTTTTTTTCTATAAAAATCTTTTGTTTCTATGTATGTGTATTTTGCTTTGATTTTTGTTAATTTTTTTCTTCCAAAACAAAAATTCAAACACAAGAAATGAATGCCGAACTATATGCGCATTCATTTATATTCAAGCACGAACCTTAACGATGATCTCACTCACATAGCGAAGTTTGCCGCCCATTGTGTTTACTGATTAAATATCAACTGCGTACTTAAGCGGCTGAATACAAAATCATATTGGAACGCAATGAAATGGTTTTCATGCTGTTGAGCAAGTATGATTTTTTTGCAATCACTCAAAGTTGTTCTCTGCTTGCAATGCATATTTATAATGTATGCACTTCGTAAACGCATACGTAACTTTTCTGGCAACGTCCAACATTCATATGCGTTTGGCAACTCATTTTAATGAGTGTCAGCTGTCAGAATTGCGCATCATTTTGGTTTTTTATGTAAAGATTTTTATTTTTGATCACTTTTCTTCTCGGTATTTTTATTGACCTTAATAAAAGTTGTCTATTCTTTTTTCCTTTTTAATAAGTTTCTCTAGCAAATCAATATTTTTTGGAGGTTTAGCCTGAGCTATTTCCTCAGCACTTGCCAACAAAATGAATAAATAATTTTGTGTTACCTCCATTTTTAAAAATTTTTTTTTTTTTTTTCAATTTTATAACATGTGTTTGATATATGTTTTATGTATGAGTTCTTAAATGCCGATCAAATGGAAAAAGTTTCTCTGCAATGCAAGGTTGTACTTAAGACAAGTTTAGCATTGCATATGCATTACAACTTGCGTTTAGGAAGTCGACCTATTTCGTTAGTGAGGTCAGTCTTCTTGTTGTTGTTGTTTGGCCTTCGAAAGTTTTGCGCCTCGCTCTTACTGGCTAACTGTTTGCCTCAACTAACTGTATTAGTACAATTTTTTTGAGGTATTTCTTTGTTAACCATGAAGGCATAAGTCGTTAAAGTCAGTTACAGTGTCGTTGCAAATTACTGTTAATACCATCGTGGGCGTGAGGCAAGTGCGCCCAGCGCTATACGCTTGATACTCAATTGTTTTTGTAAATGCGCTTAGCTATAGGGCTGTGCTCTTTAATACGCAAATACTGCGCTCAGCACTAGCAATGAAAAATACAGAAACAACTTCGTCTTCTATATTTTTTGACGTTCTTCACTGCACACACACAAAAGCCAAGCAACAACACTTTCGCATGTTTTGCTGGTAAACATTTTGTTTTTTAAAATGTTTTGCTATTTACAACAAAAAATATTAAATGAAAATAGTTTTTCCTTAAATGTATTGGTGTTTACTCTTCCATATAGAACTTGTGGGCACCACTGGCATAAGGACTTTGGTACTCCACCCATGCTATGAATCACATACTTTGCAAATTTATTTGCAACTGTATAGTAAAATAAATAAATAAATAAATAAGACCAACCCAGGTAGCGTATCGTCAATATTTTGCTATCGGAAATTCCATTTATGACAGCACATAAGAGAGTAGACTTTACGCTCTCTCAGTAAAGTTGACTTCAAAACAACTGTTAATGACGAAGCAGAACAAGACCTCAACTTCAAGCAAAAACGTCTGCCAGAGGAAAAGGCACATAGTTGAATCGCCGTCAAAATAAAATATAACTTTGCTTCTCGGCATTTGCGAGAAGTTTTAATTCTCCGCTTTAAAATACAGCAATCTGAGGCTGAAGATTATCGAATGCTCTCACATGCTTATGGTGAAGCCACTATTCACAATAAAGAGTTCAAGGTAGTTATCTTTTTCTTCTTAGTTATTAGGTTATTTGTGTTACAATATTAATACCTATTTATTTAGATTGTTGGGATATAAAGTTGAATGTTTGAGAATATCTTTCAAAAATTTCCAAAATCTCCTGATGATTAGGGTGGCTCCTATGAAATCTCGATAGCTGGGAAACATAGAAAACAAGCTATTTATATTTTTTTATTGGTGCCAATATTAGAAGCTAAAATAGTGAATAAAAAACTCAATTATAAGCAAGTTGTTAATAATTTGTTGAATGGTTTCAATATTAGAAGCTGCTGTAGTGAATAAAACTCAATTGTGTAAATCTATATCACAATTTGCTATAGAGCTTTGCTGCTCTAGTATTTACACTGCATGCAGTTAGGGGTGAAACGATACGTGTTAATACAAGTAAATACACGATACTTTTCTTTCTATACCAAGTACTTTTGGTATCGATGCTTTACCACCGAGTACCAAGTAGGTATCGGTCAAAAATAATCGTATCGGTCAGAAATAGTTGCTTCTTATTGACAAGCGAAAAACTGAATTGGTCACCATTTTTACCATAATTTTATTTGTTTTCAAAGTTCCTTTTTAATAAATCCCTGCAACCCGTGCATGCAAATGGGACAACCAAAATCAGGTGTATGATTGCATTTCATAAAAAGGACTTTAACATTGCGGTCACTATCTTGAGATACTAAAATAAATAGTCCAGTTACTAAAACCATGCAAATTTGTCACTAAAAAAATCTTCAGGCCATAGTTATGTGACTATCGAAAATTATACCAATGATAAATTCTCTTACATCCAAGCTACAAAGTTTTTCTTCCTCCATGGAATGTGTTAGACAGTTACAAGACAAACTATGGGGTGAATGTTGCTGAAGAATTGTTATGATAAAATTCTTGGGTTTTAAAAATCTTCGCTTCCGGGATCCTAAATAAGACACCTTAAACGAAAATTTGGATTTTTTCTCCAGGTGTTCTTTCCTGTCGCTAATCGTAACTTTTCGTATGCTTTTTTTTCGATACCGATTAGTTATCGATACTTCACTATCGATACCGTATAGAGTATAAGTATCGATACCCTAGTGATATCGTTTTATCCCTAGATGCAGTCAATATAAGGAAAAGGAGAAAAAAGATCAGTCCGGAGAAATTGCAGCCCTTGTAAGCTGGAATCAATGAATAATTTGCCTTACCAGGCATTGCTGATTTTTAGCAATAGCATTTAAGGGATGCATTTTAACGAAGCAACTTTTTAAGACACAATATTAGACCTGCTTAACCATTTCAAAATGCTTGCCAATTTCAAAATGTTAAACCAAGGAACAAGAAAAATCTACAAAGTCTTTGGACTTAAGACAAAAGTGTAAGTCAAATATTTAATACAGTGTGTGTTCGATAACTACAACCTTCAATTACCACAACACCCCGATGATCGCAACAGTCATTTTATTTGTCTTAATTACAAAGATTTTCAATTTTCAAAACAAAAATTTTTAAAGCAGATTTTCACACGTTATTATCTGCTGGTTTTTTTCCAGTTTTTAATTGCATAAAATCATTTTAATCATGTTTGAAATATTTGTTTTTTTACGGTTAATTGCACTCAAGTCTCAATATTAAATTCTTTAATTTTGAAATCATGTCTCTACAGCATTTTTTGCCCAAACCATCCACCTTGCAGATTAATCTTCAATAAAATCTTCTACTTAACCATCATTATCAGCTAACACCATAACCAAAATATAATCATAATTAAAACTGAAATTCCATCTAATTATAATTATGAAAACGTATATTAAAATATGAGAAAATTAAAAAGAAGAAGAACAAAAAAAAAAACAACTCTACATGTTCGTGCATGCAATATTTAATTTGCATGCGATAAAACCACTTCAAACCATAAAATCATTGAAAACAAACCGAAAAAAAAATCTAAATAACACCAAAAGTTAAGTTATTGAAAATTTATAATAATTTATGAACAGAAACTAAGAGTTGAAACGCGAAAAAAAAGAAATCATTTTAACCTTATTAAATTGACCTAAACCTGATCATCATTATTGTAACCAGCAAAGAAAACGTGCTCATCATTTGCTAGAGATCAATAAAAAAAACTAAAAAAAAATAATAATAAAATCGCTACATTTATTAAGAAAAAAAAAATGTGGAGTTTGTGTGAAAATGTTAAAAAAGCGGTAAAATAGAAATCATCCTCATCAACTGGTATTCAATAACTTTATATTGTTTAACACGCAGATTTGTTGTACTTGTTGGATTTGTAGTTTCTAAATTTGCTTAACGAGTGAGAGAGATCAGATCAATCATTATGTGGCATTAACAAGGAATTATTTTTTTTTCCTCTTGTGCTTCATAATGATAAGTGAACTTTGTTGTAAAAATGATGCTGGAGCTTTTTTGTGTTTGCACTTGTTATGCTGGAAAGTTTGAAAAGATAAATTCAAATCACTTACTCGTACAAAGTTTTAGAAGACCCAAAACGAAATTGTGCACAAGAAATTGCAGAATTCAAAAAAATTTTGTTTTTATCTTATATTTTTTTTTTATTCTTTATTAATATAATCTTTCAATAATATATATGCTTTTAGAGTAAACTTAATCCTTTATTATATTATATTCTAATTGTAATTTACAGCGTTGTCAACTTTGGAATTTCAAAACGCACCAAAATGGGGTAAAAGTGCGTTATTTCAACAAAAAATTTTTGTTTCCATTTTCAAAACACATTTTGTATTATAAAAAGTATATTTTTATATTAAAAATATTATCGTGCTGTTCATAGAACGCAGACGAGCAAATCGTCTAGAAAATTTCTATGAAAGTTACTCAATTTTTTTGAGTGATTTCCATATAAAATTTTTTAGACAAGTGCTCGTCTGTGTTCTATGGACAGCACATATATTATTTTAATTGACTATTGGGCGATCAAATTTGATCTGATAGTACGACTGATGGCGTGCCATTAAATTCGTTCAATCGCTAGAACTCGTGTTTGTCAAACTTGACCTCTAATCTATTCTGATACTTTTATTTATTTATTTATTTATTTTATTTATTATATTAAGCAATTGGTGACTTATGGCCCATCTAGTACTTTTTCATACGAAACTAAGCATTTTTTTGATAAATGAAGATTTTTCCACAAAAATTTCTGGCACCCCTGCTCATATTTTCATTTTAATACTCTTATATGCTAATTCTCTTATTGCTTTATACGCTTCTAATTTTTTACTGTTTCGTCTCTTTTTCTACTCATCAAGTATTTGCGTTTATGACGAAACAGAATAAGACGACAACTTGAAGCAAATATGACTCTCGAGAAAACATACACTTCGTAAAATGACATTTTGGTGAGGAAAGCCTTTTCTTTTAGAGTCTGAACACAATGTTTGCGGTGCGTTACGATTTCCCATTGCGGGAGGGAAAAATAAACATAATAGGACGGAAGACGGCGACGGCAATACTTTATTGTTAGTGTTAGTTTACATTTTTATTAATTTATTGTACATTTTTATAAAAATTTCTAAAATCTTTACTGTTTGTGTAACGTATTTTGTAATGGCAGTAAATAAAAAATTATAGCTGTTAAAAAATTGATAGTTTGGTAGAAGCCACGTTTGATTTGTATGTGGAATTAGAAACTATGGCACATTCTAACAGGATATGGTGGGTAAGACGCGTTAATGCACCAATTGTCTTTTTGCTTCCACTTTTTACATGTATCCCGTAAATTTCGAATTTTTTTTTCTTTTGCTTTCTCAGCTAAAATTAAATAAAGTCTGACAAAAAAAGGTACCTGAAAGAAATTCATTTAACTGATACGCCAAAATCTTTGTTACTTTGAACCAAAAATCTTCTTTATACTGGAAGTTTTTATAAATTCCATACTGCAAATTATACAGGCAGACTTCCAACTTCTTTTTTAATTTTTTCTTCTTCCGTTAATATATTTTAAACTTTTATATTTCATGAAAAAAATTATAATCTTCAAAATCATGTTTTTTGCTTACAACAATGTTGTGAAAATCGTCAATTATTTAAAAGATATGGCAACATCGAAGCGGGAAAGGGAGTAAAAAATTGAGAGAATGAGATAAATCGCAAGGAAAATAAAATAAATTTTAACTTTATGCCGCTTCGCACAGCGGTTTTTTACTTCAAATTCATATAAAAAACCGCACCGCAATAAATTATCGTTACATTGTGTTTGAACTCTTATTTTTATTTTTCCTCGTGTTAAAGCTTTTGAAGCTTTGCTATTCTTTACAAAATGTTAAGGCCCATTTAGCCGACCGTAAATGTAGAAATGTAAATGTAGTCGGAACAGCTGATCGTTTTTGTTATACGAGAAACAATGTAAATGCTTATCTGACTGTAATAAAATGTAACCGTAACGTCTCAACCTGTAGAAAATAGAATTTCATTACGTTTTTACGTGACAAATGTAGTCAGTGATGGTATATATTATTGTGAATGGCAGGATGGCACAAAAACCCTGTTTTCGTACTTTTTGTTTATTTGATAATTGAACTGTTTAAGTAGTTATATTTGCATACACACATAATATATTTTAATAAAGTTAAGATTTTTCTGTAAAATACGCAAAATGGATATACATGGCAGCATAATTTATACACAACGCACAATTTTTGCAACTGTCACATTATATGTAACCACAACATTTATTCGCCCGATTTCCAAAAATATATTTATTAACTACAATCTTCCAACGATAAAATGAATTTTAAAAATTGGTTTATAATATAGAGTTATGCTGATATAAATGTAAGAAAGCAATACAATATGAATTTAGGTCTGTGATGAAATGAAAATGTAATAATACAAATTTTTTTATATTTTTTAAGTATAATAAGCTAATAATCATATATAACTAGTATTTTAGTACTGTTATACACAAAAATGTAAAGGGTATATATAAGTTTGTGATTCCGTTTGTAATTTCTACAATTTTTATTTGCGACCGTATAAAGTATATATATTCTGAATCAGAATTAATGGAAAAGTCGATTAAGCGATGTTCGTCTGTCCGTCCGTCGGTCTTGCCCGTTTCTGAGGAAACCATTGGACTTGAAACGTTTTTCTTTCCCCATTCTATTACCCCATCGAGTCATGGGATTGCTATTGAAATTCAGTAATATCAGTACACATATAACTGAGATATGTTAAAAATTCCGAAAAAGGTCATTATTTTTTGCAATTTTGTATGAAAATTTAAAAAAAAAATTGTTTGTTTTGCTTCAAACTTCACACACTTATTATAGTAATAAAAGGAGGTTACTAAAATACAGAAAAAGAGAAATTCCGATATCGGTCCATATACTCGTATACCCAAGATATAGCCTAAACCGATTTTTCCATCAATGTTTTTTTTTTTTTGCTTAAAAGAAGTTCTGATAATATAAGGAGGTTACCAAATAGAGAAAATTAGAATTTCCGATATCGGTCAATATATACCCGAGATATAGTCTAAACCGATGTTTTAGTGAAAAATTTCTTTTGCTTTAAACCAGTTCTGATTATAAAATGAGGTAATTACTCGTAAAATACAGAAAATGAAAAATTCCGTTATCGGTTCATATATAACCGAGATATAGCCTTGACCAATTTTTGCATTATAATTTCCATGAAAGATTTCCTTTTTGGAATGGTGATTACAAAGCAAAAATTTTTTTTTCCCGATGTCAGTTTATATATATCCGAGCATATTTAGTTAAAATTTTTAATATACACTATATATATATATATATATATATATATATATATATATATATATATATATATATATATATATATATATATATATATATATATATATATATATGTATATATATATATATATATATATATATATATATATATATATATATATATATATATATATATATATATATATATATATATATATATATATATATATATATATATATATATATATTTCAGGTATTTCAGATTCGACACAGCCGAATGTACTACGCTCCTGTTATATATTAATATTATTATATATTATAAGCAATTAAATTTGTTTTTTAGAAGTACCTAAGAGCAGAGAACAAAAGTTCAAACATTTGAGATATATTCGCTATATTAGCTTCCAACATTGGTACTAATCCAAAAATTATAAACAGCTTGTTTTTTATATTTCCCAGTTGTAGCTCATATGAAATGTCGACAATAGACAGAAAAATAAATATTAGAAATTGTAGGTACCATTTAAACAATTTTCGTACCTTTTGCATATGTACTGAATACTATGAGCTCTCATCACTGCTATGAACAGCTGTATTGCTTTTATTTTATTTTTGTAAATTATTTGATATAAAGATATGGGTGATGAAAAATTATTTATTTTCTTTAACGTAGTGTTTACACGTGCAGGTGCAAGTTCGAAAAACCCAATACATTCAAACTTTTTCACTAACACACGCACAACCTCTGCACTTGCAACCAACTTTCAACTGAACTGACAAGCAATTTCAGTAGGCAGTGATTTTTTGGCACTGACTGAAAGTCAAATGACAACTGAAATAACAGTGTTGCCTTACAACAAGTTTTGCGGAGATTAACTGATTTTAATATAATGTTTTTGTCATATATAAATTTTTCAAAACATATTTTTAAAATAATTCACATTTTTTTTTATTGTGAAATATATAAATTAAGCAGTCTTTGCCGTTTTGAGTGAAAAACAGTTAAAATTATTCTATTTAATTTATTTATTTTATTCCTACTATTCATTTCCCCGAAAAATAAAATTATGGTTTTCTATGGTAATGCTGTTTTAGGAGCTGTTGTCTCTCCAATCACATTTTTAAACTGAACTTCCATGTTATTCATTAAATACTAATGCAACTTGCAAGAAAGTCGAGTATTTTTTTTGACATTTTCGTTGATAATAAGTACAGAGGACTGCCATGCAAGTACTTGTACGTGTAAACGCAGTGTAACATACAATAATATAAAAATGAAAAACAGAACACTTTTTCAGTAAATCATTAATAAGTGAACACTTTTTCTTCACATTCACTTTTGTTTTTTTGTATGTATCAAAAACACATGATACGGTTTTACGTGTTCTATAAGTGCTACTACATTTACATTTACGTTACATTTACATTTTCTACAGTCGGCTAAATGGGCCTTAAGAAATGGAAAGTTGAAAGCTTTTCTGTCTCGGAGTGAGAATATAAGTTTTCTCGCTCTCAAAATAATATAGATTCTCTGGCGTAATTTTATAGCAAATTGTATTGAAAACATCATCAAGCCCTGGTTATGTTTCATCATTTTATTACATTTCGATATAATCATCAATTTTATCTTCTAAAGTTTTCCGAAAAATTGTTTCATCACTAAAATGAAATTTTACTTAAGCACTAACACTAGTTGACAGTCAATTATTTCCAACTGGGCCGATTTTTGTAATAATTTTTTTATGAGATATTTAGCGACATTATAGATTATTCTCCTCTTTCATGTTCCATTAAAGATCAAAAGTTTTCCAGTTAAATTTTCTTTGCATGAACTTTTTTCACTTTTTTTTTATCTTGTTGACTATTTTATTTTTCTTATTTTTTTATTTTTATTTAACGTTGAGGAGACAATAACGTTAAAAGTTTCATGGCAGGAAAATGGGTAGAAAAATCAATAAGTAACAGATCATCACCATGTTTAGTATTAAATTGCAAATGATGGCAGCAGGATGAAGAGCTGAGAAAGAGTGTTGGGCGGAATAAAAAGGTTTAAGAAATAAAAACAACCTGCTGCATATTGTAGACGGTGTAATTTTTTTAATGGTTTAAAATTTATAATGTACCAATGTAATGTGATCATGAGTTAATGTTTAAGGTTTTTTATTGCGCTGCAGTTACTTAAGGTGATGGTGGGGTAGTATTGATGGCGATGTATTGTAAATGTTATTGTTTTGGTAAATTCTCTCAGGATGGGCGATAATAAAGAAAGGCAAACACTTAGGCCAAGTTTAACGGGCTAAAGAAAACAAAATGCAAAATTAAGCGTTATTTTATTACAAAGAATAATTTTTCCTTGACTCTACTTTTGCTATTCCTATCTTTTAACTTTTCTGCCATTCTTAGCATATTTGATCTACAATCTTCGAGCCCGCTCTGGTTTTTTCTTTTCACTTCACTACATTTTTGTTTATTTATTCTTCTCTATGCTTTTCACTTTTTAAGTTAGAGTTTGCAGTTTTTCTTTTGGCTTTTCTTCCATTCTTAACATATTTTATCTACGTTCTTCTATCTTGTTCTCTTCTTATCATTTTACTGCACGGAAAGAAAAATCAATTTGGAATATTGTTGTAGCAACGTTAGTATTTCTTCTGTCATAATTTGAATTGCTGGCGCTAGCCAGTGTATTATCGTTTTTAATATAGTTTTGTCTCCTAAAAATATAGTAGTATTGAAATTTTCACATTTCTATTGTTACATTTCTACCATTGTAAAACATAGTTGAATACAATAATACAGTGTTGAAAGATACTTTGAATATAACAATATCTTTTGTTATGTCCAATAATAGGCCATTTATTGTATGGTTAAGGCAACACATGTGCGTTTACAATATAAACTATCTATTGTTGATTTTATGAAAATCATTGACATGTTCATTTGTAGTAATTTTAAACAAATTAGTTTTTTGTGTGTGCATTTCTTTAGTTTCGATAATATAAATAAAATACTAAAGGAAATATACATTTTCTGGTGAAAAAAATGCAACATAAAAATAAACATTGGAAAACAAAAAGGTTTGCATAAGAGATCATATCGACTAATATATTTATGTGTGTGTAATGGATTTGAATGTACGCGTATTTTTTTACAGATTTACTACCTAGAACAAATTCATCAATATTTCCAATATAACAAAGAATTTTTTATTTCTATTATTCTATTCTAATATGTATTTTATATGTTTATATATTGATTGAAAAAAATAAATTAAATAAATCACAAAAAAGGGTGTTTTAATTGTAAATAGAAGTTACTTATGTGTGTATGTCTGTGTACTTATGTTATCATAGAATATTGTGACCACCAAATCTACGACTGATCATCGTAACAATAGAACTTCCAATTTTTCAATGATATAGTTGGGAGTGATTCTATTATAGGGTTGTGCATGACTGTAAGACTTTAGCTTTTACAATAAAAGTGTTAGGTATAATATAATTTCTATAATTTTCACTATATGTATGGTTATATATTTGAATTTTGGTTCTTGGCACTACTTAATTTCAGATTGAAACCATATTATTTAGTTGTGTTTAACCATATAACTCAAAAATAGTATTTTGCCCTTAGAATATTGTCATATCAACCATATTTTTTCTTCTGCGTGTGCTTTTTTGTTAATATATTCTTCTCCTAGATCTTACCTATTCAAGTTAGTATTCGTACCTTAAAAGGCCTTGCTGTTGCTCTTCGGTATATTTGCTAGATATGAAAAAGAAAATATCTTGTAATTTATTTACAAGCCGCAAAAAAGGGTCAGTGCTGCAGATTTTATTTTAGGCTAAGATTCATAGGTCATTTCATATTTTTTCCAGATCTGTTTTCTCTTGCATTAGTTTGGTTATGCTTAGCTTAAATAATATATATGTGATCGTGTGATTTCTTAATACAGAAACTAACAACAACAACAACAAAAAAGATCATAGACAAGACATCTCACCTTAAACTATGACTTTCTTGTTTGATATTTTGTATCACACAGTTTCACAAAGGCCATGTACATGTTCCACAGTATAAAAAATCATCACCGACATCAAGGATCAAACTTTGGCCAAAATTATATGCAGCATACATTTGTTGTGGTCAATTTGTTTGCTCTAATGCAGTTGCATGCGGCACGTTTGTATGTAGCTTGTGTATTTCTTCTCTTTTTATATATTCTTATGGTTGTATAGTTTATTAAGCTGTTTTGTTTGATTTTGTTGTATTGATACATGTTCCATCATGTGTTATGCATGATCACAATCAATTTTTTAGATATTTCAAAATGGGTTTGTTTGGTTTGATGTTTTTTTTTTCTGTCTTTTGGTTTAAAAGAAAACTATCAATATCAGTTATTTAAACTAAATTTGTTACGAGATATTGTAGGTGGAAGAAATTTTAGTTTTTCTGTGATTTGTGTTTAGGTGATTATACTATATTAATTAAGAAATTTTTAAAATTATACTGCTAAACTCTTATACACTTATACACTTTACATCTACACATTCATTATGTGATGATGCCCTGCCATTGAGACAACAGGTCTGTTAAAATGACAAAAATATCGCTGACGTTCATGGCAAACAATTCATATTAGTCTATTCCGCGGCGTTCTCTTATACTCCTATACACTTACACAATTTACATCTATATATTCATTGTGTGATGATGCCGCGCCAATGCGACAACAGGTTTGTCAAAATGACAAAAATATCGCTAACGTTCATGGCAAATGATCGAAATCAGTCGATTTCCTACTCAAGAACTGGGCGTCGCCACGACCACTTTATGGGCAATTTTGCGTAAAGGTTTTGCTTGATTTACATGACGTACATTTTCCGACTGGACTCTGAAGAAGATAATAAATTTCATCGTCAAATCATCTTCAGTGACGAAGCTCATTTTCGGCTCAATACGTTCGTCAATAAGCAAAATATGAGTTATTGGTCTGATGAAAATCCACATGTGCTTTATAAATCACCGCTTAATCTACAAAAAAAGAACAAATAGCTGTGACAAAACACTAAACAATCCAAAAAACTAAAGTTTTTTGACATATATTTTCTTATACTCTTATAAGTAAAACTAAACTATTGTACTCGTTATAATACTATAAATTTCCTGAACTAAAACTCAATAAAAAAATAAGTCTACTTTTTGTAAATATGCCCATAAATGCTCTTATACTTATATATTTATATATACCTAGACTTTTATACAAGTATTATACTTTTATATTTCTATTCTCTTATACTCTTATACTAGAATACTTTATTAATCTCTTGTACTCAAACTTAACTTCATTTTAACTTTCAATGATTATACACTTTTATTTTATAGCGTCATATTGCAAAAACTAGTTTACCAATAAACTGTGGAACTGTTATACTCCTATGCTACTATGCCCGTAATGTGTTATATTCCTGATTTTATTCAAATTTTACCATGTTATGTATTTATACATGTACGTCCTATAAACTATTGTGCTCGTAAACTAATAATATATATATTTGTATAATATTACAGACTAAAGTTTAATACTCAAAAACTTTTACTTTTATAACACATACATTTTTGATGTACTTTATAATATAACTTACAATTACTTAACTATTATATACTTTTCTATACTTATATGAGTATAACTTTAAATTATCCTTTTTGCAAAAACTCTTATACTCTTGTATGAGTATATGAAGTTCTTATACTCCCAAAAGTATGTTATACTATTGTACTAAGTTGATTACACTTTTTTATTCCATAATGCTCGACCGTTAAAATTTTACTTTTACACGACAAAACTTTACTTAAATATTAGAGAGCAGTTTAGTTTTATTTCTAAATCTTAGCTTTTAGCAAAATATATCATATATAGAGAGTTTTTAGAGAAGTATAAAACTCTAAGTTGGCAACACTTTGTTAACTAGCGGCCGTCATTGAAGAAAATTGCCGTATTTGCAGTGATGATAATCCTCATGTGTATATTGAAGCACCGTTACATCCAAAAAACTGAATATTTGGTAAGCTTAATGGGATGGTGGAAAAAGTTATTATGGACTGGTGGTGAAAGTAAGCGAAAACCGGACCTGCAGATTGTGCTACATCCGCGTTATCGAGGCGCTAATAATTTAGAAGTCATGTTAATATTATAACGCTAGAAGACGTGAATAAAGTAAATTTTATGTCAATTTAAAAACTGCGTATTTATTTTTGCTATTTCTATAAAAACACACTTTCAAGTCATGATATTTCTAGGCTTACGAGTATATGACTTTTATAATAAAATTGTTGAATTCTTATTCTTACGTTGAAAACTTTATTAAAACTTTACTGCGTATTTTATTAAATTCATATATTAAACCGCTTTTACACACGGAAAACTTGCTTTGCAAAGTCTTGAGTTTAATGGTGGCAAAGGGAAAAAAGTGACTCTCTTACCTCGCCTACATCGAATTAAAGACTTTGCAAAATAAATTTTTCGTGTGTGAAAGCGGTATTTTTCTCTACCAAAAGGAGTATTTTTAATATATGGCAAAAACTCTTATACAATATGAAGTTATTATATTCTTATGTGCATATTCATAAAAATTAATATGTATTTAAAATTAATTTTAGTAAAATTATCTATGGAATTTTTGAGTCAAAACACATTTCAAATTCATTTAAATTTTTATAAACATGGGTATTATACTTTAATATTATGTCCTTTCCATATTTATTTGACCTTATAACTTTTTGTATGTGAAAGCGGTATTATTATCTAAAAAATGAGTATTTTTAATATATAGCTATAACTGTTATACAATTTGAAGTTCTTATACTTTTATACTATTTCTTTTCCGTATTTATTTGACCTTATTTTTGTTTTACAATTAAGCCTATAAACTTTCAGTTTTACACAACAAAACCTTTTTAATACTTTACACAACATTTTATATTATATAATTTAAGGTTTTTCTCAAAATATATGAGTATTTTTAATTACCTTGTTTTGGTTAACAATTTGATACTTAAAACCTTGTCTCCCTAAATCCTCTAGCTCATTTCGCCATGAAACACTTATGTTTATCATAAGTATAACATCTGATTTTATATATCTAAATCTTTTGCACATTTTGTATTTAATAAATTTCCGCTAATTAAATTCTGAAATTCTCTTATAATCATGGCAAAAATAATACTACCACAATAATCCAAAAACACAACAAACAGCACATCACAAACAACTTGCTATCAAAATCTTTAAATAACAACAAGCACTAAAAGAGGAGCACGATTTTGTCACGATATGTTAACGAATACAGTATAAACATATGTATGTATGTATGTACGAGTATGTGATATCTGCCTTGACTAAATGAGTGACTGAGTCATAACATGACTTTGGCTCAAATCCAACTTCCAAAGGAAATAAGAAACTTACTGTAAAACGTAAAAAAGCACATCACTGAAATATCGCAGAAGTGCAGCAGAAATTATTATATGGATGTGTTTGTATAATAAAACCGCAGATAACAAACAAACGCAGCACGCCTGCAGACTTTTACTATCGCTAAGTTGTCAAAAACTCGTGCAATATGCTATAATTTTAAAAATTTTATGTTGCAGATTACGAACTCAGCGCAATGAAATTTTTACAAAAATAGCAGCAGTTGGGTTTTTTCGTCAAAAGCGTTAAGTTGATATCTTGATGTGTTTTGATTGGCTTAGTTTAATTTTGTCTTTTTTTTTCAACTACTGCTCTTATTTTTTGTTTTTTTTTTTATTTACTAAAAAAAATAATTTTGCTCCAGCAATTTCGTCATACATGACAAAAATTATTGCACTTAAGCCCTAGTTAGCGGACTGGAGTGGAATAGTTATGGAGTATTACGTTACGTAAACATTGCGTTACTAAAATAAACTTAAGGTCTAAGATTATGCAGCGTAATAGCTTGTGATACTTTTTTAATAAGTGCTTTAAAGAAAACTAAAAAAAAGGATGTATTGAATATGCGATTATACTAAGTGTTCATCAAAAACTCTTATAATGATTATATGAAGTTCTTATACTGTTAGATATGTTATTACACATAAAATAAAGAAGGGTAGCACATACTGCAAGATGTTAATTGCGAGTCACACCTTAATGTCAATTTTTTGGCCCAGTTTTATTTGACATTTCTTTGTTTCACCGTTTGACAAATTCAAACATGGAGAGGTTGAGTATTGAGCAGGGCGTTAAAAAGTTCCGCAGTCTTTTACGAAAATGAGCGTTCAATTCCATAGGAATTTCATTCACATTGTAATTTTTTAATCAGCATAATCGACCAAACATTTCCACAGTCGGGAGACTTGTGTGCAAATTTCAGCAAACTGGGTCTATGTATAAAATGCATATTCACCTAGCTCGTTCTCAGAAAAACATTGCTGTTGTTTTCGATAATATGGTGGAAGAATAAAAATCGGCTTATTGTTATGTTCAACAGATCCATCCCACGAACATTGGTGTTGTTAATTATGAATAAAGATTTGAATTTTCACACTTACGAGTTTCAATTGACTCCAGAGCTGAAGCCTAAGGACCATTTCAAGCATCGTTAATACACCAAATAGCAGCCAAAAATGTTTCATTGGTCTAGCAACGTACTAGTGGTAAATATCGTTTGGCAACTTTATATTACAAAAATGACACCTAATTCCTAATTTAAAGTTGTATTTGATAATTAGTGAATCATTAAATTGATTGTGCAAGCATCAAATATTGGTAATAAATTTAAGTTTTGGATAATATTTAAAAGTTTTTGAATCACACTATAGATTCCCGTTTTAGTTCATTAGAATTTTAAGTTCTGAAAGAAACTTTATCTGGCAAGTTTTTCCTTTCTTAAGTTTTTTTTCCAGAAGGATTTTTTACAATACAAATTATGCCGTGATCAATAATTTTCTGATTGAAGAAGACAAGAAAAATAATAATCATATCTTTAGCTGGGGGACAACTAGCTGTTTCGTAGTCGCTACACTACTTATCAGCACCCAATAGGATTTGTATTCGGGTCATGATGTATCATGAGCTGCTGCGTTAACCACTCAGCCTTCGAGCCATTTAATTATTTCGTGAATTGCCCAAATAATATGTACAGCGTTTGCTGTAGCTGGACAAGTGAGATTTCTTTTTTAGTTACTAACAAAAAAAGTAACTTAATTCTAATTTGAGCTCCCATTATAACATAAGTGGAAATAAATATGCAGACCTAGTTGCAAAAGACTCCCTAAGATCACCACTCTTTTGTACAGATAGTCTCAACCAAAATGACATTTTAAAACATCTTAAAAAGTACTTTATCCGAAAAATCAATAATCTCTCACACACATCCAATTGGTATCAAACTGTAAACAATCAAAAATACTACATCAATCTCTATACCAAACATGATAAAAGCCTTACAGCCTGTTCACAGAACGCGTTTTAAATAAAGCGAAAACCAGCGACACGTTTATGACTGCGAAATTGGGTCTGTGTAACGCGCTTCTCATTGTTCGTGTTCAGTAACGTTATACACGTATTAGTAAACATTTTCTCAAGTCCCAGTAATGCTACTTTATAAGTTACATGTATCTTGTTTACTTTTTTTCGTGTAAAATATACTTTTGCATCGTGAATAACGGTAACCCTATTTGAATTGAAAAAAAGAAACCGGTGATCTTTATTCTGAAAAAAATTATAGAATATTTGCTGGTCATACAAATACTGTCTTTATGGATTGATCCTAATTTATTGTACTTTTCTTTAAATTATTTCTTTTTTTTTTAATAATTAGCAAAAAAGGATATTGTTTGCATATACATATATATGTATGTATGTGTTAACTAATTCATACTTGTTTTTGCTGTTATTTCCATTTTTATATATTTGATTCTTTATTTTTGTTGAAGCTTCTTCTTTTTTCTTTCACAACTAATAAAAATTTCCATTCGCGCACCATTCACCTGTTTGTCATTTAAAAACGCGATACACAAAGCAGATGCCAGTTGTTACGTTTATCGCCCAAAAAGTTTTTTTTCGCGTTACATGAACGCAAGTAAGAAAAACGTCAAGATTTTTTCGCGTTTTTTGACCGCATTGTGGTCCATGAACAGGCTGTTAGACTGGATATTTTAAAATTTTTTAGAATTCGTCTTGGACATACTAATGGTATTCTATTAAACATATATAATATGCCGAAATGCAATTGCACTATAGTCGTAGCTTGGGCCACAACTCGCGAACACACTGTTCGGATTTAAACTTCTTTAGACTAGAGATTTTCGGTAACAAAAAATCACTTATTTCAAATCCAATGTCCACGGACATTATGACTCACTTAAAAGTGTCAAAAGGTCTTTGGACGTTAAGACACTTTTGAAAAAGGCATAATATCCATCAGGAAGGTGTCCTAAAGTCCGTTGACATGATGGCACTTTGCAGAGTGTCATAATGTCCATAACTTTAGTAATAATCAAACATTTTCAGAAGTGGAAAACTTTAATTGTAATACCTTTATCATAGCTAAATACGAGCATATGAACGTATAGAAACACATAGAGAAGAAAGGCGTTCTTTAATTTTTGTCAGCGCACGGTAACGCATATCTAGTTAAATTGTGGACATAACGTGTCACATTGTCCCCATTTAAACTCTTTTAGATAAACGATTTTCTGTAACAAAAATCCACTTTCTCTTACTGCAAATCCAACGGTAGAAAATATGCAGCTTATTATCCAATTTCTTAGGGAATCTAATATTTATTATTAGAATCCCTTTATTTAAACAAACTTAATAAAACTAACAACTTTATTTCCTAACAATTAGCTTATAAATTTTTATTTAAGTTAATTTATAATAAATAAATACTTTACACAAAACGAATTATTCAGCTGTTGCGTTCCGTTGCAGCCAAATTTCATTACTGTTGGCTAACTGAGGATTTAATGTTGGCTAAAAAATCTATCAATTATTGTTAAGTACTATTAAGAGGGATTCCTCAAGCTAAAATACGTAATATCTGCTTTGACAGTAATAAATTTTGATTGGATTTAAGTTTACAGTAATCTAAAATAAGCAAATAAGGATTAGGATTTTCAAGCTTTTAATGTTTTACTCTTTTCGGCAATAATCCGGTGCTTAAGCATGCTAAGATCTTGCTTTTCACATTAACCCTCGTTTTTATTTAAAAATCTTAAAAAAAAGTATTTTTACAATTTATTTGAAATTTTTTTATTATCCTTACAATTTATCTGGCATATAATATGGCACGCAACAACACACTTCTGCTATAAAAATTAAGTTTTGATTTTGCTTTTATTGTTTTATGTTGCTGTTTTTAATTGACTGGCGTTTTGTTCTCCGCTGTTTTTCTGCTCTACTCATAAAAGTCGTTAATAATACTTCGTCATTACGGAAAGTTTAACATAACTATTATTTAGCTGCTAACAACGAAAACCAGCACCTTACACTCGGTCTCACAACCGCAAACAGCAGACATAACATAGCTGCTGCCTGTTTATTTCATATTCAAATTAAATAAATACTGTCCTTTTAAGTCGTTTAGAATACAACCGCTTGTTTACTGTCTTACTTAATCTCTACTTGAGGCTGTTATCTTCCTTGTATCTGATGTCTACAAACTGATCATATAGAGTTTAAGTTTTGATCTTAGAACTGCAGGGAAATCGCAAATACATGGGATAGTTTGTTGCTGAAGTCGGTAGTAACTGTAGCATTTAGTTCAACTGCTGTAAGCAGTTTGAGATCTGCAATGTGTGTTGTGTAGTTATTTCAAATCTGCTTCTTTCTTTTTATTTCTTCTTCTTTTTTTATTTTGCATACGAGTACTAAATGGAATGTATGTATTTGATAATTAGGATTTGTCTTTTTCGTTAATAAGTGGGTAACAATGTTTGGCCATTTTTTTGTTTGTCTGTCTGCGTGTCTGTCTGTGGCTTTGGCACGGTGCGTCTGTGACTGTAACTGTGTCTGTGTAACAAGTGTGCAGGCTGCCAAGGAAAAGAACATCCATTATTGTTGTATGTTGAGTGCAATAAAGGTGATGTCTCAACATGATTTGAAATTATCTATTTGGCTAGTTCGCTATTAAAAAGATTGAGAGACAGTGGTACAAAACAAAAAATATTTCTCGACTTACAAAGTTAAACATCTTCCACAGAGAGATTAAAAAAAAGATAATACTACGGATGTTAAGGGTGTAGCAAATTGAGGTATCATTTCAATTTTTATTAAAAATATTTTTTTAGATACCAAAAATAATTTTGCCACCTAAAAGAGCATCCAATTCCTCAATACTTACACCATCCATGAGTACAGATGAAACTGCATCTGCGGTCGTGTGTTTGTGTGTTAATAAACAACACTGGGTCTTACAAGTGTTGAAATCAACTTTTTTCTTATGACCCCATTCGGAGATTAATAGAATACCACTATTCAGTGCGTTATTCATATTTTGCCTCTTGGCAACGATTTTGGATAGACTGGACCTGTAACTGAATGAGTATGAATGACAAATGCTGCTGTCATCCACAAAAGAGTGGTTAGGGTTGAAACTTTGATATAGAAGGTCATTGAGAAAAATAAGAAATGGGGTAGGAGAAAGAACGGAGCTTTGCGGTAGCCCTGAATTAATTTTGAACTCGCTTGATGACAACTCGTATAGTGCGATCTCTGAGAGAGCTCGATATTAACCGAGATAACAAAAGCGGTAAGTTTTGCCAGTAAAATTAAGCCAATTTCAGGGCAAAACTCAGCAGCTTTAGCAAAATTTTCGCGACATGTCATAACGTCCAGTGACATAAAGTCCATGGACATTATGACATAAAGTCCTTGGACGTTATGACACACTTAAACGTGTCAAAAGGTTCTGGGACGTTAAGACACTTTCAAAAGTGACATAATGTCAACCACCGAGGTGTCGTAAAGTTCGTGGACATTACGGCGCTTTGCAGAGTGTCATAACGCCCATAACTTAAGTAATAATCAAACATTTTTAGAAGTGGAAAATTTTAATTGTATTACCTTTATCATAATTACATACGAGTATATGAACGTATAGGTACACAAAGAGAAAAAAACGTTCTTTAATTTTTGTCAGCGCACGATAATGCATATCTCGTTAAATTGTGGACATACCGTTGTCAAACTGTGAATATATGGCACAAAAATACCGGTATTAAATTGAGAATGTTTTGTTGTTAAGATGAGATCGTTTTGTTCAATTAAGAACGAATATTGTCACCTTTTGTCACCTCATATGATTTGTTTATAATTTTGCCATTACGTTTTCTGTGTTTTCTAAGTGCTATCATTTGAAAAGAAATATCTACGTATGTATATAATAATATATAGGGCAATCCATTTGATTTATCTGATAAGCAATCAAATGAAAGAAAATTGTTTTATGTATTGATAATACTATTAAAAACTTCAGATACTGATATATGTATATCCACTGTCCAATTGCTAATCAAGTTTTTGGATTTGATGATCTTTATTACTTTTCATTGTTTGATCACTCATAAAGGAAGTATGAAGGAAAAATCGGTGACATGTCATAGCGTCCAGTGACATAAAGTCCATGGACGTTATAACACACTTAAAAGTGTCAAAAGGTTCCTGGATGTTACACACTTTTCACATAAGTGACATAATTTAAATTGAAATTTTGAAAGTGACATAATATATAAGTCCTTGGACATTATGACACTTTGCAGAGTGTCATAACATCCATAACTTAAGTAATTTTTAGAAGTGGGAAATTTTTGAATCTAATTAAATGGCTTCAATTTTTCAAAGTATGAAAGTAATCTACTCCTAAATATATTTCAATAAGCGATTAGTTATTTTGATAATAAAGTACGTTTTACTTCCGTGAAAACTTATTTTTGTAAAAAAAATCTCAAGTTTTTGGTTTAATTTTTCAAGAGAATACTAATTCATAAGTTTAAAGAGAATATAAAAAAATTCTGTATTGAAATAATCACTTGTTTAATTGAAAAGAGTGGAAGTGACAGTATCTTGTAGGCAATATAAATAAGAGTTATGAGTCAAAGTTTTGCCACCAAAAGTATTAGCCAATTTGATAATGGGAACAGCTTTTATTGGTTCTCAAACATACGATTATTTTCATATTTAACTTCTTTTTTAATTATGGACCTTATCACATTTTTAAAAATGACATAATGTCCATGGACACTACGACAATTTTAGAAGTGACATACTGTCCATGGATCTTATGACACATTTATGTGTGTCACAGTGTCTATGGATATTGTGACATTGGACATTATGATACTGGACATTATGACACCGGACATTATGACATGCCACCAAAATGTTATTATCATTTTTGTAAACCACTGTTCGGTACAAAAAAAATCCATTTTTTACTCATTCCACAAAAAAACTGAAAATTTTTTGAAGACGAACATTGATAAAAAAAAAAACGAATCTGTACCCATAACATGATTGTAAAACATTTTATGTTGTTGGGGTGCTTAGTAACAAGTACATTAAATACTTTTTATGTAAGACCCCAAATTAAACAGCAGCCAACGAAACAAGAAAAAACAACAAAACGAAATACATTGCCAGCAAAATGTAACTTTGTCAAATTAAATGCGTAAAAAAGAAAGACAACTCCTTGTTATAGAAAAATAAACACTAAATAAAATAAACTACATAAAAACAAAACAAACACATATCTCCGCTGTGTTAGTAACAAGTGAGAATCCGGAATTTTGTTTGAAAATACAATAAAAAAGAAATGTTTACAGCTTCCAAGCTGGAACTTAAAACAAATGTTGACTAACTGCGTGAATTCATTTGTAAACGTTAATGTTTGGAAATAAATCGTCAACTATTTATGGATTAAAAGGACTTTATTTGTTTATAAATTTTGCTGCTGCTTATTTTGATTCTTCCTTAATAATATCATATTGCAGAAGCTAAAACTCAATCAATTCTGGCAGTAAGTCACTTTTCATGGCCAACGATAATAGTTGTATTATACCTGTATTGACGATGACGTTTTCAAAAGAATACGGTCCAATCACAGCTTCTGCATGAATGCCGCACCCCACAGTAGCCTTGAGTAGATGTAAAGGCTTTTTATGCATCACAGGCGAATTTTTAGTGCCTCAGAAGTGAAGATTTTGTTTATTGACTAACCATTTAGATGAAAATGCACCTCGTTACTTATGATGATTTTCGACTCGCAATAGTTCTCTTGCCTTTTGAGATTGAGAAAGACTCTACATGCTAAGTGTAGCGCTCCATTATTTGTCTGTTGGCATTATAGTTTCATTATGTAAAATATGTAATTATGTAAAAAATGATCGTTATTACTTTTCATTGCTTGATAACTCATAAAGGAAGTATGAAGGAAAAATCGGTGACATGTCATAGCACCCAGTGACACAAAGTCCATGGACGTTATGACACACTTAAAAGTGTCAAAAGTTTCTTGGACGTTACACACTTTTAAAAGTGACATAATTTAAATTTTGAAAGTGACATAATATCCATCAGGAAGGCGGCTTAAAGTCCGTGGACATTATGACACTTTACGGAGTGTCATAACGCCATAACTTAAGTAATAATCAAAAATATTTGGAAGTGGAAAATTTTTTTATAAAATTAAATTGCTTCAATTTTTGAAAGTATGAAAGTAATATACTCTAAATATATTTCAATAAGTGATTAGTTATTTTGATAATAAAGTACGTTTTACTTTTCTGTAAAAAAACTCAAGTTTTTGGTTTAATTTTTCAAGGGAATACTAATTCGTAAATTTAAAGAGAATATAAAAAAATTCTGTATTGTAATAATCACTTGTTTAATTGAAAAAAAAAAAATGGAAGTGTCAATTTCTTGTAAGCAAGATCTTGTACAAGGTCAAATCCTTTCCCTAAGTTTGAAGACACAACAATTTTGAATAGAGAGAATAATTATAAACGTAGACTTACACTAGAGATGTTACAGATTATTAATACACCAGAAGATAGGAGAATTAATTTTAAGATAGATATTGAGAATATAGCCCAAACATATAAGTAATTAGTTAAAATTAAGGGTTGTTTGTAAAATGTTGTTATTTGTGTATGTTGTTGTTTCTAACTATGTACCTATATGAATTTGTAAGAAATTAAAATATTTTCTTACCGAATATATAGAAAAATATGAAAGGAAAAGAAAATATTTTTATTTCAAATTATTTGTTTTTGTTGTTTTAATTTTTCAAAAATATTCTACAAATTGAAATTAAATAAATATTATTTGCCCTGAAGAAGCTATCCAAAGAAAAGCGAAATATTGCCAGATAATTAAAAACAAAAAAAACCTAAAAATTCCAAAAAAAACCTTAAGCTCGAACTATTACACATATTATAAAAGAACAAACTACAGTTAAACTGATAATATGATGTTTTCAACAGTAATACCCAATGTAATAGAATATATAGTAATGTTGTCGCAGCCATATATCAAACTGCTTTTTCTTTGCGTGTATAGGGCATTTACATTTGAATGAAAATTTTCAACAAAATCTTAACCGTTTGCAATTCCGTTTTATGACATCTAACAAGATTTCATTTTTATAAAATCTTATTTTGCAAAGGGCTTGACAGCAATAACTGTATTACATTAAGTAAATGTATAGTTTTTTAATTACAGCGTAATATCATTTTAAAGTATTATTTTGAACAAACTCACAGTTGTGTAATAGAGTACTTATAAAAATCTACCAGATTTCGTCAAAATGTAGTCGATTTTATTTTGTATGGGAAATCTCATCAAAATCAACTAGCTTTGGTTTAAAATCCGAAAAGTAATAGATTTGGCTTAGGTATAAATGGCCTATTATTTGCTCTTATAGAGTAGCAAGATCTTAATCAAACGTCCACAAACACTTCCTCCGACTCATAACCTAGTGCAGAGCATTACATATGCAAAGGTCGTTCTCTGCATACTGATCCTAACTAAAAACAGGATATGGCATATTATTTTAAGTATGTAATACTAATATTTTTGCTTCAAGATTTGAAATCACTTTAAAGCAAATTTAATTTCAAATTTATGTCTTCGTTTTATAAAATACTAGTGGATTCATCAAACTTCGTCTCGCCCTAATTTTCCGACTTTTCTGGAGGGATTTTCCAAATTTTTCTTCCGTAAAAACCTTCTCCTCGAAAATACGAACAACTGACTAAAAATTTAACGGAAATCGGCCCAGCCGTTCTCATTTTAGGAATTACTATACATTTTTTACACCATTTTTATGTATATAGATTATACCATACCTTCAAAGCACACAAAAGAGTTTTAAATGAGAATCTTTTATATACTTATGTATATATTTACAATAATAAATTACTATAAGAAGTCTATTTTCCCTCCCAAATCTTTCAAATTCGAACTCTAACTTAAAAGTTTGTTTCCCAAGTCTTTTGATTCAATTTCATGTTTTATTAAGTTTGATTTGTTTTCTGATTTCCTCAAGTGGGTGTTATAAATAATTAAAATTTCTAGTTACCAAAAAGATTTCACATAACACGCATTATAAAAAAAAAACACATTTCTTAAACATTAATTGTTTTCAAAACTTACCAAAAATAACTAAAAGTAAAATTTAATGGGATTTACTTAAATCTAACCATTTCGTTAATTTTGTTTTGTTTTTCTACACATGTACAATATATCTTCTCAAATCAAATTAATAATAACCATAAGAATGGTTAAATTTGTTTATTCATTTTTATGTTGGTGTTACACTGAATAATTGTTTAATTTACAAATCATGTGAACCAATTAGACAACAAGATAATAATAACACGAATAACAGCAAGTATAAACAAATACGTGGCACAGCAAAAGCTTTGAATTGATATAAACTGATATAAATGATTGAATAATGTGCTGTACATAGTCTTAGACAAGATTTAAATAGATTTTTCTTGTAAACAATTATAAGGCCTTGTTGGGCCCCATATAAAACGGGCAACTTTAAGACAGCAAAAAAAAAAAAAATTGAAAACAATAAAACAACTGAGAGAACTAAATGTAACATAAGAGATACACAATAACATATGAGTACATTTAATAGAATGGAGATAAAAATTAAAGGAATCAGAGTGCACCCTATGAACGGCAAGATTGTTAGTCTGTGAGTTCACAGCACTTTGTAACTAGGAAAAAATATGTATGCGAGTACAAGAGCAAACTAGTTTGCCAGTAGACTATTTCAACAAAATTTTAATGATGAAGAATTTTCAATGGGGTTTAATTTTCTTATTATATTGCATTATGTAAAGTTATATCTGGAAAGACAATTTCAAATACCAATTCTTGTATACAAAGCAATTTGCAAATTTGCTGTTTTGTGTTGGAAAATTATAATATTATCAGAACATTTTTCTTTTTATATTAATTTACAGAATTTTTGGTGAACTTTATATTCGATTTTTGTCTCCCAGCTAAAAGTTTGATTATTATTTTCTTGTCTTCAATCAAAAATTAAAATAAGAAATCAGCGAATTTGTCTTGTAAAAAATTCTTATTAAGAACAACTTAAGAGAGGAAAAACCTAGAACTAAAACCCGATATACATAAGTCAAAAGAATAAAAATCTAATTTTTCTTTCTAATTCTCCTTATTTTTATGAAAATTATGATATATAGCCTTAAAAGTAACTATTGTTCTCAATTTTTTCAAAAAGTATTTATATATTCATCAAAATAATTATCTTGTCCTCTTCAAACTAATCTCCCTTAGATATAATGCACTTATACCAGGGTTTTTTGCAATTACTTCTGAAATGCGCTTTGTGCTATCGCCAACAGCTCCTGTTCCGATTTTTCTTTTATCTCCTCAATCGTAGCAAAATGCTTTCATTTCATCAGTGTCTTCAATTTTGGGACGAAAAACAAGTCAGCAGGGGCCAAGTCCGTGAATACGTTGATTGGGGACTGATAACGGTTTTGTTTTGGCCTAAAACTCACGCACAGGCATT